>JARDYH010000004.1:113592500-116092500 GCA_029215795.1 Anniella stebbinsi | reverse complement strand
CCACTGCATTAGTGGTGGCTACCATTAATGCAGTGGGAGGAAATACGCAATTTCCCCAAGGCTGGGAAATTTGCACATTGTGTCCCTCCACTCTATTTTCACTCTCCCCAAACACCATGATGATGGGGGCCTGAAAGGCCTTATTATCAGACTTGGAGAAATCATGTCCCCCCTTGTGCCAATTGTGCCCTTAAATGCCCTCTTAAAACCTTGGATTAACAGGGGGAGGGAGGCAAAGGACACTTTCCAGAGCCTCCGGAAAGTATGCAATTCCCCAGCATGTTATTAGCATGGCTGGGAGAATCACACACTCTCCGGAGGCACTGAAAGCATGCTTTGCCTCCCATGTGCTACTGAGGGTCTTAAAGGGCCTGTTAATCCCAGGTTTTAAGGGGGCATTGAAGGCCATGATTGGCGTGGGATGGGGGAGGCAAAATGCACTTTCTGTGGCCTCTGGAATGTGTGCAATTCCCCCAGCCTTGCTAATGGCATGCCAAGGGAATTGTGCACTTTCTAGTGGCCCTGGAAAGTGTGCTTTGCTGAGTGCTCATACAGTCTGGCTCCTGTTCAGGGCCAGCTGTGCAGCACTTTGTGAGCTTGCAGGAGGAGCCCCCCATGAGTTCTCTAGTGTCTACCACATGTAGAAAACAATGTCACACATCAAGCTGCCCTTTAGCTCTAGTGGTTTCTGGGAAAGAAATTAAAGGGCAGAGCTATCTATGTTGGCTCAGGAATAATTAATCCAATTACTCCTAATGGCGAGGCAGCTACTGATGGCTCACAGTCTCAGAAGGACCAATCAGGGACCATGGTGATCCCGAAGGTGGTGACACTTAATGGGTGATGTCGGCGCTCAGCTCCACTCTGCACCGGCCAACTGTCCAACATCTTAGATGACTCCAAATGCAATGTCTGACCTGATCCATGTTGCATATTGCAATACTGATGTTAGGGAATTGATGTTGTGGGAATCTAACATGGTGAGTAGCCAGCATGGAACAGAGTGGAAAGCCAGCTCAGCTGCCATTCAAAAGTGTTGCTGCTGCCCACCAGGACAAACTTGTCTGGTTTCTGTGGGGTGAGATTAGGCAGTGACGGAGGCAGCAATAGGTGGGCCAAGGTGGCAGCGGCACCAACACCACCAACACGGTTTGTGTGTGGAGTTGGGATGATTGTCACAGGCTGGCAAAAACATGAGTAGAAGGGAAACCATGCAAAAAAATAATACCCTGTGCCCACAGTCCCTTTTTACTCCTTCTTTCCTGTAGCCCTTTCTGCTGCCACCAGGTGGAAATCTTTACCTCTTGGGCTGCCTCAACTCATCCAGCATCAAGCTCTTTAGGTTTTGGGAATTTTCTTTGGGTACTATAGGTTGGCTGTTGCACAAGAGGTTGGTAATCTCCAACCACAAAGACTGCAAAGACCACACCATTTCAAATGGCAAAGTTTAATTTTACTAAAGAGATATTCCAATCAGTAAAAAGCTTCAAGATCTGTCTAGATAAATACATTTACAACACACACACACACACACACACACACGAGCTATAACTTAAAGCAACTGGGGATAACTGTATCTAGCCAGCCTAACTGGACTGTGACCCTGTGTTATCCAGGTACCTGAGCCAAGAAATATCAGTGGTCCAGCTCTCTCAATAAATTTCCCAGTTCTAGAAGTTCTGCTTCTTTCCATTCTTCCTTCTCTATCTCTTGTCCTCTCTCTCCCCTCTGCCTTTGACTTTTATGTTCAAAAACATATGCTTTTTCCCCAGCTCCAACCAATCAGGAGGGTAGTTTCTTGTTCATTTCTGCCAACTAAGTTTATTTTTCCTGAGTTAAAACTTTCCTCCTTTTCCTCTGTTTCTGTTGAACTTTATAACCTCCTGTTTACTGAACAAAGCATCCTGACTTCTATATTCTAACTAAACAGTTGAACATTAAGCTATTCCTCATTGGCTGAAACTGAGCTACATACACATACACACCCACAAAGATTTAACCCCTACAAACAAACTAAAAGTGAAATAAAAATAAAACAAATGCAAAATAAATAAATAAAAAATAAAGGGAAGGCATCAAGTTCAACATGTCTGAAAGGCCCCTGAAGTCTTGCACTGGCCCATAGCTGTGTTGTGATATAGTCCACAACTGCTAGGAGCCGAGACAATATGGGAACCATACCACCCCCATGGCTAGGGCAAGGCACAACATCACCTGCCAAACTACATGTAATATGACTCATGTATTTTCACCCTTAAAAGCAGGGTGCTTTTCTTTTGACAAAAGGCCAGTATACCATCCCCTCCCCATCCTACTATTGTGGTTGAGAAGTTTTAACTCTTTGACTTTTCTGTGATCTCATCTTCATTGTTCTCTCTCACCACCCTGCCAATGCCTGCAATTTTCATTGCCAAAAGATCCCATTCATTCCAAAGACCCACTACCCCATGTAGGGTTCTTATCCATACTGGGACCCTGCATGGGCTATCAGTAAACAAACAAACCCTGCACTTAAGAACTTTATTGTGTGACTAACATCATCTATAGTTTGGCCCTCTGCCCCTGTCTATCAAGAACTCCATAGCAATTCTGAGCACAATCTCCTAACATTCTGTAATGAGAAGAAGGTAACCCTTCAACCAAATATTGCAACAAAACATTTTGAAGGCACTTGAGAATGATCCTTACCATCCACCAAATGATTGGCACTCTCCTTTTGTCCCAAACTGATCAGACAGTAGAGGATTAGCTGACTAGTGACTTATAGCATTCTTTCATAGATTCATATGTGCACTGGTTCTGGGAAAGGGGGTCATTAGTGGAACCCTATGGACCTCTGTATAGTGGGATTTAGTTTAACAGCATTTGGTTAAGAGAGAGGGTTATTCATTTACTTCAAGGTGTTCTATTTTTCTTTTTGCCTTTTTCCAGTTTTATGGCTTGAATGGCTCATGCTGGACTAACAGATGGAGGGCATTTTAATTAGATGGTACCATCAGGGAAAAATGTATTAAAGGTTAATATGATGATCGGAAGCCCATGTTCTGTGTTGTGCTAAGAAAAATGAGACAATTAACCTACCTCTCATGACCAAATAAGGGGAAAGGTGCTATCAATGAAGAAATAAAGATGAACATATCTTTTGAAAAAAAAATGTAGCTTACAGATAACTTGATACGTGAGTCAAGTACTTTGAGGGTTTTTTGTTGTTTAGAACTTTAAAATTGGAAAATTCCTTGGGGGGCTGAAATGCAACTCTGAAATAATTTTACAAATAAACAAGCCTCCTTTGCAAATTAAAATGACTTAGCTACACATGATAGGATTGCCAGCTCTTGACCCAGTGACATCTACTTTCCTCTTTAGGTGCCTGCCTGCAAATCTCCCACTGATTTCTTTTTCCCAGATGGACACCCAAAGCAGCTTACTTCAAGTAGTAAAATGCAACTTAGATCATTGGGGCTGATTACTTCTCTTCTGACATCATTGCTCTAGGGCGGCTATGGGTCTGAGATGAAATTGCAAATATTCAAATTTTCTGCTCAAAATTCTGTGGGGAAAAGGGTGAAAAGAGGGGCTGGTATAGTTTGTATAGCTATGTCTGCTGCTGGACAGAACTACACAAAATGTTGCATGCAGGATTCGTGAGAGCAGGTGGTGGGAAGTAGAGGTTTTCTTTCTTCCTTTTTCTGAGTCCCCATGCTTCTTAGTGGGGTTGCTTGCAATTACTAACACATAGCTGCAATTCCCCTGCTCAAATGCTCCTGACCACAGGATTAGGGGCATTCTGGGAAAACTCATGCACAGGCAGACACCTTGTTTTCCCAGAGGGCCCCAGAAGTACTCTATGGCCCTTTCTGCACCAGCCAGTTCAGGGACCGCTATTATCCCAGTTCATTCCCTGGTCCCGGGAGGGAAACAAGATGGGCGACTGGTGTGGCTGCCCAGCCCGGGTGCAGCCTCGCTTACCCGCGAGTAAGCACAGTTGCCCTGATAGCCATGGAGCCGCACCGTGTGGCTCCGAGGCCATCAGGAGGGGGGACTGCGAAATCGTCATCCCCAGGATGGCACGGGGAGGGAGGGAGGGCTGAATCACACATTTTTTTTTAAAAAAAATAATTAACCTTTTGCACAGGAGTGCTCGTGCACTCCTCCGTGGATCTGTCAAAAAAGAAATGGCTAGCGTGAGTTGCAATGGCCCGGTAGAAGCCCGGGCCATTGCATTCTGGTGTGGCCTCTGCATGCCGGACCCAGAAGTAAGCACTTCCGGGTTTCACCGTTTCCTGCCCTCTCCACCCCTATGTTGTGGAAAGGACCTATGTCTGGGGCAAATCTGAGACAACCATATAATGGCCACCAGCTTAAGGTGGCCAGGGGACGTTCCTCCCATTTCCCTTCCTCAGACTCATCAAAATGAACTTAGTTTTGCCACCTGTGATTGGGGAAGCAAAATGGAGCACATTTTGGCTTTTCCCTAGGAGGTCCACATTGTTTGAAAGCTCTAGTGCTTTCCCATCCCTTTTAATTCATCTCACATGCCTGAGTGCTAGCAGTTGGGAAGTTTGGTGTTTCTGCACCTTATTTCACTTCTGGCTCTACATGTCACATTCCCTTCCCTCCAGAACTGTGGGTCCTTTTCATTGTTCCATGGCAGCAACAGAAGAGCCAGGGGACTGCTTCTGAGCACAATGTGACAAATTTGTCCTGACCCAGGGATTCTGTGAAAAGAGGTTCCAGTATTTGTGGGGGGTGTAGAAGCCCACTCCTGTTCAATTTTCTGCAGCAGAAGGAATCACCAGGAAATGCTGTGTTTGTTTGTTTTTTACTAACTTCAAGTACTGGACACATAACAACTCTCAGAGACCAAACTTTTCTCTTTTCTGTCTGTTATTTATTTCAAGTAGATCCCTAGCAGAGAGTAAACACTAGGGGTGTGAAGAGCAGGTCTGCTCCTCCCCAAAAATTTAGGTTGAACTCTGATGAGATGATTCTCTGCTCCAGTTTTCAGAATGGGTCTGTCTTCCCACACTGTCAGTTTACTCATTGGTAAACCACTCCTTTTTTGGGTAACCATGCTATTACTGTCAATGGGAATTAACAAATGCATACATCTCAGCCATTTTTAAAGAGAAAGAGATGAAATTTGGCAGCTCTTAAGTAAGGCTTTAGTCATGCCAAGTTTAAATCATTTCCCTTCATCCCTTGATTTTTTGGAATGTTTTAAAAATATAAGAGTGATCATGTGGAAAGGAGAACAGGGCTCCTATATCTTTAACAGTTGCATTGAATTTCAGCAGATGTTATTTGTATGCATGCAGCTCCTGGTGAAATTCCTCTTCATCACAACAGTTAAAGTTACAGGAGCTATACTAGACTGACCAGATATAAAACAGGGCAGGGCTCCTGTAGCTGAAGATGTCCATTTGTTAAATAAGGATTGGGTTGGCGAGGTTTATGTAACAGATACTTCAACACGCTCCAAAGAGGTGGAGATTTTAATTCACAAACAACTTTCTTTTTCCCTGCAGCAGCTGATATTGATCCTGTTGGTCACTATTTAATTTTAGTTGGGAAAGACATAGATAAAATCATTGCTATGATCAATCCATACGGGCCAAATACTGACTCTCCTGATATGTTTCACGAATGTTTCAGCAAATTGATTAATATGAACTATGACTATTTGATTGTTGGTGGAGATTTTAACGAGATTTTATATCCTTCATTGGATAGGAAACGCCCACCCTGAAGACACAAACAGCGGTGAGAAATTCACTTCAGGCAAATATGGTTGAGCTTGGTTCGATTGATGTTTGGAGAATATTGCACCCTGATGATAGGGAGTACACCTTTATTTCACTTTTTATCATAACTGTTTTCGATTAGATTATTTTTTAGTGTCTACTTCCTTACTGCAGCAAATAAGGGCTTGCAAGATTGATATACTGGTAATTTTAGACCATGTCCCTGTACGCTTGGAGCTACAGTTTTCAGGATCGCTTAGGCCTTTGGGACTTTGGTGTTTCAATGTTTCTCTCTTAAATGATGAGATGTTTAAATCTCAGATTTTGACTGAACTCTCGGAATATTTTGATATCAACAAGGTTACTGTGAGTTCTTGTGCTATGGAATGGGAGGCCTGCAAGGCCTTTATTAGGGGTTGAATTATTGCTTACACTTCATTTAAGAAAAAGCTTAGAACAGAGCAACAGGTGCTTTTAAATAAGAAAATAAAATCTCTTATAACTCAATTTGCTAGTTTCCCATCAGCACAGTTGTATCAGAAGATGCAAAAAGTTAAATGCGAGTTAAAAATTTTTTTTTCTCAGCAGGCAGAATTTGCTTCAACTTGTATGCATCAGACATATTGGGAAAGTGGGGGATGACCTGGTAAAATTTTGGCACATCATCTTAAACACCAAAAACATTGAAATGTTATTTCTGCCATTAAAAATGACAATAATATGGTACATACTTCTCCTACAGATATAAACCTACAATTTTAAAGATTTTACATGGAGCTGTATATTAAGGGTAGTGAGATATTGGAGCAGGATATGAATACTGTTTTTGCTCAGATTAAGCTCCCTCGCTTAGATTCTTTGCAAAGGCAACATCTTATGGCTCCTATAAGACTTTGAGAGATCACAAAAGTAATTTTGAATATGAACAATGGGAAATCCCCAGGTCCTGATGGGTTTCCAATTGAGTGGTACAAAGCCTTTTCTACTTTTCTAGCTCCAAAACTTTATCAACTTTACAAATACATATTTGAACAGAGTTCACTTTCTTCAGCATTAAACGATGCTGACATTACAGTCATTCCTAAAGATGGCAAGGACCATACCAATTTCACACCAGACAAAAGGGGATATCTCCAGCGGCTTCCTACCAGTAATCCTGTGTTTTTATAACACAGAGATAACCCTGCATCTATTTATGAGAGGACTTATTCTGCCATTAGATGGTGCAGTTTCATTGCAGCCTATTTTTTTAATGACATTCTCTTTTCAATTCAAAAATCACAGGGTCGCTATTAGTTGCTGTTTGAAGGAACCCATTTTGAATGCAAAAAAGATCTAAGAGGGATGTGTGTGTGTTTTCCCTAATGCAGAGACCCTTATACACCCCTAAAGTCAGTATTTACCACTGTAAACTCATGATTTTCCTTCTTCTTCAATGATGGCTTTAAAGAAATATATATGCTCATTTTTCACAATGAACTTTCTGGAAAATCCCAAGATAGTAATGGTCAAAACAGATCTAGCTTTTGCTCCTAGGGATTTCTCCAAACCAAATGTCACATCAACCTTCTCTAACATTTGTGTTTTTCAGCCTTGAATATTAAGAGGTAGAAGAGTTATAAAAGACAAGGAGATACTTCATAAAAAATATTGGTAAACTCCAGCACAAACCTCTAGTTCTTTTCCAGTTTTTTATTTTATAAAATCCTTTATTTCTTGACCCCCACCATGCCCCAGCATTCAAAACATTTTTCCTCATTCTGATGTACTTGTCCTCAAAGGGAAGAATAGGACCCTTTTAAACAGCATATCTGTCTCCACTAAAACTCAGAGCGGTTCCACGAAATATAGCTTTATTTGATGACTGGCCCTTCAAGAACATGTGTGTGTCAAGCCTTGGCAAGATTTCCCAGGTGATCTGTTTGGCTGTTCAGGACAACTCAATAAACAGCTTTGTAAGAGTTGCTCTTTATTTTTTTTGCTCATCGTTCCTTTCTGTTCCTGTTTCTGGGTCACAGTGCCCATGATACATTCTATTTGGACAGCTAGAACTACTTTCAAATTAGTTTTATGGGAATAGTTGCCTCTGTCTGCTATGGTTAGTCAAACAAAAAATGTACATCTCCTCCTGGTGTGCTTGTAAATCTCAAATTAAAAACAGTTTGGATTATTAGACTACAGCACGCACACAGCTCTTTTACGATATATTGGATCCTGGCAAGCAGTGAGCATCAGGATGCTGGAACATAGAATAATATATTAAGCAACTCCACCCCCTTGGTGATTCAAAAAGCAAGCCAAGTTGTGACCCATATGTTGAAAGATTCTCCAGATAAAATTGAAATTGAACTGCAATGCAATAACACACACTCAAGTTGTCAGGAATGAACTGGCCAAACAGGCCTCATTAAGTAATGGGATGGGGGCACTATGAAAAAAGTGCCTTTGTTCTTGTAGTCATCTGTCCAAGCTCCTATGGTGGGAGCACAAGATCTCACCTAATAATCTTAAAATGAAAGGGGGAGAGATATAGGAGGAGATTGGTTTTCCTTTGGCGTCATGGGACCCAGTCTGTTTAGATGTTTCTCTCAGATGCCTTCCTAGGGTGGCTGATGCTACAGGTGAGAAAAATGCCAAGGTACTTTTACAGGAGAAAGTGCGGGTGGGGGGGGCGGAGGGGAGGAAGTGGTTCTACTGTTTAGATGTTTAAATCTGCACTCTGAATTGGCTGCGAAACAGATAATCAATTTAATACATATGTCCATTTGAAAACATTAGAATAGGTATCTGGTCAATGCCATGGTTGGGCATACTTCCAGCTTCTGGGATTGACTTTTTTCCCTAGAATCCTGAGATCCAACAGCTGGAGCCAAGTGTGAAAAAGTAGTTCAGAAAGACAGTCAGACATACATTTAGAATGAAAGATGATGGTACAACGGAGCGCATATCTGGCCAGGGTCCTTTTACCCAAAATTCCCTTTGCTATTTCCCCTAACAGCCTAATTTGGTTCAGCCTAATTTAGGGTCGAGGTAAAGGTGTTGCTAGGAATGTATGGAAAATTCACTATAATTTCCTTTCCATCAGTATTTACCCAGTTCAATGTTCTGAGCTGTGTTAGCAGAACAGTAAGAACCTGACGAGGTTGAGCTGTGTGAAATCCTGGCTGAATCACAGTGGAGATTCTGGTAGGGTGACCATATGTTGGAAACCAGAAAGGAGGACAACATGGTCGGCCCTCAAGGGGGCGTCCCCACCAACATGTCTGCCCCCAGGGGGCATGTCCAGCACCAAAGGTGTGTGCCTACCTGATCATAACCTTGGTCACATGTCTGATTTTACAGCACACTATTAAGACAAATCTGTTCTACATAACATCTTAATGTTAAAATAACTGAAATAACAAGTGAGACATCAAATGTATCTGAAATTAACTTCACTCACTCCTACTTTTGTAGCTTTTGCTGTACTTTGTTGCTATATTCTGTGTGACTGACCTCTTCTTTCCCACATTTTGATCTGTGGACGCCTCGCCTCTGCTGATCTCCAGGACTGCCCACGACATCTGCAATAGGAAAGGTGCTGTGCTTGATGCCAAGGGCTGAAACTGCTCAAGGTGCAAGACCCCAAAGAGGAGGTTTGACAACCTGAGTTTGAAGGGTAAGGCTCCAGTATTTTTTAAATTTATTTTAAAAAAACTTAAAAGTTTTTTTAAAATGCTAAAAATCAACAGATGAACAGATCTGCTTGAAACTTGGCATGACTAAAACCTTACTTAATAGCTATCATGATGCAAAGTTTCATCTCCTTATCTTTAAAAATGATGGGTTTTTTAAAAATTAATTTCAAAACCTCAATTTTTTTAAAAAAAAATCCTAAAAATCAATAGATGAACGGATCTGCTTCAAACTTGCCATGGCTAAAGCTCTACTGAAGAACTATCAAGGTGCCAAGTTTCATCTTTTTATCTTTAAAAGTGACAGTTTTTTTTTAAAAAAAGAAATAATTTTAAAACCTCAATTTGTTTTTTTTTTTAAAAAAATCCTAAAAATAACGGATGAACAGATCTGCTTCAAACTTGGCATGGCTAAAGCCCTATCTAAGGGCTACCATGGTGCCAAGTTTCATCTCTTTATCTTTAAAAATGATGGAGACGTAAGTGTTTTTGTTAATTCCAATTGACTATAAAGTAGAGCTGCCCTTTGGGTTGGGGGAGGATAGGTAAAATCCAGATATTTCTTCAAATTTCATAATTCCCCCACTTCCCAGATTTGTTACCAAAAATCCTGACATGCCCTGGTTTTTCCTGACACATGGTCACCCTCTGGGCCAAAGGAATAAGAAAGCTGGCATTTTATTGCAGCACATACATGTTGGATAGGAGGATCCCCAACTCAAGAAGGAGGAGAATGAAAGAGATGTGACCATTCTGAGAGGCAAGTGTAAGAATTAGGAAGTAGGAAGTCTAGCATCAGAAGAAGATCAGCACAAATCAGAGGACAGTCTAGGACTCTTGGAGGTCCTCTATCTATTCCCTTTCCAAGAAGTCATGTCAGTCTTTCTCTTTTCTCCTTGAAGCTAGCTGAGCTGCACCCACACTTCCAACAGACTGAAGACAGACTCGGCTACAATTAGCAGTCAAATCTGTAAATATCTGAACATGCAATGTGAGTTGCAGACCTGAAAAAAAATGTTTTGGATGGGATTGTACTGGTTCTTAGATTGGGGGTCCTCCTGTGTTTGGCATTGCATCTGGATAACTATACAGTGAAGCAACTTGCCTCATGAAAGTTGGGTGCCCCCCACTCCAGTCTGTCTTTGCTGGCTGATGAAGACTTTTTCATTCCAGCAGGCTTTTGCCTGCTACGTGCTAATGTTTTATATTTAATACTTTGTTTTATCTGTGGGTTTTGCCTCTACATTTTACACTTTGTGATATATCTCTATCTATTTATCTATAATTTTATACTTTTATATTTATATCGACTGCTGCCAGTCAATAGCCTTGTATTGCATTCTAGACCAGCTGCATTGTTTTTTTTTGGGGGGGGGGATTCTCCTCAAAGGCAGTCTCAGAATTCATTGCATTAATTCAACATGAAGGTTACTTTACCATGGTTACATGGTTCCCATTCGTGTTCTTGTCCCACACAGGACTAGTACATCATGAATTGGGCACCAATCTAGAGAAGTAACTAGATGATTCCAGGGCAGTATTACAATCCCTTACATGTCAAGGAAAGCCTGTGAAAACATATTTATCCCCACTGGCTTTCACTGAGCTTTAATGGATTATGTTATTGCCCTATTTTATTGTCATTCTGTTGTAATGTTAAGGTTCCTAGTCATTTAATATTTTTATTTTGTCATTATCTTGTATTTTTAATGTGAACTGCTTAGGAATTTTAGTATAGGAAGTGGTATAAGGGTATATAAATATAAATAAATAAATAAATAAAATAAAATGTTTCCTTCAGATTGCCATCCTATATGCACTCAATGGGAGTAAGCCACATTGTACACAGTGGAACTTACTTTTGAGAATACATGCATAGGATTGTACTGCAAGATAACTTCTGGCCGATATCTAAAATTGTCTGCCAATGAGCATGAGGGCTGAAGCTCAAAATGGGGTGGGGGTACAGCTCAATTTTTTTAAAAAAAACTCCTGTCACACATTCCTCCTCTGTTTTGATGACAGTTCAAGGATGCTGTTAAATGGAGATTCCCCCCCTCCCCAATCCATTCTGAGTGAGAATGGGAAATATTGTTCTCACGCTGATTTGGCTTTGAGGCATTGGCACAGAGGTCGATCTGGCATTGTGGCATCATCACAACTATGTGATTCCTGATTGGTTGGGTCATGTAGACAGAAGAAAAATCCCCTCTATCTTACAAAATAATAGTACCTAGGAAGCTATCAATAGGAGCCACAAACAGGATCAGACTGGTGTGAAAAGTATAAAGTTTGGGGACAGGGTCAGAGAACATTTCAGGTTTTCCTGCACCAAAATTGTTCTTTTCCAAGACAAAAAAAAAAAAAAGATACTGCCCTGATGAAGGCAGATGTTTTCTCTTTTGTTTTGATTTCCATGGAGACCTACTTCCAGTTATAGTGTTGACAGGTAGCTTGGTTTTCTGGCCCATGGGATTATTTCTAACAGCATGACGCAGCCAGTGGTGGCTGGTGGCTCCTATTTCATTGTGGCTGTGAGTCCATTCTGTGTTTCAGTCAGAATCATCCAGAACTCTAAAGGTGCTGAAACTTAATCTGAAAATGGGTTCAGCACCTTGGAGAGCTCCTTTAGATTTCTGACTGGTTCTGACTAAAAGGAGTGGAATCACTGCCCCACTGAAATCAGAGCCATCAGCCTTCACTGATTTCAGCATTAATTTTGCAGGATGAACCAAAATTATGGTACTTCCCCAGATATCTGGGGTTACTCATTACACTTAGATGAGAAGGAAATGCCCATTTGCAATGAGAAATTAACTCTAGCAGATGCTTCAATGTCTGTTAGCCATGGCTTTCTATTAATTTGGCATAACTTGGTCAGTGTTTGAAAGTGTTCTGCTTACCCAATATTTGCTGAGTGATGAAAAGGTGGATTATGTTTAAATTCTTCAATTGCTCAGTTGATCCTTGTTCAATGCATATGAAGCTAAAAGCTGTAGTGAGTTTGGAATGAGTACTTGACGCTTGTTTCAACATAACAAACAGGTACAAAAGGAGATTTTATTCTCCTTTTGAAATAATCTCTGAAATGGAGGTAAATCTTCCACAAGAGGGCATCTGGTTTCAAAATGAGCTTTGCCATTTTGACTCCGCAAGAGGCGAAGGCTGTAATTTGACAAGGCCAGACTGATTTTGCTGCCTCTGAACTTTGCTGAAAAAGACTAAAAACACAGTTATTCCAGCACACATGTGCTTAATGGGAGGTACCAACATCTTATAGCTGAAATAAATTTGACCCAAAATACATCCTCCCCAAAATTCTTCTTTGCAAATTTTGATAGTGGATATGCTTTGAATATGTTCTGTCTGTGTGGATATTCAGTCAATGTTTGGTGTTCACAACATTTAATGGTATATTACAGCTGACATGCAGTAGCTCTCAATAACCTGACATATTCTGACATATTGTAGTCAACAGTCAAAAGTATTAATGAGCTGTCTTGCAGTAACAGTCAGCATTTGACAGTAACTGACATCTAAAAGTAAATATTTGACAAGGTGTGACAGATGACATCGAGTAGCAATTCTTATTTGACAGCATCTGATAGATGACAAACTAAATTTACTAAACGTTATATCAAATTCATTCATTCATTCAACCGATCATTCCAAACAGATGCATATTGGCATCAAAAATTCAATTCAGGAATTCAAAGAATGAATTTCAAGATCAGATTTTGACATCAAAATTCAAATTGTGAACACAATATTATTTTATCAGGGCAGGCACAAGTATCACCACTTCATGCAGTGATGAGGATTACTGTAGCAATGTACATTTATCAAATTGTGATTATTACAAGAAAATGTAAATCACAGTACAACCAAGTCCCACACACTCAAATATTTTGTTCTTCAGATAACACCAGTGGAATTACGTAAAGGAGTTCTGCATATCCCCAAGTTGCTAGTAGATTTATTTATTTTTTACCTAACTAAACCAAAATACCAAGAGAAAGATCCTAGGAAATTTGAAGTCAGGCAAAAGAATCATCTGTACAATTTTCAATGGTAGGGGTCAGCATTTCAGTCATCTCTCATAAGTTCCACATAATAGTAGTCATTCTTGACATATGGCATAGAGTGAAAGCCTTGATGGACTTATTCATAGTTTTGGTTTGACATAAGTGCAGCTAGTGCTTTGAGCCTGAGCGGACCAATATGTTTGTGCTTGGATTTGATAATAAATAAATAAAGAAATGGTTGATGTATTGTAGGTCGTGACTTATGCTTAGCTTTGATCAGACGCTGACAAGCTGGAACTGGCATTCATTGTTTTTAAGGCCATGAAAAGTTGATAGAGCTTAGAAGAAGCATGGAAAAGGATGTTTGCTGGGTGGAAGAGGAAGGGGAGATGTATAAGGGATTAATGGAAGTGCTATGGTTATTTGTTTCATGCAACACTCATACTATAGATCTCATGAACCCCACCAGGACTTCTGTGCATCCCCACTGTTTCCCCCTATGACATTTGCCATAGTGAAGGAATTCTGGACTACCAATATTTCAATGTGGGCAGGCCTATGTCGTTATTGAAGCCTTGTGCTGAGCTGACTGGAAAAGTTCAGGTGTTGCTTCCACCTGAAGATTGGACGGTGGGCCGACCTCTTTGCTGGAAGTGTAAAGTTAGGTTGAAGAGAGCCATCCCTGTTCAGCAGTTATGTCTCTCATGGTTTAAGCCTTGTGGGCAATTGAAGTATATGAGGAATGTTAGATTCTGTAGTGAAACTGATCATTGGTCCATTTAGCCCAGCACTGCCAACACTGGGTGTATTCGCACATCACATTAAGCCACCCTGTGAATAAGCCATGTTGGGTTGCTAACCTGAAAGATGACTGAGTGCTTTGTGGCTTGCCATGACTTGTTTTCCCCTCAGTCCTCCTGAAGGCTCCCAGTATGTATCCCAGGTGCCTTTGCAGCAGAACTCCTTGTTCCTTTAGTCCCTACAACAGCACCCTTTTTGCAATTTCTTTGCTGGAGTTCCCAGCTCCTGAGGAACCCAACACACAAACATACACACACACACACACACACACACACACACACACACACCAGATTGCCAAATGAATTTATGATCACAGTAATGGGTTATGAACACAGTGATGGGTTCACAAACTCTATTTTTGTTCAGGTTCTTGCACTCTTGCATTGTCCGCTATTTAGCCAAGCATAGCAATATCCCCCTCTTGTCAAGGCCATTGATAATTTCATCCTCCACTTTGGTGCTTCCCTTGATAGCAAACACTTTTTTAAAAAAAATGCTGATTCATGTTCTGCTGAAGTAAGAACACTAGGCCCTAAAGATCCTTCTCTTCTGCAGCCTCCAGCTCATTTTGGCTCCCCACTGCCACCCTCTTTGGGCTTGTCGCTTCCCCCCACTGGTCTCCATTCCTACCTGTCACACTTACAGAGCAGTGAGTGCGATCGCTAAACCTGTGCAAATGTCCCTGCAAAGCAGTAAAACAGAGGGGGGAAATTGTACAAATCTCATGGCAAAGTAACACAATTAAGGGAGAAATTGTGCAAATTTCAAGACAGAGCAGTAATAGTGAGTGGGAAAGTACACAAATTTCATGGTAATGGACATTCACTCCTGAGCATCTGCACAAGATGAAACATTTATTTTTTAGAAAATGGCAAGCATTTGGGACACTCTGTGGCGTCCTTTTTTCTTGGTTTTCTTTGGGGGGGGACATAGGTCAGAGGGCACTGACAAGGGATGAGGGAGGATGGCGGCATCACTAGCGTGGGCATATTGAGTGGCAGAGATTTTCATCACTCTTGCTGGGTGGCTGTCTAGCCATTCTCAACAACCCACAATGAAGTTATCCTGATGGGTTCAGATGTCACAAGAAGCCACCAGGAGTACAAACAATCCAACAACAAGCTGTGAGTTCTCAGGCTGGCATATTCATGAAAAATATACCACCCGGCTGGAACGGTGCTGGATTTGCAGAACATGATTAGCCATGGTGGGTTGTCATGTCATGTGAACCAGGTCACTGACTATGAGAGGCTCTCTGGGATTCCAGGCAAAAGCTTTTCCTACCTACCTGGAGATGCCAGGGATCAAATCTGGGACTTTTTGCAGGCAAAGCTTGTCCTCTACTGAACTATGGCCCCTCCAATGGCATGCAGATGAGTTTATTGTATCATTTGGTGGCAAATGCATTGTAGTGTAGCCTTGTGGGTCTATGTGTCATGTTTGTAACCAATAACATTAAGTTGTACCTTTTTTCCTTTTGTGGTCTGTATTTTGGTTTCTAAGTACATGGTCCACTTAACCCTAGTAAATCATTATGCTGATGCTGTGCCAACAATTTCTCCCCCATTTTTCCAACTATTGTCATTCAATTTCTTAGAAAAAATATTGATTTAGAAAAGAAATTCAAAGGAAAAAAAGATTTCGGAGAAATCATCATCGTGGGTTGGGTTTGGGGTTCTAGAGTTTGTCTTACTGGTGAGGAGACCAACACGTGTGCACAAGTGTCCTGATTTTCATTGTTGAATCATCTCTCCAGCAGACTGTAGCCTCCTTATCTTCCCACACTTCACTTAAAGCCCGGGGGAGACAACATGAGGTAATTCCTCCTATAGGGCTTTTTCAGATGAGAAAGCACAGGTAGTCTGGGAAGCTGTGGAGCAATGGAAAGATTTGTAATAGAAGCTACATACACAGCACCCTTGGCAACCTCATAGTGTTTAGGTACGATCAAAAATATCACAAAAATAAATAATAAAACAGAATGAGTGAGAGCTATGGAGGCCTCTTTCAAGGGGGAAGAACATGTTCAGGAAATTGTAGAACAGATGTTGCCACAGCACTAGCTTCAACCTCTTCTCTGGAGCTACACAACACTGCCCCCTCATCCTGCGTTGAGGAAAATGCAAAATGGGGGCCAACCTGCCAACCCAATTGATGCTGTTGGTACTTGCACTGGCAACACACACACACGAACACCCCCCCACACACACCAGATTACTTTTTTTTAAAAGACAGCAACTGTACTACAATGTCTGCCAATGGTGAGCCTTACCTGTGAGAAACTGTTGAGAATTTCTTCTTTCCTCAGACAAACCTGGTGAAATTGTCCTCCCAAGTTCTCTTCCCACAAATAGGTTGGAGAATTTTGAGAGGCCAATTGCACACAGTTCTACCTGGTGCTGATCAGTGTCAGTGCTTACAGGTTGTGACTGTTTACTGCCGCTTCGTTCCTCTTAGGGTAGATCCAGTTGTTTCATATGAGTCAAGACTTGCTAGGATGGTTTCACTTGCTATTTATTCTTCTTCTCATAATGACGGTGTCTGGATTTCACTTTAGTATCATTAGCAGCACAAGTAAGTCTATTGAACTCTCATTGGGTGTGTGCTGTCTTTCCCTGATGGAGCACCTCAGCTTCCAGTTAGTGAGATTTTGTTCAATCGATACATAGTGTGGAGATGACACATCCTTATTGAAATGGTCAGGGGATTCTTTTCATTCTTTCTCTTCAAAAGAAATACCTGTATTCTGCAATAATCTTCAATATCAGAGTACAAATGGGCTGTGTTTCAAATTTGAAAAGGCCTCGTTGGTTCAAGTGCCTTGCTGGCTCAAGTCTCCACCCCACCCCCTTTGGAAGGAATAATGACTTTACAAAATCTTGGCCAATTCTTCAGTTAGAACTAGATGTTATTCAATCACCCAAACCCCAGCCAATTTAAAAGACCGGAAGATAAGGCCAGGAAATTGGAAGCTAAGGCAGATGCCTTCTCTGACGTGCCCCATGATCAATCATGATGTTGTGCAATGTCACAAATTGTGCTTGCTTACCTCCGTGCACCCACACTTTTCCTGGATCTTTCAGTCCCAAATCCAGTTTAAGAGGGTGGAGTGCCTGAAACAAGAAAAGATGTTCCATGTTGTCCTGGGTCTATATTGCCTTATGAAGCATCTGAGCCTTACTGTATTGCTAGAGGCATCCTACTGTGAGGTGAGTCACACCTTTAATTTGTGAGTGCCAGATCTACCTTAAAGATGTAGAACCATGAAAATAAAAAGCCAAAGGGCCCGTGGAATTGTTTAGCAACACTTAGTGCTGGACCTCAGACTGAGCAGGCACACCAGTCACTTGATCACAGTATTCCCCATGATGATGAGACATATTGTATTTCTTTTTAAATTATAGTCAATATTTCTAAATTTGCATTTGTACATATATATCAGCATATGCAATTCTTATGCAAACCTTTTGAATTTCCTCTTTTTTGACATTGCATGAGGGGCCTCCCTAAAGCAGGAGCCAGTAAACTCAAAGACAGCAACATCACATAACCTATTTTGTATCACTAGACATTACAGGGGAGAAGGACAAAGAGGAAATGCAGGCCTACCCTTTTCTATGGCAGCGATATGCCTACCATAGTGTCTTCTTTGAGCCTAGTTTTTTTGTTTCAGAAGGGGAAAGAAAAAGTGAACACATTTAAAAACCAACAACATTGATTTTTTTTCTTTATTTTCTTGTTTAGTTGCTCCAGCATGGCCTGCATTTGGTTCATAATAAACCAAAAATTGTATAATGAGTCACAAACTCCTGGTACAGATATTAAAGGCCCTGGTAATTTCAGGCATGTGAAGGACACAGGAGTGGGTCTGGATATCACCTACACTAATCTAGGCTGACCAGATAAAATCCAGGTCAGGGCTCATGTAACTTTAACAGTTGTAGAGAAAAGGGAATTTCAGCCAGTGTCATTTGTATGCAATTAGTTCCTGGTGATATTCCCTCTTCATCACAACAGTTAAAGGTGCAGGCACTGTACTAGAGTGACCATATACAAAAGAAGGCAGGGCCCCTGCAACTTTAACTGTTGTGATGAAGAGGGAATTTCACCAGGAACTAATTGCATACAAATGACACCAGCTGAAATAATAATAATAATAATAATAATAATAATAATAATAATAACAATTTATTTCTTACTTAGCCCTGACCTGGGTTTTATCTGGTCACCCTACACTACTCATAGATATGTTCATATGTGTGATACTCATATGACTTCTTTTCTTTTCTAATCATTTTGGAGAGGGGAAGATGTAAGCATTCCACAGAAACCCAGCGTGGGTGAGAACATCACTGGAAACCAGAGCAGTTCCATCACCACCTAGAAAATTAAAAGTTTCACCCCCACCTCCCCATAAGGTATGACAGGTGGCTGCTAGAGAGAGGGCCTTTTAAATGGTGGTGTTCCAGATGTGTAATGCCCACTGCAAAGAGGCTGACCTGGCACCTACATTATGTTCTTTTTGACTACAGGGAAAGAACATTTTATTTTCCCTGTTGTTGTACTATTAAGAACGTTTAGTGCATGAATGTTCTGCTGCTCATCTTTTTTGATAATAATAATAATAATTTGTGGTTGTTTTATTCTGATTTGCTTTTTTACTTGTCTCAATCTTTATCATTTGAAATGTTATTCATTACCATCCCAAGAATATCAATAGCAGCATATATTTGCATCTGTGGCTGACCGATGTCTTAACTGGCCCAAACTTCAGTGAATAACTAGCAAGGCTTTGTGTACGACAACACTCCTCCAAAATAGACATGGGTTGTGAAACATTCCTCGGCTCACTTTTTTATTTATCTATTGCATCAATTTATATCCCACCTACATACAAATACTCCAGGCGGCAATAACATGAGCCATAAGTATATTGACTCAGTTTCTTTTAGCATGACACTTCCTTTGCGATAAACATTAAAATCTGTGAAATGCTATCTCTTAAAGCTCCTACTGTCAGTAACTAAACTTTAGGGGAGACATTTCAATCTTTTAGAATGGGGGGAAAACTGTGGAAAAGCTGGGAAACCACCAAATGATTGGAGGTCAGAAGAAAGGGGGTCAGAGAAAACCAGCTTTCTGGAGAATCCCAGAGGGCAAGATTAGGACTCCAGGTAGGTTAGATTTGGCCCACTGTATGCCACATTTTTTCTTTGTGCTCAAAGCAGTTCACAGAACAAATGCAATAATCATCTTTGTAACATATTACAATATAACATTAACAACTCAATTACATGTCATCAAAAACATTTCAAAAGCTTACATGAGAATAAGGGCAGATTCAGTAGGCCAGTTAACAATGTCCAGTACCAATAATATCAACATTAAACTCACATTAAGCTATTCACTAAACTGTTCCCATTAAGAGACTTAGCATTAGCAATAAGATACTTTGCACACATGCACCCCCAAACCACAAGGCACTTCAGGCAGCCTGTCTTCAAGCAACTCAAAGAGACCCCCTTCTCCTATCAGAGTCCCATGCCCTGAGCCAAGAAAGGACAACCTCATCCCCATTCCAACTGCACTTTTTGCTGTTGATAGGTAGTAGATTACTAGATGAGGAAAGTTGGAAAAAGCCTCTCCCTGGGCAGATGTCAGGCCTGGCTCCCCTGCAATATCAGCAACCAAACATGAGTGAAAGAAACAGTGAACAGCTTAATTACACCAGGGCCCTTTCTAGACCAGGCGTTTCACCTGGGTTGGCCCCCGGCTGGTCCCTGTGAGTCCAAATGACACACAGGGAGTCCCGTGTATGTGTGTGTGTGTGTGTGGGGGGGGGGGGGGTTGGCTACGGGATTTTCCAGGGATGAGGGAAACCTAAGCAATCCCAAATCTTCTGCAGTCCCCGGAAGTTCCGCCAATCCCGTGTGCTGTTACGCTTATGCGCGAGTAAGCGTGGCAGCAAAATGGGCAAGGAGCCCATCAGGGGAGGGGGAAAGGAAGTCTGCCATCCCTAGGATGGTGGGGGGTGGGTGCCCCCCGTTTCACCATGTTGTTTTAAACTTACCTTGTTGTCATGAGGCAGTCTGAAGAATCTTCCTCTGAGGAGGAAGAAGGGGCAGAAACTGCAGCTTTACCCATTCCCCAGAACTTACCGGAGGAGGAGGAACAGCAGGGAGGTTCCTCAGAAGAGCCCCAGGAAAGCCACCCTCTCCCACCCCCTGTTTCTAATGAGGAAGACTCGGGGCCTGAAGGGGTTTGTCCAGTAACTCCCCAGCAAAGGCGGCAGCTCAAATGGCCGGAAAAAGCTAAGCCCACAAGGCGAAGCATGAGACTAAGAAAACAGAGCACAGCTGACGCAAGCCTTAAGTAAGATAACGAAGAGATTGCACGCAGCTGTGAACAGGCTCAAACAAAGTATATAAGGGGGAGGAGGCAGAAGCTAAGATTCGTTGAGAACAATCGATGTATTCGGCTCTTGACATCCTATGTGATCTCGGATCAGAACCTGTGGACTGAACACCCGGCTGACTGTTTGCTCTGGACCCTGGACTCTGGAAACCTGGTTTGACCTTCGGCTTTGACAACTGGACTGATGGAACTACTGGCGTGACCCTGGCTATTGGTAATTGGATTTTCAAACTGTAAATAAAACACTTCAAACAATTAAGGCCTGGCATTTTTCCCAGACATTCTCAGATAAGGGAGTTGGCAGGCTTCCTAGATCAAGCGTAGTAAATATGATACTTGTGTTAGAGCAGGAGTGCTCTTCTCTCTTTAAAAAAAATGGTGGGAGCGATGGCCCGACGGTCTGGAAGCAGCCTGGGCCGTCACGCCCATGATGTGAATTGAGAATGCCGATCCCAGAAGTGGCTACTTCTGGGATCGCCCACTCTCCGCCCTTTACACCCCTTTGGTATAGAAAGCACCCAGGTGACTCTTGTGAGGTGCCACAAACATAACAGCAGGTGACTCTTGTGAGGTAGCACCTCACAAGAGTCCATGGGCCAGAGTCCTCGATGAGTCCAAGTTCAAATAAATTCAGATAATTCAAACAGGAGCCAGACACTAAAAAGTACAGTGCTAGTATCCAAGATATGGTCCCAAGGCACAGGATTCAAGGCATGCAATAGTTCAGGGTTCAACAGTAGTCTAAGCAAAGGAGTGTCTAGCACCAGCAACATTGTACCCACAAACCTCCTTTGCACCCACTTTTATGCGGATGACTACAACTCCTCACTTGCTAATCTCGCCCTATGGGAAATCTTGGCCTGGAGTTGAGAACTCTTTCTAACTGCTTGCTTTTCCTCATGCCTTTTCAGCTGTTTATGCTGTCTAGGAGACAGCCTTGGGCATGCCTTTTCCTTGGCTGATTCTGCCTCTTGGCTGCTTATCAGACATGTTCCTTATACACCAGTGACTCAGACACTGGCTTTAATTGAGAAGGAGTACCTGCCTCCCTGTGACTGCATTCCTCTGTGAATTCTCAGGACCCTGACATTCCATACCTTGACTAGGCCCTAAATCAGATTCTTCTTTCTCTGAGACCATGGCGCCAGGGAAAAACATGTCAGCAGATAACCTCATTAAAGGGTATAATGGTGAACACAAACGCCTTCATACTCACACACACACAGCCCCCAAAAGTAGTTTCCTTTTTTTGAGGACCTCAAGGGCTAGGGGGATTTGGCAAGGCAGGTGGAAACAGCCATGCCCTGATAGCAATATGGATGTGCAATTCTAGAAATTCCATTCTGTTTAAGCCTGATAGGATTCCACGGTATTGCCATTCCAGTAAGCATCAGCAGACTGCAGTGGATTCCCCACTCCCCTAATTCAGAAATATTTTGTGCATACAATCTGCCCCACATGCTCAGGTCCTCTGGGAAGAATTTGCTACAGTCAGGCAAAACCAGGCTGACAACTGTTACCCAGAGGACTTTCTCTTTGCCGCTCCCAGACTGTGGAATGGATTGCCGGGAGAGAGTCGTCAACTGAATAGTCTCTTTGATTTTAAGAAAGCCATAAAGACTGATCTCTTCCAGCAGGCCTACTCAGTCGAATTTTAAGAGTTTTATTGGTATTTTAATAATGTATTAATTTTATATGGTTTTAGTTAGTTTTATGTATTTAATGTCATTTGTATTGATATTGTTCCCCGCCTTGATCCTGAGGGAGAGGTGGGTAAGAAATAAATATATTTATTATTATTATTATTATTATTATTATTATTATTATTATTATTGTGGGGGGTTCTGCAACTTGCAGTAATAGCAAATCCTGTGCAAGTTTACCTAATCGCCTGACTGCTATGTAGCCCACAGAGGCATATTCCCCTTTTGACAATATCCTTGTCAGTTTCATCCTGTCTACACATTATTATTATTATTATTATTATTATTATTATTATTATTATCCATTTATATACCGCCCCATAGCCAAAGCTCTCTGGGGAGTTTACAAAAATTAAAAACATTGAACATTAAAAAAAACAACACCAATATACAAAATTTTAAACCATAAAAAGCATAAAAACAAGTTATAATTACAATATCCTTTAAAAACAACAATTCTGGGTCATTACTTTGTTTAGCCAAGCAGAGTCGTATTATATACTTCCCAAAGAACTTGTCAATTTCATTCTCCTCTTCAGCACTTCCCGAGCAAATGGGAATATGGCATTCCCCAGCAAGCATAGCTGGTTGGAGCATGTTGGGAGTTGTAGGATTCCCCCCCCCCCCCCGTCTAAACATGCATAGGATTGCACCCTTAATTGTTCACAGTACAATACATATGCAATAATAATAATGATAATAATAATAATAATATATTTATTTATTTCCCACCTCTCCCTCTGGATTGAGGCAGGGAACAACAATAAATATAAATACAAAGACCATAAAATAGATAAATCATTGAAAATAAATAAAATGAATACATTATTAAAAACATCTTAAAATTCAACTAGGTAGGCCTTCATGGCTCGCTTAAATTCAAGAAGACTGCTGAGTTGTTGAATATCTCCCGGCAGTCCACTCCACAGTCTGGGAGTGGCAGAATAGAAGGTCCTCTGGGTAACACTCGTCAGCCTAGTTCTGGCTGATTTAAGTAAATTATTCCCAGATGACCTGAGTGTGTGGGGCAGATTATACAGGAGAAGGCAATCCCGCAGGTAAACTGGACCCAAACCATGTAGGGCTTTAAAGGTAATAACCAACACTTTGTACTTCACCCGGAAACTAATTGGCAGCCAGTGGAGTGATTTTAAGACTGGTGTAATGTCGTCACCCCTAGGTGTACTGGTGACCAACCTGGCTGCCATATTTTGAACTAGTTGAAGTTCTCAGACTAGGCACAAAGGTAGCCCTATGTACAGTGCATTGCAGACATTGAGCCTCAAAGTTACCAGCACGTGCACTACCTTCTTTAAGTCTTCCAACTCTAGGAAGGGGCACAGCTGGCGTATCAGTCAAAGCTGATAGTAGGCACTCTTGGCCATCACATCTATCTGAGCTGTCATTTGGAACGACGGATCCAGGAGTCCCCCAAGCTGTGAACACAGTTTTTCAGGGGGAGTGTAACCCCATCCAGAACTGGTTGACACACCTCCAAAGCCAGGTTGGGGCCTTTGACAGCAAGCACCTCTGTCTTGTGTGGATTAATCTTCAGTTTATTTTTCCTCACCCAGCCCATTGCCGCCTCCAAGCATTCATTCAGAGGAGACATAGGCTGCATTCGGACAACACATTAAGCAACTGAGGGGGGAACAATCATCAGTTGTGTTGCTTATTGTGTTGTGTGGAGGGTACTGATGGTATGCTATTCCATCCAAATAAGCAACTGAGAGAAACAGCTGGCTTGCAAGTTGTTTAGCTCAAAGCCAGTTGTTTAAAGTGTTGTGTGGAGGGGTGAGTGGGTTAATGGTGTGTGGTGAGTGGGTTAAAACACAAGCCCATAGAGGCAGGCGGCAAGAGTGACCAAAGCGGCGGCTGCCACTCTGCTACAACTGGTGCAACTTGCAGAGGCTGCTGGGATAGAACTGGGAGGACTGAGAGAGGAGAGAGAGTGGGGAGAGGGGCGGGGGCTGTGTCAGTCAAATGCTGGGTTGACTATTAGTCCACTCAATGCCAGCCCCAACCAACCACAGTTGTGTAGGAATATGTTGTGTGGGGAGTACCCACAAAATAACCAACTGTGAGTTGGCTACTCAACTCACCATTGACTAATGTGTTGTCCGAATGCAGCCATACCATTCTTAGCTGACGCTGTTGTCGAAGACATAGAGAAATATATTTAGAGCCTACGTATGCATCTCCTCCAGTTTTGTAGTCCAAAATACGCAGCAAAATTTTTGTAGTCCCTGCTAAACCATCCTACATGGATGGTGGGCTGCATTTGGCTTGACGTGTCGCACATTTAAATTAATGCCTGTCTTGGCCCTACAATTTTTATAAGTAGAGCTATCAGTGTAGGTGCCGTGCAGCAATACCGCTTAAAGATATTGATAGCTGGTATGTAGCACTCTGGAAATGTGTTTCAAGGGGAGCTGAGAGGGCTCAAGAAGCCAAAGGTGATGGGCAGAGATGACACAGCTTCCTTCCTTCTCACTAGACGTGGGGAGGAAGCTAATTATGTGTATGTGTGTGGCAGGAAGCTAGTCTGTGCTGGCACTGGAACTGAAAAGGAGGCCAAGAACTACCTTAGCTCTCTGCAGGAAATTCGATGGCACTATGGGTTTCCCTAGATATCTGATGTGGTACAGGAATTTGATGGTGTGTTAGTGCTGTGATCCCCATCTTATGCTCAGTTTGTATATATATGTAAATAAACTTTATAGCACAGAAATAATTCTCCACTGAGAATTGAACTCCGAGTGAGCGCTAGAATCCTTAAAATGTTCACCATTCAGAAATGGGGTCCATATGCATAACAATACGATGGGGAGAACAGTATTCTCAACAACAGTCAAGCATGAAACACCCAGATTTCAAACAATTTCTATAACATTTTAAGGAAGAATTGCAATAGGGAAAGAAAAGAATTGATATGAACGGTAATATTTTGGGGCTATTAAAATTAATGGGAACTTTCCTGGAAAAAATATATTTAATTTTCTTCCTGCTATAAATTATTGCAAACTCTCCTGGTGGGGTACTCTTGGTAAATTATTTGTAAAGAATAGCTTTAATTAATTCTTATTACATCCCTGTAGGCACAGGTTTTACCGAGTTATTAGGAAAACTGTTAAAGTTTACATTCATGTAGATTTATTTGCCCTGGAACATGTTTAATTAAGTTTGAAGTATGACAGATTTTTCAATTCCTTATAGATGCATTGAGAGAGAAAGATGATATTGAACACTGGAGTACCCCTCACACATTCTTTTATTTTTGAAGAAGTGTAACTTTAATAAAAAATTAGTCTGATTGAGTGTATCAGTCCTCTTCACACCACATGAAACTCTTATTATTGTCAATATTTTGACAATATTTCCATTTGAACAGACACATGGCCCTTCTTGATATAGAATTAATTGAACTCAGGTGAATGAGATTTGTTCAAAATGTCTGCAAAATGGTTAAAAGTTTAGCTTCTCCATGTACGATTTCTAAAAGATGAGTAGGTACACCACAGCAGCCTCAGCCTTGAGGCAGAAATCCTCATAAACAGGCCTTGAGTTGCCACTGAAATTTCACCTAAAGGGGAGAAATTACCCATGCACCCCACAGGTGAACCAGGTAATCACCCCCATATAAATGTATTAAAATCAATCAGGCATGGTTACATGCATCCCTAAGTTGTTACCAGATTTCACATAAAATGAAATTTAAAGTGAATTGGGGGTTCCTCCTCAAGTTCCAAACAAAAAACAAAATCTGAGGGATTTTGAGAAACACCCCAAAAAATTCTCAGCAGCCTTCTGCACTTTCTTAGCTTTTTACCAGCTTTTGTGTAAAATGAACTGTGAAGCAAATTTGGAGGTTCCTCCTCAGGTGAAACCTAAATGGGAGACCAAAACCATCTGAACAAAAGTTTAACAAATAATCTCTACCTATGAAGTGGAAAGTATGTGTGTGTCATGTATGTCCAAAAATGTTTGCCCACTTCCAGATGAGTTAGAAACTTGACACGGTGACACAGCGATAGGTCTGGCTGTACAATGTACCAGAAAAATCTAAAAGCACGAATTTTGGGGGTTTAAGTATTTTTTAAGAATTTAATAAAAACGTAGGTTTACGCCTACAACTCCAAGCATGCCTTGGGCAGAACTCCCAGCATGCCTTGGGCAGGAGGCCAGACTTACTGGCCTTTGGCTGCCATTGTGAGTGGCTGCTGCGTATCGTTTACAACCCCGATTCCTAAGGTTGGTCTCAACCAGTCAACCCAATTCCACCTAAAAGGAAACAAACACATAAATGGGCTGCATCCATTTGCGGTGCCTTCTCCCACCCTCTGCGTGGTTTTAAAACGTAACTAGATACAACAGCATGACTTTGAGGGGCCAAACATGCTCAAAGGCACTCTGTCCTAATATCGCTGTTTCCTCAGAATCTGGGGGAAGCAAGTGTGTAGCCTTTGCCCTTAAGAGGGAGGGAGGAAGAGGAGGCACTCTGCACATGTCTAGAAATAGACCTAAGAAAGGGGGAAGTGCCCGGCCCTTCAGTACAGGCTCCTGATGTAGCACTTGGTGGGTGAGAAGCACAGGCCAAGGCAGTCCCAGCAGGATTGGCCAGAGCTGAGTGCATCCAATGATAGCTGCTTTCCTCCCCTCCTTGGTGATGTTACTCCTCGATGTTCTATTGAGGAGCAGCATCGGCAACAAGATAATGTCTCAGAGGATGTGGGCACCTGTGGGCTGCCAAAGGCATGCTGGGAGGTGTAGTACTGGCATGTAGAGTGGCTGATTTAAAATACAGCATGGGTGAGCAAATCCTGATCTCTCACTAACTGTCTTTGTTCTCGGTCTACCTGACTTTCTCCAATTGTCACTAACCCTGCCCACCATTCCATTCTAGCCTCAGCTATGTCAGTCAATCTTCCATTCACTCTTCTGTCTCAATGGTGTATATTCAGGCTTTAACATTAAAATCATAAACTTTATTCAGTAATTCTTGCATCTGTCTTGGAATGTTGTGGTTTAGTTATGACAGGAAAAAAATGCAACATAAAAAAATCTTACCAAGTTAAAAGGCCGTGGAAAAAATAATATTAAAAAAACCTCACTTGGCACTTAAAAGCCATTAATGCAGTCACTAAGTAAGCCTGCCTGGGAAAAAGAAATCCACAAGCAGGGTGCCACAACTAAGAAGGCCCGCTCTCCCACCACATCCCAGATGGTGTTCAAAGATTAACACATTATTCAGGGACCTAGGCTTATGCCTATAACTCCCAGCCTGCCTTGAGCAGGAGGGAGGACTTATCAGGCTTTGGCAGCCATTATCTGGAAGTGGCTCACCCTCCTGGGCCTGAAGGGAGAGCGCTTAGGGCCAGCTGCCTCAGATGCTAGGCCCCATCGGAAGCAGGAGGGGAGGAGGCTGAAAGTCTGGGCCCATTGCCAACAGCAACCAAGCTAACCGTCAGCCAGCCAGCTCCCTCAATGCCTACCTATGGGCACAGATTCAAGGCAGCCTTGACCAAGCGTTCAGGGTGGGTGGGGGAGAAACTAATTTAATTTGTTTTAAAGTTAACTCACAGGCCTAGGATAGGCCTACCTTGAAGGGTTGTCATGAGAGAGAGAAAAGGAAATGAATTTAATTTGTTTAAAGGTGAACTCACAGGCCTAGCACTGGCCTGCTACTTTAAGATGATTACCTCGCAGGCATATATTTTAGAGGGTCCGTAAATTATGCCAACAAAGTATTCTGTGTTCCGGCTGCTTTTCCTTTTTCATAGTAACTTCAGACCACATGCATACAAAAGTCCCCCCACCCCCGGTCCACTGAGATCTGCTCCCCTATTATATGTTATTCGGATATCTGGGCAATGCCAGGTCTATTTTGAAAACATATTTTTAGGTTTGCATCTTTTTTAGCTGGTAGACAGGGTGTTGCATGTCCTGATTGTTTTTGAAGTTTAGACAGCTGCTCCAACCAAGGCATGATGGGAGGTGTAGGCATTTCAGGTGAAACAAAATGTGGTTTATCACGAAGCTCTAATTTCAAATACAGTTCTTCTTAACACAATTTTCTATTGATTCTCACAAAACAATTTAGTAACTCAACCAAACTAAAAACACCAACCAACCTAAAGATGAATAAGTTGCAGAGACATTTATTATTTATCAAATAAATGTTATAAACATTATTCACAGACCCGAGCAACGGCGGGCATATCAGCTCGTTGGTGTATAAATACACGCACTGTGAAAATAATAGCTTATTGAATCCTCAGTATGGTAACTATATGAAAAGGAGCACAGGGCTCCTGTATCTTTAACAATTGTATTGAAAGGGGAACTTCAGCCAGTGTCATTGCATGCATGCAACATCTGGTGAAATTCCCTCTTCATCACAACAGTTAAAGCTGCAGGAGCCCAGCCCTCTTTTGTATCTGGTCACTCTAGTATAGCTCCTGCAGCTTTAACTGTTGTGATAGATACACAAGTCAGCTAGTAAACAGCTTCATAGTGCTACCCTTGTTGTTCCCAATAAGAGAAAACATCCTCTCAACCAATAATAATTTTATCACATTTTTGTCATGATCCCCAAACCTGGCCCTTGATGTTGCTTAATGGAATTGATGATGAAAAGATACAGGCTGCCCCACTCAGGGGAGGGGGAACCTTCTGCACATGTCATCCCAGCCTGCAGACATGGCTAGGCTGACCATATGAAAAGGAGGACAAGGCTCATGTAACTTTAACAGTTGTAGAGCAAAGGGAATTTCAGCCAGTGTCATTTGTATGCATTTGGTTCCTGGTGCAATTCCCTCTTCATCACAACAGTTAAAGTTGCAGGGGCCCTGCCTCCTTTTGTATATGGTCACTCTAGTATAGTGCCTGCAACTTTAACTGTTGTGATAAAGAGGGAATATCACCAGGAACTGATTGCATACAAATGACGCCGGCTGAAATTCCCTTTTCTCTACAACTGTTAAAGTTACATGAGCCCTGTCCTCCTTTTCATATGGTCAGCCTAGACATGGCTCATCTGCAATGCTTGGATTCTGAGAAAAAGCCCCAAGTTGCACTTAACTAATAGGATCTGGCAGTTACAGAACTAGACAAGGGCCCTTTAAAGAATACAACTAGCTCCTACAGGTCGGTGGGCTCAAGTGCAAAATAGGCCTTGCCAGCCTTCATCAGGCTTCAGCTCTTTGCCGAGACAATATTCCCTCATTATTGGTAGTGTCCTGCAGTTGGCAGACCTTACTGGGAGATTTCTGTGGCCCTGTCTGAACCTGGGGGTATCTTTCCAAATTAAGTGGCATTTTCTGAACTTGATGTTACTTGACATGACACTACTTACTATGACTTTGCCCAAGGTGACCTTATTCAATGAGACCTTCCCCAGTATTAGGCTGACCATATGAAAAGGAGGACAGGGCTCATGTAACTTTAACAGTTGTAGAGAAAAGGGAATTTCAGCCAGTGTCATTTGTATGCAATTAGTTCCTGGTGAAATTCCCTCTTCATCACAACAGTTAAAGTTGCAGGCACTATACTAGAGTGACCATATACAAAAGAAGGCAGGGTCCCTGCAACTTTAACTGTTGTGATGAAGAGGGAATTTCACCAGGAACTAATTGCATACAAATGACACTGGCTGAAATTCCCTTTTCTCTACAACTGTTAAAGTTACATGAGCCCTGTCCTCCTTTTCATATGGTCAGCCTACCCAGTATTAACTTGGTTAGGTAAATCAGCTATCACTTGCGAGGTGTAGGGTGCAAATAACGAGTCGAGACAAGAAAGTTGGGTATAAAATGGGCCACTTTTATTCAAGATCTGCAGAAGGGAGTAAAACCTATGCGGGCATCCTCTCTTGGCCTCTTCCAGGCCAAATCTTAGGAATGGGCGAACGATTCTCTGACCTCGAGGTGGCAGCACACGTTCGCCACCCCTTGGTCTTACCCCATATGGGGTTGGGAGGCCTTCCTTTGTCACAACACCCGTGCCGCAGTGCTCCGAATGTGTGAGTAGAGTTGGCCTCAAAGGTAAACCTTATTCCCATGATCTGGTGCCATGGGGCTCCCAGATGTGGGCCTCAGGTATTACCCTTTACCTCAACGGTTCCTGAGAATGTTCACCATTTGAAAATGCCCCTAAGGATGCCCGCACCTACCACCAAATTAAAGTGACCGAATTGATACAAATCCACCTATTTACTACTCCCCAGCTGTCTTACAGTATGAAGTAGGCAAAAAAACTCCTAACCAAATTAGGATAAGAGTAAAAAAATCCTACTTGGCCTCCTAATGACAACCGGCTAGCCCATACTGTTTACAGGGAGGGGAGGGAGGGAGCTTCGCAGAGATGAAGAGGGCGGGCAGGCCCATTAGCCGGCTATTTAAGCCGCTCGGCCCTGCCCCGCCCAGTGGCACCATATGGATGCTCCAATCAGCAGCATCCACCTCGGCTCTTCTCCCCCCCACCCGCAAATATCATCCCACGCCCAATTGGGCTGGGGATTTCACTTCCCATGTGAGCCTCATGACCTGGCAGAACATATCATTGAGGGATATGTTAATCAGTGGTTAGTACTTCATAATATTCAAATAGAATTTTCACATACAAGGGTGTCTACCTGTAAATGCCAGATGCTGCGACCACACTAGAGGTGTGTGCAGCCTTTAAATTCTTCATACTATTTATGGAGAGAGAAATTGAGGGACAATTTCAATGTATTTCTTTGAGGAGGGACAGGAATCTCCTACAGCTTCTCAAGTGTGAGGCTCATCATTAGTAGTGGTAGAAGCATTGTTTCTTTCTTTGATCCTGGTGTTGCAAGGCAAGCAAGCAGCCACTTGTCTCGGCCCTCCCACCACTATTTTGCATCCTCCACAATGTCCCACACCTAGTATTATTCTGTTATACTGTGTGTGAGGGGATGGAGGCTTCTTGATGATGTAGTGGAGCTAGGATTCACAGGGATACAGCAATGGTACTGTTTGATTAGCAAGGACACTGCCATTATCTGCCAGAATTCCCTGTTTCTTCAACATTTGCTGCAAGTCTCACAGTAGTTGGAAGGAAATTAATTTTCCCAGTAAATAGTATAGGCCAGATCTACACCAAGCAGTATATAGCACTATGAACATGGTATGGAAGTGGTACATGGCCCCAACAGTTGTCAGTGCACTTCAATATAAAGCAGTAGTGTAGATCCTGCCATAGTGTTGCCTATTGAAATGCAAAGTATTTTGAGATGGCTTGGTCTTGAATGGGCAGTTAGGACCCAATTGATTGAGAAAAGAGCTGCTCCTGACATTTTTTTTTTTTATTACAGCCTATTGGCCAGTAGGGAGCTGCTCCTGGTGGAGATGAAAACTGCAAGAATTTGTTTGTTGATATGAATCAACACAGCTGTCTGCATTTTTGGGCTCTCCTTCTGAGTGTGCTGATAGGGGCTGTCGTGATGAGCACCATGCACATCAAAATTTATGCCACTGGGACTGCCAAACACAAACACACACACACACACACACCCCAGAAAAAATTCAGCTCAGCTCTAAGATCCAACAGTATGATGCCCATGACCTTCATTTCCTCTTTTTGAGGCTACTAGAGGCATCTGGATAGCTAATATTGGAACAGAAATACTGGAGAAGATGGGCCTTGGGCCTTATCCAGCAGAGCAGGCCTTACCACAAAATGACTACAGATTATCCAGGTTTTTCAACAGGGAGACTGTAGGCTGTGCTGGTTTATTGGCAGTTTAAATATTTCAATGACTCCTTTGAGCCAGCATTAGTAGAATGCTTTTTTTCTAAAAGGTTTGTCATTTGTAAGCTTGTGGTTGAGTCGGGAACACTTGAAAGCCATAACTGGCAATGTGTTTTACTCATTAGTTCCATGTCCCATATGGGCTGCATGAGACTTTAGCTTTCTTTAATCCCCACAACTTTAAATAAAAGGATATACGTAGCACACAGAGGCAGCAGCTAGAGGCCTCACCGAGGGGAAAATATCTTTTCATTAGTTCTTCTAAAATATAGTACATAGCACAGGCTATAACAACCCCCTACTTAGAACTAGGGCTTGCAGGAAGGAAGGGAAGGAACAAACCTGAAGGAAAATCAGATGTTCTTGCAGAGAAAAGAATTGAATCTTGAAAGCATTAACCAAGGAGAAAGCAAGAAAAAGTTGCCCCTATTAACCAAGGAAAACTTGCCCATACAAAAAGAAAGTTCACAACTATTTCTTTAACCTGAACGTATATATTCTGGAAGCAAGCAAGGGATGTACTGAGAGGAAGAAGCTGTACTAATTTCTAGGCATGCAATAGAAAACTGTCCATATTTTATGTAGGTAATTGAGCAGAATGAAAAGTTCAAACTCAGCCTTTCCATTCCCCCTCTCTCCACACACAGACACACATATTCCAGAATTGTATGCAAATTTAGTCTTAGAAAAAATACATAAAACAAATAAATAAAACGCACTAGCTGAAAATGTGCATTTTCTCCATTGGGTAAATATAAAAATACACATTTGGGGAGAGGGCTTTGCACATTTTTCCATTTGAAAATTGGTGCAAATTTGAGAAATTGGAAAAATCCAGTTCCATCAATGACTGCATGATGGAACAAAAGGCTCTTGACAATCTGCAAAATGCAGACAGGACAGATTTTTTTTTAAAAAAATGTGCAGCCCTACTTTTTAATATATTTAATTTTGTGGGGGGGGGGCAGGGTGGTTAAACAGAGTTGGATCCAGGATCTATCTTCCACAAAAGAAAGGTCCTTCCATGAGAGGAAGAGCTCTCCTCATGGAAGGACTCTCCACCTGATTTTGGGCATCTCCACACGCTGCAGCTCGCTACATCCAGGAGATTCTTGTGACACTCTGTGAAGCATTTTCAAGGGACTGGAGGTTCTGCAGTGGAAAGAAGTAGGGAAGTCCACTTCTACCAGTGCAGTTGGTCTAGCATACATCTGGATCCAATCACAAGAGCTGAAATAAAACTTGCTCCCCCAAGACAAAGATTCTCCTTGTAGTTCTCCACTGTGACTGGAAATATTCTCTATAGCTGAGTGATAATCTCTCAGGGTGGGTTTGAGAAACAACATATTTCCCCAAATTGTTACCTGCCCAGTGTGGTGAATTACAACTGCCATCATCCCCAGCCAGAATGCAGCAATTTCCCCGCAAAAGGGGGAGAATGAAATCCCTTTCGAAAATACCCCAAACTTTAAATGCTCTCCTTGTAGAAATTGTGCACACTATGGAGTACAATGCACCTTTTCATATTAAACAGGTACAGGGGTTCCCTCTTTAGTTAAAGTGAGTTGCAAAAAAGAAAGAAAAAAGACTTCTATCATTACAAGCATCAAAACTTTATTGCTATAAAAATGACACCTGTTTAGTTAATAATATGAAACTTAGCAACCTTGTTACTTGTATAAAGTTACCTGAACCTATTCGTTTGAAAGTCAGAAGATATTCATTTAAAAGGAACAATTATGCTTGTAAATTCACCCCATCCTGTCAAAAAGCAAAAACAAAGTTAAAGTCACTTGTTGATTTACCCATTATAATTAACAGGGGAACATAGGAAGTTTTGAATTTCCTAAAGAGAAGATCTGATTTGGACCTGAGGTGAAGAAGAGGTCCTCCAAAACTGGATGTATAGATTTCTATTTCCCTACGTTTCACCTGCATAACATAAATTGTTCATTTATTCAAAGGACTATATCCAGTTTATAAAGGAGACAGAAGTACCACCTCTTCTTAGTCAATACATGCAAAGCTCCTCATCTTTTATACTGCAGTAACCCAGATTTGGTTCTCAAAATTAGTTATGCAAATCAGCATATCTACTTTGCTTAACTTAACTCAATGTTCATGTGTTATTCTATATTACTACAAGGTTTGTTTACAACATTTTCAAATAATTGGCATAAAACATGCAAACTAGAGCAGAATTAACAGAGGACTCACACTGGAAAGAAATGAAGCGGATAGGATAGGATAGGCAAGGACGGATAGTACTAAGGAAAACAACGAGGAAGACCTATCAAGAGTCATTGAGATATAAGCAAGCTACAAAGCTCACCAAATGCAGACAAAAAGGTGGCATTTAGAGATGTTGCAAGTGTTCAACTGGGTCTGTGAGGGCAGAGAATCCCCCTGCACTCGGGCACAGGTCTGCCCTGACTTCTGGCATTGCACCCTTTTCCCTCACTGCATTAATGGTGGCTGCCATTAATGCAGTGAGGTGAAATGCACACTTTCCAGATTCTCTGGAAATTGCACTTCTCTCCACCCCACCCCCCGCTCCAATGGGGACCTTAAAGGCCTTATTAATGCATTTCTGGATTAGAAATGTATCAGATATTTGGTTTAGTTCATTTATGACCAGAATTTACTTTATCCATACTGCCTGGATGCAAGCATAATCTGTGGTCCAAGATTGTACTTCCCTAAGCATGCAACACTATTCATGGGAAACAAATACATTCAAAACTGCAAACATTAGAGGAACTGCATGGAAAGTGTGGACTTCTTAATTTAAAAAGCACACCCAAACACACTCTAATCAATGAGAGAAGATTGCTTATTTTTAAATGTGCACCCAAGTATGGAACTAAGAACTTTGCAATTTTGACATGGGGAGCGGTGGTGGGGTGCTCACAATCTGATAGGCATGAGTTCAAGATGGAACTTGGAGAACCTTTATCATGATCAAGTTTTGATGGTTTGTACCTCTGCATTCCAGATAAAATCTCTGCCTGTGAGAACTTTATTTTCTCTCTCTCCCCTTCAGGCCTACTCAGATAACTTATTGCCTCACAGAGGCCACACAAACTAACCATTACTTAACAGTCCTTCACAGGAACCAAGATAAAGTGTTATGGATTTGGTCCTCTACAGTGGGTGTACCTTAACATTGCAGAGTGACTGGTGTGTGTATTCTTTCTGTAACAAATTGGACCACCATCACTTACAGTGATAGAGGTCCAAATAGGCATCCTTCAGGCGACCATGCCCCTCCCAATGCCTCATAAATGACATTTTGTCAGAACATGCCATCATTTCAGAGGCACTGGAGTAAACAAAATATGGTAACCCCAGAAAAGTAGATGGTGGTCTTTGCTGGCCAGCTGAAGTGAAGAGGGGTTTGGGAGGGGGGGGGGGGAGAGAGAGGCTTTTCTTTTCTTTTTTCTTTTTACCCACAGTGCTTTTGAAATTACACAATGTCCTATTTAAGCATCATTTCCAAGACACTGGAAGGGAACATGGCAGCCCACAGGGATGCCAGTTTGGAGTCATAGTGCTGCAAATGATGGTGGGACAATACACACACAGATTGTCTATTTGTTAAGGTTAAGGTAAGCGTCCAGAGGCTAAAAAATTAAAGAGGTTCTCCTGCCCTGGCCCATTTTCATGACCTAAAAATGAATCCCCAAAACTCTGGCAGCATTTTTAGTATAGCTTAAGTTTTCACAGATGTTGCCTTCAAACTTATCTCCATCCATAGTCATGAAGGACAGAAGCTTCCCCCCCTCTTTTAAATGAAATCTGAGCTTTTCAAGTCTCCAGATCCTATGCCAGATACCAAATGGTGTGCTCACTGAAATGTAGAAGATGGACAGCTCTAGGTATGCAAAAGTTTTTCAAGCTTCACAGATTTATTCAGGCAGGTATGGCTAATGATACAGTTGATGCTTCCTCAATGAATTATGAACACCAAATGCTGAAAAGTGGACAGGTTGAGGTCTGGGATATTGAATTTTAATAAGACTGAAACAAACAGTAGCTTGTCTTTGTTCCGACCAGGTAATATTACATCTCATGCAGGGGATCATCAGGATATCAAGGCACCTCTAGTTACTTAAAAGAAAAGAATTAAAAGGGAATTTAAGTCTTGCAGAGATGCAAATTCTTCCAACTGTGAATGTTTAAAAGGCAGTTTGCTGCTGAATAAGATTAACATTGCTTCATATATGTACTCAAAGGGAAAACAACATATGATCTTAATATTCTGACTGAAAAGAAGGAGAAGGCTTCTTTTCCCCACCCGTGGTGATAGTGCCTTACAGCAATAATGGGTAGGGGAGGAACTATGGAAGTGATATACCCCTCTTTCAAAGTGTCACAAAGGTTTGTGCTCTGGGTCTGGTTCGTTCTGTAAGACAGGGGTGGACAACTTCATGTGGGGAGGTAGGAGGAATCCATTTGGGGGCTGGAGCTTGACGAGCATTCATTGGCTCAGCCCCTTGGACTTCGTTTTACCTTCTACAAACTGGACTGACTTGGCTGGCAGCACGTCAGGTCAGCTAGTGGATTTTTGGTGTTTTTGAATTTGAGCATATTACTGCCAAAATTTACACAAATTTGTGGCTGCAACTTTCCACAAATTACAACTATAATTTGCATAAATTGCACAAATTTGTGGTCATAATTTGCTCAAATCTCTATATGTACAAATTACGACCATGGCTCGGCTTCAAAATGTAAGCTGAGTCAGGCACACTGCTGAAGTCTGGCGAGCTCAAAACAAAGGGGGCAGATTTCCAGGTGATGGACATCTCTACCTTCATGTACTCCAGCGACCAATTTCCTCCCACTTCCAGGAGCTGTGTTCTTGCCATCATAGCAGCCACTGTTGCAAAAAAAATAAAAATAGTGTCTTGCCACAGGAATTCAACTCCATTTGGGAAATCCAGGTGTGCATTTTGAAGAAGACATTATTTATCAAAGGATCTGCTCTTCCTACCATTTTAGAGCATTGGTGTGGTGTATGCAGTTATGACCTTTCGAAGGCAAAGCAATTACATGTGCGTGCTCTCTCTCTCTCTCTCTCTCTCTCTCTCTCTCTCATATATAAATATATATGGCAACCTAGCAATCAATGCTCTTTTCCATCTGAATTCGTAGTTCTTATTTAAGGATGATGACATTTTCTGCCATTGCACTTCATGGCAATCAAACAAGTAGCTTCCATCTCCTGTTTCAACAGATTGAAGTGCCCTGCTAGAGTAAGTAACGTTTCAGTAACTTGGCCTTGTTCATTTTAGAAGATTTCCTGTCCCTTCCTGGTTATAACATTAAACTTTGCCATTGTAAGTAGGGAAAATATTGCATTACATGGTTCAATCAGTGTACTGTTACCTAGGGTCAGGTTTGTTCATAAATAATATTCAACGCCTCACAGCCATTTTGCTGGGTTTGCCAAATAATTTAAGCACTCCAGTGCATGTGTGTGTGTTTTAAAAAAAGTTTGTTATGCCTTGATAAATTCTTTAGGAACAGAGAAATCCCTAGTTATATTATTAATTGAATATAGGTGTTCTAATCTAAACCCCAATTAATTAAATCAGTGCTTGCTGTAAAGCATTTTCAGAGGATTGTCTGGGGAGCCTCCTTACGTTAGTTACATTGGGGGTTTCCCTGCTATTTCTATCCCTTTCCTTCCTGATCAACTTTTTATTCTTTCCACTTAATATATAGGAAAATAAGAAGAGCCATGCTGGATCAGACCAAGAGTCCATCTAGTCCAGCATTCTGTTCACACAGTGGCCAACCAGCTGTCGGCCAGGGACTCACAAGCAGAACACGGTGCGACCATACGTTATATTCTCTGTTCCATTCAGGTTACAATACTTCTTTTTTTAATGCTTTTTCTTGTATCAACCCTGCCCCTTCTATCATGGAACATTCTATCACTTATCTACCATCGGACATAAGGCCTGTGATCCTGAGCCTAACTACACACCCAGGATAAAACACTTTGAAAACGTTTTGAAAACTGTATATGGAGTGTGTCCTGGGACCCAACAGTTCTCAAAACTGTTATAAACTATTTTAAACCATTTAAAGCAGTAGTGTAGACATAAGCTCCCTGTGCTTTATGGCAAGTGTGGGAGGAAATTTACATGGGTATGCTATTTTGGACAGCAGCCCTATTTCAAGTGTCAGAATGGGGCCCAGTAAATCCCTGGTTCAAAGCTCATTAGAAGCCTTTAAGCCTTTAAGCCAGCCACTACTATTTCACCCTCAAGTTCTCCATCTGTTATATGGAGATAGTAAGACTGGCTGACCACTAGCTGACGAATGTGTGAATCAATCATCCTTAAAACTTTTATTGTCCTTCGATTCTGTTTTGCAAATACCCACCCACCCACCCACTCACCAAGAGTTTTTAACCTTCCCCCCTCCAGCCAGACTGCAAAGCCAAAGTTAAACACAGTTGGAGAGGGGAAGTAAACAGGGATAGGGACATTACATGGAATAATTGGCAGACATGGTAGGGCTAAGTACCCCCATTTTCCATCAGTTCTCTCCTACAAATTTCTTCTCATTGCCAGATCTACACCAAGCAGGATATAATGCTTTGAAAGTGGTTTGAAAATGGTATATGGAATGTGTCATGGGCCCCAACAGTTGTCAATACCATTATAAAGCAAGAGTGTAGATTCTGCCCAGCTCTGCAATCACAAGTTTGGCAGCACACATTTGTTGAGATAACGAGTACTATAGCATCCTAAAATGTGGCATACTTAATTTGAGTTAGAACTCACCAATGCTAAGGCCATGGGATCCATTTAAATAAATAAATAAATAAATAACAGGCTTAAATCTCTTGGATTAAGCAAGGAATTAATCAAGTGCTTCTAAAAAATGTACTGAGAGTCTTTTGGTCACCAACGAGTATCTGCAGCTTGCCTCCTACATTGACTAGATGATTTAAGAGGCAGTGTCTTTGCAAACCCAATTCCTAGCCCCTCTCTTTTTGTAGAGAAAGGCATTCCCCATTTATTATTGTGCAACATGTTTACAGCATGCTTCTGGTATTGCATCTGGCAATGGCGGTTATGCCTGTAGGGCAGAAATGGCATCCCCATGGATCAGCTCACAAAACCAGAAGGACCCACCAGGGATAGCAATGCTTTGTTGGCAGAGAAGACTTTGGCTACTTCTACACCAGGCTGTTTGCCTGGGATGGCCCCTGCCTGGTCCCTGTGTGCTGATGGTGTGTATTAGGTACTTCCGGGATCACCCTCCCTCCCTCCCTGTGCACCAATGGTGTGAATAAGGTAATTCCGGGAAAACCCTCCCTCCCTCCCTGTGCGCTGATGGTGTGTATTAGGTACTTCCGAGATCGCCCTCCCTCCCTCCCTGTGCACCAATGGTGTGTATAAGGTACTTCCGAGATCACCCTCCCTCCCTCCCTGTGCACCAATGGTGTGAATAAGGTACTTCCAGGAAAACCCTCCCTCTCTCCCTGTGCGCCAATGGTGTGTATAAGGTACTTCCGAGATCACCCTCCCTCCCTCTACACCCCTATGGTATAGAAAGGGCTTTTGTGTCCTGTTCTCAAGGCTCACTTGCCAGCCCAATAGTTGGTGGGACAGAGATGAAAAGAGAGAAATGCTATTAAAGCACAAAAGAGACATGGTATTGAGAAAGAGATGGAGAGACAGTCATTACCACAAACAGGCAGATGTTTTCTGTTTATATTATAGTGTGAGCTTCCATTAGACGCTCCTAATTATAGCCTGTACACTGACGCTCTTGCAATGCTAGCCATTAACCTTCAACTGAATCACCAGCTTTAGCATAAGGTGCATTGTCATTGAGGAGCACTCTTCCCTCCCCACCGCCTCTCATACACTCTCTATTTAAAAGAGTGTCAATGCATGCAGCTTGAAATGTCATTTGAATGGGACTTATATCAAACAGTCTTTAAAAAGGGCAAATAATTAAGAGAGAGAGAGAGAGAGAGAGAGAGAGAGAGAGAGAGAGAGAGCTCAACTGAATATAAGCTATTTAGCCATTTACAAAAAGTGTGTGTGTGTGTGTAGTGGGGAGAATCTTGAAATCCTGGCATTGGCAGTAATGAGTTTCTGAAGAATGCTCCCCCCCCCCTTAGAATGAAGGGGGTGGGGAAATACAAAGAGAATTACAAGAATAATGTAGCCGTTTCAAAAGGAAAGATGTGCAATTATAATGCACAATTAAAATCAAGGCTGTGCATGACAAAAGCAAAAGAAGAAGAAGACAATATGGGATATTGTAGAGGTACATCAGTTAATAAGGAAGTTGTCTAATTACTGTTTAAAACCTTTGATTCCGCAAGTCATTACACACACACACACACAGAGACACACGAGATCTTCAATCACAGCAAGCTTCTTTGAGCATTTGTGAGTGTGGTTGATGTGACTATGTGTTCCCTTCCACTCCTGTGCCATGGGAAGATTTGGATGGCTTCAACAGGAAACATACAGAAAGGCAGCAAGCTGAAGTCTCGAGGAATGGTAGTGAATCAGGAAGGTGCCCGCATAGCCAGAGGTAGGCAGACCAGATAAAATCCAGGTCAGGGCTCATGTAACTTTAACAGTTGTAGAGAAAAGGGAATTTCAGCCAGTGTCATTTGTATGCAATTAGTTCCTGGTGATATTCCCTCTTCATCACAACAGTTAAAGGTGCAGGCACTGTACTAGAGTGACCATATACAAAAGAAGGCAGGGCCCCTGCAACTTTAACTGTTGTGATGACGAGGGAATTTCACCAGGTACTAATTGTATACAAATGACACTGGCTGAAATTCCCTTTTCTCTACAACTGTTAAAGTTACATGAGCCCTGACCTGGATTTTATCTGGTCACCCTAGCCAGAGGGCCCCTGGATGAAGGATAAAAGAGTCAGTGAAGGCTCCAGGAGTGGGAGGAAGAGAGGGCCTAGGTGTGGCAGAAGCAAGTAGCATGGGCCTGCTGGGAGCAGAGATACTCAAACAGAACCCTCAAAGAAGCTGCAAAGCCAAGGGGTGAGAGGTCTAAGTAAAAGCGCTAAGGTGCTGTTTCCCATGGCATCTCTGTTGTATATGATCAGCTTCAATAAAAACCCTATATTCACCAGCATTTGTCTATTTAAATACATTTCATTTCATTCATGGGAAAGTACAATGTGTTCCACCATACAGGGCCACATGCCACTGAAAGCCAGGGGGAAGAGAACAATGTATGTATTAGCTCACATTGAGACTTCCCACTACAGCGGCAACTCCCAGAAGCCCTTTCTGCATAGGCCGGCCAGTTACACATGATGAGGAGGGGAGGGGGGAAATGAGGACATATATTGCCAAAACAAGACACAAGGCTGCAGAAAGATTATGTATACTAGTTGATATGTAGTGATGCAAATTTAGAAATAATTACTATCATCAGTGCATCTCACCATAGAAGCAAATAGCGGTGACAGAAGATGAAATTCTCAGCGGCCAGCGGCAGATGGGAGTGGACGGCCATGGAAGGTAAGCAGGGGAAGGGGGCTTACACCCCCCCCCTGGGGCAGTCTGCTTCCATCCGCTGGCGCCCGTGGGCGCCAGCAGATGGAAGCGGATGGCCCCGGGGGGGGTAAGGAGCACGGGGGAGGGTGCTTACCTGCCTGGGCCGTCCACAGTGGACAGCCCTGGGGGGGAGGAGGGAGTTAGGCCCCCCTCACCCACCTGACACCATTTTTTCCTCATAGACATGCATTGGGGGAAAGCTTTCTTTCCCCCAATGCAAGTCTACGGGGGGGGGGGGGGAATGGTGGCCAATCCAAAAATCAGATGTTTGATTTTTGGATCAGGATCGGATCCAATCCGGTCCAGGGGGCCTCCGATTTTGTCCGATCTGATCTGGGAGGTCCTGATCCCGATCCCGATCCAATCCAGAGGATCCATGCACACCCCTAGAAAGCATTATTAAAGAATAAATTGGGAAGCATATAGAAAGGCATGTCCTGCTGAAGAAGAACCAACACCGCTTCCGCAAAGGCAAGTCCTGGCTCACTAATCTTCTAGAATTTTTTTAAGAGTGTCAATAAATATGCAGACACAGGTGATCCAGTTGACATCATTTACTTGGACTTCCAAAAACCTTTTGATTAAGTCCGTCACCAATGACTCCTGAACAAACTTAGCAGTCATGGAATAAGTGGAGAGGTCCTTTTATGGATCAGTAACTGATTAAAGAACAGAAAGCAGAGACTAGGAGTAAATTCTAAATTCTCCTGATGGAGGGAAGTAAATAGAGGGGTCCCACAGAGATCAGTATTTGGACCAATTCTTTTTAACTTGTTCATAAACAATCTAGAATTAGGAGTGAGCAGTGAAGTGGCCAAGTTTGCTGATGACACCAAATTATTTAAGGTTGTTAAAACACAAAGGGGTTGTGAAGAACTCCAAAGTGGGCACCCAAATGGTAGTTCAATGTAAGCAAATATATGGTAATGCATGTTGGGTTGGGGGGGAAACCCAACTTCAAGTATAACCTGATGGGATCTGAGCTGGTGGTGACCGAACAAGAAAGATATCTTGGGGTTGTGGTGGACAGCTCAATGAAAATGTCAACCCAGTGTGCGGCCGCATAAAGAAGGCAAACTCCATGTTAGACATTATAAGAAAAGGAATTGAGAATGAAACTGCCAGTATCATACTGCCTTTATATAAATCTATGGTGCGACCACACTTAGAATACTGTGTACAGTTCTGGTCACCACACCAAAGAAAGCTATTATAGAGCTGGAAAATGTGCAGAAAAGGGCAACTAAAATGATTGAGTGGCTGGAGCATCTCCCCTATGAGGAAAGGAGCATCTCCCCTATGAGGGAAGGTTACAACAGCTGGGATTGATTAGCTTGGAAAAAAGGAGGCAATGGGGAGACATGATAGAGCTGTACAAAGTTATGCATGGTGTGAATAATGTAAATAGGAAGACATTTTTCTTCCTCTCTCAAAGTACTAGAACCCGGGGCCATTCCATGAAGCTGATTGGTGGGAGATTTGGGGCACATAAAAGGAAGTACTTCCTCACACAGTGCATAGTTAAATTATGGAATTCACTACCACAAGATGTAGTGATGGCCACCAATTTGGATGACTTTAAAAAGGGGGTTGATAAATTCCTGGAGGAGAAGACCATCAATGGCTACTAGCCCTGATGGTTATGTGCTGCCTCCAGAATCCGAGGCAGTAAGCCTGTGTGCACAATTTGCTGGGGAACATGGGTTGGATGGTGCTGTTGCACCATGTCCTGCTTTGTTGATCCCTGGTCAACAGCTGGTTGGCATTGTGTGAACAAAGTGCTGGACTAGATTGACCATTGGTCTCATCCAGCATGGCTCTTCTTTTGTTTTTATGTTCTTATGCATAATACACAGGTTACAGATGCCACACTGAGAGCTGTAGCTATAGGGCAACTAAGAAATGGAATGGATGAATGAATGAATGAATGAATGAGGGGAAGACTGTGACCAGATATTCTGTGCTCCTGCTTAGCCTGCTGACCAGGTGTTGATGGACAACATTGAAGTCTGTGCTCTCCCTTCTTACAATTTCTTGTGGTTATTTAGTTTTAAATTGGATTGGACTGGACAGCCCTTCAAATGGAGGGCACCTTCAACAAGAGCTCTGTTCTTCGATAGACCTTCAAATAGAGGACTGCCCTCTGTAAATTAGGATATATGGCCACCCCATTAACCCTGCTACACCCTTGTCTGAGAAAGATTAGGAAAAAGGAGGATGGCTGAATTGGCTCTGAGTGGCCACAGGCACTCCTAATGCCTTAATGAAGAGAATGAGAGAGCCTAAAGGCCTCAGTGGCTCAAAACAGTCCACATAAAAATCTACAAATTAAACCCTTCTAATGGGACCCATTCTGAAAACATGACCTCATGCCCTGCAGATTTTATGCAGTGGGGAAACAGGCCAAGAAAGTGTAAAACCTCATCAGATTGAATCTTGAATCAATTTTTGCTCCAAATCAGAGATAGCTATTGCCATCACCTGTAGGTTGGGTAGAGGGTTTGAACCCTGCTGTGTAAAAAGTTTGGGAATGTAGTGTTTGGTTGGTTTCTAGTGACTGGATAAAGTTTGTCTCAGGGGAGCTCAAAATACATACTCCCCCAGTTACAGGAGTGTCTCCCCAGTATAAGGTGAGCCCACAATACTCCTGTTACTGCCTGCTAGCCACCCCACCCTCCCTTATTGCAAATTTATATGGAGGCCCAGCAGGGCAAACAGTAAGGGAAGGAGAAAGTTCTCCTCCTCCTTCCATTCAGGTGTCATTGGACTTGTGAGCCCAGGCATCTCTAGGAAATCTAGTTCTCCTGCCTCTTTAGTTCAATGGAGTCCATTGGATTCATGGATCCCAGGATTTCTTGAGGCAAGGGTGCTGATGTTGTGGCTTATTTCTTCTAGGTGCCCTGACAGAGGGAGGGAAATATGGAGGAGTAGAGCATGTGAAAGGGAACTTTGGATGTCCCTGCTGCTGTCAGCCTTGTCTTACCACCAGATAAGTTTGGGAGAAGGGTTGCAAGAGGTGGGGAGGTCAAGTGTTCCCAGGGGCTGGATCTACACACTACTGCTGTATGACAGTTTATAACAGACTTGACAACTGTTGGGGCCCATGACACATTGCATATACCATTTTCAAACCGCTTTCAAAGTGTTATATCTTGCTGGGAGTAGATCAGGCCAGGGTGAGAATTGAAGAGAGTAATGAAGGAAACAGAGATTGCCTAGCCTACTTGCTTTTAAATATTTTTTTTAAACTACTCAAAGTTCTGACGGGTTTTTAAAACACTCAGTCAGAAAGTTTGCAAAAAGCTGCTGTACATCAAGGCAATCGAGGAGTTCACACATCCCTAGTATGCATGACTATTTTGCATGCACCCAATTTAGGGGATGTCAGTGAATGCTACAACAACAGTGCAATCCTATTCATCACTACTCAGAAGTAAGTTATATTGAGTTCGATGGGCTTACTCCCAGGAAAGAGTTATAGGCTTGCATCCTAAATATACTTGTATTTTAAAAAAATTGACATGATATGTCAATCTTGGTGTCATTGACTTGCTTGACATCCTGTCTTATTAATGAGGAGTCAAAGTATTGCAGAGTAGAAAACTGGGGCTTTATGTAGGGTGACCAGATAAAATCCAGGTCAGGGCTCATGTAACTTTAACAGTTGTAGAGAAAAGGGAATTTCAGCCAGTGTCATTTGTATACAATTAGTACCTGGTGAAATTCCCTCATCATCACAACTGTTAAAGTTGCAGGGGCCCTGCCTTCTTTTGTATATGATCGCTCTAGTATAGTGCCTGCAACTTTAACTGTTGTGATGAAGAGGGAATATCACCAGGAACTAATTGCATACAAATGACACTGGCTGAAATTCCCTTTTCTCTACAACTGTTAAAGTTACATGAGCCCTGACCTGGATTTTATCTGGTCTGCCTAGTTTTATGGGGTATGAAATCCCCCTGCAAACCTCCCCTCCCCTTTGTTCTAAAGCTCTGCTGCTCCTATGGCTGTTCACAGCTGCAATGATCACATGTTTTTTTCCTGTCTTAAACCTTAGCTTTGGAAGATAGGAAAGACTTGCCTAGTTGCCTAGCAATTGGACAACCCTTCTAACCTTCCTGTGCTGTGATGCAGCACAGCATAGGAAGACAGGAAAGCATCTTTGTGCAGCAGCTGTCTAAATTATTGAGGAAGGCTAAGACCCCTTGAGCAAATCAAGCAAACTTTGACCTCTTATTGTATCATAGAAGGTATAAAAAAATCTGATCAGACAAAAACACCAAAAAACAAAAAAACAAAAATGGAATTCTAAGCCAAAAACTTCAGAAAGTTTGGTTTGAACACTGGTTGGGAAAAAAAAAAATAACCTGAATTCTGGAGGCTGGTACATTAGAATAACATGGATCAGGTGTTTTTTGTTTTGTATTGTATTTCTCTTTGTTGTTTTTGTAGACCACTCAAGAACACAGAAGCAGATAATTTTAGTGCCATCCATTGATCTCAAATGGCCACTTCTTTCCGAGGCTGAAATTATGGCTCTGATCTTATCTCTATGGAAAGGGGAGGCTCCTTTGAGAAGGTATTGTTTTCCTTGAAGCTTTCAAATTAGGTCTAGGCTGGTGGGCTCCCATTTTAGCAAAATTATTCACACACATAAACGCAACTGTTATTTCCTTTCAGGATGGTCACCCAGCATTGTAGTACCCTCCCCTTTTCAAGGTCAATTTTTCACAGCCAGACAAGCATAAACCCATCAGTTTCCTGGATGTGACCTAAATTATATGCCAGGCTCCATCTTCAAAAACTGCAATTGCAGGATTATGAAAATGCCTTTATTAATGTAGAGCAGGCTACATGACATTTCTGTGTCTATGGCCAGATCTTCACCAAGCAGGATCTTACACTTTGAAAGTGCTCCGAAAACTGTATCTGGAATGTGTCATGGGCCCCAACAGTTGTCAATACTGTTATAAATACTGCTATAAACCATTACAAAGCAGTAGTGTAGGAGCGTCATCAGATAATAATAATAATGATGATAATAATAATAATAATAATAATAATAATTTATTTCTTACCCGCCTCTCCGCTTGGATCGAGGTGGGTAACAACAATATAATAAAATACATAAAATTGATTAAAACATGACACACATTATTAAAACTGCATTTTATTGCACGCACATACTGCCCACTTACGGATGTTTGCTCGTCCTTTAGATTACGTAGTCCGCTTCCCATGCACCTCCCGCTCCTTCTGTTAAGGAGTGAAAGGGAAAAACTTCTCTAAACAGCTGAGTTTCTGTTAGAAATCCAATGTCCAGTCTCTACTTGCTCTCTCTCCAGATAGCAACCAAGAAGGAATAATTCAAACCCACGTTGAAGTCTTTCAAACAATTTTTTAGTAGAAAAACACAGCACCTCCGGTATAACATTCCTCCTACACAACCCCAACACTGACAAACAGTTTTTACATATTTATACATTTTTACAGCCTCTTTCACACATGTTGCATCAGCCAATAAAGCAATTAAGACTATCTTCAACTCTTTATCTTTCTTGTTTGGCTCTCTCTGCATATCTGCAACACCTGCAGATGATGTCATTTTTTTCTTTCCAGGCTCTTCTGCAGATTGTATTTTTTTTATATCCCTGACACCTTCCACTCATTTTTCTGTCACAAAATAGACCCCTTTTAATTCGTCTTTTTTTTTTTTTTAGAAAAAGCAAAAACAGAATGAGCTGTGTGCAAGAAAAGCATCACAAATGGCCCCTAAATGGGCCAATCGGTCGTTGCTGCTCTGCCTGGGTAAAAAGACCATTACTTTTGTGGGACAGCAGTAGGAGACCATAGCGATGGCAGGGAAATGCAAAAATCCACCAGTCCGATGATACTCTAGATCCTGCGGTTGTTTAAAGAAAATGACTGTAATAATTATGGCAGAAAACAACTAAAGAAGGAATTAAACCTTAATATAAATGGGGAGGTGTGCTTGGTCAGTACAAAGGGTGAAATTTGTACCCCCCCCCCGAGTAAATAAACTTTGAGAGTGCAATTTCACAACTAGAAAACACTGAGTACTACCTAGGCTGACCATATGAAAAGGAGGACAGGGCTCATGTAACTTTAACAGTTGTAGAGAAAAGGCAATTTCAGCTGGCATCATTTGTATGCAATTCATACCTGGTGAAATTCCCTCTTCATTACAACACTTAAAGCTGCAGGGGCCCTGCCCTCTTTTGTATCTGGTCACTCTAGTATAGTGCCTGCAACTTTAATTATTGTGATGAAGAGGGGATTTCTCCAGATACTAATTGCTTACAAATGACGCAGGCTGAAATTCCCTTTTTTCTGCAACTGTTAAAGTTACATGAGTCCTGTCCTCCTTTTCATATGGTCAGCCTAGTACTACCTCAACTGCCTTCCCCAAGTCAATTTTTTCATGCAGAATCTAGCATGAGGGCCTAATTTCATTCTGGTCTGGAGAAGCTCCTGGGGGGCATATTTCAGTGGTGGGTAGGAATGAGGGCAAAAGAGAGTGGGCCTATAACTCCAAGGAAGCTGTTTTGGTGCTAAACCAGTGTCTGTCGACATAAATGGACTGGATGAGGGCAAATAAATTGAAGCTTAATCCAGACAACACAGAGGTGCTCCTGGTCAGTAGAAAGGCAGATCAGGGAATAGGGACTCAGCTTGTGCTGGATGGGGTTACACTCCTCCTGGATTCAGCCCTGAGCCTGGATGCCCAGGTTTCGGTGGTGGCCAGGAGTGCATTTGCACAGTTAAAGCTTTTGCGCCGGCTGCACCCATTCCTTAAGATGTTGGACCTGGCCATGGTGACACATGCCTTAGTTACATTCCATTTGGATTACTGTAACACACTCTATGTGGGGCTGCCTTTGAAGATTGCTCGGAAACTTCAACTGGTTCAAAGAGCAGTTGTTGACCGGGGCTGTTTACAGGGAGCATAAAACTCCCCTGTTAAAACAGGTCCACTGGCTTCTGGTTTGTTTCTGGTCACAATTTTAAGTGCTGGTTATTACCTATAAAGCCCAATACAACTCGGGTCCAGGTTTCTGAAAGACTGTATTCTCCCATATGAGCCTGCCCGTGCTCTGAGATCTTCTGGGGAGGCCCTTCTCTCAGTCCCACCAACATCCCAGGCATGACTGATGGGTACGCAAGAGAGGGCCTTCTCCGTGGCTGCTCCAAGGCTCTGGAACTCCCTTCTTAAGGAAGCTAGATTGGCTTTCTCTGTGCTGCACTTCCAGAGACAGGCAAAAACTTTTTTATTCCAGCAGGTTTTTTGAAATGTTCTGGACCTATGTTAACATTTTTTTTGTAGTATATAAAAGGCAGGAGCCACGCCAAGCAGGATATAGCAGTATATGTAGGGTGACCAGATAAAATCCAGGTCAGGGCTCATGTAACTTTAACAGTTGTAGAGAAAAGGGAATTTCAGCCAGTGTCATTTGTATGCAATTAGTTCCTGGTGCAATTCCCTCTTCATCACAACAGTTAAAGTTGCAGGGGCCCTGCCTTCTTTTGTATCTGGTCACTCTAGGATAGTGCCTGCAACTTTAACTGTTGTGATGAAGAGGGAATTTCACCAGGAACTAATTGCATACAAATGACACTGGCTGAAATTCCCTTTTCTCTACAACTGTTAAAGTTACATGAGCCCTGACCTGGATTTTATCTGGTCAGCCTAAGTATATGATATGTGTCAATGGGCCCCAACAGTTGTCAGTGCACTTCAATACCACTATAAAGCCATAGTGTGGCTCCTACCTTTTATATACCACTTTCATACCACTATATTCTGCTTGGTGTAGGTCTGGCCTTAGAGGATGGAACAGGGTAGCAGGAGGGCCCTTTGAACTTTCCATTGAATTCTCAATATCTCCTCAAGGGATTGCTAATTTTTTTCTGCAAGACACACTCAAAAAGCCAATCCTTTTGGAGATGCCTACCAGGCCAATTGTGTGCTCCAAGTAGGCTGACCAGATTTTAAAAGTCAAAATCCCAGTCCCCCCCGCCCCCCCACCCAAAACAACCCCCCCACCAAGCCACCCCCCCAAAAAAAACCCAGCCTGGACCTACCGCCGGGTTCTTCCGTCACCCGCGCGGCCGCGCGGGGTCCTCTGTCGCTGCCCGCGCAGCTGCGCCGGGTCCTCCCTCGCCCGCGCAGCCGCGCGGGGTCCTCCGCTGCCACCCGCGCAGCCGTGCGGGGTCCTCCGTCGCCGCCCGCGCGGAAGAGGGCCGGATCCGGAAGTGACGTAACCGGCCCTCTCCCGTCTCTTCCACACGGCCTCTGGCGTTTCTGGGGCTCGTCGCAATGGCGACGAGCCTCGAGGAGCCCGGACGCCCGCGCGGAAGAGGCGGGCGTGGGCGTCCGGGCTCCTCAGGGCTCATCGCCATCGCGATTGAGCCCCAAGGAGGCCAGAGGCTGCGCGGAAGAGGCGGGAGAGGGCCGGTTACGTCACTTCCGGATCCGGCCCTCTCCTGCCTGTTCCGCGTGGCCTCTGGCCTTACGAGCCCGGCAGCGGCGGCAAAGGCAGTGGAGGAGCCCAGGAAGCGGCCGCCCCAGCAGGTAAGAGCCCCCCTTTGTGCTTACCTGCAGGGGCGTCCGCTTCCCGAGCTCCTCCACCGCCTCCGGGTCTTGCTGCCACCGCCGCGTGACCCCCCGCCACCCCGGTTTTCCCCCGGTTGGCCCGGTTGGTCTCTGGATTCCCGGTTAGGACCGGGAAATCCCGAGCCACCTGGTCAGCCTAGCTCCAAGGCCTAATAAATATAGTGATCATTGTAATGAAATATGAGTACTTCCCAATAAGCAAAAATGCTGTACACCATTTCCATTGACTGTTTTGCTAACAGACAAACACAGCATAAGAACATAAGAAAAGCCATGCTGGAGGTGGCCAAGAGTCCATCTAGTCTAGGATTCTGTTCACACAATGGCCAACCAGCTGCCCACAGGGAACCCACTAGCAGGACATGAGTGCAACAGCACCCTCCCACCCATGTTCCCAGCAAGTGGTGTACATAACATAGTAGGAGTGTGCATGGACCCCCTGGATCGGATCAGGACCCGGATCAGGACCTCCAATTTTGTCCCGGATCAGATCGGTCAAAATCGGAGGCACCTGGACTGGATCGGGTCCAATCCCGATCCAAAAATCGGACATCCGATTTTTGGATCGGCCACCATTTCCGCCCCCCCCCCATAGACTTGCATTGGGGGAAAGAAAGCTTTCCCCCAATGCAAGTCTATGAGGAAAAAATGGTGAGGGGGGGCCTAACTCCATCCTCCCCCCCGGGGCCGTCCGCTGTGGACAGCCCCGGCAGGTAAGCCTCCTCCCCCGTGCTCCTTACCGCTCCGGGGCCGTCCGCTTCCATCCGCTGGCGCCTGCGGGCACCAGCAGATGGAAGCGGACGGCCCCAGGGGGGGTAGGCCCCCTCCCCCTCCCCCTGCTTACCTTCGGGGGACGTCCGCTCCTGTCCGCCGCTGGCCGCTACTGGGAGCAGGCTTCGCGGCCTGCCCCTAGGTAGCGCGGCAGGTGATCATCTGCCCCTAGGTAGCGCGACAGGTGATCATCGCAAGTAAGTGTGGCTAGAAACTGAGCATGGAGCCACACTGTGTGACTCCGTGCCCAGCAGGGGAGGGAGTGGCACCAGTCTCACCACTCCTGGGAGGGCACGGAGTGTGGTTGAGGCCTGCACACATGTGAGTTTTTTTTAATGCGCTCTCCATCGATGAGAAAAAAATGGCAGCTGCGAGTTGCGATGGCCTGGGAGAAGCCTGGGCCATCACACATCTGATGCGTATTGGGTAGCTACTTCTGGGATCCCCCGCCCTGAGCCCTCTACACCCTTTGGGTGTAGAAAGGGCTCAAGTGTATTACAGTATCAGTATTGTCAGATACTGGTTCTTTATAAAATTAATTAGATTGGACAGGGCTAAAATGAAGAGGCCCAGAAATATGAAGGTGAAGGAACCAAACACTAAGGGCACCTGCAGGGGGATTGGTTTCCTCTCAACATTGTTTTTTTGCACCTGCACCTCTTCATTTCTGTCCCATTCAACAAGATGGGGCCAAGAATAAATAACTTACATCAGAAGCAGAAGACAGGCTGAAGCAGAGCCAATGGAGTAGGCTGACCAGATAAAATCCAGGTCAGGGCTCATGTAACTTTAACAGTTGTAGAGAAAAGGGAATTTCAGCCAGTATCATTTGTATGCAATGAGTTCCTGGTGAAATTCCCTCTTCATCACAACAGTTAAAGGTGCATGCACTATACTAGAGTGACCATATACAAAAGAAGGCAGGGCCCCTGCAACTTTAACTGTTGTGATGAAGAGGGAATTTCACAGGGAACTCATTGCATACAAATGACACTGACTGAAATTCCCTTTTCTCTTCAACTGTTAAAGTTGCATGAGCCCTGACCTGGATTTTATCTGGTCACCCTACAATGGAGTTAGGGATGTTGGAGAAATGCATGGGGGGGGGGCGGGGTTGAAGTTCAATGAGTTTTCTAGGCTCAGCCCCCCAGACTTCATTTTGATTCCCTTTGCAGCACCCTACTCAATCTGCAATGAGTTGGGAATTTTTCACATATGGGAGTGGGGAGGTTCTGCAATTTGTGCAAACATCTGTGAGTATGCTACTCACAGCCAAATTTGCATTATTTGCAGGAGTTCAACTGCAGTTGGTGGAAATTGCTCAGAAATTTGTGCAAATTGCGAAACTCCACCCCACCCCCATGTGCAAAAAGTTCCTGGTGTTTGGGGAACCACCTGCAGCTAGGCTAGCAGATGCAAAATGAGTCAAATGTGTCACGGAACTCCATCAAGCCAAAAAAAGAAATGGAATTTCCAGTGATGGACATTCCTTCATGGTGCGGCTCTGCTTCCCTTCTCACCTGAGTTTCAGTTGGATGGAAGGGCTGCTGTCAGGTGAGAGTTGATGGAGGAACTGGTAGCCATGTGTCTCTTTCTCCCTTTCTATTTTCAAATGCATAACGTTTGCTGTTATTACTTAATGTCTCTATTAGTCAAATTCTCACTCTCATTCTTTTCTGCTTTTATCTTCTGCTGAGCCATTTCTTATTTCATATAAGATATGCACCCAGACATTGCTTATGCTGAGCTATCTGAATGCAGCAGTTGTGGAATTGGTTGCTTAGTTTTTGTCTGCAGTGGTATTCTGAGTATTATAGAAATGTTCAATGATTGAAATAGAAAAAATGGAAGAAGGGTGAAGAGAGACAACAAAGGAAGGGAGCAAAATGTAAAGAGAGAGAGAGAGAGAGAGAGAGAGAGAGAGGAGAGTGAATAAATTCCCTTGTGCATGTCTTTTTGAGCTGCTTGGCTCAAAACAGCTCCAAAATAGAACGAGTGAGGGAATTGTATTTCCTCTTGCCACACTTCAGGGGGAATGATGTGCAACAGAGAGTCTTGGGACTACTTTATATACAAGTGGTAAAGCTTCTTGTGGACTGTACCACTTTGGGTTGCAGGGAGAAGTTGCATGTTTGAATGCTCCCCTCCGAAAACAGATATGTTAGGGGAAAGATTTTAGCCTAGCTTTCTACCAGAGATGTCATTGTTTTGCAAGGAGTTTTCTTTTCCCATGGAGACCCATTCAAACAAGATAACCTACACACATCCACACACACACACACACACAACACAAACATGCTTTCCAAAGTGCTCCATATCATCAGAAAATGGCCCTAGTATTCAGGGATGGTCCTGCCATGCAGCAGGGTGACGCAACCTGTCTTAGGCAGAACCATGAGACTGATTGGAGTAATTGGTGTCAATATGGTGCAACAAGGCTATTTTCAAAGCAGGATGGGGAACCTGTGGCCCTCCAGATGTTGCAGAACTCCAGATCCATCCTAAACATTGCACATGCTGTAGACCAACAACATCTGGAGGACCACAGTTCTCCATCCTTGTTTTAAAGCGATGGACCTAGCATGGGAGGGGGTGCACCACTTGGGCTCCACCTCAGGCAGCAAAATGTCTTGGTTCAGCACTGCCAGTAATACAATAGTAATAGAGCCTAAAGGTGCACAAATGAAATCTGACGGTCCTTTTACATAGATTTCTACCTGAAAGTTTCTAAGCTACTCCAGTATCAGCCATGAAGTTCTAAGATAAGTCACTCATGGGATTCAATAGAAGTTTGACGACACAGCTCCACCCACCAAAGAGAAAGTCAGTTGCAGTTAATGCTCTTTCAAATCAACGGGTCTTAAGTTAATTGTAACTTCTTTCATTGATTTCGATGGGACAGACACAACTCATTGTTTACTTAGGATCGGGGCCAGATCTGCAAGCCATCCCCTCCACCAATCAATATTGAAATGTTGATATAATTAACTTGCAAGATACTCATTGAAACACTGGGTTCTTTTGTAGCAACCCAAAATTGCTACAGTATTATAGCAATTTTGGGTCCCTACAGAAAAAACAAAAACCTTGCACTGTTCAGTTTACTGTAAAATGCAACAAGGAAGAAGATGAAAACTCTATCAGTTGCATTCACCATCATTATCATTTTTTTTAATATGAGAAACCCTGAGCTACAGTAAAAATCCTTTGAAAATGATTGGGACAGAAATACTATTATAGATGAAAGATGGATAGTGATTTGCCATTCATCAAAAGGAAACAAGCTCACAAATCAAGAAATTCATCACAAAGGTCATAAGACCTCTTTGACTTTGGAAGGTTTACATTTCGTAATTGGTCACTCAACTTTACCAGAGAAGATTCATCATGTTCTCTGGGAAGTCATACAGTCATTGAAAAAGTAAGGAAGGAAAATGCAGACTATTGAAACATGGGGGGGAAGGGGGGAAGGCAATTTCTTTTCTCATATTACCTTAGCAGCAAAGGTGTCTATCATAGTAGTGATGAGGGGAACTTACCCCCAGTGATTTCATTATTTACTAAGAAAGTATCAAATTTATCCATGTGAGTTCAGATGAAGACCTCATGAAATCTTGTTTCATGTAGATGAGTTTTTATGCATGCACAATATCAAAGTGCATCTTGGGAGCTGTAGTTTGGAATAATGCAGTGTGGCATGGCGTCGCGTTATGCCCCCCTTTCCGATTGGTTGTTTTCATGTGGCTTGCCTCTGTGATGATGTCATGTGAAGTTTACTCACAGTCACCTATCTCTGGTATGAGGCCCTCCTCAGAGCCTGAGCTGGAGTAGTGGTAACAAAAATGATGAGGAAAGCAGGGAAGGAGACTGCTTCAGTAAGCTTTGGAGGTCCTCTAAGTGGTAGGATGACTTAAAATTTAGGAAGGGGATCCATGTACTACTTTACTGCACATGCTTTGAAGCTTTGAACTTCATAGCGAATTCATAGTACATTGACCCAGGATCAAGGGTGAGTATTAGGAACGGACAAGTTTGGGGCAACGAACTGACTAATTATGAAATTTGGCAGCATCACTATCAGTGACTATGACTGCAATCATTCATAGCAATGCTGCCAAATTTCAAATTAAACATATGTGGCTAAAGTGCCCAACAGTGAAATCTTTTGGGGAACAAGTGTTTTCTTTTTGTCATGCATGACAAATTAAGCAATACATTTTCAGGTGGAGCTGTTATTATTGACTATATTTTCTGGACAAAATGACCAATTCAAACATAAAGTTTTGATTGGATTTCTTCTTGCTATAGCTAGGTCCAAAATTGTTCAAAGATGGAAAAATGTAAATGGACTTACAAAGCACAGGTGGTTAAATAGTGTTTGGACAAGAACTTTATTGGGGGGGGGGGGAGCTGACAAGTCAATTAAAATATGCAAAAGGAGAAAGACATATGGACAATTTTGAAGAAACTTGGTTCCCATTTGTTTCATTCATAAATATAGAAAATTCTTTGTACAACCCTCCAGAACATCATTTGAACTACTTGAAAGATATATTAATGGATTTGTCATCAAAAAAGTAGTGAATACAAAATAAATGGACTTTAAGACCAGATACTTGTATTACATAGCCCATGTGGTGATGATTCCTGATTTTTGTAAACCGCTCAGAGAGCTTTGGCTATTGGGCAGTATAAAAATGCAGTAAAATAAATAAATAAATAAATAAATAAATAAATAAATAAATGTAATTTATTACTTACTGTTGCAACAGATGGTGAGAAGAATTTTGTGTATGCATTTTTAAATTGTTATTTTTATTTTTTTGTCATCATGGTTGTTGTTGTTTGTTGTGTGTGATTTGTATTCTTGAATTAAATAAAATCATTTAAAGAACAGCAACTATGGGTGCAATCCTATACCCATTTACCTGGGAGTAAGCTTAATTGAACTAACTGGGAAATACTCTTGTGTAGACATGTATCAGATTGTATTGTAAGATTGTGTTTGGGTTTAGATAATATATTTATATCTAATCCCCAGCCCCTGTTTCCTCTAAGACATTGTGAGGGAATTTGAAAAGCAGTTTTAGAATGAGCATTGGATGAGCCATAGGGATTGGCTTAGATCTTTCTGTTCTGCCCCTTTAACATGTCTCTCTATTTCATCCTGATTTATGGTGTTCGACCATCAGCAAGAAAGAGAAATCAGAGTGCTTTCTGCCGGAGGCAGCTGCTGTGCTGGTCTTATCAGGTTTCTCCACTGAGTGGTAGCTGAGGAGGGGGAAATCCTGTGTGGTGTTGACCAGTTGTCAGCTCATGGCAGCAATCCAAAAGGAGAGGGACAAATCTAGTTTGCTTGTGCAAGTTCAATGGTGCATCACTGACACATAAACCTCCGGTAATCTGGCATCCTACTGACAACAGTTCATTTCTATATAGTCTAATAAAAGCCTCTGAGTATGCACTCTGTCTCCTGCACCATATTAACTCCCCTCTCCTGATTATTGATGGATAGTCATAGTCAGTTTATTCATAACACACGTCTCACAAATACTGTCTGCACAAAGCTGTTCACAGAAAATAGACACTTTAAATTAGTGCTGTGCTGAAAATTTCTCCCATATGTTTTTTTACCATGCTCATTAAATTTGATAGAAAAGAAATGGCTTTTGAAAAGAAATTCAGAGGTGAAGAAAACCTAAGAGGAATTCTCATGGGATTTAGTTCAGGGTTCTTGTGCTTACCTTACTTATGAAGTGGCTGAAAAGTGTGCATGAGTATCCTGTGGCCTTTTTGGCTTCCCACACTTCAAATAAAGCCCAAGGGAAGATATCATGAGGCAACTCCTCCTCTGGAGCTTTTTCAGATCAAGAAATGCAGGCAGGCTTGGAATCTGCAAAACAATGGAGTAATGGACAAGAGAGGGAGATGTATAAGACAGAGTGGTGCACGGACCCCCAATCCGTTCCGGATCTTGATCTGTCAGGTCCGGATAAGGCCCGATCCGACTCAGATCCAGATCCGGATCTGGATCTGGATCCATGCACAGCACTCCCTCCCACTCTCCCCGCTCTCCCCTCCCTCCCCCCACTCTCCCTGCTTATCTGCTGCCTCCTCCGCGTCGTCCTGCTGTCGTCTTCTCTCCTCAGTGTATGCCGACGCATTTCCCGCTCAAGTTGGGTGATGACATCACCCAACGTGAGTGACAAATGTGGTGCTCTAATTAGAATGCTGCATTTGCTGGTAACGGCGAGTGATGTCAGCACCCAACGTGAGCGGGAAATGCAGTGGCACACAGCGAGGAGATCGGACAACGGGGGACAATGCGGAGGAGGCAGCAGATAAGCAGGGAGAGTGTGGGAGGGAGGGGGAGAGAGGGGAGAGAGGGAGGGAGTTCTGTGCATGGATCCTAATAGGATCCAGATCGCGATTCTGATCCAGCCCGATCTGGGCCCAATCCAGTTCGGATCTGGATCCTGGAGGCCTGTATCAGCCCGATCCACTCCAGATTCAGGATCTGGATCTTTGCACAGCCCTAGAACATAGCACCCTCTGACAGCTTGTGGTGAGTAGGTAAGCTCAAAAACACTACCAAAATAAATGCAAAATACATTGTAATGCACTCTGAGAAAGAGGAAGAAAAAAAGGAAATCTCTGTCATGGGGGAAGAAAACTTCTGGGAAATTGGATGACAGGCCTGGCACAGCACTGTCTCCATATTTTTCCAGGAGTTGGACTCAACACTGTCCCTCTCATACCTTCTGCAGGGCTTTTAGGGAAGAAGTATTATCTTATATTAAAATATACGTTAGCATTAGGGGTGTGTATCGTATCATTAAAATGTACGATAACAATACAATATTCTCTTTATTGTACATGTGTTTAATGATAACGATATGATAGAAAAACCTCCAATAAATATCCGATCAGATAATTTTCAGCCCGATTATATCGGATTATCGGACTGCCATATAAATATACCTATAACTTCTGTATTTTAAAAGTTAGAGGCTTGAAACTTGGTCACAGTGCTTATGGGGTATGCCTAAGTATGTGTATGAAATTTGAGATCGATCCCTCCAACCCTCAATTTTATATGAATTTATTAAAGATTGTTTAAGTTCTGACAGGTCAGAATGACAGCTCGTCACATGCGTTCATTCAGACCTGTCAAAAAGATGCAGGGTCTTTAACAAATTCATATAAAATTGAGGGTTGGAGGGATCAATCTCAAATTTCATACACATGTCTAGCACATGTTGCTACACATATGTGCCAAATTTCAGATCAATCCCTCCACCCCTGTATTTTATGTGAATTTTTGAAAGATCCTGCAACTTTTGGCCTGTCAGAACTTAAACGTTCTTTAATAAATTCATATAAAATCGAGGGTTGGAGGGATCGATCTCAAATTTCATACACATACTTAAGCATACCCCATAAGCACTGTGACGAAGTTTCAAGCATGTAACTTTGAAACTATAGAAATTATAGACATTTTTTCTGAAAGAAATCAGCTCTATAGGGCACAATGGGGCTGCAAATTAAATATCGGATTTCCAATAATTATCGTGAAGACGATACGATTAACTTACGATATTATCGGAGATTATAATTTATTTGGTACAAAATTCCGATAATGATAAAATACGATATTTTCGGGCGTGCACATCCCTAGTTAGCATAAGAGTTATTACTAGAGTTTGCTCATTTTTTTGTTTGAAAGTGAAGCTTGAACAGGGCAGATTTGCAGACAAACTTGAAAGTCTGAAAAAGTTCAAAGCCAGAGCTCTAATAGCAATTAATTGCCTCTGTGCCAAATAGGCAAGGCAGCCCCTCTGCCAGCAGGATGATGGACAGTGCTGCTTGGCCAATTAGTGTGGCACAAAGGCAGGCCTCAGGCACAGCTGTGCAGTTAGGTTGTTGCCATCAGTTGGGAGGGGGAAGGGGACAGAGGCAGCCAATCAGGGCATGCAAGGTAGGTGGCTGGACTGGGCTGCATGCAAATTTCAGAGGGGGGATTCACTATGCGTGAACCACATTTGTATTCTTTATGAGCTTCTCTGTGATGAGGGAACTGAGGGGCAAAAAAAGTAGAAAAGAAGCAGGACTACTAGGTCACATGTTGACATGGGCTGTACAGCAGTGGTATTACAAGCATCTTCATTAGAGACAAAATTTCATCCCCTTAAAAAATAAAGGTTTAGAAGACCTTGGGGAATGTGATGAACTCAGAAGAATGACCATTAGAACTTATCCAAAATTTCTCACTAGACATTTTGCTAAGACTGGTTGTGATACTTTCTTTTTTTACAACACCTGCCAGAAACTGAAGACCATTTTGCACAATTTTCTCCAACTTTTCACCACTATCTTTTGCAGTGGCCCCTCATTCCCCCTGTAACAATGCTAAGTGTGGGATTGTGAGGGATGCAAAAAATGGTGGCCAGTCTGCCAAACATTTCCTGCTATTGCTACTTGCAGTGGCAGCTTGAAAACAAAGAAACAAAAAACATTCTTAGGAAAAAAGAAAGAGGTGATGCCAAAGCCACTGCTAATGGTGAGCCTCACCCCTGAATATGAAAACTTTATTTAAGCTAATTAATTTTTGATTAAGATTTACCAACTTCTGGACTAAACACAGATTTGGGCCCTTTCCACACCAGGCAATTCACCTGGGATATACCCGGCTGGTCCCTGTGCGCTGTTGGTGTGTATTAGGTACTTCCAGGATCACCCTCACTCACTCCCTGTGCGCTGATGATGTGCATTAGGTACTTCCGGGATCACCCTCCCTCACTCCCTGTGCACCGATGGTGTGTATTAGGTACTTCCGGGATCACCCTCTCTCCCTCCCTGTACACCCCTATGGTGTAGATGGGGACTTGAACACAATCACCAATTGATGGCCATATATTTCCAGATTTGCAAGGTGACCGCGGACCCCAAAAAATGTATTAGACAACATTCATACATTTAAAAAATGTGCATGAAAAGAATTGTGCTTTTAAAGAATGTGAACAAGCCCACTTTAAGTAATGAGCAAAGAATGCATACATTTCAAATATGCACACAACTGATACATAAATTTGAAAAACGTCCATGAAAATTCACACAAAATTTCACCTGAACCCTTGCCCCAAGAACACAATCTGAGACAGACATGAGATGGAATAAGCATGGAGGCGAAATTTGGAGAACTTCAATGAACCCAAGTTCTCCTTTATGCACATCCCTAATCCTGAGAAATTGTTGGAGAATTTCTCCTCCCCTGGAGATGTTTTGTGAAATTCTCTATCAATTTTTCTGCCCACACATAGGATGTATAATTTCAAGACACGATCTGTGCACTGCTCTACTTTAAATAGAATCATAGTGCAATACAATACATATCAAGTTATAATACCTCTGCAATATAACATCGACAGTTCACCAATTAACTGATCAGTTCAATTATATCAGGCATTTAAATGAGTATAAAATGTACCAGGAGGTCAACTAACAATAAGCAATGTCAATAACATCGGCAGCGCATATTAAGACACCTAACAATAAGATAAAGTGCCCAAATCAACTAATGACAAAAGAGGAATAGATAAAACTAACAAAATTGAACTACCCCTAGCAGCAACTTCTACTGAAACAAGATCAAGCATGTTATATCCCAGTACACAAACTGAACCAAAAGAAACAACATCACCCCACTTTCATCTTAGATGAGACTAGGATTAATGGTCAAATTGGTCAAGCCTAATCAAATACTCAGTTTTCTACTGCTATGCTCATTCCATCCCAGTTCCAGGTGAAATTTATTTTTCCTGGAAAGAAATCTGTTTTTGCGCACATCTTTCAAATGTATGCATTTTTGTATCCATGAACTCATTGACCAAAACATGTATGGCCACATTTTAGACATTCATTTAATTTATTTCATAGATTGCCATATTTTAAAACGTCTCTAAATGGTTTGCAATATTTACATGAAAATACATGAAAATAAAGCCTTTATAAAAGGATTTATAAAAACAAGTACTCTAATTATCAAGCAAACCAGGCAGCACAATAAATCAGGGAAGGTCTGGGTAGAGAGATAGGTGCTTGAAGTATGCCACCGTTGGCAACTCCTGAATCCCAGAGGGTGCTATGTTCCATAAGGTAAATACACAACCACAGAGAAGGCCAGCTTTCAGGTTTCTGCAAGATGTTAATCTGCAGGTCAGGGTGCAACCAGCAAGGCCTCCCTCTCTAATGATCTTGATGGTTGCCCAGGTCAATATCAGCAAAGGCAATCTGCCAGATAACCTGGTCCCAAGAGCAAATGCCAAAAGCAAATTCTTATACTTGGCTTAATAGCCAATAGATGGTCAGTGTGGTTGATTCAACACCAGTATAGCATGTGCACAGCCAGACACACACATACACACATACACACACACCCTGGGCATTGCTTTCTGCACTAGCTGCAGCTTCCAGACGAAGCCCAAGGGTGGCACCACATATATCTCACTACAGTCATCTAAAAGTAAGGTTGCCAATGCATGGACTATGGTGGCCAGGCTATCCCTGAACAGCAAAAGGCATTGTTGTCATACCAAACAAAGCTGGTAATAGGTGCTCCTTGCCATGAAAGTAACCTGGGTCTCTAGTGTCAATGATGAATCTAGAAGCATCCCCAGATTATATATTTGTGCAAGCTCATCTGGAAACAGGAAAGTTTCCCAATTCCCATTCCCACTCATGTCTCTTTCATGTTAGGATTCAGTCTCAGTTTGTTGGTCCACATCCAACCCATGACTGCATCCAGGCACTAGTTCTGAACATGCATGGCATGCTGAGGCCTTAAACCATATCAAGATTCAGAGACCTCATACCATAAAATGAAGGTGGAAAGGGGTATTACATTATAATAGGGGGTGTCTACATCAGCCATTCATTGCAGGATTGTATTACAGTCATCACTAACAGGGCCCATGAGATTCACCTGCTTCTGCGGTGATCTCGGTTCCACCTCTCAGTTGTACTGGAATATCCCTGATTGCTTTTATTGCAGTTGCTCTTTCATTTCCATTGCAAAGTACGTGTGTGGTGTACCCCCCCCCTTTGCAATGCCGTTGCTGTTTGTCATGAGTTGCAGGCTCAGCAAATAGCCAATCAGCTGTGAAGGGTGTCTCCATGGGTATAAGAGGTGTGTGGGAGTGAACCTGTCTGCTATTTCTGCCACATATTTTGGATGGGTACTGGTGTATTTCACCATCAAGTGTCTTTGGGTTTTTTAAATACAACCATAGCTCTGCAGGAGCATATATTCAAGGGAGTTCATATCACCCCATATGTAGCTGTGCATGCCTTATGAGTCACTAAAAATCACCTCCTCTGCCCCATAGACAGGTGTGACACAGCAGTGTGCAATGCTGGCAAGAGCACATGTATACATCATTTGCCTAGCACTGCCCACTTCTGCCCATACACATGTGGAAGCAGTGCAACAGGGCTCACATGCTCTCGGAACGGCACTCCTGTAATTCCTCTAAATATCAGTCGTGTGTGCCCCATGAGTGCTGATCGCGGAAAGGCAACATTTGGAAGCATCCTTCTTCCTTAGCAAAAAAGCTGCAGGTGCAGATTAGCCCAAGGAAGGGTAATGAAGGGGTAGTCAAACAGTGTTAGATAGCCTTCTCTGAAGATGGGTATAAACGTACTAATAAAGTAAGTTGATTTGAACTTCTAAACTGGCTCTAGTTTACGCATATTGCCTCCAATAGTAGATGCTATATTACCATGCTTTCTCTCTATAAGGCAACTCTCTGTATCTCATACAAGACATTCCATCATATTTAAGCCAAAGCATTTTCATTTTATCTTCATCTTCATTATCTTAAATCTTAATTATTTCCAGCATATTTAGAGGCCCCTCATAATATGAGGCCCTAATAATATGGTTTGGCTTGTTCCTAAATCCGACATTGGACAAGAGTCAAGAGAGCAGGTCATAAGCTGCACGACTATAAGAGTCTTGTCTACATCCTCAGGCCTCAAAAATTGAAACATCAATTAAACATCAATTAGGTAATGTCATCTGCTGTCAAGTATTGAAAGCACAGCCTCATGGCACGTTATCTATAAAATACTGTGAAATGCTAAATACTATTGTATGACAGCTATCAATTAATGTCTAAATTAGTAACTGTTAGATATCAAACATTTGACTAAAGTATCATCAGAAATCTAAACAGATATTAAATATGCAGATAATATTTGGCCAATGTATAAAGTTTTGGAAAGGATTTGAAGAAGATTCAATATCAATATTCACAGAGGAGAAATTCTGGGGCAAATTCATTTCAGGTTTAAGCAGACATACAATTGATTTACATATTTATCACCATCTTAATCTGGACATCTTGCAACACATACATATCAGGGTAATGGGGGGGTGAAGTTAAAGTCTCCACCCTTCAGCAGTTTCAATGCAGCAAAAATCAATGTTCCTGTTAGCAGCATGGGGACAGTGATAATGCCTGCATTGCACCCCCCCCCCCATAGAGTGAAAGCATTCCACCACTCTGCAGAATCTGCATGATTCAGAAAAAGCCAGTCGGCTGCAGAATCTGCAAATCACATTCATAGAAATCTAAAGTCATTTGAATGTAGGCTGACCAGATAAAATCCAGGTCAGGGCTCATGTAACTTTAACAGTTGTAGAGAAAAGGGAATTTCAGCCAGTGTCATTTGTATGCAATTACTTCCTGGTGATATACCCTCTTCATCACAACAGTTAAAGTTGCAGGCACTATACTAGACTGACCATATACAACAGAAGGCAGGGCCCCTGCAACTTTAACTGTTGTGATGAAGAGGGAATTTCACCAGGAACTAATTGCATATAAATGACACTGGCTGAAATTCCCTTTTCTCTACAACTGTTAAAGTTACATGAGCCCTGACCTGGATTTTATCTGGTCACCCTATTTGAATGCATTGTGGATTTCTCTGACATCCCTACCAAAGAGATGGATTTCTTTTTGTAAGCTACAATCCTGCAACAATCAATCCAACACCAGGGCTAGCATAAACACTTGGAGTTAGCTGAGGCTGTTCTACTGATTTGCTGCTCTAGATACTGAAGAAGAGAGTGCATAAAAACAAATGGGTTAAAACTAGGAATGTGCACTGGATTGGACCCAATCCATGATCCGAGTCCGGTCCAGTGGGAAATCGAATAAATTATCCGATTTCCGATCCAACAGCTGGATCCGCTGATCCAGTCCGAACCGATCCGAAAAGGCTCCGAACCGGTTCGGCGGATCGGCGGATCGGCGGGCGCCCACTGGCGCCCACCGCCGCTTCCATTGGTGGGCGCCAGCGGGCACCCGCCGATGAAAGTGGACAGTGGGGGGGAGGAGGGGGGCGCTTACCTTTCCGGCCCGTCCCCTCCCGTCCGGCGCTGGCGGCTACTACCAGCGGGCTCCGCGGCCTGCTCCAGGGTGGTGCGCCGGGTGATGTCATCACCCAGTGCGCTACTCTAGAGCAGGCCGCGGAGCCCGCTGGTAGTAGCCGCCGGCGCCGGACGGGAGCGGACGGGCCGGGAAGGTAAGCAGGGGGTGCGCGGAGGGGAGGAGGGGGGCCCTTACCTTTCCGGCCCGTCTGCTCCCGTCCGGCGCCGGCGGCTACTACCAGCGGGCTCCGCGGCCTGCTCCAGGGTGGCACGCCGGGTGATCACCCGGCGCCCTACTCTAGAGCAAGCCGCAAAGCCGGCTGGCGGTAGCCGCCGGCGCCGGACGGGAGCAAACGGCCCTAAAAGGTAAGCAGTGACGGGGAAGGGGGCTTACCCCCCCCGGAGCCGTCCGCTTTTATCCGCGGGCGCCCGCGGGCGCCAGCAGATGGAAGCGGATGGCCCCAGGGGGGGTAGGGAGCGCGGGGGAGGGGGCTTACCTGCCGGGGCTGTCCACAGCGGACGGCCCCGGGGGGGAGGGAGTTAGGCCCCCCCTCACCCACCCGCCGCCATTTTTTCCTCATAGACTTGCATTGCAATGCAAGTCTATGGGGGGGGGGGAAATGGCGGCCGATCCAAAAATTTACGATTTTTGGATCGGGATCGGACTTGATCCGGTCCGGGGGGCCTCCGATTTTGTCCGAACCGATCCATGACAAAATTGGAGGTCCCGATCCAGGTCCCGATCCGATCCGGGGGGTCCGTGCACACCCCTAGTTAAAACAACATGGAGATTGATTCGAATAGGCTGAGGTTCATTCAAATATGCATTTTCATTACACAATGGCTACTACTACTGCTACTACAACTGCTAATAGTGTTAGTATTATCACCAGCAGTTCACATGATGCTCTTTTAATAGAGGAACATACATAAAAGATGGCCCTCTGCTCTTGGGAGCTTGCAATCTAGAATTTGACAAAAGACAGGGAGGTAAGAATAAGGCAAAAAACGCCACCAAATGCATTTACTTATATTTAAGGATTTTGAACTCTGGTTTTAAGGATGGAGAGATAGTACCCAAGGTGGATCTCCTAGGCGTGGCCTCACGAATGATTTTCTTTTTAAAAAATGCACATTCTCAGATCAGCTTCAAAGTTTTGTGCTGGTTTTGTGCCATTTTGTGGCACAAACCTGAGTTTTGTGGCAGCACCATAAACATGAAAACACCATTTCACGCTTTTGGTGCCAGCAAAACACTGGTATTTGTGGCACAAAACTAGCACAAACAGGTTTGGAACTGATATGACAATGTTATTTTTTGTTTTTTGTTTTTTGTTTTTTACATTTGCTGTTTCAGTAGTACACAGTTGTGGGTGGTGGCACAAAACTCAGGATTTGTGGCACAAAACTAGTACAAAAGTCTGGCATATTTTTGTAGACGATCCTAGTTTGGGGGGTTCATAGTTAAGATAGTCACCAGAGCTGAGTTGAACTTCCTCAAATGACAACTTTTGGCAAACCTTGTGGTGAGGAATTCCAGTTACCAGTGGAGGCTGCCATTTTCTATGTTGAGAATGCCCCTTGGAACACTGCTACACCATGATGCGGTATCAATTTGGAGCATTCTGAGCAAAAGGAAATGCCAAGTACAAGTCAAATGGAGTCCAGAGAAGAACCAATGAGGGGCCTCACCCCCAAAAAATCACGAAAATACCCCCTTCCCACTCCTATGGCCTAGTAGGAAGAGATTGTCAACACTATTGGAACTTAGACATAACTATGCATTCAGTTGGGCGTGTTGAACTATAATATTGTTAGACATAGACTTTAAAATGAAAACTGCATTTGTCTATTTTACTTAGCTCCACATCTCAATAACCTTTATGATTAGGCTGACCATATAAAAAGGAGGACAGGGCTCATGTAACTTTAACAGTTGCAGAGAAAAGGGAATTTCAGCTGGCGTCTTTGTATGCAATTAGTACCTGGTGAAATCACCTCTTCATCAAAGCAATTAAAGTTGCAGGCACTATACTAGAGTGACCAGATACAAAAGAGGGCAGGGCCCCTGCAGCTTTAACTGTTGTAATGAAGAGGGAATATCACCAGGAACTAATTGCATACAAATGACACTGGCTGAAATTCCCTTTACTTTACAACTGTTAAAGTTACATGAGCCCTGTCCTCCTTTTCATATGGTCAGCCTATTAATAATAATAATAATAATAATAATAATAATAATTATTATTATTATTATTATTATTATTATATAACCTGCCTCTCCCTATGGATCGAGGCGGGGAACACAATGCAAATACAAACATAACAAAGTTAAAAAAATTTAAAACAAGAGAAACACATCATTAAAACATTTAAAATTCATCCGGATAGGCCTGCCGGAAGAGAACAATCTTCATGACTTTCTTAAATTCATGAAGACTGCCAATTTGTCTAACCTCCTCTGGCAGACCATTCCATAGTCTGGGAGCCATAGAAGAGAAGGTCCTCTGGGTAACACTCGCCAGCCTAGTTCTGGCTGGCTTGAGTACGTTCTTCCCAGAGGACCTAAGAGTGCGGGGCGGATTGTATGGGAGAAGGCGATCCCTTAGGTAGCCTGGGCCCAAACCATGTAGGGCTTTAAAGGTAACAACCAACACTTTATACTTTGCCCAGAAACTGACCGGCAGCCAATGAAGTGATTTTAAAACTGGTGTAATGTGATCACCCCTAGGTGTACCGGTGACCAACCTGGCTGCCATATTTTGAACAAGTTGAAGTTTCCGGACTAGGCACAAAGGTAGCCCTATGTACAGCGCATTGCAGAAGTCGAGCCTCGAAGTTACCAGCACGTGCACTACCGTCTTTATGTCTGATACACAGACCTGGAGGGTAGGGCAGGGCAGGACAGTAGTGGAGTGAGAAACAGTGGCTTACTAAGGGCCAACCAACAACTTCATGGCTGAGATGAAATGAACCTGGAACTTTCTGCCTTACATGATTATCCGCTCCAATACACCAGCTCGTGACATTCTATCAATTCCAATATTTTGGATGTGCTGAATCGGAAACTCACCTTTTCTCTATTTCCACAGTTGAAATGTCCTTTTCTAATGAAGTTCTTTTCATATCAGCCACAATAAACTGTCCTTGTCCTATCTCAATTTCATACTGTGTTCCTGTACAGCACAGATAGGCATCATGTTGAGAGTCTATCTGTTCTAAAGGTTGTATTCATTTCATTTGCTTTATTGAACTAGTTTGCTCTTGGAGGCACCAGTAGCCTGTTGTGAATTATTTGCAATTTACTTTGTCAGTAAAATGGTTTGCATTCATGCTGATGCCATGTTGAATAATAGTTCTATACATGAGGCCACTGTGCCTGGTGAGAGTTGTGTTTGCTTAGCTGTGTTTCAGTTGATTTCACCTAAGGATGCAAGCTAACTGCTTGGAGAAGTCTGTGCAACAACTTCTCTTCTTGTCCCTTGTGGCTGGTCCCACATAGCTGTGGCAAATTGTTTCTTCTTAGGTAGATTACTTCTTAATACATTTTTTTGGGAGGGGAGACATACCGTAAGTAGGCTGACCATATGAAAAGGAGGACAGGGCTCCTATATCTTTAACAGTTGCATAGAAAAGGGAATTTCAGCAGGTGTCCTTTGTGTGCATGCAGCACCTGGTGAAATTCCCTCTTCATCACAACAGTTAAACACATAGGAGTATAGTTAGATTGCCATATATAAAAGAGGGCAGGGCTCCTGCAGCTTTAACCTACCTATCAGCTGTCTTGAAGGAGGTAAGAATGAATCTCCTCTTCTAGAAGCAAAGATTAGATTCCATTGATCTGGGAAATTATATACCAGTATCCACTATGCTTTTTTCTTCTTCCCTTTGTCTTTTTTATGAAAGTGGCTGGGCAACTCCAGACCATTTTAGATGAAGCTGATTATCTGGATCCCTGTCCATTTGGTTTTTGCCCTGGTTTAGATACAGAGATCATCTTGGTCTCCCTGGCAGGTGATCTATGCCAGATGAAAGATGATTCTATGAATCCATTTGAACGTTTCAGTGGCTTTCAGTACCATCACTACGGTGGGCATAAGGACATCATTTTGCAGTGATTAACTCTTCTCCAGCCTACTTTTCAGAAGGCAGTGCCAAGAGACTGGCTTTTCCTTATGGGAGTTGTCTGTGGGGTCCCTCATTTCCTCACCCATATTTCTTACGACTGGTCCACATGGGAAGGTGAACGTATTTTGGCTTGAGGGCTGAATTCCAATTTGGGAAAGGTTTCTGGGGTGGTGGTAAGTCATATTCCAGCAGTGGGTTGGGCTAAGGACAAGAGTCAAGGCCAAGGATAAATTTAATGAGATAACAACATAAGAAGCTTCTAGGCTGCATAGGGAATCCCCTGGGGATAGAACCAGCTAGCAGATCAGGGATTACCCATTCTTGATCTACATGAATCGGCAGATTATCTAGGAACTATATGCAGGTAGGGTGTTTTGTTGGATTTTTTATAATTTTAGCAATCTTCACTCTAGAGTTCAGGATTACTTCGATATCGAGGACTTTCCTCTTGAGGTTGTTCTCAAAATAATGATTGAACTGTGACTCAGGTCTTCGTCTGCCTTATCAATCTAGAAATGAAAATTGTCTTGTGCCACAAGTATGCCAAAAAGCAAAATAAATAGGTCTGTGTCAGCCAGACTCTGTGTCAAAAAGGATTTAACTAGAAAAGAACTCGAATAAATGTTATGCATTTCCTGGAATGATTGCTGAAATGCTTCAGTCTATCTGGGCAAGTAATGTTTTAAGATTCATGTATTTATTGTGTGTTTTTAACATGTGTTTATTGTGTGTGAAAGGGTCTAAAGACTTATTCAATAAACTTTTTTATTTGATCAGGGCAACGCTTCTTTACCCTGCATGGCATCTCCTCCTATTATCTTCAGTCTCTCTGTTTCTCTGGAACTCATTAATACAGCATGGTAATTATAATTTCCCCTACATGGTGAAGGGGTTATTTCCGTGTGGACAGGTCCCACCAGTAATGCCTATAAAAAGAACATTGGAAAGTGGTGAAGGGCCATGGTTACTTCCCATACCATGTTTGCCTTACATTATGACAAGTGTGATCAACCACTTTCAGACAAAGGTCTTCTGAATTCAATTTCAGAAAAGTGCTTAGGGGACACATTCCAGTGCTGGGTAGGGCTGAAGACAAAAAGGACCAAAATATCAGAAATAATAAAAAAAATACCAGCATATTTTAAATTAATGCTCTTCCTGCCAGTAATTAAACCATGAGGGAGGCATTTCAAACTTTTAAAATAAGGGAAAAACTGTCCAAAAGCTGGGAAATAACTAAACCATTTGCAGTTGGCAAAAGGGGGGCATCTGGGGAATCCTGAAAGTTTAGATTGGGAACCCATGGGCAGGATTTAGCCTGTGAGCATGAAGTTCAACGTCCCTGTATTGGGGTCTGGCAGTATTAGTGTGGATACTAATGAAGTTACACTGCCCACTCATTCATTTTTCACCAGTGAATGGAGTGGCATAGGACCATACTAAAGCTTCACAGATTGGGACCTCTGTATCTAAAGGAGTGCCTTTTCCCATGTGTACCTAGTGATATCAGAGAAATCCACAATGGAACGAAATGTTTGGATTTCTATGAATCCAACATGTGGATTCTGCAACAGTCCAAGATTCTGCAGACTTGTGGACCAGGTTTTTAAAATAATAATAATAATAATTTTATATTGTTTGTATGATTTTATCTGTACGCCACCCTGAGATCTTTGTGATATAGGGTAGAATACAAATGTTTTAATAAATAAAATAAAATAAAATAATAAACAACACTGGTCAAAAAATTTGCATTTCTCACATAGGCAAAAGCATGTGTGCATTTGAGGAGGGATTTGCACGTTTTGCACAGTTTTGCGAGTGCAAATGCGAATTTGCGTAAATTGGGAGAAATAGGGAGAAATTTGATTCCTTCAATGAGCGGGCAGTGGAACAAAAAGCACTTGACAATCTGCAAGATGCAGATGGTATGAATTTTACAGAATCCGTACATCCCTATACTCAGGCCGTGACATAGTCAGCTGAGACCCTGAGATACCATACAGAGGGCCATTTCAGTGGTGCTTGTGGAATGCCCTTCCCATTGCGCTACACCTCACACATTTTAATGCCTTTCTTTCTTGTGCCAGGAGGAACCTGTTAAACTAATTTATTTTTAACACCTCAGTCTCTGCATTTCATGGTGGTTTTTAGGTTGGTGCTTTTAGCTTTAGGAGGATTTTAGTGTTTGCTGCATTGTGTGATTGCTGCTGAACTGGCATTTAATTTCTGCTTTGATTTTGTGATCTTGATTTATAGGATGTTTGTGCTGCATTAACTAGTTCTATTGGAATTGTGGTGTCAATTGTTCTGTTTTGTTCAGTACCCAGAGAACCTCAGTTATTGAGCATCTGATAACTGTAATATATAACAACAGCAACGTAGAAGCAGTTTTTGTATTGATAATGTTTGAATTGATGCCTAGGATACATTCAAATAACCTTTTTAAAATGACTTCTGTAACCAGTAAGTGGTTGGTGTCTTTCTCTGGGTCCAACACACAGTCAATCTGATCACAGTTTGGGCAAGGAACAGAAATGGAAATATCTGAAACTCTAGTGCCAATGGAGTCTATTATGTATTGGTCCTCTTCAAATAACCTAATTCAGTTTGGTTTCCATCACTTTGAGAAACTAATTGTTTGTTGTTGTTGTTGTTGTTGTTGTTGTTATTATGTTTTGCATAATTTACTTTGAGTACAGGACTTGCATTTTTCAGTACAGAAAACTGATTGTGAGCGGAGAAGGAAGCATAGAATAAAGACACAGACACTAGAGTTTGGGATAAACTAGGACCTCTTTATTAAACAATAAGGGATATTCAACCCTTTTCAGGATCTGCACATGAAAGTGCAAGGATCTATGTTCTTATCTCAGGCAACTTGCCTGTCTTTATGGGCGAGTCACTCTCCTAAACCAGGAGTCAGGTAAACCCGGCCCCTCTCTTATGCCCTGCTTCACCCCCCCCCCCCAAGAGCTGTAAAACATTGAGTAGATGAGGCAGGAGGTTTTCCAAAGACATACTATATCCTGACATGGGAGCTGGTCCTAGGAGCAGGTCCTCCGGATATGCTGATCACCAGAAGGAGCCAGAGTGCTCACCATCCCTATTCTGATATAGCAAATTCCCACACGTCCCTAGAGCAAATCAACCTAGTTATCCATCCTCCTCATATACCCTCCAATATGGAGTAGGCAAAAACCTCTCCACCATTTATTGACAGGGGGAAAAATCCTACTCAGCCCTCCCTCCAAAGGGAGCAACTGGCTAAACCCCACGTTAGATGAAGAGAGGGTGGGAACTGGAAAACCAGGGAGGCTGAGTTAAGGTGGGGCTAGTCTTTTTTAGATTCTGTATCCACCCTTGCCTCTTGTGCCCTATGTGTGCAGGACATGCAAGGCTTTTATCCCCCTCCTCACCACCTGCAACAGCTATTTTTCCTGCCCAAGCCATGCCGGCTGGGCGGGTAATGGATTTTTTTTCAGATCAGCTAAGAATTGCTTTGGTTTTGTCATAAAATAAGACCATGCATTGTTATTTTTCTTATATAAAGGTGTGTTCCCCACCCCATGGGCCACACATTTTAAACAACAAGATGCACAGATGTGGCAGGTCAAAGTGTTTCTATTACATTGCTACAATAGGTGTTTTAAAGCATACTGCTAGGAGCTGTAATAGGTGTGTGCCCATATCACTACCCCCCCCCCACACACACACTAGAAGTGCCATCTGCAGCTCCAGCCTCATGAGGGCATCAAACTAAATAGAATTACTGGGAGAGACCAATCATGACTCCATCACATAAAGGATGTCAGCGCTAAAAGGATATATTTTACTAGCTAAATAGGAGAGGGTTAAGAACTTTACACTGATTGCACACAGGAAAGTGCATCTGTTAGATAGCTGTTTACAGCACGTGTTGAACCTCATAGTTTAAATCCCATTAAAGCTGTTTCACACAAACCAACAAAATCAGAACATTTCAGAGGTAAGGTCACCGCTCTGTCCTTAACTCAAGCTAACTCATAAAAAAATGAAGGAAATTGCAGCTGCATCATGACCCCAATGCAATCCCATTTAACTTAAGTGGATTGGGGAAATGGGTGCAGTTCAATACATTCTCTGTGATCATTTGGGCACCTTTTAAAGATAAGCATTCAGTCTTAAGAAACGTCTGTGAGACCAGATCAAAAGATTTGTGCTAGAATTTAGAGCCTTTTCCTCCTTCCATATTCATTCTGTAACAAAGAATGCTAGCAAACATCATAGCCCTATCCATTGCCATAGATGTCCCTTATTTCTTCTGCTTCTACTTAATAGAAAAAATGGGTATCCCTTAGTTCTGATTAAGGCTGAGCTGAAACTACTCACAAAAAAACAGGATCTAAAAATGTCTCCCTTTAACATTTGTTCAGCACTCCATACGAAGTGCAACACCTATTAATTTGCATTGCCCTCTTACTTTCACATTTAAGTGACACCATTTGCCTAGATTGATAACATGAGGTAAACAGATCTAATTGGTTGCATAGCATTGTAACATCACACTATACACAACATGATCCCTGATTGGTTTGGATCACCTATGTGAATAATTCAGGAAGGGGAAGCAGTGACCAGGGTCGGGGAAAACCTGAAGTAACAGTAGCAGTCGGGGGCAGGGAGAGAATAGTATTAGGCAAATATAAATATTGAGGCAAAGTATTTCAGGGGAAATGTTCTAGTCCTCTAAAATCACTATTTTCATCCCACAAAACAAAGCTGGTAATATTTGGTATAGCCAGGATCTGATAGGGTATCTCAAACTAGTGTAGTAGCTCTTGATTTTCCCAAAACATATATGAACCTGTCCTCCTTAATAAGATTCTGAAGACTGGAAAAAAATATTTTTTTTGTACATGAGGAGCTTTAGGTGAGAGCCTGTGAGGTTAGTTTGCCAAAATTATCAGACAGGGGAACCTGACAACCCAACTTTCTTACCATGTCACTGTGGCAGTTTCTAGGTAGAGTGGGGAATTGCTCCAGCCCCATTATAATAATTATTATTTTTTCCTGCATCTTTTCTAGGGATCTATGGCACTCTCAAGTGTGACCCCATCAAGGGTCTTGTTTTTCCACCACCAAGCTTGTTCTATCCCAGATCTGGACAAATTTACTGCTATAGGATGGAATTTGCTACTCTAGCATATGCTGATAGTCACAAACATAGATGATTTTAAAAGGGAAATTGACAAATTCATGCAACATAAGGTTATCAATGGTTACTATTCTGAGGGCTAACAGAGGCAGCCTGATTCTGTATCTCAGTTACTGGGGAATATGAGCAGCAGAGTCCTCTTGCATTCATCTCCTGCTTCTGGATTTCTCATAGTAATCTAATTGGTCACTGTGTCAATTTTACTGAGTATGTTAAGGGATGAATGAGTTATAAGGGCTTGTTAGCATAGCATAGGGAAAGAAGCTTTGGGGGCACTGAAGGAATTTCAAGGGATATGCAAGTAATAGGGGTAATGGTTTAAGATTTAGGGGTCATGTAGGGGTACAAGCATTAGATCTAATTGTCCTGTACATGTTCCAACTGTCTTGTTCCTTATAAGGGAACTAGGTGACTGGTCAAGGGTTATAGAAAGTTAGAGTTGTGGTTTAGAAATCCCCATGTTTGGAAGAAAAGAGAAGTAAACCAGGCAGTTGCCCACAAGAAGAGCAGAATTGATGGCCAGTTTAGGGAAAAACAAAAACAACAACAATTTACATTTATATACCTCCCCATAGCTGAAGCTTTCTGGGTGGTTTACAAAGATTAAAACGTTGAACATTAAAAACCGATATACAAAATTTAAAATACTATTAAAAGCAGATTACATTCCAAGACAATATCCATTTAAAACAACTATTCTGGAGCTGTGTAAGGCTTCATTGGCTAAAACCAGCACCTTGAATCAGGCTCAGAAATGTACAGGCAGCCAATGCAAGTGGGCCAGAGTCAGTCTTACATGCTCGAGCCATCTGGTCCCTGTTGTCAATCTGGCTGCTGCATTTTGCACAAGCTGCAGCTTCTGAACCGTCTTCAAAGGCAGCCCCACATAGAGTGCATTGCAGTAATCTAACCTGGAGGTTACCAGAGAGACAACTGAAGCCAGGTTATCCCTGTCCAGATAGGGGCGTAGCTGGGCCACCAACCAAAGTTGGTAGAAGACACTCTGTGCCACCAAGGCCACCTGAGCCTCAATTGGCAAAGATGGTTCTAGGAGACCTACAAGCTATGAACTTGCTCCTTCAGGGTAAGTGCAACCCCCTCCAGAACAGATTGAAGACCCTCCATCCAGTCAGAAGAACCACCCACTAACAGCATCTCAGTCTTGTCTGGTTGAGTTTTACTTTTTTAGGCCTCATCCAGTCCATTGTCGCAGCCAGGCACTGGTTCAGCAGATCCACAGCCTCACCTGATGAAGATGAAAATGAGAAACAGAGTTGTGTGTCATCAGCATACTGATGACAACACACTCCAAAACTCCGGATGGCCACACCTAACAGTTTCATGTAGATGTTGAACAGCATGGGGGACAAGGCTGACCTCTGTGGAACCCCATACTGGAGAACCCACTGGGCCGAGCACCATCTTTGGAGCAGAACCACCACAATGCAGTGCCTCCCACTCCCAACTCAGCCAGTCATCCCAGAAGGATACCATGGTTGATGGTATCGAAAGCCGCTGAGAGATCAGGGAGAATCAACAGAGTCACACTCCCCCTGTCTTTCTCCTGACATAGGTCATCATAGCAGGCGACCAAGGCTGTTTCTTTGCCAAAACCAGGCCTGAAACCAAACACAAGGATGAGACTAAACTGATGATGTAGACTAATAGACTTAGATACTTAAAAATAAATAAATAAATATTTATTAGGATGGAGGTCACTGAGTTTGACAAAGGTTTTTAAATCTTTTAAGAAGCTCTGAAACTCCTCCTTTCCCTGAGGCATGAGATCTAGGACATTGCTCTGAGCCTAGTATGTAGGCCTTAGTGACTCCTAGGTTTTGCCTGAGAGAGATGGAAGTCCCATTGCCGAGACGGAGAATTTTTGCAGAGCCCGTATGAGTGGTGCAGAATTTGTGAGTATGCAGCTGCAAGATTTGTGTGTACGTCATTTTGCTTTGCTTGGGTGGAAAGTTCGTGATTGCATTAAACTTTTATCTTTTCTTTAATAACATGCATTTAATGCAAAAGTATGAGTAAATGTTTTAAGTTTTACATGTAATCTGGGTGAATGTAAACATTCTGCCTTGAATCCTCAAGCACTCCTGCACTTACAACACCTGGGCCGAACCAAGAGTATTTGAGATGGAGGTATCTGAGTATCTAATACTAGGGACCCTGGATTTTAACCTTTTAGTTTTCTCCCTATAGGTGTAGCCAACTTTTAAAGCCCTAGCCCTGCCCCATAGGGCTGCCTATGTGAGTTAGATGCACCACAGAATGTTATGTTCTCCTTCTCCCTGCCCACAAAAGCCATTTCCCCCACTCCAGCCATGCTGACAGGGACAAGGTAAAGGCTTCGTGTGAACTGCTCAGAGAGCTTCGACTATATGGTGATATGGAAATATAATGAATGAAATAAATGAATGAAAGGTTAAAACCAACACCCGGAAAGTAATTGGCAACCAATGCAGTTCTTTCTTACATTGACTGCTGATTGTGGATGAAGTGCCAAGGTAGAGAATCAATAGACAAACTCACAAAGCTTCACCCCTCCCGCTGCACAGAGTGGACAATGTGCATAGTGGCCAGGCATGGTATGAAATCTATCGTATGAGCAATTCATTTGGCTACTTTCCCCCTTGCTTTTTTGGCCATTGTATTCATGAACTCGTACATCTGGAGTGCTATGTGGTAGTTTATCATACGTACAAAATTAAATCATAATAAAAGGACCCAGCACCAGATCTGCAGCATGTGTAGACCATTGTGAATGCAATCATAGGAATGATCACTTTGGAGTAAGTTCCACTGAACCCAGAGTTGTACAAGATTGTGTTACAAGAGAACTGCAGCAGCTCATATCTGTGAATCTTGGAATGAATCCAAAAGCTTTGCCCTGATCTGGACTGAACAGATTAGAAATACATGCCCAGCTGTTGTGTGATAGAGGCAGCGAGTGATGCTAGTAAAACTTGACTTCCCACTCATAAAGCAATACTAGCTGGTCAAATTTATGCCAGACAACCCTATTGTTACTCCCACAGACCTGAAAAGCACCCAATTAGTATTTCCTGGAGGCAATAAAATTCCCTTCAACATCAATGCTATAACTACAGAACTTCATATTGACGTTGTCATCATTTTCCACCTCAAAAACCTATGGAAATTCATTATTGTTTTTCAAGAGATTTTTTTTTAAGAAAGCAGTTGCTAAAATTGCCATCATAGTCCTGGATTTTTCCATGTGGGTAGCAGGCAAGATGGGGAATATTTACAGATCTTGCCCATTTTGAGTATATGCCTAATCCCACAGTGGCTTTGATGATTTGCGGCCATCGGTGGGTGAATTGAATGCAGGAGTCATCACCTTGCCCTCTGTGCTCTTTTACAAATAGCGTCTCTTGCCATATAATGAATCAGAATTACTTTCCAGTCACAGCTTGCCTTAAACTGGGTCTTGTCAAAAACCTGCCCTATTATATTGATGCCAGCAAATTAATCTTTGGGGAAAGGGGGATGCCATAGATCGTTCTCTCTTTATAGGTCTCACCTCTAAATAGATTCCGTCTGTAGTAGCGATGAAAGAGAGTAAAAGGGCTACGTGCAGATAACTTTTGCTACTGAATTTGGAATTTCCTTCTCAGACAAAGTATCTGAGGAATTTCAAGTAAAGTCTCAATTGTTTTGATAAGAGCAGTTACGTTAGTTATTGGTGCAAGGTCCATAGACTTCTAAGGGCTAATCTCCACCTGCAGGCATCTCGGCATGGAAGAGGGATGCTTCTGAATGTTCGCCGCTTCCACAAGCAGGACTCACGGGGCACACGGCACTGATGTATCCTGAAATTTCAGGAGTGCCATTGCTGGAGCATGTGTGCCCCGTTATGCCGCTTGCGCATGTGGATCAGCACAAGTGGGCGGTGCTGGGCAGATGATGTGGCTAGGGGGCAGAGATTTTTTTAATGACTTGAGAGGCATGTGCACAAACGCAGATGCACAGCAGCACATGGGGGGATAGGAACTCCATCGGATATGTGCTTCTGCACAGAGCTATGTTTGTATTAAAAAAAACTAAACATGCTCAGCAGTAAAACATGCCCAGTACCCATCCAAAAATGTGGCAGACATGGTGGACAGGTCCACTCCTGCACACCTCCGCTACCCATGCACATCCTCCTCACAGCAGATTGGCTGTTCGCTGAAACTGGAACTCCTGGTGAACATCAAGGACCTTGCAATAGGGGTCACACCACAAACATTCTTCAGAATGGAAGTGAGAGAGATGGAAAAACCATGACAAAAGCAGTCAGGGAAGTTCCGGGAAAAGTGAGAGGCGGAGCCGAGATTACCACGGGAGCAGGTGCCCCATTAGATGATACAATCCTGCAATAATTGGCTGGTGTAGACTCCCCCTAAGTTGTCTCCTAATGTCATGCCTCACTTGAGGAAGAAACCTCCAATGGAGAAGAGGAGGGATAGAGCCATTCCAATGTGCTACGGCCAGAGCCAGACATAGATTTGGAAGCTGTGGCCAACAGCATTCCCCTGAGGCCTCTGGAAGAGCACCTTGGCACATCCAGCAGCATTCCTGAAATTCCTCCAATTCAGGAAGCAGAGCTGGACATAATTTATCCAGTTCAACGCTGTAGAAGTAATCGACAGGAGGAGTGAAGGGCAAACAGCCATGCACAGTGGGGGGGCTCACTTAAGAGCAACATATGGCCCTAATGAGCCAGCTATGCTGATTAGTGGCCGGCTATAAATCAGCCATGTGCCAAGTGCACCTCGTTGCAGGCAAACTGCCATCCCCCCCCCCCCAGCTTCTTGGCTTCTCTTCGAGACTCACCTTCCTGGATTCCTGGACCTTCGTCACTCTCTTTGACCACATTTTTAAATGACTCTGACTGGCTGCTACACTTGGCTCAATGACCTTTTGGCAAGTGACCTCTGGACTGCTTTGACCACAGTTCTGCCTTCCATTGCCCTTCTGCAATTTCCTCAAGATTACTTGGTTCTGATTGACTGTCCTCAGAAACCTGCCTAAGGCACTTACACACTTAAGAACCTAAAGCAGGGCTGCAGAACAAAATTTGGGTGGGTGGGGTGCTGCCCCACCAGGCTACCTGCAGGCCATGCCCACTGGTATCATTGTCCCCCTCCCCTGCCAGCATTCTAGCCTTTTTCCATGGTGGGAGACACACAGAATTCCAGCATGCTGAAAGGGATCAGTTGGTCCTGGAAGGAGCAGCTACTTTCCTCCAGTACTGGCTGACTTCCCACCAACCTGCATTATCAAAGATAACAGCAGGCAAGGGAATCCCAGTGGGAATAGTGGAGACTGGTGGCTCTAACGTCAGTGGGGCTGTGAATCCTCTCTGTGAATTTATCACTACTTTTGTCCTACTTTTAGCCTTCCTGACACTGTTTCTGCCATTCCAAGCTATCTGCTTACAGTGGAGGTTGGTGGCTCTGATGTCATGAGGCAGTGAATCCACGCTGGGTTTCAGTTGCAACCACTCAGAACTTGAAAGGAGCTAGCCAAAGTGCTGAACCCAACTCCCAGAATTAGGTTCAGTGCCTTGGGTCGCTCCTTTGAAGTTCTGGCTGAAACCTAAAGTGGATTCACAGCCCCACTGACATCACAGCCACTGTCCTCCACTGAATGGGAGATAACACTGGGGATTCCCAACACTGGGGATTCCTCCAGAGAGCACTGCAGGCTGGATTTGGGAGTCCAGTGAGACAGATTCAGTCTGCAGACTAGCGTTCTGCACCCCTGATCTAAATTGAAATTCCAAGCTAATTTGAATGTTGCTAGCTGGGGAAGAAAACATCCCACCATTTTTGAAGGTGGGCTTAAATATCCACTAAACAGACTTAAGGAAACTTTTCTGGTGGGGCATTACACAATTCTACATTGCCACCAAAACATTACTGAATGTGAAATTCTAGCTAAATTAGAAGGCTCCTGCTATCCTGCAAGGATAGAACATCTGGAGGATTTTGAGCGAAGTTAAATGAGTTTCTTATTTGAAGGAACAGTCATACAACCCTACCATGTTTTGCAAAGTGTATAGATATTTCATCGTTAATTGTGGTTTTGTCTGGTCCATCTTTGAGTTCTGTTCCTACTTCCATTCCTTTATGGTTCACATATGCGTTGTCATCAGATGATCTTAAAGGAATGTCTAAGTTGAATTTTGCACACGTAGGAATTTCAGTAGAAGTGAAAAGAATATTGTCAGGATGATTATTATTTCATGGGTAGGGGGTTTTCAATCACTTATTCTGTAAAATTAGCAGTGAAGTGTGACACAAGGCATAGATTCTATTCCATAAAACAACTTTGAAGAGCCATCAATAGAAACACCACTGAATTCGGTGATACAGTTAGGTAATTTTAGACTCTGGACCTATTTAATACTTATTTCATTATTAGTAATATTTATATACCACTTCATTTGCTAAAACAAGCCATCAAGGCAGCATATGACAATTTTAAAAGAATAAAAGCTTAACACAATAAAAACAACAAACCAAGAATATTACCAAAAAAAAACACTTTAATGGACTTAATGGTCTTACGGTTCCCCCCTTTTATATGGAAATTATTTCACCAACTTTATTATTTCACTTAATTAAAATGTGGTGAACCCATTCGGCTAGACTTGGAGACCTTCTGCTTAGTCTGCTAAGTGGGACCCAGGACATCTTCTCTGAAGTCTTGCCCAAAAAAGAACTTCTGGCTGAGTTGCATGCTTTTCTAATTATAGTTACATTACGTTGACTTCCACTGACAAAGCACTGAATTTTAAATCTAAATATTTTCATCACAAACCTTTTAGTCAAAACACAATCCTTATGCAGGATTCTCTTTACCAGGAATTTCCTAACAGTGTGTTGGAGCATTGCGGGTAAGTTACAAGCAATGAATTAAATAAAGGCTGCTGTGAAGCCAAAGAGGCTGCTTTTGGTGAGTGTGTGAAGAAAACATTGAGCAAAAAAAGCGTATGACAAAACATAAGCATGGGTACACAGTGGCTCAATTCGGACGACACAATAAACAACTGGTGTGGGGAAAACAATCGTCAGTTGTTTTGACTATCGTGTCATCCAAATGCTGCCATAGTCAACTCAGCACTGATCCTAATCCACACCACAGTTGATTATTTATTACCATGTTGTGTGGGGAGTACCCCCTAGATGAACAACTGTAAAGTTGATTATTACCCCACCATTGACTATCGTGTCGTCCGAATTGAGCCAGTGAGTGACCTGTACCTTGGCCCTGAGTGTCATCATCAAATAGGGAGCTAAATTCAGATCTCCTCAGTTTAAAACAATCTTGCTGGCTGCTGTGTCACACTGGCCAGTGCCAACTCCGCGTTTTTGAAGGTCTGTGGGCAAGACATCCCCAATGGGCTCCACCTCTCAATGAATCTACTCCTTATCCTCTTTCTCATCATTACTACCAGTTGCTTTCTTGACAGGCAGAGAGCCAGCGAGCAAGTAAGCAGCGACAGCTACTGTTCCTCTGGACCAGAATGAGAGGCAAGTGAATAAGCAGGTTGCTATGGTGAAGAGGAGAAGTATCTCCAGGGGAATCTTGGCAGTAACCACCTACTGGACGCTGGGCCCTCAGCAGATGACCAAGCATGCCTACTCTTGACACCAGCCCTGACATAGCTCTGCTTGCCTACTTATCACACCAGCTCTGCTTGCCTACCATATCACACCAGCTTTAAACTTCACTGGCTGCCAATTACTTTCCGGGTGAAGTACAAAGTGTTGGTCATTACCTTTAAAGCCCTACATGGTTTGGGTCCAGGTTTCCTGTGGTATCGCCTTCTCCCATACAATCCGCCCCGCACGCTCAGGTCCTCTGGGAAGAATTTGCTACAATCGGCCAAAACCAGGCTGACAACTGTTACCCAGAGGACCTTCTCTTCTGCCGCTCCCAGACTGTAGAATGGCCTGCTGGAAGAGATTCATCAACTTAATAGTCTCTTTTACTTTAAGAAAGCCATAAAGACCTAGCAGGCCTACCCAGTTAAATGTTAAGAGTTTTATTGGTGTTTTATTTATATTTTAATAATGTATTAGTTTTATGCGCTTTTAATCACTTTTATGGATTTTATATTTGATGTTGTTCCCCGCCTTGATCCGGAGGGAGAGGCGGATAATAAATAAATAATTTATTATTATTATTATTATTATTATTATTATTTGGTCAGAACCACATTCAGGGATGTAATTGCCAGGTTTTGTCTCCAGCCTGTCTTAGTTCAGGCTGTAGCTGTTTGCATTCAGTTCCTGCTTCTGCCTCTTGTATATTTACACAGAAGTAGGGGGCATATCTTGCTTTTGTGAATTACAATGTTATTTTGCATACACAGGGCTCCTTCTTTTTATCATCCCTCCTTGCCTTTCACACAACCTCTCTCTCAGGAACGTATCTTGAAAGTTAAAAAAAAAATACCTTCCATCTCATTTTTCCCCTCCCACCTAAAATATTTCTATAAAACTCAAAATATTATCTTCACTTGCAGGAATAATACCCTTTGTTTTCCCATACTTGCTTTGTTCTGGTGAAGCTTACACATGAATGCTTTCAATAAAATCTAAAAGAAAACACACACACACACACACACACACACACACACCAGGGTTTGCTTTTCTGTAGATATTTAACAAAGGGAAAGACAAAGCTAAAAGGGAATAGCTGACATTTTAAAAGCAGAATTAAGCTCAATTTTGGTTTCTTTGTGTCAAACATCTCATCTGGGTGCTACTTGCTGAATTAATCCTTCAAGCACACCAAAAAAAACAGTCTTTCTTGAATGCCCTCTAGTTTCTTTTGCTTGCAAGATTTCTCATGCTTAGCAGGCTTTAATGTCTCCAGAGCTGACTGCACAATGAAGATCTGAAAACAATATGAAATATTTCATCTCTTTTAACCTAACCACTGCAACTGAGCATTTTTACTGAAAACAGGGTAACATGCTGGTGCTCTAAACAACACATTAGAAAACAACACATTCCGACTGCAATTTGCAATCACATATGGTGACTTCTCATTAAAAAAGAAGGCTATTGCAAAAATACAAAGCCTCAGCTTTGTAACCCCAAAGCAATGGCAAGCTGAAAGGTGTAAATTGGGGTGGGTGGCTAGGCTGACCATATGAAAAGGAGGACAGGGCTCATGTAACTTTAACAGTTGTAGAGAAAAGGGAATTTCAGCCAGTGTCCTTTGTATGCAATTAGTTTCTGGTGAAATTCTCTCTTCAACACAACAGTTCAAGGTGCAGACACTATACTAGAGTGACCATATACAAAAGAAGGCAGGGCCCCTGCAACTTTAACTGTTGTGATGAAGAGGGAATTTCACAGGGAACTAATTGCATACAAAGGACACTGGCTGAAATTCCCTTTTCTCTACAACTGTTAAAGTTACATGAGCCCTGTCCTCCTTTTCATGTGGTCAGCCTAGACTCCTTGAAGAGGCACTGATGGCTGTCAGCACTTGTGATGTATCCGGGTAAGGAGCAGGCAGATTTTGTGGCTTAGCAGGTGAAAGGAGTGGGGCAGTCCAGATTGGGCCAAAGCAATCCGAAGTGTGCTTACCCCACAGCCACTTCAGCCAGGATCAAACCCGTCTGGATGAATTTGGTCTGAATCAGCCCTCTTCGGCTTGGAATTTGGATCAAGCTTCGAAGCGCTGGGCAGCCCTGATGTTTCAGCTTAAAGCTCTTACTGCCAGTAACAAAGCCTTAGGAGAGGCATTTGAACTTTCTGTAATGGGGGTGGGGACTGCACAAAAGCTGGGGAATTGGCAGTCAAGTGAAGAGGGGTAGGGAGGGACAGGAGAAGGGGGCATGTCTGAACCAGATTGGACCCCTGGTGAGTCACATTTGACCTGTGAGCCTAAGGTTCCCCCCCTTGGTGTCAATCAATATATGAAATGCATTCCCCACAATCCATCTATGTATGCATGGCAGCACTCTCACTCCTCCCCTCCCTGAGCAGCTGATCGGTGCTGTCACAGATTATCTGTTGGAGAAGGAGTGGACTAGAACGATCCCCTATCCTCTGCTTCAGGGATACTATCCTTAGAAAGTGAACAGCGCTATTGCTGATTACCTGATGGAGCTGTGTGCAAGCAGCCCCAACTATTGGACTCAGTTGGGGAAACATGAGCAGAGCACCTTTAAAAAAACACCAGCAGAATTCCTCATTCATAGGCTGACCAGATAAAATCCAGGTCAAGGCTCATGTAACTTTAACAGTTGTAGAGAAAAGAGAATTTCAGCCAGTGTCATTTGTATGCAATAAGTTCCTGGTGAAATTCCCTCTTCATCACAACTGTTAAAGTTGCAGGGGCCCTGCCTTCTTTTGTATCTGGTCACTCTAGTATAGTACCTGCACCTTTAACTGTTGTGAGGAAGAGGGAATATCACCAGGAACTAATTGCATACAAATGACACTGGCTGAAATTCCCTTTACTCTACAACTGTTAAAGTTACATGAGCCCTGACCTGGATTTTATCTGGTCACCCTACTCATTCAACTAGCGGCCAATGCATAGAAGCTTGCTTGCGCACAGACTGGAGCAATGAAACAAGTTTGGAGATTCATACAAAAGACACAGTTGTATCACTGGTTATTAGAAGGATCCGTAATGATTTTGATTCTATTCAACTGTCTACTTCCATCCTCTAGTAGAGGTATTACAGGGCTGGAGCAAGGCTTCCTGCCATCTGAGGCAGGATGATATGTTACCCACTCTCCCCATCTGGTGTTGCCACCAAACTCTCACTTAATCTGCAGTGGCCATTTGTCTTCTCCTAACTACCTCCCTCTAAGGGGTTCTTCCTCTGAGCACAAGGAGGCAACACTGGAGACTGCCTGTGCCATGGCAATTTACAAGACCATCTTGGCCAGAAGGAACCCCTCACAGCAAGGCCATGGGACCAGGAAGGCCTCTGAGGAGCGGGCCACACTCCTGCTACAACACTTGCTATGTCTGGGAAGCAGCCAGCAATGCTTCTAAGACTGTCCACACACCTGCTGCCTCACTCTGAGGATTGAGTGAGGCATTGGGCAGGTCCTCTGAGTGAGGTACAAGTCAGGTGGCAGCATCCATGCCAACTGCTCTCTGCAGCAAGAGAAAGTGAGCTGCCATGGCTGCTCTAGAAAGCTGCTTCGATGAATTTCTGGCCATTCATAGTATTAGTCTAGAGTAATTTAGTCACCCTTAGGTCCCATTGAAGTCCATCACATTCTAGCCATGACTAAATCTTTTGCATTGATTTCAGTTGGGACCTAACTCTGACCAACAAAGTGCAATGAAGTGCAAACCTATCCATATCTACTCAGAAGTAAGCCCCATTGGGATCAATGGGACTTAGCCCTAGGTATGTATGCTTCGGATTGCAACTTTGATCTGGATTCTACCCACTGGTTATTATTCTTATCAACAATTTAACGTGTGTATAAACTAGGCATGGTTGCCACAGGCAGATACCCACGTACTAAAAAAAAGAAGAAAAAATAAAAATAAAAAAAATAAAAAAGAGCAGTGGTTGTTTCCCCTGTGTTGATAAAAATTCTACAGTTAATACTAAGTATAAAACAGTAACTTTAACAAATGCTCTTAAACTTCACTGTTTTCTGCAACTGAACCATGAAATGCATTCAAGAGCAGACCTTTGAACCTTACTGTAAATTTTGCCTCAGCCTCCACTGAATTCTTAAAGTGATTTCCCCACCACCACTAAGACACCATTGTGAAACATTGTGTGCAATTGTAAAATCCTAATAACATTTGTTATAATACTCATTTTAACTTGGTTGTTCTGGCCATTTTCCAAGTTAATTAGTCTGGTGCCTATTAAAACTGGTGCTTGCCAATGGACACCCTCAATGTGGCCTTTGCAATTACCTCAGTATGCCTTAAAATACAAACCCTTGGGCTGCCGTGTAAAAATAGCAAAAATTGAGTTCTTTATATCTGCTTTATTTCATTTGTTTTCTCATTTTTCATACAATTGTATCCATTTGTGTGTGTGTGGGTGGGTGCTAAGCTCACCAATCACATTTCTATCTGGGATTCAATATTCTCTTCATAAAATGATTACAATTCCAAAACTGAAGTGATGTACTATGCTGGGATGAAAACAGAGGGGGGGGGATACCAAAGGCAAAGGCCTACAGAGACTTTACACAAGGGTACGACTATTACTACTAGTAATAGTTCTTATTCCAGTGAAGGGAGCTCTGTGATTTAATTTGCCTGCTTGTCATTCTCTAATTTGTCTGCATTAGGATTGCACAGAATTGAGAAGTATGCTCCCAATGTGTGCCTTGAAAACTGAGATGCTGCATGAAAGTTGGTTTGTAATTATATATGTTTTGTTTGAAACCACATCTATTTTTTTAAAATAAAAAAGCCAGGATGTAAAGGTATTAAATGTAATATCTCCCTTGAACATCACCATATCACAACACAAATTGGCATGTATATATTTACAACATAATATTTTATGGTGTGTGTGTACGTGTTCGTGTGTGAGTGTGTTTTGGTGTTCAAACAACAGGTAAACCATGTGGGTGTGTGGAAATATTTAAAATTTAAATAGGAGTGTGCATAGGCACCACGTGGACTTGACCCCGATGAAACAATTCAGAAAAGTCTCTATTTCTGCTCAGACTGATTCAGAACTGGCCTGTTTTGGCTCAGGTGTCAAACTCAAGTTGAAATTTGGAAATCTGGAGCTTCATATCCCTGATTGACTGTCATGGGGAATCCAAAAATGACTATAGCATTATTTTCTCTTGGTCAGAGAACCAGATGATGGTCCTAGGCATTGATACAGAACATTATATTCTGAATTATTTTATATAAAAGGGAATGCTTTTAAAATTATTATATAGTGATTCCTGGTGGATCTACTCTCAGCAACAATGGCTCGTACCATTCTTTAATGTGATTGGTGATGGCAACCCACATCAGTTTTATTAAATGGTACTGTTGGGTAAATGAGAAAGAGGAGGAGGAAACAGAAGTAGCAGCTAGGGAAAGAAAATGGCATAAATGTGGCGTTTTCAAATATCAGCCCTATAAATTATTGGCCGAATCCTTAGCTGCTGGTTTCTAGTAACAAAACACCACTGCTTTCTGTGTCACTGTGATTGGATTCCTTACCAAACTACTTAATTGTACTTGCCATGTCTTTGATTTCTTTGTGACTGTTTTTTAAAAAAGTCATAGGCTTTATGTCTCTACAGCACTTTAAATTACTTTTTTTTTATTTTGACAGCTGCACCACTTTGTTGGACTGTTTGCAGCTCAGAATCAACCACAGGTTGGAACAGGCAATGTTTAATCCTCAGAAAGAAGCTAAATATATGGCTTAGTGATGTCTTAAAAACATGTGTGAGTTTGGCATTTCAAAGAAAAAAATAATAAAAAAGCATTGTGGATGTAGGTTGCCTGAACACCACAACTTTTAGATTCTTTCAGCATTTTCTCAAAAAATAACTGAAGTAGGAACAGTTTATATGATCAATATCTATCAATGTAGGTATCTGTAAGCATTTGAGTTCCATGAAATAAAAAAGTAGCTACACATCTCAGTTATAGACAGTGAAATTGGTTATTGACACAAAGTAGTTTCAAGCACTTCAGACAGGTGGGTTATTCAAAGAAACCTTCTCCTCCACTAGACACTTTTGATGGAATTTGTGGAACTTGCTTTTTACAACTAACTAAATAAATAAATACAAAAAAGTTCCCATCTAGTGCCACCGCCCATCACTACAAGAGGCAGGGTTGCACAGCAGCAGTAGGGAAGGAGGACTCCCAGTTCCATGGCCTGGGAAAAGAGAGGAAAATCCATGGCCTAGCCCAACATGATGCTATCGAGTTGGGCCAGCTTGCAGGGAAGTAAGCTGAAGTCTAGGGGACCAAGCTGATGAAAGCTTGGCGAATCCTTGGATGGATTTTTCCAACATCCTTAAGGGGGTTGCATTCTCACTAAAGGATCAGGTTTACAGTTTGGAGGTGCTCTTGGTTCCAACATTGTCACTAGAGGCACAGGTGGTCTCGGTGGCATAGAACAGCTTTTATCAGTTTAGCCTGATATACCAACTACATCCTTATCTGGACAGAGATGGTCTAGCTACAGTTATTTATTTATTTATTTAAAATATTACTTAGCTGTCTTTCAGTTATCCATGCTCTGGTAACCTCTTGTCTGGATCCCTGCAATGTGTTATATGTGGGGATGCCTTTGAAAATGGCCCAGAAATGTCAGCTGGTCCAAAAGAGGGAGCAAGAATGTTAATGGAAATAGCCAGTGGGATCATATTATTTACGTATTTATAGAATTTGTATACCATTCCATATTTAAAACATTTTCTGGAGCAGTGAACATAAGAATTAAAACAATAAAAGATGCAAATCTGAAATATCATTATTATACTAAAAAACCATGGAATGCCAATAAAAACGGTGGCTGCCAGTCAAGGAATGCTTCCTGGAATAAGACTGTTATCTGGAGGTGCCAAAAGAAACACAATGTTGGCACTTGCCTGACCTCCAGGGGCAGAGGGTTCCACAGAAAGGGGGCCACCACGCTGAGGCTCTTCTCCTGGTGGACTGCAGTTGGAGCATAGGTCTGTGTTGAACCACCAGGAGCATGGTATACCAGTACTTTCCCAGATGCCTGTGCATGTCTGGGCCCAATTCAAATTGCTGGCATTAACATCCAAAGCCTTAAACCACTTAGGGCCAGTTTACCTGAAAGATCTTCTTCTCCCACATATATATCTGCCCAGACTCTAAAATTATACTCAGTGGTCCTTCTCCAGGAGTCCCCACCAAAGTAAGTGAGATGGGCCTTTTCTGTTGTCACACCCCGATTGTGGAGTGCGCTTCCAAGAGAGGCTCTTCTGGCACCCATGTAGTTCTCTTTCTGACATCAAGTCAAGACCTTATTTCCCTTGGCATTTAAGTCTTTATGTTTCTATTATTTTAAAACTGTTATTGTATTTGAAATCTTTGCATTGCTTTTAGGTTTTACTTTGGGTTTTACTTCTAATTTATGGTGAAGTTTTAAACTTTAAACTTTTATATTGTACCTTATGTAATATTTTATAGGTTTGATTACATCCTTTAGGTTAAAATGTGTACAATATGCATATTTTAGGGTAAAATACATGCAAAAATGTATTTTATATAAAATGTGTATTTTATACAGCAAATATTTTAAAAAATAAAGAAAATGTATGTGTGTTTGTTTGTTTGTTTGTTTTTTAAATGCCGATTTAACACACTGAATTAGGGATGTGTATCATATTGTTAAAATGTCCGATAATGATACAATAAGGTCATTATCGGACATCCGGTTAATGATGATATGATAGAAAAACTCCGATAAATATCCGATCTGAAAATTTTCAACCCGATTCTATCGGATTATCAGACTGCCATATAAATATACCTATAACTTCTGTATTTTAAAAGTTAGAGGCTTGAAACATGGTCACAGTGCTTATGGGGTATGCCTAAGTATGTGTATGAAATTTGAAATTGATCCCTCCAACCCTTGATTTTATATGAATTTATTAAAGATCATTTCAGTTCTGACAGATCAGAATGACAGCTTGCTACGTACGTTCATTCAGACCTGCTAGAACGGAAACAATCTTTAATAAATTCATATAAAATGGAGGGTTAAAGGGATCAATCTCAAATTTCATACACATACTTAGGCATACCCCATAAGCACTGTGACCAAGTTTCAAGCCTCTAACTTTTAAAATACATAAGTTATAGGCATTTTTTCTTTAAAAATAGGGCTACAAAAAATATCATTCTTTCACGATAATTATCGTGAAGACGATACGGTTCACCTACAATATGAATGAAGATTATAATTTTTTTGGTCCAAAATGACGATAACGATAAATGACATTATCCTATATTTTAAATTATATTTTTCTACTGTCATTATTTTATATTTTGAATGGTTTTTATGGTTTTAATTTTTGTAAACCGCCCAGAGAGCTTCGGCTATTGGCCGGTATAAAACTGCAGTAAATAAATAAATAAATAAATAAATAAACCAGGAATTAAGAGGGCAGGTCAGGGAAGCTCGCTTATGTGAACTCTGCTGATTTGCCCCCTTCCGGAAACAAGTGTTTCTGCTCATTCCAGCTTGCCTCCGGAAGCACGAAATTGCAGTTCTGCAAGCAGTTGGGGCAACTTGACCAGAAGTCACAGGCTCGGCCATGTGTGCATGGGCAGCATTGGATTCTGTACACACATCCCTCTTATGCACATTTACCAGTGAGTAAACAGCACTGAACTCTGTGGGTACACATACATGGGATTTCACAGATTGCAGGATTATGCTTTCCCTACTCCCACTCCCCCCACACACAATGTGAGAAATCTTTCTCTCTCAGCTTGTCCTTGTGCTTATCCCAGATTTTTTTTGTTTCCATAGGAAGTATTGTGAAACCAGAATGTACCTCTCTGTATTGGTAGATTATCTCTGTGGAATTTTTGTCCGAGAGCCTCAAAATTAGCTGGCTTTGAGCCCAGAACTCTCTCTTCCCCTGATGGAGACTGCTCTTTTTGAGTGGCACCTCTGGGAGGGGTGAGGAGGCAGGCAAAACAGGCCAGCCCAGTATACTTCCCCCTTTGACTCTTCCATGTGTGCAACATCTGTATCTTTCTATCTTCTACAAAGAACTATATACTTTCTTTCATCCTCATTATTTTCTTTTTCCTTCCTTCAAAAATTGCAAAGTTTTGCTTACGCTTCCCAAATCCTCTTCCCTAGGGCTGGCCCTATGGTTAGGAGTGTTTAGTGCCCAACTCATGTAGCAGATACTGAGGGAAGAGGAATGGCAGTGAGGTGTTGGAGGACAGAACTGTGTATGCTACTCAGCCTGCCCTTACCCCCGAAGCTAGCCTGCTGGCCTCAAGGGAGATGAAGGATGCTGCCCCGTTTTGCCAATGGTGGAATAAAATTCAACTGCCAGTCCAGTTCAGTTTCCTTCTGTATGAGAAATGGGAAAGGGAGGCATTCTGCCCTCCACCCCAGGAAGCCAAATTTCCTGCTCTTCCCTTTTGTTTCATGTTTTTATTTAGACAACTGGGAACCTAAGGAAATTCATGAGGGAGCCCAATTTCCCATACTCCTTCATGACTGTTTCAGTAATAAAAGATTCCTGTGTGTGGGGGGGGGGGGAGGGAGGGAGGGATAACTGGGTTTTCAGGATGCACAAGGGTAATTAGGCAATAAATAAATTGTTCCACAAAGACTACAGCTTTGGAGATAGATAGAATATAAGTCTATAGGCCAGGCTTTTAAAATATTTATTTTTATTTGTATATAGTGCCTAAATTATTGTAGGCAGTTTACAAACATGAAATGATGGTGATGATGAATGATAAACCCAACTCTATAGTTCTTTAACTGCAGCCTCATATGAAGTTTCAATACATTCACTCTTTCCTCATAAAGTGTGTCTGATCTTACTGCAAGAGAACCCTCGCCACATCTGTGCTGTGGACTTCACATTTCAGAATTCCTAGAGGCAGAGACTGACTTGAGTGACCTTTCTAATTTCATTTCCTACCCCTGTTTTTATTTGATATGCTTTAGGCTTTTAGCACAGCTGTCATCCTAGTAGCCATTCCACGTGCCTTGGAGGAGAAAAAACGAAACCAACCCCAACACTCCAGTACTGATGTGAGGGCACACCTCTTAGAAACTTGGAAACAAACTTTCAAACTTGGGTTTTCTGCCACCATTTGAATGTTGAAGACAGGTGCTGTTGTTTTTGCAGTGGAGACAAAAAATAGCCCCATCTCTAAAGAAGATATCCAGGGTGCTAAACCCTTATTGAGAATAGGGTTCAGAACTTTGGATAGCACTCAGTAAAGCACAGAATGGATTCGCAACCTCACCCATATCAGAGCCATCAGCCTCACTGTTTTTTGTAGTTGTTTTAGAGCAATTAGTCATCTCTGGCATGTTATTATACAACATCCTTCATACTTGAAATTAGGCCTTCGCAACTTGTACTCAACCAAACTGAAGGCAGCCCAATTCCCCTATATTATCAAGTCGCCTGCCAGGTACTTGATAGTTCCTTCAGTTTGAAGCTGAAACTAGTCAGCAAAAACTGAAGATCTAGCACATCACTCGTAAGCTACATTCAGTGTAGGAACGTGCATGCCCAAAAATATCGTATTTTATCATTATCAGAATTTTGGACCAAAAACATTATTGTCTCTGATAATATCATGGGTTAATCATATCACCTTCACGATAATTATCAGAAATCCAATATTTAATTTGCAGCCCCATTGTGCCCTATAGAGCTGATTATTATTATTTTTTAGGAAAAATGCCTATAACTTCTGTATTTTAAAAGTTAGAGGCTTGAAACTTGGTCACAATGCTTATGGGATATGCTTAGGTATGTGTATGAAATTTGAGATCGATCCCTCCAACCCTTGATTTTATATGAATTTATTAAAGAATGTTTAAGTTCTGACATGTCAGAATGACAGCTCGCCAAGTGCGCTCATTCACACCTGTCAAAAAGTTGCACAATCTTTCAAAATTCATATAAAATACAGTGGTGGAGGGATTTATCTGAAATTTCATACACATGTCTAGCACATGATGCTACACATATGTGCCAAATTTCAGATCAATCCCTCCACCCCTATATTTTATATGATTTTTTTAAAAGATCCTGCAACTTTTTGACAGGTCTGAATGAACGTACGTGGTGCGCTGTCATTCTGACCTGTCAGAACTTAAACAATCTTTAATAAATTCATATAAAATCGAGGGTTGGAGGGATCAATCTCAAATTTCAGACACATGCTTAGGCTTACCCCATAAGCACTGTGACCAAGTTTCAAGCCTCTAACTTTTAAAATACAGAAGTTATAGGTATATTTATATGGCAGTCCGATAATCTGATATAATCGGGCTGAAAATTATCAACTCCGATGATTATCGTAGGTTTTTCTATCGTATCGTCATCATTAAACACATGCATGATAATGACCTTATCGTAGCGTTATCGTACATTTTAACGATACAATACACACCCCTAGTATTCAACACAACCAGGATAAAAACCAGGCAGCCATGCAGAAATTGATAGGGATTTAAAATACAAATTTAAACAGCAAGGTTAAAAATCAAACTGAAGAACTGCTAAAACACTGTGAAAATAAAAAGGTCTTCATCTGGCATCTAAAGGAGTATAATGTAGATGCCAGGCGAACCTCACTGGGGTGTTCATTCTACAGCTGGGGTGCCACAGCAGAGAAGGCCCTCCTCCTAGTAGCCACCTGTCTCACTTCCTTTGGCAGAGGCTCACAAAGAAGGACCCCCGAGGATGATCTTAGGGTCCGGGCAAGTACGTATGGGAGGAGATTAATCAGAGGGGGAGTTCTATGAGAGTTTACTGCTTCCACAAAAGACTGAGAGGCACAAAGTCAATTACATTTTATGTAAACCATGGATTGCTTGGATAGTTGTAAGATATTGGTTCATCTTTCAAAAATATTGAATAAGGAGTTTTTGGTATATATACATTTTCATACATTTCAGAAACGTTACAAGGTGTTGCGACTCAAAGATCATAGAATATTGGAACCAAAAATGAAGACTACACTTTTAAAAAAGTAACAATCTTTTACAGTTAAAGACTTTTTGATAATCTGGAAGGGCACTGTGTCAACAGTAAAAGTAGCGGCATTGAAACCACATGCATTTTAATTATGGTCACAATTCAATTAATTTATATCTTGTTCTGTGATCCAGTAATTCACATTTTACCTTTCTTATCACTGACTCATAACTATTTTCTGTATTTCAGCAACTCATTAAAAAGCCAAAATACTTTGTTCTTCTTTGACCCTGGCAGTCTGTGTCTGCCTGTTATTCTGCTATGAAGCTCAGGGTGGCATATCTGTCAATATTTCATTATCTTCACAACCCATGCACAATTCTAGGCCTATGCAAGTTTTATAAATAGATTGGGGAGGGGAGTTAAGGTCCCCCACACCTTGAACGTGCATTTTGCATAGGATGTTGAAATGCCACAATCCTGAACTTTTCCCTCACATATTCATTTCTACTGGGAAATGGATGTTAGTGAAGGGCTATTGTGGGGCCACCATGGCAAGGTATGGACATGTGTCATGTTGTTGCTCAATGAAATGTTGTACCGTTGGTGCATGCACCTTTTTGGTTCTAATGCAGCTTTTATGTTCCCCTCTTCCAATTTTGATTTTCCGAGTAGTCATGTCACTATACATGGGCCTGGACATTGGACAGCCTAAATGACTCTGGACGTGATGCAACGTGATGCAAACTCATTAAAATTTTGGTGCACTGAAAAGGTAGGAGGTGCAGGGAAGCAACCACTTATACAACTTAGAAAGCATGAGGCTGGATTGATTTACAAACTTAATACCATCACACTCCAAGGACTGGATGAGGATATTGAATGGTTGTTTGTTCAATAAAATATATTTCTTGCCATGGTTGTATTCATAAGCTATACTGCCAAGATTAAAAGTTAACTGTAAGTTTTTTTTTCTTCAGAATACAGAGCACTTTAAACAATAGCAGTTTGGAACCTGATTAACATCTTAATCAAGTGTGCTTGCAGAAAGGCATATTATATATCAAACTACACTTTCTAGAACACATGGTCACAGACTTTGGGATACTGAAGGTGGAACACACAGTAGTAAGTGGTTAGAACCTTGGTATAAATATTTCTGTTTTCAAAACATAATTCTGGTCAAAAATTAAAAATGAGGGCATTTTTTTCTCTACGTACTATTTCTTCCAGAGCACTGCTGATATTTGCTACAGCATTAACAATTTGATAGCTGGGCTGCATATTAAGAATTATATAAGCAGCACCTGGATCTATTCTGGAGAGATAGATTTTTTATGTATTAGTATTATAATTTTAAAAGGTTTGTAATATGTATTCTAATGTATAGGTGTTTTTTTTTAAATAATCTTTGTTTTGATTCAAGCCACTGTGGAAGGTCTTATAGGCTGAAATGTGTTTGGCTTCATTTGGAGTTCATTGTGCATTTTTTCTTCTTTATTAATTCCATGAGCATCCAGCAAGGAGTGATTTGAACTACTATTCCAATATCTCCACCTTATGGACTATATGTTGGGTTTTTTTCATTCCTATGTAGCCAGTGCTGGGCTGTATGAGAATTTGTCATACATGACACATACTGCATGAAATTGGTTTTTTAAAATTGTTTCTTTGTTGTCTTTTAAATAATTGGGGACTATACGCATAGTTTGGATAAATTCTGTGGTCAATATTTATAGTTTACTGTATTTGTCACTCTTAAGTTGTAGCTACATTGTCATACCTTTGACTTCTCTTCTTGTTGTAAATTGTGTGTTGAGGTATATATACATTCCTCTTTCTTGGTTTGTTGTGTAGCTGACTGATCTTTCAATGGGCAAGAAGAGGACTGGAGAGGGCATAGAATCCAGTCTCTCCTCTCCCTTTCCCTCCTTGTATACCAGCACACACCCTTTTTGTAGCAGCTGGGAGTAAGGGGAGATCCACGCTTGAATCCCTTCCTCCATGTTCATCTATCAGAGGGGGAGAGGAGCTCCACAGCATCCCGTGGTGCCCAAGATACTGCCTAGGGGCCATAGGATTGCTCCCTCAATGTACAAACAAAGTTAAAACAAATGAAAGAGACTGTGCATTGGTGAAAATTTGGCTAGTCTCGGTACTCTACCTGAAAGCAATTGCAGCATTCCCTGTCTAGGCCGGGAATCCTGTGAGCCATGATTGTGCAGAGGCTTATGGGAAGTGGCTGCCTCTGCTTCCCATGGCACAGCTTGCTAGGGTATCCAATGGTGGGAACAAGAGCATGTGCACCTCTGCCAAGTTCAGAACAGTATAACTGTTGCTTCCACCCACAAGGGGGGTCCAGACAGGTCAACAGCTTCATGCAGGGGCTATCGTCGTTTGAGTTCACTATTTATAAGGGCAACGTCTGTGTGCTGTGAGTTTGCCTGAATAAACTTGTCTCCTTATCAGTAAACCTAGCCTCTGAGCTTGAACCCCGGTATGCAACATTCCCAAAGGAAGTAGGAGCTGGCTGCCACATGCAACTAATGAGCCCAAGCCACAAAAGGGAAAAATGTAAAATGGACCAATGACAGAAGAAAGGGGTGGTGCAGGGAGGAGAAGACAAGGAATCATGTGTGTCAAGCCAGACAACAAACAGGGAAAGCTAACTGAGTGTAGGACTATCTATGAAAAAAAAATCTGTGTCTATGATGACCCAGCTATCTCTTGATTAAGGCCAAGCTATAAAAAAATTTTAGCTGTCTCAAAGCATTGAGAGAGACAACTATATCTGAGAGGCAGTATCTTTAATAGCATGTCACACAAAATTGAGTAAACTGCATGATTCGTCAAATGTTGGCTTGTCCTGTCAAAGTGTTGGTAAGTCCCGACCTTTGAGATTTATACAAAGTTCACATGAAAATTCATAAGCATTTTTGTGCACATTTCTCCTAATGTGTGCATTTTATGCATTTTGCCAAATATACACATATTTCAAGACATTTCCCTAATACAACACATTTTTTGAATAATAGATCCCCCAATATACACATTTTATGCATTTCCTTTTGTTTCCAAAATTCAGGGTAGTGCACATTTTGAAGGATAACAGAGTTTCAGTTCACATCATGGTTCAGATATACAAAATTAGGTACTGCACAAATTTCTCCTCCATCCCTGGTTGACCCAGGTTTTAATTGTTACACATGAACCAACCCTCCATCTGTGGACTGTGTTGTTCATTCATTGTCTTCACATTGCACAGGATGCTTGTGATTCCTGAAAGGGAGAGCATCAAGAGGAACAGGGTGTGTGACTACAGTAGTTTCATTAGCTCCTCTGTTTTATATGTGTATGTGTTGATGGTACTTACTTCCCAGGCTTGTGTCTTGACAAAATCAGGATATAACCATTAATGAGGTATACAGAATATTTTATAGTTGAGGTGACATATTGTGCTCCCTAACAGTAAAATAATGAAGTCATTAAGCATTTGCTGCCTGCCAGTTAGCAGAGAACAAGCTGGCTAGAGACTCGGTTTTACCATAATGTAATATATTGAATGCATGAGTTTACAGTCCATATGAGGAAATGAAAGTCTGTAAGCTCATAAGGAAGATTTATGGGCATTCAGGGAGGGAAAATATAACCTAAGTGGGAAATAATACAGGACTAACAATTATGACACTTTTTTAAGAAAAGCTTTCCAGTGTGTGCCTGATATACATTTGTGGTGGGATGTACTGACACCTTTTGAGGATTAAACGAATAACTTGTAGCATTAGCACTGAATTTTGCCCAAAGCAAAATCTGAGGCAAATCTGAAGGGTTTTCATGAACTGTAACGTTTTGTCAGAATTTTGAGGGAACTTAAAAAGAACATCAAATTTCTGAATGGTAGGAGTGCAGAAAAATAAAGTGAAAAAGTTCTTTCGCAGTAAATATTTTAAATGATCAGGCTCTTTCATTGGACTGCCAATCCACAGAAGCAGATAAACAGTTTTTGCAAGGGTAGGATTCTCCAAATTGTTTCATACCTTAATTTGGATCCTAGCATAACTGTGTACAAGTGGGATCTCCAACAAAAGGTGGCAGTGTATACTGACCCCTAAGAGGTGAGTATACACTGTTCAGGGCTTCAGCCAACCTGGAACAGCACCTTCATAATGCTATTTGGAGATTACATAAGGTGGAAGAGGTTTGAGGAAGTAGAGGGAGGTTTGAGGAGAAGAAAACCTACTGATCCACCCTGAGAAGGCCTCCCCCTTTTGGGGAGAACTGCCAACCTCATATCTGAACATCATATTACTATAGAATGGTATTGTGCTGGTAGTTGTGGAGAATGGAAAAGGGAAACAGTATCTCTTGCAGAGCGGAGGGATATAAATGATGAGAGGACACAAGAAATGGATTTAAACAGGGCCATATTTATTCAAGATCTGCAAAGGGGAATCCTATAAGGCATCCAGCCTGGCCTGTTTGCAGGCCCCTAATCAGCATTGGGCAAGCCATCGCTTCGCCTCCCATGAGACTGTACCCTTTTGGGGGTAGGGAGACTTTCTGGTGTCACCCCCCCCCCTCCCAGGCCGTATGGCTCCAAGTGGGTGATAAAGGTTGGCCTCAACGGTAATCCTTATCTTGCCAGCTAGGCTGCAGAGCTCAACCTGGGAGCCTCAGGTCTTATCAGTCATCGCAACAGTGCCTGTGAATGCTCAGAAATCAAAACCCCACTCTGGATGCCCTTCCCTATTGGCCAGAAACAAATGTGACCAAATTGTAGGAATTAACCAAATTAATCTATTTAATACTCCCAAAACTGTCTTACAGTGCAGAGTAGGTGAACAAACTCATGAACAATCTTGGAACATGAGCAAAAAATTCCTACTCAGCCCCTAAATGGCAAACCAGCACGCTCACACTTTCATCAGGGAGGGATGGAGCCATGTGAACAAAGAGGAGACTGGGAGGGGCGAGGACATCTTATAATGGCTTTAGGTCCCAGCCTTGTGACACCATCCCTGCTCAGCCTATGGCAGGCTGGCACATCTCATCACCCACCCCACCCACAATAGCCTCCTCACACCCAGGCTAGGCTGGGCATGGAGGAGTGGCACTTGCAGAGCAAAGGGATATAAATGATGAGACAGACACAAGAAATGGATTTAAACATGGCCACATTTATTCAAGATTTGCAAAGGGGAATCCTATAGTGCATCCAGCCTGGCCTGTTTGCAGGCCCCTAATCAGCATTGGGCAAGTCATTCCTATCCCATGAGATGGTGCTATTCGCTTCACCTCCCATGAGACTGCCCCCTTTTGGGGGTAGGGAGATCTTCCGGTGTCACCCCCCCCCTCCCAGGCCGTATGGCTCTGAGTGGGTGAGAAAGGTTGGCCTCAATGGTAATCTTTATCTCACCAGCTAGGCCACAGAGCTCGAGCTCAAGCTGGGAGCCTCAGGTTTTACCAGTCACTGAAACAGTGCCTGTAAATGCTCACCATTCAAAAACTCACTCTGCCCTTCCCTATCGGCCACAGGGGGCGTCAAGCCACTTGGTTAGTCGCTCCCCCCCCCACCTAGCTATAATTGCATTCTGCAGACCCCTTTGCAGATCACTCAAAAATAAATTGTTTTCTAGGTCCGATAAGTGGACCCCATCCTGTCTATACAGCTCCCTCCAGGTTAGATTAATAGCTGGATGTTGAATACTAAAATCTCTGTGTTTGCATAAATCTCTGACAATAGCTATATTAACTTTTTCCAAAGCCCTTTGGTCACTACATTCATGACAATTAAAACTGGGTTGGACACAAGACCAGATTATCAGAACACCAGGCCAACGCTACCCAATAGACTGAAAGTCGGTGATCACTTGCAAAATTAGGGTTTTGTTTTCTTTTATTCACAGCTCAGGCATCAATCTTCCAAAACTTTCACCCCACACCCCCATCATCCGCAATAACAGCAAGCTGTTTGGGGCTAAACAAGTTGAGTTACTCCCATATTGCTTATTTCTATAGGTTCAATGGCCAACATTATTGAATAAGTCCTGGAGGATAATAAATTCTTATCTGGCCATCTTACTTCTTTTTCCCTTACTCTTTCCTTTCCTTTTCTTTCACAAACGTATCCATTTTTGTGTCTGTACAAACCACTATCTCATTTTTCAGTGGCCCCATTTTGATTGCAACTGATTGGTGCTCAGCCAGCTGGTTTGCTATTGGCATAAAATCTTGTTCAAAAGTTAAGGCAATTATTGTGATCTACTTTGTGTCCCTTTCTGAATCTGTGTAATTTAACTGCGCAACACACTTCAGCTAATTTGAAGATCAGCAATAATCGCTTGAGGACCTGTTGCTGTGTTTGGGACACTTCTCTTTAAAAGTGATTCTAGATTTTAGAAACAACAACAATAACAAAAGGATGCTCACTGCATTCTTATCAGGTTTACAGCATGAGCAAAACCATGGGATTGGGCACCATGAGCAACTTTAAGTGCATCATAAAATAACTTCATATCGTTTGTGTATGTTGGCAGCTTATCAGTCTTCTTGCTCTATCAGCTAATGTAACACATCTCCCTTCATCTAAACTGTAAGACCTTACACATATTTCAATAAACAAGTCTCTTAGGTTTGAGTGCCTTGTCATTTATCCAAGCTAAATAAAAGTGGTGTTTCCCATCAAGGAGACTCATGCTGTCTTCATCGTTTTCAGCAAATTAGTCATAAGGCTTGCATATTCTATAGCTACAAGTATCATCCACAGCAAAGACTGCTTACAAGCACCATCAGTCAACCTGTGTGTACTCCAAACATTCACTGTCCCCTTTCTCAAAGTGGATATACATCATGACGCTATATTGTTGCTCAGCTGTGCCAAGATTATTTAGAGCTACACATTTTGATTGGTAGATTAATCAACTAACGCTTTATTTTACTGACTGATGAGTGCCAATTTTAATCAATGGGGGAAATTTTAACTGTTGGTTCAGTGCATTAAAGGCATACATGTTTACTGTTTTTCATCTGAAGCTACTTTGATTTTTGGTGTGTTACTGTAAAAGGGAATGATTGGAGTGGGGCTGTGCACAAATGGCCTCTCAAAATTCTCCACCCTTCGTGGGCAGAGAAATTAAGGGCACAATTTTGACCAATATCTCCAGGGAGAGGATAAATTCTCAAGACTTTGGCCCTTTCTATACCTAAGAGAGTTTGGGGAGGGAGCATCATGGACTTGCCTGCTTCCGCAATCCTCCCCCAGTGTCTAGATGGCAGCACAACGTCCCTGGAGGAAAGGGATGTCATGGCTGCTATTTTTTGGGGGAAGAGGAGCTCCCATTGTGTAACAAAAATGGTAAGGAACCCCCCCCCCCACCAATCTCCACACCAACCCTTGCCATCCTGGGGATTGAGGAATCGCTGCCCCCCCCCCCATGGGCATGGAGCCACTCCGTGCAGCTCCGTGCCCATTTCAGGTCCCTAGTTTCTGTTATCCCTAGGTCATACCCAGTTGACCCCAGAATTCCCTGTGCATCATGTGGACACACAGGGATGACCTAGGGATTATCCTGGGATAAATCCCTGGTGTAGACATGGCCTTTATCATAAGTAGGGGTTACAATTGGAAGGGGTTGTAGCACACCTTTATTATTTTTTTGCAATGCTTATTTTGTGTATGTGCTGCCATTGCCAGTGGCAATAGCATCTACTATGTTGGTAGGGTGGCCTATGTTGCATCCACCACATTGAAGGTGTGACAGTGCAGGTGTGAGGGGGGCAGGGTTGTGTCAAGCTTCAAGGAAGAGCTGGAGCTACTGCTGAGCTGAAATCTGCCCTCCAATTTCCTGAATTTTTCTTCTACCAGGAAAGAGTCTTCCCTTGTTCTGCCTCATTCTCTGGATGTTTTAAAGTTTATTTATGTTGTGATGTTTTTGAGTTTACTTAAACACTGTGCGCTGGCCAGGTGTGTTATGTGTGTGTTTTCTTTCTTTTACACATCTCTCCATTGTTCTACAGTCTCCCAGGCTGCCTGTGCTTCCTGATCTGAGAAGGCTCCATGGGAGGAATTCCTTATGATGTCTTTCCCTGGGCTTTACTTGAAATGTGGGAAGCTGAGAAAGATATAGGATGCTGGAAATATAACGGTACAATGATAAACAAGATACTAGTACACAGTCTTTGACCACCTTCAAAGTAAGGTAACCACAAGAACCCAACCTATGAGAATTTCTCTGAGACATTCTTCACCACTGAATTTCTTTCCAAAAGCAATTTGTTTTCTAGCAAATTTAATCAAAAATGTGGGAGAATTTGTCAGCACAGCACTAGATTAAAGGTTGCCTTTTGTTTAGGGTGACCATATGGAAAGGGGGACAGGGCTCCTGTATCTTTAACAGTTATGCAGGAAAGGGAATTTCAGCAGGTGTCATTGTCATGCATGCAGCACCTGGTAAAATTCCCTTTCCATCATAACCGTTAAAGCTGCAGGAGCTCTGCCCTCTTTTGTATCTGGTCACTCTAGTATAGCTCCTGCAGCTTTAACTGTTGTGATGAAAGGGAAAATTCACCAGGTGCTGCATGTATAGAAATGACACTTGCTGAAATTCCCTTTTCAATACAATTGTTAAAGACACAGGAGCCCTGTCCTCCTTTTCATATGGTCACCCTACGTTTGTTGCTTCAGCTGTATGTTCTCACACTTCCTTTAATATCTCAACAAAACACCTAATGAATAGACCAAACAAGTATAAGCAATTTCTAACTTGACATTTCTGTGGTGAACTAGTGTGGATGTTAACCTTGGTCACATATAATGATGCCCAGCAACTGGTGGTTCTTTCACGTCCATATGTTCTCAACATTTTTTTCTATTCTGTGTCCCAAAATTCTAGATTTCACTCTGATAGAAGTTAATCTTTGGGGAGGGGGAACTACATGCACTTGAAAAGATTCACATAGGGATCAATGAAGCCCTTCTTCCTTTCCTCCACTACTCTTGCCAGCAATATACATCTGCACCTCAATGCATTGCCTGATACTCTAAAGGGGAGATGTGGGAATCAGCTGATCACAGGGAGAGGGTTCTGTTAGTCCTATGCTATTCAAGTGTGCCCTATGGAGAATGGCTTGCAATCTTAATTGTGTGTGTGTGTGTTGTGTTTTTTTAACCAAAGAAGTTATTAGTACAGTGAACATTTAGGCAGGAGTATCTTAGAGGAGGCTTAGAAATATTAAGCAAGAAAACAGTCGAGAGAAATTAGAACGGAAGGGTAGTGTGCTAAGGGAAAGCATATTCATCATAGGTGGAAGCAAATATGACCTCTTCTTTCAAAAAGATTTCCTTACTGTTGCCTCTGACTGCTTCAGCATCAAGGCAGGGTGAATAAAATTTGAGATGTGGAGGCCATCTGGAAGCTGCAAGTAAACCAAAACATGTCAGCTTATGGCTTGTCATTATTAAATGGTGCAGCAAAATGCACATAATCCATGCTTCATGAACTTGAAATTGACTGCCTTCTAGCTTCTAATTAGAGAACCATTTTGGCTTTAATATGTAAAGCCCCATGTTTGTTAAGGCCTGGTTTTCTGTGAAACTATGAAGCTTTGCTCAGGGAACTGAATCATTTATGGGAAACTGTCACAACTTCCCATTTTTATAAGAGAACAATGATTCACAAATGGGAAGGGGAGAAAGTTGGTTGTCAGGGTGGGTTCAGGCTTGTCTTGGGTCCTTCCTGGAATGTGCTTTGATTAATGTGCCCTTCAGATGTGGGAGTCAATGTGGTATTCTTTTATTCCAGAACAACACTGTAATGTTTAACGGCCCAGCACGAGATGGGACCTTCCCACACAATTGTCACCTGACTGTAATGGAGGGCAATGATCAGACAGAATGGAAAGGGCCACAACTGGTCTTGTCCATATGATGTAGACAGCGATGGATGAATCTGCAATTTTGGTTTACCTAGTTTCTTATTTTTCCAATGTCAGTTTTGGTTCCTTCCAAACTTTGGATTTCTTTTTAAGTTTGCAAGAAAATCTTGATGCATTTTTGTGCATTTCTTCTAATACATACATCTTTGTATGCAATTTTGCCAAATGTAAATGTCTTCCCTTATGCAAGCAATCTTCCCCACTATATACACATTTCTATGCACTTTCCCCTAATATACACATTTTTATTTGTATGTTGTATTGTTTTGATTGAAGAACTCCATTGCAACATTCAGAGGAATGTATCTTTTGAAGGATAGCTGAGTTGTGATTCACATATTGGTTTGGAAGTGTGAGATTAGGTATGTGGACTGAACAAATTTCACCCATCCATAGATATAGGACATTGAAACATAGCTATAGAGCTATGAGTTGAAACAACCAATAAGTAGCTCCTACTCTGCTGCTGCACGATCTAAAGAGACCTTGATCAGGAATCAAAGTGTCAAGCTTTGTCATTTATTATCATTGCTGAGGATTAAACAGAGTGTAAGATTCATTGTTAAACACAGTTTTACTCAAACCATTTCAGTAGCAACAAATATGTAGAGTGAGTCTTACCAGAATCTTCCACAGCTGGCTGACCAGATCTACCTTGTGTAAAGAGAGAGAGAGAGAGAGAGAGAGAGAAGGAGGGAAAGAGAGAGAAGGAGGGAAAGAGAGAGAGAGAGAGAGAGAGAGAGAGAGAGAGAGTTCTAAGGAAAACTTGAGTTTGAACTGCAATGCTAGAACTAGAGGTGTGTCGAAAATACGTTCCACATTTTTTTTCTTCCATTCTTAGGTTTTCTTTTGTCAGGACATGTCTGAAGAGCGTGTGTCTGTTCTGTGTTTCATTGCACAATCTTCTGTCTGACCTTAGAAAAGAAACCTTAGAAAGGGGTGAAGAGTTGCACTATATGTTAGAAATGTACACATCTGCACATACAGTTAAGGGAATGCATAGGACAGCCCTGTTGACATTTCTAAATTAAAATAAACAGAGGAAAACAAAAACATACAGTAGTTGGAGTCCACTACAGAATGCCCAATCAAGGATAAGATGTTGATGGTGTTTTCCAAAATTAAACTGCAGATGTTTCAGTGAAATATGATGTAGTAGTAATGGGAGACTTTAATTGCCCTGATACCCGTTTGGGGGGAAACTCTGCCAAACATTGTCTCTCCAGGAATTTCCTGACTTGACTATTTGACAACTTTCTCCTTCAGAGTGTGGAGAAAGGAACAAGGGAACCAGATGTACTTGACTTGGTTCTGTCCAATAGGAAAGAGTTATTTGATGAAGTGAAAGTAGCAGAAACTTGGGGGAAAGTGACCATATAATGCTTGCATTCTTAATTGTGAGTGGAGAAGGAAGCATGGAATGTAGACATGGACACCAGGGTTTGGGATAAACTAGGGCCTCTTTATTTAAACAATAACGGAGGTTCAACCCCTCCTGGATCTACATGTGAAAGTATGGGAATCTATATGTCCTTACCTCAGGCAACGTGCCTGGCATTATGGGCAAGCCACTCTTGTAAGTCAGGAGTCAGGTAAACCCGGCCTCTCTCTTATATGACACTTAAGAGTGTGGGGAGACCACCCCACATCATCCCCACCCAAAGCCATAGAACTCTGAGTAGATGAGGCAGGATGATCTCCAAAGGCATACCATATCCTGGCATGGGAGCCATAAAACTCGTGAGGAGCAGGAGCTCTAGACATGCCAATCACGAAAAGGTGCCAGAGTGGTCACCATCCCTATTCTGCTATATCAAATTCCCACACGTCCAAACCAACAAATCAACCTATTTATCCACTCACCTAATAAAACTTCTAATATGAAGTAGGCAAAACCCTCCCCACTATCAATGGGGAGGGAAAATTTCTACTCAGCCCTCCCCCCAAAGGGAGTAACTTGCTAAGTCCCATACTAGAAGAAGGGAAGGAGGATGGGAGCTAAAAAACAACAACAACAGAGAGGCCGAGTACTGGGCGGGACTGGCCTTTATAGGCTTGGCCCCACCCCTGCTTCATGTGCCCACGTGTGCTTCCATGTGAGGCCTTTATTCCCCTCCTCCCCACTGCAAAGGACAATTTCCCATTCAAGCCATACCGGCTTAGTGGGGTAGTGAACATTTAAGGAAAACTAAAGTTGAGTGTAGTCAAATATAGGGATATCCATATTTTGTGAAATCTGTCCCACATGTTTTGTGGATTGTGCTGTGTTGTTCATTCCAGTGTCCATTCACAGACAGATTTTCCATTTTGTGGGGGGGAAATGAACAAATAATTTTGTAAGAAAGTTCACAAAAATTTATTTAATTTATGTTACTATGAAACATTTAGTTACTGTCCCCCATTCCATTAGACTTTCCCCTGCATATATTTTCCACCATGGCATATGCCTCAGCAGAAACATGCATATTTTCCTGTGAATGAATTTCCTTAAATTTTGGGCACATAATAATAATAATAATAATAATAATAATAATAATAATAATAATAATAATTCCAGAAGTCCCCGGACTCCATGCAGCCTGGGGAGGCTGGTCCACAGGTTAGATTCTTAGAAATCCAAACTCATTTTAGTCCATCTAAAATTTCTCCAGCCTCCCTAGTCAAACGTGTACCTTGGACTTCAGGAAAGCTGGTGTCAAGAAACTCAAAGCAATGATTGAAGAGTAGGGTTTCATGTCAGGGAAGCCTAATAGGAAGAGTCCAAGAGGGATGAGAGTTCTTTAAACAAAAGAGATACTAAAGGTGCAATCAGAAAGGGTGGGGTGGGGGAGGAACACAAGAGAAGAAGCCAATGTGGCTACACAGAAAGCTTAACACAGATTTGAAAGTCAAAAAGGACACATAGGAGATGGAAGAAGGGACACATCACTAAAGATGTGTACAGGCAGACAGTGGAGGCTGCTGGCTGTGATGTCAGTGGGGCTGTGAATCCACTCTGGGTTTCAGACAGAACTCTTAAGGAGCTACTCAAGGGCTGAATTCGGATGACACAATAAGCAACTGGGGGGGGGGGGAACAATCATCAGTTGTATTGACTACCATGTCATCCAAATGCTGCCATAGTCAACTCAGCGCTGATCCTAATCCACACCACAGTTGATTATTTATTACCATGTTGTGTGGGGAGTACCCCCTAGATGAACAACTGTAGAGTTGATTATTACCCCACCATTGACTATCGTGTTGTCCGAATTCAGCCAAGGTGTTCAACCTATTTGAAGGATAGAGTTCAGCACCTTGGATAGCTCCTTTAGAGTTCTGACTGGTTGTGATTGAAACCCTGAGTGGATACCCTGCCTCAGGACATTGGACCCAACAGCCTCCACTGCAAGCAGGTAGCCTGGAATGGCAGAAACTATGTCAAGAAGGCTAACACTCAAAGTAAAAGGAGGACAAAAGTAATTATAGACTAGCTGCTCAGCAAACATTGCAAAGGTGCATGACAAAGAAAAAGAGAACTCTTCAGCAGTCTTCTCCCAAAATAGGATGCTTGTTCCGTCTGGCCTATGTGACAAACAGGCTGAATGGACAGAAGTGCAGCTTGGGGCTAGTAGAGAGATGGTCAGAGGAAATCTAAGCACCCGAAATGAGTTTAAGGCCCCAGGTCCAGCCTAAGGTGTTTAAAGCAGATGGACTTTCAGAACTTTAGTAGTTTGTGGAAATGCTGTAGACATAATATATATTGACTTCAGATAGACAATTGGCAAAGTGTTCTATGATTAGCAAGATAGTTAAATGCGTGCTGGATGGTGCTTTTACTAGCTGAATCTGCATCTGGCTGGAAAACCATACTCAAAGAGTGCTCATCAATGGTTCATCAAAATGGAGGGAGGGTTGCAACTAGGGATGTGTATTGTATCGTTAAAATGTAAGATAAATAAATAAGATAATGATATGATAAGGTCGTTATCGTGCATGTGTTTAATGATGACGATACGATAGAAAAACCTACGATAATCATCAGAGACAATAATTTTCAGGCAATTTTATCGTTTTATCGGACTGCCATATAAATATACCTATAACTTCTGTATTTTAAAAGTTAGAGGCTTGAAACTTGGTCACAGTGCTTATGGGTTATGCCTAAGTATGTGTATGAAATTTGAGATCGATCACTCCAACCCTCGATTTTATATGAATTTTTTAAAGAGTGTTTCTGTTCTGACAGGTCTGAATGAACTCACATGGTGAGCTGTCATTCTGATCTGCCAGAACTGAAACGATCTTTAAGAAATTCATATGAAATTGAGGGTTGGAGGGATCCATCTCAAATTTGGCACAAACAACGATTGTTTTTGTGTGCACACCCCTAGTTGCAATAGGATTCGATCCTGGGCCCTGACAGGGTGTAGTAGCCCCCCAGCTGCATCAGAATGCTGGGTGCTCACTCCAGGCCTGACTACAAGCTTCAGTCATCTGCTTGCATTTTTTTCCTTTATAGAATTTCAGACAGTTGTTTACTTGTTTTAACAAAGGCCAAGAGGCCATATTTGAAAACCCCTGGATTAAAATGAAGGCTGAAAGAAATGTCCACAGCTTTTACTTGACAGTTTTTATTTATTTTCTTTCACAAAGTATAATACTTTAAATTAAATTGAATCAAAACAGAATTCAGATTACATATTAATTCAACATGAAGGAGTCACCCCACTCTTTGAGTAATTAACCATTTTAAAGTAGTTTTATTTGCATAATATATTGCATCTTCTTATCTACTTAGCCATAAAAATTTCATCCATGTATAATGGAAGCCTTTTAGCAGTTACAGAACAGTTCATTAAAAAGAATTTAAATTAGACTTTAAGGAAGGATGTGTGTTTATTTAAGATAAAATCCTCCTTATCCATAATAAAACAGACTGCTAAGTGTGTTTGCTTTCTTTCTTTCTTTCTTTCTTTCTTTCTTCAAATCAAAAAATTGTTTACAAGGTCATACTGTCTTCTTTGAAATTTTGAAAAAAATCCCAATGATAAGAGGTACCAGAAATTATTTTATATTAATTACAAATGTGAAGAATTTTCAGTGCTCTAAGGCAGCCTTTCCCGACCTTGTACCCTCCAAATGTCTTGGACCAATTCCCATTAACCTTAGACAGCTAATAATCAGAAATACTGGGACCTATAGTCTAACATAACTGGTGGTAGAGATGTCAGAAAAATCTAAATTGTGTTTACATGACTTCAGAATTCGATGACTCTAATCTGCAGATTCCACAATAAGCTTTTTTTAAAAAAAACTTTCCAGAATTGTATACAATCCTATGCATGTTTAGACTGAAAAAGCCCTATAGCTCCCAGCATCCCTCTAGCCACTCATGATGTCTAGGACATGCTGGGAGTTGTAAGGCTGTTTTCTGTCTAAACATGCAAACAATTTCACCCTTAGTCGTATAAAAATATGAAAGTTACTGGAAATACACACACACATACACATTAAATAAACAACAACCATGTTTTATACATCTCTGATCATTCTTTGGACTCCTCTGTGTAGCACTCATTTGATTACTCTTTGATTGTGATGTGCCATGGAAAATTATGTAAATTTTAGTGGACTTCTATATGTACTTTTCTGAATGGGGGGGATTTGATTTTGTCAATGATCAGATGATGGAATGAATGTTGCCTGACAATCTGTGAAATACAAACAGAATAAGTTAAACTAGACCTGTGCATCCCTAACTGGAGACCACAAGATCGAGAAAGGCTGCTCTAAAGTGATATATAAAGGTTAGTTATTGTTGCCTCCATGAGTCTCAATTGTTCACATCCAGTTCTGTACTAGAAATTTAAAGTGCTTCATAGTGAGGGGGAGCTCTGACTTTCCAGATAAAACATGGAGCAAAAAGCAGCCCTGGGTGAGCAGAAAGAACATGGTGGTTGCAGTGCCAGTCACTGGATCTCCAAGCTTCATCTGCTGGGTTCAGCCCTGCATTGGATGCTTGAGCAAATTATTTGGTTTGCATTTTCAAGTGAACTCACCTGATACACACCTGCTGCAAGAATGCCAATGATTTCCGCCGATGGCGGAAAACTCGACTTATATCCGACAAGACATGACATAGAGAACATCTTCGTTTCTATGGAGTGGCAATACGTGCAGCGAAGAAAGCTTTCTTCTCTGCACGCATTGCGTCTGCAAATTCACATCCAGCAGAACTGTTCAGGGTGGTGAGGGGTCTAACTCAGGCTCCTTCTCCCCTGAATCCGATTTTAGAGCCTTCGGCAGTTCGCTGTGATGCCTTTAACGATCATTTCTCAGATAAAATCTCTTGGATAAGAGCCGACTTAGATGCCATTGTTATAGCAGAGGTTGACAGTGGAGTGTCCAGTGACTCTGCGAGTAGGATTACACTTGATCAGTTTCAGTTGGTGAGTACCGAGGATGTGGACAAGGTACTTGGATGTGTGAGGAAGACGACTTGCCCTCTCGACCCCTGTCCTTCCTGGCTGGTCGTCCAGGGAGGAGATGCAGTTAGATCACGTCTACAGCATATTATTAATGCATCTCTCAGGGAGGGGAGCTTTCCATCATGTTTAAAAGAGGCGGTGGTAAGGCCGCTTCTAAAAAAGCCCTCCCTGGATCCCCTGGACCTTAATAACTACAGGCCAGTATCAAATCTTCCATTTTTGGGCAAGGTGATCGAGAGAGCAGTTGCTTTTCAACTCCAGGCAGTCTTGGATGACACTGATTTTCTAGACCCATTTCAAACCGGCTTCAGAGCGAGATACGGAGTTGAGACCGCTTTGGTCGCCTTAGTGGATGATCTACGCCTTAGTATCGACAGGGGGAGTGTGTCCCTGCTGGTACTCTTGGACCTCTCAGCGGCTTTCGATACCATTGACCATGGTATTCTTCTGGAGCGCCTGGGGGAATTGGGGATCGGGGGCACTGTGCTTCAGTGGTTCCGATCCTATCTCTCGGGCAGGTTCCAGATGGTGATGCTTGGGGATAGCTGCTCTTCAAAAAAGGAGCTGCTATGTGGTGTATCACAAGGTGCCATCCTTTCCCCAATGCTGTTTAATATTTACATGAAACTGCTGGGAGAGATCACCCGGAGGCATGGGGCGGGGTGCTATCAATACGCTGATGACACCCAAATATATTTCTCTATGCCTTCGACAACATCGTCAGCTAAGGATAGTGTGTCTCCTTTGAATGAATGCTTGGAGGCGGTAATGGGCTGGATGAGGAAAAACAAACTGAAGCTGAATCCAGACAAGATGGAGGTGCTTGCTGTCACAGGCCCCAACCTGGGTTTGGAGGTGTGTCAACCAGTTCTGGATGGGGTTACACCCCCCCTGAAAGATTGTGTTCGCAGCTTGGGGGTACTCCTGGATCCGTCACTCCAGATGACAGCTCAGATTGATGCAACGGCCAGGAGTGCCTACTATCAGCTTTGGCTGATACGCCAGCTGCGCCCCTTCCTAGAGTTGGAAGACCTAAAGACGGTAGTGCACGCACTGGTAACTTCGAGGCTCGACTTCTGCAATGCGCTGTACATAGGGCTACCTTTGTGCCTAGTCCGGAAACTTCAACTTGTTCAAAATATGGCAGCCAGGTTGGTCACCGGTACATCTAGGGGTGATCACATCACACCAGTTTTAAAATCGCTTCATTGGCTGCCAATCAGTTTCCGGGCGAAGTATAAAGTGTTGGTTATTACCTTTAAAGCCCTACATGGGTTGGGCCAGGGTACCTGTGGGATCACCTTCTCCCGTACAATCCATCCCGCACACTTAGGTCCTCTGGGAAGAATTTACTCAAGCCAGCCAGAACTAGGCTGGCGGGTGTTACCCAGAGGACCTTTTCTTCCATCGCTCCCAGACTATGGAATGGTCTGTCAGAGGAGGTTAGACAAATTGACAGTCTTCATGAATTTAAGAGAGTCATGAAGACTGTCCTCTTCCGACAGGCCTATCCAGATGAATTTTAAGATGTTTTTAATGTTGTATTTTTCTCTTGCTTTTAAAATTTTAACTGTTGTGATTTTTGTGTTTTATATTGTTGCTGTTCCCCGCCTCAATCCGAAGGGAGAGGCGGGCTACAAATTATTATTATTATTATTATTATTTTATTCAAAGGAAGTTCTTTGTTTTCAGAATTTACACAGTGACAACTTTTAAGAGCTTGTTCAAGTATCAGAGGCAGTAAGCCTATATACACCAGTTGCTGAGGAACGTGGGTAGGAGGGTGCCATTGCACTGTGTCCTGCTTGTGGGTACCTGGTTGACATCTGGTTGGCTATGATGTGAACAGAGTGCTGGACTGGATGGACCCTTGGTCTGATCCAGCATGGTTCTTCTTATGTTCTTAAACAACACCCCCCTTTTACACGGACAAAGTAGGGGGGAAAGGCTGCTGCTTGGAGGGACAGAATGTCATCATGCCCCATCTCTCAGGGGCATTTGCTTGGAGTAGCTATTAGCTATATATATATATATATATATATATATATGAGCAATTTGTTTGTTGTTTGTTTGTTTTTTGCTTGCTTGTTGCTTATTTAAAGGCACTCCTCAGACTATCTTCCAACCATGCAATTAGGATTGTAAGAAACTGAATTTCACACCGTTTTTTTCTTTTAAAATCACATGTTAATCTGGAAATGGAACTGAGTGGATTTAATCATGAACACATGTGAAAGTGATTAGACTGATCCATCCAGAGCCCTGCACTTCACAGCAACTATACAGATGGTTGAATGAGAAGCAAGAAAATGAATGATCAAGGCCCCAGAGTATTCAGTTCCAAACGATGCACAAGGGTACACTGATGTGCTGGAAGACATAAACATAATCAAGTCTATTATGATTCTGGAATGCATACTTAATTGTGGGGACTCTACTAGCTCTGCCTCTGTGTGATCATTTCTATTCTGGAAGAGTTCTATATTCATTGTGGAGGAAGGCCTGGACCAACTGTTCATTGTAATGACATCGGTCCTGATTGGGACTAAATAGTCTAGGTAGGGTATCATTTGGATACCCTATCTAGTCCAAGGAAAATAAATTTGAGCATGATCTACAATTTAGCTTCATTTTTAATTAGGCTTGCAGGGCCTATACAGGCTTGTAATAGGCTTATCTAGCTCTTCTGGCCCTACCGGCCCATGACATATATCTCTTTCCCCTGCCAGCTTGGAATCCATAAGTGACACAAGTTTCTGGCTTTCTATCTTTCTAATCAGCTTCCCCTGACTGGATCATTAAGTTAAGAAGAATATCTTATGATATAAACATGGAAGCATCACTGCTTCCAATGAAGAGCAATTGCTTGTAATGTATCAGATATCACAATGCTGAGAGTGGAGTGTGAACGAATGAAAGAAAGAAAGAAAGAATTGTGTGGCACCATGTGGTATGCCGCTCCTCGTGTGTGTGTGTGTGTGTGTGTGTGTGTTGTTCTCAGTGTTGTTCTCCAATGAGTCCCCATTACCCCTGAGGTCTCAATGTCCCTTCACATGCCCAATATCAGTGGGTCTGGATAGATCTAGGATAGCTGAGAATTTAATTTGTTTCATATCTTGAGAGGTACTTACCAAAATGCACAGATTCCTTCATAACTGGGATAGAAAGACGTTAAGAAGTTTTTTTTAATGAACATGGAAAAAAACCAAAACTGACAGATTCACAATCCTTATGTATCCAATCGCATTTGTGGTGCTGACCACATTTGTGGTTACCACCCCATCTTTAACAGCTACATGGCCAGGAAGTACAATGTGGCCCTCTCCCTCCCGGGAACAACTATACCTATTGAAATTGGCCAGTGCAGATGGGTGCAAACTTTGTTTGGTTCAGGGTTTTTTTATTATTATTTATTTTTTATTGAGAACCTAACAAAATTTGCTTGGTTCTTCATATTTGGGATGCAAAGAAGTTGAAATGAAAATAATCTGAACGTGGAAGACAGCAAAATTGACAGAACCATCCAATCCTATAGGTCCTAGGGGTTCCCACAGATTAATTATACAGGGATGAGCTAACCCCCAACACACACACACACACACACACACCATTTCTTCAGCCTAGTGTGTCCTCCATCAGCAAGCAAAATCAGTTACAGGCTATTCCCAAATCACAGATGCATTGGGCTCAATTCCCATACTCCTGTTAGTGCTGTGCCAAACATTTCTCCCATTTTTTTCTACTATTCTTATTTAATTTGATAGAAAAGAAATTGCTTGTGAATATAAATTTAATGTTGAAGAAAATTTTGGAGAAATTTCTCATAGTTGGGTTGGCATTTCTTCTGCTTACTTAGAGCTCCATCACACCTACTTGTTTTTCTTGTCATACACCCAGGATTTTGACCTCTGTTTTTTTAGCGTGATTGTAGCTAGGGATGTGCAGGGACCCCCCCGGATCAGATCGGGACCCGGATCGGGACCTCCGACGTTGTCCTGGATCGGTTTGGACAAAATTGGAGATCCCTCGGATCAGATCGGACCTGATCCCGATCCGAAAATTGGATTTTTGGTGTTTTCCCCATAGACTTGTACTAGGGGAAAGAAAGCTTTCCCCCAATGCAAGTCTATGGGGAAAACATGGTGGTGCGTGGGTGAGTGGGGGCCTAACTCCCCCTCCCTGTCCCTCCCCCTCACTCACACTCCTTACCTGCCTTACCGGCCGCTTCCCTCCAGTGCTTTGATCTACTGAGAAACAGGCTTCATGGCCTATCCCTCAGTAGTGTGTCACAGGTAAGTGGGCCCCCTCCCCCTCCCCCCTCACACTCCTTACCTGCCAGGGCAGCTTCTTCCCTCTGGTGCTCGAACCTATTGAGAAACAGGCTTCGCGGCCTGTCCTTCAGCAGCGCACCAGTTGGTAGAAGGCATTCCGTGCCACCGAGGCCACCTGAGCCTCAAGTGACAGAGATGGCTCTAAGAGAACCCCCAAGCTATGGACCCGCTCCTTCAGGGGGAGTGTGACCCCATCCAGAACAGGTGGAAGACCCTCATGAGGTAATTCCTCCCATTGGGCTTTTTTAGCTCAGGAAGCAAGGGAGTCTGCAGAGCAATGAAGGAATGTGTTATAGAAAGAAAATACACACATATGGCAGCCGCAGCCATTTCACAGTGATTAGGAAAGCTCAAAAACACCACAAAATAAATTGTAAAACACCCTGAGAATGAGGCAGAACAATGGAAGCCTCTTTCATGGTGGAAGAAAAAGATCAGGAAATTGGAGGGGACATTTTGGCTCAGCAGTAGCTCCAGCTCTTCCTTGGAGCTGGACACAACCTTGCCCCCCTCACACCAGCACTGTTTTGGAAACAAAATGAGGGACAACCTGCCAAGACAGTTGAAGCTGTTACAATTTGCAGTGGCAGCACAGCACAGCACAGCACAGCATAACACACACACAACCCCTGCAAATGATGAGCCAGCATTAACTGGGAGAAAGTCTTGCAAATTTCTCCTCCCCCTTGAGAAATTCGGTGAAATTGTCTCCTCAATTTTTCTGCCCACAAATAGGGTGAAGAATTTTGAGAGGTCATTTCTGCAAAGCTCTAACTCCCATAAGCAAAGTATTGTAGCCAGTAAAACTTCAGCTTATAAAGGAGCTTCATCTCTCCCCCACCCCATTTCCCCTTTCTCTCTGGGTAGTTAATGGCTTTTTTTTTTCTTCAGTCAGCTGTTGTTGGCTTTTGTTGTACGTCTGATTTAAAATTGTGCTTCGAGCTTTATTGGGTACCGCAACACTCTCTTCACATCAAATTGCTGCATTGTGAAACTCAAACTAAGTATGTTGATTCTTTCCCTAAGTGACACTGTTGAAGCATAACATACATTTAGTAGCCTACCTGACAAGTTGTCTCTTTAACAGAGGGGTTAAAAAAATATGATCTGACCATGATTGATGGCAGAGCTGCCCCTTCTCGGTGATGGGGAAAATAAGCTGGGTCAGAAAAGATCTAGCTACATTATGGCACTTCTCTCTTTACTGCTTTTTCCTCATTTCTCTTCATTTAGATAAGAGAGTTTTGCTTTGAGCACTCTTATTCAACAGTCTCCAATATACCAACCACTGTGCTTATTACTTTCTTCTTTTCACTTTGAAATTACTTCAGAGACATTGTTTCATTAAAGTGAAGACTTTCAAGCTAGGCTTCCCAAAATGGGTAGACTAGGTCAAGGACAACTGTGCTAAAAATAACATCCAGAGTATTCAAGGGCAAAAATGGCCAGGGCTGGCCACAGACATTTTGCTGCCTGAAGTGAATAATCCTGAACATATATTAAACCTCTGGAGATAAACAAGATAAATAATCACTATCCACCAACTTGCTGGAAATGTCTGGGGGAAAAAGAGGAAACTTCTATCGTAAAGGGTGGGTATGTCACTTAGGCCCTTTCTACCCCATAGGGGTGTAGAGGAAGAGAGGGAGGGCGATCACAGAAGTATCTAATACACAGCATCGGTGTACAGGGACCAGCTGGGGTCCATCCCAGTCAAAAAGCCTGGTGTGGAAAGGGCCTTAGTTAGCAATATTGAGGGAAAGTGCCCTTTAATTGCAATTCAACCCATATTTATCTTGTTAAACTATATAGACAGTTCAGTTTAGCCCTCTTCAGGCATTCTCCTGAAAGCATGAGGGCTCAGACTGTGTAAGCAGGTGGAGCTGCATGCACTACCCCCATTCTTTACATCCCTGTGTGTGAAGGGCAGTTCTACTCACATTTGCTTGCATATGAGTAGCTCTCTCTGGGTAGGCTGACCATATGAAAAGGAGGACAGGGCTCATGTAACTTTAACAGTTGTAGAGAAAAGGGAATTTCAGCCAGTGTCATTTGTATGCAATTAGTTCCTGGTAAAATTCCCTCTTCATCTCAACAGTTAAAGTTGCAGGCACTATACTAGAGTGACCATATACAAAAGAAGGCAGGACCCCTGCAACTTTAACTGTTGTGATGAAGAGGGAATTTCACCAGGAACTAATTGCATACAAATGACATTGGCTGAAATTCCCTTTTCTCTACAACTGTTAAAGTTACATGAACCCTGTCCTCCTTTCCATATGGTCAGCCTAGGTGATTGGGCACCCTAATATATCAGGGTCCGTGACTGCTCAGAGAGTTCTTCTCCCCAAACTGATCATATCAGAAAGGGCCTTCAGAGATGCAGCAGCAGAATTTTTCATTTGATAACGTGTTCCACAGCCCCCGAGTTCAATTTGCCATTCGGAACATTATACTCATAGAGACAAAATTACCTCAGTTTTCAAAACTATTTGCCGTTGAGCTTCATACTGTGCTCTTCGGTAGTCATTACACTGGGTATACATTACTCTATCCTCCCATACCAATTTAAAACAGCAGTTGGGATTCATGTTGCCAAGCTCTATCTTTCTAATGGAACACAGAGATCCATCTGGACACATTTTACTCAGGGCTCTGGGGCAAACTGACCTCACATCTCTGGATAAATGGTAAACTGTTAATATTGCTAAGCTAGGGAGTTATTTGTGAAGCTTTCAGAAAAGACATCTACAGTTCCTACCTTAATTGCTGTATGTAGGCTTTGGAAAGTTCAGATCTGAGTGGGACCAATTTATTTTGTGTCTCTTCTCTGAATTAGGTGTTAATCCAAGGTACAGAGAGATTGTGCATGCCCATTTTTTAATTAACAGGTTGGTATCAGGTAGGGATGTGTATTGTATTGTTAAAATGTATGATAACGATGCAATAAGGTCGTTATCGTGCATGTGTTTAACGATGACGATACGCTAGAAAAACCTACGATAATCGGAGACGATAATTTTCGGGCTATTTTATCGGACTGCCATATAAATATACCTATATTCTGTATTTTCAAAGGTAGAGGCTTGAAACTTGGTCACAATGCTTATGGGGTATGCCTAAGTATGTGTATGAAATTTGAGATTGATCCCTCCAACCGTCGATTTTATATGATTTTTTTAAAGATCATTTCCGTTCTAACAGGTTTGAATGAACGCACGTGGTGAGCTGTCACTCTGATCTGTCAGAACTGAAACAATCTTTAATAAATTCATATAAAATCGAGGGTGGGAGGGATTGATCTCAAAATTGGCACATTTGTGCAAGCTTACTTCTGAGTAACGCTTGCACCGATTGTTCTAAAATTTGGCACACAAAACTAACAACATTCAGTCTGCACTGTGACCAAGTTTCCAACCTGTAACTTGGAAAATTAAGAAGTTTTAGGTCTTTCTCTGACTCAAAAATCAACTTTCTAGGGCAAAATGGAGAAACACTATAATATTGGATTTCCAATAATTATCGGAAATACAATATGATACGATACGGTTCACCTATGATATAATTGGAGATGATAATTTCTTTGGTCCAAAATTCTGATAATGATACGATATGATATTTTTGGGCGTGCACATCCCTAGTAAATATGTATGTGTCACAATGCACCATTTCTGCCTCTTTTTTTGTTATAAGGCCTTCATTAATGGGATGTAGCAACAGTAATAAAATGAGGTAGGGCAACACAGAAATGCAATACATAAGAGGTTTTTTTAAAAAAAGAAAGAAAGAAAGAAAATTAGGTACATTGCAACACAAGCCTATACATACAATTAAGCATTATAAAATCTATAAAAGATTCCATACCGCAACCAAGGCCTCTACATCTATACTCACTTATAAAAACATCTGCAGAGATTCCTAGAGCAAATTTATTCATGTTGTAATTCACAGGCAACTGGAAAGACAAATTTATATTCTTAGAAATTCTTACAAATGCTACCATGACAAACTCATGAAAGTTTCCACATGGTAATGTCCCTAGGAATGGTTGCGCCTGATAAAAGATTGGGTGGGCTTTCCCAATGTTCCCTAAAGTCACTGTAGCTATTGTAGCTATACATCCAAAGTATTTGTAAATCCCTCCAATCAGAAAACATACAATTTAGAACAGTTTACCACCTGCAGAAGAAACTTTGTGGTCTATGCCATCCAGTACAAGTGCCACAACAACAACAAAAGTGGTTAAAAACTATCAGAATCCTTAAAACATGGAGAGGAGAACACCTGAGCTACATTAAAAACAAAAGGCCAGATGCTTCGTTAGTATGTAATTATGAAGAAAATAAACATCTTCCAACAGATTTTAAATTTGGGGCACTGGAAAGGCTTAAGAAAAAAGAAGAAAAACAGCTGCTGAAACAAGAAATAGAGTTGATTTTGAAATTAAACACCCTATTTCCACAGGGTCTAAATGAGGTATTAGAAGTTTTACCACTCCTGTAACATGCAGTTTTGAGATGCTGGCTGGGTTCACACAACACACTAACCCACCCATTGTGGGTTGAAGTGTGGATTATCATGTTGTCTGAACACAATGCTTTTTCTGCAGGGTGAATTATCATGTTGTCTGAATGCAGCACATTATCCATGGGATTGCTCATTAACCATGCAGTGTGACTTGTTAACCAACCTGAACAACCTCAAAACAAGCCATGGGTTCTTGAGGTGGCTTGTTCAAGAAAAATAAACTATGTTGCATGGTTAACAAGCCACCCTGCAGAGAATGCACTGCATTCAACAACACAAGAACTCACCATGAGAAAAATGTGTGATGTACAGACAATGCAATAACTAGGGATGTGCACTGGATCGGACCCGATCCACGATCCGAGTCCGGTCCAGTGGGAAATTGGATAAATTATCCGATTTCCGATCCCGCAGCTGGATCGGCCGATCCAATCCGAACCGGTCCAAAAAAGCTCCGAACCGGTTCGGCGGATCGGCGGATCGGCGGATCGGCGGGCGCCCACTGGCGCCCACCGCCGCTTCCATTGGCGGGCGCCAGCGGGCGCCCGCCGATGAAAGTGGACAGCGGGGGGGGAGGAGGGGGGCACTTACCTTCTCGGCCCGGTGGCTCCCGTCCGGCGCCGGCGCCTACTACTACTAGCAGGCTCCGCGGCCTGCTCTAGGGTGGCGCGCCGGGTGATGTCATCACCCGGCGCGCTACTCTAGAGCAGGCCGCGGAGCCTGCTGGAAGTAGTAGGCGCCGGCGCCGGATGGGAGCCACCGGGCCGGGAAGGTAAGGAGGGGGTGCGTGGAGGGGAGGAGGGGGCGCGCGGAGGGGGGAGGGGGGAGGGGGGCCCTTACCTGCCCGGCCCGGCGGCTCCCGTCCGGCGCCGGCGCCTACTACTCCCAGCAGGCTCCGCGGCCTGCTCTAGGATGGCGCGCCGGGTGATGTCATCACCCGGCGCGCTACTCTAGAGCAGACCGCGGAGCCTGCTGGAAGTAGTAGGCGCCGGCGCCGGACGGGAGCCGCCGGGCCGGAAAGGTAAGGAGGGGGTGCGTGGAGGGGAGGAGGGGGCGCGCGGAGGGGGGAGGGGGAGGGGGGCCCTTACCTGCCCGGCCCGGCGGCTCCCGTCCGGCGCCGGCGCCTACTACTACCAGCAGGCTCCGCGGCCTGCTCCAGGGTGGCGCGCCAGGTGATGTCATCACCCGGCGCGCTACTCTAGAGCAGACCGCGGAGCCTGCTGGAAGTAGTAGGCGCCGGCGCCGGACGGGAGCCGCCGGGCCGGAAAGGTAAGGAGGGGGTGCGTGGAGGGGAGGAGGGGGCGCGCGGAGGGGGGAGGGGGAGGGGGGCCCTTACCTGCCCGGCCCGGCGGCTCCCGTCCGGCGCCGGCGCCTACTACTACCAGCAGGCTCCGCGGCCTGCTCCAGGGTGGCGCGCCAGGTGATGTCATCACCCGGCGCGCTACTCGAGAGTAGGCCGCGGAGCCCGCTGGTAGTAGCCGCCGGCGCCGGACGGGCCGAGAAGGTAAGTGGCGGGGAAGGGGGCTTACCCCCCCCCGGAGCCGTCCGCTTCTATCCGCTGGCGCCCGCGGGCGCCAGCGGATGGAAGCGGGCGGCCCCAGGGGGGGTAGGGAGCGTGGGGGAGGGGGTTTACCTGCCGGGGCCGTCCACAGCGGACGGCCCTGGGGGGGGAGGGAGTTAGGCCCCCCCTTACCCACCCGCCGCCATTTTTTCCTCATAGACTTGCATTGCAATGCAAGTCTATGGGGAAAAAAATGGCGGCCGATCCAAAAATGTACGATTTTTGGGTCGGGATCGGACTCGATCCGGTCCGGGGGGCCTCCGATTTTGTCCGAACCGGTCCGGGACAAAATTGGAGGTCCCGATCCGGGTCCCGATCCGATCCGGGGGGTCCGTGCACACCCCTAGCAATAACCCCTGGTGGGTTAGAATGTTGTTTGAACCCCAATGTTTAGTCCCTGGCTTTTGAAGCTCAGTTTAGTCTACATATGGGAGACCATGAGTGATTTGTTTTGACATGATACTACCTGTAAGAATCTCTAAGAAAAAAAATACCCTTGTCTAATAACTTTTTTTAAAAAAAGAGGAAAAAAGCCCACAGTGTACTCTTACCACTCGACAGTGAATTAGATGAGAAGACAATCTGTTTTCAGAATCTTTTCAGTTGCTTTTATAAGTGAGTATGGATGTACAGGCTAGGGATGTGAATCGTATCATTAAAATGTCTGATAACGATACAATAAGGTCATTATCGGACATCCAATTAACAATAATGATATGATAGAAAAACCTCCGATAAATATCCGATCCGAAAATTTTCAGCTTGATTATATTGGATTATCGGATTGCCATATAAATAAAACTATAACTTCTGTATTTTAAAAGTTAGAGGCTTGAAACTTGGTCACAGTACTTAGGGGGTATGCCTAAGTATGTGTCTGAAATTTGAGACCGATCCCTCCAACCTCAATTTTATATGAATTTATTAAAGATCGTTTAAGTTCTGACAGGTCAGAATGGCAGCTCGCCACATGCATTCATTCAGACCTGTCAAAAAGTTGCAGGATCTTTTAAAAAATCATATAAAATACAGGGGTGGAAGGATTGATCTGAAATTTGGCACATATGTGTAGCAACATGTGCTAGACATGTGTATGAAATTTGAGATTGATCCCTCCAACCCTAGATTTTATATGAATTTATTGAAGATCATGCAACTTTATTGAGAGCTGGTTGACCTGGTCTCCGTGCTGTCATTTTGTTGCCTGCTTTTTTCCCATGGGCTAGCATTGGGGGAAACGCATGCATATCTTTTTTATTTGAAATGATAATGACATAAAACTTAGGGAGCCAGGACTAGCAAGATCCAATCTGCAATGTCCAAAAAGTTTCGTGTCTGTCTTTTCAAATTAAAAAGTTATAGGGGGTCCCCCAAAAGCCCCACCCCCATATGCAAGTGCTTCATTTTTAAAGATAAAAACTTGAAACTTGTGGAACATTGAAGATGGGATCTGGCTGGTCATTTGTGAAAAAAAATCATAGCAATTGCTTAAACCCTTGATTTTCTATGATTTTTTTTAAAGATTGTGCTCATTCTGAAAGCTGAGGTCCTCCTTTTCAAATGGTCAGCCTAGATTTTTTAAAAAACAAAAAGCTTTTCACCAATTACAGTGAAGGAGGAAGAAGACCCCACCACTGGATTAATTAATAAGCCTCTAGAAATTATGCAAATCGTGAGCACAAAACTCGCAAACCCAAAATCATTTGACAAAAGCAGGGAAACAGGTTTGTGTTCCTTTTCTACCTTAAACTGCTCTCCTTCCCTCAATCTTTCACCAATCTTCTTGAAATTTTCAGGTAATGTAAAACAAACATTTATTTCTGGCACCTGTAAATTTCAGAAAGGTTGGTGAAACACTTTCGATTTTATGGCTTTTAGAATGCCCCCCCCCATTATCACTTTAACATGGCGGAATGTGTTTTTTACTGACGGCCCTTAACAATGGAGGCATGGCTGTGCTTCCATTAATATTTGTTGTCCTGCATCATTTTATTATTGGTGTTGTTACATCCCTTTGAAGAAGGCTTTATAACAAAACAGAGAGAGGGAGGGGGAGAGAGAGAGAGAGAGAAAGAGAGAGGGGGGAGAGAGAGAGAGACTCGCCAAAACATGTTGGGCTTTTTACTAATAAAATCTTGTTCAGCAGCCTGAGAAAACTGTATCTTTTGGGGGGTTCACTTTGGATACCCACCCGTGTTTGCATTTCCATTTCACAAAAAGCCAATTTTAAACTCTGGGTTTCACATGTTAAATTTCAGGTATCCACCAGCCCTGAGAGGAAACTGGTTTCAAAATCCAACCTATGTATTTGGTCCATAGATCCCAGGTTTTTGGTTGTTTTTTTATCACTGAAACTCAAGAACTGGAAGCTATTTGCTTCTATCTGAATTCGAATTTGGCAACACTTTTCATATGTTGCATGTGTGAAGTTGTTGTTGCTGTTGCTTTTGTCTCAGCACTAATTATAATAAGTCTTCTCTGACGCTGAAGATTAAAAGAGAAGAAAGCAGCTTGACAAAGTAATTAGTCTCTATGGGTAATTCTTTACAGTAAAGGGCTAGCTAATCATCCTGGCTTTATTCCTAAAAACTTTAGGATAGTAGTTTTACCAAGCCCACATGGTCCCCAGCTTCCCAAGCTGCACCACACATGTGCAGCAACATCCAGGGTCTTGGAGACATCTGCATCCTTCATAAAATCACTGGAGCTTCCCAGCCAATTCCACACCGCTCCACCATCTTGTAAAAATGCTAGAGGTGAGGGCAGCAGTGGCAATCCCATTATGGTGTGAATGGTGCAGGCAGGGTCTCAGATCCTATGACATGGTGGTGCTGTCATCAATTTGTGCTAGAGCCTAGGGACAAAAAGTGTTGCTTTCTAATCCTTCCACCCACGAATCACAGTCGTACCAAATTTTCTCATTGCCACAACAGTTTCTTCCAGCAGGACTTCCAGCAGGACATTTAGTGTTAATGAGAAGCAGAGGACATACACACTACTTGAGAAGAGCTGTGCTGAATCAGACCAAAGACCTTTCTAATCCAGCATTCTGTTCTCACAGTGGCCAACTCTATGTTGCATGGGAAGTCTGTAAGCAGGACATGAACATGAAAGCTCCCTGCTACTCATGTGCACCAGCAACTGTCACTGAGAGGTGTACTGCCTCTGATACTGACTGTAATATACAGCCATCATGGCTAGCTGCCATTGAGAGCCTTGTCCTACATTAATTTTCAATCCCCTTTTAAAGCTGTCCAATTGATGGTCATCCATCACTACATCTTATGGTAGTGAATTCCATAGTTTAAGAATGTGCTTCTTTTTAAATGTCCTGAATCTCCCAGTACTCAGCTTCATGGGATGGCCCTTAGATCTAGTATTTTGGGAGGGGTGGGGGAGCTTCTCTGTATCCACTTTTTCCCCACCGTATTTAATTTTAAACACCTCTATCATGTATCATCTTACTTACCTGTTTTCTAAATTAAAAAGCCCCAAACATAACTTTTCCTCATAGGGGTGTTGTTCTAGCCCCTTGATCATTTTGATTGTCCTTTAAAGCACAATTTCAGTCTCTCTAGTATCCTTTTTGATGTGTGGTAACCAGAAATCTACACCGTTCTGCTCTATTGCTTTAATGTTTTCTATGGGGCTCAGTAGGAAGGAGCAGAATCCCATTGGGAAAATTCCATTGGGAAAAACATCTTTTGACTCCTGGTAATTCCTTAGATGTTTCTCCTCCATGGGTACCTCCACATTCACTTTGAAATTTTATTTCATGGAATTTGATGGCAACTCAACCCAGAACAATTGAAAAAGCAAGTTTTGAGCAAGTTTTCCAAGCACATAAATCAGGGTGAAATGAAAGGTATTTTAATCACTTCAAGAAACAATAGGTGCAGGCTTAAGAAATTTATTCTTATGACAAAATAAAAGTTCTATGAGTCACTATTAAATTGAACAAGAAAAAAAGAAGGGGGAGTATAATTAAAGTAAATGGAAAAATGAACTTAGAATTAAAATAATATTAACATTTTTGTCTCATCTTAGCAACTCTATAGCAATAGTGGTAGTGGTAGTAGTAGTAGCATTTTATTTTTGGATGCAAGCCATAACAAAAGTCAAAGGATATTCAAATTAGATAAACAAAAATGAGATCTCAGTTTCCCAGCTGCCAATACAATAAAGAAACATTTGGAATGTATGAAAATTATGTTTTTGCTTGCAAAATATGTTTTTGCTTGCAAGCACGTCTACCAAAAACATTCAGAAATTGCTGAACACACACATATTCATGTTTGCCTCATTCCTGATTCCCAGTTCAATTTGCATGAATTTCCTAATTTGTGCAAAGTTTGTATGTTGACCGAATCAGCCTAATTTGTCTATTGAAAGAAGGCACACAAATTTGGAGAAACTTATGCAAATATCCCATTTGATTGCTTAAGATTCAATTTGCACAAGTTTCCTATTCACACAGAGCAAGCAGCAATCCAAGATGTGAAAATGACCAGTGGTGCCCTCCACACAACATGATAACTAATGGTGGTTCAAATAGCCAACTCTGCACATCATTGGTTATTTGTAGGGGTGGGCATGCCCAAAATGATCGTATCATACCGTTATCGGAAATCACTTTTTAATTTTTTTTTGGATCGGATTGTATCGGAGGTAAATCGTATCATGTTTCTGATAATTATCAGAAATCTGATATTTAATTTGCAGCCCCATTGTGCCCTATAGAGCTGATTTTTTAAAGAAAAAAATGCATATAACTTCTGTATTTTCAAAGTTAGAGGCCTAAGTATGTGTATGAAATCTGAGATCGATTCCTCCAACCCTCGATTTTATATGAATTTATTAAAGATCGTTTAAGTTCTGACAGGTCAGAATGACAGCTCGCCATGTGCGTTCATTCAGACCTGTCAAAAAGTTGCAGGATCTTTTAAAAAATCATATAAAATACAAGATTGGAGGGATTGATCTGAAAATTGGCACATATGTGTAGCAACATGTGCTAGACATGTGTATGAAATTTGAGATCGATTGATCCAATCCCAGATTTTATATGAATTTATTAAAGATAGTGCAATTTTATTGATAGCGGGTTGACCGGGCCTCCGTGCTGTCATTTCGTTGTTTGCTTTTTTTCCCATAGGCTTGCATTGGGAAATCTTAAAAAAAATTAAAACATGAAACTTTTGGGACATTGCAGATTGGATCTTGCTAGTCCTGGCTCCCCAAGTTCCATGTCATTATCATTTCAAATAAAAAAGTTATGCACGCGTTTCCCCCAATGCAAGCCTATGGGAAAAAAGCAAACAACAAGATGACAGCACGGAGGCCCAGTCAACCCACTGTCAATGAAGTTGCATGATCTTTAATAAATTCATATAAAATCAAGGGTTGGAGGGATCGATCTCAAATTGCATACACATACTTAGGCATATCTCATAAGCACTGTGACCAAGTTTCAAGCCTCTAACTTTGAAAATACAGAAGTTATAGGTTTATTGATATGGTGGTCCGGTAATCCGGAAAAAAATTCTGATATAATTGGCCTGAAAATTTTCGGATTGAATATTTATCGGAGGTTTTCTATTGTATCGTTATCATTAATCGGATGTCCGATAACGACCTTATTGTATTGTTATCGGACATTTTAACAATACGATACACATCCCCAGTTATTTGTGTTGGTTATTTGTTTTTTGTTTTTCATCCCTCCATACAACTTGATAACCAATGGTGGTTTAAATAGTCAATGGTTGGTTATTTAACCCACCATGGGTTATCATGCTGTGTGGAGGAGTTTTTTAACCAACAGTTGGTTATTTTTGCCAAAATAACCAACACAAATAACCAATGCTGTGCAGTGTTGGCTATTTGAACCACCATTAGTTATTGTGTTGTGTGGAGGGCACCATTGGTTATTTCGTCATGCACTGTTGGTAATTTTGTTAGCCACAGGGTCGCAAGGCAAGAGCAGTTAAAACGGTGGCTGCCCTTTGGTCTAGCTGACAGGTTAGATTTTTAGCAGCAATGGCTGATTGGGTACCAGCAGGAGGACTGAGGGGGGAGTGAGGGCAGTGGATAAGTGAGTCAACTCAGCATGGACTAACAGTCAACTCAACACTGATCCTAATCCACACCACAGTTAATTATTATAATATTGTGGGGAGAGTACCCCCTAGATAAACAACTGTCAAATTGATTATTACCCCACCGTTGACTATCATGTTGTCTGAACACAGCCTATTCTCTTTATTAAATGCATTTTTGTGTGTGAGAGAGAGAGGGGGAGGGAAGAGAGAGGGAGAGGCCATTTATACACCAGGCTTGTGGCCTGGGACGTCCCCCGGCTGGTCCCTGTGAGTCCAAATGATGCACAGGGACTCCCCGGGGTGGGGGGGCATGGGATTTGCCAGGGATAAGGGATCCCTGGACAATCCCAAATCTTCCACAGTCCCGGGAGCTTCCTGAGTCCAAAGAAGATGTGGCCACCCTTTCCCGGTTCTGCTACGTTAACTTGCGAGTAAGCACAAATGGGCACGGAGCCACACCACATGGTTCCATGCCCATCAGGAGTGGGGGTGGCACCAGTTTTGCCACCCCTAGGAGCCCAGGGAGGGGGTGAGGGCCCGATCACGCATGTTGTTGTTGTTTTTTAAAAAAGACATACTTTTTGCAGAGCAGCGCTCCTGTGCTCTTCTCAGATAAAAGGAAGAAAAATGGTGGGTGTGATGTGCGACAACCTGGGAGGAACCCAGGACATAGCACCCATGATCTGTATTGAAAGTGATGATCCCGGAAGCAGGTACTTCCAGGATCGCCCGCCCTCCTCCCTCTACACCCCTGTGGTGTAGAAAGGGCCAGAGAGAGCACACTTCAATGTGTGTTTGCAAAAAGGGAAGCCTGTGCTTGAATGTGAGTTCTCCACCATAGATAAGATATTATTCTTTTGCTTCCAGGAAAGCATGGAAGATGATTTCCATTGAAATATGTAGTGAAAAAATATTTTTGCATTGTTTTGTACATTGTTGACTTCGTGTGTCTGTTTTCTCTAGTGTATATGGATTCAGTATTGGGGGCAGAACAGGGGCCCCACTGCAGATGGCCAGCCCTGTGGCCCATTGTGGCCTTGATACAGCCTTGCAAATACATGTGTATAGGGTTACAGACTTAATTATATAGAAGAACATGTATAAAGTGTAATGAGGAGAGATAATGAAGGAAGCAATCAGGGGGTTTAATATTGACATTGTTTTTCCTTCAGCCATTTTTACACTTCACTGTATTTTATCCATGGATGAAAGATTTAAATTATAAACATTATCAAGATCTTTTTTTAAAAAAAAAAGATGGAAGAAAAGCAAGAAAGAAAGACGCACTTGGCGTTTAAATGAGCAAATGGCCTAATTTCTTCCCTTTTGTTACCCAAGTGTTTTACTGTGTATGAAGCTTTACTACTGTAGACAGATAGTATTTTAACTTACTAAGAACCCTCACTTAGGACTGCATTTTCCTGAAAATTAATCTTAACAGCTTCCTGATAATGCAGGACCTCATTTGGTTTAATGTTTAGAGAAAATGTAAGTTAATGAAGATGAAGGTAGTAGCGGTTGAATTGGATAAGGCATGGGGGTGATAACAACTTCTTGTCTTAATTTCTTTTTCAGAAAATAGTTTCAGGTATTTTATAGTAGATAACCATAAATATCACCAGCAAACTTAAAGTGATTTCCTGATTCACCTTTTTGTGAGCCTGATTCAGGGCCCGCAGGTCACTACCGTCCCTCCAGACCAATCTGGGAAACAGGTTGGACCACAAAATCACCACGCCTGGCCATCTCTGCCAAATGACATAGAAATCATCCAATGCCTGCAATATCAAGGCTTTACCTTTGCACAGACCAAGGTCATTACCTCCCAAGTGTATCACCAACACTGATGTGGACACTGGAATAATGTGGGCAGGAGGCACTCCCATTGCATGCCGCATCTGCCCAGCCACTGGATGCTGGCACACCGGCTGAGTCCCAACTGAGTTCCACAGCCTGCCTGGGAAGCCCTCCGTCAAGCCCAAAAAGCCATGCTGTGCCCACAAATGAGCATATGCACTGGTTTCCGTACATTCCAGAGATCTAAAAGAGAGAGACATGAAGAATGAGATGACATGAACCATGCACCTAAAGTCCTGGCAATGGACGGACAGAAGAGTGAAAGCCTTTGAACGCCATCTGCCTATAGCCCTCACTTCCTGTGATAAAATTCCCAGTGCTGCAGCTGTAGAAGCATCCCCTATGTGAAAAGAATGGGTGCCAAAATGGAAGGCACCTAAACCAATTACTTGCAGGGCCATCTTAGTGACAGCCCAGAATTGGTATTTTGTCAAAGGTGCTCCATCTGCATGGCAGAATAAAGGCCCCCCTTCTGACCCTCTCTGCTCCAAGAATACATTCAGTGCCCTAATTGAGCAGGGAATAGGGAAATCTGTGCTCCCAAACCCTTTTGGTCTGTCTTAGACCTCCTAAGATGGATAATCACTTCCATGTGGGAGAAATGAATGTCCTGGAATTGCAGGGCTCTACTTGATGAGTCATCTTTTGATGCCACTACCAACTCAGAGATCCTTTCTTTGGAGGCATCCTAAGTAACACATGTGTTAATTATCAAATTTTTGGGCAATAATCAACCTAAATGTCACCCATTTATTAAATAATCCCAATGGGCCTGGAACCCGGGTCTAAATTTCCAGTCCAACACTCTAATCCATTTATGAAATTTAATGATCCTAATTAATGCTGAGAATCAATATAAATGCCCAGTCATGAAATTTAATGATCCTAATTAATTCTCAGAATCAATATAAATGCCCAGTCAAATTAGAGCACAGAGATGCCTTGATCACCCACCTTCCATACCCTGTCCTTATTTCCCCCAATTGAAACCCTTGTGCAATAAGGGGGGGGGATAAAACCCACCCGTGACTCCTTGGCTGCCTTATCAATTAGCCCCATCTAGCCACTGGTTTTTCCCCTGAGGAAAGGAAGGGGAAGCCCCCGAACTGGCCATATCCCACTGAAATTTCCCGCTCAGAAAATGCCCTGAAAAGCCACACACACACACACACACCAAAAATGTTCATAATCCAACACACATTGTAGAGATAATGACTTACTGGAATCATTTTAATGAAGAATTATTGGGAGTCAATCTAGCCTTTCTGATTAAAGAGCACATGGTCACTGGGTGATGCCAATTAATTTTCTTTCATGAACAAGAAACACTCCCCCCCTCTAAAGTATAGCAGTTAAATAATTTCCATGTTTGCATTGTGTATGATTGTCTGCCAGAACGTTAAAAATGAATATTGTGAGCTTCTGAATTGACAGTGGGAAGTCTTCCAGGGGTAGAAAGATACGTATGTGGGCCATTTTTAAACTGCTTGCTTTATACATCCCTGTTCAGCAACTTGTTTTAAGGACAGGATGATGTTCCATATCTCATCTCACCCTCAAGGTGGACCAGTAGGGTAGCCATCCTGTTGCCACAGCCACTGTTCCTTCTTAGGTCTGGCAATTGGGACAGTTGGTATTCCTTGCAGGTTGTGGAAGACATTAGACCTGTTGCTGATCCTTCTGTGTTTTTTCAACATATATATAAGAAGAAAAATGTAAGTGGCTCTTCGCAATTATCCTACAGTATATTGAGCCATGTTAGTCTGGCTCATTTCCCCGTGAGCTGGCCCAGCTTGATCTGCATCAAGTTGAGCCAGCTCATGGATCTTTCTTGGTTTTAAAAAATTACGTTAACAGAAATGTTTGCCAGTTGCAGGGAGCCCTGCAATTTGCACACATTGATTTACACAAATAAATTAAAAGTCCCTGATTTAGGGGATAAACCCTGCAGCTTGGCCCACAAGTGCGAGACAATAGGATGCTTACTGGGAGTCTGTCGAGCAGCTACCTGTCACAAGGAGGAACATCACCACCAGTGAATTTGGATGGTTCTCCACTCCCAATGTAAAAATGATTGAAATAACTTGCTCACTTTGACACCTGTTCATGGGGCTTCAACACCGGGGAGGGGCATTTTGGCTTAGCACTATGATTCTGAAGAGACTTCTGAGAACTGAGTACAGAGTCCATTGGGGCAGGATCTGGACCCAGAGACCTTAGTGGTTAGGGTGACCATATGTAGGCTGACCATATGAAAAGGAGGACAGGACTCATGTAACTTTAACAGTTGCAGAGAAAAGGGAATTTCAGCCAGTGTCATTTGTATGCAATTAGTACCTGGTGAAATCTCCTCTTCATTACAACAATTAAAGCTGCAGGAGCTATACTAGAGTGACCAGATACAAAAGAAGGCAGGGCCCCTGCAGCTTTAACTGTTGTAACGAAGAGGGAATTTCACCAGATACGAATTGCATACAAATGACGCCTGCTGAAATTCCCTTTTCTCTACAACTGTTAAAGTTACATGACCCCTGTCCTCCTTTTCATATGGTCAGCCTAAATATGAAAAGGAGGACAGGGCTCCTGTAACTTTAATAGTTTGTAGAGAAAAGACAATTTCAGCAAGTGTCATTTGTGTGCATGAGGTACCTGGTGAATTTCCCTCTTCATCACAACAGTTAAAGCAACAGGAGCCCTGCCCTCTTTTGTATCTGGTCTCTCTAGTACAGCTCCTGCAGCTTTAAATGTTGTGATGAAGAGGGAATTTCACCAGGTGCTGCATGCATAACAATGACACCTGCTGAAATTGTCTTTTCTCTATAAACTGTTAAAGATACAAAAACCCTGTCCTCCTTTTCATATGGTACCCTAATAGTGGTTCCTGCTTAAAACCCTGGGTGTGCCTAATATATTGCCAGCTTGAGCCCATGCCTAGAAGGAAGGAAATAAATGTCTTGAAAATGCCAATGGATCAGCACTTCAACAGTCTTGAGGCAAATTCAGATTGTTTGGATCACTGGTTAGCTTTTTAGCCTAATCTTGAAAAGTAATGGGTTCCTCTTTCAAAGCTGATATTTTCTGTATGTGCCACATACATGTACAATCTGACTCAAAGATCATAACGTAGGACCACAAACATCAGATAATTTGTGCCAAGTCCTTTTTGTGCCTTTCATCTGATTTTATATGATGCCACTAATGAGTTATCACAAAACCTTGAAGGAAACTGTAGCTAATGAAAAGACTTCTTTAGAAAGTTTGGGACATTCATTGAGATTTTCTTTCAAAACGGACAGCTTATCTCTAGATTATTTCTGGCAGCTTTATCTGACTTATCTGATCTTTTTTTTCCCCCTGCCCTCTCTCTCTCTCTCTCTCTTTCTGAAATAAGATTGCATCTTCTAAGTCATTTAATAGAAGATGCCAAAACATTATTGCAGTTCAAAATGTTCTCTCTTTTTTTTCACTCCAAGGCAAATTGTATGTCAACTAGACAAAGGGAATGTATCTGCAAAACTGTTAGCAAAATCTTTGAAATCTAGGGCTTAAAGAGTACTTGATTACTGTCAGGGGGATCTGATTCATTGGTTCCATGGACACTTTCCACCTCCTCCAGGATAGCAGCATCCAACTTAATGATGCCACTGAATTTCATAAATAGCCAGCTCAATGGCCGAACCTTGCCTGTTTGTAATGCTCACCCATTTTTAATAAGCCTGGACCAACAGTTTGCAAATCTGCTATTAAGTTCAGAATTGATTGTGAGCTTCTCAGCATGAACCATCTGTATCTCTGTTTCTGTGCATGCACTGCATTGGTTTGAATTCACCTGTTCCTTGCCTAATCCAGCACTGGTTCCCTACTTTCCACCACTATGGAAAGGAGGAGGACTTGGCAGTATCCTACAGACTCGTATCTCAGGTAAGACTTTTCTTCCTGTTTTCCCCTTCTTTCAGGTTCTTACAGGTACACAGTGCTCAGATTATGGGGGGAAATGCAAGGGAGCCCTTATTAAAATCCACAAACCCTACCCCTTTCTATTCCTCAATTTTAGCCAAATCATGCCCCCCTTAGACCCCTACAAGTGTAGCTAAGGGGCTCATCAGAAAAGGTGGGCTCCAATGCCCTATAGCCCTCTCTTCCTTTCTGCTAATGCTGGGCCTTCTCCCCCTCTCCTCCCATATGTACTTTGAGCACTACAGATAAAATGTATTTATTTCTCTCTGTTGCACTTTACTGAACAAAAACTCATATCAGTGTGAACTTGGGGATTTTGATGCACAAAATTGCACAATAACCCCCTCTGCAAATTTGAGGCAATGGGAAATTCTATGTAATTTGGGGATGGGGCATATCCAGCACTCATAGGGGTGATGCTGGTGGCTTTCCACCCCTTCCATTTTTTGAAAAAAAATGTTGTTTAGCTGTCACTGCAAGTCATCCTACTTTGAGGGGCGCTGGGACAGAGTTCTATGGATCCAGACATGGTCAGGTTCAAAAGCAAGGTCAATAAACAGGCCAAAGTCAAATACAGGAAGATTCAAAGAAGAGCTAAAATATCATAGAAATACAAGGCAGGCATCAAGAAACTGGTACTCAGACCTTGTTCCAAGACCTAGTGCCTGGCAGGCACCTATGCAGGTGGCTAAGATTTGATCTTTAGATCCCTGCACTCCTTGGGGCTAGGTGGCCACTTGGCACCTGTCTCTGAATCCGATAGGGGGCTAGCTGCATCTTGAAAGGTTACAGTCAATGGCTTTCTCCCCATGGGCCCAGGATCCCCCAATCCATCTCATTGTTCCCAGTCACAGGGTCACATAAAGTTGGGCATAAGATAGTCTTCAAATCACAGCATTCCTGACACTTGGACATGTCTGTGGCTTCTGGGAGTTGTTCCAAAGCATCTGGTACTGACTCTTCTGCCTATTCATGGTTTAGAACAATTGTACCTATTGAGATCTGGTTAACATTAATAGGTAAGAGTCATTTACCTACTAGGAATGGCAACAATTATATTTAAACTAAGTACATTTAAGCAAACTATTATTTAACTGTTAATTTTGTTAATCATCCAGAATTCTGTTAATACATTTTATAAATCAAGCGACCATTCTTTTAAAAAATTAGCTCACATTTGTTTATCTTGTCTCTAGTGGTGGTGGTGGAAACTTCATGTCTATGCCATAGGAAATAGGCCACTGGGTTCTAAAATGTATGAGGGTAGAAAAACCATAAGAAGAGTAAAGGGAAACCCTTACGGTTTTTCTACCTTTGGTGATGAGCAGTGGAATAACTCACTACATTGTTCTTCCATACTTCTAAAAGCTGGCCCCAATGTAGAGCATACTACAGTTGCCTAAACAAGAGCTTACTAGGGCATCCGCAACAGTAATGAATTCACTCTTCTTCAAGAAGTGGTGAGGCTGGTGTGTGTGCAGAGGAGATGGTTCAGGCTAAAATATCTACCTGGTCATCACTTCTTTTTTTAAAAATAATAATAATAGTGTGTCTGGTATAGAAGGGAAAATGCCAAAAGTAATGCCAATAATAATAAAAAAAAAGCTTTTAAAGTGTCAGCATTTATTTGAGCTGAAATACAAAGCATTGCCTAAGCCTTGTGATGTGAAAGTACTAAAAGCACATAGTGGAGAGAATTATCACAGCTTCCAATAATCAGTCTAAGAAGATTAAATGGCTGAATTTTTATTTTGCTTTTCTTTCCTAAGCTGGGTTTATCTTCATTCACAGGGTAACAGCAGAAGATGACTGGCAAACTTGCAAGGCAAATGTTAGTCTTCTGGGATTCATCTTGGAAATCATTTCCTGTTTCTTGTCACCTCTTTACTTTCCATGCCTTTCTGTTTAGGCTGACCATCTGAAAAGGAGGACAGGGCTCATGTAACTTTAACAGTTGTAGAGAAAAGGGAATTTCAGCCAGGGTCATTTGTATGCAATTAGTTCCTGATGAAATTCCCTCTTCATCACAACAGTTAAAGTTGCAGGGGCCCTGCCTTCTTTTGTATATGGTCACTCCAGTATAGTGCCTGCAACTTTAACTGTTGTGATGAAGAGGGAATTTCACAAGGAACTAATTGCATACAAATGACCCTGGCTGAAATGCCCTTTTCTCTACAACTGTTAAAGTTACAGGAGCCCTGTCCTCCTTTTCATATGGTCAGCCTATTTCTGTTCCATCCCATTATTTCTTCTATTTAAAAAAAATGGGGTGGGGGGAGGGGGAGAAATCCCTATAATTTGCTTTTCTAGTTGACCACTTGCAGCACTGGGATGGTGACCAGAACAGCCTCTCTGGGGTACATATGACAAGGCACTGACTCAGATTGGCCATGATGCTATGGGCCCTGCAATTAAGATCAGGTCCTAATACTGGTGGGCTTCATTTGTCAGGATTAGCCCCAATGCCACTAGGCCAATGCCATTGTGGGACATAGAGGTTCAGAGCCAGACTCTGATTCAGGTTTAGAACAGGTTAATTGGGGACCCAGTTCAGGGACATGCACCTATTGTGTAGAGGTGTCCTGTCTCTCACCAGTCTCCATTTCTCTAGGTATTGGACAGTGGTTCCCAATCTTGGGGCCCCAGATGTTTGAAATAAAAAAAACATGTTTATTTTTCTTACACCCATGTACCCTCTACCCAGAAATAGAAAAATTGCAGATTTTTTTTCTCAGTTTTTCTCCACCATTTATTTCCACAGAGCCCTTGCTGGAATGAAGCTGGGTGTGGGGCATTGTGAATAATGCAACATTGGATGCTCCTCCTGCCACTTGAAGTGGCAGCACAAAAAACAAAATGTCTTCGGAAAAAAGGAAGACACTGGGCAGCAACCACTGCAATTGCTGAGACTCACCTCTGAGTCAGGATGCATGAGAAATTCATGTCCGTTCCCTTCTGATCAGGATATACCCAGTTCCCACATCCCAGACTGAACACAGGCTTGAGTGCAATCTATGATCAAACTCAGTACATTTCCATTAATCACATGCATTGTAATTCATGGATTTAAGTTTTTTTAACAGTGTGTTTGGCAGCACGCATACACTTGAAAAATGCAGGTGCAAAAAAAAAAAAATGCATACTTTTGAAAAATGTGCCCAAGCACACTTTAATAGGAGAAGATTGCATGCATTTAAAAGATGCACACAGTTGATGCTTAGATTTGTAGGAAATACACATAAAAACATAGACTTTCCTAAAAACCTCACCTATATAAAGATCACAATCTCATATAGACACGAGAGGGAACGAGCTTTGTGCTGGAATTTGGAGAACTTCAGACTTGAGTTTTGCTTGAGTGCATATTTCTGTACCCTGAGAAATTGTAGGAGAATTTGTGAACAGCTCTAATATTTGATGTAGTGGTTGGAGGACTGACATCTTTATTTTCTTCCCTCTATACCCCAGCCCATATTTTTCAGGAGGGCCCCTGATGTTGTGGTGCAGAGATTGGAGGAATCACAGGTGGGAAGTTGTATGGAAAGTGCCATTCCTGGGTGTGGGGAGGCTTTTACAGGTGGGGAGAGGGGGATGAAGTGTGCCAGCCTGCCGTTGGCTGATCTGGGATGGTGCCACGAGGTTGGGAGGGGACCTCAAGCCTATATAAGCGGTCCTTGCTGCTCCCTGCCTCCTCCTTGTTTGCGCAGCTGCGGACGAGATGAAGACTTGCTTCACTCCGCAGCTGACCCACATGGCAAGGAGGAGTCGCTGGAGTCTCTGGCCTTGGTGCGGAGGCTTGAGCTCCGGACCAGTTTTCTCCCCACTCACAAGGATGCATTAGCAGCAATGTGGGATCCCCCATCTAGCCCCTCCCTTACCTTTAGAGGAGGGGTCACAGATTTGCCTAGACCCAGTTGCTCCTAGCCTGCCTGCGCAGCTGCGTGGTAGCGAGAGTCGGGCCACTCGGGCCTATATATTCAGCTTTCTGGCTGTGGGGGACAGCATGCGTGGCAGGAACAGGCCTCATTTGCCAGCGCCTGCGAGGACAGCACAGCGGCATTCCCAGGCAATAGTGCAGGGACAGGGCTGTGTTTTGCCGTTCTGGGCCCTGGTGGGTGTTTGTTACAAGGCGTGAGTGGTGCCTGGGCTCATAGTCACCCATTGAGGGCTTAAAAATCAGAGCAGGCCTTCCTGCTTGGGGGGCAGCCAGGCCAAGCCCATAAGAGGCAAACTAATTCTCTGGATTAGGGCACCAACCCTGGGTAGGGTGTCCCCCCCTTTTTTTCTCAATTTGGCCTATACAGACAGAGGCCTTTTAAAGAAACAGACATCCCAGGGTGGTCCCCTTAGGAATTTATAGTCACCTTGCTGGTGCCTTGCTCAATGGGGCATAGCTGATAGGGTGATCAGACGCCCGGATCTGCCCGGACATGCCCGGGAAATGGGGAGCAAATCCGCATCCGGGCGGAAAAAACGTTTTGGGGGGCCAAATCCGGAAATTTAGCCCCCCAAAACGGTGACCAGATGGCCCTGGGGTGAGCCGAGGGGTGGCGGGGGCAAACCGGGGCGGCAGGGGGTCACACGGTGGTGGCGGGAGGCTGGCGGCACGAGGCACTTACCGGCTGGGGTGTCCACTTCCCTCTGGTGCTCGGAATCTACTGAGAAACAGGCTTCGCGGCCTGTCCCTCAGTAGCGCGCTGGGTGATGACGTCATCACTCAGCACGCTACTGAGAGACAGGCCAGGAAGCCTGTTTCTCAGTAGTTTCCGAGCACGGAGAGAAGCGGATGGACGCCCCAGCCGGTAAGGAGCGCGGGGGCGGGCGACGAGGGGGCGGCGCGGCGTGGGGGCGGTGCGGCGCGGGGGGGCGCAGGGGGGCCGTGTGGGGGGGCCGTGCGGGGGGGGGCGCACGGGTGGGGGGCCGCGTGGGTGGGGGGGGTGCGCGAGGGACTTACCTGCTGGGGCGTCCATCCACTTCCCTCGGTGGACGGACACCAAGGAGAAGCCCCGGCCAAGGAGAAGCCCCGGATCAGCCTGGGGGAAGGGCAGGAAATTGCATTTTGGCGCGTCCAAAATGCGACTTCCAGCCCCTCCCCCGGCCAATCCGGCAGACAGCAGCAGCATGAGACAAGGCAAGGCAAGGGGCTACCGGTGGCATCTGCCCAACAGGCCCTGCGATGCGCCGGTGGGAGTTTTCCGGAGGCCTTCCCTTGTACCTCCTGCCCCCCCTTGCGCGCCCTTGCACCCCCTCACGCCCCCCCCAGAGGAAGAGAAAAAAGGCTTCCCTCACATCCACCCAAACAGGCCCTTTTTGAGGCCTTTCTAAGCCCCGCGATGCAGGGGCGGGGGGGGGTGCTTTTCTGGAGGTCCGGAGAAGCCCCCTCCCTCTCTCACAAGCTCCCAGCACCATCCCTGGCGCACCCCCAAAATGGGCCCTCACAAAGTGCTTGTTTGGTCAGATGCCATAGGGAAGAGTTTTTTTCTTCCACTCAAATGGCGGCCGCCATTTGAGTGGAAGAAAAAAAAACCTTCCCTATGACATCCGACCAAACAAGCACTTTGTGAGGCCCTTTCTAAAGTCTAGCGATGCAGGGGCAGGAGCGGGGGGGGGGGTTCCGGAGGCCAGGAGAAGCCCCCCCCCATGCCATCTCTCACCTGCTCCTAACGTGCAGCATGCAGGGAGTTGTAGGCTGTTCATCATACAGAGCTTTCTGGGGAAGCAGGCAGTGAACAGCCTACAACTCCCAGCATGCAGTGCCTGGAGGGGCTGTATTTACAGAAGTCTAGGACTCTGAGAGTTCTCTGGGGAATCAGGCATCTGCGGGGCTTTTGGGAAATGTGTGGTGCCAGCGACACCTCCATGGACTGCCCCTCCTGCATCATGCCAGCAGGCATTCATGCTGCTGTCTGTGCTGGCCACAAGTGCTGGCTGTTCTTTGGCCCCGGTAAGTGCAGCCTTCCAGGCAGTGCATGCTGGAAGTTGTAGGCTGTTTTTGCTGCACAAAATCCTCGCCCCCCCCTTTCTCACTTATATATAGTCTGAAATATAGAGTTTGAAATGAATAATTTGAATTGAATGTAGGTGTTATTTCCAATTTAAGCGCTTTTTGTACAGGTTTATAGTCACAGAGGATGTAAGAATCTGATGATTGTTAGGTATAAGCATTACCAGTGTGTTACTGCAAGAGCCCTGCCCTCTTTAGCTAGTGTGACCAGATGCAAAAGAAAGCAGGGCTCCTTCAGCTTTTCAGTGTTGTGATGAAGAGGGTATTTCTCCAGGTACTGCATGCATTCAAATGACACAGGTGAATACACTCAACCACCTGAATAAACAATAGGACCAGCAATACTACATTTAACAATATTTATATTTGTGTATTAGTGCAGTTTATACCCACTTCAAATATTTCAAGCACATTATATTATTAATCAAACTTTTTTCACAATTCATGCTTCAGAATGCCACACAAAATTAACAAACTCCACAATTAAAACAGCATAGTATACTAGTCATAAATACAGTACACAAATATTTTTTTTCAATAATATTACAATGAATCTGTAATGTTTTCTTCCATTAGTGTATAATTCTTTCCAAGTTCTATCAGCAAACTTTTTAACAGAAATCTGGTATCATACATCTGTTTCTCTGTGCTTCTTCAGAAATTGCTTAATCCAGCTGCGACCACGAGTTTGGAAATGAACGCTGTACTTTCAAATGGTTTCAGGTGGAGGCTTTGTCCCCACATACAAGGCCATGGCAATGTCCCTGGATTTGAAATATTTGAAGTGGGTATAAACTGCACTAATACACAAATATAAATATTGTTAAACGTAGTATTGCTGGTCCTATTGTTTATTCAGGTGGTTAAGTGTATTCACCTGTGTTCTTGTATAATATTGTCAACCACTGCCTCCTGTTTGTTTAGTTGCATGCAAATGACACCTGCTGAAATTCCCTTTTCTTCACCACTGTTAAAGATACAGGAGCCCTGTCCTTCCTGTTATGCAACTTACTTCTGAATAAATATGCATAGGTTTGTGCTGCTTATATCAAAGCTTTTTCCTTTTGTGTTCAAAATAGAGGCAACAAGAAAAAAAATGCACAGCTTTTAGTATTAAAGGTAAATTAATTTCATGAGAAGGAATAGAGGAGGCCTGAGTCTCAAGCTTGCTTATGCATCCAAATGCTCCAGTATAGGCATGGAATATTCTTACCTACAAGAACATACTGATTCATTTCAAAGGAGGGACTAGATCCACATACACCTTCCTTTGAACACCCCAATTGGATCCCTTCATTGAAATTAAAAATGACTCCATGTGCATAGTTGCTTCATGTAAGCATCTGAGCATACATGAAGTACTGGACTGTGGGTTGTGTTTTTATATGCTTACCAGGAGTTTAAATCAAACTGCTATTTGTCATTGTCATGAAATCTATATTGGTTGATTTTTTTTTTTAAAAAAAAGTAGGGATGCAATGTTTAGGCTTTCAATAGATCTAAAACTTTTTAAATCTATCAAAAACTTAAGCCAAGGTGCTTAGCTTAAGCAGGCAGCTGATTTTTTAAATAAAAAACTTAGCATTTAGACAGAACTTTAGGATGTTCATAGTGCATCATATGCATGACATTATTAGAATATAATCATTACAACAACCCTGTATGGCAGGCCAGTATTGCAGAGTGGAGGCTGAAAAAATAGTGGTTTGCCTAAGGCCATGCCATGAGTTCATACAAGTTGTGAGAGCTAATCTAGGGGCATTCTGGTTTGCTGCTCAGTTTCACAGGCATTACACTGCACCAGCTGTGAACTTTTTCTTTTTTGAAAAAATACTGCTACTTACAAAACCCATGGATGGCAGGAACCATTTTAATGGAATACTCTTCCACCTTCCTCATGGTAGAGGGAATGCATCTTTTAATAAGGCACACTGTTGCAACAACTGTGTGCACTACCTAAAATCAAAGAAATAATATTCTTCATCAGAACAATTGTTTTATCTAGGCATTGGAGCTTTTCCTTATGTGTCAGATCTTTTGGGGGGAACTCCCTTGTCTGGCTGGGCAATTCCGGAAGTTGTAGGACTTCTTTCTGTCTAAACATGCATAGAATTGTTTCCAAAGTTTGTTAGCCAATTGAAGTATGTCCAGTTGAGCTCAATGCAGTTGTTTCTGAGTAGACATGTTTTGGATTGCACTGTATCTGGTCACTCTAGCTTTGCCATAGTATCTCACTGGCAAGTCTCCCAAGAAGGTATTTCCATTGGAGTTCTACTGATGAAAATTCTGACCAGCAAAATATCTCGACCTATGCCAATATGAGCAAGATTTCCTAAAACCTTTGCTGGGTCATCAGGAATTTTGAGTCATGAAGGAAATTCTTTCCCAACATAGATAGTTGTTTTTAGCCATCCTCTGTGGTATGTGGTTTGGCTCGCATGCTTGAGCTATTTATGTACCTACTGGCTCCGTAGCTCAAAAGAAGAAGTGGGTCTCTAGCTGGTGCTAGAAGATAGTAGTTCATCTTCCTCTCCAATTTGTTTGATATAATTGGCATGATGTATATTTTGTAACAATTGCTGATAATTTTTTATCCTTCAAAAAAACTTTAAAAAAATTAACAAGGTTATTATTATTATCTCTCTTTTCTTGCTTGTGGTCGTTTTTCTAGATGAACATGACTAGGCTGACCAGGTGGCTCGGGATTTCCCGGTCCTAACCGGGAATCCAGAGGCCAACCGGGCCAACCGGGGGAAAACCGGGGTGGCGGGGGGTCACGCGGCGGTGGCAGCGAGACCCGGTGGAGGTGGAGGAGCCCGGGAAGTGGACGCCCCTGCAGGTAAGCACGAAGGGGGGCACTTACCTGCTGGGGCGGCCGCTTCCTGGGCTCCTCCGCCACCTTTGCCGCCGCTGCCTGGCTCGTAAGGCCAGAGGCCGCGCGGAACAGGCAGGAGAGGGCCGGATCCGGAAGTGACATAACCGGCCCTCTCCCGCCTCTTCTGCGCAGCCTCTGGCCTCCTTGGGGCTCAATCGCGATGGCAATGAGCCCTGAGGAGCCCGGACGCCCACGCCCGCCTCTTCCGCGTGGGCGTCCGGGCTCCTCGAGGCTCGTCGCCATCGCGACGAGCCCCAGAAAGGCCAGAAGCCGCGCGGAAGAGACGGGAGAGGGCCGGTTACGTCACTTCCGGATCCGGCCCTCTCCCGCCTCTTCCGCGCGGGCAGCGATGGAGGACCCCGCGCGGCCGCGCGGGCGACGGAGGACCCGGCGAGGCCGCGCGGGCGGTAGCGGAGGACCCCGTGCAGCCGCGCGGGCGACGGAGGACCCGGCGCGGCCGTGCGGGCGGTAGCGGAGGACCCCCGCAGCCGCGCGGGCGACGGAGGACCCGGCGCAGCCGCGCGGGCAGCAACAGAGGAACCCGCGCGGCCGCGCAGGCGACAGAGGAACCCGGCGGTAGGTCCAGGCTGGGTTTTTTGGGGGGGGGTGGCTTGGTGGGGGGGTTGTTTTGGGGGGGGCGGGGGGGACCGGGATTTTTACTTTTAAAATCTGGTCAGCCTAAACATGACAGGCTTTGCGAAGTCATTCTGTCTTTTACTGATTCAGAAATTTCCTGACTATTGAACATGTTTTAAGCATGACTGTTTTCTGGATGTTGGTGTGGATATATTTTGGTAGGCCTAGTTTCTGAAGGTTTTCTGTATTTTTTGTAACAAAATTTTTTTTGATGTAACTGATGTGACTAACGGAATAATTGTAACTTTTTCCTGTTGCCATAGTTCTTTAACTTCCATAGCCAGGGGTGTATATTTCCCGCTCTTTTCCTCTTCCTTTTCTGCAACATTTTTATCACTAGGTATTGATATGTCAATGAGGTAGGTGTGCTTTTCTTTTTTTATTTATGACTGTTATATCTGGTTGGTTGCAAAGTATTGTCTTGTCCCAGAATTGTTCTCTCCCAGCAAAATAATATGAGTGCATAGCGTGGCTTGGCTTGATTTGTTTGAGTGTGTCTGGATTTCCTAGGCTCTGAAAGCATCTTTTTGGAGAGTATCTGCTGGTTGCATGATCCACGAGACCAGGTTCTGGTGAGTGCATAGTTGACCTTGACAGGAGGGGCTTGCATTTGCTAGACTAAGGTGAGCAAATGTGAAGAGGCTGCAATCCTACATTCATTTATCCCGGAGAAAGCTTTATTGAAATCAGTGAGACTTATTTCTGAGGTTTCTTTGGGCAGTTTACTTTGGGTCCCTGATTGGAATTTCTGTTCTCTGCACACTGAGATACTTGGATAATACAGGAGATACCTGAATAAAATGAGGGAAAGATCCTTGTCTAGCATGGTGATAATGGGCATCCATTTTGGCCTTTCTTTGTATTGTAACTGACCATGGTCTTGATGCTGATGATAATGATGATGATTTATTACATTTATATACTGCCCCATAGCCGAAGCTCTCTGGGCGGTTTACAAAAATTAAAAGGTTGAACATTAAAAAGTCAATATGCAAAATTTAAAACCATAAAACATAACATAAAATGTAAAAACAGCTAATGAACAGCTACACGGCTAATGAACCAGAGGTATGATAAATTTTTAGATTTGTTTCTCATTGATAAACCAGAAGTTTATCAATGAGGTGCTAGTGAGAAGTGACTGCAACAAGCCTTTAGTCCATTTTGTTCCATGGCTAATGTTTTCAGGGTAATAGTATTTTATACTCTTTTTAATGCTAGGTTGCTAGTTTGTTGTACTAGATTTTTCTGCGCTTGTCAACTGCTTCATTTGTTCAGTGGTAGCAGTATGCTGAATCTGTGAGTATGGATACGAGAAAGGTGATGGAGAAAAAGTGTTAAATGTTAGGAAAGGTGAGACTATGTCATCCAGTGAAGGATTTGCAGTCAGAAAATATATTTGAGGGAAAGGGAGACTGTATCACACAGGGTATAGCAAAAGCTTCAAAGTACAGCAAAAGCTACAAAAGTAGGAGTGAGTAAAGTTAATTTCAGATAAATTAAATGTCTCACGTGTTCTTAACATTAAGCTGTTGTGTAGAACAGGTTTGTCTGAATTGTGCGCTGTAAAATCAGATATGTGACCAAGGCTATATTCGGATGGGCACACCCCCTTGGGGCTGGACATGCCCCCCTAGAGGAGTGGACATGTTGGTGGGCACGCCACTTTGGGTGCTGGCCACGATGTCCTCCTTTTTGGTTTCCAAAATATGGTCACCCTAGCATAGCAGGTGGCCTAGGCAGACCCACAAACAGAAGATAAGTCTCAGGCACCCTTATCTGGGGGGTTTTGGGGATAGTCAGTAATTATATTTACAGGCAGCTAATACAGTGGCCACATTGGTGGCCTCATTTAATACTTCATGGCAATTTGGGGGTCCTCAACTGGCTGAGAGCCTGTCCATTAGGCCCAAGCATCAAATTAGAATGAAGCAATAAAACTGTGCCACCCCAAAAAGGGGTTGTTGGCCCCAAGGGTTAAGGAAAATCTTCTTGCCCCCAACCCAAATGTACACGATCAAGGGAGGATTCTTCAGATGATGAAATGGATCCCAATATTGCAGCCATCCTGGCAAGGCTGCAGGCCATGGAAAAAGAAAGAGGGATGAATCCGGAACCCATACCAACCCAACAACCAAAAGGAAAAAAGGGGCGGCAGCAGACATGAACACAAACACAGACTAACCTACTTCAGTCTCTTTCCACCAGATTAGATGCAATCAAGGCATCTTCTGCCCACTCCATAAATCAACAGCGATAGGGGGAGCTGGAACAAAACAACCCCAGTGCACCCACGGTGGAAACAGAACTGAGTCAGCCCACACTTCCAGCAGGCCAGATGGCAGTTGCCCCACTTTCCAGTGTTGTGCAAGATACTCCAAAGGGGCTAAGTGAGGGAGGGGCCAAAACACAACCACCCTTGCAACATATGGGGTCAATGTAACCATAGGGGTGGTACCCATGGATCAGAGGTATGGCCTTGGCCTCAGTTACGGGCACCTCCCATAATAGGGAGGGCAATGCAGCCTGCCCAGACACAATTGTCAACAGATGCCAAGGACAGGGATGCCTGGTGGGGAGTTGGGGACTTCAGGTATAACTAACACAATAGGAACAGGGTTGGAGGCACCCCAAACACAGTCTGAGATAACTACAGGAGTGTGTGAGGGGGGAAATTATGCCACCTAGTAAGTCAGTGGGGGAAAACACACAAGCCACAAATGAAATAGCTAGCCCTCAGGAAAATCGTATGGCTACAGCATTTGCAGCGGTATGGCAGGGCCCAGCTGGCTGCGTCACTGGGATGGGGTCTGACCCAGGACAAAACAGAAGGGACCCCTTTGCTGGGGCAGACAGGCACGTACTATCCAAAGATAGTGCAGCCTCCCCTTTGGGATACATTTGCTCCCAGCCACTCGGAAGAAAATTCTATGGAGCAAATTTGTGGATGTATTTTCTTTGCTCTTTAGGGCGCTTGAGTGCAATGAAAAAGACAAAATATGGGAAAAAGAGGCAGAGAGGCTTAGGACAAGAAAGGTGGCCAGGGCTTGGGCTAACTGGCTCCCTGGATATCTAATATACATGGGAGTGATACAACAGCGTTTCCCGGAAAGGGGATATATACACACCAAGTATCTCAATAGGGTATATCGAGCACACAGAGAGTTTTAGGGCGGGGCTTGGCTGACCTACGATGAGTCTTTCTGTAGAAAGGCCATTCCCTCCAATGGGACGTCAGGGACCACGACCTTTGGTTACAGTTCATGATGCTGGCCAGGTCAGGTTTTGGGGAGAGGGTCGATAGTGGACATATAATAGCCAAACAGCAACCCGCTTCCTCCTTCAGGGGGAGTGTGAGGCAAGGGGTTCAACACCGCCCACCCTACTGGGAATTTAGCACTAGAGGCACATGTTCACAGTCCCCTTGTAGATATCACCATGAGTGCACTATATTAGGGATGTGCACTGACCCCCCGGATCGGATCGGATAGCGGATCGGAATCGGACCTGGGGGGTCGGATCGGATCGGATCGGATCGGAGGCTGGTCGGATCGGATCGGACCAGATGTCCGATCCGGATCGGACGCCATTTTGAATGCTTTTTCCCATAGCCAAGTATTGTTTTACAAAAACGCCTATAACTTTTTCATTTTTAAAGATAGAAGGATGAAACTTGGGGACATTGTAGACTGGTTAGGGATAGTTATCTGTGAGAAATTTCAGAAAGATTGGTGCATGCGTTTTGTGGCAATTAATTTTTTAATAAATACCCAGGAATGCTTATAACTTTGTCATTTTTAAAGTTACAAACATGAAACTTTGCCACATTGTAGGAGGTACCTTGGGACCTATGTGTGTGAAATTTCAGAAACATAGGTGCTTGCCTTGTGTGGCAATTAATTTTAGAAAAATAGGTAGTAGTGGGGTAAATACAGTTACGCCTCCCATTTTTTTATTTTTTAAGATACAAACAGGAAACTTGGGCACATTACAGGTACCACTTGCCTTGATATGTGAGTGAAATTTCAGAAACATTGGAGCTTTCCTTGTGTGGCAATTAATTTTTGAAACAATGAGGAAAGAAACACCTATAACTTTGTCATTTTTAAAGTTACACACATGAAACTTTGCCACATTGTAGGTGGTACCTTGGGACCCATGTGTATGAAATTTCGGAAACGTAGGTGCTTGCCTTGTGTGGCAATTAATTTTTTAATAAATACCCAGGAATGCCTATAACTTTGTCATTTGTAAAGTTACACACATGAAACTTTGCCACATTGTAGGTGGTACCTTGGGACCTATGTGTGTGAAATTTCAAAAACGTAGGTGCTTGCCTTGTATGGCAATTAATTTTAGAAAAATGGGTAGTAGTGGGGTAAATACAGTTACGCCTCCCATTTTTTTATTTTTTAAGATACAAACAGGAAACATGGGCACATTACAGGGAACACTTCACTTGATAGGTGTGTAAAATTTCAGACAGCTGGGTCCAGGCATGTGGTGGCAATTAATTTTTGAAACAATGAGGAAAGAAACGCCTATAACTTTTTTATTTTAAAAGTTAGAAGTCTGAACATTGCTCACTTTGTAGATGGGTTAGGGGTAGATATGTGTCAGAAATTTCAGAATGATAGGTCCAGGCATTTGATGGCTATGGAATTTTTAAATTACATGTTTCAAAAAAATTTCTACAGAGGCCAGGTCTTCCCCTCCCGCTTCCCGCGAAGAAAAGGAAACACTGTCTCGTCTCGATCCCTTTGATCCTTGCTAGTATCCATTACAGGGCTCGTGTCTGCTTGAGTAAAAAAGTGAAAGTAGGAAAGCAGACACGAGCCCTGTAATGGATACTAGCAAGGATCAAAGGGATCGAGACGAGACAGTGTTTCCTTTTCTTCGCGGGAAGCGGGAGGGGGAGGAAAGGAAGACCTGGCCTCTGTGGAACATTTTTTGAAACATTTAATCTAAAAATTCCATAGCCATCAAATGCCTGGACCTATCATTCTGAAATTTCTGACACATATCTACCCCTAACCCATCTACAAAGTGAGCAATGTTCAGACTTCTAACTTTTAAAATAAAAAAGTTATAGGCGTTTCTTTCCTCATTGTTTCAAAAATTAATTGCCACCACATGCCTGGACCCAGCTTTCGGAAATTTTACACACCTATCAAGTGAAGTGTTCCCTGTAATGTGCCCATGTTTCCTGTTTGTATCTTAAAAAATAAAAAAATGGGAGGCGTAACTGTATTTACCCCACTACTACCCATTTTTCTAAAATTAATTGCCATACAAGGCAAGCACCTACGTTTTTGAAATTTAGCACACATAGGTCCCAAGGTACCTCCTACAATGTGGCAAAGTTTCATGTGTGTAACTTTAAAAATGACAAAGTTATAGGCATTCCTGGGTATTTATTAAAAAATTAATTGCCACAAAACGCATGCACCAATCTTTCTGAAATTTCTCACAGATAACTATCCCTAACCAGTCTACAATGTGCCCAAGTTTCCTGTTTGTATCTTCAAAAATAAAAATGTGGGAGGCATAACTGTATTTCTCAGTGGGAAAGTGCAATGCAATGATTCCCTATGGGAAAGTGCAATGCAATGATTCCCTATGGGAAAGTACTGTCCAATGAATCCTTATGGGCAAGTGCTGTCCAATGAATCCCTCATTGTTTCAAAAATTAATTGCCACACCAGGCAAGCACCAATGTTTCTGAAATTTTACACACATATCAAGTGAAGTGTTCCCTGTAATGTGCCCAAGTTTCCTGTTTGTATCTTCAAAACTAAAAAAATGGGAGGCGTAACTGTATTTACCCCACTACTACCCATTTTTCTAAAATTAATTGCCACACAAGGCAAGCACCTATGTTTCTGAAATTTTACACACATAGGTCCCAAGGTACCACCTACAATGTGGCAAAGTTTCATGTGTGTAACTTTAAAAATGACAAAGTTATAGGTGTTTCTTTCCTCATTGTTTCAAAACTTAATTGCCACACAAGGCAAGCTCCAATGTTTCTGAAATTTCACTCACATATCAAGGCAAGTGGTATCTGTAATGTGCCCAAGTTTCCTGTTTGTATCTTAAAAAATAAAAAAATGGGAGGCGTAACTGTATTTACCCCACTACTACCCATTTTTCTAAAATTAATTGCCACACAAGGCAAGCACCTATGTTTCTGAAATTTCACACACATAGGTCCCAAGGTACCTCCTACAATGTGGCAAAGTTTCATGTTTGTAACTTTAAAAATGACAAAGTTATAAGCATTCCTGGGTATTTATTAAAAAATTAATTGCCACAAAACGCATGCACCAATCTTTCTGAAATTTCTCACAGATAACTATCCCTAACCAGTCTACAATGTCCCCAAGTTTCATCCTTCTATCTTTAAAAATGAAAAAGTTATAGGCGTTTTTGTAAAACAATACTTGGCTATGGGAAAAAGCATTCAAAATGGCGTCCGATCCGGATCGGACCTCATCGGATCGGATCGGATCGGATCGGAGGTTGGTCGGATCGGATCGGATCGGATCGGATTTTCCCGATTTTGGGTCGGATCGGATTCGGATCGTGGATCGGATCCGATCCGATGCACACCCCTACACTATATGCACCCGGCAGCAAATTGCTACAGAGCTAGGGGCAGCCAGGGGGCCTATAGAGACAACCAAGGAGGCAGAAAGCCAGAAGGACAACAACAGCCTCCTCCCAAAGGGCCCCAGCCCAGTTAAAATGTTCCCCTTAAAGCTCTTGCTGCCCATCTACCCAAAGAAACAAGATGCCAAGAACCTCTAGTTTGGGTTTTTGGAAGGCTTCTACATTCCCTTTCAAGGCCAAGGGATGGCTTCATTTGCAAAAAATCAGCTGTCGGTTTATGCAATGGAATCTTTAATATTGGGAAAAAATAATAAGGAGGATGCAGCAGGCAGAGTTTTGGGGCCATTTCAAGAACCACTCATCCAAAATTTAAGAATTTCTCCGTTGGGTATAGTCCCAAAGAAAAATCAGGGAGAGTACAGGTTGGTCCATAACCTGTCTTTCCCCAAAGGGGAGTCGGTCAATGACCATATTTTGGAACGTTTAAGTTCAGTGAGATATGCCTCATTTGACTCGGTGGTCACAATGATCCGCAGTAACGGTCCTGTGGCCTTGATGGGGAAATGTGATGTAAAATCTGCATTTCACATCTTACCCATCAATCCAGAGGATTTCAATTTGTTAGGTTTTTGTTTTCAAGGCCAATATTACATAGACAGGACTCTCCCCATGGGCTGTTCTATCTCGTGTGCCATGTTCGAGAAGTTCAGTTCTTTCTTGGAGTGGGTGCTTCGTGAGTGAATAGGTTCAGTCAACACAATTCACTATCTTGTTCATTTTTTGTTTTCTGGACTGCCCAATACTGACCATTGTTCACACTTGATGTGGGAATTTGTATCCCTGACAGAAGAACTGGGCGTCCCGTTGGCACACGAGAAGACTGAAGGCCCAGTTAGTACCACCATCTTTTCAGGAAATGAACTCAATTCATTAACTAATGCAGTCGGCTGCCTGCTGGAAAATTGAATGCCCTGCAGGGTAAGCTGTTGGAAACAATCCATGCCAAAAAAGTAACGTTGCACCAGCTACAAGAGGTGGTGGGGCACCTCAACTTCTCCTGCCATGTTATTGCCCCAGGGCGAGCCTTTTTGCATCACTCATGTGATGCAATGAGAGGCTTAACTCACCCATACCATAGGGTGCGTGTGACACGCAGTGCGGGATGACTTGGACATGTGGTTGGCATTTTTACGAGATTATAACAGCATCTCTTTTTAGAGACATGATCTATTAGCGAAGTCGGAAATGCAAATTCATTCCAATGCCTCCGTAGCCCTGGGTTTTGGCATAATTTAGAGGGACAAATGGTGTGCTGAGAGTTGGTCTCCCAAATGGCAAGCTGCTGGCATGTGCAAGGATCTTACTCGTCTGGAGTTTTTTCTCATATACGTAGCGACACACTTGTGGGTGTCAGATCTTGCTAATGCAGTAGTCCATTTTTGGTGTGATAACAAGGCTACCTTCCAAGTTATCAACATGTTGACATCATGGAACCCAAGAGCCATGGCACTGGTCCAAGTTTATACCCTGCATTGCCTTCCTCACAGCATTTTGTTTCATGCCAGGCACATTCCTGGACTAGCCAATTCTACAGCCAACACTTTATTGCATAACCAGGAGCAGAGATTTCAGGAATTGGTGCCCTAGGCTCATCAGCTTCCGGAAACTATGCCGAGCACCTTGTGGGAGATTGGCAGCATGAAGTCGAGAGTGCCACCTGGCAGTCTATAGGTCCTATCACACGAACTGCTTATCTAAGATCAGGTAGGGAGTTTTTAGCCTTCAGGGAGAATATGTGGTTGCCACAGGCATGACCCATTCCTGTGGAGCACATTTTACAATTCTGTATCACCTCCCTATGGAAAGGCCTTGCCACAAGGACAGTAGCAGGTAAGTTGGCCGCATTATCCTGTCTGGCAAAAACACATGGGGTAGAGGACAACACATCAGACTTTAGGGTATGACATACATTGAAGGGATGGACTAGGACATCTCACCAGTTGGATGCCAGGTGCCCGATATTGTTGGACATCCTAGTGGGATTCAAAGCACAATGGCCAATATTGTGCTTTTCCCCCTTTGAAGCAACACTATTTCATGTGGCAGTTTTGACTACATTTTTTGTCATTTCGGATATCTGAATTGTTAGTAGGGATGTGTATCGCATCATTAAAATGTATGATAACGATACGATAAGGTCGTTATCATGCATGTGTTTAACGATGACGATACGCTAGAAAAACCTACGATAATCATCGGAGACGATAATTTTCGGGCAATTTTATCGTTTTATCAGACTGCCATATAAATATACCTATAACCTCTGTCTTTTAAAAGTTAGAGGCTTGAAACTTGGTCACAGTGCTTATGGGGTATGCCTAAGTATGTGTATGAAATTTGAGATCGATCCCTCCAACCCTCGATTTTATATGAATTTTTAAAAGATCATTTCCATTCTGACAGGTTGTTGTGTTTATCTTTAACCAGGCAATTCACAGCCAACCAATAATTAGCCAATACTGAATGGAAACTCAAATACCTTTACTTCAGGCAATAAATTTGTAGACACAAAACAAACAGATTAACATAACTAGCCTCCAGGGAGGATTAGGCAAAAACGAAACAGAATAAACAATTGCTTTTCAATTAGAAACCCAAAAAGAGAGTCCTTTACGTCCCAGACCCTAAGTTGTCTTTCTTTTCGAAGCCGCTCCGACTGGCGTTTCACTATTCTCTCCTCGTACCGCTTCCGCCTTCTTCGGCACACAGCCAGTTTAAAAGCATTTACCGGCTCCTCTTCCTCCTCTTGGGATGCCAGTCGAGGTTCCTCAGCTGCGGAGGCGTTTCTCTCCGGCGGGCTAATCTCTGTATTTACATCAGCTGGAACAAAGACTTGGGGAATCAGACCATCTCCTGGTGCCACCGACAGATCCCCTTCAGAATCTGATTCTGCCCCCATCTCTCCCAACTCCTCAACCTGTTTAGGGGAAAAGGAGGTAGACACAACACAGGTCTAAAAGAACGCACGTGGTGAGCTGTGATTCTGATCTGTCAGAACTGAAACGATCTTTAATAAATTCATATAAAATCAAGGGTTGGAGGGATCAATCGCAAATTGGCACATATGTGTAGCGACATGTGACCAAGTTTCAAGCCTCTAACTTTTAAAATACTGAGGTTATAGGCATTTTTTTCTTTAAAAATAGGGCTGCAAAAAATATTGTTTTTCCACGATAATTATTATGAAGATGATACGTTTCACCTACAATATGAATGAAGACGATAATTTTTTTGGTCCAAAATGACAATAACGATAAACAACAATATTTTTTGGTGTACACGCCCCTAATTGTTAGCATTCTCCAAGTGCAACTTGAATGAGTGTGTACGTCAATATCAAGATTTACAAGTTCATGCAGAGGGAATTTTGATAACGCTTCGACGTTCGAAAACTGACCAAGATGGAAAGGGTACCATGGTTCAGGAATGTCTCATCCAATACTTATTAGGGGCCTGCAAACAGGCCAGGCTGGATGCCCTTTAGGATTCCCCTTTGCAGATCTTGAATAATATGTGGCCCTGTTTAAACACATTTCTTGTGTCTGTCCCATCATTTATATCCCTCCGCTCTGCAAATTCCTTTCCATGAACTTCCTTATGTTAACTTATCTTCAGTTCTAAGCCAATGTGTGTTGAAATGCAATTATGTTGTCATGACCTACAGCCAGAGTCAGTGTGACATGCATCCGTGTGTGTGTGTGTGTGTGTTATAAAAGGAACAGGTAGGATCAGTTTACTGACACATCTGCTTCAGAAGCCAGTGTAGGACAGGCAGAGTAATGAAATACAACGAACTCAGGCAGTGGTTTGATAACATTGCAAGTACAAAAGAGTGATGCTGTTTTCCTCTGTGAAATACCTGAGGGTATGTCATTAGAATGATGTTGGTGAAAGAGATGAGTGGGTGGAGGGAATGTTTGCACAGAGTTAGCTATCCAGATGGCCCTTATTAGAAGGGACATTTATATTTGGCCTATACCAAACTCCACAATTAACCCTACAAGATGAAATGGCTTTTCCTTATTACAGGATATCACAGTTCCATAATAAATGATCTTATGGCTCTCTCTCTCTTTCTTCATGAAACCCACTGTGGATCCCTTATTTTGCAAATTCCATCTCTTAATACTACTAAAGCAAGTTAATCCATGACTTTCCCCAGGACCATCAGAGCTGGTGTGCTGATGGACTCAAATTTAAATTTAACAGGTGTCACTAGACCTAGCCTGGACTTTACTCTTTGCTCCATTAACTTTAATGATGGGAGGAATACATCAAACCTGAATAGGCATTTGTATTATAAAACTACATTCTACATTTGCAGCCCTTTTGTCCTGCACAACAGTGATGATTTTGTCCTTACACAGTTTGGCGTGATGCTCACTCCTGTCCACTCCACACACCCTCCCCAAGAGTGGGTGACTAAGGATTTTAACTTATGACCCTGTTCAGATGACACACTAAGCCACAGTGGTTAAGTATTTTCAGCTAAACATTATGGTTTAGCATGTCATATGAACCATGACTTGGCATATCATGTGAACTATTCTCAACCATGGTGGCTACATAACCACAGTTTAAACATGTTCACTATGCATTTGCTGCAAAAGGGTTAGTGGCCTAACCATGGCTTAGTGTGTTATTTGAACAGGTCCTATGTTTAAAATTAGAGCTACATGCAAATAGTCTTTCAAAATTCCCCATTCTATTTCTGGGCAGAGAAACTGAGGAGACAATTTCACTGAATTTCTCGAGGAGGTGAATAAATTCTCCAACAGCTTCTCGCAGGTAGGGTTATAGCACATTTCCCCCCCTCTTTTTCCCCATAAGAGTTTTTGGATTTGATTTTCTCTCACTGCCATTGAAGGGGCACAACAGTGACCATGTTGGCATCCTGACCTCCATTTTTCATGACCCCCACTACAAACACTTTCACGTGGGTTTTTTTTTTTTTTAAATTTCCTCACCTCATATTAGCTAACCACTCTCTGGCTGCCTAAGTGAAGAGTTCTTTGAACCATCTCTCATGATTCAGCAAGGCCTTACACCTTCATTGCTTATGGATTATGTGATTAGTGACAAAAATGCCTTCACTAGCTATATCTTCTGATTATGTGAGTGGGTCCACTCAGCAGAGATTGAAATATCCTTATAACCTCTTAGCTTTCAGTGGACATTGAATCGACTATGTGGTAGCAAAATTAGATTTTACATTCAGCCTCTTAAAATTGTGTGTGTGTGTGTGAGTGTGTGTGTGTGTGTGTGTGAGAGAGAGAGAGAGAGAGAGAGAGCATCTTAAAATTGTGTAAGTATGTGTGTTTTAAATGCCTATTGGACAATTTATCCAGTAGGCATTTATGTGTCAGTGATGGCTAACAATTTTGGCAATTGTGGCACATGTCATGTACAAAATAAGAAGAATGTCATTCTAACTATATTGCTACAATATACTGTCAGTCACAGTACATAGGCAATGCTGTACAGTGCAGTACATGCCTTGCTATGGTTTTGCCATTCATCTACTGACCCTGAGGGCCAAAACAGACATTACTTTAAACCTGTATCTATCAGCTAGATCTTTTTTATTATTATTCTAGAATAGGAATAGCCTCCCGGATCCAGATCAGCCCTCCTGCACCTACTAGAAATGAAGTGTATGGGGGAGATCAGCTGGGTAGCCGGGGAAAGTGCCGTTCCTGATGAAGCTCACTGCTTCTCTGCTGCTTATAGCAGTTGGGAAACAGTGATCTGGATCTGGATCATGGAGGGGGGAATTGTAACCTTGTCCCCTACTAGTGATTGTGACGCAGCCTAGATTGCTATTTTCCTGTTGTTTTAATCTCGCTCCCTCCCAGTGATCACATCCCCTGATCTTGTGTGTGTGTGTGTGTGTGTGTGTGTGTGTGTGTATGTGTGTGTGTGTGTGTATGGCCCCTGACCCAAGACTGAGAGCAAAAAATGTAGCCCAGCCTCATTCCAGAGGGTCCTCCTGATCTATGGGGATGGGCTTTTCTAACACAAAATAGTCATGACATAAGGATACAGTAAAGGTAGGGCTGGTTTAATTATAGTACTTTTATTGAAAATTAGTTTATTTCAGAAAAATAAAACAAAATCCCATCGAACGAAGGGCACTTCCAAGTTAATACATAACAACTGAGATATAAAATGAGTTTCATGGAGGATGAATATCCCCAAAGATGGAGGACTCAGTCTGGATGGGGAATTATCTTTCAGGTGCAATTTGCTCAACAAAGCTAAGAACAGGGGAAGTATAGCAAATATGAAAGGGGGACAGGGTCAGTATAAAAGTGATTCAGTTAAACCACTGTGACTCCTTAATCCACATGAAAGATTAAGTTGCCATATGTGATAGAATAAAAAAACACACCATTGAGCAATGTGGCTTTTATAGAGGTCAACAGGGAGAAAGAAATCCACAAGCAGTGAGGGCGAGAGTCACATAGAGTCAATAAGCTTGGTGATGGACCTTCAGGTATTACTTTTGGAAGAACTTAATCAGAGGTATTAGACAAGTCAATAATAGAAGATATATTACAGGGACCAGGTTCTGCTCAAACTGATTGGAGACTTTTAGACTTACTTTTTTCTTTTATTACTTTTATTTTGTATTGAGTACATAACCTGTAGTCAGTAAAGAAATTAACCTCAAGGGTATCTTTTGACTTGTACAAGAGACTGAAGGCTGCCCTCTGATACCGTGAAGCCTTCTGAGTGCCAGTCTTAAAGGGCCAAAGTGCTAACTTTGAAAAGTAACTTTATCATTTCATGTAGTGTATAAACCATGTAGCTATAGGGGAACCTGTCATTTGACGAGTTGTGATAGAATATACTGTAGAGCTTAAGAAAAGCTGAAATAAACATGACACATACACACCACACAAGTTAATATCATGCACAGGCATGCACACATACACACATACACACACACACACAAAACCTCAGTGTCTAGATAAAGAACCACTTATACAAAACTGCTGAATTTTTGTGAGTTTGGATTTTCATGTTGAATTAAAATGTATATGTTTGATTAGGAGAGTCTTTCATCAAAACCCTAAGCGAGTTGTCCCCGTCTGCTTGGGTTTTGCCCATGTCTGGGGTATTGATCACAATTTAGGCACAGTCATGCAAAAGCTGATTTTTAAGGTTCAAGAGAATTATATAATCTTTGAGCTAACCCACAGAGCTGGGAAGGAGGACTCACAGATAATATATACCAAAGGGTCTTTGCCCATGTTTTATCTTTCAGGTGGGTCAAGGAGCTTCCTCAAACTTGGAGAAAAGAGGGGATCTGCAGGATTGCAACATGGCATATGGGGAGAAGATGAGGGCTGCATATTGCCCAAATGTGGTCTAGAGTAGCATTATATGATTATTATTATTATTATTATTATTATTTAGCAGTTTACATAAACCCCAATCAAATAATAACACATTTAAACACTGAAAATATCATTAAAAACCATAACAATGATTGAAAAGGTGAGTTGAAAAACATATGTCTTAACCTCCTTCCAGAACACAGAGAGAGTGGAGACAAATAAAAACTCCAGAGTTTGGGAGCAACACAGGTGAAAGCCCTTCTCCATGTCCCGTAGGCATCTGCAACTGAGGTTGTCGTCAAAAGGACTTTTCCCATTGATCTTAGTAACCCAGAAGTTTCACATGTAGGCATGTATGAGAATATCATTTCAGTTTGCAAATCACTCAGAAATAACCCACCCACAATCCTGAACATGAACGGGAGGACATTTTCTCCAAAATGTTCACAACTGCTCAAACTTGTTTTCATATTCACAAAATGTATACTTGGAAAATGAACAATTTTCTCAAAATGCACAACTTTTTCCAAATTTTAATTCACCCATACTTTAGTCGGGGGAGGGGATGTGGAAATTTGTGCCAATTTGAGGATTTCTTGTGCAATGTTCCTGTTGGATAGTGTTTTGTATTGCACAATTTTTCCATTTGTGCAAAATGAACAATAATCACAAGTGCAAATCAAGGAGAAGCAAGGAGTGAGCTGTTGTTTGAGAATCCTGGCAAACTCAAACATCGCTGGTTTACCCATCTCTGTTTATACTGCAACAGTTGGTTCCTTGGATAGCTATGCCCCAAAATCAGTGGTCCAACTGGTGGATCGTGACTCAAACGTTGGTCATGAGATCAGTCCAGATGGGTCATGGCAAAGCTGTTGCCACCACGTTGGGCATAGAGAAAATTGTGAAAGTAGGTCCCATGTTGCAGGTTGGGAATCTGAGGTGGGTCTCAGGTCTGGACCAGTTGAAGACCACTGCCCTAAGCCATTTGGAATTTTATAGGTTAATACCAACACCTGGAATTGAGACTGGAATACAATTGGGAACCAGTGTAGATCTTTCTGTATTGGATTGATATGATCATGATATAAGAGGCTGCCCATCCCTGGTATGGAGAAAAGAAAACCAGCCTATGCTTGAACACTGTATTTACATGGAACTGCTTTGATGTACATATGCAGAGGCCTATATGAACTCTGGCATGAGACATCAATTGTGATGCACTCTTTTGAAGACAAGAGATGCATGGAGTTGACACAGAAGCTGCTGGATACATAGCTGGCAAATGGGAACAAAAAACCCCCCTGTTAATCCACATGAGATTGAGGAATTAACACAAATTAGCAGATCGAAAACTAAATTACAGAGGGAAATGTAAAGGGACTCTTAAAGAAACCAACAAGCCCCACCCCTTTAGTTCCCCTGAATTTCCCATAACCTTCTATAAGCAGTAGCTAAGTGGACATCCCCCTAAAAAAACTAACAGGGATAGGGATAGGTCCCCTTTGCAACCCCCTCCCCAGAAATTCAAACGCTGTGTTCAGTACTGTGGTGTCTGGAGCTACAAGCAGCAAAATGTTTCTCTAAAGAATTCTTGGGTTGCCCTCTCTTGGTGGAAATCTAATAAGAGTGGCATCATGGCAGAAGGAATTAGGTTTATTGGAGTACAGGAACACTCCACTAAACTCTTAGGTTCATGCTGAAGGCAAAATGTTACTTTAACTCAGCTTCCCAAAGAACATTCTTCACACCCACACATAGGAGCAGGGATAATTTTCTCATTATTGTCCTTCACATTTTGCTTTCAGGTGTGAGAGTGTGTCTGTGAGAAAGTTTCTACCTTTTGTTAGGCTTATATTAAAAGTTTCATTAAGGGTAATATTAAGTTTCCATAGAAACTGGCTAACGAACTGAGAAAAGTGGAACACAAATCCAGAAGGAAGCAGTTTCACTCCATAGATGAGTCAACTGGGTGTCTTGCATGTGGACACAGTAGACAGAGGAACAGGAAGAGGGAGAAGGCAGGAGTGGATCTCCAACCAGTAGTGGGGATCCCCAAGTTATGCAGGACATTTCTGCACACCTGGCAAATGCTGATAGCAGAGAGCAGCACATGGGTGTGAGTTCTCAGCTGTCCACTGACAGGTTGAAGGAAAGCCAACAGTCACTATTAGCTTCCTTCAGCCTGGAGTCCAAAGGGTTAGAGCACAAGAAGACAATATGCTGTCCATGGGCCCCAGTGTCCCTTCAGACACCTTTCTTGGTGCCTGTTGAGATGCTCTACCTCTTTTACTTTTTATTTTTTATTTTACAGGCAGCTGGGGTGGGCAGGCCATTGGGCACATAGAGCTCTGCAGCCCAACAGAGGGAAATGGCTGTAGGAGCTCAGAAGGAATGGCCATGGGGACTGCCACCAGTGACCCAACATCATCATCATAGAATTATAGAATCATAGAATCATAAAATCATAGAATAGTAGAGTTGGAAGGGGCCTATAAGGCCACTGAGTCCAACCTCCTGCTCAGGAATCGACCTTAAAGCATCCCTGACAGATGGTTGTCCAGCTGCCTCTTGAATGCCTCTAACATGGGAGAGCCCACCACCTCCCTAAGTAATTGGTTCCGTTGTGGTATTGCTCTAACAGTCAGGAAGTTTTTCCTGATGTCCAGCCAGAATCTGGCTTCCTGTAACTTGAGCCCATTATTCTGTATTCTGCACTCTGGGATGATCGATAAGAGATCCTGGCCCTCCTCTGTGTGAAAACTTTTCAAGTATTTGAAGTGTGCTCTCATGTCTCCCCTCAATCCTCTCTTCTCCAGACTAAACATGCCCAGTTTTTTCAGTCTCTCTTCATAGAGCTTTGTTTCTAGACCCCTGATCATCCTCGTTGCCCTCCTCTGAACATGCCCCAGTTTGTCTGCATCCTTCTTGAAGTGTGGTTCCCAGAACAGGACGCAATACTCAAGATGGGGCTTAACCAGTGCCAAATAGAGGGGAACCAGTACCTCATGTGATTTGTGATTACTTCTATTAATGCTGCCCAAAATAGCATTTGCTTTTTTTGCAGCCACATCACACTGTTGGCTCATGTTCAGCTTGTGTTCTACAACAATTCCAAGATCCTTCTCACCTGTAGGATTGCTGAGTCAAGTATTCCCCATCTTGTAACTGTGCATTTGGTTTCTTTTTCCTAGGTGTAGAACTTGGCATTTATCCCTATTACATCTCATTCTGTTGTTTTCAGCCCAGCACTCCAGTCTATCGAGATCACTTTGGAGTTTGTTTCTGTCTTCCAGGGTATTAGTGATCCCACCCAATTTTGTGTCATCTGCAAATTTGATAAGCATTCCCTGCACTTCCTAGTCCAAATCATTAATAAAAAGTTGAAGAGCACTGGGCCCAGGACTGAGCCCTGTAGTACCCTGCTCATTACTTCCCCCTAGTGTGAAAAGGTACCATTGATAAACACTCTTTGAGTCCAATTCTGTAGCCAACTGCGGATCCACCTAATAGTTGTTCCATCTAGCCCACTTTTCACTAATATGTGAATCAGAATGTCATGGGGCACTTTATCAAAAGCTTTGCTGAAGTCAAGATATATTATATCCACAGCATTCCCACAGTCCACAAGGGAGGTTACCCGATCAAAAAAATGAGATCAAATTAGTCTGACAGGATTTGTTCTTGACAAATCCATGCTGGCTTCTAGTCATCACTGCATAGATTTCAAGGTGTTTAGAGATTGACTTCTTTATAATCTGCTCCAAAATTTTCCCAGGGATGGATGTCAGACTGACTGGTCTGTAGTTCCCAGGTTCCTCCTTTTTGCCCTTTGTGAAGATAGGGACATTAGCGCTCTTCCAGTCATCCGGCACTTCACCCATCTTTCATGATTTTGCAAAGATAATAGAGAGTTCTGAGAATTCTTCTGCCAGCTCCCTTATTACTCTTCATCAGGCCCTGAAGATTTGAACTTCTTCAAAGAAATTAGGTGTTTCTGGACCATTTGTTTATCAATCTCAAGATGCAATCCTGTCCCTTCAGCTTGTACTTCACTTTTATCGGGGGCGGGGGCGGGGGGTCACAGACCCACTTTTGGGAGAAGACTGAGCCAAAGTAGGAATTGAGCACTTCAGCCTTTTCTTTGTCATCTGTTGCCAATTTGTCATCCTCATGAAGCAGTTGAACCACCATTTCTTTCCTCTGTCTTTTACTATTTACATATCTGAAGAAAGCCTTTTTATTGCTTTTAGTATCCCTCGCTAGCCTCAGCTCTTTCTCAGCTTTAGCCTTCCTGATACCATCCCAGCACTTCTGTGCTACTAGTTTGTACTCTTCTTTTGTAGCCTGTCCTTCCTTCTACTTCCTATATGTTTCCTTTTTTATTTTCAAGTCATCTCTAAGCTTTTTGTGGAGCCACATTGGTTTCTTCTGTTGTCTTCTATATTTTTTCATTGTTGGAATTGTTTGTAATTGTGCCTTTAAAATTTCCTTTTTTTAAAACTCCCACCCATCTTGGACTCCTTTTCTCATTACGGTCACTTGCCATGGGACCTTACTTATCATAGTTCTCAGTTTATTAAAATTGGCTTTCCTGAAATCCAGAGTATGGCTACATTCAGCTGTTGCTTCCTTTAAAATCAAGAACTCAAGTATGACGTGGTCACTTTCCCCCAGAGTTCCCGTAACTGCCACTTCATCCTCTAAGTCCTCCCTATTGGTCAGTATCAAGTCAAGGATAGCAGTTCCTCTAGTTCCTTCCTCTACTTTGTGTAGGAGAAAGTTATCAACTACACATGTCAGGAATTTCTTGGAGGGGCCACTTTTGGCAGAATTTGGCTCCCAACAGATACCGGGGTAATTGAAGTTCCCCATTACTACTTCATCGGATTTCCTTGAAACATTGGCAATTTGCTTTTCAAAAGTTTTGTCCTAATCTTCTCCTTGATTGGATGGTCGGTAGTAGACTCTGACTGTCATGCTCCTTTTATTCCTTTCCCCATTTATTTTAATCCAGATGCTCTCGATGGGGCTCCCAGGCTCATCCTCTTGTATTTCTGTGCAGGGATAAGTATTTTTAACATATAGTGTGACTCCACCTCCTGTTCTATTTCTTCTGTTCTTTTTTAACAAGTTATATCCTTCAATTGCTGTATTCCAGTCATGGGAGTTATCCCACCAAGTTTCAGTTATACCTATCAAGTCGTATTTGCCTTCATGTAGTAAGAGCAAGTTCATTCTGTTTGTTTCCCATACTGGGCATTAGTATATAGACATCAAAGCCCATGTGCTTTGTAATCTGGCTTCTTTCCTACATTGTTGTGAACATTGTTTTGGGGCACTATTGGAGCTGTTCTCTCTGTTATGGTGCATAAGCTTTCATCCATTGTTGTCTCCCCGTAGAGGATTCAGTTTAAAGCCTTCCTGATGAGGTTCTTCATGCAGTGGCCATACACATTCTTCCCAGCCCTTGTGAGGTGCAACCTGTCCCTTGCCAGGGAACAACATTAAAAGCAAATGTTATAAGATACATAAAACATGTAAAAACGAATACATTATTAAAATACCAATAAAACACTTAAATTTCGACTGTGTAGGCCTCCCGGAAGAGATCAGTCTTTATACCTTTCTTAAATTCCAGAAGACTGTTAAGTTGGAGGATCTCTCCTGGCAGGCTGTTCCACAGTCTGGGAGTAGCAGAAGAGAAGGTCCTCTAGGTAATACCCGTCAACCTAGTTTTCACTGACTGAAGTAGGTTCTTCCAAGAGGACCTGAGAGTGTGGGGCGGATTGTATGGGAGAAGGCAATCCCGCAGGTAACCTGGACCCAAACCATGTAGGGCTTTAAAGGAAATGACCAACACTTTGTACTTCACCTGGAAAGTAATTGGCAGCCAGTGGAGTGATTTAAAGCTGGTGCAATATGGTCACCCCTAGGTGTACTGGTGACCAATCTGTCTGCCATATTTTGAACCAGTTGAAGTTTCTGGACCAGACACAGAGGTAGCCCTATAAACAGCACATTGCAAAAGTCAAGCCTTGAATTTACCAGCGCGTGCACTACAGTCTTTAGGTCTTTCAACTCTAGGAAGGGGTGCAACTGGCATATCAGCCGAAGCTGATAGTAGGCACTCCTGACCTGTATGTATGTATGTATGTATGGCATTCCTATTTCACCCAATGGCCAAATCTCTCTGGGCAGTTCACAGCAATTAACTTCCACTGCTCACTCTGCTGGTTCCATGGAATTGAGACTGAGGAAACTCATCAGATCCACACTGAGCATCCTATGGCTTATGTGCTCAAGCAAAGGTGTTACAACAGCTGTCCAACCCTCATCATGCTTTGGCTAAATGGTGAGTGTTAATCTCCTCAGCTCAAAATGTACAAGCCCATGTGATGACATGAGGGCTGAAAGTCGGAGTGAGCTTGAGGCTCTCTTCAATCCCCCCAAAATCATTATGAAGGCATGTGTTGGGTTAAAAGGAGAGGGTTGGTCTTTGAGGCTAATCTGCACAGGTTTTTTAAGCTGCATGGGGATCCCTTGTTGCATAAGGGGTCACATATGAAAGGTGGGAGAGATAAAACTTGCTCTAATTCAGGGCCATCTGAGAAAAAACTCTTTTGATATGAGACAGATGTTTTTTTCTGACCTTTGAGGTTCTGTTTCTTTCTTTTACTCCCTGAATTGTTCTCTCTTTGTCACCTGATGGTTAAAAGAAGGAAACACTAAATGAAATGAAGGGTGTTGCACTGAGTCTTCTGACTCAAGGAAGTCTTAGGAGGACTTGAAGTCCCTACAGTAAGCTGCATGTTTCAGAATACCAGATTTGGGAGAGATACAATTATAAACAGGCAAAACCTTCATGCTCTGCTTATGACTTTCCTTCATGCTTTGCTTGCGACTTTCCAGAAGTTCCTGGCTGTCTGCCATTAGAGAATACTGGACTAGTTGAAACTGTGGTGTGATTCTGCAAGGCAGCTTTTGTGATCAGAGAAATCCTTCTCCTTTCCTTGTCCATGGTGCTGAAATTTCACATAAGTCAGAATTTTAAGTCAGGGGTGTTGGTTCTCAGTTTTATCCCAAGGGCCAAAATAGTGAACCTCTATTTTGGAGAAGTTGTTTGGGGAGACATTCCTGAGGTGGTGGGGCAAAAGGAAAAAGGGATGGACCCAAAACATCAAAGAACTCTAGGATATTTTAGTTTAAAGCCAGTAACTAATAGAGGTGTGCACTCCACTCTGACCTTTCGGAGGTCCGTTGGTTGTCCGATCTCATGGAGCGGATTGTAGGTGGTTTTAAAACTGCCAGAGATCTTTGGGGCAGAGCAGATGGCCGTCAAACCTCTGAACCAACCCAAAAATATCCAACTGATTTTTAGGGTTGCTGGGAGTCAATGGAGCAGTTCTCCAAAAAAAGGAAAATGCTCAGGTTTTGAGATTGACATATGTGGCTAACCAATAGCCACAGTCTCCTCCCTGTCCCCCCCCCCAATCCCAGTGTTTGGGGGATTGCAAATAATATAACCTATTTGTCCTTGCCCTGGAAACCATTCCTTTGCCAGCTGTTTGCAGTATTAGGAAGGAAGGAGGAAAGAGTTAGTGTGTGTGTGTGTGTGTGTGTGTGTGAGAGAGAGAGAGAGAGAGAGCTTCTTCTTGTTTGCTTGTATTCTTTTTTATTTGTTTACATTCTCTGTCCCTGGTTTTCTTTGGTTCCTGTGTGTGTGCTATAGTTCTTCTTCTTGTGTATACCAGTCCCCAAGTTCCTTGCACCTTAGACCCACATTAGACTCACCCTTTGTGTATTATAGTGTGTGTGTGTGTATGGGGGGAATGGTTTGAGGGGATTTTTTAAAACCTTCTAAAAATCAAGGGATGAAGAGACCTGCTTCAAACTTCGCATGTCTAAAGTGCTAATTAAGAGCTATCATTGTGTCTAGATTCAACTCTTTGGCTGTAAAATGGAGGGAGATATAAGCATTTTGGTTAATTCCCAGAGGCGATAATGGAGTGGTTATCTGAAAATGGAGCAGTTTCTCCTATAGTTAATCCAAAAGGGCAGAGCAAGGGAGCCAACCCAAATTTTGGATCAGAGATCCCATTCAGTGGAGCTCCATCCCAAATTTTGGAGTGGAGCAGACCAGCTTTGCACACCTCTAGTAACTTAGCGTTAGGAAAGGAATGTCAACCTTTCAGAGTGGGAATAAACTGCACAAAGGTTAGGAAACTAGATAACAATTGGTGGTTGGCTAGAAGGGGTGGGGACAGGGGACAGTAGTGTGGTAATCTAGGGAACCCTGGGGGGGGGTTGGATTGTGGCCCCAGACAGCCTGGATTTTGTCCCCGGGCCTGAGGTTCTGCAGCTGAGTTCTAAATAAATTAGGGATGACCTCTTCCAGAAGAAACATCTGAGGAGGTTTTGGGGAAGTTAAATGTATTTTTTTTAAAAAAAAACTGCCAGAATTTCTCATGAGGATTCCACACATTACCATGGTACAATGCTATGAAAGGATTTTCTTACCTCTGAAAGTGGATATCTGAACATTCTGTATAATAGAAAATGTTGCTGATGAGGAATATGTAGATATTCAGAGGATTGTTTCCCACAGGAGACCTTATGTCAACCAGAAGCAGCAGCAGCAGCAGCAGCACTGATATGTGCTGCAGAGAAAAGCTCTTATCTCCAATCATCAACTGATCAGAGGTAAGAGCTTTTCTCTGCAGCAGAGAATGGGTAGGGTCTGGGAGAAAGCATTCATTCCTGTTTACTTCTGAGGCTTGTGTTGCATATGATTCTACTGCTTATGCAAAGTCTTACCCTGCTTACTTGTGAGTAGACATGCAGAGGCTGGGCATTTGGGCTGCTGGTTGAAAGTGCCTCTGAGTGACTCATTCCTGCTTACGTCTGAATAGGCTTAAAGTCAGTAATAATCACATTTCAGCCCCACCCACTCTGCCTTTGGATATACCTACATTGGCTTTACCCATGCCAACAGATGGAATGCAGTCTCCAAGACCTTTCCCAGATTGGAATCTGGCTCTTGGGCTGAAAAATGTTCCCCATCCTTGGTTCTCCACTGGAAATTGGTGTGAAGCTTAAAACAGTATTAAATGGGAAAAAACAGCACTTTGCCACCTTGTGATGGTATTTGCTAAGCATCAAGCAAAAAGCCAACCCCCTATCATTTTAAAAAAAATGACATTCAATTTCTCTTTCCCCCTGGAAGCAGCATAAACATGCCTCTACTTTTGAAGGAAGAGTAAAGATTCACAAGATTAGTGATGGGAATTCTGCACAGCATTATTATATTCAGTATGTATGTTGATGTTGACAAGTTTTAACAGGAGGACTGTTCCAAAACTGTGTGGAAAGTATAACCATTCCACAGAGTTGCAGCTGTAGAATATGTAGATGCAAGTATCCCTTGGTCCCACTCACTTTCACTCCTACAGTGACTATACAGCATACTAGTAAAGCCTGTAACATTTGCATAGAATAGTTTCTCTCTCTTTCTCACTTGTTCCCTTTTCCTGTTGGGGATTTTGGCTGACAGATCCCAGGATTAATATAGTCATTTTGTTTTCCACAGTACTCTATGGAAAAAGTTGTTCTCTCTACCAGCAAAGTTCTACGCACAGAAAAAAGCAAGTAAATTCTGGGTCACTATACACATAAGTGGACTGATTGCTGATCATGCTTGCGAGATAAAGAATCTTAAGCTTTCACAGTGGGATGGGTTTGAAGAATAGGAGAAGACAATGTTAAATTGTTCATCTTTGGTTTTTCTTTCCCCCCCTTTTATTGGACTTTTTGATGTTGTATGCTGGAACCCCCAATTGGGAATCACAGCACAATCTCTCCTACTCTGGAGGCTGGCAGAATGAATATAGAGATTAGAGGGATCCCTGCATTGCAAGAGGAATATGCATAGAACAATTTGGAAAATGAAAATTGTGCCACAACATATTTTCTATTTCACCAAGGCCTGTCTTTCTATACAGAGGGCATTTTGTAACCTGCATGCCAGTGATTTAACTCTGCAAGCATGGAATTTGAGCACAATTGGTCAAAATTAAGTACTGAGATAGGGAGTTTGATAGTTAGATAGATCAGTGATAGGTGGATATTGTGTTTTGCAAGCAAAAGGAGGGGGAAATAAAGACATGAGACAAGTATGAATGTTATGAAATTTGGGTCACATTTATTGAAGATCTGTAAAGGGAAAACTGGGTGGGCCCTAATCTATGTCAGAGTAGATAGGTGTCTCTAAGATTGCCACTCCCAGGACTAACCCCTTTGGGGAGGGGAGGCTTTCCTGTGGCCCCCCTCCTGGGCTACAAAACATCAGGTGAGATGAGGTGAGTTGGCCTCACAGGTAACCCTTATCCCACCATTGAGGCCATAAAATCATCAGTGGAAGGCCTCAGGCATCACCTGCCACCAAACAACAGTGCCACAGAATGATCACCATCCCTGTCCTCTAACCATGCTCACCCCCATCAGCCTACAAGCAAATGAGTCCAAATGGACTTAGCTCCAAAATGTAATAATTTTTCCTAAAGACACTCTCTCCCCACTTACAGTATGAAGTAGGCAAAAAGACCCATAGCTGTTAAGGGAATATTTCAGGTGTGATCATACTAATAGCTAAAGTGAATTATTCATGATTGATTGTAACCTTATTTTATAGCTTCATTTCTCTTTCTCATGTAAGACAAACTGTCTGTTGAAACGAAACTAACAGATGTTTAAAATAGAGAAGTTAAAGAGTTATATTTGCCTTCAGGCCAAAACCGCGGCCGGCATCCTGTCCATAAGAAGTTCCACTTCTTCATGTGTTACTGGCATCTGTCTTGCTTTATGTTTATTCCATTTATCAGCAATTTTAATCGTGTAATCGACAGAAAATATATCTTGTCAGCCTTTGATTGTGCTTGGAAGTAACCTTTGATTAGGTCTGCCCTAATGTCCAACCCCCTTAGAAATGCGAAGCGTGCATATTCTGGACATGTATAAAATCATGTTTCGTGCTTCTGTGTGGCAGTCAGAGATCCCTTCTCTGGCTCCATCAGCTGATGAACTCCTAAATAAAGCTGCTTCTTTGGAACTGAATCATATGTGAGTATTCTTTGGTCTCCACTGCAAACTGAGTTCAGTTGCTTGCGTGAATCTAACTCCTTTGAGTTAGTGGGTGGGTGGTCAACAATCTATGGGAGGGAACTCCCTTCCTAGGTTTATTCCTAGTCTACATATAGGCTAGTTATTGTATCAATGCATTGAAAGGAATTAGAGAGAAGATCTTTCTTATAAGAGATTTTAACAATTAAGTGACCCCTTTCTCATAAGACAGAGTCACCAGGCCACCGAAGGGTACTCAAATTCCCACTACAATTGCCCAGCCAGTTGGACTATGAGCCAAAATTCATACTCCACCCCCAATAGAGTGAACAGATGAACACACACTGCATACAGGGAAAGAGGGAGGGAGCCGCAAAAGATGCTGAGGGATCCAGGCACAGCAGGCTAATAATGCCTTGGCCACCCCATCTCCCAGCCAGTGGTGCAATCTGATCGCCAATAGAGATTGGGCACATCTCTCCCCCCCCTGCAACAGCTTCCTCACAGCCAGGCAAACCAGATGTGGGGGAAAGGCATTTGTTGCAAGGTTCCAAATTTTTCATATTTTGGTCTCATGTATTCTGAAAAAAAATATATATTGTGTGTGTTTTTATTAGGGCTGTGCACGCCCCCTATCTGATTCGGATCTGGATCTGTCAGGTCGGAATTGGGCCTGATTTGCTTTGGATCGATTTGGACCTCCCCGATCTGATTCGAATCTGGATCTAAAGTGAGATCCGGATGCCTCATTTTCCCCATAGACTTGCATTGGGGGAAAGGTCTATAACTTCTTTATTTTTAAAGATATAAAAATGAAACTTGAGCTCATTACAGATGGGCTATAGGTACTCATATGTGCAAAATTTCAGAAACATAGGTGCAAGCGTGTAGTGGCTATTAATTTTTGGGAAATGATCAAGAAACGCCTATAACTTCTTTATTTTTCAAGATACACACATGAAAGTTGGGCACATTACACATGGCATGGAGGTACTCATGTGTACCAAATTTCAGAAACATAGGTGCAGGCGTTTACTTGCAAGGAGTTTTTAAACATTCAATTTTCCAGGCAAACCAGAAGTTATCATTTTTCAAAAATTCATAACCACCAAATGCCTGCACCTCTGTGTAGATGGCATGTAAGTACTCATGTGTGCCAAATTACAGACACAGAGGTGCAGGCATTTGGTGGTTATGATTTTATTTAAAAAATGATCACTTCAGCATTGCCTGGAAAACTGCACTTTTAAAAACTCCTTGTGAGTAAACGCCTACACCTATTTTTCTGAAATTTGGCACACATGAGTACCTACATGCCATCTGTAATGTGCCCAACTTTCATGTGTGCATCTTGAAAAATAAAGAAGTTATAGGCATTTCTTGATCATTTTTTCAAAAATTCATAGCCACTACATGCTTGCACCTATGTTTCTGAAATTTTGCGCACATGAATACCTACAGCCCATCTGCAATGTGCCCATGTTTCATTTTTATATCTTTAAAAATAAAGAAGTTATAGCCCTTTCTTTCCCCCAATGCAAGTCTATGGGGACAAACACTTAAAATTGCGTCTGAATCTCTGGATCGATCCGGATCTATTCAGACTGAACCGATCCAATCCAGATCGATTCAGACCTCCCTCATCCAATTCAGATCTGGTTTATGGAGGTTTGGATCACCCTGATCCATGTCAGATTTGGGATCCGGATCTGTTCACAGCCCTAGTTTTTATTGCCTAGAAAGTCATACGTATTCTGTATGTATATTCCAAATGCACACATTTTGATGCATATGTAGCAGTTAACAGAAGTGTGTTCATGAGATTTTAGAGACATACAGTTTTCTTTCTGCATTTTTCAAATGGGTGGATGCCGATGAACCCTTCTTTTTCTTTTGTTTATTATTTGCAGAAAGCTCAAAAATGTATGGCTTTTTAACTGCAAAATGCATTCAGGTCCATGTTCAGTTTCAGGAGGTATTAATCAGGTACTTCTATGTTAAAAAAAAAAACCTTGGAAAAATAAATTTCTTCCCCATCCATACTAATGTACCATTTTAGGTTAATTGGATTAACCAAAAAGAGTGAAACAAGTTGCAAACATCTGGCCCACACTGTAGCTTTTCATTCTGTAGCTTTTCTGAATTAAATTTTATTTATCTTGAAGGTTTATGTTTTATATTTCCTTGCAATGACTTTCTTGATTTGTGTTTTAATTAGAGATACCACCTGTCACTACCCATAACCATGTGTAGCAGTCATGACTTTGGCAAAGACAGGTCACTAATACAAAGTGAGTAGTTACAAGGTTGATTTGAGTAGGACCTCCTCCTTCACCTTGTGTAAGTACTATCTGTACTGGTCCCATGTAAGTGATTTTAAAACTACAGGATTCTACCTACTACAGTACATATATTGATTGAATGACATACATGGGTCACCCATTCTGACAATAAGCTTGCAATGTTATACCAACTCAATGGGACTTTCTTCTGAGTATGCATGCATAGGCTTGTGCTGTAAACAGTACAAAGAGAGCAGAAATGTATTTTATCCACTGCAGTAAAATGCCTTTTGATTTTAGGAAGATACTATGAACTTTCCTTCCCCCTTTAACACTGCAGTGAAAAAGTGCATGACCTTCGTTGCCTGCAAAGTGTGGGTTAGATATCTAAACACACCCAAAAGCTGTGATTGAGCTCAGTACGTCCAGCACTAAAGTACCATGGAGAAAATGGATGTTGTTGCTAAATATATACTGCTACAACATCATACGCATCATTTGTCATAGCAGGTGACCACAAAATAGCCAGACTGTGACCAAACCACCCCTGGGATTTCAGGCACATGGGGCTGCAATCTGCTTCTTGTATGCCATAAGAGTTGGGGTAAGAAAATTACATTTATACCTGGCTGGAACATCCACTTGAAAATGAATGCCTTATAGCCTACATACCCAATGAAAATATTGTTTTGAGAGTTCCTATGCATACCTATGCAGCAGTATCTATGCAGCATACCTATGCAGCAGTATCAGTAAACAATATTCTGAGAGTACCTGTCCACAATGCATTTTATGTCTTTATGGAACAGTATATAGCAAACCTATATATGGCAGTTGCTGGGGAACATGGGTGGGAAGGTGCTGTTGCATCGTGTCCTGCTTGTGGTCCCCTGGTCGACAGCTGGTTGGCCACTTTGTGAATAGAATGCTAGACTAGATGGACCTTTGGTCTGATCCAGCAGGGCTCTTCTTGTGTTCTTAATGTTAATGTGTTGCATTTATGTTCACAGCATTTCACATATATCAATAATAATAATAATAATAATAATAATAACAACAACAACAATAACAACAACAAATAGTAGCAGTGGTACTAGTATTCCTTTATGGTAGTTGCAGGGCTGGTAATGTTTGTGACAGAGAGAGGTCTGCCATTAATGGGTTTCCTAATAACAAAATGAGACCATGTAGAATTTCCCTCAGTTGATTGCTTTTAAATGTCATTTCAAAATACTTATAGCCAATCTTTCCTTGTACAGTTCAAGGTGGTTAACAACATGAAATAACAGAATTTTTTAAAAGCCTCTAAAATAAAAGAAAGACCACTGCCACCACCAACAGCAACAATAAACAATAGCCAGCCTGCAAAGGCCAAACGCTTCCTAAACTGGAAGGTTTTAATGCTGTGACAGAAGACCTACAAGGAGGTTATAAAATGAAACTCCCCAGTTCCAAAGTCTGGGTGCAATAGCAGAAAATTATTTACACTCATAGCTGTCTAAACTTCTGCTGCTGCTGGGCATAAATTGTACACTCATATATCACAAATTAGGGGTATGCAATGATCCTCCTGTCCAACTCAGAGTCCTTTTCAACACTTCAGAAAACACCCTGCTTCTGCTTGGACCAATTCAGAGTCATTCTGCTCCAACTCGGTTCTGAACCCAAGTTGAGGTTCAAAAACAGAGGCTTCATGCTTCCCATTGACTAACATGGGGAAATTTAAAAATGGCTATAACCTTTTTTTCCCCCTCTTGGTCAGAATTGCTTGGTATTTAGGGACATAGTAGCCCCTTAGTACATCTGCTCAATGTCATGAAAATAGGTGTGGGAGTGCTACATATATTTTGATTTATATTTTTAAAGGGGGGTGCAAATATTTTTTATTATTATTATTTGTAGGCAGAATTGGATGAAATTTGCAGGAATAGTTATGCCAATAGAGGGGATCAACCCTGCCAAATTTCAGAATGATAGTCGACGTCTCTTTGTGTGTGTATGTGTGTGTGCAAGATCAGCCTTGACATATTGAGAGTCTCTAAAAGAGGATGCACATAACCCCCTACGTTTCTAGTGAACCATTCTTCTGACAATTACAGGCATCACAGAGTTGTCCCTGAGTAAGAAACCTGCAAAGCTTTATAAGGATAGGTTGAATCATGTCAGAGTTTGTGATGCACTGCACTCTCTGAGCATGTACAGAGTGCAAGCACACAGCAGCGGAATAACAGCAGAGCTCACTGGTAGCAGACAGATGTCCTGGTAATCAGTAAACACTCAGACACAGCAGTGTTTTAAACTACTAACTAAGTTTACTTACAAGTATTTACATAGAACAAAACATTCCTCTAATATCTTCAGCAATACTTCCAACCAACCATAACCTACCACTAACATTCACCATCATCATCACCCACACTGTTTCTCCACATGCTGTACATTTATAGCACTGTGGACCTATCACAGCGTTGGCTGCATATCTCCCCATGTGTTGCTATGCCTCACAGCACACAGGGAAGAAACCAAATGACCTTGGTCTTTAGGTGCTTACCAGCTGCACTTGATTTGGCAACTGTTCAGAGTACTTGAGATATCAAGTCATCTCTCTTTTACTTTTCTTCTTAGTAACAGAAAAAATACATTTGCTTTTATATTTAAACAAATAAAATCTTAACACCCCTCCTTTTTTCTGTAACTAACAAACATTTTCATTCTGTCTGACATTCTAGCATTCCAAGCTGTTTTGACAATTGTTCATGTCTTTGTACATTCAAAGGTTTTGTGAATACATCAGCCACATTTACCTCGGTGTTACAATAAACAAGTTCAATCAATCCATCATGTACAGCTTGTCTTACGTTGCAGTAACGAATATCAACATGTTTATTCCTTGCGTTCACCCTTTCAGACTTTGCCATATGAATGCAAGTCTGATTGTCTTCAAAAACTTTAATTGGAGTTTTCACTTGCAATTTCATATCTTTCAGCAACTGGATGAACCAAATTATTTCTGTACAAGCCTCAGACAATGCTGAGAACTCAGCCTCTGAGGTAGACAGGGCAATTAACCGTTGTTTTCTGGATTTCCACCCCACTAAACTGTTGCCCAGTTTTATTACAATTCCTGAGGTGGATTTCCTGTCTTGACTGTCACCAGCCCAGTCACTGTCTGTGTAACACTCTAGTGATAATGTGTCCAATGGTCTCAATTCTAAAGACACATCAATAGTCCCTTTTAAGTACCTGAATACTCTTTTAACTGCTTGCCAGGCACTATTCGTTGGTTTGGACACAAATCTGCTCAATATGCCAACTGCATTAGCCAAATCTGGCCTAGACCATTGAGCTAAATAGAGTAGACTTCCTATTGCTGACTGGTATAGGTCTCTGTCACAAAATTCTGTGTCACTGTCATTACATTGAAAACCAGCCACCATGGGAGTTTTAACACTTTTACATTCCTCCATGTGGAATTTTGCAAGCAGATTTTTGATTTTCTGTTTTTGACTTAACACATAAGCCCCTTTTTGCTTTGTGACTTCCACTCCTAGATAGTCATGGATTGGACCCAAATCCTTTAATTCAAAATATTTACTCAGTTGCTCTGCAAATTCTTTAACCTGAGTTTTTGTTTTTGAAATTAAACATATATCATCCACAAAAGATAACAACCACATTTGTTCACTGTTGACACCTTTTGTATATAAACATGGGTCAGCCATTCCATTTTTGAAACCCATTGACTCCAATGCTTCATGCAAACACTGGTTCCAATTCCTTGCTGACTGCTTCAAACCATAGATAGCTCTGTTTAATTTGTACACAGAGCCTGGCACATTTGACTCATAACCAGGAATTTGAGCCATGTAAATCTCTTCCTGTAATGGTGCATTCAAATATGCTGTCTTTATGTCAAAATGATTCACCTGACAATCATATTTTGCAGCTAGAGTTAGCATTACTCTCATTGACTCAGCCTTCACAGTAGGTGCAAAGGTTTCATCATAGTGCACATTCTTTTCCTGTGTGAACCCTTTTGCCACAAGTCTAGCCTTATACATTGTCTCTCCTGACATCAGCAATTTCTTTTTTGAACACCCACCTACAACCAACCACTTTTTTACCTTTTGGTAGCATTGTAGGGGTAAACACATTGTATTTTGCCATGGCTTCCATTTCCTCATCCATAGCCTCATACCATAGATTTTTCTCTGGATTTGACAATCTTTGAACATCTGCATAGTTCTCTGGTTCATAAGATATTTGACACACTCGTACTTCATTGGCCGTATATCTCTCAGGAGGTATTCCCTTTGTACTTCTTTCTGACCGTCTGGGAATAAAAACATTTCTGTTCTCTCCCTCCTCCTCCTCTTCCTCCTCCTTCTTAGGACTTGAAAGAGTTGTGGAACTGTTTGTTTGTCTCTCTACTGGCTGTGGTGCTCTGCCTATGTTTTCCTGTATAGGCAAACACACTTCACTGCCGTGCAAACGTTCCCAGTCACACTGCTCCTGAAAACTTGCTGATCTAGAAATTACTATGTTTCCATTTCCAGCATAAAACCTGTATGCTTTTGAACTAGGTGCATAGCCTAGGAATTTCATTTTCCTGGCTTTTGGCTGCCCTTTCCTCCTAGCCACCTTGGGGATGTTCACCCAGGCATCACTCCCAAAAACTCTGAGATGAGCCAGGGATGGCTTCTTCCCAAACATGAGGAAATATGGAGTGTTATCTATTGCTGAGCTCCAAAGCCTATTAGCAATATAATTAGCTGTTAGCATTGCTTCTCCCCAAAAATGAGCATGCAACCCAGAGTCTGTCAACATGGCATCTTTCATTGTTTGCAGAACCCCATTCCTTCTTTCTGCAACGCCATTTTGCCATGGTGAATGTGGAGCAGTTCGTCTCGCTGAAATTCCTTTCTGCCTAAGCCATTTTTGGAACGTTTCAGCCATAAACTCCCCCCCTCTGTCTGTTTGCAATTGCTTTACTTTGGTAGAGAATTTCCGCTCCACCCAACTCAGCCAATCTTTGAAAACAGTAAACGTTTCACTTTTGTTTTTCATCACATAACAAAAACCATATCTAGTGTAGTCATCCACCAGAATTAAAGCATACTTTGCCCCTCCTAATGTTGCAGTCATAGGACCAATTAAATCTGCATGTATTATCTCAAATGCTGCCGTGGCAACTCTGTTACTCTTCTTACAGATTGGAGCAACCTTGGATTTAGCCACCTTACATGCAGTACAGTCTAGATATTTGTCACAGGCTTTTACATTCAGTCCTACACACATTTCAGGCATTTTTTTCAGTATTTGGAACCCAACATGTGCAAGTCTCCTATGCAGCAAATGCACACAATCATTATGCAAAGGTGTGTTATTCATAACAGAATTTACATTTCTAGATGTTTCTAGACCTTTAGGCAACATTTCATAAAGATTGTTCCTAAGTACACCTAAAGCTACAACATTGTTTTGTTTGCTCACTTCACACTTGCTGTTTGAGAATGATACACAATATCCTTCCTTATCCAAACAAGATACACTTAACAAATTGTGTTCCAAACTTGGCACACACAGAACCTTGCTTACAGTTTTATCAATACATGGCACATATACACAACCTTCTGCAGTCACAGCTGAAGATTTGCCATCTGCTAATGTAACATGGTCCCGGCTAGCAGAATGTAGACTTGTAAACAAACTCTGGTTGTTCACAATATGCTGACTGGAACCACTGTCCATCAACCAGGTACATTCTGGGTTGTTCTCTGCAGCTTTAACTACGGAGACCTTCGGTTTAGCAGATTTTTTCTTGCTTGTTGCTGCTTTCTCCTTCGTTTGGTTGGGACAATCTCTCCGCAGATGCCCGGGCAAACCACAACGAAAACAGCGCCGAACTGCAAACACTTTCTCCTTATCTTCACAAGCTGCTTGTTTAACGTGGGTGTCTCTAGGCTTGGCAGTCTGCCTCTCTTGCCTCTTCTTTTCTTCTTCCAGCAATCGGCCGGTCAGAAAACGAAGCGTGAGCTCGGATTCTTGCATTGCTTCCAGGCTCAAAACAAGATTGTCCCACGAATCATCCAGTGAGCTGAGAACGACGTACACTTTGTGGGACTCAGTGAAAGACATGCCGTGCTCCTCCAGATCCGCAAACAGTTGCCTCATCATGCTTAAATGTGCAGATATGCTGGCTCCTGGTTCAAGTTGTGCTCTGTACAATTTTCTTGTTAGCATAACTTTGCTGGCTGCCGTTTCTCTCACATAAATCTCTCTGAGAGTTTTCCAGCATTCCTGCGCGGACACCAGCCTCCTTACATAAACAAGTTGGTTATTTTCTAAACACAAGATAATGCTTGCCAAAGCTTTCTCTATGTTTCTCTGCTCGTCTTCATCTGGCTGAGCTGGAGGGTCACAGACAACCGTCCATAAACCTTCCCTCCTTAGATATTGTTCCATCTTAATGCTCCAAGCCAGATAATTGTTTTCATTTAGACGATTGAGTGGTAGATTAGCTGCCGACATACTTGCTGCCATCTCAAATTACTGCACACAGATGTCTTGCTTGCTTTTCAGCTTTCAGCCCCTCCAAGGCACTCAGCAACGACACTCACCGGACTGCAGATTTGAGAAGTCACTCTTCACTTCCAGGATTTTCACAACGCTCTGCCACCACGCAGGGAGTCCTCTAGGCTGTCTGGACACTCTGGACACCTTGGGTAGCCTTGCAGCCCTAGCAGCCCTAGCAGACTGGGCCCAGAACCTGTCAGAGTTTGTGATGCACTGCACTCTCTGAGCATGTACAGAGTGCAAGCACACAGCAGCGGAATAACAGCAGAGCTCACTGGTAGCAGACAGATGTCCTGGTAATCAGTAAACACTCAGACACAGCAGTGTTTTAAACTACTAACTAAGTTTACTTACAAGTATTTACATAGAACAAAACATTCCTCTAATATCTTCAGCAATACTTCCAACCAACCATAACCTACCACTAACATTCACCATCATCATCACCCACACTGTTTCTCCACATGCTGTACATTTATAGCACTGTGGACCTATCACAGCGTTGGCTGCATATCTCCCCATGTGTTGCTATGCCTCACAGCACACAGGGAAGAAACCAAATGACCTTGGTCTTTAGGTGCTTACCAGCTGCACTTGATTTGGCAACTGTTCAGAGTACTTGAGATATCAAGTCATCTCTCTTTTACTTTTCTTCTTAGTAACAGAAAAAATACATTTGCTTTTATATTTAAACAAATAAAATCTTAACAAATCATTCATGCAGAAAAGGATTTTTTTTTCCATTTCGAAGGGGGAGCGGGCATTTCTCTTCCCTTTCCCTCCCCTCATATCAGATTCTGTGGATTTGCATACCAGTTTTTATTGGATGAGGGGGAATTTACACAAATGCATATTTGCACAAATGCACATTAGCACTAATGCACATTACCCCAGGTGCCCATTAGTGCACATGCACATAAGCACAAATATGTATTACCACATGCACACATATGTGCATTAGTACAAATGCACATTTGCAACAGGAACAAAACTCTTGTACATCTCTTTTTAAAAAAGAAGAATCCAATTCCTTCAATTAGCGGATGACAGAATGAAGGATGCCTGACTACCTCTGAAATGTAGACGGAACAGGTTTAACAAAATCCGTACCTCACTAAGAATGCCTGACTAGGTGCTTCTGTTGGCTTTGCTTTACAGCACATTTTGTCAAAAATGAGGCTTTGTGTTGTTGTTGTTATTATTATTATTATTATTATTATTGACAGAAGAAACTTCAAACTCCTATGTGTTGAAGCACCACATCTGCTTTCCCCCACTTCCCAGTAGGCCAGTCATCTATAAAATGATAAACTTGGTAAATGCTGTGTCTTCAGGATATCAAGTTGAAAAGTCTGACAGCAGAATCAAGACTTTTCTGTTCTCAGACTGTTCCAGTTCACTGGCTGAATCTATAGAGTAAGAACAATTGGAGCATAGGTCAGTCTGGTGCTGTCATTATTTTTACTTCATGTTTCACCAGTGCACTCACAGAGTGTGAAAACTGACTTGAGATTGGCAGAAGAGACAGTATATGTAAATAACAGGGTTTTGCACCTCTCCGGATAGGTCAGGTAACTTCATTTCATTGTCGATACCACAGCAGTAGAGTAACCGGCGTGGCGTGATCCGCTAATGATCTCAAATCCTCTAGTTTAAAAAAATGCCTGGTTTGAAGTACAGTCTTGTGTCAAACAACAGAAGAGTAATAGGGGATCTGAGAAGTGGGGGGAAGGAACAAAATAAATAAGAAGATGCTTCATTGGTATGTCTTTTGAACTGCTGCTGTGTGATATGATGATGATGATGATGATGATGATGATGATGATGATGATTGTGGAAAAACTGAGCTGAATATCAAATTGTAAACAGGAATAGGGATCAAATAAATAAAGGGAATTTTGGAAATTCAGTTGCGACCACACAAATAGAAATGAAGAGGTAAGGCATCATAAAGGTGTAGAAGCTCAGGCCTGGGTATCAGATCCCAAACTGACACCACCCCTTCACCTGGCCTCACTCCAACCATTTACCATTTGGTGCTCTCCAGGCCTTTTGTCCAGCTCAACCTAGGCTCCCAAGAGCATCTCTGAAATGGAATTTGACATTTGGGCTGAAGGTGGTTCAACACCCCTGCAAAGTACTTTGGGCAAATTAGAGCCACAATTTTATTAAATTAACACAAGGGGATATGCAATGGAAGTAGCTGTGTAGGCATTGTTACAGTTAATGAATATAGGCAAGCAGGACCCAGCCCTGTCGAAAGACAGTGCAATGGCTTTCCTCACAGCCAATAACTCGATATTTAGGTGTTGAGGAGGACCCTCTTCAGCCACAGCCCAATACCCATGAATCCATTGTTATTATTATTATTATTATTTACATTTCTATATTGTCCCATAACCAAAGCTCTCTGGGCAGTTTACATACTCCATGTGTGTGGGTGACTAGAACTCTAGGTCATTACATGAAGCTGATTGGTGAAGATTCAGGACAGATTAAAGGAAATACTTGTTCACATAGCACATAGTGAAACTAAAAGGGGGTTGGATAAATTCCTGGAGGAGAAGGCTATCAATGGCTACTAGCCCTGATGGTTATATGCTGCATCTAGTATCAGAGGCAGTAAGCCTATGTACACCAGTTGCTGGGGAACATGGGTGGTAGGGTGCTGTTGCACTTGTGTCCTGCTTGTGGGTTCCTGTTTGATGGCTGATAGTGTGAATAGAGTGCTGGAATAGATAGACCCTCGGTCTGCTCCAGCATAACTCTTTTTATGTTCTTATACTCCATTTGTGCTCTGAAAGGGTTTCTTTCCCTGAGTGTCACAGCCTGGCAAGCAAGTGTGCAGAATCTCTTTTCACCTTCTTGGCTCCTCCATTAACTTAATGATAACTAGTGTGTATGTACACTACTCAGACTATCTCACCCAAAAGAAGTAAGGCAGGTGGATACCAGGAGGAGAGCCTTCTCTGCTGTGGCACCCTGGCTGTGGAATGAGCTCCCTAGAGAGGTTCGCCCGGCACCTACGTTATACTCTTTTCAATGTCAGTTGAAGACCTTTTTAATTTTCCCATTATTTAAACATTTTACCATCTTAGTCTTTTAACTTCCCTGTTTTAAATCTGTATTTTAAATCTTTTCTTTAAATCTCTGTATTGCTGCTTGGTTTTAGTCTGGTTGAACTTTTATATTGCGTTTTTACATTGTGGTTTAAGTTTTATACTTAAATTGTACTTTATGGTTTTGATTTTTTGTGAACTGCCCAGAGGGCTTCGGCTGTTGGGTGGTATAGAGATGCAATAATAAATAAATATTGTGATCAACTTGACCTGACTGAAAACAAACCCATATCACGACTAGCCAATTACTGTCCCCCAGGCATGGATGTATGAGAATTTCATTTTTGCCCACAAAACATGTGAGCATGCCCCACACATACATGGCATAATCATGAGTACACTCAAGGTGTTCATAAATTGTCGAACATTTATTTTATTTATTTATTTATTTCATTTCTAACCCGCCTCTCCATCTACATTGAGGCGGGGAACAACACTAAATATAAATATAAAAACAATAAAATAGATAAACCATTAAAACAGATAAAAACAAATACATTATTAAAAACATCTTAAAATTAAACTGGATAGGCCTGCCGGAAGAGAGCAGTCTTCACGGCTTTCTTAAATTCCAGAAGACTGCTAATTTGTCGAATCTCCTCCGGCAGGCCATTCCACAGCCTGGGAGCGGCACGTTTGTCTCATTCCCAATTCCCAGTACAATTTGTGTTTCTGGGCCTGGTATCAGCACCCAGCATCCTCAGGCAGCTGCAAGGGCCCCAGCGCCCTGGCAGGACCCATCACTGTTGATGCTCTGGGTCTGAGTTTACACCCTGCACACTGCAGTGGCAGGAAGCTGTGAGCCATCCACCATTTTAAATTTCCCCCATTTTTCCAAAGTGATGCTACATCAAGGCATCGTGGGTAATGAAAAATGTAGGTTGCTCACAGTGGCTTTGTTGCTGCAGCTCAATGGCCTAATGATCTTGGATTATAGCTGTGAGCAAATAGCCTCTCCAAAAAAAAACAAAAAAACATGGGAGACAAGTTCACTGATAAATTGTCAGTGAAATTTGGGAGACAATTTCACTGAATTTTTTGAAGGGGAGGAGAAATTCTCAGAGTTTCTCATAGGTAGGACTCCCCATTGGCAGGGCTTGTAGTACAGTTTCTTTCAGTTTTGTATGGTTTTTCATGCTCCAACAGCATCAACTATCTGTGCATCCTCCACAATGCACATGTGTGAGGGGGGCAGTATTGTGCCTAGCTCCAGGAATGAGGTAGAGTTAGTGTTCTGCCAAAATCTGTCCTCCAATTTCCTGGAAGTTTTTTTTCCTCCACGAAAGGGGCTTCTGTGGTTCTTCCTCATTCTCAGGGTATTTTGTAATTTATTTTTGTGATGTTCTTGATCTTACCTAATCACTGCTAACCTCCCAGGCTGCCTATACTTCCTAATCTAAAAAGGCCCAATGGGAGGAATTAGCTCATGATGCCTTCCACTACGCTTTAATTAAAATGTAGGAAGCTGAGGAGGCTACAGGATGCAAGAGAGATGATTGTTCAATGATAAACAGGACACTTGTGTTCACTCCTTGGCCACCTCTTAAGTATGGAAAGCCCAAAATAATTGCTCTGAAATTTTCTCACCATTGAATTTCCTTTCAAAAGCAATTTTGGGGTCCACCAAATTCAGCATTTTGCCTGTGACCCTCATCCCTAAAAATATCTGCCCACCAGTCAAATGGTAGACCTAACCAGTTGTGGCTATGTGCCTCTTGAATTTCATTGAGTCGATGGTGATGAACAGAAGAATGGAATTAGTAGGCATTAGAAGCAGAAAAAGACAGAGTTCCAACTTTCAGGCATCCAGGGAAATTAAATCTAGGGTGACACTAGGCTGACCATATGAAAAGGAGGACAGGGCTCATGTAACTTTAACAGTTGTAGAGAAAAGGGAATTTCAGCCATTGTCATTTGTATGCAATTTGTCCCTGGTGAAATTCCCTCTTCATCACAACAGTTAAAGTTGCAGGCACTATACTAGAGTGACCATATACAAAAGAAGGCAGCCTAACCACTAACTTCCTGGTCAGATCCTTAAGTAGAAATGGTGAGTACAATAGCCTCTCTTCCTTCTTTATTACTGCAGAAATCTGTTCCCAATAATTGACAAGGCTACCTCAGCCTTTGACAGCTGTGGTATCTTGCTGTGGTTGGTGCTTCAAAACAGGTGAAGGCAATGTCATTCTGTTTAATTTTTAAATGAACTTCATATACATCAAAGACCAGCTGCAATGCTTGCAGAGTCAATGACTATTGAGCTGGAACTGCCAAGACCAATGGCATGGGTATGTCAAATTGAAACATGGAGGATGGGCCAAGCTGCATACGAATGGCAGTAGGCCTGCCTCCGGCTGTACTGGCTGAAATCTTCTTGTTGTTACATCTCTAATGCCAAATTACTGGAGCCAATGATAGACGGTTTCATTTCCTCCACCTCAGCCTCTCTTACTGGAAAAACAACAACAACAACATGCTTTTTAAAAAAATGGAATTCCCTAATTGTATGTGAGCCAATAAAATTATCTAGATTTGAAGAACATCCCAGAAGAGGTATTCTTTATGCTACTTCAAGGACAGTTATCTTTGACCTTGTTATATTCTACTTTCTAGCCATCTTCATATATGCCATTAGGCCATTTGTCTTGTGGTTATTTCTCTGTTTAAGTTCTAGTGGAGCCTAATTATCACCAAGCCTTCATTGAATTCCTATGCATGAGCCATTGGCAGACTTGACTGCATCACCTCTCACAGTCCATTGTTGGAATATAACTGAGAAGGGCTTAAAGACATTTCCACCTTAGTGCAATTAAAATTATTCAGAACTGTGGGGAAACAATATCATAAGTTAGGCATAACAAGAAGTGACTGACTCTTGGTAGTTAAAGAGCAACTGGTTCCCTATGCGCTCACACATCCAAGTTTGTTTATAAAAGCAACACATTCACCTGCAAAATTAATAACTGAAAGGAGATATACAAACACAAGGATAAGAACAAAGTAAACTCCAAGCACAGAAGAAATAATGAAGCACAAAGAAGAGCAGAACCAATTAGTAAGACCTGGTGGAATCTCTCTTCCTCCCCAAGCCATCTCCAAAAAACAAAGGGCAATGCCCTTAGTGGAAGATAAAAGTGATCACATAATTAACAAAAGCAACAGAGAATGCAGAAGAGAGCTTGGCATCATATATTACTGGGGGGATATAAGCCAAACTGATGAAATGTGAGACTCAATGTTCCATTTGTCAACTCGGATAAAAGAAATGTTAGCTCTTGCCCTGGCTTCGGCTGATGGCAATACTTGCCTTCTCATTATCTCTATTCTGTTTAGATTTTAAAATCCTAAAAAAAAGAAGTTCTCACCTGCTTCACTTCCTTATACTCACTCTTGTTGGATCAAATCAGAGCCATGCTCATAATCACAGGTTTGGATTTTGGGAGGGGGTGTCATTTAAGTTGGGCATAAATGCCCCTCCCCACCACGCACATACACCCCCCCCCCAATATAAACAAACATTTTCAACATCATATTTTTCCCTGGTAGTTGCTGCTGCTTTAGTGCTATTTTTCTGCTTCTTTTTCTTTGGTGAATTTGTTCATAACTCAGTGGTAGAGCTCAATGTTCTGGCAGTGCCAACCACAGAGTTTTGAGGGCTCTTGGGCAAGGCACTCTCAGCGCCTCCTCCCTTACTAAGAACATGCCTACACTTAAGGGACTAGAGGGAGGGAGGGGGGAGGATCGCGGACTTACCTGCTTCCACGATTCTCCCCAGACGTCTACACCACCACGCGATGTTCCAGAAAGAAAGAGGGACTTTGCAGGGCACTGCAGGTGACTTTTTCCTTTTTCCTTTTTTTTTTTAAGGAAGAGGAGCTGCATGGCCCAAATCCGCCTGAAAAGGGGAGGTAAAAAAACAACAACGCTCCCAACTCCACTGCCATCCTGGGGGTGGCGAAATTGCTACCCCACCCCCATGGGCACGGAGCAACCTGTGCAGCTCCGTGCCCATTTTACGACCTGGGACAGTGGAAAAACTAGTATATCCCCAGTTTCCACTATCCCAGGGTTGTCCTGGGGTCATCCCCAGGTCATCCCCGGTTGCCACCAGGATCCCCTGTGCATCATGTGGATGCACAGGGACAACCTAGGGACAACCCTGGGATCAATCCGTGGTGTAGACATGGCCTAAGTCTACCTTCTCGATACCATTGTCACAAGCTGCTGCTGAGCCTCCCCCTTGTTTTCATCATCACTCCCACTTGCTTGCTTGCCAGGCAGAAAGCCAATGAGCAAGCAGGCAGTTGCATCTACTGCACCTCCTTTGCACTCATTACCTGGATCAGAGCAAGAGGGAGGTGAATAAGCAGGTTGTAAAGGTGAAGAGAAGGAGAAACTCCAGCAAGCTCTTCTCAGTGAGCTTCTGCTGGGATGCCTGGCCATGCCTTTGCTTGATACTAGCTCTGACTCCAATCTTCACTCCCTGATATTTTCAAGTAAAGGGTTTCTGGCAATGGGGGTGGGTGGGGATACCTTGCCAATGGTCCAGGAGAGATCCTTCCAGTTTAAAATAAGCAATGCTGGACTAAATGAACCTAGGGACATGTGAATCAGTAAAACCCAAGCTCATTGGTTCTCTGAATCCCACCTCAGAGCTCCTTCTGACTGAATTTTGCATCAGATTGCAAGCTTTGTGGTGGGGTGGGTGTAATTTTGTGCACATTTTCCAAAATATTTGTATCAATTGTGTGAGTGATTGAAATGTACACATTTTTCTTGCATTGGTTAAAGTGTGTTTGTGCACAACTATGTAAGCAATCAGACTACACTTTTGTGATGTCGCTGAGGGCAAGTGAATGTGAGTGAGAGTATAGGCAAGTGCAGGCAATATAAACAAATGAGAAAATATTTTCAAAAAGACGGCTAATTTTTTTACATAAAAGGTGAGGCACTTTTGGGTACTGCTAAACATGCTCACCAAAGACAATGAATAGTTTCAGCACAGTTCCAGGTCAAATATCACCACTGAGCTACTACAGCATTTCTAGTATGAATCAGATTTGCACTTCTATGAGTAGGAAAGGTATCTTTCAATCTCATCTCGTTTTCCAGGTGTCACTGTTTTGACCCCAACTGAACCTTTATTGGCAGATCTGTTCTTTAGCATCACTAATGTAGAGCAGCTGGTGTTGCCTGTTCCTTTCTAGCGAAAGATCCCAAGACTGCTCAGTGGATATACACATGCAAGGTTTCATATGAAATCCTATAGCACAATGACTTAGATGACAGGAATCTAATTTCACAGAGGATGTTCCTGGACCTCAGAATTCAGACTCTTGGGTATCAATCAATGCCCCCCTAAGCACTCAGCTGTTTGGGCAAAGGCAGATGAGCTCCAGATGAATGAGATCACATCAGATGAGCCAGATAGCCAGAGGGGCCCATCACAACTCTGCCAGAGCAGGTCCATTGTGACAACAGAACAGATCTGCCAATAAAATCAAGAGAGATAAGCCAAGAGGAAAGGGCAGAAGAAGAGGAGGAATGGACACTAGAGCTGTGGAAAATGCAATAATGTGCAGATGCTTAGGAGAACAAGGAGTGGTGGGAGTTGGCTCTGGTTTGCCCAGGCATGTTCAGGGCTTGGTGATGTCTGCAACAATTGATACATTGCACATGTGAATATGCCATCACAGATCAAACACCACAAAGAGGACATCCATATCAACCCACATCATGTCAAACACAATGTGTTCCAATAAACACATTCATGAACCAGCCCTCTTGCAGATGAAGAGAGCATGGGAGTAACTGGACTCAGAGATATCACACCTCAAGTGTGCACTGGTGTGCATCCCTCAAGGCAAATAACCCCCTTTACCCAGGAATAATTTAAATCCACATTTTAAAGGACCATGTGTGTGTGTGTGTGTGTGTGTGTGTGTGTATGTAGAATTGTCCTCGGTGAACACACAAGCCGAATTCACCTGTGAACATTTTTCATGGGTCTAATATTGTACTGTTTTTAAAGCAAAGCAATTTCACTGTGTCAAAAAGATGCACTTCAGAGCATTTGTCTAAGTATCTTAAGATTGCTTCATCCAAGTAGATGCAAACTTTTTTCTCTCCCACTTTCTTCGTATTTTCACAGGAGTTTATTACACTGATTGGGGGCAATGCCTCACTGGGTTCCTATGTTGTAAAATTAATGAGCAATATCTGTTTGTCATTTTCTGTACAGGCACACTGTGGCTTTTCCTGGAAAAATATATATATACTGGATTACCTTTGCTGGAAGTCCAGCAGTCACAGGAGGATTAATGAACTCCTTGCCACAAGTCAAAATGATCCCCTACTGATACCATCTGGATGTTGACTGGAATCAACTTTCCTCCTACTGCTGGGAGCTTGGAGTTCAGCTGGTGATTAGCTTCCTATACGGGAGTCTTTAAAAATGGTGATTAATCAGCAGGATGCATTGATGGGTTGCTTTTAATTCCTCTGCTTCATTGGGTCAGGGACTCAGGAAAGAAACACAAGACTACTTAGATAATCAATGTTTTTTTTAAAAAATGTCTCAGATTGGCAATTACCTTTTAAATCTTTTTTTTTTTTTTAGGAGGAGGAGGAGGAGAGAGAATTTCACCTAATAAACAGTGTCCCTGGCAATCCATTTCCTTGTTCTTCATAAATAGCAGCCCTATATAATTTCATCAGTTTAAATCTACAGGCATAGGGTCATTTAAGCAATCATTTAGTCTTTTGTTTCCTAGGTAACAGACACATCAAGAGATGAAATATGGCCACCCACTTTCTCAGCCTCTTTTATTTGTTCTCAGGCTAATCCATATAATTTTTTAGATTCTTTACATTTTCCCCAACTTTATTATTTTCTCCCCCACTCACACTCACTGACTTTACTATTAGTTGGCTGTTGAGTGGAACATTTATTGACTATTTCATTAGTACTGAGAAAAATGCCACAATTATATAAATGAAAACTTAGGCGGGGTGCATGTGTCTAAATGGATGTCTGTAGTGAATAACTTTATGGAATTGACAAGAAAAGATTCTGCAAATTGAATATGTGACAGAATGATAAAAACCATTATTTTGCACTGTTCTGCAGGGAAGTTGTTGCTTAAACTGAAAATTAAGGAGCTGGGGGGTGACAGAAGTCAGCTAAACGGTGAGTGATGGTTTTAAAACCATTTGTTGCATATTGCTGCAGTTGACTTCTTATTCTTATTAGAAGAAAAGAAAACAAACAACAAATAAAATGCTGGTATGAAGGATTAGAGAATTTGCTCTTCTTCAATAGCGCAAACCATTAGGATCACTTTGACGGTACCAATCTATGCATGCTTGATCCAAAATGAGTTCCAACGTGTTGAATTGGGTTGGCTTCCAGGTAACTGTGCATTAGGGCTGTCCAAGGTTTTGAAATCTGGCCCTTTTGGGGCTCAGTGGATTTCCACTGCCCTCCAGACTTGCTTTCCATTCATGAGCTGTGCCACAGGTTTTTCCCAAACTCTAGGTACTTTTTGTGGCTTTTTTGTTTGTTATGTGAGTCAATTTGTGCAAATAGCAACTGAAATTTGCACAAATTCAAAGAATTTGCACAAATTACAGCTGCCATTTGGACAAGTTGAAAAATATATATAAAATCTGCTAAGTGGCCCAGTTCACCACATAACACACATACACATGCATATATGGTCAAAGGGATTCCAGATTTGTTAACTTGTTTATGGTTGCACAACCCTTTGCAGCGGATTCAGGGGGGATACTTGCACGGGTGGTTCTTCACATAGCTTAAAATGCATACATAAAAGCTTGCTTCTCCCTGTAGAATGAGATTGGGATGACGAGGATTATATTATTAATATTTATTTTGTTTCTATACCACCCCATAGCCAAAGCTCTCTAGGAGATTGGCAACAATTCATAAAAATGCAAAATAATGAAAAGAGTCAACCATTTTTAACATCGAAAAATTAAAACAATGTGAACAGTAAACAATGTTTCCCCTTAATAGACCTGTTCTAAAACAACAAACACAACTGCTTCATCATATACCATTAAATGTTTGGGAGTAGAGGGTGGTCTTTAACTGCCCCCTGGGGTTGGTGCCAGGTGGGCCTCAGTGGGGAGCTCATTCCATAGTCTGGTGGGGGGACCACTGAGAAGGCCCTCTCATTTGTTGCCATCTTTTAAGCTGCCTTTGGAGAAGGAGCTCGGAAGGAGGCTCCAGATGATTAAACATTTTCCTCTTTACAGAGGCAAACAAATCACACAATCTAATAACTTTTAGTCAATTCAATTTTCCATAGGCATCAGGTTGACCACTGTGAGAAACAGACGCTGGAGTAGATAAAGCCTTTTGCCTGTTTAGGGATGGAGAGACTGGACTAAATTCAGCCCATGTCACTTTTACACATGACTGATGCATTCTGTCTTGTTTGTGTATGGATGGTACATGGGGCACAACATGTCCCACCCTCCAGCTCCATTTGCAAGAAACAGAAACTGATATACTTCCTTGCCCCTCCAAGTGCAGATCTGTAACTTTCAAATCTGCAACTTTCAAATCTGCAACCAGGTGAGTTCACTCTGAAATGTGAAAAATCAAAAACAAAACCCAACACTCACATTCACACACTTCATAAGCGTCTCTAGGGCTGATACAACAAGGCTCTTAATGTGTTCAGTGAAATCGCACATTCTATGACCAAAAAACAAACACCTCACCCCACCACATTTTTGTATGCATGGTCAATTGCACTTGTGGTAACTCAGGAAAACATAAAAAAGCCTCTGTCTAGATGTTGTTATTTGTTTGAGGGATTTCTACTTCACCCTTCAACGAGTTTTCATGATGTTCCAAGATGTCATACATCCCCAGTGATCTCTTTTCCCAAAGAAGTCTTCTCGCTACTTGGAGACCGTATAATAATATTGTTATGGGCACCCCTCTTTGAGAGGTGAGATTTCAGAAGTTCTTACTTAAGGTTCGGTTTCCTTGAAATAAGGAACCACATGGCAACTTATGGTTTATTTACACTTATACACAGGTTGAGCATAGAAAGGGAATGCACAGCATTAACACCCCAACAGTTGCCCCCAAAGTGCACTGCTCCCACATCCCATTTTAAAGGCTGTTGTGAAACTCAGACTCAGCCTTCTGACTCTAGTCTCCTCAAATACTTGGCAAGATCAAGAACCATCTAGTCCAATAATCTAACAGTGGCCTGTTAGATGCCCCAGAGAGCTCACAAGTGGAATCCAAAGATTATGCCCTGCCACTATTGTTTTCACACACCTTGGGTATCCTGAGCTACAGTATATCATGCCAAATATGGATGTTTCATATAACAGTTCTGGCTAAACACACATTTACAGTAATCTGATGCCATTATAGATGTGTGATTATAGAGTTTTTGCAGAAAAGTGATATATGAATCTCTTAAATGTATAACATTATAGTGGTCACATTAAGTGGGTGTGAATTCACATCAGTACTACTACAGTAATATTATATATTTAAGAGATTTATATATCACCCATCAGCAAAAGGTATGTGAACTGAAACATACTATCATGCAGTTTACATCAGCAACAAGATGATGCCTATTCCCACTGCTAACTAAACTGACCTTTTCAATATTTTCTTTTAGGGTGTGGAGTGGAAGCATTAACATAAGTCTGCATTGAATAAATTCAGTTTCCAAGCTGTCTTTATAATTTGAGACATTTGATTTCGTTATATACAAACTCTGTTCTCTCTCTACATCACAGTATACTGCATAAAATTGCAATGGCCCCATTCAGATGACTCTGGAGGCTTTGTGGTTAGCTTAACCATGTTCAGCTGTGGTTAACGCTAACCACATGTGGAAGGCTTGCAGATGACACTATTAACCCCTTTGTGTTTAAGTTTTCCTTAACTACACATTAACCACAAAGTGGTTAGTGGAGCACCTGATTCCTCCAAGTGATCCACCCCATATCCCAGCAGTTCTAGCGCCAGGAGCCCTGGCAGTTACAACTGTCATTTTAGTGTAGGCACCAATGAAATCAGCAATAACATACAGGTGAATTTATATAATTAATAGATTCAAATGATTAATTTTTTTTACGTTTTTTTTACTTTCTCTAACTAAGATTCTTTCACATTTTCCATTGAGTAAGGTGATCTAGGTGTAGTCCACATTCCTGTGTGGAGACTCAATAAGCACTTCGAAATGGATTTGATTTTAGAAAGACAATTAAAAACAACTACAAACATGTTTCTTTGAGATAAACTGTAATGAAACTAATGAAACAAAGGAATGTGCCTAATGGTTCTTGAAAGTGTCATCAATAAAGAGTTGTAAGTAATTAGCAATCTGCCATTATAATAGTTTGCCTGCTACAGTTCAAGCTTTTTTTCTTCCTTGTATTTGCCTTTTTAATTATTGTTACAGTTCTAAGGCCCTCACCTCACAGAGACAGTTATAATGTTATGGCAGCTAATGACATTGACGTAGATTGTTTCTGTCAGATGGGGAAAGGTAGAATGCATAAACTGTGAAATGTGCAGAGCCTCCACTCCCTCAGGAGTGTACTGACAAATGAAGAAGAAAATTGAAAACGTGAAGTTGTGTAGAAGAGAAAAAAAGATCCCTGTTTACCAACGTGTACTGTAAACAGAGAACTTGGCCCAACTACAGAGAAGGGGAGGGGCAGGATGGGATGGCGACCAATCCTGCCTGGGAGAAACCTCAAAAATAATGTGGTGGAAGGAAGTTCATTTAGGAGTGGATGAACCCGGTCAATTTCGATTTCTCTCAGTTTCCCATTTTTCCAGTCTTAAGTTTGCTTCATCTCTTACTTCAAGTGTATGCTTTTTGTTTGGTTTTTATGTTCCTTTGAAAAATTGTATGCATTTTTTGTGTGCAATTTTTCCAAATACACACCTTTTTGCAAGCAATTTTCATAACATCATGCATTTTAAACATTATTTTCACTAATTTATGTGCATTTTTGTGTGTACTTTCCCACAAATATACACATTTTTGTAGACACTTTTTTCTCTTGAAAATTCCATTGCACTTTAAGACAGAAAAGAGCCCATGCTAGCTGGGGCATGCTGGGAAACCTATTTCTGTGCTCATAATCTCATCCTCCTTGATGGATAAGGGGGACTCAGCCATGGGAAAAATATTGGCTATAGTCTTATAGCCCATACACTGGGTCTTTTCTCTCCACTCAAAACAATTCTGTCTGGCTTGAGTTGGCCTTGCCAAATTTTAATAAATGTGGGGACTTTTTTTTTTTTTTTAGCCCTCATTGATATTTATTTTTCTTATTTGATCTTTGACAGTATTTCATATTTGACATGCAATGGTATTTAGTATTTGAAACTATCAGTATATGATATGCAATATTATATCCTAGTGGTTTTCAAATGTATTCCTTCAGGGAACACTTTCAATATTGACTTCTAAAGATTAGAGAGGATTCTGGGGTGCACACTTCATTCATATTGGCTACTGTTTTGTCTCAAAACAACCCACTGTGAACTAAAAGTGTATCCTACCGCATATCCAACACTACCCTGGGACATATCCAAAATTCCCCTCTGGATGTGTCTTGCAAAGGGATATCAGTACTAGTAGATAAGCTGTCTTTGAGACTCCCCACCCCAACCCCATCCTGATCTCTCATACACTTGCAAATAACTTTTCATTGATTGATTTGAGAAGATAAGCCATTTCCTTTAGCAATTTCAATATGTGTGGGATTTCTGGGGCCACTTGACAGTTGAAAATTTATGAGATGTCATGCTTGAAGCCTGCCAAAATCAAATCCATCAAGAAATGCCAAGAGGTCTGAAGTGTCTGAATGCCAAGAGGTCTGAAGTTGAGGTTAAAACTTGCCATTCAAAATGTGAATGGGAAGGTTGATTCAGCATGTCTTGTTCACATGTTGAAAGAATGCCTGAGAGGGTTCCTGGGGCTCTGCAGACTGCCCCTTAGTTCCTCAGCTAAGGACTCATGTCCTCCACAAGCTCTGCCCCTTCAGAGCTAGTGGGGGGATGAATTCCTGCTGTTATCTCCAATCAGTGAACAGAGATAACCGAGGGGATTCACCTATCGGGAGGATGAGTGCTGTGCTAAGAGCTTTGCTTACTCTGTGTCCTCCCCAATGGGGGAAGGCATGGGGCAGGCAAAGCCACCCCATCCCAGGCACCAGGTGGAGGACCAATCCTCCACAAAGCACCTCCATCAGGGTGATTTCACCTGCCCCACATCCTTCCCAGTAGGGGAAGGCAAATCTAGGTCCTTGACTGAAGTACTGGTGGGAGCAATTCCCCACCCCCCTGGTCTAAGTCTTCACAAATTCTGGAAAATTGTGAATATTCATTTCTGTTCTAAGCCAAACCAATATTTGCAAGATAGAGCAGCCGCAAAAATACAGAAGTGGGCTGTCTCTGTTCTAGTCTGTTGTCTGATTTTTTGTGCAGGCACAAAGCAATGATGAAGCAGTAGGGTTCCAGTAGAATATCACAAACTGCACTGATATTCTTTCACATTCTCCAAATTTTGACAGTGCTTCCCTCTATTTCGAACAGCATCAAACTCCCTAGCTGAGCCACAGAATGAGTCACTATGACTGTTCCCTGTTAATGTCATCAGATGGTGGAAAATTAACAACAAAACAAACAGAAATATGAAAACTGTGGGAAAGAAAGTAATTAGAATTCTCCTTGGGGCTACATATTCAAAAGTGCATTCAATATACTTGCTGGGATTCCCCCCTCCCATTTCTAGAACTTTAATTAAAGTGCATTTTCCCACATCAGTATAATGCAATGAAATCCATATTCACTTCATATAAAGGAATATGTGAAATGCTCACAAAACTCACAATAGGGTCGGCAACTGGCAGCCCATGTAGGTGCATCTGACCTGAGACATGTTCCCAACCACCTATGTATGACAGGCAAAAAAATATTTATCACCACTGGCATGTTAAGTTAAAGTTTAACAAGAGTAATATAATTTCCCAGTCAGCTTTGTTCGACCTCATAAGTCAACAAGACTTAAACTGGAAAAGGCGGGGATAAGAAAAATATAGGGTGGTTAGGAATGTGCCTTAATGCCATCATTAACCCCAACTCCTGGCTCTCCTATTTGCAGCACTGTGTAACTACTGAGCATTTTGGGAACTCATACACCAATAGCATTGGTACCAATATATATATATATATATATATATATATATATATATAAAGTGCTGTGCCAAATATTTCAATTCTTCATTTTTGGCAGTTTGGGGCAGATCAAAAAGAAAACTCTGGCAAAAACAGCAGGGCACATGAGAATTTCGAATGCTTTTCTCTTCAGGGAGGAGGACAGGATTTCCGTATGCCTTTTTAAGTGTTGGCGGGTGGCTGAAGGATCTCCCTAGATTTTTTTTTTTACTTTAAAAACACCTGCAGTAGGGGTGTGCAGAGTGGGTCTGCTCCTCCCTGAAATTCAGGGTGGAGCTCCGATGAGATGATTATCTTTTCTGATTTTGGGGGGGAGGTCCATCTCCCCGCACAGCTGATTTACCTGTCAGAAAACCACTCCATTTTCAGGTAACAGTGCTATTATCTTAAATGGGAATGAACAAAAATGCTTACATGTCCGTCATTTTAAAAGATAAAGAGATGAAACTCAGCACCCTGGTAAATCTTTAGTAGGGTTTTAGCCATGCCAAGTTTGAAGGAGATCACTTCATATCTTGATTTTTAGATTAAAAAAAAAACCATTTCCCCTCAACCCCCCCCCCCACACACACACATACACGCTTCACCTTCTCTCAAGAGAGCTTGCAGAAGTTTCAGAAACTAGAAACCTACAAAAATTTAAGTCTCCTATCTCCATGTGTGGAACAAGAACACCCACACCCACAAAGGGGAGTGTGGTGTGGTACTACAAGAAGGCACTATACTAGAGTGGCAATATACAAAAGAAGGCAGGGGCCCTGCACCTTTAACAGTTGTGATGAAGAGGGAATTTCACCAGGACCTAATTGCATACAAGTGACCCTGGCTGAAATTCCCTTTTCTCTACAACTGTTAAAGTCACAGGAGCCCTGACCTGGATTTTAACTGGTCAGCCTAACTTAAATGCACAAGCTATAAATGCAATATTTAAGCTGATTCAGTCTAAAGAAAAGCCTAATGGTCAGGAAATATATTACTTCCAGAGACAACTTGGCATCTTGCTGCGATATCAGATTCACATCAGAAACTCAGAAACTCAACTCGACAGTGGGTATCCAATTTTGTAATAAATATCCAATCTGTCACTCAAAAATAAATGTGGTCTCCTTTCCAGTGTTTAAATTTGTAGCATGGTATCTCATCTAAGCTTTGGCAGCTGGCAGACTAGGGTTGTGAGAAGGGAGGCAAATTGGGAGACTTTGTGATGGCTTTCCAGGGCCTTTTTTAGAAAGTAAGATAGGCCTTTTTGTGCTGTCTGTGTGAGTGTGTGTGTGTGTGTGTGTGTGTGCGCGCGCACGTGTGTTTGCACTTGCCTTTCAACTCTGGGTACACAGTTTGTGGTAGGCAGAAAAAAAACCAGGGATGGGGAAACGTGTGACTCTCCGGATGTTGTTGGACTGTGGCTCCATCATCACTCACCAGTGGCTACACTGCCAAGAGCTGAGAGGAATTGTGGCCCAACAACATCGAGAGGGCCAAGCATGCCACACAACTGGTATAAGCCACTAATAGTCAGGTGGTCTATTTGGTTACCTGATGCTTCCTATCTACATTCACCAGCATAATTCCCAGCCCTATAGCCTATGCTTATTCAGACCCAGGTGCACAGATCATTACCTCTGGAGCTAGGGGGACCATATGGAAAGGAGGACAGGACTCCCATAACTTTAACAGCTGAATAGAAAAGGGATATCAGCAGGTGTCATTTGTATGCATGCAGCACCTGGTGAAATTCCCTCTCCATCACAACAGTGAAAGCTGCAGGGGCCCTGCCCTCTTTTGCATCTGGTCACACTAGTATAGCTCTAACTGTTCTGATGAAGAGGGAATTTCACCAGGTACTGCAAGCATACAAATGACACCTGCTAAAATTCCCTTTTCTATACAACTGTTGAAGATACAAGAGCCCTGTCCTCCTTTCCCTATGGTCACCCTACTCTTGACCCTAATCCCAGATATGATAGTACAGTTTGCTACTGTTTTTCATTGATTGAGGAAATGCTCTCTGCACATGCTCAGAATGTCTACTTCTTGGGCTGAGAATTCTCCCTCTTGCTTTGCATCCCTGAACTTGTTCAGCCCTGGAACCCTGATCCAAATCTGTCTTAGCCCATATCTGTAAGTGTTTGCTGTGAGCTCCAATAGGCATTTAAGGGCTGCAAGGAACCAGTGGAAGGCCACTGAATTCATCCCTATTCTGGGGGAGGATGAAATGATGTCATCACCTAATTTTCTAGGCACGCGCCTGCATATGAAACAAACATTCCATAGGTGCTTTGCACTTTGGTGTGTCTAGAAAAATATCTCCCCTCAACCCATGGCCCACACCAAATACAGGTTATTTTCAGTTGGTGGTTTTAAAAATGTGTGGAATTTGCTGAAGCCATTTCAATATTCCCTTTGAAAGTGTTTCCCTTGATATGGCCTCAGCTGTTTCACTTGACAACCGATTGTCAAGGTGTGCTTCAAATTTCACCTCAGGCAAAACTTGGGGCAAATGTAATTGAAATCAATGGACAAGCATACTTAAATCTGTTGCATTGTGTAAATCAGTTATCTGAGAAGGGAAATGCAGGGCAGGAGGTGGTAGTGGTCTAATCATATAAAGAAAATCAACCATCTCATTTTGTAGCTATCAGTTGTTGCACAGATGAATGTTATTAGCTTTGAAAAATAAACCCAAACACCTGAGTTAAAGTGGTGCCCCCCAAAAAAGTCTCCAACTGTCCTTTAGTTTAATAAATTATTATCATTTTCTAAACCTGTCACCAGAATATTGCTTTTCATTTCTCTTTCAAGTGGATAATTTTCCATTAAAGTTAAATAGGCTGGTTAGTATGGAGGGCAGCTATGAACAACTCTGCGTAGCTGACTGAAGCCATGGTGTAAATGCAATATTTTTCTTGCTTTCCAATGAAACCTCAATTTAGCAGCACAATGTAAGAAGCAACAGGACAGCTTGAGTGGCCTGGTGAATTTCAATGCTTCGAATCCCACAATGAGCTTGCCACCTCTTCAAAGGTTCTTCAAATAAAATAGAAAATAATCAAAGTGTATCCTATTTATTCATTTCTATTGAATAAGTTATATTAAATGAACCTTGAACTCCAAATGAGCTTGCTTATAGATGAACATGTAATAGAAGTAGTGGGGTTCAGTCTTGAATTTGATGTATCCACTTCCAGAGTCTGAGCTACCCCAAAATTGTTAATTTAGACAACCCAGTATTTCCCTCCTTTCCTGATAGGGGTGAGCAAACTGTGCACATTCATATGCTTTGGCCTTCAACTCTCATCAGTCCCAGGCAACATAGCCAATCATGAGGGCCAATGGGAGTTGTAGGAGGGCCCCATGATGTCCTCCACTGTGGTGTATTCTCCAGTAGGTCCTAATCATTGTTACAGTGTCTAAGACTTAAATGGACATCTTCTTTCAGCAACCACTGTGAGTTCTTCCCACTTTAACCAAGTAAAGAAGTTAAAATTAAGGCACCCTATATCCTAGCCTCATTAAAATCATAGGTAAAGGTGATGTGGTCACAGTCCAGCCCAGAATTACACACTCATTGACATCATTGGCTTTAAGCCAGCTTTATATTGAATTGTAGCAGGTACCATTCATCCAGGACAACTGCCACTCACAAAGGTCTAGTACATATCTCTGCCAATCTGATGATGCTCTGTGGAAATGTTGCTTTCAAAACATGCTGGTTGTTGTTCCCATTATTGGAGTTGAACCTGGAGCCTTTTGCATACAAAGCATGCCCTCTACCATTGAGTTATGGGCTTTCCACAAAATTTGGGGTTGTCGAGTGAAAAGAATGGAATATGTCAGTAAGATGAACCTCTACTCCCAAATATGGATTGCCATCACAGCTCTGATTATTGACTTTCCAGAAAATGTATAACATCTTGCTTCAATCAGTATGTTATCACAATAATCAAACCACTGAAATTAATAGCAGCTATATATTAACTTTTTATTAAAATGAAAAATAACATCAATACATCCAGCTGCTAGGATTACAGACAAATATCTTCTTTTATATAGTGTGGTCTGATTTACAGAAACTGATTTACAGCCATAATAAGCTCCTCACAAAAGTTTTGATCAGATTGCACTTCAGATAATTCCTTCTTCTGTTTACTTATGTTTTTTCTATTAAGACTATCCAATATGAGCCCCTCTAGGCCTTCCAAGCGAAGAGCAGCTTTGGATGTGACATTGATAGGGGAGGCAGGAACTGTGAGTGAGAGATGAGAAGACTGCTTAGCTCTCCTGGATTTCAGGCTTCATCCCCCAAGGTCTGTCATGCTGTTGATGCTTCTGAGACACAGTTTCAGCATTGCAAAATTAGACTCTGCCATGGTAATATCTGTACTCATGGTAAGAACAGCAAAATTCTATATATGGGGGAGTCTACACCAGCCGTTCATTGCAGGATTGTCACGAAGTCGTCACTTACGGGCAACATGACATTCACCTGCTCCTGCAGTGATCTTGAGTCCACCTGTCAGTTTTTCAGGAATATTGCTGACTGCTGTTGTCACAATTTTTCCGGCCCTCTCGCTACAATCCCTAAGTTCGCAGCTGGTGTGCCCCCCTTCATGGAGCTGTTGCTGTTTGGTGCAAGTTCCTGGCTAAGCAAGCAGCCAGTCAGCTGTGAGGGGTGTGTCCAGCAGTTTCGGATGTGTGTGGGAGTGGACCCAGATGCCATTTTCACCACATGTTTTGGATGAGTATTGGCACATTTTGGCACCGAGAGTGCGTAGTTTTTTGTTTTTTGTTTTAATGCCAACACATATTCAACGGACTTCCTATCCACACCATGTGTTGCTGTGCATTTGCGTTCATGTGCATCCCTCAGGAGTCAATAACAAAACAGCCCCATAGCCACAACATCTGCCTAACCCCGCCCACTTCTGTCAATCCATATGCGGAAGTGCTGTCACGGGGCACACATCCTCCCGCAATGGTACTCCTGAAATTGTGGAAAGCTTCACTCATGTGTGCCCCGTGAGTGCTGATCACAGTAGCGGGAAAAGTCGCAATCATCCCTCCTCCCTTGCAAAAGTGCTGCAGGTGTAGATTAGGCCTATGTCTACTCAGATGCAAGTCCCAATGAGTGGCACTGGACTTACAGGACTTACGTTGCCTTAAGTCACCATGGTTAAAGCTGTGGTTTAAGGTGTCTTCTGAACAGGGCCACTCCCAGGTAAGCTGGTACAGAATTGCACCGCAGGAAGGATAAAGTGGATTGTCTCTGCACCAGCAATTGATGCTGGTGTGAAGATTAGGGATCGATAAACTAGTCTATTCCTATGCAATGTCACTTGCACATGTGTTCAGTCTTAAACCCATTCTGACCCATTATATGCATTAATCTGCATTAAAAAAAATGTGCGGTAGCAAAGAGTCCATCAAATGGTATGTGATTACTGAAAGGGATGTGGTCAGCAGAAAGTAGCATGGCCATCTTGGAACCCAAAGTGGCAGATTGGGACCTGATTTAGCTCCCATGCCTGAGGTTCAACACCCTTATTTTAAATTAAAAATGCATTGTAATAGCTACTTATTTAGAAAAATATATTTTGTCTCAAAATAAGTATCTTTAAATGCATTCTGATACTTCTTATCAACCCAGAATTGCACCTATGCACCCGTGGAGTGCGGCATTCAGCAGATAATTAAATGTCCATCTGTAGATTAATCTGGGAGGTCCAAATCACGTCAGTTTACAAGGATCACAGCTGTGTTTATGACATGGCTTTGAGAGAAAGACAGGAAAGTGCAAGTTAAAGTTGTACTTTGATTCCCCCAAGAGTTCTGAGAACATCCCCCCCCCCCCCAAAAATTGAGACTTTGGACTGAGAATTCCAAATTGATAATCTAGTGACATTTGCTGATGGTATTTTGCTATGGTGGGTATCTGTCCTGGTGGCCAGAATCTTCTGGCCTAGCTCTATAGTGCAAGAAAGACAAACACTGGCCATTTCTACACCATCCTTTTTTCTTTTTTTTTGTTTTTTTGTAGGATTGCCCCTTGGTGGTTCTTGTGTGTCCAAAAATATCCCTGGGAAAACCTGATTCTTCTCATGGTCCCAGAAATGCCCTGAGACTGTGGGAGGTGTGGGCAGTCATCCTGCTTGGTGCCCGCTTCCTTGTGAGTAAGCAGACACCAGAAATGGGCATGAAGCCATGCCGTGTGGCTCCGTGACCACCAGGGGAGAGGGTGGCAGAAATTTCACCACCCCTGGGATGGCAGGGAGGGGGTTGGGGGGGCAATTTCAGGTTCGTTTGTTTTTTAAAAAACTAACCTTCTGTGCTTGAGTGCAATTGCACTCCTTGCTCCATGATTTTTTTTTAAAAAAATAGTGGGCACGATGTCCGCTCCCTTCTGGGACATCACACTCGTTTGCACAAAAGCAACGATCCCAGAAGCTGTCAACTCCAGGATCATCCCCTGCTCCCTCCCTCTACACTCGTTGGCGTACAAAGGGTCACTGTCTTGTGTTCCTATAGTTCATGGGGGAGAAAATCTTTTGGTTTTCATTCTCATGCAAATCTATCCAATTTGCACTTCCTGAACCAAAACACAATTATTCTTAGATATTTGCACTTCTCTGAATTTTGTGATTCAGTTCTTAATCAAAATTGTGCAAAATGCATATTAGGGAAAAGTGCACACACACATTTGTATATTAGTGAAATGACAATACCAAAAATGCATTTATTAGGTGAAATTGGATGCCTAAATGTGTATATTAGGGAAAATGCAAACAATTTTTCATGCAGCCTTTTCAAAATGAATTCGCAAATTACTGCGGAAACAGGACGAAATGAGATTATGATCAGAGAAATGGGAAACCCAGAGAAACTGAAGCTGACAGTCTCTAGTTCCCAGAGAAACCTTTCTTTTAGAAGCCAGTGAACTATTATAGGAATCCTTTACAACATAAGCATGGACCCTCTCAGAAGAAAGCAGCAAAGGCACAAGGGCAGCAAATACTTGGATTCCCCCCCACCCTCCAGTTGAGACTTCCTAGTGAATTAAAGACAATGACATTTGAGGTGAACTAACAACTAGACCTTAAGTGGTTTGTAGATTTAGCTGTAATATTCCAGTGGGTTTCATTAAGACAGTGGTGCTAAATTGTATAGAATTGCATGGAACCCCTTGTGATTCTCTGATCACCAAATCTGACTCTTGATGGACAGCCTCCTAGTAGGCTCCAATGCAAGAGTTCTTCAAGTACTTAGTAGCCGGTGTGGCACCTCAGTCCCATACCAATCAGTTCTTTTTAAAAATGCAGTCTATGAAGTTGTCATCTTCAGAGGGAACATTTCATTAACGCAAATCATGATGAAGACAAGGGGATCAGAGTCCCTTGATAAGATCCATGTACATAAATGCATGAGAGCTGGCAAAAGCAATTGCACACTTCAAAAAAGCCAGAGATGTCAAGGGAGCAAATGAAAATATGGGACAGAAGCCAAAGGGGATCTGACTTCAAAAACGTACTGAAGAATTACAAAGGAAGAAGGGAGTAATGCTTCATATTTTCTGATCGACTTGATTGATTTACCGTATGAAGCAATATTTAATAATTCGTAGACACCATTCGCACATAAAATTGGTGACACAATCCCTTCGCCAACGATTTATGCAGGAAAAATAGTTTGGAGGAAATATATACCAGGTTAAACTCTTTTTAAATTGTTGTTTCATAGTGTTGATTTATTTGAAAGTGACATTGTCAGTTTGTCTAGAGCCAAATATGAATCAAGTCTCCATACAACTTGCTAGGTGTTCAAACAACTTGTATGCAAGATAACTAAAGCTAACATAGTTTACCATGGCATAATCATTGATCTGGATGGCACTTGCTTGTACAAGGAATGCATTTTACACAAGTAGTCTGATATCACTCTCAAGCAAAGTATGAAAATCCATGCAAATGGTTTTGCGCAGCTTATGGTATTTATTCTAGTTGTATCTGTTAATCCAGACCAACTGGTGTTGAATCCAGTTGTGTGGTGAGCTCTGCACAGTTTTTCTTCCACTTCTGTGCTGTTTCACAGGCATAAGAATTACCTTGCTGGTTTGGGCCAAGTTCTGTTCTACCCAGCTATGGTTGGTTCAAGACATTTTATTTCTTCCTGAGGTGAAGGACAAGATGTACAGAAGATGACTGGACTGACAGTTGAATCCAACTTCAATACTGATGAAGGGCCAACATTCTCAGCTGCACTTGAGGGTAACAGGCTAGCTTAGAAGGCTTGGGAGGGGGTTTGCCACCAGTGCCCTGACCTACACGATCCAGCATCTGAGGCAACTACCTCACTCTACCTCATTGTAGGGCTGGCCCTGACCAATGTTCTGTTTCCTACAGCAGTCAAACATATGTTTCTGGAAATCTTGGTTGTTCCTAAGGGCTGTTAGACAGAGGTTTAGGGATGCTCCATTTCACTATTATGTCTAAGAGCTAGCTGTTGATAGACCTGTACTCCCTTAAATTGTTGGATTTAATTTTAAAGACCTAAAAGCTAGTGACTACCATTGCTTCACTTTGTAGCATGGGGTAGGGAACCTATAGCCCTGCAAATATTGTTGGGCTCTAGCTCTCATTATCCCCAACCAGTAAGGTCAATTGTCAGGGATGATGGGAGTTCCATTGCAGTAATATCTGGAGGATCACAGGTTCCTCACACTTGTTGTAGAGCATTGTACAGAAGCCACAAGTTGTGTGAAGAAATACTCCCTTTTGTCAGTTCTAAACTGACTGCTAGTCATTGGGTGACCCTGTGCTCCATCCTTATGAGAAAGGGAGAGTAATTTCCTGCTCTCCATTCTTTCTACATTGTACTTTTATAAACCCCTATCATGCCATCTCTTGTCGGCCATAGTTGTCCATTTTCTAAACATAGAAAATGCCAATTATATTAGGCTTTCCTCGTAGGGAAGTTTCTTCAACCCCTTGATCATTTTTGGCTTCTCTTTTCTCTATCTTTTGTAGCTCTATGATGTCCTTCTGGAAATGGGCCTTATCTCAGCTGTAGCTCATTTCATGCTGCAATTATTGTGGAAGTGATATATCCTGACTTTGTACAAAGAAGCTGTTCCATGCCCACAAGAAAGGCATTGGAAAGCAGGGTTGCTGCAGTAGAGATAAAGTTGCACTCTGCCCATGAATGTCTGTTCTGGCTGACTGAACTAATTGGTCAGTCCCCATAATGAAACCAACCAACAACAGAGGACAGGAAGGTCGAATTAATAACATTGAACATTAGAACAGTTTGAAGAGTGTTTTTAAGGCATTTTCCATGCAGTTTGTCATTCTTTCTCTTTCTGAAAATAGAATACAGTTGATCTTAGCCAAAAAGCCAAGAAGTCTTCCCTGAAAACATATTATGGGAATGAAAAAATACCTGTCCAAGATTATGGTACCCTGACTTCATAAGGCCTTTACAGCCTTACACTTTCAGACAATGAAAACTAACTTTATGGATGGAGATATAAGAACAGTCCTAGGGAACAATGTTTCTGTATTTGTGGTAGTCAAGCGGTTGAGGATACTATATACTACGTGATATAATGAAAGTTATATAAAATTCCAAGAGACAAATATCTAATGGGAAGTTTGGCACCTGTACCTAATCTTAACGATATGGATAAAATTATGTTTGTGGTCAAGTACAACCAAGTCTGTTGTGTTTAATACAGCTACATTTGCAGTAAAAAGCATCCCAACTCAGAATAGGTTAGAAGGATAAATATTCTGCTTAAGAAATGTGGTTTCCATGATTATATTTTTTGTAATGCATTGCTTTCTGCTGCTGCCCCCTCACCTGATGGCCATTACAATCGGCTAACCAGCTGCTCCTCCCCTTTACAGGTATCTATTTAAGGGAAGCGTGCCAGAGGCAGTGCCTCGGCAGTGCACCTCGGTGACGCGCTGAGTGTGGCGCCGAGCGTCGCACAGAGGAGTCACCCTACTGCCTGTGCCTATTGAAACCATTAACAACCAGCAACCAGCAGCAAGTTGAAGTTTTATACTATTGTTTAAATTGTATATTTTGGATATGTGCCTGGGGAGCTCAAGGGGGTGCCCGCAAAACTGTGGTCACGGGTAGGGGGAGGTATGGTGTTGGGGGAGAAACAGGCCAGATGAAGAGAAGAGGGGGTAGTTGCCTTACAACTATCCCCTTTTCTGGTTCTTCCCCCAACCGGGTAGTTCCTGGCAGCCTTACCAGCTTGCCCTTGGGGTTGGTGCTGCTGCTGCTGAATGCCAGGCCGGTCCAAAATAAAATCTCCCTCATCCATGATTTGATTGTGGATGAGGGGGCTGACCTGGTATGTATCACTGAGACCTGGGTGGGTGAACTGGGAGGGGTTACTCTCACACAGCTTTGCCCCCCTGGGTACTCGGTGCAGCACCAGCACCGACTTCAGGGCTGGGGAGGGGGGGTTGCTGTGGTCTATAGAAATACGATCTCCCTCTCTAGGCTTCCTGTTCATTCGAGTGCTGGTCTTGAGTGTCTGTACTTTGTGTTGGGTACCCCGAGACAGATTAGGGATTCTGCTGGTGTACCGCCCACCCCGCTGCCCAACAGTCTCCCTGCTTGAGCTGACGGAGGTTGTCTCAGACCTGGTGTTGAGGACCCCCAGGATGGTGGTTCTGGGGATCTCATCTTCCATGCGGAGGCTCCTGCATCCGGAGCGGCTCAGGACTTCATGGCTGCCATGACAACCATGGAGCTGTCTCAACATGTCATTGGCCCAACGCATGTAAAAGGACACACTCTTGACCTGGTTTTCTCAGGTGGACAGGAGGATGGTGATCTGAAAGTGGGGGAACTAACATCTACCCCCTTGTCATGGTTGGATCACTTTCTATTGAGGTTTAGACTTTTGGCATCCTTTCCCCTCTGCAAGCATGGGGGGCCTATTAAAATGGTCCGCCCCCGGAGGCTAATGGACTCCAATGGATTCAAGAAGGCTCTGGGGGATTTTCCTGCTGATATGGCCGGTGCTCCTGTCGAAGCCCAGGTCGCTCTGTGGAATGCAGAGATGACCCGGGCGGTTGACACGATCGCACCCAAGCGCCCTCTCCCTCTGAGCAGAGCTCGGCCAGCTCCTTGGTTTACACCTAAGCTGAGGGCAATGAAGCAAAAGGGGAGACAGCTAGAACGCAGGTGGAGGAAAACTCGTGCTGAGTCTGATCGGACATGGGCTAGAGCTCATTCGAGCCTACTCTGTGGTGGTGAGGGTGGCGAAGAGACAGTTCTTCTCCACCAGCATTGCATCTTCACAGTGTCATCCGGTAGAGCTTTTCCGGGTGGTTCGTGGCCTGCTACACTCTGGGCCAGGGCGAGAGATGGTGGAACCCTCGGTAGCATGCTGTGACGAGTTTGCATAGCACTTTGAAGATAAAGTCGCTCAGATTCGTCTTGAATTGGACACCACGCTTAATGCAGCTCCGCTAGTAGAGGCGTTCAGAGCACCATCTGGTCCAGTTTTATTGGATGAGTTTGAGTTACTGAGGTCTGAGGATGTGGACAAGGTGCTTGGCCAAGTCCGGTCGACCACTTGTGTGCTTGACCCTTGCCTGTCATGGCTAATTACATCAAATAAGGATGGGACCGCCGGCTGGGTCCAGGAGGTTGTAAATGCCTCCTTGAGAGAGGGAGTGGTGCCGGCCTCGTTAAAAGAGGCGGTAATCAGACCACTCTTGAAAAAGCCTAACCTGGACCTGGAAGATGTTAATAACTATAGGCCGGTGGTGTACATTACTTTCCTGGGCAAGGTGCTTGAGCGGGTGGTTGCAGGACAACTCCAGACACTCTTGAATGAAACGGATTATCTAGATCCATTTCAATCGGGTTTCAGGCCTGGTTTTGGAACAGAAACTGCCTTGGTTGCCCTATGGGATGACCTTTGCCGGGAGAGGGACAGGGGGAGTGTGACCCTGTTGGTTCTCTTGGACCTCTCAGCGGCTTTCAATACCATCGACCATGGTATCCTTCTGGATAGGTTGTCTGGGCTGGAAGTTGGAGGCACTACACAGCAGTGGTTCCGCTCCTACTTGGATGGCTGTTTTCAGAAGGTGGTGCTGGGGGATTATTGCTCTGTGCCATGGCATTTAAGCCATGGGGTTCCACAGGGCTCTATTTTATCCCCTATGCTGTTTAACATATACATGAAGCTGCTGGGAGAGGTTATCCGGAGATGTGGGCTGAGATGTCATCAATAAGCGGATGACACCCAGCTCTACATCTCCTTTTCATCAAACCCAGGTGAGGCAGTGGCTGTTCTGAATCAGTGCCTGGGCACAGTAATGGACTGGATGAGGGCTAACAAACTGAGACTCAATCCAGACAAGACGGAGGTACTGTTAGCGGGTGATTCGTCTTTCCGGCGATGTGATGTTCACCCTGTTCTGGAGGGGGTTGCACTCCCCCTAAAGGATCGGGTCCGTAGTTTGGGGGTGCTCTTGGATCCAGAATTGTCACTTGAGGCACAGGTGAACTCGGTGGCAAAGAGCACCTTTTACCAGCTTAGGCTGATAAACCAACTGCGCCCTTATCTGGACAGAGATACCCTAGCTACAGTTATCCATGCTCTCATAACCTCTCGTTTGGATTACTGCAATGCGTTATACGTGGGGCTGCCTTTGAAAACGGTCTGGAAACTTCAGCTGGTACAAAACAGGGCAGCCAGATTGTTAACAGGGACTTGCCAATGAGACCATATTATGCCAGTCCTTTTCCAACTTCACTGGCTGCCGATCCAGGTCCGGGCCCAATTCAAAGTGCTGGTACTAACATTTAAAGCCCTAAACGGCTTGGGGCCAGGTTATCTAAAGGAACGCCTCCTCCCATATGTACCTGCCTGGACCCCCTGCCAAAGGAAGTGAGGCAGGTGGCCACTAGGAGGAGGGCTTTCTCCGCTGTGGCACCCCGGCTGTGGAATGAGCTCCCCAGAGAGGTTCGCCTGGCGCCTACTTTGTACTGTTTTCGTCGCCAGGTGAAGACCTTTTTATTCTCCCAGTATTTTAACAGTTAAATTAACTCAATTTTAATCCTTGCTGTTTTAAATTTGTATTTTAATCTGTATTAATTCCTGCTGCTTGGTTTTATTCTGGTTGTGTTTTTATATTGTATGTTATTTTGTGTTTTTAGATTGTGGCTTGTTTTATGTTTTTAAAATGATTTCATGGTTTTAATTTTTGTGAACCGCCCAGAGAGCTTCGGCTATGGGGCGGTATAAAAATGCAATAAATAAATAAATAAATAAATAAATATTGCACATTGAACTTTAAGTTGTGATAGATTTTTTAATTGTTAATATCTTGCATTGTACTGCTTGGTTACTTGCTGTTAGTTTCTTTGGCTATAACCTACATTTGGTTGCCTAATAAAGAATTTTACCATTTTAACCTACTGGTTCAGGGTCTACTTGGTTCACCCCACAACTTTGCAGCTTAGATTATCTTCCCTGGAGCCTGAAAATCTTAATAACTACAGGCCAGTAGCAAATGTTCCATTCCTGGGCAAGGTCCTGGAGCGGGTGGTTGCGAGCCAGCTCCAGGCACTCTTGGATGAGACTGATTATCTGGATCCATTTCAGTTGGGTTTCAGGCCTGGTTTTGGTACGGAAACAGCCTTGGTCACCCTGTATGATGACCTATGTCGGGAGAAAGGCAGGGGGAGTGTGACTCTGTTGATTCTCCTTGATCTCTCAGCGGCTTTCGATACCATCGACCATGGTATCCTTCTGGGACGACTGGCTGAGTTGGGAGTGGGAGGCACTGCATTGCAGTGGTACCGCTCCTACTTGGTGGGTCGGCTCCAGAAGATGGTGCTTGGGGAACATTGCTCGGCCCCGTGGATTCTCCAGTATGGGGTTCTGCAGGGGTCAGTTTTGTCCCCCATGCTGTTCAACATCTACATGAAACCGTTGAGTGCAGTCAACTGGAGTTTTGGAGTGCGTTGTCATCAGTACGCTGATGACACGCAGCTCTATTTCTCCTTTTCATCTTCATCAGGTGAGGCTGTGGATGTGCTGAACCAGTGCCTGGCTGCGACAATGGACTGGATGAGGGCTAATAAACTGAAACTCAATCCAGACAAGACTGAGACGCTGTTAGTGGGTGGTTCCGCTGACCGGATGGAGGGTGTTCAACCTGATCTGGATAGGGTTGCACTCCCCTTGAAGGAGCGGGTTCGTAGCTTGGGGGTTCTCCTAGAACCATCTCTGTCACTTGAGGCGCAGGTGGCCTCAGTGGCACGGAGTGCCTTCTACCAACTTCGGTTGGTGGCCCAGCTATGTCCTTATCTGGACAGGGATAACCTGACTTCAGTTGTCCATGCTCTGGTAACCTCCAAGTTAGATTACTGCAATGCACTCTATGTGGGGCTGCCTTTGAAGGTGGTTCGGAAGCTGCAGCTTGTGCAAAATGCAGCGGCCAGATTGATAACTGGAACCAGTAGGTTCGAACATATAAGACCTACTCTGGCCCGCTTGCATTGGCTGCCTGTATGTTTCCAAGCCCGGTTCAAGGTGCTGGTTTTAACCTATAAAGCCTTACACGGCTTGGGACCACAATACCTGATGGAATGCCTTTCCTGACATGAACCTACCTGAACACTACGTTCAACATCTAAGGCCCTCCTCCAAGTGCCTCCTCCAAGGGAAGCTCAGAGGTCGGCAACAAGAGAGAGGGCCTTCTCTGTGGTGGCCCCCCAATTGTGGAATGATCTCCCCGACGAGGCCTGCCTGGCGCCAACATTGTTATCTTTTCGGCGCCAGGTCAAGACTTTCCTCTTCTCTCAGGCATTTGGCAATATCTGAGGAGCCTGGGTTTATTTTGTTTTGTTTTTGTAGCTTTTTGAAGTGTTGTAGTGGTTTTTAAATGTATAGATTGTGTGTATGTTGTATGTTTTTGCTGTTTTAATTTTTGTATATTGTTTTTAATTGTTTTTAATCCTATGTAAACCGCCCAGAGAGCTTCGACTATGGGGCGGTATACAAATGTAATAAATAAATAAATAAATATTATTATTATTATTATTAATAATAATAATAATATAGTTATTTCTTACCTGCCTCTCCCTCTAGATCGAGGTGGGGAACAACATCAAATATAAAATACATAAAACTGATTAAAAGCACATAAAACTAATACGTCATTAAAATATCAATAAAATACAAAAAAAAAACCCTCTTAAAATTCAACTGGGTAGGCCTGCCAGAAGAGATAAGTCTTTATGGCTTTCTTAAAGTCAAGAGACTATTAAGTTGACGAATCTCTTTTGGCCGGACATTCCACAATCTGGGGGCGGCAGAAGAGAAAGTCCTCTGGGTAACAGTTGTCGGCCTGGTTTTGGCTGACTGTAACAAATTCTTCTCAGAGGACCTAAGTGTGCGGGTCGGATTGTATGGGAGAAGTCGATCCCACAGGAAACCTGGACCCAAACCATGTAGGGCTTTAAAGGTGATGACCAACACTTTGTACTTCGCCCGGAAAGTAATTGGCAGCCAGTGAAGTGATTTTAAAGCTGGTGTGACATGGTCCACCCCTAGGTGTACCGGTGACCAACCTGGCTTCCATATTTTGAACTAGTTGAAGTTTCCAGACTAAGCACAGAGGTAGCCCTATGTACAGCACATTGCAGAAGTCGAGCCTCAAAGTTACCAGAGCCTGAACTATTGTCTTTAGGTCTTCCAGCTCTAGGAAGGGGCGCAGCTGGCATATCAACCGAAGCTGAGAGTAGGCTGAAGCACACTGTTTTCAAGTCCAGTGATTCCCCAAAAACAATAACGGTGGACAGATTCCCATAAAAGATAGCTTTCTTGACAACCACTACTTATTTTCTGCAATGCACATCCAAGTGACTGCTTGGAATGTTCTCGGGTGTGTTTTCACGTTATTTCACAAGACAGTAAAGCCTGACAGGCCTGGCCAGTACTTTGCATTATTTTAATGTGTACCTTGGAACAGTTCCCAGAATCCTTTGCAACATGAAGTGGCTGCTCAGCAGATACACATAGATGTGGAAAGTGTTCCTTGTAGAACTGAATGAAACTGGTCTTTAAAATTATTCTCCTTATTCACAGTCAGAGAAATGTATATGTGTGGTGGTGAGTAGCATTTATAATAATAATAATAATAATAATAATAATATATTTATTTATTTATCACCCGCCTCTCCCAACGGATCGAGGCGGGGAACAACACCAAACACAAAATACAAAAACTGATTAAAAGCAGATAAAACCAGTACATCATTAAAACACCAATAAAACACCAATAAAACACTTCAAAATTCATCTAGGTAGGCCTGCCGGAAGAGATCAGTCTTTATAGATCTTTTAAATTCCTGAAGACTAGTAAATTGGCGAATCTCTCCTGGCAAGTCATTCCACAATCTGGGAGCGGCAGAAGAGAAGGTCCTCTGGGTAACGGTTGTCAGTCTAGTTCTTGTTGACTGTAATAAATTCTTCCCAGAGGACCTGAGCGTGCGGGGCGGATTGTATGGGAGAAGGCGATCCCGTAGGTAACCTGGACCCAAACCATGTAGGGCTTTAAAGGTAATAACCAACACTTTGTACTTCGCCCGGAAACTGATTGGCAGCCAGTGAAGAGATTTTAAAACTGGTGTAATGTGGTCACCCCTAGATGTACCGGTGACCAACCTGGCTGCCATATTTTGAACTAATTGAAGTTTCCGGACTAGGCACAGAGGTAGCCCTATGTACAGCGCATTGCAGAAGTCGAGCCTCGAAGTTACTAGTGCGTGCACTACTGATTTTAGGTCTTCCAACTCTAGGAAGGGGCACAGCTGGCGTATCAGCCGAAGCTGATAGTAGGCACTCCTGGCAGTCGCATCTATCTGAGCTGTCATTTGGAGCAACGGAGTCAGCATTTTATTTCATTTTTAAATTTGATTTAAAATATTTCTTGGCTGACTTTCATGGCAGGAACCCACAAAGGGTGGCATGCAATAATAAATTGTATTGAAGGCCCACAAGCAGAAATATGACATATTCATCAGGAAGACCAGATATGAAGGAAGGTGTCACGTGTGTTCTGAGTCCAAATCCCACAAGACATGTACTCAGACTTTGCTGAAAGAATGATTTATTTATTTATTTATTTATTTATATATTTATATAGCACCATCAATGTATATGGTGCTGTACATAGTAAAACAATAAAACAGCAACACCCTGCCACATAGACTTACATTCTGAATGCAAAGCAAAGGGGGGGGGGGGAATCCAATATATTTAAAGTTAAAGTTTTGGGTTAATATGACACCAAAATAATTCCGAGGGTGGGTTTGGGGTAGAGAGTGAATGTTGAATGCTCAAAGCAGCTGATAAGCTGCTGTTAACAAATGTTGAATTCATTGAACAAGAAATGTAACATCCAAGCATCAAGATTAACATGCTAAATGAGAGGAAGCTGAATCGTATGATGATGAAGCATAAATCAAAGTACAGAGATACCAAATGCAAACACATGCAACCATTTGCTGTGTATAAAGTAGCATTGAGAACTATACGACTAGGCATCCCCTAACGGATAACCCAAGACTAGGCTGATTTAAATATGAGCTACAATGAAATGGAAAATACGCGTTCGGATCCAGCTCTGCTGAATGCCTAACAAAATTTCAAATAATTCCATGTTGTTTTTCATTGAGTGATACATTTAACGCAAGAGATTTTTCAACAATCCCAAGAAGAATTGCAGCCTGGCAGCTTTTCTCTGTGTGTCGTCCCCCCCCCCCCCACTTCATTCCAATGCATTAGAACAGAAATAAAACTGTACTTAATTTAAATGTTACGGTGGTGATCCCCAAACATTTAAGCACTGTGCATCCCACTGTGATATCCACCCCAACTCCAGAAATATATCCACTTTTAATGAACTTCTTTTGGTATCCCCTGAAATTGCTCTGTTGTTGTTGTTGTTGTTGTTGTTGTTGTTGTTGTTGTTGTTATTGAGGATGAACTTCCAAATTTACTTCTGTTTGGATGTCATTTGCGTTCTGATGACAACGTATGAATGTGTGAAAGCCCACTGAGCAATGTTGCTGGTTCCATGAATCCCTATATAGACTAGTTCCCATGAGGTTCAGCTCAATGAATCAGATTTGGTCTGCTATATCATGGTAAACCAGACCGAGCATGAGTCACTGAGTCTTAAATTTGGAACGTCAATCTAGCCCCAACATGTTTTATATGTCATGATTAAAAGTTTCTTTAAATGTATTCCCTATCATATCAATTCTCCATAGCTCCAAAACAAGAAATTTCAACCAGATGCTAATTCTTTGAACAGTAATTAACAGCACCACACTTAAGGAGTAATTTTGATAATGATTACAGTCATTCTTCTTTCATTCTCCTGAAGTGCTAAGTACAGTAATCATCACCTGTTCACAGTCATTCTTATTGCACCACAGGCTATTAACAAATGATAGCAGCATTAACTAAAGCTTGATTCCCATTGCATTGCCAGAAACCGTTAAGCTTTCTGACTTTTTTTTAAAAAAAAACTAAAAGTAAAAAGTCAGATAATTTGTTTTAATTTTCTTCAGTGTAATGATTCCATGTTACCATTTCTTTTAAAAAAAATAGGTAAGTGTTTTAAGTTTTTCACTATCCCTAACGGAAATAACTAAGCATATATAGTGCCCACAAGATTCTGTTTGATGCTTCGGAAAACAGACCAATTCAACTCAGACAATTCTTTGACTTGGGTCTGAGCCCAAAGTGAGATTCAGGAACCCAAAATGAGATTTGGGAACCCAAAGTTTTGTGTATCCCACCCACTACCATAAAAACCATAAATGGCTCTAACATTTTTTTTTTTAAAAAAAAAACAATTAACGGTGTGATTCTATGAATGTTTAGACAGGGGAAAGAAACCAAGTCCCAGCATCCCTTCAGACAGCCATGCTGGTTGGGGAATGCTGAGAGTTGTAGGACTTTTTTCTGTCTAAATAATATGCATAGGATTCTGCCCTAAATGAACTTTGTAGACATAGCAGACCCTTCTTCGGAGACAAGGCCTGCTATATTTCAGAGAAATAGGCAGAGTGGATTTGGTGCTAGGGTAGGCTGACCAGATAAAATCCAGGTCAGGGCTCATGTAACTTTAACAGTTGTAGAGAAAAGGGAATTTCAGCCAGTGTCATTTGTATGCAATTAGTTCCTGGGGAAATTCCCTCTTCATCACAACAGTTAAAGGTGCAGGGGCACTGCCTTCTTTTGTATATGGTCACTCTAGTATAGTGCCTGCAACTTTAACTGTTGTGATGAAGAGGGAATTTCACCAGGAACTAATTGCATACAAATGACTCTGGCTGAAATTCCCTTTTCTCTACAACTGTTAAAGTTACATGAGCCCTGACCTGGATTTTATCTGGTCACCCTGTGCTAGGGTTCTTTAAAGTATGTTTATTTTAAAAAGGAAAGTGCCTGTGTGTGTGTGTGTGTGGTGGCTGAATTAGACGTCACTTGCCAGCTTGGTCTTTCTTGTTTTTCTTCAGGTGATAATATCTTTCTAGAAGCAGAGGTGCACCCCTAGTCAATGATGATCAAAAGGCCCAGTGTTTATTTGTGATATGAAAGGGAATCAAGTTTCTAAAAATAAATGTTGTTTAATTCATCCCTTACCAGTCTTTGTTCATGTGTTTACCTCTCACGGAGTGCAATCCTCCAGACTTCGGTGAACCATCCATCCATTGTGTATCCCCAGCCATTACCCAATGTTTCACAGCTGCCAATAAGCACTGAATAAGGGTTTTATGTGGGCTCTGTCCTTGGTCTGCATCAAAAATGGAGAGAAACCCTCACACAGGACAGTGATAAAAATACCATTTTGGTCTTTTTTAAATAATGTCCACACTGCTGCTCAAGACAGATTTAATGTAATGCCTGGTTTGGTCTGTCGTACAGGTGTGAGTTGCACTCCACTGGTAGAAAGCCAATGGTTTTAAACAAAACCGTTCATCAATGCCATTTTGATTCCTCTAATAATAAAAAGCAAGCCAATGTTGTAGGTGAAGATGATTATTTTCACTCAGGTTACACATTAAGGGGACAGCTGGTGGATGCTGACCCTGCTTGAAGGGGGCATCATTAGCATGATGCTGACTTAATCTGAAGACATAGCCAAGATAATAAAATGCTCACTTCAAAGTAAGTCTAACAGCTTAAAAGGAATTTGGAAGGGGGAGAGAGAGTAAGAACAGGGTGGCAATGAATAATTCCTGCCTTTGGGGCTCCCTTTTGTGAATAAAATTGTTAGTTTAGTCATTTTCATGCTGGGCTTTGTTCCACAGCTTCCATAAACATACAGTACCCAGGGGATTGTAGTTGCTCCAAATGAAGTGGGGGGAAATTGAGAGAAAGAGGTGGAAAAAATGGGTTTAAAGCACTAAAGCAAGTACTTTTTGTCTCTGTGATGACTAAGATTTAAGCATCACATGTTGGAAGGGACAAATTGCTTAGGACGCTATAAAGGAGTTTAAATAAGGGGAAGGGAGATGGAACAGATCAAAGAAATAAGCAGACTGAATAATTTCCCAGTTGTGCAATCTAAAAAATAGGAGTAGATGCAGCAATTCTTTCATTGCCAGGGACCAGATGAATTCTTAATATGGAAGTGATTAATAGGTATCGGGAGACTTTCTTTCTATTTCCTGTCCATGTAGCGGGGGAGGGGCACGTATCACAGCTGGATTATGGGGTTTTAGAAATGGGTTCAGGCAGGATTAGGAGAAGGTAGGGAAAAGAAAAATGCATTAAGAGAAAGCAGAAGAGGGGACATGGCTCGATGTGTTAAAGCTCTTGCTTTGTTTGCAGCAGGTCCCAGGTTCAATCCCTGGAATCTCCAGGTAAGCTTGGAAAAAAGTCTGCCTGAAATCCCAGAGAGCCGCTGCAAGTCAGTGTCAACAATACTGGACTAGATGGACCAAGGGTCTGACTCGGAAGAAGGCAGCTTCCTGTGTTCCAATGCAGATTCAGGTTTCAGTTGCAGACTTACCTGTGAGTTGGGCCAGATCTACACCTTGTGTCAAATCATTATGATCTCCTCATGGTATAACTATATCCCTCTTGCACATGTATACCTTGTTGGACCCACAAGGACATCTGTTGCGGTATTTTGGATGATGTGGAATAAAAAGCAGGAAATAACACTATGAAAGCGGTATATGGAATGTGTAATGTGCTCCAACAGTGATCGGAAAACTTCAATATTATTATAAAGCAGTAGTGTAGAGATCTACTTATTGACAGGCTGGAGTGCTGGGCTGAAAACAACAGAATTTAATTTAATTGGGATAAAAGTTCTACACCTAAGAAAAAGAAACCAAATGCAGAGTTACAAGATGGGGGATTCTTGGCTCAGCAATACGACAAGCAAGAAGGATCTTGGAATTGTTGTAGATCACAAGCTGAATATTAGCCAACAGTGTGATGTGGCTGCAAAAAAAGCAAACACTATTTTGGGATGCATTAATAGAAGTATAGTTTCCAAATCAGGCGAGGTACTGGTTCCCCACTTTTTGACCAAGTAGGCTGGGAACTCATTAGCCGAGTTCCCCCCAAGCCCACCTCCCTAGCCCAATGCCAAATGTCCCCAAGCCAGCCTTTTGAAGTAGCCACACAAGTTAAGGACTGAAGCAATTAATTAAAATCCTAATTTCTATTCCATGTAAGGCTCCAGCAGGTCAATAAGTCCTTTAAAATACAAGAAAGGAAAGAAGGGGAGGGGTTGAGGGGGATAGGGGGTTAGGATGAGGTTTGAGGTAGAGTCCAGCAGCAATAAACCAATTAACCCACTACAAATTAGGGGTGTGCACGGGCCCATCGGATCGGGACCCGGATTGGGACCTCCGAGATTGTCCTGGATCATTCAGGACAAAATCGGAGGTCCCTCGGATCAGATCGGACCTGATCCCAATCCAAAAATCGGACATCCAAATTTTGGATTGGCCGCCATTTTTGTTTTCCCCATAGACTTGCATTGGGGGAAAGAAAACTTTCCCGAAATGCAAGTCTATGGGGAAAAAATGGCGGCGGGTGGGTGAGGGGGACCTAACTCCCTCCTCCCCCCTCGCGGTTCTTCCCTCCCGTGGCCGTCCACTCCCCTCCGCCACCAGAAGTGGACAGCCCCACCAGGGAAGCCCCCCCACTGTCGCTTCCCTCCCCCCTCCCCCCGCTTACCTTCCGGGGACGTCAGCTCCCCTCCGCCACTGGCCGCTACTGCGAGCAGGCTTCGCGGCCTGCTCCTGAGTAGCGCGCCAGTTGATGGCATCACCTGGCCGCGAAACCTGCTCGCAGTAGCGACCAGTGGCGGAGGGGAGCGGACGTCTGTGGAAGGTAAGCCCCCTGCCCCTGTTGTCCGCTTCCATCGGTGGGCACCCACTGGCACCCACCAATGAAAGTGGCGGCGGGCACATCGGGTGCCTGCCAATCCCCCAATCCATTCAAATCTGGATCGGGTCCTTTCCGGCTACGAATTTTTTAGATTAAAAGTTACAAAAGTTTTTCCACAGAGTCTTGGGCTCCCCCGCCTCCCCCTCCCTCTTTTATCTGTCAAAACTCCATGTTGTTGTAACTTTTAATCTAAAAAAATCGTAGCCACCAAATGCCTGGACCTATCTTTCTGAAATTTCTCACAGATAACTACCCCTAACCCATCTACAAAGTGAGCAACTTTCAGACTTCTAACTTTTAAAATAAAGAAGTTATAGGCGTTCCCTTCCTTATTTTTCGAAAATACCTTGCCACTACACGCTTGAAGCTATGCTTCTGAAATTTCTCCACATTAGACATACCACTTTGGTTCACATGTGTGATAAATTTTAGAAGCATAGCATCCGCCTACCCCCTGGCAGCTGTGGGGTCTTGCTAAACCAGAGCTGCCCCCCTGAGGAAGGACACAGGCACCCACTGAGCGTCCTGCCTGCCCTCTGCACGTAGTGGGGCCATTTTGGAAGGGCAAAGGGAGGCAGACTGTTCTGGACAGAAGCACAGGTTGGAGGGGGTGGAGGAATCTCCCCTGGGAACTCAGGCAGGTCCAGAAACCCGTCGGAAACCTGTCCAAGTCCCCCCAGCTCCTGACAGTATTCTTGAGTTGACGGCCTGTCTTCTGCCCCCCCTTCCCCTAGAAGAACTGATGCTGTCAAGTTGGGTCTGCGGGCTTCATTTGGGGATGGGAAAAGGGGCTCCAGTAGGCAATGGCTTGGGGAAAGGCGTGTGCACTGGAGGGCTTCTTTACTGCACGCCCCTTTCAAGCCAGGGAGAGATTCCGAGGGTCAGCCCCGCTCCATTCCCCTCTGGGCTACTTTCTAAAGAGTGAGGTGCCGGGCTCACGCCTGTCTGCCCGCCCGCTAACCCCTCAGATGAAAAGCACTCTGCACATGTGAAGGGGCACTCTCTTCCCCGACTGATCCTCTGGGTTTCAAATGGTATTTTGGAGCGCCGAGGTTCCGATGGCATGGCGATCTGGCTTGCAAAGGGGCTGCCGGCCCAGGCTTGGAGGCTGGGCCCACTGAATTGGGTCCACGCCCAAGAGTGGTTGACCAGAGACGGAGGGACCGAGGGGGAGGAGGCAGCTCTGTCTCCCACCTACCCACCCATCCCAGGTGGAGAAGAAGGGGGTGCGCACGGAGGAGCCAAGCCGGGCAAGGAAGGTAGCTGCATCCAGCCCCCTTCTGCGTGAGCTTCCTGGCTCAAGGCTTCCTGGCTCAAGGCAGCCCTGTCACAATGGAAGAGGATTGTTTCTGAATGTTCCCCACTTTTGCAATTGGCGCTCATGGGGTACACGCCACTGATGTGTACTGCAAGTACAGGAGTGCTGTTGCAGGAGCACGTGTGCCCCATTAGGTTGCTTCCGCATTTGGATCAGCAGAAGTGGGTGGTGCTATGCAGATAGCTAAGGAGCAGAGGTTTTTTAATTACTGGCGAGGCATGCCAGTAATTAAAATGCCTCACCAGTAATGTGCAGCAAAACATTGGGGCATATGGCCTCCATCGAATATATACTCCTGCGCAGAGCTATGTCTGTATTAAAAACAACAGCAACAACAAGCACTCTCGACGATGACACATGCCAATACTCATCAAAAAACGGCGGATATGTCCACTCCAGCACACCTCCGATACCCAAGGAAACACACCCCACAGTTGATTGGCTGTTTGCCAAGCCCACAACTCAGGATGAACAGCAACGACCTCGCAAAGGGGGGCACACCACACATGTTCTTCAGAATGGAAGCAGAAGAGCCCCCCAAAAATGCAACAAAAGCAGTCATGGATATTCTGGGAAAAATGAGAGGTGGAGCTGAGATCACCGTGGAAGCACGTGAACATCATGTGCCCTGTTAGTGACAACTATGTTATAATCCTGCAATAAATAGCTGGTGTATACTCCTCCTCCTCCTCCTCCTCCGGAGAGAGAGAGAGAGAGATTGTACTTTTAGAAAATCTGGAGCTGAGAAATGGTGGGAGGGGGGTGTTTCACCCTTGACTGTCATTCTCCCTTCCCAAATTAAGAACATAAGTACATAAGAAGTGCCATGCTGGATCAGACCAAGGGTCCATCTAATCCATCACTCCATTCATACAGTGGCCAACCAGCTGTCGACCAGGGACCCTCAAGCAGGACACATGTGCAGCAGCACCCTCCCACCCATGTTCCCCAGCAATGGATTTATATAGGCTTACTGATTGATATGCTTATAACCTCCAATTGGGCTGATGAGAGGTTGTTTAAGTAAATGGAAGTGGCTATTAGGCAGCACATGTCCCCGGGAATTGTGGATTAAGTAACCCACAATTTGCTGCTGTGATGTGAGAACTGCAACAAAGCAGGAAAAGGTGCAACAGCACCCTCCAAACCATGTTTCCCAGCAGATGGTGCACATAGGCTTACTGCCTTGGATACTGCAGTAGCACATAACCATCAGTGCTAGTAGCCATTGATAGCCTTCTCCTCCAGGAATTTATCCAACCCTCTTTTAAAGTCATCCAAATTGGTGGCCATTGCTACACCTTGTGGTAGTGAATTCTAGGGGTGTGCATCGGATCGAGTCCGATCCACGATCTAGAGCCGATCTGACCAAAATCAAATAAAATTATCCGATTCCGATCCCGGCTTCTGGATTGTCCGATCTCATCTGAACTGGTCCGAAAGAACCCGATCCAGTTCGGATAAGATCAGAGGATCAGACCTCCTCCTCCCCATCGCGCTCCTTACCAGCCGGGGCCGTCCGCTGCCATCCGCTGCCCCCTTCTACTGAGAAACAGACTTCGTGGCCTGCCTCTCAATAGCACGCCGGATGTCACCCGGCGGTATAAAAATGCAATAAATAAATAAATAAATAAAATCAGATGAGAGTTTTATCATATGCTTGCTACTGCCCACTTACGGATGTGTGTGCATCTTTTAGACACGTTGTCCACCTCCCATGTGCCTCCCACTCCTTTTGCCTGTTTTTTCATCACAAAATAGACCCCTTTTAATCCAACTTTTTTTAAAAAAATGTAATGTGCAGCGATTTCCTGCTGTGTGCAGGAAAAGAGGTGCAATAAAAACAGTCCCAGAATAGGCCATGTGGTTTTTGTTTACTTCCTCTTTCCCCTCAGGCAGAAGAAGTAATGAGGGACAAACGCAAGGGCGGAGAAGTGACAATAAGGAAACGTGATTTCCCTCCATGTGATGATGCTCTAAGGCCAGATCTACACCAAGCAGGATATGACACTTTGAAAACGACTTGAAAACTGTATATGGGGTGTGTCCTGAGCCCTAGCAGTGATCACTTCTGTTATAAACTGTATTAAAGCAGTAGTGTAGAACCTGCCCTAGTCCCTATTTTATCCAGTTCCTTTATAATAATAATAATAATAATAATAATAATAATAATAATAATAATAACAATTTATTTCTTACCCGCCTCTCCGTCCGGATCGAGGCGGGGAACAACAACATGATAAAATACATAAAATTGATTAAAACATAACACATATTATTAAAACTGCATAAAAAATCCTAAAACATCCTAAAAACACCCTTAAAACATTCTAAAATTCCACTGGATATGCCTGCCGGAAGAGAACAGTCTTTATAGCTTTCTTAAATTCTAAAAGACTGTTAAGTTGACGAGTCTCCTCCGGCAGGTCATTCCACAGTCTGGGAGCGGCAGAAGAGAAAGTCCTCTGGGTAACAGTTGTCAGCCTAGTCTTGGCCGACTGCAATAAGTTCTTCCCAGAGGACCTGAGCGTGTGGGGCGGATTGTATGGGAGAAGGCGATCCCGCAGGTAACCTGGACCCAAACCATGTAGGGCTTTAAAGGTAATAACCAACACTTTATACTTCGCCCGGAAACTAATGGGCAGCCAGTGGAGCGATTTTAAAGCTGGCGTAATATGGTCACCCCTAGATGTACTGGTGACCAACCTGGCTGCCATATTTTGATCTAGTTGAAGTTTCCGGACTAGGCACAAAGGTAGCCCTATGTAGAGCGCATTGCAGAAGTCGAGCCTCAAAGTTACCAGCGCGTGCACTACCATCTTTAGGTCTTCCAACTCTAGGAAGGGGCACAGCTGGCGTATCAGCCGAAGCTGATAGTAGGCACTCCTGGCCGTCGCATCTATCTGGGCTGTCATTTGGAGCGACGGATCCAGGAGCACCCCCAAGCTGCGAACACAGTCTTTCAGGGGGAGTGTAACCCCATCCAGAACCGGTTGACACACCTCCAAACCCAGGTTGCGGCCTTTGACAGCAAGCACCTCCGTCTTATCTGGATTCAGCTTCAGTTTGTTTTTCCTCATCCAGCCCATTACCGCCTCCAAGCATTCATTCAGAGGAGACACACTATCCTTAGCTGACGATGTTGTCGAAGGCATAGAGAAATATATTTGGGTGTCATCAGCATACTGATAGCACCCCGCCCCATGCCTCCGGATGATCTCTCCCAACGGTTTCATATAAATGTTAAACAGCATTGGGGAAAGGATGGCACCTTGCGGTACGCCACACAGCAGCTCCTTCTTTGCAGAGCAGCTATCCCCAAGCATCACCATCTGGAACCTGCCCGAGAGGTAGGACCGGAACCACTGAAGCACAGTGCCCCCGATTCCCAATCCCCTCAGGCGTTCCAGAAGGATACCATGGTCGATGGTATCGAAAGCTGCTGAGAGGTCCAGAAGTACCAACAGGGACACACTCCCCCTGTCAATACTAAGGCGTAGATCATCCACTAAGGCGACCATAGCAGTCTCAACTCCGTATCCCGCCCGTATCTACTGCTATTGGTCTAGCTCTGCCAATCAGTTCTCCAGTTCCAGCAGCTCTTAAGTTTGAGCTCATCAAGGTTCTTGCTTTTGCACTACCATTTTAAATGAGGTTTGCATTGGCTTGTAAGTCCTTACCTGTTTTCCCACACAGGAATTTATACCTATTTTTGTCTATTTTTCAAAATACATGCATGCTTGAGTATATTTTTCAAATGAACACATTTCTGTACACATGTTCACCTTCACTGACTAAAACCTGCCTTGCACTTTTCATGTACACATTTTTCAGTGTATATTTTTCAAATGTGTGCATGTTTTCTAATGATTTTTTAAAAAATGTTTTGAAAAACACGCCAAAAACTTGGAAATGTATGAATTTCCAACCACAAATTGTGTTTGAGTCCATGTTTGGTTCTGGGAAGTGCAAATTAGTTTAGGGTGACCAGATAAAATCCAGGTCAGGGCTCATGTAACTTTAACAGATGTAGAGAAAAGGGAATTTCAGCCAGTGTCATTTGTATGCAATTAGTTCCTGGTGAAATTCCCTCTTCATCACAACAGTTAAAGTTGCAGGGGCCCTGCCTTCTTTTGTATATGGTCACTCTAGTATAGTGCATGCACCTTTAACTGTTGTGATGAAGAGGGAATATCACCAGGAACTAATTCCATACAAATGACACTGGCTGAAATTCCCTTTGCTCTACAACTGTTAAAGTTACATGAGCCCTGACCTGGATTTTATCTGGTCACCCTAAATTAGGTAAAATCACCAAAAAAAGTGAAGCTACCTGATTTCTCACCCGTCCTTAGTTCAAATCCACAGAAAATGCTGAATTCTTGCAACAAACCAAAAGTCTCACTTTTCTTGAGCACTTCAACAAATGACTCCTGTTCCTCTGTTTCCCTTGCATAGAAGTGATAGATGCATCCAAGTTGTTAAAGAGACAGAATGTGCAGCTTCACAGCTAAACAAAATGCTGCACTCTTCACCTGAGGTGTATAATTTGGCTTAAAAGTGACCTGGAGGATGACTACTTTGGTGAAATGTGTTTTCCATTTGGGTTTTGGGGCTCATTTATTTCAGGAACACCTCAACACTTTTGAAGTCCCTCAGATGATTGATTGCCAAGCTTCCGTTATTAGTCATAGCTTGATTGTTCTATTGTAGGCTGACCATATGAAAAGGAGGACAGGGCTCCTGTAACTTTAAGAGTTGTAGAGAAAAGGGAATTTCAGCCAGTGTCATTTGTATGCAATTAGTTCCTGGTGAAATTCCCTCTTCATCACAACAGTTAAAGTTGCAGGCACTATACTAGAGTGACCATATACAAAAGAAGGCAGGGCCCCTGCACCTTTAACTGTTGTGATGAAGAGGGAATTTGACCAGGAACTAATTGCATACAAATGACACTGGCTGAAATTCCCTTTTCTCTACAACTGTTAAAGTTACATGAGCCCTGTCCTCCTTTTCATATGGTCAGCCTATTCTATTGCAAAAAGGCCTGCAATTAAGATTGTGCAATAGGAAGTAGCTGAAATAAAGGGTCATTATTATTATTTTAATAATGGTAGTGTCATTAATGTAACTGGGCTTTATTAGAACTGTTTTTCATTTTCTATACTTTAAATATCCACTTAAATGAAAGCCCAGGATTGGTTACACTTCAATCATGACATTTTTTTTTAAAGAAACAGTAGTCAAGTTGATAGCAGTTTATCCAGAAGTGAAAAAAAAACTTCCCTTGTTGGATGTATTACTGAAGGATTCATTGTGTGATGGCAGAAGGCCTAGTTTTGTTTGTTTGTTTTATTATTGCATTTATATCCCACCTTTTTTCCTCCAAGGAACCCAAGGTAGCATACATAATCCTCCTCCTCTCCATTTCATCCTCACAACAACAACCCTGTGAGGTAGGTTGGGCTGAGAGTCTGTGATTGGCCCAAAGTCACCCAGTGGGTTTCCATGGCTGAGTGGGGACTACAACCCAGACCACTTGACTCCCAGTCCAACACTTTAGCCACTACGCCACACTGGCTCTCTAGTTGTTCACGGGATAGCCATGTGTGCGGGAGGAAACTCATTACAAGTAGTTTCTCTTGTGAGTAGGGAACTTCCTTGAGGAAAAGTTAGGCTGACCATATGAAAAGGCGGACAGGGCTCATGTAACTTTAACAGTCGTGGAGAAAAGGGAATTTCAGCCAGTGTCATTTGTATGCAATTAGTTCCTGGTGAAATTCCCTCTTCATCACAACAGTTAAAGTTGCAGGCACTATACTAGAGTGAGCATACACAAAAGAAGGCAGGGCCCCTGCAACTTTAACTGTTGTGATGAAGAGGGAATTTCACCAGGAACTAACTGCATACAAATGACACAGGCTGAAATTCCTTTTTCTCTACAACTGTTAAAGTTACATGAGCCCTGTCCTCCTTTTCAGATGGTCAGCCTAGCAAAAGTGGATTATCAATTTCCTAATGCAAATGAATAATACTTCTTACTCTGTGTGTGTGTGTGTGTGTGTGTGTGTGTGTTGCAAAGTCGCAAATTGACACACTGGTATACCTACTGCCATTTTCCAGCCATGCTGTGGCTGCCACCTCCTCCCCACTTTCCTGTTGGTGAAAGAAATACCCTTCAGCCAATTGCCTGAGATGGGCTGCTTCCAGCTCAGGCACTCAGCTCTACAATTCTACCTAGCAGCAGCAGCAGCAGCAGCAGCAGCAGCAGAAGACGACAGTGGCAGTAACAAAGCAGTACCAAAGGATCAGCCAAGTGCCCAGCAGCTGAATGCCTAAAACAGAATTTGTGCAACCTCCTCCCTTCTCAGACAACCATTGTGGGGCTGCTTCTTTTCCCAACAGGAGGAGGGAGGAGGGGATATGGCAGCCATGGAGTGACCTGCCATTGACCGGAGCATTCACTTGCGGGGGGATGAGGGGGGAAATAAAGAGACGAGACACATATACATATATGGTGTAAATTATGGGCCACATTTATTAATGATCTGCAAAGGGAGACTGGGCAGGCCCTTTTCTACCCCAGCAACTATGCCAAGGGTGGTATAGGGTGAAAAATTTCTATGTCTGTTGAGTGGCGTCTTGCGATCGCCACCCCCAGGCCATACCCCTTTTGGGGAGGGTAGGCCTTCTCGCATTGCTCCCCCCTGGACTGCCCAACACCGGGTGAAGCGAGTTCAGTTGTCCTCACAGGTCAACCCTCTCCACCCGCTGGGGCTGCACAACCCTTAGTGGAAGGCCTCAGACATGACCTGTCACCTGAACGGTGCCACAGAATGCTCACCATCCCTTACCTAAGAGTGCCCGCCCCTACCTGCCTGAAATTAGTGACCGAATTAACCTGTAACCAAAATATAAATCATTCCTAAGACACTCTCTCCAGACGTACAGTGTGAAGTAGGCGAAAACACCCATAGGCCAGGCCAATCAGCCTTTGGGACAAAATTCCTACTTGGCCCCCTAACAGGCAACCAGATGAACCCACACTGCATACTGGGAGGGAGGGAGCTGTGAAAAGAAGAGGGGGAAATGTGTGTGGTGGCCTAATATAGGCTCATCCGCCCCACCCTGGCATCTGGTGCTACCATGCTCCCACCAATGGGGAGAAGGCACGTCTCTCTCCCCCCCACCCACAACTGCCTCCCCGTGCCCTGACATGCTCTAACCACACATAGGCTGAACATATGAAAAGGAGGACAGGGCTCCTGTAACTTTAACAGTTGTAGAGAAAAGGGAATTTCAGCCGGTGCCATTTGTATGCAATTAGTTCCTAGTGAAATTCCCTCTTCATCACAACAGTTAAAGTTGCAGGCACTATAGTAGAGTGACCAGATACAAAAGAAGGCAGGGCCCCTGCAACTTTAACTATTGTGATGAAGAGGGAATTTCACCAGGAACTAAATGTATACAAATGGCACCGGCTGAAATTCCCTTTTCTCTACAACTGTTAAAGTTACAGGAGCCCTGTCCTCCTTTTCATATGGTCAGCCTAGCCACACATATATTAAAAAGGAGAGCTCCAAGTGAACAAACTGCATTGTGAGCCTCTTCCAGAAAGTCAGTCCTCTCTGTTAGAGATGTATGGGATGCCAGTTGTGATGCAGATGAGAATGGGCAACTCCATCCACCATCCCTGGTCACTGCCTGTGGGTTTTATCCATACACGCCTATCTGTGAACAACATATTGTGGACTGGAGCTGAAACCTGGAATGGAGCCAAATTATGGGCCCAATCCAGCACATATTATGACAGGAGTCTTTGTAAGAAACTGCAGATCCAGCCTGAAGGGTGAGCACCATTGAGCATCTACAGAAGCATGCACAGGGCCCACCGCCAGCCCCAAAGTACTCCTTTTCCTTCTTTGTGTTCCTTCTGATCCCACTACTGATACTACTACTCTCCTTCCATTGTGTTGATCATTGCTCAACTGTGTCTCAAAGTGTGTGTGCAGAGACTCAGATGTAAGGTGCTGGGGCAAGAAGAAGAAGAAGAAGAAGAAGAAGAAGAAGAAGAAGAAGAAGAAGAAGAAGAAGAAGAAGAGCTTCTGCTTGCATTGTTCCTCTGGTGTGAATGGGAAAACAGCAGTGATAAGGAAGTGATGGGGCTAGTTCAGAAGGTGGCTATGATTAGCAGAATCCTCTGGCAAACAAACTTGGAAGCCTGTGCATGTTTACTCCAAAGTACATCCAGTTATGTCCAATGAGACTGATCCCAGGTAAACATGTATAGGATTTCAGCACAGTCCTTTTTGTTGTTGTTGTTGTTGTTACTGGGATAACATCTTTCCTAAAAGCTAATTGCAATATTTAAATGAATCACAACAATTAGGTAACATTCCATGGCTCTGCAATTCTTTTCACGCATTTCAGGGCAAGCCTGAGATTTACATTGAGAGAACACTTAACAATCCTGGCTCGAAGGTGTGCGTATCTGTATGATGGGCATGTTTTCAATATTTGTGCTATTCATACTTCACATTTATTTATTGCATTTCTATATCGCCCAATAGCCGAAGCTATTTTTTTAAAGGTACACTTAAAATCGTATTAGTTGTGTAGCTAAAAAACAATAGGTGAAGAATCTGGGGTCAGATTTGATTGGAGTACAAAAAAGTGGGATGACCATACGAAAAGGAGGACAGGGCTCCTGTATCCTGAACAGTTGTATTGAAAAGGGAATTTTAGCAGGTGTCATTTGTATGCAGGCAAAGCGAGGTGCTAATCTTAACCAAGATTAACAAACTAAAAATGACCAAAAAGTTAAGGTATACAATATTAAAAAAAACTTAGTTTAGTATATATATATATATATATATATATACACACACACGCTAAAATAGAGCAATTGAAATACTGGATCAATTTTGCATCAACAGATATTTATACAATTAGCTCTGTACAGATGGAGGAGGCAGGCCAAACGTGTTTCAACGTTTTGTCTTCTTCAGTGGCCTCTATAAATAAAAACAAACTAACATACAGACACTTCTACAAAATTTTCACTAACAAATTGTAGGATACTAACATTGTTGTTTTTTTTTTTATATATACATATATATCATGTAGAATTTCTACAAATATAAGTTTGTTTCCCCACCATCAAATTTGTATACAAAAATATAAATAAATGAAAAAGGGGGGGAATGTTACCCAGCACAGGCTCGTAGGTCAAATATTTTAAGATGCAAGCATCTAGAAGAGGGGGCTGCCTATCAATATCCTAGGAGCAGGATGTGTTGTGTCACTCCCCCAGAATAGCAAAGCGTGCAAATGATAATAGAAGACATTTCTATCATATCAGTGTTGGTAATTGGGACCATCTGTAGTATATAATGTAGAATACAGGTGGGGCTAATTAGCACTGGCCCTTTAATAGGAGCATACAGGACTCCTTTTGGAAAACTTGGCCCAGATTGCAGCTTCTTTGTTTGAGAAATGGAGGCTGTTTAAATTTGGCAAGCACTGGCTATAGGTATGTTGAAAAACAATTGACATTTTTAGCAGCTTTATTGTAATTACCAACACTGATATAATAGAAATGTCTTCTATTATCATTTGCAGGCTTTGCTATTCTGGGGGAGTGACACAACTCATCCTGATCCCAGGATATTGATAGGCAGCTCCCTCTTCTAGACGCTGGCATCTTAATCTATTTAACTTGACCTACGAGCCTGTGCCAGGTAACATTTTCCCCCCTTTTTATTTATTAATATTTTTGTATACAAATTTGATGGTGGGGAAACAAACTTATATTTGTAGAAATTCTACTATATATATATATATATATATATATATATAGTAGAATTTTATATATATAGTAAGATTTTATCTGGGTGACCAGACAAAATCCAGGTCAGGGCTCATGTAACCTTAACAGTTGTAGAGAAAAGGGAATTTCAGCCTGTGTCATTTGTATGCAATTAGTTCCTGGTGAAATTCCCTCTTCAGCACAACTGTTAAAGTTACAGGGGCCCTGCTTTCTTTTGTATATGGTCACTCTTGTATAGTGCCTGCAGCTTTAACTGTTGTGATTGAGAGGGAATTTTCTCCAGGTTCTGCAAGCATAGAAATGACACCTGCTGAAATTCCTTTTTCTATACAACTGTTAAAGATAGAGATGCGAACGGACCCCCCGATCTGGATCTGTGAGATCCGGATCAGGCCAATCTGGATCTGTGTGATCTGGATCTGGATCTGTTCACACCCCTAGTTAATGATACAGGAACCCCGTCCTCCTTTCCATATGGTCACCCTACAAAAAAGTAACTTACCTATGCCCTGAAAGAAGCAGCTTTGCTTCCACTGGAATTTACAGCCAGTGTATGTCTTGGATTACTAAATGATATTATTTCTGAGTATGATCTGGACATGTTATGTCCTTTCAACACAATCTGTGTGCAGTTCTGAACACTTTCTAGAAATAGCTGGAGCAGCCAAGTAATATAGATCTGCCAGGGAATGGAGACATGACTGCATCATTTTTTAAATAAGTCAATTTCTTCTAGAAAACTGCTGGAATGGGATGGATCTGTGCTGTGGTTATTTGTATGCAGTGCTACGATCCTCCTAGTCAGTCCCTATCAGGTCATTTGCCTTTTATTTATCTTGAATAATCCCTTCCTCTTGCCTTCTCTTGCCTCTTGCTGGTTTGGTCTGTGTGAGCCCTGGAGAGGGCAATACTTCGGGAGGCATTTGAGGTTAAGAATTTAAGCAGTTCTAATCTATACAGAGATCTTAAAAGGTGAAGAGGGTAAACACAATTCACACTGTCAAGGTGTGCATTAAACCCTTGGTAGCAGTGATCTATAACATTTTGAAAATGGTGAAAGTTACATTTTTGTCCAAATACGCTTCTTGGACTTTAAATACAACTCTTGTTGATACTTTCTTATAAGGTGGTGTGTAGATGTTTCAACTCTGCCTGCAGACAACTGAGGCTGAGGACCAAACTACATATTACCTTAGCTAGGCTGACCATCTGAAAAGGAGGACAGGGCTCATGTAACTTTAACAGTTGAGAATTTCAGCCGGTGTCATCTGTATGCAATTCGTTCCTGGTGAAATTCCCTCTTCATCAGAACGGTTAAAGCTGCAGGGGCCCTGCCTTCTTTTGTATATAGTCACTCTAGTATAGTGCCTGGACCTTTAACTGTTGTGATGAAGAGAGGATTTCACCAGGAACTAATTGCATACAAATGACACTGGCTGAAATTCCCTTTTCTCTACAACTGTTAAAGTTACATGTGCCCTGTCCTCCTTTTCATATGGTCAGCCTACCTTAGCTTTGTAATTCTGACCTTGAGTATGAAGCTTCCCCCCCCACACACACACACTCAAAGTGTGAGCCCTGGGGGTGATCTGACTCAGATCAGGGCCTTAGCATGGGATGTAGAATTCCCCCTAGATCTAGAATTTCCACTGCAATAAGAGTTCCAATGGGACCTTCTTTGGCAATGCAAATTGCAGCTGTGGGTACCCCAGCCCAGATTGGGACCACAGAGGGAAGTAAAGGGTTAATGTTACCACTACTGCCCTGCATTCCTGATCCAAAACTGGCTCCACACACTGGTTATTTGTGAGAAAGGAATCCTGCACTCAAGGCTTGAACTATGCAGCTAAGGTAACATGTATTTTGGCCCTGAGATTTGGGGATGGATCAATGGATAAAATGAAAGAAACCAACTGGGACAAGCTGATCTTCACTAGTGACTTGGTGACTCATTTGCCATTTATTTATTTATTTATTTACATACCATCTTATTGACTAAAAAGCCATCAATGAAACCTTAACACAATGAAACAACTGACAACTTAAAATCAGTAAGTTATTAAAACAACTATATAAATTAAAAGTCTAAAGCGAAAAGATGTGTTTGCACACCGTTCCTAAAAGCCAAGAGATTGCTAGGCAATTGAAATCCTTGTGGGAGGTCATTTCACAGTTTGGGAGCCACATAGGGGAAAGCCCTCTCATGGGTGCCTGCAGGAAGCGGTATCCTCAAGAAGGCCTCTCCACATCATTATCTCTACAGTGTTGCTGCCACCGAGACAGAAAGTCATGTTGGAAACTTTCCATTTGGGAAAGCATTTGGGTGAAGCTGTTTTCAAGTCATTTAGGCCAATCCTAGCAAAACCATGGGAGCTGCTTCCCATGGATAATTTAGGTCCTGTCCCACATGGCCAAGAAAAGGTGACTGACAAAAGCTCTCAGAAATCATGCATTTCCTGAAAGCTGATGTATGAGGCCCAACCAATAGTTGACCAGCACAGGTCGAGCACACCCCAACCCCCCCCCCCCCAGCCTTGACAAATACAGAAACACAGACATACAGGCACACCACCAGCTTACTTAGGAGAGATGTATTGGAACGTTTTTATGGTTAGGCATCACCATCCCAAGATCTTATCCATAGGTATGCACAAGGAGTGGGCCAGGTGTGCCCAGGCACACCCTAATGTCTCAAGCAATAAATACCAAATTTAGGGGGACATTGAGGAGGGATCCAGAGGGGGATCCAGAAGCAATGGGAAAGGTCCTCCAGTTGCCTGGCAGCAGGAATAAAAAGAAATTGTTCTGATGGGTGCAGCTCTTCAGAGAGACCTGAAGGAAGGGCCCCCAAAAGCTAATATCACCTTGTAATCCCCAACAATGTTGGGGCTTGAGGAGCGTCTCCTCATTCCCTACCCCCTCACCTGCAACAGCCCTCCTGTTGCACCTGCAACCCTAAAAAATAAATGAATAAAAAATAATGTACTTTATGACTGAGTATTCAATAGATGTTCGCCTTATCAAAATATCCTGGGTGCACACCCTAATGAAATGAGCTGTGCCTGCCTATGCTCTTATCAGTTCAGGTGTTGAAATGTTCCTTGTTTGTCTCACACACAGAGGTGGTGAGGTAGGAGGAACATGCAGGTCTCAAAGCCAGTGTATATCACCTGGAGAATAACTTAAAATAAGGGAAGGTGTGATTTTCCAGGGAATTGTGTATCCAGGGAAAATCCTAGAGACAGGTAGGTAAATTAATGTAGCTTTAGTACAAATCAACTAGTTTTATCGTCCATTCCAGATCCACAGGCAAAACTACATGACTTACCCTCTGAAAACAGTCAAACCATCAGTAATGTGCTACATGAGGAATCGGCCTTGGGGACTATGTAGCCTTGATTTATGGGTCACGTGTATTTATCAACCAATTTCAGAAATGGAACTCTATTTGCTTTGAAATGAGCATAGTTCTTTGTGCGTGTGTTTTGTCTTTTTGCCAATGAACTACCTGGATTGATTCCCTGATAAGGATGTTTAAAAGCCACTTTTTGAAATCATGCAGTGAAAAATCAATTAGAACTGAACATAGTTTGAAATACCTGAGTTGTCATTAGTATGCAAGCTACTTTCTGAAGCTGAAATTTTTCATCTGCTCTTCCTTTGATCACATAAGGGCTCAGTCATTTGTTGCATTGTCTCCCTGAATTCTGCCATCTCAAAAACATTTCTAAAAATGGCAACATGAAGGAAGTTGGCAATTAAACTTGAGAGAAAATTACTCTACTGGAAATTGGTTTTTTGGGGTGTGGATGTGTGTAAATCTAAGCAACATGACAGAGTAAATGAAGCCGGGCCTGGAGATGTTAAATGAGGATTTTGATTTTGGCGGAATAGAAAACAATTTTGAAAATCTAAAGTAAATTCTGAGGCTGCTGACATTTTCTAGGCACTCTTGAAACTTTGCTTCATGATTGCTTGATACTATTTTAAGACTCCCCTGTTTCATCCAATGGCTGCTACATTTTAAACAATGTTTATAGGACCATCTGTTTACCCCATGGAATTAAGTAAAAATAGCTATTCGTTAGGTTCATTTAAAAGGAAACTCTAGTTCCTACATATTCCTATATTCAGTTGTTTCTACAAAAATGTATTCAAGTGACCAAATGGAAAGGATGACAGGGCTCCTGCATCTTTAACAGTTGTATAGAAAAGGGAATTTCAGCAGGTGTCATTTGCATGCTTACAGAACCTAGTGAAAATTCCCTCTTCATCACAACAGTTGAAGCTGCAGGAACCCTGCCCTCTTTTGTACCTGGTCACATTTGTTATTATTATTATTATTATTATTATTATCATCATCATAGCCTGAGCTCTCTGGGCAGTTTACATGAGATTAAAACATTTAAAAACAATATACAAAAATTAAAACTGCAAAAACGTACAATATGCACATACATTTAAAATCACTATAATAACTTAAAACCTATAAGCCTAAAAACAAAAACAGACCCGGCTCATCAGATATTGCTAAATGCTTGAGAGAAGAGGAAAGTCTTGACCTGGCTGAAAATATAACAATGTTGGTGCCTGGTGGGCCTCGTAGGAGTGATTGTTCCACAATTGGGGGGCCACAAATGAGAAGGCCCTCTCCCTTGCTGCTGACCTCCAAGCTTCCCTCGGAGTAGGAACTTGAAGGAGCACTTTCGAAGTTGAAAGTAGGCTTTGGCTAGGTTCATGTCGGGAAAGGTGTTCAATCAGGTATTGTGGTCCCAAGCAATGTAAGGCTTTATAGGTTGAAGCCAGCACCTTGAATTGAGCTCGGAAACATACAGGCAGCCAATGTAAGCAGGCCAGAGTAGGTCTTATATGCTCAGACCTTCTGGTCCCTGTTATCAATCTGGCTGCTGCATTTTGCACAAGCTGCAGTTTCCGAACCATCTTCAAAGGCAGCCCCATGTAGAGTGCATTGCAGTAATCTAACTTGGAGGTTACCAGAGCATAGACAACTGAAGCAAGGTTATCCTTGTCAAGATAGGGGCATAGCTGGGCCACCAACTGAAGTTGGTAGAAGGCACTCCATGCCACTGAGCCTCAAGTGACAGAGATGGTTCTAGGAGAACCCCCAAGCTATGAACCTGCTCCTTCAGGGGGAGTGCAACCCCACCCAGAACAGGTTGAAGACCCTACATTCAGTCAGAAGAACCACCCACTAACAGTATCTCAGTCTTGTCTGGATTGAGTTTCAGTTTATTAGCCCTCATCCAGTCCATTCAGCACATCCACAGCCTCACCTGATGCAGATAAAAAGGAGAAATAGAGCTGCGTGTCATCAGCATACTGATGACAACACACTCCAAAACTCCGGATGACTGCACTCAACAGTTTCATGTAGATGTTGAACAGCATGGGGAACAAGACTGACCCCTGTGGAACACCATATTGGAGAATCCACGGGGCCGAGCAATGTTTCCAAAGCACCTTTTTCTGGAGCCGACCCACCAAGTAGGAGCGGAACCACTGCAATGCAGTGCCTCCCACTCCCAACTCAGCCAGTCATCCCAGAAGGACATCATGGTTGATGGTATCGAAAGCCGCTGAGAGATTAAGGAGAGTCAACACAGTCACACTCCCCCTGTCTTTCTCTTGACATAGGTCATCATACAGGGCGACCAAGGCTGTTTCCATGCTAAAACCAGGCCTGATTCCCAACCGAAAAAGCGCCTGCAGCTTTAACTCTTGCAATAATGAGGGCATTTCACCATGTGCTGCATGCATAAAAATGACACCTGCTGAAATTTCCTTTTCAATACAACTGTTAAAGATACAGGAGCCCTGTCCTTCTTTTTCATATGATCAACCTAGAATGTATATAGAATCCTTAATAAACTTATGAGTAACTCAATATTTAGTATATTCTAGAAACAATTTAATATACTATTATGTTGTTTTTTAGGGATGTGCATCGTATTGTTAAAATGTCTGATAACGATACAATAAGGTCGATATCGGACATCTGATTAATGATAATGATATGATAAAAAAATCTCTGATAAATATCCGATCCTAAAATTTTCAGCCCGATTATATTGGATTTTTTTTGCATTACCGGACCGCCATATAAATAAACCTATAACTTCTGTATTTTCAAATTTAGAGGCTTGAAACTTGGTCTCAGTGCTTATGCGGTATGCCTAAGTAGGTGTATGAAATTTGAGATCGGTTCCTCCAACCCTCAATTTTATATGAATTTATTAAAGATTGTTTAAGTTCTGACAGGTCAGAATGACAGCTCGTCATGTGTGTTCATTCAGACCTGTCAAAAAGTTGCACAGTCTTAAAAAAATTCATATAAAATACAGGGGTGGAGGGATTGATCTGAAATTTGGCACATATGTGTAGCAACATGTGTTAGACATGTGTATGAAATTTGAGATCGATCCCTCCAACTCTCGATTTTATATGAATTTATTAATGTTCGTGCAACTTTATTGACACAGCTGGTTGACCGGGCCTCCGTGCTGTCATCTTGTTGTCTGCTTTTTTTCCTATATGCTTGCATTGGGGGAAACACGTGCATAACTTTTTTATTTGAAATGGTAATGACATAAAACTTGGGGAGCTAGGACTAGCAAGATCCAATCTGCAATGTCCAAAAAGTTTCATGTCTCTGTCTTTTCAAATTAAAAAGTTATAGGGGTCCTCCAAAAGCCCCACCCCCCACTGCAACTTCTTCATTTTTAAAGATAAAAACTTGACATTGTGAGACACTGAAGATGGGATCTGGCTGGTCATTTGCAGGGAAAAAAATCAGAGCAATTGCTCAAACCCTCGTTTTTCTATTAATTATTTTTAGATCGTGCTCGTTCTGAAAGCTGATTGCATACTCATTACTGGCCATTTATGGATGTTCGTGGTCCTTTTCATGATGCCGTCCACTTCCCATGCACTTCCCACTCCTTCTGTTCATTTTTCCATCACAAAAAAAAAAAAAAAACCTGGAAAATCTGACTCTTTTTGCTGTGATGAAACGTGATGCCATTTCCTGCTGCGTGCAGGAGAAGCCGTGCAATACAAATGCTCACAGAATGGACCACATGGTCATTGCTTGCTTTCTCTTTTTCCCCATGTGAAGAAAGAGGAAGCTGTTCATCCCTATTGTGTGACAGGAGCAGAAGGTGAAGCGACAGTAGGGAAATGTGATTTCCCCCCCATCTGATGATACTCTTTCTGAGAAGTTCTTTCCACAACTGGGGTGCCACAGCAGAAAGGGCCTTCTTCCTTTTCTAAATGCTTGGTACAAAAAGAACTTGTGATTATATACTAATAGTCAAATACATAAGAAATTGAAATTGAAAGATTTGCCAAGCCCAAGGCTTTGAGTGCTTAATGCTAAAAAGTCTAGGATTGAATCCCTGTGTATTCGACCATGTTAGTGTTGAATTAGAGATGCCACCTCATTTCTCTGACAGGTTGCTTACACCATATGGAAAGGAGACATATCATGCTCCCCTTGATCCATGCAAGGAGTAGTTGTACCTATTGAATTTGACTAGTGCAAGTGGGTAAGAATTTCATTTCAGATCATCTTGATAAGATTCCATTGTAAAGTATGCTTTTATTTTAAATTTGCAGAAGAGAAATAAAAAAAGTCAATTCACAATGATATTAGCAAAAACTATCTTAAACATATGCATTAATATAAGAAGTCCATATATTTGAATAAGTATGTAAATGAGATTGACTATAGGATATACTTTCAAATGTAGAAAGAGCAGTAAGATCTTCCGACCATTGAATGATAGGTAGTGGGCATTTATCCTTCCAAGCATGCGGTATATGTCTCTTTGCAACTATAAGGGCTCTCAAAATCACACTTGTTGTCCATCTCTTCGTCCCCATGCCATAGGAATGTAATTTAAAAGCACGTGGCATCTGCAAGACTCCAAGGTTTTTCCAAAACAAAATTAATACGAGCAACTACTTCCAACCAAAAAGAAGCCGCCATAGTGTACACCTCCATAATGTGCCTCAATGAATTTGCAAACAACCTCCCCCTTCCCTCTTGGAACACTGGGAGGTGTAGAAAGGGCCTTAGAGAAATTTGAATGTGAGCGTAAGCAAAATTGACAGATTCGCCCATCCTTAATTGCAACAGCATTCCCTGCTCCCGATGTATGCAGGGTTATTTTTGAAGATACAAATACACCCCTCATACTCAACTGCACACACTAGGGCTCTCTCCACACTATCCAGAACCTTTAAAAAGGACATTAGGGATATGCAAATCAGCAAAACTGAAGCTCTCTGAAGTTCTCTGAATTCCATTCTGAAGCTTGTTCCCACTCAAGTCCATATCAGATTGTGAGCTTTCTTTTTGTTTTTAGTTTTTCCAGGACAATCCATGCATATTTCCATGGGTATTTTCCCAAATGTATGCATTGATTCTGCTCATTTTTGAAATGTAATCATTTTGAAATGTATGCATGCTGTTGAATGCATTTTGGGGGGGGGGTCTTCAAATCACATTGCAAGCTCAGAAATGTGTGGACTTTGACAGCAAATATCACCTGGGTTCTGTCTAGAAGGTGTGAACTAGGTGAACTCCAGATCAAAAACGAACTGAAATGAAATTCTCACACAATCCTAGCAGAGATAGTTCACTTACCATGTACAATTATTTGAGTAGAGGCTCTATCCATACCTTCTTAACGAATGCACATAAGCTGTGAGGGGTGATTGTTGCTATGATAATGCCTACATCCTGGTGCATTTATTGAATATGTGAAAGGGCTTGTTATGTCTGACGTTATGATGATTTAGCCTTATGCAGATGTCTGAATAAATATATGGTTGAGGAAATTAGGACCCCCCTTCCTGGTGCTCCTGTTCCACCCTCAATGACCATGTGCTATACTTTCACATTTGCAAATTATACACATAAAGCCCAGTGAATATAGGCTTCAGGTGTTCAATCCGAAAACCATAACATTGGAGTGTACATATCATATAGTTGAGACCTATACACAATGTCCTCAATTTGCATAGGTCCTATGCAATTACAATGGTCCTACACATAATCATCAAGGGACAGAGAGGCACATGGGGTTGCAGAGTTGGGAAGTGTGAGCTTGATCTCTTCACCATGTGCATGCTGACACATCTTCAGGGAGGATGTTATCCTTAAACATCCCAGCACACTGATTCCAACGAAATCCTTAAAAATAAAGAAGGGGGCAAGATTATCCAATCACTGTGATTTCAATGCTACAGACAAGATATGGATTATATAAATCAGATGTAAACAAATATAACTGCACAATAAAATGCCCCTGAAAAGATAAAATACAAGTGAAACTCTCATATACCAGTTTCATCCTGATAACTGAAGCCAAGCCAAAAACGATTTGACAGCATGGGGGAGGGTCTAATTTTGGCAACTGTCTGGACCAAAAGAATTCTATTACAGCCTCAAAGACTCTCCTAGCCCCATTTGTCATGATGCTTAAATTCTTAGCCTCCACACAGATGCTGTAACATCTTGTATCACAAAGATAGAAACAAAACATAACCTTGCTTGCTAGGGATGGAAAGTCAGATAAAGTCCTAATGAGTGTATGTGTGAGCAAGTGGAGGGTAAAGCCCATCACATTGCCTCTTGGAAGAAAGAGGTGAGATGCAAGTTTTGGGGAAAACTAAGTGCCTAAATTTTATTGAACACTTTGCAAATAAACAATAGGCTGCAACGAGGTCTACAAACTGTATGGGGAATCTACTGGTTTTGGTTTTAGTTGTTTTCCCCTCCCCCAAGTAATTTTTATTGTTCTTTAGTTGTAAGGTGGGGTCCCTTAAGGACTTCTTCCTGCAAGAAGGTTATGGGTGAGTCACCCCAGCCAAAGAGAGAAATCCAGATTTAAGGCTTCAGTCTAGCCAACTGTCCTATGCTAAGGGAGGCCCTCCTGGTTCACATTCCCCAAGGCTTTGAGTGCCTAACAAGCAGTCCTCAAAGGACAAGGCATGAAAACCCTTTTGTATTTATTTATTTATTTATTTAACTTTCCAAGGTTAAAAATGGCCTCTTTGGAGAATGTTGACACTTGGGCCAGATCTACACCAAGCAGGATATAGCACTATAAAAAGTGCCATGAAAGAGGTATCTGGTATGCGTCGTGAGCCCCAATAGTTGACAGTGCACATCAATACCGCTATAAAGCAGTAGTGTGGCTTTTGCCTCTTATATACCGCTTTTATAGTGTTATATTCTGCTTGGTGTGGATTAGGCCTTGGTCTGATATTTCAAGCTACTGTAGCTCAAGATTTCCAAAGCAGGAGAACTGACGGAAGACAGAATGCCTTCTATAGGAAGCTTTTACTATTTACATTTGTCCAAGCAAAGTGCTTGTGGATGGCTGAAACATAGCTGCCACTTTTTCAAGTGGTATGCCTGCAGGCATGGAGAATTTAATCCAATATATATTTCTAGTGTCACCCCATCAGAGAGAGAGAGTGGGGGGAAAGAGAAAGGGAGAGAGAGGCATGAGTATACATCAGAACAGGAATAGCTCATTAGCAGGCCATGGAATGGAACTACCCTCCTTCCCCAACATGGCAATTTAACCTATTCCTACTGACCAACCAAATATAGTGTTAAGAAAGAAAAGAAAAGCTGTTCATGCTTTCCCTTGCAAGGGAAAGAAGAAAAATGTGTCCAGGTTGCAAGTGATATAATCCATACTTTACTGCAGGTGTGTCAAACCTCTTTGAGTCAGAGGACTGAATTTCATTTTGGCGAAATTCTTAAGGAAACGTGCCAGTGATGGGCAGGAACAAAAGGAGGGGGGAAGAGCTAGCGTTCAAAATACAAATAAAATAAAATAAAATGATATGCCAGCCTGTTTTAGCTTAAAGCTCTTACTTTCAGTAACTTAGCCTCAGGAGAGCCATTTCAGCCTTTTAGAATGGGGAAAGAATGTGCAAATGCTAGAAAACCACCCAATGACCTATTTTGGACGACACACTAATCAATGAAGGGGGGTGAACAATCGTCCATTGCGTTGCTCATCGGCAGCCTTCGGACAGCATTTTAGGCAACGGAGGCAGCATTCAGATGACACGATAATCAACACAACAGACTATTGTCCCCCCCCCCCCCCCCGTTGATTAGCATGTCGTCCAAAACAGGCCAACGACTGGTAGCCAGGAGAATGGGGGTTCGGCCAGGAGAAGTTGGCTTGGCCATCTTGAGAATGCCAGAAGGCAGAATTGGGACTCCAGGTAGACTGGATTTGGCCCATGGAACTGAGGTTCAATACTCCTGCTTTAATGATACATTACACTTTGAAACTGATCTCCCACCATTCAGCTGTGCCCTGACACATGTGTGAAGCAGTCGCTGCTAGATGTTGCTATATTTGACCCTGCAGAAGGAGGCAAAATTTACTTTGGGCCCCCAGTCCTTATTGTTGAGAAAACAGAGTAGTCCCTAACAATATTGAGAATGGCCATCCTGGGATTCTCCACCACCAAATATTTGATCTGTTTTGTTACAGGAGCCCGCTTCTTGCCCTGCTGGAACGTTTTGGTCAGGAGGCGGCTATTGGGGATGGGAAGAAGGATGCTGCATGCATGTGTGTAGGGTGACCAGATGAAACCCAGGTCAGGGCTCATATAACTTTAACAGTTGTAGAGAAAAGAGAATTTCAGCCAGTGTCATTGGTATGCAATTAGTTCCTGGTGAAATTCCCTCTTCATCACAACAGTTAAAGTTGCAGGGGCCCTGCCTTCTTTTGTATATGGTCACTCTAGTATAGTGCCTGCAACTTTAACTGTTATGATGAAGAGGGAATTTCACCAGGAACTAATTGCATACAAATGATACTGGCTGAAATTCCCTTTTCTCTACAACTGTTAAAGTTACATGAGCCCTGGCCTGGATTTTATCTGCTCACCCTACATGTGTGGGAATGTGCTGCATGAGGGGGGACAAGGCCTCTTTCACTTCAGGTTCCTACCCTCCCTCCCTATAACCAGTATGGGATTAGTTGCTCCCTTTGGGAGGGCTAAGTAGGAATTTTACTCCCACTGATTGGCATTTGTGTCTGGGGATTAGTTGTTTTAGAAGGGGGTGGGTAAACAGGTTGATTCAGAGTTGGCAGGGTTGTGTGGGAATTTTAGAATAATAGGTCTGGTGAGCACTTGCTGGCACCATTACAGCGATTGGAATTATGGAGACCTACTTCTTGGGGGCTCTTGAGCCAGGATATGGCTTGCCTTTGGGGACTATCCTGTCTGACCTATCCAGAGCTGTCTGGCACTGGGAGGAGGTGACACAGGATGCTCTTACACTTACACTGAAGTGTAGCTTAAGGAAGGGGCCAGGTTCAACCGCACTCCTAACTTGGGCATGGCGCTTCACTCATAAGACAGGCTGTTACCTACAGAGAAGGAATGAATAGATTCCTGCACTTTCACATGCAGATCGGGGAAGGGGGGAGTTACTCTTGTTAAATAAAGAGGCCCTAGTTTATCCCAAGCTCTGGTGTCCATGTCGTCATTTCCTCGGTTCCTTGTCTGCCAGTAAGTAGTACAATACTGTATAGATGGATAAGAAAGAAGCTTTTCCTTGGATTTGTTCATCATGTGATCATTTATATGTGAGGTCAAGAACAGCACATATTTTTTTTTAAAAAAACTAACTCACTCTAAGAGGACTAATTAAAAAGTCCTTTGCATCAACTGAATAGATGCTAGCTCATTTTCAAGTGGAACCTCATTAAGGCAAAACCTTCTGCACAAATGTCTCTTTCCAAATAGAACTTCTGGCAATTATTAATGATGTTTCCATGTGAATTACCATCTGCCAAGCTATAAAGCTAAACAAATCCAATATAAACCCAGGCTAGATTAAAGTCTAGTGGCCCTTTATTTATCTGAGGTCCTGGCTGAATTTGGAAAGCAATCTTGTTTGTGCAAGCGCAGCTTTTGGATTTGGGAGTTTTGTAATGAAGGCATTACTGTCAGTATGCAGTGTAGGATGGGTCTAGCCCACTGCTTATGCACATGAATGTGTGAAAATAAGTACATAGCACACCATTATTTGCATATCCTTCTAATTTCAGGCTTTTCTTGGAAGGTTCCCCCCCAAAGCATGATAAAATAGGCAATTAAAACAAATGAAGTAAATAAAGCTCACTGTTAATGGGATGTAAATAAAGCTTTAAGGTAATGAGAAATGAAAAACCTATTACCTGCTGATGAATACATTGTTAATATTGTTTTGTGTGCCACACTTCTCTGAACATTAGGAAATACCAGGGGCTCTCTTTATGTGGCCAAATTCTTGGAGAGGAAAAAGTACTGTTGATGGATGGATTTCTAAAAAATATATGTTTATTTGCTAATATTGGGGCTGGTTTGGGGTGGGTGGGTGATGGTGTCCCCCTTGAAGATTAGGGACAAATGTTTGGAAGTGTGTCTGTGTAGCACTGACTGTTGTTGATGAAATGGTTATTTCTTTAAAAATTGGAGCAGCCTTTGTCTGCATGTATTTGTACATGTATGTGTGTGCAAAATACAAAGAAATGATGCTACATCATCATGTCCCACTTCAAAGCACACAGAAGATTGGTTGCTGCTGAGTGTGCAGCTTTGTTGTTGTTTTTTAGGTTGGAAAAGGGGGCATAGACTAAGCTGACTATATGAAAAGGAGGACAGGGCTCATGTAACTTTAACAGTTGTAGAAAAAGGGGAATTTCAGCCGACTTCATCTGTATGCAATTCGTACCTGATGAAATTCCCTCTTCATTACAACAGTTAAAGCTGCAGGGGCCCTGCCCTCTTTTGTATCAGGTCTCTCTAGTATAGTGCCTGCAACTTTAATTGTTGTGATGAAGAGAGGATTTCACCAGGTACTAATTGCATACAAATGGCACCGGCTGAAATTCCCTTTTCTCTGCAACCGTTAAAGTTACATGAGCCCTGTCCTCCTTTTCATAAGGTCAGCCTAGCATAGCCCACCTTGCAAACAACAGCAAAGCACCACCCCTCATTCCAAAAGTCAAATGACCTTCTCATGCTCCTGGGTGTGGTGAAAATGGTGCCACTCCCTCCCCTGATGGCCATGGAGCTGCAAGATGCAGCTCCATGTCCATTTTGCAGCTGCGCTTACTCGCTGTAGTGGCAGCCAATTTTATTTTGCCCTACCAGGGATGTGTGGGCACATCTTCCGCGGTCCCAGGCCACGGAGGATTCAGGATTTTTCTGGTTTCTCTTAACCCAGAAAAGTCCCGTGCCCTCCCTCCCTGACCCTGGGATTCCCTGTGCATCATTTGGACTCACAGGGAGCAGCTGGGGGCTATTCCAGGCAATTGCCCTGGGCCATTTCTGCCCCCTCATGTTTGATTTTCTGTTATTCAAACATATACCCATTACTCTGGAAGCAAACTGTAGAATGTTGTGCTAGCCTCTGAAAAACCTGTATTTACCTGAGGATAAATAAATAATCATATGTTCATATGTGTTGTTTTGAAACAAAGACTGAAGTATGAAGGCGCTAAGCGTGAAAGGAAAATGCCTGGCAATTTCTCTTCGAATGAACCAAAAGAATGTTTACCTGGTATGCTGGTTGTTTGACAGTTAATTGTTACTGTTGCCCATGGAATCTGGATATGGAAGCTTTAGTTCCGCTTCCCAGCCTACCGTGGGCCAATTCCCTTATCAAGCTCTACCCCAGTTAACTTGCAGGTGTGGTAATTATGTTTTGATAAACAACCTTCTCTATGGTATGATTTGCCTTCCAACTGGAAACTTTAAGACTGTTCACCAGACTTCCCCTGGTGTCTTCAGTTTCGTCCAGCAGCTGTCTGTCTTCAGACCACCACCACCAACTGACGGATATTCAACTTCTAACTCAGGCAAATCCAGTTTCTTCACATGGGCAAAGATGGGGCTTAGGCTCTGTGGTGTGCCCAGTTCCCCAGCACTTACTTGATGTGCTACCATTGGCCTTAACTAGGGCATTTGAAGAAATCCACAAGGGATTCAAATGAGTTTGGATTTCTTTGAATCTGACTGTGGCTTTTCCTGAGTCACATAGATTCCATGGATTTGCGGACCATTATTATAATAATAATTATTATTATTTTGTGATTTTATGCAGATTTAGTTGTACAAAAATATTTAAAATTAAAACACACACACTCACACACACAGACCAAAAGGTTATCCCCCCCATAGGCTAAAGTGTGAAAAATCACATTTTGGTGGGATTTGCATATTTTCACAAGAGCGCATTTGCGCAAGTGCACAATCTGATTCCGTCAATGAGAGGATAACAGAATGAAAGGTGCCTGACATTCTACAAAACTCAGAGACAACAGATTTAATAAAGTCTGTACATCCTTAGTCTTAACAAACGCCATCAGAGAAGGAGAACAGGCACAGTGTTCTATAAGAGAACAATCAGTTACAGGATACCTGCTCTAATGTTTGATTAATCCTTTCCACGACTAGCAATCTGTCTGGCCATCCTTCATGTCTGCCTTACTTATCTGCACACTGATGAATGCATTCATGACAATCTGCAAATCTCTTTCTTTCTCAGTATTTTTCCAGAGCCCTCTTCAATTTCGCAAATATTCAAAGGCTGTTTGATGCTCCAAGATCTAGAAGTGTATTTTGAAATGCTCACGTAGCCAGAAGTGTCCTCCCACTCCCCCGAAACAGTCATCAACCTTGAGAAATTTCCAGCAGTGCTTAAATATTGCAAAACAAACAAACCAAAAGCAGAAGATCTAACAGACATGCTACTTCTATTGCTATGTGGTTGACTACTGACAACTTTGCAGTGAGATTTGAGTGGCTGACTTTCTACTGTAGGTGCACTGTAGGGGAACATCTCATGCTTTTCATAGAATCATACAGTTGGAAGGGGCCTATAAGGCCATTGAGTCCAACCCCCTGCTCAATGCAGGAATTAAAGCATACCTGACAGATGGCTATCGAGCTACATCTTGAATGCTTTTACTTAGGTAATTGGTTCTATTGTCATACTGCTCTAACAGTCAGGAAGCTTTTCCTGATGTCCAGCTGGAATCTGATTTCCTGTAACTTGAGCCCTGCACTCCGGGATGATCAAGACAAAATCCTGGCCCTCCTCTGTGACTTGGCTTCTAGCACATTTACCATATAATTGGCCACCATTACAATAATTCCACATCATAATTGAGCTGGAGGGGTATATTTGGTACACCACACTGAGGCCAGAATGGGAGGTGCCAATGCTGCACCAATGGGAACAGGGCAGTATTGGTCTTAACAGGGTACTCTATTCACTCCTGGGCTACTTCCCCCCAACACTAATATGAGTAAACACACACACACACACACCCTTCATGAGGGTTAAATAGGAGACATACCCATGTTGGACTTTCAGGTTCACCATTTCCCCCACCCCCATTCCATAATGAGCATTCTGAGTCTGGTATCTGTTAATTTGGCTAACTGGATTGCAATGCCTGGTCACAACAGACAGGAAGTATGGGCAGGAATGGAAGTAAGGCAGCTGAACATAGTGAACAGCCTGAGACATTTGGAGGATGAGATCCCTGGCTTCCCTCATTGCCATCCAACTTGAGGGGGGTCAGTTTAGGGAGGCATTGTATATAGAATACTGATGAGTGAAAGTGGAGTGGAGCATTCTCCTCACTCGGGCAATGAATCATGTGGATCCACCTAGCATCCAAACATGGAGGTTCCATTTAGACCTATCATCCATGGATTTGTCTGATACCCTTTGAAACCCATCTTAAACCATCACTTTGGATATGAATTCCTTAGTGTGAAACACACTTTCCTTTCAAGAATGAAGTAGGCTTCCATGGCCATTTAATGCCCTCTCATTTCCCAGGGAAGGAATACACTGGTAGAAGGAGTCACCCAATGGCTCCCTAAATAATACAAAGTTAATGCTCTTTTCTACAGTGAGTAACTGCTTTTTGGGTTTGTAGACTTATGCTGCTTAGCCCACAGATCTGCAAAATGTTCTGTGGCCTCAGTCAAAGGCAAGGTGACTGCAGTGATGACTTTCCAAACTGCAAGCGAGCACCTGCAAGAGCTTTGAATATGTTAACATTTAGGCATGAATAAAATTGCTTGTAAGTAGGGACATATGAGAAATGCATTCTAGTTTGCTTTTGAGCAGGATTTACCCAATCCATACCTTCCAGTTCGAACATAGACTTGGACACAATCTGCCTTTGAAGTCTATACATATCTGTGCTTGCAAAGTCTTTACGTATACATGCAATGTGATTTGAGGACCAAAGGAATTGTGTCCAACAACATGCATACATTTAGAAAAATGTGCATGGAGTAGTGTGTAGATTTGAAAAATGTGCACAAATAGACCTTAATCAATTGGAGAAAAATGCATAGATTTCAAAGATATGCACAGTGAATGCATATGTTCGGGAAAAATGAAAATACACACAGATTTTCATGTGAAAAGAGAAATAAAAAGCTCGCAATCCAACATGGACCTTAGTTGGAACAAGCTTCAAGATGGAATTTGGAGAACTTCAGCGACCTCTAGTTTTGTTGATTGTAAAGCCATGCCTACACCTGCCAGATATCCCAGGGTCATCTCTAGGTTGTCCCTGTGTGTCCAGATGATGCACAGCAAATCCAGGGATCAACCGGGGATGACCAAGAGATGAACCCAGGATAACTGAAACTGGGGATATCTTGTTTTTCCTCAGTCCCGGGACAATCCCGAGGACTGCAGCTGGTGTGGCACAGCCTCCCGGGTCTGTGGCTCTGTGCCCATGGGGGTTGGGCAGCAATTTTGCCATCCCTGGGATGGCGAGGGGTTGGGGAGGCATTTTTTTAAAAAATATATTTTACCCTGATCGAGGCCGTTTGTCTCCTCACACACACACACACACACACACTCACTCACAAATTGTGGCTGCAACATCCCTCTTCCCTTCTGGGATGGCCCGCGGCCATCTAGATGCTGGGGGAGGATCACAGAAGCAAGTAAGTCTGTGATCCCTCCCCTCCCTCCTGTTACACCCTTAGGTGTAAATGAGCCCTAAGTGGCTGAGCTGTGAACCAGGAAAGCACTGCAGTCCTTATCACACTCCTTTAATGTCCCACCCCAGAGGGACACTATGTAAGCCAATGGGAAGGAGGTTTTGGTTGCCCTGGTTCTACCACTGGGAATGAACATACCTTTAAAAAACTATTGAAGCCACTTCTACACCTTGTGTCAAATCATTATGAATGTGGAATAAAAAGCAGGACATAAAACTATGAAAGTGGTATATGGGATGTGGATTGTGCCCCAACAGTTATCAATGCATTTCAATCCACTATAAAGCAGTAGTGTAGATCTATCCTAAATTAGTAGCTGTCATCATCTATTAAATTAACAGCACAGTAGGATGATTCTTAAGTATATTGGAGGATGGGAAGAGATTGGTCTTGGCCACCAAGTCACGCCTTTGCCATCAAGTCAGGGATGATGGGAGTTGTAGTTAAAATATATTGAGGGCACCAGATTGGGGAAGACTGGTGTAGAATCTTTCCAGATCAGAACAAAAAAGATGACTATCTAAAATAAAATTTTAAAAAAATAGAATTAGTAACAGCATTGCAGGTAATTAAATTTAAATAGTAATAAACAAATAAAACATTATTTCTGACTCCTAAGACTTATAAACTTGTAAATGTATCAAGTGCCTTTACTGTTATAATAAGCAGGGACTTTCTTTCTTACATTGTACAGACTTTCCATTGTAGGAAGCAATAGTTGTCATGGGTTTCAAGGTGTATGGCCATCAGGCTCCAGCTGGATAACTGGAGAGCATTCTATTCAAAGGACTAGGAACTTGACGTAACCATTCCTATGCCTGCAAAATTGACAAAATAGCGAGAATACTAGGCAGGTTGACACAAAGCAACCTGTACTGTTATCCCCTCAGGAATGGAGACAGGAACGCTGGGGTCTGAGAGTGTATCAAAAGGTTTACATTAAAAACGAATATACATTCCCCCCCCCTTCCTATTTATCCAGCCACTGCAGTTAGATTACTGCAATGCACTCTGTGTGGGGCTGCCTTTGAAGGTGGTTCGGAAGCTGTAGCTTGTGCAAATTGCAGCGGCCAGATTGATAACTGGAACCATAAGGTTTGAGCATATAAGACCTACTCTGGCCCACTTGCATTGGCTGCCTGTATGTTTCTGAGCCTGATTCAAAGTGCTGGTTTTAACCTATAAAGCCTTACACGGCTTGGGACCACAATATCTGACAGAACGCCTTTCCCGACATGAACCTACCTGAACACTACATTCAACATCTAAGGCCCTCCTCCGAATGCCTACTCCGAGGGAACCTCGGAGGTCGGCAACAAGGGAGAGGGCCTTCTCTGTGGTGGCCCCTCAATTGTGGAATGATCTCCCTGGTGAGGCCCGCCTGGCACCAACATTGTTATCTTTTCGGCGCCAGGTCAAGACTTTCCTCTTCTCTCAAGCATTTGGCAATATCTGAGGAGCCTGGGTTCTGTTGTTGTTGTTGTTTTTTGTAGCTTTTTTTGGGCTGTTGTAGCGGTTTTAAATGTATGTGTGTATTGTGTGTATGTTGTATGTTTTTGCTGTTTTAATTTTTGTATATTGTTTTTAATTGTTTTAATCCTATGTAAACCGCCCAGAGAGCTTCGGCTATGGGGCGGTATACAAATGTAATAACTAAATAAATAAATAAATAAACTCCTGTGGATTGAGCTAAGTCTCCTCAACTATGGACTTACATATAAATGACTGGGAAAATATTTAAAAAAGTGCTGCCCATTTGAGGGCAGGGAGAGAGCAGGCTTGAAAGACATATAAACGCAGTGACTTGGAATGTCAACTGTTTCAGGTAGAAGGAGGTTAAGCTCAATTTAGCAATTTGCATAAGGCTCACTTGATGAATGTCGCTTTCAAAAACGGCCTCAAATTTGAGACATTTAAAATATGCATTCTATGGGCAAAATTATTATTCAGGACTGCAGGAAGGTGATTTGCTGCAAAATTATTGTAATTAGCGTAAATGAACATTGTACCTGAAATAGCAGTAAACGGTTAAGATTCTTGTTCGTATGAGCAAGCAATGAAAGGGCAGTCATTTCCATATCCAGAGAAGAGACAAGTGAAACTGTAGATCAAATAATGATGATGCAGTTGAGGGTGGGGGCGGAATACAAAGTTTAAAGTTTCATTTGAGTTTAACACATGCCTGCCCATTTTTCATGGACTTTAAATAAATACTTTGTCTCTTTCTTGTCATTCCCTCTAATAGGCTCTGGAACGCCCTGCCACCTGCATACAATACACCCAATAGATGAAAATACACATTGTACTTCCTGACAATCTGGGAGTAGTAAGGACAATAGAGAGTTGTTTGTCCTACCTCCAGGTTGTCAGGAAATATATGTAGGGAAGATGTTGCAATTCACACATTGAGCTACCAGTAATCAAAGAGACACAAATAAAATATATTGGTTCATTTATTTATTTGTTTATTAAACATCACATAAAATAATTTTCTCTAGGTATTTTACAATTTAAAACATCTTCTTCATCATCAACATCATCATACAAATAAAATTACAACTAATTCAACAATATAACACTAATTAACATGCCAGCCCCCCCCCCCCACAAATGGTATCGAGTATGAGAGGGTAAAATAAAATAATAAAAAAAATTACAATTATTATTACAATTAAATATTACAATTAGCACTGTGCCAAAAAAATCAATTATTCCATTTTTGGCATTTTATGGGACGTGGGGGGGGGGGGAATTGAAAACTCTGGTGAAAGAGGCTGGGAGAGGTGAGAATTTTAGGGAAGTTTCTCCCTGAGGAGGAGGACAGGGTTCCTACATAACTTTTTAAGTGTAATCAGTTGTTGAGAGGCATTCTTTCTATTTTTTAAAAAACACTTTTTAAAAACATCCCCCAGCACTTGCAGGAGTCCAGGAGTTCTTCCCAAATGCCTATTGGAGAGGGTGAGGTCACATCGTCTTCAATAGGCATTCATGAAGAACTGCCGGGCATTTCCAAGTGCTGCAGGCATTGTTGTTGTTTTTAGTCAAACAAAATATCTCTACATCCGGCTACACTTTTAAATAGTATGTGGAAATGCTGCCTCCCTCCCCAAGGACAAAGAGGCAGAAAAAAACAATGCCTCTTTCGCAGGGCGACAGAAAAGAAAAATCTGAAAATAGCACTAGCGGGAATAGCCCTTATTTTAATACAATGAAGATTGCAAGCAAATGTACATAGCTGTCAGAGTTGGACACATCTGAGTGAAGTTATATGCACTGGTACACCTAGGCATGGTTGAGACTATAGATGTCAGAGAAATCTGAAACAGACTCTAAAGGCTGGTAAATCCGCCAAGTACAGGTTGAATAGCATTGGTGCTAAAACACAGCCTTGCCTGACGCCAATGGGGAGATCAAACCCATTTGTGAAATGACCCTGTGTACTACATTTAACCCTAGAAGATGATTTAAAGTATAATGATTGGATCAAGAATAACAGCCTCTTTTCAATCAGGAGTTTATCTAGCTTAGCCCATAGAAGGGGGCGTGAAATAGAGTCAAACGCCGCCGAAAGGTCTATAAAGGCGACGAATAATTTCCCTCCCTTTGGGGCTGTATACTTGTAGGCCATATGGGATAGAACCAAACTATGATCATATGTGGAGCAGCCAGCCCTGAACCCAATCTGTTCCATTCCCAGAATGTTATTAGTCTTAATCCATTCTATCAATTTGTCATTCAGTAGGTTAGCGTAAAGCTTGCCTATTATAGACAGAAGGCTAATGGGGCGATAGTTCTGTGGGTCATTCCTATTACCCCTTTTAAAGATAGGAATTATCAAGGCCATTCGCCAGGTCTTAGGAATTAGACCTGTTTTATTTATTGCGGTAAAGAGAAGGGCAAGCAGTGGAGCCCACCAGCCAGCGTTACTTTTCAGCATCTCAGGTGGGATGCCATCTGGACCGGGGGCTTTGTCTGGTTTTAACTTCGTTATCAGCTCCTCTACATAGCAAGGATCTACTTCAGGCCAATCTGGAGTATTTGGAGATAATTCAGGGGCCAAGTTTCCCCGATGGTTGTCATTATACAGTTTGGAGAAATAATTTTCCCAAGTGTTCGCTGGTATAATACACTCTGAGGTCGCATATCTGGCACTAATAGACTTTGAAGCTATTTGCCAGAACATTTTTTGATTTTTCAATTTTGATGCTGCAGTTAATTTTTGCCAGGCTTCACAATCCGCTGATTCTTTTTTCCTTTGGAGAATCCTTTTATAGCATTTTTTAAAATCATAGTAAGATCCAGGCAGTTGTCTTTCGTTGTTTCTCCGATATAGTCTATACGCAACTTGTAGTCTTCTTCTTAGGTTGAAACATTCCCCATCAAACCAACTATTTTTAAGACATTGGAGGCCCTTAGTAGAGATAGGACTATTTTGTAGGTCAAAGGATAATAACTATAACAAATCTTCAAATGCAGGAATGCAATTTTCAGGGGACTCTGCCTTGTACATTCTCTCGACACATGTAAGAATGGTCGAGGAGCTGATGGTATGTTTGAAGACCTGGGCCGTCGTATTAGTCCATTTTATTCTTCTATTGTATATTGAGCAGAACTGGTTTGACAACATGGGATAACTTATCTCCTTCCTAAAAGGCTTGGAGATATTCAACCGAAGTTCTAACGGTAAATGATCGCTTTCCATTGGTTCTGCCACCTTGAAATTGCAACCCATTGTTTCCAGATCCCTGTGCACTAATATATAGTCAATTACACTGGATCCCCTGGCTGAAATATGGGTGAACTCACCCTATCTTTCGGAGTGGGCGCTGCCATTTAAAATGGTCAGGTTGCTTCGGTGTACAAATTGGAGCAGGCTGTGGCCAGCATAGTTGGTGACAGAATCTTTGGAATGATGTAGGTTAGAAACAAGTATGTCATTATTTGACCTTGTCCCATGTTCTCTGCTTTCCCGGGCAGTCGGATGTGTTCCTATTCTGGCATTAAAATCCCCTGCTAAGATGGAGTAAGCAATTCTATGAGTTTGCAATTCTATGACTCCAACCCTCGGATTCCACAGTGGGCATGCTTTTACAGAGGCCCTTTCCACACCAGCCATTTTCCCTGTGGCTGCCCCTGCCTGCTTGTGGAGAGTCCGCATGACGCACAGGGCATCCCGCAAGCAGGCAGGGTTCAGCCCTCCATATTCCCAGGAGTTCAGGGAATGCATTGATCCCAATTTGTTCCCTGCTCCTGGGAGGGCAGCGAGATGGGTGGCTGGTGTGGCTGCCCATCCTGGGCGCAGCCGCGCTTACGCACGAGTAAGCGTGGCTGCACCGATGGCCACAGAGCCGCACCGCATGGCTCCAAGGCCATCGGGGGGACAGCGAAATTGCCATCTCCAGGATGGTGGGGGGAAAGGAGGGGCTGATCATGCGCCTCATTTTTTTTTAGACTTACTTTTGCGAGAGTGCTCTTGCGCTGCTCCGCAGATTGTCCCCCCCAAAATGGCCACCACAACTTGTGATGGCCCGAGAGAAGCCCGGGCTGTCGCATTGCAGTGTGGCCTCATCACGCCAGACCCAGAAGTGCTTACTTCTAGGTTCAGACGCTTCCAGCCCTCTCCGCCCCTATGGTGCAGAAAGGGCAAGTGTCACATGGATTCCATAGACATGCCGAACTTCTTCTTGTTTTACTTTCTGGAATTGACATAAATTTTTGTCATAGGTAAATACATTAAATTAAAATACAAGCATTTCCCCCATAGGCTCAAGCATGAAAATGTGTTGGAGGGATTTGTGCATTTTTGCAAGTGTGAACTTGCACAATTGTGAATTTGTGCAAATGTGAATTTGTGTGAATTAGGCAATTGGGAAAAAATCAGATTCCGTCCATGAGTGGATGCTGGCATGAAAGGCAGTTGACAATTTTCTAAATGCAGACAGAATGTACAACATCTGTACATTTCTGGCTGACACTGGGCTTGTCGCTAAGGTGTGGGATGGAGTTTCAGCAGGTGTACATCCTGCATCTTCTGGGGCTTTTTGGATTACCCAGGGGGCATAGGAAGGAGTGGCCCTGCAGAAGGTCCAATACTGCTGGGATAAAATGGCTTCTATACTTGTTAGCTCCCTGATCCATCAGAGTATATTTTCCTGGAGCAGAGTTTTTAGAAATGTGAAAGTGTCCAGCAATAGAAAGTTGAAGATTTGACAGCTGGCAAAGAGCCAATGTAACATATAAAATGTCACCAGCACCTTCCTTTCTCCCAAGAGAACACAAACAACAGAGTTCATACAACTAGGCACTTTAAAAAAAAATCAAATCGAATGGCTTTTTGCTTGGCAAGATGGAGCATACTAAAGACTGGCACACTGGATGACATTTAAATTAATTTTCACACATTCAGAACACTCTCATACCCCCACCTTTAAAAGGATATAAAGGTCAAGGTAGCTTTTGGTAATTCATTATGTCCAGTATCAGCAGTGGTACTTTCCTGAGAGGTCCTACAAGCAAGGACAGCAGGAAAATAGTATAGTATCTATCCATCTGGAAATGACGTTTTGCTGCAAGGCAGAGGTCAGACTGGTCATCTCTCATCACCTTTTAAAGAACATTCTCACCTGTTATAAATCATAGGTGTTGGCCCTAGCTCAAGGTTATCTGTAACATTCACCTATCTTTTGGTTTGAGTGCGTTAAGAAACATCAAATGAATGGATTGAAGCTGTGCAAATATTCCTAACAGATTTTCAAGCAGAAGCTAGCACTTTTTGTTAAAGTAGAAAGAGTTTCCCCAAGTTCAATCCTACCTGGTCTCATTTTTCATGATTGCAGCTGCTTTGGTGCTGTTTGTTTTCCCAGATATTTCCTTTTGCTCCTTCCTGGATTAGTCACATGAGAAAATCTGGGATCACACAGTAAAGAGGATGAAGTCTGAATGCCAGATAATTAATCAGATCAGATGGTATAGTGTTTTGAGTTAGGACACTTGAGAGCAAAGGAAATCAAACATTTAAGTGACTAAGTGGGACTTTTCATATTTTTTTTTTAAAGAATACTTTGCATGTTTGCATGTATTTGGCATTTTTTAAAATGTGCAAGGACGATGAGGAGTAGTTTCACTTCAGCTCTATCTAAATCATAGTGAAGGATGAAATGAAGGCATAGTAAATATTTCCCCCAAATATTTCCCTAGACCAAGTAAAAAATATAAATAATCTTCCGAGCATTTACTTGGAGCCCCATTGACTTCAGTGGAGTTACTTTTATTGGAGTGGGGAAAATGTCCCTGAGTCAGATCACACTGGCACATGCAGAAGGTCCTTGAGAGTAGGGTAGGGTGACCAGATAAAATCCAGGTCAGGGCTCATGTAACTGTAACAGTTGTAGAGAAAAGGGAATTTCAGCCAGGGTCATTTGTATGCAATGAGTTCCTGGTGATATACCCTCTTCATCACAACAGTTAAAGTTGCAGGCACTATACTAGAGTGAACATATACAAAAGAAGGCAGAGCCCCTGCAACTTTAACTGGTATGATCAAGAGGGAATTTCACCAGGAACTAATTGCATGCAAATGACACTGGCTGAAATTCCCTTTTCTCTTCAACTGTTAAAGTTACATGAGCCCTGACCTGGATTTTATCTGGTCACCCTAGAGTAGGGTGCTCTGGGTGCCACCAGTGTGACTCTTGCTGTCAAAGGGATTTCCCCCCTCTCTTGGTGAAAAAGGTGGTCTCTCCTTCCAGGCCTACGGGAAGAATCTTTGAAAGCTAGAATTCCACTTACAGTTTCTTTTATACTGCTTTTCCTTGCCCCCCTCCCTGGTGAAGAAGGGAGCAGGGACAAATGCATTGTGCTCAAAGCAGTGGTCATTTATAGACATCTTTGATGGGATCACACGTACACCCCCCCACCCCCCACCCCCATCATAGGCTGATAACTGAGTCTTAAAAGAAAAAGGAAAGAAAAAGAACTCCATAAGTTCCGTGTAAACAGACTCAAACTTCTCTTTTCCAGAGTAATGTTAGGGAGGAGTTAACAGGCTGTCTAGTTAACAGGCTGTCTAGTTAGATAAAGCACTAAAGCTCAGGTAGAGAGTGGGTGTCCATTTCCTCCAAACCTTGAAGGCAAGGCACACCTTTGCTTTCAAAGGGCTCCTCTCCCTCACTGGAGAGGAGGAGAAGGGATAGAGCACCCTTTGCCTCAAGCCGAAGAGTCTTTGAAAGACACAGATGGCCTCCCTGACTGCACACTTCTTGGAATGCCCGTAGAAAAACCTCACAACTGCTCATTACTTTGCATTGCTACTGGTAAACACCGCAATACCATCCCCTACAAAGAAATATGTAAGAAATTCATCCTGTCTTCTTTCACAAGGGATGAAAAAAAAATGGGTGGCTGGATTTGGCACAGAACTAGAGGAAAGCCCCATTTATATTTTCACCCCCACCCCGATATTGTAACTATGTCTATACCCTCGGGGTGGGGTGGGATCCTCCCAGGGACTATGAGATTTCTGTGTAGGTGGCTTATAGAGGGATTAAAAGAAACAGAATTTCAAGAAAATAATGAAACAAAGGCTATGATAAATGTTAGATCTGCACTTGGTTTTGGTCTTGTTTGGTTATTTATTCCTGTTACATTTTCAACTGTCATACTGAGTAGTTATTTACATCTATTTTGGGGGCTGATTTCCTCTCTTGATTGCTGGTTTGCATGTGATCTCTTCTGCTCAGTTCTTCTTCTTCTTAACCTCTGCTCAGTTTTTCACACCTATACATTGCAGAGATGATCATAATGACACATCTTCAAATCACTGAAACTCTGAAGAACTTATTCTCCAGAATGCCATTTCTGCTGCATATTTTAACCATTTCATTCTGCATGGTTTACCTAAAACAATTCTAAATCTCATATTCTTTTTTTCCATCTTGAAGTCACTTTCCTGCTCCATAATTTTCTCATGGCATTCTTAACCTCTTCATTTCTTAGTGTGAAGATTGATGTGTTCAGCATCGGGGTGATGACAATATAAACCACAGCCCCTGCTTGTCTCCTGAGAAGTGGCTACATATGTAGGTAAAACTGCACAACCTCCCAAACTAAAATTACTACCATGACACGAGAAGCAAAGGTAGAAAGACTGCCCCCCCAGAAATGCCCTTGCAATGCCCTCCAAACGAGAAAGGTCTAAAGGTGATCCTAATGACACAGTATGACACAACCAACCAAGATGAGGAACCAGCTCAGAGAAATCAAACTTCTGTTGGCAACCACTATGAAGTCACTAATGTATGTACCTCTGTGCAAGTTCGTTTCAGTAAAATGGGCAACAGGGAAAGTGGACATCAGTTTCAGTTTCTGTCGACAGTACAAGGAGGAATGGCCAATGTTATTAGGCCCACAAAAAAGAAGCTGGGTGCTCATAAGGGTCTGTACCAAAGCATACAGAATCCTCCAAGCCATGAGATGCTGCCACCATATGCTCACAAACCCATTTGGTCATATGCTGCTACAGTAGAATTGTTTACAAAACACCATGTACCAATCATACTCCATGGTTCTGAAGATGAGTATATCTACACAAGCAAAGGGCTGTGCTATGCAGCCAATGAATGGAATGGTTTCCTTTTCAACAAGGAAGTCTGCAATAATTCTGTGGGTCATAATCAGGGAGTAGCAAGGACAGGTAGCAGATGTCTATGCCAGGTACATAGCTGAGGGGGAAAATGCATATAAGAATATAAGCTGGGGCTGGAGGTTACAGTGAAAACTATGAGGAGGTTTTCCTGAACAATGACTAAATAAAAGAACAGAAAAGGCACGGATCATTGTTTCTGCATCTCTTCATTTTGAGTGAAACCAAAGGAGACAACTTCAGTCATATGGTTTGTTCATCATCATCATCATCATCATCATCATTTGCGGCCCTTCCTAGAGTTGGAAGATGTGAAGACGGTAGTGCACGCGCTGGTAACTTTGAGGCTCAACTTCTGCAATGCGCTGTACATAGTGCTTAGTGCCTTTGTGCCTAATGGGAAACTTCAATTAGTTCAAAATATGGCAGCCAGGTTGGTCACAAATACACCTAGAGGTGACCATATTATAACAATTTTAAAATCACTTCACTGGCTGCCAATTAATTTCCAGGCAAAGTGCAAAGTGTTGGTTATTACCTTTAAAGCCCTACATAGTTTGGGTCCAGGTTACCTGCGGGATCGCCTTCCCCCATACAATCCACCCTGCACAATCAGGTCCTCTGGAAAATATTTACTTCAGTCAGCTAAACCTAGGCTGACAACTGTTACCCAGAGGACCTTCTCTTCTGCCGCTCCCAGACTGTGGAATGGCCTGCTGGGAGAGATTCGTCAACTTAACAGTCTTTCTGACTTTAAGAAAGCCAGAAAGACTGATCTCTTCTGGCAGGCCTACCCAGTTGATTTTTAAGATGTTTCATTGTTATTTTAATAATGTATTTGTTTTATATGTTTTTAATAATTCATTCGTTTTTAATCAGCTTTAGGTATTTTATGCTGTTTTGTATTTAATGTTGTTCCCCGCCTCAATCCAGAGGGAGAGGCGGGTAAGAAATAAATATTTATTATTATTATTGTTATTATTATTATTATTATTATTATTATTATTATTATGCCCTTCCACACAATAAAGAACAATACAACCTTCAATAAAACAGATTTAATGCTTGCCTATACCCCAGAAAGACTGATGGGAAATCACTGAAATCTGTGACTTTAAATAACATTTAAGGAGAAATCCCTTGCCCTGTAAACAGCATCTTGGGGGACGGGGACCTAGGATTGTTCAGTTTCCTGGCTCTGAGCTTTTAGACAGGGCATGGAGCTGGGAGTCAAGAAACCTCCTCCCCCATTTAGGCAGCAGGGATAGAACAGCTACCTCTCTGTGCTCTCAAAATGGAATGTGAAAGTGGGGGAAAAGGAGGCATAGCCAAGGAGCGAGGAGGGGAGCAGACTGGGGACATGGGGCTAAGAGCTATCCTCAGCTGTACCCAGCCTCCTTCCCTTCCTCTCCTGAAGCTTCTGCTAGATGTGTGGAATTGCCTGTCCACCTAAAATTCAGAGCAGGAGGCGCCAGGCACATCCCACTCTTAACTGGACACTCAAACACTTCCGAGTTCAGAAGCATACGAGTAGCCAGGGCACATCCCAGTTGATTATAGCTGAGGAAATTCTGTACATATGTACTAATCCAATCAGGAACCATCTCAACAAATGTTGTTGTAAGCTGTTTCAGGGCCTGTTATGTGAGCTAAAGTATTAATCAGAAATGTCAATCTTTAAAAATAAAAAAAGACTGAAAAGGCATTGGATTTTGATAAATTTCATTCAAGCATTTGAGTATCAAATCCATATCTGAAATACAAAATCGTAATATTTCTCAAATTATATCTGTTGTGTGCAACTTTATTTCAGCAATAAACAAGACCCCCCTGAGAAACATTTCAGGTGTTATTGAATCTCTTCTGAGTGTGACTCAATTTTCAGAGATATTCAGGGGATCATCAGACCGGGGGATGGGGGGTGGAATCACATTTCCCTGCCGTCGCTTTCCCCCCTGCTGCTGTTCCACAATGCTTCCTATTCCTTCACACGGATGATGATCATGGAGAAGAAAGAGGAAGTAATGTGCTTCAAAGCTGGCCCCACACATGGCAAACGAGTGGGGGGAAGAGGCAGGGCAGCGTCAGTGTGCAAGAGAGGAGATGAGTGGAAACGTACAGCATAGGGGTGGGCAACCGGAGAAAGGGAAAGGCATTTCCTTTCCACCTTCACCTCCCCCTCTGCTTGGCTAACTTCAATCAGTAAGGTCCTTCCCCAGGGAGCAGTACAGCCTCCCATTTAAGCCCCACGTCCAGCTGCAAAGTGAATCGTGCTTCTGGGACAGCAGCGTCCTCTTTCTTTCACACACTGCCGTCCCAGAAGCACGATTCATGTGGGCATTTTTATCACACTGCTTTTCCTGCACATGGCAGGAAAAGGTGGCACATTTCGCTTCGGAAAAACTATGTCAGATTTAATGGGGTGTTTTGTTGTCGCGCGAAGAAGGCTATGAGAGGCAGAGGCAGACACCATCATAAGAGTGACCCGTGAAAATCCGTGAGTGCCCATAATGAGCCTACAATAAAATACTCATGTGATGGAGCTCTCAGACTGAAGAGGAATCTCAAGATTCCCTTTGAATTGCAAACTTTCTGTGGCAACTTCATTCTGTTAAACGCTAATTTCCCCATTGTATAAGTTGTTAGTATTGGAAAGGTTGCTCACCTAATAGTGGTCTACGGTGCCTCTTGGCTCCTCTAGTGCAATTGCTTTTATCATTTTGGTTGTCTTTCTCTTATGCTTTCCATTCTACTTTGGAACATAATTCCTGAAATAACATATGCCCTTATAAAGGCAGAAGAGAAACTGAATAGAAAGCTGTAAGTGCAGCCTTCTCTCATAAAGAACATTTTCTAATGCAAATTGCCTTTCCACAATTCCATAGTAGCAAATTGGATTTCTTTTTATATTGACTGATTATGTTAATGGAGTAAGGGAGGCCACTATATGCCAGTACTATTTATTTATTTTTATTTGCAAGATAAAATTACAGTTTTGTATGAAAATGATATATTTGTTTTAAAAAAAAGTCTTCTGTGTAATTTTCATTGGAACCTTTAACAGTTGTGATGAAGAGGGAATTTCACCAGGAACTAATTGCATACAAATGACACCTGCTGAAATTCCCTTTTCTCTACAACTGTTAAAGTTATATGAGCCCTGTCCTCGGCCCCCTCCACAAGGATGCGCTTTTGCGCCCGGTTCGGGGATTATGCGCATTATCGCGGAGGTGCATTTACGCCTAATCCCTCTGCACGAGAGGCGGCGAAGCGCATTAATTGATGTCCAAAAAGCGCTTTAGAAGACGTTAACGCGCATAATCGCTTGTTCACACGGCGAAAATGCGCTTTAACGGCCGGAGCAAAATAAAAGTCGCTATTTAACGCGCATTCGAAAATGCGCATTATCGGGGAGATAACGCGCCTGTACGCCCGTTTTGCGCTCCGCTGGTGTGGAGGTAAAATTTATAATGAGCCTTCAAGGCTCATTAAACGTCTCGTGTGGAGGAGGCCCTCCTTTTCAGATGGTCAGCCTACCTTTGGCCACACGTACCACCAGAATGTGGCCCCTGAGAGATTCTTCAAAACTGAATTCTGCCCTTAAACTGAAAGAAGTTCCCCACCTGAGGGGCTTGATTGAGGCATTATAAGCTTCTGCAGTTACAGCAATATATATATATATATATATATATATATATATATACACACACACACACACACACACACATATATATATATATATATATATATATAATGTTATAACATCTCTATCTCACCTTTTGATCCCTTCCAGTCAGTGCATCCCCAAACCATCCATTCAAACAGAACAAAACATTATAATAACGAAGAAAGGGAGGAAGGAAGGAAGGAAGGAAGGAAGGAAGGAAGGGAGGGAGGGAGGGAGGGAGGGAGGGAGGCAGTAGCAAGATAAACACAGGGGAGGACATAAACACAGATATTCAAGCCCCTAAGCATAGCAAAATAAATGCCATCTGATAGCAGAAGACTGGGGCAAAGACTCAGCCTTGTCACTGCAGTTGACAAGGCCATGTCCTGCAATCCCAACAAGTGCACCTCTGTTAGTGGTGAGGTGCAGGCTACGGTCTCCAAAGATTGCCCTGGTGGGAAACAATCATGCAGGAGAAGGTGGTCTTTTAAATATCTTGCTGCCAAGCCATTCAGGGCTAGAAGTGCTGCTGATCACCAGCAATTTGAATTGTGCTTGGAGACTGTAAAGAACTCCATTTTCTTCCCATTTCTCAGCTGCCTGTGAGTTTTCATTTTGCCAGGTTAACATGGCATGCAGAGAGGCACCACCTCTGTGTAGATTGTCTAGAAGGGCCTCAAGGTTGGATCAAAAGACTGAACTGAGTGATTGAACTGAATGCTGTCAGCAGTGTTCCTGTATGAGCTCTTCCACTCCATCACCTTGGGGTGGGGGGTGTCTGGGAAAACTGGCATAGTCAACCTGTGATTGGCTAACCAAGATTTCCTTGGAGTTGTTAGGGGTATGACCATAAAATCAGGGGGACGGAAGTCTTTGCCTTCACTTTTCATCTTTGCTTTGGCCTCCATATAAGTCTGTCTGGTCCTGATCTATGGGAAGATCTGTTCCTAGGTGCTTATAGACAGGTTTGGGTAGCTTTTGTTGTTTTAGGACCATAATGTTGTTTCCAGTGCAATTCTTGGATACCTTGCATTTCCCTTTCCCCCTTCCCAATTGTAAATAAACGTAACACTTACATCCAGTGTTGTGTGTACTTCCTTCCAAATAAGCCTTCATACTAAATCCAGAGCCTTCTGTTTGATTATTGCTACTGTTTAATTTTTTAGGCCTAGGGTTTTGAAATAGGGGGTGCTGATTTGGACCCTTATTCCTTAAATTCTAGGAGTGTCCTGAGAGTCCCCTGGCTTAGACTAATATGGATGTAAAGGGTGGTGGCAGCCTACCTGTGGAATTGTTGGTCCCTGCCTGCACTGCCAGGAGTGAGGGCCTCCCTCTCTTCACAGAGATAGACTGGAAGTCAAGGAAGATTACGTAAAAATGGAGTGGTGTTCTGAAAAATGGGCTCTCTGGGCAATGGTCTGTCACAAGCTGAAGTTCCAAAGAGTTTTCAAAGACAGCTCCTCATAAGAATGGATTGCAGTAATGTGGCTTGGATCTGCCACGATGTAGCTGGTACACTAGCTTGAGCTCTGCAAAAGTGTGCCCAGCGCAGACACTGTCTGGTCATCCAAAAGCAAAGCTAAGCCATGAAGCATTCTGAAGTTCACAACCTGATTTTCAAAGGGAAGTGCTATCCAAGAGATGGGGTTCCCCCTTTGGCCTGCAATGTCTTCCCCAGTCCCTGCCCCTCTCCCTAGGTAGGGGCAAGCTCTTATCTCTGATTAGCTTCTGATAAGAGATAAGAGTTTTTCCCTGCTCAGTGCTGGGAAATGGAGATGAGAAAATATACCCCCTTTTCAGCTGATCTCCATGGATCAGCTACAGGGGAGACTGGGAAGGTATGTACTGTGTGTATTTGTGAATGATATGTGAGAGGATGAGATAGCTATTATTATTATTATTATTATTATTATTAATTTCATTTCTAACCTGCCTCTCCATCTAGATCGAGGTGGGGAACAACACCAAATATAAATATAAAACAATAAAATAGATAAACCGTTAAAACAGATAAAAACAAATACATTATTAAAAACATCTTTTTAATAATGCCCACATTAAGCTCTGGGCCTGTAACTGCTGGTTTTCAGGGTGGCAATCCAACCACCAGGCTGAAAAGTTTTATCTGCCCTGTGCTATCTCATTCAAAACATGTTTTACCTGATCAGCTGTCCTACTTACCAAACATACACAACTAGTCTATGACTGATCTTAAGCACAGGTTCAACCTCTATTGTCTCCTGGATTTTGATGGCAGATTTTGTATTGTCAGCCTAGTTTCAGAATCAGGTAGCCATTGGTTCTTTGGGCTAGTCTAAGTCTTGAGGAACCACACTGAACACATCTACAGCAGGTTCACAGTTCTATCGATGGATCTGGAAATCCTAGTTCACATCTCTGTCTTGAACATAGCCTTTTCATTAGTAAAACAGGGAGGAAATCACTTATTTACCAAAGCTAATTGGAATTAATTGTAGAGGAAAGTGCCATCTGTTGGGTTTGCACCTTGAACCTGGCAGTCCTGTCTGTATCAGAACAGAAGCATAATCATCTTCCAGAAGTGATATAAAACCAACATTCTTCCAAAAAAATAATTAAAACTTTATAGAGTATAAATATCAAGACATATATGATTTGCAACAAAGAAGAAGATTGAGATTGCTGCAGTAAATTAAACGTGTGATATATTTGTAGTTGTGTGAGCCTTATTTTGTGAGGATTTAATAAAAGTAATCCAGCACTGAACAAAAAAAATATTTTTTTGTATTCCTTCTTTTGTTTTAATACAAATTTTCAAGTTTTCACAGATGACACATTCACGCAATTTATTTTCCAATAATTATTTGGACAATCAATGTTATTTTCCAATATTTTGTGCAGCATTTTCTTGCAGCAGTAATCATTTGAGATTGACTCAATATAATTACATTGTTTATCTTTAGTATATTAATAAACACTTATTAAGTTATACTAAATATCATGAGAAATGTGTTTTTAAAACACCCATGCAGATTTCTGTATGGATTTTTAATAATAATAATAATAATAATAATAATTCTCAAACTCATCCAGAAATGGGATAGAATGAACTGTCAGAAACTGAAATTGACAACAGTTACCCATCCTTAGTATCAACTAGGGATGTGTATTGTATCATTCCGATGTCCGATAACAAACTGATAAGGTTGTTATCAGATATCCGATTAACGATAATGATACACATTCCTGGAGGCCGTATCTGATTGGATCTGAAATCTATATGCGCGATAACTATCGGACATATCGGATTATTGAACCTAGGGCCGGCCCTCCCTTCCCCTCCCACTTGTGCTTCTTACTTGGGCCTTGTCTGCTACTGTCCACTGCCATCTGCTGCTGACAACTACTGATAACTAGGCTGCAAAGCCTAGATTTCAGTAGTTCCTAGCAGCGGATGGCAGTGAATGGCAGCAGACAAGGCCCAGGTAAGGGGGACCCCTCCCTCCCCACTCGCGCTCCTTACTCCCTCACCCACCTGCTGCCATTTTTTCCTCATAGACTTGCATTGGGGGAAAGCTTTCTTTTCCCCCAATGCAAGTCGATGGGGGGGGGGGGGAAATGGCAGCCGATCCAAAAATTGGATGTCTGATTTTTGGATCGGGATCGGACCCGATCCGGTCCGGGGGGGCTCCGATTTTGTCCGATCCGATCCGGGACAAAATTGGAGATCTCGATACGGGTCCCGATCTGATCCGGGGAGGGGGGTCCGTGCACACCCCTAATATATATTACCTGAACACCTTTCACTTCTCTACAGTGTGAGAGCCAGTAGAGGGGGGAGACCTCATAGTGTAAGGTCCTTTTTATGTTACATCCCCCAGAGCAGTTGGATTCATGTGTTCAGAAATTGGGGAACAAACAAATGCTCTTAAACGTATCAAGTTACGTACTTGGAGGCAAATCATTGGGATGAATTTACTAAAAGGTATGGCAAGAAAGCTAGAAAGATATTTTTTTCTTAAGCTCTGTTCAGAACCCTGGATAACACTGAACAAATAATGTGAAAGATAGGGTACTTTATTCCATTTCCCAATCATGCCCTGTACTGGCAATGCAAAATTCATTAATAAAAATAAAATTAAAAATCTACTGGGAATATGGGCATGTTCAGTCCCCTTGGGAAATTCCAGCTGTCTTATTAAATCTCTTTTGAATTCCCTTGAAATACTTAGCCTTTAAGTTTCACTCTGTGGCAGTTTAGGAGCCTATCTACACACGCAGGATAAAACACTTTGAAAACATTTTGAAAACTGTATACAGAGTGTGTCCTGGGCCCCAACAGTTCTCAAAACCATTTAAAGCAGTAGTGTAGATAGGCTGACAGTTTTGAGAACTGTTGGGGCCCAGGACACACTCCGTATACAGTTTTGATAATGCTGTCAAAGTGTTTTATCCTGCGTGTGTAGATAGGCTCTAGGTCTGTTCCTTATGTAAAGACATAAGTGCTGCTACATTTTGGTTCATTTCTTGGCTGCTGAGGTGTTATTATTATTATTTTTATTATTAATAATAATAATAATTACATTTATATACCGCCCCATAGCCGAAGCTCTCTGAGCAATATACAAAATTTAAAACCATAAACATAAAACAGCTGACATTTAAAACATTTTAAACTGTTAAGCCTGGCCACAATGTCAATCAAAACCTCAACTTGAGCTGTTAAAATGTGAGGTAATGTGAGGTAATGTGAGAAGCTCTGGTAGATATGGGAGGATCCCACACTTAACCTCAATATGGGGATTCATTTTGAGCCGGCTGAATGTGAATAAGGTCTTGGAGCGGGACAAACACATCCCAGTGGTGGGTGGGGCCAAAGGCCAAAATCAGTGGGGCCCAAATGAGCATGCCAAAACCCAAACATGAATAGCATGCTATAATCCAATGGAGAAAAGCCAGTTAATTTCAGAGATCATTGCAATTTAGCAGGACTGAGCTACCAAAAAAAAAAAAAAACCCCTGAGTAGCACTTTCACTTTCGCTTTTCCTTTCAGCTTCTAATAAAAGGGATCTTTCTGAGGTGATGTCCAGCCCCACAGCTGCATAGGTCGTGCTGGTGTATTTTCAGTTGGGCTCTGCTTAAATGATTGCAGACCTCGCCATTTTAGAACTGTATACAGAAAAGGTCACACCATTCATCAAATCTCATTGTTATTTCCCACACTGAACTCTTTTTTTTTTTTTGCTGCAGTACTCTGAAATGTTTCTAAATAGTTATACAGTATTGAAATCAAATTGGCACATGGAAAATAATTACGGTAAGCATCCAGAAGCTGTTCTCATACAAGAGGCAAAAGCTAATGGGAGGACATCTTGCATGGGGCATGATGGGGTTTTCTTTTTTACCCACAAGTCCGGAATTCTGTTTCCAAAATTCCTGAATTGTGTAAACAGAAAACCCAAATTCAAGAAGTGGAATATATTACATTCATCTGGGATATGTGTATAATTTGTATCGGGCATTTGTATGTGCGCCCTGTGTTCCTTATTTCTCAGCATAATTGCAGGGCATCTGGCCACATGGCCATGCCAACAGCTGAGACAATGTGGGTTCTAGTGACCTCAATGCGGCCTTCCCAGTCTACTGAAACTGCCCACCCTTGCTCCATAATGACAGCTTTGTAAATAAAGTGAATGTAGAAGGCCAGCTACACAGAGAATTGTGCTTACATCAGAAAATAGACAGGTCTCTAAATGAGTGGGCTAGACAGGAATGCCCTTTAAGTGTACCCTTTACAGGTGACACAACTATAATGAGAAAAAGGAAGGATGGATCCCTTTCTGAGCTCTGTCACTTTTGCACGTGTTTGGCTCTGTCACTTTTGCACGTGTTTGCACCTAATTCTTTATCATTTCTGTTCTGCAATTCAAAATACTACTACTACTACTTCTACTCATCATCATCTCAAAATAATATTTAAATATGTATTTTATACGTTTAAATGTGTGTTTCCTCTCAAAATACAGATTTAATCCTGTGTTTGATACATTTTAAACTGCTGAGCAATGCATTGCAGCATTCAGACAATTATGAAGACAGGCAGATAGCTAAATCCCAAATCCACACATTTGTCCAAGAAGGTGTGGATCAGGTCATGAGCAGACTCCCTTTTTATAGTGTAGCCAGTTGCTGAGAGGCTTCCTTTTGACTTTTTTTAAAAAACATCTCTGGCACTTGGAGGAGCCTGCAGTTCCTGAATGCCTAATAGAGACCATGTGACCTCACTCTCACCAACAGGCATTCAGGAAGAACTCCTGGGCTCCTGCAATGCCAGGGGTGTTTAAAAAAAAAATAGAAAGAAAGAAGACCCCTCAAAACTGCTTACCTTTCAAAAGGTATGTGGAACCCCTGTCTCCCTTCCCAAGGAGAAAATTCTTCAAAATTCTCACCTCCCCCAGCCTCTTTTGACAGAGTTATCATTTTTCCCTCACACCTCCATGAAATGCCAAAAATGGAATAATCGAAATTTTTAGCACAGCACTAATATACACAAGCTACTAAACACATGTAGCACCCCCTCTCACGCACACAAACACATATGCACACACACATGCTTTACTCACCATAGTGCTGTTATCATATGCTAGTTTAACTGGAACACTTATTTGTGTCCTTGAGTCCCCTAACAGTGAGCATCTGGTGGAGAGACACAATGGGGTATATTCAAAAGACAGATGGAACTTGATAGGTAACCTTCTGAACTCCTTATTTTCCACTTTCCCCTCCTGTGATTGGGAATATGAATGCTGCTGATTAAAACACACACATGTACATACACTCAACCCTTTAGAATCTCATGCATTCGTAGATCCTTGAAAATGTTTCCAAAGGGGATGTAATTGAAGAGTTGGGCAATTTATTTGAGTGGGAGGAAGTTGTCAGTGGGTTATATTAAATAGCTGTATTTCAAGGAAGCCCAGACCATATCAATGTGGTGGGTGTTTTTTTAAATCTCAAATTATAAGCTGTGGTAAATAAAAATGAATGGGCCGCTGTATATCAATAAGAGAAATAAACTCACCAAATGCTAACATTATTCTTTTGTATTGCTTTACCCAATTATTATTGTAACTCTTAAACTACAGTAAGATTTGTCTTCCTGAATCAAAAGTGCCAACCAAACCCAGTGCTCTGTCTCCAGCAGTGGCCAGGTAGATATGCTAGAGCAGATATTTTCAACCTTTTTGTACCCGTGGGTCCATTAGGAATTTTAGAAATTGCTGTGGAAACCACCACAAAATGGCTGTCATGATGGATGTGGCTAGTCACATAATGGCTGCCATGGGGGCCTGGCTCATCAAAAGTCAAGTAATTCACTGAAGAAACTGAGTACAAGCAAAGGAAGAGTCTGAATTCCAAAGCCAATCTACATATTTGATCCCACAGATGCACAACAAAATAACCATTTCAAGTTGCAATCCTAAGCATGCTTACATGGAGCTCATTGGGAATTTCTTCTGAGTAGGCCTATCAATCTGCACACATCTGTCCTCAGCCCCAGTGGAAAGGAACACATCCCCAGCCCCAAAAAGGGGGAGTTTTTCTTACCTTAACCCAAGGCTCAGGGACTCCATTCCCTGCAATAGTTGGATGAAGCCGTGAGAGAGGAAGAAAGAGCAAGGTTATAGGTATGAAGTGGGAGAAAGAGGGAGGTAAAGTGTGGGGGGAGAGAAACATCAAGCCTGGGAATGGGGAGAGAGAATGCAAAGGAGAATGGTTTGTAGAAGAAGATTTGGGTGGGGCCAGGAAGCAACTCTTTCCTTCTCTTCCTGCTCACCAAACTGCTGATCAGTGGCAGGTTCCGGAACAGGAAGGCGAACCTGGTGCCCTAATGTTTTCCAAGGTTTTCATTAAAATATATATTTTTGAAGGAAGCAGGGAATGGGGAGCTTTGCAGTCACCACTGGAGTCTCCGCGGGCACCATGAAGCCCTTGGGTGTTGTGTTGGGGACCCCTGCCCTAGAGAACATACAGCTGGAGCATGATAGAGAGACTCATCACCTGTTGTTTGTCCCTAGGTTCTGGATGAGGGATTTGCATTCTTAGCTATCATGGTTAACAGGCATTCATAGCTGATCTCCATGAATTTGTCTAACCCTAAAAAAACAAAAGGTTTATTTTGTAGCAATGAATTCCAGAAGTTATACATTGAATAAAGAAGTACTTCCAAATGTTTTTCTGGAACCTACAGCTCATCAGTCTTGTCTCATAGCCCTGAGTTCCCATTAGTTGCCTTCCTTCTAAACTTAAAAGCGAATCATTCTTAAGCTAAAAGCACTAGTACTGTTGGCTCTACTTTAGGCAACAGCCATCTCATATGTGTTTAGTAACTTACAAAATATCAAACATAGCGTACAACATACATGAATCAACCTCCTTGAGGACCAGCAAATACGCAACCCTGTATATATGTAACATAACCCATGAAGTGCCAAGATATGAACATCTCATACATGTTGCCTGATAGATCTCCTCCTGCCAGGGTTATTTGCCAGATGAACTGATGTGCTCAATATGCTTGGCTCAAAATCAATCACCCCATGTACAACTTGCTTGGCACAACATCTATGACCTCTAATGAATGTAGGAGTGTATCCAGGAGGGGGCTGCCTCTTGCCCATAGCACACCACATGTTCATGAGGAACCCAGTGCTAAATCATTCGTAGATGACCTGATTCTGGGTCAGGGGTTTGTACGTAGCAGAGCAGCTCCCTCGCTATGATTTAATGAATATATGTTTATTGTCCCCAGAAATATTGTCTGAAAAGGTCTTGTAGGCATGTGTGAATATGTTGTCTCATCTGAAGGTTGGTTGGTTACCAGTAAATGATATTTTTATTCCTACAGTCTAGCCAAAATCTCCACAAGTGCTCTGATTTTCACACAGGTCTCCTAGCTAGCACAGTCTTTCCCAGGCAATTTAACATTGACAACTGCTCTGCAAATTTAATGGGAATCTGTGAATGATGGTGCTGACATCATGCCAAATGGGAAAGTTTTGATAGAGTTATATATGTAGATGAGAGAGTCCTAGTGTCCCAGAAGTCTCTGGATTGGGCACAGAGTCTCCTTCCCCAAATTTTCTCCTATCTGGTCAAGCCTTGAAAGTGCCTTGTTCCTTGGGATATGCCCCTATTGCTCTCGGGAGCAGACCATCTATGTAAAACAGAATAACAAATGTGGAGTGAACTGGTCACATAACTCACCAGTCTACTGCCATGGCCATTCTAGGACAGCTGGGAATTTAATCTGATGACTACAACCACACTATGTTCTGATGTTCTTATCGGCTTCTGTTATCACTTGAAGAGAAAAGCACAGAGCTTTTATCTGTTCAAGGATAAAATCTCTACAAGTGGAGATCCGCAAATCTGATTCCCCCCCACCCCCAATTTGGATTTCCTTCTTATGTTTGAGTTTTCAGACAGTCACTTCCCTTCTAACACAGACATAGTTCAGTAGCAGTACATATGCTTCATATGCAGAAAGTCCCAAAATTTAAGAGAGCAGCAACAGGGGGCCAACACTGCCGTAAGAGAGAACAACAACACCCAACACCTTCCTGGAAACAACGAGAGAGGCTTGGAGGACAAGCCCTACCCAGAAAGGACTTACCTCTGCTTGGAGGTATAGGAACTTCTTGGGATTTGCAGCTTATCTGTAAGGTTAGCAGCCTTCCACCCACCCACCCACCCCCCGTAATATCTAGCTGGTATGTGAAACTGCTGGTCACTGCTGGTATTAGTTCAGTTGGCTGGATTTGAGTTTTTGATGGGTTTGGTGATGAGGGTGAAATGCGTTTAGGAGTGAAGGACATTGGGGCCAGTCTAGATGAAATGCTAGGCAGAGGATGTTATTGCAGTGGGAGGAGGGAAGACAATTGAGACATCTGTGTGCTTCATCCTATTCAGCTTCACGTTCCTGCAGCTTCACCTTCCAGGTGGTTTTCCTGCAGCCCTTCTAGCAGGAAGGTGCTGATGGTGACTGGCAGGTTGGCTAATTTAAAAGTTTTCAGTATCAGTAACCTTATAGCTGAAGAGCATACCACTGGCCTGTATAACCAAAGCCTAGTTGGATGAATGGGGAGGAGTCAATGGCCCTTTCTACACCATGGGATGTAGAAGGAGGGAGGGAGGGCAATTCCAGGATGATTGTCTTCAGTCTTCACAGAGGAAGTGGAAGTTCCGCTTCTTCCCGGGCACATCACACTCATCGCACCTACCATTTTGTTTTTTTCTGGCCCCCAAGCCTCGCGCACGAGCACTCATGCCCTCCAGTAAGTTTTTTTTTAAAAAAAAAAACCAAAACAATTGTGCGTGATCGCCCCCCCCCCTGCACTTTTTACAGCACAGGACTCTTTACAATGCAAATAAAGAGCAATCACAACAACAAAACAAATAGAAAAGGCATTAAAACACTTAAAACAGCAGAGTGAGTAACACAAAATGAAAAAAAACACCTCCCTGTGTTTTAAAATCGGACCAGTACAACTCTATGATCTAATATTCTTTTTAGCTTGAGCAGAAAATAATAGCACTTTTACAACTCACTAATCAAACCTATTTCTTCAAGTGCAGCATTCATTTCCTTGGATGGGTATTCAGCTTTAATTTTTTAAATTCACACAGTGCAAATCTGTGAGACATTTGTTCTGTTTCAAGTAAATGGCTCTTATATTTATGAGAATTGATTATTGTGATGAGAAGTGTCTTATTCCCAGACAGTATATAAATTCCACCTAAGAACGTGATGTCCGTTGTCTCCTTCCCTTTGCAATGGTTCTTTCTCCTTTGAAAATCTGAATGGATTTCACAAGTTCTTCATTTAACCTAGAAGATTAAAAAAAAATTGGCCTTATCAGTCTCATGGATGTAGCCTGTCCTCTTTCACATAGTCCTGTGTAGCTTTACCAATTAGCCCCAAATATAGGCTGGATCTGGCAGGTGTCAGAGTCATTGTTAATTGTTCTCTAAGGTTTTGCGAAATCTTTGCCTTTTTGACATTAAAAAGATCAGCTCTGTCTGTCCCAGTCAAAAGAGGGCTGCAGTAATTTGTTAACTCAAGGCTTTTAATTAGGGTAAGTGAGCTCTTCAGGCTATTTTTTAATATAAACTGTTTTAGGGAGCAACTTGAGATGCTGCTCATGAAAGATAATTAAAAATGAGTGCTAGGTTTGCTTTGCACTGTGCTATGGGCAAATTCACATAAAACCATTCTGTTCCTATTCATGATCCTGCCATGAAACCAACCGCGCAACAGCGTTAATTTCCTGCAAAAGCAACCAAGAGTCCTGGGGTGCCATAAAGACTAACAAAGTTATTCTGGCATTAGCTTTTGTGGACTAGAGCCCACTTCATCAGATGCATGAAGTGGTTTCCAAGTTGGCAAGTCTCATAGATATGTAAAGATGCTTAGATTGTGATGATTTGACTCACGATGTATGAAAATACTACTTTTATTTGAGTTAGAGATCTTCTATTTGGTGCATATGTAGGTCAAGGTACTCTTACTAGGGAAGTATGAGAAATTAGTTTCAGTTCATTTTTTATCAGGATTTTCCCAATTCACACTTTTTGGACCAAACACAGAATCAGATGACATATGTGGTTGAAGTTCATACCTTTCCAAGGCTGCAATGTGATCTGTGGACCCAAAAAATGTGTCCGACACAATTGAAAAATATACATTAAAAATGTGCACTTTTGAAAAAAGTACACAAAGATACTTTAATCAATGGGAGAAAAAAGCATACATTTCAAAGCTGTGCACCATTGCTATGTGCATTTGGGAAAATGTACAAAAGTTTTTCATGCAAAAAGAGGGAAAAAACCACCAAAGCTTGCAATGTGGATTTGAGTCAGAATGAGCTTTGAGATGCAATTCTGAGAACCTCAGCAAACGTAAGCTTTGCTGATTTAAACATCCCTAACTCTTACTAGGAAAAGCTGCAAATTGGTACATTTCCATCCTCAAACAGGGATAGGGTTGCCACTTATGAATCACCCATGAAAAAACCCACAGAAATTTAGTAGACATATAGTTTGACAGTCAAGTTCTTAGAGAAATCTGGAAGTGGAATATTTGTAAATGTCTCCTTCAAAATGAGGAGAATTGAAAAATACCTACGTTATATTCCCACAGTACCTAGAAAAAGCAAAATTTGATATACATGATGTAGTACAAGACAAATAGTCTAGAAATCAGACTTTTTTTTTTCATCTAATGGCAAACATTTTGGATTTGATTGTTTTTTCATGAGAGGGACCATCTTTCTGACAGTGAACAAGCCAAACTACCAAGGGAGTAGGATGTTGAGCTGTGGGTATTCCATTGTCCCTTGACACATTTTTCTCAGCCCTGTCAGTGTTTCTACCAGTACCAGTAGTACCAGTTGTAAACACTGAGCTCCATCAGATGAGTGTTTTATTGCATGCTTGTTACTGGGCAGTCACAGGTTGTCGCAGGTCCCTCTTTTGATGTTGTCTGCCTCCTGCATGCTGCATGCCCCTTCTAGCCTTTGCATGACAAAAAAAAACACCCAAAAACCAAAGTAAATCCAACTTATTTTTAAAGACAGAAGTTGACGCTATCTCCTGCTGTGTGCAGGAGAAGCCGCGGGATCAAAACAGCCCACTGAATGGGCCATGTGCAAGTTGTTTACTTCCTCTTTTAAAAGAGGAAGTAATGAGGGACAAACGCACAGGTGGAGAAGTGACAGTAAGCAAACACGATTTCCCCCTGTGTGATGATGCTCATAGTGTCAAAGGGTTTGAAATGCAAGGCGTAGCAATGTGTCATTTTGCTCCGTGGTACACAAGTATATTTAGCAATATCCTCCTTACATTTCTTATATCATTTTATCCTTAATCCCACTTGGGGGGGGAATCATTTGTCTGGATGCACTTCTTATTCATGTCATCTCAAAGAAAATAACTACAAACTTCAGTCATGACATAACAAGCAAGCAGTCAGGCTAACAAATAACATCCTGATGGGTATTTGCAAAACACATTCCTGTTTCCCACTACAGTGATGAATTATCTGTAGCCTAGAGAAACCTCAGATTCCAACCCATTGTCTTTATTAAGAGCATTTCTATCCCCCCAATAAAATAAAACCAAATATAAGAAACCATTGAAAGTCTAAACTTCCTGCAGTGTATAGTAATCTCTCAAGCCTTTATTGTTTTGGCTTGTACAGACATGTGCAGAAAACCCAAATATATTAAAGGGTTTCTTCTTCTTTTTTCTCCTTCCCCCCACTAAAAGTGATTTCATGAGGTTTCTAATCTACTTGTGATTAGGTATAGCTGAGAAAGAGTATGGCTTAATATAACTTGAAATTGAGTTTGTACCTAATAGTTTATACCAAATTATAAATGCAATAAAGCAATCTCACCTTTAAAAAGATGGCTTTATTTTCCAGCAATAAAATACAAGGTGAAGCTATCAACTGCTTCTTTGGATGACACTGTCGCTATTCAGTAACTTCATTACCCCCCCCCCCAAAAAAAAAGATAAAAAAATCCCAGCAGTTTTCACCCAATGTGTGTGTGTTTTAAAGGAGAAATCCATTGGGCTGTGAGATCTTTTTATGATACAACAGTCTCAACACCAATGCAAACATCAACCCTGACTTCCATTTATTTTGTGATAGATTAGATAGATAGATAGATTAGATAGATGATAGATAGATAGATAGATAGATAGATGATAGATAGATAGATAGATAGATAGATAGATAGATAGATAGATAGATAGATAGAACAGCTACTATTACTAACCTGACAGGCCCTAGGAGGTGATAGGGGTACAGTAACTGACAGTGCAATTCCATCTATGTCTACTCAGAATATGTCCCAGTGAATCCAACCTTGCTTAGGCCCTTTCTACTCCATAGGGGTGTAGAGGGAGGGAGGAATGGCGATCCCTGAAGTACCTAATACACACCTTTAGCACACCGGGAGGGGGGAGGGCGATCCCGGAAGTACCTAATACACACCATCGGCACACAGGGACCAGCCGGGGGCCATCCCAGGCAAATAGCCTGGTGTAGAAACGGCCTTACTCTCAGGTAAGTGGGTATAGGATTCTGCCTTCCACAAAAGGAAGGGCTCTACTCATGGAAGGTCCTTCTACATGATTTTTGTGAATCCCCTCCCACACACAACAGAGTTCGCCTCATTCAGCAAGGTCTTCTGGCTCTCTTTATAGCATTTGGGAGTGTGGGGAGGACCTGTCATGGGAAGGAGGGGCAGTGAAGATCACTTCCATCACTGCAGTTGACCAGCATAAATCTGGATCCAACCCTAAGTGTGGGATAACTAAGGGCACAATCCTGCCCACGTATAAATAGAGAAAAGGCTGGTGGGGTATGCTGGGGCATGCTGGGAGTTGTGGGCCTTTCCTCTGTCAAAACATGCATAGGATTGCACCTTAGGTGTCTCTTCTCCTATTACTTGAGTGTTTAATGCTTATTGAGAGAAGCAGGTACCTTTACATGATAATCTATCGATGCATACTTTCTTCTGTTTTTAATCACATGTGAATTGTCAGATCCATGAAAAGATGTGTGAACTGTGGACAGACATGTAGGAGCTTTGGAAGATTCATTTGTCATGCCTGTATCTACCCAGTTTTGCATTACAATGACACAAGCTTGAGACCATTTCCTGGTGGATTTCCAGAACAGTTAGAAGAATGCAAGTGTAAGAGAAGCAGCCCTAAGAGACACAGTGGTAACTTCATCTTACAGAATTCCTGGACATTTCTGATACTGTGTACTGCCAATCATGGTAGGTGGTATTAGGAATCAGTGGGGCACTTGTCAGGGTACAGTGGGAACTAGCTAAAAGTCTCCCTGGGCCCAAGAGTGCTGGATGATTAATGTCCCAGGGGGATAGCAATGCATAAACTGAAATGGATGGTGGGCTCCATGTCACAACAGTCAGATGCTAAGATCAACTATCATAAGACAACAATTTTCATCCATAGTTGCCACTGTTGTGATATCTGCACCATGTAGCCTATGTCTTATTCCAGTTTTGCTGCTACTAATGATCCTGATCAGCCAGTATCACCATTGCACATCTCCATCAATTACATGCTCAGATATGCTTTCATCTCACTGAATGTAATAACTCAGTGGTGAGGTAAAATCATACGCTCAGACACCCTCATTCTCTTTATCAGTAATGGTGGGTGTGAAGCTAGTCTGCATGACTAGATGGCTTCTACTAAGTCAACGAGATTGTCTGTGTGAGAGAGCTGAAAAATTCTGAGGTTAGCCCCTTGTTATCCCACCTTATGGAGATATGTATCTATCAAAATTGGTCGGATAAGATAAGCCAGCTTTAATACTAAACCACTACTGGGAATGTGAGGGCTCTATGGTGGTGGAGCCTTCACATCTGTAGGAATGGGAGTAGATTTGCCACCAGCGTTTTGAACTTAGTGTTGTCTCCATAGGCAAAATATCTGAGGAATTTTTATGGAAGCCAACAGAGATTCTATAAGAAAATCAACTTTTCATATGTATCCCATCATTATAACCAGGTTTTTCATGAAGATAAATAGGATGGAATCCAGTGCTGTCCACATGACAACAGGAGCCCCTGATAGCCAAATGGAAATATAGCAGATGCTGAAGCAAATGGAAATGAGTCAAAATTCTAGTTTGCAGAATGCAGCAGATCAGCAGAGCTCACAGGAGGGAGCTACACTCACCTGCCCCTTTTCCAGAAAGGAGCATTTCTACTCATTTCTGGGGTTGTTTTAGGAAGTGCTAGCTTCCTGTTGCACTAGCTATGGGTCCTGCTAGCACAACAGAAACAGTGAAAGTACAGCGGCAGCATTGGATACTACCCAAAAAGAAAAAGTGAGCTGCTTCAGATGGAATATATGAGGAATTTTCGAAGGATCCAAAAAAGAGTTTCAATAAGATGAGGAAATTGCCTTGGGTGCTGGAGGCTGAACATCCTTAATTAGCCAGAAACTGCTGTTAGAGAGCAATTTTATGGTCTGTAGACAAGTTGGGGGGATGACAGGATAGTTTGGATTCCTGGATCCGAGATCGGAGGCAGCACTCTGACCTCTGACCCAGGCATTTGAGCTCCTCCCCCTCCCCCTTGCAGCTGGCGTGAAGAGAAACTTGTCAGCTGCCTCTCCGAGGTCACAAAGGTGACTTTGGAGAGGGGGAAACGGGGGCGTGCTGGGGGAGTGGACGGGATAGGATGCACCATAACCCCATGCCTCACTGGCCTGCTTTCCTCCCCCTCCCCATCACCTCAGCTAGATGGGCGAAAAAGCTAACAGAAATACAGAGTGGGAGAAGCATGGATGCAAAGACCCCTCTGCCAAACCTCCCACTCTGTTCTGGATGGCTGTAAGCCTCCGAGTTTGGAGGCTTACAACCATCCCCATGGGACTGTATCCTTAATGATAATGTCCCTATATCCACTTATCAGTTACATATAAAAAAAATGAGGGGAAACTTTATTTATTATCCAGGTGTGGAGCTGAACGTGTATTTCTGAGATGACAAGCAATGTAAACTATTTTGCAGGGACTGTACTTTTTTATTTGTGACTTTGGAGTAGACTGTATGCAGAGTATCTTAAGTGAACAGACCACAATTTTCTCAGCAGCAAGAACCCCATAAGGAGCCAGTTCCTTACACATATCTATTTCCTGTAGGAGAGTTTGGTTTATGGCAAATTAATCCTTTAAAGCGAGATGTATTTTGAGCACCGATGCAAACATTTTAGTGAATATATTCTTCAAAGTCTCCTCTGCATTCCGAAATGAAATATCACTAAATATAGCCAAATTGCACCAGATACTTACAAATACATCCCAGCTACTCATTTTAACACGTTTACTGTAGTGTAAAGTGATAGTGCTGAACAGTTTATTGCTCTCCTATTGCTTTTAATTATAGGTTTTATAGCTGAGCATTTAACCCCACCATAGAAAATAGAAATGCCTCTGTAATATCTGTTCTGTAGCATAACACAAGGAAGACTTGACTATATATATATATATATATTCATTAAACAAAAAACATATGGTTTACAAAAACAACGTTAAGGCCCTACAGTTTCCAACCAAGCACCAAAAAGCAGGGAAATTGGGAGTTAAGGCTCACAAGCCTTAATGCCACATCGTCCCTAAGGAGGCAGAAAGAGCAAGTGAAATTCTCATTCTCCCAAAACAAGTAAACCATGAGGACAGGATGGAGTATATGATATGCAGAGGTGACTGTGTGGTTGTGGAAAACTCATGGCGAACAACTTAGGGCCACCTACTTCTGTTTTTTTTGGTTCAAAGCAGCCCTTCCCCAACCTGGTGCCCTCCAAAGGGGTTGGACTACAACTCTCATCATTGAAAGTCAGTATGTCAAATGGTCAGGAATGCTGGGACTTGTAATCTCAAACACCTGGAGGGCAGCAGGATGGGGAATGCTGTTCCATAGCCTTACCAAATACAGGGTCTGCCCAATACTTTTCTCTCACACGCATCTCGCACATAGCAGCACACTTGATAACAAAAGGGACACTATTCATTACAGATCTAGAACCAGAGCATGTGCCAGGCACTTTCAACTTTTGGTCAATATCCAGCCCTTCAAAGAACCAATGTTTTTTCTTAAAACGTGTTTCTACAAAATATACTGTTCATTCCCCACAATCCCTCCACAAAACATCATTTCATCAAAGCAACAAACAGAGGAGCAGAAAAGGTTTAGTTTGGCTGTCTTGAACTCCTTTCAGATGAGATTAGTTTGCAATCCTATACTACTTGGGAGTAAGCCCTAGTGAATTCAGTGGCACTGACTTCTATTCTGAGAAGACATGTATAGAATTCAAGTGTAAACCAACCTTCTCCAGCCTCCTGCTCTCTAGATGTGTTGCACTGTAACTATGGATGTGTATCGTACGTTAAAATGTATGATAACGATACGACAGGGTCGTTATCATGCATGTGTTTAACAATGATGATACGACAGAAAAAATTACGATAATCATCGGAGACGATAATTTTCGGGCAATTTTATCGTTCTATCGGACTGCCATATAAATATACCTATAACTTCTGGCAGATCAGAATGAACGCAAGGGGTGAGCTGTAATTCTGATCTGTCAGAATGGAAATGATCTTAAATAATTTCATATAAAATTGAGCGTTGGAGGGATCGATCTCAAATTTCATAAACATGTCTAGCACATGTTGCTACACATATATGCCAAATCTGAACTCGATCCCTCCAACCCTCAATTTTATATGAATTTATTAAAGATAGTTTCCGTTCTGACAGATCAGAATGACAGCTCGCCCGGTGCATTCATTCAGACCTGACAGAATGGAAACAATCTTTAAAAAATTCATATAAAATCGAGGGTTGGAGGGATCGATCTCAAATTTCATACACATACTTAGGCATACCCCATAAGCATTGTGACCAAGTTTCAAGCCTGTAACTTTGAAAATACAGACGTTATAGGCATTTTTTCTTTAAAAATAGGATTGCAAAAAATATCATTTTTTCACGATAATTATCGTGAAGACGATACGGGTCACCTACGCTATTATCGGAGACGATATTTTTTTTGGTACGAAATGACAATAACAATAAAATATTATATTTTCGGGCATGCACACCCCTAACTGTAACTCCCAAGTTATGGGGAAGACAAAAATATTTCATCTCACCGAGAGCCATCATTGTCCTTCTCCCTCTGGAAGGATACCTATCCATCCACCCTCAGGATCTATAATAAATTTATGTGAAATGTCAGTATTTATTTATTTATGTATTTGTTTACTGAATTTTTATACCACCCAATAGCCAAAACTCTCTGGGCGGTTTACAAAAATTAAAACCATAAAAACCATTCAAAATATAAAACAATGACAATATAAAAACTTACTTTAAAATACAGTATAAAACACAACCAGGATAAAAACCAAGCAACCATGCAGAAATTAATAGAGGTTTAAAATACAAATTTAAACAGCAGGTTAAAAATCAAACTGAAGAACTGTTTAAACACTGTGAAAATAAAAAGGTATTCACCTGGTGTCTAAATGTAGATGCCAGGTGAACCTCTCTGCGGAGCTCATTCCACAGCCAGGGTGCTACAGCAGAGAAGGCCCTCCTCCTAGTAGAACCACATCCAGCTTTTTTGGGGGTGGGGGAATTCCTAGTCTGTTCCTGGTGTTAGTTCTGAAATCCTTTCCAATGATCAGGTAAATTTACCAGTTCATGCTCATTGTTCATTCTGTCTTGAGGAATTCCTTGCATATTCTACTTTGAAGTGTTAAATCTCCACTTTGAAAGGTTTAGGAGAACTATTAATCTTTTTGACTTGAAAATGTTGGAGACAGCAGAATACAAAAGACTGCAAGAGCACACACTGGCTGAATTCGGACAACACAATAAGCACCTGGGGGTGGGGAAACAATCGTCAGTTGTATTGACTATCGTGTTGTCCGAATGCTGCCATAGTCAACTCAGCGCTGATCCTAATCCACACCATGGTTGATTATTTATTACCATGTTGTGTGGGGAGTACCCCTTAGTCAAACAACTGTAAAGTTGATTATTGCCCCACCATTGACTATCGTGTTGTCCAAATTCAGCCACTGTGTAATTATTACCCATAACTTTCAGAGTATGGCCAACTACACTATGGAGATGTAGGAATTTTCAGTGTGAATGACCTCTCCACTGTCCTTACCCTCACAGTTCTTATTATGTGCCTTGGGCAAGAAGATGGAATACTAATGATAGTCTTGAAATCAGGACCACGTGGATAGCTGAACCTTTTGTGCTTTGTGGGGTTTTTTAGCATTAATTTCTACACATGCTTGTTGCCAAACTGGGTGTTGTAGGGCCTACCATGAGAAAGAGGGAGCAGGAAGGAATTTAAAAGTAGAATTGGAAGGAAGTTTGAAGGGTCAGGAAATTATTAAGCTAAGGAATTGGATGGAAAGAATGACAGATAAGGAGCAAATTAGAGAGTTGGTAAAAGGACAAAAGATAGCTTGGTTCAAATGCTTACAATTGGAAAAATGGACACAGGAATGGAAAAAGATAAATAAGAAGTGTAGAAATAATACAAGATTTGAAGATTTAATTGAATCAAGAGGAAAGAAGGAAGTAATTAAAACTAGAAAAGGTCTGACTAGTGAAATATATAAAATCCTGACAGAGGAGGTTGAATATAGAGATTTGCTTAAAATGATTTGGGAAGATGATTTAAAGGAACAAATTAATGAACATGACTGGGGCAGGATATGGGATGCAAGAATGTTAAAGCTTTTGTCGATTAGAATTAAGGAGAATTATTATAAAATAGTATGGAGATGGTATTTAACGCCGGTAAGATTTCATCAGATAGATAAAAAAGTGTCCAAGAATTGTTGGAGGGGATGTCAGGAAGTTGGAACTTATTTCCATATGTGGTGGAGCTGTAAACATGTACAAAAATTTTGGGAAAGGGTGTTCAAAGAAATAAGTGATATAATTGGAAGTAATTTGGAATTAAGCCCAAAGCTGGCTCTACTAGCAATATGGGATAAAGGTAATGAGAATATAAATAAGAGATAATTAATAAACAACCTCCTGGCTCCCGTCAGAATAATGATTGCTAAAAACTGGAAAGGGCAAGGGATATATACCATAGAAGAATGGTATAAAGAAATATGGGATATGGCACTTAATGATAAGCTAACGTGTAAAATGAAAATAAAGAGGGGAATGTCCAGTAAGGATGATTTTGGAGATATATGGAGTCTATTTTTGGAATATGTATTAAGAACGGGGAAGGGGCAAATACCTTCAAAAGAGTCTTTACACTTTTGGAAAGAAGAATAATGTATAATTGAAGGTCTCCTGGGGGGAGGGGAGCACGGGGGTATGCGGTATGTATTGTATTTTATGTTGTTTTATGTTTATGTTGCATTATGTTATGTTGAAAAAGAAAAAAATATTTAAAAAAAGAAAGAAAGAGGGAGCAGGAAAGACCACTTCCATCACTGCAGTTGATCAGTATATATCTGGATCCAACCCTAAGTATGGGATAACTAAGGCACAATCCTATGCATGTTTAGACAGAGAAAAGGCATACAGTGTGGTTGGCTGGGGCATGCTGGGAGTTGTAGACCTTTTTTCTGTCTAAACATGCATAGGATTGTGCCTTTAGAGTCAAACTACACATTACATTCATTACATAGCATGTAGTTAAGATATCTTTACTTTAGATAACTGCATCTGGACCTAATTTGGATCAGGACCAGAAAGTACTTCCCCCAAATCTTCCCCCAATTCCCACCCCACCCACGTGTAGAGATTGAATAAATCTACAGAATAAATGAAGGCTTTAATTCTTTTAAAAAATATATTGCATAGTGTGTGGGGGACAGGAGTGGAATTTTGGAAAGCAGATGGGTGTGGAAGGGAAGACTTAAACCTCTCTCCCCCAATACACATTTGTTCCAATCTGAATTGGGGCCACACAGTTACTTCATAGATAATGTAATGTGTAGTTTGTCCCTACGATTAAAGGTGTATTCACATCAGCAGTTTTTCATCTGATTGGATGCTTGGAGGATATGGGAGCACCCCACACTACAACTTATGGACTGTTCATGCAGAAGTTAACCTCTCATCTAAGACATCTAATTTTTATGTGAATAAAAGATCTACATGCAAAACCTGTGCAACCCCTTTTCATGGTCAATGTCCTACCCTCCTCTTTCATTAATGGAATGCTTAAAACAGTTGAAATGGTGGGTTTCCATTTGAGTTTCTGGATGTTTTCAGTTCATTTTATTTATTACATTGCTATGCTGCCCCAGAACCAAAGCTTTTCAAAATGCCTCTAGCAATGTCTTTAGAGGGAATTAAACCTCGCTATTAGGACTGGCTAAGAGGGCCCTCAACACAAAGCATTCTGATGGGTTCTCTCCTATGTTGGTAGGGCACACTGGGCTTACCTAGTGATGGACATCAGCAACATGCTGATCAGCGCAAAGTGGCTACCATTTTAATGTCTCACAATGCTCCCAGCATAGTGTTGCTCCAAGGAACTGTGGGAAATTGAAATGATAACTGTCCAGTGTTGATCAGAACACCAAACCACCGCTTTCTTTATGAAGTGATTTTAGAGCTCAGATGGGAACCTGCTCTGAATTTCTTCTTTGTGAGGACAGTGACAGAGGAAAGTGGGTCATTCACCAGGTTTATGGGATTTACTTTTCAGAATTGGTTCACTAGTACAAGTAAAAGTTCCCTGTGCCTTTGACAATGTGCAAAGAATCATGAATAACTGTATGAACATGTGTCTCAAGGTCTTCCTGTGGTTGCTGATGATGATTGACGTATAGTTGTTTTCTTTATTTTGTTGGCATTTTGAGATTTTATTCCGGTTCTTTTTATGGATGCATTTTATTTTGTGTTTTGTAAGCTAGTTTGTGCATTGTGCGGAGAGGGGTTATAAATAACAAAGAATTAAACATTAAATAAATAACAATACTACAAAAACCCTGAAGTGGCTGGAGATCTGGAAGTGACCCAGAAAAAAGAACTGGATGGATGGATGCTGAGGACACAGTCTATACCACAGTAACAAGTTGCTCAGATGATGGAGGAGCCAGGCCAGATCCAATAGCCTTTTAAGACAAGGTGGAACCCCGTTGGCCATTTATGTCACCTGATAGCTGTAGTACCATGGGGGATAGGAGAGAAATTGATTAAGGTTGCATTTTAATGTGGACCTGCCTTATTTTGCACTTTCAAGCCAATATGCAAACTGAAACTTGATAATGCTTTGAAAGTCACACATCTCTGAATTTTACAATGGAGTTCTCCATTCTAAAAACACATACCAAAAATCTGTATATTAAGGGAAGGTGTACAGAGAAATGTATACATGATTGTAAATAACTTTTCAAATGAATTTGTTTAGGAAAATTGCTTTAAAAATGACTTCATTCGGCAAAGCAAGGTACAAAAATTAAGAAAAGTGTGCACAAAAATGCATACAAATTTTAATGTGAACTTTTTTGTATCTCAAAGTTTGGCCTGGACCAAATTTAGGATCAAACAAATCAGAAGAAAATCCCTTAGTACTTCCCTCTAGCTATTTCCATAGCTCTAAATACAGCAGAAATCAGACAAGCAACTGCCTTTACTGGAAACTTGCCATGATGGTGGAGAAAGTAAGGTATCAGAGTCTTGTTGGCAGAGTCCTCAGCATGATACCATTGGCACTTTACAGGCACTTCTGCAGCCAGAATGTTACTTGAGATTATCTTTAGGGACAATGTTTATGAAAAAAAATGTAGTGATAGAATCCCAAGTTATTGACCTCCGACATCAGTCATTAGCCTGGGTTGCACAACCACCATGAGTCAGACCAAGATAAAAATGAAAAGGCAAACATTCTTATTTTCAAGAGTTGCCCCAAACATTTGCTTAAAGATACTTTTAAAATTATTTTGGGGATTTCTTCTCAGGTACAAGAATGAAAGAATTTGGGGATAATGTAACAGGTTTCAATGATGGCTGAACTAGAAGGGTGTGTTTACTTTTTGTGATTTCCAGATTCCCAGAGGCCCGATCTTCCCATATATGCCCACCTGAATGCTCACATCCACAAATGATGCCCTGTTCTGTGCCGCCCCCCCCCCCCAGCCCTTCAGATGTGAGGTGGGTGGACATGGAAAACGTTGCTCCACTTATATGGAATTCTCTTGTGAAAGAGGCCTACCTAGCCAAAATTCTGCTTACTGTTCAGCGAGTAGTAAAAGCGGAGCAAAATGGTTCATGACACCAACCTACCTTCATGCATGGTGTTGTGCTGGCAGTTGCTCAACATTAGGTCTTGCCCTGTGTATTCTCTCACTTTCAGTGCAATCCTGTATCTGAATACTCGTATATTCAGGCTTACTCCTGGGTATAATATTGCAACCTCAATGGATTAAAAGGAAAGATGTTTTGAAATGCTTTAACTGTGGAATCAGGTTGGACTAGAGGTTCTCCAATGGCCCTTCCTACTAGATTGTTCTGTGTGGATGGTACTGCTTGCCAGTTGGGTGCCTGTAACATGGAGTGCTGCCTTCAGTTGCATAGAGTCTATTTGTCTGTTCCAGTGAACAGACAAATCTGGGACATACATTCAACATTCTGCCAGTGACAGCCATTCACTTTTAGGGTAGTGCTGAAGCTGGAACAAAGCACAGCACAGGATACAATACCACATGCATATTGCTTAAATAGCATGCCTGTTAAAGGCATGGCCCTTAACAGCTGTAATTTCCTGTCATTTTGTAGCTTGAGTGAATGTGGAAAGCCCTTAACACAGGATGTTACACAAAACATGTTTGCTTATTGAATAAATGAATAATACCGCTCAAAAAGTCTATCTACTTTCCTAAACAAAGAAACGATAAGTAGTGTCAAAAGATTGAAGCGATGCATGGTGGGATGTGGGGGAAGACTAAGTAGGGTGGAGCAACAATAACAGAATACAAATATGTGTACTGGTGTAATTATGATGGCAATGGCGACCACTGCATGCCTGTGGGGCTGGTTCTCTGGTCAATGCACAGCTGCAGGCATATGGTCAGGCTGCTCCCAACTGGCAATGTGGGGGAAGGCCACTGGGAGAAGCAACAGGCAAGGGGTCAGGGACCACCAATGACAGCTTGCTCAAGGCCTGCCAAAATCTGGAGTTGGCCCTGCTTCAAAACCACTCAACATTGTCTGTATTGGTGAACCTTTGTATGCTGTTAAGACTAAGAAATGGTAATTGCACCACATGGAAAGTTGAACATCTGTATTCCGGCCACTTTCACTACACTTCAAATGGGTGGATACACTTTCTCTGCACTGAAAACAAATGCCTTGAAATGCAGCAAATCTATTTTCTAACCACTTTCACTGCACTTATGATGTATGTCTGTCTTCACCCTGCGATAACAACCAGAACAAGAATATACCTTCAAGAACAGGGCATGGGGGTGGTTTTAGATTTTATCCAGATGAAAAACCTCAGCAAATCCATGAGAAGTGCTTTATGGTGTCTTTATTGAAGATCTGGGATAAAATTCAGATGCAATTTCATTCCAACTGTCTCTCATCTCTCTTTGCTTTTCCATCACATACATCTTAGCTGTAACAATATGGGTAATTTTTCAAGATGGGAGAAGCAACAATTTGTTAGAAATATTGATTCCTCACCCCCACCCCACCCCAGGAATGGTCCATTTATTTCTCATGTCAACTTACCTGTAGATGTGTATCGATCTCTCGGTACTTTGAGGCAAAACATTTTAAAATGGATAAACTTCATAGTAACAACTCAAACTCTTGCACACCTTTTCAAAGATTTGAATTGCAGAGATGTCTTTGAAATGATGCCATGTCAATAATCTACAAGATCTGGCAAGTCATAAAACCCATGGGTATGGTGCATTCTCTCCAATGCCTGCACGGAGGGGGTCTCCATGTGATTCTATAGCGCTCATAACTCCCTCTCCCCCACTGATCCTTGGCTTGCCACTAGTAACATGGAGTAAGGATGGGTGAGAAGTTAGGTAGTTGTCATTTCAGTGCAGACTTCCCAAATTTGCTTTTTCCCAACCTAAATACAAACCTGAATGCAGAAAAGCCATACTTTCCAAAGTTTGTGATGCAGTTTACAAAAAAAGTATATGATTGTGTACATTTTTAAATATGTATTATGTTCTCTCAAAAATCTCAGCAAGATATGTATTATGTACAATATAAAACAACAAAATGAACCAAGTATAATGAACAGCAAGTACAATCTATCGTATCTAATGGTGAGCAAAGCCTCATACAATTTCCAATAGAAATTGGATTGCGAGGTGTAGGGTGCAAATAACGAGTCGAGACAAGAAAGTTGGGTATAAAATGGGCCACTTTTATTCAAGATCTGCAGAAGGGAGTAAAACCTATGCGGGCATCCTCTCTTGGCCTCTTCCAGGCCAAATCTTAGGAATGGGCGAACGATTCTCTGACCTCGAGGTGGCAGCACACGTTCGCCACCCCTTGGTCTTACCCCATATGGGGTTGGGAGGCCTTCCTTTGTCACAACACCCGTGCCGCAGGGCTCCGAATGTGTGAGTAGAGTTGGCCTCAAAGGTAAACCTTCTTCCCATGATCTGGTGCCGCGGGGCTCCCAGATGTGGGCCTCAGGTATTACCCTTTACCTCAACGGTTCCTGAGAATGTTCACCATTTGAAAATGCCCCTAAGGATGCCCGCACCTACTGCCACGGGGACTGACAAGCCACTTGATTAGTCATTCCCCCCCCCCAACTGGCCTCTTATCGCTACCCTTAAACCCTTCTGCAAATCAGCCCAAAACAAGTCATTGCCGCAGTCTGAAAGATGTACACCATCCAGACGGTATAGCTCCCTCTGGGAATGCGCGATGTCAGGATGTTGAATACTGACATCCCCATATTTGGATAACTCCTTACACATTTCGGAATTCACCTTCCTGCGGGCATGCTCCAACGCCAGAGGGTTGCTACCCTCTCTCCAGGCAAGCCTGGGCAACAAACATGACAACATGATCAGCACGCCAGGCCATCACTGCCGAATGATTTCCAAATCGGCCATAGCTTGCAGAATCAGGGCCTTGCCTTTAAGCAAGCCCAGATCGTTCCCCCCTAGATGGATCATAAGGATTTTTTTGGGGGGGACGAAAAATGACATCTCCATATTTGGATAACTCCTTAAACATGTCGGAGTTTACCATCCTGCGGGTATGCTCCAACGCCAGAGGGTCGCACCCTCTCTTCCAGGCAAGCCTGGGCTCCAACGCCAGAGGGTCGCACCCTCTCTCCCAGGCAAGCCTGGGCTCCATCGCCAGAGGGTCGCACCCTCTCTTCCAGGCAATCCTGGGCAACAAACATGACCACATGATCAGCACGCTGGGCCAACGCTGCCGAATGATTTCCAAATCAGCCATCGCTTGCAGAATCAGGGCCTTCCCTCTAAGCAAGCCCAAATCGTTCCCCCCTAAATGGATCATAAGGATTCGAGGGGGGGGATGACAGGCATGCTGCTGGAATAAGGTGGGAAGAAGCCGCTCCCACCGCATGCCGCGTCTGCCCAGCCATAGACTGGACGCACAGAGACTCAACCCAAGCTGGGTTCCAAAGCTGGAGGAGGATGCTCGCCGGCCGGCCCAAAAGACCATGCTGTGTCTGCATATGATCACTCTCACTGGGGTCTGCCTTCTCCAGGTATCTATAATCAAACATGGGCATGTCAGCAACGCAAACAATTGACTACTTCCCAGGAAACTTTCTGACTGTACGTCTTGAAGGCAGAGGAATGCCATCTCACCACGGCTGGTATCTGTGTGGGAGAGAAACCCGCACTGGCCACCGTTGATGCGGCGCCTATTCGAAAGGAATGGGTCCCAAACAGATCTGCTGGGAGACCCAAGTGCCTCACAGCCCACTTTGTCACCGACTAGAATTGATACTTGATCAGTGGAGATCCGTCCAAATGACAAAAGAGGAATCTCAAGTCACTCCCCCTTTTCCCGAGGTATGTCCTCAACGCTTTTATTGGGCATAGTTCCGCCAGTGATGCGAGAAAAATGGCAATGTCCACCCCTTTTCCCCTTTGAGCCATTTTAGAATGTCGTAAACTAATAGTGACTCCTGAATCTGAGAAGGTTACATCCCTACACTGCAGCGCTCTGCCTGTGCTATCAGTGTTTGATGCTGCTACAAGTTCAGAAATCCTAAAGGCTCCAAAGAATGCCGTCAAGGCGGCCGCATGAAAAAACAGAGCCTCATAATTTGGAGAGCATAGCTCGTCCCAGGCCGTCCCTAGTCCAATCAGAATGTCAAGGATACTGGGATCCTTGCATCCGGGGCTCTTGGCAACACTCTAGAGCAGCCCTTGAAGGTACGCTTAATTCTCTCATCTGTGGTAGAATCCGCTACACCGCGGATTTTAGCCAAAATTGACAGAGCAGCTAGTTTGCCTCCTATGGTGCGTGCAGCTAACCCAGTCCTGCACAACATCATGCAGAATTGCAGTATCTGGTCAACCGGAATTGGCCAGTGCTCCCGTAAATTGTAGGTGGTCAGGAATTCCTGAAACTGCCTACCTGTCTTGCTATAGACTGCCCTGGTGCCAGGCACCACAGACTGCCACATGGCTTGCACTATGTCAGCCCTCCAATTTCCCATAGTGTTGCTGGCATAGTTTCCGGCAGTGGCCGCGCCCCAGGAGCCAGTTCCCGGAACCTCTGAACCTGCTGACGCGATAAAGCGTCAGCAATATCATTCTTGATTCCCGGCACGTGCCGTGCCTTGAACCAAATGTTATGTGCCAAACAATACAAGGTGAATGCCCTGACAAGCCCCATCACCCTGGGGCTACGCAAGGTCAGCGTGTTGATGACCTGCACCGTGGCTTGGTTGTCACACCAGAAGTGGACTACCGAGGTAACCATTTGTGCCGCCCAGATGTGTGTTGCCCCAAAATTGGGGGGGGGGGAATTCTAGGAATGTTAAATCTCTGCAAATGCTTTTAGCCAACCAAACCAAGGGCCATCTCACAGCACACCATCGATCCTGGCAAATTACTCCGAATCCCAGAGTGCCGGAAGCATCGGAATGGACCTGCATCTCAGCCTTGAGAAGCAGGTCGTGTTGCCAAAAGGACACACCGTTATACTTATTTAGGAATGTAACCGACATATTCAGGTCTTGACGCATCTGGGTCGACTCACGGACCCTATGGTGTGGTGAGTGAAGGCCCTGCATGGCTGCACACAAGCGCCGGATGAAAGCTCTCCCTGGTGTGATGACATGGCAGGCAAAGTTTAAATGCCCCACTATCTCTTGTAATTAGGACAGTGTCGCTTTGTGTGAGCCAATCAAACTCTGGAGCTTATTGAGAAGTGTCTGCAGCTTGTCCTGAGGCAAACTGCTGCCCTGTGCCATGGAAACCAAGTCGATTCCGAGGTATCGGAGGGTAGTGGCAGGGCCCTCCGTTTTTCCGTGTGCTAAAGGGGACCCCAGCTCATTGGCCAACTCCTGAAACTGCTGCATCAGGAAGTGGCATTGGTTAGATCGCCTCGGCCTGATGAGTAAAAAATTCATCCAAGTAGTGAGTCACATCCTCTAGTCCGGTCCTGTCTCGTAATGCCCATTCTAAGAATGAACTGAACCTCACGAACATGGCACACGAAATGGAGCATCCCATGGGTAATGCCCTGGTGACGTAAAATTGGTCCTAAAAACAAAATCCTAACAGATTAAAGTCTCAGGGATTGATGGGTAATATGCAAAACACGGGTTTTATGATGCATTTGCCCATCAACGCCCCCGCTCCGCTCTTGTGGACCAATGCCACTGCTGCATCGCACGAAGCATATCTTACTGAGCATAAATGCTCTGGTATGGCATCAGTTACTGACGCTCCCTTGGGGAAGGACGGGTTATGAATTAACCTGTACTCCCCAGGTGTCATCTCTGGCGCTATGCCCAGAGGAGACACTCACAGGTTGGGAATAGGTGGTTTATCGAAGGGGCCCAGTACCCTCCCCGAACTGACTTCTTTAGCAATTTTCTGACACCATGGCTTCCATTGCCTGTATAGAATTCTGATTTTTGGCTATGGAAGCAAACCTCAGTCCTCTATATGGAATCATAAAAACATCAGTAAAACCAGCGTCTAAGTACACTGCATCCTCCTTAACCGGGTATCGTGCCAGTAATTGCCTAAGGGGTTCAAGCCTAATTGGACTGGGGCCCTTTGGGAGGCAGCTGTTGTCCCCCAGGGCCCACAGGTTTCTTGAAGTTGGATCCACCTCGGAAGGTGCCCCTTCCCCTCTTACTGGACGGGCAGCTATGCGTGGGGTGGATGCCCCCACAAACAAGGCACTCATGCCTGTATCTGCAGGGGGATCTTGTGCAGAAGCCACGGGAGCTAAATTCCCAACAGGGCGGGTGGAGTTGAACCCCCTGCCCCGCCGATCCACTCAGGGTGGTGGCGGGTTGCAGCTTTTCCAGAAGGTGACCACTGTCCGCCCGGTCTCCCAGACCCGGTTTGGCTGGCGTCATAAATTGCAGCCACAGGTCGTTATCTTTAACATCCCACTGTAGGGTACGGTCAAAGGCAACCCTTCTACGGAAGGATGCATCATAGGCCAACCAGGCCCCGCCCTCGTATTCCCTATACGCCCGATAAATCATAACAAGGCATTTTGTGAGGATGTGCCCTTTGGAAGGGAAGCGTTGAACAACGCCCATATAAATTAAGAAACCTGGCAACCAATTGGTCCATGTCCTGGCTACCCGTTTCTTCCGTAGCTTCTCCGCTACCCTCTCTGCCGCTCTATCCTTGTCTAAGTTCTCTGGTTCTTGGAATAATAAGGAAAAGACATCTATAAATTCCCCTTTTAAAATCTTGTCTCCCGTAGCCGGTAGGAGGTGATAGCCCAGAGGAGCCGACATACTCCCGGGACAGCCCACGTTTCGGAAATTGCATTAACCTGTGTTTGAGCGGAAGGGTCTATCGGTGCCCCCAATGTCACCCTGGTGTCACTTACCGTACTACTGTGACTTACATCTGACGGTCCCAGGTTGTTCAGCTGGGATGGTGCCGTGTCCAAGCTACCCCGTCACTTCCGCCCGGCGTTATTCCGCCCTCCCCCGTGGAGGATGGAGGCGGAACATTCGCCTGCGGTGTCCCCGATAAATGACTGCCCAAGTGTGGTGTCGAATATGTCATCCCAGGCATCCATGGGTACCAACCCCAAGGGGGAAAGGCACCCATAGCTTGCACCGGGGAATTAACAGCATTCACTAGCTGCTCACCTGGTCCCTGCGATGGAAGACTCGGGACTGCAGAAGGAGGTAGCACCCAAGGTAGTGCTAGCTGTCCAGTCGTCGCCTGGGCGTCCTGTGAGGCCAATGCGGAATGAAACTTCCTGTCCATCGACTGGCTGGAGGAAGCTTCAATAGCATCCAATCTAGAATTGATAGATGATAACATACTGTCTAACTTTTGGTTCCTGGTCTGCCGCTGCAGTGTAACCAAGGAAACCGTCTGAGCCTGAGTTGATACGCTTGAGGGTATGCCCCTCTCCTCCTCTAGTGATTGCAGCCGTGCCAGAATTACCACCAATTGGGGGTTAACTTCCTCGTCGGAGGAAGAATCGCTATTAACACTGAGCCGTTTCGCCGGTGGCCGCGGCTTTCCCTTTGCCTTTCTTTCTCCCCAGGCCCTTCCTTGGTGACATGATACCTATTGATATGCCGTGGCTGTCCCGCTGTCTTAATCCTGCGCTTGACCACCAAAATAAAGGGCACAGTGCCCATGAGCCTGTATCAATGCTCACAGCCTGCTTATGACTGCAGCGGTGGAGCAGTGCGATGGCACCACCCAGTGACCAAACTAGAGAATTCTTTGTAAATGCAACAATAAAGTAGTGCAATAGCACCAGCCCATCAAATGGCACCACCCAGTGACTAAAGTAATGAATTACTTGTGACTGTAGCAATGAAGCAGAATGCAAAATGGAACAGAGCACTGGCACCACCCAGTGGCTAAAGTAGGAATTACTGAAGAGGTTCCCTCCAAGGCCCGGTAAGGGGCGCTAGGCCCTAGCCAACTCCCTCCAAATCTCTGTCACAGGGATATGTCCTGGAGTGAAGCCGCCCAGGCCTAATCTGGAGCCCAAAGGATCGCAGTGGGCCCTTCCCAACCGCGTGGGTGCAAACCAATGCCACCCGTCCCCCACAGCGTGGTGAACCAGCACCGCTTTAAAGGAAGGTTAAAGGCGCGTGAGCCCAGGAACCCGAGGTAAGTCGATGCAAGGAGAAGGGTTGGATCTGAGCCCACCCACCTCTGCGAGCCACCGCCGGGCAACAGCCCAAGAGGCAGACTCGCTGGCTCTCAGCCGCACTTATCCCTTGGGTGGGGGGGGGTAGGGCCGGCTGGATAGTCGCCGCCGGCGGGGTGGACGGGTTCGCCTCCCGCTTTCCGCCGCTGTAGATGCTCCTTGCTGCTGCCAGGCCACCTGAAGGCCACTCGCACGCCTCTCTCCAGCCGCGCCGCACTGGAAGGCCTGGTCTGCGCGCCTCGCCCAGCTGTCAGAGTTGGAGCCGAGCTACGCAGAGATGAAGAGGGCGGGCAGGCCTGTTAGCCGGCTATTTAAGCCGCTCGGCCCTGCCCCGCCCAGTGGCACCATATGGATGCTCCAATCAGCAGCATCCACCTCGGCTCTTCTCCCCCCCACCCGCAAATATCCCACGCCCAATTGGGCTGGGGATTTCACATCTATTCAATCTCACCCTTGCCCATTTGTTGTATTCTCTGCTTCCCTAGAAGGACAAGAACGCTGAGAGTGGTCCAGGACCCTCTGAGGTGGTGTTCAGATACTGCATACAAGGATATTGGTCTCCAGAAAGATATTTTTAAAAGAGACACCCCCTTAAAAATCTAGATTGGTCTGTTAATCGTAGACTAATAATTAATTACAATATTCTGAAGTTTGTAATGCATTTCACAAATAAAATGTATCCAAACCTATGTACTATACATCTGAAAAAGTGCATTCACAACATACGTATGTACAAAAAGAAGTGCATATTTGGGGAAAATGTGCACAAAGATGCTTTTACAATGGAAAAATCACTAACAAAAATGCATACATTTGAAAAAGTGCACAGAAAAATGCATATGCTTGATTAATTGCTTATATTTTGAAAAATATGCATGAAAATACATAGGCATTTCTATGCAGGTGAAATAATAATAATAATAATAATAATAATAATAATAATAATAATAATAAGCAATCCAATGCAGAAACAGGAGAGAATGAGTTCAGCAGCGGAAAAGTGAGAATCTACGTTGAAATTTTGCTTGATGCAATCCCAAGTGTTGAGTAGGGAAAGCCATTGGGGCAAAATCCAGCCCTTTTTTGGGCTTGACAGATTTCCCCAGAGACCCTAGCTTGGCCTGCATTTGTGAACCAAGTCATGTGGGTTCCCCCCCCTCGCCCAGAATCCAGGAAATTCCCTCTTCATGGCAACAGTTAAAGCTGCAGTAGCCCTGAGAGTGACTAGATACGAAAGAGGGCAGGGTTTTTGCAGCTTCAACTGTTGTGATGAAGAGGGAGTTTCACCAGGAACTAATTGCATACAAATGACACCTGCTGAAATTCCCTTTTCTGTGCTATTGCTGAAGATATAGGAGCCCTGTCCTTCTTTTCATATGGTCACCCTAAATGGCAACTGATACGGTAGATTATCACAGGAGACAATTATCTTGCTAGAGGAAATTCTGCAGACACTATATTCTAACGACCCCCTGAGGAAGTTATTTGAATAAAATACAGGCCCAAATGTGGCATGCTTCATGGAAATAAGTTATTTGCATCCTGAGAACCCCTTTCTCCTTTTTTTTTCCTGACTTGGATGCTCTCCTCTTGTTTTTGTTTTTTCATCCTTGTTAAAGTTAGGGTGACCAGATAAAATCCAGGTCAGGGCTCATGTAACTTTAACAGTTGTAGAGAAAAGGGAATTTCAGCCAGTGTCATTTGTATGCAATTAGTTCCTGGTGAAATTCTCTCTTCATCACAACAGTTAAAGTTGCAGGGGCCCTGCCTTCTTTTGTATATGGTCACTCTAGTATAGTGCCTGCAACTTTAACTGTTGTGATGAAGAGGGAATTTCACCAGGGACTAATTGCATACAAATGACACTGGCTGAAACTCCCTTTTCTCTACAACTGTTAAAGTTACATGAGCCCTGACGTGGATTTTATCTGGTCAGCCTAGTTAAAGTGCAGTATTACCAGGCAAGCAGGTAGTTTCTCAAAGGGAGCTCTGAGGCCCAGCCAAGGTCAAAACACAGGAGAAGAGTAAAGCAGAAACACAGTCCAAAAAGCAGGCAGGTGTCCAGAAATTAGTTGCATAGAGGTTCAAACACCAGGCAAGGTCAAAGAACCAGAACAGTACAGCTGAAAATTAAACATTGTTTCTAACAGCCCTGACTGAAAGCTTGCTTGCTTCTTTATATATTTATTACATTGCTATACCACCAGTAACCTAAGCTTCCAAAGCCCCACCCAGGGGTCAGCTGCAGTTCATTACAGGCCCTTGGGCAAATCTTCTTGTGAGGAAAGCTTTGCTCACAAGGATACCTTTACTCCCAAGGAGACTTTTCCTGTAAGCAAGCAATGCCTTCACCTGCCCATGTTCTTAGCTTGTACCATTGTCATCAAGATGGATGCAGGCACTACATCATATATTTTTTCTATTCTGTATTATTTGTTTTCTCTTACCATTGGGACTTCTGTTGATGTATGTGTATGCCAGCCTTCCCCAACCTCATGCTCCCCCAATGGTTTGGATCTCATTTGTCCTAGCCAGCATGAACAATGGCCAGGAAGTCTGGGAGTTGTAGTCCACAACATTGGAGAACAGCAGGTTGGAAAGCCTGGTGTACGTGCTTGTACTAGCAAAAATTCCACTGTAATCTGGCCAGGAGCAAGAGAACTGGCATTTCTCACACACACACAGGCCTCTTCTGTGTTTCCTTCAAGACAAATTTAACAAGACATGATCCAGGCTGAGAGTATATGCCTTAATAACCTTTTGTTACAACCAACACTGAGAGATATCGAACCGCAAAAGCACTACTTGTTGAAGTCTAGAGAGAAATTACATCAGTCATTCAACAAGACTATGCTCTGGCTTGTCTCTATACATCAAGAACCTACCTAACTTTTGAGTTGTTATTATGTCAGAAAACTGAAAATCAACTTCCTTCCCCTCCACATACACACATTTATATCCTGCACACATTCAGTAATATGATCATACATAGACCTGTACCATATGGTACTGGAGTGGTGCTTTCATATAGCTGGATTCCATGTTGTTGTACTTGAATCCTATTTGAATCACATCATTTGGGCAGATTGTGTGGGAAGTTCTTACTCACATCAAAGCTACATCTCTCTGGGTACTGATTGGGTGGGGAAATCCCATATGATCTATGTCACCAGACTTGGGTGGGATCCAGTCATGGAGAAGGGGAGATTATGTCACTTCTGTAAGAACATACAGCTAAAATTTTACTCGTGCATATGTCCCATCGACAGGACCCTCCCCTCAGATCTGCTGTCAGGATGGAGGAATTACCTCAGGATGTCTTCCGCTGGGGTTTAACTGAAGTTCAGGAAACTGAGGAGGCTGCTGGCTGCAAGAGATATTATTATACAATGAAAGACAGGACACTCACACACTCACTCCTTGGCACCTCATAAATAAGGTAAACACAAGAATCCTGAACCCAGGCTATGAGCATTCCTCTTAAATGTTCTTCGTCTTTGAATTCCTATATTGCCTTTAATAGGAAAGCAATTTCTTTTCTATCAAATTGAATGAGAATTGCTGTGTTTTGAATTGACCCTGTTCAGACAACATGCTAAGCCATAGTGGTTAAGTATTTTGAGCTAAACATTATGGCTTAGTGTGTCATGTAACCCATTATTAACCACAGTTTAAACATACTCACACATTTGTTGCAAAAGGTTTAGCGGCCTAATTATGGCTTAGCATGGGCAGGATCTACACGTCATCCTCGATGCGCCCTCCCTGCGCCACAAGCCGCTTTGGAGCGCTTCACCCCGCCTAGTGTGGCTCAAGCCTCAGAGGCTCTGCCCGCGCCCGCACCACTGTGGCCGCCGCCCTTTCATCCAGGCCGGACCCGGGGAGGGAGGGGGGAGGGGGAGGGTTGTAAACAAAAGCCAGCGATTGGGATAGGGATTTCCAATTGTTAGCTTTTGTTTACAACCCTCCCTCCTCCCTCCCTGGGACCGGCTGGATGAAAGGGCGGCAGCAGTGGCGAGAGCGCGAGCAGAGCCTCCGAGGCTTGAGCCACACTAGACGAAGTGCAGCACTCCAAAGCGGCTTGTGGTGCAGGTTGTCTGAACAGGCCCATTTTTAATGTATTTTTATTATTGTTTTTAGCAAGTTTTATTTGTGATTGCAAGCCATCTTGCCATTTTTTTGGTATAAAGGTGAGGTACAAAGCAAATCAATGAATAAATAATATGGGAGAAATGTTTGGCAAGGTACAAATTCATATGTTGCACTAATCAATATGTGATATGTATAGATCAACATGCTAAACCTAGAGTCTCCAACATGATACCAATGGGAAACAATGTACTTGTGAGCCCCTCTTTTGGTGCCTGCTAAGTTCCCTGCCTGTCCTGATTTTTATTTTATTTCTTAATATATTTTGTAAGTTAAAAATATATTTGGGAGGCTGGTTTTGGTTTTTGGTGTTCAGACTCCACCTCTGCCTTGTATTTAGGTAGGCTGACCATATGAAAAGGAGGACAGGGCTCCTGTATCTTTAACAGTTTCATAGAAAAAGGAATTTCAGCCGGTGTCATTTGTATATATGCAGAACCTGGTGAAATTCCCTCTTCATCACAAAGTTAAAGCTGCAGAAGCCCTGCCCTCTTTTCTACATGGTCAGGAGACAGAGCTCCTGCAGCTTTAACTGTTGTGATAAAGAGGGAATTTCACCAGGTTATGTATGCATAAACAACACCTGCTGAAATTCCCTGTCCTTTGCAACTGTTAAAGATACAGGAGCCCTGTCCTCCTTTTCATATGGTCACCCTAATTTAGGTTCTTGGGCAAATTACTTTTACTTTAGTCTCACCAGTTTGCCTTCTGGGAAATGAATGTTTTGTGAGTGGCCATGCCTACTCCAGCAGCCATTTTAAGAGTAGGCAAGCCTTCCCATGGCAGCCATTTTGTGAGAGCACCCATAACATTTTCTCAAAATTCTAAATATGTCCTGCCCATTGACCCAAAAAGGTTGGGGAATCCTGTGCTAAACCTTCATGGATTGGGATACCAAAAGCACCGTCAGTCACACTATTTTGTAAAAATTTGGAAGTCCATCCTTTGATGCCCCCTGTTTTTTAATGACCAAAAGTGTTTCAGACACCAAGAAGCATTAAGTTTTCAAACTTCACCTTTCATGCGAGAGTAAAGAAGTAGAAAAATAATGTTTATTTTCTCTAGCAAACTGAACCTGCCGATACTTCCTTTATACTGTCTGGCAACCTGCCTGCAAAAAGCTCATTCTTCATTCCTAACATATAAAAATCTGCTCAGGAAGCAAACAACACTTCTAGCAGCTGGGAGTTGCAATAACATTCTACTTCAAACTGCTTGTTTCAATCAAAGCACTAACTTTCCTAAAGTCAATTGTGTCTTCAATCATGCTTGGATGAAGAAGGCTGGGATTGTTCTGAATTTAACACTTTTCCATAAAATAATGGAAACTCTGATGTTAGCTTTCTCCCTTTATTAGATCTCAAGCCATATCAGTATCGAGGTCATTTCTGGTCAAGGAAGAACTTGATTCCCCTGCCCCTTCTTGACTTTATGATGATGCTTAGTACAGGTTTTTGATGTTAACCTCTCTTGCAACTTCAACCTTGGCAACATTATTAGCAAGAGTGTTGTGGGACATGACCACCTATTCAGGGGAATGCACATTGAAGTAGACCAACTATTCCTAGTTGTTATCATCAGTGTGTCTTTTCCATATCCATACTAGTGGGGTATGCATGGTATGAAAATCTCAACTCATATTCCTACCATTCTAATGATCAGGAAAAAAGAAAGAAAGAATTTCTTGGGATTTACACCCAGATCTTCTTCTCGTGGATAGAAACAGCGATCCTATCTCACTCTACAGTAGAAACAACAATTTTACCCTTAAAACAACACCTCCAAATTCTCCTCTGTCTATTTTATTCTTTAGATAGTCTGCCAGTATTTTCTAAATCCTCCTGAATATTTCATCTTTATGTTTGGCATCCTATGATATATGGTTTCATCTCATTTATTTTCTATTTGACAATGTTTGATGTTGGGCATTCAAAAGTTCTGAGTTTTTGACACTATTTGATTGTTGCTATGCAAAGGCATTTCAGACCTAACAGTTTTTAATGAAGGACATGAAATAATAAATTAATGCATTAATTTTATAAAATAAGCTGGAAATAAAATATACAAAACAGTAAGTTGAGAATGAAACTGATGATTCCTTATATGATAGCCTATATTTCGTCATATGTGCTGATTGCCTAAACAATCAAGAAATGCCAAAAGATTTAAAACAATGACATCTTGTACAGAGAGCTATAGTTCAATATTTATTCCAGCTCTTTACCTATGTGTTGTTTCTTGCCCTCCCTTCCACAAGTGGAGCAGCATATTGGAGAAACAATGTGAAATACCTTTACTATGGGAACCATCCTATGTTCCCTAGACAGTGTGTGGAAGGGATTGTTCAATTTCTTGGCTCTGAGCTGTACGCAGGGCTCCGAGCTCCGAGCCAGGAAACCTCATTCCCCTCCCCCTCATAGCTGGTGAGGAGAGAACCGTGACAGCTATTTCTCTGGACTTTGCAAACCAGAGCATGGAGAGAATAGAAGGAGAGTCCCCAGGGGCAGGATGAGGAAAGCTATAGGGGATGTAGAGCTACTAGGTAGCCCCAGCCACCCCCAACCTCCTTCCCTCCTCATCCCCAAAGCCTCCACTAGATGGGTGAAACTGCCTGTCTAGCTAAAATGCAGAGCAGGAGGCACGAGGTGACTCTTGGGGCTCGCCTACACCTGCAGCCCTTTGGGGAGTGGGGAGGGATATTCATGGAGTTTTCCACTTATGGGATCATCCCTCAGGGGCCACGTGCCAGCGAGTTGGCCTAGAAGAGGGACATTCTGGGGTGCCATTTTTTTTTAAAAAAAGAGAGGAGACATTTGCACAATTGCACAGTTATAATCCTGTGTGAAGGAACTATTTTTTTAAAAAAAACACAAACACACACACACACAACAAACTTGGCACTGAAAGATGCCGAGCACCATCCCAAAGATGGCAAAAATGCTCTCCCCCTCACCCCCAATGCCCACGGATTCCCCCCGCACAGCCCTGTGCCTGTTTCCTGAGCCCTACTCGTGGGAAGAGGGAGGACCCCAGGAGGGAGAGACACACCACTTGCAGTTCTCAGAATGGTCCCAAGATTGTGGGAAAAAACAAGAAAAAAACAGTCCCAGCTATCCCTGGAGAATTGAGTGCTCATCCTCAGTTCACCCCAGGATCAGCTGTGTGTCATTTGGACGCATAGGGATGACCTCATGACCAACCCAGGATAAATAGCAGGTGTAGATTAGGCCTTGTTCTCCATTGGATACGTGTAAACCATAGGATTGCGACCTAAGCCTATCAATGTACAATCTTTTGAGATCTTCAGAGCTCTTAATCAAGCAAGATATTACAAAAAAACAGGTTCGGTGAGGATAGGGGATAAGGAGGGTGGGGTAACTAACTTGATTGTGAAGTTACAGTATCTGCATGTGCAGAGTCTGAAGATGTGTGTGTTGGATGGTGGTGGCATCTATAGACATTGAAATTAGGCTCTGTAGGTCATTTGATGGTTAGAAAGTTAGATCTGTAGCTTATCCCAGGAGTGCTGGGAACAAAAAAGAGGGGAATGTTGGATCCCCAATTTGGGAAATATAAAATTCAGCTTCAACTCAGTTATGTTTCCTTCTTGGGCAATGCCGCTTGGCCTATGAGATAGCAAATCATTTTAGATCCTGGGGATGAGATCCTGGCTCACCCATCCTGTACAGAGATTTGGGTGTGGCCTGTGGGAATCTGTGGGGCCACTGTCAGGACAAAGACCCAACCTGGATCATGCAAAGAAACGAGCTGTATGAAGTGTCCCTCCATGTGTAAATGGACATGTGTGTGATACAGAAGCACAAAGAAGGGAAACCATCATTTTGTGGGGTCTAAGAAGTATGTGAAACAGTGCTAAGTGGTTCTCCGGGGTGGGGGGAGGATGAGGTTTATAGGGTCAGTTTTCTTTGAAAGTGAATGGTAGAAGCTTATTGCATGTTAATGATAATAATGTATAGTTTGAGTAGGGATGTGCAAATCGGCAAAACATGAGGTCGTTGAGGTTCTCCAAATTCCACATTGACGCTCATTCCCACTCATATCTATATCAAATTGTGAGCCTTTTTTCCCTTTTCATTCAAAAAAGTGTGCATATGTTCACAAATATTTTTTCCAAATCCATGCATCAATTGTGTACATATTTTAAATGTACTTATTTTCTCCCATTCATGTTTGTGTGCTTTTTGCATGTGTACACATGTTTTCTAACACATGTTCTTGTTCTGTGAATCACAGTTCAAGCTCAGAAATGTATAGACTTGAACTGCAGATTGTGTTCTGGGTAAATTATGCTTTAAAAAATGAACTGAAATGATTTTTTTCATACATCCCTAAGTTTGAGCAAGTATTATGGGCTGCTGCAGATTGCAGTTAGGCATTGCCAGTCCCAAAGCAACATCACCTCAGAATTCACCTCTACCTAATTCCAACTAGCCCTCAACAATGTAAAGTTCAACGTGTTTCTTTCAAAAAAATTTGCCACCCCCATTTGACCAGGAAAATGGGTTGTAGCTATCCATCTTGGTGAGAGGGCATGACTTCTTGATATTTTCCAGTTAGATTGTTAACATTTAGACTCAGAACATAATGACTGGGAGAATCCCCCAGATATAAGAACTGGGAATCGTGATACCATGTGGTTTCTTATTTCTACCTTTTATGTCAAGAACTAAAGGGATGGGACACTAAAAGTTTTATTATCTTAAACAGGGGTGCTGCACATGTTTTGCGAAAGTGAATTTCAAAGCAAATTGGGGAGGTGGGATGTTCCTACTCTTCAAATAAAACATCTAAGGAATGTTGAGGAAAACCTGGAGTTCACCTGGAGTTCACCTCTACATTCAAAGTAAATGTAGAGGTTCCTCACCTGGTGGAATATCTGAAGATTTTTGAAGAAAATCAAATGAATTTAAATAAACTAATGCAATTCCTCTGGGGAGTTTTGCACATCTTTAATTTAATCTATATTTTATTAAGGTTTTCAGTAGTGTCGTTCAATGCACATTTGCATTGTATATTATCTCAATATACAGAGGGTGGGTTTTGCTTTGTTTTCATACACACAGAGACATGGACACACAGCCAGAACAAATGTAGCAGACATGGGGGAAAGAAGGACTTGGTACTCTGCATTTAAAATGAATAGGTCTGTGTCAAACCCCATTACAAATCCTCCATTAATTCCTTAGCTTGATAACTGTAATGTTCACTGTATACCTGGTTACTATATTGATGAGTTGCTTATTAATTACTACCTTCCACTTTAAATGGAAATAAAAGAACAACGCTGAAAGAACTGATAAAGGCAGGATCTACACTACTACTTTAAAACCGTTTATAACAGTAGTGGCAACTGTTGGGGCGCAGGACACACCATATACAGTTTTCAAAAGGTTTTCAAAGAGTCATATCTTGTTTGGTGTAGATCTGGCCAGAGTGAGCTGTTGCTCTATTCCTTGCATGGAGGTCATAGACTGTTCTAAAAAAAGCACCTTGTTAAATGTCAGACACTAGTGTTGCTAATTGCCTGCCTTGTTCAACCGGGACTGTCTTTGATGATACACTAATAATTGCCTTGGTCTGAATTCGAGGTAAACAAGGTTGGAATTTTGAAAGTGGAAACAATGTTTGCATAGTTACTTGCTCATTCATGCTGAGGTACATTAGGCATATTTCTGGGTCAAAACTTATGTAAAGATACAGTGATCAGAAGTGTTGGGGTACTGTAGATTAGGGATGTGCACTGACCCCCCGGATCGGATCGGATAGCGGATCGGAATTGGACCTGGGGGGTCGGATCGGATCGGATCGGATCGGAGGATGGTCGGATCGGATCGGACCGGATGTCCGATCCGGATCGGACGCCATTTTGAATGCTTTTTCCCATAGCCAAGTATTGTTTTACAAAAACGCCTATAACTTTTTCATTTTTAAAGATAGAAGGACGAAACTTGGGCACATTATACACTGGTTAGGGATAGTTATCTGTGAGAAATTTCAGAAAGATTGGTGCATACGTTTTGTGGCAATTAATTGTTTAATAAATACCCAGAAATGCCTATAACTTTGTCATTTTTAAAGTTACAAACATGAAACTTTGCCACATTGTAGGTGGTACCTTGGGACCTATCTGTGAGAAATTTCAGAAACTTAGGTGCTTGCCTTGTGTGGCAATTAATTTTAGAAAAATGGGTAGTAGTGGGGTAAATACATTTACGCCTCCCATTTTTTTATTTTTGAAGATACAAACAGGAAACTTGGGCAAATTACAGGTACCACTTGCCTTGATATGTGTGTGAAATTTCAGAAACATTGGAGCTTGCCTTGTGTGGCAATTAATTTTTGAAACAATGAGGAAAGAAACACCTATAACTTTGTCATTTTTAAAGTTACACACATGAAACTTTGCCACATTGTAGGTGGTACCTTGGGACCTATGTGTGTGAAATTTCAGAAACATAGGTGCTTGCCTTGTGTGGCAATTAATTTTTTAATAAATACCCAGGAATGCCTATAACTTTGTCATTTGTAAAGTTACACACATGAAACTTTGCCACATTGTAGGCGGTACCTTGGGACCTATGTGTGTAAAATTTCAGAAACGTGGTGCTTGTATTGTGTGGCAATTAATTTTTGAAACAATGAGGGATTCATTGGACAGTACTTGCCCATAGGGATTCATTGGACAGTACTTTCCTATAGGAAATCATTGGAAAGCACTTGCCCATAGAAAATCATTGGAAAGCACTTGCCCATTGAGAAATACAGTTATGCCTCCCACTTTTTTATTTTTGAAGATACAAACAGGAAACTTGGGCACATTGTAGACTGGTTAGGGATAGTTATCTGTGAGAAATTTCAGAAAGATTGGTGCATGCGTTTTGTGGCAATTAATTTTTTAATAAATACCCAGGAATGCCTATAACTTTGTCATTTTTAAAGTTACATACATGAAACTTTGCCACATTGTAGGTGGTACCTTGGGACCTATGTGTGTAAAATTTCAAAAACGTAGGTGCTTGCCTTGTATGGCAATTAATTTTAGAAAAATGGGTAGTAGTGGGGTAAATACATTTACGCCTCCCATTTTTTTATTTTTAAAGATACAAACAGGAAACATGGGCACATTACAGGGAACACTTCACTTGATATGTGTGTAAAATTTCAGAATGATAGCTCCAGGCATTTGGTGGCTACGAATTTTTTAGATTAAAAGTTATTAACCTTTTTTACACAGAGGCTGGGGCTGTCAATTGCACCCTCCCGCCTCCCGGGAAGAAGAAGGAAACACTTTCTCTCATCTCTTTGATCCTTGCACGCTTGGCTGCAACTGAGGTAGTATCCATTACAAAAGGCGAAACAAAGTAGCACTTGGCTCGTGTCTGCTTTGATTGATACTTTCCCTTTTTACTTAAGCAGAACGGCTGAGCCTAGGATCACTCTCTCTCGCTAGGATCGTTACGGGAGAAATTTTCTACAGTCTTCAAAGTGGTGTGTGCAGACACCTTGCCACCACATGCCTGGACCTATCATTCTGAAATTTTACACACATATCAAGTGAAGTGTTCCCTGTAATGTGCCCATGTTTCCTGTTTGTATCTTTAAAAATAAAAAAATGGGAGGCGTAAATGTATTTACCCCACTACTACCCATTTTTCTAAAATTAATTGCCATACAAGGCAAGCACCTACGTTTTTGAAATTTTACACACATAGGTCCCAAGGTACCACCTACAATGTGGCAAAGTTTCATGTATGTAACTTTAAAAATGACAAAGTTATAGGCATTCCTGGGTATTTATTAAAAAATTAATTGCCACAAAACGCATGCACCAATCTTTCTGAAATTTCTCACAGATAACTATCCCTAACCAGTCTACAATGTGCCCAAGTTTCCTGTTTGTATCTTCAAAAATAAAAAAGTGGGAGGCATAACTGTATTTCTCAATGGGCAAGTGCTTTCCAATGATTTTCTATGGGCAAGTGCTTTCCAATGATTTCCTATAGGAAAGTACTGTCCAATGAATCCCTATGGGCAAGTACTGTCCAATGAATCCCTCATTGTTTCAAAAATTAATTGCCACACAATACAAGCACCTACGTTTCTGAAATTTTACACACATAGGTCCCAAGGTACCGCCTACAATGTGGCAAAGTTTCATGTGTGTAACTTTACAAATGACAAAGTTATAGGCATTCCTGGGTATTTATTAAAAAATTAATTGCCACACAAGGCAAGCACCTATGTTTCTGAAATTTCACACACATAGGTCCCAAGGTACCACCTACAATGTGGCAAAGTTTCATGTGTGTAACTTTAAAAATGACAAAGTTATAGGTGTTTCTTTCCTCATTGTTTCAAAAATTAATTGCCACACAAGGCAAGCTCCAATGTTTCTGAAATTTCACACACATATCAAGGCAAGTGGTACCTGTAACGTGCCCAAGTTTCCTGTTTGTATCTTCAAAAATAAAAAAATGGGAGGCGTAAATGTATTTACCCCACTACTACCCATTTTTCTAAAATTAATTGCCACACAAGGCAAGCACCTAAGTTTCTGAAATTTCTCACAGATAGGTCCCAAGGTACCACCTACAATGTGGCAAAGTTTCATGTTTGTAACTTTAAAAATGACAAAGTTATAGGCATTTCTGGGTATTTATTAAACAATTAATTGCCACAAAACGCATGCACCAATCTTTCTGAAATTTCTCACAGATAACTATCCCTAACCAGTGTATAATGTGCCCAAGTTTCGTCCTTCTATCTTTAAAAATGAAAAAGTTATAGGCGTTTTTGTAAAACAATACTTGGCTATGGGAAAAAGCATTCAAAATGGCGTCCGATCCGGATCGGACCTCGTCGGATCAGATCGGATCGGATCGGAGGTTGATCGGATCGGATCGGATCGGATCGGATTTTCCCGATTTTGGGGCGGATCGGATTCGGATCGTGGATCGGATCCGATCCGATGCACACCCCTACTGTAGATAGTACACTGCTTACTTTCTTATAGGGGGTAAAGTTTTAGGATTTTTTTATAGTTTAAAGTTTTGAAAGTCAAGTTGGTATGCTTAGAAAACAAATATCAAAAATAAAGGTATTCATATTTATATTTGTTCTTGTCTGAACTCTCATTGTCTGTAATATGCTGCCAGCTGCTGGCTGGCTTTTTATTTTTACATGTCTTTTTTATATACTTGTTCTGTATGAAACTGCTCAAGGTGCTACACCCCAAAGAGGAAGTTTCACAGCATGAGTTTGAACTTCAAAATTCCTAAAAATCAAGGCATGAATGGATTTGCTTCCACCTTGGCATGGCTAAAGCCCTACTTACAAGCTACCATGGTTCCAGGTGTCACCTCTTTATCTTTAAAAGTGAGGGAGATGTAAATGTTTTTGTTAATTTCCATAGACTACAATAGAGTGTTTTTTCCAACTTTAAAATAAATCCTAAAAAACAAGGTATAAATGGATCTGCTTCAAATTTGGCATGGCAAAAGCCTTACTTCAGAGCTATCATAGTGCTAAGTGTGAACTCTTTACCTTTAAAAATAACAGAGCTGTCAGCATTTTTGTTAATTTCCATAGACTATGATGAAACGGTTATCCGGAAATGGAGCGGTACTTCGATGGGGCTCCTTCCTGTTCATTCCATGGGTATTCGACAGGGTTTTAACCATCCCTTCTCCACTCTGAAAGCTCAAAGTTTCATTGAAGCCTCGAATTTTCGGAGCAGAGCACACACTCATACTAATCAGGGACATACACAGCTGTATTTATCAAAGCCTTCTCTCAAACTGTGGTAAACAGACTAAAATAACCTGTTAAGGTGAATAATAATAAAGCAGCCAATGGATTATTCTTATTCTTATTATTTCATCTCTTTCTCGCTTTTGGCGGTTTTTCTATACGGACATGATGGACTTTGCCAAGTCATGCTGTCTTTTACAGATTCAGGAATTTCCTGACTATTGAGCATGTTTTAAGTATGACTGCTTTCTGGAGGTTGATGTGGATGTATTTTGGTAGGTCCAGTTTCTGAAGGTTTTCTGTATAATTTTTTGATATGATGCCAGTGACTGATGTGACTGATGAGATAATTGTGTCCTTTTCCTGTTGCCATGGTTCTTACCGCCCCATAGCCGAAGCTATCTGGGCAGTTTACAAAGATTAAAACATTAAATATAAAAAATTGATATACAATATTTAAAAGCGTAAAAGCATAAAAAACACCCAGAGACTATACAAAGACAATGCACATTTAAAAGCAACTTTGAACTCTCAGCCAGACCTAAAGATAGATATGGGTAGGCTGACCATATGAAAAGGAGGACAGGGCTCATGTAACTTTAACAGTTGTAGAGAAAAAGGAATTTCAGCCAGTGTCATTTGTATGCAATTAGTTCCTGGTGAAATTCCCTCTTCATCACAACAGTTAAAGTTGCAGGCACTATACTAGAGTGCCCATATACAAAAGAAGGCAGGGCTCTTGCAACTTTAACAGTTGTGATGAAGAGGGATTTTCACCAGGAACTAATTGCATACAAATTACCCTGGCTGAAATCCCCTTTTCTCTACAACTGTTAAAGTTACATGAGCCCTGTCCTCCTTTTCATATGGTCAGCCTAGATATGGGGTCAATTAAAAAAACTCAACGTATGCTGTTAAATGCCTGGGAGAAGAGAAAAGACTTGACCTGGTGCCAAAAAGATAACAATGTTTTCATGGTTTATAAGGTAAAGTGAAAATATACATATATGTTAAATGTACTTCCCTCTGTCAATAATTAGATTTAAATCCAATTTGTTTCTTTTTCTTTTTTCTTTATTTTTCTTTTTTGCTTTCTGTTGGTTTGTTAAATTTTTGTTTTGGAAAACTAATAAAACCTTTAAATTAAAAAAGTAAGTTTCTAGCTCCCATGATTATTTGATTGGTTAATAAGTTAATCAAACGTCCCATTGATTTCAACTCTTAAGTATAACAAAATCTGGATTAGGGTTGGGTGAGAAACTAATTCAGGTCACATATCAAAGTGAATTTACCAAATCTGCACTTCCTGGAGCTAAGCATGAATCAAAACAAAGTTAGGCTTCAAAATCCATGCTTTCCTAAATGCACTCCCTGCTTCGGTTTCCTGTGGCCAGAACGGTGTAATGTATCCTGCCAGTCTCAATAACCACATTCCTCTCCATAATATTCATCTAAGAGTTGTTCCTCTGCAGACCCCAAGCAATAGCAAACCCTAAAGGGGCATTGCAAATTTATCTGGAGCTGTAGAGGTTGGAAGAAGGAACGAGAGGATGTCTGATTGTGTCCTAGAGCATTCACTGGCCTTTGAAGTGAACATTCATATGAATTATCACCATGTCAAAGTATTACCCTGCCATGGGGTTTCCTTCTTAGATCCTGTTCATGTTTTTTCATGGCAGTGCCCCTCCTCATGTGCTGGAAAACTGAGCATAAGCCCATGCTCTCTACCATGCAACTAACCTCATATATATATATATATATATATATATATATATATATATATTAAACAAGTTTTTTATTTTATTTTACACATATAATAGACAAGATACATAAAAACAATCTTCATAAGTATACAATGTGTCAATTGGTTATCTTCCCTTCGTACAATTCATTCTCATTCCTCCATTTATATAGTTATTCATATTATCATTCTAGCATAATTATCAATTCATCCTTTTGTACTATGTACTTCATTTCATTATCATTTCTATTGTTTGATATTCTATTTTTTTTAATATCATCCTATCTTTTTTTCCAACCATTGATAAAATAGATCCCAAATCATATAATATTGTCTATCTTCTTGTTCTCTTATTTCAAATGTCAATTTACTCATTTCTGCACACTCCATGATTTTCTTAATTACTTCCTCTTGCATTGGTATTTTCCCATTCTTCCAATTCTTAGCAAATACAATTCTAGCTGCTGTTAACACATTTACAATCAAATATTTTAATTCTTTGTTATAAATTTCAGGTATGATTCCCAGTAAAAAAAATTCTGGTTTAAAGTCTAAATTTCACTTTATCATTTTTTCCAACCATGTGTGAATTCTAATCCAGTATCTTTTTGCCTCCGGGCATGTCCACCACATATGGTAATAAGAGCCAGGTACTTGATGACATTTCCAACATTTGTCCGACTTATTCTTAAACATTCTTGCAATTCTCAATGGGGGTAAATGCCATCAGTAAAACATCTTATACAAGTTTTCTTTATAGGCAGTTGACATTGTCATTTTGTAATTTTGTGTCCAAAGTTTTTGCCATTTCTCTAAATCAATCCCATAACCAAAGTTTTCCCCCCAAGCAATCATTGTTTCCTTAACTTGTTCATCTTCTAATTTAATTTCTAGCAAATGTCCATACAATTTTTAATTATCTTTTCATCAGTACCCATCAATACCTTGTCTAGTTCAGTTGGCTTATCATAAATTCCTCCCTCTTTGGAATCCTTATCAAATCTAGTTTGTATTTGCAAATATGAAAACCAATTCATATAAATACCTTGTTCTGCCAATGCTTGCTTAGATTTAAGTTCACCCTTTTCATTCAGTATCTCACTATATCTAACTGTTTGTTCCCTTCTATATATTATTGAATAAGAAAAGGCTTCAATCGTCGATATCCATGTCGGAATTTTTAAGTAGTATTGTCTCTTTATCTTTTGCCAGTTCAAAAACAAAGCCTCTCAAATATAATGTCTTCTGAAATATCCCTGTGTTTTAGTTCCCCCATACCAGAGGAAAGCATGCCATCCCAACAGCAGGTCATGTCCTTCTAAAGTCAATAATCTAGTATTTCTCAATGTAATCCATTCCTTTAGCCACATCAGACTTGTTGCTTGGTAATATATTTCCCAGTTTGGTAGGGCAAATCCTCCCCTTGTTCTTGCATCTTGCAATAATTTATGTTTTATTCTTGCTTTCCTGCCTTGCCATATAAATCTCAAAACAATTTTATTTAAGTCATCAAAAAATTTCTTCCCTAATCGAATTGGTATTGTCTGAAATAAATATAGAATCTTGGGCAGTACATTCATCTTGATCGTAGATATTCTCCCGAACAGTGACAATTGCAAATTTCCCCATTTTATTAGATCTGCCGCAATCTGTTGTTTAATTTTGTAATAATTATCTTCTTTCAATGTGCTACATCTTGAAGTAATGTATATCCCTAAGTACTTGACTTTATTTGTAACTTGAATTCCTAGAGTTTCCTCTAACTCCTTTTTCCGTCTTGCCGGCATATTTTTTGTTAAAATTTTTGTTTTATCTTTATTTATTTTCAGGCCTGCAACTTTTCCATATTCCTCTATTTTTTCCATTAATTTGGATGCTGTTTCTAATGGTTCCTCTAATATAAATACCAAGTCATCTGCAAAGGCTTGTAATTTGTATTCCTCCTTTCTAATTTTAATTCCTTTTATTCCTTTTTCTTCCCTTACTATTCTATTTAACACTTCTAATGTTAAAACAAACAACAGAGGTGACAGAGGACAGCCTTGTCTAGTACTCTTGTTTATGGCTATGGATTCAGTTAACTCTCCATTTATCATTACTCTTGCACTTTGTTTATGGTAAATTGTTTCTATGGCCTGAATAAATTTCTTACCAAAGCCCATCTGTGTCAATTGCAATATCATAAATCGCCAGTTCACATTATCAAAGGCTTTTTGCACATCTAAAAATATCAATGCCATTTGCTTTTCAGGATGTGCTTCGTAATATTCCAACATGTCCAAAATTATTCTAATATTGTCTTTAATTTGTCTCTTTGGCAAGAATCCATTCTGGTCAGGGTGAATAAAATTATTTAAGTATCTTTTCAATCTTTCTGCCAATATTGAAGCAAAAATTTTGTAATCCGAGTTTAATAAAGATATAGGTCTATAATTTTTAATCTGCTGTTGTTCTGAGCCCTCCTTCGGTATAAGTGTAATATATGCTTCTGTCCATGTTTTGGGTATTTCTTTTCTCAACAAAACTTCATTCATAATTTCCAATAACGGTACGCTTAATATCTCTTCAAATGTTATATAAAATTCAGCTGGTAATCCATCTGGGCCTGGTGCTTTCCCAGTATTTTGTCTCTTTAATGCTTCTGTTAATTCCATTATTGTAATATTATCTTCTAACATTGTTTCAACATCTTTAGGTATTTGCGGCAGGTTAGCTTCCTGTAAATATTGTTTAATTTTTTCTTCCTGAATACTCTCTTGGTAATATAGTCTTTTATAGTACTCTTGAACAATGTTCTTCTTTTCCACATCTCCATAACAAATCTGTCCTTGTTGATTTATCAATTGATTAATCTTTCTTGACTGTCTTTCTTTTCTTAATTTATAGGAAAGCCATCTGCCTGTTTTATTAGCATCTTCAAAATAATTTTGTTTGGCACTTTTAATTTTTTGTGCTAATTCCCCCTTTTCAACTAGTCCAATCTTGTGCTTTATAGTCTCCATATTTTTCTTTTGTGGATATTTCTGTAACTCTTTTTCCAGTCTCTTATAGTCCTCTTCTAGTAAATTAAGCTCTTTTCCCTGTTCTATTCTCCTTTTCCTTGTATAGTCTATTATCACTCCTCTTGTGTAAGCCTTCATTGTGTCCCAGAGGTTTTGTAATGATGTTCCCTCTTTTCTATTTTCTTTGAAAAAGAACATCAGTTCTTTCTCCATTTTCCATTTGAAATTATCCTCTTTTAATATCCTATTATTTAATGTCCATCTTGACCTTTTTTTTTAACCTTTCCATACCATTGTAATTGGGTTATGGGCTGCCCAAATACTTGTCCCGATTTCAAAATCCTGTATGCCAAAGAGTGATTCTGCTGACATCCAAATCATATCAATTCTAGACCATGATACATGTCTATTTGAATAAAAGGTATATTGTTCCTTCTTTGTATTTCTCTCTCTCCAGACATCCTTCAGGTTCAATTCATCTGCCATTCGAAAGAAGGATTTTGGTAAAATCTTTCTTGCTCTTTTTTTTTTTTGTCTGCGTTTTATAGTCCAATTTTTCGTCAACAATACCATTAAAATCTCCCATCATGCAAATAGTTGAATATTCCAATTTAGTTATTTGTGTATGCAATTTCCTATAAAATTCTTCTTGATTGTCGTTTGGAGCATAAAGAGCTATTAAAAGTATCTTTACATTGTTGTCTATCATCTCCACCATCAAAATCCTTCCATCGTCGTCTGTGTAAATTTGTTCTGCTCTTATTGTGTCTCTAATATATAGCACCACTCCTCTCTTTTTAGTTTGTGCCAATGTAGTAAATAATTTCCCCAATTTTGGTTTTTCCAACAAATATTCATGTTGTTTTTTAATATGAACTTCTTGTAAGCAGATTATATCATATTTTAATTTTTCCAATCTATGAAATATTTTCTTCTTTTTGTGGCTGTATTCAGTCCATTTATATTAAGTGTAATCAATTTTCTTTCGTCCATGTTAAACTTTATAGGGGGGATTAATTGCTCTAGTTAATCATTTTCCTCGTTTTCCTCTGGGTACTCCGCCTACTGCTCCTCTTTTTTCTTCGATCACCTGCAACACTTCTTCTCCTGGTTTCTTAGTTGTTGTTTGATCTCCCCCTATCGTTTCCTCTTTTCCTCTAAAAAGTTCCATGACCAATCTCTCCGCTTTTTCAAGGTAAACATGAGGCCCTCTGGTATAAGCCATCTATAATTTAGTCCTCTCTTAAGTAATTCTTTGGTTAAAAACAAATATTCTCTTCTTATTTCTCTAATCCCTCTCAGTATTTGTTTTAAAACCATAATTTCCATATCTTTATATTTCAATGTTTTTTCTCTTGTCACCTGAAGGATCTGTGATTTTATTGTTTTCTTTATAAATCTAATATGTACTTCTCTTGGTAATTTATTTCTCATTGCGTATCTTGTATAGACACGAAATATTTCATCAATTCCATCTTTCATCTTTTCAATCGATATCTCAAGTGCTTCTGCCAGAAGGTTTGCCATCACTTCCACTAGGTCTTCACCCTTTTCTTCTTCTACATTCTGGAATCTTAAATAGAATTCTGCCTTGTCCATTTCCCATCCCAAGCCACTCCTGTCTCTCTCCACTTCAGTCAATCTGGCTTCCATTTCTCCTATCTTCTTGTCTCTTTGAATATCTTCTTCTTCAATTTTTTTAATTCTCTCTTCATATTGCTGCATCATCTGTTGAATATTTCCCAATTTTCCATCCGTCTCTTCAGTCCTCTTTTCAATAATTTCCACTCTGCTTTCAATGTTTCCCGTTCTTTTTTCAATATTTTCCGTTCTCTTTTCAATATTTCCCGCTCTCCTTTCAGTATTAACTGTGTTTTTTTCAATATTATCTGTTTTCACCTGTAAAGCTTGAATTCCTTGTATAATCAGCTGCATTGACGCCTCCATACTTTTCTCTTTCTCTTTTTCCCCCTTCTCTTTCTCCTGTTGTAACATAGACTAGATTGATCTTTGACCCCCAGCTGGGGAAGATGAAGGAATTGGTATCGATGATGCAGTTGCCAGTGTCTTCTTCATATTATAATATTCAACTAATTATTCAATTAAAGGAGCCATATGTGATCTCCTTCTTTTCATTCCAGAACCCTCCCCTCCCCTCCCCGGATATACACACACGTCCAGTCTAGAATGATCATGGACAGTAACCTATATGTCATATATCTGCTGGAGATTGGAGAGAAGCCCTCCACAGGTCATGTTTGGCTTGCAGGCTGGAGGTTCCCCTTGCCTGCTCTAGGTCAGGTGTGAACAACTAAAATCATTCTGAAAGCTCTTTTTTACTAACTCAGTATGCATTGCTATGTTAATTTAGTGTTTACTCCTTTTTTCTTTCATATTTCTGTGCCTTACTACAGGCTCTCTAAAAACATTCTTTTAATCTTTCCTCCTTTTCTCTCAATGATCCATAGTGTTTGCTCTTTTGTATTTTGGCACCTTCTCTTTCTGCATCACAGCTCTGCATTCTTATCATTGTTACTTCCTTTTCCTCTGTTTCCCTGCCCACAAATCTTTTGGCATCCACACTTCTCAGCCATTGTCCTCTTTTCTCCCCTTACCTGCCATCTCTCAATCCTATTTATCTCTATTTATCTTCTCCTCAGTGGAGAAGGCAGATTTTCACTCTCCTAGCAATTCACACCACTGATGGAGTCTCAGACACACTGGTGAGCTGGCTGACAATGAAAGCATCTTGCCAACTCCACTGGGCACCTCTGCATCCAAGTACAGGATACTCCCAGGATGGCCATGGTATGGGGGAATCTACAATCATCTGCAGGCCTTATGTTTTGCTATAATTTAGTTCATGAATTGCTATAGCATTCTGGAAGCCTCTTTCCTGTGGGTTCTTCTCATGCCAATTTAGATGCAGGAGTTCCATAGCCAGGACCAGTCACAGGGTTTCCTAGCAGCCAGGTAGGAGGAAGGGTAGAGTGACATGGGAGGCAGCCATCGGAAGAGTTCCAACGTGATTCAGCACTCTATATCATCTCAGATGATTGTGACTGTAAACTATCACAATTTAGGGAACCCACAGTTGTATCCAGTTTTAGCCCTACTTAGAGTAGACTCATTGAAATGAATTGAACAAAGATCCTATCCAAGCCTTCTGTATCTGAATAGGGCAGACATACAACATGAGGACATGCTCCACCCCTCTCCTTCATTTGCTGTCTACGCATAGAGAGTGAATGTCTGAAGTGGAGAGCTTCCTCTATCCACTGATAAAGCAGCATTATCAACCATGTGGAGAGTGTCTATGGAAACAGGAATTTCTCCTCTTCTAAAAGTAGCCCTCCATGAGTAGAGGGAGACAAATGAAGCAAAGGAGCACTCCCTCTCATCATGTTTGCCACATTCAGGCACAGAACACCTGAATAGGACAAGTTAGACTAACATTGGATATAATCGACAGTTTTAATTCACTTGTCTGTTATATGGTCCTAAAGAGATTTGCACCAGGTGCTGCTGAGAAAGCTGGCCTGAAATGGTTTGGCAACTCTTTCCATAGGACTGAGCAATAATCTTTGTCTAAACAGCAAGGCCTATATAAATATATATATATTTTTATTAAAAGCAACAACTATATAGTGCAGAAAAACAAAAGCCCTACCTTGCAGAAAACAGTTTATTGGGAGGAAAATTGCAGCTGTAGTTCCATTTATCAGAAAGAAGTCACTGTGTGATAAACATCTTTATAAAAAGGATTTTACTTTTGCCCAGGGAAGGTACATGGTGGCAATTTGCTTTAGTCTTAAAAGGACATCCAACATTTCAGGAATCCTTTGGGGAAATCTTTCTCGTTTCCTTTTTTGTTCATTTATTTCCTCCTCAATCTCTCTCACACACTTCATATCAAGGAGGATAAAGGCATTATAAAGGCATAGTGAGGAAGCTCCTTGTTCTGAAATTCCTTTTTGCATCATGGCCATAAGAAGAACATCCTCTGATACTATCCCTCCTGATTCAAATGATAGTACATAGAAGTTTGCTGTTTCCATGTAACTTCATGTTTTGATTTATATAAACTATTCCCTAGGAACAAGCATGAGTCATGTCACCAGCCTGTCCTACATAATAAATGAGATTTCAAAGGTACTTGACATTGGTGAAATCCTTTAACAGTTGCATAGAAAAAGGAATTTCAGCAGGTGCCTTTTGTATGCATGCAGGACCTGGTGAAATCACAACAGTTAAAGCGGCCAGAGCTATACTAGGGTGACCAGATACAAAAGAAGGCAGGACTCTTGGATCTTTAACTGTTGTGATGAAGAGGGAATTTCACCAGGTGCTGCATGCATGCAAATGACACCTGCTGAAATTCCCTTTTCTGTGCAAATTTTAAAGATACAGGAGCCCTGTCCTCCTTTTCATATGATCACCCTATGTCACATATATAATGTACCGACATGCAACAATCTGTACAGATAAGGATATATTGCACATAACTGTCTGCACAGATCCTTGTGATTATATTTATTGAAATGATGGGCCAAACAGGGACAAACTAAATGTTTGTCTAATCATACAAAGTGTAGTTATGTGTGATAGTTCTGCTTACTCACGAGAAAGTGTGTATTGCCTCCAAATTGATCAGGACCACAGCATTCTGAAAGGGGAGGTTATACCTTCCCCCAACCATATTTGTCCCAACATTTCATCATGGGTGGGGGATGTAAAAAAAAAGGCCTCCTTGAATATAATGGGTGGAGCGAACCCACTCCCAGAATGCTAAGGTTCTGTCTGTGTGTGTGCTTTCTGTTTATATACGGTTTTATACTTTATATAATAGGCTGACCAGATAAAATCCAGGTCAGGGCTCATGTAATTTTAACAGTTGTAGAGAAAAAGGAATTTCAGCCAGTGTCATTTGTATGCAATTAATTCCTGGTGAAATTCCCTCTTCATCACAACTGTTAAAGGTGCATACACTATACTAGAGTGACCATATACAAAAGAAGGCAGGGGCCCTGCAACTTTAACAGTTGTGATGAAGAGGGAATTTCACCAGGACCTAACTGCATACAAATGACCCTGGCTGAAATTCCCTTTTCTCTACAACTGTTAAAGTTACATGAGCCCAGACCTGGATTTTATCTGGCCACCCTATTGTATAATGTATTTTAATAGTTTTTAATTGTGAACCAGCCAGAGGGCTTCAGCTATGGGGCAGTATGGAAATATAACAAAAGAAATGAAATGGTTCTAATATGAATCAAGTTCATGTACACTTGCTTGAACGTAGAGAAAACTATCACACATAGCTCTACTGGGCGTGATAACCTGAACATTTCCTTTGGCCCCCAGTGAAGTTCCTTGTACTCTTCAGGGATTTTCTTACTGTGTGAATGACATGGGGAGTTAGTGGAGCTGCATGCACTTCCCCTGCCCTGCCCTGCCATTGCATTCCCTGCCCCCCTGCTGCCCATGCATTGGGAAAACCTGAAAAGGGGGAGCCAGCTGTAAACATTTACAGCCTCCCTCAGAAAGTCCTCCATAATGTTCATCAGCACCATATTCTGAATTCTCCTATTCCATTGAACCAAAGTTCAATCATAAAGGCTGCAATCCTATACCTATTTACTAGAACTAAATGTCCAAGCATTTAATGGACTTATGTCTGAGTAGACATGCATAGGATTGAATTGTATGTAACACCTGGCAGTGTTACAGTGAATGTCAATACACATTTTAACAGTCCCTAACTCACTCACTCACTCACTGGCTCAATTCGGACGACACAATAAACAACTGGTGTGGGGGAAACAATCATCAGTTGTTTTGACTATTGTGTCATCAGAATGCTGCCATAGTCAACTCAGCGCTGATCCTCATCCACACCACAGTTGATTTATTACCATGTTGTGTGGGGAGTGCCCCCTAGGGTTAGCGTGAGGGTTAGGTTTAGTTAACCCACCATTGACTATCGTGTCGTCCGAACTGAGCCACTCACTCTCACCCACCACCTACGCATACACAAATCCATATGCACACATTAGTACTTGATTATCACCTGTCTTTTTTCAATAAACAAGGGGATCCTTAATTCTCAGGTCTCTCATTTAAAATTTGCTAGCAATGAGAGAACCTGGAATACTCAAACTTGCCGAAATTCTGCAAACTTCACTTCAAAGTTTAGTTTTGCTCTCCCACATTTTTGTTTGCATCCTGTTTATTTATTTATTCATTTTCAGTTTGTTCGAACGGGCAACGTGTGCATTTCTCAAACTTGTGTAATTTTGCCCCATTGACTAAAGTCTTTAAAAAGTGTATTTTCAGAAGTGTCCATTATTTAAAGTGTGCATATTTTAAAAAATAAAATAAAATAAATAAATGCACAATTTTAAAATGTAGAATGTTAAAAATGCACACTTTAAAGTATGTATTTTAAAATAGTATATTTTTAAAAGTGCACATCTTTTGAACACAAGTTCAGGAATTTACAAGTTTTGAAGAATGTGTTACTGTTCATATTCATAGTTGTGAATAGGACATTTTCAACTGATTCACAAACTGAAATTAAATTCTTGCATAGCTCTAAAATTTACTCACACTGATTCATCAATGAAAGTTTTAGTTTAATCTACTGATTAAACTCATTATGCCAATTAAACACGCAGCTCTGGGATATACATGATCACCGAAGAGATGTGATGGATCCTGCAATATCTAAGACTAGCAGTCTGTTCTTTTGCAGTCAGTTTTCATGGATTCTTTTTTCATTGTTTGCTTCATATGTAGTAACATAACCTGGCCTGGCCTTGGGTATAATTAACTTAAAATCCATCTCTCCATAATCTCCCATGTCCATGAGTTAAGCAGGTATAGCTGTATTGAAATATTTCTGGATCCTGGGTGCTATGTTGCCCTTCCAAGTCATACTGTGCAATGAAATTAATTATAGCACCATTAAACATGCCATTCAATAGTGTTGACTGCAGTGTTCCGGGAAAGCCTTTGATCCTACCTCAGGCATTGCGGCTGTTTTTAATGTGAAGCTCCTAATACAATTAGTTATGACATCCTGGTCAGAAGTTAATTGGTATTCCCAACCTTCCTTCCTTGCTTATCTGCTTCTATAAAATGATTCATCATTTTGCCCCTCCCCTTGAGTAAAGAACATGATGATATAATATTCATCCTATTAATTATGATCCATCTCTCTAATCTTTGCTCACACTGAGGCAAAATGTAATCATTCTTTATCTCCAACTGTTGTAGAGCCAGGATCTGTCAGGGCAGTTCTATACTGATTAACCTAACTCAACCTTCATATTCTAATTGTAAAGTCCTACTTTTTAATATTTAATCTTATATTCCATTCCCAATGACCTTGTGGTTTAGTTTTCATTGGAATAGCCACAACAATGGTTGATGACTCTTCCTGATGTCCTAGTTTGAAAAGATATTTATTTATTTATTCCATTTATATATTGCCCCATAGCCGAAGCTAAATGGGGAATACCCATGTTAGAGAAATACAAGAATCAAGGACCAGCCTTCGCTCTGACATGCTAGTTTTTTTATATGGAGGGGTATTCAACATGAAGTGGTATGGTTCAGACAGTAATTTTCCACCAATTAGAATTAAACATGAGCAAACTATTGTACTATTCTATCAACAATAGTATAGCAGCCCCATTAAAAAGAAGGCCTTTCCAAAGGTTATGGTATTCATCTACCTTAGCTTAGGGATGAATGATAGGGGGGTTGGGTTCCCTTAGAGAGATGTTGGTATTGTGATAGAGGGATCATCATCCATGCTGGGTTCTGTCATACATCTGCCATAATATTTGGGGAAGGATTTTTTTTTAGGGGGTTGTGATTCAAAAATAAGTTTGACTTTAGACAACAGTGAAGGGAAAGAAATGTCTACATATATATTCCACAGGAAATAATGCCTCTATTGAAGACAAGGTGGGTAGGCAATGACCAGGGTTCAATGTTGTGGCCCGTGGAATCCCTCAAGGTGTGACAAATTCACCACTGAAATTTGGGGCATGGCACCAAGAGCAGAAAAGTAATTGTTGGGGCCAAAAAAGAGCATATTTAGCTTTGTTTTAAAGCTAAATGGGCCCTTTTGGCTGCCATGCTGTCAAATTTCAGCCACAAAATGCCAATGTTTTTTACGACCGCCATCTCCACATGTTGCTTACTCCTAGTTTAAGATGACAATGAATGTTGCAGAAACAAATATTTTGAGGAGAATTTGAAGTTTTTGGGGGCGTGGCCTAGCAAAACATGGGATAGGTCGCAAATCCTTCATCCTCCGAAAGAAGCAGTGAATTAACTGTAAATTCCCTATCTTAAAAGAGCGATTTGTTATATACAAGTCTGCTAAGGAGAGGGGAAAGCTTGCTAAAGAGATTGCAGCTGGAAGAAGATTTATGATTTTATAACCGGCTTGGCAGAGGGAGGTGACGGACCGACAGCCTTGAAGTACGGTGAAGGTAAATAAAAGACGTATATACAATGCTGGCTGATTGAATGGACGCTAGAACGATTGCTAACTTTCAGAAAAGAGCTTTTTAAGCTTTGGAAAACTTTTAAGCTTTCAAGCGTGGAAAGACTGCTGGTTGTATAACTGAGTGGCTGAGAGGAGGGGCTAACTCTACCCGAGGAGAAACGAAACTAAACGTTTCAGCCGTGGCAATTAAAAGAACAATTAAAAGATTATAAGTGATTAAAAGGCTGTTCGGGAGACAGAGAAGCTAGAGGGAGTGACTGAGGGAAAGAGATTTTGATCCCTGGCTTGAAGTGGCTGTGTGCTTATCGGATAGGCTTGAATAGTGGATGATTTATGAGCAAGAAGAAAATAACTTCTTGGAGTCGATCTAAGGGAGATCGTCCGTCCGATAGAAGCTACAGACTAGTCCGTACTGATAAAATGTCAGATAAGGATTCTGAAAAGACAAAGAAGCAATCCCCTAGTCATGCCGGAAATGCCAGTGCTAAGACTGGAATTAAGCCAGGTGCAATTCCTAAAACAACCACAGGGAGGCAAGCTGACCCAACAGATGAGCTGATTCAGGCTATCCAAAAGATGCTGGATCTGGCCATTTTAAAGCAAGATGGTAATATCGAGCAGGCTTTATTGAAGCAAGAAGAACGATTGGCTAAAAGGATTACCGATTCGCAACAGCAACTCTTGGCAGGACTTCAAAAGGTGGAGAAAGAAGTTGGAGCTTTGCAGGAAGAAACTGGAGAACTAAAGGTTCTATATAAGAAACAAGAGGAACAGCTAACGCATCAGGATTTACGGCTTATCGCGATGGAAGACAGAGACCGAAGAGCAAATATACGCATAAGATCTTTTGGGGAGCAGCAAGGGGAGACCCTTAATAGTATAAGAGAATTAATCTTGGCATGGGTCAAACAGCTGGCGCCACAGGAAGATTGGAGAATGGAAGATATTGAGCGGGCCCATAGAGTGGGATTTGGAAAGACAAGAGAGTTCCCAAGAGACATTATTGTGAAATTTGCTAATTATTACAAAAAAGAAAAATTAATGCAAGCAGTTAGAAGTCAAGGTCAACCAACGCTTCAAGCAACACCAATTGAGGTCTTCCAGGATTTGTGCCCCCAAACGGTGCAGTGGAGGAAGAGCGTTAGAATCTGCACAGGGGCATTGAAGAAGAAATCGATTTCCTATAATTGGGGATACCCAGTTTTCTTGAGATTTAAGTGGAACGGGAAGCAGCAAAGAATTACATCTTGTGAGCAAGGAATCGAGCTATTGGAGGAGCTGGGCATAATGGATGCCACATCGGCTGGAGGAGAGAAGCAAGACGAAGGCGCGGCAGGAGGGAGTAATGAATAGAAGATACGGAGGGAGGGTAGACGTTATCCCGGAATGTTGGGCCGAGTTCCCCCCCCCTAAGAGTTCTAAGAAGATTGGGACCAATGCCCAGGAAGCTGGTGAGGAGGGGGGTGAAAATGGGGGTGAATGTGGGGGGGAGGGTTAGGGAGGGGGGGGAATGTGTTACACAGAGGGAGACCGACTTAAAGATGTGTGTGAAAGTGAGAGATGGAAAATAAACTTAGATTGGCAACATTGAATGTTAAAGGGCTAGGAACAGTAATAAAAAGAAAAAGAATTGAAATGTTATTAAAGAACAAAAAAATAGATGTAATTTTTTTGCAGGAAACTCATCAGGCCAAAGATGGAGTTAATGAGCTTCGAATGAGGGAGGTGGGCGTTTACGAGAAGGCATATGGAACTTCGAAATCGAGAGGGGTGGCAATAATAATTTCAAAAACATGTGGTATAACTATTCAAAGTGTAAAGAAAGATAAAAACGGGAGGTTTCTTATTATGTTCTGCAAGTTGGGAGAAGAGGAATATGTATTGGTGAATGTCTATGCTCCAAATGGGAAACAAATGGATTTTATTGATGAAGTATTTAACGTGTTGGGAGAAGTGGGTAAAAAGCATATTGTGATGGCAGGTGACTTTAATATGGTACTAGATATAGGGAAAGATAGGGATAACATACTAAAAGATACTAAGAGGGTGGGGAAGACAGAGTTAAGCAAATTAATGGAAGGGAAAGAATTAATGGATGTGTGGAGAGTTTTAAGAGGGGAAGAAAGGAAGTATACCTTCTATTCACAGAGATTCAAGAGCTATTCAAGGATAGATTATATTTTTGTATCAAAAAATATGTTACCCAAAATTATAGATTGTGATATTGGAGTTATCAAGGTTACTGACCACGCGTTAATGATAATGGACATGGAAACCAAAAAAGATTATAGACAAGCGAAGAGATGGAGATTGGATGTAAGGTTGCTGAATAAAAAAGATATAATGGAGAAGATAAAGAAAGAATTGCAGGAAATATGGGAGATTAATGAAAAAGAGAATAACCGGCAGGACATATTGTGGGATACAATGAAAGCTGTGGTAAGAGGGATTTGTATTAGGGAAAGTTGTACATTAAAAAAACAACAGGAAGCCCAAAATAAAAAGATTGAAGAGGAGGTAAGGAGTTTGGAAGATAAGTTAAAGGAGACAAAAGATAAACGCCTAATTGCCCAAATTCAAGCTAAGAAAAAGGAACTAGAGAAAGAAGAATTAGAACAAGTACAAAAAAATTTGTTGTATTTAAAAAGAGATTTTTTTGAATATAGCAATAGGAATTCAAAGATGCTGGCCAGATCCACACAGTTAGAAAAGGCTAAGATTATGATAGGGACAATTAAGGATAAGTCAGGGGATAGCTGTAATTTAATGAAAGATAAATTAAATATATTTAAGGATTTTTATAGTGAATTATATACATCAGGGTCGGGACCGCAAGATAAGGTATTGGAATATGTAGAGAGGAATTGGAAAATAAAATTACAGAAGCAGGATAGGGAATATATGGAAGGTTTAGTTACTGAAAAAGAGATAGAGGGAGTTATTGATAAACTGAAAGGAGGAAAATCACCAGGGATGGATGGTTTGGGGTCGGAGTATTATAAGCTTTTTAAAGGAATTTTAATACCAAGATTAAAGAAACTATTTAATAATATAATAGAGGGGGGGAAGACTCCGCCATCATGGGATCATTCCCTGATTATATTAATTCCAAAACCAGGTAAGGACTTAACGGATCCCGCATCATACAGACCAATTTCCTTAATAAATCAAGATTCAAAGATATTTACAGCAATATTGGCAAAAAGAATGGCTACATTTATTTGTAAATATATTAAAAAAGATCAGTGTGGATTTATACCGGGTAGGCAAATGTCTAATTTAATGGGAAGAATACTAAATATAATTAGTATTATAAAAAAAAGGAATTTAAAAGCAGGCTTGCTAGCATTGGACATATTCAAAGCCTTTGATTGTGTGGAATGGCCAGCACTTAAAACAATATTAAAAACATTTGGGTTTGGAGACAAATTTATGGGAGTGATGGATAAGCTGTATAAAAACAATAAAGCGGAAATAATGGTTAATGATGGGTTAATGCAACAGATTACACTAGCCCGAGGAACTAGGCAGGGATGTCCTCTTTCACCGATCTTATTCGCAATAGTAATAGAAATTTTGGCAAATGTAATAAGGGAAGATGAAAGAGTGAAGGGGATAGGGAGAAAAGAGAAGATTAAAATGAATATGTTTGCAGACGATACTTTATTGACCGTAGAAGATCCCCTAGGGAGTGCAGAGGTGATTAAGAAACATTTAAGAGAATTTGGAGAAATTACGGGATTAAAAGTAAATTGGGGGAAGTCAGAAATGATGTTATTTAATTATAATAAGGAAGAGCTGGAAGAAGGTAAGGTTAAGTTGGGTCTTAGACTTAAAAATATAGTACGTTACTTAGGGATTAATATTGATAGAGATTTAGAAAGGCTAGAGGAACTTAATTTGGTAGCTTTAAAAAAACAAGTAGGAGAGAAATTAGAAGTATATAAGAAATTAAAACATTCTTGGTTTGGTAGAATAGCAATTATTAAAATGAAGATTTTACCTAAGATTAATTTTTTGTTTAGAATGTTACCAATTAAAATATCAGATGTAGAGTTGAAAAGTTGGCAAAATATAATTAATGCATATTGTAATGGGGATAAGAAAGCTAGGATTAATAAAGGGTTATGGTATAAGGCTCAAAAGAAGGGAGGTTTAGGACTTCCAAATATTAAGTATTATTATATAGCTAATCAGTTAAGATATGTTATAAGTGGTATTCTAGGGGAGGAAGATTTGGAGTGGTTGGAGACGCAAACCAGGGAAATAGATTATAAATTGAAAAATATTTTTTTAAAAAAAATTCAAAAGAAAGAATTAAAGGGACTGGACAACCCTTTGTTGGTAAATATAGTGGAGATCTGGGAGAAATTTAGGGGGAAGTTGATACCAGGAGATTCACCACTTGCCCCAGTGGTAGTAGTGGGGAATTTCCCAAGAGTGTTAAAAGTGGAGATTGAAGCGAGATTGAAAGATAAGGAAATAATTAAGTTAAGGAAGTGGATGGAAAATTTGAAGGATAATGAGCAAATTAAAGAGCTATTGATAGGTCAAAAATCAGCATGGTTTAAATGTATACAATTAGGGAAATGGACTCAGGAATGGAAACTGAAAAATAACAAGTGTAGAAATAATACAAGATTTGAAGATTTAATAGAGTCAAAAGGTAGGAAAGAAGAAAAGAAAATTAAGAAAGGGTTGACTAGTGAGATATATAAAATATTGATAGAGGAGGAGTTTCAAAATTCACTTAAAGCAATAAAAAAGGTTTGGGAAGAGGATGTGAATGGAGAAATTAAGGAATACAACTGGGAGAGGTTGTGGAATGCAAGAATGTTAAAATTGTTATCGATCAGAATTAAGGAGAATTTTTACAAGGTATTGTGGAGATGGTATCTAACACCGGTTAGATTTCACCAGATAGACAAAAAAATATCTAAAAATTGTTGGAGGGGATGCCAGGAGGTTGGAACTTATTACCATATGTGGTGGAGCTGTGAATATGTACAAAAATTTTGGAAAAGGGTATTTGAAGAAATAAGTGAAATAATTGGAAGTAAAGTGGAATTAAACCCGAAGCTTGCTCTACTAGCAATATGGGATAGAGGGGAAGAGGACAAAAATAAGAGAGAATTGATAAACAACCTCCTGACACCTGTTAGACTAATGATTGCAAAAAATTGGAAAGGACAAGGAAGCTATACAATAGAAGAATGGTATAAAGAAATATGGGATATGGCTTTGAATGATATGCTGACTTGTAAAATGAAATTAAAGAGGGGAATGTCCGGTAAAAATGATTTTGGGGAAATATGGAGTCCCCTATTGGAATATGTATTAAGATTGGGGAAGGGACAAACACCTTCAAAAGAGTCGATAAATTTCTGGATAGAATAAAAGATTAAGAGAAGGTCTCATGGTGTGGGGGCGCACGGGGGGGATTGTCGTGGATTATGTATGTATTTTATGTTATTATTATGTTGAAATTAATAAAAATTATTTCAAAAAAACAAAAAAAAAAGAGAATTTGAAGTTTTCTGCTTGTGGAAAATATCTAAGGAAGTCTGAGGGAAGCCAAGAGGGTTTCTTTGTACACATCCTAGCCTGGAATTCATGTAGTTCATTCAGTTTTTCTAGCCCAGCTACGGTGTGTGTATGTGTGTGTGTGTGTGTATGTGTGTGTATGCATACATGCACACATATATGTTGCTGCAATCTGCTTCTCATCAGCACTGGAACTTCTGTTGGCAATTCATTGGTATTGAAGACACTTTCCACACACTTGGACTACGTTGATAAGGTTTGGGTCTGTAGTTAAAAAAGGAGAGAGAAGCGGTTCTCGGAATGCTGAGGTTATTAATTCATGCATGCATCTCAATATTCCGAGAATCGCTTCTCTCTCCTTTTGATTTTTTGGGGGGAGGTCTGGAGTTGCCATCACATTTCCCCCAAAGGGGAAATTCTGAGACAATTGGAGAAGTTCCTGCTTGGGCAAAACATCAAATGAGTTTCTCGGAAAGCAATAACAGTTTTGGCAAGAATAGCAATACAATTTGTGGAAGTGTGCGCACCAGGGACCTGACCAATCATGCGCTCCTAGCACATGCCAACTCCTTCATAGTTGACATGTGCTGGGAACATGTCAACGATGACCTGCCCTTCAAATGTTACTGTGTTCACTGCAGATAATATGGCAGATTTACTCAAACATCTATAACACATTTAGGAATGTTGGAGACATCTGCAACAGAATCAAATGTGTTCAAATTTCTATGAATCTAACCCATGGATTCTGCAACAGGCCAGCTTTATCTGAGTTGCATGGATTATACGGACTTCAGAGATTTTTGGGGGGAATTTTATGCAAACTCAGTCATAGAAAATAATAACAAAATAAACCCTCCACTAATTAGAAATGTGTATTTCCCCCCAAAGGTTAAAACATGAAAATGTGACTTTTGGTGTGGATTTGCCTATTTTTGTAAGTGTACATTTGCATAAGTGTGCCTGGACACAAATCCGGGCAATTGAGAAATATCCAATTCTGTCAGTGACCGGACAATGGACTGAAAGGCGACTGACAATCTGCAAAACTCAGACAAAAAAGATTTAACAAAATCCGCACATCCCTAAATCCACATTAAATAAAATGTTCCCACATTGTTGTTAATTTTTGTGGAGAAAAACAGTTTTATGGCAATAGTTCTCCATAACTCAATCATTGTTTTTCTCATATTGTCATGCCACACACCCAGATACCCCATTTCACTTTTGCCTCTTGTATTTTATATTTACCATTTCTTATTTCTAACTTCAACCCTGATTCAGCGAGTAGTCTCCCTCCACCCCCTTATATGTCTTTCACAATCCTATTTCAGTTCTCATTACCTGACTAACTACAAGCTATTTTCTAGCTGCTACTAAAATGTCATTGGGAAATTGTTGGCCAGAGACTATTTCCCTCTGAAAAGGTACATTGAGACAAATAGCAAGATGTATAGGGCATTACTGTTTCCAGCCTGAATGCAACTTATTGTTGTTTTCATTCATATATATATATATATATATATATGCACACGCACACACATGCTTTCAAAGAAAAATAAATAAATTGGAGTTTCTTTCCTTCTGTTCAGGGTTCTCTTTTCACGATGGTACCATTCCAAATCCAGGATAAAATCAGTACACTTGTTCCGGATAGGCTACCCTTCAAGGAATCTGCTCATTTTATGCACTTACATATTTTATATGTCTCTTATAAGAATGTAAGAAGAGCCCTGCTGGATCAGACCAAAAGCCTCTCTTGTCTATCATGCTGTTTCCATAGTAGCCAATCAGATGAGTCTAGAAAGCCCACAAGCCACGCATGAGTGTAATAGCATCCTCCCACTCATGTTTCCCAGCAACTAATATGCAGAGGAATCTTGCCTCTGAACCTGGACATAGCATGTACTAATCATAATATTGCAGCCAATAAATTTGTCTAATGCTCTTTTAAATAGGGCTGTGAACAGATCCGGATTTGGGGGAGGTCCAGATTGTTCAGGACTGGATCAGATCGTTCCAGATCATTGCAGATTGATCTGGAGATCCGGGGTCCATTGGCCCCAGGGATGCCAGGCCAGTGGTGAGTCCATTGGACTCACTGCCCTCCCCCCACTCTCCTTACTTACCTGCTGCCTCGTTGTCGTCATCGCCATGCGCTGGCCACCACTGCTTCTGCTCTACTGAGAACCAGGCCTGAACCTGACTGAAATGGATCCAGATAATTGATCTCATCCAAGAGTGCCTGGAGCTGGCCCATAACCACCTGTTCAAGGACCTTGCCCAGGAATGGAACATTTGCCACCTGCCTATAGTTATTAAGATTTTCCATGTCCAGGGAAGATTTCTTCAGGAGTGGTCTCAATACCACTTCTTTCAGGCAGCCTGGGACCACTCCCTCTCACAGACAGTCATTAATCACTTCCCTGGCCCAGCCGGCTGTTCTATCCCTGCTAGCTTTTATTAGCCAAGAGGGGCAAGGATCCAATACTGAGGTGGTTGCACGAACCTGTCCAAGCACCTTGTCCACATCCTCGAGCTGTACCAACTGAAACTCATCCAGGAAAACAGGGCAAGCCTGTGCTCTGGACTCCTCACTAGATTCACCTGCTATAACACTGGAGTCTAAGTCCTCGCGGATGCCAAAGATTTTATTCTGGAAGTGCCTAGCAAATTCATTACAGTGGGCCTCAGATGGTTCTACCATGTCCTTGGGGCTGGCGTGTAGTAGTCCCTGGACAACTCTGAAAAGCTCCGCTGGGTGGCAGATTGATTATTTGATAGTAGCAGTGAGGTATTATTATTTTTTGCTGCCCTCACTGCCCCTGAATATACCTTACTATAGGCACTTATCAGTGTTTGATTGCATCCACCAAGAGTTCTCCTCCATCTGCACTCAAGCCATCTCCTATTTTGTTTCATCACTCTCAGTTCTGGAGAGGGTGCTCAGGAGCAATCGTGTCAACCGCCCGGGTCATTTCTGCATTCCACAGATCAGCCAGGGTTTCGACAGGAGCACCAGCCCTATCAGCCAGAAAACTCCCCAAAGCTCTATGGAAACCATTCAGATCCATTAGTTTTTGGGGGTCAGACCATTTTAATAGGTCTCCCACCCTTGCAGAGGGGAAAAGCAGCTGTAAGTCTAAACCTCAGCAGGCAGTGATCTGACCATGACAAAGGGACTGATGTGAAGTCCCCCACTGTAGTGTAACCTCTACAAACAAGATGGTTTAGTCCTCTAGGCAGAGTCCTCACTCAGAGGGAGGGCTAAGAGAAGAAACAATAAAAAGAGAACTGATTTATTATTACTGGGCTCTTTTCACCTTATAGCAGGTAAACTTCACTGATATTTGTGTACAGCAGAATTACAAGGCATGGGGAATCATTTTTGTATCTTTGATATTTCTTTCAATTACATTGTTATTGCAGGGTTAATATCTTGAACTACAATGCATGTGTTACTAACTGTGGATTGTCCTGTGGACTAAAGTTAAGGAATCTACAAAAGGGACTACTGAAGCACACAGCATCTTTAGAAAACCAAAGAAACTTTGGTACTGGCCTACTGCACTGCTTCAAAAAAGAAATATATATATATTGTTTGGGCTCAGATGTTATATCTTTTCATATTTTATTCTGACTTAGTCCAAAGGACCCACCCAAGCAGAAGTTACACTGTATAAGTACAAACAGATTAATGATTGGGCTAAGGGGGCAGCAAGGTGCCAGCCTAAGATCTCAGGGGGTACACTAGCTAGCCCAGCTTCCCAGCTTTTAATGGGAGGAGGAACAAAAGAGCAAATCTCTGTCCCTTGGAACCAAATGTATGAGATAAAAAATAATCAGGTACAATTCTGTCCAATCATTTTGTGAGAAATGAGCTCTTACCACTTTTAATTGTGTTTAGCCAATGAGTGAAATAGCAGCTACGATTGACATTTGTTCATAAAAATAAGTGTGGAGTGACTACTTTTCTGGAGAAGGGAGTTCCTGGTTCATTTTGACATTCTGATTTAGGGGGGTGGTGGTTCTCATGAGGAATAGTGATTAGTGAGCATGAAAAAAATAATAATTGAGAAATCCAGAATTATAGTGCAGCTGTGAATGGGCAGTAGCGTATCCACTCCAAAGCTACAGGTAGCAGGAAAGACAGGAGTTCATGTTCTTTCTAGCTCAGGGGAAGCTTTTTTAAAACTGGATTTTAAAATATTTAACACATCACCTTCCCAATGTAAATACAGTCTGTGTGTGTGTGTGTGTGTGTGTGTGTGTATGTGTGTGTGTGTGTCTATATAGTGTGTGTGTATAGTGTGGGTTATGTCAGCCCTGCAAAGTGATCCACCCACTCTCTGAAACAGGAAGTAAGTTGGCTGAAAGAAAGCTGGCCATAGAGAAGGTAGGGACAATAATGTCAGTTTCACTTCCTTCCTCATTTACTTAAAAAAAAAAGTCTTGGGTTTTTACAACTCAAATAGGTAATTTGCAAATTTTGGTAGATCCTTTTAAATTGAACTGAAATAAAATTCAAATCCATTTGCACTTGACTAAAGTCAATAGGTATATCCAGCTTTTCTCAGCATGGAAAGGGTCATGATGTAGGCTGACCAGATAAAATCCAGGTCAGGACTCATGTAACTTTAACAGTTGTAGAGAAAAGGGAATTTCAGCCAGTGTCATTTGTATGCAATTAGTTCCTGGTGAAATTCCCTCTTCATCACAACTGTTAAAGTTGCAGGGGCCCTGCCTTCTTTTGTATATGGTCACTCTAGTATAGTGCCTGCACCTTTAACTGTTGTGATGAAGAGGGAATATCACCAGGAACTAATTGCATACAAATGACACTGGCTGAAATTCCCTTTTCTCTACAACTGTTAAAGTTACATGAGCCCTGACCTGGATTTTATCTGATCAGCCTATCATGATGTTGCTTTGCTATATACCTGTTAAAGATGAGGCACCTGTGAGCAGGGATGAGGGGGTGGGGAAGAGCCCAAATTAAGCACTGTCATGGATGAATACACAAGAATTCAAATCTAGACTTTTCAGAACAAAGCACTCAAAGCCTTTGGATATCCTTGGAAGGGACACAACTGTTACTTTAATTTCCCCCATGTTCAAAGTGTTTTAATCTCAAATTCTATCTGGACTGTGATTACTGGTATATTCTTATCAGAAACTCCTGAAAGAATTCATTTTACCCATTTCTAGGGATGTCTGAGAAATCTGTAATGGAATCAGATTTGGATTTCAATGAATCCAACTGGCATATTCCACAAAGGACCAGCTTTTCCCAAGTCACACAGATTCTGTGGATTTCAGAATGGTTTTTCTTTCCAGAATTTTACACAAATTTAGTCATAGAAAAAAACATGTAGTATTAAAAGAATTGCTGAAAATGCACATTTCCCAAAGTCTAAGCACAAAAATATACATTTCCCCCATACCCCAAGCACAAAAATGCACATTGAAGGCGGGGATTTTTCAAGTGACTTTTATTTAAGGAACACCGAATATAGGCTGCAGTCCCTGCATCAATGCTCCTCAAATTCCCCAGTAGGTGGAAAGGAGGATATGGAGATAGACACTCAGAATGATTGATTTTACCCATACTCATGAACTCAATGAAACTGTTATTGCCTTCAAACATTTATTAAAACAATGTAAGGAAGTTAACATTGAGCAAACACACAAACCTTTCCATTCAGCAAAGCAAATTAAAGAGATATACTCACAAGTCTGGTAGATGTCTTGAGTACATAGACAGACATAGACAAATACAGACAATTATTCACATTCATACAACTCTGTGAAGGAGCTCTACTCCACAGAGGGACTCCCATTTCTCCCAGGCACCCAAAGAGTTACTGAAGCCTTCAATTTAGGCTCAGAGCAACATCCTGGATGTCATGCCTGAGGGAAAGGAAAGACCTTGTGGTTCCTGTTGACTAGACTTAAAAACCCTTTCCAAAGACAAAGACCTCCTTCTTATTATATATTAATTTATTCTGAAATTGCCAAATCTATTGGTCCATGTCATAATTTAGACTATCCTTCTTCCCAGAATATACCCTCCTCTTCTGACGTAGTTGTTTGTGACAACTAAAGGTCAAATCCCCTATTTTTTGCGGTCAACTGTCTGGTTTACTTCTCTATTCTGATGGACAAGGGGATTTTCTAACCACAACTTTACCTGTTCTTGACCCTGGACCTTTTACCTAGTTCCCTTAAAAGGAATAGATATGGTTGACACAACCATATCTATTGATATGACTACTATATTTGCATAATACCATGTCACATGTCCTCATGACTATGTCATTAAGCAACATAGCTGGTACAAGTCTTTCATGAGACACAAGTCTTTAAGCAACATCAAATCATATTTCTAACTCATTCTCTTATCAGATCTTATCTAAACTCTGAAGCATCTAACCCCTGATAAAAGTGTTCTATGTGTGTATGCCTACTTGCCCCCTTTGCTCCCCCACCCAAGCATTCACTAACCCTCCCCTCATGTCCCCCTGCCCCAGCACTATAATAATACAGAAAAGCAGATAATAAAAAGTTCCCACAACATGAGTGTGTGTGTCTACATTTTTGTAATTGCAACTTTGTGGAAATGAGAATTTGCAGAAATGCAAATTCCTGCAAATTTGGGAAATTGGAAAAAAAAAACCCTGATTCCATCAATGAATAGATGATGGAATGAAAGGCACCTGACAATCCTTGAAGCCCAGATGAAACTGATTTTACAAAATCCATACATCCCTATCCATGTTAACCTGGGAGGGGATTTGCAAGGGAGAATTCACAGGTGGAAAGGGATTAAACAGTCCCACCAATAATCCTCTCCTGCAGTCATTCTCATTATGTTATGCATTGGGAACATTCATTTTCTAAGAGTATGCTAAAGAGTATGGTCTATTGTTTCTTTAAAAAGAAAAGAAAGCTAAATTTTGCATATTTTCTCAGGGAAATAGTCATCCTTTGTATTATTATTATTATTATTATTATTATTATTATTATTATTGATCCTGCTCATGCTAATGGAGCTAGAAGTCATTGGCTAGAGAAAGAGTTCTTTCCCAAGGTAGTTGAAATACAAAAAAAAAAAAACATCTAAAGGCAATGCAATCTGTAACACTTCCCTTTTGCATGGGAGAGCTCCATGCACAAGGGGGAGGGAAGGTAAAAATTAGCCAAATTTAATTAACAGAAAAAAACAGTGTGTGTTATTAGAGTTGTTAGGCCTTTCCCCCCTCCCTGCCTCTTTCTCTTTTTATTATCACATGCCAAAATGCTTTAAAAGCTGCCAGGCCAAGGGAGACATGATGAGACAGACGGGATGATGAGATGTGGCTGTCAGCAGAAAGAGGATGATGTTGATGACAAATGTACAGAGATCAAACCAGGCATGTGGGCTACCCAGTGTGGAGTTGGCATGAAGGAAAAAGAGATCAAGGTCTAAAATGCAGCCACTTGACAGAGAGGAGTACACTAATATGGAAAAAGCCTGGCTGCAACAGCCTAGGTTTCCGATTAATGCCTCTACCAGAATCAAGTGATGTAGAGTAACATCCAAAACGAGATGTATAAAGGGTCTGGAGGAGAGATTGAGTACTTCACAATAACCTTCTGTTAGAAGGATGCATATTACATATACAAACAGAGGGGGAAAATGAAATGTGGAGCATTGCCATCTGGAAAAGGAGGGTGTGATAGGAAATGGAATGAAATAGTGGGAGAATTATTGGTGCCCTAAAAAGCCAATATGAGCAGTGGTGCAGTAGAGTCTTCTTCTGTGTGCCTTGGTGATCACATCAAAAGACCCTGGTGGCCAGATTTGGGACCCTGTGCCTAAAAGCCACATCTGACAACCCCTGCAGCATTTCCATCCAGCCCTTGGAATCTGTCAGCAAAGAGGTGGCCAAGGACACTTAAAGATTCCTTGAGGATTTCAATATAAACTGACTTAAAGCATGCTTCCCAGGCTAATGTGCAAACTAGACTGTGGATAGCCATGTGGTTTTGCAGAATTCTGGACACTGTGGTGCAGCTCTGGGCTCCAGACAAATATAAATATACATTTAGAAATGTGTATTTTGAGAGACACTGTGTTCAGTACCATGTATTTAAAATGCCTGTTTAGTTATGAATTTTCCTGCATATTAGCTCCTGCAGGGAATCTCACTTCCAGCCAATGTTTTGGGTTCTGGAGTAGTCTTAATCACAGTTAACATAGTTCTGACCCCGTTCAGATGACACACTAAGCCACCGTGGTTAAGCATTTTGAACCATTCCTAACCATGGTGACTATGTAACAATGGATTACACATGCTGGGCCTGTTCAGATGACACTTCAGACACTGTGTTAGTGAAACTGTGGTTCTCTGGGGTTAGCACTAACCACAAACCCTGCTGTCACACACAACACTTTAAGCCACGGTTAGAGCTGCTAACCCTGTGGCAGCCATCCCACTGTAGTTTGTGAGTGAACAGGGTTTAGCAAAATGCATTGCACAAGACACCTTAAACCCTGCTGCTTAACCAAAAAGCTTTAACCAGCAGGGTTTAAGGTGTCTTCTGAACAGGCCCGCTCACTAACCCTTTACTGCAAAAGGGTTAGTGGCAGAATCATGGCTTAGCATGTTGTCTGAACAGGCCCAATGGAAAGATCTTACCAATGACTATGTGTGAAACTGACTCAGACCAGAAATAGACTGCTTTCTTCATCCCTAGTGTGAGATATGCTATTTGGGCCGATGGCTGGACATGAAGTGTTGTTTCTAGGCCAAATGTCCTTCAGCCTTTCCAGAGCTGAATAGAGAGATGGCACAGAGGCTATGGTACATTCACAGAGGTTCCCCATTTATTTGTTTTATTTTATTTCTGTACAGTCCAATAGCCGAAAAGTAGGGTCATCTGCAATGAAAAAGTCTTAGCTTGAGTACCTATTCACATAGAGGCTGAATGTGTGACTGGGACACCAATTGTGTTTATGTCCCAATTATTCAGGACCCTACATCACATGAAGGCTTTTCTCCCACAGACGGACACAGGCAGAGCCAGACAATGTGGGTGATGCTGGGGCCACATATTTTCCTTTTCTCCACTGCTTGTGTGTTGGTGTGTGCTTCTTTGCTGTAGGAATCCTTTTCAGAGGAGGGATAGAGCTCTTCATGAGTAAAAGGCTCCTCATGGGAAAGACTCTCCTTTTGAGGAGGATGTTTTCCAGAAGCCTCTGACGGGCTGCAGCTGAGACTTGGGTGGGGCTCTGGAAACTCCAGCTTATAAGTCTCAGTCACAGATGTGGAAGGACACTGGAACAAGGATTTTATGTGCGCTCTGGTTCCTAACTCTTTAATTTCCTAGCACTGCCTCTGATGGGTTTGTTGTTATTAGCCCCTGGATTACCTGGTGACTTTGTGTTTAGATGCTTCCTTGCCTATTGCTGTGCTTGTTATGAGAACCCTGCTGGCTAAGGGTTTGGACTGTCTCTGTGTTAGGAAGTTATTCAGCCTTGACTCCCCCATGAGCCGGACAGTTGCCCCTTTCATGCAGGTAACACATAAAGCAGGGGTGGGGAGCCTCTTTCAGCTCTAGGGCTGAATTCCATTTTAAAGAAGCTCTAGGGGGCTGTGTTCCAGTGCTGGGGGAGCAAAGGCAAAGGAATGTGGCTGAAAATGCACACGCAGGCACATATCAGCATATTTTAGTGTGAAGCTCTTAGTTCCAGTAACTTATTTATTTATTTACAATATTTATATACCACTCAATTATCTAACACAAATTCCAGAGCAGTGAACATAAGTATAAACAGTAAAAGAAAGAAGATTTAAAAAGCAAATTAAAATTGTCCAATTTAAAAACAAAGGAACCAGAAAAAAGTGGCTAGTCAGTTGAGGGAGGCTTCTCGGGGCGTTTCAACCATTTAGAATGGGCAAACGCTGGATAAGTACCGACCACTTGATCAACAATGGGCAAGTGGGGGGAAATGATGGGGGCAGAGGAAGCAAGTGTGTCCATAGGGGGAACTCTGGAGGGCTGGATTTGGCCATTGGTCCTGAGCTTCTCCATCTTGACATAAAGGGCGATATCTGATGTCACTCCTACTTAGAATAGACCTATTGAAAATAATGGGACTTACATTAGTAATGGCTAACTCAAGTCCAATCCATTTCAGTGGAACTATTCTAAATAGGTCTAACAGTGAATATGACCCAAAGCAGGCATGTAGAACATGTGGTCCTCAAGCTATTGGTGGGTTGCAACTCCCATCAGCCCTAACCAGCATAGCCAATGGTGAGGAATGATGGGAATTACAGTCCAGTAACATCTCAGGGGTTTGGGAGAATACATTCCTCATTCCTAATCCAAAAGTTGCTTGTGTGTAATATTCCATTCTGGATTGGGACAGAAATGTTTGAATGGGTATATTTCAGACCTAAACACACTGCTTGTTGTGTCTTCTGGGTCTCTAATGAAGCTTTGAATAACATTGGCCAATGCAGGAAAGGGCAACTAAAATGATCAAGGGGCTGGAGTTTCTCTTCTAAGAGGGGAGGGTACAACAGCTGGCAGTCTTTATCTTGGAAAAAATGGAGACTAAGGGGAGACATGATAAAGGTGTACAAAATTATGCATGGTGTGAATTCAGGGCCTATTGACAACAGATCCATCAGAGTCAGGGTTAGGAATTTAGATAGAAAGTGTAAAATAAGTCTTGTTCCAGTAACCTTCCATGTCCTGCCATTTAAAAAAAAATGGCATCTGTGGTTGCTACAGTGTGCCCAAAGGGTCAAATTTAGCTTGCTTTCAGTACCCTGTAGCAGCTAAGAAAACAATTTCTATTATACACGTACACAGAGAGAATGTCTTCTTAAAAAAAAACTTAGGTCACCCAGCAGACTGTGGCTTGCGGGTTGGGGATGAAAATGGTCTCTGGACCTCCTGAAGTTTTTCACTCCTGATCTAAAAATTTTGTATTCCATGTTTGAAAGAAAAAAATATATTATGGTTTGTGAATTTATAGCACTCTTCTTTCCGCATGCTCCTGATGCAGTCCCTAAATGCAACAAATATTGGCGTTTGAAGATATGTGCCAAAAAATTGAACTTTCTGAATGTGATAGGTTGGATCCTGACTTGGATCCATTAAAGTCAATGGCATGCAAGTTAATAATGACTCCCAAGATTTCTGAGGGATATCAAATATAACTAAACTTCTGGGCAAAAACAGAGGCTTAGAGTAAAACACTATCATTTTAGTCATATCAACGCTTTTTCTTTTTCCGGTCCTAAGTGAAGTCTCTCAAAGTAAATGAGGTAACTTAGACTGCAATCCCATCCCTCTTACCTAACAGTAAGTGTCACTGAGTTCAATGTGACTTATTTCTGAGTAGACCAATAGGATTCACTGTTAAAGAGGTAAAAACATTTGTTTTGGTACTTCATTTATATCTGATTTATGAGCTCCATTCCCATAAAGTATTTTTTCATAAGATTATCGGCAGTGTTTAAAACAGTTTTGGCATCAGATGTTTGCCATTTAAATAAATAAATAAATAAATAAATAAATAACGGGTTTTGAACCAAAAACAAAGGGCAGCACCCAACTCTGTTATTTCATTAGTGCAAATGATATGCTAGCAGAAACTAAGGCCAGATCTCTACAAAGCAGGATATGATACTATGAAAACGGTTTGAAAACTGTATATGGAACGTGTCCTAGGCCCCAACAGTGGTCACTACTGTCATAAACTGCTTTAAAGCAGTAGTGTAGATCCTTCTATGCACAAGAAACTAATCCAACTAAAGTTACATTTGTGCATGAGCCATTGTGCGACTCCTTGCACAACTGCTGTGCAAATGTAATGGACAATCAATTCAATGGAAAGATTCCACAGAGCTCCACTAGCGCTATTTGAGTTAGCAGAATGACACTGTTGATACCGCCCAATCCTTTGGGTATGTTATGAAATACAACATACCCAGAGGATTCACAATTTGGGGGGGGGGTATGTTGTATTCAGCCATGTTTGTGGTGGTGCTCCCCATCTTTAACAGCTCCATGGCAGGCAGATGCAACATGATCCTCTCCATGCTGGGGATAGCTTTAGCTGTTCAATTTGGCCAGTATAGATGACTGAGAATTTCATCTCAGTTCACATTTACTAAGAATTTACCAAAATTGACAATGTTCATCATATTCAGAGTGGAAAGGACTTGCTATATAAAACAAGCGAAGCTGGGAGAAATCAGAACAGAGTTGCTGTCCCTACTTGAGAAGGACAGCAGCCAACAACCATAACGTTCAGGCAAAATGGTTTACCAGTACTTTGAATGTCCATAAAAATAGATGTAACAAATATAATTATGCATGATATGTTCATAATATATACTGTAATGTCTTATGTAAAATGTGTTTTTGTATTCTTTAGCTTTAAACACCAATTTTATCTTTTTGTAAATTTATCTTGCAATATGTGAGCATTAGACTTAATAAACTTGTTCTCCTTCAGCCATGAATGCTTCCCCCACCCACACACTTTATGTGTTTAATTGTGAACAGTGTTTGTCTTCCGTTTCTTTCCCATTTTGCCTTCAAGCCATCTGCCCCAATAAAAAGAGGTAAAAAGGATAGCCAGCTTCCCTATCCTCCCCCACCCCCCATAGGACGTGTTATCTGTTAGAGACAATCTTCCTTTGGATTCTCTTTCTAAACTGAATCCTTGAAATGCTCTTCTTCCAAGAAAAATAATAAATTTTATTGCAAGTTTAAACTACATTTTATACAGCACTGCAGTGAAATGGGGAATTTTGATTCTCCTAAAAGTTAGCAGACTAGAAAATTAAGTAAACTGTAGCATTCTATGCTTAGATCAGCTAGCATTGTTAGACCTGTTATTTCCATGAAAAGATCTATTTAATACAAAGATCACCATAATAAATTGAATGTGGCCCATTATGTAGATTGCTCATTCTTCTTCTGAACACATTTTATTTAGAAGCATTATGGACACCCTATTCAGGTTCTTTTTCATGTGCCCACCTGCATTTTATGTTCTTTTTACTCTTGTTCTTCATTAAAGGGAGGAAAAGCCGTAAGGCATTCACATTAGCATTCATTATGAGTGAACAAGGTACAATGTAAAAGAAACATCCCTTAAAATATAATTGACCTTGAGAGCATTAAAACATGATGGGACTTACCCTTAGTTGAACGTTAGGATTTTATATGGTTGATTTTCAACCATATTATATTGAGTAATTCACCAAGAAATATTCCCACTTGAGTTCAGTGTACTTCAATATGATTTGTATGGTTGACACACATTCGTGGGTTTTATTTCCAAAAAGCATTTTTCAAGCAGAGCATAGTTTCACAATTTTAGGATTATGATTTCAGATCAAAGGAATATTTCAGCTGTGAATTAAATAAATACATAAATGATTACCTTATGTGAATGGAGATACATTACTTGTAAAATTAGGAACTATTTGAGTATATTAAACATATGTATGCTTTAGGCCTGGAGCAGGCAGACGTTTGTCTTATGCGATCAATTGTGCTTTAATGTTGGCTCATGGGGTGGGGCTAATAAGTATTAGTAAGACCCTCCAAGTACAAGAATGTATTTTCAGTAACAGAATCTTTCTTCATTTTAATGCCCAAATTTATGAGGCCTAGGGTGGTATCCACTTACACATGACCGAAAGAGAAGAAATGCATCACCAAAAGCTAGTTGAGTGTGGGCTGGAGGGAACTACTGCTAGATAGGCCCATAGTTGGCCAGAGAACTGTATGCTAAGACTGCTAATCAATAGTTCCTCCTGAAACTGGAGGGAGGTATTGAGTGGGGTCCACAGGGCTCAGGCATGGGCCCTGTATTCTTCAACATTTTTATTAATTACTTGCAGGAAGAGGTGGGAATGCTTATCCTATTTGCAGATAACACACAATTAAGTGGAATGCCTAACACCTTTGAATACAGAAACAACATTCAAACTGATCTTGATAGGCTAGAAGACTCGGCAGAAAATAATAGCATAAAATTTAACACAGACAGGTGCAAAGTTCTTCATTTAGGAAAGAGAAATCAAAGCACAGATATAAAATGAGGGATACCTGGCTTGACAATAGTTTGTGTGAAAAGGCAGTTGTAGTCAGTCACAAGATGAATATGAGTCAGCAGTGTGATGAGGCTAAAAAAAAGGCAAATGCAATTTTATATTGCATCAATAGAAGTATTGTTTCTAAATCATGGGAAATGATAGCTCCACTTTACTCTGTGCTGGTCAGATCTCACCTTAAATATTGTGTCCATGTTTGGTCACCACGCTTTAAGAAGGATTCGAAAAACTGGAATCAGAGAAGAGCAACAAAGATGATCAGGGGACAAGGAACTAAATTCTACAAAGAAGAATTGAAGGACCTGTGTATACTAAACCTTGAGAAGAGAAGATTGAGGGGGTATGGTAGCACTTTCCAAGTATCTAAAGAGTTGTCACACACAAGCTAGATTTTGGTTTAACACCATGAAAGCTTCCTTACAGTCAGGGAAGTCAAACAATGGAACCACTTGTCTAGGAAGATAGTGGGTTCTCCATTGCTGGAGGTATACAAGCAAAGGCTGGACAGCCATCTGTCAGGGATGCTTAAAAGTGGATTCCTGCAATGAGCAGGGGGTTGGACTTGATGGTCTAAATGGCCCCATTCATCTGTTTGGTTCTATGAAAAAAGAGGCCATCAATTTGCATAACATCTGCATCTGATAATATGCATAAATGTGAATTCATAAATAATTATTACAATTTAACTAAAATACAATTCGTCTCACCATGTTGGGGAAGACTGGCCTGTGTAGTCTCCTATTCAAGAACTAACTCTTGATGGGCATCTTTCTGCTCTTTTGATTCTTCAACTTCAAACCCGACTTGGACTGGGCTGCCCATCAAATAAGGACTCTCCTCTTGCAGCTCTTCAAGGGGACTGTCATCTATAAGGTCAGGCACTTGGCCAATCTATTGGCTTGGGGGGCTTTGTATTGCTGCTTTTAAACAACTGGAAGTCAGAAACCCATACCAATGTATGGCAAATCACCCACTGATCTATCAGTTGAAGATTTGATGCTTGAGGTGGGGTGTGATGGCATCTCATCTCTTTTTAGATGGACCTAAAACTATCCTCATTCTTTTCAATGGGAGTAAATTAATCCATTTCCTCCCTCACACCTCCACTTTAATCACTGTGTACAAATTTCACAAACTAACATCGGCCTCATCTACACTAAGCAGGATATTGCACTAAAAAAGCGGTAAGGAAGTGGTATATAAAAGGCAGGAGCCACACCAAGCAGGATATAGCACTATGAAAACTGCTATATGACATGTGTCAATGGGCCCCAACAATTGTCAGTGCACTTCAATACTGATGTAAAGCAGTAGTGTGGCTCCTGCCTTTTATATACCACTTTCATACCACTTTCACAGTGCAATATCCTGCTTGGTGTAGATGAGGCTATAGAGTGTTCTTAATAGCTGGCCTCTACTGCAGTCCTTCTGGAAGTTGGGCTGGAGACCACCCCACCTCTGTTAAAAACAATAGGCCTTCTTGCACCTAAATTTTAGGATGTTTTTAGGAAGTTTTAGGATGTTTTAATGCAGTTTTATTAATGTGTGTTATGTTTTAATGAGTTTTATGTATTTTATCATATTGTTGTTCTCCGCCTTGATCCAACAATTATTATTATATTATTATTATTATTATTATTATTATTATTATTTGGTCCTACCAGCAATGCTCCACCCCTCCTCACTTTGATTCGTTACTGTCACCTCCTGTCATTATATGGACTCACAAATTCCTTCCAATTAGAAGTGAGTAAGCAGCGTCTTGGTTGACTTAAAAATGAAGTGGGCCCTTCAAGCATTCAAGTTGAACTCTTAAAATCCCCTTCAATTACAGCCCATATGTTCTCTGGAAGATAATGGTAGCATCCTTTACTGCCATTGAGGACCAAAACAAACATAACTTTAAATCCATATTTATGATTCTTTTCATTTTTACTATAAACAAAGGGGGTTGACATGGATTGGGAGCCTAGTGTTTGTGTATGGAGGGGGCTTTTATTATCCGTATTGAGGAGACCTGCATCTACTCTAGAATAAAAATGGGGAGAGGGAACCAGATGTGGATTTAAGGTAATGTCTGTTTTGACTTAGCAGTATGCTGAGGTGTTTGGTTTATTTAGTTTCAACCTTTCATTGGGGGAGGGTGAAAAGTAATTGCAGCCAAAAACTATGGGAAGAGGGTGAGAAATTCAGTGAAATTTCTTGGTGTACAGGGCTTCAGTGCTTAACTTACTGCAAGAAGGTTGCTGGGAGGAGGAGATATGCTCTTTATTTTTAGGGATGTGCAATGCTGGAAATTCTGTTCTGTTTAAATCTGATGGGATATTGCAGTGTTTCCATTCCAATAAGCAGTGTCAGACTGGACTGGACCCCCCCCCCCCATTCCAGAAATATTTATTTATTTTTTTCTGCAGATATTTTAAAAAAGATGCATTATTCAGATCCTGTGATCTTTAAAGTTGCACAACTGGGATCTATCTATCAGATAGATAGATGATAGATAGATAGATGATAGATAGATAGATAGATAGATAGATAGATAGATAGATAGATAGAATCAGTGGTCTTTCACATGTTTACCTGCCTGCTATGTGTTCCCAATCATTGTAATTATTCTTGTCAGTTTCATCCTCTCCACACACAACTTCCTTTAGTCCATCAGAACCATATTGTCAGCGAATGTGTCAATTTCATTCTCCATCTCTGCATTTCTCCAGAGTTGGTGGGGGGAAACACCAAAGCAGATGGTGAAATTGACATTCAGCATACTTATCCAGTCTCAGAAAGAGGCATCTCCCCATCCCTGGCCCCCAAAATGAGTTATTGTTCTTATTTTCTTTTGAGAATAGGGGAACGGATGGCAGAAGGAATTGGGGATTGTGAAGAGAATTGAGGTCTGGAGTTGTTCACAACAGGTTTGCCCACCTTGGCTTTGATCTGCTGCATACAAGCATGGGTGCACTCATAATTGAGCACCGCTGCTTTAAGATACCTCATTCCAATGTGCATGTGCACACATGTCTCAGTCATTAAGTCAGTGTGTGCAGCCTTTGATAGAAATGTGTTGCTGTGATCAGTGGATCAAATCTGGTGGTGTGTTGCATATGACACTTCATGTCTTGTTTGGCCGCTTCGATCCAGACGGAGAGGCGGGTAAGAAATAAATTGTTATTATTATTATTATTAGCCATAACGAAAATGGTTTCTCAACACGGTAGGATGGCCACTTATGAAACACCAAAAAAGAGGAAATGTTTCACCACGGAAGAGGAGATGCATAACATTAGATGTGTTAAGTTTTATGTATAGATGGACATTTAGAAAGAAATGCTATAATTTAAGTAGAAAATCTTCTTACCATGGGGGAAAGATTGTCACCAGGTGACTTTGTGACTACTGTTCAGTCTGCTGTCCTAGTGCTGTTAATGGGAAACATCAAGGTCCCTGTTGATCTCCCTTTTTCAGGTTTTTATATTTAAACTGGACTCCAGACTGGAAAATCCTTCAAATAGAGGATGCAGGACTGATCTCTGTAAAGTAGGACACCTGGCCACCCTAGAACAAAGAGAGAGCAGATACAGATAAAAATAGATGGAAATCCTACTAAGATACTCATATAGAGCAGTATCTGATCCCTGATGACCATCATCCAGAGCAGATAATACTGGGGTAGATGGACCAAAGTGTTACTCAGTATATGACAGTGCTATATAGAGATGGGTCAGCTCACGTTAAATTAATTTAGGAATTATCTGAGATCTTCCATGGAACAAAATAGAACTTGGGTAATTTGCTGAGCCTATCCAAGGGCCCAGAAGACTCACCCACCCATATCCATCATGCCCATTTTCAATTTAATGAAGTATTGTTGAATGATGTCCCTTTCATCTCAGGGCCCAAGACCTCAAGTGACATGAGAGGAGGAGGATGGGAAGAAAAGGGTTCTACTGAATTCTATGTTGATCCCTTCCCATATGTACCTCTGTGGCTGCAGGGGGAGAGAGTTCATGTTCCATTTTAAACTGCTTGTTTGAGAATAAAGGTTTGTCACTGTTAAATGGATAAAATCTGGGCTGTAATAAAGAATTATAATCTTAACTTTTTAAGAGCATTATCCACCATGCATGCATATGAGTTTTGCTTGCATGCTTCAACCAGTGATTTAATATGATTCATGGCATACACATACACTTTTATAGTACTATACAAACATCAGCTACCTCACAATTGAATTTACATAAAACTGGATGAAAAATCACCTACCAATCATCCTAAAATAGGATTCATTAATTTAACTCTACAAATCACATTGAAATTTGTATCATTGGCATAAATTGCTTTCTGCTGAGAACGAGTGCCTCATTACACAAACACATGATCTAATCCAATATCGTTTGTAACATCAACCAAGTATAAAAAGCTAGCTACCACAAAAGAGCACCTTTAGAAAGGTGCTTAATGGTGGTTGATAACTCCTGGGACAATCATCTTCAAGAGATCCATTGGATCAACAATCGAGGGTGGTCTTACTGACAGGATGACACAGTATGAGATTAGCATAATATGTAGTGCGGATCTATCAACCCCTGTTCCTGAGGTTGTCAAGAGATTCAATATTGTCCAAAAAATTAAATCTGACTTAGTATTTTGTCTTCAGCTTTAAGGTCATCTCCATTGCATCAGCCTTTTGAGGTGTTTCCAGTTCTGGCTTTTGCACATGTATGGCCATAACATCAGCTAAAGGTTGTTATGGACAGTTGCAACATTTTGATTCCTTTAGATTGTTGTGTAGCTTGTCATCTTGTTGATTGTGAGGTCTCTAGGGTATGGCTGGTGTTTGTGGAACTGTTTTCATGTGGCTCTGCTCATTTCTGGTGGGCAGATCCCAAAGATGGGAAAGGGTGGTTGCTCAGCAACTCCCTGAGGCTTAAGTTGTAGGTTCCTGTAGTTATTGTCTCTGTGATGCCTGGTCATGTGCTGTAATGCACTGTACAAGTTGGTATATGTATACATGGTAATGTTGTAAATATCAAATTATATAAAGTAAATTCGGTAAGTGAGTTAAGGGGGGAGTGGGGAGTGAATGAATGGAATGTTGGTGTGCTGGTGATTTGTGGAACTGTTTTCATGTGGCTCTGCTCATTTCTGGTGGGCAGATCCCAAAGATGGGAAAAGGTGGTTGCTCAGCAACTCCCTGAGGCTTAAGTTGTAGGTTCCTGTAGTTATTGTCTCTGTGATGCCTGGTCATGTGCTGTAATGCACTGTACAAGTTGGTATATGTATACATGGTAATGTTGTAAATATCAAATTATATAAAGTAAATTCGGTAAGTGAGTTAAGGGGGGAGTGGGGAGTGAATGAATGGAATGTTGGTGTGCTGGTGATTGATTGGTGGAGAGCATGAGGTAACAGCATTTTAAATAGGAGTGTCAGTTAGAGTCAGTTAGTGAAGGAGTTAGTGTTAGAAAGTGCAGGGATGAGTTGTTTGTTATTTTGGGAATAGAGATTGAGGGAGGAGTAGAGAATAGGATAGATATAATAAAAATAGAAACAATGACATCAGTGCTTTGTAGAACACACAGAAATACATCTCATTTACCGTTTAAAAGTTTTATTGATAAATAATTGTTTATTTTCAAAACGTACAGAGTGGCATCTATCATTCAAGATAATCAATGTGAGATAAAAGGTATATTGTTCGGAATATATGATGTCAGCAGTGGGAAAATCAGTTTTTCCTTCATCTGGGCTTAAAGGTGTACAAGGGGCAAGGTTTGAAGTGATAGATAAACCCCTTTGTATACCACATACATACCCATAACCTTAGGGAAAGGATCCCTAGGGGAGGGGAATGACAGTCTCCTATCTAGTTTGAGAGAGAGAGAAAGAGAGAAAGAGAGAGAGCGCTGACGGATGAGAATATTTATTGAAATGTGATACTAAGTATGGCCAATATGACACACATACCTTCCATTTTCATGTGATCTAGGTTATAAAGTCTAAGTGTTTACCTATTATCTAGCTTTTGTAGGGAACTGAGTTGGCTGAGCCTGGAGATTAAGACAGTGGAGGCCTTGTTATATGGGGTGGAGGGTAGGCTGACCATATGAAAAGGAGGACAGGGTTCCTGTATCTTTAACAGTTTCATAGAAAAGGGAATTTCAGCAGGTGTCATTTGTATATAAGCAGAACCTGGTGAAATTCCCTCTTCATCACAAAGTTAAAGCTGCAGAAGCCCTGCTCTCTTTTGAGTGGGTGACCATATGAAAAGGAGGACAGGGCTCCTGCAGCTTTAACTGTTGTGATGAAGAGGGAATTTCACCAGGTTATATATGCATACAAACAACACCTGCTGAAATTCCCTGTCCTTTGCAATTGTTAAAGATACAGGAGCCCTGTCCTCCTTTTCATATGGTCACCCTAGTGGAGGGGGAAGATGCGCAGTCATCCAGTTCTACTGGATTCATCACTGCTGGGTCAGACCAAGGTTCCATCTATTCCAGCATTCTAGCACATGGGAAAACCCCAAGTAGGGCATGACTGCAGCAGCACCTTCCTGCTTGTGTTCCCCAGCAGTAGGGAATTCAGGTGCTGATAGTGGCCACCAGGAATATTTTTCATTAACTTTCCACAATGAAAAGGCGCTTAGCATTTTTGTTGTGTATCATTCCTAGAGACTATTCTGCTGAATGGGAAGTGTTATTAAACTACAAATTGATTTATGGTTGATACTGTTTTAATATTAATTAGCTTTTTGTTTTGTTTTACATTTTGATACATTTTTAAGTGTTGTTATATTGATTATCATTCTCATCTTTTGTATCCATGGGGTTGCTGATTCTCATTTTAGTTGTGAGCCAATTTCCCTCAGGAAAGAAGCTTGCAACATAAGCATTGGAACAAAAACATTTATTTCTTCACAACTTCAAGGCTCAATTTCAGTGTGCTTTATGTGGGCCTGTCCTTAATCACTCTTTGGAAACTTGAACTGCTGAAGAAGATGGGCCACCTGCTTTCTGAGTGCATTGGGGCACAGGCAACACATTACACAACTTGCTCAAAGTGATGTACAGGCTCCCTCTTGTATTCTGGGTACAATTGCAGGAGCTGGATTTAACTTTTTATCTAAACTTTTGGAGACCTTAGAAGTTGTCTTCTGTATTCATGAGGAACTTGAGATGAGCTAGGAATCTAGGATCCCCCATTTATTTAACCAGCAATAATATGTACCCCAACACGATATCATGTGAACATGAAAACGGAGACACATTCTTCCCGGCTGCCTTGTAACCTTGAAACTCTCTTTCCTCATTAGGTTGCCAAAACCTAAGCCACACTATTTTCCCAAAGTGTGTTTTCAATTGGGCTGGCATTTAATGGCTGGGATAATTTTAATCCAGATGGTATGTGTATTGTTTAATCTATGTAAATATTATAAAATCCATCAGATTCAGATTCTGGAAATCTCAGTTATGACGTCCATCTTAAAAGATTTCTACAGAATGCAAGGCTGGCTCAAGGATGGACGGCCCCTCAGTTGAGCTCTCCTCCTACAGTGGTGCCTTCTAGGAGTTGTTGGGAGCCCTGGAACACCTACCTTGCTGGTGTGAGCAGGTCCAGCCAGTGTTCAGCTCCCCACAACACATGCCCTGGTAACTGACTTCCAGTTTGTTATCAAAAATAAAGAGGAAAGTAGGCTGGAGCTGGTAAAGTTTTTATTTTATTTTTAATGGTCCAGCATAGCCATCAGTGGTGAGCCTGGCGCCCTGGGAGCTGTCTGATAATGTTGCCCAGTAATGCCGGGCCTTTGTGGAACATCACATAGGAAAGCAATACGAAACCCAGTTGTATTGTTAGTAAAGCATTTTTTTTTGTCTTGGTACTCTTAAATATATGACATTAGGATGATGAAATCCTTGCAAACCCTTGTAGATTGGCTCATTAATCTGCTCCCACAAGGACTGTACTAATTAAGACAGTAAAGCAGGATGAGCCAGTTCTAAAATAAAACTATCAATCTTTCCAAGGTGATCATGTGTCACTTGCAACATTTCAGTTACAGGAATAGAAAAGAGTCATTGCATTGCCCCCCTATAGGACTTTGGTGACATGTCCCATTACAACCTAAAAGATCAATGGCTGTTAATTCCATGACAGCCAAGTATCAGCTCTTCTCCCATTGTTGGAAACATTTTGGAGAGTGGAAGAGGTGCCATGACCATGGCAGCAGATGGGTGAAATGGAGAAGGAAGAGGCAGCTGGTTGCAGCTGAAGAAGAGAGGGAAAAATGGGTTCCTACTTTAACCTATGGGGGAAATTTGTGAAAACAGATGTCTGGATAATCTTGATGGATAATCTTGATGATCTTGAACATCATTTGTTCATCCACCCCTATACAGCAGCCCCAATATGTCTCTTTGTTCCAAAGTAAGGAACAGGTCCTCATAAGATTTCCTGATGAGTAAGATGGCATGTCTAGGGACCACTGTAATTTCTTCCTCCCTCTCCTGCCAACCCTCTTAGGTGCTGCACTGAGTGCCCTGGCAGACACAACTGGGTCAGGTCAACACCGCCCAGGTCACCCAACCAGGCCTCAGTAAAACACTCCAGTTTGGGTCTTTCATCTGAGATTAAAGCTTGGATGAAGCCAGTCTTCTTACAGACCAAACTGGTGTTGAACAGCAGGACCATCAGGGCAAAAGTCCCAATAAATAAGCAACCAAGTACCTGAACTTTAGAGGGGTGATTTACTCATCTGTGTCCCCTCCCGATAACCCTGCTGGCAGCAAATCTCCCCCTCCCGATAACCACAGTTATCGGAGTGCCCTCCCTGTCAATACCCATAAACCCCTATAAAAAAGGGAATTCAGCCACATAAAGCAACCTATCTCAACAGTGGCAGAGACTCTACATGCCAACTACATGTAACAAGTATCAACAATCCACTCATTTCCTCACACGTGCTATCATTTGTGTGGTATGGCAGGTCTGCAAATGCCAGCCAGACGGCCACCCTGATCTGGTGACCCATTCCTTGCTACACCCAGCAGTCTTGATCCATCTAGGCAGATACCAGCACTTTAGGGTCCTCTGACAGTTGACGGAGCTCTCAAGATGGGAGGGACCAGAATACTACCACTAAGATGTTACAACCAGCAGTCTCAATTGAGTGGGTTCTATGTAGAATTCCACCCTTGTTTTACCTAACATGATATACTGAGTTGAATCTGGGGGATGCTGCTCAGGGAAACATCTGAGGAAAAAAAGTGAGTCTAATAAATTCAGCAGTCAAACTAAAGAGGCCTAAGAAAGCCCCCAGCTATGCAACTTAGGGGTGAAGCTCACTGGAGGTGGAATTCAGTGAGCAGTTAAAAGATATCCCAGGAGACCCAGGTGGCCTCAGTGGCTCGGAGCGCCCATTATCAACTTTGGTTGGTACTCCAGCTATGCCGATTCTTGGGTAGGGATAGCCTAGCCACAATCATTCAGGCACTGGTAACCTCACTATTATACTATTGTAATGCATTCTATATGGGGCTACCTATGTGTGTGGTTCAGAAATTGCAGCTTGTTCAGAACACAGCAGCTAGGGTGCTCACTAGGACACCAAGCTCTGTCCACATAAAACCTGTGCTAAAAGAACTGCACTGGCTGCCTGTTAGCTACCAAGCCATATTTATTTTATTTTATTTATTTGTTTATTTATTTATTTTATTCCATTTATATACCGCCCCATAGCCAAAGCTCTCTGGGCGGTATACAAGTTTATGTTATTATCCTATAAAGTCCAACAACTTGGAACCAAGATACCTAGGAGACCACCTTCCCCTATATACGCCCAGATGACATTTACGATCATCAGAGGAGGCCCTGCTCGTCATTCCAAGAAGAGCAGAATATTGTCACAAGGAGCCTTGATGGTGGGCCTTCTCTGTAGGGGCACCCACCTTCTGGAAAACCCTCGTGCAGTTCGGGAGGCAAAAAATACAATATCTTTCAAACACTTTCTGAAAACACATCTTTTTAGACAAGCCTTCTCTTGATTATAACTTTTCCTGGTTTTATGTGACATTTTAAAAATAAATAAATAAATAAAGTTTTAAATTCTGACCTCTGTATATTGTGGTTTTAGCTGTTTTAATTGTGAACTGCCCGGAGAGCCTTGGCTGTTGGGCAGTCTATGTAATAAATAAATAAATAAATAAATAGAAGAAAATGGATACAGCAGGGGTTAAATTGGTGGCCATGGATAATCAGCCACTGAAAGCAACAGGAGCAGTTTCACTTCAAATTAACTTGCGATAAATGCATACTTATCCACCATCCGATTTGAGCTTCTCCAGATGCTGCATACGCTGGCTCCTCAAGGGATATGGCCAAAGCCTAAACAAAATCCCAGGGAGGGAAATGCTTATGCTCTGAGCCATCAGAGCTGGGCAGAGACGAAAGCTCATGCCCCATCAAACACAGCCTGCCGAATGCTGAGCTGATACAGTATGCGTGATCACAGGGAAGGTAAAACCTCAGGCCTATCGAACACACAATCCACAGCAAACGCAAGCTCAAGTCTATGAAAAGCTTCCCAGTACTTTCCATGGCACAATCCTTAGAAATCCAGAGTCCAAATAGCAAGTGAGAGAGCATGTGCAGAGGACTTCCAAAATCACAAAACAGATGGAATCCAACAAGAGGAGTTTCAGCCCTTGTGTTGAAAGGTGATCTATAGCAAGGCTCTTCAGCCTTGCTCTAGTCATTATATACTAAGGCCTGGCCTAGTTAAAGCCACTTGCCATACAGGTCCTCTAATCTGTTAACCATGTCCATGTGCCAACAGGGCAGTACAGTTCAAACCCCTTTTGATGATGCTACAATGTGAGTGACACCCTCAAAGAGTGGCCCTCACCTTATCAAAACACTCCCAAGTTCCCAGAGAAACTAGCAGCTTCAAAGCCAAGACAGTGAGTACAGCAAGCAACATCCATGGGAAACTCTGATAGAGAACTGCTTGCACAGACATACCAAAACTATTCCTAATGAATAGGTATTCAATCAAGGCCTCCAGCCTTGATTGAATACCTACACATGACACCCAGCAAAAAACAATGCTCCTGAGTACCCTTCTTGTTGAAGTTGTCTTGTTCTGTGTATACTATGATTCAGCATGCTGCATGCTCTGCACATTAAGTCATTGATGCATGAGGATGAACACAACCACCCCATTTGTCATATGGTATATGAAGGATACCCAAACATTTTGGCCACTGGCTACATTTGAACTTTTGAGAGCGTTTTGTGGGTGTGCTCACAAAATGGCTCCCATGAGGGGTGCCTGCCCATTCCCAAAATGGCTGCCATGATGGGTGTGGCCAGTCACAAAACAACCATGTTTCAGAAAGAAACCTGGTGAGTCAATAAAAGAAATGATTAGCTCAAGAACCCAAACACAGGGCAGTGTTGGCATCTCAGTTCCAAAACGTAAAAACACTATTTTGAACCTACATTTTTCTGCTCCAGCAGCCTTTTCACAGAGAGTACAGTATTAGGCTCAGCGATAGGTTGGCCAAGACAAAGGTGGGTTCTGAGCACATATGACAAATCACATATTTGCTCCCACAAAGCACAACAAAAAGGCAATGGTCAGAGAAACACACATACAGCAGAACACACATCACACCAAAAACAAGCAAACAAATCAGCCACCACACTACATTAAAAACAGTAACAGGGAACCAGCCACCCCCCAACACACACATAGGGATGGGTGAAAAAGTGAAGTTTGAGCTCACCAAATTCTAAACATCAGCTTGTGACTCATCACCCACCTGATTTATGTTCACATTTGTCATCACTTTTTATTTTGCACAAATGGGGAAATTGTGCAAACGGAACAGCCATCAAACATGAAAGTTGTGCAAGTTTCCAAATTTGCATAAATTTTCCCCATAGATTAAAGCAGAGCTGATTTAGAAGTTTGCACAAATCGAGTAGGAAAAGTGGTGCAAATAAAATGTGAGCACATGTTTCATCATTTGCACGCACATTCACCAGGTATAGGCTCACACTTTCGCTCACATTCAGGGTTGCAAACAGGACAGGTTTACATCCATACAAACACATACAGCAAAACCGAACACTTTCTCCCAATCATCCCTATAGCCTACTATAATGCTCCCTACCATTCAGCTTACATTCTTTTCCCCCTCAGCAATTGGGGATGTTTTAGAAAGAAAGAAAACAGCACTGGCCTTGGGCATCCACCAAGTTTATTTTCTGTTTTAGCTTCTGAGGTTCCAGCAGCATTCTTGGAAATAAATGTGATGTGATGCCGGAGGCTGGCACTTCACTTCACAGCATGTCAGTCTCCCAGTTACCTAAAAAAAAATCCTTAAAAGTTTATGAATATCAGGATGGTCAGAGAGCTCATCAGGCACCAAGGGAGATTTTTGGGACAAATTGGTGTCCACTGGCATCACTTAGGTGACTCCAGCTCTCCTCTTTCCTATAGTTAGGAACAACTAGAATTTAGCAAATGTGGTACTTTTAGGTCTTAGAACCTTTAATAGCAACAGGCTGGACTATAGGGTCTGTTCATGTAGGGCATCTTCTGATATGATAGCCGTGTCATCCCTTTTGTTGATGCTGTCTAAACACTCTACACATTCTACAATGCAGGAATGCTGCCTCTAATTATGGAGATGTTTTTGCCTGCTTTGTAGATAAGGACGCACCAAGATTTGCACTAAAGCAGGATTAAAAATCCCTCTACTTTTCACTTGAATGGCTGAATTTAGCCCACTTCATACTCAATAACTCTACAGGGGATAACTGAATTCTTTCTCAGAAATGTTTGGGCAACGATTTCCCAACTTTGGCAGAGAATAGAATTTTAAATGAGTCTTTTGTTTCTTTATAAGCCTATTTCCTTTTCATTTGTATCAAACCAATTGAAACTGGTTGATACTCAATAGTAATTCAGGGACAGGCTGGAACGGTCTGAAGTGACAATAAAGTAATTTGGACTATTTGGAATATATTCCAGCTTCCTGCTACTGGCGAAAACTGGTTCAGGCAGGTTCAAACTGCCTAGATCAAAAGGGCTGAAATAGATGTAAAGCATTTTGAACATGTTGGTTTGGTGGCACTACACTGCCTTCCATTTTACTTCTCATTTTATGTAGGGCCTGTAAGTTGCAGAAAAAGAAAACAACACTAACATTTTGTTGAATTGTATATATCAGGGATCAGGAGCCTGTGTCTTTCCAGATATGGATGTATTACAACTCCCAGCACTACTGGCCATGTTGACTGGGGCTGATGGGAGTTGGAGTCCAACAACATCAGTTGAGGGCACAGGTTCCCCACATCTGTTGTATACCTATGTTTGAACCATCTTTACCTACCAGGGAAAGTTCTCATTTTCTGTTGCCCGGTAAATCTCAACTCCCCCCCTCCCGTAATTTTGGTTTTGGGAGAATTTGAGGATGCTTTTTAAACTTGTTCTTGCAGGTTGCTATCTGTAGGTTTTATCTCCCACCCCTATACTCTACCCATGCAACTTTGCAGGCATGAGTCATGTCCCCAGGCAACGGCCCTGTTGTGGGCTCTCTTGCTTCTCACATTGGCATCTGCTGCCGAGCAAGTCTGGGGTTCATTTTGCCCCTCCATCTCTCACATGCTGGGTATGTAAGAAGAGGAGCAAGGGCAGCAACATCTCTTGCTAAACACTCACCAGTGCACTCTAATAACATTAATGTCCCTTGTCATTGTGCCTACATAGATGTATACAGTGCCCATTACTAAAAATGTAGGCCAACATACTGAGGGGCAACTCTTGTAAAATGGATGCTCTTCCTCTCAGAGGGCAGAGAAGCAGAGAAATTGGTAGCTCAAAGTCTGAAGGCGAAGGTGAGAGACGGTTGCCACGCCCCCAGCTGGCTCAAACCAAAGGCATATCTAGTCCAGAATTCTGTTTCAAACATTGTCCAAATAGATGCCCAAGGGTCAGGGAAGCCCATGGGAGGACATGTGGACAACAGCCCAACTCTGCTGTTGTTTCTCAGCAACTGGTATTCAGGTATACGTTTATCCCACTTTGCAGTGCCACCTCCTCCACTGCTAAGAGAACGATTGGTGGCTGCTCAGGAAAGCCCACCCTCTTCTTCAGGGTTCCATCCTCTACAGTGGCTACAGAATTTCTGGACCCTCCAGTGTCCAGACAAGACACAAGGAGGATAAGGAGAATGACCTTCCATTGTTACTTATGCTACTAGTCCAAGTGATTGGTAGCATGCAGCTGCTTACGTGGATTGGTAGTGACTGGAATCACAGCTGGAAATATTTATGGAAATTGTGATTTGGCAAAATCGTGGCACTAAATAGCACAATCTGCATAAAAATGCAGGTGTGAAGGACCATTTATATTTGTAATTTTGCACAAATTGCACTATTCATGGCCATGGATTTGTGCAAATTCCAATTTGCACAAATTCTGGTTTGCACAAATTAGGATTTACAAACAGGGAACCACAAGCTTGCCCAACTCAACACTGAATTGAGCCAGCTCAGGTATCTGCGAGTTGGCATCCGGGGGCCAAGCTGGCAATAACTCATCAAGCTCACCAAAGCGGATTCCTCCAACTTCTCAACCCATTTGTACTGGCTGCTTGTATGTTTCCAAGCCCAGGTCAAGAGGCTGGTTTTAACTTATAAAGCCTTACATGGCTCAGAACAGCAATACCTGATGGAGCACTTCCCCCGGTAACTGGGTTTTGTTTTTAGCTGTTTAAAATAATTGTCCAGATTTTGTATGTTAAAGTTTTAATATTATGTTTTTGTTATCTGGTATTTTTGAGTTGTGAGCTTTGGCTATTGGGTGGTATAGATATGTAATAAATGAAATAAAAAGAGTGACTCATGAGCCTCAGCAGATCCTCATCTATAACCACTATAGATACTAAGCCCCTCTCTCTTAATGTACATGTGTGCTGGGAGGGTGAGAAATGCATCTTGTCTCTAGTGCACAAGGTGCATGTGAGGACATTAATTTTGAAAGTGCAAAACATTATTATTATTATTAGTAGTAGTAGTAGTAATAGTAGAAGTAGTTGTATTTGTATCCCACCTTTTCCCCAATACAGGGATGCAAGGCAGCTTTACAAAATTAAACATATACAATTGAAACATATAAATAGAAATACTCAAAAGTTAAAATATAATTAAACCTGCTTTAATATTAAAACATTTAAAACATTTAAAATACAAATAATCATTTTAAAAAATCCAAGGCATAAACAGGACAATGATACAGAATTTAGTATATCATTAACCAAAAGAACCGAATCCAGGACAGGGCAAGCTACTACAGAATACATGAACATACTATTCACTCAGCAAGAACAGAAGAACCTCTAGCAGTTTTCACAGTGGAGAGGAGCTCGGACAGTGAATCTTGGTGAAAGAACAGGGATGACACTTGCGGACCATGAGATTGTTTTCATCTATAAAATGGTGATGGGTACATAACTTAGTCTGAGAGAAACATACATGTACTATCTATTTGCAGTTTAATTCCAATAGATTCATGGTGACATCACCTTGAGGAACATCTTGAGGCATAGTTTGGCAAATGCTGGGGGCCCTGACATTTCTCTCTACTGGGCAAGTGTAGCCCCTTTCCTTTCCCCCTCTTGCAGGCAGCTCCTGAGTGCCACCATTTGAATTCCCCTACAATGCCCATTGGCTCCAAGGCTAAGGTAATGTTGTTCTGGAGGGATACTGTATTGGGGCCAATTGTATAGGGGTGTTCAAATGGATAATCATTGTAGGCAATAGCAGCTGCCAGCACCCCTCTTATTGTTGTCGGGCTGATGCACCCTGTCACTGGCCCATACTCTCCATCAACCCAAATTGTAACCATGCCTATCTATCTATCTATCTATCTATCTATCTATCTATCTATCTATCTATCTATCATCTGTCTATCTATCTATCTATCTATCTATCCATACACACACACACACACACACACCCTGTCTCCATCCCTTCTATCTGCTGTCTGGTAAGCCTTAGCAATGGAGAAGAGAGAGAGACAGTGAGACGAGGGCCAATGATGAGGTAGAGGGAAAGAAGAACAACCTAGAGATAACAGGATAGAGGATATGGAGGGGACAAAAACTGAAGGCGTGCACAGAACCTGTGGGAGGCACAGAGTGCACCTCAACCTGGAGTCAAACCTGTCAAGAGCCTCCTCAATGCTGACTATCACCTGTGTCCACCCAGGTGTTTTAAAATCCAGTACTTTCATATATGTAGACAAAATATATTGTAGAACTAGTAATATGTCTATCATTGCATATCTGTCATTGGGTGGATCAGAGAGATGGAGGTTCAAATACAGCAGGGCATCCAGCAGTTGTAATGTATCTCTGTGCATTCTGTCTAAATGACAAGTGATATACTTGATTTTACTGGATAAATGGATAAGCAATAGGAGTGTGCTCTCTGCCCTGGAATTACCTGAGACCGCAAACATCCATGGGGCATTTGGTCTTCCAGTGCAGGGATTGGCCACTTCTAAACCAATATAATCATTTTGGGGTGGAGACATGCCCCATAGGAGCATCTAACGTCTCCAAAATTATCTGACTGTTTTTCAGGCATCAATGCTGTGTTTGTGTGTGTGTGTGTGTGTGTGTGTGTGTCTCATTGAATATCTCCATATTTGGAAGACACTGAGTGGGGTGAGGGTATATTGACATTGTGGCTAACCAATATTCATTAGCCACACTTGTCTTCCTGTCCCCCCCTCTAATCACAGAGTTTTGTCCTCCTTGTCTGTTATCATTTGAGTATGTGTGTGTGTGTGTGTATGAGAGAGAGAGAGAGAGAGAGAGAGAGAGAGAGAAAGAGAGAGAGAGAGAGATTTGCAGCCAGGAGGCAGCAGCCATTTTTTTTGGTCCGCTATTTTCTAAGCTCTTTCTCCTTCTTAAAATTGTTAAAACTCCTAGTGTGCTGTGTTTCTGTAGTTTATTCCCTCCCCACTGAAAAATCTTTTTAAAAAACTAACCCTACTAGTGTGTGAGTGTGTGTTTGGTTGGTTTATTACTCCTATTATTAGCATTGGCTGGCTGGGCTTCCAATCCAGGGGATGGGGCGCATCTACCGCCTCCTCCTCCTCACCTTGTACTACCTCCTCTTTGCATATAGGGGGAAGTTGTTGTTGCTATGACTCACTCCAATGTGCCTGACAGTGCGGGGGGGGGGGTGTCCCTCACCTCCTTCTCCTCCGCATTCTGCAACCCTCTGCTCCTGTCAGTGTCCTCTCTGAAGATAGGCAAGCTGTGTGCTGCTGTTGTGGGATTTATTAATATTTATTTATTTATTATAGTGCAAAACGCTTTTAGTTTTATCCCATTGCTTCATTTCCCTTTCCCTCTCCCTTGCCATACAGATCAAGGCACGACAGGTGACTGAGAGGACATTTGATGTCAGTCTTTAAAAATTTCCTATAAATCACTGCATGCAAGAAACTGCTCCAAATTTGGCAAGCCTAAAGTCCTCTTTAAAAGATGTCACTGTGCCAATTTCCATATGTGTATCTTTAAAACTGAGAGAGCTGTGAACATTTCTGTTTATTCCCTTTGACAAGAATATACCAATTACCTGAAAATAGTGTGTTTTTCACCAAACCACACAGCAGAGCGGAGAGAGGGACCCACTCTGGAAATCAGGGCAGAAAATGCTTCAATGGAGCTCCACCCCAAATTTCGGGGTGGAGAAGACTCAGTCTGCACACCCCTAATAAGCAATACTAGTGCACTGCCCCCAAAAAAACTGCCACAGTTTTTTGAGTGTTCTGATTCAATTTACTAGAAAAGAAATTGCTTTCAAATAGCAATTCAAAGGAGAAGAAAATTTCAGGAAAGTTCTCATGAGTTGGGTTCAGGTTTCTTGTGTTTAACTTACTTAGGAGGTGGGTGAGCAGTGTGCATGAGTATCCTGTCTTTTATTTTACAATCTTCTCTTGAGCAGCCTATAGCCTCTTCATCTTCTCACACTTCAATTAAAGCCCAGGGGAAGACATCGTGAAGTAATTCCACTCATTTCAGTTCAGGAATGGCAAGCAGCCTGGGAGGCTACAGAGCAATGGAGAGATGTGTGTGTGTGTGTACACACACACACACACACACACACACACACAGAGCATCCTCGCTTGCCTCTCAGTTTTTGGGTAAGCAAATAACAAAACAAAAACACCACAAAATTAAATTACCCTGAAAAAAGGCCAAAACAATGGAAACCTCTTTTATGCAGAAGCAGATTTTGACACAGCAGTAGTTCCTCCTGCCAGTTACACTTTCTCCCACATTATTATTTGTATTTTTTTTAAAAAAAACAAAAACACCCAAGTTCTCATTCATGAAGACATTTCTGCATTTTGATAAGTTCTTCAGTAGGTGCAGCTTTTCCTAGCATGGGGAAAGGAACATGTTGCACCAACTTTACCATGTAGGTAGTAAAGATGAAGACCGGGCCAGCACAAAAGGGAGGGGGAGAGGGAGAGAGGGAGGGGGAGAGGGAGGGGGAGAGAGAGAGAGAGAGAGATGGCAACCCTAATTCACCAACACAAACATGGCTGATATCCTGATTCAGGAGGTGTCAGATCAGAGAGGCTAGAAACCAGCAAATGTTATAGTCCAGGCACATCGGATCCCATGGTAGCTTGGGAATATAAATCTAGGATCTGGAGTGCACACATTGTTCAAGGAACCCTCTGCCTGGAACTGAAGGCATTCAAGCCTAAACATTCAAATGTCTGCTGGCCATCAGTCAACTGAGGGAAGGTCTACTCACAAGGAAAGTCTTGCTCAATTTTAACACAATGGAGGCTCCAGAAATATGTATCCCCCCCCCCCGCATTGTTGAATTGGGGCCTTTGTGACTGCCATTTATGTAACAGGTGAAAGGCACAATTTCTGGAGCCTCCATGGTGTGCAACAACTGAGGATTCAGAAATTGAGCATTTCCCTCATTGGGTAAATGGTGGCTGTAAAGGCCCCATTTATGCAAGAGCAAAGGTGTGAACACTCCATTTGCGCCTTTACTCTTGCATAAATGGGGCCTTTATGGCTGCCATTTATGCAATGGGGAGAAATCCTTAATTTCCGGCATGAGGGCAGATGGCTGCTGAGTGCTCATTGTGCCTCACCAAACCTCAAAAGAAGCTTCCATGGCCTAATGCGCAGGGAGGCTGGCAGCAGTGAGTGAGTATCTGATGATGGGTGAGTCTGTCCATCCCTACTCAAAGCCCCCTGCCTGCATGGATGGATCTATTAGACTTGCTTGCTCCCATATTTGATTGGGGGTGGGGGACTCAAGTTCTTGAAGATAAATAAGTGTATGAATCTTGGTAAGTTCTTCTCACCAAAGAACTGGACTAAATGCTTGCCTGTTCCTAGTTCACATGACAACATTTAAATATAGGACACATTATTTTACAATGAAATATTTGCACAGTGGGATGGTGCAAGCTAATATGTAAAAATGGTTGCAACTAAGTTTCAGTGATTAGCATCAAATATATAGCATCAAACATTACATTTACATACCCACATAGATTACATTTACATATAATTGTTCTCATTGTACTGCACTCATCATAAATACCATTTGATAGTCACCAAATAAGCCCTATATCACCTGTCTTGTGTGGTTATTTTGTTTCACAGACACATTGTATATTCATCCCTTCCACATTATTACTTGTATGTAGAGATGGGTGAATGAGTGATGTTCAAGCGCACCAAGATTCCCAAACATCAGCTCACTGCTTGACTAACCTCAATTTGTGCTCTCGTTTGTGCTCGTTGTTCATTTTGCACTAACAGGAAAATTACAAAGTGAACAGCTACCAAACACAAAGGTTGTGCAAACAATTCTCAAAATAGTACAGATTTCCAAAATTGCACAAATTTCCCCCTTATAGACTAAAGTGTGGGTGATTTAAAATGTGTGCATTTTGAGAAATTTGTCACAAAGGGGAAGCAGACCTCTGCATTTCAGGCTAATTCCCCCTTAATGCTTGCCAGGCCCTGCCCTTCAAGAAGACAGACGCCAGTAAAACCCTAAAAACATTATATTTTTGGTATCGAGCCAGTGAGTTTTGGTGGGGGGTTTTGGTTGAACTCTTATTCTGAATTGTGGCAACCTGATTTTGTTCAGGGGTCAAGGGGTGCTGTCCTGGTTCAGGTTTGTTTTATGTTCTGTTCTGCATTTTGGTTCAGCTTTGGGTTGACTCCTATTCTAAGAGCTAAAGCAAATCAGCAGAAGCCAAACATAATGATCCATTGCTGGGCTGGGCTACTGTACGTGAGGGAATCAAATATTTGAATGCCCCCAACATAATATATTATGCCTAGAAAATGTTCATATCAGGGGGAAAGTCTAGTTTAGAACCTTCTATCTGACACATTCATTTCATGTGTTTAGGAAGTATTTTATGTCAGGGTCAGGGACTATCTAGCATTCTATCTCCCTACCTTCATTTTGAAATGGTACTACCCAGCAATGAATATATCATTTGGGGCCTCTTTTCCTCTGCTTTATCTCCCTAGGTTGAGAGCTCAAACCTAATAATCGGGCAAAATTCCCTTCAGAGCTGGAACAGATTTGCATATTCCTCCAGATAGGAACAAAAGGTCTGCAAGGCTAAAGAGAGAGACTGTCATGGAGCTGGGATAATATGCAAAGTCACCTGGTGGTCTTTTCGACTTCAGTCTACTTATTAGACTGCCTTTCCCCTCATAAATATATCCCCTCATAGAATGTCTGAATAATATCCACCAATACCAATGACATTTGTGACTGAAAATGAACATCTAGCAAAACAATGACTTCCCTCCTCTCCCCGCCCCCAGGTTATGAATTTACCACTTTATCCAAAAATTAATCTGAATGTAAACTAGAGAATAGTCCGAGTATGTTTGAATGGTTTTCCCCATTTCTTTCTCTCTCTCTCTCTCTCTCTCTCTCTCTCTCTCTTCCCCTCCTATTTGACTTTGTACATTACTATTGATATACTTTTTCCTTAGAGGAATGCCTATCAACCTATCAAATAGTGCTTTGGCGAACTTTGCAATTACCTGGTTCAACATACAAATTTACCTCGGCCAAAATGCTCAGCTGTGTTACAAATTGAGCATCATTCCCCTGAGAAGTTCCTCTACAGCTTGGAAGGTAAAATAAGATCCAGCAGCTGTGTAAAAATGTGTCTTACGATGAGGCCAGAAGTCACCCTATCGTGTGCAGGTGAGAGACACTGCAGAAGAGAAAATCCAAGAGGTAAGAAGTAGGGATGTGCAAGGATTTCATTTCCATTTGCTTAAGACCAAAATGTGTCCCGTTCTCACCCCTGAACATGAGCACAGTTTGTGAGCAAAGTATGCACATTTCTGAGCTGCCAATGCTCATTCACAAAATGAATGATACTCTCCATGATGTTTCTAAAAACAATACTGTACTATCATATTCAGAAGTGGTTAACAAAATGCAAATCTTCAGGCTTCCCTGGTTCCAATATTTTCAAATACATTCCATTGTAACTGCACTGAAAACCAAATACAAATTGTTTCATCAAGGAAATAAGAATAAACGGATAATAATATGTTTTCCGAAGAAAGGACTTATAGGTGTGTGGTATAAAATTCTTATTAATTTGAACCACAAAAAAGCAAGGAAATGAGGCATATGAGGAAAAGATCTGTGGAGATCAATTTAAATAGAAAAATGGGAGTGGATCTGGAGAACTATCCCAAAGGTGTTAATAACTTCACTAAAAGAGAACTATATTAAAGTTATGCTTCAGTGGTATCTTACCCCATATCAATTAAGTACAATATATAAGAATTGACAAAAAAGAGCTGGAGGGGTTGAAAGGTGATATTGTCCATGTATTTTGATCTTGTGCTCATATAAAAAGAATACTAGGAAATGGTTTTGCAAAATATTTATTAAATGACAGGACAGATGATACCAATGGATCCACTGTATGTTTGACATGGCTATGTTAAAGACTTAAATTTAACCTGTGATTTGGAGCTTATTGATAATCTTCTAACAGTTTGTGAAATATTGATAGCTTTTTTTCAGGAAGAAGACCAAGATCCCAACTAATGAAGATTGGTTCTAGAAGAAATTGATTTATTTAAGAAGATATAAAGACCAAGGCTGTAAACAAGTTTATTCAGAACTGATCATTTTCATAATGTATTGGAACTAGAGCTGTGCCGAAAATTTCGATTATTCCATTTGCAGTATTTCATTGAGAATGGGGGGGGGGGTTGAAAACTCTAGCAAAAGAGGCTGGGAGAGATGAGAATTTTGGACTATTTTCTAGTTGGAGAGGGGACAGTTTTTTTACATACCTTTTGAAGTGTGGGTGATTTTGAGGGGTCTTCCATTGTTGTTGTTGTTGTTGTTGCTGTTGTTTTAAAAAACACCCCCAGTTCTTGCAGTATCCCAAGAGTTCTTCCTAAATGCTATTGGAGAGGGTAAGGTCACGTGGTCTCCAACAGTCATTCAGGAAGAATTGCCAGGATCCTCCAAGTACTGGGGGGGGGGGGGTGTTTCTTTTTTATATATATTAGAAAGAAGATCCCTAAACAACCCGCTACATTTTAAAAAGGTATGTGGAAATGCTGCCCCCTTCCCCAAAGAGAATTTTTTTTAAAAAAAATCACCCCCTCCCTGTGAAAGGAGAGAAAACGTTCCTGAAAATAGGGGGCAGGATTTGGCACAGCACTCATCAGAACTCTAAACTCTAAGTTCAAGTCCTTATGTTATGTTCCCAATATTGTACACTTCCTTTCTTTTCTTTACCCTTTCCTTGTTACGATTTGTGAAAATAAGAATAAAAAAGATTATTATTTTCACACTTTAGTCAGTGGAAAGAAAGTACACATTTGGATGTGAAATTATTTTTAAGTGCACACTCAAATGTGCTTCCTCTCCATTTGAATGGCAGGGAGGGAAGCTTGCACTTGGGAATGGGAATGATTCTCATTGATTCTCCCATCCCTAGCGAGAAGGCAATTTCCCCTCTTCCATTTAGCGGCCTTTCCACCCCCCTCAGATTTTGCCCCCACAGTATCTTGCGGAAAGTGTAGGGTGTGAAATAATGAGACGAGACAAGAATATGGATTTTAAAAACAGGGCCACTTTTATTATAGATCTGCAGTATGGGAAAACCTATGCGGACATCCTTTCAACAATGGGCGAGCCAATCACCCCCTAAGGGGTGGCATGATTCCGAACGCCACCCCCCAGGCTTGCCCCTTTTGGGGTAGGGAGACCTTCCGATGTCGACCCCTCCTCGCGCCGTTTAGCTCCGAGTGGGTGAGAAAGGTTAGCCTCACAGGTAACCCTTATCCCTCCAGCTGCCGCTGTAAAGCTCACAGCTGAGGGCCCTCAGGCATCACCTATCACCACAACAGTGCCTGTGAAAGGTCGCCGACCCTAAAAAACACTCCGGATGTCCGCAAAAACCTGCCATTAAATTGTGACCAATTATTATGACCAGATCAATTTAATTACTACTCCTTACCTGTCTTACAGTGTGAAGTAGGCAGACTCATAACATAAGGCTGATTATGAGCAAAAAATTCCTGCTTGGCCCTCCTAGTGAGCGACCAGCGAACCCACACTGCCTACAGGGAGGGAGGGAGGGAGGGAGCCGCGAAAGAAAGACGAGAGGCCGCTGGGAGGGGTGAGTTCCTTAAATGCTCGCAGCCCCCTCCCAGCCGCAGTGGCCCCATGGAGGAGCCTGCCAATGGGAGGCTCACTCGCCCCCGTCTCCACCCCCACACCGCAATCTCCCTCCTGCGTCCAGGCAAGCCAGGCGCAAAGAGGGGTCCCTTTTAACCACATCTTTACAAAGTAGTGGAGCTGCTTTCCCACATGAGTTTGCATACAGATGGGTGAGAATTTCATTTGGTTCATTTTTTGAATAGAACTTCCCAAATGTGCATTTTTTTCATAAGCAGGATGGGAATTCCCTGATATTACAAGTATTCAAATGTAGAAGAAAGCAAAACTGACAGATTCATGCAGCCCTAGAGATAAGACCCCAAATCTTTGGATTGTTTTTGAAAAATTACCCAAATTCTTCCATCTTTTTTCCCTTCCGGAGAATTTGGGTAATCTTAAAATTAATCGGAGAAGAGCTTTGGAAAAGCCACTCACCTGTAATCAGCACTAGCACCTTGAAATGTGCAAGGACATGGACTGTCAGGCAATGAAGAGTTTTCAAGGCAGTGGAAAGAAAATACGATATCTGAAGCTAGTACCAGATAACAATTGGCTAAACCCAGGTAACAAATGTGACTGATAGCAGCTGCTATCAATCACATGTAATATAATATGATTAGCTATACTTGTTTGTTACACGATTACAATAGAGCTAAATGAAAAGGCAGAATGCACGAAATGCCTGTATTAATACCATGGGGGAAGGGGAATAGAGCAAAGACCTCCTTTTCTAAACACATTCATGGTAGCAAATAATGTGAACTTCCCATTGATTTAAACTGTGAAGTAGGACATGCATTTGAAGTGAACTGTATATCTTTGACACCCGAATTATTCTGAAATCTTTAGGCTCCTCACATTTGAATAGAAGTGTTGTGTCATACTATCAAAGGAAAAAGAAATTACAAAGTCTTTTAACTTTCAAGCAGTTAACAGGGGCTGCTAAGACGCTCTGTAGGCTTAAGGAAGTGTTTGCTTTTGGGGCGAGATTATATTTTATAGTGACTTAGTTTCAGTAATCTTAAAAAAACCCCCGACTCCTTAGCATCTGAAGCGAGGAAGAGATTCCTTTCACTGACCTTCTAAAACAGCAACATTTTAAGCAATTGCTTCTGGCTGGTATAAATGGGGCTTTTAGTCCCTATTATTGATAAGGAATATAAAAATAGTGTAGGATTTTGCCTGGTATTAAGAGAACATTAAGAAAAAAAAGATTAGTTGCAGCATTTTTATTTTTATTTTATTTTTGTGCTCAAGATGCTTCTAGGACTCTATTATGGATATGAAGGAGAATCTATTCCACTTGATTTAATACGGTCTTTTTGAAAACTTAATCTGTTTCCCCATAGTCCCTTTTAAGCAATTGTTGCACCCTCTGTTTTTCAGGTTACAGAGTGCCTTCTTCACCACTGCTTCTGAACTTATAAAATGTCAAGATAGCAGATGCCTCCTGTAACCTTGAAAAGGCATGCAGAGTTGTGTTCAGATGTGTAATGTACACATCTTGGTTCCTGTGAATGGCTAAACTGTTTCTGACATTTCGCAGTTTACTGGCCAGAGTTGCAAACTGGATCCTCATGTTGTACATGGCACTTTACACTTCTGATTTATAAAGCAGTATCACTGATAGCGGACACTGATACAATATCTCATTTTGGGGGCAAAATATGTGGATATTTATGGGCTCATTAATTGCTAACTGGTATATGTGACATTATTAGTGTATTGGCTGGTGAAGTCCCAAGAGCACTGGAGTATGAATAGTGGAAATGGAATGACTTGACTCTGCTGAGTCTGTTGTGGGTGGAATGAGGGGGAATAAAGGGATGAGACACGTATGTATGGTAAAAAAATAATAATTGGGTGACATTCGTTCAATCAGATCTGCAAAGGAATAACTGGGTGGGTAACTAAACTCAGCCAACAACTAGCTAGGCAATATCAGGTGAAAACATTCCATTCCTATTGTTGTTCGCATTTACTTTTAGCAGTCAGGGTCCAGCACATCTGACAGAATACCTTCACCCCTAGGACCTTTAGGTGCTAAATCTCCTCAGGATGTCCTACTCCACACTCCCTTGTTGGCCACACCAGCAACAGCAAAAGCAAATCACTTGAGAGAAAGAAAAAGGTTAGCAAAGAGCAGAATGTGACAATCATCCCAAAACAATCCTGTGAGCAAGCTTAATTCTGTGGCCTAACATTTTACAGAAATATCAGCTTCGGTGACAGGAATCGTAAAGGGAACATTGGCTTGGCTTTAGGGGGGCAGGAAGAGGAAGAGGAAGAGGAAGAAGAAGAAGAAGAAGAAGAAGAAGAAGAAGAAGAAGAAGAAGAAGAAGAAGAAGAAGAAGAAGGCTTAAAGCTCTTACTGCCAGTAACTGAGCCCTAAGAGAGGCATTTCAACTTTATAGAATGGGGGAGGGAGCTGTAAAAAGCTGAGAAACCAACAAAAAATGGGTGGTTGAGGTAAAGGGGGCAGATCCAGGGGAGGGGGATACAACTATCTGGAGAACCCAAGAAAGCTAGACTGGGATCCTAGGCGGGTGAAATTTGGCCCCTGGATCTGAGGTTCCACACTAGGTGTGTGCACGCCCAAAAATATTGTTGTTTATCGTTATCGCCATTTTGGACCAAAAAAAAATCATCTTCATTCATATTGTAGGTGAACCGTATCATCTTCACGATAATTATCGTGAAAAAACAATGTTTTTGCAGCCCTATTTTTAAAGACAAAATGCCTATAACTTCTGTATTTTAAAAGGTAGAGGCTTGAAACTTAATCACAGTGCTTATGGGGTATGCCTAAGTATGTGTATGAAATTAGAGATCGATCTCTACAACTCTCGATTTTATATGAATTTTTTAAAGATCGTTTCCATTCTGACAGGTCTGAATGAACGCACGTGACGAGCTGTCATTCTGATCTGTCAGAACTGAAACGATCTTTAATAAATTCATATAAAATCAAGGGTTGGAGGGATCAATCTCAAATTTCATACACGTACTTAGGCATATCCCTTAAGTACTGGGACCAAGTTTCAAGCCTCTAACTTTTAAAATACAGAAGTTATAGGTATATTTATATGGCAGTCTGATAAAATGATAAAATCGCCCGAATATTATTGTCTCCGATGATTGATTATTGTAGGTTTTTCTATCATATCGTCATCGTTAAACACATGCACGATAACGACCTAATCGTATCGTTATCGTACATTTTAACGTTATGATACACATCCCTATTCCACACCCTGTTGACTTAAGAGATGTCACCAAAAACTATCTGGAAGCAATATTCAAAGTGAATTTAGGAGCTCTTCTTACATCATCTCACCACCCCACACACAGAAAAATACAGATTCCAAAATAGTTCTACCTTCTTCTTTCCCTGATTGCCAGTAGGCCAACATTTTTCTGCTGAACCTGTGGGATATTCTGACTTCTTTTATTCTTTGGTGAAAACTTTTTCCTGCTTTTTACTGTTCCTGTTTTTTTATTATTAATGGTTGCTTCCAGATAAGGCTTTTTTTGTTTTGTTTTTGTTTTGTTTTTTGTTTTTTGTTTTTTTGCAATGACACATGAAATTTTACAGGTCATCCAGATGATTTTGTCTTCCATTTGGTACCCTCCTGCATTTTCCTACAACGTCTTTCTTCTTACCAGAAAAAAACTGCGAAGGAGGGAAAGACAGAACAGATGTGTGATTTCGTTTCGTTGATACATTGCTTTTATATGCTGCTTTAAATTAGTTTTCTTTTCTTTTTTTCATTCGAAACCCCCCTTGAAGGGAGCTTTATCAAAAGGCATCCTATATTTGATGATGATCATATATCAGTATTCATAATAATGTAAAGTTTGATAGTGTAGTAGCAGTTTTAACAATTATAAGGATTGCATGGATTTTTTATTTCTATTTCTTCTTCCACTTCCTCTTCTGAAGTTTATTTTGCAACTCTTAAGAGAACAGTAGGTTGGAAATGGAATGGAGAAGTCACTCAGATATAAAATGTACCTAGTACTATTTCAACCCAACTGAAATGTAAGATTTGTGTGTGGGAGGGTATCCTTTTATTTCCAAGTGACAGAAGTCTATTTCTGCAACCAAAGTGTACTTAAAGTAATACTGGTGAGATTGGTAAACATGAATGTGCTACAGTATGTTTGTACATGAAATAAGAAAACACTTCTGTTATTGATCTCCCCCAACCCCCCAGAATTCAGCTTCCAATCTGGTTGTTTGCACAGTGCCTTTTGTTAACAGTATGAATTGAGGCACCAGGGGATTCATCTAAGAACTTGCTTTCTGAATTTCATAGCGAGGTTACCAGTATAACAGTAGAGGTCAAAAGCTACAGGCATTAACAGAAGTCCATAACAAGTGTAAAAGTTTTTCCTTTTCTTTTTAGCTTAAAGTGATGTAGTCGGGTTTTTTTCTTCTTCTTCTAAAACTGTAAAGAACTAACTATCTGATGCTATGAGTTGTTTTGCCCAAAGAGTGGCTCAATGAGATTGGATGTGCACCTCCCAGGTGCATGAACATATGAAGTGAACTTATGCTTGTTTTGTGACTAGCCATCCCCAATGTGGCAGACATATTTATTTATTTATTTATACCCTGCCTTTCAACCAAGAAAATGGTGCTCAAGGCAGTTAAAAATAATAGTACCTAAAATTTTATTAATGGGCAGCTGTTTTACGAGAGTGCCAACACTATTGTCTCAAAATTTCAAATTTACCCATGTACCAAAAAGTTTGAGAAGCCCTACTTTATACTCTTATGCTGTTGGCCCATCTGGCCCAGAACAATTGCAGTGGCTTTCCAAGACCTCAGCCAGAAGTTTGTCTTGACCCTGAAATCATTGTCATTGGAACTGCTGGATTGAACCTGGTGCATTCTGTGTAACTGTTGCCCTGCTATCAAGCTATTACCTTTCCGTTGAGTGCAAATGATGGCACCAAGGGCAGCTTCCATTGTAATGCAAATACCAGCTTTGGTGCGTTGAATTTCGCCAAGACGGTGGCAGTGAGAGGGAAAATTATTTTCTCCCTTCCTGTTCCCCACAGTCTCGAAGCTGCTGAGGCTTCCTCACAGCTGTTATTGAAATAACAATGACAACAAAAGGTTATTCACACAATTGCCATCTTGTTCAGTTTTGTATTGGACACCAAGAGATCCAAACCCTGATGTCCACTAATCTGATTCTTTTCTGATCTCAGAGCCTGCCATGTTAACTTAAGAACATAAGAGCCTTCTGGATCTGACCAAAGGCCCATTGAATAGGATGGATGGACTCACCCACATCCAATTTGTCAGATGCTCACCCCATCGCCACTGTCTGCCCCTGCTTGCAGTGTGGCATGAACTCCTTTTGAGGCTTTGTATGTCTGCCTCCAATGCGTGCAAGAATGGAGGCTCCAAAAATTACATATTTCCAGAGCGTGAACGCAAAAACAAAAGTGGGATTGAAGGGCCTTTGTTTTTGTGAAGAGATTTGGGGAAGCTCCTTTATCGGTTTTGAGACTTCAGTGATTAAGAGTGCAACCCTATACATGTTTAGGCCCCATGAAATTCCTACTAGAATTCCCTAGCCAGCCATGCTCACTGTTGAATACTGGGACTTGTAGGGGGTTTCCTCTGTCTAAACATGCATAGGGTTGAACTCCAACATTGGTATCCTGCACACTGTTTAAAGCTTCCCAGCTTCTGAGGATTGGGAAGCTCTTTTCCAGTTTCTATACCCCAGTTTTTTAAACAGGAGGACATTCTCCCCCTTTATTTCAAGATAACACTTTGCTTTTTGAAGTTATTTTAAAATCTTTTAAATGCACGCAAGACAACTGATAGGTAAGAAAGTGGGGGACAGAAAATAATCTCCTCTGCTTTTCTTCTTTGAATGAGCCATCTTTGTGGTGGGTGAATACTGGGCTCTTTTTAAAGCTGTCAAAATGTAAACAAATTGACTGTGTGCCACTGAGCATCATTTAAAAATATGCTTGCAGTGGGCAAAAAGTAAAAGTTTGGAATAAATCAATATCAAACTGCGTAGGTGGTTTTGCAATGACTAAAATTCCTTAGAGCCATATTTTGATCTCTCTTCAAAGCCCAAGCAAACTGGACAGAGGTGCACACTACATTACACACACACACACACACACACACACACACATATACACAGTGTCAGGAGAGGGGAGTCAGGCGGAATGCTAAACTCAGGAGATAATAAAGGGTTGCAATGCATTCACATCATGTTCTTCCTGCAATTCTTGCTCTGAAATTCCCATGACAATTGGTGCAGACTGCCATCTTGTTGGTTACATCTTTACTGTTGCTCTTCGATAACCCTGTGAATTCATGGCAAGTTCACGCAATTGGATTCACACAAGGGAAGTGCAAAACACCTCTGAGAAAACATCAGACTGGATTTTTTTTTTAACGCTTTCTTTGAAATTTCTCAGATGTTTTTCTTGAGGACAAAACTCCAAGTCCATTGCACATTTCACTTTAGGTGAAATCTGCTGGAAAGCCTGGGAGTGTATGTATTGGAATAGTGATGACAAGGAATTAGAGACACATCAATGCATACAAAGGTAAAAGCTAAAGATTAATTTGTTCTTTGAGTTTTTAAAGCAGTGAACAGATGCAATCAAACGAACCTTAGAATCATAGAATAGTAAAGTTGGAAGGGGCCTATAAGGCCATCGAGTCCAACCCTCTGATCAATAGCAAGGGTTGCTCAGGGTGCAGTGCTAATTAACTGCTCTAGAGAGCCAAACAGGAATCACAAGTGGAAGGATATGTTGTCAAGCATCCAAGTGAATCCAAAGGAGTTTTCTTTTCAGTCTGGGTTTCTTGTATATAAAAGGACCAGCATGTTCACTATGTTTAGTAGTAATGGTTTTGGTTTCATTCTGTTAGACATTTTGCCTATGTGCTCTGTTTGTTATATTTCTGGCTGCTTAGATAGAGGACTGTTTGTTTATTCCTCATTAAAGTTTGCTAAGCCCTTCACTTTCTGGATTCAGTCACTTCTGCTAATTGTATGGAATGGCCAACAGAAATTGCATTAGTTTTATCACTACTGCAATGGCTTCACTTGAACAAACATGTGACCATAACCATACTTGTGAATCCATCCAAATTCAAATCCCCACAATCAGTAAACGTCCTACCAGTATTTGTCTAGAGTTGTTAGATGAATTGAAAAAACATGATCCATGGTTTGTCAAATGCTTTTCAATTAAAAAACCAAATGTTGAGGTATTCTTTAAAAAAATAAATCAAAAGCTGGCATGAATACATTTCATTTAAGGTAAAATTTCAGTTATCTTGTTGTTGAAGTTTTACATCCCAATCCTAAGCATGATTATTTGGAGTGGGAAACAAAGCGTGGTGAGAGAGAGAAGAAACTGAATGAAATAGTGTGCTTCTTAGACCCCCTCTACGAGAATTTGGTTTGACGCCTGGTTCTCCGATTATGCGCATTTTCTCACAATCACATTTACGCCTAATTTAATATACAACATACCGTGAAGCATATAAACGGCTGTGTAACCGGCACTTTAAACTGGCTAAAATGCGGAGAATTGCTTGTTTACATGGTCAAAATGGGCTTTAACGGCCGCGGAGAAGGAAAACTCACTATTTAATGCACATTCAATAATGCGCATAATTGGATAGATAACTCGCCTCAACTCCCGATTTGTGCTCCGCTGATGTAGAGGTAAACATTTTAATGAGACTTGAAAGAGCTTTAACCCTCTCGTGTAGAGGCACCCATGGACTGTGTTATACTCTTATTTATGTGAATGTAAAATCAATTGAAAGGGACAGAAGCAACCAGCAGGTAATATTATTATTATTATTATTATTATTATTATTATTATTATTATTATTACTTTTAATTGTTTTCTCTCTGTGTGTGTTCACTTTGAACCCATGATCTTGAAGTTAGTTTCCATGTTTTTGCTTGCCATCCCTAGGCAAATGGTACCTGCTGAAGCAGAAAATGGTTGGTTCATAGGAGTGCTTATGTTTGTTTCTGTGCCCAACTCTCTGCTTTGCACTTTTGATGGCAAAGTTAATATACCTTGGTTTGTCCTTCCTGTGCAATGGGTTGCTCTGGTAGCAAACAAACATGAATTCAAAGGACTGGTTTTGTGTTGTGGGGTGGGCTGAAAGGACTGTTTTGGGATGTATCATGGGTCAGAACACACACTCCCAACACATATACAATCTTCTGCTTTGAACCCATGATCTTGCAGATAACTGCATACCCCAGATGGCAATTTCGCCTACTGTGGATCCTTGGCCCTTCCTACCATTAGCTGTTCTTCCCCACCAAGTTCAATGGGCACCAGCCAACACTGGTTCTGCCTCCCAAACCACATATGGGAGAGTGTACCGGAGAATGGGTGACACTACTGAGAAGGTCCACTTACATACTTTTACCTGGCAGCATTCTATTGGACACATAATGACCAATAAGGGCTCCTTTGAAGATTTCAGGGCTTGACTGGATGTATGTCAGGCGATGTTAAATAAATAAATAAATTCCACATTGCTGGGAGTGTGAATGACTGCAGCAACCCATTTGAAGGCATTGTGACAGAAAGGAGGCTGCTGATTGGGCAGGATAGCCCACATGACTACTCCATTGATACAGATTCCCCCGTGCCATCGAAGCAGGCATCAGGGAAGTAGTTCCCACACTGCTGGGCACATATGCGTAGCAAGCCTAAGTTTAACTGGATCACCTATATACTCTTTAACAGAATTGCACAGCATATGGCAAACACACAAATCAAGGAGGATACTGAATTTCCAATTAGGCTGGTTCAGGGTCTCTTTTGATCTTGTCACTTAAGCTGCATGAATTCATAGCATCTTTTAGCCTTTTGTGACTTCACAGAACTCCATTAGAGAGCTACATTTGATGGAGGTGAGGCTCTTTTAGAGTGATTTTTATTCTGTTTTATCTAAGTAAAGAAACTCCAGTATCATTAGACTCAGGGCTTTCAACTGACAAAGGCATTTTAGTCTTTGAACACTTTGCAAAGGAGGAAGTCATTTCTAAACTCTTTAATGACTTAAGTTTTGCTGAGGAAAGAAAGCTTATTACAACGAAGAAGCTATTCCTATCTTCTTAAAGGCAACTCTCCATTTCACATTTTAATTAGAAATATTTGTTTTCAGAGTATTACTCTCCATCTATATTAATATTCATTAAACAAAAAACCTACGGTTTACAAAAACAATGTTAAAGCTCTACAGATTCCAAACAAGCACCAAAAAGCAGGGAAATTGGGAGTTAAGGCTCACAAGCCTTAACGCCACATCCTCCCTAAGGAGGCAGAAAGTGCAAGTGAAATTCTCATTCTCCCAAAGCAGATAAACCATGAGGACAGGGTGGAGAATATGATATGCAGAGGTGACTGTGGGGTTGTGGAAAACTAATCACGAACAACTTAGGGCCACCTACTTCTCTTTTTTTGTTTAGAGCAGCCCTTCCCCAACCTGGTGCCCTCCAAAGGTGTTGGACTACAACTCCCATCATTGCAAGTCAGTATGTCCCATGGTCAGGAATGCTGGGACTTGTCATCTCAAAAATCTAGATATGCAATTTGATCTGCAGAGGTGACTGTGGGGTTGTGGGAAATGATGATGAACAACTTAGGACCAGCTACTTCTCATTTCTTAGAGCATCTCCTTATGATGAGAGTTGCAACCCAACACATCTGACAGGCACCAGGTTGGGGAATGTTGTTCAAGAACAAGGGAAGGCAGAATGTAGATCTCCAGATGTTTTGGAATTCAACTTGTAAAAGCCCCTATCAGCATGGGCAGTTATCAGGAATGCCGCGAGTTGATGTCCAAATCATCAGGATAGATCTATTTTCTGCCCACATCTGTACCAAAGTATGATGTTTTCCAGCATTAAGATATGTGATCAATCAAGGAACTACAAAAGAGCTGCATCATTTTAAATAAACTGTCAAAACCAAATGAAACAACAATGAATGAATCGTGAATACTTAATCCAGATAGCCCTTCAGACATCAACATTAGTTTTCAACACATGGCATAGGATGTCTGTTTCTTGAATATCAGATAAAGGATTTATCTTACTTGTTCAGCAGTGTGAGATCAAAGACAAAGCTACCACCTAATACTTTCATGCGTAAGTATTATTTTAAAATTAAGTATGAATCGATTTTTGTCTTCCCCATAACACATAACATGGGAGTTACAGTGTAACACATCTGGAGAGCACCAAGCTGGAGAAGGTTGACTCCTATACATGTTTTCTCAGAAGCCAGTGCCACTGAATTCACTAGGGCTTTCTCCCAAGAGGTATAGGATTGCAAACTAATCTCATCTGAAAGGTGTTCAAGACAGCCAAACTAAACCTCTTCTGCTCCACTGTTGCTTTGATGAAATGATGTATTGTGCAGGGATTGTGGGGAGTGAACAGTATATTTTTTATAAATACATTTAAAGAAAAAAAACATTGGTTCTTTGAAAGGCAGGATATTGACCAAAAGTTGGAAGTGCCTGGCACATGCTCTGGTTCTAGATCGGTAATGAATAGTGCCCCTTTTGTTATCAAGAGTGCTGCTGTATGCGAGATGTGTGAGAGAAAAGTATTGGGCAGACCCTGTATTTGGTAAGGGTATGGAACAGCATTCCCCATCCTGCTGCCCTCCAGGTGTTTGAGATGACAAGTCCCAGCATTCCTGACCATGGGACATACTGACTTGCAATGATGGGAGTTGTAGTCCAACACCTTTGGAGGGCACCAGGTTGGGGAAGGGCTGCTCTAAACAAAAAAAGAGAAGTAGGTGGCCCTAAGTTGTTCGTGATCAGTTTTCCACAACCCCACAGTCACCTCTGCATATCATATTCTCCACCCTGTCCTCATGGTTTAGCTGCTTTGGGAGAATGAGAATTTCACTTGCACTTTCTGCCTCCTTAGGGAGGATGTGGCGTTAAGGCTTGTGAGCCTTAATTCCCAATTTCCCTGCTTTTTGGTGCTTGTTTGGAATCTGTAGAGCCTTAACATTGTTTTTGTAAACCGTAGGTTTTTTGTTTAATGAATATTAATATAGATGGAGAGTAATACTCTGAAAACAAATATTTCTAATTAAAATGTGAAATGGAGAGTTGCCTTTAAGAAGATAGGAATAGCTTCTTGGTTGTAATAAGCTTTCTTTCCTCAGCAAAACTTAAGTCATTTAAGAGTTTAGAAATGACTTTACACAAAGCTATTTCATGGCTTTGTGTAACGGATGACTGGATATTATACAGTTGACAACCAAGCCAGCGTCAGCCAGAATGTTATACCATCTTGACATCCGATATAAAATCAAAGCTAGTGTTATGTGTTGAACTCACTTTTAACATTAATAAATCAACCAAAATGCTTGCATCTCCCTCATTTTTAAAGATAAAGAGATGAAACCTGGCATCATGGTAGCTCTTAAGTAGGGATATAGTTATGCCAAGTATGAAGCAGATCCGTTCATGCCTTGATTTTTAGGATTTTTTTAAAGTTCAAACAGAAATCTCTTTGGGGTCCAGAACCTTGAGCAGTACAAGTTTAAAAAATGAAATTAAAGATAAAGAGATGAAACTTGGCACCATGGTAGCTCTGAAGTAGGGATTTAGCCATGCCAAGTTGGAAGCAGATCCGTTCATCCCTTTTTAGAAATGTTTAAAACTTCCATTTAATTTTTTTAATTAACTAAAATGCTTACAATTCCATCATTTTTAAAAATAAAGGGATGAAACTTGATAGCATGGTAGCTCTTAAGTAGGGATTGAGCCATGCCAAGTTGGAAGCAGATCTGTTTATGCCTTGAGTTTTAGGAATTTTTAAAACTTCAAACCCAATACTCCTCTTTGGGGTCTAGGGCCTTGAGCAGTACATTAAAAAAAAGAAAGAAAGTAAATATGAAGAAATGAAACTTGGCACCATGATACCTCTTAAGTAAGGCTTCAGCCATGCTAAGTTGAAAGCAGATTGGTTCATGCCTTGAATTTTAGAAAAACATTTGAAGTCAAACTTTTTTAAAAAATATCCTAAAAATCAAGGCACAAACCGATCTGCTTCCAACTTGGCATGGCTCAATACTAGGGTGACCACTAGGGTGTGGCCTAGTGGCTAAAGTGTTGGACTGGGAGCTGGGAGATCTGGGTTCTACTCCCCACTTAGCCATAAAAACTAGGGATGTGCACTGGATCGGACCCGATCCACGATCCGAGTCCGGTCCAGTGGGAAATCGGATAAATTATCCGATTTCCGATCCCGCAGCTGGATCGGCCGATCCAATCCGAACCGGTCCGAAAAAGCTCCGAACCGGTTCGGCGGATCGGCGGATCGGCGGGCGCCCACTGGCGCCCACCGCCGCTTCCATTGGCGGGCGCCAGCGGGCGCCCGCCGATGAAAGTGGACAGCGGGGGGGGGAGGAGGGGGGCACTTACCTTCTCGGCCCGGTGGCTCCCGTCCGGCGCCGGCGCCTACTACTACTAGCAGGCTCCGCGGCCTGCTCTAGGGTGGCGCGCCGGGTGATGTCATCACCCGGCGCGCTACTCTAGAGCAGGCCGCGGAGCCTGCTGGAAGTAGTAGGCGCCGGCGCCGGACGGGAGCCGCCGGGCCGGAAAGGTAAGGAGGGGGTGCGTGGAGGGGAGGAGGGGGCGCGCGGAGGGGGGAGGGGGGCCCTTACCTTTCCGGCCCGGCGGCTCCCGTCCGGCGCCGGCGCCTACTACTCCCAGCAGGCTCCGCGGCCTGCTCTAGGATGGCGCGCCGGGTGATGTCATCACCCGGCGCGCTACTCTAGAGCAGGCCGCGGAGCCTGCTGAAAGTAGTAGGCGCCGGCGCCGGACGGGAGCCGCCGGGCCGGAAAGGTAAGGAGGGGGTGCGTGGAGGGGAGGAGGGGGCGCGCGGAGGGGGGAGGGGGGCCCTTACCTTTCCGGCCCGGCGGCTCCCGTCCGGCGCCGGCGCCTACTATTCCCAGCAGGCTCCGCGGCCTGCTCTAGGATGGCGCGCCGGGTGATGTCATCACCCGGCGCGCTACTCTAGAGCAGGCCGCGGAGCCTGCTGGAAGTAGTAGGCGCCGGCGCCGGACGGGAGCCGCCGGGCCGGAAAGGTAAGGAGGGGGTGCGTGGAGGGGAGGAGGGGGCGCGCGGAGGGGGGAGGGGGGCCCTTACCTTTCCGGCCCGGCGGCTCCCGTCCGGCGCCGGCGCCTACTACTCCCAGCAGGCTCCGCGGCCTGCTCTAGGATGGCGCGCCGGGTGATGTCATCACCCGGCGCGCTACTCTAGAGCAGGCCGCGGAGCCTGCTGGAAGTAGTAGGCGCCGGCGCCGGACGGGAGCCGCCGGGCCGGAAAGGTAAGGAGGGGGTGCGTGGAGGGGAGGAGGGGGCGCGCGGAGGGGGGAGGGGGGAGGGGGGCCCTTACCTGCCCGGCCCGGCGGCTCCCGTCCGGCGCCGGCGCCTACTACTACCAGCAGGCTCCGCGGCCTGCTCCAGGGTGGCGCGCCGGGTGATGTCATGACCCGGCGCGCTACTCGAGAGTAGGCCGCGGAGCCCGCTGGTAGTAGCCGCCGGCGCCGGACGTGCCGAGAAGGTAAGTGGCGGGGAAGGGGGCTTACCCCCCCCCCGGAGCCGTCCGCTTCTATCCGCTGGCGCCCGCGGGCGCCAGCGGATGGAAGCAGGCGGCCCCAGGGGGGGTAGGGAGCGCGGGGGAGGGGGTTTACCTGCCGGGGCCGTCCACAGCGGACGGCCCCGGGGGGGGGGAGGGAGTTAGGCCCCCCGTTACCCACCCGCCGCCATTTTTTCCTCATAGACTTGCATTGCAATGCAAGTCTATGGGGAAAAAAATGGCGGCCGATCCAAAAATGTACGATTTTTGGGTCGGGATCGGACTCGATCCGGTCCGGGGGGCCTCCGATTTTGTCCGAACCGGTCCGGGACAAAATTGGAGGTCCCGATCCGGGTCCCGATCCGATCCGGGGGGTCCGTGCACACCCCTAATAAAAACCCATTGGGTGACTTTGGGCCAGTTGCAGACTCTCAGCCCAACCCATCTCACAGGGTTGCTGTTGTGAGGATAAAATGGAGAGGAGGAGGATTATGTATGCCGCCTTGGGTTCTTGGCAGAAAAAAGGTGGGATATAAATGCAATAATAAATAATAATAAAAAACTGTCAGGATTTCCCCAGATTTCTCCTGGTTTTTGTTCTATCCTCGGTGTCAGGGGGGATTTTATGTAATAGTCTATAATGACCTGGAATTACACACTTTCCCTTTTAAGGCCACCATCAGCGTGGCAGGGGGGAATTACATGCTTTCTGGAGGTGTGTCATTCTCTCCCACTGCTCCAATCAAGGCCTTAAAAGGGAAAAATGTGTCATTCCCAGGCATTATAGAAAAGAGCCTGATTGGAGCAGTGGGGTGGGGTGAGAATGACATGCTTTCCCCTCCTCCGCTCCAATTGGGGACTTTAAGGTGGCCCCAGAAAGCCATTTTCCTGCCTCCCCACTAGGTGTTCTCTTTTTTGGTTTCCCAAATATGGTCACCCTACTCAGTTCTTGCACAGGCTGCATTTCCATCCCTAGATATTTACTCAAAAGTAAGACCCATTGAATTTCCTTGGTTCTTGAAAAGCAACACACTTGCTTTTAGATTTGCCAGTCTCAGCATTCTATGTGTGCTATGAATGCCTGCTCTGTCTGTCCCTATAGTTTCCTGCAAGGTCCAGCCAGGGGAAGCCAGTAAATTAAACCCAGGGGTGGAGGGTGGGATTCCCTCAGGTTCATCTGACAGCAGGTGCTATAGAACATGGACCTTCCAGGAGTGTTGAGGCTGGATTTCTGGCAGACCCAGCCAGGCAACTTTATGACCTGTTAGTCCCTCCATTTGGTAGCCCGCAGAGCACCTGCCTCATAAGGCAAATGGCCACATGAGAACTGTTATTATGGCCTGCTACTTTGTTTGTCTTTAGTAGTCTGTGGTCCAGATCTCTTCAGAAGGGGTAATAGTGTTTTGTGATTGGGATCAGTCTAAATTATCTCCAGGGGTCCCTTACTCAGTGCCTCTGATAGCAAAGAGATTGAGGATTTTCCCCAACTCTGTTACTCTTGAAGTTACTAGGCCAGTTGAAAATAGATTTTATAACATAAGCATGATAACAGTGAATACTCCTTTTAACTTGTTAAACCAATGAAAACATGCCACACAAGAAGTCTTAAGATATGAATGGTTTATAAAGAAAAGTAAATGCAAAAGAACATCAGATGCAGAAGTGAAATCTGAAACATTACTACTACTACTAGTAGTAGTAGTAGTATCCTGCCTTTTGCCCAATGCTGGGCCTCAGGGCAGCCTTACAAAACTAAAACATATACAGCTAAAACCTATAAATAGGAATATACTAGGCTGACTATATGAAAAGGAGGACAGGGCTCATGTAACTTTAACAGTTGTAGAGAAAAGGGGATTTCAGCCAGTGTCATTTGTATGTAATTAGTTCCTGGTGAAATTCCCTCTTCATCACAACAGTTAAAGTTGCAGGGGCCCCGACTTCTTTTGTATATGGTCACTCTAGTATAGTGCCTGCAACTTTAAATGTTGTGATGAAGAGGGAATTTCACCAGGGACTAATTGCATACAAATGACACTGGCTGAAATTCCCTTTTCTCTACAACTGTTAAAGTTACATGAGCCCTGTCCTCCTTTTCATATGGTCAGCCTAAATATACAAAAGTTAAAAATATAATTAAATACTTTTCAATATTAAAGCATTTTAAACATTTTAAATGCATAACAATTTAAAAGTCAAAGGCATAGACAGAGGTTCAGATGATTTGCCAAAGGCCTGCTGGAACAAAAAAGGGTTTGACTGCATCCAAAAACACATCAAGGAGGGAGCCAGTGTAGACTGCAAGGATTAGAAAGAAAATCCATGTGTGTACACTATGCAAAATAAACGACAGCTCAACTGTTTCTAAACCTTATTAGAAAAACAGGGTGACTAGGCCGAAACCAACATTGTAGGCCCAGAAGCACTTTGAAAGGTTCAACATTGTACTTAAAACTTAACACCAGCCCAAGCTAATTAAATGAAGTGTTTGACTCTTTCAACTTATAGCAGTATGGACCAAACTCTTAGAAAAGAGGGAAGGAGCACTGTGTGTGTATGGGGTGGGGTTAGGGATAGAAAAAAGGCATAGCCAACTATTCCCAGGAGAGATCTGAAGATCAGGTTACCATGGATCCAGAGGAACCACACCCTGCTTCACCAGGGAGCAAAAGAGCAAACTGGCCTAATGAAGATAGCCCAAAATACTCTCAGAGCCAAAGGAATGCATGTTCCAGAAGAGAAAAGAGAAACTCTTCTTCTTCTTCTTCTTCACTCAAAAGGTCTGTGCTAGAGGCAGCGGCCATTTCTCTCACCCACCCCACATTCTAAGGCAGGAGGGAGGGGGGAGAGTGACGCTACTGAGCGTGTGTCGCGCTATGAGGGAAGATGGCCGCCTCATTGACTTGAATGAGAGGTTAAAATAGTCCTTAAAAGTCAACCGAAGGGAATTTAAAAAAAACGAAAAGCTTTCCACCAACTACAGTCAAGGAGGAAGAAGACCCCACCACTGGATTAATTAATAAGGCTCTAGAAATTATGCAAATTGTGAGCACAAAAGTCGCAACCCGGAAGTAAATTTTGTAAAAGCAGGGAGAGAGGTTTGTATTCCTTTTCTACCTTAAACTGCTCTCCTTCCCTCAATCTTTCACCAATCTTCTTGAAATTTTCAGGTAATGTAAAACAAACATTTCTTTCTGGCACCTGTAAATTTCAGAAAGGTTGATGAAACATTTTCGATTTTATGGCTGTTAGAATGACCCCCCCCCAATTATCACTTGAACATGGCGGAATGTGTTTTTTACTGACGGCCCTTAACAATGGAGGCACGGCTGTGCCTCCATTAATCTCTGGCTCCCTGACAATATTTAAATTATAAAATGTATAGTCCATGAGGGAAGGCAAAGTTGACTAGGGGCCAATCTACACACTAGGCTTGTAACATTTCATAAGAGTAATGAAATCTCTTTGGGCCACACACTCCCTTTAACGATGTATACCTGAGGTTTTTTTAAAACTCACTTCAGCAATATACAACGGTTTTTACTTTTAATAAATCGTTTTAAGTAAAATAATGTGTCCTTCCTTACCATTTGTGATTCGTGGGGGCAGTGCTTCGTTTACCGGTGCCCAAATGCTTAGCAGTTGATTGGTGGGGAAGAAAGAGGAAGTGGGTGAGTGAACTACAACACCCACAATGCCTAGCCCTATACTCATTGAAAGCTAGTGAATGAAAGGAAAAATAAGGAGGAAGAGGTTGACTGAACTACAACTCCCACAATTCTTTGCCCTAAACTCATTGGAAAAACGAAAGAAAGAGAGGTAGAGTGTGTGAGACCTCCCACACCGCTTTGAAGACTGAAGATTTTTTCTCCTGTAACGTGAGTACTCGTTAATGTGGCCTAAGATGTTTAGAATGCACCTATTTGGAACGTTTTAAAATACAATTATAAATATCTAAATGAATATATAAAGTCAAACAAAGCAGTATAGAAATATTGTAAATAAATACATAAATGAATACATTTGTGATGTGTGTGTGAGTGTGTGTGTGTGTGTGAGTGTTTTTATGTGCGTGTAAACTCACACCGTGACATACACATCTATACCTACTGAGTTTATGTTTATAATTGTATTCTTGTTATAGATTGATAAATATCTATAGGGTGAGAATGGTGGAATTGCATGTGTGAGCTGATTGGCTGAGACAGTGAGAAGGAAGGGGTGGAAGTGTGTGTGTGTTATATAAAGTGGGTGTTGTGTGTGTGGGAGGCAGAAAAGATGTGATGTGAGATGATTTAGTTCAAGATAAGATGAGACTGGGACAAGATTAAAGAAGGTTTAGATCAGAGATAGGATTTAAGATTGAGACAGAGAGTTCAGGATTTAGTAAAAGTCTCTTGTGAGAAGGACCAAGGCTGTTTCCGTACCAAAACCAGGCCTGAAACCCGACTGAAATGGATCCAGATAATCAGTCTCATCCAAGAGTGCCTGGAGTTGGCTCACAACCACCCGCTCCAGGACCTTGCCCAGGAATGGAACATTTGCTACTGGCCTGTAGTTATTAAGATTTTCAGGGTCCAAGGAAGATTTCTTTAGGAGTGTGGATTTATGTGGATTGTTTCCTTTTATGTGGAATTGGGTTGGCTGTTAGGAGTTGGGGTTGTGAAAGACACGCAGCAGCCACCCGCCTGTGCACTCAAAATTGCTGTGAAAGGACAGTAAGTCTGGTTTCCCACTCAAGGCATGCTGGGAGTTCTGCCCAAGGCATGCTGGGAGTAGTAGGCATAAAGCTAGTTTTTTATTAAATTCTTTAAAAATACTTAAACCCCCAAAATTCGTGGGTTTAGTTTTTTTCCGGTATATTGTACAGCCAGACCTATCACCATGTCAAGTTTCTAACTAATCTGGAAGTGGGTAAACATTTCTGGACATATGTGATGCACACATACTTTCTGCTTTATAGGTAGAGATAAAAGCCTATGAGCACTTGGAATGGTGGGGCTGGGGGAGGGAATAACTGCCCTCCGAATTAAAAGCACCAGCAGCAGTGAATTTCTGGGACAAGCCATCCCCTCAACATGACTGGACCCTACTCTTTCTGTTTACTGGTCTGCACTCCTACTAGTTCCCCTTTTCCCCCTGCTCCTCCATGTCCCATTAATCGTTTGTGTTACTAAGGTCCTTTTGGGGATTCAAGTGCTAGGAACAGAGGGCTTAGATGGAAGCTATGGAATTGAAATGGGATTGAAATGTTAGTTCATAAACAGGCCTGCCTTTCCTTGAGGGCAGAAGATTTTGCTGCCTGAAGTCTGAGAGAGTAGAAGACTCCTCTTTTCTCTGAACATGTTTTCCCTTCACTTGGAGACCGCTTCTTCACGGCGCCTCTTTGCTCCTAGATTGCTTCAAATTGGCGGCAGCGTCATGTAACCCAACTGCCGCCATTTTGAAGCCATCGCATGGGCAAAGTGCCCGTGAAGAGATACTCTGGGACTATTTTGGGCTATCTTTCTCCAAGCCAGTTTTTCTGAGCCAAGCACCTGGATCCTGAGCAGCTTTGTGGACTTTTCACCCCTTATTGAATTTTGGTCAATGGTGACGCTTGGGTTCCACAGCACTTCTCATTTGTAAATATTTTCTTCACTCAGTAGATTAAATGAAATAATGTATTGTGATTGTGAAGGCAATCCAGATATTAAGTCTTAAGCAATGGAGATTCCCACTATGATTCTCTGCATAGGGAAGTCTCCTACTATGAGTTTTTCCTCGTTTCCACCCCAGTTTCAAAACAGATATGCAGGGAGAGCTGTGCGCGGCAATGCAAACCTCCCATCGCAAGCAATTTCCTTTCCCCTGCACAATTCTCATTGCTATGGGATCATTTTCATATAATTATAGAGCCCAGCAGCCTCATGTTTGATTTCTCTAAAATTTAGACTGCATTGGGACTTCAAACATTGCGGAATAACTGCATATAAATATATAGGATGTGTGTCTTTTTTATCTGCATTTTGTATGTTTTTGCATGCTCTGTACTTTGAACTTCTTACTGCTGTAAACGAATCGGGGATGAGTAAGGTGCAGTTCTGTACATCTATTTTAAAAGGGGCACGTTTCTTTCTGAAAAGCGTGCATGCATCCTTGATATACTGTATTAATAAACTGTTCCTTGTGGTTGGAGTTGATTGTACTTCTCATCAGTGGTGCCATCAGGGCAGGATTTGAGGGCAGAGGTCCAGGGCACACTCAGCAGAAAGATCAGGAAGGCTCCCAAGCACAGCAGGACTGGCTTACCCCATTTTGAAGTAAGTGAAGCAGTACACATTTCCATCCAAAGAGGCCCCCTCCCAGGAGACTATTAAATCCAGAGTCTCAAATTTCTTAACTGCACTTCTGGTTGGTTCATCTGCTTGTGTCATCAAGAGTTATAAGCTCTGCATGCACTTTAATAGTTCACACTTTCTGCTTTTGGCACATTTGAGGCCTAAATGGTGTATCTTTGAGTGGGGTAGGGGGATAATATGTGTGAATGGCACCCTGTTTATCAGAGAGCTCACCAAAGCATACAACAACTGTTAATTGTAGGTGAACAAATTACTGCACCAGCTCGTCCCATCCCCTTATCTCAATGTCTGAGTCTCTGGAAACCTAGCAACTATGCCCTTGCATCCATAAGCACTAAATATTAAAATTTATGTATTTGTTATATTTGCATCCTACATTTTGACCAGAGAAGGACAGAGCTGTGTCCATGGAGCTAGAATGTAAGTTACGTTGGCAATATTGCAACATAATTACAGGAAGTGGGCAGTGTTGCAGTTAGTTCATGGGAATTTGGGCATAGCTAGCTTTAGGATCTCTATAGCCTACAGTGTGGCTTCCTGCTCCTCCCCTACCCTCCCCCCTCTTTTTTCTGACTTCCTCCATTGTGGGGAGCATGTGGTGTACCCTCTGGCTCCTGCCTACAGTATATAATGGAACACAAAATGGACTGAACAAAATATGTTGAAACCCTACACTGTACCTGCATTTATATGCAAGAGTGTTTGTACGTTAAGGTGTTTTTCTTTGCTAGAAAGTCACAGTCTATTGTTTTAGCCCTGTTGGGCCTGTTCAGACAACATTGTGGTTAGCGAAACTGTGTTTCTCTGGGGTTAGCACTAACCACAAGCCACGCTGCTGCTAACCCTGCTGCAGACGGTCCAACTGTGGTTAGTCAGAGAGCAGGCCTTAGCAAAAAGCATCGCACAAGACACCTTAAACACTGCTGCTTAACCAAAAGCCTTAACCAGCAGAGTTTAAGATGTCTTCTGAACAGGCCCATTGTGTTTTGAACAGGCCCATTTAGGTTTTGATTAAAAACAAAACAAAAAAACATGAAAACCGAGGGCAGTTATTTCTCTGAAAGAGAACTAAGAAAATTGGGTCTGTCCCAGGCAAAAAGGGACAGTTAGAACATACAAGGCCACAAGAACCTTAGAAGAGCCCTGCAGGATCAGATCATAGGTTCATCTAGTCCTGCTTGTTCTTTCCAACAGTGGCCAGCCAAATGCCTCTAGGATGCCAACAAGCAACTGCCCCCTCCTCTGGTCCCCCCCCCCCCGCACCTGGTGTGCTGCCCCTGGGCATGAGCGTTTCTACTTAAACAACCATTGCAACAATGAAGGCTCAAGGATGATCATCTTCTGTGTTACAAATTCCATAATGGACAGGTAGCAAATAATAATGGGGGGGGGGGGGAATACAAGCAATGAAATCCAATTGCAATGAGACAGCTGAGGACACGGTTAAGATTTGGAGACTGTGAGCCAGGAAGCCAGGCGAGAGGACATGAACTGGCCAGGTCTGGACTCTAGAAAAGCACCTGAACCTTTAGAAGATTCATAGAAGTAAAAACAATTATGCGCCACCTTCCCCTACAGGCTGGCTACTTAAGGAATGCCAAATCAGGAGATGAGGAGGTATAGAAGCCAGACAGACTGAAGGAGAGCCAACGTGGGTTAGAAGAAAAGAGTGAAAGTGTAAATAAGAGCTCGCTTGAGATGGTATGGGAAATCCTTTAAATAGATTTCAAAAGGTAGAGAGACATGAACATTCTTGTCAAAGATTAATTGAAATAACATTCTCACTTATCCCAAGAGAAGAAACAGAATGAGAGGGGGAGAGGGGACTAGAGCACAAATATTACCTCTCCCACAGTGAAGTGGATAGGTGGAGACTTTCCCTCAAGGGCTCTGCTCCATGGTGAACTTTGCCTTGTGGGTTCCTCCCCATCACAGCTAATTGGTTGAGTGTTCCTGTGTTCTCCTCTTCCTCCCCAATCCAAGCTACCTCGCAGGTGACAAGTGGTGAGTCTCCTGATCCCCCAGATCACAGCAGTCAACCCACCGCTAAAGCAAACACCTAGTCAAGGCTAGAGGGGCCCTCCTGAAAGTGGACAGCAGCTACTGCGAAAGAGTGGAAGAGGGAGAGAGAGAATATGGCCTTATCCACACCATCCACTTATTCCAGAATAGTATCAAGGTTGTCCCTAATGGGCCACATGACACACAGATGAACTTGCTGTGATCTAGGGACGACTCCTCAGTTTTCCCAGGATATCGATGACAGCTTTTGTCCTGGGTTTTTCCCTGCTCTCGCAAAACTCCCAAGGTGGTGACTGGTGTGCCCTCCCCTCGCGAAGCTGTTGCTGTTCCTCGCGAGTAGTGGGACTCAGTGAACAGGCAACCAGCTGTACGAAACAAGCCCATGTGTATCAGGGGTGAGGGGAAGAGCATTGTTGGCACATTCTGGAGGGGTCTTGGGGTCTTTCAGCACCAAGTGTGTGGGGGGGGGGGTTAAAAGAAAACTCATCTTTGCACAGGATTGCAACTCTGCTCATGCACAAGAGTCAGGAGTTGTAAAAAATTTTTTTACCCCAGAATGGCTCTCCTGAAATTGTGGGCAAACTCTCTGGTGTGTGCCCCATGAGGGACAATTGCTGAAGCAGGAAACTTCACGATCATCCCTCCCCCCTCAAAAGGGCTCTAAGTGTAGATGAGCCCAATGAGAGGGAGATGTGATGAGCTACACACATGGTGACTGGGAGCCACCAGTGTCCCTTGTGCCTTGCAGTGAAGAACATTACTCTAGCTTTTAGGTAACAAGATCTAGTTTGTTATATATATCCAGGAAAAGGCTGAGATGGAAGAAGACAGGCAGCTGCATGCCTCAGTTTCTCCTTGAGTCCCCTGTGGCACCGAAGGATTCAAAACAGCAACAACAACAACAACAACAACAACAACAACAACAACAACAGTGTTCTGTTGAACTCTCCAAGGCAGTACAAAAATATAGTGTGGTGCAAAAATAGGAAGGGAAAAGCATTCTTGCTAAGCAACTCTGTCTTCACAAAAATAATTATTTTTTTTAAAAGAAGACTCGATTCTCAGGGAGGGTTTTTTGTGTGTCTTTTTGGTCTCCCTAAATAAAGGCAAAGCAGCGTCACTCACAAGGCTGGGATCTGATTTTCCTGCCATGGAAGTTGTGTGCAGAAAGATGCAGAGTACCAAAGAGGCGTGTGTGCGTCTTTGGGGTGTAAGTTTCTCAACTTGGTGGGTGGTGCTGCTGATGCAGTCAATGTATTGTTCATATGGTCGGTTTGCTAATGTCTCCTGCGTGGTGCATTGTACCTCTGAGAGCTCGGAAGAGCCAGTCAATAGGTGTACTGAGAGTCTTGATTAGATTGGGACCGAGTACGGCATTTCCCAAGCCTACTGAGTAAAGGTGGGCCGGGATGGCCCTACCATGAAGCAAGAGGATGCAGACACAACAGGCGGCATATAACAATAACGGCACTCTCCCCCTCCAAAGCATCTGCTGCTTCTTGGTCCTGCTGGCCACCTGCATATTGGGCCAGCCAGCCGGCCATGCAGGCACACAGCAGGATCAAGAAGCAGCCTCTCCCTCGCACGACATGTCGCACCTCCCGCTCCACCCATAAACCTCCCAACCCAGCTGGTGAGGTCAGGCAAAGTATCACAAGAGGAGCCGGCGTTCTGGGACCTCTTGTGATAGTTTGCCCAATGTGCAGGCGCCACACAGCTCCTGAAGGCAGAAACACCTTACAGGCAGTGTACTGGGGGTGTGGGCACACATGTGTGCACAAAGAAAACTAACCTAGCTGATGGGCAGGCAGGCTGTTGAGGTGGGTGCACACATTCACATGCCAGAAAACTAAGCAGGTGGGCAAGCAGATAGGGAGGGACAGTGGCGGTGGTTCCCCGTTTCAGGCAGTGACTTGCCTTGGGCCGTGCCTGAGGCGGGAACCACTCCTTTTGTCTGTGCCAATAGAAGATTTCGCTCACAATCCCTTTTGCCCTTTGTCACCGTTCCTCTATGAACTCACCTTCTCAAAATGGAGACTGTTTGAGTGAAGGTGTTCAAGATGGCAGGGGAATTGCATATGTCCTTTATGGTGCTCTGCCAAAATTTTCTTCACAGTTTTTCTAACCATTCTCATTCAACTTGCTGCAAAAGAAATTGCCTTTTTTCTGAGGGGAGGGGGAGATTTTAAAGGAGAAAGAAAATGTCATAGTAAGTCTCATGACTGGGTTGAGGGGATCCCCTTAGGCATATACCTTAATTTTGCGTGGACTGAGGAGTATGTGTGGAGTGTCCTGTATTTGAGGAGTATGTGTGGAGTGTCCTGTATTTCATTCTGCAGTCACCTTTCCAGTGGTCTGTAGCAGGGTTGTTGAATCTCTTTCAGTCTGAGGGACAAATTCCATTTTGAATAAGCTCTCAGGGGCCACATTCCAGTGGTGGGCATGGCTAAATGCCAAGGGGGTGGGGACAAAGGCAAAATGGTTGGGACCAAAATACCAATGTATTTGAGATTAGAACTCCTATAAGTCCAGTAACTAAGCCTTAAGAGAGTCAATTCAAACTTTTAGAATGGGGAAGAAATCATGTAAAACTTGGTAAAATGCCAAATGAAATGTGACATGGGGAAGCAGGAACCACCTGGTGACATGGGGAAGTGGGTTTGGCCATCTGGGGAAGATTGAAGAGCTGGATTTGGCCCCCAGGTGGGCTGGATTTGGCCATCAGGACTGAGGTTCCCAAACCCCTGGTCTAAAGGTTCCCCAGCTTCTTGTGGTTTAGTTAAATCCCAGGGGAAGTTGTCATGAGATAACTCCTCCCATGGGTCTATTTCAGAGAAGGAAGCAGGCGCAGCTGCAGAGATTGCAGTGTGCTGTATATGGGAAAACAGCAACAACACACAACACCCTCAGTTAATTTACAACAATAAGCAAAGTTTATTGTTTAAACATTTTAAAAAACAAAAACTAAACTAAAATGTCCTAAGAATAAGGCATAAAAATTGGAAGTTTTCATTTGTAGGGGAAGTAAACTTTGGGAAGTCAGAAGATCAATTTTGGCACAGCCTTAGAATGTCTATAGGTGCAACTCCTAATGACACAGAAGCAGGCATAATGGTGATGTGGTCCTCCAAGGGTAATTTCACCCATATATGTACACCCCAAATTTCTCTGTTCTTGATTACTATACTCCTGTTGTCTGGCTGCTAGATTCATGTATCGATTTCATCAAAAACCACTGCATTTGAACTGAGGTGAGACGAGATTTCCATCTATGGCTCTGTCTAGGATGGACTGTTCACTTATGCAAGTGATCACTTGATGCTGCAGTCAACAAGTGACAAACTGGCACTTGTGAATGAGACCCAAGGCTGATTGTACTGCTCTCAGAGTCAAATCCATAAATGGTGCAGCACACAGTTCTTGGCTCTTTCCCTTTTAGGTTGTAGGATCATGGTTTTCCCGTCTCAAAATCTCATCTGTTAAAAAAAAAACGAGTATGTCACAGGGTTCTAATCTAACATTTTTACTGACTTCTTGTCTGAGAGTTGGGATATTTTTCATGTGATTGGCAATCGTGCAACACTGGACCTCTGTCCTGAAATGAATCTGTCCCAAGAACTCTGTGCCATATCATTTCCTGAACATGCAGACAGAATGCTCAGGGGCAATAGGCATCTTACTGAAGAAGTGGATATGGATCTTATTCAATTACTACTTGTGTCTTTTTTCCCCACATACAGTGCCATTTAGTGAAGGGAATCAGCAATATCTCTGGCAGAAGCCCTTTATACATGGCGCTTCAACGGGCAGTGTCTAAAGACCACTCCACCTCCCCTGGTTCTGTTGGACTCATCGGAATAAATGACAGTGGAAATGCCCATATTCAGATTCAGACGGGTCAGTGAAGTTCTTTTCTGCTAGGCCCGTTCTGCTCATTTCTGGGGTGCGAGGGGATTAGACATGCCAAAGCCTCACCGTGCAAACAGTTGCTCTAATGAGTACATAGTCACAATAGGATACTACCCATTGAGGGCTAGAAACAGCAATCATTTCAAATCTGTGTCCCTTTTTTAAAAAATCTCTAGAGTAGGTGCAGCTCCCTCCATGCAAGGGTACCAAGATTGATCACGCCTCCTGCACTTACTATAGAGTAAAAATGTATCTGCTAGATTCAGATTTAAAGTAACATGTTTTGGCTCTGAGATGATATAGCAGGCCCTATATTTGCAAACAAGGACTAATAAATTATAATTTCTGCTCTTTGGAAATAGCGGCATATCTGAGTTTGTTCTACATATGGTACTAATCCCTTATATCACTCTTCAGATTGAATCTCTGTAATTCATAGTAAATGATTCATCATTTACACAACGTTCTGTTTTTGCAAATGTGATATACGGTAATCTATTATCTTGTTGTGAAGCAGGTAATCTAACCGTTGTTTCACATCTGTCACTGCATTAGCAAACCTTGTATATAATTAGTAGATAAGTTTCTACCGGTTGATGAGATTCAGAATATTCTTTATAGCTGTGTCACATTTATGCACAGCTAAAGATAAAACATGTGTTACCTACGGAAAGGCAAAGAGAAGAATGCATAGGCCCTCTGCAATGTTGTTTGCAATGGATTTCCTAATGTGTCACGTTTGATAAAAGTTTAAACAAGATTAGTTTGAATTAATGTAACAGATCTGTTAATGGATGCACTGACTGATTGATTGATTTACTTTTCTGAGTGTGCACATGCCAAGGGCTCATGCAAGTAGCAGCATTTGTATATTGTTTTTTAAATGTTTCCTGAACTGCTTAACCAGCAGCATCAGAAACCTGAGAGGGGAATCAATGAACTTTCATCTAGGAGAAAGACTCCCACCTAGGAACAGCACTAAAGGAAAAGTTCCATCCATACAGAGTTATGCTGCTTATTATTATTATTATTATTATTGACATACATGTATGTATTTAAAAATATTTATGAATCACTTATTAGGGAGGGGAGAGCAAGGGATGTTTCAGCTTGCTAAATTCACTGAACTTCATTCCAAGGCTTCATTTGGCTTGGTCCCATTTTCTCTTGCAACTTCTTTTTTTGGTTTCCTCAAATGGGAAAGTGTGCATTTTGAATGGGAAAAGTGTACATTTTAATGTGCATTTTTACAAAATGCACACTTTCCCCCCATTGACCAAAGAGTGAAAATGCATATTTGAGTTTATTTTTGAAGTCACATTTCAAAGTGTGCATTTTCAAAAATACACATTTTTTCCTACTGCGATTGCAATTTCAGAAATGTGAAAACATTTCAAACAGGCCATGTTTGGATGATTTGCAAACTACTTATATATTAAAAAAAATCTAAGCAATATGCAGAGGATAAGATTATCTTCCTGGGAACACCTGTTGGAAATGGTATGTTCTTAGTACTTCTTAATATTTATGTATTTATTTATTTATGTATATGGACACTTTCTCCAAGGTCCTTTGGCACGAAAAAGCCCACTGCATAGAATGGGAAGACCCAAGCAGTGCACTATTTAGACTTGGTGCATGGATGGTAAACCAATGAAGTCAGTCTAAAGGTTGTGCAATATAAAAGGAAACCAAAACAAAATGAAAACCAAAGAAAAACAAGCCCACTTCTAAGTTCTAATTGCTTGGTGCTATTCAAAGATATGCCCCTGGTAGCTGCATTTGCTTGTTTTCTTTCCTCTGCCCTCCTTACTCCTTCTGTATCATGTCTATATCGTGTCAGTTACAGTGCAAGGCTGCTGGTAGAGACTGCCTTGATTTTTATCATCTTTGTATAGTGTTTAGAAAATATATGGGGCTTTATATCTGAATCATCATCATCATCATCATCATCACCCATCATCGTCCTTGTCGTTTTTGTCATTATATACAAAATTTACTTGTATAGCACAAGAAATAATGAGTTATATGCAAGTATGAGGAAACATTTATAAAGGAAATGTTATTGACCACCGTCTGCCAAAGTGTCAGACCATCCTATATTTGGAAATGTCTATAGTTGGGGGCAGCTGATTGATTTAAAACATCGAGTCTCTATTATAAACCAGGAAATGGGACTATATATCAGATATGCATGCAAAAGATTAAACAAACAAACAAAAACCATTCCTTTTTTGCTTGCTGTTTGTTTGTTTGTTTGTTATTGAAAGTGCATGTGTGACTTTTTGATAACATTGGTATGATTATGTGACTTTTAAAGTAAGCACAAGAAATACTCTTAATGAATATTTCCTTTTTTCCAAAGTATTCATAGATCTATTCGATAGTTGCCCATTAAATGTTGCTGAAATCTTTTGAAATCTCTTAACCCCATCTGCACTGAGCTCTGAAATGGCACCCGCTGCTTGTAAGGAAACAGTGCTGAGACTTTAGCCATTTCTATACTGGCCTTTTGTCCCTGGGTGCTCCCTGTACATCCAAATGATGTACAGGGACTCCCAGGGGCAAGGGGGATGGGCACGGGTTTTCCCAGGGATAAAGTAACCCTGTGAAAACCTGATTCTTCAAGCAGTCCCGGGACCAAACCCAGACCATGGGAGGTGTGGGTGCCCATCCTGCCTGGTGCCCACTTAATTATGAGTAAGTGCAGCAACAGAAATGGGCATGGAGTCTCGTGGAGCCGCTCCGTGCCCAATGGGGAGGAAGCAAGTCCGCCATCCCCAGGAAGGCGGGGTGCATGCGGGGGGTTTCTTACCTTCTGTGCTGCACTCCCGGCTCCTTCTGCCCATTAAAAACAAAACAAAACATGGCATTCGTGATAAGCGCAACATCCCAGGATATCACACTTCTGCTTTGGATGCCCAGGGATGATCCTGGAAGCAGGTACATCTGGGATCATCCCCCTGCCCTCCCTCCCTCCCTCCCTCTCTCTATACCCATAGATGTAGAAAGGACCTTTATCTCTTCTTCTGAGGTACATGGGCTTGAGGCAATATAGCGGTTTGTGTTATGGAACAGTTCCCTGTTCACAGCTTAGATTGTTGTGTGGTGGGACAAGTGCTGTGTTAAGACCTTTCTGAAACAATACATGAGCCAAAGTTGGCTATTCACAGTGTAGTGATGCCTAGGCTGACCATCTGAAAAGGAGGACAAGGCTCCTGTAACTTTAACAGTTGTAGAGAAAAGGGAATTTCAGCCAATGTCGTTTGTATGCAATTTGTTCCTGGTGAAATTCCCTCTTCATCACAACAGTTAAAGTTGCAGGGGCCCTGCTTTCTTTTGTATATGGTCACTCTAGTATAGTGCCTGCAACTTTAACTGTTGTGATGAAGAGGGAACTTCACCAGGGACTAATTGCATACAAATGACACTGGCTGAAATTCCCTTTTCTCTACAACTGTTAAAGTTACAGGAGCCCTGTCCTCCTTTTCAGATGGTCAGCCTAGTGATGCCAGACCCCCCCTTCCTGTTTCATCATAATAGCTTTAATTGGTTCACAGTGCCAATATGGTCGCCAGGTGACTAGGAAAAAAACCAGCCTGGTCTGCTCCTATGTCTTGAATGCCAAGTTGATCTATGTAAATAGGCAGATGAAGCTTTTTCAGGGCACAGGGATAAATATTTTAGCCTTCTAGTGCTTACAAACCAAACTCTAACTAGGAACAAGACACAAGGAACAGGGCCTGGCTAAATGATCCCAGATTATACAATGGGTTAAGGTGATATAAAAACTGGGAGTGCCATTTAAAGAAAGCTAGCTCTCATCAGTAATTTGACTCTTAAGCATTCACAGAGCTGAGGATGAATTTGAATAGACTTTGTGAAATATTGTAAAGCATTGCAGGACGAAAAAGTTTTTTGTTTCGTTTTGTAATTTCTAGTGTAAAAAGAGGTTATGAAAAGTACATTAAAATCGAATAGGTTCCATGCTTTTTTATATTTTAAAGGTTTGGGACCATGCATTTCAGGAGAAGGAAAACAACAGCAATGACAAAACAACAACTCTTGTAGGCCAAACGTCTTGCAGCAGTTCTCTCCAAATTTTAAAGGAAAAAATTCAATTGCACAATGGAATGCAAACTTCTAAGGCAAACCTCTTTAGACTCCACTTGAGGTCAACAACAAGGCGTGGGGCAAATCTTGCTCTTCGAGGGATGAAGGAAAATGAAGAGCAGGGATCTTTTTTGTTTTACTGAAGAAAATCCTTCATCCTCATTCCTCCTATAAAAGCCCTGCAGCTCCTCAAGCTCATATGTTCTCCAGAGGAAGTGATTCTATCTACTGCCAAACAGAATTTGCCCAGAATGGAGCTTGTTATCTAGTCAAATGGTGGATATATAAGTTAGGCTAAGGCCAGGATCATGTGTGCATTTTAAAGCGCTTCAGTTTATTATCCCTTGGGAATCTTCCTCTAATGTGCATTCTCTTTCTAAAAGTATGCATCTTTCTCTTTAAAAATCATTATATCCTCCCTCTCCCTCTTGTCTAACACAGATGCTGGAAAATGCAACTAAACTCTGATGTAATCCTGTAATAGCTTGCAGGTATCATAGAAAAGTTGAGATTTAAAATTATGTTCGGATGAGAGGAGATTCTCTCTCCCTCCTTCCCTCTCAAATACACATATACAGTTCAGTATATACCAATGAATTTGAAAATGTATGCATCCATTTTCCAGGGCCAGATCTGCACCAAGTAGGATATAACACTATGAAAGCAGTTCGAATGAAAACGGTATATGGAATGTGTCCTGGGCCCAAACAGTTGTCGAAACCCTTATAAAGCAGTAGTGTAGATCCTGCCCAGTTTAACTCTGCATCCAAAACTCTCATGGGGCTTCTGTTCTTTTAAAACCATCTGTATCCCTGCTTCAATAGCTGCAGTATTCCTCAGCTCTGTCCTTCTGCAATTTTTCAATCCTTCTCCCTGCCTTTCCCCTGCCTAATTTGGGGTTGGACTACAGTATCTGAGGTTGGGCATTCATACCAGAAATAAGGATGTTTGAGAGATTCATTTCAGTTCATTTTTTATCAGGATCTGCCCAAATTGCATCTTCCAAACTGAACACAGACTCGGACGCAGACTGCAGTCAAAGTCTATACATTTCCGGGCTTGCAATGTGACTTGAGGACCCACTTCCCAATAAAGTGTTTGACAGCCTGCGTATATTTGAAAAATGCACATGAAAAATAAAATGAGTACTTTTGGAAAATGTGCAGAAATACACTTTAACCAATGGGAGAAGAAATGTGTACATTTCAAAGATGTGCAGAATTGATGTATAGATTTTGGGGGAAATATGCATGGAAATATGCAAGCAAGCAAGCAAACAAACAAACAAAAAAGCCTGCAATCTGATACGGACTCAAATTGGAGCAAGCTTTGAGATGGAATTCGGAGAAATATGGCATGCACACATTTTGGTGATCTGCGCATCTCTGATCAGAAGGGATTGCCTTGAGAAGAACAGAGATGAAGTATTTCAGATGTGGCTGCAGTCTAGGGTGGAAAAGAAACCGCTCTCAAGGAATAGCTGCTTTGGTGCAGGATGTATTGCTGGTGTTCTTTGTTTTTAGCTTTTGAGTTCTGATTGTATACATCCTTGATCTGATATGATCCCTTGACTACTCCAGGAACTGATCCAAGAGGTAAAAATAAATAAAGACACCAATTAGATACTGGAAGGGATCAGGCAGGGCTGTGCATGGGGGTGGCAGTAACCTGGTATCACATTTATTAACCCTTTATAGCTGCTCCCTAGTCTCTATGACAGGAATAGACAACTTGTGGCCCTCCAGATATAATGGCATATAGGCTGACCATATGAAAAGGAGGACAGGGCTCATGTAGCTTTAACAGTTGTAGAGAAAAGGGAATTTCAGCCAGTGTCATTTGTATGCAATTAGTTCCTGGTGAAATTCCCTCTTCATCACAACAGTTAAAGTTGCAGGGGCCCTGCCTTCTTTTGTAAATGGTCACTCTAGTATAGTGCCTGCAACTTTAACTGTTGTGATGAGGAGGGGATTTCACCAGGGACTAATGGCATACAAATGACACTGGCTGAAATTCCCTTTTCTCTACAACTGTTAAAGTCACATGAGCCCTGTCCTCTTTTTCATATGGTCAGCCTAATGGCATACAATTCCCATCAGTCCCAGCCAACAAAGCCAATGGTGGGGTTGATGGGAGTTGTAGGCCCAAAATCTGTAGGTGCCTATTCCTGTTGGTTCTACAACTATCCACAACTAATGGCCCCTGCAAAAATGCACTGCTACCTGAATGGCACAGCCACTGCTATTCAGAGCTCCTCCAAATTCAGTTTCATGACCCATTCCAAATTTCCCAGCTGTTCCTTACTACTTCAGGGCTGGAGGATTCAAAGAGAGGATGGGTGGCCCTAGATCTAAAGACTTAGACTTTGTTCAGGTTAATTCACAGACATTATCACAGTCATCTGCACAGCAACATCACCCCTTTAAGGCTGCCATTTGCCCAAATGGGACATTTATGGGCAAAAACGGCCTGCCCTTTCTGTGCAAAATGGCGGCTCGCCAAGGAAGCAGGCGCCCATGGTCTGCCCAGTTGTTTGCCCCATGCCACTCGCTGGGCTTGGGTAAGTGGCAGGGATTTGGCAAGTGGTGCATGGGTGGGCACAGGGTGGTCCATCCATCCTTATCTCCCCCTTTCTGCTGCTCTTTTACACTTTGCATTTTTCGAATTAGCAAATAAAGACAGATTGAACATAGATGACTTTGCAGCTGCTGCTAGTACCCTGTACATCCTTGCTGTCTAATGATCCTCGCTGCTGACCCTCATAGGAAATGTGTGGTTGGGGAGGGAGATGAATAGTCTTCATAGGCCAGGCATTGCTATGGGTTTTCTCATGGTGGGTGAGAGATGGGATTGCATCATTTGTGCTTTCTTGAAAGCAGGGAAAGCTGAGGGCAGACAGATTCTTTCAGGTATGTAGAGATCTCTTAGGCCATTTCTACACTAGCCCTTTTTCCCTGGGGTTGTCCCTGGGTGCTGTTTGTGCATCCAAGTGATGCACAGGGACTCCCGGGGGCAAGGGGGACGGGCATGGGTTTTCCCAGGGATAAAGGAACACTGGGAACACCCGATTCTTCAAGCGGTCCTGGGACGATCCTGAGGACCACGGGTGGTGTGGGTACTTGTCCCGGCTTCTTTCCTCCTCCTCGTGAGTAGTGGTCATCAGCAGAAGGAAGGAGCCAGTCAGGAGCCCCCGAGGGACATCGGGGGGGGGGGGCAAGAGCAGAAGCGAGAGTGGGGCGCCTTTTAATTTTTTTTAAAAAAACTCACTTTTTCGCTGGAGCACAAATGCACTTCCAGCTCCATTTTTTTTAAATGGTGGGCACAACATCCCCTGTTTACTTCTCGGATGTCACATTTCCTGTGTAGAAGCTGGGTGACAATCCCAGAAGCCAGTAAGTCTGGGATCACCCCCAGGCCCTCCCTCTACACCTTGAGGTATAGAAAGGGCCTTAATCTGCTTCATCCAAACTGGGCACAAAACAGTGTCCATGGGTTATACTTAACACTGTGGGATGACTGCAACAACTCTGGAAAACTGCAGTCTTGAAGGGTGGCTAAGGAATGCATTAAATGCCTGCCTGTATGCTTATGTATACATAGCACTGGTGTAAAACATCACATTACAACAAAATTACAGTCTCCCAAGCAGACATAGAGAAAATCACAGATAAACTTTTTTAAAGCAAAAAGAGTACACTGCACACACACTTGCACGATCCTGTAATTGATGCCTGAAATGGACTGAAATATTCTCTTCCCACAGTTTGTTTTTATCACCGATTCTCCTATGTCAGGACTGTAATGTTTATTACCGGGTCTATTCCATTTTTCCTACTCTATGCTTTACACTAGTTTTAGTGTAAAATGAGTGCTCCCAGAACCTGGGAGCAATACTCCAAAAACCCTGGAGTAGTTCCTTGCCTGTGTTTTATTTATGAAGATTCGAGCATGACTGAGGCCTAAGCTACATCAAGCAGGATATTGCACTATAAAAGTGGTATGAAGGCGGTATATAAAAGGCAGGAGCCACACCAAGCAGGATATAGCAGGATATGGTATGTGTCAATGGGCCCCAACAGTTGTCAGTACACTTCAATACCGCTATAAAGCAGCATTGTTGCTCCTGCCTTTCATATACTGCTTTCATACCATTTTCATAGTGCAATATCCTGCTTGGTGTAGGTTAGGCCACACTTGACACATGCATAAGAACTGGGTTCCTCCAAGCAACTTCTCTCTTTGAATTCATTAGTCCAATTCATGATGTTGTTTATCTTGATAGGTGTTAACCATCCTTCATGGTGAACTTTGCACCTGGACAGATGAAGGACTAGTAGATGTCTGCACTGTAAACACCTTTTTTTCAGGGAGTAACTTGGGGGTGATGTCTATATGGAAGAAATAATTTCAGTAATACACTTCAAGAAACTCTGATAGCACTTGTCACAGATGTCAATCGGCTGCTAGTATAGGTTATTTTTAGACCTGTCTGCTATGTAAACTGTCAATTAAGCATGCCTATCATTCCATCAGAGATGGAAATACAGAGGAGTATATCAGTGTAATAGTAGCTCCAATCAATAGAAGATCAGACAACAGATCAATACCTTCTCTCCTTAAGGATGAATCAGCTAACAGTAAATGAAAGAAATCCGTTCACCCAGAGAACAGCAATGCAATGAGAATAACAATAGTGAGTCGTGGAACTGATACCATGAGCCAAGTGAGCTACTGAAACGATAGAGAAGACATGTGCTTCGTATAAAACATAGGGAAGTGGGGAAGACCGTGTCTTCATAAATGGCCGTCTTTCTCCCCTGCATTAAACATACAAATCCTGGTGAGTATGATCATCACAGCTTCTTATAGATATTTGGAAGTAAGTGCCATTGAAATAAAGTGGGACAAGTCTGTCTTTCTTTTGGGGAACTTTGTTCGTCATAACAGATTTGTGCACTATAATAGTAACACCTTGACCTTTTCCCCACAAGATCTGTTTTGACTCTTCTGGAAAGAAGTGACTCAAAGCTATTCTGAACTAATAATTGTGAAAGGTCAGAAAAGAAAGTAGTTTAACTGATTGCTAGCCAGGGTGTAGAAATTGAGACAAGGTGGGAGGAGAGGTGGGAGGAAAGAGGCTAATTGGATATGGACAGCAGGATGGTTTTATATATATATATGGATTTGGAAATTGCAAAGCAAGCAAGTTAGACAATATCAGTCCATTGGTTAAACAAGTGTTGTATGTAACTAGATCCATGTGTGCATAAGTAATCGTGGCCCCAGGGAACACCTTGCTTAGAAGCCTCACATCCTTTCTAGGTGGCTGTATAGCAAAGGGCCTCAAAATGGGAGTCTGATTACAGTACTGGTGTCTCTCTTCTTGTCCAATGCAATGGAAATCCTGATCCTGTCAGGCAAAGTTGTATCTCCCCAATAGACAAAGATACACAGGGACACCCCCCTTTTGAATCCCTTTCCAAGCCCCTCCTCTTTGACCACAGCCAAAGCCTACCCGCTTAATGCTCAGCTGACTAGGTTATGTCATGGGGGCCAGACAGAAACCCATATGACTGCCTCACATTGTTGTCCAATTTCTAGAGCCCACCACACAGGATTAGAATCTAGCATTTTCCATAAGCACAGCTTTTTTGTTGCATTTTCATTGAAAATCATTTTCTAGCCAATCCACCTTTTCAAGGTAAACTTGGGTTGGCCATCCTGGGAGAAGGAACTGCAGTTTTAGAGCCCTTTGCATCTTCCAAGAAAGAACACACACACACGGATTATAAAGATCTCGGAAATTAGTTCATCTTGGCAGTGAATTATGATTTATGTTTGTGGAATTGTTTATTTAAGTGTAGAACACACACAGCTATCAGTCTGGATTTGGATGTACCAAATTTTCTCCCATGTTCATGTTCAAGTTGTAAGTAGTGCTTTTTGGGTGGCTCTCTCCCCACCCCTAAATTGTGAGCATGTCCAATGTTTTATAAGCATGTTTTGTGACCATGTTCAATGTTTCTCAATCCTTTTCACTTCTATCTGCTGCTTCTCTGGACCCATTTCTTTCCCCCCTTCTAATTATTATATTGCGTTCTTCTCCCTTTAAGTCCCATAGGCAATCTTAGCCAGAGATCACCTGGTAAAGCAGGTTGATATTACAGAGCTATATAGCCACATCAGGCAATGCGACAGCATCACTGGAGGGCAAACAAAGCAAACAGAGTGAAGAAAATGCTTCCTGGATAGTGAATTTATTAAATGTATGTCTCGCTTCACACAACCAAAAGGAGCCCCGGAGCATTTATAAAGAAATGATAAAACAAAAGAAAACAAATACTATGCACAACGACATATTCCTTAAAATCATAAAATTGCATGTATGTATTGGAAAGATAACTTAATGAATAAAAACCACCACCACCACCACCACCCTTTCCAGCACAGAAAGGGATAACACCCCACAAGGCAGTCTGTTCCTCTGTTGAACAGCTTTCACAATTAAGAGTCCCCTCCCCTAAGGTTTAGCCATAAATGCCTCATCTCCTCGCCTGGCTGGGGAGCTAATTGCGGAGGGCGGCAAGAGAGATGGAGTGTGGCTGCAAATCATTGGCTGAGGGGTGTGGTGCCACGAGGAGAGAGAGGAAACAGCTGCTGCATAAATAGGCAGCGTGGGCAGCCCTCCTCCCTCTTCCGATCTTCTGGATCCCTCCCCCCCTCCCTTGTAGGCAGTATGGGTTCGCTGGTTGTCCATTCATTTTTTGCTCACAGTCTAAATTGGCTGTGAGTTTTTTCACCTACTCCATACTGCAAGACAGGGTGGGTGTGTAAATAGGTCAATTTGTTTGAATTGGTCACATTTGCTGGGTGGTTAGGTGTGGGCATCTAGAGTGGGGAAACATTGGTGAGCATTCTCAGGCACCCCTGGGGGTGATGGGTAGTGCCGGAAGCCCCTGGCAGGGAGCCCTGTGGCACCTGTTGGCGGGCCAAGGCTTACCTTTGAGGCCAACCCTACTCACCTACTCAGAGCCGTGCGGCACGAGCAGGGCAGACACCGGAAGGCCTCCCTACCCGAATAGGGAGCCCATGGAGTGGCGAGATGGCGCGCCGCTTCATGGGCTAGAATGGCTCGCCCAATCCTAGATTGGCCTAGGAGAGGCCATAAAGTAGATGCCCGCTTTAGCAACTACCCCTTTGCAGATCTTTGAATAAAATGTGGCCCAAGTTTAAACCCAAACTACTGTCTCATCTTGTTATTTCGCCGTCCAGTTCGCAATTGACTTCTCTGCTATTTCCCTGCACTCTCAGAGCCTGAGAAAAATATCACCAAAGCCAGACTGTTAAACTATCCAAATTCCCAGGAAAAGAGAAGCATCTTTGCCTGGTGTCTAAAAGATGATAAACTTGGTGCCAGTGAGTTTCCCTGGAGACACAGAGAGAAGGACTTCAGATGTGGATCTCAAGGTCCGGGCAGCTTCATATGGTGAAAGGGCATCCTTGAGGTACTGTATAGCTCAAAACTTCCACCCCCATTTGAAGCAATCACTGGAAAATAGCCAAACAAAGGCTAATGTTGTTACTTTTATTGATATGATCTTTATCCTACCTTCCTATATTACAGTGTATTCAAGGTGGCTCTTACTAAATACAAATTAAAATGTTCATGAAAAATCCCCCACCCCTGCTTTGAACTCAGCCCTAAAATGGATAGGTTGCCTTATCTAACCCTTCAAAGAAAGGATTGAATGTGGTGCTGACAATCATCACTACTTTCTTTAGAGTAAAAAATCCTAGTAGAAAATAAATAACTATCCTAGAATTACTGAATTTTTGAGTTGGAATGTACCTTGGCAGGTCATCCAACCCATTTCCCTGTTTAGAGCAGGATCTGACAGATTTCCATCCAGCATCTGCCTAAATACCACCAGCAAAAGAGAATTCACCCACCCACCTACACAATATGGTCTGTTCCTCTGTTGAACAGCTCTTACAATTAAGAGTCCCCCTTCCCTAATGTTTAGCCAAAGTCGACTTCTCTGCTATTCCCCTGCATTCTCAGAGCCTACCAGGACTTGATGACACCAGTTATGTAGCTAGACCTAGCATGCAATAATTTCCCAATATGAACTGCAGGCATGCAGAGGTGGGGGGATCCGGATTGGGATCCTAATTTGGGGAGTAAGAAGGATTTTAATATTTTCTCTTCCTCCACCCTACCCCCCTTCAGATCACCAGTCCCTGTGCCTGCAATTTAAGTTTTAGAAATCTTGCATGCTAGAGCTAGCCACCAAACTGACATCACATCTAGTTCGGTCCTCAGAAGACTGAGAGTGAATACGATTTTCCTCTATGAATTCATTAGAAGGATGCTCCGTTGTTTGTCCTTATCCAGCTCCTCTCTCTGTTGCCTCTCCCCTGCCAAATTTATATAATCAATTATTTAAGGCAGGAAGCTGTCACTTTTGTTTGCTTCTTGCTACGGAGGGTGGTAGTATTGCATCCAACACTCGGCAGCATCTTGGGAGTGGATGGTAAAGTCACGATGAATTATAGATTGCAAAAAAACAAAAAAAATGAAATGTCGTGATCAGCCAAAATCTGGTAAAGTCAGAATTGTCCACAACTGTAAGTTGCTTCCAGATCTCCCACCACCACCACCCCAGTTCTTAGCATCTCTGTCATTTTTTAAGATCTGAGGGCTGAGGGCTTAGACTGTTGTGGCAGCTTGACTACTGCTGCTATCAAGGTGATTAAAATTGTATCAAGCCAGGCTTTGAAAATATATGAAACAGCTTCATTTTGTATAAGAGATTGCTCCTGTTGGCTGCCACCAGTTATGCACCTGTTACCTCATCCATCTAGTCAACTCTCCAAAGCTCATGGGTAAATATATCTCAGTAGAAACCTTCCTAACGAACAACAAAAAGTCTCAGTAAATGTGTGTCATCAGATGTCTGTAAGGGCAGACTCCTTAGGCTTAACCAGAGCAACAAAAGGCTCACTTTTAAAACTTGTCCAATTCTCTGAGAAGAGGCTGAATGCACACTCACTGCTTCCAGGATGGTTGAGAATGCAACCTTATGCATGCTTACTCAGAAGTAAATCCCACAGTGTGTAATGTGGTACACTGTCAGGTAAGTGTGCAAAGGCTTGAACCCTAAGGTATCTTGAGACATGTAAAATGTTTAGGCTGCAGTCCTGTGCACAAGGAAGGAAGGAAGGATTTAAAACCCCAAGGCATTGTACAGTGTAAAACATTATATATACACAGTATATATTATACACTATATAGTATACTCACTAAGGCAGCGTGTGGCATGCAGCAATGTGTGGCATGCTGAAGTTCCATGAGAAGAACTTAGTGTTGCTAAACTAGGAAAGCACATAATTCCCATCCCCCGCCACACAAATGGTGGTCATGTGTCATTCCCTGCCCCCCTGCTCCAATCGGGGCTTTTTCTATAATGTCTGGAAATGGCACGCTTTCCCCTTTAAGGCCCCGATTGGAGCAGTGGGGGGGGATGATACACTCTGGAAAGCGTGTTATTCCTCCTGTCACCCTAATGGCAGCCTTAAAGTGGAAAACGTTTCATTCCAGGACATTATAGAAAATTACAGTAGATCCCCCCTGACGCCCAGGGTAGAACAAAAACCCAGGGAAAGCCGGGGAAATCCTGACAGTTGTTCACCCTAACAAGAACTTCCATTATAAGAACTCAGTGTTGCTAAACAACAGGATATATAAACAAAGCTGATACAGCTGACATTGAAACGTATTATTGCTGAACCAGCCAAGCTGCTTCAGGCCTGTCTGGCCAATGTCCAGCTGGTGCCCCCCAGAGGTAAGTCTCACAGGTTGGTGGGTAGGCATGCAACGGGGCAGTGTTTGGGAGTGAGTGTGTGGGAGGAGGTGGGAGGGAGCGGAGGTGGTGGCTGGGAGGGAGAGGGGGAGCAGCTAAGAAGGAGCAGGGGAGAGTGGATGAGGGGGTGCCCCAGATGCTATGCACAAGTCAAGCTAGTATATAAATAAAATCCAATAAAAACAACCAACAATATACAACCAATAAACATGCCAACACAGATATAAAATTTAATAGAAATACAAAAACTAAAGTGACTAGAAGGTATAAAAGTTAAAACCACATGACAGGGACTACTTGAGCACTAAAAAAAACTAAAAATCCAAATAAAAATAACCAATATACAACCAATAAATATGCCAACACAAACATACAATTTAATACAAATGCAAAAATTAAACTGACTAGAAGGTCTAAAAGTTAAAACTAGTGCTGTGCTGAAAATTTCAACCATTCAATTTTTGCCATTTTATGGGGGGGAGGGAAACAAAACCTCTGGTGAAAGAGGCTGCAAGAGGTGAGAATTTCAGAGAATTTTCTCCTTGGGGAAGGGAGTAGATTTCTCACATAACTTTTTAAACTTAGCCAGTTGTTCAGGGGTCTTCTTTATTTCTATTTTAAAAAGAACCTGGCATTTTCAGGAGCCCAGGAGTGCTTACTGGATGCTTATTGGAGAAGGTGAGGTCACATGGTCTCCAATAGGCATTCATGAATAACTGCTGGGCGTATCCAAATGTTGGAGGAAGGGGGTGTTGTTGTTTTGAAAGACTAAAAAATAGGAAAAAAGGCCCCTCGCCAATCAGTTACACTTAAAAAATATATGTGTAAACCCTGCCCCCCTCCCCAAGGAGAAAATTCTCTGAACTTCCCCCCCTCCTTGCAAAAGAGGCAGGAAAAAACAATGCCTCTTTCGCAGGGAAAAAGTTCCTGAAAATAGGGGGCAGGTATCAGTCCAGCACTAGTTAAAACCACATGACAGGGACTACTTGAGCACTAAAAATATAAAAAAAACCAAAACCTTAAAACAAATACCTTGAACTCAATGGGGCTTGCCTCTGAGGAGCCATGCACAGGATTCCACTGTAGGATTAAACCAGAGGCAAAATTTCAGATTTGATGGGGGGTTGGAGGGGAAAGTGCACAAGCTTCTAAGACCCAATCTTATTATAGATGTGCATGAAATTTGACCTAAATTCAAGCTGGATCAGCTACATTTGGACTATTTATGGTGCTTCCTAATGTGAATCAAGCTTCCCTCCAAAGTAACCAGAAATTAAACTGGGACCCTACAAAAGGCTTCATTTGTGATCCAGCTTTGGAAGGGCAGACTATGTTTCCCCCAACAGTGTGTTTTGCTTTTGTTTGTCTGAATACTAATGAGGAGGAAAGGGAGTCCGGTTAAGTGACTGACAGGTTGTAGGGGTTGGGCTCAGCACCTCTGCAGATGCACCTCAAGAAGACACTGAAAGCGATTTTGAGTCAGACAAGACGGGGGAGGTGGAAAGTGTTGTCTGAGCTACAAGGGTATGGGAACAGGAGATTGGTGAGAATAAAAATGCTGGAGAGGAAAAAGCCCAGTTGCTGCCTAATTATTTGTATCATGCAAAGACTATTAGGTGAGCCTGTCTCCAACTGTTGCATGGGGATGCTGCCTGTTGCTTGAGGCAGCACCTATTTGTTTGTAGTTTGCATAAGAAAAGCAATTGACTGGAAATATGACTTGACAGCTTGACTATAAGGAAAGACGGGCTGGGCATCTGACACAAGTCCTTTTTCTCATCATAGGTCACGTTTTACCATGGACTCACCAATCACTGTGCTTTGGAATAAAACAAGGATGGTACTATGGAATGGTCATTCTTCCAACTTCAGTAAGGAAAAAGGGCCTTTTCAATCTTCATAAAAGTTAACATCAGAAGAAGAACTTTATTTACAGTCAAATAGACCAGCCAAAAAGTTAACATCCTTTGGGGGAGAGGGAGAATAAAAATATAAAAGGGTATAGCACAAAACCAATGCCACCTCCCCCCCCCCAAATTTAAATAGGTGAAATCTTCTCTCCAGGTTCTCTAAGGACAGATCTACACCTTGTGTCAAATCAGTACTGATATGGAATAAAAAACAGGAAATAACACTATGAAAGTTGAATATAGAATGTGTCCTGTGCCCCAACAGTTATCAGTGCACTTCAATACCACTATAAACCTAGGGGTGACCATATTACACCTACTTTAAAATCACTTCACCGGCTGCCAATTAGTTTCCGAACAGTGTACAAAGTGTTGGTCATTACCTTTAAAGCCCTACATGCTTTGGGCCAGGTTACCTGCGGGATCACCTTCCCCTGTACAATCTACCCTGCACACTCAGGTCCTCTGGGAAGAATTTACTTCAGTCAGCCAAAACTAGTCTGACAACCATTATCCAGAGGACCTTGTCTTCTGCCGCTCCCAGACTGTGGAATGGCCTGCCGGGAGAGATTCGTCAACTTAACAGTATCTCTGACTTTAAGAAAGCCTCTTCCAGCAGGCCTATCTAGTTGAGTTTTAAGATGTTTTCTTGATATTTTAACAATGTATTCATTTTATATGTTTTTAATCAGTTTTATGTATTTTATATTTGTATTTAATGTTGTTCCCCGCCTTGATCCAGAGGGAGAGGCGGGTAAGAAATAAATATATTATTATTATTATGTAGATCTAGGCTGAGTTATATATTGAAGCTCTGTCTGCCTCATTCTAATTCCTGACTGCAAGTTTCCCCCCGCTTGTGATGTTTTACTGTTTATTGCTATTTATATATGATGTAAGTTGTAATGTTTTACTGATTATTGCAATTCAGGATGAAAGTGCAGTTTGGACTCAGGATGGTAAGTGGTTAATTCTGTTGGGAGGGGGAGGGAATGAATAGAATGTTGGAGTGAATGCTGATTGGCTGTTAGAATCAAATGTTTTGAATGACAGTTCGCAGTGAGCAATTAGAAGAAGCAGTTAGTGAGAAGCAGTTGGGGAGTGGTGTGTGGAGAGTTGACAATGCGAGAGGTTGTCTGGGTTTGTCTGCTAAAGGATTTAGAACAGAGTAGAATCAACATGTTTATTATTTTGGGAAAAGTGGGAATAGTAGGAGATAGGTTAGACTAATGGGTAGAATAGGCAGGGTTACATAGAATACTGTATTGTAACAAACAAGCATTGTAACAAATGAAACCACAAGATTTATAAAATGCATGAACTTACTTATTGTTAAATAAAAATATTTTTGTTTCATAAACTGGATTCTGAGGTAAGGTACAGTGTTATGTGGTGGCAGCAGTAAAGGAAAAGGGTGACTAGCTAGTGCTGGGCTGGTTGCTGTGAGACCAAAAAGGGTCAGGGAGTCACAGAATCAGCGAGCAGCGTTATGATGACTTGGCCCATGGTTGGGATCTTTTTATTATAGAAAGAAATAAAGGAGACCCAAAGGGGAGTTGTCACACCGCCCCCCCCCCTCATTTGAACAGAAAAGTACACATTTGTGTGCACATTTTTTAAATAAAAGTGTACACCCAAATGCATACCTTCCCCCCATGGACTAAATCATGAAAATGCACATGTTTAACAATGCATTTTTAAAGTGTGCATTTTTCTGATGTACACATTATGTGAACGAGCATCGCAAGCTCAGGAACGTGCAAACATAGTGTTTTCATGTTCGTGTTCGGCAATGTAAACAGGACAAGTTCTGGTCTTAAACGAAAGTTATTCATGGGTCGGGCTTTGTAGATGGCTGCAGCAGTTCTATGGCTTCAAGAGGTCTAACTGGGTCCAGGCATTATAATCATATTACATTGGTCCCTTCTCATCTTCTCGAGCTCTCAACTCCTTTAGGGGCCAAATTCAGTGTATTGTTTTGGAGCTGTACATGGCCTGGTAACTTGGCACTTGTTGGAATGTTTCATACTTTATGCAACTCTACCTCTACAGTCATCTACAGAAGTCCACCTTCTTGAGCTCCCATTACACGAGGCCCAGAGGGTTATGGTTGTGACTCTCCAAGTTTGGAATGTCCTTCTCAGGCAAAATTGTGTGGACCCCACATTATTATTTTGCTATGACTTTTCTGTTTTCTCAGCCATTTTAAGCATTTTAGTCTTGTAATACTCAAAACCTTTTATTTTTGTTCCTATGGTGTGGCTTCTTTAGCCTTTGTGTTCCACGTTACATTTATTATTTCTCCATGTTGTGCTGGGATGTGGATTTTTGTTTTATTGATATTTATTTTTTGCTATACTGGATTTTATTGTTTCATTGTGTTGTAGTGTGTCATTACGGTTTAAATGTTTGGAATTGGACAGCAGTCAGAGAATTTGTTTCTGAGTTATTTAAGAAATGTAATAGATAAATCTTTAATGCCTCATGCTAATGTATCAGCACAAATTAAAGACTTATACTTAACTTTTTTAAAAAAGTAGATTTTGCACGGGTCCACAATAGTCAGTGTGTTGAACTAGGCAGTTGGCCAGATATATGGTATTCTGTACATTCCTGAAGCTCAGAAGTACAAAGACGACTGGAATTTTCTATGTTGTGTGAAAGATTGATAAAGGAAGAACTTAAAACTGAGGACAGATATTAATGCAATTTGATTAGCAATTCATTCAGAGAATGTCGTCATGCTCTTAATTTGTTGGGGAGATGGTAAAGAAACATTATTGTGATTCTGTACTGGAAGGAGAGCAAGACACAGGCATGATCATACAATAGAGATAGGCATCCGGAGGCCTATTCCGGACCCCAGGGGCTTTCCATCTGGCACCCAGCATATTCCCCAACCCCAGGGATTCCCTTCTTGATTATGTACCTCAGTCACTTTCTCCTGAGGTACATGCAAAGGGCTTTTAACCCCCTCCCCCTTAAGTGTGAACAGAGTTTTCCCGTCATGCACCTCAGCAATATGGGAGCTATACTTCAGCAAAATGGGAATAAGCAACTCAAGTGCATAAGGGGAAGACTTTGCCAAAACCACTGTTGCTGACAGAGGGGAACACACACCTCCTTTTCCTTATTTTTGGTGCTCTTGGGAGTGAGTCAGGGGGATAGCAAATGTTGACACCTCTTCAGCCCTTGCTTACTCAAGGCTTTAGCTCAGTAGTAATGCCCATGTTTTTCATGGAAAAGGCCTCAGGTTCACTCTCTAGCATCTCCAGGTAGGGAAAAATCAATTGGGGTCTACAGCCGGTGGTTTGCAGAGCCAGGGTTGATGGTGAGTGGAGCCTGAGTCAAACGTGGCTGGGCTTGCTGTACAGAAGGACAGTAGAGTGTTCTCTCTCTCCTATGTGAAACCCCTGGAATGCTAGTACCAGCGGTCAGCGTAGACAATACTGAGCTAGTTGGACCGATGGTTTGACTTGGGTTAAGTTAGGCTGACCAGATAAAATCCAGGTCAGGACTCATGTAACTTTAACAGTTGTAGAGAAAAGGGAATTTCAGCCAGTGTCATTTGTATGCAATTAGTTCCTGGTGATATTCCCTCTTCATCACAACTGTTAAAGTTGCAGGGGCCCTGCCTTCTTTTGTATATGGTCACTCTAGTATAGTGCCTGCACCTTTAACTGTTGTGATGAAGAGGGAATTTCACCAGGGACTAATTGCATACAAATGACACTGGCTGAAATTCCCTTTTCTCTACAACTGTTAAAGTTACATGAGCCCTGACCTGGATTTTATCTGGTCACCCTAGTTAAGTCAACTTCCTGAGTCCCTTAATACAAAATATGACCTTTGTTAAATAACAGTTGCCAACCTGGAGGCGCAATACAGGCCTGTGGCAAAGTGAAGCATGCCACTCTGTGATTTTAAATATATGTGTCATAGTACTGTTCTGTAGTCATTACAGATGTGTGGTGGGTGAGGAGAAGGGAAAGGAGACTTCCGTTAAGATGTAATCCACTTTTAATTAATTAATTGGCTTTTCTAAACAAATGAGCCAATTTTCAAAGCACGTATACCAACATCACCTTGATGCCCACTATGGGGAGACATATTCTCAAAGCTAGTAGAAAACAATAAGAAAACTCCTAAAGAGTTTATACTGGAATAGACATGTTTCCCCTGCCCCATTGTAATTTGAAAGCATTTGTGTCTTTTTCAGATGAAAGTTTTGTGACTTCAAGAATATAAAAGCAAATAATCTTTTTCATCTTTTATACATTTATTCATCAATTACTTGAGAAGAGGTCACATCTTTTTACAACATTTTAAATGCTACCGACTGAATTGCTTTTGTATTTCAACACAAATGTAAAATTATTATTTACTTTTAGTAAAAAAGGGTATATTTTTATTGCTATTATTCTTTCAGGATTTCTCTCTGCCCTTAAGACAGAAGATTTAAATTCATCAGACTTTCTCTGTTGAAAGAAAAATAAAGAAAGGAAAAGTTAGATTTTTGCTTTTGAACAAAGTCAAAGGTAGTGGATGGTTGTTAAGTAATGCAATGACTGTAGGGGGAGAGAGAGAGAGAAATCTAACACAGCTTAGAAGTTTCTCAATTTCCTTTTGTTCAAAACTTCAAAAAGTTGTATTTGAAAGAAAATGCAATTATAATGAAGGGACTTTGGGAGATATCTCAACATTTCCCCTAGGAAAAGGTTTCATAGCCAAATTCAGTATTTCGGCTTTTATATGTCATGGGAGATCTCTTCATTAATTAGATCTGCCTATTTAAAAAATAAATACTTCAAGCAATATCTGGATGCCCACTTATTCTGATCAAAATTTCAATATGAATCAACTTTTATAAAATCCTGCGTGCCAGTTTTAGCCTTGCAGGTAATTTTATACATGGGGGGATACTGGAAAATGGCATTCCTCCTCTGCAGCTTGAACTGATACCACCTCAAGATTCTATGAGTCTGTTGTATGTGAAGCTAGGCCTGAGCAAACACAACAGACAGAACCTTCACTTCACCTCACATTGCCTCAAGTACAATATTTTTCACTGCAGCCACTCTGGGAACATAAATTATGTTGATGGGGTAAGATATAAACCAAATAAATAAATAAATAAATAAAGGCTTTCTTAATGCCAACTAGTGAGCTTGTGTTTGGTGACTTTGGACAGGCAATGTCCTGGGTGTGATGGGAGATTCAGCAAAGCTCAAGCTTATTGAAGTTTTCAGTTTTTGGTTCACTTCATTTCTTTTTGCAGTTCAAAGCCTGTTTGTATGTTTGAATGGGAAAATCAGTGGAGGCTGGTGGCTCTGATGTCAGTGAGGCTGTATTGAAGTGCACTGACAACTGTTGGGGCCCATTGACACATACCATATACCGCTTTCATACTGCTTTCATAGTGCTATATCCTGCTTGGCGTGGATCTGGCCTGAGTTTCAGCCAGAACCAGTCAGAACTCTAAAGGAGCTATCCAAGATTCTGAATCCATTGTGGTTCAGACTGTTTTGGATTGAAACCCAGAGCAGATTTACAGTCCCACTTGCGTCGAACCCCGAGCCTCCATGGGGGGAAGTACTCATTTGGGTGTGCATTTTTCAAAAATTAGTTACCTAAATGTGTACTTCCCACCATTGCTAAAGCGTTAAAATGCGTGTGTGTGTGTGTGTGTATGTGTGTGTGTGTGTTTAAAAATGTGCTTTTAAAGTGCACATTTTTCTGAAGTATGCATTTTACAAACACAAAAACATGCTTGGGAATATTCTGGCTCTTTGTAAAAAAACTTCTCACTTTTGTATTTGAGTTTGGGGGATGTGAACTGGGAAAATTCTGGTAGAAAATGAATCAAAATGAAATCCCATACATCCCCACTTACTGGCGCACAAAATATAGGCTTATTAAGTATTGTACCCAGCTCCTACACAAGCAGGTAATTCATGTGTCAATCAACACTTAGAACTGGGGACTATGAAGGTAAATAGTGATACATATTTTTCAGTCTTAGATATTAGCTAGACCTTCTGTGCACACTTACATAGGAACATAGTGGGATTTACTTATGTGTAATTATGAATAGGATTGTACTGCATGTGAGAAATGGTTAATGATGGCACCAGGTTTTGTGAGGACACTTCAGTGCTTTTATGGCAATAGGCCACTTCCATATATTTGGGGAATATGACATTTGCACATTCCTACACAAAATGTTCTGATCTGTACCCATGGGACTTCTTTGAGGAGTGGGGCTTATTGTCTGTAGATTCTGCATGTCTCAAAGATTTTAACACCAGTCTCGGCAAGTTAAACATCCCAAAATATAAATTAATTACTATTTTCAGAGAAAATGCATATTTGTATACATTTTTGAGAGGGTTTCTTTTTTTCTTTTTTTAAAATGCAAATTGGTTTGGAAATGGAACATAATGTAATTATTAGGGGTGTGCACGGACCCCCCGGATCGGATCGGGACCCGGATCGGGACCTCCAATTTTGTCCCGGACCGGTTCGGACAAAATCGGAGGCCCCCCGGACCGGATCGAGTCCGATCCCGACCCAAAAATCGTACATTTTTGGATCGGCCGCCATTTTTTTCCCCATAGACTTGCATTGCAATGCAAGTCTATGAGGAAAAAATGGCGGCGGGTGGGTAAGGGGGGGCCTAACTCCCTCCCCCCCCGGGGCCGTCCGCTGTGGACGGCCCCGGCAGGTAAACCCCCTCCCCCGCGCTCCCTACCCCCCCTGGGGCCGCCCGCTTCCATCCGCTGGCGCCCGCGGGCGCCAGCGGATAGAAGCGGACGGCTCCGGGGGGGGTAAGCCCCCTTCCCCGCCACTGCTTACCTTCTCGGCCCGTCCGGCGCCGGCGGCTACTACCAGCGGGCTCCGCGGCCTACTCTCGAGTAGCGCGCCGGGTGATGACATCACCCGGCGCGCCACCCTGGAGCAGGCCGCGGAGCCTGCTGGTAGTAGTAGGCGCCGGCGCCGGACGGGAGCCGCCGGGCCGGGCAGGTAAGGGCCCCCCTCCCCCCTCCCCCCTCCGCACGCCCCCTCCTCCCCTCCACGCACCCCCTCCTTACCTTCCCGGCCCGGCGGCTCCCGTCCGGCGCCGGCGCCTACTACTTCCAGCAGGCTCCGCGGCCTGCTCTAGAGTAGCGCGCCGGGTGATGACATCACCCGGCGCGCCACCCTAGAGCAGGCCGCGGAGCCTGCTGGGAGTAGTAGGCGCCGGCGCCGGACGGGAGCCGCCGGGCCGGGCAGGTAAGGGCCCCCCTCCCCCCTCCCCCCTCCGCGCGCCCCCTCCTCCCCTCCACGCACCCCCTCCTTACCTTCCCGGCCCGGTGGCTCCCGGCCGGCGCCGGCGCCTACTACTACCAGCAGGCTCCGCGGCCTGCTCTAGAGTAGCGCGCCGGGTGATGACATCACCCGGCGCGCCACCCTAGAGCAGGCCGCGGAGCCTGCTAGTAGTAGTAGGCGCCGGCGCCGGACGGGAGCCACCGGGCCGAGAAGGTAAGTGCCCCCCTCCTCCCCCCCCCGCTGTCCACTTTCATCGGCGGGCGCCCGCTGGCGCCCGCCAATGGAAGCGGCGGTGGGCGCCAGTGGGCGCCCGCCGATCCGCCGATCCGCCGAACCGGTTCGGAGCTTTTTCGGACCGGTTCGGATTGGATCGGCCGATCCAGCTGCGGGTTCGGAAATCGGATAATTTATCCGATTTCCCACTGGACCGGACTCGGATCGTGGATCGGGTCCGATCCAGTGCACATCCCTAGTAATTATGAATAACAATATGTGAAAGTGACACAGACCAGAAATAAACAGATTTGTTCATTCTTACACCCACTCCCACTCACAATGAAAACCAGAGAGCAGGCAGGAGAGCAGTACATTCAGAAAGAGTGGCAGCAGCTGCCGCCACTGGCTTTACCTACCGTTGGAGCAAGAAGGCAGGCAAGCAACTAGTACAGGCTGCTTCTTCTCATTCCTGGGGACTCCTGAGGGTCCAGGTGCTTCCTTCCAGGGTGTTGGGGTTTGGCACATACCTGAGTAGATCAACCCCTGTTGCCAGGCTTGGGAATGTTAACAATGATGGAGACTTTCTGCATATCCACACCAGCCATTTATCCTGGGGTGGAATTGAGGCTATCCCTGCAGGTCCAAATGATGCATGGGTGATCCTGGGGTGAGTCAGGGATGACCACTCCACTTTGCTGGGATATTGGGTACTGCTTTTTCTCTGATTTTTTCCCCATCTCTAGGAGCAATCTCGAGGTCGGCGGGTGGTGTGGCCCCCTTCTCGAAGCCATTGCTGTTCCCTGTGAGTAGTGGAGCTCAGCGAACGGCCAAGCAGCTGTGCGGGGGGGGGGGGGGGACTCAAGAGTATCAGGGATGAGGGGGAGATATTTTCAAGGGGTATCATCATGCTTCGATGCCAATGTGTGGGTGGTGATTTTTTTTTTAACACATTTGACAGTGTCATGCAGGATTGCAATTGGGGAAGCCTCAAACAAAACCCTTCTCCCTGGATCGGCTCAGGAAAAGTCCCTGGCATGTGCCCCAGGAAGGATTATCACTGAAGCTGAAAACTTCCCGATCATCCCTCCCCACTCCCAGAATGGCTCTACATGTAGATAAGCCCTTTGAAGTGGCAACATAGAACAGTATCTGAGGTAACTACAGAGATTTACTAATTTGTGTTATGGACACATTTTCTGAACCCGTTCTGAATGCCACACTCAGCTCTGGAATGCCACACTCTGCCTGCCATGGATTGCAGTCTTTTCCCTCACAACCAAACTAAGCATAGGAGAGTTGCAAGGAGACCAGTGGAAATGACAAGGTAACTCTTTTGGCTAAGAGCCAGGGTGGGTAACTTGTGCCCCTCCAGATTGGATTACAATTCCCATCAGTCCTACCCAGCATAGCAAGTGGTGAGAGATGATGGGAGATGTAGGTCAAAACATCTGGAGAGCCACAAGTTGGCTACCCCTGGTTTGAAGACTCTTGCTTGGTGAGCCACACTGAGACACAGAGGAGTACATTTGGATAAATGTTGGCTTGTTTGTTCTGATGAAAGCTTCTTGCCATTGAATTGTAGAAGTTAATGCTTGAGACAGACTATGATTTCCTAAATCCAGATGGTTAACTAAAATTGGTTAACTAAACTAAATACAGTCCATATGTTCCCATCACACCTCCGTTCCCCATTCACTTCATTCCTAATGCAAACATTCTGTCCAAAATTGGTTTGTAGAAGGGACTATTTTTCTTCTTCCACAGGAGTCAGCCATTCCTGAGTCAACATGGTTGGAGCCATGCAATTTTGGCTATAATGCCACAAAATGTCTAATAATTCAGAAAAATATATATACACACTTTGTGATAATTGTCTACCTTTTGATTGATTGATTGATTGATTACTCAAATTTGAATATGCTTGCTTCTGAACAAAATCTTATTATTAAGCACATTTGTGAGATATTGAAAAATGTATGGGAGAATGAATAACTTAATAAATAAAAGCTCCTCTGTATTAAACATAAAAGAGAACTTAATATGTTATTCTTAACTGCCCTCTATAGTAATGTGTCAAAACCAAAACAAATGCTGAATAACAAAGAAGTGTTCCCTAAACTCTGAACTAAGAGTTCTCTCCACTGATGAAAATGGGCTCTGCCAAAAAACCAACAAAAGCGTGAGTTAATTAAGCTCCTACTTAAGGCAATTAGGGTGCAATCCGATGTATGTTTAGACTGAAAGAAAAGTCCTACAACTCCCAGCATCCCTCCAGCCAGCCATGCTGGTTGGACCATGCTGGGAATTGCAGGAGTTGTTTTTTCCCCCCTGCAGGACCCCAGTCCAGTTACTCATAACAAAATCCACTGATACCAGTGAAGCAATTTAGGAATGATTAACTTTGACAGGATCAGGGGCCTGGCCATTTGTCTCACTATGAGCCCTAATCTGTGCACCCAACTAGAAGAAACGATGAAACCTTGCACCCTTCCAGAGAGCAGCTATTTGCTAAAAATTAAAGAATCTCCCACACCTTAGGTTGTATCCACATAGACCCATTGAAATGAATGAGACTTAAGTTAAACTAGTATTGGATGTATCACTGTGAGTGTGGTTGAACTTTGCTAAACCTTTTGACCTACATCCTCAACATGGATTTCTACATTGTTTACTTTCAATTTTAACAATATTTTTTTAAAGAAAAGAATGGCAATCATTTCCCAAAACTGTGTGGAGGACATAAGCAGGAACAGGTGGTAAACTATACTACTATACAGATCAACTTTTCTGCAAATCGAAGGATTGAAAAGTAGACAATATTGGGGGGGGGGAACCAACCCCCCCTTATAAATGGCCATAAATTAATCTCCCCTTCCCCCCTGGATTATTTTGCTTGTGCAGGAAAACAGACTCAGCTCAAAATTTATATAAAATCCAATTATTATTTTTACAGGTCTTAACCAGATTGAAAATACAAAATATGCAAAATAAGAGAGAGAGAGAGAGAGAGAGAGAGAGCAATGTACCATCCACGTTAGACAAATCAAAAACATGTTAACTGGGCTCTCAATTTAACTGCAACAGAAATAACTAGAGATATATTTTATTCTCACTGTGCCAACAAGGCCCTGCCATAACAAACAGAGCAGGTGCAAACTTTTAGGAAATGGTAAACCTCAAAATTTTAGCCACCTAGTGGTGGGAAACAGATACTGTGGGAATGCTCAATCTGAATAGCTAGATGAGTTTGTTTTTGATGTTTGATCTGTTGCTTCTATGAATTTTGTCTGGTTTGATGCTCCTAAATGTTTAATTAGAAATAAACCATTCTCCTATCTGATCTGATCTTATTGTTGTACTGCTTTAAATTCTGTGACTTTGTTTTTATCTTGTAAGCTGCTTCAATTGTTCCTGAATATTTAAAGTGAGGCTGGAAAAAAAGATTCTGAATTAAAAATTTGCTTAATTGCAGACATTTTTTTGAAATGTCTGGCCACCAAATTTGGAAGTGGAGGTTGTGGATATGAATCTACTCAGTTTGTCTTATATCATACCAAGCACCCTGATCGTTACCTTCGTCACTACCACCACCCAGATTTCTTCTCCAGCTCAATAAGAGAACTTGAGGAGGGCTCACCCCACGAGCTCTCACCCCAACCATGCCTCGCGAACCCCTGCCGAGCACTCTGCTGGCCTGCTGCATTCATGGTGGCTGCCATTAGCACAGTGGAGGGAAATATGCACTTTCAGGAGGCTCCGGAAAACATGCTTTCCCACCCCCAGAGCAGGGGAAAGCATGCTTTCTACTAGCACTCCAGAAAGTGCACAATGGTGACTGCCATTAGCATGGCTAGGGGAAGTGTACACTTTACACAGGCTCGGGAAAGCATGCTACCCCCTGCTCCAATGGGGGCCTTAAAGGCCCTCTTAATGCAAGGGTAAAAGTTTAGTGTAGCCGAGGGAATTGTGCACTTTCTGGAGGCTGTAGAAAGTGTGCTTTCCTCTGCTCTACTCCAATCAGGGCCTTACAGGCCTTCTTAATGCAAGGGTAAAACTCAGGTCAGAGAAGGGGCACTGGGGTAATTTGCCCATTCCTAGTAGGAACCATGCGGTAAATTGGTAATACCATTATAATGCAGTTAGTCCCATGTCTGCTCCTCATTTATCACAGGAAGAGTTTGTATAATGTACTGGTATCATTGTCCCTAGCCATGATAGGTACTAGGAATTAGGGGTGTGCATCGGATCGGATCCGATCCACGATCCGAATCCGATCCGACCCAAAATCGGGAAAATCCGATCCGATCCGATCCGATCCGACCAACCTCCGATCCGATCCGATCCGATCCGATGAGGTCCGATCCGGATCGGACGCCATTTTGAATGCTTTTTCCCATAGCCAAGTATTGTTTTACAAAAACGCCTATAACTTTTTCATTTTTAAAGATAGAAGGATGAAACTTGGGGACATTGTAGACTGGTTAGGGATAGTTATCTGTGAGAAATTTCAGAAAGATTGGTGCATGGGTTTTGTGGCAATTAATTTTTTAATAAATACCCAGGAATGCTTATAACTTTGTCATTTTTAAAGTTACAAACATGAAACTTTGCCACATTGTAGGAGGTACCTTGGGACCTATGTGTGTGAAATTTCAGAAACATAGGTGCTTGCCTTGTGTGGCAATTAATTTTAGAAAAATGGGTAGTAGTGGGGTAAATACAGTTATGCCTCCCATTTTTTTATTTTTTAAGATACAAACAGGAAACTTGGGCACATTACAGATACCACTTGCCTTGATATGTGAGTGAAATTTCAGAAACATTGGAGCTTGCCTTGTGTGGCAATTAAGTTTTGAAACAATGAGGAAAGAAACACCTATAACTTTGTCATTTTTAAAGTTACACACATGAAACTTTGCCACATTGTAGGTGGTACCTTGGGACCTATGTGTGTAAAATTTCAGAAACATAGGTGCTTGCCTTGTGTGGCAATTAATTTTAGAAAAATGGGTAGTAGTGGGGTAAATACAGTTACGCCTCCCATTTTTTTAGTTTTGAAGATACAAACAGGAAACTTGGGCACATTACAGGGAACACTTCACTTGATATGTGTGTAAAATTTCAGAAACATTGGTGCTTGCCTGGTGTGGCAATTAATTTTTGAAACAATGAGGGATTCATTGGACAGCACTTGCCCATAAGGATTCATTGGACAGTACTTTCCCATAGGGAATCATTGCATTGCACTTTCCCATAGGGAATCATTGCATTGCACTTTCCCACTGAGAAATACAGTTATGCCTCCCACATTTTTATTTTTGAAGATACAAACAGGAAACTTGGGCACATTGTAGACTGGTTAGGGATAGTTATCTGTGAGAAATTTCAGAAAGATTGGTGCATGCGTTTTGTGGCAATTAATTTTTTAATAAATACCCAGGAATGCCTATAACTTTGTCATTTTTAAAGTTACACACATGAAACTTTGCCACATTGTAGGAGGTACCTTGGGACCTATGTGTGCTAAATTTCAAAAACGTAGGTGCTTGCCTTGTATGGCAATTAATTTTAGAAAAATGGGTAGTAGTGGGGTAAATACAGTTACGCCTCCCATTTTTTTATTTTTTAAGATACAAACAGGAAACATGGGCACATTACAGGGAACACTTCACTTGATAGGTGTGTAAAATTTCCGAAAGCTGGGTCCAGGCATGTGGTGGCAATTAATTTTTGAAACAATGAGGAAAGAAACGCCTATAACTTTTTTATTTTAAAAGTTAGAAGTCTGAACATTGCTCACTTTGTAGATGGGTTAGGGGTAGATATGTGTCAGAAATTTCAGAATGATAGGTCCAGGCATTTGATGGCTATGGAATTTTTAGATTAAATGTTTCAAAAAATGTTCCACAGAGGCCAGGTCTTCCTTTCCTCCCCCTCCCGCTTCCCGCGAAGAAAAGGAAACACTGTCTCGTCTCGATCCCTTTGATCCTTGCTAGTATCCATTACAGGGCTCGTGTCTGCTTTCCTACTTTCACTTTTTTACTCAAGCAGACACGAGCCCTGTAATGGATACTAGCAAGGATCAAAGGGATCGAGACGAGACAGTGTTTCCTTTTCTTCGCGGGAAGCGGGAGGGGAAGACCTGGCCTCTGTAGAAATTTTTTTGAAACATGTAATTTAAAAATTCCATAGCCATCAAATGCCTGGACCTATCATTCTGAAATTTCTGACACATATCTACCCCTAACCCATCTACAAAGTGAGCAATGTTCAGACTTCTAACTTTTAAAATAAAAAAGTTATAGGCGTTTCTTTCCTCATTGTTTCAAAAATTAATTGCCACCACATGCCTGGACCCAGCTGTCTGAAATTTTACACACCTATCAAGTGAAGTGTTCCCTGTAATGTGCCCATGTTTCCTGTTTGTATCTTAAAAAATAAAAAAATGGGAGGCGTAACTGTATTTACCCCACTACTACCCATTTTTCTAAAATTAATTGCCATACAAGGCAAGCACCTACGTTTTTGAAATTTCACACACATAGGTCCCAAGGTACCACCTACAATGTGGCAAAGTTTCATGTGTGTAACTTTACAAATGACAAAGTTATAGGCATTCCTGGGTATTTATTAAAAAATTAATTGCCACACAAGGCAAGCACCTACGTTTCCGAAATTTCATACACATGGGTCCCAAGGTACCACCTACAATGTGGCAAAGTTTCATGTGTGTAACTTTAAAAATGACAAAGTTATAGGTGTTTCTTTCCTCATTGTTTCAAAAATTAATTGCCACACAAGGAAAGCTCCAATGTTTCTGAAATTTCACTCACATATCAAGGCAAGTGGTACCTGTAATGTGCCCAAGTTTCCTGTTTGTATCTTAAAAAATAAAAAAATGGGAGGCATAACTGTATTTACCCCACTACTACCTATTTTTCTAAAATTAATTGCCACACAAGGCAAGCACCTATGTTTCTGAAATTTTACACACATAGGTCCCAAGGTACCTCCTACAATGTGGCAAAGTTTCATGTTTGTAACTTTAAAAATGACAAAGTTATAAGCATTCCTGGGTATTTATTAAAAAATTAATTGCCACAAAACGCATGCACCAATCTTTCTGAAATTTCTCACAGATAACTATCCCTAACCAGTCTACAATGTCCCCAAGTTTCATCCTTCTATCTTTAAAAATGAAAAAGTTATAGGCGTTTTTGTAAAACAATACTTGGCTATGGGAAAAAGCATTCAAAATGGCGTCCGATCCGGATCGGACATCTGGTCCGATCCGATCCGACCAGCCTCCGATCCGATCCGATCCGACCCCCCAGGTCCGATTCCGATCCGCTATCCGATCCGATCCGGGGGGTCAGTGCACATCCCTACTAGGAATATCTGTGTGCGAGGTTATGAAAAGGACAGATTATTTTTCCCACTCTGTTTGCTTGACGTTGGACTTTTGCTGTAGTGCCAAGATATGAGTTGTGATGAAGAATTGCAAGGTGGATTTTCTTAAGGAGGAGAAAAAGCTATTGTTGCAAACATTTTGCTGGTCATTGTCTGACTAAGTTAAAGAAAAGCAGAGCTACTGCTATTGTCTTAGAGTCACACTGATTGAGCTGAATTCCTGAGCTGAAATCACGCAGGAAAAGAAGCCCTCCTCTCCCCTCCTTTGCTGGGATCACTTACTGGAGAGGATGGTTGGTCACAAGGTTATCAGTAGGGATGTGCACTGGATCGGACCCGATCCACGATCCGAGTCCGGTCCAGTGGGAAATCGGATAAATTATCCGATTTCCGATCCCGCAGCTGGATCGGCCGATCCAATCCGAACCGGTCCGAAAAAGCTCCGAACCGGTTCGGCGGATCGGCGGATCGGCGGGCGCCCACTGGCGCCCACCGCCGCTTCCATTGGCGGGCGCCAGCGGGCGCCCGCCGATGAAAGTGGACAGCGGGGGGGGGAGGAGGGGGGCACTTACCTTCTCGGCCCGGTGGCTCCCGTCCGGCGCCGGCGCCTACTACTACTAGCAGGCTCCGCGGCCTGCTCTAGGGTGGCGCGCCGGGTGATGTCATCACCCGGCGCGCTACTCTAGAGCAGGCCGCGGAGCCTGCTGGTAGTAGTAGGCGCCGGCGCCGGACGGGAGCCACCGGGCCGGGAAGGTAAGGAGGGGGTGCGTGGAGGGGAGGAGGGGGCGCGCGGAGGGGGGAGGGGGGAGGGGGGCCCTTACCTTTCCGGCCCGGCGGCTCCCGTCCGGCGCCGGCGCCTACTATTCCCAGCAGGCTCCGCGGCCTGCTCTAGGGTGGCGCGCCGGGTGATGTCATCACCCGGCGCGCTACTCTAGAGCAGGCCGCGGAGCCTGCTGGTAGTAGTAGGCGCCGGCGCCGGACGGGAGCCGCCGGGCCGGAAAGGTAAGGAGGGGGTGCGTGGAGGGGAGGAGGGGGCGCGAGGAGGGGGGAGGGGGGCCCTTACCTTTCCGGCCCGGCGGCTCCCGTCCGGCGCCGGCGCCTACTATTCCCAGCAGGCTCCGCGGCCTGCTCTAGGATGGCGCGCCGGGTGATGTCATCACCCGGCGCGCTACTCTAGAGCAGGCCGCGGAGCCTGCTGGAAGTAGTAGGCGCCGGCGCCGGACGGGAGCCGCCGGGCCGGAAAGGTAAGGAGGGGGTGCGTGGAGGGGAGGAGGGGGCGCGCGGAGGGGGGAGGGGGGCCCTTACCTTTCCGGCCCGGCGGCTCCCGTCCGGCGCCGGCGCCTACTATTCCCAGCAGGCTCCGCGGCCTGCTCTAGGATGGCGCGCCGGGTGATGTCATCACCCGGCGCACTACTCTAGAGCAGGCCGCGGAGCCTGCTGGAAGTAGTAGGCGCCGGCGCCGGACGGGAGCCGCCGGGCCGGAAAGGTAAGGAGGGGGTGCGTGGAGGGGAGGAGGGGGCGCGCGGAGGGGGGAGGGGGGAGGGGGGCCCTTACCTGCCCGGCCCGGCGGCTCCCGTCCGGCGCCGGCGCCTACTACTACCAGCAGGCTCCGCGGCCTGCTCCAGGGTGGCGCGCCGGGTGATGTCATCACCCGGCGCGCTACTCGAGAGTAGGCCGCGGAGCCCGCTGGTAGTAGCCGCCGGCGCCGGACGTGCCGAGAAGGTAAGTGGCGGGGAAGGGGGCTTACCCCCCCCCGGAGCCGTCCGCTTCTATCCGCTGGCGCCCGCGGGCGCCAGCGGATGGAAGCAGGCGGCTCCAGGGGGGGTAGGGAGCGCGGGGGAGGGGGCTTACCTGCCGGGGCCGTCCACAGCGGACGGCCCCGGGGGGGGGGAGGGAGTTAGGCCCCCCCTTACCCACCCGCCGCCATTTTTTCCTCATAGACTTGCATTGCAATGCAAGTCTATGGGGAAAAAAATGGCGGCCGATCCAAAAATTTCCGATTTTTGGATCGGGATCGGACTCGATCCGGTCCGGGGGGCCTCCGATTTTGTCCGAACCGGTCCGGGACAAAATTGGAGGTCCCGATCCGGGTCCCGATCCGATCCGGGGGGTCCGTGCACACCCCTAGTTATCAGTTTATTGTTGAGGAGCAAACTCAAAATGCCAGATCATCTGCCACCCACTAGGAGGAATGCTTTAACTTGGAGGACACCTCAGGATGGGATTTAAAAAAATAGAATAAAGGAAAACACAAAACTGATGGATTTGCCCAGGAACCGGGATATTGGTCATGTCACAGAAACTGCAACCTAGGAGTATGGTGTGTAGAAAAGAGATTCACAGATCGTTAGCTGTTCTGTATAGAGGAAAGCTTACTTAGAGGATACCATCATGTGTATTTGGCAAAAATATTGGCTCTTTGTGTTGTTGTTCCTTTTGTAGTATTTAAATATATACATTAGTTTTGTTGCATCTTGGGCATCTGATTCAGATAGAGAGAAAAGTGGGAGAGGAGAGATTGAAGGGGAGGGGTGACAGAAAAGTGGCAAAAGAGTGATTTCAGAGGAGATGGAGGGATGGTGGCATTGATCGAGGTTATAAAGTACGGTTTGGGAAAAGTGGGGTTAGCGGTGTGTGTATGTGTAGTGTGTGTGTGGGGGAGATAGCTGACAGAGACAGCAAAGGAGATGAGATTTCCCTCTGTTCTGTTGCTTGCAGATAGGGCAGAGAGGCTGTATGCAAAGGTTTCCATCAGCCTTAGGGTAGAATCTCATTGAGCCCATGTACACACAGCAGCAACCGCTTGCACAACAGGGCTTTTGCATTTCTAAAAATTACCCCAAACAAGCAGAAATGCTAATTTCCAGAAGTGCGGAAAGCCCAGGTGTGCACTTGGTTGCTCCCTTAACTGCTGTGGAATCAGTGGAGGTTGAGCAGCCCCATTGGATATGACTCAGAATCTTGGAGGCAGATCTCTAGTTCACTTCCAAATATAAAAAGTGTGTGTGTGTGTGTGTGTGTGTTTTCTTTAAATCAGATCGTCTGCATTGACAATGAATGCTGATGCATGCCTTTTCTTTTACTGAGAACCCAAAATATCATTTTTAAAGCTCATTAACCTGTAATGTAAGGTTTGAATATTAGAACAGACATAGACAAATACATTCAATCAAGATAATGGAGCTTATGGTCCAACGCAAGACTTTTCTGTTGTTCATGGACATTGTCTAATGCACATTGTGAAACATCACGTAAGTAAAATAAATTTTGAAGAGTCATAAAAAAAAACCCCAAGCTGTCAAAGCCAATTTTAACAAAACAACAAAAAATATCTTTATAAGAAAATGGATAGGACAAATGTCATATGGCAAACCAGGCAATTATTGTGTGAACATCTTTGGAATGGTTGCTCTATATCTGACTGTATCTATTATTAGATCTGCAAGGTGTCGAGTTTCAGTTGACTTCTGCAAAGGGATGGGACCACTTTCCCCCGGTCCATCATTTCCATGATACAAAATACACAGTTCAACCTTTTTGTATTTACATTTTATTGTATTTATGCATTGGGCTGTAAACTGGACTCCAGTGCATTTAGTCTCTGTTATAAAAATGGGGCAGTATCCAATACTGCCGCTGTACTCCCATTCAATCCATTGCCCAAGTGGGACCTGCTTGATCTGTTATGAGAAAGTAGCAGTTTAAAAAGCAATCCTGGAAACAAACGAAAATGCTTGGATCAGGACAGATCAGCGGAGATTCTTTCTGCAAGCTCCATTGACTTGTTTCTGCTTGTTTCTGGCTGTTCCTGGAATTGTTCGATTCTCACTGCACCTCTAGTGGATACCACTAAAAGCAAAGGTAATTGGGAGTTTTAGGCCAAAACAACTGGAGGGCTCGAAATTGCCTACAGACATGACTAACTTAGTGGAGAAAACTATTATTCTTCATCCTGTTTCTAACCTACAAACTAGCCTCAAATGTATAAAAACATGGGTTGGTGGACCTTGATGAAATGTGCCCATGAGAAGTGAAATCCCCTTCCTCCAGTTTTTCAGCAGTGCTCCTGGTCTAAATTGTAATGGGAAACCATACTCTATCCTTAGCAGAGGAAATCACCTTCCATTTTGTTACAATGATGCTGTGTGTCTTGAAATCCTGGGTTTCTTTATTTTCTTTTTTCTTTTTACTTATGAGAAACATTTGACGGTTTTAAAAGGCAAATGTAATTCTAGGGAAATTAATAGACCTGTAATACCCTAAGCATCTGCTGGTGCATTTAAAATTAAAAGCAGACTGCTGGGTTCCCCCACCCTCCCTTAATGCTTCTATAATTAATATAGGTAAGTTTCCCCTTCCTTAATTATCACACCATATATCAACTTTTAGAAATATATGGAGGTAGAAAGAACTGTAATACAATTTCTGCCTTTTATTTTATGGTACACATTTGCAATGTAATGTGGTTAGCAGAAAGATGGCACTAATTTTAGTTTCCATAGGAAGTAGTAACAATTTATTCTAAGATGTGTACCATAATCAAAACCTTAATTACTGTGCATAGAAATTAGAGGATTTAGTAGCTCTGCACAGAGTCAAACTAGCATTACAAAAAGTTCCATAAACTGTGCTAAGCATTTTTATTTTTGGCTAGACAAGGCTGCACTTTGCATCTTGAATTGGCTAGTGAGCCATGGTCGAAGTTCTGTGCTCTCTCCCTCTCAGCTTGTAGACACCTGCAAACACATCATCAATTGAATATTTACTTATTTATTTATTACATTTGTATACCGCCCCATAGCCGAAGCTCTCTGGGCGGTTTACATAGGATTAAAAACAATTAAAAACAATATACAAAAATTAAAACAGCAAAAACATACAACATACACACAATCTGTACATTTAAAAACCACTTCAACACTTCAAAAAAGCTACAAAAACAAAACAAAACAAACCCAGGCTCCTCAGATATTGCCAAATGCCTGAGAGAAGAGGAAAGTCTTGACCTGGCGCCGAAAAGATAACAATGTTGGCGCCAGGCGGGCCTCGTTGGGGAGATGGTTCCACAATTGGGGGGCCACCACAGAGAAGGCCCTCTCCCTTGTTGCCGACCTCCAAGCTTCCCTCGGAGGAGGCACTTGGAGGAGGGCCTTAGATGATGAATGTAGTGTTCGGGTAGGTTCATGTCGGGAAAGGCGTTCCATCAGATATTGTGGTCCCAAGCCATGTAAGGCTTTATAGGTTAAAACCAGCACCTTGAATCAGGCTCGGAAACATACAGGCAGCCAATGCAAGCGGGCTGAATACTCAGTCTCTGTTAACTGGCAGCTGGCGATTGCAGACTGGACGGCGAAATAACGAGACGAGACAATAGTTTGGGTTTAAAATTGGGCCACATTTTATTCAAAGATCTGCAAAGGGGTAGTTGCTAAAGCAGGCATCTACTTTATGGCCACTCCTAGGCCAATCTAGGATCGGGCGAGCCATTCTAGCCCATGAAGCGGTGCGCCATTTCGTCACTCCACAGGCTCCCTATTCGGGTAGGGAAGCCTTCCGGTGTCTGCCCTGCTCGTGCCACACGGCTCCGAGTAGATGAGTAGGGTTGGCCTCAAACGTAAGCCTTGGCCCGCCAACAGGTGCCACAGGGCTCCCTGCCAGGGGCTTCCGGCACTACCCATCACCCTCAAGGGTGTCTGAGAATGCTCACCAATGTTCCCCCACTCTAGATGCCTGCATCTGACCACCCAGCAAATGTGACCAATTCCAACCAATTAACCTATTTACACACCCACCCTGTCTTGCAGCATGGAGTAGGCGAAAAAACTCACAGCCAATTTAGAGTGTGAGCAAAAAATTCCTACTCGGCCTCTTTAATGGACAACCAGCGAACCCATACTGCCTACAAGGGAGGGAGGGAGGGAGGGAGGGAGCCAGAAGATCAGAAGAGGGAGGAGGGCTGCCCACGCTGCCTATTTATGCAGCAGCTGCCTCCTCTCTCTCCTCGTGGCACCACACCTCGCAGCCAATGAGCGGCAGCCACGCTCCATCTCTCTTGCCGCCCTCCGCAATTACCCCCCCCCCCCCGCCCAGGCTTTGGATGAGGCATATGTGTGAATTGACTCCACTGAAAATGAGTTTGTTTGGTGTGATATTGGGCAATGATATGTAGGTTATCTCTGTGGTTAGGTCTGTGAAGGTCCATTCATGCATATAAGAGCTTTATTACACCTACATTCCCCCCCCCCCCGTTTGCTTCTGCGGGTTCCCCCTCCATTTCCTATGCGACTAGCGTTTTGAATTACACCTGATCGGTATTGCTGCGGTACCTGCAATACCTGCCTGTTCCAAATTTACGTTTCGGGCTTTCCCGTTCAGGGACGCATCGAAAGAGACACTAAAAACTGTGACCTCAGAGCGAGAGAACAGCATGACGGGGATGACGTCTTGTGAGTCCAGCACTGAAGAAGTGGAGCAAAGTCAAGGTGGGGGGTGCATCAAACTGCGCATGTGATAATGATCTAAGTTCCAAAAAAAGGCATTTCTTTAAAGATGTAACTATCTAGCAGCAATGGGTGTATCCTCGGTTGTTAATTAAAAGCTGAAGTTGGGGGCAGCACATTTTTTTGCTCCCATTCATCCATAGCAATTCCTGGGTTAAACAATGCAGGAATTCCTGTTATGTGCAAACTGTGTGTGTGTGTCTCTCTCTGTGTGTATAGGCTACCACCGTGACAACAACAAAAATAACATGTGAAGATTATTCAGAAATAATTCTCCAAAGTGGCCTTCTTTTTTCTTAGAGTGGGGTCAAGACACAAAAATCCCTGACATTTTCTCAGAAAAATGTCTTCTGAGAACTTTCAGCTGAGTTCTATTTGGGGCAGTAAGAAGAGGACATTTGCCATCATTGTGCATTCATTACTCACCCCTAAAGCAGAGACAAAATTTCTGATTGAAATTTGAGAGGCTGTTGTGGAAAAAAGGGAGCCCAAAATAAGGGGATATGGGGAGAAATGGTTCAGAGACAAATTAATTTGGTTATCCCCCCCCCCCTTTTAAACTTGTTTTTGCTGCTGCTACAAGTGGTAACAGCACTGGAACTCCTCTTACCCGTTATCTTCTAGCGGCCACCATTTCCTATTGGGAATGGAGTAACTCAGTGGTAGTGCACATATTTGCATGTAGAATGTCCCAGGTCTAATCCCTGGCATCTCCAGAAAGGGCTAGGCTAGAATCCGTCTTGAAATCCTGGAGAGCTGCTACCAGTCAGTGTTGGCGATACTGGGCTAGATAGACCAAGGGTCTGACACTGTATAAGACTGTTTCTTATGTTCCTAAGATCCCTCTCATACACACACACACACACACACACACACACTACCCCCTCGGAACAATGCAAACTCATAGTACAGACTTGGATCTTTTAGAAAGTCACCACAACAGTTGCTTATAAAATACACTGTTTATTTCCACTTTATTTTTTAATATTCCCTGGCATGTGCCTTGACGAGAATCTCCCACTGCCTTTCCACAGTTCATTCTGAACCTGCCTGCCTAGTGAGCTGTTTCTATGGCTGGAACTCACATATCTCCCCTATGAGCAGATCCATGTGTTTCCTCCTTTAGTGTGTGTCCTGTTCATAGCGGATTACACCATTGTGAGTTCTTGGGGGGGGGGGGGGACTGGCTTTCAACAGTACCTCAAGTCTCACTTTTAGCCTGCTAGATGAAAAACCTCTTACTCCCAAGACATTACTCAGGAGTAAACGGTTTTAGTTTTACAAGTAAACTCCCTCAGGAAATTGACAGTTTTAAGAATTTCGAGAACCTCTAGCAACAGTAAGGCACTTCTGTAGAGTCAAGATTGCTTCTCTTAAGGGAAACAACAGCTCTCACCTTTTCCTTTCATGCTGAGAAGGGTTGTTTTAACAGAATCCCTTTCCATCTTTTTTCTTCATTTCTCTACGCTGTTCTCTTTTTACTTCCTTTCAAGATGTTTCTAAGCTTTACATGTACAATTTCCTGGCTCTTTAAAAGAAACTCATGTGGTTTCATCCCTAGTGTTTTTGAGAGAGAGAGAGAGCCACCTGTTTTGTACATTCAGTATTCTAGCCCTATGTTCCCCCTTGTCATTGTCCATGATATATGCACACACACAAAATGTGTCCTGTATTGAGCTGAGCTGAATTTTTGGAAATTTTGTTTTTTTCTATTAAAATCTGCATATTCAACAAGGGAGGATTTTCTGTAAATCAGTTATGCAAGTAATGCTGACAGCTAAAATGGTTTCTTGGTTTTTCATCCTTTTCTTAGGTTGGGAATTAAAACCACCTTGGTCACCCCAGTGGATATATTGCATCAGAAGGAAGACAGAGGTCCAGGAGAAGGAGCAAGAGGTCCTTGCTAATTCTCCTGGACCTCTAAGTGGCATTTGATACCATCAATGATGATATCATTATGGACTACCTTTAGAAAACGGAATTGGGAATTTGAACTTTTGGTTCTGTTTTTATCTGGAAGATTAGTCCTGGTCCTGGAGGACTTTCCACATAGCTTTCTTTTGTCCTCCATGTGACTTTTAATACATATATAAAATGCTGGGGAAGGTCATCTACAGATTTGGGATGGGATACCATCAGTGTACTGAAGATGCTCACCTGTATTTACCTTTTTCATACGATCCTGAGGAATTTTTGTCCCTGAATGAACTTGCCTGTCTGAGGAGGTCATATTACATTAGAGTTTAGGTGGGTGGCAACTGATGATAGGGCTTGTCCTGTGGTGGAAACATGGTTCAGGAATACCCTACACAAAGATACCTGTGTGTCACTTACTTCATTAAGATTTCACTGAAATGTCAAAACTGTTTTAGTTGTTGTGGCTTTTAATGAACAATGAGGGTGGTTTTAGTACTGCTTCATTCACCCATTCATTCATTTGTTACATTTATTTCCTGCATTTCATCTAAGGGGTCCAAGGCAGTGTATTTGATAAAATGTATTCTCTATTTTATCCTTACAATAATCCTGTGAGGTAGGTTAGGCTGAGAGTCAGTGACAGATCCAAAGTCACCCAGTGAGCTTCAGGGCTGAGTGGGGACTAGAACCCGGGTCTCCTGAGTCCCAGTCCAACTCTCTAAACACTACTCCATGCTGGCTGTCTATTATTTTATTGCTTCTTAGATGCTGTTTTACCTGTTCCTTTTACTGATTGCATTTTTTTTATATTGATCTTATGGTATTTTATTGTTTTTGTTTAATGGTTATTTTTTTTCTTATGATTGGAAGCTACCTCATGGATTCTTTTGTTCAGAAATAAATAAGGAAATAATTTTATATGAGGTTTTCTATTGGGAAAATACTAAAAGAAAACAATGCCGCCCCTTTGTAATCAATTACTAAGCTTTTCTTTTTCTTCCAGGGGAGCTATTTCCATCATTGCCAAATCAACCATTCTTTATTTAGATGTTGCTACCTAGAGGTGAGCTTTCTTTCCCCCAATGCAAGGCTATGGCAAAAACATGAAAAATGGAGGTCCGATTTCCGATTTTTCCTGATTAAAATTGGAGAAAAAAAATATCAGATCGGAAAAAATCAGATCTCCAAGTTTTCATATCGGAATCAGTATTGGATAGCCAATATCCTCCAATTTTAATCGGCATCGGATATCGGATCCGATACAATGCACATCCCTAGTGTCAACCTTCTGTAATCCAAGCGGCCTATCCTCTACCCACAGGGATGCTTTGAAAGGGTGGGTGCAGTGCACCTCTGTATGCAGACATGCATTATTTCCTCCACACATCCCATTGTAATGATGAGCATTTCAGTGGTGAATTAGAAGAAATGCCCCTTTTACTACTTGCAGTTCTTAGAACGAAATGGTTGGCGTTATCAGATTAGCGTTGTGAAAACATGTTCTGCTTTGTCAGGAGGAAGAAGATCTTCCTTCTTAATTCATCCCCTTGTTTTCTTTGCTCTTGTTTTTGTTCTTGGAGTATATTTATCTACGTCTTGCCATTCATGTACCATGCTAGAGATGCATTTTTCTTAACCAGCCTTTTGAGGATCACCAGGATTAGATTTACTTATTTGAAGATCAGTGTACACCTTCCTGCAAGTTCTATCATTTTATGCTACATGTAAGATAAACTACTGCTATAGTTAGTAAAGATGACATTTACTGTTTGTTTATGGAGAACATGCTGCTTTATGCTATTTCCTAGTCTATGCCTTTATATCATAATCCCTGCCCTCCAGCTAAAAAGACAAAAGGAAAAAAGTAGCTGTTCATACACAGAGCTGGCTTAGACATAACATTCCCTCCTTCCAACTCCTCTAGGAAGTGGATAAGGGTCGAAGAAGCACAGAAGCCCAAGGCTTGTTTATGTGGCACTAAACTATGTTTTTGTACTACATACAAAACAGCCATGGCGTTGATATGCAGCCTTCAGTCATCACTTACCTTGAATGATGTAGGATTAGCGACCACAATCCAACACAACATTAAGTATAATTAACCCAGTTGAAATCAGTGAGCTGGAGCACACTTAGCTCTGGATTGAACCGCGTTGTTTAGAGGCAAGGATTTACCAGTAGGAAAAAGGGAGAGATGCAATAAAACACTGACAACAGATACTTGATCTAGCTGTAAAGCAGAGTTAAAATATGTATTGCATTGTTTGTAGATGTTCATAGTTCACCATTTATATTCATTTTTAATTATTATTTTGGCAATTCTGAATTTTTTTTAAGGATCTTGCTATTGTGTACGTAAAATACTTTGTGAGTGAGGGAGGATGGCTGACATTGCAGCATGACAGGTGATTCCTTGGAAGGAGAGTCCTGGACCTGCCATTCAGCCCTCCTTCTCACCTGGGCACAAGTTGACTGTGCTTCACCCTCCACTCACACATACGGACATAAAAACCCTGCTGGATCAGACCAAAGGCTTATTTGGGCCAGCGTTCTGTTTCCACAGGGGCCAACCAGATGCATATGGGAAGCCCACAAGGACATGAGTGCAATAGTGCTCTCTCCCTCGGGCCCAATAACCAGTATACAGAGGCATGCGCTTCCAATACTGGAGATAATATAGAACCATCGTGACTTATCTTCCATGGATATGTCTAACCTTCTTTTAAAGCCATCCGGTTGATATCAAATTCAATAGTTTAACTAAGTATTGTGTGAATAAGTACTTTCTTTTGTATATCCTGAATGTGCCAGCATTCAGCTTCATCAAATGATTCCAGATTCTAGTATTTGAGAGAGAGAGAGAGAGAGAGAGAGAGAGAGAGAGAGAGAGACTCCCCTTTCTTCATACCCTGGAATGACTTAAATCTCAAGTTTAGGATATGATGTTTAATGTATATTTTAAAAATTGAGAAGGGTGAGCAGCAGGGTGCTGAAACTGAAAAAGAACTAGGCCCCTTTGAGCACCCATCTTGAATATCAAAACCTCTTGTGGGTGAGAGGCTGACCTGCTGCTTGAAGGGGTACATTCAGTTTATGCTCACTGGCCAGGATGACTCTTCCTCCTGGCCAACTAACATTAACAGAAGAGGTGGTACAGAAGGCAACCTACATGGATGACCTACATCAGTGGCAAGCAGCAGCATGTTTCATTGGCCATCTGTTGGGTAGAGGAAAAGGGGAGGGAGGGAAGGGGTTGCCCTTACTACAGGTACTGCTATGGCAGTGGGGAGGAGAGGAGGCCCAGTTTTACCATTGCCCAGAGATAGTAGGGGTGGGGGCAGAAAGCCAGTGAAGGTAGCTGCTGAAAACTGCAATTGTCAACAAACCCTATTACCTGTTCTCTCCAGACTATCTGCATTTTGAAAAATTAAACATACCTTCCAGACAAATTTAAGTTCACTGTTTAGGTCAAGGGGAACTAATGATGCCTGAATGCACATAATTGTGTTAGACTGAGAAAGAGCACTGGTCACTTTACAGTGCTGTCCTACGTGTGTGGGAGGGGGGCTCCTCAGAAGTAAGTCCCACTGTGTCTAATGGGGCTCACTCTCGAGTAGGCATGTTTAGGATTGCTGCCTTACCTATGTTGAATGGCAGCATCTCTCCTCAGGAAAGGAACTTTCTCAGTCTTGCTACCTAAATATAACTGCATATGTTGAGGATTGAAACTGGAACCTTAAATATGTAAATGTGTTCAGCCCATAGTGATGGCTTCTCTGCCTAACTTTGGTGAAACTGTGCCCTATATAATGTAAATGTGTTTTCACACAATTAAAAAAATGGAAATGTAGATCCAATGAAAGGATTTAGATTCTGTATGGATTCATGTGTTTATAAAGTGTAATATTTTTTAATCCATTTCATACAAGCCAAGCAAGAACTGAATAATTAAACTTCCAAACCAGTGTGGTTTTATTTGCATGACTTTATTCTGGTATGCTTCATGGCTCAGGCAAAATGAACTTTGGGTTTGGTTCAAAGATAATTAAAGTTAACATTTATTTAATCTCTGCCTGATAAGCCTTATCCAATTTTGTTCAGGGTCAGCCCATTAGCAGCACATTAATAACACCATCGTTAATGCATTAATATTTTAAAACAAATTAATACATTGAAAAAGCTTAAATTAGGAGAGAAGCTCTTAAAGAATCCTTCAATAGGCTACGATGGAATGGCCATATTTTGCAATGAAATGGGGCCTGTGAAAATGACTTCAAATGATTGATTAAAAAATTAAAATATCCAATTTTTTGGGCATGATCCAGCTAAACAGCTTAAATCCCATTAGTTTCCAAGGCAAAGTTATGTGAATGTTTAATTATCCAACTTAAATCAAATGGGTTAGTCATGCAAACCTATATATGCCTGCTCCAGCATTTCAGGCACTTTTATCCTAACCTGCCTCCAATATCAGCAGACTGGGAGAGATTACACAGAGGTGGGAAAGTTGCTGGCACCTTTTGCTGTCAAAATCTACAGCAATTGAACAGACACTTGGAGAAACAAAGCCATGTCTAACTTGGTTCTCTCCATTAGACAGTGCAATGCTCTCTAGCCACCAATAAACACTGTTGTAAGTGAATTCAGATGAACATCCATGCATGGGAAGACTTGTAGCCTTGCAAGGGTAATGAGGACTTCGTTGATTTTAATAATGTATTATTTTTTCATGCTTTTAATCAGTTTATGTATTGTATATTGTATTTTAGATTGTTGGTATTGATGTTGTTCCCCACCTCGATCCGGAGGGAGAGGCGGGTAATGAAGAAGAAGAAGAAGAAGAAGAAGAAGAAGAAGAAGAAGAAGAAGAAGAGAGATTTAAAGCAGGGGTGACATCGACAACTAGCAATGTTAGAGAGAGAGAGAGAGAGAGAGAGAGAGAGAGAGAGGGAGAGAGAGAGAGAGAGAAGGCATAGATAGATGATGATGATAGATAGATAGATAGATAGATAGATAGATAGATAGATAGATATAGATAGATAGATAATGTTAGTAGATGGATACATTAATTCACGTCTTTCTTTTCCCAGTCATTCTGATTTTCCATTTGGAAACAAAACTAGAAAAAATGCACCATGGTATAGACATTGTTATCATTTTATTGTTTTATTATTTTTTTTAAAAAAAGAACCATATTTCTCCACCCTTATTAAAAATGATTTCCTCAGCCATTCTGATCATTATCCATGGGTGCCTTCTGCAGAAAGCTGATAAGTAAGAGAGACGGCTTAATAGCCTGCTAATGAGCTCTTTCCCCCAGTGGAACTTTTAAGTCTGGATCAGGAGGGTCACTGCCAGCCAAGTATTGAATTATTAAAGCGAGTAATTAATCCAGCCCGAATACACCTGTTTATAATGCGACTGCACCTGGGAATTGCCAGTCGGGGTTTTGTAGATCATATTTTCATGCATGGTTATCACTGAAAGATTATTATTATTATTATTATTATTATTATTTTAAAATGAAATAAAAGTAAAACACCTTTCCTACAGGAATCAGAAATCATTTATCTGTGCTCAAGCAAATGTGTGTTGCTACACTGGGATTTTTAAGTCGCTATGATATGTGGCATTTATTTTATGGAGAGTGCAAAAAAGATTTGGATCATTGCTATCAAATTCTTTGCCTACTGTGAAGAATTCGAGTGGCTGCCAAAATCCTGAGAGGGGGAGGGGAGGGGGAGGGATGGATGGATGGATGGAGAATCTGGGTCAAATATTGCAGTTCAATCACTTTCAAAGACTGATCTGAAAATTCTAGTGCCCATTCTGAAATCTAGCCTGCTGCCACTGGATCCACATACATAGTGCTGGGGCAAAAAATCCACCTGGTCCCACAAGGGCAGCGGACATCCCTGCATCCAGCACTCCCAGGCCCCGACGGATACACCCATCAGATTTTTGCCCCATTGCTGGTTGCAGGACAAAGGGAGTGCAGGTCCGGGTGGGACTCAGTTCTGCCCAGACCTGCATGCATCCTTTTCCCTTTCACCCACTGTGTTAATGGTAGCCACCATTAACACAAAGGAGGAAAATATGCAGTTTCCTCAACGCTGGGAAAATTGTGTATTTTCTCCCTCCACTTGGGGAAATTGCATTTCTCCCCTTCCCCGATGGGAGCCTTAGAGGCCCTATTAACAGGCCGCCATTAAAGTGGAGGGGGAAAATGTGTGATTTCCCCAGCCTTGGGGAATTTACGTTCCCCCCTATTTTGATCATAGCCTTAAGGACCCACTTGGATTAGGAAGGTCTTTAAGGCCACAATTTATGTGTGGAAGGGGAGGCAAAGCACATTTTATGGGGCCTCCAGTAAGTGCGCATCACTGAGCACTTGGCTGGCCCAGCTCCTGGAACAGGGCCCCCTGAGCAGCGCTCAGCAAACTCTCAAGACAAGCACCCCACAATTTCTTTAATCCCTACTGTACATGAGTTAAACTTAGAAGAATGGGTGTAATGCATACTCAAAATATCTGCACTCTTGAGATAGTAAACCAGTTCTGTGGCAAACCATCTCTATATATGACATTTTAAACCACTGATGACAAACCATCAAATTCACATGTAGGGCACTCATATGCAAGAGAAAAGCCTTCGGTACTCTTGTGATGTTTCATTCTTTCAGGTTGAGCTATCTGCAAAGGAATCTGAGGCATGCACCAGGATGGAAATTCAATTTACAAACTGATACACTTCTGCATACCAAGGGAAAGTATAGAAAGCATTCCTTTATTTCTGGGTGGCCTCATTTTGCTTCCATACTGTTAGGTATTTGATCGCCTACATTCACTATTAAAGGGAATTATGTGATGCATTTATATTCCACTTTTCGCCATTGATCTTCCACTGAAAGGCAGGAAACTATATTCCAATCTACATTGGAATATAGTCAGACCATCAGTCCACCTAGCCCATTGCAGGTGAAAGTGGGAAATAACGAGACGAGACAACTGTATATGGTATAAAATTCAGGCCACATTTATTGAAGATCTGCAAAGGGAAACTGGGCGGGCCCTAAACTACGCCAGCAACTAGCTAGGCGTTTTATATCGGGCGAGGCATCCTATGTCTGGCGAGTGGTGTCAGATGATCACCATACCCAGGCCATACCCCTTTTGGGGAGGGTAGACCGACCCATGCCACTCACTCCCCATGCTGCATGACTCCGGTTGGAGTGACGAGAGTCGACCTAACAGGTGGCCTTATCCCCCACACTGGTGCTGCATGACTCCCAGCAGAAGGCCTCAGGTACCACCTGTCACCAAACAACAGTGCCACAGAATGATCACCATTAGGGTGACTAGATTTTGAGGATCCAAAACCCGGACTCCCCCCGCCACCCCACCCACTAACCCAAAACAACCCCCCCACCGCGCGTCTGCGCCGCCCCCCGCCCGCTTGCCTAGCGCGCCCCCCCACGCTGCCCCCCATGCCACGCTGCCACGCCCGCGCCGCCCCCCCACCGCCCGCCCCCACGCTCCTTACTGGCTGGGGCGTCCGCTTCCCTCTGGTGCTTGGAATCTACTGAGAAACAGGCTTCCTGGCCTGTCTCTCAGTAGCGCGTCGGGTGATGACGTCATCACCCGGCGCGCTACTGAGGGACAGGCCGCGAAGCCTGTTTCTCAGTAGATTCCGAGCACCGCAGGGAAGCGGATGCCCCAGCAGGTAAGTGCCTCACGCCGCTGCCCGCCCTGTGCAGGCCGCCCGCCCGCCCCCCCCGCGCCACGCCGCCCCCCGCACCACCACCCCGCCCGTGCCGCCCCCCGCCTACGACGCCCCCCCGCGCCCCCCGTGCCGCCCCCCACGCTGCGCCGCCCCCCCATGCCGCGCTGTCCCTCGCTCCTTACCGGCTGGGGCGTCCACTTCCCTCCGGTGCTCGGAATCTACTGAGAAACAGGCTTCCTGGCCTGTCTCTCAGTAGCGCGCCGAGTGATGACGTCATCACCCGGCGCGCTACTGAGGGACAGGCCGCGAAGCCTGTTTCTCAGTTGATTCCGAGCACCGGAGGGAAGTGGACACCCCAGTAAGTGCCTCGCGCCGCCAGCCTCCCACCACCGCCGCGTGACCCCCCACCGCCCCGGTTTGCCCCCGCCGCCCCCCGGTTGGCCCGGATCGCCCCAGGGCCATCTGGTCACCCTTTTGGGGGGCTAAATTTCCGGATTTGGCCCCCCAAAATAGTTTTTCCGCCCAGATGCGGATTTGCTCCCCATTTCCCAGGCATGTCCGGACAAATCTGGGCGTCTGGTCACCCTAATCACCCTTTCCTCTAAGTATGCCCACCCTTACAGCCACAGGGGAACGAAAAGCTTTTGCTTTATCGTTCATCCCCCACCTGCGCGAAAACTTGCAGGCCCCTTTGCAAATCAGACAGGAATACGTCATTGCCCAAATCGGCAAATGTACACCATCCTGTCAATAAGCTCCCTCCTTGTCTTTGATATCTAAAATCCTATTTAACTTCTGGCAGGCCCATCCAGGGCCTGCAGTTTCCAGCCTTCCATCCAGACCATTCTGGGAATCAGGCAGGACCACAGTAGCACAATTCTCGAATCCAGCCGTCCATCTAGACCATTGTGGGAATCAGGCAGGACCACAGTAGTACAATTCTTGAATCCAGCCATCCATCCAGACCATTCTGGGAATAGGCAGGACCACCATATCGCTCCACAGTGATTCAGAAACCCAATGCACCAGACCATGCTGGAATACTGTGGGCAGGAGGCGCTCCCACCACATGCCGCATCTGTCCAACCACTGGACGCTGGCCCTCTCTCTGACTGGGCCAAAGCTGTAATTCTGGAGCCCAACTGGGCAGCCCTCCAACTGGTCCGGAAAACCATGCCACACTCAGGTGAGCACCTGCACTGGTTTCTGCAATTCCAGCAATCTAAAGAAACAAGGTCAGCATGAGAACCAGAACTGTAAACTTAACTGCATTCCAACTCTCCAAAACATGAACGGAATGCCTCAACCTCCTTCTGTTCTCAGCATGTTCTCCATGAATTGCAAAGCCCAGCTGGCCACCATAGAAGTGACCCTGGTGCGGAAAGAATGTGTACTGAAATAAAGGTACACTAAACAAGCACATAGAAGCCAGTTCGCCACCGCCTAGGAATGTCGTTAAGGAGGCCCCATCAGTATGACAGAATATAGGTCTGCACTCTGCTTCCCTCCTTGGTGGAAATGCCTCCATTGCTTTCACTGGGCACAGTTCAGTCATTGAGCGGAGACAGGACACACTCATACCAAGGCCTCTCTAGTGTGTCTTCATCTTTAAACTATATCTCACTAAACCAAAGATAACAAAATATCCTGTTATTAAGACTTCATCCAGAATTGTCCTCCTCAGATGACTCGACCAATTCGGAGTTCTGCATGCCCTGAAAGGCAGTGAGGGCAGCAACATGGAATGCGGTAGCTACAATTTAAAATTCTATCCTGTTGGCCAGTTCCTCATAGCCTGTCAATAAGACTTATAAGGCTGCCTAGTCTACACCAATAGGTGATTCTCTTGTGCAACCCTGCAGGGTGCACCTAATCCAATGTTCACGGTGTTATACCCTACACCTGTAATTGAACCCGAAGGCAAGACTGCAAATGGTCCTGGCTTATAGTCCTACCACCAGGAATGGTACCATGTTTAAGACGATGTATAGGTGAGGGCCACAACACTGCCCTTGCTTGGCAGACTCAAGGACAGAAGGGTCCCTACCTGACTTAACGTAAACAGCTGTGGTGTTAGGTGCTATGAAAAGCATCCAAGACTGCATGCCATTAAACCACCAGATGCCAATAGTGCCACTGGTCTGGTCTCTAAAGCCCCAAGAGCCAGTTCCTAAACCTTGTATCTGGGTTTGTGATAGGGTGATGGCAATGGAGTTGTCCTCTACCAGGAACATGAAGCTTTACCTTATCCTGTGCAGACAGTCATGAAAAGGCTCACACAACTGCCCTTTCTATAGAGTTGTGAAAGGCTTGATGGACAAGGTGGCTTGTCAGATGCACCGGAAGAAGCCATGTGGGTTAGACTTTTGTACAGACGTGAACATTCTAAGCATTAAAGTCCTTTCTGATTCCCATTTGCAAGGCAGCTATTCAGTCTTTGCATAGACCTACTGTTCCATGGCCCTACTAATGTATCGATATTATGAATCGTTCGAGAATAAATATCTTGCAGCCGAGGGTACCACCTCAATGTCCACTGAAGGGGCTCATTCTTAATTGGGCAGTGTCCTTCTGGAGGGGACTGTATCCTGCCTCCAGGCTTGGAGCCACTCAATCAATCTTGTCCAGGACACAACCATCCTCTAGATCTGCGGCATTTGGTAAAAGTATGTTGATCACTGCAAATGGAGCATTCGTGGTGTTACCAGCATTGGGCTCTGGTGCAAGAATCCCACGAGCTGAATCCCCCAAAAGTAGTTGAATTGCATCCCTTACCCAGAGCTCAGCCCAGGAGCCTAGGCAGGGTCTGTTGAGCAGGGATATGTCCCCTGTGTGATCAATCCCCAATTCCAGGCCTGGCCAGAGATGTAAGCTACAGCCACAAATCCTGGTCTTTAAGATTTCCAAAAAGGAAGGGCCGAAAGGCCACTTTTATATGCAATGCCTTGTCATAGGCCAGCCTGGCCCCTCCCTCAAATTGCATATATGCCCAGCATATAATACCAAAATATTTAATCAAGGTCCATCCCTGTTCCGGGAACTTCTATTACAGAACGTCCCTACACTACGATTCTTGGCAGCCAATTGGCCCATATGCAAGCAACGTTTGCTCCTAACCCCCTCGAGTTCTTCATCACTCTATCCCTTGCTTTGGTTCACAACAGAGAGAAAAAGTCATAAATAAACTCGCCCTACATAATCTTTCCTCCGGTGGCGGGCTCAAGCTGGGATTTGTCGGCATTGGCCAAGGTATATGGCTCCAGAACACCAGTTGGTGTGCAGCGGCTGTGGGGCCCAGCCCAGCCGGCCACGCCACACCCATGTGCCAGCAGCCGTCACCGGTGAAAACCTGCCATACTGCTGGCACTGCCAGTTGCAGAACCAATGCCTGTTCTTGTTCAGACAACCCTGTAGAGGTAGGTGATTCCCTGACATTGGTGTGTAATTTCAATGGAATGTGCTGGGTTGGTGATGGGCATAGTGCCTGGGTCATCTGTAGGTCATCTGTAGCAAAGGCAAATTAAAACCCGACAACAGTGTGAGCAACCCCATGTTCCCTATGGAACCCCGTCTTCATGCAGAGGAAGTGGCACCCTGACCCTTCTCACCATGTTCCAAGATTACCATGCTTGCACCTGCAAATAATTAATCTTGTGGCTCAGATGGGGATGTGAGTTTTGCTGTCACAGGGGTCTGCTTCCAATGGGTGTTGTACTGCCCTTGTTGCTGCTGCCTTGGAGGTGGAACTCCCAGAGGCTCCCACAGCACCCAAGCTGCCTGAAAAAGATGATAACACATCACATCACACTTGCCTCTTAGTTTGAAGTAGCTGTCCTATTCTCATTGCCACTGTTGGGGGAAAATTCCAGAGACCAAGTGGATTGGATGAAACTTTTGAGAGTAGTCTGAAGGACACAGCCAGCTGCAAGCAATAATGGTTGAGGGAGTATGTGCAATACTGGAAAGGTCAGCATCATTATTGCTAAGTACCAGCACAGATAAGATAGATTATGCAGGGATGGGCTGGTATGTGAAACATATATAAGTGAGTCTCATTTGTATGACTCTGTGGGTTGTTGGTCAGAGAGTGAAGGTCGGACTAGATGTATTTGTATGTGTGGAGGATTGTGTAAAGGACTGTGTACATATCTGATGGAAAACCTTTGTGCTGGACCACGAGTAAACAACTCTGTATATACACAAAGTTGGTGTGTGAGTATTCCTTCTGCTGCTGGGATTGCTATTGAATGGTGTGCTAACACAAACGCTCGCAGCGTTTGGCCCTCTTGCTTCCAATCCTCAACAGCCACAGCATCAAATCATGCCAGGAATGAAGCAATACTGATTCCTGGAAAATTGGATATGGGCAGCCAATACAGTCTCTCATTGCAGCACAGACAAGGCTCATTCCCACTTAGCTCCAGCTGGGGTCCCTAAAATATGTCCCCCAAGTTTGCCCTGGGGTCCCTTTCTGCAGATCAGAAGCTGAATATGAGCCAACAGTGTGATGTGGCTGCAAAAAAGGCGAATGCTATTCTGGGATGTATTAATTTAAATAGGTTCTATTTGCAAGAGGTACTGGTTCTCCTCTATTCAGCACTGGTCAAGCCTCATCTGGAGTATTGCGTCCGATTCAGGTTGTCACACCATTCAGGTTGTCACATGGAGCAGAGCAATGATCTCTTCACGATCATCATAGAATGCAGGACACGGAACAATGGGCTCAAGTTACAGGAAGCCAGATTCCACCTGGACACCAGAAAAAACTTCCTGACTATCAGACCAGTGGAACCAATGACCCATGGAGGCAGTGGGCTGTCCCCACACTACAAGCATTCAAGAGGCAACCGGACAGCCATCTGTCAGGTATGCCCCGAAGCTGATTCCCGCATCCAGCAGGGAGCCAGACTCGGTGGCCCCAAAGGCCCCCTCCAACTCCACTCCTCAATGGTCCCATGCTTCAATGATCTCTCCCCTTGCCCTTTCTCAGTGGGTGTAGCTGTATAACAGAGAATGTGAGTGGTGAGTAACCAGAAAATTCCTTATCTCAAAGGCATCCAAATCACCAACAAGGTGCCCTTAACCCATTAATAGAGAATATTAGCTTATACTGGGTAAGACCATTGATCAATCCAGCCCAATACAGAATGGCAGCAGCTCTACCAGAATTTTTCCCAGCGCTACATTGATATGCCAGGGAATGAACCGGAGCCTTCTGCATGCAAAGCTGGTGCTCTTCGCACTGAGCTACCGTCCCTTCTTCTGATTCAAACAATATACACTCACCCAAGACCTTAAGCATGCAAGGCATATGCTCCCTCACACCACATTATGCCCCTCCCCCCTGGCTCTACTAGCCATAGGCAGGTGAAAGCTTGTGGAGGAGGGGGATTAATACTCTCCCCCTCCCTCATCTAAGCCCTTTACAGCAAGGAGAATGTATTGTTGGGCTTGAAAAAAGCTAATTGGGGCTGCTATGTCACGCAAGCTGAGCCATGATACCAAACAAAACTGGGCCCAGTGTGTGACTGTCAAGATTTACTTTAGAGCTCACTACACCATGCATGCTGGTCCCTCCAATAAATAATAAATCTGGCTGCTCCCCTAGTACTAGGATTCTCCTGCCTTACCAGGAAAGGGAGGAGGCTGATAGCCTGCAAATAGCCCAGGGGCTCCCACCGATCGTGGGCCCATGGACTCTGCAGGCTGGAGAGAATAGGAAGGAGGGAAAATCTTCCGAGGCCGACACCCAGTGCCACCTTGAAAGAGGCCCCTCGCCCTTCTCTTATACTAGGAAAAGCTGTATTTGGCCTCCTACAGCAAACCTACGGGCCAGGTAATCCTCTGCCGTTGCTCCAGAAGCATTTGGGGGTGGGGGCAGAATGAGCATACTTGCCCAGCACCCTCCAAAGAAAGAAAGTGAGGGCGGTACATTCAGCACAGCATGCAGTGGGCACAATCAAAGAGGGTATGTCTGTTAATAGGGAGAGGGTGGTGAAATCTTCCAATATAAAGTACCCATGCCACTTTAAAAGGATCCGCCACCCCATTGTTGGACTAGGGAAGGCCCTATTGGCTATTCCAACAAACCTTTGGGCTGCTAAGCCCAGCTGCTGCTTCAGAGAGAGGGAGCTGCTCCCTCTGCCTCCACCACCCTCTTGTATCTCCCCGCCCAGCAGCCACTCATCCTCCATGTGCTGTAGCCAAGACGGGAAGAAGCTGGGCACCCCTCCAGAGAACAAAAGAATCCTGCCGCCGCCGCTGTCCCCACTTGTCTCCCCACGAGGCCTCCGACGGAGGAAGCCACGCGCCTCCTCCTCGTGCGGCTGCAGACACACATCTCATGCATTCTGCAGCAGCGCTTTGAAGAGCCTGGAGGGCTGGGTGCAGCTGCCTTATATAAGCGCAGCCACCCAGCCCATTGGCACCAAATATGCACCAATGGGGAGAGAGCATGTCTCTTCTCCCCCCGCCCACAACTTCCTCCCCGCGGCCCGTACCAGGACGCGGGGGAAGGGCATATATCAGTGGTATTGACTGGAAGCGGCTCTCCAGGATTTCAGGCATGAATTTTTCCAGCCCTACTTGGAGATATCAAGGATTGAACTGGAGACCTTCTGCAGGCAAAGCATGTGTCCTACCACTGAGCCATGGCCCACTCCATATCCAAACCTATATTTATAGCCTGAGAAGGAAGTAGCAATGTGCCACATTTGTCCTTGCAGTTAACAGGCCAGATCTGGTATATGTGTTAGAAGTGTGGCATTCTCTCTTTAACTGTCCAACATTCCAATCGGATAATGACTACTAGGGACGATTGAGGTATTTGATATTTGCCAAATCTAATATGACATAACCTGATCCACCCTTCCCAGACTACTTTAGAGACTGGACCTTAACTATTTTAATCTTGGTTTTATTACTGTTAGCTGCACTGAGCACCATTTGTTTGGTGGAAAGATAGGGTAGAAATCAAATAAACAAATGAAATGAAACTATCTACTGGATTTCACACTTCTCTGAATGTTATAATGCAGTTCTCAGGAAGTTAAATGTATGAAAGTACTCATTTAAATATGTTTTTTTTAAAAAGATCAAGATTAATTTAGAAAGGGAACAGAATTATGGGTAAAAACATATGAATTTGACATGGATCAGAAATAGCTTTGTCCATCCCTAATGGTGCTAATAAGCAATATTGATCACTAATTGGTGCCCAAAGAGGAATCCTGGATTTAGTCTAAAAAAAATGCTGATTGAGGTTATCTTCTGTTCTTGGGGAATGTCTTATTCTCAAATTAGTGGTGTAAAGTCAGAGGTGCATTTTGATAAAGCTTCCCTCACAAATGGTCTAGCTTCATAAGAACCACATCATCATTTAACAGTTTGTAGGTTCTGAGCACACATATCTGGGCATAGCAGTAATATTAAACAAATTATTTAACAGGGAGATGTGGAATTAAAACATGGGACTGGAGGTGCTCTTCCCACCCCACCCCAGTGAAACTACGAGCAAATGTTTCACCATACAACTAATCAAATTTGGATTGCAGGACCCAGGTAAAATTGCTTCAGTTGCCAGATCTAGTCCACAGTTTGCCAGTTCGCCATTGCTACGTTATGGGATCTAATCCGGAAAAGTTTATCTCAAGCGCAAACCCGAACTCAAGCATCATCCTTCTCAATGTGGAGATCCCATCCATCAAAGGGACCGATGTACAAAAGCCTGATTCTACACACTGACAGCCCCTGATGGACCAGGGCATCTATCTAACAACTCCCTTCTCTCCCACACATGCGATTATCTTTCTAACGGTACAGTATATCTCTCTGCTCGCTGTGTGTGTTTATCTTACTCTTGTCTCTTCTCTGTTTCTCTTCTTCCATTTAAGTGTCACCCTTCTTCTCCCCTCCCCATTTATTTCTACTCCTATCTCCAATATATCTAACCATCTTATGTATCTCTTTGCTTTCCCATCTCATGCCGGCTCTGCAATCTATTTGCTTCTCAATTTTTCTGTTCTTTTTATCTTGCTTTCCCTTTCCGCTGTTTCACAGTTTATATTTATCACTGTCACGTCTCCCCCCCTCCCCCATCTTTCTATTCCTATATCCAATACATCTAATTTTTCTGCTCCCCACCATGTGTAATGGATGCCAATCACAGCCTTGCAAAATGCCTCGCGAGGGCCAATGTTTGTGCCCTTTCGAGTAAATAAACCCAAAGCCTACGCTGAGCCATTTTTAAGATCAAGGCTCGATAAGTGCGTGCAGCCACTATGTACCTTTTTGAAGAGAGTTTCATTCTAGTTGTGAATAAATATCTCCAATGAATCAATTTCACTTATGCATGAAAATCAATCATACAAAGTTCCCTCTTCTCTTTTAAAGCAACCTGTCACCTTCAAAGCAGAATAGAGTGAGCCCATTTTGTTTGTTCATTGAAAAAACACAAAACCATCAAACCATTTTTTTAAAAAAATGCATATGTTTGATTGGTTGATTGATCATACTCATTTATATTATATTTATAATGCAGCTTAAGGATAAAAGTTCCCCAAAGCAGCTTACAAGTAAAATCAAACTATAATAATAATAATATTAATAATAATGACAATGGGCTGGATCCAAACTTGGGATTGAAGGAGATCCACTAACTCTGGAGAGAGAGAGAGAAGAGACGATTTATGCTGATTTCCCCTTCCCAGTTGAAAATCTGCTCTGGAGGGACCTTGAGACCAGCATATGAAGCAATCTGGGAAACTGCGGGGGGGGGGATCCCCCTTTCCTCCATCATGGAGCTTCCACTCATTCTTCCATTCACAGAACAGCCAGCTTGGGTTGAACCAAAATCAAAACATTAAAAAAAAAAACCACCCTCATAAGATCCCTTCCCACAGAGCAGTTGGTAGTAGGGGACCCTGTGGAGAGGGGGAACAGGAACAGGGCCCTGGTGTTATGTTCATCTGCCTCCTTTTCTCTCCCCTGAATTTTGAAGAAGGGAGAGACAGAAGTATGATGGCCAGATAAGATCAGCATAGGTACAGAAACCCCTTTAACTATGGAAAAAGGACATGGTTCATGGGAAGGAACAGAAATAAAATGGGCATGATTCACAACTGGAGATAGATGAATCTTTTTTCCCCATTCCAAAAATGAGGAAATTTGTGATTTTGGGGAAATTGTTATTAAAAGATGAACTAAAATAAAATTCTCACCTGTCTGCATTGGACAAATTGAATAGCTACAGCTATTCCCAGCATGGAGAGGACTTTGTTGAGTACTTCCCTGCAATGTAGCAGCTAACATTAAACAGCCTATAATAAGGGGGTGGAAAGAATTGGCAGCCCTAATTTAGTACCATAAACATGATTGAATACACAGAGATTCAATGCCAGACTTTTAAGAGCCGTGTGAACATCAGGAAAAACTTACTGTTTGTTAGAGCAGTATGACAATGCAATCAATTACCTAGGGAGGTAGTGGGCTCTCCCACACTAGAGGCATTCAAGATGCAGCTGGACAGCCATTTGTCAGGGATGCTTTAAGGTGGATCCCTGCATTGAGCAGGGGACTCAATGGCCTTATAGGCCCCTTCCAACTCTACTATTCTATGAACTATGATTCTAAACAGTCAAAGTCCTGGGCCTGGATGGATGGATGAATCTGTTAATTTTGGTTTCTCACACAATTTAAAATAATAATACATAAATCTCAAGCTCTTTCCATCACAAATATGGAGAAATTTGTGAACGTTAGTAAATTCTTATAAAAAATGAACTGGAATAGAATTATCACCCATCCCTAAGCACAGCCTAAGAAGTCTTTGATCTTAACTCTTTCCTTCAATGCTTGGACAATGAAGGAGGGAAACTCTCCACAAAAGCATAGGAGAGATAATTCTCTACTGCTTCCAGAAAAAGTTGAAGCTAGTACCATAATTGCAATGGGCCTGTTCAGACCACGCCCTAAGCCATGTTAGATTGCTAACCCTTTTGCAGCAAGTGGTTAGTGAGTGTGTTTAAACTGTGGTTATGTAGCCATTATGGTTACGAATAGTTCAGATGACATGCTAAGCCATAATATTTACCTCAAAATGCTTAACCACCATGGCTTAGTGTGTCATTTGATCAGAATCAATAAGTATTCAACAATATTACATTTCATTATTTTGCCCACTTTTGAAACATGTTATTAACCACCACATTTATTGAACACTTTATTAATCACCTTTGTTGATGACCTAGAAGCACTATTCTTTTAGTTAATGTATTTTAATTTACCCCACAGATCAATAAATTGACATTACCAACAACCTTCTATGTTCATGCATTTTCCCCATTAAATATTCTTCTTACTGTAGATTGGAGGGAGGAATAAATCACTTTAACAAGAGACTGCATGTATCATAAGTGATCTGGTATCTAGGCCTGCCATCCATCTGCCCCTGTTTCACTTCTGCTCTGATGTCATACAGTGTTTATGTATGTTCTGATTGTTCAGAATAAATATGTCATCAGAAAGAACATTGATGAATAGTGTGAGTTCTTTGAGAGAGTGAAAGGGACAATTGGGCTGATAAAATATAAGGCCATATTACACATGACAACATCGGAGATCTATGATTGAGGTTCCAAACAAAATTATTTTATATTTAAAAGCACCGGAGGGAACTCCAAACTGGCAGTATGAGAGATATGTGGGATTTAACTCTCCCTGCTACACACATACACAACATCCCACCCTGATATAAATCACAAACATACTTCCAGAATCTCCTGTTTGCAGATTTGTTTTTTCTCCACTGTGGGGCAAATGGTAACTTTGAATTGGGGACAATATAGAGTGTAGGAAATTGGCATTGGGGAAAAGGTCAGGTTATTTATTTATTTATTTATTTCCATACTACCTTTCTGCCAGGGGACCAAGGGTGGTTTGCAGTTTTTAAATACCAAAGCAAACAAATGTTAACAAACAAGCAAAGCTCCAGACACCAGAATATAGTTCTCTCAGGCCATTGGTTGGCTTCCTGATTTCTGTTTTCCTCATGGCACACAGCTGTTCTGTCATTTTCTACATCTAACAGGAAAGATGGTAGAAGCATAGAAGATATTTTTTTCCATGTGATTTCTAATGATGCATGTTGCCATCAACAAATGCACTACCATTTCAGTATCTTCTGGTGATGCCACCATGCCGACAATGCCCTTGCTACCTTGCAGCTGGTGTGGTGCCAACCCTCTTGGTGCAACACATGCCCACACCACTGCTCTGATCCAATTTGGATCTTCTGTCATTGCTTCCAAGTAAAAACAATGAAGTGTCAGGAGATCTGATCACAGATTCTGGGTGAAGGTCATGTTACACATATAGTTTGACTTCAAAGTGGACCTTTTGCCTACAGTGACTATGTGCTTTTAGCAGGAAGCTGAGGGAATTGTTTCCAGACTGGCACGGGTGCTGAGGGCTGGGAAGCTGGTGGAGGAAAGGAGACGAAAGGAGACGAAAGGAGTAGGCAGCAGGTTGAGAACTATGGACCTGGAGGAAGGCCTGAGATGACAATGGATGTCAGAGGCATAGACCTGAGGAAATATGGGTCAATGAACGTGGGGCCAAGTAAAAGAGGTATTGTTGGAGAGAACACACAGGGTCATAGTTCTGGAGGGGCTGTGTACCGTGGACATGAAGGAAGTTGGAAAGCAATGGGGCCACCTGAAGCCAAGAGTGGAGGGAGGAGCTGGGTTAATGAGGCCAAGGAGGCATTGGGTGAGATGCTGAATCTTATAAACTAATTTGGACTAACCAACCATATCTTAGATTGTAAGTCTGTAGAAACTGATAGAGAAGCAATCGAATGTAAACAAAGATCATTAGACAGTATGATCTTTCTGTCTTTAATTTGGCATTATAGTTCATTTTACAAACATGTCTTTGGTGAGTCAAGCAGAAAAGTCCACCAAAACTATTGGGGTAAGTCCAGTCCTATTTCCTCTATGTATAGGAAGGCATATAGGAAGGATGTTGCCAATCTGTGGTTGAAGTGTCTCCTCCTTCTTCAGCTTGCCCCTGTTGAGAAGAGGTTCTTCATGGCTTTCATGGCTTTTCTCATTCTTTTCCTCATCGTCTTGCTAAAACAGGGATGGGCAACATTTTGGACAGCAACTCTCATCCATCATAGTCAATGGTGAGGGATGCTGGGAGCTGCAGTCTTGCAAAATCTGGAGGACCACAAGTTGCTCACCCCTGAACTATAATGTAGGTACCCAAACTCCCAGCAAGTCAAAGGATTGCTAAACATAATCAGCAGCACTGGATTAAGGGATCTGAAGCCTTAATCTATGTGTCCTGTTTTACAGAGGACAGATCTCTGTTTGAAGGGCTGCCCAATCCAAATCCTGTTTAAAGATTAAGAACCCTAAGCAGGGAGGGAGCCCTGAAGTGGCATATCATCAGTTAGCACCTGAACAACAGCTGAAGGAGCAAGCACACAGTTCAACAGGTCACAGTTTCCTGCACTAGGGTGAGTTGTATTCAATTTCTATTTAAATTATAGCAATTATTTCCAGATTTGCATCTATACATATAAACGAGCACATGAAATGTTATGAAAATGGTGTCATTTCTTGTCCTCATTTTTAGTGATGCCTAAATAGCTATTCTAGGTATACCTGAAGGAGCACTTTCTTCTGTGGGAACTTCCAAGTAGATCCATATTCTATCATTTGGTAACCGTGTATCTAGATTTCACTACTTCAGAGTGAAGGTGAGGGAAATCAAATGATGGAATGCTCCTCCATAAGAAACAATTCCCTGAACATAGCAAACTAGGGATTGGAGAAAAATATTTTAGTTTAGCCTTCCCCCTAGTAGTTTTCTTTGCATTGGAGTGAGTGTGTGTTTTCCCATAAAGAAGAATTCCATCAGTAAGCCTGGTCTTACAGGCTGAAATGGTACAGATAGTACAGGCTTTTCTGCATCACTCTTGTTTCTTGATAACTGAAAGCTTGGAGTCAGGTCTTTTCTGTTGTTGTGGAACTTCCTTTCTATGATATTTGCTTCAGCCAGACCCTACAGCAGGGGCGGCAGTGAGAGGACCTGAATCATTTGTGTACTAAATGATCAGCTATTGATTCATTCTAATCATTTCATGATATTTTTATTGGCGTTACCTCAAGCATGCATGTTATAGGCTTCTTATTGGACATTATATAGTGAGCTAACTAGCATTTCTGATTTTGCAAAGTTCATCATAATTAATCTTGCCAGAACAAACTAGCAAACCTTGAAATCCCCAAAGAATCTTCAGTTTGATCCAGCCATTTCATCTTCAATTTTATGGAATAGTTAAACCAACAAACTGTGTTGCTGTCATAAGGCAAGCTCAGCTTGGGGGAAGCTTATTCTAGATGCTAATAATATTGCATAGGGAGATTCAATAATTTTTTGAGGAGCTATTGGTAACATTTTATGCTGTCATTAGCAGAATTTTCCTTGATTGCAAGGGGGGGAATACAGAGAATTGACAATTGGATTATGGGAATACTGAGTAGAAATAGGTACTATAGACCAGGTATGGGCAGAAGATCCATCCAGATCTACTGGTAGACCTCTGAGAGATTTGTAGAAGAAAAGCAAGGGTATCTAACTCCCATCTGTTTCACAACAGCCAGAGCAACAACAAAACCCAACCCCAAGCTAAACTACTAATATGAAGAAAAACAGGACAAAAAGAAGGGGTGGATTATGTAGAAATAAAATGCAGATCCTGTGCTTTACTACTTCAGACTGCAGTGGCTGCAACATGTTAAAATTCTCCACCCTATTTGTGAGAGATGAAATTTTGGGGGGTGGATAGACAGCTTCCTTGAATCTGACCCCTGTTTTGCATTCTCCACAATACCCTATACCTAGCATTATTCTATGGCACTGGATGGAAGGGGCAGGGAGAGAAGGCGAAAACCCACCAGACAGTGAAGAAGAAAATTTGGGGACATTCTACACAGTGGTATTTTATTTCTAGTGAGGTAAGAAAAGAAACATCTCAGGACATTTCTGAGAAAAACGCCTTCTGAGAACTTTTGGCTCACCTCTACCTCAGCACCTTCCCCAGGATCTTCCAAATGAATATAATAGATACATCTTGACTCTAATGTACCTGCACAGATATGATTATACAATGTAAGGCAGGATACTCATATAGACTCCACAGCCACCTCATAAGTAGGGGTGAGCAAACTCACCCTTGGCCACCTTGGTGGATGCTCGCCCAATCGCTGCTACTGTTCGCCCTAGCTTGCAGGGCCATGTGAGCCTCTTCTGAGGCTCGGCTTGGCCCAATGAGCACTTGACAGCTGCCAAAATTGTGCACTTCCGCTCTGCGTTCATGGTGGCCATCCTGGACCCAGTCATGTGCTCGGGACATCCCTACGCATAAGTAAGGTAACAAGAACCCTGAACCCGATCCATTTCTCCAAAATTTCTTCTCCTTTGAATTTTGTTTTGAAAATCCACTTCTTTTCTATCAAATAAAATGAGAATGGTTGAAAAAGATGTGGGAGAAATATACAACACAGCGCTATTGAAAAGCTCCCTATATATCGTATCAGGGAGAAAAGTGTAGAGCAATCCTGCTGATACGCTGTTTTCTTACACAGAACTGTGCTGTTGCTGTTTTTACAATAATATGATGTCCACATTTGCAATCCAAAATTCTACATCCTGCATAATGTGTAGTACAATAGTTCCTAAACCCCTTCTTCATTATTGTTGGTGATGTTGGAGTAGTTGCAGAATGACTCCTTCCTGCACTGCTCAGTTACAAGAAGAGTGCACACTACAGCTTCTCACACATTATCTGGATTAACCGGACTGAGTATAAATATATTTATTGCATTCATAACTAGGGATGTATAGAATTTCATTTCAATCACAATTCACTCAAAAATGCCCCTTTCACAGTTGTGAATATGATCAGGAACATATTTTCTCTGTAAAGGTTTGCAAATTCCTGATCTGCATTCACATTCGCAAAATAGGTACTTGAGAAATATGCAAATGCACTTTAAAATCACCCATGCTTTAGTCTATGGAGGAAATTTATGCAAATTTGGGATTTCCCCCCACAAATTTCCCTCATCCAATAGCTATTCCTTTTGTGCCATTTTCCCGTTCCTATAAAATGAACTCTGATTACAGACACAAGCACAAATCAAGGAGAGACAGGTAGCAAACTGATGTTCGGAAAATCACCATAGGCCTTTTCCTAGGGCACTCTGCTTAGGTGGGTATTAATCTGTGAGAATACCTCCTTGGCAGTACGGCCCCATCTTGGAAATGCTTTTCCAACGGAGGCTTGCCTGGTGCATCCTAAGTCAAATTTCAACACCAGGCAAAGAACGTGTATTTTTTTTTCTCCCCAGACCTTTCAAATGCCACCATGATTTTAAATGTGTATTGATTCTGCTCCAGCACTGCCTATTGTTCACTACTATTCCTGCTATTTTAATCTGTGCTGCTGCTGTTTTTATATTACGGGAGGGTGGGAGGAGTATTTTTTAAAAATCATTTTTTAATAGATGATTCCACCTGGATCTGAAGGGGGTCTCAGCTTCCTAATACGGTGGCAGCCTGGATAGGGGTGGGATCTCAGCTTCCTCTTCCAGTGACAACCCCAAAAGCCCCCTGAAAAGTGCCCTAAATGCAAGACGGGCAACTTTTTTAATTTGGCTTTTGAGGTTGTTGTTATGGCTTTTTAGGGTGGCTCTTTAATGTTTTACTATATTTTCATTTGTTTGTGGGTGTTGGCTTTTTTATTATTATTATCTGTAAACTGCCTTGATTGGTTTTTCCAGAATGGCAGTATACAAATATTTTAAATAATTTATTTAAATATTTACATTTATTTAAATAATAAATACATAAGAGTGACACTAATTCCCCATGGAGTGCAAGGGGCTGCCCGCTGCAGAAGCCCTTCATCTCATGCACATATTTTGGGTGGGTTTGTAGGCAGAACTCAAGAGGTTTGGGCAGGTCCAGATCCAAGTCCATCTTTTGAGTAGGGGTGTGCACACCAAAAAATATAGTCTTTTATTGTTATCGTCATTTCGGACCAAAAAAATTATTGTCTTCATTCATATTGTAGATGATTCTTATCATCTTCACGATAATTATCGTTTAAAAATGATATTTTTGGCAGAAAGAAAAAATGCCTATAACTTCTGTATTTTAAAAGTTAGAGGCTTGAAACCTGGTCACAGTGCTTATGGGATATGCCTATGTATGTGTATGAAATTTGAGATCGATCCCTCCAACCCTCGATTTTATATGCATTTTTTAAAGATCGTTTCCATTCTGACAGGTCTGGCGAGCTGTCATTCTGATCTGTCAGAATGGAAATTATCTTTAAAAAATTCATATAAAATCAAGAGTTGGAGGGATCGATCTCAAATTTGGCACATATGTGTAGCACATATTTCTACACATATGTGCCAAATTTGAGATCAATCCTTCCAACCCTCGATTTTATATGATTTTTTAAAAGATCGTTTCTGTTCTGACAGATCAGAATGACAGCTTGCCCCGTGTGTTCATTCAGACCTGTCAGAATGGAAATGATCTTTAAAAAATTCATATAAAATCGAGAGTTGGAGGGATCGATCTCAAATTTCATACACATACTTAGGCATACCCCATAAGCACTGTGACCAAGTTTCAAGCCTCTAACTTTTAAAATACATAAGGTATAGGCATTTTTATATGGCAGTCCGATAAAACGATCAAATCGGCCAAAAATTATCGTCTCTGATGGTTATCGTAGGTTTTTCTATTGTATCGTCATCGTAACTTTTAGGCATGATAGAGAACATATCGTATCGTTATCGTGAATTCTAACGATACGATACACATCCCTACTTTTGAGATGGATTTAGGAGTAGACCCACTACAAAAGCTGTATCTTCACCTGCTGAACAGCTCTTTAAGTGAATTGGGAAGCAAAACATGAAGCTGTCTGCCTTTTTTGGCAGTTAGCTTGAAAGCAAAAAGAATCCAAACCAACAAATAACCAGGTTGTAGTTGCTCTTTTTCCAGTCAGTTGGCAACCATAAATAGTTCTTGCCTGCTTCTTTTCCACCCCGATGATGTCTAGAGAATATTTCCTCAGATTTATAAAGCTGTAGAAACAGGAGCAGGAGATTATGCACTTTCATCAGATGAGGCTTCAGTTCAGAAGTAGAAGGCTGTTTGCATATGATAGGGAGAAATTGCAAGCAACAAGGTTGGAAAAATGGGTCTGTAGATTGTCTTTACAGCAGTAAATTGCAGAGTTGAGTTTAGTAAAGTGCTGGGTTTTAAAAGCACCATCTGTTCACTGTTTTGTTTTTTATTTGATAGTTTCTAAAAAAGAAAGAAATTCTAGTGAAAGCACAGGCAGTTAATTTGCCATGACAGGAAATAAACAAATACCTTTTTGGTAGTAAATGATGTAGGTGTGTTTCATGGCATAAGAAAGGTAGGAATTATGGATGTTGCTGAAAGCACATCATCCCAATACACCCAAAAGTGCAATGCATGCCACTTAATATTAACATCAATTAAGCTGAGCATGGGTTTTAGTTTGTCTGAGCTTCATGAATTTGGGTGTTTTCTTGTGTTACTTTCATAACATGGTTGCACCCAAAGGTTTCACATTTTTCCAATCTTAAATTTGATTCATTCTAAACGTTGAGATTTTTTTAAAAAAACAAAACATTTACATGAAAATTTGTGCTCCGTTGTGTGCACATTTCTCCTAATACATGCATTTTTGTGTGTGGACATCTTACTAATTTTTTGCAAGTAATGTTTGTAATATAATGTGCTTTGCATACTATTATCACAAATATATGCAGTTGTGTGCATTTTTCCCTAATATACTCACTTTTGTATGCACTATATTATTATTATTCAACTCCATTGCAAAATTTGGAGAAGCATGAATTTAGAACAGAAGTGGGTTTTGCTTTGTGTATTGATTTGAAAGTGCAAAATTGGCTAGAACTCGGGATGGGGATGCATTTAGTTCACATTTTAATTTTACACTTAGGAAACATGAAACAAAATATGAACCAAATGAATTTCTCTCCCTTTTCTAATTCCCTCCCATTTCTCAGTAGTATTTCAGGAGCTGACTATTCCACCCCTCTGCCTGGTTGAGTTTGCTGGAAGAGAATATGGAAATAAAGAGCTGCCCTATACTCTTGAGGTCTGGTTCCTTGACATTGATGTCCATATATTGGTTGCAGAGCTGTGGATGCCCTGTTCGAGATACAAAAGCACCATTTTGCATCCTGTGCATGGTATTATTGCCTGGTCCAACTGCCTGTTGAACCCAGGAGTCCAATTTCATGTCAGATCACTGCAGCAGTGTTCTAGTCATTGGGACTGGAAAAAATCTCTCAAAGATATTAGGCAGTATCCAATTCAGCACTAGCACTAACATAAATTGCATTGCATTATTGTAAGCTACATCTAGAGCAACACCAATAGTGTTTGCTGGCATGGAATGTTTTCTGCGGAAACCCATCATGCCAGCAAATGCTATTGGTGTTGCCATAGATTTAGGGTGAATAGGAGACTGTGACAGAAGAGTCCTTCATATATTATTGTGTCTAGGGAGACTTATCTGTCCCTGAATTGGACTAGTTTTAAACCTATTCCTCCTTCTCCCCATCCTCTGACATTCATGACACTACCCTGTTTGACCACAGTGGCTGAATTCGGACGACACAATAAGCAACTGGTGGGGGGTAAACAATCGTCAGTTGTATTGACTTTCATGTCATCCGAATGCTGCCATAGTCAACTCAGCGCTGATCCTAATCCACACCACAGTTGATTATTTATTACCATGTTGTGTGGGGAGTACCCCCTAGATGAACAACTGTAAAGTTGATTATTACCCCACCATTGACTATCGTGTTGTCCGAATTCAGCCAGTATGTATGTGACTACGACAACCACATTGGTGAAGTCAGTTGCATGGGTCCTCTTCCCCCACCTTATCCTTACCCTGCTGGTGCTTCTGCTAGCCATGGGTAAACCATAGCATTCATACTGATCTTGACTGGGATTCTGTAGTCAGTGAAAGGATGAATCTGAGCCTATCTACACTACTGCTTTAAAACGGTTTAGAACAGTTTTGAGAACTGTTGGGGCCCAGGACACACTCCATATACAGTTTTCAAAACGTTTTCAAAGTGCTTTATCCTGCATGTGTAGATAGGCTCTCTGTATAGATAGATCTAGATATGTAGATATTCAACTTCTACAGGTCTTGTAATGAAAGGAGAAAAAAAAATCATAACTGCTGTCTGAATGTGTGAATTGGGATCCAGGCTCTTCATACTGTCTCCACAGTCGCATTATTTTATTTTGAAGAAATAATAGATGACTTCTACTAATTCTGGCGCATTACATTATGGCAATGCATGTTCTAGCCAAGAAGAAAGAAAGAAAAGGAAGAAAAAACAAAACCAATTGTGGTGGGGGAGTGGAAGAGCCCCATAGAGATGAAGTAACTAATCTCTGCAATTTGATGGAAATTACGGAGAAAAGTGCATATTTCATGCAGATTGCTGGGGAAAAGAAGTTGAACGCCATGGGACTTTTAGCAGTGATGAGATTTCACATGCCCATGAAATTAGTTAGAACCACAACAAAGGCGTAACCTGAGTTATAATGAACTTATTTGGAAAGAAAATAATGCATTTTCTTATTTCTCCATAGTGATGCTATGGTATGAGAATGGGTTGCACATAATGAATCCAGAGACGCCCTGTCTCTCCATTGTGCATCTTCACCTATGAAAACAGATAATAAGGCAAGGGCTGGGGGAGCCAATAGATTTGCACAGAGGGTTTTATTAGCACCCTGGGCGCTGTAGTGATGACGAATTAAGTAGATTTTCTAAAAAATAAGCAGACTTGTTTTGATTGGCACATAGAGGAATGTTGCCTGAATGGGGTTTTTTTTTTTTTTTTTGGTATGCATGCAGGCACCTGTGACATTTTGATGGCAAATTTATTGAAGCTAAATTGGCATAAGAAATTCTTCAATATATACAGGGGTGAATTAATCCATCCACTGATGTTTATTACATTGGCTCTGGTGCCTGGACTGCTGGGAAGGGCAGGGAACAGGCTTCTCACCCTCACATATGTGCTTCTTATGTGCAAATCCTACCTTACTGCAATAAGCAGCCCCTCACTGGAGCAAAGGCTACTACAGTTTCCTCAGATAGGCTTGAACCCCTGGCATCTCTCAAATCAAACCCTGCTGGGAGAGAAGGGGGAGTAAAAGAAACGTCACGTCAGAGGTGTGTTTGCATTTAACGGGCAGTTTGTTTGTTTTTTTAACAATACAAATAACATCAGCTGGGGGGGTAATTATCAGGATCACCGCAGGCAGGAATGGGGAATTTAAATCTTTCCTCCCATGCTGCAGTCCTGAGTAATGTTCCTTCTCTGAAGGTGTCATTTCAGGGGTGGCCAAACTGGCTCAGGATCTAGGTACAGCTCAGGAGCCACATGTGGCTCATTGATACTTCAGTTGTGGTTCTTGAGATCAGCTTTGTAGTTTGGGGGTGCTCTTGGATCCAGATCCATCACTTATGGCACTGGGGAATAAAGACTAGGAGGAGCATTTTCCCAAGGTGGGGAAATCCTCCTGGGGCGGGTTGGTGGGTGGTGGCTAGCATTGGCCTTAAAGCCCAGTGCTCCCAACACAGCAGCTTTCCCACAGAGCAGCAAGCTACCCGCCCACTCTGTGAATGTCTGCAAGGGAGAACCAGTCTCGGTTTATGGGGCTAAGTATTTTGGGTGCTGTCACCATTTACTACCAGTGAACACCTCTTTTTTGTGGTGGTGGGAAGCTACTTCCTGCTGCACTAATTGGAATCAGTATTTGGCACAACAGGTGTCTCCATGGTGGGCTGGAGAGACTTCAGTGGAGGCTTCCTCAGTGAGCACCCCGAGGCATCCAAACAAGAAAAGGCAGCCCATCCAGCTGACCACTCCCTGGCATGAGCAGATTCGGAATGGCAGATGCTCTCAGGCCAAGGCATCTTCATCACTTCCAGGGGCTTTTACAGTCATGGTGCCATCACACTGCCTTGGCCTCTTCAGTACGGCAGGTAGGAGTGCTGGCAAGGACAAGCGCTGAACAGGCAGCAGACTGACTCAGTGCTCAGAGCCAGGGTGCACGGCTGGTTGACAGTGGGAGTCGCAACCTTCCCATGCTTCCCTTGAGGAAGAGGAGCCCACACTGCATGATCGTTAGTGTGAGGCAAGCTGGTACCCGCCTTGCAGATTCTGTTATAACATAATGTTGTGCCCATTATAATGTGGCTCATGCCTTCTTTGCTAATGGAGGGGGGGAATAATGTGTATTTTGTGAGAAAATACATTGACAAATTTGAATTTAAAGATATTTATGCAGGGTTTTGATGTTAAAATGTGCCCAAACTGCTAATTGGCTGCATCTACTTTTATTGCTTTTCTTGTGTTTCTGCAACATAAACTCTAGATGGCCCTGTGGTGCAGCAGAATACTGCAAATACACAAGAGGAAATTGTGTTTTCTTTCACTTTCATAATTAAAAACTGCATTTTCCCTGCTCTAAAAAAACCTTGCTGAAAGTGCTGGGTAGACACAGAAGTAAAATTTGTCTAGAGAACGTGTAAACAAGCATGAACACAGAATGGCAAGTGCACAATACTGGCCCCATGTAGAATGACACCAACCAGAAATAGACTGATCCATCTTGTTACAAGGTAGCAGAAGCAAATCCTGAATGTGGCTATCCCTGTATTTTCACTACCTGGGGAAGTGGAGTAAGTATGTAACTGAAAGGTAAAACAAGAGAGTCCTAAATCCTTTGGAGTAGCCATCCTTCTGGCTCTAATTAGGACACTCTTTTGTAATGGCTACTTCAGCAGTCTTTCCCTTCAGGCTAATGTCAGAGTCTCTATGTTGCCTGGACGCAGATGGAATGCAGGATGGATGAAGATGGGCAACTGGCCATCAATATCTTCTTCAGTGTCATTTCTCCTCTGAGCCAGCCAGAGACTGGATGTTTTTTTCTTTTCTTTTTATGTCTATTTTTCTCAGTCCAGGACTTTCTCCACCCTTTCCTTGGTTTCCATTTACAGAGATGCCCACCATTCTTTGTCCTCCTTCATTTATCTCAAAATCCTTCTGCTTCTTCTGAAAAAAACACATCCCTATGGATCCACCAAGAAACTATTTATAAGGACACACACCACACACACACACACGTTAAAGCACAAAACGGTTTTCTAAAGTTTGTGAGCCTGATGTGAGCATAACACCTTTAATTTTTTTTAAAAAAATTGGCTTCATTGGCTGTGTCCCTGAGCACATGCAGAGTGTCCTTTCCCTGAGTAGAATACAGTTGTGTGTGTATAGTTTTGGGTTTTGGGTTTGGTTTTTTTTAAAAGTTATAAAGGAAAACCTTTCTGAGCATGTATAGAATGCCTTTTTCTCCTGATGTGAATCAGTAAATAAAATAAAATGAAAAGTCAATGCAATGACAGATAATTTTTGAGCATGTGAAGAAAACATTCCCTGCAGTGTACCATCTTTTTCCTTGTCTATAAGGTGTAATTATGGACATGGATTTCCTGTCCCAATGGCAACCAATGTGGTTCAGGAGCAAAGAAACATATGTTGTGGTACCAATAAGTTATGCATCATATTGCTATGCATTACAGGGAGAAGAATATGGGAAATTCCTCCAGGGGGTTGTCATTTTGGGCATTAAGCTCATTGTTGGCACGACTATTTCCAGCCCAAACCTGTCCTTCCATTAATGGAATAAATACTGTTGGTGGATTTAATTTCTCTTCTGCCCTGCAGCCCCACCAAATTTGCTCCAGAGAGTTGGGGGACCCTCCAGAACAGATTTTGGTTTGGGGAGATGAGGAGGGGATGGGAAGGGAAACTCCTGTTGTGCATGCGGAACTCCGCTTCTGAATGTCAGACTTAGCCCATAGAAAATACCAATATACACCATGTTTGTTTTGCTTTGTTTTTTTGCTCCGGCTTTATTCCTTCTGTTCTTGTAATTGGCCAGTGAATTTCTAGCCAGACCAGTGAATTTCTGGTTAGTTGGCAGCAATCCTGAGTGAAGGATACCCAACCTCTACCTCGGCTCCTTAAGAATTGCTCAGCGCTATGTAGTAGAATGGGGGGGGGGCATCTTGTGTTCACTCAACCCCTTTGAAGGACTTTGGTGGCACCCGTAATTAGTACAGTGCATTGTAATTTCAAGCCCAGGAAATCACACTGTTTGAGATGGGGGAAAGCTACGTACATCTATTATACTATAAAGTAGTGGGGAGAACAGATGGATGCCTTCCAGAGTTCAAGTTTTAAACTATCACCCTCCATCACACTTGTAAATGAGTTAGCACTTCCAGACAATCAAGACTTCTTTTACTGAGACAAATTAAAAAAAAAGAAAACTAGAGATTTCAAGCATATGCTGACTTTTCCTGCCTATTGCATCCTCCATACTCCCCCCAAAAGAGCAAGACAGGATGGCTCTCCAAAGTAAAGGCCGGGAAAGGGTATCATGCAGTATGTTATATTGTTCTGACTCAATTTAAACCATTATGTTTATTACAAAATGTACTATCTGTTTGTGTATCATTTATTTTCTGAGTTATCGGTAATTGCTCCTTACAGGAACTGTGTTTCATAACGGGTGATTTATGAAGAAAAAAACTTTGCAAAGGAGCAAATATATGAGTCCTGCATTTTCAGAGCGCTCAGCCTTGGATATGATTTCATATTGTTCAGATGAAAATTATGCCCTTGATCCTTGTGTTGTATGCATTTCCTTTGGAAGAAGTATATGGAGGAACATAATGAAATGGTTACCAATTATAATAATGCAATATTCTATCTGAGTGAAGCTGTCCTTGAATTGTAATCAATGGAGGAGCTGCTCTCTGCATGCACGCACTCACGAACACGCACATATACGCACACACACAAACACACACACTGCTCGATCTGATAAAAATGGATAGGTAGAAAACAAGTGAACAGTGGATGCAGTGACCTTGTTACTGATAACCAATGTACCTGAGAAATTATTGATGCCACTAAAAATGTGGGTTTATAACCATTTGTTCCATTTCTTTAATGTTTCATGGAGAAGGTGATTGCAGAGATTCCAGGCTAATGTATAGCCTTTCAAATAAATGTTCACAAATTAGAAACCCATAGGAGTTTTAACTACCCCATCTTCCTACATTTACAGTCTAAATGTATAAAAAGAAATACCTTCTCTTCACAAAAACTTCTCTATTTAGTTACCTGGAGATGGGATTTTTATTCTCCAGAGACACCTAGGCTACTGGCTATTCCCAAACCTGCTTATTGTACTAATTCAAATGCCAAGTATTTATCTTGTTTTAGATGAATTATAGTGTACTTTTGGAAATCCTTCTAAAATTTAATTTCACTGCAGATTAGTGTAGCAAGTTAGAATGTATTTTGCATATGGTTGATTTGATTGCTGATTGTTTAGATTTTTATTTAATGAAAGTATGGCATGAATAAATAACAAGTAATGTTCAACCACCATCCCTTGAGAAAGTTTGCTATTCTCACTGAAACTAAAGATGGGAGAATCTTTTTTAATCCACTTGTTTTTTACCCATCATTCCATTCCATTTCTGCATTAATATGCTCTGTGTGTGTTTTTAAAGATGTCAATATTCAAATAATACTTTAACACATGTTTAAATATGTTTTTGCCTCTCAAAATTCCTATTTCAATGTATATTTTGATGTGTTTAAAGTTTGCTGAAAACTTTGTTGCAATTCACAATGTTCAGAGAACTGAGAAATCTGGTGGATGGTGATGTTCCAAAACACACTTTAGTCTGAGTAGTCAGGATCAAGTTATTTCATAAACTGCCCTTGAAATAACAACCCATGCTCCATTCAATTTTATGAATGGACAAAGGATTTGTAATATCATTAATATCCATTTGCTGGCAAAAAGAGTGACACTGAAACCATGGAAAAATACCTGTATCTGGTAAACTCAGGTTGGCAAACCACCAGTCAATAGAATTACCATCAATAAAACAGGGAATGGATATGGTCACCAACATAATTGCTTTCCCACAATTCAACATTCACTGAGTGAGCCATCGAAGACCAAACACTCCAGAATGTCCATATTGCCAAATACAATGGGTTATAGCCAATGTTAGTCTCAGTTAACTCCCTTTCATGTCACTACTCTAAGTAGGATATTGGATATAACGTATGTAGGAGGCAGTGGATACATTTGGCTATGAATATGCACAGACATGTGTGCGAACCAACTCCTAAGATAGTTCTTCTTTTTACTCTTGTCTTTTTGAAAATGAGCACAAATGGAGCCAAATCTATGGAGCCACTATATCCTCGATGTAGTCAATGTTTTAGCAGCAAATAAACCCTTAACTGCTAGCTCCACCTGGGAAAGACCATGGCACAAAATACATTGACTAATTATTAATGACCACAAGTCCTTCAGTACATCCTTCTTAACCATCTGTTCTCGAAAGCAAAGGCAAGGCAATCTGTCGTCCTCCATGTATTGAATGTTAAAGCAATACAGCAGGGCTTACTGGAGTGCCTTTGATTCCAGAGATAACCCTCTGACTTCTGTTCCTAAAAGAACTGCTGGACAGTGAGGCGCAGGTGTAAAATTGATCTCTGGAGCTTATTGACCATTCTGCTAGGCTCTTGTGGATTTCCCAGTCCTCCCTCCTCTGTAACTCCACCCATAAAACAGTGTGTTGTGTTTTCTTTTTCTGGGAAGTTGGCAGCGACCAAATAAGAACCCAACTCAGAACTGAACCAAAACTCTTTTTACTTCAGGTAGACACCGAATAACTCGTAAACACAAAACAAACTAATTAACATAAGCTCGCCTCAAGGGAGGATTAGGCAAACGACAAAAGAAACAATTCCTTTCTGTAAGAGACCAAAGAGAGAGTCCTTTCCAGCCAGGACTTAAGTATGCTTCTTCTTAACAAAGCCACTCCGACCAACTTCTCCCCACTCTGGCCTCATCCCGCTTTAGCCTCTTCTGGAATGTTGCATCTTTTAACATGTCCACCGGCTCCTCCTCCTCCTGGGAAGCTTGTCAGGGTTCCTCAGCTGAAGATAAGTTGCCCTCCTCAGCGCTAATCTCTGAGTTTACATCCTCTGCAGCTGGAACAAAGACCTGGGGAATCAGTCTATCATCTGGTGATACCAATAGGTCCTCTTCACGTTCAGAATCTGATTCTGCCCCCTCCTCCCTCAACTCATCAGCCTGTTCAGGGTAAAAAGAGTTAGACACAACACAGTGAGGCAAAGATATGAGCCTCTGAGCAAGGATGATTCTGAAGACATTGGATAACCACCTTATCAAATAAAAAGCAATGCAGATTGGAAGAGCTGTGATGGGGTGAGGTTAACAGCATGATATTGATCGACCCAGGAAATATTAGAATGTGTAGTAGTAACAATGATGATTATGATAATAATAATAATAATAATAATAATAATAATAATAATAATAAATAATTTCATTTCTATACCACCCAATAGTCAAATCTCTCTGGGAGGTTTACATCAATTCATAAAGTAATAAAATGCAATATAAAAATACGGACTAAAATGCAGCATAAAAATTTACATGTACAAAATTTAAACAAATTTAGACAGCTAAAAACAGTATCAATAAAATACAAGACCTTTTAGATGACTGGCATAAATGCCCCTCATATGCCACTAAATGCTATTAAATGCCTGGGGGTACAGGGCAGTCTTAATTTGGTGCCGAAGAGACGATGGTGCTGGTTCCAGACAGCCTGAGTGGGGAACTCATTCCATAATCGGGGGGCCACCACTGAGAAGACCCTGTCTCTTGTCTCCATCCTCTGGACCTGCCTCTGAGGAGGAACTTGTACCCCCTCAGATGTTGTTCGTAGTTGATCATGGAATGTAAGCTTTTCCTAAGCTTTAGTCCTGAGATATCATTGAATTAAACTCCAAGCCAGGACGGCCAATAGTGAGGGATGGTGGGAGTTGTAGTCCGACAACATCTAGATACCAACTTTGGAAAATGTTGTAGTAGTGGAAATTACAATACCTAGCTGAGTGTGAGGTTGCTTGGTGTTCAGTTACACATCTGTTCCCCACCCAGTGTGCCAAGGTCCAGTAAGTCAGTCAGAGAGAGAAGAGGGTCTGTGTCACATGCAGTGTGTAGACTACATTACGCTGACATCATGGAGTGGGTGGGTCATGCTTTATTTAAGGCAGCTTTGCCTCCAGGCCAACAGGGGGGATTAAGTATCTTTGTCCCAATTCTATGGCAGGATGTGGGATTGGGTCAGGATAGGTAGGCTGACCTTATGAAAAGGAGGACAGGGCTCATGTAACTTTAACAGTTGTAGAGAAAAAGGAATTTCAGCCAGTGTCATTTGTATGCAATTAGTTCCTGGTGATATTCCCTCTTCATCACAACTGTTAAAGTTGCAGGGGCCCTGCCTTCTTTTGTATCTGGTCACTCTAGTATAGCTCCTGCAACTTTAACTGTTGTGATGAAGAGGGAATATCACCAGGGACTAATTGCATACAAATGACACTGGCTGAAATTCCCTTTTCTCTACAACTGTTAAAGATACAGGAGCCCTGTCCTCCTTTTCATATGGTCAGCCTAGGATAGGTGCATAATTAGGTAAGCAGCCTGATCATCTTTAAGGTAATTGGCCATTCCTGACATCTGCTGCTCTAGGAATGTAGGACCTGAGAGCAGGGTATGCCCTTTGTGGGCTAAGCTGTCTCGTTTACTCAGAGTTGTGAGGCACTGGCCAGATCTACATCAAGCAGGATATGATGGTTTGAAAACAGTTTGAAAACTGTATATAGAGTGTGTCCTGTGCCCCAATAGTTGTCACTACTGTTATAACCCATTTTAAAGCAGTAGTGTACATCCTGCCACTATGAGGGAATGAGTCAGAAAGGTCCACCTTCCACCCCGGCAGAGGTGTGGCCTTAGAGTTTGAATAGTGGGATTCACCCACCCAGCAGTTGGGCAGGTAGGGATTGAACAAATAAACATTTGACTAGGTACCTATTGAACCCTAGGTCTGGTTAGTCCAACACATAAAAGTCCATAAAAAGGGTTCAACTATATTATTGAAGTTGTTATTACAATATAGAGACTGCTCTTGACCAAACAACAGTAAAACCAAGTCCAAAATATAATGAACCACTAGAAAACAACATTTAAATACCTTAAAAAAAGCATTATCCTGTTAAAACAGACAAAGAAATGGGTCAGACAAACCTCTCATGAGGGAAGGCTTTATTTCTAATAAATGACATATTTATGTTTGACACAAGGGCAGCTTGTAAATTAAAGGGGGAGGAGTTCATGTAAGAGAAAACATTCCCCTCAAATACTATAGACAGACAGACAGACAGACAGACAGACAGACAGACAGACAGACTACATATATCAGTGGAGGCTGGTGGCTCCAATTTCATTGGGGCTGTGAATGTGCTCTGGGTTTCGGTCTGAACTGGTTAGAACTCTGTAGGAGCTATCCAAAGAGCTGAAGCATTTTTCTTATCTCCTTTCTAGGCCTTTTTACTTAAGACATCCACAAAGTGTATTGCTTGCTAGGCATATGAATATGTCTGAAATAAGGATGGGAGCAGCTGTAATAGCTGCTGATGCCACACTGGTGGTTGCTAGTAATTGGTAAAAGACTCCCATAAAACCAGTTTAGATGGCATGGATGAAAGAATTTGTTTTCACAATGGAATTTGCTATTTAAGAGTGCAGTGTTGTTGTCCTATCACAACATCATCCTTGTGTTTGAAATTGCAGAGCTTGTTTTACATTTTGACATGAGATGAAGCGTTTCCACACAATGCAGTATATTTCAGTCATTTTCATATGAGTAATGTGACCTCTTCCTTTCGGGGAAAGGAAAGATAACCTCGCAGGGCTTGTATAAATTTGTCTGGCCATCATAATTTGGCATTATAAAGGCATGACATCGTCTCTGCAGAGACCATGTGACACAGCTCCATTTATTATTGACATGGTACAAAGTTGCCTATTTGAACCAGAACGGACACGTTCATGCTTCACAATACTGCAGAGCTAGGAGTAAATTGGGAATAAGTATCATGGGGAAAAAGGAGAAGATCACTATTAGTCATAGTATATACTTAATAACCTTTTTGTTTTGTCTTTGCTTTTGGTCCAAATCTCTAAAAGGTCAATACAAAATGCCCTTTTATTTGGATTTATGGTTTTCAAATCTATTCCGGGGAATGTGCAGTTTCCCAATAAGAAGATTAGTAATGGCAGTTTGTCTACTGCAACTGATATTTTGTGCAAAGCTGCAAGTAAGCACTTGATGCATTGTAGGATGTAGTCTCAGTTCATATAGAATGAAGTGAGGTCCAACAGCCACTGGCCCACATGAACTGTAGAACACTTCTCAGAGTATTCTGTGATGCTCAAGGATTCCTCAGCCAAATAATGTCATGCCTCTTATTGGATATTTTCATAGGCCAGGTTTTTTTTTCCTTCAGATTTTAATGTTGAAGATAAGTTTCTAAAATTGTGATATAATAAGAGCTCCACCCCATGACTTATTTATTGAGCTTATCTTGGGAGACTTCACTCCTTGAACCAACTATTTTAAAGTTGGATTTGAGACTCATAGGACAGGACCTTCTTTGTACATCTTTTGAATACCCTCCCCAATGAGGCCCACCTGACCCAATATGTGGGAACTTTCGAGGTACCATTAAAACACACACACACACAATGCTTGTCCCATCAAATTGTTTGGCTGTGTTGGATACTGAATTAAAGATCTTAATTCATTTTTGCTGTTGATTATTTAGGACTACGCTGAAATGTTCCCCAGCTATTCCAGCTTTACTAGGCTACAAATAAGGATGTCCATTTGGGGTTGATTTTTCAAGGACCTCTGCAACCAGGGGGTGAAGGATGCACATCATTAATAAGTGTCCGCATGTGAGCAGCTGGCTCATGGGCTCTGCGGTAGGTACAGTATTAAACATGATTGTAAATTAAGGCTACTTATGAAGCTTCAATTGCACTCCTCTTTCAAATTTTCTGCTTTACACTTTGGCAGTGTACCAGTCATCTGAGATTCCCATGCTTTGTTCTATCACAAGAGAATTTCAGTCCCACTTAACAGTTATTCAGGTGCTCACTGTCAGTTCCATCTTCAGGCAAAAATATGAAACTCTTATTCTCTTAGACTACATTGCCCCCAAATGACCATTATCGACCCACACAAGAGACTACAGAGGGTTTATCAAGAACCATGATTTGTCAGGCGCCACCTTTGAGAGATAAAATAACATTATTGATTAGCCGGAATACCTGTGATTATTATTCCTTTTCAGTTCTGTGCATGCCCCCCATGCAGAAATTTGTATGCATATTTCTAGTGCATTTTTCCCCAAATATATGCAGTTTTGTACACATACACTCATCGACTGAAGTCTATTTGTGTGCTTTTAGAAATGTATGCAATTATTATTATTATTATTATTATTATTATTATTATCAAAAGTTTTTTTGGTTTCATGAAGTGCTTCACAAGCTCACAAAACTTTGGATTTCTGTCTGCAAATTACATTTACAGGAGGTATTAACTTTTTCTTTCTTTTAATCATTTTTTTAATTGTAAATTTCAATGAAACAAAACAGATCATAAAAAGTAAAGAATATCTCTCTACCTATAAAGCAGAAAGTATGTGTGTGTCACGTATGTCTGAACATGTTTATGCACTTCCATATATGGTACTGCCATAATACTGTTCACCCAGACAGATCTTCATGTACATGGCCTGCTACTTTAAGATGATTAACTCACAGACATATATATTTAGGAGGCCCGAGCAATGCTGGGTAGAAACTTGAAATCTAGCATGCTGAGAGGTCTGGCTGTACAATGTACCAGAAAAATAAAAATAAAAAACATGAAATTTTGGATTATAAGTAATTTTAAAGAATTTAATAAAAAAACCAAGGCCTATGTTTACAATTCCCAGCATGCCTTGGGTGGAACTCCTAAGAGTCTTCTCTTGCCACCAAACTATGACTCATGGTCATGACCAGTACAAATTGCTATAATCTGGGTCAAATAGCAGCTTTGGGGAAATTTGAACCAGGAAAACAGCATGGGTGGGAGGGAGGGGGAGTTAAATTCTCCCCTGCTACAGCCCTGATCACAATTGGGTCCCCACAGCTGCTTTTTGTTAAGAAAGAGGTATGGTCAATCTTAAGCATGCTATTTAAGCAGATTTCAAGCCACATGCAGTTTGGCTGTATCATTCTATGTGTCTTCACTTCCTTATGTATGCACTTCCTGTAGTGCAGATGGTTAATTTATATACAAGTTCATTTAATTAAAAAGATTGAAATAAAATAGTGCCATGGTGTGTCTTCAGAGTACAGGTATGTCAGATAAAAAGCCCAAGTCAACAGTGGCCTTGACCATCCTGGTTCTCTGCCAAAACATGCTAAATGTAGATATAAAGTAAAGTATGCCAATAAAGTATTCTGTGTTCTGGCTGCTTTCCTTTTTTCATAATAATAACTTCAGAGCACATGCATACAACAGTTCCCCTCATCCACTGAGATCCTCTTCCCTACTATATATTAGGGATGTGCATGCCCAATATTGTATTTTATCATCAAAATTTCAGACCAAAAAAAATTATCATCTCTGATAATATCGTAGGTTAATTGTATCATCTTCACGATAATTATCGGAAATCCAATATTTAATTTGCAGCCCCATTGTGCCCTCTAGAGCTGATTTTTTTTAAAAAAAATGCCTATAACTTCTGAATTTTAAAAGTTTGAGGCTTGAAACTTTGTCACAATGCTTATGGGGTATGCCTAAGTAAGTGTATGAAATTTGAGATCGATCCCTCCAATCCTCAATTTTATATGAATTTATTAAAGAATATTTAAGTTCTGACAGGTCAAAAGTTGCACGGTCTTTCAAAAATTCATATAAAATACAGGAGTGAAGGGATTGATCTGAAATTTAGCACATATGTGTAGCAACTTGTGGTAGACATGTGTATGACATTTGAGATCGATCCCTCCAACTCTCGATTTTATATGAATTTTTTAAAGAACCTGCAACTTTTTGACAGGTCTGAATGAATGCACATGACGAGCTATCATTCTGACCTATCAGAACTTAAACTGGAGAGGTCTCAGGTAGCAACTTTGGAAATGATCTTATCCTGAGACCTCAGGCTCAGAAAAGTCTGTCAGTGAGAGTAGACAATACCAGGGTAGATAGTTCAATGGTAGGATGCCCCCTTCTATATCTCAAGAGGAAACACGTCACAGAAAAAGAGGATAAAAGAGGGGAAATTATATATAGGTGCAGATTTAGATATAATAACTATAATTTGATCAGAAATACAACACATCTCATCACAGTGACCTGTGTGCCTGTTCAACCTACTGTTGATAGGTACCTTCAAGGCCCTGTTGCTCTCCCTCCTTATATTTCTTTTCTTTCTTAAATACTTCTTATGAGACGAGGAGGGGTAACTTTTCCTCCTGGTAGATCTCTTCTGTACCTGGTTCCATTTCTGATAGGCTCCCAGCAGTCAGGATGAACCTGACTGTAGATACTGTAATCTATCCAGCTGCTTGGGGAGTTTCTGAGCCCTGAAGCCAAGAGGGTGGGGGAAAGAAAGATGCATTGGACTTTCCTTCCCAAAGCCCAGGAATAGCAAGCTTACTAACCCCCCTTTTAAAAATCTTCAAACACAAGCAGTAGTTTTGTAACTCTGGCCCCCTCCACAAGAATGCGCCTTTGCGCCTGGTTCCGCGATTATGCGCATTATCGCGGAGGCGCATTTACTCACAATCCCTCTGCACGGGACGCGGCGAGAAGCGGCGAAGCGCATTAAAAGATGCCTAAAAAGTGCTTTCCAGGTAGTTAATGCGCATAATCGCTTGTTCACACAGCGAAAATGCGCTTTAACGGCCGGAGCAAAATAAAAGTCGCTATTTAACGCGCGTTCGAAAATGCGCATTATCGGGGAGATAACGCGCCTGTACGCCCGTTTTGCGCTCCGCTCGTGTGTAGGTAAAATTTATAATGAGCCTTCAAGGCTCATTAAACGCCCCGTGTGGAGGAGGCCTCTGCAGTCTTTCAAGTGGGGAAGACTTCATGAGAAATCCCTTTTAAAAAACACAACCAAATGTCTAAATATAAAAAGGAGTTTATATATGAGGACAAAAGAGAAATGAGGAGGGAAACCAAGAAAGGCAAACAATCACACACCTAGACAGAATTCTAGATAAAAATCAAAAGTCAGTCCAAGTTATCTAGTCACATTACCAACTGGAGTAATGGTCCCAGAGTATATGCCAAGTTTATTGCAGAAAGGATAGTCAGAGAGAGAGAGAGAGAGAGAGAGAGAGAGAGAGAGCATCTGGTTTCCAGTTGGATGGTATGTAGGAAAGTTCTAGAAAGATTAGGGATGTTTGTTTCAGTTCATTTTTTATCAAGATTTTACCCAGTTTGAAAATTCCGGGCCAAACATGCATCCGGATGCAATCTGTGGTCAAAGTCCATACATTTTGAGGTTCACAAGACCCCCAAAATGTATTTGACAGCATGCATGCATTTGAAAAATGCACATGAAAAAATACATACTTTTGAAAAAATTGCACTAATACACTTTAATCAAAGGGAAAAGAATGCATACATTTCAAACATTTGTGCAATTGCTATGTACGTGTAGGAAAATACACATGAAAATATGCATGGATTTTCACAGGAAAAGAAAAAAAAAGCAATGTTCGCAATCTGATACATACTTGAGTTGGAATGAGCTTTGAGATGGAATTTGTTGAACTTTAGCAAATGCAAGTTTTGCTGATTCGCACATGAGGGGATCTTTTTTATGGAGATCTCCACCCAATAAAAGCCAGCCTCTTTGGTGAGACTGATGGTCAGTCAATCCAATACCATAATAGCCTCCATTTCTGATGTCAGTCGTCTAGTCATCAAATCAGAAAAGTACTGGGTGGCTGGACCCACCTTCTTAACAACTAGAACTTATATCTCGAAAGACCAAGATGATTGGAACCAGTCAGCCTATTCAAGAAAAGGGATTAAGGTTTTGTTCTCATTTTGCATGGCAAAGAAGTGGGATAAGGCTAAATAAAACTATTTAGTTGATAAGAAGAGTGCCAACTGACCAGATGCTCTTGAGGGCATTAGAAGTAAGAGTTGGTCACAATGTTAAATCAGACTTGCAACTGGACACCTTCAAACAGAAGAATGTCCTCTGTCAAAAGGACACCTGATCACCCTCACTGCCTCAACCCAATCTGGTGCCTTCCTGACATTTTGGCTTCAACTCCCAGGATGCCTGTTCATCAGCTATGTTGGCTGGGGTGCATGGGAGTTGAAGTCCACAGCATCTGGAGCATTGGCTTGACTCCATATGAGGCAGCTCCAGATATTCATATGAATTTTAGCAAGGCAACATTTCAGCTCAAAGGGCTGTAACTGCTTTTAACATTGGCTGTTAAAGTGATTTACATTAAGAGAGCTTTCATATGTTGAAGAAAGTGTTTCTATTACCCTGTCTTATTTACTGTGCAGCAATGCAGAAAGAAAAAAAAAGAGAAAAAGAAAAAGTAATTTGGCTAAATAAAACAAAGATATTGGTACTATAATGGCTGCAAGTGACATGGCTGTTAAGCTGTCTGTAGAAATTAGAATAAGTAAAAGGCATGACTGGGAAATGAATATGCATTGGGAGCAATTATTGATGCATTTACCTCCCCCCCCCTTCAAATGGAAAAGCATCACCCGGCACAGAGCACAACTGGAGGGGGCATTTGAAAGCAAAGTAATAAACATCATGTCATCTGCTTGCACATCTCAGAACAACACCAGTCTCATAAATACATACTGCAGGTGTTGGTAAAGAATTTGGTGAGCAGACAACAAAGAAAGTAGTAGCAATAATAATAATAATAATAATAATAATAATAATAATAATAACAACAACAGAAGCAGCAGCAGCAATTTATGATGAGTTCATGCTGTATTTACCAAAGCAGGCAGTATTGAAATTAACCCAGACAACATTGTACATTTCTCAGGGCTGGTCTCCCAAATAGGCATGGCAAATTGTCGGCTGAGGTAATGGTTGTTAGGTGCCTTTTAAAGTTAGCAATCAGAGTGGACTGATTCTTAAAGGGGTAAATTTAATTCAATTTCCTATTTTAAAAACGATAGGTTGGATCCAGGCAAAGTTAGCTGCACTTTGTTTCCATTTAAATCAATGAAATTGAAGCGAAGACATGACCATCTTGTTCCATTGATTTCAATGGGAATTAAGTGGAACTTAATGTTGGCACCATCTTGGGGATCCCTTCACTAAAGTGACCCAGTCCCCTCTCACAAGGATATTTTTCTTCTCCCTCAACCATCATTCCATGCTTTACAACTGCTTCCATATTCCTGATAACTTAGAATAATAGTAATAAAACTGTTTTCCAAACCTAATAATAATAATAATAATAATAATAATAATAATAATCTGATTGTGTGCAATTTTGCATGTTAAAATCACTTAAATGGAGTTTGTTCCTGATGCCCTCATCAACCATCATACTCTTGGTAGTCAATGGGGGGGGGGGGGGAAGGCTGTGGGTCCCAAGATCCAGCTGTAGCTGTTCCACTCACCAATTCATTGACTTGAAGGCTAAGGCTGCAATTCTATGCAGACTTATTTGGAAGTAAGCCCCATTGAATGGGATGAGACTTGATTCGAAGAGAACATTAATAGGATTCAGTTGTAACGACTGTCCAGTGCATTGCAGAAGCACGGAATGTAGTGACTGGGCAAAATGGTGCTTCACCATGAGATGGAAAGTAAAGGTCTATGTTGTTTGGTTAGTAGAGATATTATGGGTCTCCCCTGCCTTTGAAGGAATGGTGGTGAGTGGCAAACCAAGGCCAGATCTACACCAAGCAGGATGTGACATTTTGAAAACAGTTTGAAAACTGTATATGGAGTGTGTCCTGGGCCCCAACAGTTGTCACTACTGTTGTAAACCATTTTAAAGCAGTAGTGAAGATCCTGCCCAAGTCTGGGCTTTTACAACCAGTGTAATAGAGGAAATTACTGAAGTGAGAGGTGGAGACCAGCTTGAGTATAGGAATGGGTTCTGGTTGCATTTGGAAGAATTCTTTTTTTTTCTTTTTTCTTCTTTTTTTACATCAACAAGGATAAAATGTGGCATAATTCTCTCCTGTTTTGTTTCTGATTGTTTTGTGAGAAGGAAAACTTCACCATTACTGCTCCATTTCTGGAAACTTTTTCACCTTCTCTCAGTGTTTCCCCTTAGGTTTATCACATAAGGAAGTGCTCCTTCATGTTCTGGCATCAACAATGTCAAAGGGATTTAACAATGGCTGTTTAACCTTGGTCACTCATTTTAATTGCCATGCAGTACCTTGAGACCTATTAGCAATCTCTTACCTTTCATGCCATCTGCTAGTTGACAGTTTGTGTGCAGTGCACAGCACTGAACGGATACCTTCTACACTGCTAGGTCATTTTGACATGATGTTTTATTACCTTCTCATACTCTTGCATACACAGCAAGTATCCTCTGCTTCCAAAAGAGTAGAGGTAATCTTAAGAGAGATCTAAATTTATGAGAAAGGTTCTGACATGGAAATGCTGAACCAAGCATACAGAGTTCCTCATACTTGTGCCTTCAAAGCAAAAGCATCAAAGTTAGGGTGTTTATGTTTACATTAGGCTGAAATGTTTGTTTCCAAAGCTACATTTATATTTACAATTTTATAACAGAATTCCTGTTTCAAAGGCAGGATTTATTTTCATTTTTTATTTTTTTATTTCCTACCTTTCCACCAAAAAGAGGCAATCAAGGCAGCAAATGATAATAAGATGAAGATCAAAACAAACAAACAGACAAAATTGAATCAAAACCTGAACAAGCATTTACTGAAAGCTATTATATCTATTCATTGATACATTGAATAAAGGAAATTTGTTCTATGATTCTGAGGCTTAATCCACACCAAGCAGGATATAGCACTATGAAAGCGGTATAAAAGCGGTATATAAGAGGTGGGAGCCACACTGCTGCTTTATAGCGGTATTGAAGTGCACTGACAACTGTTGGGGCCCATAGACACATACCATATACCGCTTTCATATCACTTTTATAGTGCTATATCCTGCTTGGTGTAGATCTGGCCTAAGTGTAAACAAGTATCCTGTCCTTGCTATTAAGGTTTTTTTAAAAAAGCAATGTAAGCCAACACTTCAAGCAATTAACTGGTTCATCCTACAATTCTTCAGAATTTAGAAGATAGCAAATGAAAAAAATCCAAGGATATAGCTTAAATGCATTCCTCTTTCATTATTTCCTCACTTGCAAATTGCATAAATTCCCCCATTCCCCCATTGTTATATTGATATTCATAAATTTCAAAACTATTTTTAAAGCTAGGGTTGTAAGATCCCCTCCAAAGAGATATTTCTAGTTTTATCAAAACTATTTAAATTTTGCTTGAGAGTCCTTTGAAGTTTTGTCTGATATGTAAATAACAAGGAAGAACAAAAACAGCTGTGAACGCCAAAAAGAAAACCTACAAACAAAAAGACAGCTACACCAATATATTGTTCTCAAAGCATTTCAAAATGTGTGTCTTTATCAACAGAAATTAGAATATCTGTATATCTAACTCTAACTCTATATCTCTCTATCATAAAATGTAAAAATATAAAAGGTCACAAGTTTACACCTCCTAAAAAAACACCCAGAAGTTTCCACCATAAATACATAACAATTTCTAAATATGTAGTATATTATACCAAACTATTTCTATACATATGAAAACTTAAATGTTAAATATAAAAAAGCTACAGTATAATGTTCCACACACTAATACTATTTAGTCCATTTATCCCTGCAGTTTTGCATAAATAGGCCTCTTTCCAGCCACCATTTGCACAAAAGGGCCCTTTATAAAAACATCCAAGCCACCATTTTGTGGCTTGGAGGAGGAACAGGCCTGCCATGCTTGCCCAACTCCAGGAGCACTGAGACAGGCAAGCGTGGCGGTCCACAGACTTCAGTCTGGGAGACTGAGCCACGAGAACGCACTGAGCTTCGAGCCCGAAATAGATGCCCATAACATCCATATGTTCAAGAGAATAGCTTGAAAAGATTTAAAGATACATGGGGAGAATATTGATGTGTTCCCTCAGCCAAATCCATTTCAAAAGTCTATCAGCTATTTAAGAAACGAATCCAGCATTTGACACAAAGTTTGGTCTCCTAAAAATCAAAATATCCACCTAGAAGACAAGTATTTCATTTTTTGTGGCTTAGAAGATGTTCCATTCAGGGAGGGGAAGATGTCCCCTCTAACTGTTTCAGACCATCTGTCATTATTCCTTAGACTCACCTATATTTCTGGTGATTATGAGATATAAAGTGTAACAACAACAAATGTACTTAAATTATACTGCATTTTAAATATAATCTTGAATATAGGCAAGAAACTTTGTGCTTTTCAGCTACAGAAATTCAAACTGGTGTCATCACTTAGAAATAGGGAAACAGGAGAAATCCGCAATGGAATCAAATGAGTTCAGATTTTTATGCTTCCAACACAGGGATTTTTCCAAGTTTCACGGATTCCACAGACTTGTAGACCAGTTTTTCCCCTTTCTGTGCTACATATTTTTGCAAGTGTGAATTTGTGCAAATGCAAATTTGTGCAAATTTGGAGAATTGGAGAAACAAATCCGATTCCACCAATGAGTGAATGATGGGGGGGGGGGGAACACAGATGGAACAGATTTTACAAATTCTGTACATCCCTACTTAGGAATCTATGGTACAAAGGCTGAGTGCCAAAAGAGACAGAGCAAGGCTCCCTGTGATCGGCCCTTCAGTATCTGCTATAAATTACCTCCAACATGTCTGTCATTCCATTTACTCCATTTTCCTCCAAATGCTCATAGCCAGCATTCCCGCTTTTCTTCATTATATGGGAATTGGAAAGGCTTTGATGACTTACTGCCTCTTCACACCAAAATTCAAGGAAGGACCTAGGTTGGCTTCTGGCTCAGGATCAATAAGAAAGATAAATGTCTGGATCAATCTGGGTGCATGAAAAAAAAATCCCGTTTCAAATGGCTGGATTTAGATTTTGGCCGGGTTGACAATAAGTTGCTTAAATTGTCAAGAGACTGATAGTATCTTAATCTCAGGGTCAGAATGACATGAATGTCTTGGTACAGTGCTGGAAATAAGTGAGATAGCAGGACGAGTAAGAAGGACTGTTTTCTACCCTATCTGAGCATGAAATGTTATGGATCCTGTGCAGATTTTAGATATATAGATTAGTTTCCCCATATAATGTATTCACTAAGGTTCATGCAGATTTATATGTGGTCTCATTCTCCATGCCGTATGGATAAATTATACGTGGCACTTCGAGAGCCAAATCATACTTTGCTTAGTATGCCAAGATGCTTCTAGAAAGGGATGGCCTCTGGCAACTGATCCTCCTCATAGCAATTTATTTTCCTTTTTTAAAAAAACATGGATCATGATGACCCATCATTCTGTAAGTTTCTCTGCCCCTGCCCCACATTCTCTCTGCCTTAGTAGGAAAGATTCAAATGCTCATTATATGATGGTCTGAATTCACACTGTATTTTCAAAAGAAATTCAGCAGCAATCCTCTAGCAAAGGCAATCTGTGCTCTGGACCAAAGTTGAGTAAGAAATAGATATGGACACCTCTCTCCATTTCATTTTCTCCCACACTCTAAAGTTCTTTCTGTCCTGAATATGAAGAACTTCATGAATTTTGGTAAGTTCTTATCAAAAATGAACTCAAATGGAATTCTCACTTATCTGCACCAGCCAGATTCAACAGGCACAGCTATTTCCAGCATGAAGAGGACCATGATGTTCCTGCTTCCCACATAGCTGTGGATTCATGAGCACATTGGTCAATCATAAAGGCCCATAGTCAGTATTACATTATTATTATTATTATTATTATTATTATTATTATTATTATTATTGACAAATCTGTGATTCCCAAGCACTTCTCTGCTCATTAAGTAGAATACAAGGGAACAGTGATTTGCTTGAGAGAATCAGCTGGCAAGGAGGAATTGTGTTTAACCCTTCCATTGTCCCTTCCCTGCAGATGCTCCCTCATGGTTGTCTTTCCCCACAACAAGGCCAGTTTTGAACCCCAGCAGGGTGAAAAGCAAAAACAAAACCAGGGTTGATTTGGAGAGGACCATCATTAAGATCAGGAAGGATTAAGTGCTGGTCTCTCACTCACAAAGGCCCTTCCTGCCACTCCTGGCTTCACTGGGTGGGCAGCGGCAGTTGCGGGTGGCGGTGAAGATGACGTGTGGAGGCCAGCCATTGGCGGCCTCCGTATGGGGCCACCAGCTGGGGGTGTAGCCGTAGGCTTATTTAACTGGCCTCCACGGTTTCCCTTCCTGCCTTTGTTTGTTGTTTGAAACCATCCCTCCTTCCCTTTAGATAGTGTGGGCTTGCCGGCTGCCTTTTTGGGGGCCGAGTAGGAATTTTTTACCTTCAAACTTTTATTTTTTATTTTTTTGCCTACTTCACACTGTAAGGCAATGGGGGAGTGCTAAATAGGTTAATTGGTTGAATTTGGTCATATTTAATTGAGGGCAGGTGTGTGGGCATCGGGAGCAAAGTACAGGTTTGGTGAGCATTCGCAGGCACTGTTGTGGTGATTGGTGACATCTGAGGCCCTCACCTGGGAGTCCTGCGGCACCAGGTGTGGGGATAAGGGATACTTCTGAGGCCACCTTATTCACTAGGGATGTGCACGCCCGAAAATATCATACTTTATTGTTATCGGAATTTTGGAACAAAAAAAATATTGTCTTCGATAATATTGTAGGTTAATCGTATCGTCTTTACGATAATTATTGGAAGTCCAATATTTAATTTGCAGCCCCATTGTACCCTATAGAACTGTTTTTTAAAAGAAAAAATGCCTATAACTTCTGTATTTTCAAAGTTACAGGCTTAAAACTTGGTCACAATGCTTATGGGGTATGCCTAAGTGTGTGTGTGAAATTTGAGATCGATCCTTCCAACCCTCAATTTTATATGAATTTATTAAAGATCATTTAAGTTCTGACAGGTCAGAATGACAGCTCACCACATGCGTTCATTCAGACCTGTCAAAAAGTTGCATGATCTTTTAAAAATTCATGTAAAATATAGGAATGGAGGGATCGATCTGAAATTTGGCACATACGTGTAGCAACATGTGCTAGACATGTATATGAAATTTGAGATCGATCACTCCAATCCTCGATTTATATGCATTTTTTTAAAGATCCTGCAACTTTTTGACAGGTCTGAATGAATGCACATGGCGAGCTGTCATTCTTACTTGTCAGAATTTAAGCTATCTTTAATAAATTCATATAAAATCGAGGGTTGGAGGGATCGATCTCAAATTTCATACACATACTTAGGTATACTCCATAAGCCCTGTGACCAAGTTTCAAGCCTCTAACTTTTAAAATACAGAAGTTATAGGTTTATTTATATGGCAGTCCGATTAGCCGATATAATCGAGCTGAAAATTTTCGAATCGGATATTTAGCAGAAGTTTTTCTATTGTATCGTTATCGTTAATCACATGTCCGATTATGACCTTATTGTATAATTATCGGACATTTTAACGATACAATACACATCCCTATTATTCACCCACTCTGAGTTTTGCAACCTAAGGGGAGATGACATAGGAAGGCCTACCTACCCCTAAAGGGGAATCCTGGTAGGTGTCGATGCACCAGCGACACCTACCAGGATATTGAATGGTTCGCCCAATCCCAATTATGGCCAAGACGTTGGTCAAAGAAAGGATGCCCACTTAAGCCTTCATCTACCTTGTACATTAATAAATGTGGCCCTTGTTTAAATCCAATTTATCTTGTTGTCTCTTTAATCTCGCCGTCCATTCCCACAATTCTCCACTGCAAATGTGTTCCCTGATGCCTGCATTAGCATTATAAGGCAAACACAACTTTGGGAAATTCATGTTTGCTTTGAAGCATGAAGTTCTGCCTTTGGAAGAGGGATAAAAGGTCACAAATGAATATGTAATGTAGCCTAGATTATTTCCCTGAGAGAAGAAAAGTTGGCAGAAAATCTGCTATGTAGCCTTGATCAATTCAACTTTAGAGAATTCCCATATGAACAGACCAGGACAGATTTATGAGTGAACACATGTGAAAGTGACATGGGCCGGAAGTAGAACGGTCTGCCCATTCTATGTTTTGTTAGTAGTAAGTACAACCCAACAGGTGTGCAGAACCCCTTTCAGCCCAAAGGCTGAAATCCGTGTTGGATAAGCTTATGGGGGCTCCATTTCAGTGATGGACAAGGCTGTAGAACTGGAAAAAGTGCTGAAAAGGGCAACTACAATGATGAAGGGGCTAGAGTATCTCCCTTATGAGGGAAAGTTACAACAGCTGGGACTGTTTAGCTTGTGGGGAAAAGGAAGCTAAGAGGAGACATGGTGCAGATGTATAAAATCATGTATGGTGTGAAAAATTTGGATAGGGAGATGTTTTTCTCCCTCTCTCATAATGCTAGAACCTGGGGTCATCCCTTGAAGCTGATTGGTGGAAGATTCAGGACTGATAAAAGGAAGTACTTCTTAACACAGCACATAGTTAAACTATGGACTTCGATACAAGAAGATGTAATGATGGCCACCAATATGGATGGCTTTAAAAGGGGGTTGGATAAATTCCTGGATGAGATGGCTATCAATGGCTAGTAGTCCTGATGACTACGTGCTACCTCCAGTGTCCAAGGCAGTAAGCCTGTGTGCACCAGTTGCTGGGGAACATGGGTGGGAGGATGCTGTTGCACCTGTGCTCTGCTTGTGGGTTCCTGGTCGACAGCTGAATGGTCACCTTGTGAACAGAACAGTGAACTAGACGGACCCTTGGTCTGATCTAGCATGGCTCTTATATTCTTACGAAGGCAAAAGAGGCTGGGACAAAATACCCAAAATGCCAGTATACATTAGCTTAAAGTGCTTATCGCCAATAACTAAGCCTAAGGAGTGGGATTTCATCTTTTTAGAGTGAGGGGAACCTGCACAAAAGTCAGGAAGCCACCAAAGGATCAGTGACTGGGAGGAAAGGGAGTGTGGCCAGATGATGGAGGTGTGGCCAGTCAACAGTAATTATCGTAGGAGACCATCATCCAGTTAAGAGTATTTCTGCAGACATCTCTTATCAACCCCCTGAAGAAGGCCTTAAGAAAAAACATAGGCCGGAACGCATTGGGCTTGGAAATAAAGTATCTTAGCATTCTGAGAACCTGCTTCTCTCCTTTTTTTTTTTTTTTTTTTTGCCTTGCATCTGAGGACCAGCAGAGGGCTGGATGGGGACCAAAGGCAGGCCAGAGGTTCTACATTCTCGCTTTAGAATCCCAGCTAAATATGCAAGCTGTGCTTCATTCTCTTGTCTCTCTCTGTTTGTGTGTGCGCGCCCGCGCATGCATATGGTCCTTCAGCATCCCTTTGAAACACTTTGAATCAATTCACTCTGTCTTGATGTCTTTTTAAAGAACCTCATGCCTGTTTTGAATGAATGCTGCTACTGCTGCGCTTGAACTATACTCTTCATTCCAAACCAGACATGATGGGGGTGGGGGAATGATTTTAAAAGCAGAGGGGGCACACAGGTGAGGAGTGCATAACCCTCCCATGGCTTACATCCTCACAACCCCCTCTGCAGGCACTTTCCTCCCAGCTGGGGTTGTAATGCTGGAAGTGACCCTGGCTGAGCTAAAAGTGCACAGGGCAGGACGGTAAGCCCTGGAAGGAGGGAAGGTTCAGCTCCCCTCCCTTGCACATGTCCTTTTTGCTTTTAAAACCAGATGTCTCACCGCTCTCTTTCTGCCTGCCACGTCGAGCTTGGCTCCGAACTCCATTCACAATGAGATGCTCAACTGGTACCTGTAGCAGTGTTTTTAACTGCCACTGGAATTAGCAGGTGATAGTTTTCAGTTCTTGGTGGTTAACATGATCACAAGCTAATTGCTGAAGTGCAAGGCTGCTGTTCAAAGAGGCGTAGCTTCAGAGGCTGGTTGATGGAGAATGAGTGGCCTATTATTCACATAGGAAACAGCGATTAATAATAATAATAATAATAATAATGCAGTTCTATTTCATCTAAGAGCCGTGTGACAGACCCAGAGTTCTGTTTCAGCTATGAACTTCTTAAGAGTGCTGAACAGACTTTAAAGAAAGGAAAGTGTGAGACTGCATTGTTACGAGATTATCCGTTTGGAAATTCTGACTTGCTTTCCCTGTTCTGCAGCTCTCTGGCGCACAAGTGGTAGCCCAGGTGGAGACTCAGGGTGCTTCTACAAGAGTGATTTAAAGCTCTTTCAAGGTGCATTACAGATTTTACCTCTACAAAAGCGGAGCACAAATTGGGGGAGGCACTTTTTATCTCCGCTTATGTGCATTATTGAATGTGTGTTATATAGCGACTTAAAATTTACCGCGGGAGTTAAAGCGCCTTATGGCCATGTAAACATGTGCTTCTCCGCATGTAAACAACTTTAAAGTGTGTTTCATACAGCCCATAATGCGCTTCACTGCCTCTCGTGAATAGGTATTAGGAGTAAACGCGCTTATCCGTAAATGCGCATAATTGGGCAACCGGGCGTCAAAGTGAAATCTTGTAGAGGGGACCTCAGAGTCCTTGTTGGAGTGCCTGCCTGACCACTAAAACACCCTTTGGCCCAGAATTTACTCAGCAGGGAGGGTCTACTTGGGAGCAAGTAAAATTCCCAGCTTCAGCCAATGAGGAAGCAGGCCCAGTTTCAAGTGCTGAACCAGGAAGAGAGGTAGCTGGCAGAACTTATAATATAAATCCTGTGTCTCCTCCCAGATCATTGCTGGTTTTAATCCCAGGATGAGCCAATCTATCAGTCTTGATTTCTCAAGAATTTTTAATTCAAAAGGGGAGGGTCCAAAGTGCCAAAATACCAACACATTTTACCTTAAAGCTCTTACTGCCAATAGCTAAGCTTTAGGAAAAGCCAATCATCCTTTCATGATAAGGTAGGGGGCTGCCAGAAATTGGAACTCAGGAGGGCTGGATTCAGGCCCCAGACCTGAAGTTCAACAAACAATTCCCTGTGTTGTTGCTTAATTGTATTTACTAACTGCTAGTTGTAGTTCTTTGTGTTTTGTCTTTCCTGATGCTTTTATCTTGTTATAAATTATAGGGTGAGGTGACTAAATCGCATTCTGCCATTATAACCAGAAATTCGGGGTGGGTGGACCGTAGGCTCTATGGCTTATATTGAGAAAGTGACTGAATGGTGTGAACTGAAACTTGGCAGGGATATGGGGTTTTAATGAATGGTTACTGATTTTATGTTTGTTTTTTAAAAATTGTAAGTTGCTTTGAGTTACTTCTTTTTTGGAGGTGAAAATTAAACATTTCTTAAATAAAGAAAAGTATGATATGTCTATTGTGACTGTTTCTTTCAAGTACATATAATGGGCTCTGTAAAATGATGGTATAAAAAGTAATAAGAGACAGCTGAGTAATGCTTTGTTCTCTCTGGGAACCATTTGAGAACAATATGATTTCTTGGGTCTGGAAGGAGAAAGATGACAGACTGAGGGAGTTCTGTTATAACCTTTACTGAAAGAACTAAAAAGTTACTTCACAAAATATGGAACTTGTAAGATATTCTAATGAATGGTCTCTGTCTCTGCTTTTCATCTTTGGTATGTCTGCTAGTGACACTTCTGAATTGTATAGAAATTTCTGATACTTTTCTTCTGGGCAAAAATGTGCCAAAGGATTCTTCCAAGTTGCATTAATTTCTTGACATTGTGGGGGCAAATGAACCCAAATTTTCTGAAGGAGGGTGTTGACAGAGTACACATAAAGCAGAATGAGGTGGTAGAGTCCTAAAGTGGTATGGTGGAATGCATTATTTTAGACGGGGATGTCATTTTTGAATACCTTCAATCAAAGTTAAAAAAAACTTCTGTAAGTAAGTAAGATGATGATGATAATAAGGGGTGTGCTCTCTGCCCCAGAATCATGTGATAACCGCTAACATATGTGGTGCATTCAATCTTCCAGAGTAGGAACTGGCCTCTTCTAAATCCATCAAATAATTTCAGAGCAGAGACGGTCCAGTCGGAGCTTCTAACATCTCCGAAATTATCCTACCATTTTGTATGTGTGGTGTGTCTAATTGAAAACCTCCCAATGGGAACATCGGGTAATGGGGTGGGGTAGTTTTGATAATTGATATTCACATCTGTGGCTAAGCAATTAGGAAATTGTCACAGTGCTCCCCCTCCCCATTCTGTTCTCCTCCAACTGCAGTGTTTGGGGGGAGGGAATGCGTTTGTTTGCAAAGTGAGATTTAAAGAAGGAGAGAGAGAGAGAGAGAGAGAGAGAGAGAGAGATCTACGAGATCTTCTGTTGAGTTGTTTGCACAGTGGGATGACTTTTTTTTTTTTTTTTTTTGCAGAGAGGAGAGAGGAAGCGAGAAATCTGTTTTGCTTCGTCCATGTTCCATGTCCAGTGTGAGCGTGCGTATCCAAAAATCTTAAGCAATCCTTTTAAAAAGTATTATCTTTGACTTCTTCCTTCAAATATTCATTTAAGTACATTCAAGGCAGGTGTGTGTGTGTGTGTTCTTTCACTTAAAAATCAGGGGGGAAAAGAAGCCATTTCAATTGAAATACTTTTGGAAATATTGCCTGCCTGTTCTGTTAAAGCTTTTTCCTCCAATGTGCCTGCCCACCCTGCCTTGTGGGGCTGGATTGCACAAATTATTATTATTATTATTATTATTATTATTATTATTATTATTATTATTATTTCTCCTTAATGGTTTGAAATGTTGTAGCTCTCTTTCCTCTAGGTTGAGCCGTCCCAGCAGTACTTGGCTTCAAAGTTACAAGTGTCTTCTTGTATTTGGAGATTTGTGTGTTTTAGAGTTGTGCCATGCACACAAGCAGTACACAATTTATAAAGCACACTTTGATAACAGTCCATCATGAAGTGTAGGAAACGCTGCTGCTGCTGTTTCTGGCCATGGAGGGAGAGGGAGTGCAGGGCTGGTTGGTTGTGGGTTTCTGCTCAGACTCATAGAAGTCAGCCACAGTGTGAAAGTGCTGCTGGAGTGAGTAAGCTTCCACACCTGAATCAGGCAGGCTCTTTATTATTTCAGCTTAACTATTACTCCTATTGGCTGGCTGGGCTTCCAGTACAGTTTTTTCCCCTTGCCTTCATTGTCCCCCTCCTCCAAGCCACGTAGCCTAGCCTCTTATGGGGAAGCTGTTGTTGCCTTGACTCAACTCGCTCCAATGTGCTCAACCAACAGTGGGGAAGGGGTGCCTTCTCATCCTGCAAGCCTCCTCTGAGGATGGGCAAGCTGTGTGCTACTGTTGTGGCATCTATTAATATATTTACTTATATATTATTAGGCTAAGCACTTTTTCCCGCTGCTTTGTTTCCCTATACATCTCCATACAGGTCAAGGCACGGGAGGTGCCTGAGAGGGGATATTTTAGCATGCCTAAAGTGCTCTTTCAAGTCTGTCACAGTTTTAATTTTCATTTGTTTAGCTTTAAAACTGAGGGAGCTGTGAGCATTTCTGTTAATTCCCATTGACGAGAATGTACCGGTTGCATGAAAATGGAGCCGTTTTTTCATCAAACTATTCGGTAGAGCAGAGAGAGGGACCCTTTCCAGAAATCAGGGTGGAGAAACGCCTCTACAGAGCTCCAGCTCAAATCTCGAGGCGGAGAAGACCCACTCTGCACACAGCTAAAAAATAATAACAATAACAAAATAATAATAATAATAACAATAATAATAATAATAACAACAACAACATGTGAGAATGTAAACTGGGGCAGAACCAGACCGATGAGATGGTATTGCACATCTAGGGTTGTATTTTAAAATATAACTATATAGAGGAGCAGTAGTCTTAACTGGTACATTCCACCAACTTATAATTCACCTACCTCCTCTTACCACCCCGTTCTTCTGCATTTGTAGATCTAGCAGAGAATAAAATCTATAGAGTGGCCCTGCTCATGTCACATTGGCTGCCAGAGACTAGCCTTTTTATGTTGCTAGATACAGATGATATTTAATAGCTGCAATAATAGCAGGAAAATGACTGGTACTGTGCGACAGGTGTTTGCGGGATGATTTAATGCAGGTGACCTGCACTTGTGTTTCTTTTGACGTTAGATTTGATGTGCCCTCCTAAGTGAGATTAAAATGTAGTCAGTATTTATTCTAAATAAGGATTCCTTTCAATCACTTTCAAGTCTTGCAAAGGTGAGATATCCCATTACTGGAAAACACTTACACCACTTTAAAAGTAATTTCATTCTGCAATTTTCTTGAATCTTAAGCTGATTTCCCCCCCCCCCCTTGTTCTCCTCCTGGCCCTGAAATGCACGCATGCAATCACTGATGAAAGGTTCAGCTGATGTGAAGAGTTGATGCTCTTAGCAGATTTTGTTTTCTATTAGAAGATCTTGACCATGCACATGTTTATTGATTTCCAAATACATTAGGGGGAAAGAGGGTTAACAGGTGTCCACACCACAGAGACTTCCCTATGTTGAATTGCAAGCGCTTGGATCGACCTCTTAATAATGTCATGTGTACATTAAGTTAGATGTGGAATGCTGCACTTATATAAGATCAAAACATGCAAGAAAAGATATATGAGTGTCTCCACACCAATACATAAGTAACTTACGGAATTCACTTACACAAGGTGCCATGAGGGCCACCATCTTAGATGGCTTTCAAAGGGGATGAGACAAATTTGTGGACAATGCATCTATGTATCAATGGCTTTTAACCATGATATCTACATGGAACTTCAATGTACAATAGCAATTCATTTCTGCATCAAGTGTTCTATCCACTAAACCAGAGTCGCAATTGGACTGGGTGGCTTTCAACTCCTGTCAAGTGAAGCTTCTGCCTCCTCAAAGCTCTGGATGATGGTAATGATATTTGAAATCTTGTTTTTATTTTGTACATTGCTTTACAGAAATGAAGGACAGGATGATGATGATGATGATGATGATGATGGTGGTGGTATCAATACCCCTTCATTTTTTGTATGGAAATGAGTACAAAACCACCAGTCAACCTGTAACTGAATGGGAATGGGATTTCTTCATGTGTACCATATCAAGACTGAGAGGCTCATACAGGAAACTCTGACTATAGCACAGGCTGTGCGTGGGTTGATTCATTGAAGGGTATAACTTGTGGGCTGAAGGGTATAACGTGTTAAAATAACAACAACAGAAGAAATAGAAAGAGAGGCGGAGTTGCACGACATGTTAAAAATACTTCCTGATGGTTCGAGCAGTATAGCAATGGAACCAATTACCTAGTGAGGTCATGGGCTCTCCCACACTAGAGGCCTTCAAGATGCAGCTGGAGAGCCATCTTTCAGGTATACTTTAGGGTGGATTCCTGCATTGAGCAGGGGGTTGGACTCGATGGCCTTATAGGCTCCTTCTAACTCTACTATGATTCTATGGCTGGTTCATACATCTCCATATTGATTGCATGATGACTGCAACATCACCAGGGAATAAGGCTTAAGGGAGGCCCTACAAAACTGTCCTAGTAGGCCTGAGGCTTTATGGGCTGGCCTGGTGAGCCAAATTTGGCCCATGGGCTGGAGGTTTCCCATCCTTGGCATACATGAATGAGCCATCATGAAGACGACACCACAGGGAATGTTCATATCACCTCAAACTTTAAAGTGATGTTTACTCATCTTCCAGGCATTCAGATGTGGTTCATATATGTTCACTACTTGATGACTGCCACATCAAGTGATGACTTACATGCATGAATGGGTCATTAGTGTGCAGATACAATACCATTTTGATATTGCTTCATATCTACTGAAACACAATGGTTTCCCAGTGTAGATATTCCATACACTCTGCTAGTGATCTAGGGTTTAAAATCATGATATGATGAAGATACTAAGAAGGTCTGTGTCTCAAAAGTACCTGAGTAAGAGACTCATTAAGATCCTTACATACTAGGGGTGTGTGCTCCGCGGACTTCCAAACTCATGGTGCAGTTAGGGGGCAGTTCAAAAACTGATGGGGTGTATATAGCCCTCCTCTTCTTTGTACTATCTTCACAACCCTGTGAGGTATGTTAGACTGAGGTAAGTGAGTGGCCCAAAGCTTCATGAGTTTCAAGGCCGAGTAGGGACTAGAACCCAGATCTTCCAAGTCCCAGTACAGCCCTCTAGCCACTACACTAGCTCTCAAAACTAACTATAATAACAATAAATAAATAAAGTGGTGTAAATAAATGTGTGAACAACCCATTGTCTGTTTTACTCTGTATTTTTTAAAGCTTTCAGTAAACATACCATCTGATATACTAGACTATAAATTTCTCATGAGAAGCTGAAAGCCAAATCTCTCCTCCTTGTACTGGATGAAGCTCCACTACTTGACCCAAGAAAATATGCATCTTGTCAGTGATCTGTTTGCAGCCCAATTGTGTATGCTGCCAAAATGTTCTTTCCTCTAATGTGCTATGCAGAACAGTGCTTCTACTATTTGCTCGTGCTTCTTTGTGGATATTACTGCATTAAAGTCTGAGCCACAAAGGTAGTCATTTCCCTCAGGCCGCTTTGTGTAGGATTCCTAAGGGCTGCCATGCTCTTGAATACAGATTGGCAAATTACCAATCTAAGAGGCAGAAGTAAAGTGATCCTGGTGAATTGGGGGGAGGGGGATGATGTCTGTTTCCAATTGCTGTCTTACTTTAGGTAAATGATATGTACAGAATAATAAAAAACACTGAAGGGGTGGTGGCAGGTCGGAGGAAAATGTGCCTGTGTACTATAAACAGCTAAACAATTACATTAGGTGTTTCACTGTCGCTATGTATAAAGAGGCAAGCCCTATACAGACACTCAGTTACAGGGTAGATCAAACATGCAAGGAGGGACAGAGCTCCGCCCCCCACCCTTCTTGTCACACCCTCTACTCTTGGAGGATAAAAAGTGAAGAGGAGACCCTCCTGTATCTGTGGAGGCTCTCCACAGAAGCCAGAAGCCGGATTTTCCACTGCAACAGAAATGGTGCCACCCATGCACAAGACGGAGATATCAGTTGGGTTGGGGGAACATAAAGCTTTGCCAGTGTACAAACAATCTTGGGAGGGGGATTCACCTTCAGGGGGAAACCATCCCCAAGCAACCCAATGGCCCTGTTCAGACGACACACTAAGCCATGGTTAGGCTGCTACCCTTTTGCAGCAAATGGTTAGTGAGCATGTTAAACCATGGTTATGTAGCCACCATAGTTAGGAATGGTTCACACAACAAACTAAGCCATAATGTTTAGCTCAAAATGCTTATCCACTGTGGCTTAGCATGTCAGGTGGACAGGGTCAACGAGAATTGAACACACTCAGTGGGTATGGAATGCTTACTTCCTCTAGGGGGTGATAACAAACCACAGGGGAAATGGAAATGGAATGGATCATCCTAGAGCAGGGCATGTCTTAAAAGGAACAGTCCACACTACAAATCCCACATGCTTCCGCCAAATGCTCTCCTAGTCTATTGAAACTCTTCAGCAGCACAGAATTGTACATCATCATTTAAGTGTTCTACAATACATCAATGAACCAAATGATTGCTGTACACATAGATTTGTTTGTGGAGGAAAGTGTGTACTTGCCTTGGGAGCAAATGAAATTACTCAGCGGCTATAGAAATTGACCCATGGCGTGCCCTGTTATTTAGCAAATTCCCTATTTTGGTTCTATTAACCCTGTGGCAGAAGGGCCACTAAATAAATGTCCAATTATTTTCATCATAATGAATAGTGATTTATTGTACACAATACCAGCCTTCAACTTATTGTGGTAATGGATGTCATGATGTTGCTTACACCTTTTGAGCCATTTCTGTTAGAGTCATTTCACTACTCTTGTTACTGGCCACTTTCACAGAGCAACTGACCTTAGTCTTTACATTCAGTTATATATCACTATAATTAAACCATTGATAGAATACAGACTTAAGCAGAGTTGACAGCCAGGCTGGAGTCAGTGGCTATATTGAGTTTGCCCAACACTTCTATATTAATTTAAAAACAACTGTCAAACTAATAAGCAGCAAAGGAAAACCTTGCTACAATCTTCTTTACCAAACTGATCCCAGTCCTTGAAAGTTAGCCTAAATAATAAGAAAGTTACAGAGCTTCCTAATGATGATATTATTTGGGTGTGTATTTACTGGGAGTTACAGAAAAGCCTTGAACTTCATGTATGGGGGGTACTTTAAGGAGGTCCTCTCAATTGATTAGGGATGGGGAAAACAACATTATGTCCATCTTCTGCAATTCATTCCAGTCATCCCCAAACAATATCAAATATCCTCTTAAAATGCCAGCCATACATGAAGTCAAGACCAGGGCTCTCATAGAACGACACCATGCTAGTTCTAGGGCAGATGTGCAGAACCTCTTTCTACTTTCAAGGAGAAATAACCCATAGGTCAGGAGTGCTGAACTTTTTTCAGACAGAGGGTCAAATTCCATTTTGAAGAAACTCTTGGGAGCTGGATTCTAGTGGTGAGTTGGGTTGAAGGCAATAGGGGGCTAGGCCAAAGGCAAAAGGACCAGAGCCGAGGATAGCCAAAATACCAGCATATTTTAATTTAAAGCCTTTACTGCCTCTAAGAATGATATATAGCGATACCAATACAGATATCGATACCGATATAGCTATATAGATGGAAAAGATGGCACAAAAGACAGGAAACCACCAAATGGTCAGTAGTTATGGAAAAAATAATAGGGCCAAATGAAAGGAACATGGTTATCAGGGGAACACTAGGCAGGTTGGACTTATCACTAAGTGGATTGGATTTGTCCTCTGGGGCTGATGTTCTGTACCCTTCATCTAAGCCAAGGTCCCTGAATTCTAGTCCATCTTCAGCCCACTTAGTGATCTAGCAGACCCAATATGTTGGACCTCATTGTAGCCCAACCTGAATTGAAAAAAGTAAAAACCAGCAACAGTGCAAAGATATATATTTATAAAAAAAACAACTCAGAAAAGTTTTAATGGAAAATGCAATGGATTCATTCCATTATTCACTTAAACTTTTTGGAGTGAAGCAGAGTGGTTTTGCTCCTCAATATTTATTTATTTATTTATTTATTTATCCGATTTTTGCTGTTGTTTGCCTGGCTCAGTGATAACAAGATTTAGCTAAATCTGACTGGATACATAATGCTGTTGGCATGATCTTGTTCAATACACAATTCCTAGCTTTCTAGAACCACCAATGCAACTGCTCTAGTAACTATTGCCCTCGCTCCTAATTGACTTCTACACTACTGCTTTAAAATGGTTTATAACAGTTTTAAACCGGTTAATGTTTAAAACTATTATAAACCATTTTAAAGCAGTAATGTCAATAGGCTCTTCGTTTCCCCAGACTGCTGTCATGGAGCCAGACCTAATTGTCTCCATGGCATCCTCATGACATTTTCCTGTACGTTAAGTGAAAAGAAAAGACCCTAATGGGAAGAAGAAAAGTGGTGCTGCCACATCAGCAAAGCAGGGAAACAGGAGCAGCAAATAGTGTCAAAAAAACTTCTAAATTATCTCAGTACATTTTTGGGAGAACATGTTTCTGTCCTTCCTTAGTTCAAAAGCATACAGTTCAGCCCTTAGTAAAACTGAAGCATGAGCCCAACAAACCAAAGAGGTGAAACGGGTAAACAAACAAACAAAAAGTTAAAAATGCCTCATTAAAAATGCCACTTGGTTCTTAGTATAGTTACGAAAAACCAAAAGGAGCACAGCATCCAATTCAGAGGGGGAAAAGGAGAGAACAGGATGCTAAAATACTTTATTTCAAAGCCCTACACATTTCAGCCTGTGTTGTTTTTTAAAGCCTTCTTCAGGGGGCTGCAATATCAAAAAATGCATTAAATTCTGTTTGTAGGGATAACACATAACACAGATAAATTAATGTATCTGTTTAGGGGTTAATTAGGCATATTGCCACAAAGGCCTATGCCCATATGTAAGGTATATATATATATATATATAACAATATGAAGGCTCTGGGGCCTTTTCACATTACATATTAAAACTTGTATAAATCATATAAAAACATCTTTATAAAAACATTTTGAACAAAAGTATAATATACAGATTCTTACTTGATAAGAGATGTTTGCAGAAATACTCCTAACAGGATGATAGTCTCTTACAATAATTACTGGTGACTTGGAAAAATAATCATTCCAGGGCCCTCCTTATTTTCTAATTCATTTTTCTCATTGTTTTGACATCTTTTGGGGCTCTGCCAGGTCCTTCCAAGTAGCAGTGATAAGTGCAAGGTCTCAAAACAGTCATTACTGCTATCCTTATTGCTGTTATGTGGGAGTCATTGCAGGTAATTGCTGAGTCACAGGAGTGGCAAAAATTCAAGATCTAAGTTCAAGCCACAGGGATTTAGAGTTTTTCACCTCAGGATCCTTTCTATTTCCTTTCTTCATAACAGTTTGTTGTCTTGTCTATTCAGTTTTTCCAGAGCCAAAACTTTAAGTCTGTAAAAGGATGATGTGGTGCTGAAAAGTGACTTACTAAAGAAGCACCAGATCTGTTGTTCTTTAAGTTGCTGAGGTGCTCTCCTATACATTTTTTCAGAGGTCTAATTGTTTTGCCAATATAAATCTTTGGGCATTTTCGCTGCATGGCATAGATGACAAAAGGGCTGTTGCAGGTGGTGAAATGTTTGAGGAAATATCGTTGCTGATCAGATGAATTTTTGAATTCTGTGACTTTGAGGGTGTATTTACAGTAGCAGCACTGTCCACTGGGATGGTGACCCTCAGGCATGGAAGCACTGGGTGAAATGTTGGGTAAACTCCTGCCATGTCCTTTGTATTCACTTCTGATCAAAAGATTTCTTATGTTCCTGGTTCTTTTAAAGGAGACCATAGGTTTTTCCTGGCATCCTGGGATATGTTGGGAAATGTGCCAGTGTCTCCTTATGCTTCCTTGCAGATGATTCATTCTGGGACTGTTATATTCTTTTTTGATAAAAGCTCTGATTGTGATTTTGCCTCTGCCTTTTTGGGGCCTTGTGAGAGTACAGCATCGGGATACCCTCTTTCTTTTAACTGCACAGACAGTGGCTCAATTCGGACGACACGTTAACCAAAGGTTGTTAAGTTAAACAACCGTCAGTGGGTTAACCAAACGTGTTGTCTGAATTCAGCCACACAACAGTTAACCAACCCACGGTTGTTTAAGTTACAGTTTTAAACAACTGAGTTAAACAACTCGCTTGCGAGTTGTTTAAAAGTTAGTCAATTGACTAACGTGTTGTCCGAATTCAGCCACTTGAGGTGCGTTGGTTAAACAACTGAGGTGAGTACATTAACACAAAAGACCATAGAGGAGAGCAGCAAGAGCAGCAGACAGCGGACGGGAGCTCAGGCGCGGATGAAACAGATCGCTGGTTTTGCCTCCATAGCAACCAGGATGCCCGCCTCCCCCACCAGGCAGCCGGCATGGAGCTCAAAAAGGAGCCAGCTCCTGCAAGCACTCACGCAGGGTGCCCAGTCAGCTACCCAAACGGACAGGGAAGCACACCAGAAGGGCACTACGGCAAAGGGGGGGAGGGGGAGATGGAATACACAACAACACCAGGCTCCCTGGAGCAAGGGGCAGCCCCCCACACACCAAGAGGGAGAACAACACCCCATCCAAAGTAGACCCCCCACTGCACCGCCACCTCCACCCTCACATCACCCAGAAGGACGAGGGCAGGGGAAGCGGCGACCAGAGAGCCCCCCCTCATCCGCCCAACACGGCTGGACAGTGAGCCTTTGCCAGGTCCCGAGAATCCCATTGGGGAGCGTCGCGCCCGTGCGGAGGCGTCCCAGGTGCATGAAAGCATCAGTGCCTGGATCTGGCTGCGCTACCCCCATCCCGTGTGAGCGTCGGCTGTGGACTGGCATCTCTCCCTGGCATGGCCCCCTCTCCACCTCCTCCCCTTGGCACGTTCCGTGCTTGGCTCCCTGGGGGTGTGGTGTTGGCCATCCCCTCTTCAACGCTGTGCCTTCCAGCCGCCTCCTCCTCCCTTCCCGGGGGCACCTGTCCTCTCCGTAGGTTCTGTCCTGGCATAGTGGTGCGCATGTGCCTTACTGCCCATGTCTGATTTTCCTGCTGAATACAGATTTCCCAACCGCCCCACTCTCGCCTTCTTTCCTGTGTGTGCGGGTGGCTGCTCTGGGAGGAAGGTGGGAGGGGGCTGGGGGAGGTGGGTGACTCTCGCAGATGCCAAGTCTCCCATATAGGGTGGGTGGGGGTGGCTCCCTGGAGTGTGGGTGCCAACGTTTGGGGAGCATTGCTGATTGTTACTCTTGTGTAGGTGCTGCGGTTCCTCCTGGCTGCCTCTTTGCCCGAGGCTGCTGAGTTCAGCCCAGTGACTGAGGTGGCCAATGGGGTTTGGGAGGCGTGTCCTGCATCGGCTTCAATGGCGGCGGCCATGGTTTTCGGCCGCAGTGCCTTCTGGGATACCTGCTGGAGGACTAACGGGGTTTGGTAGGCGGGGAAAATGGCGGCCAAGCTGTCAGTCAGAACCGAGTACATTATTAACCACCAGGGTGGTTAACTTAACTTTGCATCCCCTGCTGCAGCGTGTCATCCGAATTGAGGCCGCCTTTTTAACCCACTGTCAGTGGGTTAAGTCCTCTCAGTTGATTAACGTGTCGTCCGAATTGAGCCAGTGTCTGTGATTCCTGTCTGAAATCTGATGCCTTGGAACAGTTACGTTTAAGTCGTAGAAACTGTCCATATGGAAGATTATTTCTTCAAGAATAGGGATGGGAACAGGCACTATCGTATTTAAGATATCTAGAAACATTGGTGGGTTTCCTATAGATTGAGGTGATAAGATGTTCTCCCTCCTTCTTCACTTTTAGATCTAGGAAATGAATTTCTCTGGTGTTAAACTGGAGGTCAAATTTAATACTGTCATTCTTAGAATTTACCCACGTCATAAACTATGGTAGATCTTCCCTATCCCCCCGCCAAATGGAAAATACATCATCAATATATCTCAACCATATTAGAAGATGTTTTGCATATTGGTAACAGGGACCAGATGGTTCGAACATATAAGACCGATTCTGGCCCGCTTGCATTGACTCCCTGTATGTTTCCGAGCCCGATTCCAGGTGCTGATTTTAACCTATAAAGCTAGGAAGAGGGCCTTCTCTGTGGTGCCCCCCAATTATGGAATGATCTCCCCGATGAGGCCCGCCTGGCGCCAAAACAGTTATCTTTTTGGCACCAGGTCAAAACTTTTCTTTTCTCCCAGGCATTTTAACAGCTTAAGTTGAGGATTTTAACTGAATTTTTGGCCAGGCTTAATGTTTAAAATGTTTTAAATATTAGCTATGTTCATGTTTTATGGTTTAAAATTTTGTATATTGACTTTTTAATTTTCAATCTGTTAAATTTTGTAAACCACCCAGAAAGCTTTGGCTATGGGGTGGTATATAAATATAATAATAAAAAAAATAAAAATATCTTAGATATGGAGTGGTATAATAATAATAATAATAATAATAATAATAATTTCAAACTATTATAAAGTAGGCTACTATTTAAAATGCCCAATGACTTCTCGGTAAAATACGATAATGAACCAATGGCAAGAGCAGTTGGAAATGTTTCAGTTTGAGTTATTCTTTGAATTTTCTCAATGCCTAAGGGCATGCTAGTTGATGCATATTCATGGCCATTCCCTCCCAGTGCTTGAGTATGCTTCACTATCCTCTCCATTTCAGTATTTCATAATAATTTGGCTTTGTAGAATTATTCCTGTTACTTCGTTGTCTCTCCGTCCTAACTGATATTTGCAATCAAACTCCCCAGAAATGACAAAGCAAGACACCAGAGTTAGGGTAAGATTAGGGCCACAATATTATTGAATTAACAACACAAGGTCTGGAAATGGTGATATCTGTGAAGGTCTTCCAACATTAGCCCCACACACGACCACACACTTAGGTGTTGAGGGTATTCTCCTGAGTTCCAACCTCTCAAGATTAAGAGCTCTACATTTGTGAGTCATGTGCAGTAATGTATGGATTGTGTTATTTTTGTTCGTGAATGCATTCTGTTAGGATACATTCTTACACATAATGTGGTTCATGCAAAATTGTGTATATAAATGCATAGATTGGGAAAAATCTGCACAAACTTGTGTCAATGTTCATACAAACTGAACATAAGATTGGAAAAACATGAGAAATGGTGAGAGAACAAACTGATTCATCCATCGCTAAATGGTGTAAATGTGGCAATCCCACTTTATACTCACAACAACCTTATGAGTTATTTTAGGCTGAGAGGCAGAGACCTGTCTAAGAGCTTCTCTAAATGAGCTATTTAGAGCACGCTCATGATTGGCCACTCACAGAAGTTTGTGGGTCCATTACATTACATCATCAGCATCCAGGGCCCCTCCAGTGCTATCCCCTGGAAATTGCAGGTTTAAAAAATCCAGAGATAATGTGGGACTATCCAGGAAATTGTGCACTCTCCCTGTGTGTAAACTTGGCATTGCACTATAATTATGCCACTGGATGGCATTATCTCATTAAAGTGAATGGAGCACATCAAGCATGCACAGAGAGGAAGTATTCAATTTCAAACCACGTGGCTGCCCACGTAATGGTGCTGATCATAATCCCAGAAAGAAAGCAGATGCAGAAAGCCCTGGTAAAGCAGCTTGTTTTTTAAAAAATATATTGAGAATTTCTAAGGCTACCCAGGGAGCTTTGTTACTGGATGGGAATTCAGTCCTATGAATATCCAGTCCAGGTCTAAAACCCTTTCCAGTACACCACACTGCCTCTAAATCAGGACTAATTGCAGCTGACCAGCCATGTCTTCCAATCCATCTGGACCTGGATAAATAATATAATTTTGTTGTCTTGCTGGGCACCAAATACTGGCACTACAAGCTTTCTCTAAACAAAGCCTTCTTTTCTTTTACATCCTGGAGACTGTACCTTTTTTTTCTTTTTGGGTGGGGTGGTACGCCAACTGCCCCAAATCATTTGTAGAAGAATGCTGGACAGTTATAGTTAAGCATCCACTGCAGTGGTTACATATTATGTTCAATTAGTTCCCAGTGCTTGAATTTTGAATATTTTCTGGATGGGGCTTTTTAGTTCTCACCCCATCTGCTTTTTTCTTCTCCTGTAGTCTTTGTTAATGAGAGTCTTCCTGCAATAAAGGTGCTGAGTCTTATTCAAGTTCTGAAAGATATGGATGAGTATTTCTAAAGGTTTTTTCTTAATGTCTCTTTGTATAAACCATGATGGCTGAGCAGATGGCCTATGATGTCTGCTATCTGCTGACCAGTGGTGCTTTCTGCATCTCACACCTGTTGTCCCTCTGTTCACATTATAAACTCTATCAAGTGGGATTTAAATTCTTTTTTTCATCTCTTGGTGTATTGCTTTAGGACTGATCTTCCGCATTTCAGCATTCTACATGGGGTATTTATCATGCCTTTATCTATAAGAGTGAGATATACATTCAGTCAGGGTGGTGCGCAATGACATCTCTGTAGCTTTACCCTACAATTAAAGGGGGTATATTCGTTGTTGTTGTTTTACATCAGTCATGAAACTCATTCAAATGTATCTTCAGCCACAATCTAGGGATGGACCAATGCATCAATTCTGCTATTATTATTATTATTATTATTATTATTATTATTATTCTCAAGTTCTTTCCATCGCAATTATGAAGACATTTGAAATTTGGGCAAATTCTTATTGAAACCAAACTGAAGCAAAGTTCTCACCTGTCTGCCCTGGCCCATTTCTATAGGTACAGCTATTCCCAACATGGAGAGAACCACGTTGTACCTGCCTGGCATGTAGGTGTTAAAGGTAAGGAGCCTGCCAGATAAAATGAGGTGGCAAACAATTTCAGCATTAATGTGGCTTGAATACACAGGGATTCAAAGCCAATCTTTTAGGAACCAAGCACTCAAAGCCCTGGGCCTGGATTAGCAAATCTGTTTGTTTGGTTTCTACCACATTAAAAAAACACACACATAATAATAATAGAATTCCTTTTAGTCTTGAATATGAAGAAATATTTAAGTTTTAGTATTTTTTTAAATCAAAAGCTAACTGAAATGAAATTCTTACCCATCTGCACCAGCCAGATTCTATAGTTAGAGCTCTTCCCAACATGGAGAGGGCCAAGCTGTACCTGTCTGTCATACAGCTGTGAGGAGCCTATATATAAAAAAAAAAACTTGTGGAAGGTGTAATTCAATATCACAAATTTGGCTGAACACAGGAATTAATCACAGAAGTTTAAGAGTGAAGCTCTCCAAGCCCTGTTCCCACATGGATGAATCTATCATTTTTTATTTCTCCCACATTCATTTTTTAAAAAAAAAGAAAAAAAAAGAATCAGGTTCTTTTCATTCAGAATATGAAGACATTGGTGAAATTTGGTTGGTTTTTTTTTTTATGAACTGAATCGAAATTCACAACCATCTCTACTCTACTTTGTCAGCAAGACTTCAGCCTTTTCCAATCTGAGACCCAAATATGCATTTTGGGACCTGCCACAACTTAATATTTATTTATTTATTTATTTATTTATTTAATTCTATTGATAAATTAGCCGAAGCTCTCTGTGTGGTTTACATCATATATTGTCATATATTTGTGCAGTGGTAGTGCCCTGACACCTTGCCCCAAATTAGATCAAGCAGCAACCCACCAGGGGGTCCCAATCCAAACTAGCCCAGTACTGGTAGTGGCTCTCCAGGTTTTCTGGGGGGTGAGTGAACTCACTGAAATCCATCGCCCCTGCTGCTTCTCATTGCGCCATGCAAGCTTATTTTGAGGCTCAGCTTGGCAGGGCCTGATGATCATTTGGCAGGGATCTTTGCCCTCACTGCTGAAATTGCGCACGTTGTCGCAATGAGGGAAATGTGCAATTTCCGGAGCGTCCATTGAGTGCACAATGGAGATTCTGGAAATTGCACACCACCCCCTGCTGCCTCAATGGTGGCTGTAAGGGCCCTACTTACGCAAGCCTAAAGGCGTGAATTCTCCTTTACAGCTGCCATTGACACAGCAGGGAAGTGCACAATTTTGGAAGTCAGACTGGATGCTGAGCTCTCATTGGGGCCTAGCTAGTGCTCAAGCAAGTTGGGCATATGCTCACACCATATGCATCCAACTGGGTCTGGGGCAGGGGACACAGGGGAGTCCGTCGGACTCTCAGACTCAGTCAGGTGCTCGTAACTTCCCTATTCCTCCCTAGCCTTCTCTGGAGATGCCAGGGATTGAATCTTCTGTATCCAAAACAAGTGCTTTGACCCTTTCATCAGATGCTACAACAAGAGGCTGTTTGTTGGAGGGAGTACGATTTTTTCCCCCTGTTGGTACTCTTGGACCTCTCAGTGGCTTTCGATACCATCGACCATGGTATCCTTCTGGAACGCCTGAGGGGATTGGGAATCGGGGGCACTGTGCTTCAGTGGTTCCGGTCCTACCTCTTGGGCAGGTTCCAGATGGTGATGATTGGGGATAGCTGCTCCTCAAAGAAGGAGCTGCTATGTAGTGTACCACAAGGTGCCATCCTATCCCCAATGCTGTTTCATATATACATGAAACCGCTGGGAGAGATCATCCGGAGGCATGGGCCGGGGTGCTATCAGTATGCTGATGACAACAGCATCAGCTAAGGATAGTGTGTCTCCTCTGAATTAATGCTTGGAGGCGGTAATGGGCTGGATGAGGAAAAACAAACTGAAGCTGAATCCAGATAAGACGGAGGTGCTTACTGTCAAGGGCCACCACCTGGGTTTGGAGGTGTGTCAACCGGTTCTGGATGGGGTTACACTCCCCCTGAAAGACTGTGTTCGCAGCTTGGGGGTACTCCTGGATCCGTTGCTCCAAATGACAGCCCAGATAGATGCGACGGCCAGGAGTGCCTACTATCAGCTTCGGCTGATACGCCAGCTGCGCCCCTTCCTAGAGTTGGAAGACCTAAAATCAGTAGTGCACGCACTGGTAACTTCGAGGCTCGACTTCTGCAATGCGCTGTACATAGGGCTACCTCTGTGCCTAGTCCGGAAACTTCAACTAGTTCAAAATATGGCAGCCAGGTTGGTCACCGGTACATCTAGGAGTGACCACATTACACCAATTTTAAAATCTCTTCACTGGCTGCCAATCAGTTTCCGGGCGAAGTACAAAGTGTTGGTTATTACCTTTAAAGCCCTACATGGTTTGGGTCCAGGTTACCTACGGGATCGCCTTCTCCCATACAATCCGCCCCGCACGCTCAGGTCCTCTGGGAAGAATTTATTACAGTCAACAAGAACTAGACTGACAACCGTTACCCAGAGGACCTTCTCTTCTGCCGCTCCCAGATTGTGGAATGATCTGCCGGGAGAGATTCGCCATCTTACTAGTCTTCAGGAATTTAGAAGATCTATAAAGACTGATCTCTTCCAGCAGGCCTACCTAGATGAATTTTAAAGTGTTTCATTGGTGTTTTATTGGTATTTTAATTATGTACTGGTTTTATCTGCTTTTAATCAGTTTTTGTATTTTGTGTTTAGTGTTGTTTCCCACCTCGATCCGTTGGGAGAGGTGGGTGATAAATAAATATGTTATTATTATTATTATTATTATTATTATTATTATTATTATTATTATACAACACACTACTAGCTTGTAATTTTTTTAGCATCAGAAACAGAAATAGTATCTAAGTTAATGGAAGATGGTACTATCAACGCTGTCTCGGTGGGTGGCAGATTGCATGTACATCAAATCTGTCCTTACAGAACAATCCAGATCATTATATTTTAGTTGACAACTGGCACATCCAGCCCTCTCTGTTCTGCCTCTAGGACTTAGTTCAGCAGCCATCTGATTCAATAATTGGACAGTCCTTGGCATCCTGTCTTTATTTCTCCAATAACAGTATCTATCACCACTGCTTTCTAATCTTATCCCTGCCTTTGTATTGACACTGCTTATTCACTTGAGGAAATTTAGTTATGTCAGTCCCAAAACATGGGAAAATGTAAAGTTGATGAGGACATTCATACTCAAAGCAGCATCTGGTGTATATTGGTTATCCTCTCCCTCCCCACCTGTTGTTGTTTGTTGTTGTTGTTGTTCTTTTTCTTCTGTCTTTCTGAAAGTCCATATGCCCCTTTCAGCCATGACACTGAACAATTAGAAAGAGAGTGATATCACACGTGCAATCCTTCTCTCTGCTGAGGACCAGAATTTTGTCCATTACTTAAGAAATGGAAACGGTTCCAATAAGCTCCCCCATAGAGACTGTGGCCAACTTATATGAAAAAATACAGAATTGTCCCTAGGCAGAAAACCTACAAAATTGCAGAATAATAGGTGCACTGGCTAGAGATCAATGAAAAATATTTATCATAAGGACACAACATTCAAATAAATCCGAGAAGGTTGGGAGTTGTAGGACTTGTTTCTGTCTAAACATCCATAGGATTGGATCCTAACTTCTGAATTATCCTTGTGTTATTTCTCTGTACTATTTGCTCACATTATTCAACTGCCTTTTAAGATGAAATAACCATGAATTGGGAGGGCAAAAGAATGCTGGAAATGCAGAGAGTTGGTGAAGTGCGTTATGGAAACATATATATTTCTTTATTATGATTACTCATTTTAAAAGGAGACAAGTGTGCCTTTCAAGGACAAATAAATGTTAAAATCAATCAGGCAATAACTCATAAACAAGAGGCCATAAATTGAAGTTTTGTCAGGGATTAGTTTATAAGCACTTGTTTACAGAAAAGCTAGTCACCTTCTGAAGCAAAATTTCAAGGGCTGAAATGAAAAAAAGATTTGTTGCTCTCAACTGGCCTTATAGAATAAGCAAAGTGCAGCATTAAAATGTGTCACTCTCTCTAGTTGGAGCAAATATTGGACATAATCAAGCCAAGGTTAAGCACCTTACAGTGCAATCTTGTACATATCTACTCAGAAGTAAGTCCCCACTGCGGTCAAGGGGCTTACTCCCTGGTAGTTAGGTAGAAAAAGGATCACTGCCTTGAAATCCCTTTGATTGCAAGGGGAGAGTCAAAGATGTGCACCAGTGGTTTGTTAGCCTAAATGAGGATTTTGTTCTGAAAATAATAATAATAATAATAATAATAATAATAACAACAACAACAATAATAATTTATAACCCACCTCTCCCTCCGGATTGAGGCAGGGAACAACAATAAATATAAAATACAAAGACCACGATAGATGAGATATTAAAAACAAATAAAAACCAATACATCATTAAAAACATCTTAAAATTCAACTGGATAGGCCTGCCAGAAGGGAGCAGTCTTCATGGCTCTCTTAAATTCATGAAGACTGCTAATTTATCTAATCTCCTCCGGCAGACCATTCCACAGTCTGGGAGCGGTAGAAGAGAAGGTCCTCTGGGTAACACTCGTCAGCCTAGTTCTGGCTGATTTGAGTAAATTCTTCCCAGAGGACCTGAGTGTGTGGGGCGGATTATACGGGAGAAGGCGATCCCACAGGTAACCTGGACCCAAACCATGGAGGGCTTTAAAGGTAATAACCAACATTTTATACTTCGCTCGGAAACTGATTGGCAGCCAATGAAGTGATTTTAAAACAAGGGTGCAATTAACACATCAAAGCTACACAGTTTGTGTTATTAACAATGGGTTTAAGCAATTCTGAACTGGGGTGGGGGCAGCAGGAGGTCAGAGGATTCAAGATGACACACTATACGGTGGTTATGCATTTTGAGCTAAACATTATGGTTTACCGTGTTGTGTGAACCATTCCTAACCATGGTGGCTATATAACCACAGTTTAAACACATTCACTAACCACTTGCTGCAAAGGGGTTAGCTGCCTAACCATGGCTTAGTGTGTCACCTGAACAGGCCCTATATGTCATATGTATGTGAAATTTATTTCAGAATAGGAGCTGTTACTTCCAAGGAAGCTTTAATCCCTGCACATTCCATTTTTGGAATAATGTTCAACTCTTTCTCCCTCCCATCCCACAACGCACAATATTTTCTTCCAATGTCCCCTTGAGACAATGAGACATCCTGCCTCACTCCCAGGCGTCTGGGCTCCTCGGGGGTTGTCGCCATCGCGACTAGCCCCGACGAGGCCAGAGGCCGCGCGGAAGAGGCTGGGGAGGGCCGATTACGTCACTTCCGGATCCGGCCCTCTCCCGTCCCTTCCGCTCGGCCTCTGGCCTCACTAGCCTGGCAGCGGTGGTGGAGGACCCGGCGGCGGCAGACCCGGCTGCCCCAGCAGGTAAGTGCCCCGCGCCTCGCGCTCCTTACCCGCAGGGGCGTCCGCTTCCCTCCGGTGCTCGAATCTACTGAGAAACAGGCTTCGCGGCCTGTCTCTTAGTATCGCGCCAGGTGATGACGTCATCACCCGGCACACTACTGAGGGACAGGCCGCGAAGCCTGTTTCTCAGTAGATTCGAGCACCGGAGGGAAGCGGATGCCCCTGCGGGTAAGGAGCGTGAGGCGCGAGGGAGGGCACTTACCTGCTGGGACGGCCGCTTCCCGGGCTCCTCCACTGCCACCGCCGCCAGGTCTACCGCCGCTCCTCGCTTGCTGCCACCACCGCGTGACCCCCCGCCACCCCAGTTTGCCCCCACCGCCCCCCGGTTGGGCCGGTTTGCCCCAGGTTTCCTGGTTAGGACCGGGAAACCCTGAGCCATCTGGTCACCCTACCTTTGACCCCACTTCTGTTTGCTTTTAGCCCCACCCGCCACTGGAATGCAACTCCCAAGAACCTCTACAAAATGTAATTCAGCCCTTCGGTTGAAAGTTGGTTTATTATACCCCTGATCTAGTCTGTGAAAACATATCCCATAATAAAATGCAAGGAGGGGTAGAACTATTTATGCTGCATTGGATACCTTGGAACACATCCAAAGTGCTCAACGGAGGAAAGTCTGCTTATTTACTTATTTATGTGTTTATTTGTTTATCTGAACAACCTTTAGGACAAAACCTCCCAAGAAGATGTGAAAACATCTAACATCATTAAGTCAAGAGGAACCCTTTTTTAAAAAATTAACAATTAAAATCAGGCAACACCATGTGCAAAATGGCTCCAGCAGAGTCCTAACTCAAACATAAGGCAAGATAAAGAAATGAACCTTCGGGGCTTCTTGAAGGGCAGTAATGATGGAGCCTGGTGGACATCAATTGAAACAGAGTTCCACTACTGAGAATGTCCTATCCCATGTGCCCACCAGCCTAATTGCTTTTAGAGGCACGTATACAAGAAGTGCCTCCAATGCTGATCTCAGGTTGTGGGGAGGTTGTGGACAAGGCAAGCTGTACCCAAACTATTTAGAGCTTTAAAGGCCGATACCAGCACATTGAATATGTGTAGGTATCCCAGGATCCAACTGCCTAGCACCTACCAGGACTCAAAATGGCTGCATTTTGTACTACTTGAAGTTTCCAAACTGGGATGACCATATAAAACGGAGGACAGGGCTCCAGTGGATTTAACTGTCGTGATGAAGAGGAAATTTCACCAAGTGCTGCATGCATACAAATTACACCTGCTGAAATTCCCTTTTCTACACAACTGTTAAAGATACAGGAGCCATGTCCTCCTTTTTATATGGTCACCCTCTTCCAAACCATCTTTAAAGGCAGCCCCACAGAGTGGACATTACAGCAATTCAGCTTTGATATCACTAATAGCATGGATAACAGAAACAAGGTCCATCCTCTTCAGGCAGGGTCGCAGTTAGTGTACCAGCCTAAGCTGGTAAAAAGCTCTCCCAACGAGTGCTAAAAACTGAACATCCCCAGTTAGTTCCAGGTCCAGGAGATCTCCTAAACTGTGTACTTGGTCTCTTAAAGGAAGCACAACCCTCTCTGGCAATAGATACAACCCTCTATCCTGAGTAGATGAGAAGGCTACCAATGGCTACTAGTCCTGATAGCTATGTGCTACCTCCAGTATCAGTAAGCCTGTATGCACCAGTTGCTGGGGAAAATGGGTGGTGTAGGAACTTTTTTATTATCTGCTTTTCTGTGATTATTATAGTGCTGGGACAGGGGGACATGGGGGGAGGGTTACTGAATGCTGGGGTGGGGGAGCAAAGGGGACAAGTAGGCATACACACATAGAACACTGTTATCAGGGGTTAGATGCTTCATTTTAGATAGGATATGATAAGAGAATGATTAGGAAATATGATTTGATGTTGCTTAAAGGCTTGTGACTCATGAAAGACTTGTACCAGCTATGTTGCCTAACGACATAGTCATGAGGGCTTATGACTTGATATTGAGAAATGATATCAGTCATATAAATTTGTGACTTATATCAACCTTATATATTCCTTTTAAGGGGACTAGGTGAAAAGTCCAGGGTCAAGAACAGGTAAAGTTGTGGTTAGAAAATCCCCTTATCCATAAGAACAGAGAAGTAAACCAGACAGTTGACCACAAGAAAAAGGGAATTTGACCTTTAGTTGTCACGAATAGGGATGTGTATTGTATTGTTAAAATGTATGATAATGATACGATAAGATCGTTATCGTGCATGTGTTTAACGATGACGATACAATAGAAAAACCTACGATAATCATTGGAAACAATAATCTTCGGACAATTTTATAGTTTTATTGGACTGCCATATAAATATACCTATAATTTCTGTATTTTAAAAGTTAGAGGCCTGAAACTTGGTCACAGTGCTTGTGGGGTATGCCTAAGTAAGTGTATGAAATTTGAGATCGATCCCTCCAACCCTCGATTTTATATGAATTTTTTAAAGATTGTTTCAATTCTGACAGGTCAGAATGACAGCTCGCTACGTGCATTCATTCAGACCTGTCAGAACGGAAACAATCTTTAAAAAGAATCATATAAAATCAAGAGTTGGAGGGATTGAACTCAAATTTCATACACATACTTAGGCATACCCCATAAGCACTGTGACCAAGTTTCAAGCCTCTAACCTTTAAAATACAGAAGTTATAGGCATTTTTTCTTTAAAAATAGGGCTGCAAAAAATATCATTTTTTCACGATAATTATCGTGAAGACGATACAGTTCATCTACGATATGAATGAAGACGATATTTTTTTTGGTCCGAAATGACGATAACGATAAACGATGATATATTTTGACGTGCATACCCCTAGTCATGAACACCTACTTCAGAGGAGGAGGGTATATTCTAGGAAGAAGGATAGTCTAAATTATGACATGGACCAATAGATTTGGCCATTTCAGAAAAAAATAATATATATAATAAGAGGGAGGTCTTTGTCTTTAGAAAGGTTATTTAAGTCTAGTCAACAGGAACCACCATGTCTTTCCTTTCCCTCAGGCAATTTTTTGAACACTTCCTATACCACTGAAGAAGACCATAGGTCAAAATGCGTCTGTGGAATTTTAAAGTTTTAATATAATGTTCCTTATGTTAACATATACAGGTACTTGTTCTGATTGTCTTTTGCTTTAGGCAGCCTGTAAATATTAAATACTTTGAAAGAATTGTTATTAATATTATTTTTACCCTTAAATAAAAGTCACCTGAAAAATCCCCTCCTTCAGTGGGAGGGTGCTGTTGCACCATGTCCTGCTTTGTTGGTTGGCCACTGTGTGATCAGAGTGCTGGACTAGATGAACCCTTGGTCTGATCCAGCATGGTCCTTCTTGTCTGACTCTGAATTAAGGTTCAACTTGTCCACTCTCTTCCATCCAAATCTGCCTCCAGACACTAAGTGAAAATGAAATGAAATATTCACCGTCTGTGGCTAGTGGATAACACATAAACCAGGTTTAGGCAGCCCTCCAGATGTTTTAGACTATAACACTCATAATTGCTGACTATTGGCTTTGTAGGCTGAGGCTTATGGGAGATAGTCCCAAACATCTGGAAGACACCAGGTTACCTACTGCTGATATACACTGATGAGGATTTGACAGTAGCACATATGTAGACACAGAGAATATCTTCCATTGCAGGAAGCTTGAAGCTTACTGAAGTAGATTCTGGGTAACTTCAGAACAACTGCTTTCTGCTGTAATTGAGCATTGCTGTATTATTTCAAATGAAGCGGCAATAATGGAAGAAAGATCCATAATTAAAGTGCAGTGGCTGCAGAGGCTTTTGCAGGAAGCTTTGAAGGGAACCATTCATTGCAGTTTTAAGCTTGCCTTTTGGCCAAAAAAGGATGTCGATTTGTACCGACAAATGCAATTGAATTGGTTCCAGGATGGTGGCAATCACAATTAAAGTAAAATAGAGGCTGATGCAAGGAGCAATGTCCAGGCACACGGGGAAGAAAAGAAATGCCTGCAGTAGCAGTTCTCTTTCCTCAGACTCCCTCTTGACTTTGCTCCTTAGTATCAGACCGTGATTCCATTCAGATCGTCTCCTACAAATGCACTGTGTTGAAGCAAGAGCTGTTAATGCTGTTTTCCTTTAGTGAAGGCTTTCACATCTGAACAAGTTGCTCAGCTTCTAAGCTATTTGAGTATCGGGTTGGAGTAAAACAATCAGCCACCTAAAGGCCAGAAAATGATATATATTTCCCCAAGGGTTCTCTCATTCCCTCTTCCTTCTCCGCCCACCCTTTCTTATCATTTTCTGCACCTTTGCCCTTCAAATCCTGACCTGAGCTCATTGAATCAATTGCTGCTGAGTTACGAGGCCGCATTCTCTTGCTTTGCATCCACCAGTGTGAGATAATCCTGCAACAGCGAGATAACTCTCTCCCTCCCTCTCATTTGAAATCAACTTCCACTTTTTCTGCCAATGCTTGGCAGATAGAAAATATTGGATAGAGGAGGTAAAGGCCACCCCATCCACTGGTCAAATGGGATAGCATCCTTGTAGCCGAAGCATAGCAGTCAGCCACCAGCTTCCACTGTCAATTCTCCTAAACGATATTCCCCCCTTTCATTCCTGTAAATGGGATGTATTAAGTAGGGAAGCTATCATGGAAGTTAGGGAGAGAGCTTTAATGAGTGTGATGCTAACTCTGGTACAGTAGAATGACTTAGGCTGTCTCAGCCTTTGGGTCTTATAACATGAGAGTTACATGAGGGCTGATGTCATCTTTGCCCTGGGGTGGCTTGAAATCTGCACTGTATCAGTTAGATGCTGCAGCCGCAGATTCGAAGCCACCCCAGGGCAAAGAGGTGAAGATGCACAGCTGAAGAGTGGGGAACTTACCCTGACTTTCCCAGCCAGAGCGAGGTCATCCTGGCTCTTCTGCTGGTCTGTCCTTGCTCAGAGTCACTCTGGGGGCATTCCCGGGCAGAAGGTGACCTCCCATACATCACTGAAAGCCATGGAAGGGGGCAGGCTCAGTGAACCTAATGGCCACTTGAAAGCCTGCACTGCTTCCCCTTGCTTAGGGCAAGTTGCCACTGCTGTGCACCAGCAAGAGCATGGGGTTTGGTGATGGGTCGGTGCCAACCTAGTGCTGTGAAGACAGCCCTCTGTTCTTTTTGATGATCCTGAAGGTAGAAGATCTTGATAATAATGCATGGTACCAGCAAAGCCCTCACTGTTCCCAACCATCCCCGAAGCACTCTGTATTAAACTGTGAAGCTGAGATGAGTTGTGGTAAAATGTTCTGCCCTTAGCTCCCAACATGGGAAGTGCAAATCTCAGCAATTTGTCGTGAGGGTGGGCCAATTTGAATATATGTGTGGTGACGAGGGTAGCTTTTCTATCACACTCAAAGAATCCTTCTGGAAGGTATGGACACTACTCCACAACATCTTGGTGAGGTACATAAAAATATCGCCTTTATTCTACAATGTCGCTATAGTGGGGATGGAGGAATTTACTCAATTGTTAGTTACTGCAAACTAACCTAATTTTGAACACTTTTGAACCACTATTTAAACCAAAACACAGTTATCCTTCAAAATTCAAACTTCTCAGAATTTTTCAACAGAGTTCTCCAACCAGAAAAGGCATATGGAAATGCATGTATTACAGAAAATAACATTCAAAATGCATGGTATCAGACACATTGCTTGCTACATAAAAATGCATATTAGGCAAAAATGCATTAAAATACATGTATTAGGAGAAATGTGCAGAAAAAAATGCTTATAAATTTGCATGTGAATTTTTTTTAAAAAATCATCAACGTTCAGGACAACCTGAACTTAAGATTGGAGTAATTTTGAGATGAACCAAGTTTAAGGTGGTAGAAATGACAAACCGAGAGGAACCAGAAATGCCATTTGTCCATGCCTATCCCATAAATACTTCATAAAGAGAAGAGTCAGGTACCATACTCCGTAACATTTCACAAGTGAAAATAATGGAATGAAGACAACATCCCCATGCAGAATAAAGTGCACTTGCGCCCATTAATTTCAGTGGGATTTGATTTGCCTAATTTGGCATTGACTGGGCTTCATACCTGGAATTGTATGCATGATAGCATTTGGAAGTAGGTCCCGTTTAACTCAGCGGGACTTACATAATGTTATAAAATGGTATTATATCTATTTTATATGGTATTCATTTATGCCACCTCAACCTGTCCCACACAGATATAAAAGCAAAGAGGGTATCTGCCTTTCGTTGTTGTTGAGGATAAACGAGGAAAACATAATTGTAGAATACATTACAGTACCTCCTCACCCTCACCATCTGAAGCACCTGTGATGGTGGCTGGCTATGCTATACATTGTCCATTAATGTCCATACACATGAATTTGTGTGTCTGTGCACTAGAGACAAGATGCATCCCCCCTTCAGTCACGTATGTATCCCAGGGGGCTCTTGCTCTTCATCGCTTGCCACACATGTGCTGGTCCCTTTGCCCAAGGCAAGTTGTGGTTTGAAAAGGGGCTGGCATTATGGTAGGAAAAATGATTTCCCAGGTTTTGTGTGTTCAGTTCATTCATAACCCACAAACCACCATGACCGATATATATGGGAACTACCAAACCCTTTTTTAAAAATCATTACTGGGCAGAATTGGATGAAATTTGTGAGGATACTTGCCCCTTCTGATGGAATCAGTTTTGTCAAGTTTCAGATGAAGAGGTGCAGGGATTTTTGTTCAGGAGCAGCCTTTACTTTTTGACGGTATAAAAAAGAAGAAGAAGAAAGAAATACATGTTTATTATCCTCCTACGTTCCTTGTGGATGATTCTTCAGAAAATGATAGACATCCTATAGGGGGCCCTAAGTAAGACACCTGAAATGTTTCAGAAGGATAGATGACCTGGTTCATGTCAAAGGAAAGCCCTCAAATAGCGGTGGCAGAGATGATTTGTTTCACCTTGCCTTCCCACTTCTCATAGTTAATGGAAATAAGTTTGTATGAAAATGGAACACATCATAGAAATGTCTCCAGGCAAAGGACTTCAGTGTTTCAGAAGAACAGGTGCAGAGGCTCGGCAGTTACAATGACTGAAATTCAGTTTAAGGCTTTCTTCATACTGAAGCCTGATGGTATTGGAATAATGCCACCTCATAGTTCCATCCTTGCCTTCTCCAACACATAGTGATTGGAGATCCCCTGGGAAAACATGCCTTATAATTGGAAGGCAGACCTGTCAGTCACTCAAGCCCATTCCCTCTCTTCCCTGTCAGCTTTTAGAGCAGGGATGCAGAACCTCTTTCAGCCCAAGGGCCGAATTCCATTTTGGAAAGCTCTCAGGGGCCACATTTTACTGATGGGTAGGGCTGAAACCAAAAGGGGTGGGTCCAAAATACCATCACATTTTTAGCCTAAAGCTCTTACTGCCATTAACTCAGATTTAGGAGAGGTATTTCAACCTTTTAGAATGGGGAAAATTGCACAAAAGCCTGGAAACCACCAAATGATCTATGTCTGTGGGAAAGGGTGTGACGCTAGTGGGAGTGGCGTCACCATCTGGGGAAACTCGGGGGGCCAGAATAGAACCCCAATGGGATGTGGTCCCTGACCCTGAGGTGCTGCACCCCTAATTTAGAGAAACAAAAGCAAAAGATTATATTTTTGGAGACACACTGCATGACTTTCCAAAGCTGAATTGTGAGTGAAGCCCTCATATTGGGTCCAGTTTAATTTCCGGACACTTTGGAGGGAAGTCCAGTTCATTTCAGTTAGCACAAAAGTGGTCTATAGGAGCCTGATTTGACTCGGGCCTTTGCTGAATCTGATGCACATCCTTAATAAAAGGTATCCCCCAAATCCCCAGTGAAGACTAAATAAAGGCAATGATTCACTACCTAACCCAAACCCAAACCCACAATGGCACGCAGAGAACATTGGCATGCGTGAAGCATATTATTCTATTATCAGGGATGAATAAAGCTGCCAATTTCAGTTTCTCACAATTTCTTATTTCCCCCCCCCCCCCATCTTAATTTTATGGCCCATTTCAGTGTGTTCATTTTTTGTTATGAATTTGTATGCATACAACTGTATGTATTTTCATGCATTTTTCCACTATTATGCACATTTCTGTCCACATTCTTTGCCTGCTATATGCATTTTGCAAGCAGTTCCCCCTTTATAAAACTTTTTTGATATGTTTTCACAAATCTATACCTTTTTGTATGCACTTTCCCTTAATATATGCCTTTTTGTATGTATGTTTGTCTAATGTACCCATTTATGTATGCACATTTTTTTTGAAAGAGCTGAATCACAAAGCTATGAGAAATGAGCATCCTGAAGGATAACAACATTCCACTTTCATTTATTTATTTCTTTATTTATTTATTATATTTGTTTATTTCGTACTAGCCAAAGCTTTCTGAGCAATTCACAATGATTAAAACCATAAAATGCAACATGATTAAATGCAATATCGAAGTTTAAATGTTTAAAACTACAGTATAAAATAAAAAAATAATAACCAAATAAAACTAGCAATAGTGCAAAGATTTAAAATACATTAACAGATTTAAAACAACAGCAAGTGAAAGGCTAAAATGCTTAGGAAAATAAGAAGATCTTCACCTGACACCAAAAAGAGCACAGTGTAGGTGCTAGGTGAGCCTCTCTGTGAAGCTCATTCCACAATTGGGGTGCCACCACAGAAAAAACCCTCTTCTTAGTAGCCACTAGGGGTGTGCACGGACCCCCCGGATCGGATCGGGACCCGGATCGGGACCTCCAATTTTGTCCCGGACCGGTTCGGACAAAATCGGAGGCCCCCCGGACCGGATCGAGTCCGATCCCGACCCAAAAATCGTACATTTTTGGATCGGCCGCCATTTTTTTCCCCATAGACTTGCATTGCAATGCAAGTCTATGAGGAAAAAATGGCGGTGGGTGGGTAAGGGGGGGCCTAACTCCCTCCCCCCCTGGGGCCGTCCGCTGTGGACGGCCCCGGCAGGTAAACCCCCTCCCCCGCGCTCCCTACCCCCCCTGGGGCCGCCCGCTTCCATCCGCTGGCGCCCGCGGGCGCCAGCGGATAGAAGCGGACGGCTCCGGGGGGGGTAAGCCCCCTTCCCCGCCACTGCTTACCTTCTCGGCCCGTCCGGCGCCGGCGGCTACTACCAGCGGGCTCCGCGGCCTACTCTCGAGTAGCGCGCCGGGTGATGACATCACCCGGCGCGCCACCCTGGAGCAGGCCGCGGAGCCTGCTGGTAGTAGTAGGCGCCGGCGCCGGACGGGAGCCGCCGGGCCGGGCAGGTAAGGGCCCCCCTCCCCCCTCCCCCCTCCGCACGCCCCCTCCTCCCCTCCACCCACCCCCTCCTTACCTTCCCGGCCCGGCGGCTCCCGTCCGGCGCCGGCGCCTACTACTTCCAGCAGGCTCCGCGGCCTGCTCTAGAGTAGCGCGCCGGGTGATGACATCACCCGGCGCGCCACCCTAGAGCAGGCCGCGGAGCCTGCTGGGAGTAGTAGGCGCCGGCGCCGGACGGGAGCCGCCGGGCCGGGCAGGTAAGGGCCCCCCTCCCCCCTCCCCCCTCCGCGCGCCCCCTCCTCCCCTCCACGCACCCCCTCCTTACCTTCCCGGCCCGGCGGCTCCCGTCCGGCGCCGGCGCCTACTACTTCCAGCAGGCTCCGCGGCCTGCTCTAGAGTAGCGCGCCGGGTGATGACATCACCCGGCGCGCCACCCTAGAGCAGGCCGCGGAGCCTGCTAGTAGTAGTAGGCGCCGGCGCCGGACGGGAGCCACCGGGCCGAGAAGGTAAGTGCCCCCCTCCTCCCCCCCCGCTGTCCACTTTCATCGGCGGGCGCCCGCTGGCGCCCGCCAATGGAAGCGGCGCGCCCGCCGATCCGCCGATCCGCCGAACCGGTTCGGAGCTTTTTCGGACCAGTTCGGATTGGATCGGCCGATCCAGCTGCGGGATCGGAAATCGGATAATTTATCCGATTTCCCACTGGACCGGACTCGGATCGTGGATCGGGTCCGATCCAGTGCACATCCCTAGTAGCCACCCACCTGACGTCCTTTGATGGGGGATCCTGGAGAAGGACCACTGAGGAGAATCTTAGTGTCCAGATGAGTATTTATGGGAGGAGATGATCCTTTAGCTAACCTGGCCCTAAGCTGTTTAGGGCTCTGAATGTTAAGACCAGCACTTTTCATATTGAAGCACGAAGAGCACATTTGGAGACTTTGGCCTCATCTACACCAATCAGTATATAGCACTATGAAAGCAGTATGAAAGTGGTATATATATATATATATATATATGAGGCAGGAGCCACACTACTACTTTATAGCGGTATTGAAGTGCACTGACAACTGTTGGGGCCCATTGACACATACCATATACCGCTTTCATTCTGCTATATCCTACTTGGTGTGGCTCCTGCCTTTTATATACTGCTTTGATAGTGCAATTTGCTGCTTGGTGTAGATGGGGCCTTTATTTCCCCATCATCTCTATGATCTGCCTTTCTTTCACCAAACTGAAGCCAACTGACGATGGAGGCATCCTGCCAAGTGCTAATACAAGGAGGTTTGGTTGGAGCCGTCGCACAAAAAATAAATATGCCCTTAGCCTTGTCAGCAACTTGACCCTGATTTTGTTGAGCAATCTCAGTAGCTGCCCATCCATCAGTCCTCTGACAGGTTGGATAAAGGTAAACTTTGTTTATCCAGTGCATCTGAAAACATAACTACAGTCATTATTATTTCATGTTGCCATATTTAAGCTTCCCTGCACAATCATAAGGGCTATAGGAATTCCACCCACCCCCACCCCCATAATCTTTTTCTTTAAATGAGAGTAAAGGTCCTGAAGGAAATGACAGCCTTTTTACAGAGTCATCTGAAAGGAATGTGGAAAAGAAATATTTCAAAGCTTTTTCGATATAATGGGGAAAGACGGGAGGAGAGGGAGGAAGTGCAACAGCCCCCATCAGTTTCTCATGGTGGGAAATAAACCTCTTGGAGTGGGAGAAAATGTGATAAGTCAAAGTCTGTGATCAGTCTAGAGTTCCTCTCTAGAACTATTAGCTGAAGACAAGTAACTATTGCGCTGTCAAGGACCATTCAAGCTCTTCTGAAAGTTCATCAACACAATTATGGGTCTCCGCTTTGGGGATGCTTGAAAAAATTGATCTTTTAAATTTCAGATACGAACAGACCTGATCCACAACTCGGGGATCAATGTGCTTTGGATCAGAACTTAGATGTGCATCAGCTTTTGCAACTTCACAAATGTTCTGATGCAGTTCTCAGATGTATCTATCTATCTATCTATCTATCTATCTATCTATCTATCTATCTATCTATCTGCCTGTCTATCTAACCAGCATGCATAAAGAAATGTGCATTTTGAGAGAAAATACATTTATAAAAACATGTTTCAATGCGTACTGCAATGCCAAATTTTCTGCAGATTTTCAAAGAACACAATTTGCAGATAAATGCAGAGATAAAACAAAACAGTGAACATATGCAAAAGTGACACAAAGTGGAAAGAGATGAATTCATTCATCCCTAAAGGTGTTAGGACATCTGAAGATTTTCATCTATATTTCAATATACAAACTCTCTACAGTTTCTACAGGATGGTGTGGCACATTTGACTTTTGCCCATTGTCTTGGTTGGTATTGAACTAGAATTGAGCAAAAGTGATTTAGGTTTTTTGGGGTTTTTTACAAACATTTTCAGTGGTACTCAACATGTTCCCCCCATTAGATGATTTGTCAGCAGTACGCCAAGAACTGCTGGGGTTAGAATCAGGAGTAGGGTGACCAGATAAAATCCAGGTCAGGGCTCATGTAACTTTAACAGTTGTAGAGAAAAGGGAATTTCAGCCAGTGTCATTTGTATGCAATTACTTCCTGGTGAAATTCCCTCTTCATCACAACTGTTAAAGTTGCAAGGGCCCTGCCTTCTTTTGTATATGGTCACTCTAGTATAGTGCATGCACCTTTAACTGTTGTGATATCACCAGGAACTAATTGCATACAAATGACACTGGCTGAAATTCCCTTTTCTCTACAACTGTGAAAGTTACATGAGCCCTGACCTGGATTTTATCTGGTCAGCCTAATCAGGAGCCCACTGCCAGATGTCATGATACAAGTTGGAGCATAACCATAGATCAGCCTTTCCCACCTTGGATGATTTGGACTACTACACCCATCAGCCTAACCATTAGTCAGAGTGGCTGGGACTGATGGGAGTATTTATTATTTATTTATTTATTACATTTGTATACCGCCCCATAGCCGAAGCTCTCCGGGCGGTTTACATAGGATTAAAAACAATTAAAAACAATATACAAAAATTAAAACAGCAAAAACATACAACATACACACAATCTATACATTTAAAAACCACATCGACACTTCAAAAACTACAAAAACAAAACAAAACAAACCCAGGCTCCTCAGATATTGCCAAATGCCTGAGAGAAGAGGAAGGTCTTGACCTGGCGCCGAAAAGATAACAATGTTGGCGCCAGGCGGGCCTCGTCGGGGAGATCGTTCCACAATTGGGGAGCCACCACAGAGAAGGCCCTCTCTCTTTTTGCCAACCTCCGAGCTTCCCTCGGAGGAGGCACTCGGAGGAGGGCCTTAGTTGTTGAACGTAGTGTTCGGGTAGGTTCATGTCGGGAAAGGCGTTCCATCAGGTATTGTGGTCCCAAGCCATGTAAGGCTTTATAGGTTAAAACCAGCACCTTGAACTGGGCTCGGAAACATACAGGCAGCCAATGCAAGCGGGCTAGAGTAGGTCTTATATGTTCGAACCTACTGGTTCCAGTTATCAACCTGGCCGCTGCATTTTGCACAAGCTGCAGCTTCCGAACCACCTTCAAAGGCAGCCCACGTAGAGTGCATTGCAGTAATCTAACTTGGAGGTTACCAGAGCATGTACAACTGAAGCCAGGTTATCCCTGTCCAGATAGGGACGTAGCTGGGCCACCAACCGAAGTTGGTAGAAGGCACTCCGTGCCACTGAGGCCACCTGCGCCTCAAGTGACAGAGATGGTTCTAGGAGAACCCGCAAGCTAGGAACCCACTCCTTCAAGGGGAGTGCAACCCCATCCAGAACAGGTTGAACACCCTCCATCCGGTCAGCGGAACCACCCACTAACAGCGTCTCAGTCTTGTCTGGATTGAGTTTCAGTTTATTAGCCCTCATCCAGTCCATTGTCGCAGCCAGGCACTGGTTTAGCACATCCACAGCCTCACCTGATGAAGATGAAAAGGAGAAATAGTGCTGCGTGTCATCAGCGTACTGATGACAACGCACTCCAAAACTCCGGATGACTGCACCCAATGGTTTCATGTAGATATTGAACAGCATGGGGGACAAAACTGACCCCTGTGGAACCCCATACTGGAGAATCCACGGGGCCGAGCAATGTTCCCCAAGCACCACCTTCTGGAGCCGACTCACCAAGTAGGAGCGGAACCACTGCAATGCAGTGCCTCCCACTCCCAACTCAGCCAGTCATCCCAGAAGGATACCATGGTCGATGGTATCGAAAGCCGCTGAGAGATCAAGTAGAATCAACAGAGTCACACTCCCCCTGTCTTTCTCCTGACATAGGTCATCATACAGGGCGACCAAGGCTGTTTCCGTACCAAAACCAGGCCTGAAACCCGACTGAAATGGATCCAGATAATCAGTCTCATCCAAGAGTTCCTGGAGCTGGCTCGCAACCACCCGCTCCAGGACCTTGCCCAGGAATGGAACATTTGCTACTGGCCTGTAGTTATTAAGATTTTCAGGGTCCAGGGAAGATTTCTTTAGGAGTGGTCTCACTGCCGCCTCTTTCAGGAGGCCTGGGACCACTCCCTCTTGCAAAGAGGCATTAATCACTTCCCTGGCCCAGCCAGTTGTTCCATCCCTGCTAGCTTTTATTAGCCAAGAGGGGCAAGGATCCAATATGGAAGTGGTTGCACGAACCTGTCCAAGCACCTTGTCAACATGCTCAAGCTGCACCAACTGAAACTCATCCAAGAAAACAGGACAAGCCTGTGCTCTAGATACCTCACTAGATTCATCTGCTATAACACTGGAGTCTAAGTCCTGACGGATGCCAGAGATTTTATTCTGGAAGTGCCCAGCAAATGTATTACAGCGGGCCTCAGATGGTTCTACCATGTCCTTGGGGCCAGCATGTAAAAGCCCCCGGACAACTCTGAAAAGCTCCGCTGGGTGGCAGGTTGATGACTGAATAGTGGCAGCAAAGTATTGTTTTTTTGCTGCCCTCACTGACCCTGAATACAGCTTACCATAAGCACTTACCAGTGCTTGATTGCATCCATCAGGAGTTCGTCTCCATCTGCCCTCAAGTCGTCTCCTGTTTTGTTTCATCACTCTCAACTCTGGGGTATACCACGGAGCCGTTCGAGCTCTACACAGGAGAGGGCGCTCAGGAGCAATTGTGTCAACTGCCCGGGTCATTTCTGCATTCCACAGATCAACCAGGGTTTCGACAGGAGAGCCAGCCCAACAGCCGGAAAACTCCCCAGAGCCCTCTGGAAACCATCTGGATCCATTAGCCTCCGGGGGCGGACCATCTTAATGGGTCCCCCACCCTTGCAGAGGGGAAAAGCCGCTGTAAGTCTAAACCTCAGCAGGTGGTGATCTGACCATGACAGAGGGGTTGATGTAAAGTCCCCCACTTTCAGATCCCCATCTCCATGTCCAGTTGAAAAAACCAGGTCTAGAGTGTACCCTGCTACATGCGTTGGGCCGATGGTATGTTGGGACAGTCCCATGGTTGTCATGGAGACCATGAAATCCTGAGCTGCCCCAGATAAAGTGCCCTCGGCATGAATGTTGACATCCCCCAGAACCAAGAGTCTGGGGGACCTCAACAGTACACCAGAGACCACCTCTGTCAGCTCAGCTAGGGAGTCTGTTGAGCAGCGGGGTGGGCGGTACACCAACAGAATCCCTAATCTGTCCCGTTGGCCCAACACAAGGTGCAAACACTCCAGACCAGTAGTCGCATGGACAGGGAGCCTGCAGAGGGGGATGGAATTCCTATAGACCACAGCAACCCCCCCTCCCCGGCCCTCAAGTCTACCCTGATGCTGAACCAAGTACCCCGGTGGGCATAACTGGGAGAGACTAACTCCTCCCTGCTCTACCACCCAGGTCTCGGTTACACATGCCAGATCGGCTGCCTCATCCACAATTAAGTCGTGGATGAGGGAGATCTTATTATGCACTGATCTGGCATTTAAAAGCAGCACCCGGAGGCCTGAGGGCTGGCTGATAAGGCAACCAACAAGCCTGTGGGTGTGAGGGGGACCAGAACAAGGCACAGCCATTAACTGTCTGGGCCTTGTTTCCCTAACCTGGCAAGTCCTCCTCACAACGCCATATCTCCCTCTACCCGTCACTACCCTAATTGTGCTCCCCTCAGATCCCCCCTCAGATCCCCCCACCTGGCCCTGTATCCTCCCTCCCAGGCACATAGCTCAAGCCTGGGGAAAGGGGAAAAAACAACAAACAAACAAACACCAAAGACAAAAACAAAAAGCCAGCAGGCAGGGGGCACACTCCTCTCCTCCCCTGGCAGCAGGCCTCCTTCTCCTGCAGGTTGATGGCTTTCCCAGGCCCCTTCAGCCAGCAGCTTAAATATCCCTCCCAGGAAGGGAGGGGGACTGATGTAATTGTCCACAGCAGCTGGCTCAGTACCTGGGAGCCTGGTCCTGCAGGGAGTGGCAGTCTGCCAGGCTGAAATCCTCTGGAGGGTGGTGGTGGTGGTGGTGGCAGCAGCGAAGACTAGGAGGCAGGCAGGCAGACTCCTCTCCTCCTCTGGCAGCAGGCCTCCCACTCCTGCAGGTTGATGGCTTTCCCAGGCCCCCTCAGCCAGCAGCTTAAATATCCCTCTCAGGAAGGGAGGGGGACTGATGTAATTGTCCACAGCAGCTGGCTCAGTACCTAGGAGCCTGGTCCTGCAGGGAGTGGCAGTCTGCCAGGCTGAAGTCCTCTGGAGGGTGGTGGTGGTGGTGGCAGCAGCGAAGACCAGGAGGCAGGCAGGCAGGCAGGCAGGCAGGCGCACTCCTCTCCTCCTCTGGCAGCAAGTCTCCTGGACTAAAACATCCAGAGGACACCGTAAAGGCTGTTCAGATATGGAGTGACTGCCTACACAGGATGGCCATTGACTTTCTTCAACAGGAAGAGCCATAAAAGCTTCCAGTTTAGGAAAGGACTTTGCCTGGGCAATGACTGTCATTCTTGATTCTGGATCTCAGCTTGTTCTACCTCTAGACTTGGTCCCTGGCAGTAACATTTGGTTTGAATCCTGCCCCCACTGGAAAGCTGCCCTGACAAACTTTTTGTGAAGATGTTCACATTCATTCACATTGACCCTGTTCAGATGACATGCTAAACCATGGTGGTTAAGTATTTTGAGCTAAACATTATGGCTTAGCGTGTTGTGTGAACTATTCCTAACTGTAGTAGCTACATAATCACAGTTTAAAGACACCCACTAACCATTTGCTTCAATAGAATTAGCAGCCTAACCATGGCTGTTTCTATACCAGGCTGTTTGCCTAGGATGGCCCCGGCTGGTCCCTGTATTCTTCCGGGATCTCCCTCCTTCCCTGTGCACCAATGGTTGTATTAGGTACTTCTTTTTTATTATTATTATATAATTTTTATTAATTTCAACAAAACAAACATACACAATACATAATATAAAACAAACTACTACCCTCGACTTCCCCCGTGCACCTCCCCACCGAGACCTTCTCATAATCATTCATCCTCCTTCCAAAATTTTAATGATTCTTTTGAAGGTGATTGTCCCTTTCCCGATCTTAAAACATAATCCAAAAAGGGAGTCCATATTTCTCCAAAATCACTCTTACTGGACATTCCCCTCATTATTTTCATTTTACAAGTCAACATATCATTCAAAGCTATATCCCAGATTTCTTTATACCAATCTTCTATTATATAACTTCGTTGCCCTTTCCAATTTTTAGCAATCATTATTCTAACGGGTGCCAGGAGGTTGTTTACCAATTCTCTATTTATTATATGCTTATTCCTACTATCCCATATTGCTAGTAGAGCTAACTTTGGGTTTAATTCCAATTTACTTCCAATTATATCACTTATTTCTTTAAAAACCCTTTCCCAAAATTTTTGTACTTGTTCACAGCTCCACCACATATGAAAATAGGTCCCAACCTCCTGACACCCCCTCCAACAAGTCTTGGACACTTTTTTATCTATCTGGTGAAATCTTACAGGTGTTAAATACCATCTCCAAACTGTCTTATAGTAGTTCTCCTTAATTCTAATCAACAGTAACTTTAACATTCTTACATTCCATATCCTCCCCCAATTATCTTCATTGATTTTTTCCCTTACATCTTCTTCCCATACCTCTTTTATAACCTTAAGTGAGTCCTGAAATTCTTCCTCTATTAATATTTTATATATCTCACTAGTGAGTCCTTTCTTAGCTCTGGCTTCTTCTTTTTTTCCTAATTGTTCAATTAAATCTTCAAATCTAGTATTATTTCTACATTTCTTATTTTTTAACCTCCATTCCTGTGTCCATTTTACCAATTGCAAACACTTGAACCACGCTATCTTTTGTCCTTTAAATAAATCTTTAATATGCTCACTATCCTTCATCTTTTCCATCCAATTCCTTAGTTTAATAATATCTTGTTCTTTCAGTCTCGCTTCTATCTCTGGTTTTAATACTTTTGGGAAGTTTCCCACTACTACAACTGGGGCGAGCGGAGAATGCCCTGGTATCCATTTCCCTCTATACTTCTCCCAGATCATTAATATATTTTCCAACAATGGGTTGTCCAGTACCTTCAATTCTTTCTTTTGCATTTTAGTAAAAAAAATATTTCGCAATTTACATTCTATCTCTACTGTTTGCGATTCCAACCATTCCAAATCTTGCTCCCCTAAAATAGCATGAATAACATATCTTAACTGATTAGCAATATAATAATTCTTAATATTCGGAAGTCCTAAACCTGCTTTCTTTTGAGCCTTATACCATAACCCCTTATTTATCCTAGCTCTTTTATCCCCATTACAATAAGCATTAATCATGTTTTGCCAACTTTTAATCTCAGCTACTGAAATTCTAATAGGTAACATTCTAAACAAAAAATTAATCTTAGGTAATATCTTCATTTTAATAACCGCTATTCTACCGAACCAAGAATGTTTTAATTTTCTATATATCTGTAATTTCTCCCTTACCTCTTTTCTTAACCTTACAAAATTAAGTTCCTCTATTCTTTCTAAATCTTTATCTATATTAACTCCTAAATATCGTATTATATTTTTATGCCTTAATCCTAACTTAGCTTTACATTTCTCCATCTCTTCCTTATTATAATTATACAACATCATTTCTGATTTCCCCCAATTAACTTGTAATCCTGTAATTTCCCCAAATTCTCTCAAATGTTTCTGAATCATCTCCCCACTTTCTAGGGGATCTTCTAGTGTCAATAATGTATCATCCGCAAACATATTCACTTTAATCTTATAATTTCTTCCTATCCCCTTTAATCTTTCATCTTCCCTAATTACATTTGCTAAAATTTCTATAACTATTGCAAATAAAATCGGTGAAAGTGGACATCCTTGCCTAGTTCCTCGAGCTAGTGTTATTTGTTGCGTTAACCCATCATTAACCATTATTTCCGCTTTATTATTTTTCTACATCTGGTTAATCACTCCCATAAATTTATGTCCAAACCGAAATGTTTTTAATATTATTTTTAACGCTGGCCATTCCACGCAATCAAAGGCTTTGAAAATATCTAAAGCTAATAATCCTGCTTTTAAGTTCCTTTTTTTTATAATATTTATTATATTTATAACTCTCCCAATTAAATTCGGCATTTTCCTACCTACAATAAATCCGCATTGATCTTTTTTAATATATTTAAAAATAAATGTACCCATTCTTTTAGCCATTATTGCTGAAAATATTTTTGCATCCTGATTTATTAAAGATATTGGTCTATAAGATGCTGGATCCGTCAAATCCTTGCCTGGCTTCTGTATTAACATAACCATGGACTGGTCCCATGATGGCGGAGTCATTCCTCCTTCTATTATATTGTTATATAATTTTTTAAATCTAGGTATTAAAATATCCTTAAATATTTTATAAAATTCCGGCCCCAATCCATCAATCCCCGGAGACTTACCTCCTTTTCGTTTTCCAATAATTCCCTCAATTTCTTTCTCAGTAACCAAGGCTTCCATACACTCCTTATCTTGATCATCCAGTCTTATTTTCCAATTTCTTTCTACATATTCCTGATTCTTATCTTGTGAAACCGCCTCTGAAGTATATAAATCTTTGTAAAATTCCTGAAAAGTATTTAATTTATCTTTCATTAAATTACATCTATTCCCTAACTTATCTCTTATTGTTCCTATCATATTCTTAGCCTTCTCTGACTGCGTGGATCTAGCCAGCATCTTAGAATTTCTATTATTATATTCAAAAAAATCTCTCTTTAAATATAACAAATTCTTTTGAACCTGTTCTATTTCTTCTTTCTCCAATTCCTTTTTTTTTTGCTTGAATTAGGGCATATAACCGCTTATCTTTTGACTCTCTCAATCTTTCCTCTAAACTCTTTATCTCTTCTTCAGCCTTTTTATTAAGTACTTCCTGTTGCTTTTTAAGTGTGGACATTTCCCTAATACAGATCCCTCTTATTACTGCTTTCATCGTATCCCATAATAATCCTTGCGATTTAACTCCTTTTTCATTTATCTGCCATATTTCCTGCACTTCCTTTTTTAATTTATCTACTATGTTTTTATTTTTAAAAAATTCTTCCGTCCAATCTCCATCTCTTTGCTTGTTTGTAATCCTTCTTCATTTTGATATCCATCAACATTAGTGCATGGTCAGTGATCTTAATTACTCCTATATCACAATCTATTAATTTTGGTACCATATTCTTTGATATAAAAATATAATCAATCCTTGAATAACTCTTAAATCTAGGTGAGTAAAAAGTATATTTTCTTTCTTGTCCTTTTAAAACTCTCCATACATCCATTAATTCTTTCCTCTCCATTAATTTAGCTAGTTCCGTCTTCCCCACGCCTCTAACATCTCTTATAATATTATCTCTATCTTTCCCTTTATCAAGTACCATATTAAAATCTCCTGCCATCACAATGTTCTTTTTCCCTAAATCTCCCGCCATATCAAATACTTCTTTAAAGAATTCAGTTTGTTTCCCATTTGGGGCATAGACATTAATCAGCACAAATTCTTCCTCTTCCATCGTACAGTAAATTATAAGGATCCTTCCATTCTTATCTTTCTTTATACTTTGAATATTAATACCACATTTCTTCGATATTATTATTGCTACACCTCTCGCTTTAGAAGTACCAAATGACTTTTCATACACTCCTACTTCCCTCATTCGTAACTCATTAACCCCTTCCTTTATCTGATGAGTTTCCTGCAAGAAAATTATATCTATTTTTTCTCTTTTCAACAATGTTTCAATTCTTCGTCTTTTAATCACCGTTCCTAGCCCCTTAACATTTAGAGTTGCACATCTCAATTTATTTTCCATTTCTTACTTTCACCCATATCATTAAATTGGTCTCGGTCAGTGAACCACATACCCCCCCTCCCTTCCCTCCCCCCACACATACCCCCATTTTTACCCCCTCCTCACCAGACATCTGGGCACTGGCCCCAATTATTTTAGAACTCTTCAGGCGGGGGGGAACCCGGCCCAACCCTCAGAGCAAAGTCCGATCCTCCCCTCCTTTTTATTTTCCTTTCCCCACTAATCCCTTATCCTTGACTGGATCCTCCAACCGCGCCTTCTTCTTGAACTATTTCTCCCCCATCGTTGGCATCGATTATGCCCAACTTCTCCAGCAGCTCAATTCCCTGCTCACACGATATCACTCTTTCTTGCTTCCCTTGCCACATAAATCTCAAAAATACTGGATATCCCCAGCTGTAAGTTATCGATTTCTTCCTCAATGCTGCTGTACAAATTTTGACGCTCTTCCTCCACTGCACGGTCTGCGGGGAAAGATCCTGATAAATTTCAACTGCTGTTGCTTGAATCTTTGGTTGAGCTTGTCGTCTAATTGCTTGCATAAATTTTTCTTTTTTGGAATAATTTGCAAATTTAACAATTATATCCCTTGGAAGCATTCCTTTATGCTTAAAACCAACTCTATGCACCCGTTCAAGATCAGCATCATCCCAAGTCTCGTCTGGAAGTTGTATTCTTATCCATGTCAAGATTGTATCTCTTAAATCTTTTAAATTCTCTCCTTCTTGTTCCCCATATTTTCTTATACGAATATTTGCACGTCGATCCCGATCCTCCATAGCAATTAGGCGTAGTTCATGTTGAGACAGCTGCTCTTCCTGCTTCTTACAAACTCCAGCCAATGCTCTCGTATCTGTCTGCAGCACCCCAACATCCTTCACCACTTGCGTTAAACCCATCATAAGCTCAGTCTGCGTATCATTGATGCGCTTAGCCAAGCGCTGTTCCAAACCTATCAGCATATTTTTAATATCTTCCTTTAACTCATCCATTGGATCTGGCTGACCTCCTCTGGTAATCTTTGGAATTACTGCTGGCTCTGGCATTTGTGACACAGAGCTTTTTACTGGAGATTTCTTTCCAGGCTGCTTTTCTGGCATGTTTTGAGACTCCGAACGCGACAATCTCTGCCAGGTACGATCCGATCCACGCTCTTTTGATGGTCTAACCCAGGCGGGGGTGGGAATAGAAGGCTTCTGCTGTCGTCTCTCCTTCTTACTCATAAATTTTCCCCTCCGCCCGTCTGCCTGGTGACTCTTTCTTATTCTTGCCGCAGCCAGCCAGCCTCGGTAATGGCGTCCGCCTTCTTTGTTGTCAGTCCAGTCCAGTCCAGTTAGTTTCACTTTTGCAGCCAGAAACTTCTTGCCGCTTTCCAGCTCCCACTCAGTTAATTAATCACTTCCAGTCGAGATAACATGCCTTTTATTACTCTCCAAACACTTTACTATAAGGAATTAGTGCTTAAATTCAAAGCTTTTTTAAGGAGCTCCGAAGATCTATGACTTTACCCCGTCGCGATCATGGCCACGCCCCCTATTAGGTACTTCTGGGATCACCCTCCCTCAACACCCCTATGTGTAGAAAGGACCTAAGTGTGTTGTCTGAACAGTTCTACTCTCTTCAACTGTTCTCACATGTGACAACATCTGATTGTGACATCATCTACAGGTAGTCAGTAGCAGCAACAGCAGAGTGGAGACACAGAGCTCCATCACACCAGCGATTTAGTGCACTCTCGCCATGCCTGGTGTGCAGATTTGCAGCATGGTAGTAACATGACGCTGTGCCTGTCCTGCTGATACCCCACCTCTTCCACAGCCTTTCCTGCAATGCTACAATGCTAGAATGCTTTCCTAGAATTATTTTCCCTAAATGCATTAAATGCTTCCTAAGCCTCTGTGTAGGGCTTGAATGGACTGCATCAGGTCCTTGCAGGGAAAAGCCATATCTCCCAGCAGCAGGCTCCAAGCCTCAATATCAAACCCAAACCTTGCATCCCAGGCTCAATTTTTTTTTTAAAAAAAAAATCATACAATGCCTGAATCTCTGCAGAGACAGGATTGTACTTCTCAATGCCCCCAAAGAACCAGACTAAAGGGTCCTTCCATTTTTGCCCTGGAGAAAGGCGGTCTGGTTGCAGTACTCAAAGAGCTAATGAGCATAGAAGTGAAAGAGCAGCTATTCAGGTGAAAGGGATCATTAGCGTGACATGCTTTGGCCTCAGTAAAAAAAACACGGAGGCAAATCAGGTGGTGGGGATTAGGTGTGATGGAGGTCACAGCAGGGCCGTACAGAGCTGGTAATATGCCCAGGCCAGATGGGAAGCATGTGCCCCCCCATTTCAAACTGATCATTAGGTATATTTAATCAGTGGCACTGATTCAGTGTTAAATACATATATGAACTAGAATGATTTATAAAAAAAGGTAATGGGAAGCATTTTTATTCAAGATGTAAGACATCACTTCTTCACATTCAGAATTTCACAACGGACGGCTTCTGCGCTGTTTCCACAAGGCGGACTCCTCGCTTCTCGATGGGCTGCTTACGCTATGGAAGCAGTAGCGTAAGCTAGGGGGGACCTCCTTGTCAGAGTGCCCCCTCAAAATCTTGGGCCCTGGGCCAACAGGCCCCACTGTCCCCCCTCTGTATGGCCTTGGATCACAGTAGTGCTGAATAGGATTGAAAAGGCTGAATATCTTCACAGTCTGACTGTTTTCTAGGAAAACAAATCAATTGCAGGTATAACAGGAACAATGAGTCACAGTATGTGTCATTGGGTTTATGTGGTCTAGGGCCGGTTTAATTACTGCAGCCATCCTAAACACCTTGCAAGATACTAATAATGTAGTCTCTGGTCAAGAGGGCTGCAGCCTGCCCTCTTGACCAGATACAAAAGAGGACAAGGCTCCTGCAGCTTTAACTGTTATGATGAATAGGACATTTCACCAGGTGCTGCATGCATACAAATGACACCTGCTGAAATACCCTTTTCTATACAACTGTGAAAGATCCAGGAGACCTGTCCTCCTTTTCATATGGTCAGCCTACTTAAAGTTGTCTTTGAATATTCACTGATGTCCTTACCTATCTGTAATACTTTCCCCACATAGCTCTGCCACTAAGGCAGCATGACTTGCCTAAAAGTATTATTTTTACATGAATTTTTATGTGGGGCAATAATAATAATAATAACAATAATAATAATAATAATAATAATAATAATAATAAAGCTCACAATCTAATATGGACACAAGCCAGAATGAGCATTGAGGTGGACTTTGCAGACCTTTGAGGAACTTGATGTTTTGCAAATCTCTAATAGGAATGTCAAATATTCTGAGCAGCTTAGCTACAAGAAGCTCTATAGTCAAATCAGTCACTTATGGCAGCTGACAAAGTGCATTGTAAAGCAAAACTAGGATCAAAACTGGTCAGGATTCCCCTACCCCCTTTTATCAATATTTTCCCATTTCTTTAAGGAATAAAAACATTCCTGCAACTCCAAATAATTTAATCCAAAATCAGATCTACATTGGATGCATGCTCTATGAATAAACATCTCAATTTTATTTGCTCAGAATTGAGGGGTTTATTTATTTATGCAGAACTGCGAGGTAAACAGACATCTGTATTTGTTCTCTTTTCTTTAGCTTTTTGGTAGTTCCGATTCATTAGTTAGTTTGGCCAACTCCAGCATTGGAGATACAAAGTGTGTGTGAAGGCACTTTCAATATGTCTGTTTTCTTTGTTGTAGGTAAAATGAAAGCAAAGGAACCCCTGGTGGTTCATTCACTCAGATCATGAACAGAACGATTGTAGCAGATGATAGACATTCGCAGTGCATTTCAAAATGCAGGTTTTGCATAATAAGCCATTGGTGTGATTTGTAGATATCTTATCCGTAAATGAAAGTAATCAAGAATATGTTACAGTACATCGTTTAAAGGTCACTTAACAATACGATGCCTAACATTTCCCCCCTTTGCGTGTTAAAGCAAATGTAACAGACTCAATGAGGGATGTGTGAAACCTGGTTGCTTTATTCCTCCCTTTCTGCATACCGGCATCACAGGTTCAAGATATTTTATGGCAAAAGCAGAAACAAGTTTTTGCCACGGAATGTTCAAGTCGTTGTTGCAGCTTGTACATACATTATTTCTTTATTTCATTTCTAGACCACGCAACAGCTGAAGCTCTCTGGGCAGTTTACAATTCACAGCATAAAAAAGTATACAAGATTTTAAAACAAGTTAAACAGCTAAAGAAACCAATTTGGATTTTGCAAAAGTACTAGACCTGTTAACCAGTTGGCATAATTGACACATGATATGCCATTAAATTCCATTAAATGCCTGGGAGCAGAGGACAGTTTTAATCTGGCACCGAAAAGATGACAGTCTTGGCACCAGGCAGGCCTCAGTAGGGAGATCATTCCTCAATCCTCTCCCTCATTGTCACCTTCTGAGCCTGACTAATTCTTCACAATTGGCTAAATAACTGTCTGTTACTTCCCCCATTACTATGTTGTTGTTGTTGTTGTTGTTGTTGTTGTTGTTATTGTTATTTTCATCTCTTTCTTGCTTGTGGCGGTTTTTCTAGATGGACATGACGGGCTTTGCCAAGTTATGCTAACTTTTACAGATTCAGGAATTTCATGACAATTGAGCATGTTTTAAGTACGTTTGCTTTCTGGTTGCGGAATCGGAGCGCAGTAAATAATGAGACAACACAATAAATTGGGTTTTAAAATGGGCCACACTTTATTGATGAATTCGCAGAAGGGGAAAACTAGCGGGCATCCTCAATACTTGATGGCCAACGTCATCCTAAGGATAGGGCGAGTCAAATCCAGGCCAGTGGATGGTGTGCAGCTTACGCCACCCCCTGGCCCCCACTTTTGGGTAGGGAGGCTTTCCGTGTCACTCCAGCATGTGCCTCATGACTCCAAGTGGGTGAGGAAGGTCCGCCCCAAAGGTAACCCTTATCTCACCACCGGGGCCTCAAGACACACAGGTGATGAGCCTCAGGCATTACCAGTCACTGCTAGGTGCCTGTGAATGCTCACCTATCCCTTCCCAGGTGAAGATGCCCGCGCCTAACCGCCAAAATGTGACCAAATTAACTCAACCAATCAACCTATTTAATACTCCCTTGCTGTCTCACAGTATGAAGTAGGCGAAAAAACTCACATCCTTAATGACGGTTTATGAGCAAAAAATTCCTACTTGGCTTCCTAAGGACAACCGGAGTTTCATTCCCATACTGCCAACAGGGAAGGGAGGGAGGGAGCCGCGCAAAGAAGACAAAGGAGGGGAGGAGTTCTGGCCTTATAAAGGCTCCCCTTCCTCCTCCCCCTCCTTTTGGCGCCAATTCCTGGAGGCCGCCAATAGCGCGCCTCCACGCCTCGTCTCTTTCCCTGCGCCCGCCGCAACCGCCCCACCACCCCCAAGCTGCGCCGGGAGTGGGGTAGGGCCATTGCGGAATCGGAGCGCAGTAAATAATGAGACGACACAATAAATTGGGTTTTAAAATGGGCCACACTTTATTGATGAATTCGCAGAAGGGGAAAACTAGCGGGCATCCTCAATACTTGATGGCCAACGCCATCCTAAAGATAGGGCGAGTCAAATCCAGGCCAGTGGATGGCGTGCAGCTTACGCCCCCCCCTGCCCCCCCTTTTGGGTAGGGAGGCTTTCCGTGTCACCCCAGCACGTGCCTCATGACTCCGAGTGGGTGAGGAAGGTCCGCCCCAAAGGTAACCCTTATCTCACCACCGGGGCCTCAAGACACACAGGTGATGAGCCTCAGGCATTACCAGTCACCACTAGGTGCCTGTGAATGCTCACCTATACCTTCCCAGGTGAAGATGCCCGCGCCTAACCGCCACAGGGTGCGACAAGCCTTATGCTTTGTCGCCAACCCCCCATCTGCGCAGGATCACCTCCCGCAGACCCCTCTGCAAATCCATCAAAAATATATCATTCCCGAGGTCCGATAAATGGACCCCGTCAGGCCTATAAAGCTCCCTCCACGCAGGGTATATAGCGGGATGATTAACAGACCAATCACCCCCCTCCCGCAGGCTGCGAAAAATCTCGCCATTTGCCTTCCTACCAGCCCGATTCAAGGCCCTGGGATCACACGGTGCCCTCCACTGGCAACGAGGCACAATCGAGGACCACACAATTACTATCCCAGGCCACCAACTGTGAATAATTTGAAAATCGGAGATCGCCTGCAGCACCAAGGCCTTGCCCTTCAACATCCCCAAGTCGTTACCTCCCAAATGGAGTAACAACACCTGCGGTGGGGGTTGGGCCGCACGCCGCTGCATTAACATCGGGATGAGCTGGTCCCACCTCATCCCACGCCTGCCGGCCCACTGTATGTTGGCCACGCCGCTCAATCCCAACTGTGTGCCAACTGCAGTACAGGCTGCCCTCCGTCCGGCCCAGAACACGTAGCTGGGTCCACAGATGAGAACCCGAACTGGGGCTTCCGCCGGCCGGCCATCTAAAAACAAACACATTATGGTCAGCCACCCGCCTCTTCCCCCCCCAAGGGAGAATGCATCACTTCCCCCCCGTAGGGAGGGGCCGAACATAGGAACGGTACGCCTGCGATCTCCATCTGCCGATCGCCTGTATCTGCTCTGGCGGTAAACCCAAAGCAGCGGCCGTAGAGGCAGCCCCTATACAAAATGAATGGGTTCCGAATTTAAAACCTGCCAACTGCAGACCGTCCAGAGCCCACCTTGCGATGGCCGCAAACTGAAACTTTGTCAGCGGCGAACTATCCGCATGACAAAAGAGGAATCCAGGTGCCATACCTCTCAACTCCCGGAAGGCCGTTAAAGCCCTAACAGGGGATAACTCCTCCCGGGGGGCAGCATGTAGGAAGATTGTCTGCCCTTTGCCCATTTGATCAGTTTTGGAACGCCTGAGCCAAATGGATACCTGTTCCGCACTGAATTGGATATCCCCAAATTGCAGGGCCCTGCCCGACATATCTCCCTTAGCAGCCGCTAACAGCTCTGATATTCGCAATGCCCCAAAAAAGGCAGTCAAAGCAGCCGCATGATATAAAGCGGCCTCAAAAGGGGACACACAGAGCAAGTTCCAACGAGCTTGCAGTCCAACTAGAATATCAGGCGTAACGGGGACCGTAAATCTGGCTTGGCAGGTTGCTCACGCGTCCAGCCGCTCAAGGCTCACCTGATCCTAAAATCAGTTGTATTGTCCTGTACCCCCCGGCACTTTGAGCAAAAAGCCAAGGCCGCCATCTTACCGGCGATGGTGCGAACAGCCTTGCCCTTCCTTCTCTCCGCCACACAAAACTGCAAGAGATGATCGACTGGAATAGGCCACTCCATCCCCAGCTTCGAGCACAACCTGAACTCCTGAAATTCCCTACCTGCCTTCCTATACGCCGCTCGAGTACTCAGGGCGAGAGACTGCCAGACCGCACGATCTACTTCATCCTGCCAATCTCCCACAGGGCAGCCGGTACCTCCTCCGGCACTGCCCTGGCCCAAGGTGCAAGATCCCGGAATTTCTCTACCTGCTGGCGCGATAAAGCATCAGCTATTGCATTATCCAAACTGGGAATATGACGCGCTCGAAACAGAATGTTATTTTGCAGGCAGTGCAACGTAAATGCCCGAACTAATGTCATGACCCTATTATTCTTGGAGGACAAAGTGTTGATAACCTGGACTGTGGCCTGATTGTCGCACCAGAAGTGCACCACGCAATTCTTCAATTTCTGCGCCCAAATATGAGCTGCCACATAAATAGGGGAAAACTCCAAAAAGTTAAATCCCTACACGTGCCAGAATCCTGCCAACCATCAGGCCAACTTCCAGCGCACCACCGGTCGCCCCATATCACCCCAAAACCTAATGTCCCCGAGGCATCTGAATGTATTTGCATATCTGCCTCCAACAATAACTCTCTCCTCCAAAAGGACACCCCATTAAAGCCTTCCAAAAAGGATAGCCAAACAGCTAAGTCCTCTCGCATTCCCTTCGTCACCCTGACATGGTGATGAGGCCTGGTGAGGCCTTTCATAGCATTACAGAGCCGATGTAAAAAGGCTCGGCCCGGCGCCACCACCCTGCAGGCAAAATTCAAATGCCCGACCAACTCCTGTAACTGCTTCAAAGTCAACTTTGTTTGTGATCGGAGAGAAGAGATTCAGGCCACCAAGGCCTGTACCTTATCCAAAGGCAGCCTGCAACACCGTTGTACCAAATCAACTTCCACCCCCAGGTACATTAACACATTTGCCGGGCCCTCTGTCTTCTCGTGAGCTAAGGGGACACCTAACTCATCCGCCAACGCAGCAAATTCCGACATCAAATAACTACATTGCCCAGAATCCTTTCCACCACAGAAGAAAAAATCATCCAGGTAGTGAGTGCAGTCGGCCAATCTCGTGCGTTCCCGAACGGCCCATTCCAAAAAGGAACTGAAACGTTCAAACATGGAACAGGAAATCGAACACCCCATGGGTAAGGCCCTATCTATATAATAACAACCACGGAAATGAAAACCCAGCAGATCAAAATCAGAAGGGTGGATGGGCAGTATGCGAAATGCTGACTTAATGTCGCATTTGCCCATTAAAGCCCCCAAACCGTGTCTCCTAACCATGGCTACAGCCGAATCAAAAGACGCGTAGTGCACCGAACATAAATGCTCCGGAATTGCGTCATTGACCGATTGCCCCCTAGGTGCAGACAGGTTGTGTATCAACCTGTACTCCCCAGGAGCCTTCTTGGGAACGATGCCCAAGGGGGAAACCCTCAAATTCGGTATAGGGGGACAACTAAAAGTCCCCAACACCCTACCCGCTGCAACTTCATTTTCTATCTTATCCTGAACCAACTGTTCCAGCACCATAACTGACTTTTGATTCCGTGCAAACGCAGATACCCGAGGACCCTTGAAAGGAATGCGAAATCCATCCCTAAACCCAGCCTCTAAATAGCTGGCATCAGGTCCCAGATATCTTGCCAAGAGGCGCCCCAACGGTTCAAGCCTGACCGGACTGGGGCCCTTTGGGAGGAGGGTGCTGCCCCCCTGGCTTACGGCCTCCTGGGGCCTCCCCCCCTGTTCCCCGTCCTCTTTTGGACCTTGGGCAATTAGCCCCGGGGTGAGGTCCCCTACAAATTGGACATTCATGTCGAAACCTACACACAGGGCGTGTGCAGGCCCCTCGGGAACTATATTCCCAGCAAAGCAGGCGGGATTGAACCCCCTGCCCCGCCGTCCCACGGGGAGATGCAGTAAGCTGCTGCTTGGCCAAAATATGACCACTATCTGCCCGTTCTCCGACCCCTGGCCTTGCCGGGGTCATGAACTGTAGCCACAGATCATTATCCTTCAAGTCCCAGCGGAGGGAGTGGTCAAACGCGTCCCGCATACGAAATGATTCATCATAAGCAAGCCACGCCCCCCCTCGTACTCTGTGTATGCTCTATAGAGCATATCCAGATATTTCGTCAAGATACAACCTTTCTCTGGGAACTTCTGTTGAATCACCCCCATATAAATAAGGTAGCCTGGGAGCCAATTTGCCCAGGTCCGAGCTACCTTCTTCCGCCGCAGCCTCTCCAATTCCTTATCTGTGGCCTTATCCTTGTCTTTCGTCTCTGTCTCACGAAAGAGTAGAGAAAAGACATCTACAAACTCCCCCTTCCAGATTTTCTCGCGTGTGGCCGGAAGCAAATGGTATCCCAGCGGGGCAGCAGTGCTGCCTGTTGGAATGGCCGTTGCCTCAACCCCCACATATGGGTCACACACTACACCTCCCGCCGCCATCAACTGAGAGGAAGCCCCAGCCGGCCCCTGCCACACTGCCAAAACCGACTCATTTGCCTGTGACTCCAATTGTGTCTGTGTTACCGCCGTGTGACTTACCGTAGGACCCATTTCCCCTTGACCTACCGTCACCGCCGTGCCGACCACCGCATTGGAAGCCGCCTGCTGGGCTCCAGCCGCTGCAACTGCCGAGCTCCCTGTCTGCCTCAGATTCTGGGTCGTGTGCGCTTGTGTAGTGGACTGCATTGTCCCCACACCCCCAACCTGAGGTACGCCCACCCCTTGAAATGCTGCCGGCCAACCATGGGCACCAGTTCCACGGCGAGGACGGACCCCAAGGTGGAAGTGGACCCGTGTAGGTTGTGGTGGGTGCCTCACCTGGAGTACGCACACTGATGACATTCCCCACCATTGGCACTCCCGCCATGCCTGGCGACGGCGTCTCGACCCCCGCAGAGACACTCGATGCAGCTCCTTGGATCGCCCCTCCGGGTACCACTGACTGTGCCTCTTTCAGATTCGGTTGTTGGGACTGCTGGACCGATTCTCCGACTGCAGTCGCCGCAGTGCCTGATTCAATAATCTGTAAGCGAGCTGAAACAGAAGCCCACAATTGATCCTGCTTCTGTTTCCTCATTAGATGGCGCCCTGTCCCACTACCAGGGCCACCCTGCGTACAGGCAGGCGCAAGTGGGGCTAATCCCCGCTCACCGCCTGCAACCTGGCCAATATAGCCGCAACCTCAGGGCTCTCTTCTTCATCAGACGAAGATTCCCTGTGCGCCCTAGGACGCTTAAACGAAGGCTTTGGCGCCTTCCCCTTGCTTTTGCTGCCTCCAATCCCCTTAGGAGGGGCCATCTTCCCAGTGTGTATCACAAATTACTGAGACAGCCAATAGCCAGGCCACACCCCTATCTCCAACCGTCAGCCACCAATAGTAACCGTATCAGATGCTGTATGGAATTCAAAATCAGGAGGCGGAGCTATAATAACCGCCCTCAGCCCTACCCAGTAGCCACCAGCAGGGCCACTCGGAATGGCTGTTAAATTTAGGGAAGAAGGAGCAATAGCCACCTATCGCCTCACAGGCTCCTCTAAACTGGCAATCCGTACCCAATCCCCACCACGCTAAGGACTGGGAGAGAGAGGGGGGGAAAGGGGGGGTACAATATCTACTCGTTCCCCTGTAATCCACCCGTGATCAAACCCCCTACTGTAATAGCAGAATGGAGGGAGGGCCCAACTCCCCAATCCCTCCTTTACAAATGAGGTTGCTCGCGTCCACAGACTGCAGCCCTGCCGCCCCTGCTCCTAAGAGCCCCGACCAGGCGCTCCTTTCCAGCCCCAATGTGCCTCTCAGCACCCCTGCAGCACCGCCAGCAACCCCCCCCCCAGTCAAGCGGAGCCTCACTGCCCGGGATCCGCGGGAGTCAGCCAACCCCTGGCTCCTCGCCCAGGCAGCGCCACCTCAGCCACCAGCCCTTGCCAAAACTGCCCGGCGTCCAGCCCCCAGTGGCCTCCAATCCGCCGCCTCGCCCACTATACGGCCCTGCTACTACCGCCGCCCCCCACAGGAAGGCCAGCCGGCCCTTCCCCCAAACCTGCGGCCTCGCGGCCAAACCATCGCCCGCTGAGCCGCTCCGCGCCGTGAGGACGGGCCGCGCCTATTCTTCCTCGCCCGCCGTCTTCCTCCTGGCGAAGATTGAGGTGGGGGGGAGGGCCAGCCGGCCCAGCCCCGTCAGCCCGGAGGGCAAAGCGCCCTCAAGTTCCCTCGCTTCTCCGCTGCTCCACAAGCGCTGCTGCCGAGGCTGCTGCTGCTACAAGCCAGCCTCGCCGTCCGCCAGCCACGCAAACAAGACAAAGGAGGGGAGGAGTTCCGGCCTTATAAAGGCTCCCCTTCCTCCTCCCCCTCCTTTTGGCGCCAATTCCTGGAGGCCGCCAATAGCGCGCCTCCACACCTCGTCTCTTTCCCTGCGCCCGCCGCAACCACCCCACCACACCCAAGCTGCGCCAGGAGTGGGATAGGGCCAATGTTGGTGTGGATGTATTTTGGTAGGCCCAGTTTCTGAAGGTTTTCTGTATAGTTTTTTGATGTGATGCCGGTGACTGAGGTGACTAACGGAATAATCGTGACCTTTTCCTGTTGCCATAGTTCTTTGACTTCCATGGCCAGTGGTGTATATTCGTCTCTCTTTTCTTCTTCCTTTTCAACAACATTTTTGTCATTCGGACCACATTTTTGTCATTCGGACCACGTTTTTGTCATTCGGTTATTCTTATTCTTATTCTTATTCTTCTTATTATCCAGCATGACGCTTCTTATGTTCTTATGAACACTCAAGAAATTAGAAACAACAGAATAGGCACTCTTTTAATGGGTCATTTTCAAGAATATGCACACACATCTAAACGTCTTGTCTTTTTAGTCACTGAAAGCTCCATGTGCCTAATAACAGATTTTTGCACTAGAGGGAGAATTTTGGATATTCCAGCTAAAACGTTTGTTACTTCTTGGTCTAAATGAAGATATAGATGACTTACCTCTGTTGCTGTAAATAAGTGCTTGGAGAATATAGATACAGTATGGAATATGTCCATGCAATTTAAATGTATACAATGTTTTTTTTCCTGTTATTTGCACGAGCAAACTGTTATCTGAGAAAACATTGGATTCTATACTTGTAAGCAGTGTGTCACTCAAGAATTCACTTCCTAACAATATACAACTCTGTCTCTTTAATTAGCATGCATTGTTTAAGTGTCAGCTGAAGTTCATTGGCAGCAATATAAGGAACATTCTTTCATGCAGCTGACCTGATGGTGTATGACTGATAACGACCACCTTAATAAGATAGATTACTTTGTTAGTAGCATTGGCATTTTATACAGCATTCATTTTAAACATCTGTTTGTTTTTTCTAAGACCTTGCAGCGATATTTTGGATGTTATGATTTCTTGTAATAACATTTGTTTGTTTGTTTTAAAAAGGTTTTATTCAGGTTTATAATATGAGTTTTTAATGTTATCTATGTGTGTACTTTTGCTTCTTTTTAAGAACATAAGAAGAGCTATGCTGGATGAGACCAAAGGTCCATCTAGTCCAGCATTCTGTTCACAAGGTGGCCAAACAGCTATCAACAGGAAATCCATAAGCAGGACATGGTGCAATAATACCCTCACACCCATGTTCCCCAGCAACTGGTGTACATAGGCTTACTACCTCTGATACTGGAGGTAGCACATAGCCATCAGAACTAGTAGGCAGGCATCTGTTTCACCCCACTTTTTTAGCCATTCAAATTGGTGACTGTGATGATCCTGCTCCCAGGTTATACCTTTTCCGGCTTCCACCTGTTGAAACTGAAACACCCCCCTCAGGCTGTCTGCCTCCACTTTAGTCAGTTATCCTTACTGACACACAAAGTTTCAGTCCTTTTACTCTAGGTCAAAGAAGACACCTGAAATGATTAATTGGTTTTCTCTACCCAATACAGGAGAGATGTAGCAAGGAAATAATATTTTATTTTTACTTTGTAGCATAATAAGACAAACCTACATACGGGATTTTGAATTTATAATAACATTTCATTAGCCCTAACGCACCTGGGTCACATTTAACAAAACAAGCACATACATTTACAATAATAGGCATATGTTACAATGGCCATCATATGTCTTGTGGTAGCAAATTCCATAGTTTAACTATGCACTGTGTGAAGAAGTACTTCTTTTTATTTGCTTGGAAGCCAATCAGCTTCATGGTATGAGCTTGGGTTCAAGTATTATGAGTGATGGAGAAAAATGGCTCCCCATCCACAATCTGCACACCATGTATAATTTGTACACTTCTATCAGGTCTCCTCATATTCACCTTTTTTCCAAGCTAAATAATCCCAGCAATTGTAAGTTTTCCTCATAAGGGAGTTGCTCCAGCCCCTTCATCATTTTAGTTGCCCTTTTCTATACTTCTTCCTACTCTAATAATATAAATGGCCAGAACTGTACACTGTATTCCATATGTGGTCACACCATAGATTTGAATAAGGGCAGTATGATATTGACAGTTTTATTCTCAATTCCTTTCCTGATTATTTCTAACATTGGGCAAAAGGTGGATATAAATAAACTAATAATAATAATAATAATAATAATAATAATAATAATTAACAGCATATGATGAGGGTTTTTGTGTTTTTGTGTTGTTGTTGTGCTTTGACCCAGAAGGATATTGTAATTTTAACTTGTTTTTATAATTTATGCTTTTAAATTTTGTATATCGGTGTTTTAATTGTTCAATGTTTTTAATTTTGTAAACCGCCCAGAGAGCTTCGGCTATGGGGCGGTATATAAATGGAATAAAATAAATAAATAAATAACATGGATCTTGCCTTTTTTGCAGATGCTGCACATTGGGTTGACATTTTCATTGAGCTATCCACGATAAACCCAAGATCTCTTGCCTGTTCAGTCACTAGCTCAGATCCCATCTGCTTATACATGCAGGTGGGATTTTTTTTTGCCCCAACCTGCATTTTTTTTAAAAAAAAATACTGTTTTTTAAAACTTTTTAATTCTTTTATATCATTTACAGTTATATTAATTGAAATTTATTGAAATGAATGGGTAAAGTTATTTTCTTTGTTGAATTACTATCTTCTCCAGATTGTCCCTGATGAAGGAGCCTCAGTCTCTGAAACAAATTGGTCTTCAATAAACATGTTTAACTTTGATTCTCTAGACACCTCTGAGAACATGCTCTCATTGTCCTTTCTGTTCAAACTGCCTCCCTTCTGGTTCTTCAGTAATATTTTCAAACCTTCCACCTTTCAGAAAATATACCCACAACTGTGAATGCCCCCCCAAATAAAAAAAATGGGGAAAAAAATCACAATTATTTTCAGCAACCTGAACTTGATTTACCCCCATCACCCCCACCATGACATTCAAAGAATATATTAATGGATTCATGCTGGTGAGTGACTAACATTCACATCATGTCGAGTTTTGTTTCTGATCTTTTGAATTTCTGTCTGGGGAGAGTATTAGAAAAAGCATGTCCACAGTTGTAAGAACTCATGTAGAGAGACGTAGCAATGGTGTGTCAGTATGTGATAATGTTTGTAGTTATACCTCTCTTCTGATGGCAAGTGTATCCATTCATATCTGACATTCATATCTTTGTTCATTGTGTTCTTGAAATAAAGGATTTTGTTTTATCAATCCTTGACTCCTTCGTAGATTTATTATATAAAGTCGCCGCAGAAAACATTAAAAAGTCAATGGCCTATCACATGCCAGCAAATGTGTGGATTTCCATATTTAAGTCAGAATTGTCCTGCCAGGTTCTTTTAACACCAGAGGATGAAGGGCATATTAAGATTCCATTCCTCAAGCACTTACTCTGAAGTAATCCATGTGAAATCAATTGGTGTGCTCCAGACAGAGTCACATCAGGGTAATGTCCCATGGTTTGTGGCAAATGGAACATTCACTGCAGTGATTTTAATTTTTTACCTCAGTCCATACACAGCATTTTTGCAGTTCACTTCTTTTGTAAGTCTTTTTTTTATGGGGAAGTGAAAACTCACCAATTTTTATTTATCACGATTCAAAATGCAGCTCGGGGCAATCTAAATCTAAAATAAATTAGGTGGCCATGGCACATTAAAGCTAGAAAGTATATAAATAAGGTGTGAACCTCTCCACTCCCCCACTTCCTGCCCAAGTTGAATTAAGACAAAGCTGCAATTTGCATAGAGTTGCATATAAGTTTCCTAAGATTTCTTTTAATGATTATACGAAGCAGCTATCATGAGTGGAGGGCTGGGAAGAGAGGGTGTTTTACATGTTTTCTATTTTAACCACTTTGCTGCTTCCTTGTTAGAACTTGTCCAGAACCAGAAATGAAGGAGATGTCCCCAGAGGAAGATCCCACCACTACCAAAAGCACATACAAAGACCAAAGGAAGCTGGCAGCCCCAGCCAAATATCCCCATGATTACCACCCTGGAAGATGCTATGTCCAGGAAATCTACAACATTGGGGAACCCAACACATCCCAACTGAAAATAGAGGTCCAGATCCTCCACAATCACTTCTGAGATCCTGAGAGTACAAACAACAGTAATTTCAAGCCAGTGACCAGACCAGAGCTTGCACTGCACATCTGGGAGCATGAGGCCTTCCATCTCTGAGCTCTAATGGGAGGAAAAACTGTGACCCAAAGTAAACTTGAGATCAGGACTCCACTGATGCTGTAAGAATGGGTGAGCAAGAGGGGCAGTGCCCTACGATAGTGCAGTATGTGGCCTCCAGGGTTACTAGAGATGACTGTTGCTGGGAAATCCATTCCGTCCAAGCCAGACAGATTTCTGCAGCATGTCTGATCCAGTTAGCAGGGACTGACTTAATCAGATTCCCCAGCCCATGGGCTCCACCATTTGAGCAAATTGTAATTTGTACAACTTTTTTTTTGGTGGGTCTTGAAATATGCACAACTATTGGTGCAATTTTAAAAATATTTTTATTGCTGCTCTTGCACAACTGCACATCACCACAAGGCCACCTTTTTGTCTGCTATGTGGCCCTGCAGGCATGTCCCCTCTTGTCAATATCCTTGTCAGTTCCATCCTCTCCATATTACTCTGTTTAGCCCTGCAGAAACATATTTCGGCCAGATCTACACCAAGCAGGATATGACACTCTGAAAGCAGTTTGAAAACAGTATGTGGAATGTGTCCTCGGCCCCAACAGTTGTCAATACCCTTATAAACCATTACAAAGCAATAGTGTAGATCCTGCCTCCATTCTTGTAAAAAAAAGAAAAAAAGAAAAAAACTTGTCTATTCCCAACCTCCACCCTGCTCCCTTTGCACTTGGGCAAGTGTGCAATGACTATGGGACATCCCCAATGTTAATTCAAGACTTCAAACCCTGAAGAACAGGTTGCAAAGTGAGCAATCTACTACCCTTTTCTTGAACTGACAGTGGGTAATTTGGCATGTCAATAGCAAGTGAGCTCAAATTAGCAATTGACAGCTTGGGAAAAAAGGGAGCAGATTACCCACTTAACAAAAGCCATTTCTACACCAGGCTTTTTGCCTGGAATCGCCCCTGGCTAGTCCCTGTGCATTGACATGATGCACAGGGACTCCTGGGGCGGGAGGGGGGATGGCCATGGGTATTCCCCGGGATAACAGATCCCTGGGGAAACCCGATTTTTCCCCAGTCCCAGGAAGTTTCCGGGACCATGGGAGATGTGGCTGCTCATCCCGGATGCTGCTGCACTTTCTCACAAGTAAGCATGGCATCACGGGAGGGGGTGGCACCAGTTTACCCTCCCCAGGAGGGCAGGTGGGGAGCCGATAGAACTCTTTAAAAAAAAAAAAAAAAAAACTTACTTTCTGTGCACAAGCACTTGTGCACGAAACTCTGCCCGGGGTGGGGAACAAAATGGTGGGTGTGATGTGCAACAGCCTGGGAGGAAGCCGGGTCATTGCATTTTTGTTTGGATTACAGTGACGAGCCTGGAAGCAGGTACTCCCAGGCTCTTCCCCCCTCCCTCTTCCCCCATACAGTTTAGAATCCTAGGTGATCCCCAGGATTTGAAATGTTGAACTGACCCTTGGGGATCCCCCCTTCCATTGCACTTCCATTCCAGCACTGGTGAATTAGGGTTACTTACCACCACTTTTTCCTGACAGGCTCCTCATTTTTACCAGCTACATGGTAAGCAGGTACATCATAGTCCTCTCCCTACAGGGATTAACTGTACCTATTGAATTTGGCTGGTGGAGATGGGTGAGAATTTAATTTCAGTTCTTTTTAAATAAGAAATTACCAAAATTCACTAAGTTCTTTATTTTGGGGAGAGAAAGAGCCAGTGATTTAAAAATAATGACCGTAGGGAAAATCAAACAGATTTGCCTATACCTATCTTTGCACCTGGAATAATGTTTAAAGGTCACTATTGAGTGTGCTGGTCAGCATGTGTGTCGTATGTTTATGTCCAGAGTAGATCACCCAGCCCAGGTGAAAAAAGCCCATGTTTCTCTCATTTAGACCAACACACATATAGTCATGTGGAGGTCTCATAGTTTAGTTGTAGAGGAAATGCTTCAAATGTGGAAGGTCCCAGGGTCAGTTTCTGGATCTCCAGCAACAGAGCCCCACATAAAAGACCTTTGCCACAGATCTTGGAGCATAGATAGTATTAGGCTAACTGGTTTATTTATTTATTATTGCATTTATATCCCACCTTTTTTCCTCCAAGGAATCCAAGGTGGCATACATAATCCTTCTCCTCTCCATTTTATCCTCACAACAATCACCCTGTGAGGTAGGTTGGGCTGAGAGTCTGTGGCTGGCCCAAAATCACCCAGTGAGCTTCCATGATCAGGTGGGAACTGGAACCCAGTTCTCCTGACTCCTAATCCAGCACTCTAGTCACTACAACCCACTGGCTCTCTGATCTGGTTCAATGGTTTGACTTGATATAAAGGAGGGATGAAAAACTAGTGGCTCTCCACTTGCTTTACCCTACAACTCCCATCATCCCATCCCATTGGCTATGCTGGATAGAGCTGATGGATGCTATAGGCCAAAATACCTGGAGGCCCACAACTTACACAACACTGGCATAAAGCAAAGTCATGCACTCTCTTTCTCACTGACCCCATGTTCCTGTATCAGTGGTTAAGGCTATGTCTACACCAGCCAGTTATCCCAGGGTTGGCTCAAGATCATCCCTGTGCATACAAATTATGCACAAGTGATCCCAAGGTCAACCATGGATGAGCTTTCAGTTGCCCCGGGATAATGAAAACTGGAATTCTCACGGTTTTTCCCATGGTCCGGAGGGAGAGGCGGGTTAATAATAATAAAAATAATAATAATAATAATAACCCCGTGGGCAGTGTGGCACTTGCTCCTGGGGTTGTAGGGCTGATAACAGGGCTCATCAAATGGTCATGGAGCTCTGTGGGGGGAGTCCGTGCCCATCGGGGTGAGGGGGGAGTATTTTCACCATCCCGGGGTTGGCTCTTGGCGGTTTTCGATGCAGTTTCCAGGGTGGTTTTTTTAAACTTGCTTTTGGTGCAGGATCGCACCAGCACTATTGTGCAAACATCTCCTATTAAAAAAAGCCACACTGGAACATCCCTCTTCACTTCTGGAATGATACACTGACATTTGGACCCTGGGGGACAATCCCTGAACCTGAAAAGCCTGAGAACCCCCATCCCAGAAGGCCTGCAGGTGTAGATGATCCCTAAGACTGCAGTCCTATAGAGTGTACTTAGCTGGGAGTAAACTCCATTGAATTGAATAGAACTTACTTCTGAGTAGGCATGCATAGAATTGTACAGTTAATAATTTTTAATTATACGAAAAAGTATACACCCACACTAGAAGTACGTTCAGTAAAAGAACACAAGATTTTAAAAAAATAAACCTGGTAATTATGCAAATATCTGTGAAAGCTGAACTGTTAACTTCTCTGATGTTTGATCAGATAGTTTACTTTCTTTGTAGACTTCCAGGGACTGTAGAAAAACAAACTAAGAACTATATACCAAAAAAAAAAGTGTGTTTGTTCCCTTCATTTTTGTTGTTGTTGGGTTTTTTTTTACATTGCAGTTGGAAAAGTTGTTAATAAAAGGATACTAAAAGTTGGTTTAACTCCTCCATCATTCAACATGACCTTACATGGCTATCTGTATTAAATAGAAGTGCCCTCTTCCAGGGCATTGCTTCAGAAAGCTGCATAGATGAATGTCATCTTGGAGGTCAACGTCAGTTGGCAAGAGCTGCCGGTGCTTTTCCAAGCATGTAGGCGGAACGCTGAAGATGGTGTGAAGCTTCTAGATCAAGTCAGATTCTTCTCTCTGTTCCTCTTATGTAATATTTACTATTAATAGTAAGTACAAATGTTGAAGTTCCTTTTTAAATGACTTTCTACTGCCCTCAACTGAAAACTAGAGAGAAATGCAATAAGCTGTTTATTTATACTCTTCGGCTGCAATCCTGTGTTCCTTGGGAGAGTGTCCCAGTGGCATGATGGGATTCATTGGATTGTCCCTCACAAAGGTGTAGGTTCAACCATAGACTCCTCCTCCCCCCTGCTTACCTACTGCAGAAAGATCCACAATAGTTCTTTTCTGATGTTGGAACTCTGCTAACGCAAAGGGCCCAAAGGATCTATGCCAGAGGTGTGTCAAGGGGTGTGCCAGGAGGGGTTGTTGCTCCACAGGATCCACAGTTCTCCTGACCCCCAAACTGGCTAATAATCTATGTTAACCCTGGAGTTAACATATATCAGTTCTCTCCCTTTGGCTTCAATGCGCGGGGGTGGGGGGGTGGGGATTCAAAAACAGACAGAAAGATCTTAGGTAGTGAAAAGAAAAGGCAGAAATGCTGTCTCTCCCTTCTTCCAAATAGCCAGGCTCACATCAGCAGGGCTTTGGATTTGTCTGAGATGTTCACATTGGAGTTCTCTACAATGACAGGCAGGATAGCCCAGCCCATTGACAAGGCTCCCACAATGAGTAGTAAGTCCATTGTTTGGGGAGGACAACCTGGAAACTTGTGAAAAGGAAATCTGCAATGGATTCTATTGCAAAGGCTACCACCATACTGAAATTTTAAATGTGAGCTGATTCATTTATGCGAAGAAATAGAGATCTACATACATCAGGAGTAGTGCTAAAACAGATCATCTATCCATCTATCTATCTACGATCCTTTCTAGGCTGCCTTTAAAAAGGGAAAGCTCTCAAGTCTGCATACAAGATAAAAACCGTATAAACTGGATACAATACAAATCCATAAAACATATTCAATATAAATCCATAAAACCTATTTAATCTAAATCCATCAACAAAAAATTACCAATGAAAATAAATTAAAATAAAATTTATCAATAAAGGGGAATCATCAGAGGAATTTTGCAGGAAGCCTCAAAAGCCTCAGGAAGGGCTCATCTTGACAGCATCAGGTCAGTAGCGTGGCGGCGGTGGCAGGAGGCGGCACCCCCACCCCCGCATTGGTGCTCCTTCCGACCATCTACAGTGGAAGGAGCGTAATTGCGGACTTTCCTAAAGGCACCACCACCGCCACAGCCTTGCCCACCCACCCAAGCTGCAGTTCAGGGGCACCTGAGAGCACCTGTCCCGCTCTTCCAAGGTAGGTTTGGTTTTTTTATTGGCCCACGTTTTGTTCTTTTTGTACTTTTTTTAAAAAGCTGTAAATGCAAAGAATAGCATTTACAGCTAAATGTGGGGGGGGGGGATGGAAGGGGGGAAGAACAGGGTGTTCCCTCCCTCTCAGGCTATTCATCCCCCAGCTTTATTTTTTTAAAAAAAAGGTCTGCAGAAGCACAGGTGGTCCAGCAACCTTTTGGCTCGCTGGTCCACCCCCTTCCCTGCCCAACTGATGGGGACCAATCAGTGGTCGCCATGGGCTGTGCATGCCTCACAGCAGCTCCGGAGTGAGAGCGACAGATGGCAGATGCTAACATTGCCTCGCTCCAAGCTAAAAAGGTCGGGGTAAGTGCCTGACTTTTTTAAAGCGGAGCTTTGGGGCTTTGTTTTTAGATGGATTCGGGATGGCTGCAGCATCATGTAGATTAGCTGCTGCCACTCTGAAGCCGCTGCAGGCAAACCTCTCATCTAGATGTGCCCTAAAACTCAGTAAGACATTCCTAAGTCATTGTGCCCAGGAGTGACAGTAAGGCACTGGGCATTGCTGGGCCTAACACCTTTAGAAAATCCTTACCATGGAAAAGCTGCAAAGCTGTCTGCTGAATATTGCTAGCTATGGGGGCCAAGCATATAAAACTGTTGAACTAAACAAAGATTGCCTGCAGTCTATTTTTAAACATTATTGGGGGGGGGGAAGATATTGTTTGGTTTTACTGGTGATAGCAAAAGTATGAATTTGACCTTTACAGATGATTCTGCGAAGGAATTTTTAGGTATTCCCAATTTGATTATCATTGTGTGTGTGTGTGTGTGTGTGTGTGTGACTGTGTTTAAGAAAATATATAGTTTCAGGTTTTATGCATATATTAATACTCAGCTTGAGGATATTTTTCAGTGAAGGAGATATTTGTAGTTATTAAATAATAAATAAAGTCTTGTTACAAATATTAGTTTTAGCATTGTGTAAAAACAAATACCATTTAATGTATGAGTGTAGTGCTAAGACATAGGACTATGATTAGGGATGTATGAGAAATCTGAAACTTGGATCCAATCTGTGGTCAAAGTCCGTACATTTCTCAGCTTGCAATGTGATTCGTGGATCAAAAAACAACATTTGAAAAATGTGCTTGAAAAAATGCATACTTTTGAACAATGCACACAAATACACTTTAATCAATGGGAGAAGAATGTGTACGTTAGAAGATACACACAACTGACGTGTACATTTGGGAAGAGACAAAAAATAGGCACAGATTTTCATGTGAAAAGAAAAAAAAATGAAGCAATCTAATACAGACTCAAGTTGAATTCAGAAGACTTTGGTAACCTCACGTTCTACTGATATGCACCACACTAACTATGATATGAAATTAGTCCGAAGCATTAAGCTAGGTTTTTCACTAATAATCACACCCTACAAGTCATGAAGTTTTGCCATAGAATGGGTCAGAACTCAAGCCCTATTTGGAAAAAAACAAATCACATGAACAGGCATTGCATGGAATAGGAGAGTGGAGCTTCAACTACCGCCTGTGCCTCCACCAGCCTTACTCTGGCCATCCAATGTGGGTGACACACCAACAACGGAGCATGTTTTATGTTCATAGGCTCTCCTCATGGAATCCTGCACAGTCTGCTCTTCCGCTCCATGCAATTGTTGTCGACTTGATTTGTGAGAATGAAGAGGGCTTCAGTGAAAAAAAAATCTTTTGCATGGGACTCACCATGCCTGCACATTGCACAACCTGTGATCCACTGAGCTGGACACAACCCACATGCATCATAGCATTGTTTACCAACGGCTTGCTCTTTTCTTTTCTTTTTTTATTTCCAGGCAGGTAACAAGAACAGGAGGAATGAATAACAAATGGCTGGTGGCCTACCAATATATGGGTGGTGGACTGTGACTGGGCTGGTTGTGCAGCCAGCCAAGTTGTGCAGGCCTGATCTGGATTCAACCTTCCAGCTATTTCCATTTGACAGGTTCCTCCATTTCAAGGACCTCAATTACATAGCTAAGAACAACCTGTGCCTTAGAGCTGGTTTACTTGGCTTTCATGTATATGCTTGACATATAGCAGGGCAGGGGGCATATACACAAGGCATTATGGATGTGTGAGACATTCATTTCAGGATTTACCCAGTATTTATTTATTTATTTGTTCATTTATTACACTTCTATACCATCCAATAGCTGAAGATTACACCTCCCAGACTGAACGCAGCCTTGAACACAATCTGAGGTCAATGTCCATACATTTCCAAGCTTGCGATGTGATTTGCAGACAAAAAAAAGAAAAAGAAAAATGTGCATGAAAAATGTGTGCTTTAAAAAAATGTGAAGCTTTAATCAATGGGAGAAGAATGGATACACTTCAAAGATGCATAATATACACTGATTTCCGTGTAGAAAGAACAACAACAAAAATTCTCATCTCATACAGACAAGAGTCAGAATGAGGTTTGAGGGGAATTTGGAGAACTTCTACAAGATGGAGTTTTGCTTGTGTGCACATGCTGTCAAGTCATGGACTTGAGCCATTTACCACCATGCATTGGACATTTAGGGTAAATACTATTTGTGTTAAAATATGCTGGTATTTTTTAGAATGTTTGCCTTACGCCTTTTCACTTCAGTCCTGCCCAACAGTGGAATGGGCCCCCTGAGAGCTTTTGTGGAATTGTGTTTGGCAATTATACCCATGATAGAAATAATATCACTTCCAAAGAGAGGGACATAGGATAAATAGAACAACCACCCCATCATTGGAAGGGATGGATAGAATATCACTCCTCCCTCACTTCTGCCATTTAGATACATTGGGGGCTCCAACATCAGAGGAGTCTGATTCTTCAGGAAGGATTGCCCTGCCCATGACCCAGTCATGGCCATTTGAACAAACCATCCACTGAGAAGGGCATTCAAGATGAAGAGAAAATTCATGCCTCTTCTAACATTGGTGTGAGTCCTATATTGATTGTGTTCTTTTCTTCCCTTTGGATGCAGAGGAAATGTGACATTCCCTGAATCTTGCAAATACCTGATGAAGCTGATGGGATTAAACCGTAGCCAGACATGCTGAGCTGCAGGCCATAGGTGTACCATCAAAGCTGACACTGCAGGATTACCTCTGTGGAAAACTCAAATTCTGAACTTAGGCTGAACTTTTAGCTGAGCTAAATGTGAAGTCTAATTGGAAATGAAATTATCATTTTAACAACTGGAGTGCCTGAAGGCTTTTCTCTTTGTGCATGTATTCTGGTTAATGAGGTGTATAAAATATCAGAATTCAGGTACATACCAAGAAATGTTGCTTTGCATCTCTATTGGCCTGCTAAGTAAGTATATAAATATGCATTAGTAAAATAAAATAACAGGCACATATGCCTAGTTCAGAGGAAAGATGGAACAAATTAAAAGCACCCCCCCAACACTCACACAACATGAGAAATTGAACAATTATGCCCCAAGTGACCAGCATGGTAAAACTTGACTGAACAATAAAGTTGTAAAAATTACAGAGACCTCTGTAGCCAGCACTCTAAGCAAGTGGTGAGTCAGAACTAAGGCTGAGCCAAGCAGAAAGATGGTTATTATTATTATTATTATTATTATTATTATTATTATTATTATTATTATTTTAAAAGAAGCTGTCACCATAATTTTACTTGTCCCCACAGAAAACAAAAACTACAACTCCTGACGTGCCTTTTGCTGTGGTGCCCGACTTGCCCAATGGGAGTCCTGCTGCTGAAGCTCATGGGATGTGAAGTCTGGCTGAGCTGCTCCACACTACACTGTGCAATTGGTGCTCATAGGTAGCCTGTGAGGGAGCTGGCTGGCTGACTGATGGTTAGTTTGGTTGCCATTGGCAACTGGCCCACAGCTGCAGCCTTCTCCCCTCCTGTTCCCAATGGGGTCTAGCATCTGAGGCAGCTGGCCCCAGGCGCTCTCCCTTCAGGTCCAGGAGGGCAAGCCACTACCAGATAATGGCTGCCAAAGCCTGATAAGTCTTCCCTCCTGCCCGAGGTATGTTGGGAGTTGTAGGCAGAAGCCTAGGTCCCTGAAGAATGTGTTAATCTTTGAACACCATCTGAGGTGTGGTGGGAGAGCGGGCCTTCTTCGTTGTGGCGCCCTGCTTGTGGATTTCTTTTTCCCAGGGAGGCTTACCTAGTGACTGCATTAATGATTTTTAAGTGCCAAGGGAGTTTATTATTATTATTTCCCAAGGCCTTTTATCGTGATGAGATTTTTTTATTCTGCATTTTTTCCTGTCATAACTAAACCACAACATTCCAAGAGAGAATTACTGAATAAAGTTTATGATTTTCATGTAAAAGCCTGACTATACCATTGAGGCAGAAGAGTGAATGGAGGATTGACTGATATAGCTGAGGCTAGAATGGAATGGTGGGCAGGATTAGTGGCAGTTGGAGAAAGTCAGGTAGAAGCAGAACAATGACAGTTAGTGAGAGGTCAGGGAAGTGGGAGCTGAGTTAGTGACTTGGTTTGCACATAGTGACCTGATTTGCTAACCCATACTTTATTTTAAATCAGCCACTCTACATGCCAGTACTACACCTCCCAGCATGCCTTTGGCAGCCTGCAGGTTCTCGCATCCTCTAAAAATCCTCTTGTTGTCGATGCTGCTCCTCGATAGAGCTTCAAGGAGTAGCATCGCCAAGGAGAAGAGGTAAGTGGATATCAGTGGATGCACCCTGCTCTGGCCAATCCTGCTGGGACTGCCTTGGCCTGTGCTTCTCACCCACCAAGTGCTACATCAGTAGCCTATACTGAAGGGCTGGGGCTGGGCCAGGCAGTTCCCCCCCTTTGTTGGGTCTGTTTCTGGGCATGTGTAGAGTGCCTCCCCTTCCTCCCTCCCTCTTAAGAGCAAAAGCTACACACTGGCTTCCCCCAGATTCTGAGAAAACAGTGATATCAGGATGGAGTGCCTTTGAATATGTTTGGCCCCTCAAAATCATGCTGTTGTATCTAGTTACATTTTAAAGCCATGTAGAGGGTGGGAGGAGGCACCACAAATGGATGCAGCCCATTAAGTGGATTGTTTCCTTTTATGTGGAATTGGGTTGACTGCTCAAGACCAACCTTAGGAGTCGGGGTTGTGAAAGACATGCAGCAGCCACCCACCTGTGCACTCACAATGGCCGCCAAAGGCCAGTAAGTCTGGCCTCCCACCCAAGGCATGCTGGGAGTTCCATCCAATGCATGTTGGGAGTTGTAGGTTTAAAATAAGGTTTGTATTAAATTCTTTAAAAATACTTAACCCCCCCCCCCCCCAAATGTGTTTTTAGATTTTTCTGGTGCATTGTACAGCCAGACCTATCACCATGTTACATTCCAAGTTTCTAACTCATCTGGAAGTGGGTAAACATTTCAGGACGTATGTGACACACACATACTTTCCATTTTACAGGTAGAGATAATTGACCACTTCATAGCGACTCAAAAATTGTTAGCTATTTTCACTGACAATACAATACAACCTCAGTACTACAGAGGACATATTTGATCCATGTTATCTGTTAAGTTTTCTACCATGGTGTCAGTTTTGTTTGCAATACATCCCTTTATTGAAGATAGCTACAAAAGCCCTTCAGATTGTTATTAAATCTGACATTTAATAAGCAGGAAATTAAAATTATGAGCCTTGTTGAGGCTATTACAGACACAGCTGCAACTATGAAAAATATGTATCTATAAAGTTTAGCAGGGAAATTACTTAAATTCTTAAATCCAAATGACAGGTTTATAAAAAAGAATCAGATCTTTTTTTAATATACTTGAAATGAGAGATTATGGCCTAAGGCAATTTACGTAGAAAAAAACCCCATTGAAATCAGTTGGATTGATTTTTGGACAAATTCCATATCTAAACAAATTCTGGAGTGGTGAACAATAAAAAATAAAAGGAGTAAAACACAATATTAACAGTTATTTTAAAAACAAAGAATCAATATAAACTAGGGGTGTGCATGCCAAAAAATATTGTCGTTTATCGTTATCGTCATTTTGGACCAAAAAAATTATCATCTTCATTCATATCGTAGGTGAACTATATAATCTTCACGATAATTATCGTGAAAAAATGATATTTTTTGCAGACCTATTTTTAAAGAAAAATGCCTGTAACTTCTGTCACAGGGCTTATGGGGTATGCCTAAGTATGTGTATGAAATTTGAGATCGATCCCTCCAACCCTCGATTTTATATGATTTTTTTAAAAGATCGTTTCCGTTCTGACAGGTCTGAATGAACGCACGTAGCGAGGTGTCATTCTGATCTGTCAGAACTGAAACGATCTTTAATAAATTCATATAAAATTGAGGGTTGGAGGGATCGATCTCAAATTTGTCACATACTTAGGCATACCCCATAAGCACTGTGACAAAGTTTCAAGCCTCTAACTTTTAAAATACAGAAGTTATAGGTATATTTATATGGCAGTCTGATAAAATGATAAAATCGCCCGAAAATTATCATCTCCGATGATTATCGTAGGTTGTTATATCATATCGTCATCATTAAACACATGCACGATAATGACCTTATTGTATCGTTATCGTACATTTTAACAATACAATACACATCCCTAAATAAACCATAGCTGGTCAATCGGGGAAGGATGGTTGAATTTTTTTTCAAAAATGTCTTCAGCAGGAGTCAGTACTAAAACAATGTTGGTGCCTGAATGACACCCAGGCAGGATCTACACTACTACCTTAAAATGATTTATAACAGTAGTGACAACTGTTGGGGCCCAGGATACACTCAATATACAGTTTTCAAAGTGTCATATCCTGCTTGGTGTAGATCTGACCCCAGAAGCAGGGAGTTGCACAGAAGGCGCCACCACACTGAAGGCTCCACTCTGGGTGGATTCCAGTTGGGCCATGCATCACCACCAAGAGCAACTCATCTAATGACTTCAGTGTCCAGGCAAGTTGAAAAGGGAGAAGACACTCTCTCAGGTATCATGGTCCCAAGTTGTTTAGGGCTTTATAAATCAATAACAAAAACTTAAACCTGGTCCAGTCACAAATAGGCAGATTGTGTAGTTCCTACACAACTACAAAGGAATTGTAGGCTGAAAAGGGGTAACTCCAGACAACAGTCACACTTCTGCATATTGCACTAGCTCCATCTTCCAGGCCAGCCCCACATAGAGGGTGTTGCAGTAATCCAGCCTTGAAGTTACTCATGCCTGTACCACTGTGACCAAGCTATCCCTGTCCAGGAGGGGCCGTAGCTGGCATACCATGGCCACTTGAGCTTTCAGTGGCAGTGATGAATCTAGGAGTACCCCCAGACTATGAACCTGATCTTTCAGAGGGAGGGCAATCCCATCCAAAACAGGTAATGTGCCTATCTTTCAGGTTTGGAAAGCACATACCAGCAAGGATTCCGTCTTGCGAGGATCCAGGTTGGCCCTCATTCAACCTATCACTGAGCCTAGGCACTGATTCAGGGCCTGCACAGCCTCACCTGATTCAGATGTCACAAGGACACAGAGGGGTGTGTCCTCAGCTTTCTGATGGCACTGGGCTCCAAATCCCCCAAACGTGCCAAGTTCAGACCACATGATTGAAATTCTGCACAATTCTGCACATAGGCAGATTAAATGCCACCGAAGTCAATGAGGTTTTAAACCAGCCTGGCCCACGACATTTTGCTACAGGAAGCAAAGGGCAAGATGGCACCCCACTGTCATTCTGCCTATCTACAAAAACAGGCTGGACTGGCACTGAATCTCACTTCAAACCTGGCAATGGAGCTGCAACTTCCACTGCACCTGAGGGCAGCAAGCTAGTTAGAGGGCACAGGGTAAGTTGCATGGCATGCAGCTCTGCCCTCCAACATCCTGCCGCTACTGCTCTTCCTAGCATCTGTCACCTGAGGCAGGCGACCACCTCTCTTTTTGCCTAATGGTGGGGTGAGCCCTGTGCTTAAGCAGCCAACTGTGTGTGGAGTTGCAATCTGAAAACATAATGGTCAGGTAAATTATCTTTTTTTGCTATCTCTTGACATGAACCTCAATGGTGATTTGTCACTGTGCTAACATTTGCTCTTTGCATATGCATTCCTTCATTTTATGATCTGGGGATATGAGTTTTGTTTATGGCAGTTCAGGGATCCAATTCTTATGGCCTTTGGATAATCAGCCACTGTACAAAATAGACTGTGGAGCATCTGCCTGAAGGTGTGAACTATATTTACTACTCCACAAAATTAAGCTGTCAATGAATGTGGGTCAGGACTTCAGCAAGTGCCCATTCCACATTACAGGAACATATTACATCACAGCTTCAGGGGCTGCTGTGCTTTTTTTTCTGTAGCTTTCCGGGAACAATTTAGGAGGTTGTTTTTGACCTTTAAAGCCCTGAATACTTTGGCCCTTGCATACAAATGAGACAGCTGGAAATTCTGTCATTTGAACAATTTCTGGAAGGGTAGCAGGTTAGTCCGTTGCAGTAAAAAAAAGAAGAAGAAGAAAGAAACAGAGAATTTTGTGGCACCTTAAAGACTGACAAATTTATCCTGGCATAAACTTTTCTGGACACTGTCTACTTGCATCTAATGAAATGGACAGTGTTCATGAAGGCTTATGCCAGAATAAATTTGTTAGTCCTTAAGGTGCCACAAAACTCTCTGTCATTGGAGTACACATCTTTATGACCAGGATATATGATTACCTATCTTCAGAAGTTAAGCCACAATTGTGAATCTCTCTCTTCTTAGGTCCAGTGTGCAATGCACCCTAGTGTGTAGGTTCTACTGCGCATAGACTCTTCTATATGATCTGAAGTCAATGAGCTTCATATGTGAGTATGCCTTGCTTACGCACTCACACTGATGCAACGAAAAGGCAGGCAAGTCATGTGGGAAGGACTTATACCCCCCTGACTCACACTAAATGTTCTACACATGTTGTTCAAGGTAGAGCAGTGTGAACTGGTCCTATAGAAAGTGTTAAGACCCATGTATTTTGATTTTACTCACCCATTCAAATATATGTTGGTGCATATCCACCACTTAGAAGATGGATCACTCCCCAAACTGGTCATTTCCAATTTCACAAGTTGTTCCACAGATGTGCTCCCCCCAAACATATCCATATGATTGCATATTTATCTATATTATTTTGGTTGTGCTATATCCTATCTTATTATAAGATTGTATTTTAACTGATGTGTTGTTGGCCACTTTGATTACCCCAGTAATGAATGGAAAGAGGGAATATTCCTTATTAACAAATACATTTAAAATACATTCCCTTCGCCTGTGCTCTCAACTGCATGATGGTGCATCCATAAGGTGCAATTTTGCACTGCAGGGACACCTGTGAATACCATTACCATGTGGCATGGCCTATCACGTGGGCCTTACTCATCCGATCCTTTCTCATTCATGCCCAGCATGGTTCTGAATGCACGTGAAAGACCGAGAGGATCATTCCCACTCACCTAATTGCCAAATAGCTTGCTGCATAAGATTGCACTGCATGGAAGAGGCTTATACATTATGGAAGCCTGTGTGAAAGGGACTCAAAAGCATGAAAGCTTCTGCGTGTGAAACAACAGTGGAGTTCACAGGACTTCCCTCACAGGTTGGAAGCCTGTAAGACATCCTGGGGATGGTGCTGGCTAACCATACCATCCCGCTGTGTGTGCCGCAGAACCCCCTTCAGCCACACATTCAGCAGCCTTTTGAAGATGTTCTACTGAGGGCATGAGAAGGAGTTGTATAAACAAACCCTCTTTACTACCTGAAACAAACAAACAAGCAACAACAACAACAACAACAACAACCCCATTCATTATTACCCTTTCTCATTCTGTGGTGCCATATTCAAAGATTAGGTGCTATCCACCTCCCATTGCCGTCACAGACAAAGGATCTCTGCTCTCTCGTTTGATTGGATTCTCCCTTTCCTTGCCCCTTCTGCCTCCTCTGGAATTCCTTTTGCATTCACCTCCACCTGCTCCTTCCTCCCCATTGGAAATGTCCTCTCCACGGCCACTACTACACTTTCTCCCTGCCGCTGTTGCCACTGCGTTCACCTCATCCGCCTCCTTCCTCTCTCCCCTGAAATGTGCTTCCTGCCACCGCCACAACCCTTTTCTCCCAACTCCATCACTGTGCTCACTACCACCTCCTCCTTCCTCTCCCATCCAAAATGTCCTTTCTGCTGTCACACTTTCCTGCCACCACACCTACCATGCTCTCGGCCATCATTGCTACCACTGTGGAGAAAAGCAGAAGTGATAGGAGGGGGTTATGAGGGGTCTGGAGTGCCCTCTAGTGCCGACCCCTACACTAGAGGTTGCTTACACTAGGGCAACACAATTCATGTTAGTGTTAGTGTCATATTGGATAGTGAAACTACTCAGAATAGTTACCATATTTGGGGAACATCTACCATATTTTGAATTATAGCTAGTTTTAAAGTAACCCAACATAGCCAACACACACTTTAGAAGCCACACCTTATTCCACTCCAAGAGGGGTCACCTTTTTGCAGGAATCTCACTCTGCATTGTATTTAGCATGGTGATGAATCCAGCTCAGATCCTGAACTAAACTAGTCCCAGGATAATAGGACACTTTGCCCAAAGCAAGCCTGCATCCTTTGATATTGCTCCTTCCATCCATCATGAACATGTATGCAAGGTCAATAATTATTGACGTTGTTGAAATTGCTGTATGTACAAATGATTAAAGAACTTATCTTGTCAATAACATAATTCTTCTTTGCTTTTATTATACCTTTACAATCAAGATCAGAATACGAATTACCCAGGCCAATAGTTTAGATCTAAAATTTATAAAGTGTATGGATTGATCGCGGGGGGGCAGGATAATACATTATGCATTTCCCCCCCATCTGAGCTGCCTCATCACTTCATTTTAATAATGCCGTAGCAGGCAATCAATGTGTTGTCTCCATGTAAATGGATATAAAATGTATCCCACCTCCAAAACGTGTGCATAAGGCTTTATGGGCTTGGATTTATTGTGAAAATTGCAGTCCAAGTATTGATGTTCCTATCAGTTCTGGGGCTTGGCCTATTATTAATAGCTTGTTTCCTTCCTTTCAAATGGAAGCAATCAAGTTCCAAGCTAATTAGGTATGGGAAAGTCATGCATTACATTTTCAAGCAAAGAGAAATTTGGCTTAGAAGTAAATTACGTTTTTTTCCCTTTCTTTTTTTTTTTAAAATGAACTACATGAATGCAATTTCTTGTGTCATTTATGGAGACTGTGTTTTTTTGTGCTTATATAGTGGTGGTTTGTTTTTAATCAACATAATGCCATAGTGACCAATATTTCTCACCACTAAGGACTTCTTGATAAAACTGTTTTTGTTTAGTTTTTTTTCCTGGAAAGTTACTGAGTGTAACTGCACATTAGGAGTTGTTATGTTCTCGAACGTTAGTTCCCAGTTTGGAATACATCCAATTTAGTACCCAGTTTGAAATACATTGGTCCCTGGGTCTGAAATGTATGCAAGCTTTATATCAAATATTGGGAATACTGCTACCACCCCTGAGATTTTGTGGAATAAAAAATCAAATATTTCCAACAGTTATTATCAGAGTTTTTTTAAAAAAAAGGAAGAGAGAGAGAGAGAGAGAGATTGTTTTCTAATTTACCCGCCATTTCAACCTTGTTCTCAAGTTACTAAATAATTGACATTATGGGGGAAATGTGTTCATGGTTTCATTTGTGAAATTACCCTAAATCAGATATGGGTTGCAAAAACGGTATAGTAACATAAGGAACTGCCTTATACTGAGTGAGATTGTTTGTATTTTTTTATGGCATTTATATACTCTTCTTCACAATATTTATCCCCTGGCAATGTACATTAAAACAAACAAAAAAGAGATACAATAAACAACTGAAATCAGTACTCAACACAACTGTGTATCATTTAAAACAGCAGAGTCAAAAAGAACAGACTGAAAGAAAAAAAGAAAGAAATCCCAGTGTTTAAAATACTGTCTTCTTCCAATACTGGCTGCTGTAGTTTGATTCTACTTCCAAACCATCTTCAAGGGCAGCTCCATGTACAATGCATTACAGCAAGATAAAGAGGATGCTACCAGAGCATCGACCACTTTTGCCAACCTATACTTGCCCAGGAGAGGTCACAGCTGGATTACCAACTTAAGCTGGTGGAAACTAGCACCCTGTGTCATTGAGGATACCTGCACTTCAGGTGAACAAGTGTTCTGTGGCAGAACATATGCTTTGCATGCCTGTGGTTCAAACTGAACATTTTCAGTAAAAAGGATTCAGGAGCAGGGCTGTGAAGTAACACTGCCCAAGAAGTGCTACCACCTGTCAGAATGGTCTATACTGGGCAGTCTGGGTTTTATAGGTGGCTGTTCACATGTGGGGAAAGCCCATAGTGGCTGTGGATCTGTGCCCCATTGATTAGACAATGCAGGGGCAGCTTCACAACCATCGCAGGACTTCCCTGCGATGCTCCAATTTGAAAAAGTTGAGGATTTACCCAACTTTTTCAAAGGGAGTGACATCAACATGGTGCTTCCGCCATGTGACGTTGCTCCATGGCCAATCTGGGGCCAACCCGGGGTGAAGCCTGGTGGAAGGTGACCAGCAATTGGTCGCCTTCCACCAGAAAGAGGGCAGGGGCAGCTCTGGGACCTGGGTGGCCACTCAGAAACCCCACGCTCCTTCCTCGGTGTCGGGATTATCTGAAGCCGCCCCTGAAGAGTGAAAGTGCAGGGTTGAAGAGGGAGGCAGCACCAGCACTGTGAAGACAGCTCCTTGATTAGGACCCAACAGAATGCAGCAGCATTTTGCTTACGGTCATGTCCTACGACAATGTATTGAATCAAAAGCTCATGAGATTAAGGGAAAGCACAAAGGAGCAATATTTCCTATGCACTTCTCCCATGCCTCCATAGAGGTTCTAGAGTGTATGCGAATAAGAAGACTCCAACATCGGAGGAAAGTATTCATAAAAATCATATCCATCAGGATAACTGAAAAGTACTATAATACCGTTCAATAAACACACACACACACACACACGCACACGGGATATACAGTTTTTGTACAATCAGTTCTGTCTGCATTTCGTGGGTTGTCAGATGTCTTTTGTTCTGTCATTTGTTCATTGATGGAATTGGTTTTTTTCCAATTTCCAAATTTGTTCACTGCTTTTGTGGAAAGCCATATATAAATTATAATATAATATAATAATAATAATATTTCCTGGTACTGCTTGTCAGCTGTCAGATTCTGTTAAATATTCACTGCTGTATTGAATACTGAATATCGACTGTTTACCAGGTATTTGTTCAAATCTGCACTGCAGAGTATTTGGAGAATATTTACACTGACTTAACACCTGATGGAAGTTGGTTTCAGAGATGCGGGTGGGAGGGGCTTGTACTCACTGGCTTAGCTGACCTTGATAGTCTGAGTCTCTGTTGGTGAGCTCAGAGTGTGGGCAAGCTGGTCAAGGTGAATGCAGTCCTTCAATAATTGGGGCACAAACAATTTAAGGTTTTAAGCTGTTTGGCTTGGAGGGGGAGCAGGGTAGACTAAATCCAGCCTCCTACTCTCCATCCTAAACTCTTGTTTGGTACTACCAAAGATATTAACTGAGGCTATGTGCGTGGAGTCCTTGCAGCTGGATTAGAAGAGGAAGCACACATGTAGAACTCATGTTCAGGTGTGTGTGTTTTCTCCCATGCATGGCCTGTAAGTGGGTTGGGGTGATGGAATATATGGCTTTCTTCTTTCTATTTAGAAATATAAGTTAAGCTCATTTTCACATATATCCCCTGAAAAGAAATAAACCTCTGGATACTGTTTTAGCCTGTCAGGATCATTTATATGACCATGCCAAGATACTTTTAATTGCAAGGTGCCTTGAGAGATAATCAGAAAGGTGGGATAGAACATTTTTCATATAAATCAATATTGTTTTTCTAATGTATTTCCAAATACAGTGTGCTTTCTTTAATTAATCTTTCACATTCTGGCTTCTGGTAATGGTGTGGAGAAATACACACACACACGCACACGCACACAAAACATCTCCAGGGTCTGAGTGAATGCAGAGTAATGAAACTAAATCAACAGTTCTGTAATAGGTTTCCATTCTTCACAGACCTCCATGACTATACAAAAGACAGTTCTTTGGAGGATTTGGATTGCTGGGGGAGGCGATACCAATATTACGAATGTCTCATTCGCAAGGCTGTCTCATAGATGATGGACAAATTTGATTTCTCTTTTTCTAAAAGGTAAGACTAGGGATGTACTGGAATTTTGTTTGCAGCCACAAGAAACTCAAACATGCCCCATTAGCAACCTTGAACATGAAGATAAGCAGGAGAACATGTTCTTTGAAAATATTCGCAAATCCTTGAACATGGGTTCACATTCAAAAATTTCAGAGAAGAAGCAGTTCACAAGTGTTGTTTCTAAAAATGTGAAATTTCATGCTTTAATCTAAGGGGGAGAGTTGGGCAACATTGAAAAATACTTATTACGTGTGTGTGTGTCTGTGTTTCCACCATTCAATCACATTCAACTTACACAATTTTCCCATTCAAGTGAACGAGACAGCAAACCACAAGTTCTCACAGAAACCAAATGGGAGACGAGCATCAAGTTCACGCCCACTGAATCTGGATGAACGTGAACATCATTATAATTCTTTTAAGCAGATGCTGGATGATGACCTGTCAGGGATGGTGCAGTAGTGGAGTTCTGCAGAAGCAGAGAGATGGACTAGATGATCTTTGAGGTACATTCCAACTCTATGATTCCTCTACCACCCATACATGATATTCCTGGTTCCTACCCCTGTCCTTTCCTGCCACACTTATTTAGTTGTTCACTCTGGTAATGGTGGCAACACCAGAAAGTCCTGCCCTGCCCTGCCCGGCATCTAGCAGGCTGATTTGCTGGGTGGGTGAGAAGATCTCTTCCTGCTGATGCTGCGATTGGAGCCAGTAGCCAAGGGAGTCTCCATTAGCTGGGAGTATATTTGATTTTGATGGGTACCGAGATTAGATTGATGAATTAAATGTTATTATTTGAGTATTTGGGTATGCAGACCAATTAGAGATTTTATTATATTTGGTGATATATAAATATTAATTGATTGATTAAATCCAATTATACAGCTTTGTTCATTATTGTTTCCTAGATTATATGTTCCAAGAATCAGTGTGGTTGCAGAACAGGAGTAGGCAACCTGTGAGCCACCTGATGTTTTGGGCTACAGGTGTCAAAATTCCTAACGAGTGCCACTGACCATGCTGACTGGGGCTATGGAAGTTGTATTCTAAAACAACTGGAGGGCACCATCTACAATTGGGGATCTCTGTTGTAAATGGTGCTGGGATCATTTATATGACATTAAAAAATATATGCTTCTAATTGGTATGGCCCCAGTCCAGCTGTGCTTAATCCAATTGATTTCAATGACTTTTGCTCATCTAACTAACAGAAGGATTGGTTGCTGTCCTGGGGCTTATCTATATGCCCTGTATACCCCGTCATGGCTGTGCAGTGGCACAGCATTGTTTAAATGACATAGCCGCCAACTCGCAGCCACATCAAGCTTTCCCCCCAGAAACTGCACTTTCTCATGATGTTGTTTTACCATGACTTTGTCAGTTGTCCCAAAACATCCCAGGCACTCAGCAAGCGGTAGCACATCCTCAATGTTACAGTGTGCTTCGGCTCACCGTTCAAAATGGGGCAAATGTTTTAAGAACATCCGTGCCTCCCCTGCGCTGTCCCCCCTCGTGCTAAATCTGATTTTCTCCTCCGCCGCTGAGGGGAAAAGATGAGGCTCCAACTGAAAATGGCTTCCTGCTGCGTAACACTATTGCTGCTGTTTTGCAGCAGTGGTGCTGCGGGGGTTTGGGGAAATGGGGAAGCAAAGTGGTAGTGTATAGACACAGTTTGGAATCTGACCTATGGTGGTGGTTGTTGTCATTGTTTTCTACATAAACAGAGCCATGTTTTAAGATGCGGAATTTAGTTATGTGGCTTTGTCATTCAGTGAAAGACTGCCTAAGCACAAAGGGTGTCTGGGAGAGTTAGCCTTAGCGCTTGACGAACGTTTCCTTTTGCAGGTTTGTGTACACCCTAGGCTTTTAGGCAGGTAATAAACCACTGTGTATTCACAGGCTCCCAAAAGAACGGGCTATAAAGCAAAGTTCTGCTGATAAAGAACAATTCAGACCTCCAGCTAGAACACTGTGAGACTTTTACCTCTACCAGGCAAGGGGGGAAACTAGGACACTTACTCTCTGAACAAAGATGATTTTAAAAGAGTTAAAAGAAAAACTTCAAACAAATTATTCATATTTTCTTATGCAGAAATGATGGGTGTCATCCTGTTTTAATTGTATAATGGTCCACTGATTGGTATGGCACTTCTCCTGAGATTGAGGTTCACAGCAGAAACATTTTGAACTCCTTTCTTCCATGAGCTTGTGATGTATTTAAACAGTTATTTTCTTTCAACTAAAATGTAACTTAGAGACTTTCAGATGAGCACTAAATGAAAAAATGGCATCTTTATGCAGTAGATGACTATTAAATGAAAAAATGGCATCTTTATGCATTTGTAATGGTCACGCAGCCAGCTTCCTGGTGTCCAGGAAGTTTGAGTTTCCCTGAGAATCATGAATACAGCAAACGCTGAGATACTGAGAGGATATCATTTGAAAGACGAAACATGAGCTGTCACAGGAGTTTGATTATTTATTCATTTATTTATTTATTTATTTCTATACAGCCCAATAGTTGAAGCTCTCTAGGTGTTTCACAAAACCAAAACCATAAGGTGTAACGTAAAACATAAAATATGGAAGCTTAAAACCACAATATAAAACCATCAAATCAAAACATTTCAGGGCTAAATTTGCCTAAAAGCTGCACGTACTTTTTCTTACTTTTAAATTAGCTTGTTAATAGTTTAATACATTTTAGCTATGTATGTTATTTATTGTTTTATACTGTTTGAATTTATTTTATCTGTACGCCACCCTGAGATCCTAATGAGATAGGGTGGGATATAAAATTTTAATAAATAAAATAATTAATAAATAAAATAAAACTATAACCAGAATAAAATTGAGCAGCGATTAATACAGATTTAAAATATAGAGCTAAAATACTGAGGAAATAAGAAGGTCTTCACCTGGCACTGGAAGGAATACAATCTAGGTGACAGGCCAATCTCTCTAGGGAGCTCATTCCATAGCCAAGGTGCCACTGCAGAAAAGCCCCTCTTCCTGGTAGCCACCTGGCTTACTTCCTTTCGTATAGGCTCACGGAGAAGGACCTGTGAAGATGATCTTAGGGTCTGGGCAGGTACATACGCGAGAAGTCGATCCTTCAGAAAACTTAACCCCAAGCCATCTGGGGCTTTGAATGTTAATACCAGCAACTTGAATCAGGCCCAGAGAAGTTGAAATGGATAGTGCAAGACCCAGTGAAAAACCATGAGAATGTCACTAAACATAGATGCACCCATGCATACACCCCCCAGAGCCTCTTAAAATATAATGTCCGATATTAAGGATTTGGACTGAATAAGAGGGCAATTAATTTTGAGAAAGTTTAGAGCTCTCAAACCAAAAGAACTCTGACACCAGTAATGAATACATTCATTAAACAAAAAACCTACGGTTTACAAAAACAATGTTAAGGCTCCACAGTTTCCAACCAAGCACCAAAAAGCAGGGAAATTGGGAGTTAAGGCTCCCAAGCCTTAATGCCACATTCTCCCTAAGGAGGCAGAAAGTGCAAGTGAAATTCTCCCAAAGCAGATAAACCATGAGGACAGGGTGGAGAATATGATATGCAGAGGTGACTGTGGGGTTGTGGGAAATGATGATGAATAACTTAGGACCAGCTACTTCTCATTTCTTAGAGCATCTCCTTATGTTGAGAGTTGCAACCCAACACATCTGACAGGCACCAGGTTGGCAAATGTTGTTCAAGAGGAAGGGAAGGCAGAATGTAGATCTCCAGATGTTTTAGAATTCAACTTGTAAAAGACCCTATCAGCATGGGCAGTTGTCAGGAATGCCGCGAGTTGATGTCCAAAACATCAGGATAGATCTATTTTCTGCCCACATCTGTACTAAAGTGTGATGTTTTCCAGCATTGTAATCAATCCAGGAACTACAAAAGAGCTGCATCATTTTAAATAATAAACTGTATAAACCAAATGAAACAACAATGAATGGATCTTGAATACATACGGTAATCCGGATAGCCCTTCAGACGTTAACATTAGTTTTCAACACGTGGCATACGATGTCTGTTTCTTGAATATCAGATAAAGGATTTCTCTTACTTGTTCAGCACTGTGACATCAAAGGCAGAGCTACCACCTAATACTTTCATGCATCAGTATTATTTTAAAATTAAGTATGAAATGATTTTTGTCTTCCCCATAACACATAACATGAGAGTTAAAGTGCAACACATCTGGAGAGCACCAAGCTGGAGAAGGTTGACTCCTATACTTGTCTTCTCAGAAGCCAGTGCCACTGAATTCACTAGGGCTTACTCCCAAGAGCTATAAGATTGCAAACTAATCTCATCTGAAAGGTGTTCAAGACAGCCAAACTAAACCTCTTCTGCTCCTCTGTCGCTTTGATGAGATGATGTATTGTGGAGGTATTGTGGGGAATTAACAGTATATTTTGATTAAATACATTTTAAAGAAAAACAACATTGGTTCTTTGAAGGGCAGGATATTGATCAAAAGTTGGAAGTGCCTGGAACATGCTCTGGTTCTAGATCTGTAATGAATAGTTCCCCTTTTGTTATCAAGCGTGCTGCTATATGTGAGATGTGTTTGAGAGATGTGTTTGAGACCCTGTATTTGGTAAGGATATGGAACAGCATTCCCCATCTTGTTGCCCTCCAGGTGTTTGAGATGACAAGACCCAGCATTCCTGACCATGGGATATACTGACTTGCAATGATGGGAGTTGTAGTCCAACACCTTTGGAGGGCACCAGGTTGGGGAAGGGCTGCTCTAAACAAAAAAAGAGAAGTAGGTGGCCGTAAATTGTTCGTTATCAGTTTTCCACAACCCCACAGTCACCTCTGCATATCATATTCTCCATCCTGTCCTCATGGTTTATCTGCTTCAGGAGAATGAGAATTTCACTTGCACTTTCTGCCTCCTTAGGGAGAATGTGGCATTAAGGCTTGGGAGCCTTAACTCCCAATTTCCCTGCTTTTTGGTGCTTGGTTGGAAACTGTGGAGCCTTAACATTGTTTTTGTAAACCGTAGGGTTTTTGTTTAATGAATTTCATGGCTTTGTGTAACGGATGACTGGATATTATACAGTTGACAAGCAGCCATCATCAGCTAGGATGTTACACCATTTTGACATCCAATATAAAATCAAAGCTAGTGATATGTGTTGCACCCACTTTTCAAAATAATAAATGAACCCCAGAAGTTATGCTCTCTCACTTGAAATCTGAGGGGTCTCATTTGAATTTTTCAATAGCCAATGTCCAGAAATAAAAGCTTTCTATGACTGACTCATGAAAAGAAGCATTTCATGTTTTGTGTCTGTATTTGGAGAGAACCTGAAAAAAAAATCTACTGGACTAAAAACTCCCCGATTTATTCTGGAAGCACACAAGATGATACAGGAAAATATCCTAAATTAGAATAAGTTACAGTTTACTATATTAATTATTTTAGCTCATTTTATGCTACATGCTTTTTCTTCCTGTTTGCATCTTAAAGTAGCAGATTGTGATCATGTTTGTGGTCAGGTTTCAAGCCTGCATGGGCTGCATTTCCATCCATAGATATTTACTTAAAAGACCCATTGAATTTACTTGGTTCTTTAAAAGCAACGTATTTGCTTTTAGATTTGCCACTCTCAGCACTCTGCGCGTGCTATGTATGCTTGCTCCGTCTACCCTATTGTTCCCTGCAAGGCCCAGCTAGGGGAGGTCAATAAATTAAACCAAGGGATGAAGGATGGGATTCCATCAAGTTCAGCTGAGAGCATTTGCTGTAGGACATGGACCTAACAGGAACGGTGAGGTCAAGTTTCTGGCAGACCCATTTAAGCAACTTTACGGCCTGATAGTTCTCTGTTTGGTAGCCTGCAGAAGCCTCATAAAGCAATGGGCATATGAACACAGTTATTATGGTCTGCCACTTTGTCTTTAGTAGTCTGAGGTCCAGCCCTCTTCAGAAGGGGGAATAGTGTCATGTGATAGGGTGACCACATGGAAAAGAGGACAAGCCATCCAAAATGGTGGCCAGCACAACATCTTGTGATACTAAATTCTATAGTTAACCAGAACTGTGCACAGTATTCTAAGTGTGGTCACACCATAGATTTGTATAAAGGCAGTATGAGACTGGCAGTTTTATTCTCAATTACTTTTCTTATAATGCCTAACATGGAGTTTGCTGTCTTTACAGCTGCCACACACTGGGTTGACATTTTCACTGAGCTGTCAACCACATTCCCAAGTTTTTTTTTTCTTGTTTAGTGACTGCAGGCTCTGATCCCATCAGTGTATATGTGATGTTGGGATGCTTTGCTCCAGTGTGCATGCTTACGTAGAACTGCTGTTTACAAATGCTTACGTAGAACTGTTGTTGCCATTTTGATGCCCATTTTCACACTATGGAGAGATTCTTTTGGAGCTCTTGGTAATCTCACTTCATTTTAAAAACCCTAAATATTTTGAGGTCAGCAGCAAATTTGGACATCTCACTGCTCACTCCTATATGCATGTTGTGAAGAAAGTGGATAGGGAGGCAGTTTCTCCCTTTCTCATAATATTAGAATGAGGGTGGAAGTGAACAGTGACGTAGCCACGTTTGGTGATGATACCAAATTATTTAGTCTGGCTAAAACAATGGAGGATTGTGAGGAGCTCCATAAAGATCTCTGCATACTGAGAAAATGGCCATGATAAGGGCAAATGCTGTTCAATGTAAGCAAGTGTAAAGTGATGCACATTGGGGGATCACAATTTCACATATACACTAACAGGATCTGAGCTCATTAGCGGTGACTGACCAAGAAAGAGTTTGGAGCAGGGGAGGTGGACAGCTTGATGAAAATGTTCATCTGGCCGCTGTGAAAAAGGCAACCTCTGTGTAAGGCGTAATTAGGAAAAGAATCCTAATTCTTGAAGACTAATATGAAAAATAGTAGGTTCTCTGATTTGCACTTGGTATGTGGACTCTTTAATCTTACTATAGTAAAAATAACATATTTTAGTTTTAGATTCATGACTGTATTAGCAGTAAGTTAGTTGGGAAACAAATGTATTAGGAAGTACAAAAAGTGAGTGTATTGCATCATTTGTGACAGCTCTATTCATACATAGTTTATGGTATGTAGTAAGTAAAGAACAAACTTAAGGATGCCTTTCTGTGTGTATATATGAAAGAGGCAGGCACACAGACATAGATAGTGGGCCAGGCCTAAATTTCCAGCCTAATCTATCTTACAGGGTTGTTGTGAGGGTAAAAGTAGCACATGCCATACACCCAAACATTACCAAACATTTGTTTTACATTTCTGTGAAAGTGAGCAGCAGAAGAAACTCACTAGATGGTTTTGAGCCAGTCATAGACTCTTAGCCTAACCTACCTCATGGGTTTTTGGGGGGGGAGATATGGCACTTGAAACAATGATCAGTCTCCTTACTAGAGAAGCTTCTTTGCAACTGACCAACTAAATGGAGTTTAAACATCCTCTTATATCACTACATCTGACCCAGTACCAAGAATAGCCATGTGGGTGTTTAGAAATATTGCTCAATTTAATTTTAATCTATCCAAGTTTGGATTTTTATTTTTATTTTTTTGCTCTAAAAATAGCCTGTGGTCAATGAATCCTATATTAAGCCTGTCAAAGATGTTGGTACTGGAGATAACAATACACAATAGTTTTGTTCAACCTGATCAAAAAATATTAGAAAAGCTAAGAGAATTCAGAATGTCACTGACTCTTCTACCCTAAAGGGTTGTTGTGCTGATAAAATGGAGGAGGATTATGTAAGCCACTTTAGGTTCCTTGCAAGAGGAAAAAAAGGCAGGATATAAATGTAACATTAATAAACGTATTACTACTTCTACTAATTATTATTATTAATTATAATAACAATGAAGGAATAAAAATTCTTTAAAAATCAAATACATGGAATTTTTTTTAAAAAAAAGAAAAAAAGGGGGGAGCTTAACTTCTTCTCTTACAAAAAGCCTTGGTCCCTAAATACACAGAGCTCTCAAAGAGAAGTACAGCCAAATCCAAACACCCCTTCAAGCTAGTGCAATGGGAATGAGACTCATTGCACTCAGTGGAACTAACTTCTGAGTAGCCATGCCTTGGATTGAATTGATATGAAAATTAATGATCAGCAGCCATAATCAAATGAACATACACACATGCAAAGCATGCAAGCAAGTTGTTAATTGTAGAGTTATAGTGCTGTAAAGGAGAGGGAATTCTCACTCACATCTCTCCCTCTCCACCTTCTAAGGTTCCAGACTGTTTTTTTTAAATAAAGGCTACAATTTTCTACACACTTACCTGGGAGTAAGACCATTGCATTCAGTCAATGGAACTTACTTCTGAGAAGAGACTACAGCAATCTCTTTGCTAGAGGAAGCGGCCATTGTAGCTGATGCAGGAGGGAGGGGGGAGACTCTACTGAGCGTGTGCCATAATCAAAATGGCCACCAGATTTTTAAAGAGGCACAGCTTTAATTTAATAAAATCCACTTAAGCGAATTTTAAAAAAAGAAAAGCAGTTCCACCTACACTAGAACGGGAGGAAGTAGACCGTGCCATTGGATTAATGAACAAGGCTCCCTGAAGGTAAGGACAGCTGCGCAAAAATGGTCACAACCCCTGAGTTCAATTTTCGGTTTCAGATTCAGGGGATTCTTTAATCTTTTTAATCTAAACTGCTCTCCTTCCCTCAGTCTTTCACCAATCTTCTTGAAATTTTCAGGTAATGTAAAACAAACATTTCTTTCTGGCACCTGTAAATTTCAGAGAGATTGGTGAAACATTTTCGATTTTATGGCTGTTAGAATAACCCCTCCCCAATTATCACTTTAACATGGTGGAACGTGTTTTTTACTGACCGCTCTTAACAAGGGAGGCACTGCCGTACCTCCCTTAATTTGGTTCTATTGCTGTGGTGAACACTGAGACAGATAGTCATTCCACCACATTGGAGTGGTCTTTGCAGAGACCTTGGCAGGAGCTACATGATGGCTTTAAAATGATTTGTAACAGTAGTGACAACTGTTGGGGCTCAGGACACACTCCATCTACAGTCACATCCTGCTTGGTGTAGATCTGGCCCTTATCTGCAACAACTAGTGGTGTAGTGGGACTTTTGAATTGTAGGTGCTCATAATGACCATCCCCCACAGCCATACTTCCAAGAAGAGCTGAAAAATGCAGGGAGATGTGTTGTTCTATATCTATGTATGATATATTTGTGCATGTGATAACTCACAACGAGGTGGTGTTGCTGGGAAAACCTATTCATCTTTCCCCCGCACCCCAGCTACTGTGAGGATTGCAACAATGCTCAGAGTGAACCAGGGAGTCGGAGAGGGATGGCAGATGACATTATCATCTCTGCTAATTAAGAAGTTCCACAGCTTTGACCATGTGAACCATGGAATAACTGCAACCCTGGCAATGATTGCTGTTAAGGAGGGAGGTGGCAACATCCATCATTGTCTGTTCCTGATGAGGAATCGGTACATTGGCTGTTATGGATAAGAGTCTGAAACTCAGAGGGGATTGCAAAATGTTGTTGGATCCCTAAAAACAAGAGCAGCATGGTTATGGGTTGGCCAAGATTATGAACAATTAATCTAACATTGCATGTGGGGCCAAATTACAACTTCAGCCCTCATAACAGTGCTTGGAGCAGGTGTGGGGAACATGTGGTCCTCCAGATATTATTGGACTATAACTCCCTGATCATTGGCTATGCGGGCTGGGATTTGTAATCCAAAAGCATCTGGAGGGCCACAGGGTTCCCACCTCTAGCTTAGAGAGATGTCTTACATTTTGAACAGGAGCCACGATGCACAATTTCAAGTGATAGTAATCAGTTCTCAGGAAGACAGACATAGCCGTAGAAATGAGGGCACGGGTATCCTGGCTCAGCTGATAATGGTGGTGCTATCAGCACATATGGGGCTTTACTCAGGAATATGAACAAACAAATGTTGACCATGGGGCAATCAGAGGGGTAGAAGGCAAGAGAAGAAAAGGAGAGGCAGGGGTAAGTAGTGATGGGGTCTGCAACTGTAGCAACATACATGCATTTATTTGTTTATTTAATATATTTATAGACTGCTTACCTTATTTAAAAATATCTCTTAAGCAGATTAGGAGACAATTTTAATAAGTTAATATAATATACATTAAAATACAACTAAAATATATAAAAGTTGCTAAAACATTGATATAAAGCATTGATTTAAAAAAACACCATAAATAACAATCCAGGCAGCACATTCACTCAGGGAAGGCCTGGGTGAAGAGACCGGCTTTTAATTGGTACCTAGTGCATGCTACACTGGGCACCTCCAGAGTGCCAGAGGGGAGGCCATCCCCCAAGGTGGGTTCCACTATGACAAAGGCCCACTTCTGGGTCACTGCAAGATGGCAATCTGCAAGTCACGGTACAACCAGCAAGAAGTGTTCTGATGATATTGACAATCTCACAGGTCAGTACTGAAAAAGGTGATCTATCAAGTAAATTGATCCCAAACTGTTCTGGGTTTTATATGCCAACAGCAAGACTTGTACGCAGCCAGTGCCATTGCTCCACCACTAGAATAATAAATGGCTAGGCATCCCACCCAGCATCCTCAGTGCCATGTTCTGCATCAGCTGCCAATTCCAGGCCAAGCACAAGAGAAGCTCCACTTAAAGTGCATTTCAGTAACCTAAAGATGAGCACTACATACCTGTATGGCAGTGGCCAGGATATCACTTTGTTTATTCTAGCCACTGTAGTGAGGATTGATAACTAGGGGTGTGCAAAGGATCGGGTCCGATCCACGATCCGGATCCAATACAGGGGAAATCAGATAAAATTATCCGATCTGATCCCCTGCCCCTGGATCAGCTGATCCAATCCAATCCAATCCGAAAAGGACCCAATCTGGATCAGATTGGATCGGAGGATAGGACCCCCTCCCCCCTCGTGGCAGCTTAGCACGAAGCCTAGTGCTCAGTAGATCTATGACAGGTGAAGGCGGTGGAAGCACCCGCAGGTAAGGTGGATCGCCAGGGGGGCTTTCCTGCTGGGGCCCGTCCACAGGTAAGAAGGATCATGAGGGGGAGAAGGGAGGGGGCTCCCACTTACCTACCGGAGCTGTCCGCTGCCGTCCGCTGGCGCCCGCGGGCACCAGCGGATGGCAGCAGATGGCCCCAGCAAAGAAAGAGCGCGAAGGGGAGGAGGGGGCTTATCTGCCAGGGTCATCTGCTGCTGTCTGCTGGCACCAGTGGGCGCCAGCGGACGGGAGCAGAAGGCCCCTGCAGGTAAGAAGTGGGAGGTGGGAGGGACAGGGAGGGGGAGTTAGGCCCCTACTCACCCCCGCCACCATTTTTCCCCATAGACTTGCATTGGGGGAAAGCTTTCTTTCCCCCAATGCAAGTCTAAGGGAAAAAATGGTGGCCGATCCGAAAATCGGACATCCGATTTTCGGATTGGGATCCGGTCCGATCTGATCCAGGGGACCTCCAATTTTGTTCCGATCTGATCCAGAACAAAATTGGAGGTCCCGATCTGGTTCCGATCCGATCCGGGGTGTCCGTGCACACCCCTATTGATAACCAACTTGATTGATTTCTACATTTCACGTGCCATCCTGCTATTGTGGGAGTAGAAGACTATGGCTGAATTCGGATGACACAATAAGCAACTGGGGTGGGGAAACAATAGTCAGTTGTATTGACTATCGTGTCGTCCGAATGCTGCCATAGTCAACTCAGCGCTGATCCTAATCCACACCACAGCTGATTATTTATTACCATGTTGTGTGGGGAGTACCCCCTAGATGAACAACTGTAAAGTTGATTATTACCCCACCATTGACTATTGTGTTGTCCGAATTCAGCCTATACGACTTAATTTAGAATTCCTTCATTGTAATGCGGTCGATTAAAGGGTAAATTTCACTCTGCTGGTATTTGTAACAAAAAATTAATTAATTTGTGCTATCTATTTGGATGTCCCCCCTCCATCTGCCATATGGCCCGATACATTGTATAGAGTAGCTTGTCCATTTATGATTTGATTATACATAATTGGTCTATGTGTGTGTCTCATCTGCTTGGCAAACAAATATTGTTTGTACAGATTCACATTCATATGTAATGTATTCATTCACACTAAAGCAATGGGAAAAAGGCATCAAGCTTCCTAAAAACGAAAAGGGTAATCAGCCATCTGGGGGAGCGTACTTTGTGGTGAAGTCAAAGATCATTTAAGACAGATGGCCACTGTATACCTGCTGTGCAAGGGTCATTTGAGCTATTCAACCCGACTTTTCATATTCATGTCCTGTCTTGGGTGGCATCGAACATGGCACAAAACGTTTCATATGCATTTGAAGGACTGTGGGTCATCTGGTCATATTGCACCTTTTTAAAATCAGGGTGTGCAATGGCTCCCAGCCTAATGATTAACTCCTAGCTAGTTGCAGAACATAAACTGTCCAAGTATACAGTCTAACTTTTTAACTCCAGTAAAAGCAGCTTATATTAGCAGTTGCATGCAGACACCATGATTTAAACAGTTTGCCATGAGAAATGTGTGAATTCTGCACGTCTCCCTGCAAACAAACGTTTAGTCACATTTTAAAAAAAGACCTGTCTTTTTGTTTCTCCTGGAATGTATTGGTTTTCCATCTGAGCAGAAGCCTCCTAATTTAGCCTGAAGTTTAGTTTCAGGTAACCCTCAAGAGTGTCATGACAGTTTCTCAGCACCTCCTGACACCTACCTTTGCTGACACCTACCTTTGCAGTCCTATAATTATAGAGGTGGTAACTGGGGATGTGCAGGGACCCATCGGATCAGGACCTCCGAGACTCTCCTAGATTGTTCAGGACAAAATCGGAGCTCCCTCAGATCAGATTGGACCTGATCCCAATCCCGATCCAAAAATTGGAAGTCCGATTTTCGGATCGGCCATAGGCTTGCATTGGGGGAAAGAAAGCTTTCCCCCAATGCAAGCCTATGGCTGGGGTGAGGGGGGGGCCGAACTCCCCCCCTCCCTGTCCCTCCCGCCTCCCCCCTCGGGCTCTTACCTGCCGGGGCAGCGGCTTCCCTCCAGTGCATCGATCTACTGAGGAACAGGCTTCGCAGCCTGTCCCGCAGTAGCGCACTGGGTGATGATGTCATCACCCGGCGCGCTACTGAGGGACAGGCTGCGAGGCCTGTTTCTCAGTAGGTCAATGGACTGGAGGGAAGCCACCGCCCCAGCAAGTACGTTGGGGGGCCCTCCCCCCTTGCGCTCTTACCTGCTGGGGCAGCGGCTTCCCTCCAGCGCGTCAATCTACTGAGGAACAGGCTTTGCGGTCTGTCCCTCAGTAGCACACCTGGTGATGATGTCATCACCCGGCGCGCTACTGTGGGACAGGCCGCAAAGCCTGTTTCTCAGTAGGTCGATGCACAGGAGGGAAGCGGCCACCACGGCAGGTAAGTGGGGGGCCCTCCTCCCTCCTCCCCCCTCACACTTCTTATCTGCCTGGGCCATCCTCTGCTGTCTGCTGGCGCCCGCGGGGGCCCGTGGACGGCAGTGGATGGCCCCAGCAGGTAAGGAGCGTGAGGAGCAGGAGGAGGTCCAATCCTCCGATTTTATCCGAACCGGATCGGGTCCTTCCAGACCGGTTTGGATGAGATCGGACGATCCAGAAGCCGGGATCGTAATCAGATAATTTTATCCGATTTCGGTCGGATCGGCTTCGGATCATGGATCGGACCCGATCCAATGCACACCCCAGTATCCAGATTTAGATAGAGGTGGCAACCTATAACCAGAGTTAGATCTGTAGCCAGATTCAGAAGTGTTGTTAGATGGCATGCATCAAAACTAGAGACCTGCCCCCTTTATCTGGGAACTGTTGTTCTACAAGATGGTAGTGGAAAGACTGCATGGTTTCCTGCAGTAGTATTTCAGCTGGAACACTGTGGCTGTGTGTTTTCTGTCCTTAATGTTGCATCCAGCAACCCTATGTACTAGTTGAAATTCTGATCCTTGGCATATTATCCTGGACTTCCAACTTTCACTCTGTTCGTTATTGCTATCTCCCTTTCTGTGAACCCACCTAGTGCCAGGATGTAAATGCCTCCATGTCTCCTCAAGCACTTTGCTTCTCTTTATCAACTGTTTCTGCTTACTTCATAATTTCTAAGTCATTTCACCCAAGCAGAACCTTCCAAACTCACTTCACACTTTTACTTTAGGTGACGTATGGAAGCAGATCTGCTTCTGGTGGCCATGCAAAGCAACAACAACCCAATCCTGTTTGTGATGATGCTACACATGCTCTCCTTTTTAACATTCCAGGAGCCGGTATCTGTAAGGATCTCCTACAGCTACCATGCTGTGGTTGTTTATGTGAATCATTCCTGGCACTGCTCACAAAAGATCCACTGGTTTGCATGATCACTGTATTTCAGAAACATTCTGTTTGAAGTCATCTGTTGTTGGCTTCAATATTTATTTGTTCATGCAATAGATTATTTCCTGCTTGAAAGATATTTCAAGCACAGGGCTCAAGACTTTGGACTTGGATGTCCCACCTCCTAATCCACCAGTACTTTAAATAGGTATACCCAAGTAAAGATCAACAGATCTGTCAGTTTCACTTTCTCCTGCATTTTAAATTTTAAGTTATTTCCATCTTGAGGATAAAGAAATTTGTGAATTTTGGGAAATTATTATAAAAACCAATTGGAAACAAAATGCCTGTCCATCTGCACCAGGCAAATTCAACAGTACACAGAGAGTACCATGCTGTGCCTATCTGCCATATAGATTTTAAAGATCAGGAGGATGTCAGAAAAAAAGAGGCAGCTACACAAATAAGGTTGAATGCACAGGGATTCAGTCCTGCTATGGAGCAATCCAAAAGGCAAGGCAACAAAGCAGGCAAACGGTCATGCACAACCGTTCAAGTCCAGTATGAGATCAGGCAAAGGCAGGAGCAGTCCACATACAAGCAAAGGTCAAAGCAGAGTTAAGCAGTAAGCTACGATACACAGTCTAGAAGCCTAGTCAAACAGGAATCCAAGGATCAGTAGCACAGAAGGTCGATCACAAGGCAAGGTCTGAAAAGCAAGCTACAAGGCAAAAGAGCTGATGAACGACTTTTTCCAGCACTGGCAAGGCTAAAACTACAGGCTTTTAAAGTCTTCTGAGATTACTGAACCCCACCCAGAGCTCAGCAGGTCCTCTGGCCTCTGGCAATGGTCCTATTTGGCTGAAGTCCTCTTTTGTAACTGAGCACTCCTTCTCAGAAGAGCACTAGTGCCTCGTGCCCACGCCTGGCACGCCTGGGCGGGGGGAGGCCAATTGTGGATGGGGCGAGAGAGCAACGCATGGAGGCAAGCCATAGGCTGCCTCGTTTTGGTGCCACCGGGCCTGGGAGGGGGCATAGCTATTTAAGAGCTGCGCCTCCCTGCAGAGCCCTCTTTATTTCTTGGCTACAGTGCGCGCTGCAGGGTTGCAGCGATGAAAGAGCCAAGCGGCGGGGCGAAGAGCAGCGGATCTTTGGGCCTTAGGCTCCAGGTTTGGTGGGAGGGCAGGCTGGTCTTCCACAGATTAACGGGGTCGAGCACCTACCTTGCTGGGATGTAGGAAGGGAGGCGACAGCTAGGTGGGCAGAGGTCGAGCCCTCGGCAAGGCAGAGCGCACCAGGCGTAACTTCTTTAGGGCTTTTCTTCGCCCTCACAGCGCCCTGTTGGGTGGCTGGAGGGAACGGGGCAGAGCGCGACTAACGTGGCTTCTCCTGGGGCTTTCTTTTCCCTCACGGAGCCCTGCAGGGTAGCTGGAGGGGGCACGCAGAGAGCTCGCAGCATGGCTTCTACAGAGGCTTTTTCACCCTCATGGGGCAGCCTGGGTGGCTGAAGGGGGAACAGCAGAGCGTGCCAGCACGCCTTCTCCCTCTTCTTTTTGCAGCTGCAGGGAGGGGGGATGGCAGTTTCATTAGGAGGCTTCCTTGTGAGGAGCCTCCTTGGCGGGCGTTTCTCCCTTGGTGCAGCAAGGGAAGACCAAGAGGAACAGGGCAGAGACCATATGGAGTGAGGCTTCTCATGAGGTGTTTTGCCCTCCCGGAGCATGGCTAGGCTGCTGGCAGGGGTGTGGCAGAGTGCGCGCAGCGCACTGCAGAGGCTTGCAGCTGGGGTCTCTCAAGTTGAAGTGGTAGGAGAGCAGCAAAGGGCTGCAAGGAGAGACAGTTTGGAAGAAGCACTGAGAATTTTCCCTTAGCAATTCATTGGGGGAGAAGCAGCTAAACAAAGGAGTTGGCTGAGGTGGCTGACATAAAACCAACTGAGCCACATTGCTGAAACTAAGCAGGGCTGGGCCTGGTTAGGATTTGGATGGGTGACCGCCTTGAGCTTTAATTAAACTCATGAAAGCAGCCTTTAGGGTTTTAATTTTCTGCAGTCTTTCTTGGATAAAGCAGGGCATTGGGGCATTAGTTCTCTGGGGCAGGATATACACTACTGCTTTATAGCAGTTTATGATGGTTTTGGCTGCTGTTCAGGCCCAGGACGCATTCCACATGCTATTTTCAAAGCATTTTCAGGGTGTTACATCCTGCTTGGTGTAGATCTGGCCTGGGTTTGCAAGATCTCAGGGTATGGTCATAGAGCTCTTTTCTTCTTCGTCATTGTTTGGTTTGGGCTGTGTACCTGGGGCGCTTAGGGTTATCGTGGGTTTGCACCCTATACATTTAATTTTGCCTCCTCGCGAGCTATTGAAAGTGGTAATTCCCAAGGTATTGGCGGCTAGAGGGAAAAATACAAATAAATAAATACTTGATAAATTTATGTTAGGATAAGCAGTTGGTCGATATTACTGTGGCCAGTTCCTGGCATAAAACTATAGGCTTACATTATTGGTGTGTATTGTTAGCTACACTGAAATTTCTCATAGTTCCTCTTTGTGTGCTCACGCCATGCCTCCAAAAAAAGGGAATAGGTGGAAAGATGGGTGAGGGGAAAGCTCCACGCCTCCCTTCAAAACGAGCTAGAAATAATAGTGGTTCATCCTATGACAAGGAGAGGACCCCTCAAACTGCTGCTTTACTGTTGAGAGTACAGGCTATTAGGGATGTGCACTGGATCGGACCCGATCCACGATCCGAGTCCGGTCCAGTGGGAAATCGGATAAATTATCCGATTTCCGATCCCGCAGCTGGATCGGCCGATCCAATCCGAACCGGTCCGAAAAAGCTCCGAACCGGTTCGGCGGATCGGCGGATCGGCGGGCGCCCACTGGCGCCCACCGCCGCTTCCATTGGCGGGCGCCAGCGGGCGCCCGCCGATGAAAGTGGACAGCGGGGGGGGGAGGAGGGGGGCACTTACCTTCTCGGCCCGGTGGCTCCCGTCCGGCGCCGGCGCCTACTACTACTAGCAGGCTCCGCGGCCTGCTCTAGGGTGGCGCGCCGGGTGATGTCATCACCCGGCGCGCTACTCTAGAGCAGGCCGCGGAGCCTGCTGGAAGTAGTAGGCGCCGGCGCCGGATGGGAGCCGCCGGGCCAGAAAGGTAAGGAGGGGGTGCATGGAGGGGAGGAGGGGGCGCGCGGAGGGGGGAGGGGGGCCCTTACCTTTCCGGCCCGGCGGCTCCCGTCCGGCGCCGGCGCCTACTACTCCCAGCAGGCTCCGCGGCCTGCTCTAGGATGGCGCGCCGGGTGATGTCATCACCCGGCGCGCTACTCTAGAGCAGGCCGCGGAGCCTGCTGGAAGTAGTAGGCGCCGGCGCCGGACGGGAGCCGCCGGGCCGGAAAGGTAAGGAGGGGGTGCGTGGAGGGGGGAGGGGGGAGGGGGGCCCTTACCTTTCCGGCCCGGCGGCTCCCGTCCGGCGCCGGCGCCTACTACTCCCAGCAGGCTCCGCGGCCTGCTCTAGGATGGCGCGCCGGGTGATGTCATCACCCGGCGCGCTACTCTAGAGCAGGCCGCGGAGCCTGCTGGAAGTAGTAGGCGCCGGCGCCGGACGGGAGCCGCCGGGCCGGAAAGGTAAGGAGGTGGTGCGTGGAGGGGAGGAGGGGGCGCACGGAGGGGGGAGGGGGGAGGGGGGCCCTTACCTGCCCGGCCCGGCGGCTCCCGTCCGGCGCCGGCGCCTACTACTCCCAGCAGGCTCCGCGGCCTGCTCTAGGATGGCGCGCCGGGTGATGTCATCACCCGGCGCGCTACTCGAGAGTAGGCCGCGGAGCCCGCTGGTAGTAGCCGCCGGCGCCGGACGGGCCGAGAAGGTAAGCAGTGGCGGGGAAGGGGGCTTACCCCCCCCGGAGCCGTCCGCTTCTATCCGCTGGCGCCCGCGGGCGCCAGCGGATGGAAGCGGGCGGCCCCAGGGGGGGTAGGGAGCGCGGGGGAGGGGGTTTACCTGCCGGGGCCGTCCACAGCAGACGGCCCCGGGGGGGGAGGGAGTTAGGCCCCCCCTTACCCACCCGCCGCCATTTTTTCCTCATAGACTTGCATTGCAATGCAAGTCTATGGGGAAAAAAATGGCGGCCGATCCAAAAATGTACGATTTTTGGGTCGGGATCGGACTCGATCCGGTCCGGGGGGCCTCCGATTTTGTCCGAACCGGTCCGGGACAAAATTGGAGGTCCCGATCCGGGTCCCGATCCGATCCGGGGGGTCCGTGCACACCCCTACAGGCTATGGAGGAGGACAAGGGCATACCCACGACGCCGTAACCATCAACGCAGCTAGGCTTGCAGAGTGCAAGGCGTCCTCACACTAGGAAACAACGGCAGAAGGATTTACTTATATCTCTTTTGAGTAGATTGGATGCCATTGAGACAGGACACCATGGAGTCATCACACAACAACGTACAAGTCAGGTCCAGGCTGCAGGCATCTGAACATGAGTCCAATGCAGTGACACCATCTCCAGTGGCGGCGGATCTGAGGGATGAAGTCATTGCAGCTCCAGTTCCTTTTCCAAATCAATCAGTGGCAAACCCATGTCTGCGGGGTCGAGGTGAGGAAAACCCATGCACAACACCAGCTCCTCCACAGACTGCGGGAGCTTGTTCCCATCCATGGGGATGGTTCCCCTGGTTTGCAGGGATGAGCTGGACACAATCGAACATGAGTGGGGACACAATCGAACATGAGTGGGGACACAATTGAACATGGGTGGGGACACGCCACATAGAGTTCCACAGGATTCATCTGTGAGTAGTCCAGGGGCAGTATCCGGGGAGGTCACCAACATTACTGTGCAGGAGCCATCTCTGGTATCCCCTAGCGCCTTGTGCGGGTCTATTAATGCCCAGTCTGAAAAGGCCATGGAGGGGCAAAGTAATATGGGAGCCACTGGGAGGAGCCCGGCTGAGATACCTACCATCATATCTGAAGCGGCTGTGCAGCAGGCAGTATCCTCTGAGGCTGCGCGTGCCTTAGTATGGCGGGGGCCTGCAGGATCTTACAGGGCAAGGATTATCCAGCCCGGCCAGTAAGTTATGGATCCTTATGCAGGAGCAGATATGGAAGCCATTCCTTCAGGGAGCATGGCGTCCCCATTAGGTTATCATTATTATCCTCTACTAGAGAAACATATGGAAGGGCAAGTATGTAGATATATTTTCTCTACTCTTTAGAGATTTAGAGAACCCTGACAATGACAAAACATGTGACAAAGAGGCAGAGAAATCAAGGAGAAGGAGGGTCGCCCGAACTTGGGCAAATTGGTTGCCGTGTTTCCTCATTTGTATGGGTGTGTTACAATGCTTCCCAGACAAACAAGAAATAGGAAGGGCAGGGGCCCAAACAGAGATGGTCAGGGGCCCATGAGTCAGGGAAGTCGACAGCCTCCTGTCAAGGGGCGACAGCACAATCAAAATTGAGCCTCTCAGACAGTTATTGGCTCTATATCCAGAGCGCCAAGAGGCTGCCTATTTAGAGCCAGGCTTCATAGAGGGTTTTCGTATACCCCTTTTAAGGCAACAGGATGGCTTCAATTTCCAGGAATCAAACATCCATTTCGTTAATGGAACGCCTTGTACAGGAGAAAATTCAGAAGGAAGTCATGGCCGGAAGGGGGTTAGGCTCCTTCCTCAAGCCGCCCATTTCAAATTTACGAGTGTCCCCATTGGGAATAGTACCTAAGAAAACTCAAGGGGAATATAGATTACTCCACAACTTAACATTTCCCGGAGGCGCATCTGTCAATGATGCTATACCAGAGCATCTTGGTGTGGTGAAATATGCCTCCTTTGACTCTGCAGTCGATATGGTACACAGGAAGGGCAGGGTGCCTTGATGGGCAAATGTAACATTAAAGTAGCATTTCGCAGTTTGCCCATCAACCTGGTCGATTTTAATTTGTTGAGTTTCTGCTTTCAAGGACAGTTTTACATAGATAGGGCTTTGCCCATGGGATGTTTCATTTCATGTGCCATGTTCAAGAAATTTAGCTTTCCTTGAGGGGGCATGTAGGGACAGGACCGGGGGGCAGGATGTGATTAACTACACTGAACCATGGCCTGCTGATTGGTCATCTTCGGATCTTTGTAGAGACCTCACTTTTGGAATTTTCTGTTATGCGTGGCTGTACATATCGGGGCCACTGTGATGTAAAACTCTATTGTGCAGCGCACTTCTGGTGCAACAATTTGGCCACGGTGCAAGTGATCAACTCCTGGTCTCGCAACCTCAGAGTGATGGCTTTAGTTCCAGTTTTCACCCGGCATTGGCTGAAGTATAAATATTTTTCAGAGCCCGCCATAATGCCGGGCTTAAACAATGACATTGCTGATGCTTTATCGCGTCATCAGGTGCAGCGTTTTCGGGATCTGGCTCCTTGGGCCCAGCAGACATCAGAGGTCATGCCACCAACCTTATGGCAGACTGGAGATGTGAGGTAGAGCGTTCTATGTGGCAGTCAGCGCACCTAGCACCAGGGCATCATACCAAAGGATAGGTAGGGAATTTCTAGAGTTTAGGGCAGTGGCACATCTCCAACAATCTTGGCCCATTCCAGTGGAACATATTTTACAATACTGCGTATCCTCTGGGGGATAGGCTTATCAGCCCGCACTGTTTGGGGTAAGCTGACCGCATTAGCATTTTGGGCAAAGATGAGAAGGGTTGAAGATTCCACTGCCGATTTCAGGGTAAGGCGTACATTGCAGGGTTGGCTCCAGGAGACCCCACGAAAGGCGGATGCCAGATCCTCCCTATCACCTGATATTCTCCTAGGCCTGAGGGCATTGTGGCCGGTATTATGTATTTCTAATTACGAAGCAGTTTTATTTCATGCTGCAGCTTTGATAGCATTCTTTGGTGCCTTCAGGATTTCAGATCTTGTAGCCTCATCTAAGGACGATCGATCTGACAAGGCAATTAAATTCAGCGATTTTCGTCTCTGTCAGGGAGAAGCACACATAAAGCTACGAAGGTCAAAAACAGACCAAACAGGAAAAGGCAGGGATGTCAGATTGTTCACAGCCCCACAACCAGAGCTATGTCCAGTACAGGCACTTCAAGTTTTGTGGCTGTGCGAGGTACTGGTGCTGGCAATCTATTTTGCCACCAGGATACTTTACCCTGACAATATAGCAGTTCGGGGCTGTGACTAACCGTGCTTTGCAAGCCCTAGGTTTAGGAGGTGTCCAGTTTGGCGCACACTCTTTTTGTTTTGGAGAGGGTTCTACCTCGTCTGTGGCTGGTTTTTCCACATCTCAAATCCAAGCAGTGGGCAGTTGACAATCTTCTGCCTTTAAGGCTTATGTGAGAAAGATTCCTAAATAAGGGTGTGGTTGGGAATCCTTAACTGACTTGTGTTTCATTTTAGATCTTCGAAAGGGGGCACAGCTCTGTACGTGTGGTCATTGGCAGCCACAGCATGGTCTTTTCGGCTAGCAGAAGGGCTTTCAGGCCCTGTTTCGGTTCCCAGCTGGGAATGAGCCAGCAAGTCTCCATTCAGTGGCTCGGCTGTTGTGGTATGAGGTGGGAAAATCTCATCCCCACAATGTTTCAAAGGTTGGTGTCGCAGGCTTCCCCGCAGATCTTGGTCAGACGTCTCGGGGTCAGTGATCTCGGCCTGCTAAAGGGCAAGGCCCTCGTTTTTTACAAGCAAGAGCTGATTTTCGCAGAATGCAACTGCGTTGGACTCGAGTCTGCATTATTGGTCCTGTGTGCTCCACAGGATCAGATGGAGAGAGGGTAGCGACCCCCTTGCAATGGAGCGTGCCTGAAGGAAGGTGAACACGGAGATCATTAGGGAGTTATTAAACACAATGACATTAGCGTTAAACACCCTTGATTCTGTGTACCCGGAAGGAGTTGTACTGACAGGATGAGGTGCACCTGTTGGAGGCTGGAAATGCTATTTTCTTGGCTGATCTGCAGAGGGGTTTCCTTGATGCAATTTTAGGTAGGTGGGGGGGAGCGACTAAGCAGACGCTTGTCACCCCCTGTGGCGGTTAAGTGTGGGCATCTCGAGTGTGGGGAATAATGGTGATCATTCTCAGGCACCATTGGTGGTGATAGGTAGTGCCTGAAACCTATGGCGGGGAGTCTTGCGGCACCAGCCAATGGGTGAAAGGTTTACCTATGAGGCCAACCTTACTCACTCACTCAGAGTCTTGCGGCACGGGGGCGGTGACACTGGAAGGTCTCCCTACCCCAAATGGGGAGCCCCTGGAGTGGCGAGCTGTATGGCGGCACTACAGGGGTTATGAATGGGTCGCCCGATCTTGGAATATGGCCTGATTGAGCCATGTGAGAGATGCCCGCTTAGGTATTTACCCCCTTTTGCAGATCATTAATAAATGTGGCCCATGTTTAAAATCCATATACTGTCTCGTTATTCTCGCCTCCATTCCACAATTGGCCTGCTTATTGAGGCAGTGACACCCTCAGGGGCTTGGTGGTTGCTCAGCCTCTGCCTCAGAGGTGGAACTCCACTTCTGCATGAATGGACTACCATTGGTCTCATCTGAGGACCTAGGCTTCCCCAAGATTTCCTGACATGGGTGGCTCCTTGGCATCATCTGTTTCTGGGAGCTCTAGCTCCTCCTCATAAGTAGGGTGACCATATGAAAAGGAGGATAGTTCTCCTGTATCTTTAACAGTTGTATTGGAAAGGGAATTTCAGCAGGTGCCGTTTGTTTGCATGCTGCACCTGGTGAAAATCCCTCCTCATCACAACAGTTAAAGCTACAGGAGCCCTGCCCTCTTTTGTAGCTGATCAAGAGGGCTGGGCTCCTGCAGCTTTAGCTGTTGTGCTGAAGAGAGAATTTCACCAGGTTCTGCATATGTACAAATGACACCTGCTGAAATTCCCTTTCCTATGCAACTGTTAACGATATAGGAGTCCTGTTCTCTTTTTCATATGGTCACCCAACTCATAAGAGGATTCCTCCAGCAGGAGCCTAGCAGATGCAGTCCAAGCCCTGTCAGTTTCACTTTCCCACACATTCATTCAAAACAACAACAACAACAACAACAACAACTCAAGTCCTTCCTATCCCAACTATGGAGAACTTTGCAAATGTTTTATAAATTCTTATAAAAAAATGAACTAAAACAAATTTCTCACCCACCCCTATGCACAAGCGAGGCCTTGCAACACAATGTTGCTTTTGCAGGGAGGAGGAAAACTTCCAAAGCTTCAAACATTTCTCCTAATAAATGTATCCAGGATGCATTTCGTTCAATATGGCAACCAATTTCCTAGTATAGTGTGTGAGGTTTTTTAATGTCATTTCCCCTAATGTACACGTTTTAACTTTTTTTATTATTATTGGAAAACTCCCTTGCAAAATTCAGAGAAGTGGGTTGAAAGTGGAAAATTGGATTTCTCACCCATCCTTAATTGATCCCTCCCTCCTCTGTCTGTGTATGGTGGGTGTTGGTCTATATACACAATGGCTTAGAGCTTGAACAACTTCAGTGGGCCGCACAATAGTTGGATAATTAACCCTCTCCTCAGGGCAAAACAAAATGAACATAAAGTTCAATTAACATTTTCTTCTCTGTGTACCAAAGGTCACCAACAGTATAATTGGAAGGTTCCTTCAGAAGTTTACAATGTTTTTCAACAGCCACAAGTCCACTATTATTTTGCCCAGTCTATACATCTCTCAATATTGCTGCTACATTTAGCCACTGAAATTACAATTGATTCCTCCCCCTCTTTGTTACATTTGTCTTCCTGTGTTTGTTAATGAATTCTATTATTAAGGTCCTTGACATTTGGAAAAAAATAAATAAATCATTCGACTGGACTATATACACTAAGGTTCGGCTGCTGGTAGGCAGCAACTTCTGTGACTAAAGGAGAGCACTTGGTGCAGGGTTTCCCTGGGACTTTTCTTATCAACCATGTCTCACCAGAAGCGTGTGGTTGTGTATGTGTGAAAAACTGCAATAGAGCAACAAGTACTAGAGCATGTTGCTACATTTGCTTACTAATTTAGAGCAGGGTTGCAGAACCTCCGGTCTGGAAGCCAAATCTGCCCCTTCAGGGCTAGGGATATCATAGGCGTGCAGTTTGGTTTTGAAGTTTGGTGATTTTTTGCCAGCTTGGCCCCCCATACTGGAGTCCATGGACCGCTGCTCTTGCCTGACTAAGTGTGCACCAAGTTGGGCAAGTGCACAAGTAGGTAGGGTGACCATATGGAAAGGAGGACAGGGTGCCTGTATCTTTAACAGCTGCATAAAAAAGGGAATTTCACAGGTGTCATTTGTATATATGCAGAACCTGGTGAAATTCCCTCTTCGTCACAACAGTTAAAATTATAGGATCCCTGCCCTCTTTTGTATCTGGACAAGAGAGCAGGGCTCCTGCAGTTTTAACTGTTGTGATGAAGAGGGAATTTCACCAAATGGCACCTGCTGAAATTCCCTTTTCTACACAACTGTTAAAAATACAGGGACCCTGTCCTCGTTTCCATATGGTCACCCTATGCAGTAGGCCCTGCTCCTGTGCTGAGTCAAGAAATGGCAGTTCAGCCTTTTTTCAGAAAGAGCCATTTCATGCAAATAGCAACTGTAACGACACCCATTTATGTCGAATTGCAGGTGTGAATGGTCTAAATAGACAATTTGCGCTTCTTTGAAGCTGCCATTTGCGCAAAATGGTTCTTTACCGAAAAGGCTGAGCTGCTATTTTGTGGCTTGCCAGACCAGTGGGATGCCGCTCGCTGCTTGGCAAATGCCTGTGGACCTCCTGGCTGCTCACTGCATGCATCAAACAGGGTCAGCCGCCTGGCAGGGGTCTAGTGAATGGTACACAGCGCAGGCAGAGGTGAGTTCAGTCATCCCTATTCAGTGCTCACCAGATAGCAATGCCCCCTTCTCCTGTAGGGTGACCAGATAAAATCCAGGTCAGGGCTCATGTAACTTTAACAGTTGTAGAGAAAAGGGAATTTCAGCCAGTGTCCTTTGGATGCAATTAGTTCCTGGTGAAATTCCCTCTTCATCACAACAGTTAAAGGTGCATGCACTATACTAGAGTGACCATATACAAAAGAAGGCAGGGCCCCTGCAACTTCAACAGTTGTGATGAAAAGGGAATTTCACCAGGAACTAATTGCATACAAATGACACTGGCTGAAATTCCCTTTTCTCTACAACTGTTAAAGTTATATGAGCCCTGACCTGGATTTTATCTGGTCACCCTTTTCTCCTGGCCCTGCCTCATTTTCCCTGGCCTTCAATCATTTGATAGTTTCTTAGATCTTGTGCAGTCCCCCCCCCTCTGCTAAAAGGTTGAAATGCCTCTCCTTACGTTGATTACTAGCAGTAAGAGCTTTAAGTTAACATATGCTGATATTTGGTGTATTTTGACCCTACCTTCTTTGCCTTTGACCCCTCCTTGTGTTCCCTTCAACCCCACCCACCTGTGGAATGTGGCCCCCAAGAGCTTCCCCATAATGGAATTTGGTCCTCAGGCTGAAAGATGGTCAACATTACTATCCTGGCCTAATCAGGACAGCTTATGACAATTTAAACTCATAATGTTATAAATTGCAATGAAAATACATTCAAAATACAATAAAAAATACAACAATACAGATACATTGAAATACAACAAAGGCAAAGTCCACCTTTACATAAAAACAGCAGGCAAAAGCCTGTTGGAATAAAAAAATGTATTCAGCAACTGACAAAAGACAACTTGAGGGAAACCATTCATATTTCCCGGGAAGAACATGAGAAGAGCCATGCTGGATCAAACCAAAGCCCTAGCTAGTCAAGCATTCTGTTCTCACAGTGGCCAACCTGATGCCTATGGCTGGGAAGAGTGCAGGACATGAATGCAATAGCATTCACCCACTCATGTTCCCCAGCAACTGCTTACGACATCTGAAACTAGAGATCATATACAGCCATTGTGACTAGTAGCCACTGATACCTTCATCTTCCATGAAATTGTCAAATCCCCTTTCTAAAAACCATCCAAGTTGGCCATCCAAGGTTGGCTGTCTATAATAATGTAGAAGTCACTGTGGAGTCCTATCTCTTACCACAATCAGCCATACCTCCACCCTAGGTGGGACACAGTGAAACGTTTTTCCTTCTGATCCTAGGGAGATGGAAAATTGGTATGGGAAGAGGAGAAGATTCCTCAGGTATCTGGGACCCAAGCCTTTTACGGCTGTTCTCACCTAACTTGTCTCCCTCCAACCCACTTGAGGAATGTCAAGAAGCTATGGATGTGTGAATCTTGCAGTACAGCACAGTGCACACTTCTAGACAATAAAAATAATACTAGACAAAAAGATCAACTGTTTGCTCAGAGAGGGAAATGTACACATTTTCTCCCTGCTTCCCTCTCTGTCTCTTTCTTTCCCAACTTCTTTTCCACATAGTCCTCCTATTCAATACAAGAAGTGTAGAGATTTCTATCCACCTCCTGAAATGAGTGAATCACACAAGAAAGAAAAAGAGATGAGCAGGGAGTGAGGGCAAGGAGAGATTTGGACTTTCCAGCCAGCCCGCATCCATGGCCCAGTCTACATGCATGGCCTGTCTCCCCTCTATTCAAGGTCGTTTGCCAACAAACCCATTGGCTGACCACTAACATGCAATTCTTTCATTCCCATTTTTCAGCAATGGGAGGAATATGTTTGCCCACTTCCTCATAGTCTGGATCTGACATCTTTGATCTGAGTTACTCATGAAAAGTAAACCACAGAGAAAACAAGTTTCACGACAGTCTCTTATGAACTCTTCCTATCTGATACCCTCAGAATACCCTCCCACACATACACACACACTTCTCTGAGGTAAATCAGAAACAGAAGCTTATTAAGTTGATCCACTACTATTTTCTAGAGGTCTTCAAGTCCCAATGGGAGAGTGTGTGGTCTTCATTCCAGGGAATGCCTTAATGCTGAGATATGCTGGAGGCATTTCTAGTGTTCAGTCGATGTCTTTGGAATTTGAGAGATAGTTTTCAAGTTTGTATTCTTTTTTGCCCATGGTTATTCCCACACAATTTCTTTCTTTTCTTTTTCTTTTTTCTAAATTTCCCCTCCTCATATTTAATGTATGTGTTAGCAAAGCCTGATTAGACATTTCACTGCGGGAAACACTGCCTAATTCAAAGTCAGCTTCAGAAAATGCCTCACACATACATTGTAAGACATATACAACATGAAAGGTGGACTAAGCTAAGGGACCGCCATGAGATGGTGTTTAGCAGCTATTGCTAAGAGTCATAATCGATGTCAGGAAGGCATAAGCCAGCCGAAATAGACTCAGGGGCTTTTCCATGCTCTTTCTTTCCTGCCTCCATTTGAAAATTCATAAGCAGGAAACTTGGGAATGTCTCCTTGACTGTGAATTCCATACTTGTTTACACTGAACCCTGAAGCCAAAACTACCAGGGTAGAAAGTTTAATATTGAATTCATTTGGATCTTATTCCTAGCTGTATACAGAAAGTAAATATATTTAAGATGCAATTTAGGATGGGATGGATATTGATGATGATGATGATGATGAATATTATTATGCTTTGGTTTTTAAAATTGGGGGGGGGAGATGGCGCGACGTGGAGGTAGGCCATTGGCCACCTCATTTTGGTGCCACTGGGGCAGGGAGGAGCGCAGCTATTTAAGGGCTGTGCTCCTGCCCAGAGCCCTCTTCGTCCATTTTGGCTCCCTCCATCCCTCCCTTGTAGACTGTGTGGCTTTGCTGGTTGTCCTTTTGGAGGCCGAGTAGGAATTTTTTGTTAACAATCTGAATTGGTTGTGAGTTTTTCGCCTACTCCACACTGTAAGACAGGCTGGGTGTATTAAATAGGTTGATTCGGTGTTCTTTGGTCACATGTAATGGCAGTTAGGTGCGGGCATCTCGAGAGGGAAATACTGGTGAGCATTCTCTGGCACCATTGATGGTGATGGGTAGTGCCTGAAGCCTATGGCTGGGAGTCTTGCGGCACCAGCCAGCGGGTGGAAGGTTTACCTTTGAGGCCAACCCTCCTCACTCCCTTGGAGCTGTGTGGCACGTGGGCGGTGACACCGGAAGGCCTCCCTACCCCAACTGGGGAACCCATGAGGTGGTGAGCTGTAAGGCACCACTACAGGGGTTAAGAATGGCTCGCCCAATCCTAGGGATGGCCTTATGGCCAAGTGTGAGATGCCCGCTTAGGATTTACCCCTTTGCAGAATCTTTAATAAATGTGGCCCATATTTAAATCCATATTCTTGTGTCGCGTCGTTATTTCTTACCCTCCACTTCCGCAAAAGAGAGCACAAAACAGAATCAATAAAAAAATACCCCATACCATTTTCATAACATGCCAAAGGGGCTAATAGTTTAAAAACAATAGTTTAAAAACTCTCTAATCCAGTAGTGTTTTACCTTGCTGATAAAGGAAATTTACTGAGTCTCTTAGGGGTGTGTGTGTGTACTTAATTAACAAAAGAGCTGAGCTGAAACCTCACAAAGCACATGCTGTGCTTGAGAGTACATCTCTTTCAAAGGTTACTTTACTTGCCAATACCATTGTAGTGGTAGCCTCATTCTTTTTTTTCTTTTTTTTCTTTTTTACATTTTAGGTGAAACTCACCAGAATAGAGTCAATTGTCTTTACTGAGATTCCCAAATTTCACCTCAAAGATCATTCTGACTCACGTGTGTATCAGATTGTGAGATTTTTTCCTCCATTTTGTACAAACATTTGTGCACGTTTTTGAGTGTATTTTCCAAATGCACATATCAATTTGGCATGTTTTGGAAATGTATACATGCCCCCCGCATTGATTAAAGTGATTTTTTTTCACATTTTTCAGTAGTACGCTTTTGATGTGTATTTTTCAAACGTATGCATTTTAACAGTTCTGTTTTGTTTGTTTTGATTCTGCAAAGACGTACAGACATTGACCACAGATTGTGTTTGGGTCTGTGTTTGATTCCCAGAGGTGCATATTCCAGCAAAACATGAACTGAACTGAATTTCTCATATATCCTTAGTTTTTGACCGAGGCAGACAGAGTGCTAATGTTACTTTTCATGATCTGAACGCTATATGTCTGTTGATGCAGCCTAGAATTGCATTAGCCTTTGTAGCTGTGACATCACACTGCTGATCCATGGTTACCTTGCAGTCTATTAAAACTCCTAGATCCTTTTTCACATCTACTGCTGTCAAACCCCATCCTAGATTTGTGTTTTTGATTTTTCCTGCATAAACACAGAATGACTGCTTATTATTTTCTTTGCTTCACCTTCACTGAAAATGGATATTTTATCAATGCCACAGAGCTGATTTAAGATCCTCACAAAAAGAACCAGTTTCCAAAAGTCTGACATTCTGGCATATAAAAAGGAGCATAGGACTCACATGTGATGGACATTTCTTTCGCATTAACATGATCCATATATACCTTTTCTTTTTCCTTTTTTTTCTTTTGGCAATAGATGGTGTGTATGGGTTGTACATATGCAGAGATAGCGGCACATATATAAATACCAGAAATTCTGTCCCCTACTGGTAGTGGTGGAAGAAAATAGAACCCTCAGGAACTATATAGGGCCACACACAGGCAAATAGGAGGCAGGAAGGACTGGTTTCTTAAAGCCAAATACATCTGAGCTAAAGTTGGCACAGTTCCAACAACCATGGCAACAGTAAAAGCAATGAGTCAGCCAGGCACAAGAACTGCATGAATGCTAGCGTCCTCATGGGAAGGCAGCTTGTTTCATCAACCACCAGAGGAGAATGTGAAGTTCATTATGGTTCTGGCATGGAAGACTGGCTCAAGTCACTACCCTCTAGTGAGGAGTGGGTTTTGTAAAGGGTTCTGGTTTGAATCCTAGCAAAATTCTTCAGCATGTTGTACTTAGGAAATAACCAATTTTGGCCTGGAGAATAATAAATTCAACCATATTAGCTCAGGTGAGAGTTCTCCTTAAATGTATGAGTTTTTGCACATGCACAATATCAAAGTGAATTTGGGGAGCTGTACTTTGGGCTATTGTTAGCATCTCAGGTGAGGGAGCCTTGGGAATTTAATGGGTTCTATCCACAATTGGCTTGGGGTGACTATTTGGGTGGGGTAGTCTCCTGGCTTCTCATTTGGAAAGTTTTTCTTTTCTTTTTCATTCTCCAAGAATGTCACCAGACAATTGACCTAACCCAAACTGCCACTTCAAGTGGCAGAATATATTGAGAGAGAGAGAGAGAGAGACCTTCAGCCATCACCTGTTATCAGGCTCCAACTGAGCAACACTTAGAACTCCCAGAGATGGCCAGCACCACATATGACAGGAGACCTGGGGGAGGCTGAGCCCTCAGGGGAGATGACCAGGGTTTCATCCCCACAAATGGAGAGGAGTTCTGCCTCTGAGGCAAAGGCTGAGTGATGACCAAGACCTCAAGAGTGTTGTTATCTTAGGAGGCAGGCCAGTAGGGGTTCTTTAAGGAGAAGTGTTTGAATAAACAGAAGGACTCCTCAGGAGCAAGGCCTGAACTGCAGCTGAGCCCTGGGTGAGGCTCAGGAAGCTCTGGCAATATAAACCTGCAGCATCTGTCTAGCTATTGTTGGAATCAATGACTTTCACTAGTTCCAGCTGAATTGTATACTGTTTTCCTGACCTCCAACTCCTATTTGACTCTGCTTCTTGGACAGCATATTGTATCTCATTGTTCATCTGTGATTAGAACTTAGCTGCTCTTCAGAGCTCTCTTTTGGATTGCTTCCTCTTGCCTGATAAAACTGTGCCTTTGACCATTGCCTGCTGGTTGATTTGCTTTTGGATTGTTCCTTACTTTAGTCTGAGCCTAATCTAGCCGTAGCAGGATACCTGCTGAAAAGTAAGGAATTCTAGATCAGGGATAGTGAACCTCAGGCCCAGGGCTAAATCCGACCCTCTTGAGCTACTAAAGTGTCCCTCTGATAAGGCTGGGTTCATAATCATGGCAATACCATAAGTGCTTACAGATCCATCTTTAGACCTTTGTGCTCAATTCTATATGGAATCCAGGGGTTGGGGATGTTGTGGGGTGGGGCTTATATGTATGTCCATGCTTCCCTACCCAGTATAGTCCTACACATGAGCAAGCACATGCCTGGATAGGGCTATCATGCTGTGCATCGTGGAGCATATTCAATACAGAATATTTCCAGCACAGTACATATCTGCATTGGGTTGCTATGTCACACTTTAGAGGCTTGTTTTTGTTTGTTCCTTTTTAATCAGGTCTACTAATTGGTTCCATTTGTACACATGGCAATTGAGATTATTTAAGCATTTCAAAGCCTGTGGAATAATTAGTTCATGCATATCTAAAAGAAGATGACTTCCATTTTGGAGCACAATCCTAAAGCACAAACCTACTTATACTAGTCCTATTTCACATCTCACACAGCTTTAAAATGTGTAAGATTTTGCTAGGTCAAGGTGACAGTGACCTTCATTTGGGGGGGGGGGAACCTTTTAAATTTTGAGATGGTGCCGGCAGCCCACTCTGTGTCCTCAAGGCCATTAAAACCTTCCTTCAAAACTATATTCTTTTGACTTGTATGCCTCTGGTGACATTCATTGTTATGCTGTCTGTTTTTCCCCTTTGCTCTGCTGCAGCTTTCCCTTTTTAAAATAAAACCAAACAGGTCTGTTGTTCAGTATATAAAGACATCCTATTATATTCTATGCTCTCTTCACCACAGCTCATTTAAGACAAATGTCAGTACAGTAGGTATGTGAGCACTGAAGAAATAACCTCTTAAGGTACCTTTGGAAAACAAGGGAGACCAAAGTTGATGGGATTCTCAAAAAGGTTTATTCAACCAAAAGGTATTCACAGAGAGATTATTTAACCAAGTCAACCATATGTGTTTCAAGCACAGCCTTTCATCAGGGACAAAGCTAAAAAATGTGATGCACACAGTAGTCAGTTAGGAACATAGGAAGCTGCCTTACACTGAGTTAGACCATTGGTCCATCTAGTCCAGTATTATTAACACTGAGTGGCAGAAACTTCTCCAGGGTTTCAGACAGGATTTAAGGACATCAGAAGAGCCATGCTGGATCAGACCAACCTGTAGATGCCTGGGATTGAATGTGGGGTCTTCTGTATTCAAAGCATATGCTCTATCACTGAGCTACAGCCCTGCCTGTAACATTCTGTAGGCCCTGGTCCCTCACTATGGTCTGGATGTTTTGCCAAATGCAGGGAAGTTCAGATTCAGAAGCAATAACAACACAAGTGGGTAGAAGTCTAAAGATTTATTAACTAGCAGGCTAAAGATTACAGCTAAACATACAAGGTTAATAAGCAAAGCTAAGCAAGATAGCTTACGTTTACGTTTTGTTATTGGGAGCCCCAAGAAGATGACAATGGAGCGACTCCAGTCGGCCAATTACGCATAGGGTGACCAGATAAAATCCAGGTCAGGGCTCATGTAACTTTAACAGTTGTAGAGAAAAGGGAATTTCAGCCAGTGTCATTTGTATGCAATCAGTTCCTGGTGAAATCCCCTCTTCATCACAACAGTTAAAGTTGCAGGGGCCCTGCCTTCTTTTGTATATGGTCACTCTAGTATAGTGCATGCACCTTTAACTGTTGTGATGAAGAGGGAATTTCACCAGGAACGAATTGCATACAAATGACACTGGCTAAAATTCCCTTTTCTCTACAACTGTTAAAGTTACATGAGCCCTGACCTGGATTTTATCTGGTCACCCTAATTACGCATCACCTCCGCAGTTCCAGTCTGCACTGAAGCTCAAACCAAGTGAGACTTTGGAAAGATTTTTATACATGATTTCTCCTGGGACTATGTGCTGTTCTTCATGGCACCTTAATTGATCACACCTGTGGTGATAATAAAAATCCCAGTCTCCTGATGGTTATACATTCTTTGGCTGAATTCAGACAACACGATAGTCAATGGTGGGGTAATAATCAACTTTACAGTTGTTCATCTAGGGGGTACTTCCCACACAACATGGTAATAATCAACCATGGTGTGGATTAGGATCAGCACTGAGTTGACTATGGCAGCATTCAGACGACATGATAATCAGTAGAATTGACTATTGTTCCCCCTCCCAGTTGCTTAATGTGTCGTCCGAATTCAGCCTTTATCTCACTAAAAGCTAGTGGACAGCAGCCAATCTAATGCATTGAGACACACTTCCGCATCCCAAAGTCGTACCATCCTTGAGGAACAGAATATCAAGCCAAGAAGTTTGAAAGCTTTTAACCCTTTGAGAGATCTGAGTATAAAGATTCAGGCATGAAAGAAGCAATTGTAGCATGTCACATCCATCTCCTTGATATTACAATAGTCTTCTGGTGCATTTCCTCTGCACTGGGATTTTAGAGATTCTTTCTCTAAAATCACTGAGCAGGAGAGGGAGGAGGAGGAGGGTGTTTGGCTCAATGGCTGACAAGTCCCCATCATAATCCTAGGGCATGTTTTTCCAGGGCGTCTTATCACTGTGCTGTGGGGGAGGGCAAGGATGGAACCATGAGATAGCCATTTTTCATACTGACACAAGTATGAAAGAAAGGCTTAAACTGGTTTTCAGAATTAAAGATTTTTATTCAATTTTCATGAGTAAACAACATTTAAATCACATACATTACATAAAACATCCATAACATATTAAAATAACATAATCTCAATAATTTTCTATAAAGACATGACTTACAAAGACAAACAACACTTAAAAAGGACCCCCTGTCTTTCTCCCAGCAATTTTCTCTTGCAGGTTTTTACATCACCAAAATATAAAAGAAAATTCCCCCCCTCCTGTCAACCAAATATTTCAAACATTTTATTTCATTATTTAGCATAACTACTTCCAACCATCACTCCTCTTATGCCATTTTAACAACTTGAAACTTAATCTCATATAATACCTATAACTCACTACAGCTTTATTTTTACTTGCCAAAATTACATATTTAAAGTTCTATCTCAATTTTCACAACTAAGTATACATTCCCTCTTTTTCTCCTCATTAAACAAAAACAACAACAACAAAAGAAACAAGGGGGGAAAACCCTCATAATTAATTCCCCCAATATCCCCCTCCTTCATACAGGTACAAATCACTTGTTATCTTCTTTATTTAGCATACCCAACCCTGTCCAACCCCCTCCAGTTAAAACTTAACAACTTTTTCTTTTTTTTAGTTTTTTGTAATCCCTTCTTTCTCCCAGAACATTAAACTTGTTACTGATATGTTAAAGTTACCGCAAATTTAATCTTACTTAAAAAGAAAAACCAAAAGACAGAACCCAAAAAACCAAAAAGCTCCAAATCATTAGCAGATCATAACTCCAGCCTCTTCTTTTTTCTTTTTTCTCCTATTTTCTCCTTTCCTCTCACCTTCTTTTTCCTTTCCTTAAAAAAAAATCTGCCTTATTCCCTTCCCCTTGTTGTTCCATTTTCATCCCCTCCATCTTGTTACATTTTTTCTTTTTTTCCTTTCAAAAAACACTTTTACATATTTAATTATTTCTCTTAATTTGCTCTCTCCCATTCTTTCTATTTCTCTTAAAAATCCTCATTCCCTAGGTATTAGCCTCAAGGAGTAAACAGCAATTAACTATGTATTTCCCTGCTTTTGTTACTCACTCCTTCAATACAAATGCAAATCACACTTTGTTTCTTTATTTAGCATACCCAATTAATATCAAACTCTCTTCTTCCTATCAGCTAAAACATAAAAGTTTATTTCCTTCTTCCTTCTCCCCTCCTCTCCATCTTTTAATCCCATTTATCTCCCAAAACCTAAAACTTATTATAAATATGTTAAATTTGCCATAAATTTTATCTTACTTAGGAAAAAGACAGAACCCAAGAACCCAGGAAAATGCAAAGCTCCGCATCATTAACAAATCATAACTTTAATCTTTTGTTTTCAATCTCTCTTCCTGCCAATTCAAACTACTTCTTTTTATTTTAAAATGTCTCAAATGGTAAACAATCTCCCAGTCTCTTTGCCAACCATTTAGGTCTCGTCCTGTAGATTTTCAGTCTTCTCAGCCTCAATCCATCGAAATAATTATTTTACTTTAAAGTCCCAGTCACAAATCTCCATCTAAAATCCCCAAGATTTTTTTGTTATATTTTCCCCTTTCTTACTTTTGAATCTTATCCACCATTTTCCCATCCTGTTGTTGTTCCATCTTCTTCTCCTCCATCTTGACACAAAAACTTGAAAAACATTTTTACATATTTAATTATATCTCCTAGTTGCTCTCATCCCATCCTTGTATTTTTCTTTAAAATCTTCATTCCATAGGTATAGCCTCAAGGAGTAGACAGCAATTAGTGATGCATTTCCCGCCTCTATAGCTTCTTCCTTTCTTCTTTGCCATTCTCCTCTGCTTCCAGTCACATGGAAATTATGCATCTGCAATCTCAATTTCAAAGCTTGCTTCCCCATTTTTTCTCCTTTTCCTCTTTTCCTTTTCCTCACTCCAAAGAAAACAACCACATTCTTTTTCTTCATTATTTTGAAATAACTCACCCTCCGATTAGAACAAGGGGATTTTTACTTTATCCCTGCAATCCAGATGTAAACCCTTTGACTTCACTGCATCAAAGACACCTCGTAAATCCCGATGTTTCCAACCACGAGAAATGAAGACAGGTCAGTCTTGTGCCATTTCGGGTCTGGAGTGGCTTTCGAGCGATGTTATGCCATGTCCTCACCTCCTCCATGCTGTTCTTCCAATGAAAATTCCTTTCCAACTTTGTTACTGCATAGAAAGAGTTTATGAGACACTATTATGGCTTGCTCTTTGCATTCCCCTTTCATCTGGGGAATAAAAACTCCATTTGAGAGCCCTCAGACAGCAGTCCAGCCCTCCAGTTGCAGCAGAGCTAAAAGCTCACTGCCTCGATCAACCATGTCCTCACCGGAAGTCACTTAAACTGGTTTTCAATTAGCATAATTCTCTAGTCCATGCACCTATCTTTCTGAAACTTTTCAAGTTTCTTACTTAGGGACACATCAAAATGTTCTGCCATTTTCAGAATGATTGATCCACAAGGAGAATAAGTGTGTCTGTTTGCGGAGATCTTCTTCCAGAAATGACCCTGTAGCAATTGGTCTGAAATTTGGCACTCTTGATTCCTTCAGAGGAGGCAACAAGCTCAGTAAGTTCCAAACAATTATATGCATAAATTTCTTTGAAAGTTAATGGCAGTCCCCTGTTGTTGTTGTTGTTTTAAAAAATACAAAGGTGTGTAGCACCTGCACCTGTTTAATGGAAACATGCCAGGCACAATCCCCTCTTAAGTAGCTAGCATTCCTGAAAATGTCATCCATGTCTGAAAAAAAGAAAAAAGAATTACAGTCCTTTTATGATTTTCCATTATAATCAATGAGAAGCATGAAAACTTGGATTTCCAAAACCTGGCTAGGGTTCGGTACGGAGTCAAAACAGATGGACTCCAAATCAATCCAAGTTTAATTGGGCTGTTTTCTGAAGCACCAAATCAGGGTCTGAGTCAATTCTGATATAAGTCAAAGCTTAATAATTTCAATTTTACATCTCCAGTATCCTATATATATATATATATATATATAGGTCTATTTTGAACATTACTAATTTCTTGGAGATCACCAGAAGTGGGCTAAGACATGCAATGCAATGAAAACAGGAGAGTTACTCCATCAAGGAGACATCTGTTTATAACTAAAGAGAGTGGTGTATAAACATATGGATGCAGAAATCACCTCCCTTTGGGGATATTTTCTTATATAGCTTATTACTTCAAGTAGATAATTACTGAACTAAATTATTAACCCTGGATTTAGGGCTCTCAGACTGGTGATATTGTTGTACAATTAAGGAATCAGGAGTATTCTTGGAGTATAGGATATTATTTCACTTATCAACTCATTGTCCTCCACACATTCTTCTCTCTAGCTAATGGTTCTGTTGGAAGCAATGAGAAGATTCTCTCTGTCCTCCCCAACCTCATAAACTGGTTTATCAGCTGTGATCCTACCTTGGTAAAGTGGGCCTAGTCTCAGTTATACATGCCCTAGTTATGTCCAGACTGGATTAATGTAATGCACATTCCTTGGGGCTGTTTCTGAAGATGACTGAGAAATATCAGCTGGTATAGAACGTGGTCATTTGAATCCTTGTTGGGGCTTGATAGTTGGATCACATCACTTCAATTCTGTCTCAGCTGTGCTGGGTGACAGTGCTGATTTTGACCTTATTTATTTATTTATTGCATTTCTATACTGACTAATAGCTGAAGCTCTCTGGGCCGTTCACAAAAATTAAAACTATGAAGTATAATTCAAAGTATAAAACAAACGAGAGTATAAAAACTAGGGATGTGTATCGTATTGTTAAAATGTACGATAATGATACGATATGCTCTATCGTGCATACGATTAACATTAATGATACGATACAACTTCCTACAATAATCATCGGAGATGATAGTTTTCAGCCCGATTATATCGGGTTACCAGACTGCCATATAAATAAACCTATAACTTCTGTATTTTCAAAGTTAGAGGCTTGAAACTTGGTCACAGGGCTCGTTTAAGTTCTGACAGGTCAGAATGACAGCTCGCCACTTGCGTTCATTCAGACCTGTCAAAAAGTTGCACAATCTTTAATAAATTCATATAAAATTGAGGGTTGGAGGGATCGATCTCAAATTTCATACACATGTCTAGCACATGTTGCTACACATGTATGCCAAATTTCAGATCAATCCCTCCACCCCTGTATTTTATATGAATTTTTGAAAGATCGTGCAACTTTTGACCAGTCAGACCTTAAATGATCTTTAATAAATTCATATAAAATTGAGGGTTGGATCTCAAATTTCATACACATACTTAGGCATACCCCATAAGCATTGTAACCAAGTTTCAAGCCTGTAACTTGAAAATACAGAAGTTATAGACATTTTTTCTAAAAACTTCAGCTCTATAGGGCACAATGGGGCTGCAAATTAAATATCGTATTTCCGATAATTATCGTGAAGACGATACGGTTCACCTACGATATTATCAGAGACGATAATTATTTTGGTCCAAAATTACGATAATGATAAAATACGATATTTTTGGGCATGCACATCCCTAATAAAAACGCAATATAAAAGGAAAATATAAAAGCACAACCAAGATAATGCAGAGCAGCAATGCAGAAATTTACACAGATTTGAACTACAGATTTAAAACAGCAAAGTTAAAAGACTAAGATGATAAACTGTTAAAATGCTGGGAAAATAAAAGCTAGATTCATTTACTGTCAAAAAGAGTATAATGTAGGTGCCAGGCGAACCTCTCTAGGGAGCTCATTCCACAGCCAGGGTACCACAGCAGAGAAGGCCCTCCTCCTGGTAGCCACCTGTCTCACTTCCTTTGGCAGGTGCTCATGAAGAAGGGTCCCTGAAGATGATCTTAGAGTCTGGGCAGGTACATGTGGGAGGAGGCTTTCCTTCAGATAACCTGGCCCCAGGCCATTTAGGTATTTGAATGATAATACCAGCACTTTGAATAGGGCCTGGACTTTAAAGGACGGCCTACAGCCTTATGAACCTGTTGGATTTAGACCTCCACCTCTGCCTGCAAAAACTCTAGCATTCTCCCTAGATTCTCATTTAGCAGCTATAGCTTCCACATCTCCATCTTTTTTCTGTTCACTTTCAGTCTAAACTGAATAGCAGTAAAGTCACAATTCTTGAATATTTTGTAATAAAGCTAGTGCTGTGCCAAATCATGCCTCCTATTTTCAGGAAACTTTTCTCTCTCTGCAAAAGAGGCAATGTTTTTTTCTGCCTTTTTCACAGGGAGGGGGAGAATTTTGGAGAATTTTCTCCTTGGGGAGGGGGATAGCATTTCCACATACCTTTTTAAAAACCAGCTGTTTAGAGGTCTTCTTTTTATTGTTTATTTAAAAAAAAAATACTCCTTGCAGTTGGAGTAGCCCAGTAGTTCTTCATGAATGTCTATTGGAGAACATGTGACTTTTAGGGGTGTGCACTGGATTGGGTCTGATCCATGATCCGGACCCGATCCGGGGGAAATAGGATACAATTATCTGATTTCTGATCCCTGCATCTGGATTGTCCGATCTGATCTGAACTGGTCCGGAAGGACCTGATCCTGTTCAGATAAAATTGGAGGATCAGTCCTCCTCCCGCTCTTCCTGCTCCTTACCTGCCGGGGCTGTCCACTTCCATCAGCAGTGGACAGCCCCGGCAGGTAAGGAGCAGGAGGGGCAGGAGGTGGGAGCCCCCCCACTTACCTGCTGGGGTGGCTGCTTCCCTCCGGTGCGTGGAACTACTAAGAGGCAGGCCACGAAGCCTGCTTCTCAGTAGATCCATGCACCGGAGGGAAGCGGCCACCCTGGCAGATAAGGAGTGTGATGGGGGAGGCGGGAGAGCCCCCCCACTTACCTGTCGGGGTGGCCACTTCCCTCTGGTGCACAGATCTACTGAGAAACAGGCTTCACGGCCTGCCTCTCAGTAAAGCACCATCACCTGGCACACTACTGAGAGGCAGGCTACGAAGCCTGTTTCTCAGTAGATCTGCACACTGGAGGGAAGCTGACACCCCGGCAGGTAAGGAGCGTGAGGGAGGGGAGGGGGCTTACCTGCCGGGGCACCCGCTACCTTCTGCTGCCGCCTGCTGGTTGAATCTACTGAGAAACAGGCTACGCGTAGTGCGGGGAGGGGCACCTGCCCCCATGTTTTCGCCATAGGCTTGCATTGGAGGAAAGCTTTCTTTCCCCAGTGTAAGCCTATGGCGAAAACAGCTAAAATGGTGTCCGATCCGAAAATCGGACCTCCGATTTTCAGATCGGAATTGGGTCCGAACCAAACCGGGAAGCCTCCGATCTGATCCGAGGCCTTGGTTCCGATCTGATCCGATCCAGGGGGAGGCATGCTCATCCCTAGTGACTTTGCCCTCTGCGATAGGAATTCAGGAAGAACTCCTGGGCTCCTGAAAATGTGGGGGTGTTTTAATTTTTTAAAAAATAGAAAGACCCCTCAAAACTTCCTACACTAAAAAAGTTATGTAGAAACCCTGTCCCCCTCCCCAAGAAGAAAATTCTCTGAAATTCTCACCTCTCCCAGCCTCTTTCGCCAAAGTTTTCATTTCCCCCCCCACACACACCTTCCACAAAATGCCAAAAATTGAATAATAGAAATTTTTGGCACTGCACTAAATAAAACTTACATACATTCATGTCTTGGTCTGTGTTTAATGGTTAATATCCATGTAGTGTTAAGTGTGAATCACAACCTCCCCCTGGCACAGCTTGTCCCTAGACTTATATGTAAGACTTGGGCAATTGCATGCATATTGTTGTGATTCCAAGCCCTCCTGCTGAAATGTGAGACAACAAAGAGATTCACTGAGCAATCCTCAAAGTCTTTATTCAGTAAAAATAATAATAAAAAAACACCCAGCTCTTCACACCTGAAGCAATTGAGAAGGCTAGGAGCTGCCCACTAAGCTTAATTAGCTAAACAAAGCAAGGCAGTTGCTTTATCAACTAAATGGATGTGCCCAACAAGCTTTCACCAGACTTCTTCTGGGAGAGTCCAACTTCTGACATGCAACTAATATAGCAGACCGCCTCCCACCTCCTCTCAACTCCACCTGCTTGACTCAGTAGCAGACTCTGGAATCTGTCAATTGTGGACAGAGAAGAAAGTTCAGAAATAATGACACAGACACCAGAGCTTGGGATAACTAGGGACTCTGTATTGAATTGGGTAATTCACCCCTCCCTGGATCTGTATGTGAAAGTGCGGGAATCTAATTAATCTTTTCTCCAGACAACTGGAGTGTGTTATGGGTGAGCCACTTGGCCAAGCCAGGAGTCGGGTAAAGCCCCGCTCCTTTCTTGAGCTACACTCATGTGCTTGGGGGGGGGGGAGGAACACCCCGTGTCACCCTTATCTGGTGCTGCAGTGAGGTCCCCAAAGGCAAGACATATATCCTGAGTCATGAGCAACGCAGCCCACTGAAGATCAGGCCCCAGAACATGTTCCTTTAAGCCACTGGCTGGATTTTTGTTGGTGGCAGCCAGATTGGTCATTGCTCAATTTTGGAAGGACCTAAGAGGAGTTTCATTGGATGCCTGGTGGACTCGGGCATCCATTCGGGTTTTGAAGATTGCCTTATCAGAAAAAATTAACAAAGAAGTTACAACTGGCAAAAGGAAGTAGGATACATTATACATTCACTACAGATTGGTATCAATTTATTATGTACGTTCGTAACAATCAATTTCATAACACTCTGCCTGTAGCGCATCGGTCTCTCTGGTTCATGTGTATAATGTATTCTGTATTTTTCTGCCTTGATTTATTATAGTTACTGAATGCTTGGACTATCGCATGCGGGGGAGGGGGGAAAGAAAAATAATAAATAAATATAAATAATAAAAAGAAAAAAGAAAAAAGAACTTGCCAATCACCATAAGATGCCAACGAGTGGTCATCAAACCTCTTCTGATGTCCTAATATTCCCACACAACCCTGCTCATTCCAAACAACCTTCAACTAAATTAAATGCCAGTATGGAGTAGGCAAAAAACCTGTACACTAGAGCTGGTCCGTGGCAGGTAAAAGTCCTACTCAGCCTCACCTCCAAAGGGAGCGATTGGCTAATCCCATACTAGATACAGGGCAGGAGGGTGGGAGTTGGAAAGTGAAAGAGGCCAGGGAGCGTGGGGAGTGTGCCTTTATAGGCTTGCCCCCATCCTATGCTTAACACTGTACACATGTCCTAGGCACATGCAGCATTATTTCTTCTCCCTCTCTACCCGCAAATGCCTCCTCCCACCCGAGTCATGCCGACAAGCAGGGAATTGGGCTTCTGATGCTACCTCTCCCTCTGACAAAATCTGAGTTCCTGGGGGGTGGGGGAGGATCTCTGAACCTAAGTCTCCTCTTTGATAAGTTCCTAGGAAGATTCCTTTCTGACTTCTAGAGAGTCTTGGGCTACCTCCACAAGAGAGGTTTAATGCTCTTTGAAGGCTCATTATAAATTTTACCTCCACACCAGCGGAGCGCAAAACGGGCGTACAGGCGCGTTATCTCCCGGATTATGCGCATTATCGAATGCGCGTTAAATAGCGACCGTTAAAGCGCATTTTCGCCATGTGAACAAGCGATTATGCGCATTAACTTCTTGTAAAGCGCTTTTTGGACATCAATTAATGCGCTTCGCCGCCTCTCGCCGCCTCCCGTGCAGAGGGATTAGGAGTAAATGCGCCTCCGCGATAATGCGCATAATCGCCGAACCGGGCGCAAAAGCGCATCCTTGTGGAGGGGGCCTTTGGAGAATTTCCTTCCCCACTCCCTGTCTTAGCTGGGCTTCTTCTAGTTCTATCTCGAAGTCTAACTCAGCATCTGAAATCAAACCATGAAGCCCAAGCTCCATACTAACACACCTGCATGCATATTGGTCCACCTATTACTGGACCCATGTTGTAAAATTAGGATTTTGAGTTGGTCTTTCACTGAGTTGCTGAACAGACTATGATATGCTTAAATTCAGCACATTTGTAGCATCATGTTCTTCAGTACAAGTCCTGGGCCTGCTCATTTTGGTATGATTGTTAGATCCTTCAATTTCCCCATGTTGTTGTCTGACAACAGAACACACCTGACTACTTTCCTTTCTTCGACTACTGCCTGTAGGGTACTTGTTTTGAGTCTTGCAGCCAGGTGACTTCTTCTCATGTTCAATCCACATTAAGTAGGAGTGGAGTCACATCTTCTGGTCCCATTCTTGATATCTCCACTACCACACATTAAGCATAATCTGAGAATAGACCATACATACATACATCGGTATGTACCAAGGTTCACAAATAGTTTGTAGAAACCCTAGGTCAAGAGTGTTGAATCTCTTTCAGCCTGTGAACTGAATTCAATTTCAGAGAAGCTGCCTGGAGTAGTGATGGATAAATTTACCTCAAGTGAATCCGTCATGTCCTCAGAAAGTAACAACTTTGTCCAGGTGAGCTCAAATGAAGATTCTCCCTTGATATGAATATCTTGTTCCATGTATATGAAGTTTTGTGAATTCACAATACCAAAGTGCATCTTGGGAACTGTAGTTTGGAATCACATGGTGTGGCATGCTGTCATGTGTTACCACGTTGTGTAAACCCTCCCTGATTGGTTGTTTTTGCATGGCCTATAATGTGATGCTTACTTGCCGATCACCAGTATATGGAGTAAAAAAAAAAGGATAGATTGACAGAGTACTCTTCCTCCTCCTCATGGAGCCAGAGAAAGAAAGTAGCAATGGATGCACCAGATCATTCAAAGGTCAAACCAACCAAGTCAGCACATGCATAGAAATGGCATCATTTAGAAGCAGACTGTGCATGCTCTGGAGCTTTCAAGCAACTTAATAGAGAATTCATCATACAGCAATCTAGGCTTGCTACTGAGGTGAGCATTATGAACAGATGAATTTTGTCCACCAAGCTGACTAATTATAAAGTTCAGTGGCATCACTTGTCAAGAGTCACATTCTAGTGGTGGGAGAGACCAAAGACAAAATGGATTAAACCTCTTCCTGCCACTAGCTAAGACTTAGGAGAGGCATTTCAACCTTTTAGAATGGGAGGGGGGCTACAATAGCCAGAAAAACACCCAACAATCAGTAGTTGTGAGAAAGATGGTGGGGACAGAGCAAGGGGGGTGGCCATCCGTAGAATCTCTGAGGGCCAAATTGGAACCCCAGGTGGGCAATATTTGACTCCTGAGCCTGAGGTTCAAGACCCCTGCTAGGCTGACCAGATAAAATCCAGGTCAGGGCTCATGTAACTTTAACAGTTGTAGAGAAAAGGGAATTTCAGCCAGTGTCATTTGTATGCAATTAGTTCCTGGTGAAATTCCCTCTTCATCACAACTGTTAAAGTTGCAGGCACTATACTAGAGTGACCATATACAAAAGAAGGCAGGGCCCCTGCACCTTTAACTGTTCTGATGAAGAGGGAATTTCACCAGGACCTAATTGCATACAAATGACACTGGCTGAAATTCTCTTTTCTCTACAACTGTTAAAGTTATAGGAGCCCTGACCTGGATTTTATCTGGTCCCCCTACCTGTTCCCGCCCCCAAACAATTGCTTTTTCTATCCTAGTTGTTTCTCTGGTGAGAAACAACTATCTATCACAGCCTTCCCTGGCTTGGTACCCTCCAGATGTTTTGGACTACAACTCCATGAATTCCTGACCATTGGCCATGCTGGCTGGGGCTGAAGTCCAAGACATCTTGGGGGCATCAGATTGGAAAAGCTGATCTAACATCAGAAGTATCTAGCCATAATGCATCCTGTCATGAAACACTGTATAAGCATACTGTGAACGTGTATACCGCCTCCGATAGAAGAGGCGGTAGGCGCCAGCAGGCGCCCGCCGATCCTCCGATCCATCTGATCTGGATCGGGACCTTTCCAGATCAGATTGGATTGGATCGAATGATCCAGCGGTGAGATCGGAAATCGGATAATTGTATCCGATTTCCCCTGGATCGGATCCGGATCGTGGATCGGACCCGATCCAGTGCACACCCCTAGTTTCCTCCTCCGTGTTTTAAAAACAATGGTGGGTGCGATGTCCGTTTCCTTCCAGAATGTCACACTCATTCGCACAAGAGTGACGATTCCAGAAGCTGGTAACTCTGGGATTCTCCCCTCCTCCCTCCCTCCCTCTAGACCCGTAGGTGTAGAAAGGGCCTAAGTGTCCTTTTATTTCTAGGTGGCAAGAAAACAAACATCTCTCGACTTTTCTGAGAAACATGTATTCTGAGAGACGTTTGGCTCAATTCTAGTTATTCTTCAGAGTTTATCACCTTCTGTAGGGTCTTCCAAATGTTACATTCCTGAGGGGTGATTGTGGATACATCTTGTCTCTAATGCAGGTGCTGGCAACACCATTTCTTGTCTCAAAGTTCGGCAGCAGGTGTGAGAGGGGGGCAGTGTCCATCCAGCTCCAGGAAAAGGGTGGAGCTTATGTTGTACCAAAATCTGCTCCCCAATTTCCTGAAAGTTTTCTTCCCCCATGAAAGAGACTTCCATTTTGTCTGCATCATTCTCAAGGCATTTTATAATTCAGTTTGAATTTCTGTTGATGGTGTTTTTGACGGTGAGGTAGCTGAGGGTACTGGCTGTATTTTCCTTTCTATTTCACATCTCTCCACTGTTCTACAGTCTCCTGGGCTGCTTGATCTGAAAAGTTCCTATGGGAGGAATAAATTCACATTGACTTCCTCTCGGTGGGAACTGTGGAAAGCCAAGGAGGCTACAGGCTGTCAGAGAGATGATTGTGCAGTGTACATTCACACATATCCCTCAGCCACCTCCTAAGTAAAGTACTCACAAGAACCCTGAACCAAACCCATGAGACTTTCTCCAAAATTTCTTCTCCTTTGAATTTCTTTTCAAAAGCAATTTCTTTTCTATCAAACTTAATGAGAATGGTCGAAAAATATGTGGGAGAAATTTTCAGCACAGCACTAGCTGGAATAGACCAAGGGGTTCATCTAGTCTAGCATTCTGTTCACACAGTGGCCGACCAGCTTCCCATGGGAAACCCCCAAGCAGGACATGAATGCAGCAGCACTCTCCCTCCCATGTTCCCCATTTATAGATGTACATAGGCATACTGCCTCTGATACTGGAGGTAGCATATAGCCACCAGGACTAGTAGCCATTCAAACTCTTTACTCAAAAGATGTTATTTCCTTTGCCATGACCTAGGGTTAAATTCAACATCATGAGAGAAGATATCTGCTTGCACAATGAAACTTCTTCCCCACTGCATCCCCCATGTGCTCCCAAATCTGCTCCAGAGCACCCCCAATTTAGATCCCCCCACACCTACATTTTACACATGGGTCCCCATGCTAACTTTTGGTTAATGAAAAAAGAAAAAAGTAGTTGAATGTTATGTTTTACAAACAGAGCTATGTGCAAATGGCCTCTCAAAATTCTCCACCCTCTTTGTGGGGCAGAGACAATTTCTCCGAATGTCTTTAAAGGAAGGAGAAATTCACCAATACTTCCTCATAGGTAGGGCTCACCACTGGCAGTGGTTGTTATACTGCAAGTAGCAATGGCATCAACTGTGTTGGCAGCCTAGCCCCCCATTTTGCATCCTCCACAATGCAGGTGTAAGGTGGGAGTGTTGGGTCTAGCTCAAGAGAAGAGGTACAGCAAGTGCTGTGCCAAAATCTGTCTTCCAAGAACCCAAAGATAATAATCAAATGAACTCATACTATAGTACATCTGAATCACTGCAAGGTAAATTAAAAGAGTATGTAGTTCTCTACTACAAACTTTAGAGAACTGTGGTCTACCCCTAACACCCTCAATAAACCCTGTTTCCATTCTACTCAGTAACGAATACAAGGAAGCTACCTGTCCTGTTTTAACCATTGAGCTACTCAGCAATCAGCATGAACTGATCAGAAGGTTGTTTACCCTTTGTGCAGGGAATATATCTTTGAAAAAGATTTTTTTGATTGAGTGTAAGGGCCTATTGACAATATAAACTGATACAGTGTTGGGTAAATTAAAGGATGGGGATAGCGCAAGCTTTCAAGATCTATCAATGAGATAGACTATATGAAAGTGTAATAACATCAAGTCTGATAAGGTTACAAAAGACCGAGTTTTTCAAATTAGCTCTAAGGATGCAAAAGGCAAAAGTAGCAATAGAAAACCTTGTGATACCTCCCCCTCCCACACAACAACAACAAAAATCAAAATATACAAGGGCCAAGACAGAAAAAGAGGACATCCACAACGAATTTTCAGAGATTATATATGTTATTAGAGCAGAAGAAGAAGAAAAAGAACACACCAGCTGAAAACCCGGGATCAGAGCAAGCCAGCCAAGGTAAAGGGAAGTGACCTTCCTCGTCTAAACATCTGTGTAGCCCAAACACAAGCAAGTGCTGATGCAGGAGTGATCCAGGAACTATGGTCAATGACAGAGACCCCACTGAAGGTTTCATCAACTCCTTCAAAACTTGACCAGGAAAACAGATGGGATTTTACATGGGCAAATAGATCCTGCCACCTGCAGCTAATGCAGTGTAATCCAGTCTTTATAAACTACCCAAACCCTAAAGGCGAGCTGGCAAAATTGGAGTGCAAATTACATCTTCTGCAATTTATACCATCTTTGATCTTGGTCTCATTGATAGCAGAGGACATTGTAGAGGTACGGTGGCCATATGGAAAGGATGACAGGGCTTCTGTATCTTTAACAGTTGTATAGAAAAGGGAATTTCAGCAGGTGTCATTTGTATGCATGTAGCACCTGCTGATATTCCCTCTTCATCACAACAGTTAATGCTGCAGGAGCCCTGCCCTCATGACCAGATACAAAAGAGGGCAGGGCTCCTGTAGCTTTAACAGTTGTGATGAGGGAATTTCACCAGGTTCGGCATATATGCAAATGACACCTGTGAAATTCCCTTTTCTATGCAACTGTTAAAGAAACAGGAACCCTGTCCTCCTTTCCATATTGTCAGCCTAGATAATGTCTCTTTTACAATTACAATACTGCTCCAGCAATTTTAACTGCTGCATACAGTGCCAAAATCTATTCCATATGACAGGTATAAGAATTAGCAGATATTTCAAAGATATTTCTCCTGCTACACCATTCTGTGAAAGTTTGAGGCCTACAGAGGCAAGGTAAGGAAGTCAGGTTTAGGGGCCTAGAGTTTTTTCTGTTGGGAGGGGGTAGGGTGGCCAGAAATATCAGAATTGGAATCGGATCGGAATTTCCGATATTAAAAATATTGGATCCGATCTTATCGGACGGTACCCGAATTTGATCGGATCTGATATCCAATAAATATTAGAAGTTCCAATCCAATTACGGACCGCCATTTCAGGTGTTTTCCCCGTAGCCTTGCATTGGGGGAAAGAAAGCTTTCCCCCAATGCAAGGCTATGAGGAAAAACACTGGGCTGGCACTCCCTCCCTCCACCCACTCACGCTCCCTCCCCTACTTGCGCTCCTTACCTGCCGCTGCTGCCGCCACTGCCACTGCTGGTCTGTACTACTGCTAAACAGGCTTTCCGGCCTGTTCGTCAGTACAGAGAAGTGCCGTGATGTCGTCATCACTCGGCGCGGCTCTGTACTGACAAACAGGCTGGAAAGCCTGTTTAGGAGTAGTACGGACCAGCAGTGATGGCAGAGGGGAAGGCCGATGGTAAGGGGGGACCATTCCCTCCCTCCCCTCCCCTCCCCCACTTGTGCTCCTTACCTGCAGCCTTCCTCGCCGCCACCGCCATCCTGTACTGCTGCTAAACAGGCTTTCTGGCCTGTTCCTTAGTACAGAGAAGTGCCGAGTGATGTCGTCATCACTCAGCATGGCTCTGTACTGATGAACAAGCCGGAAAGCCTGTTTAGCAGTAGTATGGGGCGGCGGCGGCGGCAGGTAAGGAGCACGAGTGGGGGAGGGAGGGAGTGCTGGCCCAGTGTTTTTCCCCATAGGCTTGCATTGGGGAAAAGTTTTCTTTCTCCCAATGCAAGCCTATGGGGAAAACACCTGAAATTGTGGTCCGAATATCCACTATGCCCAATAGTTATCAGACATATAGATATCGGATCAGATCAGATAGGGCCACCTAAGGAAATTATCGTTATCGGTCATCGGATGTCCGATAACGACCTTATTGGTTCGTTATCGGACATTGGACCAATACGATACACATCCCTAATATTAATTCCCTGGTTAAGTTTCATTTGTCCAGTTAAGTTTCATTTCTTCAAAGTTAGAATAGTACTTTATGTTTTGGAGGAAGAGGGTACAAGACAGTGAAAGAGCCATCCAGGAAAGAGCCAGGAAAGGACTGGAGCATGAGGAAGAATTAGTGGGGGAAATCCTAAATGCAGCTAGGGTAAAGGACTTGCATTTTGCAACTTTTATTTTATTTTAAAGCCTTTTGTATCACTGAGATCTCTTGACTAAATACCTTTAATTGCAATTTGCTCATTTTAATATATTACTAAACAACTGTGTTAAACATAAAATGTCTGCTGTGCCAATTGTTCCATGTTTACAGTCTAAACCCCGTATTATTGGGAAGGGGACGGTAAAAGAAGGAAGGTGGGCCTCTTAAGGAGGCAGAGATCCTTAAGGAGTTGCTCAGGGGATCCAGGACATAGAAGGAACCCTGGCACTTTGCAAGCATTAAGATCAAATAGGCAGAAAGTCTCTGTGCCATTACTGAACCACTGGTTAATCTTGGTAAACTTAAATGTGGCCACAAAGGTTACTTCTGCATCCCCTAATCAATCAGCAAAGAATATTTAAAGGAAAGGAACCTTGCAAAGCAGCATCTGTGACTGGAAACCTATGGGTGCCAAGGGCACTGCCCTGGGCAACCAATTTCCCAAAAAGTAAGGGCTGATAGATTGTTTTTGTGTCCTTCCAGCCTTGTTACAGCAAGACGTTCTGTCAAGACTTTCCTGGCTTAAAAACATATTGTTGAACAAGTTCAACCAGGCTTCTGAGACCAAGTTAAATCAATGCTGTCTAGAGATGTTCTTGATCATCAAGCTGGAAGGAAGACCACCATCTTCCCACATAGTCTGCAAGCAAATCCAGTGAGTCCTTCAAAAACACCGAATTATCTAATAGAATCTAAAGACCGAGAGGAAATTCTGTCTTTGAGAAAATGTTGACATTTCAATATTGAAGAAGGTTTGTTTGGTCATGTAAAACAGCATCCTGATAGCATTTCCTTTTGGCCAGGTTCCAACTGCAAAGGTTGGAACCTCCAACCAGCTTTGTTGGTAGAAGCAGGGGTTCATCCCTTCTTTGAAAAGTTTATGCCATATGTGGGAAGCTATCTGGAAAGAGCTCCAAACCAGGTATTCTTCCAGCTGCAAAAGAGAAAATGAGATTCAAGGAGAGTAAGTGCAAAATATAACTTCACACTGATAGGGGCAGAACTGGCTGTGAGAATCCAGGAAAGAGAAATGGAGACCATACCAGATCACTGAAAATAGCAACAGCATGGCGATTAGGAGGCACCTTCCATGAACAGAACCCTTCCTCTCCTAGAAGGCAAATATTGGATCCAATCCATAAGTGGCTAGAGATAGATAAATCATATTTTTTCCCACCTGTCACTTCCATTCTGCCTCATTTCTGCATTAATCTGCATTTTATTTATTTATTTTTGGCAAAGAGCTCCTTCAAATGGGAAAAATCGCTTTCCCTTACCATGGCTCTGTTTCCTGCTTCTCTTCCGCAATAAGCTGTAATTTCATGAGGAAGAGAGCAGCAACTATGTGGCTTGGACAGTCTCAATACAGTTGAATGAGCAGCACCCTCTAGTGGGCTCAACTTTGCTTGAACAAGGAAGGAAAACCCAACACATGTCAAAATATCCCAGAAGCGTTGGGTTTTCTGAGGTTTTATTTTTAGCGCTAAAACAGGAAAATGGAGCTGGGGACGTACAAAATGACAGATAAACATCCATTAATAGCCAGTAACAAGCACGCTTAAAACACTCATTTAAAGAAACTTGCATGAAAATTTGCATTTAAATGCATATTTTCTCTTTAAATAACCATTTTAGATGGGTTGTTGATGTTTTTTAGCCAAGAATTGAATTGTGACTTTTCTGAAGTGCTAAAGCCAATAAATAAGTTCCCATCTGTGCATTAGTCTGGGAGGTGCAAATCTGGTCTGTTCATACTAGACTTTGCAAATATTGAATCCCTAAAGTAGCCCTAGGTGAGGCCACACTATGAAGAAAGGGGTGCATCTTTTGCAAAAGAGCCAAAGTGGATGAATCAAGAGGGTGTACTCGAAATATTATTTTTAGCACATGCCGATCCCCAGTTCCATTTAGAACAGATGTGCTCCTCAAAATAATTTTCTATGAATTGAGATGATGACAAATACTTTGCATATGCTCTAAGTATTCAAGTATTTGCCAAAAAAATCTCAACAAATTGACGTCTTTAATTTACTTCCATATTTGCTTTTAGTAATTAAAATTTCTATTTAATAGTATTTGATGGCTGACATGCAATGGTGTCTACTGTGACTGTGTTTGATAGCTGATCTGTAAACTTATTTAGTATTTGACAGTATTTGGCATTTGACTTGCCGTAGTACCTAGTGTCCGATATCCAATTAACCAATGTTTGTTATTGGACTGTAGCTGACAGCTGAAAACTCATGAGTTTTAATACATAACACTTGCCCAAGCAATAAAAAAGTGATTCCAACAAGCCCAATGCTCTCTAATCTGAAATTTGAAAATGACATTTAATATTTTGGTGAAGTCTGGAAAAAAATACACATTTGGGAATAATAATTTTCAATATAAATCCATTAAATTATCTCCTCTAATATTTCTATTATTTTGCAAGAAATGAACATTGAACAATCCTAAATTACAGGGAGCACTAGGGGTGTTTAGATGTTCCCCCACCTCACACCTTCAGAGAACACCTGGATGTGCCACAAGATTGCATGAATTAGCTCTCCACCTCCACTGATGCACCCCAATTGTGCATGTATTTGGCATATATGAGAAGCAGCACGATGTGCTTACCAGTATACACATGTACAGCCCCTACTTATGTGCATTGAAAGTGCAGAGCCATGTTGTGGGTGGTGTAAAGGTAGGCTGACCATCTGAAAAGGAGGACAGGGCTCCTGTAATTTTAACAGTTGTAGAGAAAAGGGAATTTCAGCCAGTGTCATTTGTATGCAATGAGTTCCTGGTGAAATTCCCTCGTCATCACAACAGTTAAAGGTGCAGGCACTATACTAGGGTGACTATATACAAAAGAAGGCAGGGCCCCTGCAACTTTAACAGTTGTGATGAAGAGGGAATTTCATCAGGAACTAATTGCATACAAATGACACTGGCTGAAATTCCCTTTTCTCTACAACTGTTAAAGTTACAGGAGCCCTGTCCTCCTTTTCAGATGGTCAGCCTAGTAAAGGAGAGCAGATAGACTGCGCTGGGTAGAGGACAAGATGGATGAAGTAGCGGGGAGTTTTAGCCACATATGTTAAGTATGAAGTTTTAAATCACAAAGAGCCTTGGCCGGACCACCTGGAGGGAGGAGGGAGGCAGATAGTGATGCCTTGGCATCGGGAAGAAATGTCTTATCTACTTCAAGGCTGTAAAACCATCCAGAGGAGTTGGAGGTGTGAAACGGGGATGCCAAGCCGGCGCCAAGGAAGGAAGGGGGAGCCAAAGAAGAGACAGGAGGAAAAAGGATATAACTAAAGCCTCTCTTTGTGAGCGGGGGGTGTCTTTTCTCTGGAGATGGATGGGAAAGAACTTGCGGTGGGGGGCAAGAGCAAGGCTCTGCTTAGGAGTAAATATTTTAGTTAAAGGATTTCTTGTTTTATTAATTTACTGGGTTTTATGCTATGCATGCTTTTAGTAATTTTTAGTTATTCTTCCTACGTATATCCAACTCTTAGTCTTAGTAAAGTCTTCTGCCTCACGGCTGTGAGTCATCTATGTTTCGTTTCTTGGGGTCTGTGCTAGATCCAGTGACAAAAAGTTGCTGAATTGTTCACCATAACTTTACAGGTGGGGCTAGGGATGTATGGCTTTTCTTTCATCCATTCCATCTATGTTTCACGAATTGCTAAGTATATTTCATCCCATTGTCTCCTCGTTGATTGTGAATCAGATTTGTTGTAGGAGAATTTTGTTCAATTTGTGGTAATTTGCATGTACACTAATCCTCATTACTTAAAACAAATTTGCACAAATCCTCTTAAAGATTGGCAGGAAGAGAGAGAGAGAGAGAGAGAGAGAGAGAGTGAGATGCACTCCTCCTCCCAAAATACACATTTTCATGCTTTAGCCTATGGCAGAAAATGCACAATTTTGGTCCGTGGGTTTTTTCTCCATCATTTTGTAAAGCTACATTTGCATACTATTCCTGGAAAGTAATAAATAAATAAATATGGCAAGACCACAGACTTTGCACAACTTAAAAAAAAGCCAATCTGCTGCGGAATCTGTAAATTGGACTAATAGAAAACCAAACCCATTCTAATCCATTGTGGAGTTCTCTGATATCACCAGGTGGGACTAGGCCTCGTGGCTCTGTGACCCCCCCATGTGTTCTTTGAATGCATGAGAGGTGGTGGTTCTGACTGCCCAACCATACTATTAAGGGGGCTTTAGAAAATGAATCTATTTTGGAGCAGAGCCTTTTTTTTTTTTTTTTTTTTGGAATGTAAGTTTTATGTTGCAGTTTTCCCTTTCTACAGGGAAGAAATTTTCATTAAACAGAAATGGCTAGCGTACAACAAATAAAAATCGAAGTTGGTTCTCTATTTTTTTTCTCCAGGTCCTGGACCCAAAGCCTTGTTCTCAGGGAGCTCTGCAGGGTCAAACTTCAGGGAAGCTCCCATGGATGAGAAAAAATGGAGTTTGTTTTACAGTCCCTAAAATAATCCACAGAAGTCAAGAAAAATGTCGTATAGAAAGCAAACTATATTATTCCAGCACTTCCTTAATGCATTCTCCCTAACCTGATGCCCTTCAGATGTTTTGGACCAGAATTCCCATCATCATTGACCATGTTGGCTGGGAATGATGGAAGTTGTACAGATTGGGAAATGCTGTCTTAGGATATATTACTAAGATCCATGATCAGATCTCCTCCTCCATGCTTGGAGTTCTTTGTATGGGCCTGGAGGAAGTGTTCTGCACCATCCTATGGCACCCTGATGCTGTCCAGGGGCAGTAGGATTGCTTTTCCAAAGTTGTGAACAAAGTTATGGTTCTTCTGGAAGCAATATCAAGTCTGAGGCAGTTCTTGGATGAGATGATTTGAGAACATACTTTCAAGAAAAATGCAATCATAAAATACTAATGGGAAGGTGGTTGTGAAACTGCCTGATGGCCCAGAGACACCTGAAGAACAAACAGTTGCATAAACCCAAGAACCACATCACATCTGCCATCGGTGGGGGGGGGGGGAGAATAAATATCGGTCCTATGTGTGTGGATAGATGAAAAACAGAATTTAGATGGAAGACATCCTTCCCTCTTTAACAACATATACGCTCCGGGATGTGATCATCATTTTGGATATGGTTTACAACCTATGCCTCCCCTGGCTCTAAATGATGGCATCTGAGTGCAGCTATCAAGAAAAATATGTGTTTGTTGAACCATGCCAAGAATGAAATCACTGCTGTCACTACAAAGTGCACCAGCCTAGACGATGTCACCAGGCACCACAGCAATTCCGAACAGATGCTCATTCTTTCTCCTCAGTACCACTACATGGGGAAGGGTGTCTGAAAGCATTGCCCAGATGCCACAGCTGTATGGTGATTGGCAGAGTGGGAGGAGTAGAGGGATCTGGTTGTGGTAGAGGGCATTGCTTTCCACCCATAGGTGACAAGGGTCATTCTGGGACTACACTATGATGCAGGGCTGGCCCTACCATTAGGCAGAGTGAAGAGGCCACCTGAGCTGGCAGATGCGGATGGGTAAGGAGTAGACAGAAATGTATATGGCACATGGCCTGGCCTAGGATAGCCTACTGTCTGCAGATGAAGGGAAGGATGCTGCCTCATCACCAGTGTTGAAGTAAGATTCAACCGATTTTCTTTTTTTAAAAAAAAATATGTAGGCTCAGTAATCATCTCCAGCCTTCTCATTCGCATTTATCCTGGGGCAGGGTTGCACAGCATGCATCCCAGGGACCACATGTGGCTCACCACATCCTTTTCTATGGCCCCTGCCATGCCGCAGGATTTGAATTAAAACAACAACAACAACTCACTGCAATTCACCACCTATAGCTTGTGAGAGCTGCTTGTTCTCTCTAGTAGCAGTGAAGCTCCCTGCCTTATCACTTCCTGCCCAGATCCCTAACTAATTGGTGAAGGGAGGCAGGGAGAAACACTGATAAAATGGAGGTGCTTCTGCCTGAGACTGCAGAAGCATGATGATCATAACCCCTTAGCTTACAAAGTGGTTCTCCACTGCTTTAGGAGATATGGTTCATTTTCATTAGCTCCATGATCGCTTCCTGTGTCGACATGAGAAGCACCTTTAGAAGCACCTCTCACAGATCTGTACAGTGCAGAAGGATGCTCTCGTGCCTTCCTGCACCATAGAGCTGAACACTCACCGAACCCTCCTGAACTCTCTGAATTGCTGCCACTGTTGGAACTTTGAATCTGCCTGTTATGTTGATGAGAGAAGTGTGGTTTGTACTGAAGGAGGGCTGGGGGTTGTGGGAGGGAGGGAGGGAGGATTATGGGGAATAATGAATACTCAATGACTTCTGTTTAATTGTAAATAATTGATGCAAGCTGAAAGGTAGGAACGGGTGTACAATTGATAAAAGAATTTACTTGACTGACTTCTGTTCATTTCTAAATAATTGTCATTGATTGATGAAAAATGGAAGAATACAAATGGACATCAAGTTAATAACAGATACAATTGAATAAACTGCAAAAACAATTTATTATGACTACTACAACTGCTACTTTTATTTCAGTTGTTTGAAAACATTACCCAAGAAGATACATAAAATGCAATTTACATTAAAATGGGAAATATTATTAATAATAACAAATTATTACTATTATTATTACTATTGTTACTACTGGTGCTTCTGCGACTTAAAAGCTTCTGCGATTCACTTAAAAGTTCTGCCTATGGTATTAGATTATTTGTGATAGCTCTTTTACACGTGCATATGTGAATCAGCTCTTTATCAAGAGATGTTCCCTCCTGATTTGAAGTCAGGAATATGGCTGAATTGCCCTAATAATTCCAGTGTCTCAACATGACAAATAGCAAACCTACAACACAGGGTTCTCTACATTTTTGCGTGTGCTCGTGACTGGTCAACACTCATGGTTTTTTTGCAGGTCATTTACATGACATCGTCCAGCTCCAGGGCCTCTCCCATGCTTTCTGGCCATTATAGCAGCTTTATTCCCAAAGGAGAAAATGTGATAAGAAATTTGATCACACATTACGGATGGGCAAACTCACCTTTGCCCATTTTGCATGCCACTGGCCAGTACCCCGCTGGCCACCTGACACGCAGTCCTGATTATGTTCTCTGTGATCCATGTCATCTGGAGGACCCAATCTTAGTTTTCTGTCCAAATCTGTCTGTAGATCAACAAGACTAAATTGATGTCTGACAGGACATATAATAGTCAGGGCCAGTCATTAAGGTGTAGACAACAGCAGGAGCATGCTTTCCTGCTGAGCAACAACCAAGGATGCTCAAGCTGTTACTAGTGGGCTTCACGCAGTGATGTTTGAAACAAGAGACTTAGGCTGAATTCGGACGACACATTAAGCAACAGAGGGGTGGGAAACAATCATCAGTTGTGTTGCTTATTGTGTTGTGTGGAGGGTAACACACCACTCACAAACTACTGACGGTATGCTATTCCGCCCAAATAAGCAACTGAGAGAAACAACTGGCTTGCAAGTTGTTTAGCTCGAAGCCAGTTGTTTAAAGTGTTGTGTGGAGGGGTGAGTGTGTTAATGGCGTGTAGTGAGTAGGTTAAAACATAAGCCCATAGAGGCAGGCGGCAAGAGTGACCAAAGTGGTGGCTGCCACTCTGCTACAACTGGTGTAACTTGCAGAGGCTGCTGGGATAGAACTAGGAGGACTGAGGGAGGAGGGAGGGTAGGGAGAGGGGGCGGGGGCTGTGCCAGTCAAATGCTGGGTTGACTATTAGTCCACTCAACACCAGCCCCAACCACACACAGTTGTGTAGGAAAAAGTTGTGTGGGGAGTACCCACGAAATAACCAACTGTGAGTTGGATACTCAACCCACCATTGACTAATGTGTTGTTCGAATTCAGCCTTAGGGTGGCAGGATAAGAAGGTGGCTTCAGGTTGGTCAACACAACGCTGCATGCACTTAGATATCATTGGTTTATGCCTACTTGGAGCACTGCTGGCCTTTTAGAAGTTGTGAACCTTCACTGTGTCATCCTGGTTGCCTCTAAGCTGAACTAGATGTGTTAAATGTGTGAATGTAAATAGGACAGGGATGTTGGAAGAATCCATTGGGGGTGGGGTGGAGCTTGCCAAGTTTCCATCAGCTCAGCCCCCTGGATAATGGCTAATTTCTCCACAAGCTAGCTCAATGCGACCTTCAATCTGCATCGGGTCTGGACATTTCCTGGATTTTCGGGGGGGGGGGGAGTATTTGCATAAATAACAATTTGGGAAAATTGCTATTTATGATTTTTTTTAAAAAGTCCTCAAATTTCAGGAAGAAACCCAACGTTTGCAAGTGGAGCTGGGGGTGCTGCAGGAATCCAGCAACCCCCAAGAGTCAGATTTCCTGGCAATGGACATCCCTAATACAGTGTATCTTTTTAGTAATAATAAAAAACAAAGTAACAACCATGAGGGAAGGAGAGGAAAGGGAAGTCCCATTGTGTGAGGGGAAGTTCATTTTCATGACATTGGATTCAACCCAGCCATGTAGTTTGTTTTTATCCTTCTTATGGTTTTAAATATTGTATATTGGTTTTAAATGTTCAATGTTTTTACTTGTTGTAAACTACCCAGAGAGCTTCGGCTATGGGGTGGTATATAAATGTAAATAATAATAATAATAATAATAATAATAATAATAATAATAATATAATAGGGCAACAGCTTGTTACTTTTATGCAGTACCTTGCAATTTAATTAGGCTCACATATGATGTCACTGTTGATTATATAATCTAACACAGAGCTATATGCTGCATATGTTAGTCTTTAGCTGCAGTCCTAAACCCATTTACTAGTAAGACCAATCAAAATTAGGTAACGTAGTAGGAATGGGAGAAAAATTCATCCAGTTTGCATTTTAATGCAATTTCGCCTAATTTTACATCTTTTTTATCCACTATGCTAAGCAAACTCAGTTACTTTTTGAAATTTGCACATGTTGCAGTAGTTTTCTCCAATTAAAAATGCATATATTAGGGAAAGTAATGCTAAAAATTGCATTCTATCAGGAAAATTGCTTGCAAAAATGTATTTATTAGGCCGAAATGCCTGAAAAATGCATGCATTAGGAGAAATATGCACAAAAATGCTTATGAACTTTCAAACAAACTTTAAAAAAAATCACGGTTCAGGATGAACTGCATTTAACAATGGAAAACATTCTCAAAATTCAAGGTAAATCAATTTTAAGACTGGAAAAATGAGAAACAGAGAGACACTGAAATTGACAGATATATCCATCTGTATAAGGCGGAGGAGAAATTGTCACAGAGAAGTCTCACTTGGCTGCATTGTATGGTCTTCCATGTCATGTAGAGTTCTAGGCATCTGCTGTGCATCCTGGAGTAGCTATCTATGGTTGAATCCAAATAAAGAAACAAATGTAATTGTATTTGGAATACAACAATGGGTTATTACCGCTTTCATTCTGATTTCCTTTCTAACTAGCAAGCTAGAGGACAAAATCCAATAATTCCTTCATTATCAAAGTATTTGTCATCTGACTTAAAGTAGGCTTTTGATATTTATAAGAGTACAAAAATAGTGTAAAAGATTTATTGAGATCCCCTTCAACAAGCTGTGTCCTAAGGCATTCAGAGTTTTCATGCAATGATAATGTACATGATTACAGTTTCTTATACCAGGTTCTGAAATTAATTTTCATGTTAATTAAGGCCTGTGGCAATGATTATGCTAGCAAACTGTTTTGCTAATTATATTTTGCTATGTTAATTTAATTCATTTTTGCATATTTAATAGCAAGATTTGTGAACTGCCAGTACCAAATAATAGGCAGTGGTACTTTTTGAAAATTAATGTTTACATGTTGCAGGCCATGATAGTGTTGTTAATAACGATCAAAAATGAGCAATTCTGCTTAATGGCAGACAGTGAAAAAACAGAAATGTGGCATAAATATTCCTAAAATCTGAAGTTCCTAGTGACTGTCAGGGTGTGGGGGTGTATGTGTGTTTTCCCCTTGATAATCAAGTGTAAGGGATAATTCATATCTGCATTTTTATATCTATAAATGATTAGGAGAGAAAAAAATTCCTGCCAGTTGAAGACCGGAGTTAAAGCTATCTGTTGTTAGCTCAAGTTCCATAAAACCAGGAAATTGGAAGCTAAAGTTGATCCCTTAACAGATGTGCTCTGTGACCAGGGATGATGCATGCAATGTCACAGGTTGTGCTAGACTACAACCTCCATGCACTCACACTTTTCCTGGGTCTTTTAAGCTGAAATCCAGATAGGGAGGATGGAGTGCCTAAGATCAGCAAAGACGCTCCACATTGTCCTGGTCCTGTATTGCCTTACGACACCTCTGGGCTTTACTGTATTGCTAGAGTTATCCTACTCTGAGGTGACCCATGCCTGTTTGGCATAAAAAGTGGGGTAATAGGGGATCTCCTCTAATGCAGTAGGAGTGAGAGTGCTGAGAAAAATAAATAATAAATTGCCTCAGCTTTACACATACCACAGGAGAATATATTGTTGACTAGCCATTGACTAGGCTTTAAGTGAATCACTTCATTGTGACAAAATTTTGTCTAGAAATTCCTCTTTGTGAGAATTATTACAAAATAATCTGGAGGTGGTACCTAACACCAATAAGACTACATCAGATAGACAAGAAAATTTCAATGTTATGTTGGAGGGGATGTCAGGAGGGTGGAACATACTTTCATATGTGGTGGACATGTGAGTATGTACAAAATTTTTGGAAAAGAGTTTTTAAAGAAATAAGTGAAATAACGGGAAGCAGTGTGGAAGCAAGTCCAAACTTGGCTTTACTTTCAATTTTTGAGAAAGCATATGGAAATCAAAATATGAAGGCTTTGATTAACAACCTCCTGACACCTGCTAGATTAATGATAGCTAAGAATTGGAAAATACAAGGAAATTATAGAATAGAAGAATGGTATAGAGAGGTGTGGGATATTGCGATTAATGATAAATTATCATGTAATATAAAAGTAAAGAGGGGATTATCTAAGAAGAATGATTTTGAAAATATATGGGGGCCATTGTTAGAGTTTGTTTTAATAAAGGGGAAAGGGTGTACACCTTTAAAAGATTCTTTACAATTTTGGAAGAATGTATAACATAATAGAATAAAAGAGGGTCTCAATGGGTAGGGGGAGCACTGGGGGGTTGTTAAGGTTATGTTAGTATATTTTTTGTGTGTGTGATTGTGTTGTATTATATGTTGAAAATAATAATAAAAAAAAATTAAAGAAATTCCTCTTTGTGCAGTCATGAGTGTGGAAGGCAGCAGGGTCATAGCTGCTGTCTACTGTCATCCGAACCAGCTCCCTGTGAGTTGCCACGCGCGTTGACGAAATAAACACTCCAGTGGTGGTTTAAAAGAAACTTTACTTTAGGAACAGGTAACTTTCCATCTAGGACAGGATGGCTCAGGTCAGCCATGTGGTCAGCAGTTCATGAGGCAGGGAACAGCAAGAAGGGGAGGAGACAGGAAGAGATGAGCAAGCATCCCAGTAATCCCCTCCCACCTTGTTCAGGTACACTTTAACTCTTTAGCTCCAGGTTCAGTGACCTGTAGCCCGAGTTCTGCTAACACTGTCTCCACCACGAACATTGCTATCTCTGTTTTTTTCAACCTCCATGCATTTGGCAAAAGGCCTGAAGAAGACGTGGTAGTGGTGGCGGCGGTGGGGAGGGAGTCTGTGTGCTTCCAGATGCAATGGACTTCAGTGCTAGTCTTACTGAATGGGACTTAAGTTAGACCAACATTATATTGGAAACAATCAACTGAAACCAATGGAATGGGACTTAGGCCGGAAGAATATCTTCTGCTGGACTGAGCAGTGTGTTTGTGCACGTACCAATATTCAATAAGTACCCAAGACATTGTTTTTTGTGTATCTGTAAATTTAGTTGATTTCACATGGCTGAATAAGCACTGAATAAGTCTGCCTGCCATCAGAAAGGAGCACAAAATACAGAAATCATAGGGTCCATTATGTTGCTTAGACCAGTGGAGGCTGGCAGTTCCAATTTCAGTGGGGCTAAGAATCCATTCTGGGTTTCAATCAGAACCAGCCAGAATTGTAAAGAAACTAGCCAAGGTGCTGAATACTACCCCCAAAATAGGTTTAGCAGCTTGAATAGCTGCTATAGAGTTCTGGCTGGTTCTGACTGAAAGCCAGAATGGATTCACAGACTCACCAAAAAATCGGAGCCCCCAGCCTCCCCTGGCTTAGACAGAACATCAGAATAAGCAAGACACTCTTCTTTCCTGTACTCTGGCTCTCTACTTGGTTTCTCATCTAGCGTTGGCAGAGTTCCAGTCACACAGTAGGGAATGCAATTTGCGTCAAAGATAGGGATGGTGCATGGTGGCTTCCCCACAGAGCAACGAGAGGACAAGACATGTCTCTTGCCTGTGAGGCACGATACAGTTTACCAGTTATAATTGTGTGGCAACTTCAGCATATGCTTTGCTGTAATTGAGACATCTTTTGGCAGAGCTGCAATCTGAACTGTTTGTAAGTCGATAGACAATCAAACTGTAACACTATTTTTTAAAAAGGGGGAACCTACTTTCTCCAAATAAGTATGCAGTGTCTAAAATTTCTGTCACTTCAATGTATGATCACACCAGCATTCACTGTAGATGTGATTTGTACAAGAGCCATTGTATGGGTGACATTCCATCAAACTATTTTATAGATTTACCCAATTTGCACCACATGTGAGACAGAGTTGTGTTCTCAAACATGCATTTTTGTAAGTTTTCTGATGCTGCTTGCCTTGGGGGGAGGGAGTGCACACAAATGTGCACATTAGGGAAAAATGCACACAATGTGGCATTTCAGGTGCCCATTTTTAAGGTTGACCTCAAAAAAACCCATCAGTCTCATCAAGACTGAGATTGACAGATCTGTCTCTCCCTAGTTGAAAGGACTGCCTGCTTCCAATGTTATCTTAATGTTGTGGGAACCATTGCTGTGTATTCCCTTTGTATTATCTTCAGAATATCAAGGTCATATAAAAGAAGTCCACAATGTGGCTCCGTTCCAAGCTAAACATTGCCACTCCTAGTACCTCGATCAATCTTGGGTAGGATTTTGTCCTTGGCTCTTCTCATGTGCATTCAGTCTTCTGACATTAGTACAGTGTTATAAGAAGGACACATGTTGTGTTTCCCTGAAGAGCATATCCTTTCCAGGATTACTATGGGCACAATATATCTGTCTCCCCCTTCCCCCTTTTTTCTTTGTGTCAAAGTTCCAAATTTCCATTTATACAGCCAGAAGATGGCACTCTAACATTTCAACAATGTTCTGCTATCCCATTTCTCATTGCATTTTCAGTGAGTTAAATCATGCCGGAATAAAGCTAAAAAATGGCAGGAGAGGCACTGGGGGATGGTGACATCATGAAAAGGACCTGCAAACGTCAGTGAGTAACCAATCTTGATTGCACTACATAAGCACTGTGTGAAGGAGCCTTAGTTCCAAACTACACAACATGTTAATGTGTCACATTAGTTGCTTGAATGTTTTTAAAAGAGTAAATAGCACATGTGTGTGGTGGTGGGGAGTTTGGGGGGGACCAGGATCAGGACCATGATGCACTAGAAAGAAGTTAATTTTTTGCTCTCCTGTAATGGTCCCAATGAAAATCCCCTACCTCTGAAGCTATTAACCCGAGGGAATTTCCCAACACTATTAATGTGTATTTCCTTCCCATCCAAATAACAGCTAGAGGGGGGATTTTCATGAGAACCCAGTACAAAAGGAAATAGTTAATCTTCCTCCCCATTTGACATGGTCCAAACTCTGATCACACCCCTGCACCTGCTATTTCCAGTTACAAAAACAATAGCTCAACTTCAAGTGATGTGTTTAGGGCCATGCATATTTTGTCCCCTCAGTATTTGTCAGTAGAAAAATTGACAGGAAAAAATGTCTGCATATCAGACTCCCAATGGGAATATTTATGGGCAATGTAGGGTTCATGGTAACTATATGCAAACCAAAGAGGGTAAACAGTGATTAGCTAGATATAATGAAGAGTTGTTTGGGACTCCTCCATTATCAAGGCTCTACAAGTATAATGTGTCTCTTTATCACCAAAACACAGTTGTGATTTTGGGGTATTTAGGAACATGTCTTGGGTTGAGGAACATACCCTATGAGTTTTGAAAAAGACTTATTTCATCCAACAAAACATATTTGTCAACAATTCACATATGCTAGAAAATGAAATCCAACTCCCAACCAAATGATCCAACTGCAGAAATTAGCAGCTTACAAAATCCTGGTCCTTCGAAATTTAAAAAAACACACGACATTTCTATTTCAAGGTACTGGGATTCAGGTGTGAATGTGACATTTGAGACGTCTTTCCATCCCAGAAAAAAAAATGTTTTAATAGCGAGTGAGACAGTGACATTCTGTTACCAAAATCCCTGTGCGGACGTTCTTCTTGATGCAGTGTGTATGTGAGCATGATGGGGATTTGACATTGCACCTGCCCTACTCCATTCACACCTGTGATGTCGATGAATTCCAATGGCCTGTCTGCACAGATGCCTATCAATTTGGCTGCATATGCTCAATCTTTTTTCCAGGGTACATCTTGCCCAATGCTTCCCAATGCATGTAGGCTCTATGCCTGCTCCTCTGCAGATGGAACCTTGGAATACATAGAGATTAGGAAAAGGAATCAGGCTTGGAAAGGAAGCAAGCCAGCAGATGCAATAACGGCCCCCACTGTACCAACATTGCTATTTACTGTATTCGTATTCCACTTTTCAGACCATTATTCTTTCCCAAAGTGGCTCACATTAGTCAAAAAGAGAGAAGGTCCTGCCATTGGGCTTATAAACTAACAGGCAAGACACACAAGGGAAGACGAGTGGAATAGAAAAGCCAAGGAGGGAAATCAGTTTTCCAATGCCAGAGCGAGTTGATGAAGCTATAACCAGGCATTTAAGTGCACTTCAGGCTGGGCTGAACTTCCTTTGCTGATGCTCTTTCTTGAAGAGCATTTTGTGTCTATTTGGCCAATGGATGCAGCCTAAGTGTTCAATCTGCAGAGAGCACAAGTTTGTTTTTATTTTTATTCTATTTTTTTAATAAAAAGAAATACAGCCTTTCTGAAGGTGGCCTCTTCTATTTAGCAAGCAATCTTTTTATTTTAATTGTATTTGAGCATCCTCTGCACTTGTGGGCAATGGTTGCAAGAGTTGTTTCTTATTAAAAATGATAAAATACCAGACAAACCCTCAAATGGAAGTATATTGGATCTCCTCGCCAACTGACTGACTCCTACTGCGATGCCATCTGGTTTTAAACAAAACAAACCGGCTTGCAAGCTTGCAAATGCCCATGTTTTAAGTTTTGCAATTAGAGACAGAGAAACATTTTGGAAATGGAAATCCAGCAATGTAAATTCTCCGTATCAGAAATCCCCTAGGTATTATGAGCCATCCCCAAACCCAGAAATTTGCCTTGAAGCCCCTTTCACACATTCACAAACACACAACATGTTTTTGAGTAGGGGAGGGTGGAAAATAGCAATTGAAGTTAAATCCAATGGTACATTTAAGAAGTTCCTGCAGATGACCTGGGGCTTCTTTAAATTAGCAATTTACTGCATGCTCATGATTGGCCAGTCAATGGACATTTTCAGGTTGATTACATGACATTGTCAAGGACCAAAATGTCTCCCACAGTATCCCCTGGAAATCCTGGCATGAAAAGAACCACTTTTAAAGTGGCAATAGCTGGGGAAAAGCTGGATCTTCCACCACATGATGGCACTATGTCAATAGAAGTGAAGGGAGGGGAAGTATTGAATTCAAAGCACATGGTTGCCCCTCTCCTCCTATGTAATGCAGCCCCTAACAATCATGCCAAAGAACCAAGAAGCACAAAACCCCCAGATAAACACTGTGAAGATGCTCCTGGACTCAGGGAAGTTAACTGCATTGACCAGGGGGATAAAAAAAAAAAACATACAAACCATCCTATACTACCTACAGTTGATGTTGACAATGGGTTAAGTATGTTCAGAACCTTCTATTATAGAGAACTGGATGTTTAGGAAGTACAGTTGGTTTTTACAAGGTCGCTCAGATTATGGCTTCCTTCCTAGGGATAGTCAGATCTATCAATCTTGGTCATGCCAAGGTCAAGCTTGTTCCATCCTGTTTCCTCATGAGCTTGCATGTTGTTGTGCAGAAACTCATGGGCAGTTTTCATAATGTATGCCTTTTTGTGAGCATTTTGTGAGCCCATTGACTAAATTGAATTTGCATGGATTTTGGAAACAAACACACTTGTCTTTGCACATTTTTCAAATGTGTGTGTGTTGCCAAATGCATTTCTGTGCTTTGCAGAACACATCAGAAGATTGGAAAATCTGACCACAAATTATGTGAGGTGTGGGTAAATCTGGAAAAAGGGAACATTTTTTTCATGCATCCTTTCCCCACTTCTTGCTACCTTGGGCAAGAGAATGGGGAGAGGAGGATAGCTGGTGGAGGTGGTAGAGGAGGAGATCTCCTGCCTGGGTTTTTCCAGCTTTACATAATTTTTAGGGAAACCTGGATTTCTTGGAAGCTGGAGTTGCTGAGCAATTGCAGGATGCATGTCGAAGTACTTTTAGATTTTACCAGGAAGGTGTTTAGAAATGCATCCTGTGATGGCGACGCAACCTCAGACATTGTTTTAACTTCACTACTTTGACTAGCAATCTATAGGAGGGATGCTGAAAGGCAGCTACAGCAGCAACTTTATTCCTTCCAAAGGCAAGGGAAAAGATCAATGTGGAATGGGATTTCAGGTCTGGAGGGTACAGTTGGAGCCTCATTTTCAAGCGGCCTCCCTTTGCAGTAAGCTTATGATGATGAGTGATTTTTCCAGCTAATTATGGACAGCATCAAACCTAGGCACCTAGCAGCACCACTCATCCTGCTCTTTGTAATCAGGACTGCAAGGGCTCTAGAAGTGAAATCTTGCTAACTAAATGTTGCAGTGTGGTTGCTTGGTGCAAGTACTTGTACTGCAGAATTTGACAGTTGGTTGCTTTTATGTGCATCCTCAAAGAATCCAGATACAAAACTTGTGTTTGTGTTTCCCCCTGCCCCCTTGTTGGTTGTTTGAGCCTGGAAATAACCCCCTAATTTCCTGTAGCATTTTTTTTAAAAAAAATCCAACAAAAACAATGCGGTGCCTACTAGCCATTCTTCTGTTCTGGATTTGATAGAAGCACTAAACATTGTTAAAGATCTTTAGGGAATAGCTAATATTAGTTGTTTGACTGGCTCTAGATCTATTACCCTGACATCATGCTGCTTTCCATTAACCTCTGAGCCGAAGCCCAATAAGTAATTACAAGGAATAGGAGAGATGAAAACCTACTAAGTCAATAGAGCTTCTAAAACTCCTTTCACCAGAGCTCTTTGAAACAGCATACAGCAGGGATGTGTCTGTGTGTTTCCAAATTTTATTTGGCACTTAGTTCCATTTGGCAATGAAATCTAACCATTGATGGATGAACAAGCAAATATCAAACCTGGGTAGCTAGCCTAGGAGTTGATTCAAAGAAACAGGGATTTCTGAAGGGCCACTTCACCTTCACTTCTGAATACTGGCTTCTAATGTCATATCTATGATGGGATACATAGATTTTCGTCTAGGGATGTATGAGAAATGTGTTTCAGTTCATTTCTGATCAGGTCTTACCCAGTTAAGAACATCAGAACATCAGAAGAGCCATACTGGATCAGACCAAGGGTCCATCTAGTTCAGTACTCTTTTCACGCAGTGGCCAACCAGCTGTCAACCAGGAAAACACAAGCAGACATGGTGCAACAGCATCCTCCCACCCATGTTCCCCAACTACTAGTGTATACAGGCTTATTTAGGCTGACCATATGAAAAGGAGGACAGGGCTCATGTAACTTTAACAGTTGTAGAGAAAAGGGAATTTCAGCCAGTGTCATTTGTATGCAATTAATTCCTGGTGAAATTCCCTCTTCATCACAACAGTTAAAGTTGCAGGCACTATACTAGAGTGACCAGATACAAAAGAAGGCAGGGCCCCTGCAACTTTAACTGTTGTGATGAAGAGGGACTTTCACCAGGAACTAATGGCATACAAATGACACTGGCTGAAATTCCCTTTTCTCTACAACTGTTAAAGTTAGATGAGCCCTGACCTCCTTTTCATATGGTCAGCCTAAACTTATTGCCTCTGATACTGGAAGTAGCACTTAGCCATTAGAAACTAGTAGCCATTGATGGTCTTGTCTTCCAGGAATTTATCCAACCCACTTTGACATCCTCGACACCATCCATAATTTTGTACACCTCTAACAGGCAAGGTATCATCACTACCAGTTGCTCAACCATACCAGGTGCTGGTGCCCAGCCTGCCATTAATTGGTCCTATAGTTGTTAAATTTTTCATTTTAAATTGGGTCATTTCTATGTGTGGGTGAGAAATTTGTTTCACTTCATCTTTGACCAAAACCTCCCCAATTTGCAGCTCACAGAACTGAACATGAACCTCAGCACATACATTTCCAAGCTTGCAATATGACTGCCGTGACCAAAAAATGTGATTGAAAACTGTGCACATTTGGAAAATACACATAAAAAAATTGCACATTTGGAAAAAGGTGCACAAATATACACGTCAGTGAGAGAAATGCCTGCAGTTCAAAAATGGACACAATTGATTCATAGATTTGGGGAAATGTACTTGAATGTTCATGTGAAAAACAACAACGAAGCTTGCAATCTAATATGGACACAAGTTGGACTGATCTTTGTGATGGAACCTTGATGTGTCCAAGTTTTGCTGATTCACACATCTTTACTTCTAAAAAGAAAGGGCAGTAACTGAAAACCAGGAAGTCCTGCCATTGCACCCCTTTCCAAAATCAGGCACATATCTATTTTCTAGGCTTACTTTTGCACATTATCGAGCAACTATATGCTTGCCTTTGCCTACAGCGGGGTCTCTTGCAATTCTATTATACAGTGGTGGAGGCTATTTCCTTTTCTTTTCCATGCCTAAACAGAGCAGAAGTGAAATAAGCCTTAATTTAGCAACGTCTGTCAAACTCCCTCTCCCTGATCGAACAGTGGAGCCGAGGCTACTTTTCTTTCCCCAACTTCCTGGTTAAGTGTAAATGTCACTGCTTTCTCAAGGCTGTAGAAGGCGTAGGTTTGTACTCTCCATTCGACTGACAGGCCTTGTTGGATATTACATTGCTGTGTGAGAAATTAGATTTCTTGTTTCAAACACAGCTTCTGTACGTTTGAGTGCATGCCATTATCAGGGTAGATAGGGTGCCCGTTGTGAATATACTGAACTGGAAAAATAAGGTTAGAACAAAGATCTGTCCCTCTGATCATAACCATGACCCCACTTTCATGAATGTCATTGAGAATTCCTTTGTTGATAATGATTAAAAAAGAAGAAGACACAACTGTATCTGTAGTGACAGATACTTAGTAGCTACCCTAAGGACATCCCTGGATCAAGTCTTGTATCTTTCACCAACTCATTGGGTTAAATCCAAGATTACATGAGCTCACACAATAGAAGTTTCACTTCTCTCCCCTTTGCAGATCCCATGTTCCTCCTCCTCAGACCTGCTTTGGATAATCCTCCAATCCTCTGGAGAAAATTTGGGAGCATTTCAGCGGCTGGGTGGGGGAGGGAAATTCAATCTGCCAGTGGTATCTGCTCTCCTGGTGGAAGGACAACCAGGGAATAGCATGTTTAATGCAAATAACAGCACTTATATCTATGGCTACTAATTCTGACTATATGTCCTGTGACTGAGAGAAGGCACAGACTGGGGCCAGATCTACACCAAGCAGGATATAACACTTTGAAAACAGTTTGAAAATTGTATATGGAGTGTGTCCTGGGCCCCAACAATCGTCAATGCCATTTTGACAGCAGTAGTGTAGATCATGCCTGGGTCCTCATGGTCTGGTTGCCACTTTTCCCAGTAAACATCCCAGGAGTGTTCATTGGTAACTGTGGGCTGTATTCATTCACACTGACACAATCCCATGGAAACCTCTACAGTATATGGGAAGGATCACATGGATAAAATAGTTTCCAGCTTGAATGTATGTCCACTCCCTAACAACCTGTCTATATATTTATTACAAAAATTATAATTACCAAGGGTGCAGAACCTCAGATCTGGGGAGCAAAGCTGAATTTGGACCACCGGGGTTCTAAATGCAGCCCTCTGGGGTTCCCCAGATTCTCCTGCCTCACCCCTTTTGCCCAAACAACAGATCATTGGGTGTTTTCTCAGCTTTTGTGCGGTTCCCTGTCAGTAAGAACAGTATGCTAAAACATGATGGCATTTTTACTGCTTTGGGCCACACTTCATTAATTCCACCCACCGATGGAAGGCTTCTATGAAATGGAATTTGGCCCTCGGTCTGGAAGAAGTTCTACACCCTGATCTATATCCTGTTTTTAGACTTATCACCATAGATGTAGGATATTTCCTGATGCTTACCTTGAAACGTTTTGGCGAAATCTATAGGCCCAGCTCAAAGGTAACAAGGAGATTCCCATTACTTCGTGCCCTGTTCCCTCTCTCAAATGGCATACTAATTGCTGCACACTCAGTCAGAACTTGCAGGAGCTTCTGCAAGCACTGGTTAAGTGCACTTCATTCCAGGACCATCTCAAGTTATTTTGGAGCCCTAGGTAAGGCACAATGTTGGTCTTCTTCCCCACACTACTGCTATAAATCCCTGAACAGCATAAATGGCTTCATGGGGAAGGGAGTGTGAGTTTCCTCCTGGGATATTGATAACTTCTAGATATGCTTATTTTTTTCTTTAACATGGCAACATTTATCAGTGTCACTGTAGTGCAAGGTGCTTTAAACGTTTGTTTGGAACATAGTATATGCATCCTTTAAACCAGTGGCCTTCAACTGAGAGATTATGATAATATTCTCAGAACCGCACAGGAAAGCATCGAAAATCCATCTCTTTCGCGGAGCAATGTCACAGACACCCCATTCCTTAACTCCTCAGATGTAATAGCAAGAAGTAGCACAATAAAACAACCCACTTTGTGCATCTCTATGCACAAGTAAGAAGTCCTGGATTACTAAAGATAATTGCCCAATCAACGAACTGAGATTAAATACCCTCCAACCCAAAAGGAGATGAATTAAACATAGATACAATAAAATAGGAATGCAATATTCCTATCTTCTGGCTTCTACTTTAGTTTTACTGCCAGCTTTGGGGAGGGGAGACAATGGACCTCACACACACACACACAAACACTGCTGCCTTGGTTGCTGTGCTGCCCTGTTATTTTGCCTCCTGGTCATTCAGTCAGTTGCTCATTCCACTCCCCATCACATGGCAGCATAAGGGAACAAATGGGTCCTTTTAAAAATGAAGTTGTCAGAGCAAAGGTCCGGCTCACCCAACAATTGAAGCTACAACGTTTTTTATGATGAGGGAATTTGTGGGGATGGAGGGAGTTGGGAAAGTTGGGGGGAAAGGTTAGGTGGATCTGTAGTGACCAAGTGAGGAACGTCTAGTCCAGGCTACAGCCAGGCACCTTTTTAAATTGCAAGTTTTTCCCTAGTGTGAGAGCAGCAGTGAGCTGAACCAATCAGATGCTGCTTTAGGGGCATACAGCCAATAAGGTCTCTGGAGCAGCTTCTAACTGCTGCAGTGCCCTCATTGGCTGCACATCTCTCAAAGTTAGTGAGCCGATTGGTTCAGTTCTCTGCCTTTCATATTAAGGAAATATAGCCATTCACAATGGCATGCAGTTGCAGCCTGAACAGATCAATGCGGCACTTCCCTTTACTGTGTTTCAAGGCTTGCTCAGCCACTATTGTCTGCCTGGGGGCATTTGGTGCCCTGGACAACTGCCCACTTTACCTCTCCCTAGAAATGGTCCTGCTTCATTCGTCCTTCGCTTTCCCCATGAGGGGAAGGGGAAGGATGTGTGAAGCTGGCTCCTTGGCCAAAGCTCCAATTGGTGCTTTGCCTGGGGACCCAATGGCATCATAGGCCTAGTTGAGGGGGGAGAAGTCCAGCCCTCTGAGCCAATATGATTCCCCACCCCTGGATTACAGGGAAATTAAAGCACAGATGGGATCTGAAAAATGGAAAACAAAACCTTTTCTCGATGCAATATTTTGCTATTGCAATATTTTATGTGAGCAAAACACATCAACAGAGTAGAAGCTTGACTGGTTCCAAGCAGGGTTTTTTTTCAGCCTTATACAGTCAAAAGGAATAATTGTCTTGTAAGATCATGATATCTCAGGCACGTTCAAATGTGCCAACTTATATTAAAACCTGGAATAATGGCTTGGGCAAAGTCCCGGGGGACACTGCTTTCAGGGACTCCTGCTCTTCATCAGCAGCATCAGCTTCTTTGAGGCATTTCTAACATGCCAGTGTTCTTTTTTCTCTTCCCACACAGAAGAAGAAAAGGGGAGGAAGGTGTGACCACCACAGTATTTGTATAAGTGGTGTGACTTTCTGAGTGACGTGTGTGTGAATGTGTGTGTAGGAAGTGATGCGACGTATGTGTGTGACATCCAGTCTTAGGAGTGGAAGTGCCATTTGAACCAAATACTCTCTCTGTACTTTCTGTATGTGTCACCGCCAGCCCTGAAACACATCTGAGTCACAGCTGCTTATCTCCACTCAATGAAGAAAAATGCCTAAATTCTGCAATAAGCATCTTCCTAAACAATATTCTAACAAAGTGCATATGGCATATTTTGGGTCTGCATATTGATCCAATTTGCATCGTTAACTTTAGGCACCAAGTGCCGATCTCTTTTGTGATAATGATTCTGCTCCACTTCTATTTTACTTTGTTTTTGAAGTGGCATTGCTACATGGCATTTAATGTATGTGAAATGAATGGGAACAGTGGTTTTCACACTAGTGTTCTCAGACTTTCCAAAGAACCACAGGGGTTCATATCTAGTGCTCTCATTTACAACATTAAGAAGAGGGGACAATTCACCCAACGTTTCTTATCTTCCACCCATACTGCAAAGCATCAAGTGGTACTGGACAGCCTCTAAGTTTGTGCAAGGCAAAAGCTCAGCCCAATAGCTGAAAGCTAGATGTAGAAAATGCCCGGATTATAATAGACATGTAATCCCCTATTCTTTGCTGCACAAGGACATTCCTCACTTATGTGTCACCAACAACAAAGGAAATGTATCACAGAAGAAGAAGAAGAAGAAGAAGAAGAAGAAGAAGAAGAAGAAGACAATGATGACACCTATTTGCCTAACATTTGCATATGCAAATTTATCTGGCTATGTGCAAATTTAGACATGATAACTATAATCTAAGTAGAAATACTATACACAGTGGAGAAGATTGTGTTCCTCTTCTTGTTCAGTCTTGACTATAGTGGAGAGGACTAGGTGGCCTATGTACTTCTAATCAGACTGCTATCCAAGTGCTAACTGTTGAGAGGCAACTTCCTTGAAGTTAAATAGACTTGGACTGGACACCTCTTCAAATAGATCACTGTCCTGTGCCAACTCTCCAAAATGGAGGGCTATCCTCTTTAAAGTAGGGCACCTAGTCACCCTATGTAATTTGCACAGTCCAAATGCAGACATAATGTTCAACCATGGTTAGCACTACCCATAGCTTCTTGACTTAAACAAGCTTGCGATCCCTATCATACAGGCCCGATTCAGATGACAAAAGGGTAGTTAATAATTCCATCTCACAGTTTGTTCTGGCTTGAGTCCCTATCAGATTGCAATTTTTGTTTTTTCACATGATTTTTTTTCATATTTTTTCCCAAATGTATGCATTCATCTACCATTATTTAATATTTATTTGCATCATTTAAATGTACAAATTTTTCAAATGCATTTTTCAAGTGTACGAACACTGTCAAACACATTTTTGGGGGGTCTGCAAATCCTATCGCAAGCTCTGAAGTTAGCTTCAGTCCGTGTTCAATCCAGAAGGTGTGAACTGGGTAAATCTTGATTAAAAAATGAACTGAAATGACCTTCTCATACATGCCTAATCTCACCATAGAGGAGAAGCCTGACCAAGTGTCCTGTGTGCCTCCTCAGTCTACTGTTCAGGTCCTAATTACTGATGGGCAACTTCAAAGTCCCTGTCACTCCCCCTTTTTTATGGTTCTTTGACGTTAAAGTACACTTGGACTGGACACATCTTCAAATAAAGGAAAGTTTTCTGTCAGTTCTCCAAAATGGAGGACTGTCCTTTGTAAAGTAGGATACCTGGCCACCCTAATCACAAGATAAACTGGAGCGTAAACAAGGGTTCTGGAGAGTAGAATTTTGGATAACTGCTTAACTAGATGAAAGGCGTTATGCAAAGCAAGCCATAGAAGGGGCCATGTTCCTTTTTTAAATGTCCAACTCAAGATTCGTTGAAACTTGTAGAAAAAAAACAATAGCTTCAGGAGCCTTTCATGGCTGGAGACTGAATATTTTTGAAAACAAGAGGGAAAAAATTGCCCAAATGAAACCCATTCCAAGATTTAGGTTGACAAATGTTTGGAAATGACATCTTAAAATGTCTCAAGTCAACTGTGTAACAAACCATCTGGTAGATCTAATGCCTAACTGAGATTTATATGAATTACTGGCAATTAATGGACTACTTGATAGGCCCTTTGAAACTAATTGCCTAAACAACAAGTTATGTATGAAAACGATCTATCTTTGCACATTCCTAAACTGGGAAACATTTTTGCACCCAAGTCTGGGTAGCATTCTTTCAATGCCTTGCTACTATATACACAAAAACAAAATGTATGCCCCTAAGTCAGCTATAACATTTAGACAGGCAACGCAGCGTTCTCAAATTCCAAAGCTATCAATCAGTTCAGGATTGTTTATTTGTTTTTGTTTGTTTGTGTATTTTTAAGTGAAGGTCTCATGGGGGGAGGGGGCAACATATTTTCCTGATTTGGCAGACAGAAGAAACCAAAGGAACTGTGAGAACCCGAACTTCAGCATAACGTCAAAGGGGAAGATGCTCTATATGGGAATGGATTTATTTAGCTAGCTCCAAACTCAGAATTGATGAAAGTGGGTAAATCATTTCAACTTAGCTAAAAAATCCATTTTTGATTCCACACAGTGTTTGCCACCACTGGGTCTATGGTTTTGTTTTACTACCATTAATTTGATAGATAGTGCTGACAACGTGGCAAAGGCTTTTAGGCTGCAGTCTCATACCCACATATCAGGAAGTGTGCCCAACTGAACTCCGTGGGCCTTACTCCTGAGTGAGGAGTGTAACATTTCAGAGCACTGCAGTGGCATGGCAGGGACAGCACGGCCCACATTTGATGAGTGTTGCAACTAGGCAATTTTAGACCTTGGATTTCTCCCACATTTGTTTGAATCTACTACAGGACAAACCTAGAAGGGAAAACAACAGAACACCACTTGTCACCTACAGTTCCCAGGTATAACCACTCAAAGGTATCATCAGTGATCTACGGACACATCCTCAACAATGACAGGACTTGGGTGGTAGGCCTACCCTTGCTTGTAGTGAGCCACCAACCTAAACCAGCTGCCCATTATCAACACCAGGCTACATAACAGAGATGCAATCCCAAGGACCTGACCCTGTGGCAGATCTAGATTCCAACTTCATCCTCGTACCTACTTGGGAACACTTTTAAAGGGCCTTATAATGCCATTCGCAACATATCTGCAGGTTCATACAAGAACAGTGGAGGGACATTTCAACTTTCCCAGACCCACTATAACTGACCTTAAAGTACCCTTTCTTGAATAAAGCAAATTCAAAGGAACAGTGTAAAGTAAAACTCCCAGACTGCAATTATCAAGAGGTTCAGTTCTTTCACCTGTGGCTTAAATTGTAACAAAGGTAGGCTGACCATATGAAAAGGAGGACAGGGCTCATGTAACTTCAACAGTTGCAGAGAAAAGGGAATTTCAGCCGGCATCATTTGTATGCAGTTAGTACCTGGTGAACTCCCCTCTTCATCACAACAATTAAAGTTGCAGGCACTATACTAGAGTGAACAGATACAAAAGAGAGCAGGGCCCTGCAGCTTTAACTGTTGTAATGAAGAGGGAATTTCATCAGGTACGAATTTCATACAAATGACACTGGCTGAAATTCCCTTTTCTCTACAACTGTTAAAGTTACATGAGCCCTGTCCTTCTTTTCATATGGTCGGCCTAAACAAAGGTTTCTAATGAACTGCATATGTTAATTAGCTTATGAAAGCTAGGATGTCTGTGCTACCAACAAAAACTATTTTTAATGGTTACTAATAAAAATGAAATCATCACCACCCCACCACAGTACTTTGTACATTTCATTTCCCTCTGACATCACTGTTTGCAATTCCTCACTCCCTAAATGTATGCATAAACAAAAACATACCTGTAACTCAAGACAAAACATGCATCCAAGAAAGTTTATGCCATAATACATTTGGTGGCCTCTTTGTTGTTTTTGGAACAGACTAACATAGAAGATAACCCTCTGTAATGTATCAGTATATGAGTACATGTATTTTTCCTGTCCTGTTGCTCATCCTGGTCAAAATATATATTTTGCTGGCTTTGGGCATATTTCAGTCTGTACTTGAACATGATTCTTCATCTCGTAGAAGCAGCAATAGATGTGCATGTGCCTGTTTTGGACACATATAGGTTCTGGTGGTGGGCTTGCCAGTAGTCAAGTAATGAGCATGAGTGTGCAAACACACACACACACACTCACACACTATCCTTGAAACAGTTTTGCATCAGCCTGGCACCCATTGTATTATCATTTGGCATCAGGTATAGAGCCTAGCTACACACGCAGGATAAAACACTTTGAAAACATTTTGGAAACTGTAGATGGAGTGTGTCCTGGGCCCCAACAGTTCTCAAAACTGTTATAAACGGTTTTAAATTGTTTTAAACCGTTTTAAAGCAGTAGTGTAGATAGGATCAAAGACATTAAAAAAGGATTGTAACAGTCATTGGGCCTTTCTACATCTACGGGTGTAAAGGGAGGGAGGGGAGATAATCCCAGACTTACCAGCTTTCGGGATCGTCACTCTGTGTGCGAACAGGAAGCACGAAATCCTGGAAGCAAACAGGATGTTGTGCTCATCGCAGCCGCCATTTCTATTTTTACACGGAGCCGGGAGCGCGCTTGCCCTCCATCGCAAAAATACGTGTGTGTTTTTTTTTTTAAAAAAAAATCAAACACTGAAATCGTGACGCGTATCCCACCCCACCCAGCCATCCCATGGATGGCAAAAATGCAGCCCCCTCTCTCCTGATGGGCATGGAGTTGTGCTGTGCAGCTCCATGCCCATTTCTGGTGTTACGCTTACTCACAAGTAAGCAGGCACCAGGCAGGACAGGTGCCCACACCTCCCATGGTCTTGGGACAGTCCCAAGTCTGCTAGAAGAATCAAGTTTTCCCAGCATTTTTTCATCCCTGGGAAAAACCCATGCCTATCCCCCCTGCCCCTGGGACTCCCTGTGCATCATTTGGATGCACAGGGAGCAGCCAGGGAGAACCCCGGGGGAAAAGGCTGGTGTAGAAATGGCCATTATTTTATATATTGTTAGGATGCTTATAAATGCCTTCAGTAAATAAATAGTTTGATTTTTTAGTAGAATGAACCCAGACACACGTACATTTATTTGCGGCTCTAAAAAATGGAGAGACTAATATAAGGCACGATATATAAGAAATGCCCTGCTATTTTAGGATCATATTTTTGGAGGAAAGTCGAAATTTTAGGCACAGTACCAGAAATAAAATGCAAAATAAAATTAAGTGTGTGTGTAGGGGCAGTGGAAGTAAAATCTTTACATACTATATTTTATGCACATTGTTTAAAAGATCAAAAGTAAATAATTCCCAGCCTCCTAACTTCATAGGGGTCACCTTTAAAGCCCAATATCTGGTTGGCTTTCACAGTTTATTACCTGATTTATTAGTACCTGATGTTGTGTAACATCTAAAATTGTTTCTTAAATGTCTTAGAGTTAGTGGAACCTCATTAGCAAGCATTAGAAAATGCATTTAGCCAGTTTCCCAAATGTACTTTCTAATGAGGATATCCATGGATTGTTGGTGTGTTACAGAAACATATTAATGTATACAAATGTGCATTTAGAGAGAAAAGGTGATCAAAAATATTAACTTATCTTTAGAGGTGGTGGTGGTAGTAAGTTTCCATGACAGAACGTGTAAACTTTTGGATACAATGGCTTATATATTTGGCAAAGGGACCAGTATTATCATTTCCGACCTCCAGGGAAACCCTCTGTGTGCTAGACAAGTGCATGTCTGCCACAGAAATTCAGCAATTATTTGATATTATGGGGAGGAAAGAGAAAGGAAGTCTTTTCCAGAATGTATATTTTAGAGCAGGGATCGGCAACACATGGCCCACAGTCTGTATGAAAGCCCCTGGTCCTCTGGTGTAACTCTACAACTGGATTTGGCAGCAGCGAAACAAAACAAAATTGTAGGTGTTGTTGTAAAATGGCAGTTTAAATGCTACAGAATGCTAAATGGGTCAAGTTTAGCTTCTTTTGAAGCTAAATTTGACCTTCTTAGCTCTCTTGTGAATTGGCCCTGTAGCAGCTACTGGACTTGCTGAGACAACACATTAAGTCATGGTTAGTCCGCTAACCTTTTTGCTAGGCTGACCATCTGAAAAGGAGGACAGGGCTCATATAACTTTAACAGTTGTAGAGAAAAGGGAATTTCAGCCAGTGTCATTTGTATGCAATTAGTTTCTGGTGAAATTCCCTCTTCATCACAACAGTTAAAGGTGCAGGCACTATACTAGAGTGACCATATACAAAAGAAGGCAAGGCTCTGCAACTTTAACTATTGTGATGAAGAGGGAATATCACCAGGAACTAACTGCATACAAATAACACTGGCTGAAATCCCCTTTTCTCTACAACTGTTAAAGTTAGATGAGCCCTGTCCTCCTTTTCATATGGTCAGCCTATTTTTATGCTATGTTTGGTTTTAATCTGTGTTTTATTATCGTTAGCTGTTGTGAGCATCATTTTGGGCAGGAAGGTGTTATATCTTTACCTATAAAGCTGAAAGTATGTGTGTTTTACGTATGTCCGAAAATGTTTACCCACTTCCAGATGAATTAGAAACTTGACACAGTGACACAGTGATATATTTGTCTGTACAATGTACCAGAAAAATCTAAAAACACGAATTTTGGGGGTATAAGTATTTTTAAATAATTTAATTAAAACCTAGGTTTACGTCTACAACTCCCAGCATACATTGGGCAGGAGGCCAGACTTATTGGCCTTTGGCGGCCATTGTGAGTGTCTTTTACAACTCCAACTCCTAAGGTTGATCTCGAACAGTCAAACCAATTCCACATAAAAGGAAACAACCCACATAAATGGGCTGCATGCATTTGTGGTGTCTCCTCTCACACTCTGCATGGTTTTAAAATGTAACTAGATACAATTGCATGACTTTGAGAGGCCAAACATGCTCAAAGGCACTCTGTCCTGATAGCGCTGTTTCCTCAGAATCTGGAGGAAGCAAGTGTGTAGCCTTTGCCCTTACGAGGGAGGGAGGGAGGGGAGGCACTCTGCACATGCCCAGAAACATACCCAACGAAGGGGGGAAAGTGCCCAGCCCCAGCCCTTCAGTACAGGCTCCTGATGTAGTGGTGGGTGAGAAGCACAGGCCAAGGCAATCCCAACAGGATTGGCCTGAGCTGGGTGCATCCACTGATAGCCGCTTACCTCCCATCATTGGCAATGCTACTCCTTGATGTTCTATTGAGGAGCAGCATCAGCAACAAGAGGATGTCTCAGAGGATGTGGGCACCTGCGGGCTGCCAAAGGCATGCTGAGATGTGTAGTACTGGCATGTAGAGTGGCTGATCTGAAATAAAGTATGGGTGCCAAACTCTGACCTCTCACTAACTGTCTTTGTTCTCCTTCTACCTGACTTTCTCCAATTGCCACTAATCCTGCCCACCATTCCATTCTAGCCTCAGCTATATCAGTCAATCCTCCATTCACTCTTCTGTCTCAATGGTATAGTCAGGCTGTTACATAAAAATCATAAACTTTATTTAGAAATCCACAAGCAGGGTGCTACAACCAAGATGGCCTGCTCTCCCATTAAAAGGGCAAAAAAAGGAGAGAAGCAGGTTCTCAGAATGCTAAGATACTTTATTTCCAAGCCCAACACATTTTGGCCTATGTTGTTTTTTAAGGCCTTCTTCAGGGGGTTGATAAGAGATGTCTGCAGAAATACTCTTAACAGGGTGATGGTCTCCTACGATAATTACTGGTGACTGCCTCAGTTGCTAGGCCCCATCAGGAGCAGGCCCATTGCCAACGGCAACCAAGTGAACTGTCAGTCAGCCAGCCAGCTCCCTCACAGCCTACCTATGAGCATCGATTTCACAGTGTAGTGTGAACTGGCTCAGCCAGACTTTACATCCCATGAGCTTCAGCAGCAGAACTCCTATTGAGCAAGTTGAGCACCACAGCTAAAGGCATGCTGGGAGTTGTAGTTTTTGCTTTCCTTGGGGACAAAGAAAACTATGGCGACAGCAGTAGGGTGACCAGATAAAATCCAGGTCAGGGCTCATGTAACTTTAATAGTTGTAGAGAAAAGGGAATTTCAGCCAGTGTCATTTGTATGCAATTAGTTCCTGGTGAAATTCCCTCTTCATCACAACTGTTAAAGTTGCAGGGGCCCTGCCTTCTTTTGTATATGGCCACTCTAGTATAGTGCCTGCAACTTTAACTGTTGTGATGAAGAGGGAATATCACCAGGAACTAATTGCATACAAATGACACCTGCTGAAATTCCCTTTTCTCTACAACTGTTAAAGTTACATGAGCCCTGACCTGGATTTTATCTGGTCAGCCTAGACAGCAGCCCTGGCCATGCATTGAAGGTGAGAGAGAGTGGGGAGGGGAAACTAATTTTATTTGTTTTAAAGTTACCTAACAGGCCTAGGCCTGGCCTACCTTGAAGGGTTGTCATAAGGGTGAGAGAGGAAAAAATTAATTTAATTTGTTTAAAGGTTAACTCAGGCCTAGCACCGGCCTGCTACTTTAAGATGATTACCTCGTCGACATATATTTTCAGGAGCCCAAGCAACACCAGGTAGAAACTTGAAATCTGGCATGCTGATAGGTCTAGCTATCAGAAAAATCTAAAAACATGAAATTTTGGATTTTAAGTATTTTTCTGTCAGATAAAAGGCCCAAGTCACCAGTGGCCTTAACCATCCTGGCTCTCTGCCAAAACCTGTTAAATGTAGATATTATATAGTAAATTATGCCAATAAAGTATTCTGTGTTCTGGCTGCTTTCCTTTTTTCATAATAATAACTTCAGAGCACATGCATACAACAGTTCCCCCCATCCACTGAGATCTGCTTCCCTAATATATGTTATTCAGTTATCTGGGCAATGCCGGATCTATTTTGAAAACATATTTTTTAGGTTTGGATCTTTTTTAGCTGGTAGAAAGGGTGTTGTGTTGTGTGTTCTGATTGTTTTTGAATTTTAGACGGTTACTCCAGCCAAGGCATGATGGGAGGTGTAGGCATTTCAGGTAAAACAAAAACTGTGGTTTTTCACGAAGCTCTAATTTAAAATACAGTTCTTATTAACACAATTTTTCATTTATTCTAACAAAACAATTTATGAACTCAACCAAATTAAAAACAACCAACTAACCTAAAAATGAATAAGTTGCAGAGAAATGTATTATTTATCAAATCAATGGAGTAAACATTATTCACGGACCAAGCAACGCCGGGCATATCAGCTAGTAAATTAATGAAATAATTGCATGTTTCGATAGGGGAACTTTGTTCCTAATTTTGAACTCATATCTACCATTAGTAGAAAATCTGAAGAAGACAAACTGGAATTGCTACAAGTGTTTTCCAGTGCAATATATTTTGTATCTAGCAATGAGCTCACCTCTTCTTCAGAGCACTCACTCATTCACTTCTCTCTATTGATCATGGTCTATTAAGTTGTGAATTGGCTGGAGAACTTTGAGAAAGAGTTAGTGGATTGGAGATTAAAGTAGATTAAGCTAATCTCAGCTAGGAGGAAACATCAACTCTATTGACATCTGGAGTTTTTATGCTCCTTTATGTATGGGGGGGGAGGGAATCTAGAGTATAGAGTATGATAGTCTGTGTCTAAGTCATAAATGGAAAGAAACAACTGAAACTTTTGCTTATTGTTTATAGGTACAGCAGTTCAGGATAATACTTAATTGCCTAAGGATTTTACCATAGCCTCAGGTGAAGAACCTAGATCCATTACATCCACTGTTGAACAAGAGAATCTGCCCTCCTTAAACTCTCTTTCAAGGGAAGACTTTCATAAATAAAGGAATAAAACACAGGGGAGTTGCACAGGTTCTGAAACATTGATATTTGTAGGAAACAAGCCACCAAATTCTGCTGCTGTTCCAGTTTGGGGGCGCTGCGGATCCTACTATACCCATGAAGCACAACTCAGCATACTTCTGATCTATACACCATTATTATTATTATTATTATTATTTCATCTCTTTCTCACTCATGGTGGTTTTTCTAGATGGACATGACGGGCTTTGCCAAATCATGCTATCTTTTGCAGATTCAGGGTGATTATTATTATTCTTAGGGATGTGCACGCCCAAAAATATCGTATTTTATAGTTATCGGAATTTCGAACCAAAAAAATTATCGTCTCTGATAATATCATAGGTGAATCGTATTGTCTTCACGATAATTATTGGAAATCCAATATTTAATTTGCAGTCCCATTGTGCCCTATAGAGCTGATTTTTTTTTAACAAAAATGCCTATAACTTCTGTATTTTCAAAGTTACAGGCTTGAAATTTGGTCACAATGCTTATGGAGTATGCCTAAGTATGTGTATGAAATTTGAGATTGATCCCTCCTACCCTCAATTTTATATGAATTTATTAAAGAACATTTAAGTTCTGACAGGTCAAAGGTTGCACGATCTTTCAAATATTCATATAAAATACAGGGGTGGAGGAATTGATCTCAAATTTGGCACGTATGTGTAGCAACATCTGCTAGACATGTGTGTGAAACTTGAGATTGATCCCTCCAACCCTCGATTTTATATGATTTTTTTAAAGATCCTGCAACTTTTTGACAGGTCTGAATGAATGCATGTGGCGAGCCGTCATTTTGACCTGTCAGAACTTAAACGATCTTTAATAAATTCATATAAAATTGAGGGTTGGAGGGATCGATCTCAAATTTCATACACATACTTAGGCATACCCCATAAGTCCTGTGACCAAGTTTCAAGCCTCTGTTTAAAATACAGAAGTTATAGGTTTTTTTATATGGCAGTCTGATAATCCGATATAATCGGGCTGAAAATTATCGGATCGGATATTTATTGGAGGTTTTTCTATCGTATAGTTATCATTAAACGCATGCACAATAAAGAGCATATCATATTGTTGTCGTACATTTTAACGATACAATACACATCCCTAATATTATTATTATTTCATTTCTATACTGCCCAATAACCAAAGCTCTCTGGGCGGTTCACAACAATTCATAAAATAATAAAATGCAATGTAAAAATACAGCATAAAATACAGCAAAAAAATAATAATCATACACAACATTTTAAACTATTTAGACAGCTAAAAACAGTTTCAATAAAACACTAGACATGTTTAGATGGCTAACATAAATGCCCCATCATATGCCACTAAAGACCATTAAGTGCTTGGGAATAGAGGGCACTCTTAACCTGGTGCCAAAAAGATGACAGTGTTGGAAACAGTGTTGGAGGCAGATGGGCCACCACTGAGATGGCCCTCTCTCTTGTTGCCGCCCGCTGAGCCTCACTGGGAGGAAGTATTCAATAGCCAACTCTACTGTATTGTTCCTATGTTCACCGCTCTGGAACCTAGATATGGAGCGGTATATAAACATTGTGAATAAATAATAAATAATAATAATAAAATTCTATGGCAGTCCCACGTACAGTAACTTGCAGTAATCGATCTTGGAGATTAAGCCTCTGATCTTTTGGAAATGGGTTTTTACAGAAGCCATAGTGTGCATGATCATTTCTGTGCACTTTTGGGAGCCCAGCATTTACAAGCAGCTGGGAGAAGTGGGCGGCTCATGAGGGAAGCAGGTGGCTGCGGGGCGCTCATGGAACATGCAGTGAGCCATCCAGGGACTTGCACGGCCCCAATCATGCTGGCGGGCAAGCGAGTGAATGGCGGTGGCAGCAAGGCCATGAGTGCCCACCACTCCTGGACCCTGGTAAGTCCCTCCCTCCCTTGCAATGCATGCTGGGAGTTGTAGGATCTTTCCTTGCTTCACACAAGGACTGTGCACAAAATGGGGGATTCTACATAAAATGGCTGCCAATGTTTCAGAATTCCAAAGCTGAAGATTGCACAGCCCTACATTTTACCCCATTGTTGAGAGTGTGTGTACGTTTGTGATATTTTGGTTATTAAAAATCCACTGTAGGGAAACTGTTCACAGAGCTGGCATCAAAGGTAGGCAATGTTGCTCACTCAGCAGAGGCTCATTGCCAAGAGTCCCCTGGAGTTGCTCCTCTTCACCATTGTGACCTGTTTGTTCATCTACCTCTCTCTCTCTCTCTGGTCCAGACAATAGTGGTGGTGAAAAGGAGGACCAGTAGATACCACACTGCCTACTTACTCACTAGCTCTCTGCCTGTCAAGCAGGTAAGTGGCCCCAATGGTGAGAAAGAGGATAGAGCAAGAGCAGCTGTTAACAATGGTGGTGAGAAGGTAGACTCACTGAGGGAGTAGGACTTTTGAGGGCGTCTTGCCCAAGGGTCCACAAAATGCTGGAGTCAACATTGTCTGTTAAGCCCCATGTCCCCCAGTACTGCTGCTATTATCAGCACCCCCCAAGCTTGAATGTTCTGAGAAATGAAAAGGAAGTCTGAAGATGGATCACTCATCCCCCGACTTCACATCTTGTTTGGCCTTAGGGTGGGTTTATTCTATAAGCATTGGGTGGGAATTCGCACATCTGAACTTTGCAATGGAGTTCTAGCAAAATGCATACAAAAATGTGCATATTACAGAAAATAATGTTCGAATATGCATTATATCAGGAACTCTGCTTGCAAAACAAAACCTTGTACACAGTAGGCAAAAAATGCATACAATAATGCATGCATTTGGAGAAATGTGCACTAAAATGCTTATGAATTTTCATCCAAACCCGTTCTACCGTGAAACTGGAGAATTTTTCAAAATTTGAGATGAAGCAAATTGAAGATTAGAAAAATGAGAATGGAGACAAACTGAAATGGACAGATTCAACTTTCCTTAGAAGAGGTCACTTTAGTAGAGTTACAGGTGATCATATTTTTGTCATGGCATTTCCTTGTTTTGTTTGTTTTTAAAACTTGATCTTACTACCTTGGAACTGGAGAATTTCAAATTGCACAGAATCAGATAGATTTCAGTGAAGACTGCTTACAAATTGAAGTCCATAGGTCTGTAACTGATGTGCTGTGGCAATGGGATGTGAGTGTTTGTATGGCAAGGGAAATGGAAGTACTTGCATCATGGAGCTAAGGCTCCAATCTTATACTTGCTTATAAATGTTCATAGCAAGATACTATGGTTTGGATACTTGAATAGGGCAAGGGAATGTGGTATCACACAACTTTTATTAATAAGACTTTAACCGTTCCATTTTGCATAATATCACCATAAACTATAACATATCACCAGATTTACAGAGGCACAGGGTTATTAAGATCAAATACTGATGGTGTAGTGATGGATCCTACTATGATACTGTTGATATGATCTAGGAAAAGGACAAATCTCTCAGTATAATATCTATTATGCATCCTTACAGTTAAAAGATCCCAAGATGCCTGCCTGTTTATTCACTTGCATAACTAAAACCCAGAGTGACCCTCTCTGTGTAATGTACTCTCAGACAGTTGGAGCAAGTGCATTAATAGCCTTATTCACTTGAGTGCAGCTTAAAGTTAAAAACACATGCTTAAATTACTTTGGCGTGTCAGGGGATGCTTTCTGTTCATTTGGTTTCAAGTAGAGCTGAACCAGATAGGCCCACTGAAACCCATATGTGTCAAATTTAGCTGTTTCTAATGACTTGAATCCAGACTCCTCATTGAATTGGAAAGTCATCTCATTAAACAAATGCCTTTGAGAACATAAGGCCCCTTTCTCATGTTCCTTTTCTGAAAAACCACTTTTCTGGAGGATAGAAGATATTTCTTTCCTCTTTCTAATTGTGTGCTCTACGACAGATTGTTTTTAACAGTTAACAGTTACAGCTAGGGATGTCAGAGGAATCCGGTTGGGAGGTGTAGCTTGGTGAGTTTTCACTAGCTCGTCCCCCGGATGCCAGCTCACAGATCCCTGAGCTGGTTTGACTCAGCATGCACCAGGTCAGGCAAACTCGCGGTTTCATGCCATTTTGGGGTGTGCAAATCATGATTTCCGCAAATGCGGATGGGCGCAAATGTGGATGTTTGCAATTTACATAAAAACATGCAGGTGTACAAGGTCCTTCATGGCCATGAATTTATGCAAATCACAATTTCCATAAATATTCCCACCAGTGATTTTGTGAAAAATCATGGCTTGTAGATTAAAAAAGAGTCACGAGCTCTCCCTGGGTGCCTGTGGACAATCTGGCAGCTCGCCCTGTGCACCCGCAGGCGTCTGGTAACTAGTGGGAGTCTGGTTTGCAGAGTGTGAACAGGATACGGGGGAGTTTGCCCATCCCTAATTTTCTTCCTAATTTACATAAAGCATGCCTGTCTGTTACTAGTCCTGAAAAGTCACTCTTGATTATGTTTCTCACCCATACCATGACTTAGCATTGACTCAACTATTGCTCATCTGTTGATACTTTAGCAAGGTTCACATGATCCCCCACATCTTGAAAGAGCATGGGAGGAAGGTTGTGGGGCTGCACACTCTAGCCACAATGGAAGCCCTTGGCTGAAACCCAGCCCCACTATCCACAGGTTTGGCCAGTACGAGGAAGGGCTCTCTTTGCATGCTGATGTATGCATTAATAACTCTTCTACATGAGGGGGGAGTTGGCCTACTTACAGCTCTCCCTTGCATGGAGTTCTGTGTGTGTACATCCCATGCTGGCCAGATGTGTGGATGGTGAGGCACAGTGCAAGCAAAAATGTTTAGGATACTAGGTAACAAGCAAGTCAGTAATCAGGCTTGTGGTTCTGTCTGCGGTTAATCTGGGAGTCCTTTGTCACCAACTGATGTGCAGATGTGCGAACTCCTGATTTGTGGGAGGAAGCCACTAGAAATGCCTTTTCTCCACCCTCCCACCCTTTGGAGGGTGAGATGTTATACATGTGCCATTACTGTTGTCATTAGGCTCTAGATTTCAAAAGAGCAGACTGGAAGAGGTGGTCTCTTAGGCATATAAGGTAACAAGCCAAATAATGCCCAACACTCCTGTTCTAGGACAATGGATTAAATGGTATATCTATTACAGTGAATGTCCTAAAATTAGAGAACGCAGATGATCTCAGATGAATTTTGTGAATACCAAATACAATTTCTTTGCTTCTTAAACATGCATTAGTGAATACCAAGAATCATCTTTAGGTGACTATCTGCCCCTTTGCTGATGTATCTCTGGGTTTTTGGATAGTCACAGAAAGGGTCTGAGATTGTTGGCATGCAAATGTGAGTCTCGGCAATTAACAAATTTTGGACATTCACCATGATGTATAAGTGCAGCTCCATTTTCTAAGTAGTCAAGTCTTTTCCCACAAGTTTACAATGAAAACTTTCTGCAATGCTCTTCAAGACAGTCAACACTGGGAAATGATAAGTAAAAATGTTCTCATTGTAATAATTCAAACAGAGTATGGCTATTATAACCCGGTAAGTGGAAGACAGAAATTGGACTGATAGGCATTCTGACAGCTGCTTCTTTTAACACTGGATTAATATTTATGCAGTTTTACAGAAGAGATTCAATTTAAAGAAAAAGCAATACTGCTGAAGAAAAAAAACAGTTTCTGTAAGTAGTCATGGGAGTTGCCCGTTTAGCAGAAACAGCACTTCACTGACTTAATTTGCGGAATGGAGGCGAGAATAACGAGACGACACAGTATATGGATTTTAAACATGGGCCACATTTATTAATGATCTGTAAAAGGGGTAAATACCTAAGCGGGCATCTCTCACATGGCTCAATCAGGACATTTTCTAGGATCGGGTGACCCATTCATAACCCCTGTAGTGGCGCCATACAGCTCGCCACTCCAGGGGCTCCCCATTTTGGGGTAGGGAGTCCTTCCGGTGTCACCACCCCTGTGCCGCAAGACTCCGAGGGAGTGAGTAAGGTTGGCCTCGTAGGTAAACCTTTCACCCATTGGCTGGTGCCGCAAGACTCCCTGCCATAGGTTTCAGGCACTACCTATCATCACCAATGGTGCCTGAGAATGCTCACCATTATTCCCCACACTCGTGATGCCCGCACCTAACCGCCATCAATGTGACCAATTAACACAAATTAACCTATTTAATACACCCAACCTGTCTCACAGTGTGGAGTAGGCGAAAAAACTCATAACCAAGTTAGATTATGAGCAAAAAATTCCTACTTGGCCTCCAAATGGACAACCAGAGAACACTGACAACAAGGGAGGGAGGGAGCCGAGAAATGAAGAGGGTTCTCCAGGGAGGCACAGCTCTTAAATAGCTATGCCCCCTCCCAGGCCCTGTGGCGCCAAAAAGAGGCAGCCTATGGATTGCCTCCACGTGTTGCTCTCTTGCCCCATCCGCGATTGGCCTTCCCCTGCCCAGGCGTGCCGAGCATGGGTACGAGGCACTTAAACATCCATACTGCATTACAATTAAAAGCTGAAGAAATATATCTCACCCTCTAGCCTCCCTTCCACTGCTTGGTACAAAAGCTGGAGCCAAACAGGCATTTGCAGAAGTCTTGAAGATACTCTGAGGTTTGCCTCCATCACCATTGAACTTACCTGTGGCAGCTGCATAGGGGGTGGCTGGTGTTCCAGCATTCCCAGCCGAGAGTCTTCTTCTGCCAGGGAATGATGAGTTGCAGAATCACAGCAGGAAAATATCATTGATTCGCAGGGTCAGATCATAATTTCTGAAAGAATGTTTGCCTACCTCCTCTCCCACTGTGATTTGTATACTGTAAATATAGTTTCTAAGGTGCTAGAAACTCTGGGAAGTCTGGTTTCCTCAGGACACCTGGGTCCTTAGTATGGGCATCAGCAGACAACCTAAAAAAATAACATAGGAAGTTGCCTTGTACTGAGTTATACTATTGGTAGTGGCTCTCCAAGATTTCAGACAAGGATTTTCCAATCTTGTCTGGAGATGCCAGGGATTGAACCTGAGACTACTTACATGTAAAGCATGTATTCTTCTACTGACCTATGATCCTTCCCCATGTCATTCTCCATAATCTCTTCTGAAACCCCAAAGAAAATATATCAATTAATTCCCTTAAAATGTCACACTCTGAAGCATTTTCAAATCTTGTTTATTGATAGATCAGACATCTTCTATCCTTATTGATGGCCGACAGGTGCTGACCAGTAAAAGCAGTTTCTTGATGTTACCACTTGTGGCAACTCATAAGAGAAATAAAATGGCAAACCTATAACTTGGAAAAAAGAAAACATGCAGCAACACATTGGCTCAGTTCGGACAACACCATAATCAATGGAGGGTCATAGAGTTCACCGGCAGGAGCAGCCGAAAACCCCCCAGCCGCTCCTATACAGCTGGCAGAACTTGTGGTGTATGATGGGATACGGCCAGAGGACTGAGGGAGGGGGGAGGGAGGAGATGCAGCAGCCCAGAAGGACGCCGGGACTTTCAGGTGCGCGACGGGGGGAGGGGCAACATGTTGTGTGGCGCGCACCGGCAAAATAATGCATGGTGAGTGTGTTATTAACCCTTCCGTTTTCTAAAGTGTCGTCCAAACACACCCATTAGAGACTAAGGACCCATTCATACATGTGAATAAACCACCTGATGACTTGAAGGGGAATGTGGAATCTGACTCTTCTAAGAAGAATTGCATTTGAAATGACATCGCTCCCAGACTATGGAATGGTCTGCCGGAGGAGATTAGACAAATTAGCAGTCTTCATGAATTTAAGAGAGCCATGAAGACTGCTCTCTTCCGGCAGGCCTATCCGGATGAATTTTAAGATGTTTTAATGATGTATTTTCTCTTGTTTTTAACATTTTTAACTGTTGTGATTCTTGTACTTTACATTGTGTTCCCCGCCTCGATCCGAAGGGAGAGGTGAGTTATAAATAATAATTATTATTATAATAACATGGCTTTGTGTAACGGATGACTGGATATTATACAGTTGACAACCAAGCCGGCATCAGCCAGAATGTTATACCATCTTGACATCCAATATAAAATCAAAGCTAGTGTTATGTGTTGAACTCACTTTTAACATTAATAAATCAATCAAAATGCTTGCATTTCCCTCATTTTTAAAGATAAAGAGATGAAACGTGGCATCATGGTAGCTCTTAAGTAGGGAAATAGCTATGCCAAGTATGAAGCAGATCCGTTCATGCCTTGATTTTTAGGAATTTTTTAAAGTTCAAACAGAAATCTCTTTGGGGTCCAGGACCTTGAGCAATACAAGTTTAAAAAATGAAATTAAAGATAAAGAGATGAAACTTGGCACCATGGTAGCTCTGAAGTAGGGATTTAGCCATGCCAAGTTGGAAGCAGATCCGTTCATCCCTTGATTTTTAGAAATGTTTAAAACTTCAATTTATTTTTTTAAATTAACTAAAATGCTTACAATTCCATCATTTTTAAAGATAAAGGGATGAAACTTGACAGCATGGTAGCTCTTAAGTAGGGATTGAGCCATGCCAAGTTGGAAGCAGATCTGTTTATGCCTTGAGTTTTAGGAATTTTTAAAACTTCAAACCCAATACTCCTCTTTAGGGTCTAGGGCCTTGAGCAGTACATTAAAAAAAAAGAAAGAAAGTAAAGATGAAGAAATGAAACTTGGCACCATGGTACCTCTTAAGTAAGGCTTTAGCCATGCCAAGTTGAAAGCAGATTGGTTCATGCCTTGAATTTTAGAAAAAAAATTGAAGTCAAACTTTTTTAAAAAATATCCTAAAAATCAAGGCACGAACCGATCTGCTTCCAACTTGGCATGGCTCAATTCTAGGGTGACCACTAGGGTGTGGCCTAGTGGCTAAAGTGTTGGACTGGGAGCTAGGAGATCTGGGTTCTACTCCCCACTTAGCCATGAAAACCCATTGGGTGTCTTTGGGACAGTTGCAGACTCTCAGCCCAACCCATCTCACAGGGTTGTTATTGTGAGGATAAAATGGAGAGGAGGAGGATTATGTATGCCGCCTTGGGTTTCTTGGCGGAAAAAAGGTGGGATATAAATGCAATAATAAATAATAAAAAACTGTCAGGATTTCCCCAGATTTCTCCTGGTTTTTGTTCTATCCTCAGTGTCAGGGGGGATTTTATGCAATAGTCTATAATGACCTGGAATTACACACTTTCACTTTTAAGGCCACCATTAGCGTGGCAGGGGGGAATGACATGCTTTCTGGAGGTGTGTCATTCTTTCCCACTGCTCCAATCAAGGCCTTAAAAGGGAAAAACGTGTCATTCCCAAGCATTATAGAAAAGGGCCTGAGTGGTGGGGTGGGGTGGGGTGAGAATGACATGCTTTCCCCTCCTCCACTCCAATTGGGGACTTTAAGGTGGCCCCAGAAAGCCATTTTCCTGCCCCCCCCACTAGGTGTCCTCTTTTTTGGTTTCCCAAATATGGTCACCCTACTCAGTTCTTGCACAGGCTGCATTTCCATCCCTAGATATTGACTCAAAAGTAAGACCCATTGAATTTCCTTGGTTCTTGAAAAGCAACACACTTGCTTTTAGATTTGCCAGTCTCAGCATTCTATGTGTGCTATGAATGCCTGCTCTGTCTGTCCCTATAGTTTCCTGCAAGGTCCAGCCAGGGGAAGCCCATAAATTAAACCCAGGGGTGGAGGGTGGGATTCCCTCAGGTTCATCTGACAGCAGGTGCTATAGAACATAGACCTTCCAGGAGCGTTGAGGCTGGATTTCTGGCAGACCCAGCCAGGCAACTTTATGGCCTGTGAGTCCCTCCATTTGGTAGCCCGCAGAGCACCTGCCTCATAAGGCAAATGGCCACATGAGAACTGTTATTATGGCCTGCTACTTTGTTTGACTTTAGTAGTCTGTGGTCCAGATCTCTTCAGAAGGGGGAATAGTGTTTTGTGGTTGGGGTCAGTCTAAATTATCTCCAGGGATCCCTTACTCAGTGCCTCTGATAGCAAAGAGATTGAGGATTTCCCCAACTCTGTTACTCTTGAAGTTACTAGGCCTGTTGCAAATAGATTTTATAACATAAGCATGAAAACAGTGAATACCCCTTTTAACTTGTTAAACCAATGAAAACATGCCACACAAGAAGTCTTAAGATATGAATGGTTTATAAAGAAAAGTAAATGCAAAAGAACAGCAGATGCAGAAGTGAAATCTGAAACATTACTAGTAGTAGTAGTAGTAGTAGTAGTAGTAGAAGTAGTATCCTGCCTTTTGCCCAATGCTGGGCCTCAGGGCAGCCTTACAAAACTAAAACATATACAGCGAAAACCTATAAATAGGAATATACTAGGCTGCCCATATGAAAAGGAGGACAGGGCTCATGTAACTTTAACAGTTGTAGAGAAAAGGAAATTTCAGCCAGTGTCATTGCAGGGGCCCTGCCTTCTTTTGTATATGGTCACTCTAGTATAGTGCCTGCAACTTTAACTGTTGTGATGAAGAGGGAATTTCACCAGGGACTAATTGCATACAAATGACACTGGCTGAAATTCCCTTTTCTCTACAACTGTTAAAGTTACATGAGCCCTGTCCTCCTTTTCATATGGTCAGCCTAAATATACAAAAGTTAAAAATATAATTAAATACTTTTCAATATTAAAGCATTTTAAACATTTTAAATACATAACAATTTAAAAGTCAAAGGTATAGACAGAGGTCCAGATGATTTGCCGAAGGCCTGCTGGAACAAAAAAGGGTTTGTCTGCATCCAAAAACACATCAAGGAGGGAGCCAGTGTAGACTGTAAGGATTAGAAAGAAAATCCAGGTGTGTACACTATGCAAAATAAACGACAGCTCAACTGTTTTTAAACCTTATTAGAAAAACAGGGTGACTAGGCCGAAACCAGCGTTGTAGGCCCAGAAGCAATTTGAAAGGTTTCAACATTGTACTTAAAACTTAACACCGGCCCAAACTAATTAAACGAAGTGTTTGAAGCTTTCAACTTATAGTAGTATGGATCAAACTCTTAGAAAAGAGGGAAGGAGCACTGTGTGTGAGTGGGGTGGGGGAAATTAAAAGAAAGGTATAGCTACCTATTCCCAGGAGAGATCTGAAGATCAAGTTACCATGGATCCAGAGGAACCACACCCTGCTTCAAAAGAGCAAACTGGCCTTATGAAGATAGCCCAAAATATTCTCAGAGCCAAAGGAATGCATGTTCCAGAAAAGAAAAGAGAAACTCTTCTTCTTCTTCTTCTTCTTCTTCTTCTTCTTCTTCTTCTTCTTCTTCTCTCAAAAGGTCTGTGCTAGAGGCAGCGGCCATTTTACTCACCCATCCCACATTCTAAGGCAGGAGGGAGGGGGAGAGTGTGTCGCATTATGAGGGAAGATGGCCGCCTCATTGACTTGAATGAGAGGTTAAAATAGTCCTTAAAAGTCAACCGAAGGGAATTTTAAAAAAACGAAAAGTTTTCCATCAACTACAGTCAAGGAGGAAGAAGACCCCACCACTGGATTACTTATGCAAATTGTGAGCACAAAAAGTAGCAACCCGGAAGTAAATTTTACAAAAGCAGGGAGACAGGTTTGTATTCCTTTTCTAACTTAAACTGCTCTCCTTCCCTCAATCTTTCACCAATCTTCTTGAAATTTTCAGGTAATGTAAAACAAACATTTCTTTCTGGCACCTGTAAATTTCAGAAAGGTTGATGAAACATGTTCGATTTTATGGTTGTTAGAATGACCCCCCCCCTCAATTATCACTTTAACATGGCGGAATGTGTTTTTTACTGATGGCCCTTAACAATGGAGGCATGGCTGTGCCTCCATTAATAATAATAATTATTATTATTATTATTATATCTGCGGTGGTTCATTTACACACATGAGCCCTCCATCAATGAATTGTTCCTCAAACTACAATTCTACACCCAGGCAAATGGGCAGCACAATCCTATGAATGTGGGTTCAATGGGGCTTATTCTCAGGTAAGCGTACATACAATTGTAACTAAATGCCATAGGAATCATTGGGACTCAAACAGCCTGACTATGTAGAGGATTGCAGCCTACCTGGTGACTTGGTTTAGAATTATTATTTATGGTGCGAGACACTGTCTGAATAGCTGCTTGAATCATCAGTTCAATGTGCTGCATCTCTCTGAAAGGCACAAGAGCTGAATTCAAGTATTGCAAATGAAGTGGAAAAAAATAATGCAGAAAATATCATAATGCCACTGGTATAAATCAAAGATGAATGCACACCTTGAATACTAATCTGTTTTTCTCTTCTTAAGAAGGATATCACAGACATTTAAAATGTGCAGAGAAGGGTAACCAAAATGATTACAGATGTATTAGTATTCTTAGCACAGAAAAGAGACAGCTAAGAAGGATATAGAGGTATGACAATGATATAGACTAAAGCGATGGAATAATTACTGTTTGTCTAGAACCTAGCAATAGGCCCAGCGCAGACACTTTAGTATTTGGCAGAAACACCATTTTACAAGGTAGACCAGGTATACTCCACTCTGCTGCATCCCATATCAAATGTAACCTGACATGCATAATTACCAGTGTAGTAGCCATGTTAGTCTGTCACAACAAAAAAACACAAAGAGGCTGACTTCGGACAACACGATAGTCAATGGTGGGGTAATAATCAACTTTACAGTTGTTCATCTAGGGGGTACTCCCCACACAACATGGTAATAAATAATCAACTGTGGTGTGGATTAGGATCAGCGCTGAGTTGACTATGGCAGCATTCGGATGACACGATAGTCAATACAACTGACGATTGTTACCCCCGCCCCAGTTGCTTATTGTGTCATCCGAATTCAGCCAGAGTCTTGTAGCACCTTGAAGCCAACACATTTGTTTTGGTTTTCATGGATATTGTCCACTTCATCAAATGCATGGAGTTAATGTCAAATTGGCAGGTGTATATATATATGCTGGAGTGGAGGGGGTGCAGGGAGAATGTATGCTGTGTTGTCACAGGGAATTGAAATGCAAAAAAAGTACAGACTGATGATTACCTTAATGGTTACCACTTGTAAAATGTTTTGTCTGTTTATCTGTCATTTTGTGAATGGCAACCATTAAGGTAATCATCACTGTCTGTACTTTTTGCATTTCAATGCCATCTGACAACACAATGTACATCCCCCATCCCACCTCCTTGTGTGTGTATATAAATCCTCCAATTTGAGGTTAACTCTTCATGCATCTGATGAAGTGGACCATGAGGTCGACCACGAAACGCATGCTAATATATTTTGTTATCAAATAAATGTGTTAGTCTTTATGGTGCCACAAGATTTTTTGTGGGTTTTGCTGTTATGCATAGGCATGCCACACAGACGAAATGTAGCTGATCCTCACAGTTCATCTCTCTCTCTCTTTTTTTAAAAAAAGTAGGCAGAACAATCTTCAGATAAGATCTTTTTGCATGTTGCTCTCTGTGTAGATTAAGAGTGTGCATGTTACATGTACCTACAGGTAAGTGATGAAGGTGAGAGTACGCTCCTTCTCTACCACCACACAAATTGGAGCATGAACCCAGAAAGTGTCTGAACCAAGTCTCGGTCTTCATACGTTACTAGCCTAAAGCCCAATAAAGGTCAAAAACCAAGCCACCACTATTCTGTGGATTTCGTCCATTCCCTCTGGAGCATTTAGTGTTGTCAATTACCCAAGACAAGATGCAGCCTAGACTGACTACTAGAATAACCCATATAGTTCAGTTTTTATTCATCTCTGTTTATAGCAGTGATTCATATGGATGCTGCAGACAGCTACAATCCAGAGCTATCTGGGGGCAGATCTACACCAAGAGGAATATGACACTGAAAACGTTTTGAAAACTGGATGTGGTGTGTGTCCTGGGCCCCAAAAGTTGTCACCAGCGTTATAAACCATTTTAAAGTAGTAGTGTAGATCATGCCTGGCTCAGAATGGGTCCCTGAAGGCTATGTGCATATAAACACTTTGTGAACAACCACAGGTTCTGGGACATCTAATGATGAACTGCTTTGTTGTGACTTCCAGTTGAATACTTATGAGGCTTATGAGAAAGGGGTTACAATCATAGCATCCTCACCAGCTTCACAATGATAAACTAGTATTGGTGCATGCTTCATCAATGTTTGCTTTGTCCAATAGGCACTTCTGGCACAGTACAACGTGATCATTTCTGTGCTGTACTGTTAGTATACAATGATTGGAATTATGTCAGTAATCAGTTTGGAAGTACTACATATTAGGGATGTGCACTGGACCGGATCCGATCCATGATCCGAATCCGATCCAGGGGGAAATCGGATAAATTATCCAATTTCCGATCTCACCGCTGGATCAGCCGATCCAATCCGATCCGATAAGGTTCCGATCCGGTTCAGATGGATCAGCGGGTGCCCGCCGATGGAAGTGGACAGCGGGGGGGGGGGGGCTTCCCTAGCGGGGCTGTCCACTTCCATCGGCAAGCGCCAGCGGGCGCCTGCCGCTGGAAGCGGACAACGGGGGCAGGGGGCGGTGGACGGGAGCAGACGGCCAGGAAAGGTAAGCAGGGGGAGGGGGCGTGCGGCGCGTTTACCTCTCCTGGCCATCCGCTCCCGTCCGCCGCCGGCTGCTACTGTGAGCAGGCTTCGCGGCCTGCTCCTAGGTAGCATGCCAGGTGATGACATCACCTGGCGCGCTACTCTGGAACAAGCCGCGAAGCCCGCTCGCAGTAGCAGCCAGCGGTGGATGGGAGCGGACAGCCAGGAAAGGTAAGCAGGGGGAGGGGGGCGCGCAGCGCGTTTACCTTTCCTGGCCATCGCTCCCATCCGGCGCTGGCCGTTACTGTGAGCGGGCTTCACGGCCTGCCCGTAGGTAGTGCGCCAGGTGATCATCACCTGATGATGATCACCTGATGATGATCACCTGATGATGATCAGGTGATGATCACCTGGCACGCTACGTAGGGGCCGGCCACGAAGCCTTCTCGCAGTAGCGGCCAGCGCTGGACAGGAGTGGACGGTTAGGAAAGGTAAGCAGGGGGCAGGGGGGAGGGAGTTTACCCCCTCGGGGCCATCTGCTTCCATCCGCTTGCGCCTGCTGGTGCCAGCAGATGGAAGCGGACGGCCCCAGGGAGGTAAGGAGCACGGGGGAGGGGGCTTACCTGCCGGGGCCCTCCACAGCAGACGGCCCCGGGGGGAGGAAGTTAGGCCCCCCTCACCCACCCGCTGCCATTTTTTCCTTATAGACTTGCATTGCAATGTAAGTCTATGGGGGGGGGGGGAATGGCAGCCAATCCAAAAAGTTCTGATTTTTGGATGGGATCGGACCTAATCCGGTCCGGAGGGCCTCCAATTTTGTCCGATCCAATCCGTGACAAAATTGGAGGTCCCGAACCGGGTCCCGATCTGATCCGGGGGGTCCATGCACACCCCTACTACATATACCTATTCACCCATCCTGAAGTTACACCTCAGCATGGATGAACACCCCCCCTTCACTTCACAAACCATCATAGTTTTGTGGTCTTTCAATATGCTAAACCAAAAACAACACTCTCAAAGAGTTTCAGGCAAACTCACAAGCTGGCCACTGTGTGAACAGAGTGCTGGACAAGATAGATCCTTGGTCTGATCCAGCATGGCTCTTTTTATGTTGTTAAGGGATGGTTGCAGAAACTAGATGGTAGCTCCCTCCCCACTGCTGTTAATCCCCATTCCCAAAACAATGCATTGCATTTTTAAGGGGGAAACTACATAGGGACATGGGAAGCTGCTTATACTGAGTCAGACACTTGGTCCATCTAGCCCAGTATTGTCAGCACTGACTAGCAGAGCTCTCCAGCCAAGAGGTGTTCCTGCCCTACCAGGAGATGCTGGGGATTGAACCTGGGACCTTCTGCATGCAAAACAGGTGCTCTACCACTGAGCCATGGCCCCTTCACCTCCAACCACATGCAACTAGTATATAGTAGTAGTAGCAGCAGCATGCCCAGCTCCCTATCCCAGACAGGCTAGATATCCTGCTGCCATTCCTAACTCTATTCGTTGAAATCATGCGTCACAACTAGTAATAGCACAGGAATGTCTAAAGGGTTGGGGGGGCATAAGGCCATTAAATCGAGGGACTAAAATTCCCTAGCTGCACCACTGTCTGCTACTAGTCAGTAACTTTCCTACTGTTCTACCAGTTGTTGGGTTTTTTTTTTACTTTCTTTGCAGGCTAGCACCTAACAACTACCAGCACACCCTAGCCTTTTATGTTTATCATCCATCAAATAAACAAAAATATCCCGTCTAATACATAAGGAGAATTTACACGCATACCAAGTCAAATGGTTCCTAACTGGAACCCTGTCTGGCCTTCTGGGCCATAGTTTGTTTGTTTGTTCGTTTTGAAGGAACATAACCTAAGAGCCATGCTGAATCAGAGCAAAGGCCTATGTATTCCACCATTCTGTTCATACAATGGTCAATCAGCTCTCTGTGGTAAGGTGACAAGTAGATCATGGGTGCAAAGGCACTTGTGTGCTCGTGTTCACTAGCAATTAGTATATAGAGACATACTGTCCTTGATACAGGAAGTAATATATTGACATCAGGACTAGTAGCTATTGATAGGCTTATCCTCTATGCATTTGTCTAATCCCCTTTTAATGCCATCCAAGGAAATGTCCATGACTATATCTTATGGTTGCAAATGTCATAGTTTAACTATGTGATTTATGAAGAAGTAATTCTTTTATTTAACCTGAATATCCCACCATTCAACTTCATAGGATAATGCCAGGTTGTAGTATGGGAGATATCTCCCTATTTACCTTCTCCACACTATGCATAATTTTGTACAGCTCTATCACCTTTTTCTAAGCTAAATAGTCTTATACTCCCATATACATACACTGCCCAGATATTTCTGCCTTCCACACATGCCACACAATACATCTTTCATGGAGGCGTAGTTGCAGATGTGTTGGACGGCTGCCAGGTCTAGCACCATCTCGGGATGGCTCCCACCTGTGGAATTTCTAATCCAGATAGGCCACCTAACCATATCCTCCATAGTAAATAACTCCAGATTTTTAGGAGAAGGCTCAAAGCTGTTATTTTAAGGAGGTAAATATAAGAACAGTCATGCTGAATCAGACCAAAGACCTAACTAGTCCGTTGGAGTCCATCTAGGGTATCTTGAAGCACCTACAATTGGGGGTATTCATGAGGGAGAGATTTCAAAGATTTACCATTTAGAGACTGCAAATAACTGAATGGACTGCAGTGCCAAAATCATTCTCAGATCCATTCATTTATTTTCTATTCTGAAAAGCCCCTAAAAGCACAGGAGCATTGTTTTTAAAACGTCATTTGAAAGCACGTAGATTTTTTTAAAAAAAACCATACCACTAAAGTTAAAACCTGCATAGGTTAAGAATTAAGTTTGACTTAGTGCAAAGATACAACAATCTGAAGTTTTCCCCTTTCATACAAGTTGAAACTACTTTTTTAAGCTGGTGTAAAATTACTTGCAAACATTTTGTTGAGTAATCTTCCCTTTAAATGCTTATACACTTGGGTAATCAATTAAGTGCATTACTGCACACACTGGGGAGGAAGACTTACCAATCCCTCTCAATCAAGGCATTTTAATTTCAAAATATTATTATTCTGGCAACAGCTGCTATATATAGCTATTACTTCTTGCAATTTTTTTTTAAAAAAACTTAGAAATTGTAGCAAAGTATATAATGGAAATTATGACAGAAAAATGAAGTGCGTTTAAAAGAACCAAGAACTCATGGGAGGAGGGAATGTACATATATTTAAAATTCTAGGCAGATTTCACCTTCAAATGTGTGTCTTTTTGCAACCCGTATAACTCAACGCGGGGTAACTGAGAAAGTAAACATGCTCCAATTGGGAAGATGGTTGCTCAACATTGAGCTATGCTGGGAGGAGGAGGCAGATTTAGCGTTCATACCAGCAGTTGAGTGCAGCTCTTAATATTTTCACTTCATTCTTCCGCTCATCCGAACTTTTTCATATGTGAATGGCTATGGATACTATCAGTTCATCTGTAGAACAAAGAATGCTCAACTTTTGCAGTGTCGGGTGTAAACCCTGTCCCCATAACCTTACATTGGATGGCCCACCCTTGATTGACAGAGACCAGGGTGTGTAAGGAGACTTACAGCCGATCTACACACTAGCTTTATAACATTTTATAAGGGTTACGAAAACTCTTTGGGCCACATGACTCACTCCCTTGAACGTTGTATACCCAAGGTTTTTTAAAACTCACTTCAGCTATATACAACGGTTTTTACTTTTAATAAATCATTTCAAGTAAAATAATGTGTCCTTCCTTACCGTTTGTGATTTGTGGGGGCAGTGCTTCGTTTACCAGCACCCAAATGCTTAGCCGTTGATTGGTGGCGAAGAAAAAGGGGCTAAGGAAGAAGTGGGCGAGTGAACTACAACACCCACAATGCTTAGCCCTATACTCATTGAAAGCTAGGGAATGAAAGGGAAACTAAGGAGGAAGTGGGCGAGTGAACTACAGCACCCACAATGCCTTGCCCTAAACTCATTGTAAAAACAAAACAGTAAGAGACGGGCAGAAGGGTGTGAGACTGTACACACCGCTTTGAAGACTGAAGAATTTTTCTCCTGTAACGTGAGTACTCCTTAATGTGGCCTAAGACATTTTGGAACGCACCTATTTGGAACGTTTTAAAATACTATTTCAAACGTTCCAAGGTACTGTGTAGATAGGCTCTTTGTAACCAGTGTGCTTTCTAGGATCTTCTTTCACATCACGTAACACCTCCCACTACAGCTCTCATGAGCCAACTAGAAGCTTCTCTTGGACCATAGCATGGGGAGGTGGGGAAGGATTTGCTCAAAACTGGGCAGAGACAAGGCATGGGTGGGAATTTCATTTAGTTTCATTTTTCATAAGAATTTGCCAACATTCACCTTTTTTTTTTGTATTGGAAATGGAAAGAACTTAAGAGTAAATAAATAAAGGGAGGGAGGGAGGAGAAAGCAAAACTGGCAGATTTGTCCATGCCTAGCGGGGACACCTTCCCTGTGAAGAGCTCTGGGAAGGGTGGCTGCAATTTGGAGTAGAAAGCCGACGAATTCCCCTCCCTTCTACCAAGCTCCTTCCATGAGTGCTTCTTAGAACCTAAGATGCTGTGTGGAATTTCAACAATATATTGGCATTCCCTCCACTCACAAGTATTTTGTTCGCTATTTAATGGTCCCATAATTCTTCAACTTTCTCCCATTAAGCCATAGCTTCATTCTTGATCAGATGTTCTGTTGTTTCTGCTCTGGTTGTCGCCTCGTTGTGGCAATACTCTTCCACTCCATCCATTTCCACTGTCTACTGAGGTCTTGTTCCTTATTTATTCACTCACTCTCATGACCTACTGCCCCCATACTTCTCTTCGGAGTATGCCTATGTGTGCATCCATACATATGCACACACATATACAAATGCAAACCGCCTCAAGCATCCCTGCCTTTGCAAACTAGTACATCTTCAGGCCTTTCTTTTAGAACACAAATCTATTGAGATCTGATTTCTCAGCATTGTCAAAGCAATGGATTGAAACAGACAGTCATTAAGCTTGATTTTTAAAATTATACTTTCCCTCCAAAAGGAGAACGGTTAGGAGGAACATGCAAATGGTTGATTGGTACTGTGGTAGCCGACATATACAAATACCCTAAAAATGGTCAAGCTGATAAAATTGAATCAATCAAAGAAAAATCAAATGTCTTTAATAGTACTGGCACTGAGGTATCTTTTCTTGTATTGTGGACAGATAAATGTCATTAATCATGTCTGTGCACCAGATATATTTCTATTGTAGATGGATTCCCATGTCCCAGTGAAATGCTCATCCAAATACCCACCCAGAATAATAGGGGTTTGCCCAACATAATGAGACTTAACCGGAAACATGTCCCATTGCTTTACATAACTGGTTACACATCAGACAGTACCCACACCATTTGTTTCCTCAGCATAAATAGTGATTTACAAGAATTTTGTTTCTGTTTGCAAATCATGCAAACATGTCCCATTCACAATCACAGACACAAATGAGAGCAGGAGTACTTTTTTTCAAGAGATATTCACAAATTCCCAACTTTGCAATCTTGTTCAATAAATGTGGCTGCTTTTTAAAGAAATGCATGTTTCCCCCCCTATATATATATATATATATATATATGCATTTTTGCACTTTAGTCAATGGGGGGAAGTGCACACTTTTGAAAAAATCTACACAGAAATTCACACTTCCCCCACCCCATTCGAATGAGGTGAAAAACAAGTTGAAAATGGGAGCGAGCCAAAACAAGCTTCAAAGTGATTTTCTAAGAATTAAGTTGAGCTTTGAAATTATTGGTTCTCCTAAACCAAGCATATTTTTTGTATAATTCTAGAAGAAGGAGCCAGAGGCATACTTCACTCTGTTTTTTTCTATAACACTAGGTCTGATAAACTATGTATCTTTCCTGATAAGCCTTCCTCTCCTGGAGCCCTCTCCATTCCATCAACAGCATCACCATTCTCCCTGTTGACCATAACCTGTTGATGTTATATTTTATTCTTCTCCCTCATTTTCCTCCCTGCATTCATTCAGTTCCAAAGTCATCTCATTTCTCTCCGTACAACATTGCAAAAATCTGTCCATTCCTCATGGCTAGACCAACCAGTATTCAAAATGAGGTGGACACCTTGGCCAGCAGATGCTGGGAGGTTACAATGAGGTGCTGAAAGACTGGAGCTGTGTGCCACATAGACTGTGCAGAGTCCTCAAAATTAGCCTGCTGGCCTATGATAGAAGACATTGTCTCTATGACAAATGTGATCCCACTGCTAGTGCCACCACATATGGCATCTCATTCTGTGGAAGTGAGTGCTTTAACTCTGGTATTAACAGCCCACTGCCACCACTTGAGGTCTTTTCTATTATCTTGGACCTTCAAAGCTACCAGGGTAACTATGTTGCTGCTACATGAAATGCCACCTCCAGTTCATGTGGATATTGATCTTCACTAAGCCACACTGGATAAATAACAGTGGCTTTTTCCCCTTATAAAGTAACAGTAATGGTTCATTTTCTTCCAAAGCCAAGTAAATCATAAAACCAGCACAAACAAGGATATCTAACTCCTTTCTCCCTCCACTCCTAACTCCAGCTTCCAACAGTCATAACTGCCTCCCTCAGAACCCCACTGACAAATCCCAACCCAGGAAAAAGGCCCAACACAATGAAGTTCCACCATCAGTACAGCCAAACTGAGCAACAAATATAATCTGCTGGACTTTAATAAAAGCAACAGTTCCCCATTTCACCACTCTCTCATTGCCAGTGAAGGGAGGCACCATCTTGTTTTCCGACTCAGGCACCAAAATGTCTTGGGCTGGCTTAGCTATTCTTTTCCATTCCACTGGCTGAAACTATTTTTATTTTCTTGTTATCTTCCACTTTGACTTCTGCAGCTTTCTCCTTTCATGACTCAGTCCTCTCACCCAAACCTCCATTGCCAAATCATTCACTGTTCCCTATTCTCAGATTCCCTCCTTAGCTTCCCATTCTTTTTCATATTCAGAACCAACTCCATATCCTTTAAATCTCTCCACAGGTTGCCTCACTCCACCTTTTGGCCATTGGTTTTTCCCCCCAGTCTCTGCCCAGGCTTTTCATTCTCCAACTCCACAAGCATCTGATTTGCCACTAGGGATGGACAGATCTGTCAGTCTTGTTCTCAGTCTTGTTGGTCTTTTGAGGTGAAGCTCATTACATCACAACCTCCTTTTTTTAAAAAAAGAAAAAGTTAATGGAAATTCATATGCATTATATATATATATATATATATATATATATAATTTCACATGCATCTTTAAATCTCTGGGCAGTATCCAACTGTGTCATTCCATTAGCACAAACAATATTGTGATAGTGGAAACTAGCTTCTGAACCATGTGCAAGGGAAGAATCCAACTAAAGTTACTTTTGCGCAAGCACGTAGTGGTTCTGCATTATGCCTGCATAATCCATTGCGCAACAGGTTGAACGCAACTCTTGGGCAAACTATCATGCAGCGATGCATTGTACAATGAGTTGCACTGATGATGCAAGCATAATGGGCAACACCTTGTACAATGGAAAGATTCAGCAGAACTCTGCTAGCACTAATTGAGTTTGTGGGATGACTCCATTGGATGCTGCCCTCATTATTTTTGGTCCGGTGTGCCCATTGCCTAAAGCGTGTTTATGTGTATTTTGGAAATTCATGCATTTTTCTTTTTAGATTTGCCAAATGTGCACATGTCATGACCAAACACATTTTGGGTTTTGCACAATGCATCACAAATTAAAAAATGTGGAATGGGGGACACTGTCTAGTTTTCCGGCACAGACGGTAAAGTATTTTGGCCTGATCTAGCTTTTCCTACGTATGGATTTGCAAATGGAATTTGCATTTGGGTCTGAGAGGTGCAAATTCAGTCAATCTGCAAAACAAAACAAAATGGAGGAAATTTCTCATACATCCCCATTGCCCTTGGTCACTGAGGGAAACCAGATATTAGACTAAATAGGCTGATATGATTGAGCAAAGCTCTTCTTGTGTTCTTAGACACTTTTCATTGTACATGAATGTAATTTAGTTACCTTCTTGTCTACTTTTTTTTCCTTAAGAAAACTTTGAAAAATATATTCATCAATCTTATTGGATATATAAAACATTCCTACTAAAACATAAATTTAGCTTCCTACTATTCATTCAAAGATCTTAATTACCATTTAACAGCAGTAAATTTTCAGAGCTGATAATGAGCTTCTGAAAGAGAAACTCATTAGTATCAAGCATTCCGATAAATCAAAGTTGGGTGGGCAAAATAACATTGAGAAAAAGAAAGGCAGTTGGCAAAGACTTGAGAGAGAGAATAAGAACATAAGAACATAAGAACAGCTATGCTGGATCAGACCAAGGGTCCATTCTAGTCTAGCATTCTGTTCACACAGTCACTGTAAGGTGACCAACTGTCAGGATTTCCCTGGATTTGTCCTAGTTTTTGTTCTATCCTAGGTGTCAGGGGGGATTTTCTGCAATTGTCTATAATGACCTGGAATAACACACTTTCCCCATTAAGGCCACTATTAGAGTGGCAGGGGGAAATGACGTGCATTCTGGAGGTGTGTCATTCTCCCCCACTGCTCCAATCAAGGCCTTAAAGGGGAAAGCATGTCATTCCCAGACATTATAGCAAAGGGCCTGATTGGAGCAGTGGGGTGGGGGAGGAGAATGACATGCTTTGCCCTCCTCCGCTCCAACTGGAGCCTTTAAGGTGGCCCCAGAAAGCCATTTTCCTGCCCCCCTCTAGGTGTCCTCTTTTTTTGGTTTCCCAAATTTGGTCACTCTAACACAGTGGTCAACCAGCTGCCCATGGGAAACCCACAAGCATGATATGAGTGCAACAGCACCCTCCTGCCCACTTTCCACAGCAACTTGTGAATATAGGCCTACCATCAGGACTAGTAGCCATTCATAGCCTTCTCCTTCAGGAATTTATCCAACCCTCTTTTAAAGCCATCCAAATTTATGGCCATCACTACATCTTCTGGTAGTGAATGCCATAGTTTCACTATGTGCTGTTTGAAGAAGTACTTCCTTTTATTTATCCTGAATTCCTATGAGTCAGCTTCTTGGGATAACCCCAGGTTAAGAGAGAGGGAGAAAAATGTATCTCTGTCCATTTTCTCTTCACCACACATTATTTTGTACACCTCTAACATATTCCCCCTTACCTTTTCTCCAAGCTAAACAGTCCCAGCTGTTATAATTTTTCCTCATAGGGGAGTTGCCCTAGGCCTTTGATCATTTTAGCTGACACTATCTGGACTTTTTTCTGACTCTATGCTATCTTTTTTAGGTGTGATGTCCTAGTATGGTCACACTGTAGATTTATATAAGGGCAGTGCGATATTGGCAGTTCATTTCCAATGTGAGAGCTGTAGCACAGGGGTGAAGAAACTTTTTCAATCTGAGGGCCAAATTCCATTTCAGAATGTTTTCAGGGGTCACAATCCAGTGGGGGGTGGGACCAAGTCAAAATGGGTGGATCCAAAAATAAGTTTTTAAAAAATAACACCTCATCAGCATCTTACTGCCAGTAACTAAGCCTTGGGAAAGCCATTTCAACATTTTTAAATCAGGGAAAAACACACAAAAGGTCTGGCAACTAACGAATGATCAGCAGTTGTAGGAAAAGAGAAAGGGTGTGTGGTCATGTGGTAAACCCCAGAGAACTGGATCTGAACTCCAGGGAGGCATAGATGATTTGTGGTCCTGAAGTTCAATATCCTTATATAGCTGGATCCACTTTTGTAGCTTGCAGTATAGAAGAACAACAGTTTTCAAATGTAAATTTCAATGGTCTTGTAGAATCCCTTTGTGTCCAGAGCATCTCAGAGATCATTTAGCCCCCTCTAACTTCAGAGGAATTGGACCCTGAGCTCTATCAGACTTCTGTTCAGACCTGGGAGTTCCTGCTCACCATGGGGTCACGTAAAGTTTGAGAAGCCCTTCCCTGTATCCACCCTGTCTTGGGCTGCAAGCTCCTACCTGCTGTGTAACTTCAGTTGCTTCTAGAGGCTAGGTGTCATCTTCTCCTCTCCTCGCTGCCATCTCAACTACTTATCAATCAGTCTCAGAGGCAGGAACATGCCAGGCACCTCCATCTCCCTAATCCTGCTCTGCTCCAACCTGCATGGCTTGATTTCTGGTTGGTTATGCAAAGGGACAAGCCAACATTCATTGCAGCCTCCTGTGGAGTCCTCCTCACAGCTTTCTTTTTATTCATGACTCTTTTGAAATTACACAGACTGTTGGGCAGGCCAGCAGTCTGGTGTATCCTTGATGTTTTTTGCCAGAGCTGAATAAGAGATTGCTATTATCCTCCTCATCTTTGCTTCTTTTATCACCACCACAATCACTACACACGGTTAGCCTTGAATTGCTGCAATAATCCAACAGTCTTGCTCCTTCATTCTTTCAGTTTCATCATTTGCAGCACAGAATCATAGATGATGATGATGATGATTACTATTATTATTATTATTATTATTATTATTATTATTATTATTATTTATTACATTTGTATACCACTCCATAGCCGCAGCTCTGGGCGGTTTACATAAGATTAAAACATTTAAAAGCAATATACAAAAATTAAAACTGCAAAAACATACAATGTGCACATACATTTAAAATCACTATAATAACTTAAAAGCTATAAGCCTAAAAAGCAAAAACAGACCCAGGCTCATCAGATATTGCTAAAAGCCTGAGAGAAGAGGAAAGTCCTGGTACCGAAAAGATAACAACGTTGGCACCAGGCGGGCCTCGTCAGGGAGATCGTTCCACAATTGGGAGGGCCACCACAGAGACCTCTCCCTTTTTGCTGACCTCCGAGCTTCCCTCAGAGTAGGCACTCAGAGGAGGACCTTAGATGTTGAACGCAGTGTTTGGGTAGGTTCATGTCGGGAAAGGCGTTCCATCGGGTATAGTAGAGTTGAAAGGGGCCTATAAGGCCATTGAGTCCAACTCCCTGCTCAATGCAGGAATCCACCTTAAAGCATACCTGACAGATGGCTGTCCAGCTGCATCTTGATAGCCTCTAGTGTGGGAGAACCCACTCCCTCCCTAGGTAATTGGTTCCATTGTCTTGAAGATGTTTGTGAGCTGGAGTGAGCCATTTCCCCACATAAACCATGTATTGGATATGTTTCACTATGACTGATTGGTCACTTACCCCAGAGTTGATGGAAGATATAAGAAAGCTTCAGCAAGCAAGCACCACAGTATGGTGCAGTGACCTACTTCCACCACCAGGTGACTGACTGATGGCTCTTGGCTCCCCCTTCTCTGCCTTCACCCTTCTTCCATTTCTGCAAGACATTTCTACTGCCCACCCCCACCCCACAGAAAGGGGGTATGCTGTAACTCACCAGAGCTTAGCAAAATGCAAGCAATCCGAGGCATTTTGAGATGGGGCCGGTGGAAAAATTGGGGTGGGGACACAAAAAGATACAGAGAGACCTACAGATGGTGGGGTGGAGGTTGAAGCTACCTAAACCACTGAGGAAGAGCAACATACACACACACACTGACCATTTCTACACCAGGCTTTTTGCCTGGAATCGCCCCCAACTGGTCCCTGTGCGTTCACATGATGCACAGGGACTCCCGGGGTGGAGGGGTGGACAGGGGTATTCCCCTGGATAACAGATCCCTGGGGAAACCTGATGTAGCCGCCCGTCCCAGGCTGCTGCCGTGCTGACTCACAAGTAAGCGCAGCAGCAGAAATGGGCACAGAGTCCATCAGGGGAGGGGATGGCACCCATTTTTCCACCCCTGGGAGGGCAGGGAGGGGGTGGGGGCCGATCGTGCATGTTTTTCTTTTTTAAAACTTACCACAGCACACGAGCGCTCATGCACGAAGCTCTGGGGCCAAAAAAGCAGGTGCAACGAGCGCGTGAAGAAAGAAGAGGACGATCCCAGGAGCAGGTAGGCCTGGGATTGTCTTCATGCCCTCCCTCTACACCCCGTGGTGTAGGAAGAGGAACAGAGAGAGCGCAGAGGGAAGAAAAGGAGATAAACCAAAGTTGGGCCAGATCTATACCACACAGGATATAACACTTTGAAAACGGTTTGAAAATGGTATATTCAATGTGTTCTGGCCCCCAACAGTTGTCAATACCATTACAAAGCCATAGTGTAGATCCTGCCTATGTGTCGTATATTGATACTAGTAATAACTTCTATTTCCCAATGGGAAAGGACAATACTGTCCAAGTGATTAGTAGGACAGGGTCTGCCCTGGAAAAGTGAGGGGTAGGCTAAGCCTAACTGTAGGCTGACCAGATAAAATCCAGGTCAGGGCTCATGTAACTTTAACAGTTGTAGAGAAAAGGGAATTTCAGCCAGTGTCATTCGTATGCAATTAGTTCCTGGTGAAATTCCCTCTTCATCACAACAGTTAAAGGTGCAGGCACTATACTAGGGTGACCATATACAAAAGAAGGCAGGGCCCCTGCAACTTTAACTGTTGTGATGAAGAGGGAATTTCACCAGGAACTAATTACATACAAATGACACTGGCTGAAATTCCCTTTTCTGTGCAACTGTTAAAGTTACATGAGCCCTGACCTGGATTTTATCTGGTCACCCTACCTAACTGGGGCTACCCAGAAACTAACATCTGTTTAACATTTTGTTCCCACCCCTTTCACAGTAGCATCTAACAATACAAAACATACAATGCAATGTAATTACACACAGCATTTCCCCACCTCAGCAAGTGGCAAGCCAGTGAGTTGGAGACAGTGTGGGAATATTTTGTATTACTAGAGACGTGGACTGTTTCAGACCACAGCTCTTTGCATATGCAAGCATTGCCTCCACATTGTTACTGCAGGTCATTGTTCACACATGTTCATGAACTCATATGTATTTCTGACAAACCTGAAAAGGCTCTTTGGCAGAGGCATGATAATAAGAATGTCTACACCATCTTTTGGAAGATGTATACCATGTTATATGATGTTTCCCATAGGGGATGCCTATCATCCATTTCCCATCTATTGGTGACTACCAGCCCCTTCCTCCACCCCTGAAGCCCAGCACTTTTATGCATCAGCCACAGGTTGAGGGCTGCCTAAGAAATCAAAGTGAATTTAACCCCTGATGTTAGGCAGTTTTTTTGGGTGGGTGTGTGTCAACCCTGTACCCTCTATAATGTCTTGCATCAGTCTTAGGTCTAGCTAAAGGTTTTTTTTTTCATTAATCTTTTTTTATTATTATTCTGAATTTAAAGGTCTAGCTAATGTTTTCTGGATTACGGCCCTTGACTTCGTGACATTTCTCACAATGAGATAGTAGATTTGTGAGGATTTCAAGATATAATTCAAAATATAGGCCAGTGTTCCACAAAATGGTGCCCTCTAGATGTTTTAGACTACAAGTCTCTGGATTTCTGTCCATTGGCCATGCTGGCTAAAGCTCATGGGTGTTGAAGTCCAAAACATCTGGAAAGCGCCACATTCAAATTCTCTTAATCTCAAGTTTATTCTTGGAATACTGGGCCAAAAGTGGCCCCCATTTTCTAGTCAAAAAGGGGAGATGATTTCTACATTTGGGGGGATTTTCACAAATTTGCGGGACAAGGGACTCAGCTTTCAAATTGCTACAACTAGAATCTTCCCTCCCCCTTTCTTTGGTGAAATATTTTTCGCTGCTGTGGCAAGGCAGTGGCAGCATTAGCACTCTAGATGTGCTGTCTTAGCCACTGCGTCCCCACAATGCCTGTGGGGGCAGTCATTTCCCCCATGACAATGAGGGTGGTCATTTATGCATCGCCAAAACAGCAGAAATGCATCCGAGAGAGAGAGAGGATAAAAAGAGGACACCAATGTGCATAACATTTGCATATGCAAATGTGCACATATATAAATATATGTGCAAATTTAGAAATAACAGCTATACTTTCAATACATCATACAATAGTGGAGAAGACTGACTAGGAGCCCTATGTGCCTGCTCAGTCTGCTGCCCAGGTGCTAAGTGTTGATGGGTAACTTCAAGGCACTCTGTTCCTCTCCCTCCTTATGGTTTTTGATGTTAAACCAGACTTGGAATGGACACCTTCAAATAGAGGACTATCCTCTGCCAGATGTCAAAAATAGAAGAATGTCCTCAGTGCCACTAAAAGGATGCTGTATTGTGCCATATCATCCTTCTGCTGAGGCATTTTGGGGGGCACCTGGCCACTGGAACACACCAGGAACAGTGCTGTTGTTTGCCACAGTGGCAAAAGTGTGTTTTTAAAAGAGTGGGGAGAGAAAAGACTCTCCTTCCAGCAAGCCTCTTGCCCCTGAAATGTGTAAGAATGTTCTTCTGTGCCCTAAGATTCCCCCCACACATTTACTTTTCATAACCCACACCTCACCCCGTACAAACATTGCAGGAAAATTTTCAGTTTGAACTTTTAGCACAGCATTAGTTTATTTATTGGGTGACCTCAAATCCAAGCATTATGAGACATGGGACAACCTGCACACAAGCAGAGAACGTGATGACTTGTTCCAGAGATGCCTGCAGGCAATATCTGGTTTTTGGATTTGCAATATATCCTTGTGCAGGGCCACTGAGCCCCCTCTCTGTTTTGCTCTTTGGTATCCGGCACACATTTCTCTTAATGCGCACAATGCTTTCTCTCTTCACAGTGCCCATAAAATCCAAGGCCCATAAAATGCAGGGCTCCTAATAAATGAGGACATTATGGTGTGAGGTGAGTGCTGAGAAAGCAATGAAAAGCAGCTCTTCTAGCAACCGGCTGCCACGTACCTTGCCGGCATGTTCCACACCTACTGCTTCCAGGTACCTGCCTGAAGTTATTCTTAACAAATTGCGCTTGTCTCCTGGAGTTATATTAGGGATGCAACATCAGTTGCCTAATGTACAAGTGAAAGCTTGCTCTGTCCCCATTGTTTGCAGGTGCTGCAAATGCCATACCCTCTCTTTGCTTTTATTCTTTCCAAACCTTTGTTCTGCCCCTAATCATAAAACTCTCCTGGCTTTTAGAAAATGCCACTCTACCTTTCAAACCTGGCATACAATCGTTCACATCAGGTAAAGCTGAACCTGCAAAGGAACCATTATAGCACTGAACGCTGCCAAAGGTCCATGTATGTGTATGTGGTTTAAAAGACAACCTGGTGAGTTCAGCCTCGCTCTGCGCTTACCACCCCCCCACCCCCCACCCCTGGAAATCATTTCTAAACAATATCTTGCAACGGTATTGTGGGAGCACAAAAGGAAAATGAATAATCATGAGGAGACTGAATGGCTAACAAGCCAAACATTGATATTCCTACTGTGTCTTTTGCATACCTTCGCTCCAACTGTCTTCATTCAGTCAGGGCAGGAGGGCAGGATCCATGTTTGAGCTAACCTACTTCAGAGGGTCCTGGCTAGTGATAGCAATGGATAGCAGCGTTCTCATCAATGCTGGGCAGCCAAGCCTGAAAGCTGCCATTTTGGTTTCCCACAAACCCTCATTGTAATGGCAGCTCGCAGACCCAAGAATAATCAGAAAACTGAAACAGAAAATTAAAGGATTATCAAGGCAGGTGTCAAAAGGATAGTCCAGCTTTTCAGAGCCCCATTCTAGGGGAAAACTCCATCCTCTGATGAACCTTTTTATGAGGAAGATGCTACGGGTTTGTTTGTTTTTTTAGCAGTATGGCATGTATCTATGCCAGCTAAAGTTGAAGCCCAGAGTAGGCACTGAAAATAAGCTGCCTACAAAAGTTTGTATTTTTCAAAAAAATCTTTTTAATTTACAGCGATGCCCCCAAAAATAAAACCCTGAAAAATATGGATCGCAGAACTATATAAAATTGATACTGACGAATGAATGCTAACATAATCAGAAGCCTTTCTCTATCAGATAAACCATGACTTAATGGTAGAACACATCTTTTGCAGGCAAAAGGTCCCAGGTTCAATCCCCAGAATATCCAGGAAGGTTTGGTAAAGACCCCTGGAGAACTGGTGCCAATTAGTGTAGACAATGCTGAGCAGACCAGTGGCCTGACTTCCTATGAGAGGGCCTTTGGGTATAACAGTATCCCTACTTTGGAACACTCTCGCTAAGCCTATCTGCTTGGTGCCTAGTTTAATGAATTTTAGGTACCAGCCTGACTTTTCATTTGCCCCTCTTCCAGTTGCCCCTAAGCCAGCACATCTGCACACTGGTATAATGAGTGTACTGTATCTCCATGAATCCTAAGACAGAATTAGACCCTTGTTACAGTGTGGGAAGAATTTGGTCAGCAGATTAATTTGGGGCCACATATGAGTCTTTGGCCTCCTCCACACGAGACGTTTAATGAGCCTTAGAGGCTCATTATAAATTTTACCTCCACACCAGCGGAGCGCAAAACGGGCGTACAGGCGCGTTATTTCCCCGATAATGCGCATTTTCGAATGCGCGTTAAATAGCGACTTTTATTTTGCTCCGGCCGTTAAAGCGCATTATCGCAGTGTGAACAAGCGATTATGCGCGTTAACGTCTTCTAAAGCGCTTTTTGGACATGAATTAATGCGCTTCGCCGCCTCTCGCTGCCTCCCGTGCAGAGGGATTAGGCGTAAATGCGCTTCCGCGATAATGCGCATAATCCCGGAACCGGGCGCAAAAGCGCATCCTTGTGGAGGGGGCCTTTCTCCTAACAGGTCTAGATTGGTTCAGGGCCTGATGGTTGTTGTTGTTGTTGTTTTGCCTACAACACAGTGGCTGGGTGAGTGGGGAGGGGCATTAGGTAGGCAGGATAGTGCTACGTGGGTACACTGCAGATTGAGAGGGATGGAAGAAGAAAAATGGGTGAGCAGTGAACACTTTGTGGCACCTCTAAAAGATGAAGGGGGCATGCTGAGACCTATCCACCATTGGCTGCAAAGTTCAGGATTGGGGGCAGAAGCCTCATGTGAGGTCTGCCAAACACAGCCACTCAGTGCCGTGGGGCTCAGGATGATGACACTAATGGTGAAATTTCTTGGCATAATAATTTACAGCCTAGGAAGGGCTCACAGTGGGGAGACTACTGCTCATGGGCCTGAACCAAGGGAGTTTGCCCAAGAGATTTCAGGCATGAGGAAAATGTCCCAAAGCTCCAGACCAATGGAACCTATATGAGGCAGGAGAAGGGGCTAGCCGTTAGCTTCTTGTCATGATGCTGATCCTGAAAGTTGTAGTCAATAAAAGGTTTTGCCTGTTTGGAGCCTAATACAGTGCCTTCTTCTCATTATTTGCTGAAGTCAGGATGCAACATCTAATTCTGCCTTACATTTCTTGGCGATACATATTTGTATTATAGCAGTTTGTCTGCTTTGTCTTTCAATTCCTCCCTTTAATTTGCAGAACAAAGTTTTAACCTTAGCAAAGTGTTTTTTTTAAAAAACAAAAACTTATCCTGAATTCTTTCCTTTCCCGTTTCCTTTCCCTTTTATATTCTGAAATGCACCTCATTTTACAGACGCAGCATCTGAGACAGCAGGCAATGCTATATTTAACCATTGCAACAGATTCATATTGCTTAACATTCAAGTGGCTTTTATTTTCCTGGCTCTTATGCATACTACACACACCTAGTGAGATAATGATAAGACGAAATCAGTCCAATGCTTCAAGGTATAAAACGAATGACAGCTGGAATCACAGAATAAAAATCCCAATTTCCTTGTAAAAGCATTACAAATTTGTTCAGGTATATTAATGGGGGGAAAAGTGGATCATGATTACCCCTATGAATTTATCAGACACAGGCATAAGCAACCAGTAGATTGATCAATATGGTCTGCTGCGACTTTCTTGGCAAAATTCAAGGTGACCATTTTGACCCATAGAACTCTCTTACAACCTGACATTTTTGGCAGTCTGATCTTAAGGATCAGTTCCCACCACTGCAAACCCTATTTCCGCTACAGCAGTATCATTCCATGTTGTCTATATTGCAGATATTCTCAGAAAGCTTGTTGCAGGAAGCTTCAGATAGCTGTGCTGAACCCCTCATGCTTTTTTATTTTTCTTTAAATGGAGGGTAGATGTAAACTGTGTGTAGGTAAACACACACATACACACGCACCCAAGCCAATCAAGTTTTCAGTTCTGCCTAGAGAATGTTTAGAAATGATCTAATGCATTTAGAGCTGTTTGTTTTAACATTGGGGATATGGCTAAAGTTGTGTAGTGTTATGTGTTTCGTAGAAAAGAACACTCTGGCCCTTTCTACACCAGACAGGTGTAGAGGGCTAGAGGGCCAGCAATCCCAGAAGTGCCTGCTTCTGGGATCGGCACGTTAATACACACCAATTGTGTGATGGCTTGAGCGCTGTTTTTTTGCCTTTAAACCACGAAGAGTGCAGGAGTGCTCTTCTGCAAACTGTAAATTTTTTTAAAAAAACAAACTCGCTTGTGTGGGCCCCCACCCCCTCCCTGCCCAACAAGGGGTGGCAAAACTGGTGCCACCCCCTCCCCTGATGGGCACGGAGCCACGCGATGCTGCTCCGTGCCCATTGGTGCTGCCACGTTTACTCACAAGTAAGCACAGCAGAACCCGGGACAGGCGACCACATCTTCCACAGTCCTGGGAGCGTGGAAGATTTGGGATTTTCCAGGGTTCCCTTATCCTTGGAAAATCCTGTAGCCAACACCCCCCCCCCCATGCCTGGGAGTACCTGTGCATCATTTGGAGTCACAGGGTCCAGCCGGAGGCCATCCCAGGCAAAATGTCTGGTGTGGAAAGGGCCCATGTACAATAAAACACTGGGGTCTATTCTACATCTGCCAGTTATCCCACGGTCAGCTCGAGATCATCCCTGTACATCTAAATGATGCACAGGAGATCCCGGAGTCAACCAGGGATGACTTCTCAGTTGTCCTGGGAGAACTGGGACTGCGGTTTTCCTAATTTTTCCAGTGGTCTCTGAACAACCCCAATGACCGGGGGTGGTGTGGCACTTGCTCCCGGGTCCTCGCTCCTCCCCACAAGTAGTGGGGCTCTTCAAACAGGCACAGAGCTGTGGGGGGCTCCATGCCCATCGGGGTGGGGGGAAGCAATTTCACCATCCCTTCGATGGCTCTCGGCAGGGCGCTGAATTTGAAGATTTTTTTTTTAAAAAAAAACCACTTACGTTTCGTGCAGGATCATGCCCGTGCAATTGCATAAACCTCTCCCTTCTTAAAAATAAACACTGCGCCAGGATCATCCCTCTTGACGTGCTGGTGTTTAGATGCAAGGGGGATGATCCTGGAAGCAGGTAGCTCGCGATCCTCCCCCCGAATCCCAGAAGGCCTCTAGGTGTAGATGAGATCTGGATCATGAGGACCACTAACAGGACTAAATGGAAAAGCTGGTGCCCCCTAACAGAATAGGCAAAAACGTAACTATCAGCTCTTGCTTTCTCTCTCCATATGAGTCTCTCTGTTTTTCCTGGATTGAGAGACTCATATGGAGAGAGAAATCAAGTGCTGGTGATTATGCTTTCACCGATTCTGTTAGGAGGCACTCTCCCTAAAAAACAAAAATAACCAGCTTTTGAACCCTGCATAATCCTGAACCCATTTCCCCACCTGCTTTATACTCAGCAAGTGGCCTTTCAGCTTTGGCTGGTGAATCCATCGGCACAAGGTACAAAGAGTACTGTTATATACTGTTTTATACTGTGTTTTGATTTGGCTGCTAGTCAGTTTCTGATCTCAATTCAAAGTGTGTGTGCTTCCCTTTTAAAGCTTTAAAAGGCCTGAGTCCTTTAAAACTAAGGGGCTGCCTTCTTCCATGTAATATCTAATTATATCTAACAATGATAAAGAAGGAAAGAAAGAGAATAACATGAATATAGCGCTTTCCAAAGTACTTCAGGTATTTGATCTTGGAATTCTTACAACATGCCTGTAGGATAGGTCAATTACTAATATTAGGCTGACCATATGAAAAGGAGGACAGGGCTCATGTAACTTTAACAATTGTAGAGAAAGGGGAATTTCAGTTGGTGTCATTTGTATGCAGTTAGTTCCTGGTGAAATTCCCTCTTCATCACAACTGTTAAAGTTGCAGGGGCCCTGCCTTTTTTTGTATCTGGTCACTCTAGTATAGTGCCTGCACCTTTAACTGTTGTGATGAAGAGGGAATTTCACTAGGAACTAATTGCATACAAATGATGCCGGCTGAAATTCCCTTTTCTCTGCAACTGTTAAAGTTACATGAGCCCTGTCCTCCTTTTCATATGGTCAGCCTAACTAATATTCCCACATTACCGTTGTGGGGCAGTGATGGAGAGACAGAGATCTGAACCAGGAACTTCCTGTTTCATAGCTCACTATGCTACACCACATACACAGCACAGGAAATGTTGACTAGGGCAGTATAGCTAGTGAGGCCTGGGAAATGTACAACTCCCAGGGCCTACACACACTCTGGTCTAGAGCAATTCACATACCAAGTAGGAGTGGAGGGAGGCAAACTGCAGTGGAGAGAAAGGGTTACAGAAACTTCTTCCTATTCACCAGTGCAGAGCCAGTTACTGAAACAATGGAGGGGGAGGAGGGGGGAAAAGCACTTCAGAACCAACCAAAGGAACTCAGGAGCCACAGTAGACAGAAGCAGCAATTATGAGCAAACTTTGAACTCTCAGAAAGAAAGACTTTGGCCCAAGTGTCTGCTACTCTTCCTCATAACAGCTGGGGCCACTCCAGTCCAAGCTTCAGGATGTTCACTTAGCCTTCCGAATATTAAACCTCGCTTTCAGTGTTTGCCTCTTTTCCCAAAGTGCCTCCTCTCCCATCCCCAATCCTTTCCTTTATGAGTCAGTAAAAGGTTGCACAGATGATGATGATGATGATGATGATGATGCATCCTTCACCAGAGTGGATGGGGAAGTCTTTATGCACAAAGGAGCACTAAGCGGACACTGGAGCTCTGTGTTGCCGGTCAATCACGTATTTAATTTCATACATTTTCCTTAAATTTCAGATGGGATGGAACGTTCTCTGCTTGAGAAAAAAGTACACTAATGCTCATGATTAAGAAATGGGTTAGACTTTTAAAATAGCCATTAATGAGCCATTGTGTTGCTACACAGATGCCAAATCAATTTCTTAACGACCAGGTACTTTCTATCACCTTTCATGAGAGTAATAATCTACAGGGACGGGCAAATCTGCCCGTTTCAGTTTTTCATGTTTGTAATCTTAAATTTAATCTCAAACCTTCTCCAGTCTTAAGTGCTTTGCCTCAAGACTTTGATTTTAAAAAAAAAGTTTTCAAAAGACCCTTTGTGCATATTTCTCCTAATGCAAGCTGTTTGCCAAATATACACAAGCAATTTCCCTAATATAATGCATTTTAATGCTATGTTAATATGTTTTGTGCACTTTTTAAAATATTGCAAATCTCCATTGCAAAATTTGGAGAGGTATTAATTTTGAAAAATAACAAAATTTGCATAGTGGTTCAAAAGTGTGAAATGAAGTAAACTTGCATTGCACTGAAAACTGGGGGGATAAAATCTCTCTCATCCCTATGTGATTTCCTTGTTCCCAATGAAATCATTGGGAATGGGAAGTGCCTAACTTTAGCTGGATTGTCCTCTAGAGTTTTAGTCACATAATTCTTTAACTTGGAGAGAGAAGATACATAAACAACTTCTAATCTTATGGTCCTAAGACAGCTGTTCCAATCTGTTGGAACAGCCGGCACGAAGACAACAAGTGTTTGTCAATTTTCATATGAAGATCTTCTGTTTTTGGCCTTCATCAACCACAACATAGAGTTGGGAGGATCAGAGGGTTGTTTTCCCCCCAGCTGACACTTTTCTTGGCTAAGAAGAGCCAGGGTGGCAGGCACAGATGGAAAAATGTTCAGCACTGGAAATGTTATCAAAAGGACAGCAGGAGTCAGTTGATTTGCGGTTTGAAATGTCTTCAAACTCTATCACGGGAGCTATGTGAGATTGGTTTCCATTTTTGTTTTAATGATATGATTCTATAATATGTGGTCCAAAGAAGAAGAAAGAAAAAAAGAAGAGGAAGGAAGAGATAGAGGAGGAGGAAAGGAGGAAAAGAAAGGAAGAAGACGAAGAAGAAGGAGGAAGAAAGAAGGTTGAAGAGCGAAAAAGAAAAAGAAGTATCTTGTCTTCAGCTAATTCCATGTCATTGTGATGAGTTGGGTGTGCAAGGATTGTATGCCATTATAGGATTCCGATCACTGGGAACTGGGTAGGGTGACCAGGTTTTGGGAACCAAAATCCCGGTCATCCCCCCTGCCACCCTACCCACCCCAAACACCCCCCCACCGCGCGCCCACGCCGCCCACCCGCCCGCCTCACGCCCACCCGCCCACCCGCCCACCCCCCACCCACCTCGCGCCGCCCGGCCGCCCACCTCGCAGCCGCCCATGCAGGTAAGTGGGGGGGCCCTCCTCCTCCCGCCTCACGTTCCTTTCCTGCAGGGGCGTCCGCTTCCCTCTGGTGCTTGAATCTACTGAGAAATAGGCTTCACGGTCTGTCCCTCAGACGAGCGCCGGGTCACCCGGCGCTCTACTGAGGGACAGGCCGCAAAGCCTGTCTCTCAGTAGATTTGAGCACCGGAGGGAATTGGACGCCCATGCAGGTAAGTGGGGGGGCCCTCCTCCTCCCGCCTCGCGCTCCTTACCTGCAGGGGCGTCCGCTTCCCTCTGGTGCTCGAATCTACTGAGAAATAGGCTTCACGGTCTGTCCCTCAGTAGAGCGCCGGGTCACCCGGCGCTCTACTGAGGGACAGGCCGCAAAGCCTGTCTCTCAGTAGATTTGAGTACCGGAGGGAAGTGGATGCCCCTGCAGGTAAGTGGGGGGGCTCCTCCTCCCGCCTCGCACTCCTTACCTGAAAGGGGTGTCCGCTTCCCTCTGGTGCTCAAATCTACTGAGAGACAGGCTTTGCAGTCTGTCCCTCAGTAGAGCGCCGGGTGATGATGTCATCACCCGGCACTCTACTGAGGGACAGGCCGCAAAGCCTGTTTCTCAGTAGATTCGAGCACCGGAGGGAAGCAGACGCCCCAGCAAGTAAGTGCCTCGCGCCGCCACATGACCCCCCACCGCCCCGGTTTGCCCCTGCCGCCCCCCGGTTGGCCCGGATCACCCCAGGTTTCCCGGTTAGGACCGGGAAACCCCGGGCGGTCTGGTCACCCTAGAACTGGGTGGGATAAACTTTGGGCCTTATTGCAGCAGTATCCCCAAAAGCAACACTTTATATGCTGCATAGAAATGATAGCAACAGCTTATAAGAAGCAAAATGGGTGCAGCCCCAACACATTGCTAAGACATATATGTGTGTGTGTGTGTGTGTGTGTGTGGTGTGTAGAGCGGGTCTGCTCCGCTCTGAAATTCAAAGCGGAGCTCTGCTGAGGGGCTTCTCTACTCTGATTTTTGGAGCTGCTCCTTTGCTACACATCATCGGATTATCTGTTGGAGAACCTCTCTGTTTTTGGATAACCACTCAATTATAATGGGAATTAACCAAAATGCTTAGCTCTCTGTCATTTTTAAAGATAAAGAGATGAAATTTGGCACTGTGATAGCTCTTATGTAGGGCTTGAGCCATGCCAAGTTTGAAGCAAATCTGTTCATCCCTTAATTTTTAGGATTTTTTAAAAAATATGACAGCTATCACAGTTTGATAGTGTCAGCAGCTTCATTATAGCCTATGGAAATTAACCATATGGAAATTCACAGATATAGATATTGTTGCATTTATTTAAATATTTAAACTTCACCTAGCAATTAAAAAAATCCCAAAGACAGCTACATAATTTCATAAAATCCACAGTGCTAGTTACAGTGATTATCTATCTATCTATCTATCTATCTATCTATCTATCTATCTATAATTTGAGTCAAAGTTGTGGCTCCAGTAGATAAGGTGATCAGAAGAATAAGGACTCCATAAGGTTAAATGGAAAACAAGGGAGTTTTTCTAACCTTAATAAAATGGAAAGGGTTTCACCAAACTTCCTAAAAGATTCACATGCCAGAAAGAAGTGTCAATTTTACATAACCTGAAAATTACAGGAAGATTAGTTAAAGAATGAGGGAGAAATGTCAGTTAACAGGGAAAAAAACGAAGAAAAAACTCGGTCACACAAAAATGTTTCTGAGAAATGTTGCAACCGTTTGTGAACAATTATATAATACACAAGGCACACAACTGCAAAAAATGTAAATATTCAAAATTGGGGTAGGCGAATACTTTTTATCAACTGTATAATTTATATAAACTATATATACATAATTGTTCCTTATAACAAGCTACACAGCTGAATAAAGAGTAATTTAAACAAAACAGTTTTTCAAAACAAACTATTTTTGCAATGCTAATGTTGCAATGAAAATTTTTCAAAACAAACTATTTTGATATTGCTAATATTTACAGTGAGAAAAAGCAACAGGGTTTCCCGTTATCAACCCATTTCTCGAGAAGCAAGCTTCTTCAGATAGGCTTGTTATTGTAGCAACAGCTTAAAGGCTACAATGGAAAAAGGAGAGATTCATTCCTCAAGTCATTGAAATAAGTTATTCTTGAAGTCCAGGTCAAAATTGTGAAGCCTCAGATGTGGTGCCCATCTGTTGTAAAACCAGTATTCGTCCCCATGCTTTAACCATTGCTGTTTTCTTATTCCCTTTCTACTAAAGCTGGTGGAGTGTATTTTTTAAAAAAATCAATTTACTTATTTTTATGAAATTAAATAATTTTATTTGCTAATAAAATCCTATAGGAGTTCATAATGCAGTGCTTGGAATGTTGAGGGGGGGGGAATAACTGAAGTATAAGCTACAGCAGCCAGGAATATCTGGGACCTATGTGTGTGTGTGTGTGTACATGGACAGGCAATCCCCTCAGTGTGACTGAACCCTGCCACTTCCGTTTACTGGTTTGTGCTCCCATCTGTTCCCCTTCTTCCTCTGTTCCCCCTTTCACCTTAATTGCTTGTGTTATTAAGGTCCCTTTTTTTGGGGGGGGGGGGGTTCAAGTGCTGGGAACAGAGGGCTTAGAAGTGAAACTTTGTTTCATAAGCAGGCTGTCTTTCCTTGAGGGCAGAAAGTTTTGCCGCTTGAAGTCTGAAATGCAGGATGAGTCTGGTTCTTGCCTCCCTTGTGAGAGAAGAAGGGCCCCTTTTTCTTTTCTTTTTTGAAAATGCTTTCCCTTGGCTTTGACACTATTTCGGGCTATCTTTCTCAAAGCCAGTTTCTTTGACCCCAGGCACCTGGCTCCTGAGCAGCTTGGTGTAGTTTTCACCCACTATTTGATTTTGGTCATCGGTGAAGCTTGGACTTCACACCACTTTTCATTTTTAAATACTTTCTTCATTCTCTACCTGGATTAATTTTCCCTATCTGGACTTTGCTTAGTTCTACACCCTGGATTCTAGGAGAGATCTCTTTCAACCTTCCTATGGATCCATGAAATCCTGGTCTTCAGATCTCTCCTTGGGAAAGAAAGCTATACCGTCTTTTAAAAAAACAAAACAAAAAACCTCCACTGCTCCTTTCCTTTTTTCTAAATGTCTGGACCATACTGATATAATGTTGAAAGCTTCATACACTTCATTTAACTAGTTGGACTGGTAGAGGTTTATGCCGAACATGTCAAACTGCTTCTGAGCCTACTTGGGCCTATTAACATTGTTTTTAATAGGTCTTAGCAACAGTTAAATTGTATTTTGCTTAATGTACATATGTATTTTCTTTCTAATCATTGCATGTTTCACAGGTTACTTCTGTATCTGATGTTCTTTTGCATTTACTTTTCTTTATAAACCATTTGTATCTTAAGACTTCTTGTGTGGCATATTTTTATTGGTTTAACAGTGGCAGGATCTACACTACTGCTTTAAAATGTTATATAACAGTAGTGACAATTGTTGGGCCCAGGGGGGAATCTACACTATAGGTTTGCTATGTTTAAAATGGGTTACGACCACTCATTGGGCCACATGACATACTTACTGTAACATTTTAGAGCAGTTGTTGTTTACTCCAATTTTCTTTGATTTATTCCGTTCGTTGTAGGAAGAATAATGTGTCTTTCTTTACCAGTGCATAGTTGCTTTTTTTAAAAAAACTCCGGTATCCTATCACAGCCATGGTGGCGTTGCCAAAACCATTTGAATGTCCATGCCTGCTCTTCAATAGTAAAATCCACATTGAAAGGAAGGGAAAGGAAGGGGGCGAAGAAGGAAGGGGGTGTGGGAAGTATGGAGAGCAGAAGGAATGTTACAGGAAGAGATGAAGAAAAGACTCTGTGTTACCATAATAACCGCAGTAAATACGGGAGAAAGGATCGACAAAAATGTATGTACTACTTAATGTGGCCTGTCACGTTTTAATACATTGCAGTTCACAATGTAACAGTCAACATTGTAAAACGTAAAAAGCATATGTGTAGATTCCCCCCAGGACACACTCCATATACAGTTTTCAAAACATTTTCAAAGTGTCATATCCTGCTTGGTGTAGATCTGGCCAGTGATGATGTTGTGTATAGCTTCACCCTGGCTTCTGTTTCTTGGTCATCCTAGAGCACGACAGCAATATTGCTGTGGATGGCCATATATGATTTAGATTAGCAGCACATAGCATTTACATGTAGCATTTCGGAAGCATTCAAAGTGCATCACACACATTATCTCAGTACTGCTTTCAACAACCCTGTTAGTTACTAGAATTTGGGTATTACACAAAGTGTGAAAAAGGAAGTATGAGCTTTCTTGCTCTTCCTGTTTCTCTTACTTGTTGAACATCTCAAGTCACTCTAAGAACCTCTGCAAACCATGGGTCAAGTTAAGACTTGACTACAATAACAGCACCCACTCTCCTTTTGATTAGTTTTCAGAAGTCCCATTATAGGTAATGGGAAATAACACAGGTGATAAATGGGATTGTAACAAGACAGCAATTGGAAACCAAAGAGTGTTCGTTAGATAAGTGCCTTTTTTATTACCTTCTACAAAATTGGCATTCTCTGAAATTGTACAATTTATTCAGTCATTCATTTTTAGTTATTGATCCACTTATTGGGGTGATTGTAGATTTGTGTGTGACAGGGTTAGGCCGAAAAGAATAAAAAGCTACTAAATTCTGGTGACAATTAATGGCGGCATGAACAATGTTAAACATTTAGAAAATGCTCATTCTCTGCCAATTGATAAATTAGATTGTCTTTAATAGGAAATCACAATGGCCTGTTAGATAAAGAATGGGGAAAGGAATAAAAAAGAAAAAAGCTGTGTATCACCAATTTTGTGTTAATCTCGTATCTTCACTGAACAGAAGTGTTGGCTTGATATGAAATAAAGAGCTATTACGAAAATTAAATGCTTTACAGAAATGATAAAATGTCTCAGATGACTGACTAAGCTTTTCTATTTGAATTGAATGTCTTAATGTCCCAGACAGGTAAAATTATTTGGGGTGATCATTCCACCTACATCTCTAATGAGATGAAAAGACCCAAATATGTGTGTTCACACACATTCATCTGATCCAGAGATTTCTCATGGGTGCAGGATCTTCCATGAGCACAATTGGCTAAAAGTGATGTAACAAAAGCCACATGCTCACATCACATTGCTGATCCTCCAAAACATGACTTGATTATTAAAAATGAACTATGAGCTCTCCCTCCTCTTCTCCCCTTCTCTCTTCCTCAATCTTGCACACATTAATAGAAGATGTCCTAATTTCCTCAAACCATGGCTTGCTAGGATATTTGAGCCAACAAACTGTGGTTTCAACAGTCCCTCAAATGAAACAGTTTGAGAGAGAGAAGCCCTTTCCACACCAGGTGTTTCTCCTGGGATGGCCCCTGGCTGGTCCCTGTGAGTCCAAATGATGCACAGGGACTCCCGGGGATGGGGCAGGGGTTTGCCATGGGATTTTCCTGGGATAACAGAAACTTGAAAAATCCTGATTCTTCTGCGGTTCCGGGAAGTTCCCGGGACAGCAGAAGATGTGGCCACCCGTCCTGGGTACTTCCACGCTTATGCATGAGTAAGCATAGCAAGATCAGGGGAGGGGAGGACATCCATTTCACCATCCTTACTGTTTCACTGGAGCACTCGTGCGCTTTTCTCAGATTTTTTTTTTTTTAAAAAAAAATAGCAGCTACTTCTGGGATCGCCCACCCTACGCCCAGAGAGCTTCGGCTTTGGGGCGGTATACAAATGTAATAAATAAATAAATAAATATGGTGTAGAAAGGGCCAGAAAGAAAGAGAGAAAGAGAGTGAGAGAGAGTTCTACAACATATCTTCCAAGGAGGCCTAGTCATGCATAGTGTGGAGAAAGTGGATACGGAGATGTTTTCTCCCTGTCTCATAATACTAGAACCAAGGGCTATCCAATAAAGCTGAATTGTAGGAGAATCTGGACATTTAAAAGAAAGTACTTCTTAATACATAGTGCATAATTAAATTATGGAATTTACTACCCATAAGGTGTACTGATAGCCACCAACTTGGATGGCTTTAAAAGGGGATAAGGCAAATTCACGGAGGATAGGGCTCTCAGTGATTTATTTATATTTATTTATTTATTACATTTGTATACCGCCCCATAGCCGAAGCTCTCTGGGCGGTTTACATAGGATTAAAAACAATTAAAAACAATATACAAAAATTAAAACAGCAAAAACATACAACATACACACAATCTGTACATTTAAAAACCAACACTTCAAAAAAACTACAAAAACAAAACAAAACAAACCCAGGCTCCTCAGATATTGCCAAATGCCTGAGAGAAGAGGAAAGTCTTGACCTGGCACCGAAAAGATAACAATGTTGGCGCCAGGCGGGCCTCGTCGGGGAGATCATTCCACAATTGGGGAGCCACCACAGAGAAGGCCCTCTCTCTTGTTGCCGACCTCCGAGCTTCCCTTGGAGGAGGCACTCGGAGGAGGGCCTTAGATGTTGAACGTAGTGTTCGGGTAGGTTCATGTCGGGAAAGGCGTTCCATCAGGTATTGTGGTCCCAAGCCGTGTAAGGCTTTATAGTTTAAAACCAGCACCTTAAACCGGGCTCAGAAACATACAGGCAGCCAATGCAAGCGGGCCAGAGTAGGTCTTATATGTTCGAACCTATTGGTTCCAGTTATCAATCTGGCCGCTGCATTTTGCACAAGCTGCAGCTTCTGAACCACCTTCAAAGGCAGCCCCACGTAGAGTGCATTGCAGTAATCTAACTTGGAGGTTACCAGAGCATGGACAACTGAAGCCAGGTTATCCCTGTCCAGATAGGGACGTAGCTGGGCCACCAACCAAAGTTGGTAGAAGGCACTCCGTGCCACTGAAGCCACCTGCGCCTTAAGTGACAGAGATGGTTCTAGGAGAACCCCCAAGCTAGGAACCCACTCCTTCAAGGGGAGTGCAACCCCATCCAGAACAGGTTGAACACCCTCCATCCGGTCAGTGGAACCACCCACTAACAGCGTCTCAGTCTTGTCTGGATTGAGTTTCAGTTTATTAGCCCTCATCCAGTCCATTGTCGCAGCCAGGCACTGGTTCAGCACATCCACAGCCTCACCTGATGAAGATGAAAAGGAGAAATAGAGCTGCGTGTCATCAGCGTACTGATGACAACGCACTCCAAAACTCTGGATGACTGCACTCAACGTTTTCATGTAGATATTGAACAGCATGGGGGACAAAACTGACCCCTGTGGAACCCCATACTGGAGAATCCACGGGGCCGAGCAATGTTCCCCAAGCACCACCTTCTGGAACCGACCCGCCAAGTAGGAGCGGAACCACTGCAATGCAGTGCCTCCCACTCCCAACTCAGCCAGTCGTCCCAGAAGGATACCATGGTCGATGGTATCGAAAGCCGCTGAGAGATCAAGGAGAATCAATAGAGTCACACTCCCCCTGTCTTTCTCCCGACATAGGTCATCATACAGGGCGACCAAGGCTGTTTCCATACCAAAACCAGGCCTGAAACCCGACTGAAATGGATCCAGATAATCAGTCTCATCCAAGAGTGCCTGGAGCTGGCACGCAACCACCTGCTCCAGGACCTTGCCCAGGAATGGAACATTTGCTACTGGCCTGTAGTTATTAAGATTTTCAGGGTCCAGGGAAGATTTCTTTAGGAGTGGTCTCACTGCCGCCTCTTTCAGGAGGCCTGGGACCACTCCCTCTTGCAAAGAGGCATTAATCACTTCCCTGGCCCAGCCAGTTGTTCCATCCCTGCTAGCTTTTATTAGCCAAGAGGGGCAAGGATCCAATATGGAAGTGGTTGCATGAACCTGTCCAAGCACCTTGTCAACATCCTCGAGCTGCACCAACTGAAACTCATCCAAGAAAACAGGACAAGCCTGTGCTCTGGATACCTCACTAGATTCATCTGCTATAACACTGGAGTCTAAGTTCTGACGGATGCCAGAGATTTTATTCTGGAAGTGCCCAGCAAATGTATTACAGTGGGCCTCAGATGGTTCTACCATGTCCTTGGGGCCAGCATGTAAAAGCCCCCGGACAACTCTGAAAAGCTCCGTTGGGCAGCAGGTTGATGATTGAATAGTGGCAGCAAAGTATTGTTTTTTTGCTGCCCTCACTGACCCTGAATACAGCTTACCATAAGCACTTACCAGTGTTTGATTGCATCCATCAGGAGTTCGTCTCCATCTGCCCTCAAGCCGTCTCCTGTTTTGTTTCATCACTCTCAACTCTGGGGTATACCACGGAGCCGTTCGAGCTCTACACAGGAGAGGGCGCTCAGGAGCAATCGTGTCAACTGCCCGGGTCATTTCTGCATTCCACAGATCAACCAGGGTTTCGACAGGAGAGCCAGCCCTATCAGCCGGAAAACTCCCCAGAGCCCTCTGGAAACCATCTGGATCCATTAGCCTCCGGGGGCGGACCATCTTAATGGGTCCCCCACCCTTGCAGAGGGGAAAAGCCGCTGTAAGTCTAAACCTCAGCAGGTGGTGATCTGACCATGACAAAGGGGTTGATGTAAAGTCCCCCACTTTCAGATCCCCATCTCCATGTCCAGTTGAAAAAAACAGGTCTAGAGTGTGCCCTGCTACATGTGTTGGGCCGATGGTATGTTGGGACAGTCCCATGGTTGTCATGGAGACCATGAAATCCTGAGCTGCCCCAGATAAAGTGCCCTCGGCATGAATGTTGACATCCCCCAGAACCAAGAGTCTGGGGGACCTCAACAGTACACCAGAGACCACCTCTGTCAGCTCAGCTAGGGAGTCTGTTGAGCAGCGGGGTGGGCGGTACACCAACAGAATCTCTAATCTGTCCCGTTGGCCCAACACAAGGTGCAAACACTCCAGACCAGTAGTCACATGGACAGGGAGCCTGCAGAGGGGGATGGAATTCCTATAGACCACAGCAACCCCCCCTCCCCGGCCCTCAAGTCTACCCTGATGCTGAACCAAGTACCCTGGTGGGCATAACTGGGAGAGACTAACTCCTCCCTGCTCTCCCACCCAGGTCTTGGTTATACATGCCAGATCGGCTGCCTCATCCACAATTAAGTCATGGATGAGGGAGATCTTATTATGCACTGATCTGGCATTTAAAAGTAGCACCCGGAGGCCTGAGGGCTGGCTGATAAGGCAACCAACAAGCCTGTGGGTGTGAGGGGGACCAGAACAAGGCACAGCCATTAACTGTCTGGGCCTTGTTCCCCTAACCTGGCAAGTCCTCCTCACAACGCCATATCTCCCTCTTCCCATCACTACCCTAATTGTGCTCCCCTCAGATCCCCCCACCTGGCCCTGTATCCTCCCTCCCAGGCACATAGCTCAAGCCTGGGGAAAGGGGAAAAAACAAACAAACAAACAAACAAACCCAAAGACAAAAACAAAAAGCCAGCAGGCAGGCAGGCACACTCCTCACGTCCCCTGGCAGCAGGCCTCCTTCTCCTGCAGGTTGATGGCTTTCCCAGGCCCCTTCAGCCAGCAGCTTAAATATCCCTCCCAGGAAGGGAGGGGGACTGATGTAATTGTCCACAGCAGCTGGCTCAGTACCTGGGAGCCTGGTCCTGCAGGGAGTGGCAGTCTGCCAGGCTGAAATCCTCTGGAGGGTGGTGGTGGTGGTGGTGGCAGCAGCGAAGACTAGGAGGCAGGCAGGCAGACTCCTCTCCTCCTCTGGCAGCAGGCCTCCCACTCCTGCAGGTTGATGGCTTTCCCAGGCCCCCTTAGCCAGCAGCTTAAATATCCCTCTCAGGAAGGGAGGGGGACTGATGTAATTGTCCACAGCAGCTGGCTCAGTACCTGGGAGCCTGATCCTGCAGGGAGTGGCAGTCTGCCAGGCTGAAATCCTCTGGAGGGTGGTGGTGGTGGCAGCAGCGAAGACCAGGAGGCGGGCAGGCAGGCACACTCCTCTCCTCCTCTGGCAGCAGGCCTCCCTCTCCTGCAAGTTGATGGCTGTGATTACTAGTCTTGATGGCTGTGTATTACATCCAGTATTGGAGGTGGTATGTATACGTATACTAGTTGCTGGGAACAAGAGCAGCAGGGTACGGTTGCACTTATGTTCTAGTTTGGGTCTTCTCACCAGCGGCTCATTGGTCACTATGTGAACAGAATGCTGGACTGAATAATAGGCTTTTGGTCTGATTCAGGAAGACTCTTCTTATGTTCCATGCAGAAGATGTTAGCACTGATAAAAACTAGCTAATCTCGAGGGCAGATCAGATCAAAGAAATGTGCCTCCAAAGGAGAATATCATGAAACTGTCATTGAGTAGAAATAGACATTCCCTCTAATTATAAATAATAAAAAGAACAGTTATAGAGTATTGACATTTTCAAAAGATGCTCAAGCATCCACATGCAAATTCTGTTCTTAATACTCAGCTGCCCCACCGTCCTTCTCTCCCTCTCACCTACCCCATCATTATGGTGCGTTCCTTCCCTCCCTAAGACAAGCAAGGAAAAGAAATGGGGGGGGGGATAAAAAATGGGAAATTCTAAGCCATTACCAGAGATTTTGTCCTCATCATTATCTCATTTACTCCAAAGCACCTGCTTGTGAGCTACCTGGTCTATGAGTCTTGAACCCATTGGTCACATTTGGGGGTCAGCTGGATTTCCAGTGTTGAAGTGCAAGGGGTAGGATCCATATTTAATCATAGTTAGAGTAGACCCCTTGAAATCAAGGGGTCATTAGCTATGACTAACAATTGATTTCAAGTAGTCTAAGTTTGGCTCCAACCCTAAGTGTTTGTCTACCAAGAGATATCTATGAAACCTCTGTGGCTGGTGTTAGGTCATTTCCCATCCATTTGGCACCCACGCCAATATTACATGAATAGATGTGATTTCAAGCAACATATTGAGAATCATGTTATTCTTTGAATAAACTTTGCCCTAAAATTCCAAAAATCGGGAAGTTTTTCCTCCCTTTCTTTCTCATAATACTGCAACCCAGGGCTATCCAGTGAATATGAGCAATGGGAAATTTCCTTATTTCCATGGAGAGGGCCTTCTCGGTGATGGCACCCTGGTTCTGGAATACCCTCCCCATAGATGATCCTCTGACATCATATTTGTGATCATGTTTGTGGCAGGTAAATACTTCTTTTATGCTCCCATGCCTTTAAACATCTTCAATTGTAATGTTTTGTATGATACCCTACTGTTTGCATGCTGTGAATTTATGAAACAGGCTTTATTGCTGTTTCTGTCAACTTTTTTTTTTATTTTGGCTGCAATTTTTTATTCTGTAATATTGTATTTTACTGCTTTATGTTTGTGAGAACAATGTTATTGGGCAGCCTATAAAAGCTCCATGAATAAATGAATGAATGAATGATCAGATGGGCAAGAAACAAGAGAACATTTAGCAGCATTCAAGCCCCTCTGATAACAGCAACTGAAATTGAAATATTCAAAATCTCTTTCTGTGCTGGCTTATTTGCATGTGCAAACATTACTTGAGTCCTGCCCGCTTTTGCATCTGATCACTCTAGTATAGCTCCTGCAGCTTTAACTGTTGTGATGAAGAGAGAATTTCACCAGGTGCTGCATGCATACCAATGACACCTGTTGAAATTCCCTTTTCTCCTGTTAAAGATACAGGAGCCCTGTCCTCCTTTCCATATGGTCAGCCTAATGTATTTCTTCAGTAGTGGTATCCACCCTCTAGAACCCTCTCCTAAATGTAGGGGCAGAAAGTGTGGAGAGCTCTTGAAGTCACATCCAATTCTTCAAGCATTTCCTGACTTGTAATCACACTGCTCTGTTTTACTGTTCCTGTAGTCTTTCTAATGCATTTCTTATTTCCCGCCTTAATTTGACATTGGTTTTTATATTGTATTTCATGTGTGTGTTTTTAATGTAAACCCAGCAGAGATCTTAGGATATCAAGGGGCATACAAGAAGTTTAAATAAAATAAATAAATGAATGTGCATAGAAACGCCCTTCCGCCGCGTCCTGGCACTGGCCGTGGGGAGGTAGTTGTGGGTGGGGAGAGAAGAGATGTGCTCTCTCCTCATTGGAGTATATTTGGCGCCACTGGGCTGGGTGGCTGCGCTTATAGAAGGCAGCTGCACCCAGCCCTCCAGGCTCTCCGAAGCGCGGCTCCCTCCCTCCCTGTATGCAGTGTGGGTTTTACCTGGTTGCCCTATTGGGGGCCGAGTAGGAATTTTTGGCGCATAGTCTGTTTGGTGTGGGCTATGTGTTTTTTCACCTACTTCACACTGTAAGTGGAGAGAGAGTGTTTTAGGAATTATAATATCCTGAACTTGGTTAATTTGGTCACATTTGGCTTAGGCTGTTAGGATGGGCACACTTAGAGGAAAGGGATGGTGATCATTCCATGGCACTGTTGTTTGGTGACAGGTGATACCTGAGGCCTTCCGCTGGGAGTCGTGCGGTACCAGTGTGGGGGATAAGGCCACCTGTTAGGCCGACTCTCGTCACTCCATCCAGTGTTGTGCAGCCCAAGGGGTGAGTGGTATGGGTCGGTCTACCCTCCCCAAAAGAGGTATGGCCTGGATGTGGCGATCATCTGACACCACTCGCCAGACATAGAATGCTTCACCCAATATAAAATACCTAGCTAGTTGCTGGCGTGGTTTAGGGCCCACCCAGTTTCCCTTTGCAAATCTTCAATAAATGTGGCCCGAATTTGATACCATATACAGTTGTCTCATCTCGTTATTTCCCCCTTCCGCCTGCAATTACAGAACATGGCTGGATCATGCCTCATGGAAAGAAAAAAAGAAAGGAGTTGACTTAAAAATGAAAAAAAGGTGTTGCAGTATATATTTTGAAATTAACTGAGGTACTTAAATAAAGACTAGTCTGTATTAATACATTCTGGTGTTGTCTACCAAGCGATCCCCTAATGCACTAGTCATTGATTTCGCTCAGAGGATTACACTCTCAGTGTCAAGGCTCTCTAGTTTTCTAATCCTTGGGGAATGGTCCAGTACAAACACACATACACACACACTCACATCTTTCCCTCCTCTGTCCCACCACAAAACAAAAATCAATACACATTTATTTTAGTATACACTGGAGCACATTGCATAAAAGAAAACCATTTTTTAAAATAAATAAATAAATAAATAAATAAAGCTCGCACAATCTGCTATTTTCAAAGCAGGGGCATGTTAGTTTGTTTTTTTATATTTCATTCCTTTGTCATCACAGCTAAGGTCATAAACTTGTTTCATCAATTCTAGGCAGCTCTCTTGGTTTCAGCTACATTTTCAATCACATTTTTGATCAATACAGCAGTATGACAGTTTTATGTATGATTGACTATTTTCTTCTACTTATTTTTTTTTTTATTTTTTGTCATTGCTTGGCTAATATTTATTGTACCCATCTGTGTGATGTGATCACTATGACTATTTAAACAAAATGGTATGCAGGGCTGGCCCGATCATGAAGCAAAATGAAGCGGGTGCAGCAAGTGGTGGAGTATGGGAAGAGGGGTGCTCACTTCCAAAGGGTCTACCGCTTTTTGGTCCTGCCGGCTGCTTGATCGCCCCATCCTGTGCTGCATTGCGCCTCTCCTCTGCTCTGCTCTCCTCTGCTTAACTCAACTTGTTGGACTTGCTTACCCGGCTTGATGGGCTGCCAGCCGGCTGGCTGACTTACTGTTCTTTGCGTGTGCATGTGTGCATGCATACCTCCTCAACATGCTGCCTGTATGGTGTTTTCAGCTTCAGGACCTGTGCAGCACCTTCAGGAGGTCAGGAAAGTATTGTGAGATGTCCCAGACATTCTGGGATCTCTTGCGATACTTTGCCTGACGTACAGGCTCTACGTTGCTCCTGAAGGTAAAAACACTGTACAGGCAGTGCATTGGGCAGATAGCTGCATGAGCATGCATGAAGAACAGTGAGCAAGCTGGCAAGCTGGCAAGCTGGTAAGCTGGCTGGCTGGCTGGCAGGCAGGTGGGTGGGCTGTTGAGGCATACATACATATGTGCAGCAAGAAGAGTGAACGAGTGATAGGGTGGTGGCGGTGACCTGCCTTGAGCTGGGCCTGACACTATGTACTGTTGAAAAACTCAAATATTTAAAAGACATTATGAAAATGACACCTAGATACATGTATCCTATCACATCATATTTGTCTTGTGAGGGAACATTGATCTACACCTACCCTCCACCAGGAATTGAGCTTGTTAATTGCCCATATGTGCACAGAGACCACGAAGAAGAAATGCAGGTTGCTTACCTGTAACCTAGGGTGACCAGATTTTGGAAACCAAAATCCAGGTCCAAAATGGCCGCCCCAAGGGGGCGTGCCCACCAACATGTCCGGCCCCAGGGGGCGGGTCCAGCCCCAAGGGGCGTGCCCACCTGAACATAGCCTTGGTCACATGTCTGATTTACAGCACACAATGAAGACAAACCTGTTCTACATAACAACTTAATATTAAAATCACTGAATTAAAGAACAAGTGAGACATTCAATATATCTGAAAATAACTTCACTCACTCCTACTTTTGTAGCTTTTGCTGTACTTTGAAGCTTTTGCTATATTATGTGTGGTACAGTCTCCCCCTCCTTCAAATAACTTTTCTTATTGTAAATCCTTCACCTTTCCTAACATTTAACACTGTTTCCCCATCACCTTTCTCGTATCCATACTCACAGATTCAGCATACTGCTACCACTGAACAAATGTAGCACTTGACAAGTGCAGAAAAATCTAGTACAACAAACTAGCAACCTAACATTCAGAAAAAGTATAAAATATATTATCCTGCAAACATTAGCCATGTATCAAAATGGACCAAAGGCTTGCAGCAGACATTTATCACTAGCACCTCCTAGCTTGTTTCAACTTCTGGTTTATCAATGGGAAACTAATTTTAAAAAATTGTAATTATACCTCTGGTTCATTAGCCATGTAAACAAGACCGTAGCAATACAAAGAAAGGCCAGAACAGATGCCCATTATCACGCTAGACAAGGATCTTTCCCTCCTTTTATCCAAATATCTCCTGAATTTGCACTGCCTCAGTGTGCAGAGAACAGAAATCCCGATCATGGACCCCAAAAAACCTGCCAAAAGAAACCTCAGAAATAAGTCCCGTTGATTTCAATAAAGCTTATTCCCAGATAAATGAATATAGGATAACAGCCTCTTCACATCTGTTCACCTTACTCTGTCAACTGTAAGCCCCACCTGTCAAGGACAACTATGCAATCACAGAATCTGGCCTCGTGGACCATGCAACCACCAGGTGCTCTCCAGAAAGACGCTTTCAGAGCCTAGGAGATTCAGACACACTCAAGTCAAGCCATGCTACACACTCATTTATTACCTTGCTTGGACAGAACATTTCTGGGACAAGTCAATACTTTGCAATCAACCAGACATGACAGTCAAAAACAAAAAAGAAAAAACACACCTACCTGACATAGCAATACCTAATGACAAAAATGTTGCAGAAAAGGAAGAGGAAAAGAAAGAAAAATATACACCACTGGCTATGGAAGTTAAAGAACTATGGTAACAGGAAAAAGTTACAATTATTAAATTAGTTAGAGTGATTATATGGAAAGGAGAACAGGGCTCCTGTATCTTTAAGAGCTGTATTGAAAAAGGAATTTCAGCAAGTGTCATTTGTATGCATGCAGCACCCTAACCCTAACCAGTACCTCACACGATTTGAAAGCTATACTTTTATTAATACAGCCCCAAATAGTGTTTGCTTATTTTGCAGCCACATTACACTGTTGGCTCATATTCAGCTTGTGATCTCCAACAATTCCATGATCCTTCTCGCTTGTCGTATTGAGCAGCCAAGTATCCCCCATCTTGTAACTGTGCATTTGGTTTCTTTTACCTAGGTGTGGAACTTGGCATTTATCCCTATTAAATTCCATTCTGCTGTTTTCAGCCCCAGTGCTCCAGTTTATCAAGATCATTTTGAAGTTTGTTTCTGTCTTCCAGGGTATTAGTGATCCCACCCCACACCTTCCCTAAGGCAATTTTTTTAAAAAACACACACAACCTCCTCACATACACTTAACAGGGGAGGGGGAATAAAAATCCACCCCCACACTCACCAAAGGCATCATCATCATCAGCCACCCACACAAGGCAAAATAACAGTAATCGACATAATAAATCTATACACAAACATGCAAATACCCAAGGCAATAAAATAACATTAAAAATACAACACTCATTCACATACTCACCAAAGGAAAAATAATAAAAATCCACACATGCACCAAGGCAAAAACCAACCAACCAACTACACAGACTTAACCAAGTCTAAAAATAAAATAAACACCCACATACCCCAACATACTCACCCATGGCAAATCTAATAATAGTTTTAAAACACCCCCCCAATTAATTAATAAAAATCAGTACTCAAGGAATTTATGGAAAATAAGTGAAAACTAATTTCATCAATGCTGCCAGATATGAAATCCAATCTACCCCCCCACCCCACTGAATTTAAATTGCAGCTAAAGACAGTTCATTTGGCCTTCTATTAATTTAATAAAACCCCAAACGCATACATACAAGGAAAGCAAATTGCTTAAAGAAAAGTTTATAAAGAGTAGCAGCAGCACTCCACATAACATCCAGCCCCAGCTCTGCGCACCAGGCCAGGCTAAGATGCCCACGCTCCAGGCTGGGACAGGCCGCTCTGCATGCCACAAAACTCCGCATGCCAGGCTAGGATGCTCCACAGCCAGCCAGGCCACCCCATGTTCCATAATGCCCTTCTTACCAGGCCTTGCCACACGCCCTGCCAGGCCATGCTGCCCACCGCAACAGGCCTCACCGTCCTGGGCCAGGCCACACCATGCTGTACCATGAGCCGGGGCCAACAAGCAGACACCCCCCCACCCGAAACACCCACCCACCCCAAAAAAAACCAGCCTGGACCTACCGGGTCCTCCGCTGCCACAACCGATCTCCTTCACTGCCGCGTGACCCCCCTGCAGCCCCCTCACCCTTCTTGCCCTGCTCTGTCCTGGGCTCCCTGGAGGCGCCCAGGACAGAGCAAAGGAGCAGCAGGCAAAGGAGGAGGAAGAGCCTGCTTTAAAATGGCCGCCGCTGCTCTCCGGCCTGGGCAGGAAAGAAGTGCTCAGCGTTAGGGAGCGTCAACAAATTCCTTGTCTGGTGGCTAAAGCAGTTAGCCACCAGACAAGGAATTTGTTGACGCTCCCTAACGCTGAGCACTTCTTTCTTGCAGAGGCTGGGGAGCAGCGTGGGCATTTTAAGGCGGGAGGAGAGCTGATTCTTTCCCCGGTTTGCCCCCGCAGCCCCCCTGTCGGCCCGGATTGCCCTAGTTTTCCCGGTTAGGACCGGGAAATCCAGGGCGATCTGGTCACCCTACTGTAACCATAGTTCTTCGAGTGGTCATCTGCGCATTCACACAACCCACCCACCGTCCCCGCTTTGGTGTCGATGTAAATGTACTGTCAATACAGAGCGGTTTCTCTCCTAGTTATGGGGCCAGCAAGTCGGTCTCTTGGAACTGAGGAAAAAGACGGGAAAAATGAGTCAGTAGATGGTGGGGGAGGGTTTCCTGCCAAAAATGTTTGCCTTAGCTATAGAAGTTCCCGAAACAAGCTCCACGCAGGCACAGTACTCATGGAATAAGAGGAAAAATGAGGGGAACAGGTAAATAGACTTCCAGTTCACTTGACCTGGAATGAATCCACACCCTCTTCCCCAGCCCTGACCTCCAATCCTTTGGTGTTTTTCTGGACTTTGTGTGCATTTCCTCCATTCTAAAAAGGTTGAACTGCCTCTCCTAAGGCATAGTTATTAGCAGGAAAAGCTTTAAGCTAAAATAGGCTGGTCTTTTTAGTATTTTCACTCTGTCCCCTTTGCCTTTGTCCTCCCCCACTCCATTTTGCCTTTGGTCCCACACATCAATGGAATATGGCCTTTGAGAGCTTATCCAAAATTGAAGTCAGGCCTTGGTCTGAAAGAGGTTCAGTGCCCCTGCCATAAAGCATGAAGTCAATGCCAGCTAGGTAGTTTTCATGACAGCCCACGATTTTATTTTTAAAAGTAAGGCACCTGCATTTTACTTGTACCCACTTCAATGCCTTCAATTATTTCAAGTGTCGAAGTCTAACACCAATTGGAAAGTCTGATGTATGGTTGCCTTCTCAGGCCCGATATCCTTAAATATTTTGGAACCACAGAGTAATCATAATAACAATTATCTACTATGGCACACACTGTATCATGGAGCTTTTGGAACTGGCAAGAGAGATACCAGGGACCTCTGCCACCTTCGACTCTTTGGGACCAGATCCCAGACTGCCCAGAATCCTGGTGTCATTCAAAATGAATCAAGATCAGGCCCTCGGAAGCCTTTAGGAAAGGACAGGTAATACCCATATCATTGCCTGGAGGTGGTAGGGAGATCCCATGGCTTGAAGTTCTCAACAATGTTGTCATCACTGAATGACAAACCTAGAGCCCAGATTAATGTTACAGGGAAATACTCTAAATTATTTCCATATGGGATTGGGTTAGAAGGCTTGGCTTGCACAGAGATGGAGAAGAATGGTGAACATTTTCGGTGAACATTTTTGATAGTATATGCCCTCACCACTTTGACATTTTTATGGTACTCCTTGCAAACACCTTCACTAACGGTCCAAACCTATAGATGTCTACTTAGCCGTAAGTTCCATTGAGTTCATAGATAAGTGTGCATAGCATCCTCCCCCAACCTGGTGTCTGTCATAAATCACCAGCATTAAACTTGATAAGCAGTAGAGAAACATTAATAAACAGTCCGTAGTCAAAAGCCAAAATAGCCATCAGAAGTCAGGTCAAACAATACTGAGTTCAGGAAAGCGTCAAAGAGTAGTCAGGGTCCGGTCCAAGGTCAAGATATGTTCAGGCAAAATCAAGGAGCTGGTATGCAAGCATAAATGCATTTTCTATAGAGATGATAGGATCACCTTAATTGGCCCCTTAATTAAAGATTTAACAGATAAGAACCCTCACGAAATAGTAGTCTTTTTACTTCAGGGCAAAGACAAATATATTACAACCCAAGTAGCCAAATTTGTCCATAATATACTGGTTTGCTGAGCTCAAGTAGTTATATAAGATGTTTAGATTTAATGTACCCATGAATCAAACATACTGTATAAATGCTACTTACTGTTTATCTGATTTTCTGGCCTGGTGGCCACAATAAAGTTGATTGATTGATTGATTGATTGATTGATCGGTATGCAAGCAATGCAAACAAGACACCAAGAACAATAGTTGCTTCCAGCATCACTTCTGAGTTCTAGCACGTCTTTTATGGGGATGGTGGTGATTGGGAATTGTTGTCAGCTGCATTAGCTTTCAGCTAGCTTCTGCCTGTTCCAGTGAAGGGTCACTCCCCAAACACTCCCAGGCTCAGCTGTTCTTTCTGTTTAATCCCTAAAACTGAAGCACAAGAGCCCTCCAGATGTGTTGGTTGACCTATTGCTGACCTTTGGTCATGCTGGTTGAGGCTGGTGGGAGTTGAAGCCTAAAATGCCCAGTGTGGGCCTAGTATAGATGATTGCAGTCTTACTCATTTAAATTATCTCACTTTCACCTGCCCTCGTTTGACTCCAGTCATCTTGTCCACACAGCTAAATCTGTTTGGTTAGGTTGACCAACTTGATTTTAATTTCTGATCTCTGGTGACATAGTAATATGATGTTACTATTATGATGTTACCATTCACTATATGAACCCAGATTAGATGTGATCGTCTCTGTGACTAATTCAGGAAACCAGGTGAAACAATGGTACTGGACAGTACTGAAAAAAGATAAATCTGTTCAGTCTAAGTGTGTGTATTGGGGGGGGGGGTGATTTTTACCCTTTTTCAAAGAAGCAGGAAATTGAAACTGGCAAATATTCAATGCAGTCCTAATGAAGCTGTCAGTACAACTTGAGTGAAATATTGTTAGTCCTAGAGTTGAGGGTTGAGGGGTGGGGTGAGGCAACCATTGCCAGCTCTTCTTTATTAGTCAGTTTAACTGATGAGAGAAGGGGGCATGATGGTAAAGAACTCTGTCAAGTAAGCACAAATAAATATTGTCAGACACTCAAAAGCATCCCAGAAATGTAGATCGTTGTATTAATGAAGGTTAATGGAGAGCAAAGGGAAGAAGCCCTTGTTTGTCATTCATTAGATTTTAGCAATTACGGTTCAGTTGGAATCACTGGAAAAGGCAGAATATCTGAACGTTTTCACGGGGGGTCACGCTGATGGTGACATAGGTTGCAAAGAGTAAAGACTTTGAGTTGTTGAATTATTGAATGTGCTTCTTATTTTGGTGTGTGTGTGTTTTAAAAAAAACTGCTTAATGGAACTAATCAGGGGGGGATTCAAATACTGGGTTCCTGGGAACTTTTTAATTCTGTGTTCTGAATTATATATGTCTTTGCACTTCAACTGATTTTCAATCCCCATTGTCATAACACAGTGTTGCCAAGCAAAAATAAGATTATTCAGTTATGGTTTTTGAAGGCCTTTGTTTTGGGCTTGACCAGGAAAAACATCAGAGTTGGAGAGAAGTCCAATTCAAATGTTACCCGGTGACAAAGGTGCAGCTTCCCCGCGAAGAAATCCCACATCATTTGGTAACGTTTGTATGGATGTGTCACATGGGATGCAGAGAGAATCAACATTCAGGTAGGGCGATTCCTGCAACATTTTGGGGGCATTTCCATGCATCTGCCCCAGTTTTGTGGTGATAGGATTCCTAAAACATCAGAGTAGTTGAGTGGATGGATCCCTTAAAAATAAAACAAAAACCCACAAGGACAGTATAGGTAATAGAAGTAGTTCAGCCATTTTGTAGTGTCCATTATCATAAAATATAATTATCAAGTTCTCTGAGGGCCGTTTGATGTAATCTCAAGTTCTTTTTATCTTGTTTATGTCGAAATTTGTGAATTTTGGTAAGTTCTTTTTAACCAAGAAACAAAACAAATGCAATTCTTTCTTGCCCATCCCAATCATTTGGGTTCTTCCCACCAAGCATCTGGCCTGAGATGTGTATGACAGTCACATGGGGAAGACTCATGCAATGGGCTATGTCTATGCGGTCACATCATTCACAACACACAACCTGCAACTATGGGCGATTGCACCTAGAGAAGCAGTTCCCATGTTATTTAGCTTCACAGGAAGGAGACCCAACTTTTCCCTAGTGACAAATAGATTGATACTCTAGTAGAAGAACTCAATATACCTGAGTAAGGATGCAACTGAATATGACAATGACGGCCTTAGCAGAAAGCTGGCAAGGGTGTTGATGTTTCAGAATTATGCTAGCTTTCCAAAACAACCATTTTGTCTAATTGCACAGAAACATGAAGTCGTGGAAATGCTAAATCACTCAGAGGTGCTAAGGGACAAATATTTGCTGTAAAAGTATGCATAAAAAACCTGTTCCTATCATTTAGGTGTACTTTGCCATATGGCCCTAGGAAAGCACAAATCATTTTGTATGCTCAGGGCCCATTCCAATGTCTCCCGAAGTGAATGGGCCTCTTTCCATCCATTTTGGCATGATCTGAGTCATGCCCTTTTGTTAAATTCCTTTTTCTATTTAAATTGGAAATTCTATCAGCACTTATTGAACTGAAGCTTATGCCAGATATCGGCCGAGCTTTCATTTTCATAATGGAAAGCCATTGTCTTAGGCCTCTTTCAAAGACCTGTTAACAAACCAGTGTCGAAAATGTCTGTCTGTAGCACCTGCTGATAATTACTGTACATCAGTAAATTAAAGCACAGTCCTGATGATATTGATTAGATAGTGATTACACTTTAATCTACAGCTCCTCGGTGCCATAAAAACTGTTGAAAGGATTATTCTTTGCTCAGGCTTTGACAGCAACATAAAAGGAAACATTTAAAAAATCTATCCTTTGAACGTTTTTTTTTCTTTTTCTTCCCTGTCCTCAACCCCGAAGAATACAGTTGCACGTTACATTTTTTTGATTATTGATGTGATGTGCTATACTGGAGGAAGATAATAAACTTTATTAACTGTATAGCAGAGTCGTGAAGTTCAAGATCAATACAGTGGAACTTCTTATCAGGGAAGAATATGAAAATCTTATTTTCCTTTGCACTTAAAGGAATGGGATCAATAAATTATATGTAGCACACGATTGTTTGTGTTGAGAATAGTTCAACAGTAAAAATGACCCGTTCTCCTTAGTGAGATTAGATTTCGGCTTTCGCTTTTCCGTCGCTAATGTGGCTTTCTCCCATTTCAATGACTTTTAAGCTGTTGCAAAGGTGAGCTATTCCATTATCAAAAGTACTTACACTTGATCGTAAAGCAATTGCATTCTTTCAATCTAAAATCTTGTATCTTCAATCTAAAGCACTGGTAACCTTCTTGCTGATAGCAAATGTTTTGTGCATGGTGCCATTTTTGCTGGGATTATAAGGTCTATTAGATTGAGTGACATCTACAAGTATGAACCACCTGGGCAAAAACTGACATTGGATAGTGGGTCACTGCTGTTTTCAGCATTCCAGGTGCTATTTTTGTACTTGTCAAAACAAAAGCTATTTTATTAATAGTGTGGAATGTGGACCTCATATTTACCTATTGTGTTATCTCCTTTTCTGCCCTTCATCAAAGCAGGGGTTGTTAGAAAAGTGGAAATACTCAGCATTTGGGAGCCTAGTAACCCTGTGTTACAGGGAACACATATCTGATACTGATCCATGATACCCCCATGCATCTCCCTGGTAATGTTTGGTAAAACAATAACTCTCCTATTTCCATCTCTGTTAGAATTCATCTGCTACCTTTTTGAGAGGGGCAGAGAAGCTCTGAACATGATGACATCTGGTCAGATTTTTTTTCACCAAGTGTTACAGTTGCCACAGATTCCTTATACATTTAGATGTCTAGATTGGGTGGAGTTGAGTACAGGACATAGGGCAAGTAGCAGATGACAAAGAAATGAATGCACCTATACAAACAAAAATTGTGTAAAAATCCGATGTGTGGAAGGGGAGCAGAGCCATTGTAGGGTGATCTACTTTACAGTCCTTTATTTTGGAGCTCCTGAAGAAGACACTCCTCTATTTGAAGGTGTCCTCTACTTGCAGAGGTGTCCAGTCCAAGATTGGATTAAAGAAAAAAGAATCATGAGAAAGAAGAGCAGAGGCCTTGACTTTGCCTATCAAAACTGAGTTAGCACCTGGAGAGGAGACTGAGCAGGTACACAGGTCACTTAATCAGTCTTCACCACTATGGTGGGATGTATTGTATTTCTATTTAAATTATAGTTATTATTTCTAAATTCGTAGGCTCTCCTGTTTTACAGGCCCTGTACCACCACATGGCATCCTTGGACAAATGTTGGGGTTCCACCAGGGTTTACATCTCCTAACACTTCCTAACACCTTCATGAGGCCAGGTGAACTCCTTTAAATATTCCTTTCCAGCTACAACAAAAGATCAAGCAAGCCATCCAGTTAACCTCCACCTCCACTACCAATGTGCCTGCACAAGTCAATGTGAGGGCATTGGTAGAACTAAAAGGTTGATGTGGACAATCATTCGCTCATTCAACTCAGCCATTCAGTACTCTTCTTGGCAGTGGGTAGCATGAGAAAATACTTAAAGGGGCTGGTGGGCAAGATGGAGTTGGCCCTGCTATTGTACATTCCATTAGGGGTGTGCACGGACCCCCCGGATCGGATCGGGACCCGGATCGGGACCTCCAATTTTGTCATGGATCGGTTCGGACAAAATCGGAGGCCCCCCGGACCGGATTGAGTCCAATCCTGATCCAAAAATCGGATTTTTTTGGATCGGCCGACATTTTTTTCCCCATAGACTTGCATTGTAATGCAAGTCTATGAGGAAAAAATGGCGGCGGGTGGGTGAGGGGGGGCCTAACTCCCTCCCCCCCGGGGCCGTCCGCTGTGGACGGCCCCGGCAGGTAAGCCCCCTCCCCCGTGCTCCCTACCCCCCCTGGGGCCGTCCACTTCCATCCGCTGGCGCCCGCGGGCGCCCGCGGAAAGAAGCGGACGGCTCTGGGGGGGATAAGCCCCCTTCCCCGCCACTGCTTACCTTTTAGGTATGCCCGCTCCCGTCCGGCGCTGGTGGCTACCGCCAGCGGGCTTTGTGGCCTGCTCTAGAGTAACGCGCCGGGTGATCACCCGGCGCGCCACCCTGGAGCAGGCCGCGGAGCCCGCTGGTAGTAGCCACCAGCGCCGGACGGAAGCGGACGGCCCGGAAAGGTAAGGGCCCCCCTCCTCCCCTCCGCGCGCCCCCTCCTCCCCTCCGCGCGCCCCCTGCTTACCTTTCCGGGCTGTCCGCTCCTGTCCGGCGCTGGCGGCTACTATCAGCGGGCTCCGCGGCCTACTCTAGAGTAGCGCACCGGGTGATGTCATCACCCGGCGTGCCACCCTGGAGCAGGCCGCGGAGCCCACCAATGGAAGCAGCGGTGGGCGCCAGCAGGCGCCTGCCGATCCGCCGATCCGCCGAACCGGTTCGGAGCCTTTTCGGATCGGTTCGGACTGGATCGGCCGATCCAGCTGTTGGATCGGAAATCGGATAATTTATCCGATTTCCCACTGGACCGGACTCGGATCGTGGATCGGGTCCGATCCAGTGCACATCCCTACATTCCATGTGGTAGAAGGCTGATTACAAACACAAATGCTGACAGATACCTGTATTAACCACTATCCCCAACTTCTCTACCACCACCATTAGAGCTTTAGAAGTGCTGTCAACTGGTTAAAAACTTTCAATCTTCAATCAGTCACTGTTTTATGAATTAAGTAGTTGATTATATTTAAATGCATTTACATTTGCATATCTCAGTGAGGAGCCTTTTTGGAGATCCTGTTTCCCTGAAGCATGAAAAGAAAATGTTTTATAAATGAAAGTGACACTAAGAAGGGAACTACACATGTACAGAGAGCCAGTCTGAACCCTTCTGTAATAAGGAAAGGCATATTTTAACATTTTCTTTCGTACTGAAAGTGAAATGGACAAAACAGAGTATGGTATATTTCTATTATGACAATACTCCAGAGACAAAGTAACCTCATGACAGCTTTTGACAAAGTGCCCCATGACATTCTGATTAACAAACTAGTGAAAAGTGGGCTAGATGGAACAACTATTAGGTGGATCCACAGCTGGCTACAGAATCGGACTCAAAGGGTGCTTATCAATGGTACCTTTTCACACTGGGGGGAGGTAATGAGTGGGGTACCACAGGGCTCAGTCCTGGGCCCAGTGCTCTTCAACATTTTTATTAATGATTTGGATGAGGAGGTGCAGGGAATGCTTAACAAATTTACAGATGACACAAAATTGGGTGGGATCACTAATACCCTGGAAGACAGAAACAAACTCCAAAGTGATCTCAATAGACTGGAGTGCTGGGCTGAAAACAACAGAATGAAATTTAATAGGGATAAATGCCAAGTTCTACACCTAGGAAAAAGAAACCAAATGCACAGTTACAAGATGGGGGATACTTGACTAAGCAATATGACAAGCTAGAAGGATCTTAGAATTGTTGTAGATTACAAGCTGAATATGCGCCAACAGTGTGATGTGGTTGCAAAAAAAGCAAATGCTATTTTGGGCTGCATTAATAGAAGTATAGTTTCCAAATCGTGAGAGGTACTAGTTCCCCTCTATTCGGCACTGGTTTATTTATTTATTTATTTATTACATTTGTATACCGCCCCATAGCCGAAGCTCTCTAGGCGGTTTACATAGGATTAAAAACAATTAAAAACAATATACAAAAATTAAAACAGCAAAAACATACAACATACACACAATCTGCACATTTAAAACCACTACAACACTTCAAAAAGCTACAACCCCCCCCCCAAAAAAAAAACCCAGGCTCCTCAGATATTGCCAAATGCCTGAGAGAAGAGGAAAGTCTTGACCTGGCGCCGAAAAGATAAAAATGTTGGCACCAGGCGGGCCTCATCAGGGAGATTGTTCCACAATTGGGGGGCCACCACAGAGAAGGCCCTCTCTCTTGTTGCCGACTTCCGAGCTTCCCTCGGAGTAGGCACTCGGAGGAGGGCCTTAGATGTTGAGTATTGACCTCATCTTGAGTATTGCGTCCAGTTCTGGGAACCACATTTCAAGAAGGATGCAGACAAACTGGAACGTGTTTAGATGAGGGCAACGAGGATGATCAGGGGTTTGGAAACAAAGCCCTATGAGGAGAGATTGAAAGAACTAGGCATGTTTAGCCTGGAGAAGAGAAGATTGAAGGGAGACATGATAGCACTCTTTAAATACTTGAAAGGTTGTCACACAGAGGAGGGCCAGGATCTCTTTTCGATCAACCAAGAATGCAGGACATGAAATAATGGGCTCAAGTTACAGGAAACCAGATTCCGGCTGGACATCAGGAAAAGCTTCCTAACTGTTAGAGCAATATGACAATGGAACCAATGACCTAGGGAGGTGGTGGGCTCTCCCACATTAGAGGCATTCAAGAGGCAACTGGACAACCATCTGTCAGGGATGCTTTAAGGTAGATTCCTGCATTGAGCAGGGAGTTGGACTCGATGGCCTTATAAGCCCCTTCCAACTCTACTCTTCTATGATTCTATGAAATATAGACAGGGAAAATCTGGAAAATGGTGGAGTACTTTTCAATCCTGCTGAAAATGTTCACACACAACATACAGCACACAAGAAGGATAGATCTGCCAACCTCAGTCTTGCAGAGATTGCCAGATTTTTAAGGTCAAGTTCATTCCTGCATAAGCTTTTTAGAAAAAAAGATCTGTGTGCATTTCTTCTAATGCGTATATTTTGGGTGCATTATTAAACAAATGCATTTTTTCACGTAGTTGACATTGCTGTCGTGGTTTTCTGTCCACTTTTCTCTTCACTGGCTGCTGGTCCATGTCCGGGCCCGATTCAGTGTGCTAGTATTAACATTCAAAGCTTGGGGGCAGGTTATCTGAAGGAATGCCTCCTCCCTCATGTACCTGCCCAGATCCTAAGATCATCCTCAGGGATCCTTCTCTGTGGGCCCCTGCCAAAGGAAGTGAGGCAGGTGGCTACCAGGAGGAGGGCCTCTCTGCTGTAGCACCCCAGCTGTGGCACAAACTCCTAAAAGAGGTTCGCCTGGCATCTACATTATACTCCTTTAGATGCCAGGTGAAGACCTTATTATTTTCTCAGTATTTTAACAGTTTATCAGTCTAATTTTTAACTTTGCTGTTTAAAATTTGTATTTTAAATCTGTATTAATTTCTGCATTGCTGTTTGGTTTTATCCTGGTTCTGCTCTTATATTGTATTTTTATGCTATGTTTTTATACTGTTGTTGATTTATATTTTGGATAGTTCTCATGGTTTAAATTTTTGTAAAACACCCAGAGAGCTTTGGCTATTGGGCAGTATAAAAATGCAATAAATAAATAAATAAATGCATTTTGCACACACTGTCCCCTAATATGTGCATTTTGTGTTCATTTTTTTTTCTCAGGATGAACTGCATTGCAAAACTCTATGCAACTCTGTCTCGGATCGCTTAAAGGCTCCGGAGGTGCGAATTGGGCAAATACCAAAAAATGGAGTGAATTTCTCAACCACCCTAATACACACTTACACAGACTGAACATTTCGGACACAATCCTAACCCTGTTCCTTTTTCTCTATGGTATGTTGATCTGAATTAGTTAAAAATGCACACACACCACATATACAAATGACTTTTTTTATCTTACCACCTAAAGTGTGTTGACGTGCTTTTTTGTGAGGGGAAATATCGTCCAGCATTTCATGCCAAGGCTGAGCCCTGGTACAGCTGAAGGGTTGTTTGATAGTGAAAAAATGTTTTGTGACTAGGCCAAAGCCATCTGGACTGCTTGCTCTTTCTAAGATTCCAGGAGATGTGTTTCCCTCTACTTGCTAATAAAACAGACATTTTGTCAGTAGGAGTACTCGATGGTAGGCAAAATCCCCTCTGTGATTGGCAAGTAGAGTAAAGCCATGTAACAAACTCCCTTGGCAGGGGTAAACATTCTTGATAGAGTGACTGCCTCAAAAAACAAAAATCAAAAACGGCTTAGTGTTGTGCCTTGCACTGTGAGGTGGCTTAACTAGCATTTCAATGCTGACCTTCCCAAGGTATGAAAATTCCAGCTGTGTTTTCTGACCTTAACACACACCTTCATATAAAATACAATTCAAATTCTGTCACCTTTGGAAGAATTTCAATTACTTTCAAGGGAGAAAAGATGAAAGGTTGGTGTTCTTGGCTCCGTGTCCCCTGAAGAACAGAATGAAATGCTCAGCAGGCATCTGGAGTATTATATTTTTTTTAAAAAAAGAAAATTTACTGGCATTTTCGTTTCACGTACTAGCGTGCAACTGTATATTGTTGATATTTAGGAGGCTGGAACATTTTAAAAAGAATGGGCAAACACGTCGTAAAATCCTTGGTGCTATTTTGAACAAATTTGTTGCAGTGTTTACTGAGCCAGAGGGGGAAACACGGTGAGTTACTGCATCATTTCCTCTGCAAAGGATGAGCATGCAAAATTGGGAGTCAACTGCCCATTCCTCACCTCATGAAGAGGAAAAGACTATAGTAGATTCAGGAATGGTCCTTCTGAGATAAATTGCCAGAAAACCAGAGGTCTCCTTCTGTGTTGGTTATGATCAGGGTGATTAATGGTTCTGGACAGGGGATCTCTGATGCGAACTGATCAGACCATGTCAGAAGGGTGATCACTTATGTATCCTTACCCCACAACAGGAAACGTGTCTCCCCAAAAGGGGGCACAGATTTGCATAAAAAGTGTATATTGCATTTTATATTATAGGTACAAATTTAGAAACAATTGCTGTAATTTAAATATGGATTTACTACATCTCACCACAGTGGGAAAGGCAGTGGAAGAATCGGGTTTCCCCAGGGATCCCTTATCCCAGGGAAAACCCGTGCCCATCCCCCCTGCCCCCGGCAGTCCCTGTGCATCATTTGGACACACAGGGACCACCCAGGGACAATCCCACGTCAAAAGGCCAGTGTAGAAATGGCCTTAGTCCTTCTCTCTCACGACTTTAACCTCATAACAAACTTGTATGTTAGGTTAGGCTGCAAGATAGCAATGGAACCCAGCATTACTCATTGAGCATCATGTCTGAATGGGGAATCATACTTTCTTCTCTTTGGTAATGGCTCTAACCATTACACCACAGTATCTCTAGTTAGTTTTTAAGAGTAAAGCTTCTGATTTAAAACAACAGCAACAAAAACCTGTGGAACCTATAAAAGTGCTGAGCTTCACAGAGATTAGGGACATTAAATCAGCTCAGAGGCTATTTTCTTCTTCTTTCACTTAATTAGATGGACACTTATATAATGCTAATTACTAGTTTTATCCCTGGAGATTAAAAACAGTGTAACTTCCTTATTTCAAGAGAATAAGGGTCACACTATATGTTATGTTCAATACACTTTTTAAAAGAAGCTCAGAATTGAACTGCGGTGTCCAGGGAGAAAGATTTAACACTTTCCTGTCCACCCTATTTTCCCACCAAAAATCACTGCCAGCTGCTATTTTTTCCTCAATGTTCTATTTCTAGTTAACTTCACCTTTAGAGGAAATAGCATCTTTGTGGGGAGGTTAATTTCCCATAGGGAAACAGGAAAGGGAGAAATGATCCAGTCCCCACAATATACCCCCGTAAAAATTTTGAGGTCCAAAAATTTTCTCTGCAGATATGTGCTCTTGAAGTATTGGATTAACATAAAAATTTGGGTAGACATTCTGATTCTTGTGCGAAACTTTTTTAGGCACTATTTTCAAAATGGCGGACAGTTTTCTTTAGGTCACTAGTTTTCATCAACCACAGAAGTTACTAACTTATGTTTGGTATAAAATTATAGGTTTTCAGGGTCAAGGAGTTCAAAGAATGTGTTATTTTAATTGTCGGAGTACTCCTTCCACCATTTTCCAAGATGGCGGTGAACTGTTGTCTCATTTTCTCATTTACATGACAAATCAACTTACAAATGTGATTTTGGCTTCAAACTATAGGGTTTTTCGGGTCAAGGAGGTCAACATGGCATTAATTTTGATGGAAAGGCTGTCCTTCCACCATTTTTAAAATAATAATAATAATAATAATAATAATAATAATAATAATATTTATTTGTAGCCCGCCTCTCCCTCCGGATCGAGGCGGGGAACAACAACAATATAAAACATAAAAATCACAACAGTTAAAAAAAATTAAAAACAAGAGAAAAATACAACATTAAAAACATCTTAAAATTCATCTGGATAGGCCTGTCGGAAGAGGACAGTCTTCATGACTCTCTTAAATTCATGAAGACTGTCAATTTGTCTAACCTCCTCCGACAGACCATTCCATAGTCTGGGAGCGATGGAAGAGAAGGTCCTCTGGGTAACACCCGCCAGCCTAGTTCTGACTGGCTTGAGTAAGTTCTTCCCAGAGGACCTAAGTGTGCGGGGCGGATTGTACGGGAGAAGGCGATCCCGTAGGTACCCTGGACCCAAACCATGTAGGGCTTTAAAGGTAATGACCAACACTTTATACTTCGCCCGGAAACTGATTGGCAGCCAGTGAAGCGATTTTAAAACTGGTGTAATGTGATCACCCCTAGGTGTACCGGTGACCAACCTGGCTGCCATATTTTGAACAAGCTGAAGTTTCCGGACTAGGCACAAAGGTAGCCCTATGTACAGCGCATTGCAGAAGTCGAGCCTCGAAGTTACCAGTGCGTGCACTACCGTCTTTAGGTCTTCCAACTCTAGGAAGGGGCGCAGCTGGCGTATCAGCCGAAGCTGATAGTAGGCACTCCTGGCCGTCGCATCAATCTGAGCTGTCATCTGGAGCGACGGATCCAGGAGTACCCCCAAGCTGCGAACACAATCTTTCAGGGGGGGTGTAACCCCATCCAGAACTGGTTGACACACCTCCAGACCCAGGTTGGGGCCTTTGACAGCAAGCACCTCCGTCTTGTCTGGATTCAACTTCAGTTTGTTTTTCCTCATCCAGCCCATTACCGCCTCCAAGCATTCATTCAGAGGAGACACACTATCCTTAGCTGACGATGTTGTCGAAGGCATAGAGAAATATATTTGGGTGTCATCAGCGTATTGATAGCACCCTGCCCCATGCCTCCAGATGATCTCTCCCAGCGGTTTCATGTAAATGTTAAACAGCATTGAGGAAAGGATGGCACCTTGTGGTACACCACATAGCAGCTCCTTTTTTGAAGAGCAGCTATCCCCAAGCATCACCATCTGGAGCCTGCCCGAGAGATAGGATCGGAATCACTGAAGCACAGTGCCCCCGATTCCCAATTCCCCCAGGCGCTCCAGAAGGATACCATGGTCGATGGTATCGAAAGCCGCTGAGAGGTCCAAGAGTACCAGCAGGGACACACTCCCCCTGTCGATACTAAGGCGTAGATCATCTACTAAGGCGACCAAAGCGGTCTCAACTCCGTATCCTGCTCTGAAGCCGGTTTGAAATGGGTCTAGAAAATCAGTGTCATCCAAGACTGCCTGGAGTTGAAAAGCAACTGCTCTCTCAATCACCTTGCCCAAAAATGGAAGATTTGATACTGGCCTGTAGTTATTAAAGTCCAGGGGATCCAGGGAGGGCTTTTTTAGAAGCGGCCTTACCACCGCCTCTTTTAAACATGATGGAAAGCTCCCCTCCCTGAGAGATGCATTAATGATATGCTGTAGATGTGATCTAACTGCATCTCCTCCCTGGACGACCAGCCAGGAAGGACAGGGATCGAGAGGGCAAGTCATCTTCCTCACACATCCAAGTACCTTGTCCACGTCCTCGGTACTCACTAACTGAAACTGATCAAGTGTAATCCTACTCGCGGAGTCACTGGACACTCCACTGTCAACCTCTGCTATAACAATGGCATCTAAGTCGGCTCTTATCCGAGAGATTTTATCTGAGAAATGATCGTTAAAGGCATCACAGCGAACTGCCGAAGGCTCTAAAATCGGATTCAGGGGAGAAGGAGCCTGAGTTAGACCCCTCACCACCCTGAACAGTTCTGCTGGATGTGAATTCGCAGACGCAATGCGTGCAGAGAAGAAAGCTTTCTTCGCTGCACGTATTGCCACTCCATAGAAACGAAGATGTTCTCTATGTCGTGTCTTGTCAGATATAAGTCGAGTTTTCCGCCATCGGCGCTCCAGTCGTCGTCCTTTCCGCTTCAACTCCCTGAGGTCTTCCGTATACCAGGGCGCCCTATTAGAAGCGGGCCGGAGAGGACGTTTGGGGGCGATCGTGTCGATAGCCCTAGTTAGGTCTTGATTCCATCTATTGACCAGGGCTTCTACAGGATCGTCGACGATACCAGCCATGGAACCCTCCAAGGCTTTCTGGAATCCAGCAGGATCCATCAGCCTTCGAGGGCGGACCATCTTAATTGGTCCGCCACCCCTGCAGGGACGGGTGGTAGCCGTGATACTAACCCTGACCAGAAAATGGTCTGTCCATGACAATTCGGAGGTATTCAGTACCTCCGCCCACAGATCCGTCTGTTCGGAACTGAAAACAGCATCGATAGTGTGACCTGCTGAATGTGTGGGTCCAGAGACCAATTGGGATAGGCCCATGTTTGTCATGGATGCCATGAACTCCCGAGCCCCACCTGACAAACTGGCCTCGAATGGGATGTTGAAATCGCCCAGGACCAAGAGCCTGGGCGAATCCAACACCAGCTCCGAGACCAGTTCTGTGAGCTCGGCCAGGGAGTCTGACAGGCAGCGGGGTGGCCGGTACACTAACAGAATCCCTAGTCTATCCCTGGTCTTCAGACTCAGGTACACACACTCGATGTGATTCAGTTGCCGGACAGGATGTCTGGTCAGGTTAAGATGATTTTTGTAGACCACAGCTACTCCGCCCCCCCGCCCACTTTCCCTCACCTGCTCACTAACACAGTACCCAGCTGGGAGAGCCTGAGCCCATATCGGGCCACTGTCATCTCCCAGCCATTTTCATATATTATTTATTTATTATATTTCTAATCTGCCCATATCATATAGAGTATTTTTAATTGGCATTGAAATGTGGAAGGATGGGGCGACCCTTGGTTATGTTTGGGGCGACCCATGGAGGTTGTGTATGTATTGATTGTAAAGGCCATTGTGCCATATGCAAATAAACTTTGACTGACACATGATAGGAAACACAGAGCAAAGGTGAAGAAATGCAGAATGTAAACATACCAGGACATGAGGCACAATGTTGTGGAGGAGAAAGGGATGACCACCTGGAAGACCTGGCAGCAGCATTTGGCACCTTTAGGAACCTGACAAGGCCCCCACACCATGGAAGAGACTACTGGCATTGACACCTGCCCTGAACCCTACACACTGGGCAGCGTGGGCCATTTCTACACCTAAGGGTGTAGAGGGAGATAAGCAATTCCAGACTTACCTGCTTCTGGGATTATCCCTTACCATCTAAACAGGAAGTGCAACGTTCAGGGAGGAAAGTGACGTCGCACCTGCCATTTTGTTTGATTTAAAGCAGCAGAGGAGCCAGGAGCCTGGCAGAGAAGGTAAGAAAACACCCCGCACCATCCTGGGGATGGTGAAATTGCTCCCTCACCCACCCACATCAGCACAGAGACACCCCACACTGCTCCGTGCCCATTTTAGGACCCAGAATGGTGGAAACATCAGGATATCCCCAGTTTCCGCTATCCCTGAGTTTTCCTGGGGTCATTCCTAGGTCATCCCTGGTTGCCCCCGGGATCCCCTGTGCATCAGTTAGATGCATAGGGACGACCTAGGGACTACCACAGGGGAAAAGGCCAGTGTAGACACAGCATTTGTCTCCAAGTCACTCTGGAACACTCTTTTGATAGAGAGACTTGGCTGTCCCTCAGGCTGTCATTTAAGCACCATTTATAGGCTTATTTATTTCTGCAAGCTTTGGAGGAGTGGAAAAGTGTTCTGTTTTGTTTTTGCTTTTGTTTTAAATTGATTTCTTGATTGTGATGGTTTTAGTGTGTGTGTGTGAGTGTGTGTGTGTGTGTGTGTGTGTGTGTGATTTTAGAGTCATGGCTTTAATGTTGCTTATGTGGTTCATTGTGTCTTTGATTGTCAGAGAACCTGGGCTGTGTATGGGGAAGAACAGGATATAAAACAAACACATAAACTTTACCTTTCCCACAATAGCCCAGAGTGATGCCCAGGGTCACTGTGGTGAATTTAAAAAGGTGGCTTACAGCTGCCCATGACAGCACCAGGTCAACCCAAGTCTAAGGTTCCTGAAGGTAGGACAAGGCCCACCAGCAGGGTGACCAGATCGCTAGGGATTTCCCAGTCCTAACCGGGAAAACTGGGATGATCTGGGCCAACCGGACCCTGGGGGCAAAGCTCCGGGGAAATGGTTGGTTCGATCTGGAGCGCTCCCCCTCCTCCCTATTCAAAGTACCACCGCGCCAAGCTCCTTGCAGGCAACGCTCACCTGGGCTCATGTCGCTGGCTCGCTCGCGCCGCCGCTGCTGCTGCCCCTCGTCGCCTCACAGGAGGAAGTGAGGGCACCCAGCTCAGGTGTCCCATCATCCCCCCCAAACCAGCCCTGGAGCCGGCGCATTTGGGGCAGCGCCGAGGAAACTTCCCCCTGGGTGGGTGAGGCAGGCAGGCAGGCAGACTGCCCCTCCTTGGCACACTTCCTCCAGCCCCTCCCCCGGGTGATCCGGGGCTTCTTCTAGGCCAGCACGACCGCACAGGACTAGAAACTGCTCAGCTCGGCCTGGAGGAAGCACTGTCGCTCTGGCCTAGAAGAAGCCCCAGATCGCCCAGGGGAGGGGCTGGAGGAAGTGTGCTGAGGAGGGGCGACAGTCTGCCTCACCCGCCCAGGGGAAAGTTTCCTCGGTGCTGCCCCAAGCGCACTGGCTCCAGGGCTGGTTTGGAGGGGGGGACAATGGGACACCTGAGCTGGGAGCCCTAACTTCCTCCTGTGAGGCGACGTGGGGCAGCAGTAGCAGCGGCGCCGCCGCCAGCGAGCGAGCGACATGAGCCCAGGTGAGTGTCGCCTGCGAGGGGCTTGGCGAGGCGGTGCTTTGAACAGGGAGGAGGGGGAGCGAGCGAGCGCTGTGGTGGAAGCTTTTTGCTCCTTGGGCAGCCTGATGCCCCACTCTAAAAGATGGTGTAGGGCTCCAGATACCATCATCCCCAAAGATGATGGGGGTTGTAGTCCAACACCAACTGGGGTGGTTTGGGCATGTTGCTGGGGATGATGGGACTTGAAGTCCCAACACAATCTCGTGGGCACCACACACACCCTTTGGGCGGCCATTTTGGACTTAGATTTTGGTTTCCAAAATCTGGTCACCCTACCCACCAGGGTAGGATGAAGTCCACAAGTGGACACGGAAAGCTAGAGACAGTCCTACCTCACAGGGCTCTCATTTTTCAGCAGACCATGTTTCTTCTCCTAATGTATAATTTTGTCTCATGTATGCTCAGTGTGAAATGCAAAATATCAAATGGTTTGATTGTTTCTTGACACCTCTCAAGAAGACTGTGGCTACTTGCCTGAATCCATCCTATGTTCAAGTTAAGAATGAATGCAATTATCTTCAGTTTTGCACACGTATACTGCCCAGATGTTTTGGATTTCACAGATAGGGTGTGTGTGTTTTTTCCCTTGACATCTATCTTTAGACACCTGAAGTGAACTCCTTGCCTGCTGGTTTTGTCCTGTTAGGCTAGACAAATGAGATCATATACCATGCACTACGCAGCAGGTGAAATTGCCACTATTTCTTGATCAGCGTATCAAACAGCTCTGCTATGGTTCACATACCTTCCTATTTGCATAGAGATGAGACATGTTGTGATCATAAAGAAATGCAGGAAGTTCCACTTTAGAAACAAAGTAATGGAAGTAGGCTCTGGTGACCACATTTACTTAATTTGCTTTGGGTTTTATTTTGAGGATGTAATAGATATTTATATAGGAGGAACTGTGATTAATAACACGCTGTCTTTCTTCCTGCAGCTTGTTCTTTTGTATAAACTGACTTTGGCACCAAATATTACTTCCACTCTTTGCAAGGGTTACTCAGCTACTTCCCAATTAACATGCCTCACAATATTATTTCTTTGTTTGTTTAAATTACTTATACACCATCATAAAACAGATAAAACACAAAATAAATAACAGTATTTACAATTGAGTACTACCGTCTAAAATCAGCAGTACAATATTTTTTTGGAAAAAACAGCAATGTTCATTTAATTTTCCGCTTAAACCCTAGACAAACTCAAATTAATCAGGTAAAAGCTGATGTCAATAATCGGTCATTAAAGCCTGTTTAGCCACACACAAAGAGGGGGATAAGTAGAGATGAGAGAGAAATGTATTTGGTTCACATTTTGATGTGAACATGCCTAATTTCACACTACCGAACCAATACGCCAGCTGAAACTTAGTTCTCCTTCAAAATTTGCACTTCTCTGAATTTTGTAACAGAGCTCTCTGATCAAAACGTGTGTACAAAAACAAGTATATCTGGGGAAAGTGCACACAAAAGTATCTATATTCGTAAAAATAACATTAAAATGCATTATATTTGCTAGCACAAATTCCATGTATTAGGAGAAATGGATACAAAAATGCATGCAAATATTCATGTACACTTAAATATATATATATCCAAATTTGGGATGAACTGAGCTGAAAGCTGGGAAAATGAGTGATGAGGCCACCACTGGGAAGTGGTGGCTCTTATCCCTGCCAATATGATGGAGCTTACTTGGAGGTCTCCATTTTCATTGTTACAGGGAATTCAGCTTGAGTCCTGTCTCCTCACTGGCACTCCCTGCTTTGTATATAATGCCATAGCCCTGCCCCACCCATCCCCCCCACACGAGAGACCAGGACTCCCATGGGCCCAGCTTTCCCCCAGTGTCTACCTTTAGCAGGGTTCAATCTGACTTCCAGATGAAGAATTGAGCTGGCTGCCCTCTGAAGTTGGAAAATTGACCTTGGAGAGGGAGAAAAGGGGTGTTCTGGTGGGTGGGGAGAGGAAGAGACCACAGAAGCTAGAACACATTTTATCCTGAGCTTCTTCCAGCCTCCTTCTCTCCCCCTCTGAAGCACAATTGCTAGACAAGCTAAAAAGCCCATCTAGCAAAATCTGCAGGGAAGGAAGATAGGGAGACAAAAGTCACCTCCGCTGTGCCTCCAGTCTTGCATTGGATGATCAGGCACCTCCGACTTTGGGGGCTTACAATCACTGAGGGCACAATCATCAAGGGCACTCCTATTGATACTGCCCTAAGTCAGCTGCATGTCCAATACTGCATGGAGATGGTGGGAATCTTAGTCTGACACATCTGGAGGTCACTTGGTTGGAGAAGGCAAGATGGCTCCATATTAGTTGCTGGGAAGCAAATGGAGAACCTGGGGATTGAACCTGGGACCTTCTGCCATGGTCAAGAGCTATGGTCAAGAATTCACTTTTGACAAATGCATAAATGTAATCTTTCCAGAAATTAAAATCCAATTGCTTGAAACTTATTTGGATAGTATACTCACATAAATAGAAATTCTGATTTTTGAGTTCCTTTTAAGCTTCTCATCCAAATACATTTAGCAGTGCATCAGATAGGATCTAAACCACATTGTGCCAAATTGGTGGGAGGAAAAAGATAACCAAACATATTAATGTTATGATTTTTATTTTCCATTCTCCAGTTCGACACACACCTGGGTGGGAGGTAGAGCAGTCTAAGGGAATGGGGAAGTGGTGCTTAATGGTGCAATGCTGAATGCAGCAGTGATGCAAGACTGACGAACATGTTTGAAAAGGCTGAAAACCAGAAGGGATCGGGCAATTATGATCACAGTGACCTTACAAATGTGGCATGGGAGTTGAAGATTAAAAATGGAAGTGATGAGGCATGGCCTTTAGCAAAAGTAAGCAGAATGTGCATGTTTTCTCTTTTTAGATTTAATGTGTAGGATGAAAGATGCCATTTTGAAACAAGCATCTTTGTAGCACTTATCAGCCAGTGGCTGGGGAATTTGGAATTGGAAGAGGCAAGGAGTGGGGAGAAATTGGTGGTGCCATAGGGGGGGCAAGAGATGGAGAGCACTTCTCCAGCCAAAGAGCTCCAGCCTCTTCCCTCCACATTGCTGAGCCCTCTGATAGGAATCACCCTCTCACAGACTCAGAGTGTTTATCTTTATTATCAGGCATCAATATAAATAAAGAGCTGTTCTGGGTCACTTCTGTTTGCTGGGGCCAGGAGAGAATGTTGAGCTTCAAAGAAATGATGGGAACGTTAATGTGAAATATACTGGGTTTTGTTTGTTTGTTTTGTTTTCAGAAATCTAACATGTGGGACAAAACTGCCCCACAAAATGAACTTTTTCCTTCCCCCCCATCCCCATTGTTTGGGGTGCTGCTACTGTAGCCACATGATATTCTGGATATTCAGGAGAGCGAAATCTAATCATCTAGTCCTGGCATATTGATCTACTGTTGGCAGTTAAGAACACAGGAACTTAAGAAGAACGGTGCTGTACCAGACCAAAGATCTATCTAACCTAGCGGTGTACGAGAAATTCAGTTCAGTTCATATCTTTTTACCAGAATTTACCCAATTTGTACTTCCCAAACCTGAGCATAATGTGCAGTTGAATTCCACACATTTTTGAGCTTCTGATGCAATTTGCAGGACAAGAAAAAGTATTAAAATGTGTATATTTGAAAAATGCACTTAAAATGCAAAAGTGGACACAAACACACTTTAATCAATGGGAGACAAGTGTGTACATTTCAAACATGTGCATAACTGATGCATACATTTGCAAAAGAAAAAGAAAAAGAAACCAAAGCTTGCAATCTGATAGGGACAGAAGTCAGAATGAACTTCAACGTGGAATTCAGAGAAACTCAACGAGCTCAAATTTTACTGATCTGCACATCCCTAATCTAATCCAGTATTCTGTTCCCATAGTGGTTAACCAGATGCCTATGGGAAACCCGTAAAAAGTCATGAGTGCAATATCACCCCATCTGCTCATGCTCCCAGCAACTAGTATTAGGCATACCATCTCTGATACTGGAAGTAATATGCAGCTAACATGACTAGTAGCCAGCCATTGATAACCTTAACCTCCACAAATTTGTTGAATTCCCTTTTAAAGCCATTCACGTTGGCGGCCAATTTGTGTTTCCATTTTCACATCCTGGCCCTCAGATCTGGAACTGTAGATTGTGAAGCAAAGAAACATCAAAGAAGACAGAGCACAGGGGCTCAGAGAGGTGATGTGATCTTCACAGAGGATGTCAAATGGTGACCTGCACGCTGTTCTCAGAAGCCAAAAGAGATTTGGCCTTTTTGTACTAACCAGCAGCTTAGATGACAACATAGCATGTACATAAGTCTGTCATGATTTATCCACTCATGCTTTCTTGCTTACTGACAGCTTTTATTTCTGGAGCTCATACATCATCCTCAACTGAGAGAAGGCAGGGGCTCTCCTAGGCCTGTCTCTGAGCATCGCTGTGGGAAGAACGTAGCCAACCATTCCATATTAATTGCAGGCTCATTAACTGATATTTGTTGACAAGGGTGATTTAACTTTGTGAAATGAAAAATACATGGGTGCTCACAGAAAACTTTACACCATGAAAGGGGTCCAAAAAGTTTAAAGTCAGCTGCATTAGCTTGCCCCATCTATGCACAGAATATGTGGGCTGCTGACAAAGAGGGCCACTCTCTTTGGCATCTCCCCCTTCAATGTCACTGCGGGAGCTGCTGCCTTGTGTCAGGCCTTGGCAGAAGAGGCTTCCGAGGAGACATGCATGGCTGACTCAAATTTCTTTCTGTTTCTTTAGCTCCAGCAAGGGCAGGGCCAGTAAGATGCCCACAGAAATATTCCAACTGCCTTCCTCTCTTGGTCCAGTGCATGAATGGGAGAAACTGCATTGTGTCAACTCCTCTCTCCTTCTCAAAAGGTTATTAAAGATACAACTGGCATCTTTGGTCAAGCACAATATTTACAAGCAGCCAGGCAAAAATGTCTGTTTTGCATTGGAGATGGAATGGATCTATAACTCAGTATAAATATTTTAACCAAAATGCACTCACCCTTTTTGAGCTGGATATGCATTAAAAAATCATAATGGTGGAAAATGGCTATGCAAGCAAGTTAGGAGAGATGGTAAATAAATATTAGTTTCCACCCACATCAACGCAGCAAGAGTAGCCTTGCATGCAGGTAAGAGAGAAGGGGAACTTGCATACAGCCTGCTCATGTTTGATCTGTTGTTTACAGAGCCTCTATAAAAGCAACTTGAAATACAACAAAGGGGAGCAATAAGCCAGAACTACAAACACAGTTGTATTAACTGGGGTGTGACTGATAGAGCCCAAGGAGGAAGATTTCCCTTCTTAAGGCTCCATCACACCTCTTTTTCCCCCCTGGTTTGCCTCCGTGTTTTTTTACCTCCGTTTCATAAGTGTGACAAGCTAATGGTCCCTTTCACGTGGGTTTGTGGCATTGCGCTACACCATAAAACCTCCCTTTCGCTTGTTTGCTCTTCCACTCCACTCCACCCCGCCACTTCTCCTTCCACCTCCACTCCATTGGTTGTGATACTCTGATGGGCATGAGCTCCTTTCCCCCCTCCCTTGCTCTGGCTTTGTTGTCTAACAATTTACTGATTTAACATTTCATCGGCTGGGCTCCATTTCTGTGGGCATTGAGGGTGGGGTTGGAGCAGTAAAAACTCCATTCAATTGAATAAGCACAAGTCCATGTTTGTTTGACAGATTTCTGGGGGAAGAGAACTCCCCCACCCACCCCTTTCATCAGCAAGACTCCATTCAAAGCACATGCCACCAACACAGGAAAAAGGGAGAGGATAGCACTACATGGAGGCTTAAGGGTGCATTAAATCCACTTGGGGAAAATAATCCAGCACCAAACTAATATGCAAAACGAGGCGAGATGGGTGTAGGACAGGGACGACATCATGTGATTCCCTCACTGCAAAACCAAATACCAGATGTGGCGAGAGTGTGTTAAACAGCTGGTATGATGGAGCTCTTAGAGGCAGTGCAGGAGACAAGACCCCATATAAGCATCAGCTAATGTCAGAAAATAAAGTGGTCCACCTCATAATTGCCTTATATAAGTATGCAGTTCTGGTCAAAATATCTCAGAAAGGATATTGCAGAACTCAAGAAGACGCAAGAAAAGGAAACCAAAATTATCAAAAGACTGGAATATCTCCTTTCCATGGAAAAATTCTACAATGATTGAGGCTTTCTAGTTTAGAGTGGGGGAATCATTAAGAGGACATGTGGGAGATGTTTATAAAATTAGATGTGATGCCATACACTGTTGGAGGAATCCTTCTCTGAGAAGGGCCTCGTGCTCTGAAAGATAGTACCAAGTAGATGACTATGGGCCCATACTTGCAGGAGGAAGGGAGTTTCTCCTGAGACAGAAGCTGGACAACCACCTAGCATTCAAAAACAGCATTGGCTCAGTTCGGACGACACAATAAACAACTGGTGTGGGGGAAACCATCGTCAGTTGTTTTGATTATTGTGTCATCCGAATGCTGCCATAGTCAACTCAGCGCTGATCCTAATCCACACCACAGTTGATTATTTATTACCATGTTGTGTGGGGAGTACCCCCTAGTTGAACAACTGTAAAGTTGATTACCCCTCCATTGACTATTGTGTCGTCCGAATTGAGCCATTGTCTCAACAGGCAACTCAGTAGGGCTTCTTAAAGAAGAAGTGCTCAGTTACAAAGGAAGACTCCTCAAGAGGAAGCAACTCCTTGGGAGCAAGGTCTGTAATGGATTGCAGCTGAGCCATGGGTGGGGCTCAGAAAGCTCTGGCAATATAAGCCTGCTGTATCAGTTTACCAATTCTTGCAAGCAGTGTCTTATTTTCAGCACCTTGTACTGTAACCTTGACTTGTGTTTGGATTTCTGCGCTACTGGTATTTGGACTTGCCACATGCTGTCTTTTGGACTCTGATTTTACTTTATTGATAGCCTGTGCATTTGACCCTGGCTTCTCTCTGGATAATCCATGTTTGTCTGGTAAACATCTCTGTTGTAATCAGCTCTGTGGTTGCATAGCAAAAACCTGAACCTAGTTGGGGGTCCCCTGGCCCAATGGCTGAATTTGGTCTGCCAGGTTTCCCTGTCTGGCCCTTATAGTCACCCACAGAAGCTCCTCCCCACCCCCTCAGAGAAGGGAGAGGGGTTGGGAGTGCTCCTTGAGGTGTCTGTTCAGTTGGCATCATTGGTGGGGGGGGGTTAAAGCTGGCTCCTGACTGAGCCCTCTTTTTAAGGAATACACTTTGAGGTGGCAGGTGGATCAGTTGGCTTTGCTTCATAAAAAGATCCACAGTGGCTCCCACAACTGCATGGTGAGCCCAGCTTTACAATATGAATGATAGAAGTACATGCTAGTGGATGAAATGCTGGTTCAGCCATCAGTCTTGTTCTTACATCCATATTTCAAATGGATGCACAATGTTCTTGTTGTTTTTAAACTATGTTCACTTTTATCTATATTCATCTTTCTCCTTACTAAGTTTAAAAATGAAAAATATTTTTTTAAAAGTGCAGAGCTGACATAGGGATCGATGTACACATTGTGGGGGAGTTATGGGGGAAATTATGGGCATCAGCTAATCTGCGCTGTTGGGGGCTATAGCCTTGTTCTATTAAAATGTAATTTTTAATTGTGTTTTTATTCTTTTGTTGAATTTGCTCACCACTCTGAAATCTTGGCTAGGAAGCAATATATAAATATTGAAAATAAAAAGATGACCCTGGAGAAAAATGATATATATTGACTGAATGCACTTATATTACTTCAAAGTTTGCCTCATTGATCTAAAATTGCCTTTAAATTAAATCTCATGTGTTGAAATTCATAGGCTTCACAAGTGTTTCAGCTCTGTTTTGGCTATGCCTAGTGTTTACCCCTAATTGGCTATAATTGTTATTCTGTAGCCAATACATTTGCAGTTTCTTTAGTCCAGTTTCATGGACCTGACCCCATGCTCTTTCAGGCCCATTGCCGAAACTTCTTGCAAACAACCATTCAAAGGGTAGACGTTGCCAAAGGCTCGAGTTTCTTGAATTTTGCTTAGCGCTTTGATTACAGAACAAATGGCTTTCTTACTTCAGTGCCTGGCTGTCAGGTTTCAGATTTATTTAGTAGAAAATCTGATAGCAGTTCCCAGAGGATAGAGGTTGTCACGCCATATCATATTCTCAATCCACTTGTCCTCTGCCCTGTGAATCCTAATCAAGAAAGAAAAGTCAATTGCAGTAACCTACTGGTTATGAGACTTTCCAGTCACATAAGCTTGACTGGCACCAGATTTATGTAGGAGTATGAAGGTGTGAGAAGTAGCTGTTTAAAGGAACCGTATAATCAAACAAAATGAAACTATGTTGCCACAGAACTTAAGGCCGATCTACACAGTCCTTTGGAACGTTTTAAAAAGTATTTTAAAACGTTCCAAATAGGTGCGTTCTAAAACGTCTTAGGCCACATTACTGAGTACTCACATTACAGGAGAACAGTCTTCCGTCTTTAAGTAGGGATGTGCACTGGATCGGACCCGATCCACGATCCGAGTCCGGTCCAGTGGGAAATCGGATAAATTATCCGATTTCCGATCCGACAGCTGGATCGGCCGATCCAATCCGAACTGGTCCGAAAAGGCTCCGAACCGGTTCGGCGGATTGGCGGATCGGCGGGCGCCCACTGGCGCCCACCACCGCTTCCATTGGTGGGCTCCAGCGGGCGCCCGCCGATGAAAATGGACAGCGGGGGGGAGGAGGGGGCGGGAGGAGCTGCGCCCTTACCTTTCCGGCCCGTCCGCTCCCGTCCGGCGCCGGCGGCTACTACCAGCGGGCTCCGCGGCCTGCTCCAGGGTGGCGCGCCGGGTGATGTCATCACCCGGCACGCTACTCTAGAGCAGGCCGCGGAGCCCGCTGGTAGTAGCCGCCGGCGCCGGACGGGAGCGGACGGGCCGGGAAGGTAAGCAGGGGGTGCGTGGAGGGGAGGAGGGGGCGTGCGGAGGGGAGGAGGGGGCGTACGGAGGGGAGGAGGGGGCGTACGGAGGGGAGGAGGGGGGCCCTTACCTTCCCGGCCCGTCCGCTCCCGTCCGGCGCCGGCGGCTACTACCAGCGGGCTCCGCGGCCTACTCCAGGGTGGCGCGCTGGGTGATGTCATCACCCGGTGCGCTACTCGAGAGCAGGCCGCGGAGCCCGCTGGTAGTAGCCGCCAGCGCCGGACGGGAGCAGACGGGCCGGGAAGGTAAGCAGGGGGTGCGTGGAGGGGAGGAGGGTGCGCGCGGAGGGGGGGAGGGGGGCCCTTACCTTTCTGGCCCGTCCGCTCCCGTCCGGCGCCGGCGGCTACTACCAGCGGGCTCCGCGGCCTGCTCCAGGGTGGCGCGCCGGGTGATGTCATCACCCGGCGCGCTACTCGAGAGCAGGCCGCGGAGCCCGCTGGTAGTAGCCGCCGGCGCCGGACGGGAGCGGACGGGCCGGGAAGGTAAGCAGGGGGTGCGTGGAGGGGAGGAGGGGGCGCACGGAGGGGGGGAGGGGGGCCCTTACCTTTCCGGCCCGTCCGCTCCCGTCCGGCGCCGGCGGCTACTACCAGCGGGCTCCGCAGCCTGCTCCAGGGTGGCGCGCCGGGCGGGAGCGAACGGCCCTAAAAGGTAAGCAGTGGCGGGGAAGGGGGCTTACCCCCCCCGGAGCCGTCCGCTTCTATCCGCTGGCGCCCACGGGCGCCAGCGGATGGAAGCGGACGGCCCCAGGGGGGTCGGGAGCGTGGGGGAGGGGGCTTACCTGCCGGGGCCGTCCACAGCGGATGGCCCCGGGGGGGGAGGGAGTTAGGCCCCCCCTCACCCACCCGCCGCCATTTTTTCCTCATAGACTTGCATTGCAATGCAAGTCTATGGGGAAAAAAATGGCGGCTGATCCAAAAATTTCCGATTTTTGGATCGGGATCGTACTCGATCCGGTCCGGGGGGCCTCCGATTTTGTCCGAACCTATCCGTGACAAAATTGGAGGTCCCGATCCGGGTCCCGATCCGATCCGGGGGGTCCGTGCACACCCCTACTTTAAAGTGGTGTGTGCGGTCACACGCTGTTCTGCCCTGTCTCTTTCTCTTTCGTTTTTCAATGAGTTTAGGGCAAGGCATTGTGGGGGTTGTAGTTCAGTTACCCACTTCCTTCTTAGTTTCTCTGTCATTCCCTAGTGAGTATTGTTGTAGTTCATTGGTCCACTTCCTCTTTCTTCCCCACCAATCAACTGCTAAGCATTTGGGCACCAGTGAAGGAAGCACTGCCCCCATGGATCACAAACGGCAAGGAAGGACACATTATTTTACTTAAAACAATTTATTAAAAGTGAAACCGTTGTATATAACTGAAGTGAATTTAAAAAAACCTCAGATATGCAACGTTATAGGGCGTGCGTCATGTGGCCCAAAGAGTTTTCATAACCTTTATAAAACGTCAAAAACCTCGTACATAGATCGGCCCTCTGTGAAAAAAGAAACTAGAGCCTCATTTAGTGTTTATTTGTTTGACTTCTATGGATAAATGTTTCTTGAAAGAAGAACAGCTTGGATTATTTAGATTTACTACTATGGAGTTCAAGGCTTATGTACTTCAGGTGGTAAGCGCATCTATAACTCACAGGGTTGTGTGTCTGTGTGTTGAAACATATTGTATTTGAGGTGATGTAGAAGTTTTGTATGTGGCACATGATTCTACAGTCATCAAGTGACACACTTGCTTGTGTGAACAGGGCTAAAGTGGTACCTGTTGCTGGGCCAATGTTTCTCACTTATTGTCATATACCAACACCCTCCTAATTTTGAGCCAAGATGCTGGAGTTTAGATGGTGAGTATTCGGATAGAACATCTGGAAAGAGATGGGATCTATATTTGTAGACTGGTACCTTTTCTATCTTCCAGTGTTGTCCTGCCCTTGTTGGGAACAATTGGCAAAACAATTTGCAAATCAACAAAACTCCCGCTCACTGAAGTTTTCCAAAATCCATCTCAAAGCTTGTTCCAACTCAAGTCCACATTACATTGCAAGCTTTGTTTTTTTTCTTGCCGCATGAAAATCCATGCACATTTTCAGGTGTTTTTCCAGATGTATGCATCAATTGTGCATATTTTAAAATGCATGTGTTCTTCCATTCAGTGAAGTGTACTTGTGCAGCTATTTCAAAAGTACATTATTTCATGCACATTTTTCAAATATACACATGATGTCGAATGCTTTTCTATTTTTGTCCCCAAATCACATTGCGAGCATGGAATTGTATGGACTTCACCCGCAGATGACCTGTCAATATGTATGTTTCTGCTGACTGCGTTATGGCTCGTGGGAGAATGTTCTGTCCATACACACCTATCATGTATGTACAGTAGCCTAGCCAAAATGTTGTGAGAAGAGAGGGGTAGAGAGAGACCTTAGAGGAAGCCAGTAGCAGCACACAACCAGAGCTGAGCAATGAAGTTGCCCAGGTGTACATGTGTGTGTGGGGGGGGGGGAGGTTTGGTGTTTCTCTCTGACACTGGATGGGGCCAGACACGAAGGTGGTGACTTGCCCACATGAAGCAATGGGCAACATCTGACTTAAAGTCACTCCATTCCATTATTTTGCTAGAATCAGCTGCCCACATGAAAGCTTTAAAATGTTGCATTTATAATCATGATGACTGTAATCATTATCCAGCATCCAATAAGTTATATTTGGGCAGGGAGAAAACTATTCTTAAAAAAAGAAATACAAAAGTTTGTAGTTTTGTGTTAATCAGTGTACAAGTCGGCTCATGGTTGGCAGTTAGGCAGTGAATTAAGTTGCAGTAAGCAGTGAGCGATAAAAAGAGATGCTATTGTTTTCTTTGCCTTTTTATGACTGTATAGTGAAATACAATGTCAATAATTTCTGTGCGAATTTGTTTATTTACAACATTTATATACTGTTCCATATCTAAAACAGATGAAATGATTTAAGATACAATATTCTGTAAATGAGAAAATACTATATAGCTTGTTAAACAGTCTTAATCTATAGCTCTGAATACCTTACAGCCACCTATATATTGAGCTTCTGTAAGCCAAGCAGAACTGCTCTTTCTGGCCTGCAAGCCCCAGGTGAATTGTGGGCCTCTTTCTCATACTGCTCACATCCCAATGGGAGTGCAAGCCATGTCAGAAAGGGTTCACCTGTGGTTTGTATGGCCAGTTCCTGCAAGACCCAGGTGAGTTGTGCACCTCTTTCCCATGCCAGTCATGTCCCAGTTGGAGTGTGAGCAGAGCGGGAAGGGATTCAGCCATGGATTGTAGAACCTGTTCCTTCAAGTCCCTACTGGGTTGTGCCAGGGAATCCCTATGTTATCTCTGATCTCTAATTGGAGATAACAAAGAGATTCTACTTTGTACTGTTCTCCCTCTGATCAGAGATAATATGGGGATTCCTCTTCCCTACTTCCCTAAGCCAAACCCATAAGGGGGTTTGGCTTGGAGAGGACAGGCTGCAGAGAATGTCAACATTCCACAAGCCAGATTAGGTTCATGGGCCAGAGCTTGCCCTCCCTATAGTATTTGTGAATATCAATTGCACGGGAATATGAGCAGGAGGGTCCTGTTGCCCTCATGTACCTTGGAAGCCCACAATCAGGACATCTGGCTGGCCACTAAAATGATCAAAGGGCTGGAGCAACTCCCTTCTGAGGAAATGTTACAACATCTGGGATTGTTTAGCTTGGAAAAAAGGCAAGTAAGGCAAGGCATTTTTCTTTCTTCACTGATAATACTAGAACCCAGGGTCATCCCATGAAGCTGATTGATTGGAGATTCAGGAGAGCTAAAAGGAAGTACTTTTCACACCTCACAGTTAAACTATGGCATTTGCTACCACAAGATGTAGTGATGGCCACCAATTTGGATGGGGTTAGAAAAATTCCTGGAGAAGGCAAACAATGGGCACTAATTCTGATGGCTCTATGCTACCTCCAATATCTGAGGCAGTAGGCCTATGAAAGCCAATTGCTGGGGAACATGGGCAGGAAGGTGCTGTTGCACTCATGTGGTGCTTGTGGGTTTCCTATGGGCAGCTGGTTGGCCATTGTGTGAACATATTGCTGGACTTGATGGACCCTTGGTCTGATTCACTGCGGGAATATAATTCTGGACTAGATAATCCAGTATGAATGTGCTTATGTACTTTATGTCTGCATTTTTGGCTACCTCTCCTGAGCTGTGCTACTGTCTGCTCCACATATCAGGAAACCTTAAACAGTAACACCCCAAGCATAGTATGTGAGATACATATTTATTTCATTGTACCTTGTACATATATTTATTTCATAGCCATATATATATATATATATATATATATATATATATATATCCAAAACCAAAAAGTTTGCCCATCCTTGGGACAAAATGTATGATGTTTCATTATTATTTCCTTGGCTATACATGATCAGTCTTTGTTATCTAGCCATGGAAAATGATTAGCCTTCTAATTAATTATTTTCAATATATCTTCTGTGTTGAGACACTGCATGATTAATTTTAACTCATTGATTAATCAGCTGCAAGCAATGCATTTAATTGACTTAGAAACTTTATCTGTTGGCCTTTTCATTTTTAGAGCTGAACCAACTATTTACAACAAAGTTCCAATCTCTCCAATTGTACTAAATCAATTAGCCTGACATCAACGGATATGGAAGTCTTTCTGCTTTTGTTTTCAGAATTAATAACCTAAACTTATTTCCTAATGCAATGGCTTGATGTAGATATATCAGCCAAACACAATGGATTGTATCCAATAGTGACCATAGACCAACAGAACAGATTCTCCTCATCCCCTCTGTACCTCTCAAGTCTGCTCAGGAGGATTTGGGGAGTCTCTGGAACAGATTTGCAGGTGCAGGTGATAAGATTGGCAGGTGTAGGATACAAGGGGATAAGAGAAAGGGCCTGCTCAGACAACATGCTAAACCATAGTGAGCATGTTTAAACTGTGGTTATGTAGCCAGCATAGTCAGGAATGGTTCACACAACACACTAAACCATAGGCAGGATCTACACTACTGCTTTATAACAGTTTATAATGGTATTGTCAACTGTTGGGGCCCATAACACGTTCCATGTACCATTTTCAAATTGCCTTCAGAGTGTTATATTCTGCTTGGTGTAGATCTGGCCATAATGTGTTATCTCAAAATGCTTAACTACCATGGCTTAGCTTTTTGTCAAGGAGGAAATACCATTGTGCAAGAACCATAATGTTGGATTGAGCCCAGTATGAAATGCTCCCTGTTACACCTAAACAGAAATTGCATTTGGTTCATGTTATCACAGTGATGATACAGTTGATCAATGTATCAATCAAAGCAATATGAGCAAAACTAAGAGATTCTCATTCAGATTATACAAAATCAAAACATTTTCAAAAGTTTTCACATTGTGAATATTAGATTATCTATTTTTGTCATAGCATCTATGTGGACGCTAGTGTGCTTGCAATCATTGTTTATTTGGACCTTGATATACTAGGTTTGTCTTAAACTTTGGTCTGTCCTATACTTTTTATCCAAAGTAATTTCAGTTGCGAGCAGAGAAGAGACACAAGAAATAAAAACACGGACACCAGAGTTTGGGATAAATTATGGCCTTTTTAATTAGGGAAATTCTCCCCTCCCTGGATCTGTGCGTGAACGTGCAGGAATCTTAATAATTATGACTCCAGGCAACTAGCCTGCCAGTAAGGGCGAGCCATTCAGTTGAACACAGGGGACCTTTCTTGTGTTTTGGGGGGACCATCTTGTGTCATCCCCACCCAGGGCTGCACAGCTCTGAGTAGATGAGACAGGAAGGTTCCCATAGGCAAACCATATCCTGATATGAAAGCTGCACAGCCTCCAAGGATCAGGACCAATGGATTGCCAATCACCATAAAGGTGCCAGAGTGCTCACCATCCCTATTCTAACCTCACGAAATCCCTGCATGACCCTGACACCAATTAACTAATTTATCCCCCACTGCTAACGATGAATTCCAGTATGGAGTAGGTGAAAACCTGTGCACAAATAAATGCCAGGGAAAATTCCTACTCAGCCCTCCTCCAAAGGGGGCAACTGGCTAATCCCATACTGGTTGATAGGGAGGGACGGAGGGTGGGGCCAGAAATCAAAAGAGGCTGAGAGCTATATGGGGCTAGCCTTTATAAACTTTGCTCCACCCAAACCTGAGGCTGCTCACGTGTAAGACACATGTGCAGCATCAACTTCCCTCTTTCCAGCACACAAAGACGACTCCCACCCAAGCTGTACCGGCTGGGTGGAATGGGATATGGTTCCATTTGAAGAACAGTGTGAGAGATTAAAAGCCTCTTTCATTGCCAAGTAACTACTACACTGACATGTTTTTTTTGTTTGTTTTTTTGCTGAGATTTTTTGTGAACCCCTTACTGAAACTATTTCCATTTCCTTGAACGTCTTAGGATGTTTAACTTGAGCATAAACTGTATCTAGAGCCTCAGCCAAAATTTGAACCTGTGGAAATGGGCCACAGATTATTCTAAACAGTCTATGAACTGATGTAGCAGACTTCAGTTGTCAACCTGTAAATTGTCAGTCTGGTGTTCAGAAAATGGGTTAGCGCATAGTGGTAGCATCTCTTTGCATCTTGCCCCAGAATGTCCATGTATCGCATGTGGTGGACAACGTGTGGTCCTCCAGATCCTTTGGCTTACAACTCCCAATGTCCTTAGCCCACAGAGCCAGCGCTGAAGGATTATGGGAGTTGTAGGCCTAAACATCTGGAGGGCCATAAGTTGCCCAGCTCTGTGGAGCAATGCACTTGATGAATGCTTTGCTTTCAGTGTTACGAAAGAGACTGAAGAAGCAAAAGGGAAGATGGTCAGTGTTGCACCAAGGGATAACCAGTGTTGGGGGATTTGAGCACTGCACCAAGGGACTATATTGCTAATATTTTATCAATAATAAATATGAATCAGTTATAAAACAATAGCATTTAATCAAGCTGGTCTGCCAACCTTGCATTTCCACTGAACGTGCAGCACTTTCTGCCAGGCATAATGACTTCCTGTAGCCTCCTGCTAAAATAAGATGTCCTTAAGCAACCTCAGACATTAGACTATGTTTTAAGGTTGAACCTTAGACCCACACTTGTCATGCAAGTAAAGATTTTGTGTCTGTGAAGTCAGCTTCAATTTATTTAAGAGAACAAAGGGGCAATAATAAGCTTTTCAAACACATATTTTAAAAAGCACACTTCTTCATCCTGTGGCCCAGTGAAGTATTTATCGAATTGAAGAAACTTTGCAGGATGGCTTTTTAGAGATTGTAAAGTTGGCTATGCTTTATTCCTGTTATTACTGTGCTGCAGACAAATGAGTAGCAAGTAAGAATTCATCCCTGCTGAATTAAGCTATCTTTACATCATGAATGGCACTGCCCCAAATAATTGGTATATATGCAGCTGATGGCAGTAGCACAGCATGGCAGGAGATTTAGCTAGAAAGCCGACCACATTGTTCTGATGGTGGGACCTGCCCACTTTCTCCCTCTCGATGATAGTGTGCCACTGAGATGTCAACTGCATGTTCAGACTGCCTCTCAGGACTACGCCACTTTAGAATGTAGGTTGGAGGCCATATGATGGAATGTTCCACCATGTCCTTGACTAGCTATTGATTGGTGGTTTCCTAGCTTTTGTGCAGTTTTCCCCCTTTCTAAAAAGGCTGAGATGCCTCTCTTACTGGGAGTAATACCTTTATCCTAAAATTTGCTGGTGGTTCTGGAATTCTTGATATTTTGGTTACACCCTTTTTCCTTTGGCCTCACCCCACTCTGTATTAAGCCCCACTAACCACTGGAATGCTCCCCTCCCCAAGAGCTCCTCTTACATTTGGCCTTTGGCAGAGAGAAGTTCAACCCGCTGGATAGGGATGGACAGATTCACTTCTGCTTGGCAACTAGCAAATACCTGCCACTAGTCACCTCTACTTGCCGTGCAAACTATGGGGCAGCCCGGTGAGTGCTGCGTGACTGCCCATATCCTTAGCGAGCCATCATTGTGCATAAAAATTGTGACTCGTTATTCTGCGTAAGAGTTATTTTATGCAAATGGTGCTCACTAAGGGTAATGATGGTGTACATTCAGACAGCACACTAAGCCATGGTTAACTTGCTAACCCTTTTGCAGTGACTGGTTAGTGGGTGTGTTTAAACCATTCATTCATTCATTCATTCAATTTATTACACTTAGATACTGCCCCATAGCCAAAGCTCTCTGGGCGGTTTACAAAATGAAAGTTCATAGCAAGAAGGTCACAAAACAAAATCAGCAATATACTAAACAACAATATCACAATAATACTAAAAAATATACTAAATACAAGTTTACAGCAAAACAGAACAGATAAGGGGGGGAACCAACTTGGTTGGAATAACATCTCTCCCCCTGAAGCAGCGTCTCCCAACCTTCAGCTCCAACCTTGCTTTTGAAGTCTCCAGGCGTGTTGGAGGTGGGTAGGAGAGCAGGTGGAATAGCTCACCCTTGGTAGCACAGCATCTCTCCCCCTGAAGCCACCATGGTTAGGAGTAGTTCACACAACATGCTAAGTTATGGTTCACAAATCATGCTAAGCCATAAGGTTTAGCTCAAAATGCTTAACCATCATGGTTTAGTGTGTTGTCTGAACAGAGTCATTCTGTATTTAATGTGTTATTTATTCTATTAAGCTATTTTAAAGGTAAATAATAAAAAAACCTCTCAAGGCAGCATCTTAAACAACAATGCAAATAAAGAAACTTCAAATAATTAATAAAAGCAAATACATGTAATGGAGTCCTGATGGACTTTCCCCTTCCCGAGCTGCTGTCCCTGCTGGAGAAAGGTAGCTTTGGGAGGGGAAGATTTAGAATGGAACTGCAGCAGAGTGAGTGAATACTTAACCCTTTGCTTGTTTGATGTTGCTTCACTCTAAATCTCTCCCTCCCCCCCCCCATTGCCACCAAGCTGTTGTTCCCTCAACAGGGTTCCCAAAAAGCAATTTGCTCTCTTTTGAATGCAATGGGAAGAAAGGGGCTTGAAAGAGAACATCTCCCCACTGAGGCCCACCTGGCACCAACACTGTCATCTTTTTGGTGCCAGGTTAGGGCTGTCCTCTACTCCCAGGCATTTAGTGGCATATGGTGGGGCATTTATACTACCTATCTGAACATGTCTAGTTTTTTATTGAATTTTTTTAGCAGTTTAAATTGTTTAAAATTGTGTCAATTTTTTTTAATGCTGTATATTATATTGTGAATTGTTTTGAACCACCAAGAGGGCTTTGACTATTGAATGGTATACAAATGCAAATGCAATGCAATAAGTAAATTAACAATCTGGAGTGAAAGCTTATTAGAGGAATTAAGATTTTTTCCCCTTACCCCCACCCCAGCAAAAAAGGCCGAGAAAATATAGGCTGGGGTAGGTAGCTAACAGCTTTTATAGAAGTTTGAGGTTGGCTGGCTGTCCCAGGGATTGTACAGCTCCCTCACCAACTCCCACCCCTTGAGGTTGGACTTGCATATGGTGATGGTATTTTGTTAGCTCTGTCTGAGCAGAAGTTGGTGCCAAGGCTTCTCAGGGAAATAACATTGAGATTTGTATTGCATCCAAAGATTATGAGCTAGGCATATTTATATTATGAACCAGATGGTTATGATGCTTGGTGACACCTCTAGGTGGAACATCTGACTTTGCTTTGCATTTCATGTTAGGCAAAATTCACTGGCGTCCTCGAAAGATGCAAAATGTCTTTTGGAATTTTGCTAATGTCATTACAATGTAAAATGTTGTACTCTTGAAATTCCTCCGATGTTTTGCCTAACATGGATCTTCCATATTTATCTGAAATTTGCTGGCAGACTTGCAGAATGTAATGCTCACCAGTACTTCCTGGGAGACTAGTTTCCCCTACATCTAGAAACTCTGGTTCTTTTGTAGGTGAGGAGTAAAGGTGCCCAATGTGACAGCAGTATGGACCAATGTTTCCTCCCTTAGTGACACCAGGCAACCTGCTCCTCCCTCTCTCTCTCTCTTTCTCTCTCAAAAACGGAGAGGCTGGCATGCTGCAAAGTGATGTGCCAGCCTCCAGTACCATCAATATTTCTAATAGTACCTCTGGGCCCCAGAGGCATTCTTAGAAACGAAAGAATGGCAGGTGGTCCAGTCTAGTGTTTTGTTTTGAAATGTGCCCTGCACCAAAGAAAAAAGTACTGGTTAGTGAGAGCTGGTGATGGGGAGGGGGATGTTTGCCTTTGTAGTGTGTGTCTTTCTCTGAGCATCACCAGTATGCCTCATTAAGGAATTGGGTAAATGCACATATGCCCCAAGGGGAGAGGGCACTTCAAATCCACAAATCAAAAACGTCTCGTCTGCTGCTGTGTTGACCCCTTATCCTTCCCATTCCTACTTTTGAGGCCCATCAGCAGGCCATGAAAATGGGGAGGGGGGGGTCAATGGCAAAAATCAGAAAAATTGGGGTGGGGGAGCTTAGCAAGCCATGCAATACTAGATGTTCTCCTCTCTCTCCCTCACCCTCTCCCTCTCTGTAAAGTTTAGTGACAAGTTCTGATGGCCTTGCTATTGGTGCAGCCACCTTCTTTACCCATCATGTTTAACTTGGAAATACACTACAGCAGGATTTCACATCATTTGAGAGGCATTATTGCAGGTGAATCAAGACACCTGTATATGGCATAAAATTTGGGCCACATTTATTAAAGATCTACAAAGGGAAACAGGGTGAGCCCTAATCTATGCCAGCAACTAGGTAGGCGTTATATCAAGCAAAGAGTACTATGTCTGGAGTGTGGCGTCAGAAGATTGCCACACCTGGGCCATACCCCTTTTGGGGATGGTAGACCGACCCATGCCACTCATCCCCCAGGCCGCACAACTCTGGATGGAGTGATGAGAGTCAGCCTAACAGGTGGCCTTATCCCCCCACTGGGGCCACGGAACCCTCAGCGGAAGTCCTCAGGCATCACCTGTCACCAAACAACAGTGCCACAGAATGATCACCATCCCTTTCCTCTAAGCGTGCCTGCCCCTATCAGCCACAGGCTGGGCATAGCTGTCTTATATAGGCACAGCCGTCTGCCCCCTCCCCAGCTGCTGGCACCAAACACACATCCAATGGGGAGTGAGCATGTCTCTTCTCCCCCTTCCCACCTGCAATAGCCTCCCCACGACGATGTGCCAGGACACGGTGGGAAGGCATTTATGGAGGAATGGTGGCTCCCCGCCCCTCAACCTTCTCCCCCAACAATGCTTCTGGGACACTGCTACCTATGATGGCAGGTGAGGAGCTACCATAAGCAGGGTTGTTGCTGCTTGCAGTAGTGGACAAGCTTCTTTTTTTTTAAGTCAGGAGAAAAACAAACAAACCCTGCAGCCAGAACCACCCTACTGCTTGATTCCCCCACTTCCTCCTTTCCTCGTTGCCTCATGCCCATTTTCTCCTATCAGCTTTAATTTCTTCTGCAATAAGACTTTGACCAGTACAACAGTTGCCTATCATTGGGAATTTAGAAGAAAATGAAAGGGTCTCTTGAGGGAAATAAATTTTATTTCCATCCTCACATAAATAACTCACTTATAAATATTATTTTTATAAACTTCCACAATGACTGAGCAACACCTGTCTTCAATGTTATCCTGTATTCAGAAATTTTAGAGAAAGCCTTTTTTATGGGCCATCAACCAGAAGTATATGGTATAGGCCTGTTGATAAAACAATATCACTGTCTCGGTGAACCGTTCCCCATAAATTGTGAAAATATGTAATAAAGAAGACCGGCATGTTTTTCTTTCCTTTTTCTTTCCGCCCCACACCCTCCTTGACTAGAAATACAAAGAAAAAGATAGACCTTTGGGGAACTGAATTAAATTTCTAGCATTGAACTGTCAAACTCAGAACAGGTATGAATCAAAATGTACATATGATAATGTTCGCTTTTGTTTTATGGAAGTGTTTTATATATGATTTATGGTTTAATGTGCAAATGGAATGTTTTAGAAGCTGCTTTTTCCATCTTTGTCAGCTTTAAAAATAAATATTGTTTTTTATTTTTGTCTCACTTTTTATGTTCAAGTTAACAATTTTAGGGGTTTATTTCCTTTGTTGCTATAAACTTTTGGTTGGTTTCTCTTCCCTCTCACAATGAAATCGTTTATAGTGCAGTTTGGTTTTTTGTTTTCTTTTTATAAAGAGAAGAAAACTAAATTCCCTAAGGAGGTGTTAGACTGTTGTGAGCTCACTCAGCAAGTAAACAAACAAAAATATTCTTCCCCATAAACATGAAATTTGTGGTACGAAATTATAGAAATCATGGCACCAACAATTGAAGAAAAGTATTAGTGATGCACAGAACTTATCTACACTACTGCTTTAAAATGGTTTAAAACAGTTTTGAGAACTTATTTTAAAAAATCTATACCTATATATGCATTTCCCCCATTGACTAATGTGTGAAAATGTGTGTTTCCAGAATGAACTTTTAACGTGCCCGTTTTTCTACAGTATGCATTTTGCAAACAAGCATTGCAAGCTTGAAAATATGTGAGCCTTATCTGCAAAATACATACATGTTCCTCTTTGGGGCTGAGAATGGGGCAAGATCTGGTCTTAAACGAATGAAAACAAAATTCTCATACACCGCTAGATAAGAGCCAGAGAATTTTTTTTAGGAGCAAAAGAGAAATAATCTACTTCCTGACATGTGCATCAACCTTGGTGTCGGTAGGTACTGGTGGTGGCTATTGGGGACCTGATACTTTGCACCCCTGAATATTTTTTTTTTCAATTTATACTGAGCCTCGCTTACTCTTACAGCTTACAAAAGCTACTTGGTGATCTTTTATGCCTCACCACAGTGTCTGTGACTTTGTCCTAGGGGATTGTAAAATAAAGGCTTGTTTTTGTGCCTCATCATTTTTTCCCCCCAATAACTAGTATTTCAGAAATATAAAAAGCAAGCAGGGAGAAGGTCAAAAAGCTCTTGAACTTTCTTTAGGGGACTTTGTCTCCAAAAAAAAATGTTATTATTTTTTTAAAAAACAACCTAGACTTTGGATCTGAAGTCTCTGGCTCAGACTTGTCAAGCAGTGTCCAATCAGGTTATAACAGGAAGAGACAAACTGTGTGGCCCCGTGGCATTTTACTACTGACCAAACTATTGAAGACTGAATAAAAGTCTTTGAAGACTGAAGCTAGTCTCCAGTATAATCAGCTTCAGAGATATCAACAGTTCTGGAAGAAGAAGAAGAAGAAGAAGAAAATATCCTCCCCATATTGTGAAGTGTTTGATGTCTCTATAAATATCCACTGGGAAACAAGCACCAGATGGAAGGAAAAAGCGCCTGCTCTTCCTTGTGCATGCACAAGTTTTGAACAGAATAAAGGCCTTGGCACTTCCCAAGGTCTTTGTTTTGCATTGTGGTCTGTACTGTTGGGCAATCCAAACATGATGGGGAATTGTTCTGTCAAGCACTGGGCTCTCTGGACACTCCAGTCATGGGCAGCTGGAAGGCCTCATCTCACTTCATTGCTTGGTTCCTTCACTCTTTAGGGAAAAAGCTAAGGTTGCACTTGATGAACCCCAGTACAATTGGACAATTCTTTGGGATATTGAAGAGCCACTCTCAGCTTTCTTATTTCCCATGGTGCCTCAGGGCAGAATCCAATGAGGCACTTTCACCCTCACTGATTCCCTTGTACCGCTCCAATTCCTATCCACAAGTGGTGCCCACCGCTTGTGAAATGGTAATTTAGTAGGCTGACCATATGAAAAGGAGGACAGGGCTCATGAAACTTTAACAGTTGTAGAGAAAAGGGAATTTCAGCCAGTGTCATTTGTATGCAATTAGTTCCTGGTGAAATTCCCTCTTCATCACTACAGTTAAAGGTGCATGCACTATACTAGAGTGACCATATACAAAAGAAGGCAGGGCCCCTGCAACTTTAACTGTTGTGATGAAGAGGGGATTTCACCAGGAACTAATTGCATACAAATGACACTGGCTGAAATTCCCTTTTCTCTACAACTGTTAAAGTTACATGAGCCCTGTCCTCCTTTTCATATGGTCAGCCTGAATTTAGTGCTTCTGGGGACAACTGGAAATGAGCAGAAATGTATATTTTGTCAGCGGGGCTCACATAAGGGAGGTCCACCAACCCACCTTGACCCCAAAATGAGCATTTCCACTCATTTGGGGGCTGCCTCTAGGATGCATTAAATCCCCATTGCAGAAATGGTGGGTCAGACTTGTGCAATGGAATCTGTGGAACCCGCTGCATCCATGACAGAATCTGTGGGGTGCAAGAGAACTGGCAGGGGTGTCAGCCCCCCATTGGATTGTGACCCCAGTGTCCAGCCACCTGGTGACGCTTAGTGTGCCAAGCCAGGATAGGAGAAGGGTAGGCCCTGGGCAGGCATCAGTAACGGGCCCTTCCATGTCTGTTGCCCAAGCATGACAGCCAGGTACTGATGCTGGCCCTGACAGCCAGTTTCCTGTCAGCCTTATGTGGGCGGACAGAGGAATTCCCAGATGCCACATGCAGTGATGTAGTTCCACAGCATTTGCCCGAGGATGTTAGGCTCAAAGTTCAGCAGTATTTGATTGTTCTCATGCATGGCATTTAGCCTTTGAAAATATCCACTTTCATGTCACAATTTTATTTTATTTTATATATATGTTACATTTCTATACTTTCCACTAGCCAAAGCTCTCTAGGCAATTTACAAAGCTTGCGTTCATCTTGTACCTGTTGTGATGGGTGGGTGTTTGAAAAAGGCCCCTGAATCCATCTGCCAGTGTCCAAGGCCGGACTTCCTATTGGTATAAATTATTCTACCACTTGAGGGCCTGACACTCACTTTGAGATTAAAAGCAATGACAGCTGATATGATATGTTAACTGTGTTCATTGCTCATGGGGATGGAAGCTCCTGTCTGTGGAAGGGGCGCCTATGAGCTCTCACATTGAACTGCCAGTCTGAATACATGCAGGTTAGGACGAGATTTGATACTGGTACAAAATGCGATAGTGTTCCTTCAACTCTTTGTCACAAATTCAAAGCTCCAGTGGTGTTTAATTAACCTTTGGTGATCTGTCATTGGCCATTATATTGGCATTTTTTAAAACAAAAATGTGCATTTAGACCTAAGGGAGAGCAGTTGTTAGGAGTGGGAATTGTGAGCCATGAACTACAATGTACCTGTCACTTCTGCATGAACTCCCTCGGTGGTGTTTTTTTCCTTTCAGCCTTGCCCTAGAGCAGGGTGAGGTGACCTGCTTCAGGCGGCAACATAAGGCTAGGATGTTAAACGAAAGCAGGAATTGTTTTGTGCATGGTGTTATTGCATGGTGCAATAAGACTTTTTAAAGCAGAGGTGGGAAATATAGGTAGATGAATCTGTTTTGTTTTCTATAACATTTGCATTTTATTTCAAGCACACATTTGTTCCATCCTGATTCTGCTTCAGGTTGCAGGATTCATGGCTAATTAGGGATTTGAACTTAAATCTCCCCAGTCCAGGTCCAGTACTCTAACCACCATTCCACACTTTGTAGATATTTTTGTATGCAATTTTCCCTACAGTATGTATTTTGATGTTGTTATTTTTAAATCTGAATCCTTTTTCTGAACTGCATTTCAACGTTTGGAGACGTGCAAAAGACAAACAACAATTGCGGTCTGGTTTGCTTTTTATTTTGAGAAGTGTGAATTCAGTCAGTTTGTATTAAAATGTGAACCAAATGAATTTTGCTCCCATCCCCAGTGGGAAACTTGTGGCCTGCCAGATCTCGCTGGATTTCAACTCCTATAAGCCACAGCAAGGATGGCCAATGGACATGGAAAATAGAAATGGAAGCCCAACAGCTTAGTGGGTCAGCTTTAAGGCTTTGGTATAGTGTACAAAGTCCTAAACAACTTGGGACCAGGATACCTGAGAGTGTGCCTTCTCCCTTCCAACCTGCCCGATCATTGAGGGCATCTGAGGGCATGGGTTGGAGTGAGTGTCTCTCCTCACCAAGAGTTGATTAATGAGATTTTACCTACATATCTATGGCCATGACTGTTTTATGTGTGCTGGAGCCTTGCATTTGTAACCATTTTGTTTGCTTCTTTGAAAATGCACATTTGTAAGCTATACTTCCACTGTATATTGTTTCCAGGGACTCAACCCCTCTCCCGCCCCATCTCACAAGACACCAATCAAGCTCTGATTAACATGTCTGCTAATGCACGATGCTTTTAGGAGTACAGGGGCTCTGCATAATCACAGAAGCAGCAAGTGCTCACAAACAAGTTCAAGTCCAATGTTCCCAAGCTAAGCAATGCTATTTCAGTGCAGGATCGCTATGGACAGGAGGGGCTATAACATTAACAATGATGCCTGTCGAAGGGAAGTAAACAAGAAGCAAAGATAATAAGAGTTTTATTGCCGAGAGAGGCAAAAAAACGGGGATGGAAATAGCCTTGTTATGAAAGGGAGTTTATTCCTCTGCTGAAGTCAGCAACATCGTTTGTGTGCTCACCTGTTTACTGCTTTTAATAGAAGCCAGAAGAGTAATTGCTGATTTGCAAAGAACTAATTTGCTAATAGTTATTTCTGGATAATGAGGAATAGTTTGAAGAACTCAGGTCATTTAAGGACAAGTTTCTAATCTTCCAAACTCAGAAGCAAGTGGATGATTTCTAGGGGTGTAAGTATTCAGGGCTGATCTAAAATGAGGGCATGGTTAGCACTTTCAGCTAGTGATGGGAGCTTGCTGCGGTTCTGCTTTTTCCACCTTGATGTTTGTTTTTGGCTCATTCTCACTCCCAAATATGAGCATCTTTGTTTTCTCTCTCTCTCTCTCTCTCTCTCTCTGAGCCGATCTACATGCTATGTTTTTAACGTTTTATAAGGGTTACGAAAACTCTTTGGGCCACATGATGCACTCCCTGGAACGTTGTATATCTGAGGTTTTTTTAAAACTCACTTCAGCTATATACAATGGTTTTACTTTTAATAAATCATTTTAAGTAAAATAATGTGTCCTTCCTTACCGTTTGTGATTCATGGGGGCAGTGCTTCGTTTACTGGTGCCCAAATGCTTAGCAGTTGATTGGTGGGGAAGAAAGCGGGGCTAAGGAGGAAGTGGGCGAGTGAACTACAACACCCACAATTCTTAGCCCTATACTCGCTAGGGAATGACAGAGGAACAATGGAGGAAGTGGGTGACTGAACTACAATGCCCACAATGCCTTGCCCTAAACTCATTGTAAAAATGAAAGAGAAAGAGACAGGGCAGAAGACTGTGTGACTGCATACACCACTTTAAAGATTGAAGAATTTTTCTCCTGTAACGTGAGTACTCAGTAATGTGGCCTAAGACTTTTTAGAACGCACCTATTTGGAACGTTTTAAAATACTATTTAAAATGTTCCAAGGGACTGTTTAGATTGGCTCTCTCTCTCTCTCTCTCTCTCTCTCTCTTTAAAACCAAACCCCCCCACACACAAACAGGATAAGTGCATATTTTCAAAGAGAAAAATGTGTGTTTTCCCAAGTATGGACCCAAATGCACATTGACTAAAGTGTGAAAATGAGTCAATTTTTTAAAATGTGCACTTTAAAGTGGCCATTTTTTTAAAAAAGGATGCATTTGCAAATGCAATGGAAAGCTTGAAGTTCACACTCTTTTCAAAAATGTGATCACACTCATTTTCGGGGTTGTGAGAAGGGGCATTTTCAGCTGTTTTTCAAACCGCAGCAAAATGTTTGTTCATCCCTCCCTTTAGTACTCCTGTTCCAGTGATCTTTTACCATACACTACAAATGGAGATTCTGCTTTTTCCACCTTGAGGCTCGTTTGGCTCATTCTCACTCCCAAATGTGAGCATCTTGCTTTCTCTCCTTTTTTTAAAAAACAGGATAAGTATACATTTTCAAAGAGAAAGATGTGCATTTTCACCCGAACCTGCACCTTTCCCCTATTGATTAGAGTATAAAAATGCATCCATTTGTTTAAATGTGCATTTGAAAGTGCCCGTTTCCTCCCCCCAAAAAAGGACACATTTTGCAAATGCAATGGAATGCTTGAGGAAGGGCACACTATTTTTGAAAAAGCGATCGCAGTCATTCTCTGGATTGTAAACAGGGCATTTTCAGCTGGTTTTCAAACGGCAGCGAAATGTTTGTACACCCCCAGTTTTAACACTTCCATTTCAGTGATCCTTCACTGTACACTGGGAATGGAGGTGGAAGAGTTCACCCACGGTGCAGGGGAAGACCTTGTTCTGAATGGGAAGAGGGAGCTCATCGCCATTATTATGGCTCAAGGCCAACGTTTCCTATAAAGTCGTGCAGTAATGCAGTGACACAGCGGCAGGCAATTAAAACAACCAATACCTAATGGCAGCACAGGGGTTACAAGCTCAGCAACATTCCCTATTCATTAAACAAAAAACCTACGGTTGACAAAAACAATGTTAAGGCTCCACAGTTTCCAACCAAGCACCAAAAAGCAGGGAAATTGGGAGTTAAGGCTCACAAGCCTTAAGGCCACATCCTCCCTAAGGCGGCAGAAAGTGCAAGTGAAATTCTCATTCTCCCAAAGCAGATAAACCATGAGGACAGGATGGAGAATATGATATGCAGAGGTGACTGTGGGGTTGTGGAAAACTGATCACGAACAACTTAGGGCCACCTACTTCTCTTTTTTTGTTTAGAGCAGCCCTTCCCCAACTTGGTGCCCTCCAAAGGTGTTGGACTACAACTCCCATCATTGCAAGTCAGTATGTCCCATGGTCAAGAATGCTGGGACTTGTCATCTCAAATACCTGGAGGGCAACAAGATGGGGAATGCTGTTCCATATCCTTACCAAATACAGGGTCTCAAACACATCTCTCAAACACATCTCGCATATAGCAGCACGCTTGATAACAAAAGGGGAACTATTCATTACAGATCTAGAACCAGAGCATGTGCCAGGCACTTCCAACTTTTGATCAATATCCTGCCCTTCAAAGAACCAATGTTTTTTTTCTTAAAAATGTATTGAAACAAAATATACTTTTCATTCCCCACAATCCCTCCACAATACATCATCTCATCAAAGTGACAGAGGAGCAGAAGAGGTTTAGTTTGGCTGTCTTGAACACCTTTCAGATGAGATTAGTTTGCAATCCTATACCTCTTGGGAGTAAGCCCTAGTGAATTCAGTGGCACTGGCTTCTGAGAAGACAAGTATAGGAGTTAACCTTCTCCAGCTTGGTGCTCTCCAGATGTGTTGCACTTAAACCCTCATGTGTTATGGGGAAGACAAAATCATTTCATACTTAATTTTAAAATAATACTGATACATGAAAGTATTAGGTGGTAGCTCTGCCTTTGATCTCACACTGCTGAACAAGTAAGAGAAATCCTTTATCTGATATTCAAGAAACAGACATCCTATGCCATGTGTTGAAAACTAATGTTGACGTCTGAAGGGCTATCCGGATTACCGTATGTATTCAAGATCCATTCATTGTTGTTTCATTTGGTTTATACAGTTTATTATTTAAAATGATGCAGCTCTTTTGTAGTTCCTGGATTGATTACAATGCTGGAAAACATCACACTTTAGTACAGATGTGGGCAGAAAATAGATCTATCCTGATGTTTTGGACATCAACTCGCGGCATTCCTGACAACTGCCCATGCTGATAGGGGCTTTTACAAGTTGAATTCTAAAACATCTGGAGATCTACATTCTGCCTTCCCTTCTTCTTGAACAACATTTGCCAACCTGGTGCCTGTCAGATGTGTTGGGTTGCAACTCTCAACATAAGGAGATGCTCTAAGAAATGAGAAGTAGCTGGTCCTAAGTTGTTCATCATCATTTCCCACAACCCCACAGTCACCTCTGCATATCAAATTGCATATCTAGATTTTTGAGATGACAAGTCCCAGCATTCCTGACCATTGGACATACTAACTTCCAATGATGGGAGTTGCAGTCCAACACCTTTGGAGGGCACCAGGTTGGGGAAGGGCTGCTCTAAACAAAAAAAGAGAAGTAGGTGGCCCTAAGTTGTTCGTGATCAGTTTTCCACAACCCCACAGTCACCTCTGCATATCATATTCTCCATCCTGTCCTCATGGTTTATCTGCTTTGGGAGAATGAGAATTTCACTTGCACTTTCTGCCTCCTTAGGGAGGATGTGGCGTTAAGGCTTGGGAGCCTTAACTCCCAATTTCCCTGCTTTTTGGTGCTTCGTTGGAAACTGTGGAGCCTTAACATTGTTTTTGTAAACCGTAGGGGTTTTGTTTAATGAATTTCATGGCTTTGTGTAACGGATGACTGGATATTATACAGTTGACAAGCAGCCAGCATCAGCTAGGATGTTACACCATTTTGACATCCAATATAAAATCAAAGCTAGTGATATGTGTTGCACCCACTTTTCAAAATAATAAATGAACCCCAGAAGTTATGCTCTCTCACTTGAAATCTGAGGGGTCTCATTTGAATTTTTCAATAGCCAATGTCCAGAAATAAAAGCTTTCTATGACTGACTCATGAAAAGAAGCATTTCATGTTTTGTGTCTGTATTTGGAGAGAACCTAAAAAAAAATCTACTGGACTAAAAACTCCCCGATTTATTCTGGAAGCAGACAAGATGATACAGGAAAATATCCTAAATTAGAATGAGGGTGGAAGTGAGCAGTGACGTAGCCACGTTTGGTGATGATACCAAATTATTTAGTCTTGCTAAAACAATGGAGGATTGTGAGGAGCTCCATAAAGATCTCTGCATACCGAGAGAATGGCCATGAAAAGGGCAAATGCTGTTCAATGTAAGCAAGTGTAAAGTGATGCACATTGGGGGATCACAATTTCACATATACACTAACAGGATCTGAGCTAACTAGTGGTGACTGACCAAGAAAGAGTTTGGAGCAGGGGAGGTGGACAGCTTGATAAAAATGTTGATCCGGCCATTGTGAAAAAGGCTTTCTTTCTTAAAAAAGAAAAGCAGTTCCACCTACACTACAATGGGAGGAAGTAGACCGTGCCATTGGATTAATGAAAAAGGCTCCCTGAAGGTAAGGACAGCTGTGCAAAAATGGTCGCAAGCCCTGAGTTCAATTTTCAGTTTCGGTTTTCAGGGATTCTTTAATCTTTTTACTTTAAACTGCTCTCCTTCCCTCAGTCTTTCACCAATGTTCTTGAAATTTTCAGGTAATGTAAAACAAACATTTATTTCTGGCACCTGTAAATTTCAGAGAGATTGGTGAAACATTTTCGATTTTATGGCTGTTAGAATGACCCCTCCCCAATTATCACTTTAACATGGTGGAACGTGTTTTTTACTGACCGCCCTTAACAAGGGAGGCACTGCCGTGCCTCCCTTAATTAAGACACATCCAATTCCTTCACTCCCATTCTCACACTGAGGTCAGAATTGCTTTACCTGCCCTCAGTGATGTCATCATATACATATCATCATTCTCTTCCTTTGTCACTCTGAACATGCAGGCACAGTGGCTTCACCAACAAGCCAGCTCACTTTTATTTTTCTCCCCACTCCCCACTCCCACCACACACTGCCAGAGCAGCTTTTGTAACATCTTGCCAGTGGAGACCTTGAAAGCTTGACAAATTGTCGTGATCTTTTGGTTGCCCTAAGAAAGGTATGCTTTATGTTGCTTATTGATTACTGAATAAACCTCCTTGGGAGGATAATCTATCCTGAAAGGTGGTTTTAAAACGCACACACCATGAATTGCATAAATATATAAACCAACAGGGAGAAAAAACCCAGTGACCTGGAACATTAATCCAATGGCATTGGAAGAAAAAACTAAACAGGGCATCTCTAACACTTTCTAAATTCATGTACTGGGACGCATCAGTGGAACAAAGCAGCAGATTTTCCTAAATCAGGTTGGGATGATGGGGGGAAACTGGAGGAATAATAACTGCCAAGTGGATCAGTGAGGATCTTCTGCTGGGAACATTCAATCCAACTGCATCTTGGCTAGAGGAGCAAGGCAGGCTCCACTTTCCTCTATGCCGTTTCCTTTAAATACAGTGCTGTGCCCACTATGGTATACTAAGTCAAATCATGTCCATTGTAGAATTAAACATGTTTACATCTTGAAAGCATTGTTATGGTCAGTATATTAAGATACCTGCCAGGCCTAGACAGGATCTACACTACTGCTTTAAAACAGTTTATAACAGTTTTGACAACTGTTGGGGCCCATGTCACACTCCATATACAGTTTTCAAAACATTTTCAAAGTGTTTTATCCTGCTTGGTGTAGATTTGGCCCAAGTGTCAGCATCTGGCATTCTGGGTTGCTGATGCCCAGTGTACAGGCAGAGGCTCAGTTCGGACGACAAATTAGGCAACGGAGGAGGGGGGGAACAATCGTCAGTTGTGTTGCTTATTGTGTAGTCTGGAGGGCAACATACAATGCACACACAACTGACAGTATGTTAATCAGGCACTTTAAACAACGGAGCAAAACAACGGGCTTGCACGTTGTTTAGCCCGAAGCCCCATTGTTTAAAGTGTCGTCCGAATTCAGCCCCCCCTCTCTCCGTGGACTATTCCGTTTCGGAATGGAGTTCTGCTGCCTAGAGCAGCCAAAAAAACCCAGCCGCTCTATGCAGCTGGCAGAACTCATGGTGCATGCTGGGATACGGTTGGAGGACACACGGAGGAGAGGCTGCAACCAAAATGGCCGCCGCAAGTTCGTAGCAGCTGGGGTGTTTTCTGGTTCCGAGCAGCGCCGGCTGCAGAGTGCCATCTGTGGAGCTCCTCCTGCCTAATGCACAGTCAGTACGTTATTTACCTCTCCTTTGCTTAATATGTCGTCCCAACTGAGCCAGAGTCTACCTGCCCTTACCCCTCATGCTACCCTGCTGGGTCTGTGACCAGCAGTTTTAATTTTCCACAATGCCCTGGAATGAAGCTGGATCAGGAAGTCTGGGGCATTGTGGGAAATTGCAATGGTGACCCCTTGCCATTCTCAGTATACTGCTGCTGCCAGCAGAATCAAAGGGAGCCCACTATTGTGAGAAGTGTCCCAGCAGAGGGAGACTGACACCTACTTCAGAATCCAGTGGAGGGCAGACAATATGTTACAAAGTGAATGAAAACAGTCTACAACAGACAGAGCAGAACATCCACCAACACATACTTCTGGGGTAAAATAAGGGTGCTATTAGGGATGAAGGAGAACATTGTTCAGTTCACATTTCAATGCAAACATACTTAATTTCTCAATTTTTAACCACTATGTGAACTGAAACTCAATTTTCCTTTGAATTTCACCCCGTTTTGAATTCTGCAATGGAGTTCTCTGAGGAAAATTAATGCATACAAAAATGTGCATATTAGAGAAAACAATGTTCAAAATATCTGGTATGTTAAGAAACAGGTTGCCCAAAATGTCTATATAGGAAAACATGCATGTATTAGGAGAAAAGTGCATCAAAATGCTTATGAATTTTCATGCAAACTTTTTTTAAAAAAAGTTCGGGAGGAACTGAAGATTGGAAAAATGAGAACTGGAGATTTTGTCCATCCCTCGTGCTACATATACATTTCTGTGATTTTACATATGTACCCATTCCACACATGTATATCCAAGGTGCCTTTAAATCTATCTTCCCTGGTTTTGAAGATCTGACTCAAAGGGATGATAAGGTGGCCGCTTGCTCGCCTCCTCTCCTTTCTTCCAGCTGTACTGATTGGATTTCCAAGCGGGCTGTTCAGGCTGACTTTTAGTGCAAGGGGTAGGCACCCTTACAAGTGAAAAGCAAACAAATCCCGGGCTTTGTAAAAGACTTCATAAGGTCTGCTCACTGTATTAGAATACACAATGTTTTCGGGATGTCAGATTAGTTGCCGTCAGCTTCAGCCAAGCACATTTCTGCCGCGGGCTTCTGGCACCCTGCCACAACTGACTTGCTTTTCATTCATCAAGTTCTACAGCGTGGCAGTCTCGCTAGGCAACTGCTCCTCGTTGCTGCCGAAATCTCTTTATCACAGACTTAGGTGCCTTTCTAAGGGTTTATCATGCCGAGAAGGGTTTGCAATGCAAGGCGGAAGTTGGGGGGGGGGGGGGAGAAACAATTCTATTTATTGGCATGGGGAAGTAGCCTGCTAGAAAATGATGTATTTCCTTATATGTAGCTGGAGTTTATCACCAGTTAATTTTAACTTCACCTTGCACTTATGCTGTGATTTAGGATGACAGGCACAGGTTTAATGCGTCACTTTGCTTTTGCTCCATTTCATTCCACAAATACTTTGAGGAATTTATTCTGAAGTTGCAAAGTAGCGTGCCCCATGATTTAACAAGCAAAGCTTTGTTATTGTTGCAATCCGATCTCTTCCCCCACCCCATCCCCCACATTTTAATCCATACAGTTTGGAAACATCATTAGGAGCAGGAATGCAAATTTCAGGGATGAATTGTTTATATTTAAAGATTTTTGTTTTTAAGGATAGTAGGTAATTCACAATGCAACCCTCCATACATGTCTGTTTAGAAATAAGGCCAATATGGTGTTTACCCCTTGGCAGCAGGTATAGAATTGCAGTTTTCATAACCGCATTATTGTTATGCACACCCAATCCCACAACATATATATGCCTGTGTGGATGGCTGCATGCAGGGATAGAAAGATTAATTTTAAAAATACTTTGGTTTTTAATTTCAGAACAGAAATATGGGTTTCTGAAATTCTTATTCGCATTGGAATATGTCCCTCTTCGTAGGAGATGCCTCCATGAGTCATACTTTGAGCTCTTTTTAGTAGCTTAGCACACTTCAAAACAGTCTTAAGAGAGAGATTCCCATTCCCCATGGGCAAGCAGAACTTCAATCCATTCTGCTCTGCTAGAACTCTATTGCAGAATCCAGAATTTATGCAGCAACCAATTTATTATTATTATTATTATTATTATTATTATTATTATATTTATTTATATCCCGCCTTTTTCCCAATAATGGGACTCAAGGTAGCTTACAAATTAAAACATGTACAGTTAAAACAAATAGCAATATACAAAAATTAAAAATGTAATTAAACAAAGTACAATTGTAAACTATTTAAAACATTTTAAAACATTTTAAATACACATAATTAAAAATCCGAACTATAAGCAGTACATCCACGAAGGTCTGAATTTCTCCCCAAAGGCCTGCTGAACCAGAAAAGTTTTTTAGCCTGCCTCGGAAAGCACACCAAGGAGGGAGCCAGTCTAGCTTCCCTGGGAAGGGAGTTCCAGAGCCCCGGGGCAGCCACCATCTGAACATGCCCAGATGGTCTTCTCTACATATGTCCCAAAGCCTCTACTGTGGTGAGGTATCAGTGCCATCCCTGTCCCCTCACTGCACTGAAGGCCTTTGGACTTGTGGGGTGGGTGTAGCAGGGCCCATGGATCTCTCTTATGCTCAACACTCATACTATTTCCAGAACCACCTATCTAGCATACAAATACTATGAACTATGTGGCACTAGGCATCGGTACGTCTGCAGACTCCTCCTAATCACCAGAGGCCTTGCATTTCTTTCAAACACTTTAAGGCACAAGGGGAGGTTTCAAATTAGCTCCACAGACCCAGGATCCACTGCCTTACTTCTTGCACCAACAGAACTCTGTTCAACCGCAAGCCTTGCAAACTGAGTTCTGGGCTGTAAAGGTGCTCCCTAGACTGTAGTACCAGGCCAACCAGCTAGACTGTAGCACCAAGCACAATTAAGGCACAATCCTATCCATGTTTAGGCAGAAAAAAGTCCTATGGCTCCCAGCATTCCCCAGCCAGCCATACTAGCCTGGGGAATGCTGGGAGTTGTAGGACTTTTTCTGTCTGAACACACATAGGATTGTGCCCTTAGCTAATCCCAAGGATCAATCTCCACCAAGCAGGTCCTAAAAGCCCCAGCCTTGGTGCAATGTGTTTTACTAAAGAATGCTACTTGGCTTAAAAAAAAAAAAAAAAAAAAAAGCCTAGGACCTTTCTCTTGCACTGGTGCCTTCTTGAATGTGCCTCCTACCTGTCCATGTTCCAAGGCCTCCTACCTGTGCTTGAATGTGGCCTTCTGCCTGGACTATGTTTCCTGCATCTGGCCTTCTTGCCCATTGCTTGCTGCCTTCTTGGAACTTGACCTCTTGCTGATCTTGACTACTGACTCCTGGCCCTTCTGACCTTCGGTTGAACCTTTCCTGCCCTGGATTGTGTCACCTGTCTCTGGTCCCAAGCTCTCTGATGGACCTTGGAACCCGACTACTTGGGTGTGGTGATGGACACATATGAGTAAATGCATCACAAACAAAAGAGGAAGCAGGTTTGCATAAACTGCTGATGGGCAACTTCAAGGTCCCTGCCCCACTACTTAAGGAACTTTATCTGTAAACTGGACTTGGACTGGTCAGTCCTGAGAAACCTTCAGATAGAGGACTGTCCACTGTAACATCAGATGTATGGCTACCCTCTTGGACTGTGTCAAAGACCAGCACAGACCAGTTAAAAATCCCTTCTTGGATGCTATTCAACAGTATCAAGACCAGTACAGCATCAAGATATACCACCTGCCTCAATGGCAGGTGGTAGATCTTCATGGGCCTAAAGGTTCGTAGGGAGGGAGATGCTTTCTGAAGCATTCTTTCTTTAGAGCTGAAACATGATCTCTGACTAGTCAGCATTAAACTACCCCTAATCAAGATGAGAGCCTTTAACTTAGCCACACTGTTATTATTTAAATATTGCCCTTTATTGAAAAAGATCCCCAAGGCAGTTCACATTTTTAAAAAATCAATTAAAAAACATGTAATACAGACAACATAAATGTAAAAAGAACAAAACATTAATTTACATTGCAATTGTATACATGTTTATTCAAAGGTGAACCATATTGAGGTGAGTGGGACTTACTCCCAGGTAAAGACATATAGAAATATACCCTCAAACATCGGACTGAAGAACTGAAAAAACAAGCTAATTCTTCAGTAAAGTTATGTAAATTCAGATGTCAATACTCTTATGAGATAATGTAACCTTTATTATTCTCAATAAGTACAATATTACTAAGGTAAATGCATGCAAAATTATGTCTAACAGACAGACATGAAATATATGAAAACTAGAACCCACTCCTTTTAAAATAACACAGTGGAGTTTTATACAGGTATATTGGTACATATTGAACCAAACGGTTATGGGAGACAATGTAGAAATAGTGTTCTTCACTTCTAGGCTTGATTTAAAGAATTATTTGGATTAGAATACTTTCCTGACAGGTTGCCATGGTAACTGGCTGGTAGTTATTAGCAACTTCTCTTATTTGACTATCTTGTGATACAGAAAGCAAGATGTGCGATACAAAATTAATTCCTATGTTAAGCCAAGTAGTTTCTGCACTGGTGCAAAACTAAACAGCGGGATGTCCCATGATCTGTATTTAATGGGCTTGCTAATGATCTAGCAAAGAGTAAACAGCGAGGTACTGGCAAAATTTGAGGATGGAGGGGAAAAAGCAAGACAGTTAAGCACATGATCATATGTGAAAAATTATAGAAGGATTGTACAAAATGAAGTTTCTAGGAAATTAAACAGCAGACAATATTCAAGCTTGATAAGTGCCGCACTTTGGGAAACCAAATTGATATTCGCAAAGAATGCAGTAGCATGTATGAGATTAGAGAGAGAGAGAGAGAGAGACTAGGATGAATTTCCATGTGTTTCGGTTTTCCTAGGCAGGATCTACACTATTGCTTTAAAACAGTTTATAACATTATTGACAACTGTTGGGGCCCAGGACAGACTCCATATACAGTTTTCAAACCATTTTCAAAGTGTTATATGCTGCTTGGTGTAGATCTGGCCCTATTAACATTTACCTTTCTGATGAGGGGGAACTTTTTCTTGGAAGTATAAAGGAACCTATGTGAAACTGAGGAGGGCATAAGGCTGTTTCGTGGGGATGTGGTGGGGCAGGGGATGCCAATGAGTGGAGCCTAGAGATGGATGAAACTGTCGATTTTGGTTTCTCATGGTTGTTCATTTTTACAACATCCTTTCATCCTGAATTTTGATTTTTTTAAAAAAAAAAAAAACTTTGCATGTAAATGAGTACACATTTTTTGTGTGCATTTCTCCTATTGCCTGTATTTTTGTACACGGTTTTGCCCAATATGCATGTAGTTTACCAGCACTTTTCCTAACAGGGACCATGGTACTGGTTGTACTGGATGAGAGCAGGAAATGGTACCTGGCCAGTCAGAAGAGGTGTCTGGAGGTGCCTCAGAATGGAGCATGATGGGTATGGCAAAACCTCTCAAGCCCAGTAGAAAATAACCTTCCCCTCAATTTTTGTGAATCGCCCGAAGATCAATAGGGAAATATAGAAATATAATAAATAAAATGAATGAATCATTGCCTGAACAATAGGCTTGTTTAATTACTGGCATAGCTGCTTTGTGGTTCAGGCTCCTCTGGTGTTGGTAAGTCATCATCGTAAAGAATGAGAGAAAATACAAACTACGTTTTTTGTTTCAAACAGCAAATATTAGCTTTGTTGATTAAACTGTAAGGGATCATATGATCCTTCTGGCTGGCACTTTCACACTGAGGTTTTGCCAAACACAAATATCTGTAAATATAGATGATAAATCAGTTAAGCACAATTGATTATTTGGTTAAAAAGCTGGCAGTTGTAAGAGTTCTTTCTGTCTAAACATGCATAAGATTGTACCACAAAATGCTTTAAGTCAGCCTTCCCCAACCCGATGCTTTCCAGATGTTTAGGACTGAAGCTCCTATCATTCCTGACCATTGGCCAGGATGGCCGGGGCTGATAGGAGTTGTAGTCCAAAAGCATCTGGAGGGGTCAAAGTGTTCAATGTGTCCAGGCTTGAAGCAAGAGGTAACTGCAGCAGTAGCCTTGAAGCTTATGCTGAACACAGCACCGCAGTGCCCCCTGGGGAAGAGCTGCAGATCAGATGCTGCCTGTTATCTTGAAGTCATTGACACTGTGGAGGCTACAAAACAGCCACTTGCCTCAGCACTGCTGTATTTTTATAAACCGGGACCTTGAAAGTAACTAATACATGATGGACGGCCATCTGCTTATTCTGTAGCTCAGGCTCTATCTCGCTGCTGACTGCCATGACCTTGGCATTCATTGTGCGTCCCCCCTTCTTCTGCTGTGTGAGACATACTGCAAGAAATAAATGAAGCAGGAAAGAAGTGTGATTTATATGCCACGGGGCATGAAATTCTCTTTGTGCTCTGCCAAATATATGGCTTTCGGGGCCAATAAACTTGTGACATTTCCACCACCACCACCCACCCAGAAAACCTGTGAGTGATTGCTATGTCTGGACACCAGTGAAAATGTAATGTGTGAAGCACTTCTAGGGGTGGAGAAAATATTGGCAAGGTCCAGCAGAGACTGGTGTCTCCGATTTCAATGGGGCTATGGACCCAATTCTGGGTTTCAGTCAGAACCAGCCAGAACTCTAAAGGCGCTATCCAAGATGCTGAACCCCAACAGCAAAATAGGTTCAGCACCTTGGATAGATCCTTTCAATTTCTGGGTGGTTATGATTGAAACCCAGAATGGATTCACAGCCTTACCAAAAGTGGAGCCATCAACCTCCACTGGCAGGATCCATGCAAGGGAAGAGACCATGGCTCAATTCGGACGACACAATAAACAACTGGTGTGGGGAAAACAATCGTCAGTTGTTTTGACTATTGTATCATCCGAATGCTGCCATAGTTAACTCAGAACTGATCCTCATCCACACCACAGTTGATTATTTATTACCATGTTGTGTGGGGAGTGCCCCCTAGGGTTAGGGTTAGTCAACCCACCATTGACTATCGTGTCGTCGGAATTGAGCCCATGAGTCAGTGGTTGAACACATGCTTTTTTGCATGCAGGAGGCCTCGGGTTTAATCCCTCAGGTCACCAATTTTAAATGCATAAATAAATCTGGTAGTAGATTATCAGAACAGAAGGATGTCTGCTGGAGACCCTGGAGAACTACAGCCTGTCAAAGTTGATTATATTGGGCCTCAATGAGCTAATAAGCTGGCTTCGCATATAGCACCATATACCAAGCATATGAGGTCCACCTTCCTAAGCCTCTCCCTAGATCCACCTTCCCCAATCTGATGCTCTCCATATATTTGGACTCCACCTCCTGTCAGTCCAAACCGCCATGGCCAATGTTCAGGAATGCTGGGAGTTGTAGTCCAAAACAGCTGGAGGGTATCAGGTAGGAGAAGTTTGCTCTAGATCCTTAGGTCAGAAGGAAAGAGGTGCTGTTCAGTCTTCTCCTTTTTCCTGCCACCAATAGCCAAACTGGTTTCTGACGGACCATGGAGGTTTCCTCCTCAGCTTGTTCTTAGCGATGGATAAGAATTTTGGTTTTGCTCACTGTTCGAAACCTTGAACACAGTTGTGATCACATGCCCCCTTCAATTTGTGCAACTTTCCCAGTTGAATCTGTCCAATTTTCCCTGTAAACTGAATCAGCCCTACTTTAGCCCATGGAGGGAAGTTGTGCCAATTAGCAAATGTGCATGGATTTGGGGGGAAATTGGACAAATGTCACTTTCAATCTCTGCTTGATTTGTACAATTTTCCATTCCTGCAGAGTGAACAGCGATCGCAAACATGAACAGGAATCAGGCATGAGACAAGCGGTGAGACAATGTTCAGAGAATCCTAGAGATCTCAGACATCAATCCTTTGCCCATCCCTGTCTTCCTAGGTCTTAAATCAGAAGTGCAGAACTTTTTTTCAGGCTGAGGGATTAATTCTGTTTTGCAGAAGCTCTTGGGTCTTGCAGATTTGTTTGTTTGTTTTGATAAATTCAAGAGGTGGGTGGGGCCGAGGGAAAAGGGGCTGGAACAAACCTTCCAAAAATATCAGTATATTTTAGCTTAAAACTCTTATTGCCAGTAACTAAGGCTTAGGAGAAGCATTTCAACCTTTTAGAATGGGGAAAAACTGCCAAATGGCTGGGGGGAAAGGGGTGGGGCAAGCGGAAGAGGCCAAGGCCCTCTGAGGAAACCACAGAGGGCCAGATTTGGACCCCAGGAAAGCCAAATTTGACCCCTGGGCCTGAGGTTCTTCACCCCTTTCTGTGTAAACCATGCATGCTTGCCAACTACTATTTCCCATTCTCTCTTCTTGCACCAAAATCTAGGGATGTTGTGAGAATCCACTGGGGTGGTGAAGTCCAAAGGACTCCCCCACTCTGTCATCCCAGACCTCACTTGCCGAGCTGCAAGGGGCTTGCAGTCCTGCTCATTGAGCACCCCATAGCTCATCAAGAGCCCAATGAAGCCATCTATCCCTTAGCAAGCCTCCATTTTGTGTAGCATGGCTCCATGGACATTTCCTGAAAGAGAATTTTGCATAGTGGCTGTAACAGGGCCATTTATGCAACATTTCCTTCCCCAAAATGCATGAGCTGCCATTGTTGTGCAAAATGGTGGCTTGGTAAGAAGACGGATGATCCCACAGGTTTGCCAGGTGCTTAACAAGAAGCTCATACAGCACGGTGAGCCGGGGTGGGTGGTAGCTTGGAGATTGGCCGATGAAGTCAGGAGTGGTGAGTCCATCCATCCCTACCAAAATCTCACCTAAAATTGCCGTGAAACTAACATCATTTCCCAGAAGACCTGAAGAATGGCCTTGTCTTCTTCTGACTTACAGTGGTGTTCCCCCAGCTTCCAGCAAACTCTTTTGAAACGTGCCTGACCGCCGACTGACTGCCTTCATTTGTTTTTTTTATAAGAATTTACCAAGATTCACCAGGGTCTTCATATGTGGGATGGAAAGAGTTTTTTAAAAACATGTATGTTGAAGAAAGTGAAACTGACTGATTCACCCGCCCCGAATAAGATGGAGAGATGCCTATAGCAGTTTAGTGAGTTTGTGGCCAAGGTCCTATTAACTCATTTCAAATTTTCAATGTTATTAATATATATATATATATATATATATATATATATATATATAGTTCAATCCTATATAAGTGAACTTGGACTTAAGTTCTGTACTGTTCAGGCTCCATCCCAAGTGAGTATACATAGGATTGCAGCTTTAAACCCACTAAAGTCATGTTGTTCTGACAACCTTGTTCCACAAACTCCTCTGAAGTATAGAGCTTGTGCCTTAGTGGGTTGATGCCTTACCTGAGCTTTCCCTTTATGTTTATTGTGTAGGGGTTTTTTTCCATATGTTTGGTCAGCAGGGAGAAATTGGATGTTCTAGCAGAAAGAATGCCAAGCCTGAAAGAAAAATTGTGAAAAACTGAAAAGAAAAACTATCAGTCACATAGGAAATGTGTAATGTAGGGTAAATAATTTATAGCAAGACAAGGAAAATCTAAACATAAAAATTTAAACTGTATCTTAGAAGCTCCAGCTCAGTGGTGGAATTTGTGTTTTGAATTTATGAGGGAGGCCAAACTAAATCCCTTGCATCTCCTGTTAAGGAATCTCTCTGGCTAGGAAAATGCCTGTCATACAGATAGATCCTAGACTAATTGACAGCAATGGTCTAGTTCAGAGTAAGGCAGGCTGTCAATTTTTTATAAAGGAATTTAGGTTGCAATTGAGCTTCACCTCTTTGGAGGGGCAGCTTAGTATATGGGCACTCATAACTATCTAGGAACAGGAGATAAAGGGTGGAAGAATATGAAAGGAAGGAAAAAGAGGTGGGTCTTCCGCTGTTGTTTAAATGTGGCTGGGGATTGCTTGCAGAATTCACTGTTTTGCAAATTCTGATATGAATTGAACATGAACTACCCCTCCTGGGCTAATGTGTGGACTGAAACAGAGAGCCTATCTACACTACTGTTATAAACCGTTCTAAAGCAGTAGTGTAGATAGGCTCTATCCAACAGATTTATTTATTTATTTTATTACATTTCTAATCTGCCCAATCAGTCATGTTCTCTATGCAGATTACAAACAGATTTCACAGTTGCTAAATGCTCCAGCACAATTTTGGACTCACTCCCTCCCCCATGTGTGTGTGTGTGTGTGTGTGTGTGTGTGTGTGTGTGTTTAAAAACTGCATCTCTCAACCTGTATTTCAACACACAAGTCCATTCAGGTCTGTTCAAAGATAGTAGTTGAGTGTAGAAACAAGATAGGAAGATGGGTGAACACTTGTGATAATGACAAGTTTAAATATAAAATAGTGTAAATATGAAGTAAGATATAGGCCCAGGAATTTTCAATGGATGAAGGGCAAAAATGGCTCCAGGACTGGAATCATCTTCAGGGGCTCGCTGAAATGATGCAATTTGTGGCATGCCATTGAGGCAGCTGATTTTTTTTACTCACAATAAAAGTACTGCTGCTGCTTAAAGCAGTGACAGTGCAGGGTGTCAGCCTAGCCCTCCCCTTCCCATTTTTATCCCAAAATTTGTTGTAAGATTCCACCCACACCGACTTGGGGAGGGGATAAAAAGGGAGGAACCTGATTAGAATAAATGGGGACACTTTTAAAATGGGATGGGATTAAAAAATATTAGCAGAGTGTTTAGTTTGTTAGTTTGGCCCAGAAAGGGAGTTGAAAGAAGATGTCTTAAGTTAGGGTGACCAGATAAAATCCAGGTCAGGGCTCCTGTAACTTTAACAGTTGTAGAGAAAAGAGAATTTCAGCCAGTGTCATTTGTATGCAATTATTTCCTGGTGAAATTCCCTCTTCATCACAACAGTTAAAGGTGCATGCACTATACTAGAGTGACCATATACAACAGAAGGCAGGGCCCCTGCAACTTTAACAGTTGTGATGAAGAAGGAATTTCACCAGGAACTAATTGCATACAAATGACACTGGCTGAAATTCCCTTTTCTCTACAACTGTTAAAGTTACATGAGCCCTGACCTGGATTTTATCTGGTCACCCTATCTTAAGTAGAGGTGTGTGAATCAGCAAAGCATGAGCTCATTGAGGTTCTCCAAATTCTACATCAAAGCTTGTTCCACCTTCTGTCCATGTTAGACTGTGATTTTTTTTCTATTCTCATGAAAATGTGTGTCTTTTCATGCACATTTTTCTAAAGGTATGCATCAATAGGTGTTCTTAAATGTATTTATTTTCTCCCATCGATTAAAGTGTGTCCTTGCACATTTTCAAAAGTACACATTTTTACCCATGCATTCTTCAAACATATGCTTCTTTCGAGCAGAATTTTTTGTTTTGTTTTGCGAATTGCAAAACAAAACAAAATTAGAAATTTTGACTGCAGATTGCATGTGGGTCCACATTCAATTCTGGGAGGTGTGAACTGGGTAAATTCTAATCCAATCTGAACTGAAATGAATTTCTTATACATCCCTAATCTTAGACTTGAAGAGTTGAAGAGGACCAGCAGAGGAGAGAGGATGTTAAGGTGACAAGGAACAAGAAATGAGACAGGGTGATATTGAGAGGTGAAATAATGTACAACCTTAAAAAGAAAAGCATGATTTTGCCTGTTTTAAAAATACCCTTTTCGCCGCCACCACAGCTACCACCACCACTCTGCAACTCCATTTTACATTATTACTTGCTCTCTTTTTCTGAAGCTAGCATGCTTTCATCTTCCCCTGGACACCTTGCTCTCTCACAAATCACAGAAATGTCAGGCCCCGCTCTTATATTATCAAGAAATAACATGGCCACGGCTTTTCCCTAGCTATTTCTGAAGCGATGATTGTGTTATTTCCAAGTTTGGAAGGCAAATACTTTGAGAGAGGCCATACTGACACATTCTTTTTTCCATTTGAAGACAGGACAGCCTTATGACTCTAAAAGACTCGGGGCAGATTGGATTTACTACCATCTTCAGATCAGAGTTGACGTGAAAAATAAGAGTTTTGAAAGTATTTCAAAATCTGAGCAATAAAAGTGTAATTCTATTGATTTCATGGACTATGAAGTTACTCCCCACCGGTGTTTTGTTTTCATAGAAAAGATGCAACAACAGACATAATCATAGAATCATAGAATAGTAGACTTGGAAGGGGCCTATTAGGCCATCAAATCCAACCCCCTGCTCAATGTAGGAATCCACCTTAAAGCATGCCTGACAGATGGCTGGCCAGTTAGTTGCCTCTTGAAGGCCCCTAGGGTGGGAGAGCCCACTACCTCCCTAGGTAATTGGTTCCATTGTCATACTGCTCAAACAGTCAGGAAGTTTTTCCTGATGTCCAGCCAGAATCTGGCTTCCTGTAACTTAAGCTCATTATTCTGTGTCCTGCATTTTGGGACGATTGAGAAGAGATCCTAGCCTCCTCTGTGTGAAAACCTTTCGCGTATTTGAAGAGAGCTATCATGTCTCCCCTCAGTCTTCTCTTCTCAAGGCTAAACATGCCCAGTTCTTTCAGTTCAGACTAAATTAGTTGAACTTCTTACCTTTGAAATCAATGAGACAAGTTAGTCATGACTTGAATGTAGCTTAGAGGAAGGTCTATAGGTGTATTAGAAGTTATTTGGGGGTGGGAGTGTTAGCCAAACATGGGGATATTTCAGAAACATTGAAGGGACTACCTGTTTGGTCTTGATTGTGACTACATAAGTTCCAGCTTTCCAAATTTGTCATGGACAGTTCCTCTTTTCTTGGTGTGATCTGTATGGCAAAGATATTAGGGATTTCCGCCCTTCTAAATGTATGCAAAGGTGCTGTAGAGTTCTTCAGATTTCAGCACCACCTCTATTGATTCTCTAAAACTCAGAGGCAGAATTCAATGCTCTCATTCCATAAACTCAAGCAGCACTACCGGAGCTTCGTTGGATTTTTCCATTGCACAAGTGGTTTCCCATTATGTTTGCACAACTGGTTGCACAATGGCTTGCACAAGACGTGCACAAGCAAAAACACACAACTGCTTGCACAACCATACTTGCACAAACATATCTTTAGTTGTATTTTTCTTTTGCACATTGTTCAGAAACTAGTTTCTGCTAGCAAGGGATTGGTGAAATTGTGCAGTGTCCACCTCACTGTTGCTCACCTGCATGTGCCAGGCTGCACAAGCCTCTGCTGAGCACTCACAAGGCCTCAGCAGTTACTCACAGCAACAGCCTAAACCGTACATTTCCCCCTTCCATGCTAATAGTGGCCGCCATTGGTGCAAAAGTGGGAAATGCACAATTTGCAGAGCCTCTGGAAATTGCACACTCCCCCATTTTTCACCAATGGCTGCTGCCATTATCATGGAGGGGGAAGTGTGCAATTCTGGCAGTGGCTGCAGGCAGCTGCTGAGCACTTGCTGAGGACTCGTGAGCACTTGGCAGTTCTCTGCGCTCGCTGCTGGGGTGCGCATGAGGGCTGGATGCTGCCCTCACAAACACAGTCAGATACTCGGGACAACCCTACTGCTAGCGCGACATCATTTGCATTAATGGAATGGCACAGTTGGATACTGCTCCCGATCTCCAAATGGGTCAGGCATGGATGCATTTTACATGTGAGTACTGTAATGCGATCAAGGAGGAATTCCCCCCTTACTGGTAATTCCCTAGTTCAGAATGTAATGACCCGTGGCAACTCATACTGCTCTCCTACAATATAAGGCAAACATCACAGCCCTGAGAGTCTGTTTGTGGCTTGAATTTTCATGTGAGATGGAAAGGAATTCCCACTCACCCATTCTTCTACTTACCTAGCTGCTGCAGTAGCAGGGAGAAACATCTTAATCCCTCCCCTCTCCGTTTGCCTGGCACCTGTATGCTTTAGCAGCACGTGAGGTGTCAGGAGCCCTGGGGTATATAATTTCCCCAGGGAACTGAGTATCCATACTAATTACATTAGATACTCTGGGGAAAAGTCTTGAAAGTTGAATAATTTCTCCTTCTCCTTCTCCTTCTCCTTCTCCTCCTCCTCCTCCTCCTCCTCCTCCTCCTCCTCCTTCTTCTTCTTCTTCTTCTTGTCAAAATGACTTTTAATAGGCTGCCCATATGAAAAGGAGGACAGGGCTCCTGTAACTTTAACTGTTGTAGAGAAAAGGGAATTTCAGCCAGTGTCATTTGTATGCAATAAGTTCCTGGTGAAATTCCCTCTTCATCACAACAGTTAAAGTTGCAGGGGCCCTGCCTTCTTTTGTATATGGTCACTCTAATATAGTGCCTACAACTTTAACTGTTGTGATGAAGAGGGAATTTCACCAGGAACTAATTGCATACAAATGACACTGGCTGAAATACCCTTTTTTCTACAACTGTTAAAGTTACAGGAGCCCTGTCCTCCTTTTCATATGGGCAGCCTCCTTTTAAGAACAAACCAAAACCAAAAATGCCTCTCTCAGCTCTCAGGCACTTCGCAAAGCAATGGTACTGGAAAGCCCCAAGGGAGAAAGTCCTGGTAAAGTCCTCTAGGGGATTTTTCAGGAAGCTCAAGCAGCTGAAATTCTCAACACTTCGGGGAAAGAGGAAGAAAAAATGGCTGCCTCCTTCGTAGGGAAATGAAGCAGGTGAGAAAGGGCAGGTAGGCTTTTGGCACAGCGCTAGTCTAACTTTCACTGTACGTAGGTTGTGTATGTGGAGTTTTTAGTTGTTTAATTGCAATGTTTCATCACGGCATATTATTCCCACCAGAGCTTTGCTTCCGCAAGTGCAGTACAACATAAAATGAGCGTCACTTTCTGTTTGTATACTTTTCATACTGATGATATTGTATCTCATTTTATGCACAAGAGGAATGAGACTGACCTAACAGCAGCTGTATCTATTTTGTGAAAAATTCATAAGGCCTTATTGACAAACATGTGTTTGATCTGAGTTTTCAAAACTATCCAAGCCTGGCTGCAGAATTCCAAATGAATCAGTTGATTTTTTAAAATTTATTTTTAATATCTTACCATGTGAAGTGGTTGTGATGTAATGTGTAAAAAAAAAGACCTTTATTTTTCTTTTTTTAAAAAACCTTATAATGTAGCAAGATCGGTGAAAGAAGCGAGATGTTCACCCATTGTACGAAATGGAGAAGAGCCATGTAATCCACCTTTCCATTTCCAATGAACTAGATAGCATAGATAATCCATTTAGCTACCATGGCTAGAGATGCTGGAGAGGTTTGTTTGGTCTGCATTTTTAAGTGAACAGAGCTAATTCTTATTTTCTGGACTAATACTCAGGTTGGAATGCAGCTACCCTTTAGAATTTTGCAATGCAGTACTCAGCTCAAAACGTGAATACAAAATGTGATTCTTTTACAAGAAAATGTGTATAATTTAAATGCAATGTTCATAATTTGCAGCAACAGCAATAACAACATAGGTATGGAATAGATTTATGGACAGACATACCTGAACAGACCTATGGGCAGAGATGGGAAGAATTACCCCAACATAAATCATGACTTGCACTTCAGATTATGAATTCCTAGGTCCAATCTCAGATGGAAGTTCTTCATTATTCTGAGAACTTGGTGTGTTGTACAAATTGTTGCACATATGCATCAATGAAGTGCATCTTGGGAACTCTAGCATGGCTATGTTATGTTTCCTTCTCTGGATGTTTTCATGTGCTATACTGTTTACCCTACAATCTGCATGGCGAGCTGGAGCTGGAGGGAGTGATTGGCATAAGTAGTGCAAATAGGAACTACTAATGAGGTACCTCCATCTGCTGAAGCCCAGACCTTTCCCTCAACCACTAGTGCCCTGGGTTGCATCACCTCCCTCCTGACCAATTCCTCCTTGGATTCCTTTTCCAGTATTGCCCCCACAGAATCACCCATCAGCACCCGTGTCTAAAATGACCTTTTAAATACCATGTGGTGGATAGTGACCTATGTGACCACTTCTTCGAATATGATTACCTTGTTGCAGGTTGTCAAATGAAAAACTTTTATACCGATAAGTTCGGGAAACAGTAACTAAAGGGTTAAGGTGACATCATCCCATCTGGTATGTTTATTTTTCCTTCAGAAAGTAAAGGGTTAAACCAACCAACATCAGGATAGATGCAGATGTGGCAGAGTTTAGATGCACAGTCATGTGCACATAAACCAGATATCAACTCATAATCAACCTTGGTGTCAATAACAAATATGCTAAAGTTCCTTAAATAGCCACCCCAAGTCATTACTCAAATGGGCATTAGGAACATAATAGATTCTGCCAATGAATCACCTAATTTCACATTTTGGCAGCATCACTACTTATGATATGATAAATGTGAAACTGACACAGTTTCACATTTATCATCATGGTTAATCCCTAATCATTGATTGTTTTATCCTCCATGAATTTGTCTAATCCTTTTTTAAAACCACCTAAGCCAGCAGCCATTGTTGAAAATTGTGGTATCCAATTCCATGTTAATTCTTCATTTTATCAAAGTACTTTCTTTGGTCCTGCTAAATTTCTTACCAATCAATTTCATGGGGTGACTGTGAATTCTTTTGTAATGAGAGAGGGAAAATGAATGTATATAAATTATCTTCACATTTCCACACACACACCCCAGCTCTATGGTATCCTTTTTGAGATGAGGCAACCAGAATCGTGTACTGGGGGTGAGGGGGGAGAGGGGGGGAGAGAGAGAGAGAGATTTCAAATATGTCAGCACCATCCATGTAGTTAAGGGCCATATGATACTGACCATTATATTTTCAATTAGAGCTGTGCAGAAATGGCCTCTTGAAATTCTCCACCCTATTTGTGGGCAGAGATAGTGGTGGGACAATTTCACCAAAGTTCTCCAGGGGCAGGAGAAATTCTCCAACAGTTTATCACAAGTAGGGCTTACCATTGGCAGGGCTTGTAGCACAGCTTTCTTTTTTGGTAAGGGTTTGGAGTGGGGGGGGGTTGGTAGGGATGTGCGAACTCCTTCTCCCTGAAGGGTCCCCAACTTCAGGGAGGAGGAAACACTTGTGCCAAATGACTGGCTGCACTAGGGATAGGAGGAGAAGAAAAGCGCGCCGCTCCCCTCTCTTCCTCCATCCCTGCTACTGCCACCATCGCGGTAGCAGGGACAGGGAGGAGAGGGGAACGGAGCTCTCTTCTCCTCATCCTGTCCCCACTACTGCAGCCAACGCTAATGTAAATATGTAAGTTTGATGAAATTATCTCCCAAATTCCTCTGCCCACGAATAAGATGGAGAATTTTCAGGGAGCTTTTGCGCACAGCCCTAATTTAAATGCACATTTCCATGCACATTTTTTTTCTTTTTTTTGGGATGGCGTGTGATGATGTGTGAACATATGCACAAATGGCATGGACTGGAAATAGCCTGATTTGCCTATCCCTAGTCAGGGCACGGGGCAAAGTTATTTCAGCATTGCTGGGAGCAGGGAGATCTTGCTGACAGCTGCCCCATGGTGTTCGAGATGTGTGGCTCTTCCCTGTCATGTCTAGTACCGTGCAGTGCAAAAATATTTGGTTCATATCAGGTCACACATCGTTGTATTACTCTTTTGACGAGCTCATAAACAATGATTTAAGGGGGACTGAAAGTTACACTGTTGAACAGATTGATGAATGTTATGTTTTGTGGAGATTGCCCAATGTTTATACAGTAGCATTTATTGTGCTCTGAGGAAGTGGGACTCAAAGGGGAAAAAACTGTATTAGTAGACATCTGGCATTTTGTATTAGAACTCCCTAAATATTTTCATGCATTGTCTACATTGTCTGAGAAAAGTCTCAGGATGCTGTAGACAAAAATATTATTTAAAAGCCCAATACGTTTTGGCCTCTTGCTTTTTCTTAGGCCTTCTTCAGGGGACTGTAACAATACATATATGAACAAATGAATGAGACAGCACAGAACTAAAATCAGCAAACTGAAAAAGCACATTGCAAGCACAACCTTGCATACTTATAAACAATAAAACAATATTATATCTAAAGAGTCCATAGGGCATGTTGCAAATAAGGCCTGTGCATATATTTAATTTAAATAGTTAAAAACTTAGATACTCGCTTGTAACAATATCTGCAGAAATTATTTACAACAGATTGTCTAGTGTCTATACACTGGCGAAGGCTATTTTTTTTTTATTCTATTGGGCAAGTTTTTTCTTTGAGTTTCTTACAGGTGATTGGTTACCGCACCCTGTCCCTGATATGAAGAGTTGGAAGATAAGGTATAAAGCTATGAAGGAAAGGCTCCTTGGGGACCCAAAAGAGGAAGTCATCTCTGAACCCAGGAGGAAGGTGAAGCTCTAGGCTATTGGCAAAGAGGGCAAGAGAAGAGAGGGAATGGGAAACAAGCCACACGAGAAAAAGAAGGGAAAGGAAGATCAGGTTCTGTCACAGAAGAATCAAATGGTTATTTTTAAAATTTAAACTTTAAAATTTTTATTTTAGATATAACAGAAAATAGAACAATCCCCTAATAATTGGAGTTTAAACAGCTGTTACAGAAAACTTGGTTAATGCAATGTTAGTGGGGGGGGGAGCAAGACAAAAGAAAGAAAAAGGAAAGGAAAAAGGAATAAACTAATAAACTAATAAACTAATAAGTAAACTGCCCAGAGAGCTTCAGATATGGGGTGGTATAGAAATTTAATTAATAAATAATAATAATAATAATAATAATAATAATAATAATAAATAATTGTGGTTATAATATTCATTCCCTCTTGACAGAAAAGGTCTTGACAATGAATTCTTGGCCTCTACACCAAACTATAATTCCCATGATTCTTAAGATAGTTAAGCTGATTTAAATAGGATGTATTTGCAGTCTACACAGATGCCTAAGAATTCATGTCTTTATTAGAATGCTTTCCTCTTACATTTCTTGGTTTTCCTTTAGCACCTTAATATATTCCTGAGTTCTTGCCTTATTTTGCTGCACTGAACATATTCACATGTCTTTATGTAATAGCCCATATTTTCAAGAAATTGCTGTATTGTGTGCTCTGAAATAGCAGACTGTTTTCTTTTTCGACCTCTCCTGTTTCCAGGAGCTTTTTAAACAGTGTGCATCCATTAATGTCTCTTCAGCTTTCTGTGCGCCAGAGTTGCAGGAAAGGTTGTTGCCAGAGTGGATAAAGTGTTCTTCCCTTAGCTCTCTTTGTCATCTGTTAAAGAACCCAATACCTGGTTAATCAATCTCTGTCTTAACACAACTCCATTGCTGAATGTTTTAAAAACACATCCCCAACAACTTCAGTGGTCATGGGACAAGGTTAATCTTGCAGTAGTACCTTATTGTAGAAGTGTTCAATCCAAACCGGTATATATACACACACACACACTCATCACTTATAATTTTATAATTCTTGTTTTGTGTCACATTGGCAAGATTGTCTCAAAGCTAGACAATAGGATCTATTGGTATCACACAACCAATACTATTTCCATTTCTCCTTTGCTATTTCTCCTGCTCTTAAAAATAAATGGTGGCAGTACTTCTGCAATGATTGCCTCATAGGCTGAGGCATGATCCAGTGTGGGTCATGATCGACCAATTAAAGACTAATCCCTTGTTCTATTTTCATTTAGCTAGAAAGTGTCTCAGCATTTGGCCTAGCAGCAATATTTCCTTTTACTATATTTGAATGTCAACCAAGTTTAAATACATACACATGATAGTGCCCAATCTCTACCTATAAAGCAGAAAGTATGTGTGTGTCACATATGTCCGGAAATGTTTACCCACTTCCAGATGAGTTAGAAACTTGAAATTTGACACGGTGATAGGTCTGGCTGTACAATGCAATAGAAGGGGAAAGCACCAATGGTAGTTGTGGAACTAAAAGAGACTGGCTCTGGTGCTAATATAAAAACATTCTTTATTCAATTATATATAAAAAAATTAGAACAATCCTTTAGACAGCCCAACATTTCAGATTGGAAACAATCCTGCTTCAGGAGCTATATTAAAATAACACAAACAAATATTTATTAAATATATACGAAAACTATTCTTGCCATTGGAAACAATACCCTACTTTTTCAATTGTAAAAATATGAAACTGAACTAACATGATATACTTTCTTTACATGCTCTGCATATTTTCTGAAACCTGATTTTATAATGAGAACTCTCATTTAAAACAATGAAAAAACTTTTTTTATATTCACTTAGCCTACAACCCCCACACCACCTGCCTAAATACTTCCTTATATACCGTCTGGAGCTTAGCTGATTGCATTTTTAAATTCTTCTGGAGACAAGTTTACATTTTGCTCTTAAGAGGGGATCCCCCCCCCCGTAATTAACCTTTTACAAAATTCTTTTTTGTCACGTCATCCTGCCATGTACTGACCTGTATCTGAAGGCTAGCTGTTCAACGTCTATTATGCAATATTTTTCGACACAAATGTGTCCTGGCATTTTCTTGCCTGAGAATAATCTCTTGGTGCTGCGTTGCCAAGATAAGAGGCAGCTGGTCTTTATTAGTATTTATAGTAGATGCTGCCTTTTATGATCTTTTAGGAAAGATCCTGTTGCTCCTTCTGGTGAAGGTTATCTACAGTTGTAACATATGAAATTAGACTTATTTTTGATGATTGCAATATTCTGCCACGCCACATCCCTTCTAGCCTGAACTGCTAGGATACAACATGCAATTGAAATTGATCTGGATCTTCCCAACCCTTCTTAGCATAACAAAAGAATTAACACATAATGCAAAGATCTGTTTCTAAGGTTTGTAATTTCCCCACTCCAAAGGTTCATTTAGTCCTTTTGGTGCCATGGTTTTAAGAGACAACATCTAATAAATTTCTCTTTTATTGAGCGTAGCCTCATTCCCTCTGACTTTTTCAATAGCCCAGAACCGTATTGAGTCTGGTGCATGATGATTTTCTTCAAAATGTTTTACAAGCGGTGCTCCTTCTTTTTTATGTCTGAGATTGTATATATGTTCCCCTATTCTTATTTTTAAAGTTCTTGAAGTTTTTCCTATATATAATTTGTTACAGGGGCAAGCAATCACGTAAACTACTCCTGTGGAATTGCAGTTCAAAAATTCTTTTATATATATCTGTCTGCCCCGGTTGTAGTCTGTAAATGAGAGGGTCTTTGTGGTCATTTTGCAGTAAACACATCTCCCACATGGATGGAAACCATGTGGTTGGATGCGTTGAACATGGTTTGTTGCGCCGTATTCCTGCTGATATTTTTTGAATGGTCCGTATGGATTAAACGGTCTTTAAGATTCTGTGTTCTCTTATACAATACTAAGGGTTTTGTTCTTAGACCGGGGAGATCTTCTAGTAGACACCAATTTGAGCATATGTAGGGTTCCAGTTATTTTGTGATGGTATTATATGGTAACACACACCTGATTCTATGGTCTTGTGTTCCATTTCTGGTTTTTAGGAGATTAGACTTGGTGCTAAGATTAGCTTTTATCTTTGCACTTTGTACTAGGGATGTGCACTGACCCCCCGGATCGGATCGGATAGCGGATCGGAATCAGACCTGGGGGGTCGGATCGGATCGGAGGATGGTTGGATCGGATCGGACCGGATGTCCGATCCAGATCGGACGCCATTTTGAATGCTTTTTCCCATAGCCAAGTATTGTTTTACAAAAAAGCCTATAACGTTTTCATTTTTAAAGATAGAAGGATGAAACTTGGGCACATTGTAGACTGGTTAGGGATAGTTATCCTTGAGAAATTTCAGAAAGATTGGTGCATGCGTTTTGTGGCAATTACTTTTTTAATAAATACCCAGGAATGCCTATAACTTTGTCATTTTTAAAGTTACACACATGAAACTTTGCCACATTGTAGGAGGTACATTGGGACCTATGTGTGTGAAATTTCAGAAATGTAGGTGCTTGTCTTGTGTGGCAATTAATTTTTAGAAAAATGGGTAGTAGTGGGGTAAATACAGTTATGCCTCCCACTTTTTTATTTTTGAAGATACAAACAGGAAACTTGGGCACATTACAGGTACCACTTGGCTTGATATGTGTGTGAAGTTTCAGAAACATTGAAGCTTGCCTTGTGTGGCAATTAATATTTGAAACAATGAGGAAAGAAACACCTATAACTTTGTCATTTTTAAAGTTACACACATGAAACTTTGCCACATTGTAGGTGGTACCTTGAGACCTATGTGTGTGAAATTTCAGAAACATAGGTGCTTGCCTTGTGTGGCAATTAATTTTAGAAAATGGGTAGTAGTGGGGTAAATACAGTTATGCCTCCCACTTTTTTATTTTTGAAGATACAAACAGGAAACTTGGGCACATTACAGGTACCACTTGGCTTGATATGTGTGTGAAGTTTCAGAAACATTGGAGCTTGCCTTGTGTGGCAATTAATATTTGAAACAATGAGGAAAGAAACACCTATAACTTTGTCATTTTTAAAGTTACACACATGAAACTTTGCCACATTGTAGGTGGTACCTTGAGACCTATGTGTGTGAAATTTCAGAAACATAGGTGCTTGCCTTGTGTGGCAATTAATTTTAGAAAAATGGGTAGTAGTGGGGTAAATACAGTTACGCCTCCCACTTTTTTATTTTTGAAGATACGAACAGGAAACTTGGGCACATTACAGGTACCACTTGGCTTGATATGTGTGTGAAATTTCAGAAACATTGGTGCTTGCCTGGTGTGGCAATTAATTTTTGAAACAATGAGGGATTCATTGGACAGTACTTGCCCATAGGGAATCATGGACAGTACTTGCCCATAGGGAATCATTGGAAAGCACTTGCCCATAGGGAATCATTGCATTGCACTTTCCCATTGAGAAATACAGTTATGGCTCCCACTTTTTTATTTTTGAAGATACAAACAGGAAACTTGGGCACATTAATGTTAACACTTGGCTTGATATGTGTGTGGAATTTCAGAACAATTGGTGCATGCATTTCGTGGCAATTAATTTTTTAATAAATACCCAGGAATGCCTATAACTTTGTCATTTTTAAAGTTACACACATGAAACTTTGCCACATTGTAGGTGGTACCTTGGGACCTATGTGTGTGAAATTTCAAAAACGTAGGTGCTTGCCTTGTATGGCAATTAATTTTAGAAAAATGGGTAGTAGTGGGGTAAATACAGTTACGCCTCCCATTTTTTTATTTTTTAAGATACAAACAGGAAACATGGGCACATTACAGGGAACACTTCACTTGATATGTGTGTAAAATTTCAGAAACATTGGAGCTTGCCTTGTGTGGCAATTAATTTTAGAAAAATGGGTAGTAGTGGGGTAAATACATTTACGCCTCCCATTTTTTTTATTTTTTAAGATACAAACAGGAAACTTGGGCACATTACAGGTACCACTTGCCTTGATATGTGAGTGAAATTTCAGAAACATTGGAGCTTGCCTTGTGTGGCAATTAAGTTTTGAAACAATGAGGAAAGAAACACCTATAACTTTGTCATTTTTAAAGTTACACACATGAAACTTTGCCACATTGTAGGTGGTACCTTGGGACCTATGTGTGTGAAATTTCAGAAACATAGGTGCTTGCCTTGTGTGGCAATTAATTTTTGAAACAATGAGGAAAGAAACACCTATAACGTTTTTATTTTAAAAGTTAGAAGTCTGAAAGTTGCTCACTTTGTAGATGGGTTAGGGGTAGATATCTGTCACAAATTTCAGAATGATAGGTCCAGGCATTTGATGGCTATGGAATGTTTAGATTAAAAGTTACAAAAGTTTTTTCACATAGGCTTGGGCTGTCAATTGCACCCTCCTGCCTCCAGGGAAGAAGAAGGAAACACTTTCTCTCCATCTCTTTGATCCTTGCACGCTTGGCTGCAAACTGAGCTGGTATCCATTACAGAAGGAGATAAAGAACCTGGCTCACTTTCACTTTTTACTCAAGCAGAACTGCTGAGCCTAGCTCATTTGCAGCCAAGCGTGCAAGGATCAAAGAGATGGAGAGAAAGTGTTTCCTTCTTCTTCCTTGGAGGCAGGAGGGTGCAATTGACAGCCCAAGCCTATGTGAAAAAACTTTGGTAACTTTTAATCTAAAATTCCATAGCCATCAAATGCCTGGACCTATCATTCTGAAATTTGTGACAGATATCTACCCCTAACCCATCTACAAAGTGAGCAACTTTCAGACTTCTAACTTTTAAAATAAAAAAGTTATAGGCGTTTCTTTCCTCATTGTTTCAAAAATACCTTGCCACCACATGCCTGGACCCAGCTTTCTGAAATTTTAGACACATATCAAGCGAAGTGTTCCCTGTAATGTGCCCATGTTTCCTGTTTGTATCTTTAAAAATAAAAAAATGGGAGGCGTAACTGTATTTACCCCACTACTACCCATTTTTCTAAAATTAATTGCCATACAAGGCAAGCACCTACGTTTTTGAAATTTCACACACATAGGTCCCAAGGTACCACCTACAATGTGGCAAAGTTTCATGTGTGTAACTTTAAAAATGACAAAGTTATAGGTGTTTCTTTCCTCATTGTTTCAAATATTAATTGCCACACAAGGCAAGCTCCAATGTTTCTGAAACTTCACACACATATCAAGCCAAGTGGTACCTGTAATGTGCCCAAGTTTCCTGTTTGTATCTTCAAAAATAAAAAAGTGGGAGGCATAACTGTATTTCTCAATGGGAAAGTGCAATGCAATGATTCCCTATGGGCAAGTGCTTTCCAATGATTCCCTATGGGCAAGTACTGTCCAATGATTCCCTATGGGCAAGTACTGTCCAATGAATCCCTATGGGCAAGTGCTGTCCAATGAATCCCTCATTGTTTCAAAAATTAATTGCCACACCAGGCAAGCACCAATGTTTTTGAAATTTCACACACATATCAAGCCAAGTGGTACCTGTAATGTGCCCAAGTTTCCTGTTTGTATCTTCAAAAATAAAAAAGTGGGAGGCGTAACTGTATTTACCCCACTACTACCCATTCTTCTAAAATTAATTGCCACACAAGGCAAGCACCTATGTTTCTGAAATTTCACACACATATCAAGCCAAGTGGTACCTGTAATGTGCCCAAGTTTCCTGTTTGTATCTTCAAAAATAAAAAAGTGGGAGGCGTAACTGTATTTACCCCACTACTACCCATTTTTCTAAAAATTAATTGCCACACAAGACAAGCACCTACATTTCTGAAATTTCACACACATAGGTCCCAATGTACCTCCTACAATGTGGCAAAGTTTCATGTGTGTAACTTTAAAAATGACAAAGTTATAGGCATTCCTGGGTATTTATTAAAAAAGTAATTGCCACAAAACGCATGCACCAATCTTTCTGAAATTTCTCAAGGATAACTATCCCTAACCAGTCTACAATGTGCCCAAGTTTCATCCTTCTATCTTTAAAAATGAAAACGTTATAGGCTTTTTTGTAAAACAATACTTGGCTATGGGAAAAAGCATTCAAAATGGCGTCCGATCCGGATCGGACCTCGGCGGATCGGATCGGATCGGAGGTTGATCGGATCGGATCAGATCGGATTTTCCTGATTTTGGGGCAGATCGGATTCGGATCGTGGATCGGATCCGATCCGATGCACACCCCTACTTTGTACCATACTGTCCGGATACCCCCAACTATGAAATTGTTGTTGAAGGTCATGTGCTTCTCTCATATATTTATTTATTTATTTATTTATTACATTTGTATACCGCCCCATAGCTGAAGCTCTCTGGGTGGTTTACATAGGATAAAAACAATTAAAAACAATATTCAAAAATTAAAACAGCAAAAACATACAACATACACACAATCTGCACATTTAAAACCGCTACAACACCCCAAAAAGCTACAAAAAACAAAAAAAACATATTGCCAAATGCCTCAGAGAAGAGGAAAGTCTTGACCTGGCGCCGAAAAGATAACAATGTTGGCGCTAGGCGGGCCTCGTCGGGGAGATCGTTCCACAATTGGGGGGGCACCACAGAGAAGGCCCTCTCTCTTGTTGCTGACCTCCAAGCTTCCCTCGGAGGAGGCACTCGGAGGAGGGCCTTAGATGTTGAACGTAGTGTTCAGGTAGGTTCATGTCGGGAAAGGTGCTCCATCAGGTATTGTGGCCCCAAGCCGTGTAAGGCTTTATAGGTTAAAACCAGCACCTTGAATCGGGCTCGGAAACATACAGTCAGCCGATGCAAGCGGGCCAGAGTAGGTCTTATATGTTCGAACCTACTGGTTCCAGTTATCAATCTGACCACTGCATTTTGCACAAGCTGCAGCTTCCAAACCACCTTCAAAGGCAGCCCCACATAGAGTGCATTGCAGTAATCTAACTTGGAGGTTACCAGAGCATGGACAACTGAAGCCAGGTTATCCCTGTCCAGATAGGGACGTAGCTGGGCCACCAACCGAAGTTGGTAGAAGGCACTCCGTGCCACTGAGGCCACCTGCGCCTCAAGTGACAGAGATGGTTCTAGGAGAACCCCCAAGCTACGAACCCGCTCCTTCAAGGGGAGTGCAACCCCATCCAGAACAGGTTGAACACCCTCCATCTGGTCAGCGGAACCACCCACTAACAGCGTCTCAGTCTTGTCTGGATTGAGTTTCAGTTTATTAGCCCTCATCCAGTCCATTGTCGCAGCCAGGCACTGGTTCAGCACATCCACAGCCTCACCTGATGAAGATAAAAAGGAGAAATAGAGCTGCGTGTCATCAGCGTACTGATGACAACGCACTCCAAAACTCCGGATGACTGCACTCAACGGTTTCATGTAGATATTGAACAGCATGGGGGACAAAACTGACCCCTGCGGAACCCCATACTGGAGAATCCACGGGGCCGAGCAATGTTCCCCAAGCACCACCTTCTGGAGCCGACCCACCAAGTAGGAGCGGAACCACTGCAATGCAGTGCCTCCCACTCCCAACTCAGCCAGTCGTCCCAGAAGGATACCATGGTCGATGGTATCGAAAGCCGCTGAGAGATCAAGGAGAATCAACAGAGTCACACTCCCCCTGTCTTTCTCCTGACATAGGTCATCATACAGGGCGACCAAGGCTGTTTCCGTACCAAAACCAGGCCTGAAACCCGACTGAAATGGATCCAGATAATCAGTCTCATCCAAGAGTGCCTGGAGCTGGCTCGCAACCACCCACTCCAGGACCTTGCCCAGGAATGGAACATTTGCTACTGGCCTGTAGTTATTAAGATTTCCAGGGTCCAGGGAAGATTTCTTTAGGAGTGGTCTCACTGCCGCCTCTTTCAGGAGGCCTGGGACCACTCCCTCTTGCAAAGAGGCATTAATCACTTCCCTGGCCCAGCCAGTTGTTCCATCCCTGCTAGCTTTTATTTGTCTTGTTCACTGGAGCAATTCCGTTTGTGATGTAAAAATTGACTGTAAGGTAAACTATTTTTAAGGTGCAGTGGATGATGGCTATCGTATCTCAAAAAGCTATTTCTATCTGTTGGTTTCTTGTATGTTTTTATAGTAAACCCTGTCTTATGTTTTATTAATGTTATGTCTAAAAAATGAATCTGTTGTTGACTGTAAGCATGCTCAAATGTTATGTTGGGATCTCTGTTATTGAGCCATTCAATAAATGTATTTAATTTCTCCTCTGTGTCTTTCCATGTAAAAAATAATAATTGATAAACCATATCCAGGATGTTAATTCTTGGTCATAATTGTTATTCCTAAAAATCTGGGATAATTCAAACTCTTGCATGTACAGGTTCGCCACCTCCGGGACCATTGGACATCCCATTGCCACTCCTTTTGTCTGTAAATAAAATTGTTTATTGAAGGCAAAATAATTTCTTTGTAAAGCCAAGTCAGCCAAAGCTGTTAGGAAATGTGACAGTGGATGTTGATGTTCACGTTTCTGTAATGTTTGACTCACTATATCCACTGCTTGTTCTTGAGGAATGCTTGTATATAAAGATTTCACATCAAGGATCACCAAAATATCCTCTGGTTGTGTAACTGTAGAGTTGATAATCTGAAGAAAGTGCGTGGAATCTCGTACATAAGAACTAATTTTTGGAATAAAAAGTTTTAAATAATAATCAACAAATTGTGACAATGGTTCGAGGGCTGATTCGTTACCTGAAATAATTGGTCTTCCCAGAGGTGGGAAGATGTTCTTATTAATTTTGGGAAGAATATAAAATATGGGAGTTGGGGGGGGGGTTATGTAAAAAATGGACTAATCCACCCCGTCGTGATCTCTTCTTCTAAGATGATCCTGATCTCATTAAGAATTTCAGCTACTGGATCTTGCAAAATGGGTCTGTAAGTCAGATTGTCCTGTAATTGATGGTACACTTCAGTTTCATAATTTTGGCTGTCCAACATGACTATGGCACCACCCTTGTCTGCCTCCTTTATTACAATATTTTTGTTCTTTTTTTTATTTTTGGGTTAATATTTTTATTTAAACTTAAAACAACATAATACAACATAAACTACATACAATACAATACAAAACCTACATACCCCCCCGTGCTCCCCCCCCAGGATACCTACTTTTATTTAATTATACATCCTTCCAAAATTGTGTAGAATCTTTTGAAGGTATTTGCCCCTTCCCCGATCTTAATACATGTTCCAATAATGGACTCCATATATTTTCAAAATCATTCTTCCTGGATATTCCCCTCAATACTTTCATCTTACACGTTAACTTATCATTAAGTGCCATATCCCATATTTCTTTATACCATTCTTCTATTGTATAAATCCCTTGCCCTTTCCAATTTTTAGCTATCATTATTCTGACGGGAGCCAGGAAGTTGTTTATCAGTTCTCTCTTACTTATATTCTCATTTCCTTTATCCCATATTGCTAGTAGAGCCAGCTTTGGGCTTATCTCCAGTTTACTTCCCATTATTTCACTTATTTCTTCAAACACCCTTTTCCAAAATTTGTGTACATGTTCACAGCTCCACCACATATGGAAATGAGTTCCAACCTCCTGACATCCCCTCCAACAATTCCTGGGCACTTTTTTATCTATCTGATGGGATCTTACCGGCGTTAAATACCATCTCCATACTGTCTTATAATAATTCTCCTTAATTCTAATCGACAAAAGCTTTAACATTCTTGCATCCCATATCCTCCCCCAGTTGTATTCATTAATTTGTTCCTTTAAATCATCTTCCCAAATCTTTTTAAGAGAGTCTTGATATTCCTCATCCTCTATCAAAATTTTATATATTTCACTGGTCAACCCTTTTTTAAATTTAATTTCTTCCTTCTTTCCTCTTGATTAAATTAAATCTTCAAATCTTGTATTCTTTCTACATTCCTTATTTTTCCTTTTCCAATCCTGTGTTCATTGTTCCAATTGTATACATTTGAACCAAGCTACCTTTTGCCCTATTAATAACTCTTGGATTTGCTCCTTATTTATTATTCTTTTTAACCAATCTCTTAATTTAATAAATTTCTGTTCCCTCAGACCCCCTTCCAACTCTGCTTTTAAATTCCTTGGAAAGTCCCCCGTTACTACAACTGGGGTAAGAGGAGAAACTCCTGGTATTAACTTCCCCTTTATTTTTCCCCATATCTCTAAAATATTTTCCAACAACGGGTTGTCCAGGCCCTTCAGATCTTTTTTTTTTTTTTGCATTTTAATAAAAAAGATATTTTGCAATTTAAAGTCTTGTTCCCCTGTTTGCGTCTCTAACCATTCTAAGTCGTCCTCCCCTAATATACTATTTATAACATGTCTTAATTGATTAGCAATATAATACTTCTTTATATTTGGAAATCAAGTCCTAAACCTCCTTTCTTTTGAATCTTATACCATAGCACTTTATTAATCCTTGCTTTTTTATCTCCATTACAATAAGCATTAATCATATTTTGCCAACTCTTTAACTCTGCTTCCGTTATTTTAATCGGTAACATTCTAAACAAAAAATTAATCTTAGGTAATATCTTCATTTTAATAATCGCTATTCTACCAAACCACGAATGCTTTAATTTTCTATATACCTCTAACATTTCCCCTATCTGTTTTTTCAAACTAGCAAAGTTAATTTCTTCTAACCTATCTAAATCTTTTGCAATGTTAACTCCTAAATAGCGTATTATATTCTTAAGCCTCAAACCTAGTTTAGATTTACACTCCTCCATTTCTGTCTCGTTATAGTTAAATAACATCATTTCTGACTTCCCCCAGTTAACTTGTAAGCCAGTAATCTCTCCAAATTCTCTCAAATGCTTCTTTATCACATCCCCACTCTCCAGGGGATTTTCTAACGTCAATAATGTATCATCCGCAAACATATTCATTTTAATCTTTTCTTTCCCACCTATCCCTTTTAATCTTGCATCCTCCCTTATAACATTAGCCAAAATTTCTATCACTATTGCAAATAAAATTGGTGAAAGTGGACATCCTTGTCTAGTTCCTCGGGCTAAAGTAATCTGTTGCATTAACTCATCATTAACTATAATTTCTGCTTTATTATTTTTATACAACTGATCTATCACTCCTATAAACTTATCTCCAAACCCAAAAGTTTTTATAATTTTTTTAAGTGCTGGCCATTCCACGCAATCAAAGGCTTTAAATATATCTAGTGCTAACAATCCTGCTTTTAAGTTCCTTTTTTAAATAATATTAATTATATTTAAAACTCTCCCAATTAAATTAGGCATTTGCCTTCCTGAAATAAATCCACATTGATCTTTTCTAAGATATTTATTTATAAAAGTACTCATTCTTTTTGCCATTATTGCCATAAAAATTTTTGAATCTTGATTTATTAACGAAATTGGTCTATAGGAGGCGGGGTCTTTCCTCCTTCTATTATACTGTTAAATAACTTTTTCAATTTTGGTATTAATATTGCTCTAAATGTCTTATAATATTCCGGCCCCAAACCATCTATCCCCGAAGATTTCCCTCCTTTTAATTTATCAATAATTCGTTCTATTTCTTTTTCTGTAACCAAACCTTCCATATAATCCCTATCTTGACTCTGTAATCTTATTTTCCAATTCCTCTCTACATATTCCCTTACATTAACCTGTGGACCCATCTCCGATGCATATAATTCACTATAAAATTCCTGAAATATATTTAATTTATCCTTCATTAAATTACATCTTTTCCCTGTCTTATGTTTAATTGTCCCTATCATATTCTTAGCCCTTTTTGACTGAGTGGACCTGGCCAGCATCCTAGAATTTTTGTTACTATATTCAAAAAAAATCCCTCCTCAAATATAGCAAATCCCTTTGAACCTGATCTAGCTCTTCTTTCTCTATTTCCTTCTTCTTAGCTTGAATTTGGGCAAATAGGCGTATATCTTTTGTCTCTCTTACTTTTTCCTCTAATTCCCTTACCTCCTTTTCTATCTTTTTATTTTGTGCTTCCTGTTGTTTTCTTAGGGTACACCTCTCCCTAATACAAATCCCTCTTGCCACTGCCTTCATTGTATCCCATAAAATCCCTTGAGAGTTTTGTTCTACTTCATTAATTTCCCATATTATCTGCATTTCTTTTTTTATTTTTTCAACAATAGTTTTATTATTTAAAATCCACATATCCATTCTCCACCTCTTTGCTTCTCTATAATCCTTCTTCATTTTAATATCCGCTGTCATTACTGCATGATCGGAGACTTTAATAACCCCTATAGCACAATCTATAATTTTGGATAACATATTTTTTGACACAAAAATAAAATCTATCCTAGAATAACTCTTAAACCTTGGTGAGTAGAAAGTATATTTCCTTTCTTCCCCCTTTAAAACCCTCCAAACATCCATTAATTCTTTTCCATCCATTAATTTGCTTAAACCCGTCTTCCCACCAGTCTTAAGATCTTTTAATATATTATCCTTATCCTTTTCTTTATCTAATACCATATTAAAATCTCCTGCCATTACAATATTCTTTTTCCCCATTTCTCCCACCGCAGTAAAAACTTCATCGAAGAATTCCATTTGTTTCCCATTAGGAGCATATATATTAATCAATATATATTCCTCCTCCCCTAACATACAAAAAAATATCAAAAATCTACCCAATTCATCCTTCTTCACTCTTTGAACATTAATACCACATTTTTTTGAAATTATTATCGCTACTCCTCTAGCTTTGGAAGTACCCAATGCTTTCTCATATACGGCCACATCCCTCATCCGAAGCTCATTTATACCCTCCTTTGATGAGTTTCCTGCAAGAAAATAACATCTGCTTTTTCTTTTTTTAATAATGCTTCTCTCTCTTCCTTTTTATAACAGTTCCTAGCCCTTTAACATTTAAGGTTGCCACTCTTAATTTATTTTCCATCATGCCTCACACAAAGCTCTTTATTGGTCTCCCCCTGTGATACATATACCCCCCCTTACCCTCCCCCCCACACTTACCCCAAACTTCACCCCCCTCCTCACCAGGCCCTCCTGGGCAATGGCCCCAATATTTTTAGAACTTTTCGGGGGGGGAGAAGTGACCCAACAATCCCAGAGTGACAGCTGACCCTCCCCTCCCTTATAATCTCTTCTTTATCCCTGCTCAAACATAGTTCTTTATTGACTACTTCCTCCTGCAGCTCTTTCTTCCACCCTTGTTTCTCCATCGTCAGTTGCGTCGACCAGACCCAACTTCTCCAGAAGCTCCATCCCCTGCTCACATGATGTTATTCTGTATTGTTTCCCTTTCCACATAAATTTCAAAAAAACTAGATACCCCCAGATATATGTTATCACCTTCTTCTGCAGGGTAACTGTACACAGTCTGACGCTCTTCCGCCACTGGACCGCCTGAGGGCATAGATAATTATAAACCTCGATTGGAGTTTCTTGTAGCATCGGTTGACCAAGACATCTAATTGCTTGCATTAGCTTTTCTTTCTTGTAATAGTTGGCAAATTTGACAATTATATCCCTTGGAAACATTCTTTTCTTTTTATAGCCCACTCTATGGACCCTCTCAATGTCAGTCATCTCCCACACTTCCTGGGGGTCCAATTCTTTAATCCATGCCAATATTATATCTCTCAAAACTTTTGGGTTCTCCCCCTCTTGCTCCTTAAAGGATCTAATCCGAATATTTACTCTCCTGTCTCTGTCCTCCAAAGCAATTAAACATAGGTCCATCCCTTGCATTTGCTCCCGCTGCTGCTTGGTAGTTTCTTTAATTTGCTCATTGTCCTTCTCCAATTCAGTCATTTTCTCCACCACTGCTTGGAAGCCTGTCAAAACCTCAATTTGCAAGTCCATAATTTGGCCTTTAATTCTCTCCTCCTGCTTTGCCAGAGCATTATCTAACATCTTCTGAAAGTTATCCATTAATTCTCTCGGTGACCACGATTGACTTTCTTTAGATGTTTTAGGAATTGTTCTTGGCTTGCTTCCAGTTTTAGAACTCCCACTTCCGGAAGGAAGCGGAGCTGCCCTCTCGCCTCGATCAGAAGGCTGTTCCTTGTCAGCCATTATTCTAGTGATCCGTTCCCAGTTGCTATCTGATGGGTGCTTTTTCAGCAGTCTGATCCAGCCGGGGGCACTTGATTTGTCACCTTTTAATCTCTTTTTCATTAGGCTACACTTATAAATCTGTGCCCATCCACATAGATCTTAACTGCCACGTTCTAGAATCTTTTCGGCTCTTATCAGACAGATGTATTTCAACTTCTCACTCGCTCGGCTGGGGGCACTGAAATCCTCCTTCCACCCAGCTTCAATTATTTGCTTAAGCCTCCCCACACCCCCACACCCTTAACAGCCAGTCTTAGCTTGTTAGCTGGAGTAATAAAAGTCTCTGTTGGGGAAAATTCCAGAGACAAAGTGGATTGGAGGAAAGTTTTGGATAGTTTGAAGGACACAGCCAGCTGCAAGCAATAATGTTTGAGGGAGTATGTGCAGTACTGGAAAAGGTCAAGCATCACTAATTGCTTAAGTACTAGCATAGATAAGATAGATTGAGCTGGAATGTCTGATATGGGAAACATAAATAAGTGAGTCTAATTTGTATGACTCTTGTTTGGGTTGATGGTCAGAGTATATGTGATTTTGGACGTGGAGGATTGTGTAGAGGACTGTGTAAATATTGATGGAAAACCGTTGTGCTGTATATATCTTGGATCACGAGTAAACCACTCTGTATATACACAAAGTATAGTGTGTGAGTATTACTTCAGCTGCTGAGATTGCTATTGAACGGCGTGCTAACAGAAACGCTCGCAGCGTTTGGCCCAATTCCTCAACAGGGTTATGGGCCCAGAGTTACGGGCAATTGGAGCAGAGCCGTGGGGCAATAGAGTCCAGCTAGGAGACTGTTGAATACTCAGGAGTTCAATTACTGAGCCAACGTTTATGGTTTCCAAATTGAATGATTAAGCGAGAGGAAAGCTCAGAGAGTTCCGGAGAGGAGTCTGAGGCAAGCAGTGGGTCTGGCCGGTGTGAGGCTGTGTGTGCACGCTGGCTGGAAAACATGGCACAGACTAGCTTGATCGGAGGGGTTCCTATGGAACGACTGAACGAAAAAAAATTTTTTACTTGGTCGTTCAAACTCGAAATGCTGCTGAAACGCGAGGGGTGTTGGCAAGCCGTGATGGAGGAAATGCCAATCGGTCTGAGCGCAGATGAGGAAGCGGCGTGGAATGCTTTGGACATGAAAGCCAGAGCAACTATAGTCCTAAGCTTGGAAAATAGTCAGTTAATACACATCTCCAGAAATGAGAATTCCAAAATGAGTTGGGAAAAACTACGGCATGTGTACGTGAGACAGACAGCCAGTTCAAAAATCAGTCTGACCAGAGAGCTTTACCGTACCAGACTGAGGGAAGGAGGATCAATTAGCGAGCACCTCCAGAGTCTGGGTTTGCTGTTCTCAAGGTTGGCAGAAGTAAATTTACACTTCGATGAGGAGAATAAAATTTATATTATTCTGAGTTCCCTATCATCCAGTTGGGAATTTAAGCAATGAGCCTCGAATCGATGCCTCAGTCCGACTTAACGCTGGAGCATGTAACTGGCAGATTGTTACAGGAGGAAAGGAGGAGGATTGAGCATTCAGAGGAGAAAGGAATCGCCCATGGATGCTTGGGGAGGAGAGTCGGCAAAATAAAATGGAGACGAAGCACCTACCGCTTGACGGAGGAGAGAGAGCTTTGTTCGTTGAACGGAGGAAATGTTTCCAATGTGGAAAGAAAGGGCACATCCAACGAGATTGTCGAGCCAAAATGAAGGCAAAAGATGCCTCAAAAGGGCAGCAAGATCGCTACTCGCAGGGAGACCGAGGAAATGCGAGGAATGAGCCAGCGAGTGCTCAGTTCGTTTCGGTCGCCAGAGAGCCGAGAGCGGAGGAGAGGGATGATGTTTGGTTGCTGGATTCAGCATCTAGCTCAACCATATGCAGGAGTCGCCGAGCTCTCCATAAAATCTGGGATGGATCAGTGGAGTCGGTGTATTTAGCAAATGGAAAACGGGTCCCGGTTTGTGCAAAAGGCAGCTGCTATGTGCCATGCCTTAAAAGGTTTATACATGAGGTTTTGTGTGTTGAAAGCCTAGAGTATAACTTGCTGTCAGTAGCAAGCCTGGTAAAGCTTGGCTACAGAGTCGTATTTGAAGGGTCTGAATGCAAAGTTGAAATTGGTGGCAAAGTGTGCGCTCACGGAGTGCTAAGAAACGGGTTATTTGAGATGCAATCTCAAGAGAGTGTGAACCAGGTTGCCAATGTACCAAGTCACAAAGGTTGTGTGCATATGTTTCATCGAAAAATGGGCCATGCTAGCTTTAAAGTGTTGGAAAAGATGCCAGCGCATTGCAAAGGCGTTGAGCTCAAAGAGTGCAAACGGTTTCTGGACTGTAAAGTGTGTAAACAGTCAAAATCAAAAGTGTTGCCAATTGACAAGAAATCCAATAGGTCTACTCGAGAGGTTTTCGAGTTAGTGCACATGGATTTAATAGGTCCATTTAAAGCCAGCGCGGTGGGAGCGAAATTTGTTCTTGTGATTCTGGATGACAAGTCCCATTTTAGTTGGGTATTTCCAATTAAAAAGAAGTCTGCTGTGTTTCAAACGTTCACAAATTGGGTGACATGGGCAGAGAGACGCTTTAAGAAACAGGTGGTGCAGATCCAAACGGATCGAGGTGGTGAATTCACCAGTAATGAATTTAAAGCGTGGACAACGAGTCAAGAGATAACACATAGGCTTACTGATCCGTATGCTCCATGGCAGAATGGAGTGATTGAAAGAAGGAATGGGTTATTACAAACGGTGAAAAATTCGTTAATGATAGATTCAGAAGCTGAAAAATGTCTGTGGGCGGAAGCCTTTAGTTCAGCGAATTATATTCTGAATAGAACTTGGTCTGAAATGTTGGGTAGTATTCCATTTCAAAAATTACATGAAAAGAAACCTAATTTATCTCATTTGAGAATCTGGGGTTCATTTGCTTGGGTGCATGTTTCAAAGAATCAAAGATTGAAACAAAATGACAAAGCCATAAGAGCAAGGTTTATTGGCTACAGTAACAAGTCTTGGCGTTTCTACGTGGGAAGAGTGATTATCTCTAAGTCAGCCAATTTTGAAGAGCAAAGTTGGGAGAAAATACACTCGAACCCCGAGGTGCTAATACATTTCTCAGAGGGAGAGAGGAAGGAAGGGGTTAACAGCCAAGAAAGAGTTAAGCAGACAGGTTTGAAGTCTGTGGAAGAATCAAAACAAAACAGCGAGGCTACGCCTTCCGGGAAGGGAGAGCGGCCAGAGCCCAGCGCTGTTGCTCCAAAGGAGAGAAGTAAGTCCCCGCCTCCAAAAGAGGGAGACGCGGCTACTCACATTGAAAGCAATGGAGAGAGCAAACCTCAACCGGAGCCAAAGCCGGAGCCGAGTACTTTCAAATTGAGAAGGTCGAAAAGAGCGAACAAAGGTGTTCCTCCAGAAAGGTTTGGGTTTGAAGAGGAAAAGAAAAAGGTTCAAATGCATACAATTAAATACAATTACGAGAAAGATTGTTTTGAAGAAGTTCCTCTGAGTCCTGAGGACATTGACAGTGACTGAAAAAAGGGTTTTCCTGTGAGCAGGAAAGTTTGAAACAAAGTGTTTGGGAAAAGCAGTCAGCAAAAGGGGCTGAACTGACAATTCACTAATGAAGTGAAAGGTTTACCTGAGAGTAAAAAGGGAAAAACACTATGGAAAATGGAAAGGATGTTTTTGGACAAGAAGCAGAAAATTGTGAATCTGTTTAAAGCATATGGAAATGCTAAGGTGAATGATGTACAAAAACAAAGGTTAACTAACTTGAATTTTAACTTTGAAGGGGAAATGTTTGAAACCCAAAGTTGTATAAGTTTGTAACAAGGTCTATTGTACATCAGCGCAGTGGAAGCGCAGTGGTATTGCTTTAAGAGTCAGAAGGTTGAAAACCTACAGTGACTATATGGTTTAAGAAAATGTGTTAAGATGTTTAAAGAATTAACTTTAAAAGAGATATGTCTAACACTGTCATTATCTTGAAACCAAAATAGAAAGCAATGATTGGCAGTGGAAGCCACACAGACCAGATGTCAAAAGAATGAAAAATCCTTATCCAGTATCAGCGGAGAAAACATTTTTGATATGATTGTTAAAAATGTAAATATTGGTTTGTATATGGATGTGAGTATTTTTGGTGACTCACAGGATTATGTTGTAAACATAAGATGCAAATGTCAAACAATATGGAGAAGATGGTAGAATTGGATTGATTTATTATAAGTCCATTGAAATGTGGCAGATATATCCAGAGAGCCAGTTAAAGGAAATCAGCATACCTAGATAACTGGAAAGTTAGGGTTTGATTGCTGAGTGAAGGAAAAAGAAGAAAACTTTAGATCCACTTAGTTCTTCAAATTTTGAAGGGGTGTTGGGGAAAATTCCAGAGACAAAGTGGATTGGAGGAAAGTTTTGGGTAGTTTGAAGGACACAGCCAGCTGCAAGCAATAATGTTTGAGGGAGTATGTGCAGTACTGGAAAAGGTCAAGCATCACTAATTGCTTAAGTACTAGCATAGATAAGATAGATTGAGCTGGAATGTCTGATATGGGAAACATATATAAATGAGTCTAATTTGTATGACTCTTGTTTGGGTTGATGGTCAGAGTATATGTGATTTTGGACATGGAGGATTGTGTAGAGGACTGTGTAAATATTGATGAAAAACCGTTGTGCTGTATATATCTTGGATCACGAGTAAACCACTCTGTATATACACAAAGTATGGTGTGTGAGTATTACTTCAGCTGCTGAGATTGCTATTGAACGGCGTGCTAACACAAACACTCGCAGCGTTTGGCCCTTCTTGCTTCCAATTCCTCAACAGTCTCAATTACCAGCCTCTGGCTGCCTGCCAGGAATCCCAGACCGCTTTACTTTCTCTTTCACTCAGAAGAAACAGCAACACTTCCAAGCCTTATATCAAGTCTTTAATTTGCAATCCGTCATCTCCAAGACAAGGATTATATGTTTATTCCAACACTTCCGTGAGAGAGTGAGAGATCTCCAACTTCACTCCATTCTCGCTAGGCCACTCCCCCCAATATTTTTGTTCTTGTAAAGGTTTCTTAACGCATCATTCTCTTGTTTGCTCAAATTATGCCAAACCTTTTTTGTTGTTGAAGAGGACTCTAGATGGTCAAGTTGTTGTAGTATCCTGCGTTCAAAAACCTGTATGGTTGGATTGATTGGTCCCGGGAGTATATAATTGGAAAACATTCTGAAAATAGGCATGGCTGACTGAGCAGCCTGATTTTCTTCCTGAAAATAATGTTTAAGTTTTACATTCCTGAAAAATCGGAACAAATCAAAACGTGTTTGCACCGTATCATATTTAGGCTTTGGTACAAAAGTTAATCCTTTGTTGAGAATCTGCTTTTCATGGTTCGTCAGAACCATAGTGGATAAATTTATTATGAGGGTATCCTCTTTCTTAGTTGTCTTGTGGTTTGTTCTGCTCTCCGGACAGAGGGATTTGAAATGTGCTGTTTGTGACGTCCCGGCCTTATGGGGATGTCCAAAAAAGAACGATTCCAGCTGGAGCTTGTGGAAGAATCACTTTGATCTCCTGCAGAATATTCTTCCGAATGTTGTGATGTCTCTGCTTCCAAATCAGCAAAGCGTACTCTCTTTTGGGGGGTAGAGGACCATAAATATACCCTGTTTCTGTCATAGTCCTCTTTATCCCTGAGAATTTTTTTATGCTTAAATTCCTTCAGTACATGATGGAATTTTTTAAAATCATTTTTCATTATATTTAATGCTGAATCGAATTCCTTGGAATTTACCATCATTTTCATGGCTGCTGTTTCTTCCTCAGTTGCCTCCTGTATCATTGTGTTCAGCTGTGTGGAGGTATCTACTCACTTCCAGATGAGTTAGAAACTTGAAATTTGACATGGTGATAGGTCTGGCTGTACAATGCACCAGAAAAATCTAAAAACACAATTTTTGAGTTTTAAGTATTTTTAAAGGATTTAATAAAAACCTAGGTTTATGCCTACAACTCCCAGCATGCCTTGGGTGGGTGAACAGTCTGTTGCTTCTGCTGCTGTGATCCCTATAGTCTTTTTGCATGTGGATACTTTCTTGATTCTATTGTTGCCATGTGCTGGTTGCTATCTTGACATAAGATGCTCACTGGGGGGGGGAATCTGGATGCATTGATAACAGCTAGGTGGACATCAAGCTGTGGTGCACTTCTGAAGGCACTCGTCAAGCTCCCTGTGGAGCCCAGCAGCAGCCAGTGCTCCTAGCAAGGGGTTTCTGGGAAGGTCATGTTGAATAAATGGTGGCCGTAAAGAGGTCATTTACGCCTGTATTCATTACAGGAGCATTCACACCTGTAATGATGCATACATGATCCATTTACAGCTTCCATTTATACAACATATCCTTCCCAGAACCTCTGAGCCAGGTCTGGAACCCACAGGAAAACAGTGGGTCCTAAGCCTTGCGAGTGGACAAACGAATCAGAAATAAATACATGGACACCAGGGTTAACTAGGGCATCTTTATTTAACAACGGGTATAGCATCCTTCCTGGATCTGTGCGTGAACGTGCGGGAATCAGCACAACTCTACCTTCAGGCAACTAGCCTGCCAAAAATAATAAAGGGCGACCCACTCAGTTGATCCTAGTGGCAGGGTTAAACCCATACCTTTTTCCAACTACCCTTAAGTGTTTGGGGAGACCAATCCACGTCACCAGGGCTGCACAGTCCTGTGTAAGTGAGGCAAACGGTCCCCAAAGGCAACCCATATCCTGGCTTGGAGCCGCAAAGCCCATTGAGGATCAGGCCCTCCGGGTTGCTCTTCATCATCAATGATGCCAAAGGTGTTCACCAACCCTATTCTTACCTTTCAAATTCCCACACCTGCTGCCACGAATCAACCTATTTATTCTCCATAGCTAAAATCAAACATCCAGTATGGAGTAGGTGAAAAGTAGGTGAAAACCTGCACAGTTCTAACTGCCAGGGAAAATTCCTACTCAGCCCCTCCTCCAAAGGAGACAACTAGCTAATCTCTACTAGAAGGAAGGGAGGGTGTTGGCCAAAAATGAAAGAGGCCGAGTCCTGGGCGAGCCTTAGACTCTGCCCCCTCACCTAAGCGGCTCTTCCTGTGCACATTCTCATACACGTGAGTATTTCTTCCCGCCATGTCTAACCGGCCGCAACCAACGCCTCCCACCCAATCCATGCCAGCTGGATGGGAAGCGCCTTTTTTAAAAAAAAATATTGGCCCCTATCAGAAGCAATGATTCCATATTTAAAGGTGATTTTCTTGTCACAGGTGGTGACAACCAAGTGGCTATTTAAAGTATGTCACAGTATTGACTCAGATTTTTAAAGCATAGCTAACTGTATTAATAAACAATAACTTGCTCAATAATATTTTTTTTCACTAATTCATATAGAAAATGAAGTGCCAGATTGAGCAGATTTTGTACCTTTGAGCCAATAAATTAATTGGACAAATGCTAAATAAGTAACCAACACCCCTTTCAGATGACATATGGGATTTATGTTTGTTTGGCAAACTGAGTAAGCAATTATTAACACTATTGTCTTCTGCCTTATTTAATGCAGCACCATTTCCCCCTTTTGAATATTATTATGGAAGGGAGATGGTCTTTCATTTTCTCCCCATGAGAAGGATTAGAAGAAGCAGCAATGATGGTCATTTTTTTTAAAAAAAAAACTCCTTTGGAGATTGCAAGCACTTAATTTTGCACTTGCAATTTATCAAAAAATAAAGCAGATAAATTTGATATCCACATTCTCCTCAGGAAGTCATCCTCACATAGAGTTTCATTACTTGTTTCACAGGCAATCATTATTGTCAGTCCTGTTAAATTGGTTAAATGAGAACTGTTAAATTTGTCACATGGCACACATGATAAGAAGATAAGGAAGGTTGAAGTTCATGTCAGATATGAAATAATATGCCAAACATTTGGCTGCAGACCTCCAGTATTAATGGACAGAGGAGGAGCCATGATGATTCTGAAAGGATCTAATCTTTCCTCTTCTCCCACCCAAAAGAGTAGATAAAAACAGCAGCTCAAGAACAGGGTGGCCATGAACATGCAAATTGTGTAGCCAACTCCTCAAATGGTGATGCAGTTCATACGCTCAGCACCTCTATACGATCTCAGTTAGTATTGGTGTGTTCTTTCCACATACTTTGTAAAATAGGTTTTAATCTGGCGACTGCCTGGTGACTGCTCCACACATTCAAAAATGCCATAGCATAGTGACTGCCAGTTGTATGAACTGTTCACAGAAAGGCCTCAATTCAAAGATCATCTCATGCAACCAGAGACCCGTTGAGAATGCACATTCCCTGGTGGGAGAGAGGAATGATGGTAGTGATGTGCATGAGGTGTCCTGCATGCATGTCTCTGGATACTGGATGCTGTGGATGGGGTTCCTGTAACAATCTACTACACACAGGAGCAGCATGTGATTGGAGAGGTGCAATATTTTATTTAGTGGCTCGACTAAATTTTAATGTTGTAGCTATGGAAGCTATAGAAGCTACGGAGGGGCTGTTGCTCAGATGCAGGAGGCATAGCTCAGTGGTAGAGCACCAGTTTTGCATCCAGAAGATCCCAGGTTCAATCACCAGCATCTCCAGGCAGGGCAGGCAAAACTACAACCTGAAACTCTGGAGAGCTGCTGCCAGTCAGTGTCGACAATACTGGGCTAGATGGACCAGTGGTCTGACTCAGTATAAGGCAGCTTCCTATGTGTTTCAAATCCCACTGTGGTATAGTCAGGAATGGAAAGGAAGCAAAGACATTCCATAACAATCTCACCAACTGTTCTTCAATTACTCTCCCATGCACATCCTGGAAAAGCAAAGGACCTCGACAATCACCCTCTTGATAACTTCTTTCAAAAAGTGAATTCATCCTCAGTTTGCCAGTCAACAGCTATATACCATGTGAGTGCAAGTTACATAGGTGAATCAATCTATTTCCAGTCTCAGTCACTTTTGCAAAAGTCTACCCATGAGTTTGTTCCATCCTTTTTCTGCAGCCATCTGCATTTTAAAAAAAAGCACACAGAAAGTCATATTTAAATATGTATTTTAATATTTTTTTAATCTCAAAATACATGTTTCTAAATGTATCTTCTCTCACGATATGTCTTTTTAAATATATTTTTGACAATTTTTTGAGACCAGCACATTCAGGAGGTGTGAAAGTCAGCAGATAAGTAGGTTCCAATCTGCATCTTATGCTGTTGAAATTGGAATTCACAAAACTAGAACTCCTCAAGCATCCCTAAACACACATCGTCCACTCCTGTTAAAGTCTTACTACTAGGTTGTACAAACTTTTAATATACATCCTAACCATCCATGGCAGATTGTTCTGTCACCTAGACTAATGTCTGGAAAATATAGCGGACCCTGAAAAAAACATACAAATTGACTGTCCCTTCTCTATACTATAATTTGCTTTGACATTAATACTGTCCACCATGTTGTGGGGTAGCCATGTTGAGCCCACCTTGCTAAAAATGAGAAGCTCATTGGCTTGGTTGTTGATAACAAATGGAAATGGTTGTGACTGGATTTTTTTCTCCATTAGGACATAGAAAAGGATGTACCTGAGATATGCCATATAGCCTGGATATGGTTTTCTTTCTCACTGGGTTTAGAAATTCTCCAATAACATGCCCCTTCCTTGATGTTTAGTATACCTGAACAAGCATTTCACAGTGTCTTTTTTTGAAAGCTATCCAGGCAGCCGACTCTTTTTTTTTTTTTTTGCTCTGTGATTGTGAGTGCCTTGCCTTTGATCCAGTTGCAGAGCGTACATCAGAAAAGCTACTTCTAATCTATCAACTTCCACAGCTGATAAATCATGGATCAAACACACACTCCGATTATAAAGCGTCTCTGGTTCTAAAATAGCCTATCAATAAGTTAACTTGGTTCTGACGGATGTCTCTATCAGCCTCTCTATTCCACGTTATTTAAGATGTGAAACTATTTACACAGAGTGCTATTTTTTTAAAAAAAATGTGTTAAACCTTGTATTTCTCCTCCATCAGATGTTCTGACATCTCCCTGCGACCCCCAAAGAGGTCAGCAACAAAGGCATTTGAGTTTTAGTATTTTGTAGATAGCAATATAATACTTTTTAGAATGCTCATAGAGGCTATAGTCCTGTATTGAGCTGCGGTGTAAGCATTCACAAATAGGTGCAGGATTGCAAGAAAAATAAATGAAACTAATGTTCTAATGTGAGGCATTGTTATTTTCAGTTACTCTTTTGTAAAAAAAAATATTGATTAGCTTGTGAAGAAAATGGAAGATTTGGAGTCATTTCAAAGGAGAATAATAATCTTACCATTTATTCACTGCTTTTTGAGCCTTTCTCATGCATTTTTTAGCCTAACAATAATCCCGTACAGCTGGTATTATTTAGTAGGGATGTGCACTGGATCGGAACCAATCCACGATCCGAGTCCGGTCCAGTGGGAAATCGGATAAATTATCCGATTTCCGATCCAACAGCTGGATCGGCCGATCCAGTCCAAACCGATCCGAAAAGGCTCCGAACCGGTTTGGCAGATTGGTAGATTGGCGGGCTCCCGCTGGCACCCACTGCCGCTTTCATTGGTGGGTGCCAGCGGGCGCCCGCCGATGAAAGTGGACAGCAGGGGGGGCGCGGAGGGGAGGAGGGGGGCGCTTACCTTTGAGGGCCGTCCGCTCCCGTCCGGCACCGGCGGCTACTACCAGCGGGCTCCGCGGCCTGCTCCAGGGTGGCGCGCTGGGTGATCACCCGGCGCACTACTCTAGAGCAGGCCGCAAAGCCCGCTGGCAGTAGCCGCCGGCGCCGGATGGGAGCGGCCGTCCCTAAAAGGTAAGCAGTGGCAGGGGGGAGGGGGCTTACCCCCCCGGAGCCGTCTGCTTCTGTCTGCAGGCGCCCGTGGGCGCCAGCGGATGGAAGCGGACGGCCCCAGGGGGGTAGGGAGTGCGGGGGAGGGGGCTTACCTGCCGGGGCCGTCCACAGCGGACGGCCCCGGGGGGAGGGAGTTAGGCCCCCCCTCACCGACCCGCCGCCATTTTTTCCTCATAGACTTGCATTGCAATGCAAGTCTATGGGGGGGGGGGAAATGGCGGCCGATCCAAAAATTTCCAATTTTTGGATCGGGATTGGACTCGATCCGGTCTGGGGGGCCTCCGATTTTGTCCGATCCAATCTGTGATAAAATTGGAGGTCCCGATCTGGGTCCCGATCCGATCCAGGGGGTCCGTGCACACCCCTATTATTTAGGGAGGAGATATAAACAATTCACAGAATCGTGCAAGATTGCTGGGGTTAGATGAGATGCTTCTGTTTCACCTGAACCTTTTTGTGATTGGCTACTGCTAAAGAAGGTTGGCCACACACTCCCAATGGGAGCAAGAGAGCATCACTTGGCTTTAGGGATGGGAGAACTAGTAAGGCTCAAGTTCCTTGAGCTTCTCCACTTTCCTCCTCAAAGCTCCTTTTGCTTCATTCATGCAAGTTTGTTTTGTTTTGCAAATGGGGAAATTTTTCAGAAGGGAAAGGTGTGCATTTTAAAAAAGCATGCACCCAAGGATGCACTTTCCTCCAATTGACTAAAACAATGCACATTTTTAGAGCGCACAATTTTCAATTGCAAGCTTGAGTATGTGAACATTTTGTTGAGAAATGTGCTCTCGTTCGCATCTGCACTTGAGGTTATGAACAGGGCATGTTCTGATTTGTGAACAGAAATGGCATCCTCTAGTTGTCTTGTTCTAGTCAGGAACAGATGTCTGAGGAGTATTGCAGTGCATTGTCCAGCCCAACCATAGCCAACATGTCCAAAAGATCTCAAACAGGCTTACTTCCAAGTTAGTCTGCTCTACACTGCTGTGTGAGATTGGGTTTCCTGGCTAATTCTTCAACCCATTCAAATACATCTGGGAGGTGTTGCTGACTTCTCAGATAACTTTAGTCACAACAGGCCTGTTCAGACAACACGCTAAGCCATGGTTAAGCCGCTAACCCTTTTGCTAACCCTTTTGCAGCAAATGGTTAGTGAGTGTGGTTATACTGTGGTTATAACACGCAACATGCTAAACCATAATGTTTACTCAAAATGCTTAACCACCGTGGCTTAGCGTGTCATCTGGACAGGGTCTCTGATGTTCAACATTATTCCACATTTACCACATTTCTCTTTTTTTTCTTCAACTGAAGCCATCATACTGGCTCAATTCGGACGACACGATAGTCAATGGTGGGGTAATAATCAACTTTACAGTTGTTCAGCTAGGGGGTACTCCCCACACAACATGGTAATAAATAATCAACTGTGATGTGGATTAGGATCAGCGCTGAGTTGACTATGGCAGCATTCGGATGACACAATAGTCAAAACAACTGACGATTGTTTCCCCCACACCAGTTGTTTATTGTGTCGTCCGAATTGAGCCCCTCTCTTGACAAGCACTACCCTCACAAGTACAATTTGGAAGGCAACGTTTTCTTGAGATTTCTTTCAAAACTGATCCATATGTATTTGCCTCCTATACAAAGTCATCCCACACGCAATCCCTTAATGCCCTTGGAAGATGAGAATGAGACTCCCCCACTGGACATCATTTTCATTCCCATTTTCAGGGTTGTAGCACCTGCTGTCTAGCTGCAGCCAGTGTTAATTGCTGATTTATCAGATGCAGTTCCAATGCTCTGTAAAGAAAACACCCAGCACTTATCTAACAGCAAAAAACAAAGGGAATAAATATTTTGCAGTCTATCATGTTGGCGCAAATCCCCCCCCCCAAAAAAATGTGTACATTGCCCACACAAAGAACTCCTGATTTATGCTTTGTGGTGATTTAGAATAGCCAAGCACTAAGTGTTCTATTAGTTGAGCTAGTACTACTGTTTTGTTTCAGGTTTTGTCTCTCATAGTAATATAATTAATTCAGCCAGATGGGATGATTCAGTCAGGTAGCATTTTACAAGCCTTTGTCATCTTAATAGAAATGAAATAATAATAATAATAATAATAAGATGACGATGACGACGACGACGACGACGACGACGAAGAAGAAGAAGAAGAAGAAGAAGAAGAAGAAGAAGAACATATAGTGATGTACATTGTATCGGATCTGATATTCGATACCGATTAAAATCGGAGGATATTGGACATCCCCATCAGCCATGTGGGCAAGTTTCATGCTTCTATCTTCAAAAATAAAAAAGTTATAGTCATTTTTGTAACAGAATACTAGGCTATGGGGAAAATCATTCAAAATGGTGTCTGATTCAAAAATTGGACGTCCTATTTTCATATTGGTATTGGATCCGATCTGATACGATGGACTTCTAATTTTTTCAATCCAATATTTTTTTAAATATGAAGTTCTGATTCCGATTCCGATCCGATTTTTTGCGTCCATGCACATTCCTAAAAAAATATGTAATCAATAGAGATTCTGTCAAAGTTAGGGATGACTGTCTTGTGGAAATCCAGCCCTTTTTCGACTCACTGGTTTTCCCCGGAACCCTGGCCTGCATTTGCACGTAGATCTGTGTGCACTTTTTCCTGAAATCCTGAAACTTTCTCAGCCTTTCCCTACCCTTAAATTGCCATTTATTCCAAATGCCCCCACAATTTGCATAATTCACAGACATTTCAGATGTAATTTACTTAATTTGCACAAATTGTGGATGCAACATGTTTAATATAAGCACATTACAGCTGAAATTTGCATAAATTATGCATTTTGCAATTTGCCTAAATGACAATTTAAGGGGAGAACCCTGAATATCTGCAAGCTGGCCCAAACCAAAACACATCAAGTTGGGCGAGCTCACAAGTAAGCAAGTTGGAGTCCAGTAGGCCCAGCTGTTGAAAGCTTGGTGGACTTCACTCCCCTAGATGAATTTCTCTGACATGTCTAGATAAGGTTCACCAAGTTAAGCCCCAAACTGAGCATGGAGGTTTATAATCACCTCAAGGGAGAGACAAGCATTAGAAGTTCCCAAATGCTTTCTGGCCTTGGATTAAGATCTGATCCAGAGAAATTTCCCAGAGTACCCCATTCTCAAATGGGGAGTGGTGTGGCAAACAGCAACCCACCACTGGAGAACCTTGGAGCAAGTGGTTTCTTTAGCAGCAGGGTGCTATTTGTCTCTATCAGCTATTTTGGGGACTGCAGCCTCTACAGACACCCTACTGGACTCCATGGAGACATAGCAGAAAATTCAGATTAGCTCAGAAATAGGCCAAACTATTTCCTGGTGCATTTTTTTTTGGGGGGGGGGACATGACTTATTTAATAACCAATCCAATGCAAGCCATGGGGAGCTTGTCCATCTCTATGCATTAATAGAGTCAGTTTGAAACTATTTGATGTACAGATATTTTTTTCTGTAGGTCCTGATTGTGTCATGAATAGTGGGTTGGATAAGAACTGTGTTGGTTCTCCACCATATTGTAGCTCAATCCCCTGCTGAGAATTGTACAAATTACTGCAAAACTGGACTCCATACTGTGGACACCTGAACAGTAAAGTAGGCAAACAGGCACACTCTGTTTCCGCTGCAGAGAGAGAGAGAGAGAGAGAGAGAGGTATATCAGTTTCCATTTCCATTTTACCACCTTCCCTACAGCTTCCAGAAGGCATTTTCTTTTCAGTGTGGATAAAACCCAAACCAAATGAATGATACAGAATCTGTGGGGAGGAAACCAACTTTGGGTATTCTTCTAGGTGGTGCAATAGAGTCACAAGCTGTTCTATGCAGCATTGTTGTGTAGCATAATCCAAGATTTGGGCATCATTGGGTAAACAACAATGAATTGTTGAATTATAATGCAGCATTGAGATTGACAATGGAACCATCTTGTATAGATGAAAACTATCCCGATGGTCACATAGCTCTTCAGGCATTTCATACTATCAGGATTCTCGCTGTGTCTCTCTTCTCTGGTGGAGAAGGATAGGGGAAGAAGTACTTCCCAATACATCATCTGGCAGAGTTTCATCTGCTGAATTTCTGTTTGTCACACAGCTGTTATGGTGAACAGAGATGTAACCTTTGTAGAGAAGAGGGACCAATTTGGAACTGCACTCCCCACATTTGGAACGAACTAGGACCATTCCCAGAATTTCTTCTTGTCAAAATTTCTTCCGACCAGATGTTGGCATTCAAAATTGCACAGTTTTCTTTCCAAAGTAGAACTGATGCATGAGGAATGTAGGGGTGCTCCTGGAATTTTTTTTCAACTGAATTTCTTTTAATGTAGTTTGTTCTGAATGCACTATGAATCTTCCATTTTCCCATTTTTTGTTTTCTATTTATTCGTTTTTTGTACAGGACACTGTGTATATCAATTTGATGAAGTGTTCAGTTACACATACACACAAAACAGCAGCCATTTGTTAGAATGATTGTATCTATCATGGCACCTTTTTTCTGAAATTCACTTCCTTGAGAGGCACACCCAGTCCCTAATATACAATCTTTTCAGCATTGGGTTAAGTCATCTCTTAATTTATATAGCTCCTCCGTTTGCCTTTGTAACTGAAATGTTTTGCTGAGTTTTGCTATGGCTGTTGCATGTTACAATGCAATAAAAGTAAAATGCAACGGCATAGCAAAACCCAGCAAAACTTTTCAGTTACAAAGGCAGACAGAGAAGCTATATAAAAAGTATCAACTTTTAAAATAACATGTTATTTGCACTGTACACATCATCGTGTGATGATGGGTAATAAAGAACTGAGCAGGAGAAAACTTTCTGAAAGATGCCATCATTTTGCTTGTTTCCAGTGTGTGTGTGTGTGTTTATATCCAAGACAGTGAGGAAACTGAACAAAAAATTATCTCCAAACTTGTCGGCCTAAGGAGAGCTCAATTAAATTTAATTGATGCTCCTTTGAAATATACCCCATTCCCTTGCTGAAGCTTCTTTGAGGTTCCTGCTGTATCAATACAGCAGGTATGAAAAAGTAGTGCCTCTTTGCCCCCATCTTGCCTCCCAGAACACAAATCCCCAATATGCTAAACACATTGATTTATTTTAAATGAAAACAGGGAGGTAGTTTCACCCTCCTTACATGCCCGGCCTCATCTCATCCCTGATTAACATAGGTATTGATTTAAACAATCCCAGCAGGGAATGAAAACTCCTAACCTTTTTGCCTCCTGTCTCAAAGTCTTCACTGTACCGATACACCTTTACTCATCATAGCAGAGTTATCTTTTACGGGTAGCAGTGGGTGGTGGTGGTGAAGGGGGGTACATTATGCTTCTTTTATTTCAATTCCCAGATCTTGTCATTCCACTGAAGTCGATAAGGCAACGGTTCTGTGTATTCCTGCTGATGTAGGTGGTGCCACATCGTAGTTTCATGCACTGCAGCCTCTCTTGTGGGGCACCTTTAAATATATAAGCACCTTGAACCAGGTGAGTCAGGGGGGCTGTGCCCAGTCCCAGCAATCTCTAGGTATAATCAAAGAATGAAGAGATGCCATTGCACTGCAAAGCTCTTTGCCCTACAAAAAGCAGCCCGTAAAGCGGAGTGCAGAAAGGAAATGTTTGGTGCAATGGTGTCAAGCCATGAAAAAGCTTTATGGTGAGTCAGATTGCCAGTCCATCTCACCCAGTGTTGTCTGCACTGACTGGCAACAGCCCTTCGGGATTGAAATTGCATCAAGCTGGGACTTCTGCATGCAAAGCATTATACGTTCTCCATTTGATCTTTGGCCGTTCTTCCTAAAATACATTGAGTACCCCTCCAGGGTTCCAGGGTTGCTGTTTTGAGCAGCTGTTCAGTTCCACATCTGCTATAAAATCTGCTTCCAGCCTTAAACATGTGCCTGTTTTCACTGCCAAAACTTCCAGATCTGCCACAACGGGTCAGATTCAATGGTGTCCTCTTGCGGGCAGCCCAGGCCTGCTGGCGGCAGCAAATAGACGGCTGGCCCTGCTGGCAGGAGCATACACATGATCCCCTACTGCTGGTGGCTGTGATACAGTGCTTTCAGGGGTAAGCACCAAGATGAATGGAAAGGGGTGTGATCTGCGCCTTCCAGAAATGAGCATTTCCATGTGTCTTGGCACTTGCCCCCGGAAGTGCCACAACATGGCCACCAGAGGTAGGGGCTGTGTGTGCACCACTGTCAACAGGCCTGGGCTGTCCGCGGAAGAACACCATTGGATCCAACCCTGAGTGTACCCTCAACGAGTGTCCCAGCTCTCTGGTGAGTGTACTTGTATGATTCGTCTGTGTGTTTTAAGCACATATTTGTTAATTTAAGCGGACTCAGTCTTAAGATCAGAGAAGAAACGAATTCAGATCTTGCTCTTAGAGAGGCTTTTGAGTCAAATTCATTTGTCCATCTTGGCACTCTGCCAGTATCCATGGGAACAAGCTCCATATCAGACTAGAGACTCATTGGGTTTTTGCAGGCAAAAGCAAGAGGGGAAACTAATCTCCAAGAGGGCAGTCTGACGTCAAAACCATTGGATCAGTGAGGAAGATATAGAAGCAAGGCAGGCAAGGAAGTGTAAGCTGATGGCTACAGCTACAGTATGGCTGTAGAGTGAGAAGGAGAACACATGGGAAGTATATATAGATTTTCACTAGGGGTGGAAGTGGACTCGCCCTCCCCCTCCTTCCAACAGCAGCCCTTCCAATCCCTTGAAAATGCTACACAGGCCATTAGGAGACCCTGCTGAATAGGGTGAGCTCTGGTGTGTGTGAGGGGGGTTCCCCAAAATTGGATGGAGGGACTTTTCCCAGGTATAACCCTTCCTCTGGCAGAAGTTATTTTCCACTTGCGGAAGGCAGTTCCTGGATCCTAAACCTAGAAAGTGGCCTGCTATTGGAGCTGGGAGGTCACTTGACTTTTTAACTATACAGCAAATCTACATAACCCATGGTACTAACCAAGTGAAATGGAATCCATCAACAATGTATTGTGAGCTTGACACCCCTTCTGTTTTTGCAGTTCTACACAACAGCAAAAATGAGAAAATTATGAGCTCCTAATATTCAAGGTGAAATTACCATCTGGATCCAAAAATTCTACAGTACCTTTTTCTGGCCAGCTATTATGGTGTGTCTGGAGTTTTATGACTAGAGACTCATTGTAGCTGAAAAGGGGCCTTTGTGTCAATTTCATTGAGAATGTATGTGAATTTGCCCTTCTGTAGATGTCCCAGATAGTGACCATGGCTTTACATTTCCCAACCTCTTTTCATGACCCGAGGAAAGAAAAATGTTAGAATGAGCTTCACAACTCACTGAGTTTAGTGCTGAACACATTACACCCATGGGTTCTTCATTCCATCCATTGTTTTGTACTCCATAAAACTCCAAACAGTACTTCTGTTGTTACTGTGAAATGAAAAACCTGAATCAATATCTAGAAATGGCAGATGGTGCCCAACACTGGATGTTTTGGAACGCTCACCATTCTTTTTCAACAGTTGAATGTTCTAGAAATTAATTTCATTCGTGTATACACACACACACACACAACACAAACAGTAGATTAGCTAATATTCAATTTTGAGAAGATTCCACAAAGATGTGAAACGCTGTGATCTCTCTATACCACCATATGTTCAAAACTTTTGATCCTGATTTGGTTCTTTGGAAAATGGCCCAATTCTGCTCAGATCTGGAGGCAGTCTGCTTTGACTCAAGTACCAAGTCAAGATTTGGAAACCTGAGACTTTTGCTTCACATTGACTATCATGGTGAATTTTTTTTTAAAAAAAAAAAAGGTCAGGCACTTAACGGCACTCCCCCCTCCCCCCTTATAAATGTTTTAGAGAAATGAAACCAAAAGACGCTATTTGGAGAAGAGATATCAGGCAGTATCCAATAGTGTCATTCTGCAGACTCAGATAGCATCAGCCAAGCTGTGCCAAATCTGTCCATTGTGCAAGCCCTTTGGTTCTGGTGACTTTGGAGGGATGCCCACCTTACCTCAGGAAGCTCCAGAAATGACCCAAAGGGTCCCAATTCTGCTCATGGTTTGAATTTTGGCCGAATCAGATGCATTTCCTTAGTTCAAACTGTTGCCAAATAGATCTGTTTACTTACTGGATCTGAGGTCTTTTGATAGTAAAAGGCACTTATCTCTCTCTGACTGCAAACTATAAGATCTTCCATTAAGTTAGGTTGATTTAGTAATAAATCTTATGAAGCAAGGCTTTACCCATGTGGTTCAAGAGCTATTGAGGACCTTACTCATTATGTGCTGTTTGTTCTCTTTATTGAACTCCTAGAGAGGAGTGGGGATTTCTTGTAATTCTCAGATATCAATATCAGTCCCATAATTGCCTTTAATTACATACTCAATTGGTAGAAGAAAAATCGTTGCAGTTTCCAAGAAAACTATTATAATTTCTGTGAAAATGTTCTTTAAAGTTTGCTTAGTGACACCCCAACTCTCCACCCACTACCAGTCCTGCCAGGCTCATAAGTTGAAGTTTTTTGGATGGGGAATCTGTTCTAAAAAAAACCCTCGCTGGACCTCCTGGACCTTAATAACTATAGGCCAGTATCAAACCTTCCGTTTTTGGGCAAGGTGATCGAGACGGCGGTTGCCTTCCAACTCCAAGCAGTTTTGGATGATACAGATTTTCTAGACCCATTTCAAACCAGCTTCAGGGCAGGATATGGAGTTGAGATCGCTATGGTTGCCTTAGTGGATGATCTACGCCTGAATATTGACAGGGGGAGTGTGTCCCTGTTGGTACTCCTGGACCTCTCAGCGGCTTTTGATACCATGGTATCCTTCTGGAATGCCTGGGGGAATTGGGAATCGGGCACTGTACTTCAGTGGTTCCAGTCCTATCTCTCAGGCAGGTTCCAGATGGTGATGCTTGGGGATAGCTGCTCTTCAAAGAAGGAGCTGCTATGTGGTGTACCACAAGATGCCATCCTTTCCCCAATGCTGTTTAACATTTATATGAAACCGCTGGGAGAGATAATCCAGAGGCATGGGGCGGGGTGCTATCAGTATGCTGATGATACCCAAATATATTTCTCTATGCCTTCAACAACATTGTCAGCTAAGGATAGTGTGTCTCCTCTGAATGAATGCTTGGAGGCAGTAATGGGCTGGATGAGGAAAACAAACTGAAGCTGAATCCAGACAAGACAGAGGTGCTTGCTGTCAAAGGCCACAACCTGGGTTTGGAGGTGTGTCAACCAGTTCTGGATGGGGTTACACCCCCCCCCCGAAAGGCTGTGTTTGCAGCTTGGGGGTACTTCTGGATCCATCGCTCCAAATGATAGCCCAGATAGATGTAATGGCCAGGAGTGCCTACTATCAGCTTCGGCTGATATGCCAGCTGTGCCCCTTCCTAGAGTTGGAAGACCTAAAGACGGTAGTGCATGCACTGGTAACTTCAAGGCTCGACTTCTGCAATGTGTTGTACATAGGGCTACCTTTGTGCCTAGTCCGGAAACTTCAATTAGTTCAAAATATGGCAGCCAGGTTGGTCACCTGTACACCTAGGGGTGACCACATTACACCAATCCTAAAATCACTCCACTGGCTGCCAATTAGTTTCCGGGCGAAATAATAATAATAATAATAATAATAATAATAATAATAATATTTATTTATAACCCGCCTCTCCCTACGAATCAAGGCAGGGAACACAATGCAAATACAAGCATAACAAAGTTAAAAATTTAAAAAACAAGAGAAACACATCATTAAAACATTTAAAATTCATCCGGATAGGCCTGCCGGAAGAGAACAGTCTTCATGACTCTCTTGAACTCATGAAGACTGCCAATTTGTCTAACCTCCTCCGGCAGACCATTCCATAGTCTGGGAGCCACAGAAGAGAAGGTCCTCTGGGTAACACTCGCCAGCCTAGTTCTAGCTGGCTTGAGTACTTTCTTCCCAGAGGACCTAAGAGTGCGGGGCGGGTTGTACGGGAGAAGGCGATCCCGTAGCTAGCCTGGGCCCAAACCATGTAGGGCTTTAAAGGTAATAACCAACACTTTATACTTTGCCCGGAAACTGACCAGCAGCCAGTGAAGTGATTTTAAAACTGGTAACTGCATTACCTTTAAAGCCCTACATGGTTTGGGTCCAGTTTACCTGTGGTATCGCCTTCTCCCATATAATCCGCCCCACATGCTCAGGTCCTCTGGTAAGAATTTACTCCAATGGGCCAGAACTAGGCTGACAAGTGTTACCCAGAGGACCTTCTCTTCTGCCACTCCCAGACTGTGGAATGGACTGCCGGAGGAGATTTGACAAATTAACAGACTTCTGGAATTTAAGAGAGCCGTGAAAACTGATCTCTTCCAGCAGACCTACCCAGTTGAATTTTAAGATGTTTTTAATAATGTATTAGTTTTTATTTGTTTTTAATGTTTTATCTATTTTATGGTATTTATATTTATTGTTGTTCCCCGCCTCGATCTGGAGGGAGAGGCGGGTTAGAAATAAATAAATAAATAAATATATTATTATTATTATTATTATTATTATCATCATCATCCAGTCAGTATTACTGGGCTGGACTTTCAGTACGTCTGTCTCCTGTTTCTCATCAAGTGCAGAAAACATTTATATATAGCTTTAGGTTTGTATACAAACAGCCATACATGCTGCAAAAACTGTTAATGCAGCATATATGTATGTATACAAAAAAAATCAATCAATCAATCAATCAATCAATGAAAATGCAGTTCTGTGCTATTCCTTTATCGTTTGCCAATAAATTGGGGACTAGGGAAGCTGCTTTATATTTAGTCAAACCATTGATCCAGCTGGCTAAGTTTGGGGTAGGGCTTTTCTACACGAAACTGTTAATCTCTGTATCTATGTTCAGTTCTGTCACATAATTGAGATCTGAGCTCTACATAAAGAGCTGCTCTTTTCCTGCTTTTCTTCTACATAACCTCTAGGTGGCACTGTTCTATAGTGGTTATTTCCCTTTCAGAAATAATACCCCATTTTCTGCACTCTAAAACAAACAAACTGGGAGCTTGCTCTTAAAAAAGCAGAAGTGAAACTGGAGGATCATGAGTAAGGAATCACAAGTGCACAATAAATGCCTCATGTAGAAAAGCTCGCAATGGTTAGTGTGTCAAGCTAGGACTGACTGGGGAGGTTAAGGCTCAAATCTCCACTCAGTCCTGAAGCTGCCTGGGTAACTGAGGCCTCGTCTACACCAAGCAGGATATTGCACTATGAAAGTGGTATGAAAGCAGTATATAAAAGGCAGAAGCCACACCATACAGGATATAGCGGTATGAAAGCGGCATATGGTATGTGTCAATGGGCCCCAACAGTTGTCAGTGCACTTCAGTACTGATATAAAGCAGTAGTGTGGCTCCTGCCTTTTATATACCTTTCATAGTGCAATATCCGGCTTAGTGTAGATGAGGCCTAACTCTCAGACTAATTTACCTCACAGGGTTGTTTGGAGGATAAAATGGGAGGAACCATGTACACCATCCATGCCTTGAACTCGTTGAAGTAAAAGCAGGAGATAAATATAATAGCTCAGTATTGTGTATATGCTGCCTGAAAGCAACTCTTCAGGGTTTCCCACAGGAGTGTTTTCCGGCCCTATCTGGAGATGTCAGGAAACGAATTTGGGACTTTCTTTATGCAAAGCATGAGCTCTACCCCTGAGCTACAGCCCTTGCCCTTGTGGCTAGCTACTGCTCGATGCAAGATGCAGCAAGGTTTTTCTGGTGTTCTTAGATATCGCCCACCGGGACTGGTAAGGGACCTCATGAAAAACCAATGAAGAGGACTCTTTGGAGAGTTGCAAGAGGTTAAGGCCAACTGGAAAAGGTGAAGTTTTGTTCTAACTCTTGGCCAAGGGCTAGAGACACCACCCCATGTCCCCCCAAAAGTGTAAAGTTATGTATTTTTATTTATTTATTTTATTTATTTATTTATTGCATTTTTATACCGCCCCATAGCCGAAGCTCTCTGGGCAGTTCACAAAAATTAAAATCATGAAATCATTTTAAAATATATAAAACAAGGCACAATCTAAAAACACAGAATAACATACAATATAAAAACACAACCAGAATAAAACCAAGCAGCAGGAATTAATACAGATTAAAATACAAATTTAAAACAGCAAGGATTAAAATTGAGTTAATTTAACTGTTAAAATACTGGGAGAATAAAAAGGTCTTCACCTGGCGACGAAAAGAGTACAAAGTAGGCGCCAGGCGAACCTCTCTGGGGAGCTCATTCCACAGCCGGGGTGCCACAGCAGAGAAAGCCCTCCTCCTAGTGGCCACCTGCCTCACTTCCTTTGGCAGGGGCTCATGGAGAAGGACTCCCGTAGATGATCTTAGGGTCCGGGCAGGTACATATGGGAGGAGGCGTTCCTTTAGATATCCTGGCCCCAAGCCGTTTAGGGCTTTAAATGTTAGTACCAGCACTTTGAATTGGGCCCGGACCTGGATCGGCAGCCAGTGAAGTTGGAAAAGGACTGGCGTAATATGGTCTCATTGGCCAGTCCCCGTTAACAATCTGGCTGCCCTGTTTTGTACCAGCTGAAGTTTCCGGACCGTTTTCAAAGGCAGCCCCACGTATAACGCATTGCAGTAATCCAAACGAGAGGTTATGAGAGCATGGATAACTGTAGCTAGGCTATTTCTGTCCAGATAAGGGCGCAGTTGGTATATCAGCCTAAGCTGGTAAAAGGTGCTCTTTGCCACCGAGTTCACCTGTGCCTCAAGCGACAGTTCTGGATCCAAGAGCACCCCCAAACTACGGACCCGATCCTTTAGGGGGAGTGCAACCCCATCCAGAACAGGGTGTTTTTTTAAAAAAGTTTTTTTAAAAGTTTTTTTTAAAAAGTATTTTTACTTTTTAAAAAGTATTTTAAAAAGTTTTTTTTAAAAAGTATTTTGAGTTATTTATGGAATGAACAATCATTGCATATTACTACCAGCCATGGCATTACAATAAACAGATGGTTAACACAAACGAGCTTCCCTCAATGTAACTTCCGTAAAAACCAGTGTTTGCGCTCAGTATGAACATTAGCCCTTTTGTCCCCTCATTATACCTCTGACCCCTACTGATCAGCATTAATGGAACTATTACCCCCAATGCTGTAGCCACCAGTCCTGTTTCCACATTGCCTCAGTAATGATGTAACTGTTAAGTGCAATTATATTTCTAAACTATGCATGACATGCCCACAGCATCAGTCCTACACAGTTGCAGGCTTTTGACTCATGTTGGTAAAGTTCTGGAATGAACTGTGCTTATTAAAGCCCACCAGGAAAGCAAACTTCGTAGTCTAATTAGATCCCCTGAGCATGTTGGATGGCTTCACAGCAGGAGAATAGAAGAAAATCATTCTAGAGTGTGGTTAGGACTGCAAATGTACCTGTAATTACATCTATTTTCCCCCTACTAGAAGATCAGTGGAATGGAAAAGCACATTGATTATGCTGTAAGGGATCCTGAACTCACATCGTCAGCTCTGCATCCTCTTCTGTGTCTGGAACTTGGCTATTTGAAATGGAAACCTGGAGCTGGGAGTTAGCCTAGTGCAGAGGTGGGCAACCTGTACCCCTCTAAATGCTGCCCCTGTTCAGACAACATGCTAAGCCATGGTGGTTAAGCACTTTGAGAGAAACATTATGACTTAGTGTGTTGTGTGATCCACAGCTTAGCATGTCGTGTGAACCATTCCTAGCCATGGGGGCTACATAACCATGGTTTAAACATGCTCACTAACCATTTGCTGCAAAGCGGTTAGCGGCCTAACCATGTTTTAGCATGTTATCAGAACAGGCCCATTGTTGGACTGCAACTTGCATCGGCTCTAGCCAGCATAGCCAATGGTGAGGGATGGACTTGTAGCCAGGAGTGGCTAGGGTAGGGTTGTCAGAGGAATCTGTCTGGAGCATGAAATTCACCAAGCTTTCAGCAGCTCACTCCCCACCCCCGACTCCAGATCACTTACCTGCAAGCTATCCTGTCTCAATTCTTATTCAGCTGGGCCAACTTGCAGAGGGGGGGGGGGGTTGTTTTGTTTCTGAAATCACCATTTACACAAATTACAACTGCAATTTCTTTAACTTGTGCAAATTACAGCTGCAGTATGCTTACTTTGCACAAATTATACTCACAAAATTAAGCATATCATGGCTCCAATTTGTGCAAATTATGCAAATTGTGTCTTCAATTTGGGTAAATGGCAATTTAAGTGTAAGGGAATGAGAAAGTTCCCGGATTTCAGGAAAAAGCCTTGGCTCAGCTCCAAAATGCAAGCAAAGGTGGGGACACTGGGAAAATCTGGTGAGCCCAAAAACAGCCAGATTTCCCCACACTGGCCATTCCTAGCTCAGTGATTGTGTGTTTACTAACCCCCAATATGTTCTCTGAGCCCCTAAATGTGTTTACAAACAAATAATTAAAGAGCACTTTACAATTTTGTCTTTAAAAGGCCTGTAAACCAGATGAACTCTCACCACCATTTTACCCCCCCCCCACCCAATTTTTAGGCTGGCTACAAGCTTGGTGAAGGATCATGGGAGTTGTAGGCCAAAACATATGAAGTGCCACAAGTTGCCCACACTGTGGCCTAGTGAAGTAGTTGGGACTGTGTATGCACAGGTCTCATAGCTCTCTTCAGGCAGAGAATGGAATAGGAGGTGTATGTGTACACCTCTGTGGTTATCAGAGAGTATGAAGCTTCTCCATCAGGCACACTTTTCATAAGTACTAGAAGTCTAAACTCCTGCCCCTGCTTGTGCAACAGAATAGCATCTGCATGCTGTAGAGCTTCAGGTGCTTGGTTGCAGCCCAAACCCCAGTTACATTGGCACACCTCAGGTAACATCTATTCAAGAAAAGCTGGACAAGGCCCTCTATTTCTAGTCCATGTCAGTTCCTCGTGTGCTTTCTCCTAAATCCATTCTGTACCATTGTTGCCTTCCACATCTTTGGCCTGGCATTATAGCTACCCTTGTTAGAGCACAACAAATTCTTCATGCAAAGATGTCATTTCTGAAATGCAGAAGAAAAATGGCAGACAGATACTAGACATTGCTCACACAAGCTGCCTCCACTAAGATTCTCCAATTTCCTTGACACCCCACCCACTCTTGTTGCTGAACCCAGCTCTGCATCCCGAGCTTTTCCTCAGGGTACCTCAATTTGTCAGGAGAAGCTTTCGGGGGCTGCAATAATGAGGAGGGGTACTGTGTTTCCACTTGTACATGACTCTACCTAGAACCCAGAGGTTTCCTTGTGGATTACTATAAGATCCCTTTTCCCAGAGGGAGCATAGATATGTGTCAATAGTGATATTCCAAGATAGGGGAATGACTCATGGTTTTCAAACAAGACTCAAAACTTTCCTAAACTTTAAATTATATGTGTAAAAATGTGTATATCCAATTCTAGATATCAAATGTTGAACATTGACCTGAAAGTGACATCATACAGAAAAAGTATAAACCTATATAAAAAACCCAACACTTTGTGTATTTATTAGGGATGTGTATCGTATCGTTAAAATGTACGATATGCTATTTATCGTCCATGTATTTAATGATAATAATACGATAGGAAAGCCTACGATAATTATTGGAGACGATAAAAAATCCTATGATAATTACCGTATGTTAGCGTTTTATCGGAAGGCTCTTTCTCTTTTGCCGCCACATGGATGGAACTAGAAGGTGGGGTGTGCTTGCTGAGACAGTGACCAGTTGTGCAGCAAGGATGCCAGCAGGCTCCAATCACAATGTTGGAGGAGGGCTAAGGATATCCCCCCATAAAACCCCCACACTTGGTGTTCCAGCTCTGTTGGAAGTTAGTCATTGAGGGGAGAAGGGTGGATTTTGTTGGAGCTCTGTCCTGGCTCCTGGGTCTTATAGTTACTTGGTGGCAAATTGTTGGAGATTCATTGTAGTCTTGCATCTTTGTGTCTCAGGTTCGTTTGGCTGTTTGTTGCTTGTGAATTTGAGTTATAATTTTTATACATTTTCTGGTTGGTTTGACTGAAGTGTTAGGCTAGCATGAGTGGGGGTACTGTGACTGAGTGAGTGTGTTTTGTCCTCTTCCCTGTTTAACTTTCTTTAAAACATATTATATATATATATATATATATATATATATATATATCCCTGTCTCTCTGGGTGTGTGTGTTTGCTTGATTGACTGTGAGTGGGCTGGTGTGTCCTGTAGCCTGCTACACAGGATAACACTACACAATCTGTGGTCAAAGCAGCACACAAACTGATTGCAAAGGATTGTTATTAATATAAATGATTTCAATCACTTTGTAGCAGTATGAAATGCAGTTCTAAGGCGCGCCTTGGGCGAGGTGGCTCTGGGTCTAGGAGAGATGCTGTTGCTGCTGGGGGCAGTTCTGGGGTGGCTGTCTCTCCCTCTCACACATTTTATTTCTTTTTTAAAGTCACTGCTCCATCCAATGTTTCCAGTCTGGAGGGACTGCTTTAGTGAGCCTTGAGAGATTCCTATATTATTATTTTTCGTCACTACGTCCCTGGGTCTGCTCCTTGTGGAGTCTGTTACTGAGGGACTGCAGAAGCATCCCCCTCACGCATTTTTTTTGAGACTCTGGTCCAGGCAATGTGCCTACCTCTACCCTGAACGTGACTTTTTAATTGCCAATATGCCTACCTCTACCCTGAACGTGACTTTTATTTGCCTCTGCTCCAGCCAATGTGCACAGCTCTGGCATGAAGAACTGCCAACCTGCCTTCAACAGGATGGCGGGCAAACTGGGTCATTTTAAAAGCACGATGAGGTCAAGGCGGTACGTGAGGGTTGTTCGCAGTTGTCAAAGCAGCAGATGTAGATCTGCTAGGATCCTGCAGGTTTCTGCACTTCCGGGATATCTCCTGGCCCAATGAGGCCCTGCCTGGCTAAGGCTGGCTCTAAAATAAATAACTGTAATGCCCGTGCTATTCCCCATCCTTTTATTATTTGTACTTAGACATACATGGCCTAATCTAGAGACAAGGCAGCGGTTCTACTGCAGCAGAATGCATCCACTCACTGTGCCACACACACATAGGCGTGGATAATAAGCAGATATGCTTTTAGTTTTAGTGGGATCCTGCAGGTTTCCATGCTTCCAGGGTATGTCCTGGCCCAATGAGGCCCTGCCTGGGTAAGGCTAGCTCAGTGGAGTGGGTCCACTGTGCCAGGCGGAGGAATTTCTGCAGAGCATAATTCCTGACTGTCTGTGCGGTGCTGCTTGTGGGATCCTCCAGGTTGGCGCACCGCAGGGGTATCTCCTGGCCCAATGAGGCCCTGCCTGGCTAAGGTTGGCTCTTTAAGAAAGGTCTCCTCCTACCCCTGCTCCTGAGGTGACACCCAAGAGTCCATGCCACTTTCAGGGACAGTTCCAATTGGCCCTCTGCCTCTGTGCCCACCTCTACCAAAAATAACTGCCTGCCTGCATCAGCCTGCCTGCCTGCCATCTCTGCACGGGGATCATCTTCCTCCTCCTACCTCCATTACTGAGGGGATGCAGAAGCATCTCACACATTGCCATTTTTGAGCCACTGTGCCTGCCTGGCCTGACTTGGTGGATCAATGATGTGCATGTGCGTTTTTGGCTTCAATCAACATCAAGAGAAGCTATGTCAAACTGACGTATGCGCTCTCATCATGGAGTGCTGCCATGAGTCCACTCCCTACAGCCCTTCAGTATGGTCGCCAACTTTAAGGACTAGCTCTTTAAAAATGAGGAGTTATTATTATACAGCACTTTGCAGCAGCAGCATGGAGTGCATTACCGGAAACAGTGCATGTTGTTGAGAGCTTACTTCGGAGTAACGCCTGCAGCTGTGCGTCTAAAATTGGGCACTGATGAGTCCCCTCAAGGCCATCTGTGAGATACCCATGAGTACTGGACGATGATGTCTCTTGAAAAAAGACCACATTTCAGCCACCTGAAACAGTGTCTTTGAAAGCTTACTTCCGAGTAACGCTTGCACCGATTGTTCTAAAATTCGGCACACAAGACTAGCAACACTCAGTCTGCACTGTGACCAAGTTTCAAATCTTTAAGTTGGAAAATTAAGAAGTTTTTTAGGCCTCTCTGACTCAAAAATCAACTCTAGAGTTTCTAGGGCAAAATGGAGAACCGATATAATATCAGAATACGATATGATACAATATGGTTCACCTACGATATAATCGGAGACGATAAATTTTTTACCTCGAAATTCTGATAACGCTACGATACAATATTTTCGGGAGTGCACATCCTTAGTATTTATGCTTTTTAAAATATGCCAGAGCCTTCTTTTTCAGTGTACAGTAAACACAATATTGTTTTGGTTTATAAGTGTGTGTCTGTTTTTGGTTGTTATGTGAATAGGGATGTTGGGGGAGTCTAAGAGAGGGATGGAGTTCAGTGGATTCCCTTCCATTGGCCATCATGGACTCCAGTCCATGGACAGTACTGCTTGCTTACCCACCGTTGTTCAGCTCCCTAGATGTGCCGCTGCATAATCCAGACTGCTCGACGAGTGGTGCACAACCACCCAACTCTTCAGCAAGCTGCCATTTTGCATAAAAATGGTGCCTAAAAGGCCTTTTACACAAATGGTGGCCATAAAGTGACCATTTATACAAGATTACAGATGCGAATGGTCTATTAATGCCTGTAATTTTGTGTAAATGTTTCCTTTATGGCTCCCATTTGTGCAGCATGACATTTACAAAAAAACCCAAAAATGAGCTGCCATGGGATTGGCCCCCCCAGGCGCCACTCAGCAGGTGCCCATGGATTGTGTGGTGGCTCATGAACCATTGCAAATGGCTGGGTGACCAGCCATGGGTAAGTCCATCCATCCCTATCTATGAACAAGGTTGTTGTTATTTTTAAAATATCCTTTAGGGTGCAATCCTATCCATGTTAAGACTAGAAAGTATCTTCTAATTCCCAACATTCCCCAGCCAGCCTTACTGGCTGGAATGCTGGGTGTTAAAGGATTTTTCCTTTCTAAGCATGCATAGGATTATGCCCCTAATTAATGCTTATGCATTTTTCACATGTCATCCCTATGATATATATTTTATAATGCTTCCTTCTCTTTTCCTTAGAGCTATATTGTCAGCATTCTTTTGTAGATTCTAATCTATCTCTGTTATATGATTTACTCTCTTTTAGATATGTTCCCAAATTATTTTGTGCCCAAATTACCTATTCCACATTCCTTTATGTCATCTTATTGAAGTATTATTGATTCCTGGCAACTCAACTAGAACTGAACATCTCAATTCTTTTTGCTCCCTTTCATTCTTTCACTATATATATATATATATATATATATATATATATATATATAATGGTTAGATATCTCTTTGTTGTGAACATTTTTTTCCTCAGAGGTTCTTTTTGTGCAGTCACATTGAGGCCTTTCTTCTCCTGATTTAAGCTCCTTCAGTTTGTTTTCTGTCATTAATTGCTGTTGTCAAAACTTGGATGCCTTATCTACAGTTTTCTAATGGTCGCTGACTTATTTTCTTCTCTTTCTTCCCCCCCCCCCCACCCTTAGATGTACAATGTTTCCATCGGTATTCCTTTGACAATTTTACTCCATGTCATCCTGTTTTTATGAGGTTCCCCCCCCCCTTCCCTAAGGACTGTTGTCTGCCATATATAACTGTGCTACATATATTCCAGGAAAGAAATGCAGAGAGTGGGGAAGCATGGAACCTGAGAAAAATTGTAACAGAAGCGTTTGAAAGTGTTTTCGACTCAGAAATGATATGCACAAATCTGCCAACATTGGCATATGCAAAATCTGCCAAAATTGAAGCACAAGAACACTTGCAAATTTGTGTTTCAAAATGGTGGGTATGCACTAATTGGCAGCTAAATGTAATTTCTCATTAAACTTCTATTTTTTTTTCAATTTTGCAATGTCCCAGACTGACTAGAAATTAAATTTTAAAGGCACTTGCTATTGGATTTTTATACATAATAAACCATAAGCATGTGATTACTGTCCCTCAAAGCATGGGATGTATTTGTCCTAGAATAATTAGACTCTGAAATTGGTCTCTGGTTCAGCCCATTCTTGTTCTTTTTCTCACAAATGCCACAGTGGTCCTGAACGTTGTGTTGTGGCTTTCCAAATATATGTACCAGCCAAGCCAACTGTCACTTTTGCAGCCTTCTAATATTTGCTAAGGTTTTCCTGCCATATTTTTCTGTCTTTCTGAGTTTCTCCGATGCTGTAAATGTGCTATAGTCCCCTGTGCATGTTCAGAAACATGGGCATGCCTTTTGTTGTATCCTTTTGTTCTGTGTTTTTTTAAAATACAATTGAATTTTTTTTAAAAAAGCAAAATGTGCATAAACACTCCTAATGTCTTGTTTCCTCTTTTAAAATTGTGTAAACACTTCAGGTAGCATTCTGAAAATAACGCCTTGACTTGCATGGGATACGGTTTGTGGAATAGCTGTGTGGAATGCCCTCTTTGCTTAGATTCCACTCAACCGCCTCCTTCTCCCTCAACTTATTGTGATGGTGAGCAGAATATAAATGAAAAAATGCATTCTGGACATCCTCTTACCTTTCCTTCCCAGTTATGTTTCTTCTACTTGAGCCTTTGCACTTTGCTCAGATGCTGTTGCTCATCCCTCAGGAGCCACCAACTGCACATTTCCAGCCAAATTTCTCCCCTCTCCAATTTTATTTCTTTTTTTGTGGATGGGGAGACATAGAGGATTTATTTTTTAAAAAAACTGCATACTTTAGAGCCCTCCATCAGCAAGAACCCATCCTGCCTTGGATGCCTTAAAACAAGGCTTGCCCCTGTTTTGGAGCCCAGTATGTCCATATTACAATTATATCAAAATTGTGTTTTGTTTGTAATTCATGTGAGCATGTCCCATTCACAATCCCAAGCATAAACACAAACAGGAATGCTTTCCCCCACCCCTCCCAGGAAATGTTTGTAAATTCCCAGATTTGCGATTGCATTTAAAACAAATGGCTTTAAAAAAAAAAAAAAAACTCTATGCTTTGAAATGCACATTTCCCCAAAACTACAAAGTTCAACACTTTAGTCAATAGGGGAAAAGTGTCCATAATAAAAAATATGCACAGAAATGCACGCTCTTCCCATTCTAATTGTGTACTTCCCCCATGCAGATGAGCCAAGAAACAGGTATAAAAATGAAAATGGGAGCGAGCTGAAACCTACTTTGAAGTAATTTTTGGAGAATTTAGGAAAGCTTCAAGATTACTGCTTCTCCCATCCCTAATCCGTATGCAACCTACTTTACTATTTGGGAAGGTGTTTTTTCATCAACTGCCATATTGTTCCCCTCCCCAGCTCCTATTACAGTGAGTGGTCATAAAATTAGACTCAAAGGCTCCCTTGAAACCTGGGGGACAATATAACCTTGAGCATCTGACCATCTTTGAAACTGTTGGGCTCTCCGTTCAAAGGGGGGAAAATAAAAATAAAAATCCATTGGACACACCTGACATAATTCTTTTGCTCGTCCAGGATTCCACTCCATTTACCCTAGGGTTTCTATCAGCACTTGGTTTAATAAAAATTAGTAATCCTAAGGAAATAAAATGGGTTACTAGCTACATTACAACAGCTACGAGCACTGTCCTATGTTAGGCCATAGTACAAATCAATATTTTAATATTTCTGTTTGCTGTTGCTGGATGCTTCTGGGGTATTTTGACTCAGCCTCCAGTATAATTTTCTGACCAGACTTTTTCTTCTTTATTTACATCTTCATTGTAGCCTGAATATTGATCTTGGACAATCTATTCACTCTTGCCATGAACAAACGCATTCTCTTGTTGTAAGTGCGGCTAACTTCTCTCCAGTGACCTTGTGTGCCATTCAAGAAATCTAAGTCAGTGACACATTCATCCCTATATGAATAGCTGAGGCTTCTTGAATGATCCGATGGGCTGCTGTACTTTACATTCCTGAGCTGTTCTTTGCATAACAGCATGCTACTTAGCCTCCCTTTGTGTGAGATCTTTCAGGAGATGGGTCTCTCTCATGCTGAATAAATGCATTTTGTGAGCTTCTTTAGCCTTGCTATAATCAGTGCTTTGTATGATGTGGTTTGGAAAGATCCACTTCATCCACCAAGGACCGTGTAGGACTGGAGGAAGAATTACAAGGGGGGGAACCCATGAAATGTTACCAAGCACAATAAATATAACCTGTATGAGATCAAGCTGCATGCAGCCCCTGACACACACACATACTCACACACACACAATGCCCTCCACACTAGGGATGTGCACTGACCCCCCGGATCGGATCGGATAGCGGATCGGAATCGGACCTGGGGGGTCAGATCGGATTGGATCAGAGGATGGTCGGATCGGATCGGACCGGATGTCCGATCCGGATCGGACGCCATTTTGAATGCTTTTTCCCATAGCCAAGTATTGTTTTATAAAAATGCCTATAACTTTTTTCATTTTTAAAGATAGAAGGATGAAACTTGGGCACATTGTAGACTGGTTAGGGATAGTTATCTGTGAGAAATTTCAGAAAGATTGGTGCATGCGTTTTGTGGCAATTAATTTTTTAATAAATACCCAGGAATGCCTATAACTTTGTCATTTTTAAAGTTACACATATGAACCTTTGCCACATTGTAGGTGGTACCTTGTGACCTATGTGTGTGAAATTTCAGAAACGTAGGTGCTTGTCTTGTGTGGCAATTAATTTTTAGAAAAATGGGTAGTAGTGGGGTAAATACAGTTACGCCTCCCATTTTTTTATTTTTGAAGATACAAACAGGAAACTTGGGCACATTACAGGTACCACTTGGCTTGATATGTGTGTGAAATTTCAGAAACATTGGAGCTTGCCTTGTGTGGCAATTAATTTTTGAAACAATGAGGAAAGAAACACCTATAACTTTGTCATTTTTAAAGTTACACACATGAAACTTTGCCACATTGTAGGTGGTACCTTGGGACCTATGCATGTGAAATTTCAGAAACATAGGTACTTGCCTTGTGTGGCAATTAATTTTAGAAAAATGGGTAGTAGTGGGGTAAACACAGTTACGCCTCCCACTTTTTTATTTTTGAAGATACAAACAGGAAACTTGGGCACATTACAGGTACCACTTGGCTTGATATGTGTGTGAAATTTCAGAAACATTGGTGCTTGCCTGGTGTGGCAATTAATTTTTGAAACAATGAGGGATTCATTGGACAGCACTTGCCCATAGGGATTCATTGGACAGTACTTGCCCATAGGGAATCATTGGACAGTACTTGCCCATAGGGAATCATTGGAAAGCACTTGCCCATAGGGAATCATTGCATTGCACTTTCCCATTGAGAAATACAGTTATGCCTCCCACTTTTTTATTTTTGAAGATACAAACAGGAAACTTGGGCACATTGTAGACTGGTTAGGGATAGTTATCTGTGAGAAATTTCAGAAAGATTGGTGCATGCGTTTTGTGGCAATTAATTTTTTAATAAATACCAAGGAACGCCTATAACTTTGTCATTTTTAAAGTTACACACATTTTGTTTATTTTTAAAGATACAAACAGGAAACATGGGCACATTACAGGGAACACTTCGCTTGATATGTGTGTAAAATTTCAGAAAGCTGGGTCCAGGCATGTGGTGGCAAGGTGTCTGCACACACCACTTTGAAGACTGTAGAAAATTTCTCCTGTAACGATCCTAGCAATAGAGAGAGAGTGATCCTAGGCTCAGCCGTTCTGCTTGAGTAAAAAGTGAAAGTATCAAAGCAGACACGAGCCAAGTGCTTTAATGTAGTTACTTTGTTTCTCCTTTTGTAATGGATACTAGCTCAGTTGCAGCCATGCATGCAAGGATCAAAGAGATCGAGAGAGAGTGTTTCCTTTTTCTTCGCGGGAGGCGGGAGTGGGAGACGGGGGAAACCAAACCTCTGTGGAAAAACTTTTGAAACTTTTAATCTAAAAATTCCATAGCCATCAAATGCCTGGACCTATAATTCTGAAATTTCTGACACATATCTACCCCTAACCCATCTACAAAGTGAGCAACATTCAGACTTCTAACTTTTAAAATAAAAAAGTTATAGGCATTTCTTTCCTCATTGTTTCAAAAATACCTTGCCACCACATGCCTGGACCCAGCTTTCTGAAATTTTAGACACATATCAAGCGAAGTGTTCCCTGTAATGTGCCCATGTTTCCTGTTTGTATCTTTAAAAATAAAAAAATGGGAGGCGTAACTGTATTTACCCCACTACTACCCATTTTTCTAAAATTAATTGCCATACAAGGCAAGCACCTACATTTTTGAAATTTCACACACGTAGGTCCCAAGGTACCACCTACAATGTGGCAAAGTTTCATGTGTGTAACTTTAAAAATGACAAAGTTATGGGCATTCCTGGGTATTTATTAAAACATTAATTGCCACAAAACGCATGCACCAATCTTTCTGAAATTTCTCACAGATAACTATCCCTAAACAGTCTACAATGTGCCCAAGTTTCATCCTTCTATCTTTAAAAATGAAAAAGTTATAGGTGTTTTTGTAAAACAATACTTGGCTATGGGAAAAAGCATTCAAAATGGCGTCCGATCCGGATCGGACCTCGGCGGATCAGATCGGATCGGAGGTTGGTCGGATCGGATCGGATCGGATTTTCCCGATTTTGGGATGGATCGGATTCGGATCGTGGATCGGATCCGATCCGATGCACACCCCTACTCCACACCCTGAAAAAAAATATTATTTTTAGGATAAACATGGCTCTCATAGCACTACAGAGCACCGAAAAGGTCAAATTTAGTTTGCAAACAAGCTAAATTTGACCTTTTTCTTGCTCTGTAGTGCTACAGACACTTAACATATACATTTTTAAAATAATAATAATAATCATAGAATAATAAAATAGTAGAGTTGGATGGGGCCTATAAGGCCATCGCGTCCAACCTCCTGCTCAATGCAGGGATCCACATTAAAGCATATTTTTTGTGTCACCTGGCAGATTAAGGCTTGGGGGGGGTCATTCTGTCTCCTTAAGTTGTTCACCCCTGAATGAGGTGACCACATACAAGCCCATAACCATCTATGAAAGTGCATATCAGCCTATTTTCAGTCCATGCAACCTTTCCATCTGTTCACCCACAAGTCGGTTTTGTCCCTTTTCTGCGTTCATCTGTGAATGTTTAAAAATCCACTGGAACATTTGCAATGAAATTTGTATTGAAATGCGCATTTTGTAAAAACATATTTTCTCTCAGTGAAAGTATTCTCATGGTTAAAAGCTACATGAAGATTTAAAAGGCCTTGGAAAATAAATGGTCTTTGCCTGGCACCCAAAGAACATTAGAGTATGGCCCCCAGACCCTCTGCAATTGCCCACCACTGCGTTAGAGGAAGAAAATTATGTACTCTGACCATGTGCAGGTTGTATTTTAAACTCACTTAAATCAAAGCACTATCATGGCTACAAGAAGAGAATTCAGTTTGCTTCTGTTTCCCTAAGGCTAAACACATTTTCTTGGGAATAAGTGCCATTTTGTTTTAGAAAAGTATAATGTATATTTAAAGTAAAATTAATGCATAAATGAGCATCAGTAGTAAATCATATACATGCTCAGCCAGCTACCTATAAAGTGTTTTTAGAAGAAAGGATGTTTTGGTGAGCTGCATCGGTCTCAGTGGTCGCTGATGTGCTGATGCCAGCCCAGGTGCTGCTGCCTGCCCTAATTGCTGCTGCTTCCATCAGCTACCTCTTTCTGGGAGCTCCCCTGGACTATGGACACCTGGTCCTCTGCCCAGAAGTCCTGTCCTAGCTGCTTCACTACAGCTGCAGGCCCTCTCCACTGAAACGATCCCTGTACCAAGGCTGTACGTTCAGAGGCTCTACACACAAAGTCTGCTCGAAACATGGACCCTGGAGGCCACACAAGTTGTGGTGATTCCAATGCTCTCTCTTCCACTGGCTGCCCATCTGCTACTGAGCTTGTTTTAAGGTCTTGGTATTACAATACAAAGCCCTATGTAACTCAGGAGCCAGTTACCTCAAGGAACGTCTCCTGCTCTCCCAATCTCCCAAGTCTCTGCCATCTTCAGGGGAGGCCATGCTGGTCATGCTGCAGCCTACAGATTTCCATTTGGCAACGACATGGAGATGGGGCTTCTCTGCAGTGGCAGCTGCCCTGTGAAATGGTCTCACCTCTGAGGTATGTATTTATTGAAAATATATCTGTTCATTTTAGCTTTACCCCAGCCTTGAGCTATCTTGTACCAACCTCAATATACACTTGTGTGTGTGCAGTCTTTTTTCTTTCTTTTGTTTTGCTTGTTCTTAGGCTTTTGTAAATCACTTATAGTTTCAAATGAGAAGTAATATATAAATATTGTTAATATATACATCACCATAAATAATAGTAATAATAATGAACCAGCTTGCACTGTAAAAGAACAACAACTCATCTCCTGCAGTGCAGTCCTCTGTTCTCTTTCCAATCCCAGTGTGTGTAGCATGTTATCTATACAGCCTAGATCAAGTTTATACAGCACAGCTCATGCTATATAAGGATAAATATATACATTCTGTAGAAGACGCCCCCCCCACCTCCTCCATCCAACCCTGAAGGAAACTAGCCTCCTGCATTGAGCACTAGAAATGAATGGGAGAATATTATATATTGCTTGCTTTCCCTCTGTGTAGGACAACCTAAGGACAGAGATATTCCAAGGGGTGACTCTGCCTCCCAGCCATAAAACTTCATTATACACAGAGCTGCCGTCTGATGCGAAGCCAAAGATATTCAAAGGATAAAACTTGGCTGCCACCTCAGGAACTTTGAGACAAAAGCGCTGCGTAGTTCACTGTCAGGAAAGAAAAATGCATGAGCGCACTTTTTGGGGGGGGGGGTCCCATTTCCCTGGCAAGCCTCTCTTTGAAATGCCACGCTGGCTTCGGCACGGCTGCTGAGCGTTGTTCTGATCACTGCGAAGAACATTTACATTTTGATTAAGGAGCAAGACTGAATCAAGCCTCCTCTTCAGTATTGTCAGCTATACGGAACATGACTCGGCTGCGTGCGTGGAGGGGAAGCGTCAAGGAACTCCAGAGGAAGACGGATAATTTGTATATGTCACTGCAGATAATGTGATGCTAAACTGTGCCTGGGTGTTGTCGTTAGCTTTGCTTTGCTGTCCTGCACCAATGTGAAAATGGACTGAAAATCACTTGTCATGCTCGCTTACCAGTTGGCTGTATTTGCTTTTTTAGTAATGTCCAATTCCTACAATAGTGTCTGATTACGATTTTGAACTCACTTACCTCAGGGTAATATTATTATTTATTACTACCATGGCTTACCATTTTTTGAACTTTCCATTTTCCAAAGCCAGGTTAAAGTTAACTCACAGAGCAATTCTATGGTCCCATCCCAGGGGGCATGGATATGTCAACTTCCCTCCTCTCAAAGCCATAGGCCCTCCTACAAGTTTGGGAGGAGTAAACCATTATTGGGCCATTCCGCCATCCCTGATCCCTTGCAGCCAGCATGGAAAACATGCAGCGGCTGCTCTTCTGAGGTTGCAACAGTGACTTTGGGAGACTGCGGGGAAGGAGGGAAGGGGGTGTTTTGAAAAGGAGGGTGAGAGGAGAGGAAAGGATCCTTACACCACTCAATTGCCATCTCACCCCCATGTGATCTGCCATTTTCCACAAAATGATGGTTTGCCCTTTTCATGTAAAGGACCCTTTTCCACAAATGGTGGCTGTAAATAGAGCCATTGATGCAACATTGCAAGTGTAAATGGCAGCAAATAGGGTCAGGCGGCCTGCAGGGGTCCAGCAAGTGTTGCAAGTGACAGGCAAAGGTGAGGTTGCCCATCCCTACCCACCACCAATATGTCAGCTAGGCAGGGTCATTTAGAAAAATGAGGAGGTGGAATGGGAGGCAAAGTTGTTCCTTCTGCCCTGCTTGGCTTTTGCCTGCAGGGCACAGGATAGATGTCAGCCTCCAGTCTCAGAGCTCTCTATCTATCAGGAGAGCAAGCCATAGGATCTTACTGTTAAAAGACTCTATTCAAGTAATAGTGTTTGCCAACATTTTCCTCTCCCTCCCCTCGGTTGTTTCCCCCTGGTTAATTTAGATTGTAAGCTCCTTGGGAGCAGGGACATGTCTATACTACCTATGTAAGCCTGAAAGGTGCTGTCTGCAATGATAGTGTCGTCATCGTTGTCGTCATATATTAGCTTAGTGGTAGAGCTTTCTAGGAAGGGCTAGGAAAGAATCCTGTCTGAAACCCTGGGAAGCCAATTTTGCCAGTCAATTCCAGCAATGAATGGTGTAGTGGAACCAGGGCTCACAGGGATACAACACCAGGGCTTTTTTACTAGCCTGATGTCATTTGCCACCTGCCTCAAATTCCCTGTTCCTTCTAAACTAAGCTGCAATCCTCACAGTAGCTGGGGAGAAATGGATTTTCCCAGCATCAATATATTGTTCCCGGTAAAGCAAAGTAGTTTGGTATGATACAGCCTTGAATTGGCAATTAAGACCCATTAGCTTTACCAAAGACCTGCTCCTGGCAAAGATGAATTGATTTGGAACAACATAGCAGACTATGGGGACCCTTGTTATGAGCACATACACTTCACCGTTTATCATGCCATCCATGAAAAATGAACCAGTGTTCTGACTCAGTGGAAGGCAGCTTCCTATGTCCCTATTGTGCATGCCCTGAGAGAGGACACGGAGGGTCATTTACCACAGTGGATGTTACCATGCTGTGTAGGAACCCTCTTGAGAAGGTAGAGTGGAGAGAACATTACCAATCCCTTGCTTTCCCAAATCACTGATAAGTTGCAGAAGAGTGTTGGGTTCTCATCACACGTTGACAGAATAGAACAGATGACTTGCATATCCTCAAGGGATACACCATTGTGGTAATGCTGCTACTACTTAGCATTTAGCTCGCATTCAATGTGCTTCACATACAAATTTTGCTTTAATTCTAACAGCAGCAAAACAAAACCCATAAGATATATCATTTTATTTATTCATGAAATATTTGGGTGGTTGGGAGCTGGGTGGGTTATGGCTTGCCTAACTTCCTGATTTAGTCACTTGGCTACTATGTATCACCAGCTCACAAGTTCCTACTCTAAGCCCATGTAGGTGACCTGGCTTTCTCCTTGTGGTGAGCTCTCTCAACCTGGGGTAGTGTGGTCATCTATATTGTCTGTAAGGAGGCTTTTGCAACACATCCAGTGCAGATGCACGGTAAAATGGTTGTCTGTAACCACTTTTGGTAAATAATTGCCAGATTTACCAACTATTATTCTCATTTCACAGCAGCAGATGTGAGGCTGTGAGATAGTGACATGTTCAAGGCCATAAAATGTCAGTGTCAAGTTCAGTGTGAGCCATAAATCAGTTACTCACTAGTTTATGTGGGACTAGGGACTACTTAAAGTATTGTATTCAGTCAAACACCGTGCACACACCACATTCTATTTTCTGGATCAATCTGGACTGTGGCCATAATCTTCTCAGTCTAGCGCACCCTTTCATGACTTGTGAGCTGTTCAGACATGGTGCTCAAGCACTGAAACATGTTCCTGACTTAATTACTGTCCATAAACATGTCCCAGTGATTCCATGCATCTAAAGACTGAAGAACCAACTATACAACTTCTTCAGGGAATTCAACAAAGAAATAAACGGTTGCAAATAGCATTGCATGGAACAGAATATCATTGTCTTGTAATGTTCTCAAACTCGCTTACATCCTTCTAGCGTCTTTGTTGCCCTTTTCCTTTTCATGGGTCTTTGTCTGCAATTTGCACAAAGGATTATTGTAGAGAACATACAGCCAACATGCAAAAGACATCGTTATCCTACTGTTAAAACCAAGTGACTGCCAACAACTATATTCTTTTTCTGTCTTCTTTTTCTGTGGGTGTCAGTTCTGTCAAGGAAAATGTCACTTTTACTTCCTCAGAATCGAATTAGCAACAAAAACCATGGCAGGAGGGAGTGGCAGGTTGCTTTTCTTCTTTCCCCAGAAAAGAACATTCAGCAAGAACTCTTTTACCAGGGCCAAAGGACATGCTTTGCATATGTGGAAAAACTATATTCAATTGCTGCCATATACAAGAAAGGTCTGGTTGAAGAGTTGGGTACGATTTCGACTTGTCAGTTAGAAGATACAAGAGAATACTGAGGAAGGCAGCCCAATACTGTGACTCATGATAAGGCAATTCTTTTGGGCAGGGGTGTTGCACCTCAGGTTCAGGGACTGAATTCAGGCCATCTGGGGCCCCAATTCAGCTCTCTAGTGTTCCCTAGATGGTCACACCCACTTCCCCACATCACCACATTCTTGCTCCCTACAACTGCCTATTGTTGTGTGTTTTCCTGGCTTTCACATGATTTCTTCCCCATTCAGAAAGGTTGAAAAGTCTCTCCTAAGGCTTAGTTGCCAGAAGTAAGCACTTCAAACTGAAATATGTTGGGGGTTGGTTGGTATCTTGGCCCCTGCGCTTTTGTCTTTGGCCCCACTTCCTTTGCCTTCAGCCACATCCACCTCTGGCATTTGCTCCCCTCCCCCCTCCCATGAGCTTTTCCAAATTGAATTTGGCCCTTGAACTGAGATTCAACACCCCTGCATTAGAGGGCACATGTGGTGAATGAACATGTAGTGTGGCTAGTCCCACTCAGTGCCATTGCTGCACACCAATGGCATGCTCCCCTGAGGAATGTCTACAGAAGGAGTTCTTCATGCGCACTCATGCGTATACAAAGAGGGACCCTGGCCAATTTGGATCCTTCCTCGTGTACATCTGTACATGCCAGAGCATGGCAATGGTTTATGGTGCCGTTGGTGGATGGGGATAGCCTGCACTGCCCCACAACCCCTCCACCTATTCCTTCAATGCCTGGAAGGGGATGTGTGTAGCTCTTTTTTATATCCATACCTCAGATGTTATCATCCCGTGTCCTACAGACAGACTCAGACACTGAAGCAGTTCCATTCAGCCCGTAGTAGTCCTACTAAATTTTGACAAAGGTGCATTCCTTGTAAGGAAAGAAAAAAAAATACTTTCAAATTGTAAGACATGAGAATAGTCTCTCTGTTAATTAATTAATTAATTTTATTATTGTATTTATATCCCACCTTTTTTCCTTCAAGGAACCCAAGGCAGCTTACATAATCCTCCTCCTCTCCATTTTATCCTCACAACAACAACCCACTGAGGTAGGCTGAGCGGAGAGTGTGTGACTGGCCCAAAGTCACCCAGTGGGTTTCCATTAGGGGTGTGCACGGACCCCCCGGATCGGATCGGGACCCAGATCAGGACCTCCAATTTTGTCACGGATCGGACAAAATCGGAGGCCCCCCGGACCAGATCGAGTCCAATCCCGATCCAAAAATCGGAAATTTTTGGATCGGCCGCCATTTTTTCCCCCATAGACTTGCATTGCAATGCAAGTCTATGAGGAAAAAATGGCGGCGGGTGGGTGAGGGGGGGCCTAACTCCCTCCCCCCCGGGGCCATCCACTGTGGACGGCCCCAGCAGGTAAGCCCCCTCCCCCGCGCTCCCTACCCCCCCTGGGGCCATCCGCTTCCATCCGCAGGCGCCCGTGGGCGCCCGCGGATAGAAGCGGACGGTTCCGGGGGGGTAAGCCCCCTCCCCCCTGCCACTGCTTACCTTTTAGGGACGCCCGCTCCCGTCTGGCTACTGCCAGCGGGCTTTGCAGCCTGCTCTAGAATAGCGCGCCAGGTGATTACCCGGCGCGCCACCCTGGAGCAGGCCGCGGAGCCCGCTGGTAGTAGCCGCCGGCGCCGGACGGGAGCGGACATCCCTCAAAGGTAAGTGTCCCCCTCCTCCCCTCCGCACGCCCCCTCCTCACCTTTCCGGGATGTTCGCTCCCGTCTGGCGCCAGCGGGCTTTGCAGCCTGCTCTAGAATAGCGCGCCAGGTGATTACCCGGCGCGCCACCCTGGAGCAGGCCGCGGAGCCCGCTGGTAGTAGCCGCCGGCGCCGGACCGGAGCGGACGGCCCTCAAAGGTTAAGTGCCCCCTTCCTCCCCTCCGCGCCCCTCCCCGCTGTCCACTTTCATCCGTGGGCACCCGCTGGCGCCCACCAATGGAAGTGGCGGTGGGCGCCAGCGGGCACCCGCCAATCCGCTGAACCGCCAAACTGGTTCGGAGCCTTTTCGGATCGGTTCGAACTGGATCGGCCGATCCAGCTGTTGGATCGGAAATCGGATAACTTATCCGATTTCCCACTGGACCGGACTCAGATCGTGGATTGGTTCCGATCCAGTGCACATCCCTAGTTTCCATGGCCGAGTGGGGACTAGAACCCAGAATCCAACACTTTAGCCACTACACCACATTGGCTCTCTTTTTAGACTTTGCATGTAACATTCTGTGAAGTAGGTTTCTTATATTTGTTCTCCATGTTCTGGATGGGGAACAGAGACTGGGAGATGATCAGTAGGGCATGGAAGTCTTAACGTTAGGTGACACAAGAAAGGAGATATAAAATGGTCTAAAATTTAGCTGTTTGTTTTTTTATTCATAGAACAACAGGCTATCCTGAAAAGTTCCCAGAAGTCCAAATCTGTAATATCAGAGTTTCATATTGCAGGTAGGTTTAGATTTATAGAAAATTTGATTTTTGACATTTGGCTTTTAAGGAAAAAGACCTTCTGGATGATTGAAAAGATACAACAAAAAATATGAACACACCTCCACAACCAGCTCTCAGGTCAATAAAAAAAAAAGTAGAATTCAACAGTGTGGTAACTGGAGAATATGTATTTGTACTGTTATCTCAAATCATTCTGACCTTCTCTCCTTCTCTGTTATTGTTCCATTTATTTAAAGATACTGATGCTCTCTAGTATGGTTTCATTATTTAAAGTTACCCTGACTCAACTCTTTTACAATGTAATTGTTTCTTTAAAGAAAGAAAACAAATAACGATATTTAAACTCCTTCTCTATATGAGATGGTCTTTGTCATTTAATTATTACTAGCAAACTGCCCTCCATATGGACCAGTGACACTGTATTCCACTTGTGGAACAAAGCCCAACAACGTAGTGTGCCTACTCTTTATTTATTTGCCCTTCCCTTCCAAGTGGCCTTTTCCATTGCCACCAAGTGGAAATATTTTCTTCTGGCCACCTTCCCCCAACCTCCTTGGATCTCAAATGTCCACTTTTAGGTAGTGGTGTGGACTAGCTATTAGATGTGGGGTGGGTAACCCCACAAAAAGAGTCCACAGAGTTTCAAACAACACAATTTAAAAGCTTACTGAAAAAATCTTAATAAGAAAAAAGGTTTTATTCCTGAGTAGACCCATACAACACACAAAAAAAGCCATATGAGCAATAGGGTGATAAAATAACCAGGGATAAACACATCCACTTAACCTAACTAGACCGTGACCCTATTTTATTGACGTTACCTTCCCAGCAATCTCTTATTTTCCTTGTTCCAGCATTCTCTTAACCAGTTCTCCAGTTGCAGCAGCTGTTTCCTTCCTCTAGGCTTCTCGCTGATTTTTTCTGAACCCCCCCTCTCTCTTCTTGCCTTCTGCTGCACATTTTATATCTTTAAAAAGCCTGTTCCTTCCCCTCTCCAACCAATTACACGGGTAGTTTCTTGTTCACCTTTGCCCCAAATTTGCATCTTTAGTTGCTTGCCATGAACCTGTTTTTCTGTCTTCCTCTGCAGACATTCTGGCACAATTATCCAAGTAAACTCTTTTTCAAACCTCATTGCCTCTCAGATTGTCTGTTGAACCTCCTGCTCACTTCCTTTTCTCCTCTTCTTCTCAGACTTCCTAGATCCACGCAACTCCTGGAAACTGTTGGCCCACTAAGCCAACTTCCTGATTCCAATAATCTTTAACTAAATATTGGATTCTTATATTATCTTAATATCATTAATACTGTTCATATATATTCTCTTAAACTTTAAACTCTAATAACAAAAATATCTAAGGTTAAAAGAGGATAAAACAAGATATATACGTGACCAGTATCTCTACCATGTATCCCTACCATCGTCCCCCAACACAGAGTAACCACATTTGCTCAGCTTCTCATTAAGCACCCTCTCAGTATTTGGTTCTCTGAAACTGACCAGCACACACACACACACACACACACACAAGATTTAAACCCATAATATGCAACATTGTAAGGCAGTCCTATTCCTTCACAGCAATCCTATTATGAAAATCAAGGTGTACAGAGATCCAACTACTTTTGTATTCCATTGATTCCAGTGGAAGACTTAAGTATGAGCCTTTATCTTAACCTGAATCATGCCATATTGTATCCCTCCCAAAAGATGCTAAGGTCTGAACCATGTCAGGCCTCTGGAGGTGGGGGATTGTCAAAGCTGAAATACAGCCAATCAGATGTGTGCCATGAGTTTTAACTTCCATCAAGAGGGTACCACCAAAAGGCCTCCATTGGCTGACCACTGATCTCACACAACATGACATCAGAAAAAAATGCATGTAGTCTCTGAGGTATTATATCATCTACTTGACCTCAAGGGAAAGCCAAGGCTATAAGCTGAAATGCATAAGCAAATAAATTCCAGCCTAACAATTTGTTGAGAGTTAAAATTTTAGCAAGTTAACAACACAGTCCCATATTTATAGAAGCCCACAACTCTTAGTAACACTCAGTAAAATAATACCATGGATAATTATGGGCGGAAGAAATGTTATAGACATTATCTATGAAAAGGTGTCAAGATTTATGGAATGCCTTTAGCTTTTCTAGTCGTTGTAATTCCCATTTATGCTGTCTAGTAGTACAGCGGAGAAGAGAAAAAGATGGGAATTTACATTGGTTAAAACCTGTAAAAAGGCATAGATTAGCTTCCTGATTAGGCAGGCATCTGATAGCATTACTTATTCATAACAATTCTGTCAAAATATTATGCTGGAGAATTCACAGTGAAGGCAGACTGAATGCTATCTTTAAATTGCTCCATTTTCTGCAATAACCAGGAGATGAAATAACTGAAAAAAAGATTCCAAGCTGTTCTGCTGAAAGGAACAGAACTGAGGCTACAGTTTCAAAACCCTTCTGAACACTTGTGCAGCATCAAGGGAATGGTTTGTACACCCTACATGGGGCTAATTTTAGCGGGAGCATGGGAGAGTATGCTGACCAGATAAAATCCAGGTCAGGGCTCATGTAACTTTAACAGTTGTAGAGAAAAGGGAATTTCAGCCAGTGTCATTTGTATGCAATTAGTTCCTGGTGATATTCCCTCTTCATCACAACTGTTAAAGGTGCAGGCACTACACTAGAGTGACCAGATACAAAAGAAGGCAGGGCCCCTGCAACTTTAACTGTTGTGATGAAGAGGGAATTTTACCAGGATCTAATTGCATACAAATGACACTGGCTGAAATTCCCTTTTCTCTACAACTGTTAAAGTTACATGAGCCCTGACCTGGATTTTATCTGGTCACCCTATGGGAGAGGGGGTAGCAGCGCTAGTAATTATGGAAGCTAGCAACGCTTAGTAGCTATATAGTACTTTAGAGTGCTTAAAGAGCTTCATATATCCTTACAACAGGGGTGGGAAACCTATGCCCCTTCAAATGTTTTGGCCTACAACTCACATCAGCCCTAGTCATCATAGTCAATGGTGAGGAATGATGGTAGTCAAAGGACAAAACATCTGGACACCCACAAGTTCTCCTCTGCCTTACAACATCCTATATAGTGGATCACCTTCATTAATACCATATTTATTATCTTGTCAGGATGTTGACAAGACAGTCATTTATATAAAAGAATTTAGGCTGCCATCCTAGGCTGGGAGAGCATCTCAGGGGCCATGGGGACTTTTTGGATCTCCCCTTCTCATGGTGGGGAGAAAAATCAATCCTCAGTGGCAGAGATTCAATCTTGATGGCCCCTCCTGCCCCCTGCAGAAACTTCTGCAGCCCTTAGCTCTCTAATGTTAGAGCTCCAGTGAATAGACTGGGCCCTGATTTTTTTTAAGTGCCTAGCAAAGCCCGTGCTGCTGCCATTGATGTCCACATGTCATATTTACTACATTTGATCTAGGAAGCCTGCCAACTCCCTTATCTGAGAATGTCTGGGAAAAATGCCAGGCCTTAATTGTTTGAAGGGTTTTATTTGCAGTTTGAAAATCCAATTACCAATTGCCAGGGTCACGCCAGTAGTTCCGTCAGTCCAGTTGTCAAAGCCGAAGGTCAAACCAGGTTTCCAGAGTCCAGGGTCCAAAGCAACAGTCAGCCGGGTGTTCAGTCCACAGGTTCTGATCCAAGATCACGTAGAATGTCAAGAGCCGAATACGTCGGTTGTTCTCAATGAGTCTTAGCTTCTGCCTCCTCCCCCTTATATACTTTGTTTGAGCCTGTTCACAGCTGCGTGCAATTTCTTCGTTATCTTACTTAAGGCTTGCGTCAGCTGTGCTCTGTTTTCTCAGTCTCATGCTTCACCTTGTGGGCTTAGCTTTCTCCGCCCATTTGAGCTGCCGCCTTTGCTGGGGAGTTACTGGACAAACCCCTTCAGGCCCCGAGTCTTCCTCATTAGAAACAGGGGGTGGGAGAGGGTGGCTTTCCTGGGGCTCTTCTGAGGAACCTCCCTGCTGTTCCTCCTCCTCCGGTAAGTCCTGGGGAATGGGTAAAGCTGCAGTTTCTGCCCCTTCTTCCTCCTCAGAGGAAGGTTCTTCAGACTACCTCATGACACCACATTCTTTGTGTTCCAATCTTATTTCTTCTTTATACTGTTCTCCTGCAACTGAGGCCAACTGGAGTGTATCAGTGACATGGGAGGGCTGTGGATCCTGCAAGTCCACAACCTCTCCCAGCACTCTCATAGAATGTCCCCCAACCCATACTCTAATGTTGGAGTGCTCAAGAACTGTGAGTTTTGGTACTCAGAACAACTTCTTCAGAACAACTTCCTTACATTCCTTAAATTTATGTCTTTTGCACCAGGGTGGATCTCATGGTAATAATAATAATAATAATAATAATAATAATAATAATATAATAATAATCAGATCCTGCAAGCCTAAAGTCTGCCTACCCCTGTGATAAAGCACTGTTAGATAGGGATGTCTGTCACTGAGAAATTCTTTACTCAATGAAGTTCCATGACTTGTACAACTTAATTTGCATCTGTGAGCTTTTCCTCAAACTCTGGGAATATGCTTCCCCCCTACACACCCACAAGTCATGCAATTTGTGCAAATGTCTAAGTAATTTGCACAAAGTATGGGTGGATTTGCACAAATTTGCCTAGAATAAGTGCAAATTGCTTGGAAATGTGCCCAAATTGCTCAGAAATTTGCAGCAATTGCAGAACCTGCAGGGGAAAAATGGGCAAAATGCCTGGTTAATCCACAAACTGACTTGACTTGCTGCAGACAGGAACCAGAACAAAGTCCAGCCCGGGGGGGGGGGGGAGACCTAGAAGTGATATAAACACAATTTTCATGATGAGAAAAATGTTCTGGGACATCAGGAGTCTGTTATAGGAATGCAGCAGACCCTTTATTCTGCTAACATTTGATGTTATAATATGTTGTACCTGTGATGGTGAACCACATAAATTCATTTTTTTAAAAAAATCATCTGTTTTAATATACTCAGTATATTAAAACAGATGACATTGACTGTACCAGAGCTATTAGAATTAACTGTTACTCATGTATATATTTAACTCACCCCTGCCATTCACTGTTGACTTCGGTTAGAAAACACATGATTCAGTCCATCTTATCCACAGTCGAGAAGTTGATTGCTTTCTGTAAATGATATTGAAAAACATTACAAACTACACTGTGATCATGGTCTTCCTAGTGAAAAATCAAGGAGATGATGATGATGATGATGATGATGATGATGGAAGAGAGTGTGTAAAGGGAAGACTGTATCCTTATGGTATCACTATCCCTACAGCATCCCTGAAAGAAATAGGAATGTTCAGCTTGCTTCCATTTTCATTCGCAACCTGTTTTCTGGTTCATTCGAACAGGAACCGTGCACATTTCAAACTGGAATAGCACATTTTTCTGTGTGGATTTTTCAAAAGCGCACACTTCCCCCCATTGAATAAAGGGTGAGAATGCATATTTCTTTTAAAATGTGCCTTTCAAAAGAGAGAGTTCCTCCTCAAAATTCACATTTTTCTAATGCGATCACAAGTTCAGGAAGGTGTGAACACTTTTTTGGGGGGAAAGTGCTCTTGTTTCAGTTTTAAGGTTCAAAATGGGGCAAGTTTGGATGATTTGTGAACTGAAAGGCAGCAAGGTAGGTTTTGTCCCCACCACAACATTGTACCTGGAGATAAGTGAACAAGCAATGTTTCCAATCACCCAAATCCTCCAAACATCCTCCAATCCTCCTTGTTTCCCACATTTGTTTGCATATCTTCTTTTTATAATTTTGCTTGAATGCGAAAAGTGTGCATTTAAAATGGGGGAAATTCACATTTTTAAAACAACACAGTAAAAATGCACAAATCCCACCCCATTGTGTAAAGTATGAAAATGTGTGTATTTAAAGTGCACATTTTTAAAGCATGTATGGACATTTGGGAATTTGGGAACAATATCAGAGAACATGTTCTACTCATGTACAAATTCAGGGTTGCGAAAGGGACATGTTTGCATGATTTGCGAACATAAATTCTCATATATCCCTACCTTTACTTTCCCCCCTAGAAACATGGAAGAGAAGGCCATTACTGAGTTTGCCAGCTGTCTCCTGCTCTAATCACCCATCCCTTGCCTGACCAAGAAAGCTGTGTGCTTGCTAGTCATTTCAACCATTGTTAGAGGAAGATCAGCTGGAGGAGGACAAGGAGAAGAAACCACAAGCAGCTAGATACATTGTGGGAGGGGAGGAGCCAACAGCATATGGAGTGTACACAGTAGACAAGGGAGGAAACATGAAATGAGAGGTCTCCGTTGCTGGCACCGTCCACTTTAGAAGTTCAAAGTCCAGGTTCCACTTCAAGATCTGGGTAGACAATGAATTTGGGGGCAACTGATTTGGAGTAATCTCTCAGTAGATATTATTTTGGAAATAAATTAATTGAAGGGGATGGCAGTCATGCGCTTCTATAGGAGTAAGGCAGCCTTCTCCAAATTGGTGCCTTCCAGATGTTTGGGACCACAGTTCCCAGTATTCCTGATCATTGCCCATGCTGGCTGGAGCTGATGGTAATTGAAGTCCAAAACATATGGAGTGCACGCATGTTGGGAGAAGCTACAATAAAGAGACGCACATGTACTTGAGGGTCAAACTGGGGTGAGAATTAAACCTGTCCCCTTTCCTAATGGTACGCAATGTCTGTGCTAAGGGAAATGTTTTGTCCCATTTCAATGGTGCCTTAGATAGCAGCCCAGCTACATTGTCCCATAGAATTCATTGGGATCCACAGTGAACTGAGTTTGCTTCAATGTGTATACATAGGCTAGGGCCTCATATACACCTAAGAGGCCTTCTGGGAAGGGGAGGAGGATCCCGGGCTTACCTGCTTCTGGGATCATTCCCCTGCATCTAAACACCAGTGTGTCATCCCAGAAGTGAAGAGGGATCTTCCTGGCACTGTGGTTGTTGATTTTTTTGGGTTTTTTAGGGAAACGTTCACACAATTGTGTAATTGCAGGAGACCAATACAGCACTTCAGTGAGTTTTTTTTTAAAAAATGAAAAATTCAGCACCGGAAAACACTGACAGCCATCCCGAGATGGCAAAATTGCTGCCCCCCAATGGGCATGGAGCCCCCCGCACAGCTCCGTGCTCATTTGAAGAGGCCGCTACTCGTAGGAAGGAGAGAGGACCTGGGAGTGCTCACCACACTGCCTATGGACCTCGGGGTTGTCCTGGGACTGTAGGAAAAATTGGGGAAACAGCAGTCCCAGTTATCCCGGGACAACTGAGAGGTCATCCCCAGTTGACCCCGGGATCCCCTGTGCATCATTTGGATGCACAGGGACGACCTCAGGCTGACCCCGGGTTAAATGGCTGGTGTAGATCAGGCCTAGATCTACACCCCTGCACTAATAACTGTTGAGGCACATAACACATTCCATCTACCACTTTCATAGTGTTATTTCCTGATTTTTATTTCACATTATCCAAAATACCACAACAAAGGTCTTTGTGTGTACTACGAGGTATAAATGTGCAAGAGGGACCATGATGGGACCATAATGGCTTGACACAAGGTGTAGATCCGGCCATAGTTTCATCTTTTCATCTGCATAGTTTCACCCTGGTGTTATTTTTTTAATCATTACAGAGTGGCTGAAGAAACCAGGAAGCTGACTCTACGTTACAAATCCTAATACTCTGATGGCTTTAAGAGATTCCCCCACTTATAAGATTTCCAAGCTAGTTTTAGCATTTGCTTTTGATGATACTTTGTAAATATGTCTTGATCTGACTAGACTCTTTATGGAAACAGGAGAGATATTTATACATTAATATCTGTCTCAAGAGCCTTGAGCAAGCAAGCAAGTTGATTGAAAGAAAATCATCTTCTTTTCCCCTCTAGTGTGGCGTAGTGATGGAAAATTGTGTTTTATTCCCATGTTCATCTCAAAATGGTCATGTGCTTTTCATCGTTTGTGTGTCTTGTGGATTTATAGGCAGATCTCTGGAATTGTCAGGGGCCATTTTAAACAAGCAACTTATAAGTAAACGCCTTGTCACTTTTGGTTAGAATTCCTAGGGTGATTAAAGAGGCAGCTGTAATTGTTTGCCACTTGTAGTCTGAGAGAACAATTATTTAGAAGCTATTAATGAGAATATATAATGAGCCCATGAAGCATCATATCATCAAATTAAGTTCTCTTGCCAAATCCTGGACTCACTTCACAATTATTACCCAGGGCATTCTTGAACTTACAATAATTTAAAAATATTTTGATAGAACAGAGTGTGATATTTATATAAAAAAAGAAAGTTATGAAAGTGCATCACTTACTATATATCTTGTTCATTGGCTTTTAACCCAGACTTATCCATCATTATCAAGACTTACTCCTTATGACCTGAATGAGAAAAGCATATTTCCAGACACTTGAAAGACCGTCTGTTGCAACTAACATTCAAGTTGCATCCATCATAATGTCAGCCAGCTGGTCAAAAGTAGAAACAAATGTCTTCACGTTCTTACAGAAGTTTCATGGGAAAATAGCAATTTCCTAAATGAGGTAAGAAGCAGCAAAAATCAGAAACCAAGGCATTTCTACGCCCAAGACTTAAATAGTCATTCCCTCTCTATAGAGAATCCTGGGAACTGTAGTTCTATAAGAAGGGCTATGGGTGTCTTACAGAAAATTCACACTAAACTATAGTTCCCCAAACTTGGTGTTGGATGAAGCCATGACATTGTACACTGATATAAAATCTATTTAGGTTTATAGTGCAGATGTCCTCCAAGAAGCAATTTTGGGTTACATCCAATGCCTCTCATCATTCCACAGGCTTTGCTTTACAGTGTATGTGTATGCACTGTAAATGGCAATGATTAGAGTTATTATACATGATACCACTGCTATTCTCATGCAATGGACATGTTGTTTGTTTGCTTGCTTGCTTTGGAATGCTAGGCATTCTTTTTAGTGAAGATAATTTTAAACTTGTCTTGAATTTCCTGTAGGACATTAAAGCAGTAAAAAAAAAAATTGCAATGAAATCAAGACTGACATCAGGTTCACTTTACATATCTGACCCCTGCTAAGACTGGATTGCATATTTCTCAATTATTATTATTCTTATTATGTATACATTACAATATTATTATGTTTACATTACAATCTTTTAATTTTTGTAAACCGTCCAGAGAGCTTCGGCTATGGGGCGATATATAAATGTAATAAATAATAATAATAATAATAATAATAATAATAATAATTTCTATACTGACCCATAGCTGAAGCTCTCTGGCAGGTTTACAAAAAATTAAAACATTAAAAATTTATATACAAAATTTTAAACCATAAAAATGCAAAACAGACAGTTTACACAAAGACAACGTACATCTAAAAACAACTTTGAGCTGTCAGCCAAACCTAAAAATAGATCTAGGATCAATTATTATTATTATTTTATTTAGCAACATCCACTGCTAAGAATGTAAGAAGAGCATTACTAGACCAGACCAAATGTCCTTCTAGTCTAATATCCTAGACACACACATCAAGGTGGCCAACCTGTTACTACAATCAAAACTAGGCTGACGACCGTTACCCAGAGGACCTCCTCTTCTGCCGCTCCCAGGCTGTGGGACGGCCTGCCGGGAGAGATCTACCAACTTAACAGTCTTCCAGAATTTAAGAGAGTTATAAAGACTGATCTCTTCCGGCAGGCCTACCCAGATGAATTTTAAGAGTTTTATTGATATTTTAATAATGTATTAATTTTATATGCTTTTCATCAGTTTTATGTATGTCATTTGTATTGATGTTGTTCCCCACCTCGATCCAGAGGGAGAGGCGGGTAAGAAATAAATATTAAGGGAGGCATGGCAGTGCCTCCTTTGTTAAGGGCCGTCAGTAAAAAACATGTTCCACCATGTTAAAGTGATAATTGGGGGGGGGGGGAGTCATTCTAACAGCCATAAAATTGACAATGTTTCACCAATCTTTCTGAAATTTACAGGTGAAATTTACCTGAAAATTTCAAGAAGATTGGTGAAAGATTGAGGGAAGGAGAGCAGTTTAAGATAGAAAAGGAACACAAACCTGTCTCCCTGCTTTTGTCAAATGACTTTCAGTTTGTGAGTATTTGTGCACACGATTTTTAATGAATATTTATTCCTTTTGTTCAATCCATAGTGCAACACATGCGTACAGGGCACCACAAAGCTTATTATCAGAAGGGCAGGGGGAAGGGGGAAACTGCCGCTCTTTGCAAAGAGAACGTTCTTCCCTGCTCTGGTGACCCAGGCAGCTTGAGGCAAAGGTCTATGTTTTGTTTTCAAGGTTCTGGATTGTTTCTGAAGTTGGGGGGGGGGTGTTTTTCTGAAGTGGAGGAAATCTGCAGCCTGTGATCTAAGGGATGTTCTGAATCTGCAACCTGATCTGATGGGTGTTTACTCTAAAGTAAGCCTCCACCCAAATTGAGATTTCCTTCCATTGGAGTGGCCTGGGGGAAAGAGAACTCTGGGGTGGGAGGGCACAAGAAGCTGTAAATCCAGGAAGTAAACACTGCAGAAATGCAGGAGGGAAAGCACAATCTAAAATCCCTGCTTTGATAAGCAAACTGATCTGATGGGTATTTGTTTACTCTGAAGTAAGTATCCACCCAAATTGAGCCTGGGGGAAGGAAAACTGCAGGGGATGAGAACGGGGTGGGCAGGCACAAGTGTAGTTTACTATATGTAGAAAGTAATTTTAATAAACAAAAAAAAACCCTCAAACAATCTCAAATTGCTTTTCCACAAGGCACAGATGTGACTTTATATACCCATCCAATTTATGCTCATATGTATTTTTATTATTAGGACCAATGCTTTCCAACCTGTTTATAAATTATTTGGAACTAGGTGTGAGCAATGAGGTTTGCCATGTTTGCTGATGACACCAAATTATTTAGGGTTGTTCAAACAAAGAGGGATTGTGATATCCTCCAAAAGGATCTCTCCATTTTGGAACACAGGGCATCAAGATGGCACATGTAGTTCTATCTAAGCAAGTGTACATTGGGGCAACCCTCCCCCCATCTTCCTGTTCATAGTTTAGTTTAAAGTGTAAAGTGTCACATCTCCGAGAACTATTATTTCATAATGAGGGTTAGCAAACAATTCTACAGCATGGATTGGTGGGGCAGGGGTGGGAACTTGTTCCTGTATTCCAAAGCCTGCTTTTTGGTGTGCCTTTCTGAATATCACATCTTATTTTAATATCATTATTGTTGTTATTATGGCTGTGTGGATTCTTTGCTCCCACTCATCATCTTAAAGTCACTTTATTATCTGTGGAATGGGAGAATGTGGGTCAATAGGAGTAGTTTTGTGTGGTTGTTATTCCTGTGCTTCCTTTGTTACATACTGATCATGTTCAGATGACACGCTAAGCCACAGTGGTTAAGCATTTAGAGCTAAACACTATGGCTTAGTGTATCATGTGAACCATGACTTAGAGTGTCTTGTGAACGATTCTTAACCATGGTGTCTAGATCACCATGGTTTAAACACGCTTACTGGCCATTTGCTGCAAAATATATATATATTGTGAACATGAGAGTGAGGTTAATTGATACCACTAATCAATTTTCACAGCATTATCTGAAGTCCAGTAACATTTCTTTATCACAGAATCATAGAATAGTAGAGTTGGAAGGGGCCTATAAGGCCATTGAGTCCAACCCCCTGCTGAATGCAGGGATGATGATGATTATATTGTACTGAAAATGCTGTTGTGTAATGTCAAGTGAAAAGATAATACCCTGCAGGCAACATCACCCTCACTAATAGTGGTGATTAAGAACAGAAATTGAGCCAAAAATGGGAGCACTGAAAAACAGAGAGTTGTGTGGGTATATGGAGCAGGAGAGAGAAAGAGGGCAATTTCTGCTCATTGCTTTTTGGGGGAATGAAAGCTGCCTTAAAGACTACCACTCTCCATCTCCGTGTTTGTTCCCTATGCTCTGTGTATATGTTCATAAATCAATACATATTGCAAATATAATGGAAACCTAACCATGTTCTAACCTAACTATGTTCTAAATTGTTGTGGGAGGGAATTTGTATGGATTGACCATAAAACTTACACGGAGTTTTCCCGGTGACCCACTCTTCTAGCAGGCTGGTCTATAATGCTTTGTCTGGCCTACACTGGAAAGCAAAAGACACTGTACAAATCTGCTGTCAACAAAATGTCATATAGGAAATGGAGAGAAGTTGGCAGGAGGGAGATGTGTGTGCATATGTTTTAAAATAGAGGTGGGGGGAGGAATGACAGTAAGTGAAGCAATGTCTCCAACACCATGTTCTGATTCCTTCTTCAGTCACAATTCCATGAGTCTTCTGAGCTACCAAAATGCCCATTAGGTATTGGCATGTCTGCACTGATAGATTATTGAGTCATAATAGCGTGACTCATTAATATACTGAATTAATAGGTCCCGTAAGACATAAATCTGTCTATGGGATTGCCAGTCAGCCTTCCTCTTTTGGAGTATAGTTGAACGCTTTTCACAAGACACAGCAACATCTCTTCCTAATGCACTTTCCAGGAGTGTTTTAAGTTCACAATATGCCCAGGATCTACAATGTGTAAGATACTGCACAACTTTATGGTGATCCTATGAAAAAGAGGACAGGACTTCTGTATCTTTAACAGTTGTATAGAAAAGAGAATTTCAGCAGGTGTAATATCTATACATGCAGCATCTGGTGAAGTACCCCCTTCATCACAACAGTTAAAGCTGCAGGAGCTATGCCCTCTGGACCACATTCAAAAGAGGGCAGGGCTCCTGCAGCTTTAACTGTTGCTATGAACAGGGGATTTCACCAGGTGCTGCATGCATAAAAATAACACCTGCTAAAATTCTCTTTTCTATACAGCTGTTAAAAATACAGAAGTGCTGTCCTTTTTTCCCATATGGTCACAATATACAACTTAAATTTGTCAGATTTGTTAAGGAGATTGTGACAATGCAATTTGATATTGCACACAAAACATATTTCACTGGGTGCAATCTGGTGCAGTTCATTCTGTCTAAGCCAATAAACTTTAATGGCTTTCTTACAACGAAAGGTACAATCTTATGCACGTTTAGACAGAAAAAGTCCTACAACTCCCAGCATTCCACAGCCAGCAATGCTATCTCATAAAGTTTTCCCCCCTGTCTAAACCTGCATTAGACTGTGCCCTAAATCTATTCACGCACAGCTAACTCTACATTGGGTAGAGTTCACTTAGTTCCATAGCTCTTACTTTTGAGTAAATATCCTCAGATGAAAATGCAGCCTGTGCAGCCTTGAAACTTGTCCACAATCTGCTACTTTTGGATCGAAACGGGGGGGGGGGGGAGCATGTAGCATAAAATGAGCTATACTAATTAACATAGTAAACTGTAACTTCTTGTAACATAGCATATTTTTCTGTATCATCTTGTGTGCTTCCAGAATTAATCAGGGATTTTTTATTCCAGTAGCACAATCTTTCAAGTTTTCTCCAAATACAGACACAAAACATGAAATGCTTCCTTTTCATGAGGCACTCATAAAAATATTATTATCTCTGGACACTGGCTATAGAAAAGTTCAAAAGTTTTTCAGATTGCAAGTCAGAGAGCATAACATTAGCTTTGATTTTGAATTTATATCGGACATCAACATAGGGTAACACCCTGGCTGATAACGGCTACGGTTTACAAAATCAACGTTAAGGCCCTACAGTTTCCAACCAAGCACCAAAAAGCAGGGAAATTGGGAGTTAAGGCCACATCCTCCCTAAGGAGGCAGAAAGTGCAAGTGAAATTCTCATTCTTCCAAAGCAGATAAACCATGAGGACAGGATGGAGAATATGATATGCAGAGGTGACTGTGAGGTTGTGGAAAACTGATGACGAACAACTTAGGGCCACCTACTTCTCTTTTTTTGCTTAGAGCAGCCCTTCCCCAACCTGGTGCCCTCCAAAGGTGTTGGACTACAACTCCCATCATTGCAAGTCAGTATGTCCCATGGTCAGGAATGCTGGGACTTGTCATCTCAAACATCTGGAGGGTAGCAGGATGGGGGAACGCTGTTCCATATCCTTACCAAATACAGGGTTCCCAATACTTTTCTCTGACACACATCTTACATATAGCAGCATGACTGATAACAAAAGGGGAACTATTTGTTGCAAATGTAGAACCAGAGCATGTGCCAGGCACTTTCAACTTTTGGTCAATATCCTGCCCTTCAAAGAACCCATTTTTTAAAAAAATGTGTTTATACAAAATATACTGTTCACTCCCCACAATCCTTCCACAGTACATCATCTCATCAAAGCGACAGAGGAGCAGAAAATGTTTAGTTTGGCTGTCTTGAACTACTTTCAGATGAGATTAGTTTGCAATCCTGTACCACTTGGGGGTAAGCCGTAGTGAATTCAGTGGCACTGCCTTCTGAGAACAATCAACAAAATGAAGTGCTAGCCTTAACCAAAACCACAAATAAGATATTACCAAAATGTTAAGGTTTAAATTTTTTTTAAAAAAATATTTAATACAAATATGTACACAGATAATTAGAGCTATTGCTATACAAATTTAAGTTTCTCTGCAATGTTGTTGAAGCAAATTGCTCCACTCAATTATAGAGGAGGCAGGCCAAACGCATTTCGACATTACGAGTCTTCCTCAGTGGCCTGTAATTTCTGGCACAAGCTGATGCAGTAAATCAATTGTTTATAGATGTGAAAATCTGAAAACAGGGGCTGCCTGACAATATCATGAAAGAAATACGAATTGCATCACTCCCCCAGACCAGCAAAAGCCTACAGCGAGTGCTTGAAAAATAATCCTGACCTCCGTTTCTCAAAGTAAATGCCTCCTCTATAATTGAGTGGAGCAATTTGCTTCAACAACATTGCAGAGAAACTTAAATTTGTATAGCAATTGCTCTAATTATTTGTGTACATATTTGTATTAAATATTTTTTTAAAAAAAAATTAAACCTTAACTTTTTGGTAATATCTTACTACTGCCTTCTGAGAAGCCATGTATAGGATTCAAGTGTAAACCAACCTTCTCCAGTCTGCTGATCTCCAGATGTGTTGCACTATAACTCCCATGTTATGGGGAAGACAAAAACCATTTGATCATTAATTTAAAAATCATACTTACACATGAAAGTATTAGGTGGTAGCTCTACCTTTGATCTCACACTGCTGAACACGTGAAAGAAATCTTCTCTGTTAGTCCCCCAAAACAATACATGATATTTAATAAACATGTATTGTTTATTAATGTTGAAAACTAATGTTGACATCTGAAGGACTATCTGCATTAGGTATTCAAGATCCATTCATTGTCGCTTCATTTGGTTTAGACAGTTTATTTAAAGTGATGCAGCTCTGTTGTAGTTCATTCATTGATCGCATATCTTAATGCTGGAAAGCATCATACCTTAGAACAGATATGGGCAGAAAATAGATCCACCTTGATGTTTTGGACAGCAACTCGCACCATTCCTGCTCACTGCCCATGCTATAGGGGCTTTTACGAGTTGAATTCAAAAACATCTTGAGATCCATATTCTACCTGCCCTTGCTGTAGAACAGCATTCCCCAACCTGGTGCCCATCAGATGTGTTGGATTGCAACTCTCAACATGAGGAGATGCTCTAAAAAAAGAGAATTAGGTGGTCCTAAGTTGTTCATCATCATTTCCCACAACCCCACAGTCACCTCTGCATACCATATTGCATATCCAGGTGTTTGAGATGACAAGTCCCAGCATTCCTGACCATGGGACATACTGACTTGCAATGATGGGAGTTGTAGTCCAACACCTTTGGAGGGCACCAGGTTGGGGAAGGGCTGCTCTAAACAAAAAAAGAGAAGTAGGTGGCCCTAAGTTGTTCGTCATCAGTTTTCCACAACCCCACAGTCACCTCTGCATATCATATTCTCCATCCTGTCCTCATGGTTTATCTGCTTTGGGAGAATGAGAATTTCACTTGCACTTTCTGCCTCCTTAGGAAGGATGTGGCGTTAAGGCTTGTGAGCCTTAACTCCCAATTTCCCTGCTTTTTGGTGCTTGGTCGGAAACTGTAGAGCCTTAACGTTGGTTTTGTAAACCGTAGGTTTTTTGTTTAATAAATATTATTATGATGATGATTACTTCAGGAAGCCCACAAGCAAGGTATGAAGGCAATAACCATCTTGTGCTGTTTCCCCTCAGTAACTAGTATATTCCCCCAGCATATTGATGGCCTTAGCAATTGCTGGCTGCAGTCAGTCTGGCTCTGGATTTCAGGGGGGCTGGGCTTTCTGGTAGGCCCCTCTTGCTTCAGAGATCCCCCTCAAATGTACTTGGAAGCAGCAACAATAGCACTCTGAGAGGAACTGTTTGTTTGTTTAAATTTATTTTGTACCTTGTCTTTCTCCCCAAAAACGGTAGCTTACGGGATCAATTATATTGATTTAAACAATATATTACAATACAAGAAACATATAACAACTACAGAAAAATATTATTTAAGCAGCACCCAATCCACCAGACCCTCTTACAGGTTAAAGGCCTTCTTAAATAGAGTGGGCTTTCTCTGCCAGCAGAAGGGCATCAAAGAGGGAGCAAACGTAGCCTCCTTTGGATGGGAGTTCCACAGCCTGGGTGCAGCCACCGAAAATACCCTCCATTGTTCACCACCAAAGGCCTTTCAGAAAGCATTGATCTCAAAAGAAGGGTCTCTCTCTAGAAGACCTTAGAAACTGGGTACGCTTATATAGGAGCAGGAGGTCTCTCAGGTTGCTTTGTTCCAAGCCCCATAGGGCTTTAGCTGATATACCTGGCATTGCTTGGGCCCCCTAAGGTATATGTCTGTGAGGTAATCATCTTAAAGTAGTGTGCTGGTGCTAATCCCATGAATTAACTTTCAAACAAATTACATTTGTTTCTTTTTTTCCTCTCTCACCCTCATGACAACCCTGCAAGGAGGCTGGTGCTAGGCATGTGAGAAAACTTTAAAATGAATTAAATCCATTTCTTTTTTCTGTCTCTCTCACTTTCGATGCAGGCTGGGCTACCTTAAAGCTGCAGCTCTCCATGGCCCACTTTATCATCTTCTGCTCGGGGCTCTTGGCAGGTGCCAGAAAGCCTTTGAGGACGACCAAGTTGAAGCCCTGCACTTGCCTCAGCCTGTGCTTCTCGCCCATCAAGTGCTCCAGCAAGAGGCTGTACTGAAACGCTGGGACTTTAGGAGTCAGAGTTGTGAAAGACGTGAAGCTGCAACCCGCCCATGCTTTCACAATGCTGTCAAAGGCCAGTAACTCTGTCCTCCCACCCAAGGCATGCTGGGAGTTGTAGGCATATGCCTTGGTTTTTATTAAATTCTTAAAAAAAATACTTAAAACCCCAAATTTTATTATTTTTCCAGTACATTATACAGCCAGACCTATCAGAATGACAAATTTCAAGTTTCTAACTCCTGTGGAAGTGGGTAAACATTTCCGAACATACATCCCACACACATACTTTCAGCTTTATAGGTAGAATTAATCTGGACTTTTGATTCTGCTCAGAAACAGACTGGTAGCCAGTTCTAACAAGGAAGTCAAGTGCTCCCTGTAAATGGCCCCAGTCTACAGTGATCTGCAGCATTCTACACCAGCTGAAGTCTCCAAACAGCTTTAGGAAACAGCCCCATGTAGAGTGTGCTACAGTAGTCCAAAAATGATGTAACCAAGGTGTGTGTGACCATGGCTAAATCAGATGTCTCTAGGAATGGGCACAGTTGGTGCTCAAACTTCAGCCGTGCAAACATGCTCCTGACCACCAGTGAGACCTGTGAAGTTCCCAGTTACGTTTCCCACAACCCATTGGAATGCCTGATGTAACGTTTCTCCACAATATTCTGGGAAATGTAAATACCTTGTTTTTATTGATCTTATGGAAGCTGCTCTGGGAACCTTTTGGGTTGAGGAGTGAGGGGAAAATGCTTTAAACAAACAAAGAAAACAGTGGGATACTACGATTTGGCAGCAGCATTAATAATTATTGTGCATTCCAAAGCAAGGAGCTTGTGCTGAAGCAATCTGTAAGCATCTTGTTATCTGCAGCATCAAGAAATAGCCAGCAGGCGGCATCCTTACTTAAAGTCTCTGAGATGCCTTTTTTTGGGGCCATCACCATTTTCCCCCCCTCTTCAATGAACACTAATCATACTTTCCAAACTCCCCATTTTCCTTGGGCTTCTCTTTACAACCTCCCCGGCTAATGCTTTTCTTTACCTTTTGATTTCTGGAATTTAGAAGCATCTGTTTTTTAAAAAAGAAGGTAAAGATGCAAGGAAAAACATGTCCATCAACAAAGAGATTGGGCTTGACTAAGGCCCTTTCCGCACCAGCCATTTTTCCTGGGGCAGCCCCTACCTGATTGCAAAGAGTCCACATGACGCACAGAGCATCCCGCAAGCAGGCAGGGGCCAGTCCTCCATTTTCCTGAGAGTTCAGGGAATGCTATTATCCTGGTTTGTTCCCTGTTCCCGAGAGGACAGCAAAATGGGCGGCTGGTGTGGCCACCCATCCCAGGTGCAGCTGCAGTTCCTCGCGAGTAAGCGCAGCTGCACCGATGGCCACCGAGCCACACTGCGAGGCTCTGAGCCCATCAGGAGGGCCCCCCGATTTCGCCATCCCCAGGATGGCAGGGGGAGGGGGCGCTATCGTGTGCGAGTTTTTTTTTTTTAAAAAAAAGACCTAATCTGTTGCGCTGGAGTGCTCCTGTGCTGTTCTTCATTACAAAAACAAAAAAATGGTGGGTGCGAGTTGCGTCAGCCTGGCAGAAGCCTGGGCTGTCACATTGCGGTGCAGCTTCATCACACCGAACCCGGTTGCCCGCTTCCCGCCCTCTCCACCCCTATGGGGTGGAAAGGGCCTAAATTACAATTGCTGCAGGTTTCAGTATTGTTCCCTCATAGCTCATAGCAGAAAGTTGTAGGCTGGCTGAGATGTTAAACATAAAGAGAATTATAAAGGGAGTGTCAGGGAAAGCATCACTCTCACACTGAGTCCTGAGCTTATATTCTCTTTGAAAACCTCCTCCCTCTTCATTTGATATGTTCTATGGATTTTCTGCAGCATTAAGCCGAAGGAGGCAAGCATTGCTTTCTGTCTGATATCCAAGAATGACAGAAGGCAGATTTCTGCCATGAATTGTAGCAACTTTCACCTTTAGCCAGTCCATGTTAAATAGCTTTAGGGGACCAGCCGTTCAAAGCAGCTAGTACTCTCCAGAGACTTGCTTGTTTATCATGCTTCAATTAAGAATGGAGGGGGGAGTTTATTGTTACATTCCTGAGGAAGCTAAGAGGAGTCTCCCTGGGCCGTCTACCTGGGTTTTGTTTTGTTTCTTGTCTAGAATTTGCTAGGCCTTGCCCACATCACATGATGAGATGTGTCATGGTGTTGACGTCCCAGAAGAAAGATCCTCCCAAGAATCTAGAAGTCACATCCACTACCCCTGTCATTGCCAAATGGAATACTACAGTTTTATTTGATGTGCATTTACTTGCCTTACTTTATGCAAGCACCATTAGATTAGTGCTTGCTAGGTACAAAACAGATTTCAAGTTACATCAAGGGCTGCTGGGACAAAGAAACAATCATGTCTGTTTGTCCCAGCAAACAAAGCAGGCTCTTTGAGTTCAGCAGCCATGAGTGGAATCTGAAATCTGTTTTTGTTCCTAGCAGACACTAATATAATTAAGTGTGCTCAACACTTCCTGATAACACTTCCACTGTTACACTGTTTCAAATGTTTAATGTATCTAGATTTAGTCCGACTTAGAGTACACTCATTTAAGTTCAATAGATTTACTCTGACTACTCATGTAGTCAGGTCTGGATCCAACTCATAGTTTATTGGGCTCCAAGATCAGATCTCTCTCTCTCTTTCTCTCTCTCTCTCTGCTGCACCCCTCCTTGCATTGAGCAAAGCAAGCAATGAAGATCTGTAATTTAAGCAGAAGTAATCCTAAAGATTAACAACCATCTGTAGGTCATCCTGATGCCAATTTGGTAGGGAGATTGGTTATTACAGCAATGAGCAGAATTATACCTGAAATGTCCTAAGCTCTGAAGAACTTCTCTGAAATGGTACTCAGCCCTCAGGCTGAAATAATTCAACACAGCTGGTCCAATGCCAAAATATGAGTCTGGTTCCCCACAAGAACAATTGTAAATGTAATGGTAGTGACTCAACAACAGCAAACTAAATGTTCCACCTGTGGTTGTGCACACAGAGTCCCATTTTTGGGAGCCCCAAGCAAGGACTAGGAGCCTCAAGCAGCAGCCATTGTAGTTTATCAGTCTTATGCTTGTTTGCTCTACACTCCAGTCTCACGTTTTCATAATTCATCAACTTTCCAGCAGCAAAATTACCATCAAGCTAATTTTCAGTATTATAACATTACATAAAAGCAGCCTCTTGCCTTTTGGGTTCTACCTGCAAATCTTAATGATTCCTAACAATGCTGTTAATTATTGATGATATTTTTCTTCCTGATTCTTCTGTTGAGCAAATAATTAGCACTTCCATTTTCTGTACGGAGGAGGATCCTTGCATGGCTAATTTCTGAGTTCTCTTTCAACAACAACAAAAAAAACCCTTTTCTTTCTGTTTTGTCTTTTGGAATTCAGTGAAATGAAATAGCAAAATTCCCTCAAAGCTAGGCTGACCATATGAAAAGGAGGACAGGGCTCATGTAATTTTAACAGTTGTAGAGAAAAGGGAATTTCAGCCAGTGTCATTTGTATGCAATTAGTTCCTGGTGAAATTCCCTCTTCATCACAACAGTTAAAGTTGCAGGAGCCCTGCCTTCTTTTGTATATGGTCACTCTAGTATAGTGCCTGCAACTTTAACTGTTGTGATGACGAGGGAATTTCACCAGGAACTAATTGCATACAAATGACGCCAGCTGAAATTCCCTTTTTCTCTACAACTGTTAAAGTTACATAAAGTTCATATGGTCATCCTACTCAAAGTACACACACACACACGAATCAACAAATCTACATTTTTGTTTTACTAGTTTCGTTTGACAAGAACTCTGGGTGAGGAAGAGATCCCACTGCCTTAAGCAAACTCTTCTGGAGTTGCATGCTTCAGAGCCTTGCTGAACAGATTTCAAAAAACCCCATGTTCCTCACTCCAGCTTTGCTACACATTGTGTCTTACTGCCAAAAGTGCTAATGCATGCACAGGGGGCTGTGCATCTGTCAGCATTTCAGTGGATCATTGAACAAAGGCTCTAAGATGAGCAGAGGGGGAAAGCTTTGATTTCCATTCTTGTGTAGCTTCACTTTCATTTCCCTTTTGCTTTTAGAGTTCTCAGAATATATCTGGGGACTACTTAATGAGGCTATGTCTATGGATGGCACAGAACATCTCGATAGCCAATCCAATGCCATTTTTTTTGTCTAACTCCTAGTGCTGTATCAAACTGACTGAAGACTTTAAAGTTCTTAGTTAAATAATCATTTGACTTTTCACTGATTAATTCAGTGTTTCCCAAACATTGGATAGCTAAGTCACATGTCTTCTCTGAATCAAACTAGAGGCACAAATCCCAAAGGCTTGATTTTCATGTGCAAGAATAAGAATTCCCTGTCCTCTGAGGAACCCACCTCCCGTGGCTCGGCATGGGTCACCGATCTGGGTAAGCTGCCTGGATGCTGTAGGCATGCCTCTTCCCAGTGCTCATGAAGTGAGAAAATGGGCAAGATAACCTCCTCTGAGAGCAGGTAATTCTGATATATTCCTGTACTTAAGAGAGAGGAGTGCAGATATATAATATAGTTTAACTTATTTTGCCATTGCTTATGGCTATAGTGGAAGCAGAGTTAATTTTGACAGCCATTCCTGATGGCCGCCATTTTGTTTTCCCAGTAGGCCTCAGACTTTACAGTATTCTAGGAAGGTTTGGAGAGAAATAGCAGCTTTCATTGGAAGATTCCATTTTTTGTGGAGGACACCATTTCCTTCGCCCAAATAATTCTCTGGAACAATGCAATATCCAGGGAATTCTGGGAAAATAAAATGGTGTCCAACAGGAGTGGTCACTGAAATCAGCTTTGCTGCTGCTATAACCACAAAAAGATAAGCCCACCCCTATCTCTAAATGGGTACAAATGTAAGTAATGACAACTTCTTCATTCATACCCATTTAATAGCCATGACAGTCATTTCAGAATAAATGAAAGTTGAACTGAATAGGCCTCAAATTTTACTTGTTCCTAAACAAATTAATCTAGGAAAACAACAAAGAGTCATATTTATTTATTTATTGTCCTGGATCTTAACTGGGCAATGGAATATAATCCAATCATGGCAGAGCTAACCATTTTCACAAATATTCACATTTTCACTACTAGGGTGACTGCTTACACATGCCAAAAACGAAGAAAAAAGAGGGCACAGATTTGTATAAAATTTGCATATGTGAATTTATATGTATAGATGCAAATTTTGCAACACATTATAATTTAAAAACACATATTATAATTAATTAGAGCTGCATGGAAATGCATCTTGAAATTTAGCAGCCTATTTGTAGGTCCCAGATTTCTCTAGCGGGAGGAGATATTCTCTGATAATTTATTACAGATAGGGTTCATCATTGACAATGGTTGTATCACAGCGCCTTTCTTTTTTCCTAACAGTTGTTGTTGTTGTTGTTGTTGTTGTTGTTTTGCACTACCACAGTAAGTGGCCACAGCATCAGTTGTGTTGGCAGTCTGGCCCCATTTTGCATTCTCCATAATACCTCATACTATCATCGTTCCAGAGCTTTGTGGAGGGGCGGGACGTGAACCCCACCAAAAAATGGGGAAGAAAATTTGGAGAAAATTCAGCAAAGTGGCCTTTTATTTCTAAAGGGCCTTTTATTTCTAAGGGGGTAAGAAAGAAAAATCTCAGGACTTTTCTGAGAAAAATGATTTTGGAGAAATTTTTGCTCAGCTAGTTATTATAGGGTGACCAGATAAAATCCAGGTCAGGGCTCATGTAACTTTAACAGCTGAAGAGAAAAGGGAATTTCAGCCAATGTCATTTGTATGCAATTAGTTCCTGGTGAAATTCCCTCTTCATCACAACTGTTAAAGTTGCAGAGGCCCTGCCTTCTTTTGTATATGGTCACTCTAGTATAGTGCCTGCACCGTTAACTGTTGTGATGAAGAGGGAATATCACCAGGAACTAATTGCATACAAATGACACTGGCTGAAATTCCCTTTTCTCTACAACTGTTAAAGTTACATGAGCCCTGACCTGGATTTTATCTGGTCAGCCTAAGTTATTATTCTTCAGGGTTCAGAACTTCCCAGGATCTTCCAAATGTTAAATTTCTGAGAGACGATTGTAGATGTATCTTGCCTCTAATACAGATGCTGATAACACTACTCCTTCCCTGAAAGCCCTATAGCAAGTATGGGGAAGGAAATGTTATGTCCAGTTCCAGGGAAAAGGTGGAGCTAGCGTTGTGCCAAAACCTGACCTCCAATTTACGGTACATTTTCTTCCCCCGTGCAACCAGGTCCTGGGATTTTTTTTTATATTGTTGAACGTTAAAACTGCTTGGGTGTATGTGTGTTGTGTGTTTATATGTTTATATGTTTGCATGTAAATGCTATATTATTTGCAGTATTGTCTTTTATGGTTTTCCTTGTTGTGACCATCCAGATAGAAATGCAAGAAATGAAATGAAAGAGATTTTCATTTTCTTGCCTCATTCTCAGGGCATTTAAAATTATTTTGAGTTTCTTTTGGTGATGTTTCTGATCTTACCTAATCACTCACTGTGAGGTGGCTGTGTTTCTTCCTCCTCCTCCTCTTCTTCTTCTTCTTCTTCTTCTTCTTCTTCTTCTTCTTCTTCTTCTTTCTATTCCACATCTCTCCATTGATTGCCCTGTAATCTACCAGGTTCCCTGATCTGAAGGGGGGAAAAGCCGTAGGGGAGGAAGCCAAGGAGGCTAACGGGCTGCCAGAGTGATTATTATACCATAGAAAACAGGACACTTGTGCATACTCCTTGGTCACCTCAAAAATAATGTAAGCACGAGAATCCTGAATCCAACCCATGAGAATTTCTCTGAAGTTTCTTTTCCTTTGAATTTCTTTTTGAAAGTAATCTCTTTTCTATCAAATTCAATTAGAATGGTTTAAAGAATGTGGAACAACTTTTCACCACAGCACTAACTGTAATAGAAATACGTCTCCCCATAGTGGGGAAGCCAGTGGCCAAATGACCTGCATGCTTGCTCAGTCTGCTGTCCTAACTATAATGTAGGCCTCATTCAACTTTGTTCTCTCCCCCTCTGCCCTATTGGTGTTGGAAGCAGAAGGTTTAACTTGAAATGCAACAGCCATCAGTCAGTAGGTTATTAAAAGTACAAAGAAGACTTGGTAGAAATGCTCTGCTTATATTAGCTGTGCTGTTAATTAAGAAATTATGAACTAGGAGCCCATCTATAATTATTTATAAAATAGATTGCATTAAAATTTTGCTTTTTGAGCTGGCTAAATTATCATGAAGTATAATTATTAGGCCCAGCTTTGGACCTCAAACTGAAAAATTAATTTTAACCCACTTTTATTATGCACCATAATATATATTAATTACACTTGTGGCTAGTGCATTGTGGAATGAAAAGGCACACTTTTCATTAACTGGCGCTAATTTATTATAGGTTTTTGATACTGGGTTGCAGTAAGTGGACATACATTCTAATTAAAAAGGTGACAAAGGGTTTACTTTAATTCAGACATTTACATGACCAGCCCTCCCCCAGGCTCTGAGGGAATTAAAAAGAATAGTTGATACATAAAATGAATTCTCTCTAGCCTTTTGCATTTTCTTCAGTGTGTGGTTAAAGACAACAAAAGGCTTACATTACATTAATGTTTTCCATTCTCCTATTAAGTATTGAAATTTGTAGCTGGCTTTCAAACATTTTATGAATTAGTTTGTGGTTGACCTTTTTTTTAATGACCTACTACTGAGAACCACAGCCCCAATGCAAGGTTTTCCCCCACCTGAGACAGGAGAGTGCATGTACATATGTATCATTGCATTCTCTCACCCCTCTTGCCCTCACCACCTCACCCATCCCCTGCCACAACCTGTCCTCTGGTGTGTCACCATGGCTGGAGAAAGAGCTGGTACTGCTCTTCAGAGGGCTGCCCATGCTCAGATACTTGGCTCTGAGGGGGTCTTTCCTCAGCTCCAGGCATTGTGGGAGGGGTGTCACAGGAGATTGCCCATGGTACAAGTGATCTCCTGGGACACCCCTCCCACAATGACTGGCTCTGAGGAAAGATCCCCTCAGAGCCAGGCATTTGGACATGGCAGGCTCTGTCTTCCTCCAGCCAGTGCTGCTCTCCAGAACCTTCTAGCTTTTTCTGAGAGGACTCTTGGCCAATCATGATTGTGAATCAATTGCTGGTTACTAGCTTGGATTGTGTGACAAAATACCATGGACTATATTCACCATATACACCCACCATCAATAAGATCTGATTCATTTGTGGAAGCTCCAGCATGGAAGCCCCTTGAAAAGAAATCATGCAGGCACAACAACTATGATGTGGGTCAGTATGATATTATCCCTATATGGCAAGTGTGGGGTCCTAAGGCTAGGACCCCACACTTGCCATATAGGGATAATAGCTTGCCCTAAGGGTCTCACTGTGAGTTTGTGGCTCTGGTCAGAATCTCCAATGGGATAGGGGGTGCTCATCATAAACTGCCAAACCACCTGGGTGGTGGACTCATGACTCCCATAATACTTTGCTTCTGCCTACACAGCACTAGTTCTAACATGAGCTACATTAGATGTATGATGATGAGGGTCAAGCTCGAATGTCAAGAAAAGTGAACAGTCAAGCTTTTCTTGTAACATGAGGCCTGGCTGTAAATGTTTTGGTGAGGAGAAAGGCTTGAAGCAATTGTATTTGAGACAAAGAGTGTTAGAAATAAATAGATAAAGAACTAATCGTGTGTATACACTCACTTGATGAACAGCCTAAGGAATTTCCAGGTATGTGTTAAGAAACTCCTTTCTGCCATTACTCATGGATACTGTTTTTCCAATATTTCACCAAGTGAGCGGAGAAGAGGCAGTTAAATGCAGATAAACGCTGTGAATGTGAACAATGCCATCAATATGAAGCTGTGTCCCGTATAAAGCAGTGGAGTTTTGTTTTCCTCTCAGCTTTGGTTTTGATAAGGATCATTTAAAAATTTAAGTCAGCGTTTTTCCTCACTAGCTCCATCATTCCAAGTGAGGAATGCTCAGTCATTAGCCATGCAATACAATCAGATTAAAATAGAGGACGGCACCATTCTCAAGGTCACAGGCCTGATTCCAGCCTCGCTTGTGCCTCTGAAACAAAAGAGTAACCTGACTGTTTTCCCAGGAAGTTTATTTATTTATTTATTTTATTCCATTTATATACCACCCCATAGCCGAAGCTCTCTGGGCGGTTTACAAAAATTAAAAACATTGTACATTAAAAACACCAATATACAAAATTTAAAAGCATAAAGCATAAAAACAAGTATAATTACAATATCCTTTAAAACAACAATGCTGGGTCAAAGCACAACAACAACACAAAACCCTCAACATACGCTGTTATATGCCTGGAAGAAGAGGAAAGTCTTGACCTGGCGCCGAAAAGATAACAATGTTGGTGCCAGGCGAGCCTTGTCGGGGAGATAATTCCATAATTGGGGAGGCCACCACTGAAAAGGCCCTCTCCCTTGTTGCCACCCTCCGTGCTTCCCTCAGAGTAGGCAACTGGAGGAGGACCTTAGATGTGGATCGTAGTGTACGGGTAGGTTCGTGTCGGGAGAGGCGTTCCATCAGGTATTGTGGTCCCAAGCCGTGTAAGACTTTATAGGTTAGAACTAGCACCTTGAATCGGGCTCGGAAACATATAGGCAGCCAATGCAAGTGGGCAGTTGGTTGAATATGAAACGTAGGTTTTTAAGGATATTGTTGGCAGGGTCCTCTTGCAAAATTACCTCTTCTGAAGACATTTGAATTCTTTCCTACCTAAAGATGCTTGTTCAATGATCTTTGATAGCTCCTCCTTGGAAAGCACACTGCACCTGCTTGGGTGGGGGCTGGACAGGAAAAAAAATTGTGAGGTGGAATGTAACTGGTGAAGGAGATAGAGGGTTGCATCCAATGGTGTCAGCCCACTGATGGATGCAGCTTATTAGTGGAACTTATTCCCCCCTCAGCCCCCTCCCATCTCATTCAAAATGTGCTCTGGAGGGCTGGGAAACCATCCAGAGCAGATCTGGGGGCAGTAGAGATGGCTCCAGGTGAGAAGAGAAAGAGAGAAAGTCACTTTGCATTGTACAATCCTGGCGCTGCATGAGATGTTTGCCTTTGGGAGCCTCTAGTTGAACTGGAGATAGAACAAAGGAGAGATCTCACTCTGCTGGGTCCACCTCTTTGGATCCACCCCATCACTGCACTGATTGGCTCAGCAGTCCCGTCCTGGGAAGGAGATGCTGCTGCTAGGTCCATGCAGCTGCAGTGGCTATACCACTGCTCTTTAACAGCCTTTCTCGCTTCGCTGCCAGCCTGCTCACCCCCACAATTCATTACTCCCTGTTAAGGGTGGGAACTTGGCTTAGCAGACACCCACTAGCATTATGTTGGATTCAATGCAAAATTTAGAGGCTTGTGGTTGGCTACAAACAAACAAACAAACAACAAGAGCCTTGGGGACTCCCAATGGTCTGCTGTTTGGGAGGATCTAGTTGTGTATTATATGCTAGCATTCATGTTCTAGGTGTTTTCTGATAAAAGCATATGCAATTTGTGGATGGAGGAGGAGGAGGAGGAGGAGGAGAAGGAGGAGGAGGAGAGCTCCTTTTACACCTCAAATCTTGCAGAAATGGCTATTTACAGCAGCCATTGTGCACAAGATTAGATCTGCACACTTTTGGAATCCCAGCATTTCTGGACAGCAGGGAGAAATGGATGGCTTGCAAGGGAAGCAAATGGCTGAGGGGTGCTTGGGTATCATGCACCACTTGCCAAGCACACAGCGCCTCATCGCTCAGTGAGCTAGATCTGGGGATTTCAGTCAGGGGGCTGCCTGCCAATTTCCCATACCCAACCAGATGCCAGCAACATCCTTACATGTATTGTATTTCTATTTCAATTGAAGAATTTTTAAATGGCATCTATTAATATGAATTCGCATGTGCAAATTTTATGCAATCTTGTGTCCTTCTTGGTGCTATTTCTTCCTTTGCAGGGATCTGTAAGTGGCCATCCTTTTTAGTAGAATGGGTTCTTACTGGCATGCTGTTTAGATATTCAAAATTATCATCTCCCAATGCATTTGTATAGTTTGCTAGCAGAAGGAGATTTAATAGTTGGGAACTATGAGTCCCTGTCTGCTCAACTTGCAAATAAACCATTATTACACATCCATAGCACTGTGATGTTCAGCTACTTTAGAGGTCCTTGTATATAAAAAGTTGTAAGTAATTATAAAATGCCAAAAGTTCCAAGAAAGAAGTTAAATAGACTCACAGTTATGTTGCAGCCGAGTAAGTATAAGGGGGGAGTTCATGTGTGAGTGCTGACTGGATGGTGGCAGGGGAGTGCCTAGATTGGCTAGCTGCGTGAGAGTGGGAGGAGTTAGAGAATAATGTCATATATATATATATATATATATATATATATATATATAAGTTTGGCTGACAAGAGCTAGTGAGGGGGAGAGTTATTGTTGATTGGATTAGAGGCTAGGAAGGGCCAATGTGTTTTATTATTTTGGTGGAACTAGATTGTGAGAAAGAGTGTAGCTTAGAGTGGGTAGAGTAAGCAGGAGAAACGTAAAACTTAGAAGTTTATATTTGAAACATGTTATGAAGAGAAATTACTAACTGAAACCATTAAACATTGTGCCTGTAACCAGTACGCTGTTGAACTAGAGAAACCATCAAGCTTCTGCTACTTGAACAATCATCTTGTTAATAAATTACATTTAATTATATCAACTGGTGTGATCATTGGAAGTGTACCTGAGGAAGGTACTGGTGGCAGCAGATAGAACAAAGGGGGATTTGAAGGCTCGGGTGCTGGGCTGTGGAGCTGTGGGGCCTAAAAGAGTAAAGGCGAGACAGGAGCAGCAGCAATAAGCCTAAACCCTCAAACACGTCATAAGTACAGGAGGGGTTGAAGTAAGCCCTGAGTGCGAGTGGCATGGACAGCCCTGTTGTGTAGCCCAATGAGTGTCACGGATGCAGGCAGGGTGTCACAAGCACCATCTCCTCACAGGAAAATTAATTTTGACAAATGTTGCCCTTGGAATTTTGGGGTAATGGGGAGCCTAAAATGATATATTTAGCCATTCTGCAGAGCATTCAGACATCCCATAAAAAATCTCTGTACAAATTAATAATATAGTATCCCTATCCACCATCTCTGATGCCAATAAAAGGATAGCATTCTTTGGAAAATCAATGCCTTGTCTGATAGATTAGGAAGTTATAAATTGATGTGGTACATTCTTGATCTAACAAAAGAAAGAAAGATGGACCTTTTGCTCTTTTCTGATATTTGTATGAAAGAGTTGTCACATAGCCACCCGTCCCCTCTAAACTCTTCTCTATTGCTCACAAGGAATTGTTTGACCATTTAAAATCATTGCTGTTCATTACTATTTGCACCAGGCCTATGGGCACACTGATCCTCTTAGAAGAGAAAGCCAGTTAAATCCCGAACTGCCAAGGATTTTGCACTCCAGAATTCAGGCTTGGAGTAATTGAAAATGAGTGTCCAAGTCTGATGCATTTGGACAGGAATAAGATATATTGGTTTGTTTAATCATCCGTCTCACCTGAACTGTGGACGGAACTGTGACTCAAGGCATGATAGTTCATCTTCTAGCTTTCTTTTTTATTTGGACAAAATAAAAGAGCCCACATGAGGGTAAATAAATTGAAATTGAATTCAGATAAGGAAGAGGCGTTGATGGGGTGGTGGGTTATCCTTGTTATTTCAGGATGATGAGACTGTCTGTGGTGGAGTGCATCACATGCTTCCTAACGAACAGGTTGCAAAGTGTTTGCTAGATGCTTGTGCTTAACCCATAGATGTAAGAAGAGCTTTTGCAGCGAAGGGGCTAGTTTTGCGATTTGCAATACAAACTGACCTGATCGGCGCTTCTTGGACTAATCTTGGATCACAACTTAGGTATCCATTGGATTTCACATTTTTAAAAAAATGCTGCAACTCTGTTTGCATCTCAAAATACATTTAGAAATGCATCTTTTTTGAGCAAATTTATATTAAATGCAAAGGTTTGCACAGATTGAAGTGGCAGATTAATATGAAAACACAACAGAATAGATTTATGGATGAACACATATGAAAAGCACTGATTTGCCCATCTGTACTAACTGACACCTCTCTCTCTCACACACACACACATTTAATTTATTTAATATTGTGCTGCAGGTAAGCATGTTGGCTACTTTCACTGCCAAAAAGAGGACACAGCTTTGCAGTATATTTGCATATGATAATTTATTTGCATAGATGGACATTTCAAAATAATCACTATCGTTTAAATAGATATACATCTCCCCATAGTGGGGATGGCTAAGACCAGGTGTGCCTGCTCAGTCTGCTGTCCAGATACTGTTGGTGGCAACCTCAAGGGCCAGCTCTTCTGATGTTTCCTTAGATTTCAACTGGATTTCAACTGGATAGCCTTTCAAATAGAGGACTATCCACTGTAAAGTAGAGCATGATCACTATTATGGGGTTGAATTAGATGCTGCACTGGATAGCAACTCTTCCTAATGCTTCAATGCATTAAAACAAATTGTGCCTATGTTTTGGTCACTTGAAGTGCTCTGTGTTCCCTACATTTAGTTCTTAGTAGATGCATGCTCTGAATCCAATGTTTTGGACCGTCCAGAGAGCTTAAGCTATTGGGTGGCATATAAATATAATAAATAAATGAATCAACCCACATTCTAGAACATTTGCACGAATCACATGCTGAATGGTCCTTTTTGCTCACAATGAATGTATTTTGGACTATTTTCCCTAAGCAGGGGAGAAAAGCAAACAGACTAGCAAAACAGTTTTGTGCATGCGTTGTTGTAGGCCTTCAGCGTCAGGAGTTCTGGGATGCAGCTCCTGGGCTAAGGGTGCCTGGCAAATCAATGGGCTAAAGGAGCCTGATGGAGTGGGGAGAGCTAGTTCCTGGGAAAAGGAGGAGGTCATGCTAATAGCAAACACTCCAATCAAGCAAAGTAGGAAACTGCCCAGCCCTTGATTCTGGCTGCTAATGGGGCCCAAACCCTCAAATGTCATGTCAAACCCTGAGTCCTCATTGCTCCTTGCCTGGAGAGGCTCTTTTTTGAAACTGGTAATTGCTAGGCGTGAGCCTATGGGGCTCCTGAATCTATTGCCCTGTGCAGTAGATTCCACAAAGCCCCAAGTGTCCATTGATGGCCAATGGAACGGTGTTGCTGTTTTTGACAGATTACTTGCCATGTAGGGGTCATTTTCAAGGTGAATTACAGGTGAGGAGGGAATGGTTAATTCTACCCCCCCACACACACACATATGCTGCAACAACCCCCAGCCTCAATCTTTCCTTGTATGGCAAATTAAGCTTAAAAACATGTTCAATAGGTTTACTATGATCTGGGACAGTGTGCAAATGAATGGAAGATTTTATTTCATTTGAGATTATTTGTATGGGGATTAATTGGCCAGCCTTGCCTCTTATGAAATTTAAATACAACCTAATAATTATTTCTAAATTTGCATATATAGATATAAATTAGCATATGCAGATTTTACACCGATGTGTGTCCTATAACCTGGGCCCATGAATCATTTAAGTGTCTATCAATGCTTCTGTTTGGAAGGTAAACTGACTAAAGCATTTGGATTCTGGATCACCTTGATGCTTCATGCAACACAGTCATGTAGCTCCATCGGCTGACCTGCTATGAGAGCATCATGTTTACATGCTAACTTAGCTTACCACCCTTAGCAATTTGGCAGAGCGAGAGGACAGCTGAGATGCCTTTAGAAATATATTGGGTGTGTTGGGGGGGGGGCATCAAAGTGTTTCAGACATTAAATCAAACTTGGCATCCACAGTGAGCACTGGAGTCTGTTTGAGAAATGCAGGCACTTAATTTGGAGTATCAACAGAGCCCGGTTCTGTTATCCCACTAATGCAATTGATTCACACTACAACGTGTTGATGTGCAACAACTATAACAAATCATTCTTTTATCACATGAAGGCAATGCCAGTTGGTGCGACATAAGGCAGGAAACAATGGCTTATTCAGCCAGAGCCACTGTGATGTAGCGGTTAGAGTGTTGGACTGAGACTAGGAAAACTGAACTCAGCTGTGAAGCTCACTGAGTGACTTGGGGCCTCTCAATGACTCCCAGACTGATCTACCTCACAGGGTTGTTGTGAGAATATAATAGGGATTGCCTTGGGCTTTGTGGGGGATCAACCATAGTTTTTTTTCTTCTTCTTCCCAGCAACTCTTAGGAGAGGTGCAACCAGAAACCATTTTAATATCTGGTAGAACCTAATGTCTCCAACCTGCTTTCACTTTCAGTCTTAAGACTTGCAACCAAATGCAGATCCCATGGCTTGTACATCAGCCACTGTTTTTCCTTCCTGCCTCACACATTTGCTTGATTTACAAACTTGCCTGATGAAGAATTCTGAGGAGCTTGAAAGGCTGTATACTATTTTGTGAGCACTGAGTTGACCTAGTAAAACCATTATGCCAATATGATTTTAGCATCTTTCTTTTGCAATTTTTCTTTCGTTCAACCTTCACTTTTAATCTGGTTCATGCTAACTAGGATTGGGTGAGAATTTCATTTCCTTTCAGTTTGGTTTTGATAAGTTTTCCATATTCAGGACAAAAAGTATTTGTGATTTAAAAAAAAAATGGGAGAAACCGAACATTGGAGGCCCACAGATTTGAGTGTTTAGTTCTTAAAAGTCTGTGTGGGACTGGATTAGAATTGTCACCTGTTTTCTGTCAGGCTCCTCATCTTTAAGAGCTAAATGGCAAACAAGTACATCATGTTCCTCCCATGCTAGGAATAGATATATCTATTGAATTTGTCCAATGCACAATTTCGCCTCAATTCGATATGAGGCGAAATACTGACAGATTATTCAATCTGTCAGTATTGAATAATCAATACTGACAGATCCACACTAACAATTTTTGTTAAATCATTCCCCCTGCTTTATATTTCACACATTGCCTTAACTTGCTATATACTGTCCTTTAAAGAAGAAATTCAAGGAGAAGTGATAATCTCCTGAGGGATAGTTTAATGCTATTGAAGTGTTCCAATGATTGACAGCCCCTAAAAAATTACTTTGCTAATATTATTACACATTAGCGCTTTCCATTAATGTACTGTAAACGATCAGCTGCATTTCATAAGTGTTATCTTTTCCTATGGATAAAAGCTTTTTAATAAACGATCAATATGTGAGTGAGCATCACCCAGAGAGCTACCAAAGCCATCATTTCCAGCTGTAGCAATTTTTAAAATTGGGTTTCCATGGATGCCAATGTCAGCAGTTACGAGACAGTGTGCACAACTGCACAACTGCACAAGTAAACAGGACATTCGGAAAGAGGTTTACAGTGCCCCTGAGATGAGAAACACAAGCAAGGGTGCTTTGAAATCATCACTCAGTCAGGATATTATTGTTGTTTTAATTGTTAAGAGGATGTTGTATAGCAGTTCACCAAAGTGGCTATAAGTATTTGCTGTCATGCTGAATTTGGTGGGGAGGGGCTTAAAAGTTTAAGAACAGATGTGTTCCCTCATCAAACATAGCAACTGTCTTGAGGAGGTGTTTGCCAAAAATATGTGCTCCATAAGTCTGTACAGATGAACCCAATTCCAATCATCAATACAGTCCTGGATTCAAAGACCGTGATCTAAAAGACAACACACACACACACACACATACACACACCACCACCACTGAACACTAAGTGCAGAGGTGGGGGGGGGGATTGCAGCCAGGGCAGAGGCTGCATCACCTGTACCACACTGAACTCAGCAGCTGCCACAGCCTAGCACTAGGGAAGGCAGCCAAGTATCATGGTGGCTAGCATCATGGCCGCCACAAAATTTGGTTAAGAAAATCATGGGCGATGTGAAGATTGCATCATGTGACTAAAGATTGGGCAATAGCAGCAGTGCAAGATGTCCCACCTCCTGAGGCAGGAGGATGTGCACTGCTGCTCCCCTCATTGCCTCTACCACCTTCCTGTCCCCCCTGGCCACCACTGCCCCAGAGTGATAGAGCAGGTAGACAGGCCCTCTGGAGAACCATCCAGATGAATGCCTCACTCTGAGGGATCTTTCCTCAAACTGAGGCATAGTAATGCCCACAGTGCCTTATTGTGAGGAAAGAGAACTTACAGAGAGCCCACCTACCTGCTCTTGCACTCTAGGGGATTATTCAGAACGAGAAATTTAGTGCTTTAGAGAACCTGCCTACCTGATCTCACACTCTGAGGAGCCCCTTGGAGGGAGAGATTGGTAGGTGGCTGCTTTGTGTAGCCTGCTGCCTGCTCTCTCACTTTCATATTTGCCAGGGGGGAGTGCAGTGGTAATGACCATGGGTGACCCTCCCAACTGGGTTGCCCCCCAAACTGCCAACTGAAGAGGGGATTCACCTCATGTCATGAGGATAGGGTCCAGCACCCTGGACAGTTCTCTTACAGTTCTGGCTGTTTCTGACTGAAACCCAGAACAGACTCACAGCCCCACTGAAATCAGAGTCGCTGGCCTCCACCATATGTGGCCCCGATTCAAATTGGGGCCACCACACTTAGAGAGAGGAGAATTAAACCTACCCCACTCTCACCCCATTTTCCCACAGCTCCTCTCCCAGCAGAGGAATTAACAACAGAAATAAATCTCCATGGGACTGTTTTTTTCATTTGTTAATTTCAAGAAGCAAATACTGAGGGGAGGTATATTCCTCCTCTCCCAGACCACAGTAGTCCTATTCCAAATTGGGGCCATGTGTACTTACAATAAAGTAAATTAAAACATTACCCTGAGTTACACACTATGTAATTATAACGCATGGGATGCCTCTGAAAGTAGGGTGGCCAGGTATGCTCCTTTTCAGAGGACAGTCCTCTGTTTTGGAGATCTGGCAGAGGACAGGCCTTTGTTTGAAGCTGTCCTCTCTTTGATGGGCTGTCTAGTCCAAATACAGTTTAACATCAAGGAACCATAAGAAGGTAGAGCAAAAGGAGCCTTGAAGCTGCCTGTCAACTGTTAGGACCCACAGAGCAGACTGAGCAGGCATATAGGTCAGCTGGTTCCAGTCTTCCCCCTAATGGTGAAATGTAGTTCAATTTATATTATAGTTATTAGTTCTAAATCTGCATCTATACATATAAATATCCATATGCAGATGATATGCACATTAGTGTCCTCTTTTGGGGGTGATGTGTAAGCAGCCACTGTATTTGGGAGCCCCCTTAGCTTCAGTCCTGGGATCCTCCCCTAGGTGCACCACTGCCTTTCAGCTTGTCCCACCTCAAAGGGTTGTTGCCAGGATAAAAGCGGGGAACTATGCATGCCATCCTGAGCTTCTTGCCAGAATTGCAGGATCAACAATTTACTACAATTATATTTTATCCTCCCCATCCCCCAAGGAGCTCAGAGTGATGTTCGACATCAGCATCATCCATAAATAAATAAACATGGATGTATGTATGAATCACCTTGCAGATAAGGCCCCGCATTGTGTGTTTCCACCACCTGGGAAAATCTTCAAAATGTGATTGGAGAATGGGAAAGAAAGGATGAGTCAAACTTCCTCCTCTGTATACATAAATTTAGACTGTTTGTGCTAAATTATATCTCCGCTACTTTCCTCTGCAGCCTGCCGACAGTGGGGAGGCCTTGTTTTTCTACTGCTCTACAGGCATATGCAAATCAAAAAGAGGAAAGACAAGAAGCATATGGGGGAAATAATGGCATTACGTGAAGTCTGGGGGGGATTTTTCCATAAGAGGGTCCTTTATACCTTTAATTTTCACATACTGATCTAATTATCCACCCACTAGATTCCAAGGCTCATCTGAAGGAACCAATTACTGCTTATCATTCCAAATGCTAGAAAGTGACTTAAACAATATTTAAATTAAAAAAAATACCACTGTTGCTGGATTGCTTGATAATAATAATAATAGAAAAAAGGTGCAGTAATGTAATTATGGCTAAGTAAGGTTTGATTCTCCAGACGGTTCATGAGAATTTCACTCCACAATAATTCAAGGAATGTTCGCAGATAGCTCCAGACTGTAATGCATTGAAGGATGCTAAGGGAAAAAGACTTGATACTTGCTGTTTATGACTGATAAAAAAAACAGCTGTCTTAAATGCTCTTAACACATCAACACGTCCTCCAGGAAATGTTGCAAACTTTCAACACTTCCATCAGTTTAATGGTCAATTACCAAAGAGGATGCACATTTTTAATGTGTAGCTCAGTACTTTTGCAGAATGCAATCAGAGCAACTTTGACACCAAGTTTTCTTCCATTTATTTCTCAAAAGGCTTTGGATTTTGCAAGGCATTCTGGGTTGTTCTAAGACAGCCTTCTTCAACATGGCACCCTACAGAGGTTTTAGACTTCAACTCCCGTCAGTCCCAGACAGCATGAATAATGGTCAGGAATGTTGAGAGTTGCCCAAAACATCTGCAGGACATCAGATTGAGGTTTGAATTTCAAAGACGTTGCCATTGGGCAAGAACAGGTTGTCTTACCACCAGGGGAAATGCTGGTTAACTTCCTGACTGTTAGAACAGTACAACAATGGGACCAATTACCTAGGGAGGCCGTGGGCTCTCCCACATTAGAGGCATTCAGGATGCATCTGGACAGCCATCTGTCAGGTATGCTTTAAGGTAGTTTCCTGCATTGAGCAGAGGGTTGGACTCAATGGCCTTATAGGACCCTTCTAATTCTACTATTCTATGAGAGTTTATATACTAAGGAGCTCAGAGTGCTTACATGTGATTTCCAGGTGGCCACTCATTTAGACAGCTTATAGTACCATATCTGCTCAAGTTCCACATCATACAACTTTCAGTCATTGCCTGAGCAAAGAGAATTTGCTCCATATTCTCCTGGGTGATTGGAGATTCTGTGAGTGCCCTTTTCGGGAGCAAATTTCCTTGCAAGGAAAAACTACACTTTATACTCTTTATGTTTCTTTAACTGAAAATAGGAACATTGTATATGGTGTAATAGGCAACCATCGAAACAGATAGCGCTTGCTCTGACAGCAGCCTTCCCCAACCTGTTACTCTTCTGGTGTTTTGAAGTTCAACTCCCATCATCCTCACTCAGTATCAGGAACTCTCCAGCTGGTCAAGAATTCTGGGAGTTGTAGTCCAAAACATCTGGAGGATTCCAGGTTGGGGAAGGCTCCCTTAAAGTATTACTTCTCCCAGAATTGTACCATTGGAGAACCAAACACTCCTCCTTAACAGCTGCAAAATGGTATGGGTCCAAGGTAATCTTCCTTCCGGATAATCCTGCCTACTTTCTGAGCATTTCTTCGTATTTTAACTTCTACAGAAGTACCAGATTCACATGATGCATACAAACAAATTTGTGATCACCACCATACCATGCAACCAAGCTCTCACGTCGTGGTTTCGATTATGATGGGAGAACCAGAGTCATGCAGTTCAGACTAAGGAATTATTTGATTTGTCTTCCCCTCATATTGTGTTTATTCTCACACTGAAACTATTTAACAGTGCATAGCAGGTTTTGGGTTTTTTTTAAAGCATGCAGTTGGACACAAAATTTTCATTTGGGTAGATGTACAGCTGGAAAAAAGGGAAAACTCAGGCTTATGTTATAATATGTATTTATGAAGAACTTAAACGACACAGATGGCACGTAATGCAAAATATATAAGGATACAATGTGCCATTTTCCACACATAAAGCAAATTGCCCAGGCCATATTAAAACAAGTTCTTCTTTTTGGTTGAACCTCCTCTTGTTCACCTTCATCCCCAAGCAGGAAACACTTCATTGCATCCTTGTAAATACCTTCAAAGTACTCCTGTTCTTGCGCCTTACACCTGCCATGCACCCTATGTTCCTACTTCTGCAACCAATACAAACGTACAGCTGGTCTGGGGTCTCAGTCAGGCAATGATAGTATGTTATAATGGATGTACCGATACATGTTTTCTGTTTCCACAGAGAGTCAGGCCCTGCTTTTACTTTTGAGTGCAACACTTGCCCTTATAAGCCTCTTAATGTTGGTACTATAGGGTTTGGCAAGACATATACAGGTGAAGATCATTGCAGTTTTCTTGGAATTTGGCAACCCTGTGAAGAATATGACTTTGTCCCTCAAATCCCTGTCATTCATACTTTCAATACACTTTTCCCTAACCTATAGCCACCCCTCCACAAAAAGCATAACTGATGGGCTCACGCATACACATGATTATAACTGTGGTGACTAAGAGTTGCTCTCAGTGTTAAAATGGTTGTTGTCTCCGTAAAATAAGTTGAAGGTTCTGTTTATATTTACTGTTAGGGTATACTAGGGATTATTGGGGGCTGGGCTCCCCATAAAATGGCTGCTCAAAAACTACATAGCTATCATAAGGAATTTATGTGTTATTTAAAACATTGTCTGAAACAGGATCCATGGCACAAACTTATCGATATCAATACATCTGAATGCTCTTCACTTTGTCTGTAAAGCCTTGTACTCTCTTGTGCCTCGTCCCTGAAACTTTCCCTCAGACTCAGCCCTCATCTTCATGGCGTTGGGACGGCAGTGCGGCGGCGGCAGCAGGTGGCGCCCCCCACATTGGTGCTCCATCCGCCCATCTACAGCGGAAGAAGAGCCACGGTAGGCTTTCCTGACGCTGCTACACCCATCCAACATAGCACCTTGGAGCATCCGCCCCCCCTCTTTCAAGGTAATTTTTCCTTCTTCTTTGTACTTTTTTAAATGGGGGGAACAAGGGGGTAGGTCTGTGCATGCGTGGAGATGGTGCAGGGAGCTTATGATAGGTGCCCAACTATGTCTACCTTTAATACTGGCCCTGACACCACCAGCTGAGTTAGGCTTAACAGGCAATCTTGATGAAAACCGGAGAAGGTGGGAGCAGAAAGTTCAGCTGTGCTTAAGAGTTACCAAAACAATCACTCAGCCTGAAGAAATTAAAATTGTCCATATGCTTTTGTTTCATTCAGGATAGGCATTGAAATGGAAATGTATAGCTTCGTGAGCCTGCAAAAAAAACCCCAGCCAAATCTTAAAAGCATCCAAAGATAAGGTGGTCACTTGCACGCCATCAAAAAAGAGGGTATGCATCGCTAAAAAAGAGAGCAGAGAGGACAAAGGTTAGAATAATAAATGCAGATGTTAATTAATATGTATAAATGCACATTTGGAAATAATATAATTTAAAAAGAAATGCAGTGTGTTGTCCAAATGGCAATTGATAATGGGCACATTTTGAATGGGAAAAGTGGGCATTTTTCAGAAGTGCACACTTTCTCCATTGACTAAGGAGTGAGAACATTTTTTTTTTAGTGTTTGCATTTCGTAGAGTGTGAATTTTATAAGTGGACATTTTCAGAATGCAAGTTCAGGAATTTGTGGTCATTTTCAGAGGATATGCATTTTTGTTTGAGTTTGCATTCAGGGTTGAGAATGGCGCGTTTTTGAGCGATTTGTGGACTGAACTGAAATTCTCATACATCTCTACTCTGATCTGCTTTTAAAGCTGTCCAGGGAAACTTACAAAGGCTCCACATGAAGGAGGTTCGACATTAAGAGGGGCTTACTGCTAAATAGACATGTGTAGGATTGAGCTGTTAATCTGCCTTCTCTCCCTTATTTATTTATTTATTTAAGCTCCCGATACCCACACCTCACCCTTGATAAAGAATATTGAGCTAACGCGAATCCCCCCTGCCATGTCAGACCCCTTTTATCCTTTCTCAAACAGGCTGCCATCCTAATCCAAATGAGAAAGAAGCCCTAAAGATGCAGGACTTGGTTGGATAAGCTGCTATTGCTGAGGTCATCAGAGGGAAAGGATACAGCAAACTGGCCCCTCTATTTTTCTTGACTATAACACCAGCTGAGAACCTTCCTCTGGTCTGTTACCAACAACCTCTGCTGAAGCAATCAGAGGAAGCCCATTATGCTTAAATCCAACTCCAACTGAACTGTGCAACAAATGATCATGTCTTTTAGATTGTAACCCAGTCTTTGCTTGCAGGCTTACACCTTTTTCTTCCTCCCTCCCAAAGCATTTTTTTTTGCCCAGAAAGGGCAAAAAATGGATCCGATTTAAAAATCGGATATCCGATTTTAATCGGAATCGGAAACCGGATCCGATGTGAGTGACCTCCGATTTTTCCGATTCTGATTTTTTTTTAAATCAGAACTTCCAATTCCAATTCTGATCCAATTTTTTGTTCCATGCATGTCCCTACTAAAAAGTGGAATAAAAATGCTTAGAACTGCTTACTGGTCTACAGAATTTGCCCATTAAATCTAATGCAGGCCATGAACAACCTATTGTGGGCTCTCAAATGCCTCATAGCATCTTTGTGTTTGCAATTTCTGGGAGATAGGAAAAACTGTGTGCACACACAAACAACTGGTTTATTGAGTGCCTGATGGGTAGCCATATGTGACAAGTGGGGTGGATTTGGCAGCTTGCCTGTCTAGCCCTAATCCTAGTTCTAGCCCCTGGTTTGCTGCTGCAGTATGATATTTTCAGCTCTTCCTTATTTGAACTCTCTTTACCATCCATTTTGAGTGATATAATGAGTCATTATATATTTAGGTCTGGCTGAGGATTCAAAGTTGTTTTTAAATGGATGTTGTCTTTGTACGTTGTCTGTTCTTGTTTTTATGGTTTTGAATTTTGTATATTGTTTTTTAATGTTTAATGTTTTTAATCTTTTGTATACCACCCAGAGAGCTTTGGATATTTGGCTGTATAGAAATATAATAATAATAAAAATGATTGTGATGGTAGTACCACTCTTTTAAAAAACCACTTTTCATTCATTTTCTCATGGAATAATTCTACTCATTTTAAGACTTGGACTCCTTTGGCAGCAAACTTCGGGACCTTGTCATAATTCATACAGTCTTGTAAAGTTGCAGTAACCATATCAGTCCCTCTATTTCTGAAGTTCCAGGGTGAGTGCTGGTCCTGCTGAAGACAAAATGTCACCAGCCATGCGCCACAGAGAGAGGCATTGTCAGGCTTGGGTGACCTGCTAGATTTTCAGAAGTAGAAAGAATCTTTAGGGTAGGAAAAAATGATGAAGGGGCATACAACCCTCAAACAAGCTCAACAAAGCAGGGCAGGGAGAGAATGGAAAGCTGGGAGGAGAGCTAATGGAATGGCATATCCAGAGAAAAGGGCATGGTTGGATAGCTGGTTCGAACACTGAACAGGAGCACACTCCACTGTAACATTTTATTGTTGGTTATTGTTATTGGTTATTGACCAAATCTCAGTAAACACAGATGCAACTGCAATATTAGCAACCAGTATTCTGACATTGCAAGACCTCCATGTGAGTAACCCATATATTTGCTTACAAGATCAGCTCTTAGTCTACTCAGGGAGACTCGCTTGCTTACTTGCCTTCACTCAAATGAGTACCTGTGAAGGTGGTCCTTCATCATTGTCATCACAGCTGCAAACTGGTAGAAGTTCCCTGTTTTGTCTGCCCAGGAGACTCTCCTGTAGAAGAAGCCATCAATCTTTGTCCTACTGAAATGCATTCTATTTTCAGCAGGGGTGCAGCAAAGGGAGTAATAAGGAAAATGTTTTACTAACTTTCTTCACTACAAAGTTTCTTCTTAGTCAGGTTACTAAGGCTTGAATCCAATGATGTCCTTCCAGCAAAGCTTCTATTGGTTGCACAAGTGTAAAATCCAGTATGCAGATTCCACTCACACAACCGTTGTCTGTGCCATTGCACAGCGATTTCATTAGGCTAGGCATTGCTTGTGCCAGCTCTGCTAACACTTACAACTGCTAGCAGAACTATGCCACCTCTTGTACTTTTTCCACTAGTTCCCATTGAACCCAACCCAGTGGATTAAAGAGAAAATACAAGTAGGCCATTTATGAAGCTTCAGTCACTTCACAGGTGACCAATCAATTAGGCAAATCCAAAATGCACATAACCCAAGAAGGGTAACTAAAGGTAGGATCCATCATCATGTAGGCAGAGATTAGAAGAAGGCTCAATGGAACCTCCTTGTCTCTCCCCCTCTCTGATCTGTGGAATGTTGGACAAGCATAAGAAAACATGGGCCTCCTGGTCCATGCCATGTCTAGAGCATTTGCCAAGGGGGAGGGGCACAGAGAAGAGGGTTCTGCCAAGGTCTTTGCAAATCCCTCCCCATGTGCACAACTGTGCCTTACTGATGCATTACAAATCCAGGGAAGATTCTGGAAGGAAATAGGCCTTAATTGAGATTGCTCCAACCAAACAACTGGATATCTGTTAAACTTAAGAGTTTGGTTCTCTAAACACTTGATCATCATTGAGGACGATTTTACCTATAACATTGATCTGAAACATTAATAGTGTGATCCTACATAGCGTTGCACCAGAAGTGGCATCTGAGAAGATCCACTACCAGCATGTAGCCACTGTGTTCCTGGATGGGCAACTCCTCTTATGTGTCCTACTATTGTACTATTATATAAGTTTTTCTTGTCCACAGCAGCTAGAAAAGAGACCCAGAACTTAGACTGGTATGTTAAATAACTTTAAGACATGGGTGAGGTGGGTGCATCTTGGGAAGCAAAACAATATCATAGAAATTTTTCCCCATTATTTGTTACCATTTCTTTCACTTCTCTTTTAACCCATCCTTTCCTCCCTTCTTCATTTCTAAGCTCTTGTTGTTTCATCAGTGTTTGTTTGTTTGTTTGTATGGTTGCATTTAAGGTGCCCATTTATGCATTGGCAAAAAAAAAAGAAGGGGTAATGTATCACCCCAAAAGAGGTCAAAAGAGGATATAGAGTTGTCATAGTGGGGAAGACCATGAGCGGGTTAACAGATTCTAACTGTGGATGGGTAACCTCAAGCGCCTTGTTCTCCTTTCTTATGGTTCATCAGCCATAAACCAAACTTGGGCTTATCCCTTCAAAAAGTGCTCAAATACAATCCAGAAAAATTAAGACCTCTTGAATCCAATGGTGTTTTTAAAGGGAAATAATTTTCTTTCTTTCTTTCTCCCTTCCTTCCTTCCTTCCTTCCTTCCAACTATCCCACCTTTTTTCTAAGGAGAAAAAGGAATGCCATACATGGAGTTTTCACACAACAACATTGTCAGGTATGTTATGGAATGGAAGAAAGTGACTGATTCAAATCAGCTACATGTGAGAGCAAGAATTTGACCTCAAGTCTTTCTGCCCAAAGACCAAGATTATATCCACAATAACCCTTCTAGGCCAATTCCTCCAGAATTTGGCCACATGCTTAACATGCTAACTGTGTCCCTCCTGTTTAACATTTATATAGAATTCGGGCAAGTGGAAACCTTCTTGCCTCAGCTGACACTTTGATAAATTCCACCGTTGCAGCTCAGTCAGAAATTGTTACAGCTTTGACAGAGCACCTAAAGTGACTACACGTTTTACATGCAGTTCAACAACCACCTTTTGGAGCACCAGGATTTTAGAGCGGTTCTTATTTCATCATGTTTATGTGCAGTGAAGACTTATAGAATCATAAATGGAATTTACAGAAGTGATAATGGCTCCTGGATTAGTACATTTATGAAACAGAATTGATATAAGGAGAAATTATATTAGTTAAAGGTTCAAAGTTTAGAGTTTTCCATCTCAAGCACAGTCTATGAGACTTCTTTCATGAAGCTTATTAAAAGAGTATTGTTGAATTACCAGTTAAAATGGTCTACTTGAATTTAATCCATTTTAATCAGACTGAAATGAATACAAACTGGCCTCAATTCATATCTAATGTGTCTTAAATGAGCCCATCTTTGAAGATGGTTCAGAAACTGAGGACACTTTAAAATACAATGGACAGATTACTATTTGATAACAGCCAAATGGAACATATCCCATCTGTCTAACAACTACTCATGATGCATTTCTAAACATAAATGAGTCTTATTTTTAAATGTCCACACTTGAAGCTTCAACTTAGGTAGCTTAAGAACCTTTTATTCCACACAAACTTGTCTGAATTTTGAGACCTGCCTCAGAGCCCTTCCATTGGATCCATCCACTGGAAGTGTGGTGAGCAGTGATTCTTCTCTGTGGCGACCCCCTAGTTTTGGAATTCCCTTCTCAGTGAGGTCAGTCAGGCACAAAAACTGTTGCCTTTTCAGTTTCAGATTAAAACCTTTTACCTTTAATTTTCTCAAGCTTTTTAGCTCTGCCATTTTTAACTACATTTATAGTTTTGCAGTTGCTATGTCATCATTTTGTTACTTAAAAGTACTGATAGTCTTGTTGTAGTTAGAATGCTTTTGAATAGTTTTAAGCTGCTTTGGGAGCCTTTGATCAGTAAAATGCCCTATACATTTTGGCCCATGGAAGCCAAAATGAAAAAGGGTTATGAGAGTTTACAATGTAATGGCATGAGCTGGTATGTATTTTTACCCAAAAAAATAATAATAGATACAGTCCACCAAAAGTTTCTTGCAACTAAATCCCATTAAAAGCAATAAAAAGCCGCATCTCACTTTGGTTCCATTGATTTCCATGGGAGTGATTACTCAATTTGGCTGGATCGTCGCCTGATAAAAGTGATTCCTCACATTAGAGGGGAATTATTCTGTGACAATAGAGAGGAATTTTCCCTTGAGCTAAATTTGCTGCTCATTTATATAAGGGAGGACTTCTAAATGTGGTCCTTATCAAGAAACTCTCATAGCTTTTTCCTCTTTTTTGGCAATACATAGGTGAATCACCCTTCATCAAAGTCCATTCAGGAAGGTAACAACCTCTATAAAAGCATCCTCACAGTTATTTTTCCCTGTCTCACAGTGATATAAAGAGTTATAGGGAAATATATTCAATGCCAGTAAAATCATCCTTCTTTACCACTGAATTCCGGACTTAGGCCCAAAGGAATGACAGCCAGATCTTTTGCAAGTAACTTCCACTACATTCAATATGACTATCTCCTAAACAAGTGTTCACAGCCTTGCAGCCGTAGTCTCTCACGTCTTGAAATCACATCCTAATAACAGTAAATATTTTCACAATGCTCAATTCCACCTCCAGTAATGGAGTCAGCAAGTTAAAACATTAAGAAGCCTGACATGAACAGCTATTGTAGCGGCAACAGCAACTCAGCACTTGTTTCTTGGAGTCACGATGTATCGCTGCCAGTCTTCCAGTACTTTATAGTTTATCTTTTATCACAGATGGTGACATTCAAATTATATCTGTCAGATTGTAGCAGTGCCAAGGAATGCAAACTTCAAAGCGAATTAATCCAATTTATGGGGAGGCAGCAATGACAAAAGACAAACAGGATTGCCAAAGAAAATTCTTCTCTCACCACACCCCATCTGCCTCTCCAGTTCCAAAGCAGGTGGCAGGACCAGTCAAACAGATTGCATCTCCGCACTAACTCAATCTTACTTCTTGCCCTTCTTCAATTAGGTGGAGAATCCTTGTCAGTCTGGAGAATTATATCAAAGAAAATCTAACTTTGGATTGGGTGGGGGATGGGAGTTTGAGGAGATAAACTTTCAGAAAGTATGACTCACTTCAGGAAACATCTTCCTTGGTGCAATTCCACTCAGTGTTTTGCATCTGAGTCCTTCTTTTATCCCTCACACGGAGGAGAGGAAAAGAGAGTTCCACAGCAGTATCTCCAACATCAAGAGCAAGGTCTGTCACTTTCATAGAACTGTGCATTGGGTTTATGCTGTAGCTTACATGTTGATGGAGGAAGAAAATTTAACTACACATAATGACCGGTAAAGAACATTGACATCTCCAGAAGCCTGCTACAGTAACTGGGTCTCAGAGACATGAGGTTAATACATGCTCCAAAATGCCCTTTCAAAGGAGGTCAGATTGGTGCCAATTTTGTTTTGTTTTCACTGCCAAGTGGAAATATTTCTTTTTGCTCAAGGATTTTGACATTCTAACATCTGATTATTTTAGAATATATTTATTTATTTACACTGCATTTCTATACTGCCCAATAACTGAAGTTCTCTGGGCAGTTCACAAAAACTATAACTATAAAGTACAACTTAAGTATAAAACTTAAAGCACAATATAAAACCACATTATAAAAGTACAACCGGAATAAAACCAAGCAGCAATGCAGAGATTAATAATATAATATAATATAATATATTCCAATCTATCTATAAACTGATTGTGGTTTGGTTTGCTGGTTGAAGAGTTGTTGTCTAATTTGCTTTCTAGAGTGTAATTGTATGAGTTGGTTTGTTTTTTTTAATATGGATTTATGTCTCTTTTTGATGTTGTGTACAAGACCTTGGGATGCTGCAGATGAAGGGCATTTTTATAAATTTAAATAATGAGCAGAGAGACAAAGTTTTTCTTTTCTCCATAATAGCATATTTAGATTGGGGAAAATGAGGTAGCATCTTTAAACACTAAACTCTTAGGAATTATAAGTCATGGCATAGAGTTGGGGAAAGAACATAGCTTAGGGGCAAAGTACATGCTTTGCATGCAAATGGTCCCAGATTCAATCTCTGGAACCTCCAGGTACAATTGGGAAAGACTTCTGTCTGAATGCCTGCCTAGCCACCACCGATCAGTTTAGACAATACTCAGTTGTCTTGGTATAAGGCAACTTGTGACGTTTGTTTAATGAAAGTCTGCTAACTTCCATTCCGCTTAATTAGGCAGTACCAAAATAGGCTTTCTACTTCAAATATTTATGGTCGGAGAATGAACATTATATGACACTGAACAGATAGGAACGGGAATAATGAAGGTTGAGCTACACAAACAGGGCCCTAACAAAAACAGATCATCAGCTATTAATCTACTTGCCACTGTAGCCAAGGAGCTAAATTCTACACCATATTCAAATGTTTCCCTGCCACCTTGACTCCAAAAACCTCCATTTGCCTGAAAAAGTGATCTAGAAAGAGCACTGGCCATGTAGGACACATTAGGTTTATTTATTTATTATTGCATTTATATCCCACCTTTTTCCCCAAGGCGGCATACATAATCCTCCTCCTCTCCATTTATCCTCACAACAGCAACCCTCTGGGCTGAGAGTCAGTGGCTGCATTCAGACAACATATTAGTCAATGGTGGGTTGAGTAGCCAACTCACAGTTGGTTATTTTGTGGGTACTCCCCACATAACATATTCCTACACAACTGTGGGTGGTTGGGGCTGGCGTTGAGTGAACTAATAGTCAACCCAGCATTTGACTGACACAGCCCCCGCCCCTCTCCCCACCCTCCCTCCTCCCTCAGTCCTCCCAGTTCTATCCCAGCAGCCTCTGCAAGTTGCACGAGTTGTAGCGGAGTGGCAGCCGCCGCTTTGGTCGGTCTTGCCACCTGCCTCTATGGGCTTGTGTTTTAACCCACTCACCACTCACCACACACCATTAACACACTCACCCCTCCACACAACACTTTAAACAACTGGCTTCGAGCTAAACAACTTGCAAGCCAGTTGTTTCTCTCAGTTGCTTATTTGAGTGGAATAGCATACCGTCAGTAGTTTGTGAGTGGCATGTTACCCTCCACACAACACAATAAGCAACACAATTGATGATTGTTTCCCCCCCCCCCCCCCCGGTTGCTTAATGTGTTGTCCAAATGCAGCCAGTGACTGGCCCAAAGTCACCCAGTAAGCTTCCATGGCCGAGTGGGGGCTAGAACCCAGATCTCTCGACTCCCAGTCCAACACTCTAGCCACTATACCACACTGGTTCTAGATGTAGTAAAACATCACTCTACTAGCATGGACAGAGTGGCTCCTGCCCTCTATTCAGCTGGCATGGGACCTATAGAAAATATAAATTCCCTATTCCCCACCTAGTTCTAATCTAACCTGCTATACAGTACACCTACTGAATGGTCATTAAGAGCTCTACAGAAATAAATTATGCCATACAGGAAGCATTGTAACTCAAGGTTAAAGGTTGAAGCACATGTCATTTGGACATATGTGTGTTGTGCTATCCTCGTGTAGACGAGGACAAGTGGCAACAACATGTTTTCCCTTGCTTGGTGGCTTTGCAACTCTCTATCCCAATCCTCCCTGAGAAGAGAATAAGCTTTAAAGGTATTTTATATTGGTTTCAAGTGATCTGGAAGATATGTGTGTAACATGACAAAGAAATTGCATGTGGAAGATTCAAAGCCACTGGTGATATTTTTTAAAAGAGACAGAGAGAGAAACAAGGGTGCTTTTAAAAAAAATGCATCTGAAGACAATTGGATTCTTTTCAAATGGCACCATCTTTGCTCTTCAAAAGGGTTTTTTTTAAAATAAGGGATGAGTAATCTTTGGCAGAAGAAAGTTTAATCAGATTTCTCATGGAGACACTTTAGAGAGGCTCCAGAAAGCCCTTTCAGCACTTTTCACTGGGGCAGTTGCCAGATGGAGGTGACAAATTTTGTTCAGGCTGAAGCTGAGGGCCTGTTTGTTCAAAGGAAATCCATTAGGCCATTGGGTGAGCATGAACATTGGAGAGTCTGTATGGTGACTAGGCCTGTCTTGCACTCAGCAATGCTAGTAGAGTGAAATGATTTCAAACAACAGAGAATCGTATTTACAGTCCATAGAGTGGCCAGAGGACCTACTTTACAGAGGACAATCCTTTATTTTGGAGAGCTGGCAGATGATAGTCCCCTTTTTGAAGGCATTCTTATTTCATGGGCCATCCAGTCCACATTTGGATTAAAGACCAAAAACTATAAGGACGTAGAGCAAACAGAGGCCTTGAGGTTGCCCAGCAACACTTAGCACCTGGACAACAGACTGAGCAGACACACAGGTCACCTTCTTCTCCACTCTTATGGTGAGTATTCTCCACTACGTGTATTGTATTTCTGTTTAAATTATAGTTATGATTTCTAATATAACTATAATATGAACCTATGCATGTAAATTTGCATATGGAAATGTTATGCGAATTGGTGTCCTTTTTTTTATTTTAACCTCTTTTTTGGTAATGCATAAGTGGCTACCCAGACAGTTCATGCACATTATCTATGAGTGAGGAAGAAAGACGGAGAGCAATCCAGTTCATTTTTGATGCTCTTCCAGTGAATCCATTATGAAAAACATTTGATGCATTCAAGTGACTAGCTTGAGCCCTGGTCCAGATTGAGATCTTATTCAGTCCCTGTTTGTGGCTGGAAGTACATGCTATGAGGAGGAGGCAAAAGCGGAAGCCCTGCACACAAATCTCTTCTATTCCTGGCAGGTCAACAGAGAGCTGAGGATGACATTGCTTTCCAAATTCTCACCCACCACCACCCACAACAGAACCCAATGAAGTAAAGTGAGACTAGGGAAAGGTGGAGTGCAATGACATCAATTCACATGTTTTGCTGATCTACACATTACTGAAAAAAAGAGGTAGAAGGATTTCAATGGTAACCACTCAACTTTCGTATTATAGTCCTGCCCTGTTTCTCTCCATCCATTTTTCTTCCCTTCAGGAAATCTACTGTTGGGACTTCCCCTCCGCTTTGAAACCTGCTCTACTTTCAGTATTCATGTACAACAAAGACTTCTGTCATTTGTCATTCTGAAAATGGATTTTATTTGGAAGGAGGGCCGGAGACACCAAGTGCCTTTGGCTAATTATTTTTCTAACTGACAAATCTCCCACCAGGAGAGCAGATTAGTACAAGAGCCAAGGAACTCTCCCCAACTCCTTCTGACCCTTTCAAAATCGTAAGGGTAAATGCAAAAGAACTCCACTCAAAGGTTTAATTACTCTAACAGTCATGATGAGGGGAAAACATACAAGATACCCTAAATCCCAGAATGCCAAACAATGGAACCACCTGAATCAAACACGACATAATCTCTCCTGCTCTGGGCATTAAACTCAAAGAACCAAATGAATATATGCAGCTCCAGGCAGGATATATCCCAAGGTGGTAATAACTATCCAGATCAAAACAAAATATTCTACCTTCAGTTTTGAGATTTGCTGCTACTGCAAAGTTGTAACATTTAATTAGGAATAAACCATCGTTAGCTTGTTCCAAGCAGAGAGGTTGTGTTTATACTCAACAGAATAGTGCAGGGGTGGGAAACTTCTTTCAGCCCTGGGGGTTCAATTTGAATTTTGAGAAGCACATGGCAGTCACATTCCAGTGGTGCAGAGGGCCAAAGGGTCAGGGCTAAAGATACCAGTATATGGTAGATTAAAGCTCTCACTGCCAAGACAAGCAACAAGCAGTATGGTTGGGAGAAAGGCGGTGGGCCATTTGAGGTACCCAGAGGGCCAGATTGGGAGCCAAGGAGGGCCCCTGAGGCGGAGGTTCCCCACCCCTGATTTAGTGGTGATCAAATGATTGAAATGTTCCAAACTGAGTTGACCCAAGGGGTGGGTTGTATTACAGCTCCCCACTAAATGCTTAAATATAGAACAACGACAAACATCTCTCTGTTTTCTCTCTTGTTCTCAGGTTCATGGTAAGGAAATCAATGGATGCTAAAGACTGGAGAACTCTATAACATAAAATCCTATCTGCTCCCATACAAAATGCAGTGGCTGGGTGCACACTCTTATGTAAGGGCCCTGTGCTCTTCAATATTTTTATTAATGACTTGGATGAGGTGCAAGAAATGCTTATTAAATTTGAAGATGACACAAAATTGGGTGGGATCGCTAATACCCTGGAAGACAGAAACAAACTTCAAAGTGATCTTGATAGGCTGGAGAGCTGGATTGAAAACAACAGAATGAAATTTAATAGGGATAAATGCCAAGCTCAACCCCTAGGAAAAAGAAACCAAATGCACAGTTACAAGATGGGGGATGCTTGGCTCAGCAATACTACAAGTGACAAAAAACTGAAAGAGTTGGGCATATTTAGCATGGAGAAGAGAACACTGATGAAAGACATGATAGCACTCTTCAAATACTTGAAAGGTTGTCACACAGAGGAGGGCCAGGATCTCTTCTCGATCATCCCAGAGTGCAGGACATGGAATAATGGGCTCAAGTTACAGGAAGCCAGATTCTGACTGGACATCAGGAAAAACATCCTGACTATTAGAGCAGTACAACAATGGAACCAATTACCTAGGGAGGTCGTGGGCTCTCCCACATTATAGACATTCAAGAGGCAGCTGAACAGCCATCTGTCATGTATGCTTTAAGGTGGATTCCTACACTGAGCAGGGGGTTGGACACAATGGCCTTATAGGCCCCTTCCAACTCTACTGTTCTATGATTCTATGATTCTATGAAATAGTCATGCGAGAACTGCTGAATGTCTAAACTTGCATAGAACTATTATGGCTACAGATTCAAATAAAAAGGCCAAATGTAAAAATAAAAATAATAATAATAATAATGGTTTAAAAGCTAGGTGGGATTGTGATTGTGGGGAAGTAGTTAATGGCAGTATATGAGAAGCTATATTTGTGTAAGTGTGGTCAGGCTGCAGTGCTACAACCAGACAGGAAAATGTGCAGAAATGGCACTAGGAATTATTCCACCAGTGAGATGGCAACAACACCTCAGAGGAGCCCCGATATGCCTGCTCTGTGGGTGAAGATCAGGGGTGTGGAAACTTTGGCCAAATCCAGAAGTCGTATAATGCAGATGGCTTTTGTGCAATTTCTTTCCCTTTCTAAAAAGTTGAATGCCTCTCCTAACACTTTGTTACTGGTTGTAAGAGCCTTAAGTTAAAATATGCTGGTATTTTTTAATGTTTTGGTCCCTCCCCATTTTGCCTTTGGTCCCACCCACCACTGGAATGCAGCCCCTGAGAGTTTCTTTGAAATTGAATTCAGCCCTTGGACTGAAAATGGTTCAACACCTCTGGTGTAGATGTACTTTTGGTAATGTTCTGTCAGCAGGGGGGGACGGAACATGTTAGTGGGAACAGCCTTGAATCCATAGGATGCAAGTCTTCTTTGTTCCACTGAAATGTGACCCTCCCCACCCCCAAATTCCCTGGAGCTGGAACAATTAATTTCTCTGTCATGGGTATTACTGGGAGGAGAAAGAGAGGGGTGGGTGATTTGTGCAGGGAACAACAACAACAAAAAGATGAAAAAGCCCTCACCACCATCTCGTACCCTGACTGCATCAAATTAACAGCATGGATTCTCCACAGGATTGCTCTTTTAAAGTCTCAGTTTCTACAGTTTTGTGGGGAAATCATGTTAAAGTTTTATATAATTGGTATTTTAGCTCCTTTAATTTTTTTTGAAAAGAAGCAAAATGAATAGTTGAATGACAGCTCTATGCTGGAGATGTGCTTTACCTGAAGCAGATGACTTTCATATGTGGTGTGGATGTTTTAAAATCCCAACACAATGGAAGGAAATTGTTGACAATGTTAGCAGAATTACTACACACATTTGACCCTTATCACCATTAAGATTTCTTCTAGGATGCATTGAGGATGTAATAGCGGCAGAAAAAGAATATTTGGTGGTTAACGTAATCATTTGCAGCTTAAATTGAGATGACAAATAAATTGGAAAATGCACAAGGTCTACAGATAAAGGAACAGAGTAAGGAATTATATGGTATATATGATAGTGATTACATATTTAGTTCCATTTAGAGTGAGAGAAAGGGTTGTCAGTATTTATTTGAAATTGAAATTTATTTGTCAGGTTTTGGGATGAATGTTATCAACGTTTAATGATATAGCTACTGATATTTTCACAACTACTGATAGTTTACATTTTTTAGGAAAAGTAAGTAAAATAAGAAGGATTGTATTTTTATTTATTATTGTGCTTTTTATCATTATTAGTTTCTGTCTCCTCTCATCTCCACTTCTTTTCTTTTCTCTTCTCTTTTCTTTCTGTAATTGCAATTGCACCTGAGAACTTTGTAATAAAAAAACCCTATCAATTTAAGCAAAAGATTGCTCAACTGAGTTTGAGTTGATGAATAGTTAAGCACCAGTTTGTAATAAGTGAAGAAAAAATAATTGGCATGTGACTTAAAGGCACATTTAGTTGTGTGTGTGCGTGTGTGTGTGTGTGTATTTTGGTTTGAGTATGCTATGGCAACAGGAAATGGCAAATGGAGCACTCCTGCATCCTGTACTCCTAGAGAGGGCCATTTTATCACTTGGGCTGATACTCCTGTTTCAGGCTGCCTCTACACGAGACGTTTAAAGCTCTTTGAAGTCTCATTAAAAATTTTACCTCTACAAGAGTAGAGCGTAAATCGGGAGTTGAGGTGCTTTATCTCTCTAATTATGCGCATTATCGAATGCGCGTTAAATAGCGACTTTTATTTTGCTCTGGCTGTTAAAGCGCATTTTGCCTATGTGAACAAGCGATTCTCCGCATTAACTATTTATAAAGCGCATTTCAAACAACCGGTAAGGCCACCAGTTGTAATAATAATAATAATAATAATAATAATAATAATAATAATAATTTATTTCTTACCCGCCTCTCCGTCTGGATCGAGGCGGAGAACAACAACATGATAAAATACATAAAACTGATTAAAACATGACACATATTATTAAAACTGCATAAAAAATCCTAAAACATCCTAAAAACGTCCTTAAAATATTCTAAAATTCCACTGGATATGCCTGCCGGAAGAGAACAGTCTTTATAGCTTTCTTAAATTCTAAAATTGTGCGCTCAATTACCTCTTGCGTGCAAGCATTTATGCTAAAGTGCTTTAGCGATTATGCGCATAATCGGCTAACCAGGCGTCAAACAGAATCCATCTAGAGGGGGTCTCAGATTTGCTGAGGGCCAAACTTATGCTATGCATGGTTGGCTTATTTTCTTCAGTGCTAGCGTGCATGGCCCCAATTCAGATCAGGACCATAATACTTTAGGAGGGGGGATTTAAGCTCCCCCCATTTTCATCTGAACGTTCCACTCCCACCACCACCACCACCATGGCGGAAGAGGAAAGAAAGAAAAACATCTCCACTGATTCCACTGGGGGGGGGAGGGGTCGGGACCTTAAACCTTAAATCCCCCCCCCCCCCACAGGACAGGACTGCCATAGTCCTGATCCAAATCAGGGTTGCATGCAGTTATACTGAAGTAAATAAGCCAATCACGCAAAGCGTTGCTAGGAAGTGTGATTTGAAGAATGTTTAGTTTGGCCCTGAGACTCAGCTGGGTCATTCTGTTCCCTTTCAGCTCTCTAATATGTTATAGGGACGAACGAGTATTCTGTTTCAGTCCATTAAACATCAGACGTGCCCTGTGTACACCCCTGAACATGAATGTGAGCAGATTTTTCTGGCAAAGTTCACTTATTCTTGAGCTTGTGAACACATCTGCAAAATAAGTTCGTTAGAAAAATGTGACTTTTAGAAGAAAGAAAGAAAGAAAGAAAGAAAGAAAGAAAGAAAGCACATTTTCACACTTTAGTCAGTGGAGGAAAATACGCATTTAGGTGTGCACTTTTTATAAGTGTGCACGTAAATGGCACTTCTCCCAATAGAACAACAACACATTCACATTCAGGCTGAGGTAGTCTGAGCTTCGAGGTGGAATTTGGAGAATCACAACAAGCTCAAACCTCACTGGTTCTCCCATCTTATCTTGCCTGATCTTCGTCACCTACCAACTTCCCTTCTCCTGGGAGGGCTATCTCAGCAGAATCAAAGGAACCATTTCTGGGGGCCTAGAGATGAGCTGGCAACAGAACAGCTGTGAACAAAAGGTTAAGAAGAGCAGTAGTGCCCAGAGACAACTGGTAGCAGCCAGTCCGTGCCCTGCTCTCCGGAAGCAAAGGATGCAGAATTGTATCCAAAGCAAATGAGAAACACAGCCTTTTCTTCTAAGAATGAGTGGTAGCTTTTGGATATAGGATTGTAATATATCTTTCAGTGGGTCATAGCCAACGTTAGTCTAACTTAACTAAGTTAGTCCCCAACGAGGCCCACCTGGCACCGACATTGTTATCTTTTCGGCACCAGGTCAAGACTTTCCTCTTCTCTCAGGCATTTGGCAATATCTGATGAGCCTGGGTTTGTTTTGTTTTTAGGCTTATAGCTTTTTAAAGTTATTTTAGTGGTTTTAAATGTATGTGTATATTGTGTGTATATTGTATGTTTTTGCTATTTTAATTTTTGTATATTGTTTTTAATTGTTTTTTAATCTTATGAAAACCACCCAGAGAGCTTTGGCTATGGGGTGGTATACAAATGTAATAAAATAAAATTAATAAAATTAAGTCCCATTCATTTCAATGAGACTGCTCTAAATGGGACTTAACATTGGATATAACCCAATATTTCAAACAGGCGCCCATGAGGAGGTTTTGTGGCTATGACAAATATGTAGAAGTGCTGTTGGAAGGGAGGAGAGATGGAGCCCTGCCCAGGAGACAGGTAGCTCTTCACTTCCCAATCCTGGAATGCTCCTCCTCTCCAGCAGCGGTGCCATCTGTCAGTGGTGATCATTGGAAAGGGCAGTGCAGAGTAAGTTTGACTGGATGTTTAAACTCACAAAAGAGTGAAAGAGCACAAGCTTTGCTTGCAGAAGGTACCAAGGTTGATCCCTGGCATTTCCAAAAAGGACTGGAACAAGACTTGTCTGAAACCCTGGGGAGCTGCTACCAATCAATGTTGACAATACTGGGCTAGATGGACCATTGGTATGACTCAACATAAGGCAGCTTCCTATGTATCTACGAGCTGGTTGCACTTATTACAAAGCAGATGCAATTCAAACATATTCAGCAACCTTGGCTATCTGGATAGGCAGTTAGAGGTGTGTTCTGAGAATTTGTTTAGATTTTTTTTGAAGACCTCTCCAACTTCTTCCCAAGGGACAGGGAACTGAAAACACTAAGTAAAACACCAATCAACCGATATGCAGCCAGTGTGATGCGCATGATACAGCTTTCCAAAAATGAAACAAACAACCACAAGTAGCGCATCCAGAATATATATATATATATATATATATATATATATATATATATATTTGACAGTTGGATCATCTGGGATGTTAAACCATTTGTGTCCTTTCATTTTCTCAACAGAACTTTGGAAGAACCAGGCCACCCAACATGCAAGATGTTAATCAGACAGCTGAAATGCAGTTTATTACAAACTTTTATTTCCAGCCCCTTACAGGCGAAATCTGCCACCTTCCTGGCTACATGGCTAAAAATAGTTGACATTTTAGAGAGTTTCTATAGAAACAAAGATAATGGTATCACATAATAGCTCTACTCCAGCAGAGTTTAATGTTGCCTTTAGATTGCCTACACAACTCAGTCCCAGCCTTAATGATATGTCTTCTGTTGTTTAAAAAGAAGACTACGTTTATTGAGGCTTTTCAGGCCCTCTCCTCTTTTTGAAGAGTTAACATTTCCCCAGAGTAGCTTAGGGTAATCCTTCAAGTACTTTTACTGGTTGGGGTTCTGGAAGAAATGAACAGCAGGGTCCATTTTCCCAGAACTGTTAACCATTAACAGTCAGCGTGTCAAAACATTAAATTAGTAAAAGTCAATGAGGTTTAAACTTGGATGATATTTTCTAAAATGGGGTTTAGGGCTGCAGTTTATCAAACCACTAACGTCAATGAGATTCCTTTAGAGTAACACTTTTGTGGATGGCAAGTGTAGTTAGAGCATAATCCTATGCATCTTTAGACAGAAAAAATCCTCCGATTTCCAGTAAACTCCAGCCACCATGCCTTGCTGGGGCGTGCTGGTAGCAGGTGTAGAGCTTCTTTCTGTCTAAACATGCATAGGGTTCTGCCATTAGTTTCAAAGAGTTGGATTCAGATTGGATTGACTGCACTGGCAGAAATAGACTTTCCAACCCTCATGAACTGTACCAGCTTAATTCAATATGTAGAGATGCCTTAATTACATCCCATTTGGATTACTGTACCATGCTGTACGTGGAGATGCCTTTGAAAAGTGTTCGGAAACTTCAATTGGTTCAAAGAGCTGCAGCCAGATTGTTGCCCGGGGCTGGTTACAGGGGCATACAACTCCTGTTACAACAGTTCCACTGGCTTCCAGTTTGTTTCTGGACACAATTCAAAGTGCTGGTTATCACCTATAAAGCCTTATACAGCTTGGGTTCAGGTTCTTTGAAAGACTGTATACTCCCATATGAACCTGCCCATGCTCTGAGATCTTCTGGGGAGGCCTTTCTCTCAGTCTCACCAACATCCCAGGCACGCCTGATGGCTATGCAGGAGAGGGCCTTCTCGGTAGCTGCTCCAAGGCTCTGGAACTCCCTTCCTAGGAAGGCTAGGCTGTCTCCCTCTATGCTACACTTCCGGAGGCAGGCAAAATCTTTTTTATTCTGGCAGGCTTTTGGAACTATTCAGGACCTGTGTTAATATATTTGTGTGTCTGTTACTAAATTTTAAATATTTAAGATGGTTTTTTTTAATTTCGCTACAGGTTTAATTCTATTTTAACTTTTGTAAATTTATATTTATATGTTTTAATTGTACATGTTTTTAATCTTGTTAAACCACCTTGAGTCCCAGCCCTGGGAAAAAGGAGGGAAATAAATAAATAAATAAATAAATAAGCTATATTCGGCATGGAGTGGACTATGATGTACTTTCCTGCCATGGTAAAAGGTGAAGAACTTGTCAGAAAAAAAGAGCTGCCAACCCTACGTATTATTGCATTTATATATCACCAATGGCCGAAGCTCTCTGGGTGGTTTACAAAGATTAAAAACATTAACATACAGAATACACAGTTTAAAATCCATTTACATGAAACACACAGACAACATACATGGAGACAACATATATCTCAAAACAACCTTGAACAGGTCACCATAACTACAGGACAGATCCAGGATCACTTCAAAACTCATAAACTGCTAATTGCCTGAGAAAGGAGATAGTCTCCCTGCACCAAAAAGATAACAATGTTGACTCTAAGTGGGCCTCATCAGGTAGATTGTGGCACAGTTGGGGGCCACCTCTGACAAGGCCTTCTCTGTCATTGCTACCTTCTGAGCCTCCCTCAGAGGAGGCACCCAGAGGATGACCTTTGTTGCAGAGCATAGAGAATGCTGAGTGTAGAAAATTTAGAACTAACTTTGTTGAATACAGAGGAATTGAAAACTAGACTTTTAAGAGCCAAGCTTTTAGGAGCCTGGGTATGAGTGGAGAAATATGCAGGTTGCTTACCTGTAACCGTAGTTCTTTGAGTGGTCATCTGTGCAGTCACACATATGGGCTCGCGCCGGCGCCGAACTCTGTTCGGGAAACTTCTATAGCTAGCCTAGAGTTTTGGCGGGAACCCCTCCCCCCCATGCTCCGGGTTCCCGCCTACCTCAGTTCTCTGAGACCATAGAGGAGCCTCGCACCAAGGTAAGCAATATATGTAAAAATTACAAGCATTAGCACAACAAGAACCTCTTGTCAACACAACAGCGTAGCAAGACGGGATGGTGGGTGGGTTGTGTGACTGCACAGATGACCACTCGAAGAACTACGGTTACAGGTAAGCAACCTGCATTTCTTCTTCGTGGTCTCTGTGCATCACACATATGGGCGAGTGATCAGCAACACTTACCAGAGGAGGGTAGGTACGCTGTGAAGTTATTGGCATACAGAAGAGAGGACTGCCCTTCCAAAAGAAGCGTCCCGTGCTGCTCGTGTGTCCAATTTGTAGTGTCTCACGAAAGTAGAGGCATTCGCCCATGTCGCTGCTTTGCAGATATCAGGCAGGGTCGACCCATGCGAAAAAGCTGCAGAGGTGGCTTGTCCCCTTGTGGAATGGGCCGTAAATGAAGATGGCGGTTCCCTGCCTACTATTTGGTAGGCTAGGACAATAAGGTCCGTGACCCAATGTGCCAGGCGTTGAGGGGAAACAGCGCAACCTTTTGTCTTTCCGCCGTAGCATACAAACAATTTACGAGACTTATGATACGTCTCAGTTCTAGACTTATAAAAAGCTAACGCACGCCTAACATCCAACGTGTGCAACGTGGAACATAAGGGATCATCAGAAGCCTTAAAAAACGTTGGGAGGAAAATGCCTTGGTTCAAATGGAAACTGGAGGAAATTTTAGGAACAAAGGACGGGTCAGGATGGAGCACGACCTTATCAGCGAAGAATTGCATGTAAGGTGAGTCCACAAGTAATGCTGCAAGCTCGGACGCTCGTCTTGCTGACGTAATTGCTACGAGGAAAACCGTCTTTAACGTAAGTAAACGTAGGTTGATAGTGGCAAGGGGTTCGAAAGGTTTCTGTGTTAAAGCCGTGAGAACCAATGATAAACTCCACTGAGGAACTAAGGGCCTTAGCGAAGGGAACAGATTGCGAAGCCCTTTCAGGAAGGTTTTTGCAACTGGATGGGTGAAAGCCGAAAACCCATCAATTTGGTTGTGCCGCACAGAAATGGCCGCCAAATAAACTTTTATAGATGAGGGCTTCAGGCCTGTCGCGTGAAGGCTGAACAGAAATTCTATGATGTTGGCTATAGGCCCTCCATCACAGGAGAAACCCTTTTTGGAGGCAAACTCCTGAAAACGTTTCCATTTGCTGGCGTAAGAAACCCTGGTTGAGGGTTTGATAGACGCTTCAAAAATAGAACGTATCTCTGAAGAGGTGTTTAAATTCTGCCATCTGGTTGAATCCTCCATGCAGTTAGGTTCAGAGTTTGCAGATCCGGGTGCAGGATCATGCCCTTGGACTTGCACAGAAGATTCAGGACGTTGGGAAGATGCCAAATTTGATGGCGAGCTAGACGCAGGAGCGGGGTGAACCATGGCTGTCTTGGCCACCATGGGGCTATCATGATGGCGTCGACTTGGTATCTGCGAGCCCGTGCCACCGTCCGTGCAATTAAAGGAAAAGGGGGGAACATGTAGAGGAGGCCCCCTTGCCACCTCCATTGAAATGCATCCCCCAACGAGCCCCGACCGATGCCTGCACGTGAGCAATAGTTCCGGCAGACGGAGTTTGCAGGAGTTGCAAAGAGGTCTATGCAGGGTGTACCCCATTTGGTAAATAGCTGAAGAAGGATGTCCCTTGACAATTCCCACTCGTGGGTGTCGTGGAAAGAGCGACTTAGCTCTTCCGCCTTTTGATTGTCCTGTCCCGCAATGTGTAAGGCCGTGAGATAAATGTTCTGTAAGATTGTCCAATGCAGAATATTTGATGTTAGTTGGAGGAGTTGAGGAGAGCGCGTTCCTCCCTCTTTGTTCAGATACCACACCACTGCGGTGTTGTCTGACAGGATCCTTACGTGATGGCCGCGCACACGGGGCAAAAATGCATGTAGTGCACGTTGCACGGCCAGTAGCTCAAGGAGATTTATGTGTTGAAGGCTCTCTGAATCTGACCATCTTCCTTGAATACTTAGGTTGTCCAGGTGAGCTCCCCAGCCCTCCAATGAAGCGTCCGTCATAATGGTGTGGGACGGGACGGCAGTGTGAAAAGGAATGCCTTGGGATAAGTTGCGGTGTTTGGTCCACCAACTCAGTGAGTCGCTGACATGGCGTGGCATGGTAAGTATAACCCTGTGGGAGTTCTGACCATGGAAGAAGTGATTTAGGAGTAGTTGCTGCAGGGGCCGCATGTGTAGGCGTGCCCAGTGTACTACAAATATCGCCGAGGCCATGAGGCCAAGCAACCTCAGAACTACAAAAGCCGTGGTTCGGTGGGCGATCTGGGTACGAGTGGCAAGATCCTGGATCGCGAACCTGCGGTCCCTGGGAAGGTAGGCTCTGCCCTTGGTGGAGTCTATGACGACGCCTATGAATTGTATTTGTTGAGTTGGTTGAAAAATAGATTTCTCTGTGTTTGTCCGTAGGCCAAGCACAGCGAGGAGAGCCGAGACAGTGTGGACATCTCTGGTGGCCTGGGACCGAGACGGGGATACTATTAACCAATCGTCCAGGTAAGGGTATATTTCGATGTCTGCTGCTCGCAGGTGTGCACAAACTGCCGACATGCACTTTGTGAACACTCTTGGTGCAGATTTCAGGCCAAATGGTAGGACAGAAAATTGGTACAGTTGATCTTCTACGAGGAATCTGAGGTACTTGCGATGTGAAGGATGGATTGATATGTGAAAATAGGCGTCTTTGAGGTCGATTAATGTGAACCACCTGTTTCGCTTTAGCAGTGGCAAGATCAATGCTAAAGTTACCATGCAGAACTTTTTTGGCCTTATGAACTTGTTTAGAGCCCTGCGATCCATGATAGGGTGAAGGCCCCCGTCCTTCTTCGGCACTGTGAAATAACGGGAATAAAACCCTGCCCGCAGGTGACGCAGTGGGACCCGTGTAATTGCTCCTTTCGCCAGGAGGGATGTTGTCTCCTGTGCTAGTACGTCCGATGGCGGAGTATATCGCACGGTGCCAAGAGGAGGGGAGACTTCAAACTCTATCAAATAGCCATTTTTGATGATGTTCAGCACCCATTGATCTGTGGTGATGGCTGACCACGCCGCCAGGAAAGGACGAAGCCCGTTGGTGGAGTCCTGGATCTCCGGCGGGAGAGAAACAAAGTCAAAGACGACGCTTTGAACTCGTGTCCGGACGTCGAGACTTGGAGAAACGTGCCAGTTGCTTCTTTGCCTGATAGGTGGAAGATGGCTATGAAAACTGGTAGCGCTGGTTTCGCTCCTGATGCTGACGCTGCTGGTATGGCACAGGCCTATACCATTTGCGGGATCGGTAGAGATTCTGCTGCTGGGGAGGAAGACCCATCTTTATAGCAGTCATCTTCGCTTTATGAATGGAGTCCATTGTGGAATCTGTCACAGAATTGAAAAGTCCCTCCCCATCAAATGGCAGGTCCTCAATTTTAGCTTTTGTCTCCTGAGGAAGCGTTGAAGAACGGAGCCAAGCATGGCGACGTAATGCGACGGCCCCAATCATAGCCTTCGCGGCACAGTTAGTTTGGTGACGTGACGTCGTTACCTCCTGTTTTGAGAGTCTTATGGCTTTGGTCTGAAAAACTCGAGCCAATTCCCTTTGGTCTTCGGGCAAATAATCGGTTAGGGTCGAGATCTTTTCCCACAAAAAAAGTTGGTAACGGGCCATCATGGCCTGGTAGTTGGCCACTTTAATGCCCAAAACCGATGAAGAATAGACCCGACAGCCAAATGCATCCAATTTCCTTCCTTCTTTATCTGTGGGGGCAGTATGGTTTCTGGAGGTTCTCCCCTGAGACGCCTCCACAACGATTGAGTTCGGTTTGGGATGTTGGAAAAGGAAAGGAGCATCTGACTCCTTCACCTTATATAATGCATCCAATCGCTTAGATGTCGCCCCCATCGTCGCCGGGTTGGACCAGGATTGTTTTACAGTCTTAAGCAAAGTTGGGACTAGAGGCAGCACTAACTGTGGTGCTGGATCTGTGTACATAACGTCGAAAATTTTGTCTTCCACGTCCTCCTGCGGTTGCTGGATCTCTATCCCCAACGATTGTGCCATACGTAAGAGCTGGTCTGAAAAACCACCAAGCTCCATAGATGGGGAGGCCCGCTCAGAGGTTCCCACATCGTCTGGAGGAGACGGTACCAATGGTGCCGGCGATGGTACCGACGAAGTGTCGGAGACGTAGTCCTCTCCCGATGATGGAGAAGGGTCCGGACGCCGTTGCGGTACCGCAGGTTGCTTCGATGTCGAAGATGAGTGTCGGTGTCGAGATCGGCCATCGCCGGCCTGAGCTTGTGGGACCTCAATAGGTACAGTAACCTGTCGGAGCCGTTTTTCCGTGTAGGGGTCAAAGCGTGGTTCCTTATATTGTTGCGGCTGTCGGGATCGGCAGGAACGGTCAGAGTAGGAATCCCATGCTCTTGTACGAGATCTCGAGCAGGAGCGATATGTACTCCCTCGGGAAACCCTCAACACCGGTGAGGATGGATGAGCTGCCATCAATGGTGAATGAGCTGGCTCGGTACCGGAGCGTGCCCTGAGATGACTTGTTTGTAAAGGGAGCACAGTACCACGATCCTGTGCCTCTTCGTGGTGCTCGATACCGAGCGGCGAAACGGGCAGCGCGGGTGCCAAATCCTGATGCTCGACATCGAGAATATCTTGGTGTTGGAGCGGAATGGTGTCCATGAGATCAAGATCCGAAGAGGAGTCCAACGGCACCGGGGACGGTAACGAGGATCGTGGCGGCAGCGAGGAGGCCCTGAACACTGTTGAAAGTGGCCGGCGAGAGTCCTTCGGTACCGAAGACGGTTGGGCTGGGGAGGAGAGAAGATGGGTCGGAAGCGGTGACAAAAGACCCGATGTCGGCGGTGTCGACCTCGAGGTCGGTACCGAAGACGGTATCTGAGTTTTCGTTGTCTTCGATGCCAAAGTCGACGTCGATGGCGGTACCGAGGATTTGCGTTTTAGCGCTTTAGCGGGCTTTGTCGGTTTTGAAGACTTGGAAGTCTTTCCTTTCGACTTTTCCTTGTGCCTATCAGAAGTAGAAGGCTTAGAGGGCGGCAGAGATTGCGCGGCCACCTGCTCCTCTTGTTCCATAGCCGCAACCCGAACCGGGGTCGAGCTAGGCGATGCTGGGCTCAAGCAGTTAATGGTGCAGGCCTATGCTCCCCAGAAGATGAATGGGCCCCTTACATCATAGCAGGTCGCGGCTTGTCTATAGCCGAAAGAGCGTTGCTCCAAAGAAGACTATGAAGGCGGTCCGCGCGGTTTCGCCGGGTTTGTCGAGAAAAACTCATACAGTGTGAGCAAGCTTCGACGATATGGGCTTCCCCCAAACACAGCAGGCACAACGAGTGGCCGTCAGTTAATGTCAATTTTGCCCGGCAATTTGAACAATGTTTGAAAAGCGCAGATTGTGCCATAGGCCAGAAAAATTAAAGTGCCCGAGGGCAACAACTTGAACAAAATAAAACTGTTTTTTTAAAAAAAAAAACAACAACACTATAACTCTAAAGAAAATAATAAACAACACTAAGCTAACTAACAATAACTATTCTTTCTCGTTTCTACAACAGGTGATGATACGAACAGTTTGAAGGAAGTCTCCCGCGAGGCGATCAGCGAAGCGGTCGAAGAAGAACTCAGGTAGGCAGGAACCCGGAGCATGCACGATAGGATGGTGGGGGGTAGGGGTTCCCGCCAAAACTCTAGGCTAGCTATAGAAGTTTCCCGAACAGAGCTCGGCGCTGGCGCAAGCCCATATGTGTGATGCACAGAGACCACAAAGAAGAACTGTCAGTTTCTGGTTTTCCCATATTTGAATTTAGAACAGAACTCCAGTTCCATGATACAAAAGCTACAGAAAAGTAGTAACTAGATCCCTCTCGTACAAGGGGAAGTATCCAATAGGGTGCAACTGCTAATGGAAATTACATTGCGCTAGCATAAAATACTCTAGTGCAACATAATTTATGTTAGTGGTTGCACCACACTGCGTACTGCCCAAGGTCTTCACGGTTGGGTTTTGTTTTTATTTTTTTTTAATAAATAGGAGATGTTTCCTGCATAGGATCTACACTAGGCTGACCAGATAAAATCCAGGTCAGGGCTCATGTAACTTTAAGAGTTGTAGAGAAAAGGGAATTTCAGCCAGTGTCATTTGTATGCAATTAGTTCCTGGTGAAAATCCCTCTTCATCACAATAGTTAAAGTTGCAGACACTATACTAGAGTGACCATATACAAAAGAAGGCAGGGCCCCTGCAACTTTAACAGTTGTGATGAAGAGGGAATTTCACCAGGAACTAATTGCATACAAATGACACTGGCTGAAATTCCCTTTTCTCTACAACTGTTAAAGTTACATGAGCCCTGACCTGGATTTTATCTGTTCACCCTAATCTACACTACTGCTTTATAATGGTATTGAAGTGCACTCACAACAGTTGGGGCCCAGGACACATTCCATATACCATTTCCAAACAGCTTTCATAGTGTTATATCCTGCTTGGTGTAGATCTGGCCCTGGTCAAAAGATAATGCCACTATGTATGAGTGGTGGACGTGGTAGTCAATGTCCTGCTTATAGGGATAAAAATATATAATTTCCAACAGAAAGATGTCTTAAAGACTCCACTGTTCCAATTTCAAACCTCTATCTAATACTATACTATATTATCTATACTACTACCTAATTTCGGGTGCAATTCTATGCATGGTTAGACATGGGTGCTGGGAGCTGTAGGCCTTTTTTCTGTCTAAATATGCATAGGATTGAGTTCTTAGTACAAAATACAAGAGTCCATATCTCAGTTGTTGGCTGTAAATGAGCAGCAAAGACCAAAAACAAAAAACACCTGTTTCCATTCAGATTTATACCTGTTGTAGTCAATTTTAACTGCCTTGCTGTACCTTAAGGTAAGAGGAAACTCAAACCCATCTTGCTGTTACAGCAATATAGATAAGCTCTTTTCTCATTAAGCAACATGATTTAAGTCTCCTCATTAAACAGTACACCTTAAATCTGTGAACAGCTAATCCTACTTGAGATTTAATATATTCTTGTATATCAGAAGAAAATGAGGAGGTACATTTGGCTTCACATCCTCAAATGTTTCTAAGTGATCAAATATACAGGCAAGGCGGAAAACAATGGAATGAAATCTCCCTTCATAGAGGCAAGGAATCTCCTGATGGTATCAAGATTAATATTTGCTCCTCTCCATATCATTCTACAAATAAAACTGTGTGTACATGGACACATGGTTCTTTCAGAGTAGGAGCAATTAATCTCTTTAGTAACATAAACCACATGAAGGCAATGGATGGATCCAGATTAAGAGCACAATCATATAGCTTGTGCCCTGGGTACTCATAAGCCCCCGAACTTGTGAACTCACAACTACCCAATGCAGGGTGCCTGCAGCACAGAGGGGACCCTCTCCTCTGCACTCCGTCTGCCCTGCTTTGTTGGCTAGGCAGGTGACTATAGGTACCTCTTGATGGACAGTTTCCATCGACATGTCTTCACACTGGCGGCAGTAGCATTACATGACCCAGCTGCCAATGCAAAGACATCTAGGGGCAAAGGTCCTTTGCCGCGAACTAAAAAAGTCGCCCATTAAACACAACTTTTTTAGTTAGAGGCAGTCCTCCCCCCCCCCCATTTAAAGTTGTAAAAAAAAAAAAAAAAAAACTGACCCGCCTCCGCTCCCCTCTCACTCCCTTTTTGTAAAAAAGTTTTTAAAAAAACAAAAACACTTACCTGGGAGTAGGGGAGTCAAGGCTCCCAGTCCCCCCTCCAGCAGAAGCCGTGCCGCCGAATATTCGGCGGTGCAGGTGGCAGCAAAAGAAAATGCGCGGTCGTTCCCCTTACGTCAGGACTGGCATAAGGGGCATAAATGTGACACACGTCGCCAGGAAGGTGTCAGGGTGCAGCGCTCCTGGCGGCGTGAAGACGGGGCCCTTGGCTGTCTAGCTCAGGGCTTCGGAGCGGGACAGGGAGAGGCTGTGTGACACTTAGGAAGCTACCTAAATTAGCTTCTGCCGCCTCCTTCCATCCCCGCCCCAGAAACTGCTCCCTTTTCACACTCTCCAAACTCGGTTTATTGAGCACAGAGAGAAAGCCACCGTGCTTCACTCTGCGCTGGCTGCAAGGGGGAGGTGCTTTTTCTGAGCTCGGAGACAGAAAACTGGGGGGGGGGGAATCCTTTGCCTCCCCAAGAACCTGTTTAGGGGACATAGGATTGCTCCCTTAAAAATACTTATAGAAGACCCACTGAATTCAATTGGACAAGTTAATCACGACTAACTTAAGGCCCATTCATTTTAATGAGTCTACTCTAAGCATGACAAAGCCTGGAGCCAACATTATCACTTGCGTTGGAGTCCCACCACTATATTTTGTGTATACATAATTAATGTGACCGCATAACGTTTCACAAGTATAGAGCAGGTGTGTGGAACCTATTCAAAAATATCTTTACTCTGAAATTGTTGCACAGAAATGAAAATCCTTGACGTGTCATCTTATGAATCATGAGTTGGGCAGTATAATGAAGTTTTCCTACTTTTTAATTTGTTGCCTTGCTCTTTTTTTTTTTTAATATTGGAGCCATCATAATGTCAAGCTTATTTCCATCATCATCATCATCATCATCATCCAGCTGGGATTCTCAGAATTCTACCTTTGCTGTCGAGAAAAATGCTCATGGACATAACGTTATCATACATATAGAAATGATACAATATGATTTATGCTTTCATAATTATATAAGTAAAGCAAAATGCACACCATATGCTCATCATTTCCAGAATGTATATTTGGTATTGTCTAATTCACACACAAAAAACAAAAGTGGCCAAGTTGGCCAGGGAACAGCTGGATTTTATATTTTCAAAAATGGGGGTGGGGTGGAATCAGCCATAATTTGTTTCTGTATTTTATTTTATTATTGTGAGATTGATTTTTAATTTCCCGAATTATGTGCAACCAGTAGTCTATTTGAAAAGGTATTGAAAGGAGTGGGAGTTGCCATCTTCCTTGTCAGGAACGATATTGCATTGTGATGTGCCGTTCTAATGGGGGATTGGGGGAGGGGGAGCAAAGTTACATAGGAGTATAGATGCTGCCACTTGAAGCACTGCATATGTTGTCACAGGCCCCAGGAAGGCTCACTAGTGCTGATGCTGATCATCTCGACCACCGTTTTTTCCTTCCTTATAACACAAGTGTACTAGGATGGTGGGCATGCTGAAATGCACACCACTGGCCAAGTAGTTGCTCACCAACTTCGTTTTCCTGGGATGACTTCGGGCCCTGTCATGTCAGGGCCCAAATACATGCTGGGTGGGGGGGCAAAGAGAGAAAGGGCTGGTGGTTGTAGATTCAGTTGGCACATTGCTTCTCAGTGTTCTTTTGTGAGTTCTGCTGGCTTTCCTCATTCCAGGAGCAGTCATTTTAACTAGTTTCCAGTTCTGCTAGCCAGTGCTAGCACCCTGTTACACTATTGGATATTTCTGCTAGCGCAACAGCAGCATTGGATACTGCTCAGTGTCTTCTTATCTAGGAATAAGCTTCTAATGTGTGTGTGTGTGTGTATACACACTAAGAACATAAAGCAACAACAATAACAAAAACCTTCTGGATATAGAGATTGAACACCCCATTGGCTTTAACTTAGAGGTTAATGCAACTTTTGTTGTTGCTTTTAATTTAATTTTGGTTCTGTTTGGTTTTTAAGAAAACTTTCTTGCAGTCTTATACTCTTACTTGGCATGTTCTAGAAATTATCTCTATCCTCAAAACTCATAGCACTGTTCACCTTGGGTTGGATCCAGATTTAGACATACTTAAGTAGGTCCACTAAAATTATTAATAGGATTTAATTTAGACATGACTAACAATCCCCATTTATTTCAATGGGTCTACTTTGATTAGATTTGGACTCCCAAAGCCTCTTTTGAAATTTAGCAGCTCAGCATTACGAATGGATTCAGAAGCTGAAAAACATGTAACAAGTAATATTAAACTTACTTCTGTTGCGTCAGTCATTTTTCGCACGCACATACACGCACACACATATGAATTGAGCTTTCTATTATTATTTGTAGCCCTCCCTTGCTTAAAAACTTAATAAATTATATGCAAGGATGCATCCTGGGGCCATAGAAAAGGTTAATAGCAGTAATTTTCTACTGAATTCTGTAAGCAGTAATTTGTGAATGCAGCAAATTTGTGTAAGCTTAAAAGTTTCTTTGTTTGCTTGAAGAACAAAGAGTCTGGATGTCTCTCAAAAAAGCCCTCTGTGCCTTACCACAGTATATCGACAAAGCTCTGCTTCCCCTGGAAAAGGGTACAGTTACACAGAAAAAGAAGTACCATTTGCTTGAACCAGACTATGGCATATCTATTCAAAAGCCAATTATTTGATTATTGCAGGTCAGACTTCCACATCAATCAAAACAGCTATATAGTCTATGTCCATGATTATCCCAGCAGCATCTTTGTTTAATGCATTTTAGAATAAAGAGAAGACTTTTCTTTGACAAATCATCAAAGTTCTTCGCTGAGGATTTTGATGCCAAATATGTGGTCTTTGTCTGAATATTTCAAGTCTGCATATTTCAGACCTATGGGCAGTTTTCAGGTTGACATGAGCAATAACTGACATCTTATAGGCTTTTAAAAATATTAAGGATGGCCAAAATCAAAAGAATCGAGAGATATCAATGTTGAAGGTATGCAAATATCAGTGCATGGTGGGGGGGGGGGGAAGCTGATTTCCACTTCATTTGCTAAATATAGTGACACATGAGAATCAAAACTGTCTCGAATATACATGTGTGCTTAACTCACAGTTTAAATTTTCTTGGCTTCCATTGATTAACCAAATAGCATTTTAGGGGGTTGGGCCCCTCTGTCTAACCTATGTTCTGCCAGCAATATTTATTTATTTATTTATTGCATTTTTATACCACCCCATAGCCGAAGCTCTCTGGGCGGTTCACAAAAATTAAAATCATGAAATCATTTTAAAAATATAAAACAAGCCACAATCTAAAAACACAGAATAACATACAATATAAAAACACAACCAGAATAAAACCAAGCAGCAGGAATTAATACAGATTAAAATACAAATTTAAAACAGCAAGGATTAAAATTGAGTTAATTTAACTGTTAAAATACTGGGAGAATAAAAAGGTCTTCACCTGGTGAAGAAAAGAGTACAAAGTAGGCACCAGGCGAACCTCTCTGGGGAGCTCATTCCACAGCCGGGGTGCCACAGCAGAGAAAGCCCTCCTCCTAGTGGCCACCTGCCTCACTTCCTTTGGCAGGGGCTCACGGAGAAGGACCCCTGTAGATGATCTTAGGGTCCGGGCAGGTACATATGGGAGGAGGCATTCCTTTAGATAACCTGGCCCCAAGCCGTTTAGGGCTTTAAATGTTAGTACCAGCACTTTGAATTGGGCCCAGACCTGGATCGGCAGCCAGTGAAGTTGGAAAAGGACAGGCATAATATGGTCTCGTTGGCCAGTCCCCATTAACAATCTGGCTGCCATGTTTTGTACCAGCTGAAGTTTCCGGACCGTTTTCAAAGGCAGCCCCACGTATAATGCATTGCAGTAATCCAAACGAGAGGTTATGAGAGCATGGATAACTGTAGCTAGGTTATCTCTGTCCAGATAAGGGCGCAGTTGGTATATCAGCCTAAGCTGGTAAAAGGTGCTCTTTGCCACCGAGTTCACCTGTGCCTCAAGTGACAGTTCTGGATCCAAGTCAGGCAGTGTGGGAGGAGGATGGATCCCATTTTTTCTCCCACTCTTCCTTTAAAAAAAAAATTCAGCTAAATGGGCCCCATAACAGCAGTAGGCAAGGACAGCGACAGAGTTACTGTCGGCTCTTGCGAGTCCATGCCTTTTCATTCCCCTCCACTGCCAGCCCCACCGCCTTTCTGCTCTATTCCAGCTCTTTTGAGGCTGCTGTTACAACTAGGGGTGTGCACGCCAAAAAACATAGTCGTTTATCGTTATCGTCATTTTGGACCAAAAAAATTATCGTCTTCATTCATATTGTAGGTGAACCGTATCGTCTTCACGATAATTATCGTGAAAGAATGATATTTTTTGCAGCCCTATTTTTAAAAGAAAAATGCCTATAACTTCTGTATTTTAAAAGTTGGAGGCTTGAAACTTGGTCATAGTGCTTATGGGGCATGCCTAAGTATGTGTATGAAATTTGAGATCGATCCCTCCAACTCTCGATTTTATATGAATTTTTTAAAGATAGTTTCCGTTCTGACAGGTCTGAATGACAGCTCGCCACGTGCGTTCATTCAGACCTGCCAGAACGGAAACAACCTTTAAAAAATTCATATAAAATCGAGAGTTGGAGGGATCGATCTCAAATTTCATACACTTACTTAGGCATACTCCATAAGCACTGTGACCAAGTTTCAAGCCTCTAACTTTTAAAATACAAAAGTTATAGGTATATTTATATGGCAGTCCGATAAAACGATAAAATTGCCCGAAAATTATCATCTCCGATGATTATCGTAGGTTTTTGTATCATATCGTCATCACATACATAAACACATGTACGATCGTTATCGTACATTTTAACTATACGATACACATCCCTAGTTACAACCTTAGAAGGGCAATCACCATATTAGGGGGGGTGCAGATTCACCCACGCCAGGTTTGGGGGGCACTCATCCCATCACCGTTGCCTTCCTCGAGCAGTTGCTGGGATGCACGAGCCTCTTCTGAGACTCAGCTTGGCCTGGCAAGTACACAGGAGCCACCCGTGTGCACCCCGAAATTGCGCACTTCCCCCTTCCTGCATCAATGGCAGTTGCCATGGACACAATTGAGGGAAGTGTGCATTTTTGGGAGCCTCTGTAAGTTGCGCATTTCCCCCCCCCCTCTCCCCATGCCAATGGTGGCTTTACAGACTCCATTGATGCAAGGGTAAAGGTGCAAGAAGAGCACTCGATGGTGTCTGAGGAGCAGATGCGGGGTGTCCGCCAGGTTCCCGGATCTAGTCATGCGCTCATGACAACCCTAGGTGCTTTCCACGACAGCTTTGAGGGGAAGGGGGATGGTCCAGGATTCCCCCTCCTGAAGTCATAGCAGTATCTTAGAAGGGGAAATACAGTGTTTTCTAAGGTCCCTGGGATGCCCTTTTGTTAGTTGATTGAACTATCAATAAAACTGATTTCTAATCGTGTTTCATGTTCATCCAAATTTTCTGAGCCAAATAAAAGCTTGCACCTGTTGATAAATTAGTTACATATTATTTTCTGACTTTTTTAAAAAATGTTAAATCTTGCTAAGACATTTTATATGCTTCATAAACCAATTCCCTTCTATATTTCTTGGCAAAATATCATATTGCATCACATGTTTAGTATCAACCAATCAGAATTTGTTCCCTAGCAGGTGTAAGTTAGTTATTTCATTTCACCATCTGATCATGTTATCTAGTGAGCTTGGCTGGCAGTCAAGAGGCCCAGGAAAATTGTGCTAGTGAAGCATGCAAAATAGGAAAGGATTTTCCCAGATGGATTTAGAAGACTGAAATTTGGTACATTAGAGGGATATGATCTTTACTGCAAATATTTGGCTCAGCTCTAATAAAAATCCATAAATCTGCTTATATTATTTCAAACTATGCTAAGCTGTGTTGATATACAAATGCATATGCATTCCTGCAAACATAATCTGCAGTTCAAGCATGTGCTGAAACAAAGGCCCATTCTGCACCATAGGGACGGAGAGGGAGGGAAGTGGGGTTCCGGGTCTGGCACGCAGAGGTCACACCAAAATGAGACGGCCCAGGCCGTCGCAGATCCGCAGAGGTGCGCACAAGCACTCCTGCACAAATGTACTATATATAGGGGGCGTGGCTTGATCGTGATGGGGTAAAGTCACAGATCTTCTGAGCTCCTTAAAAAAGCATTGAATTAAGCACTAATTCCTTATCGTGGAGTGTTTGGAGAGTAATAAAAGGCATGATATATTGACTGGAAGTGATAAATTACTTGAGTGAGAGCTGGAACGCGGCACTATCTTCCTGGTCTTAAAATCGAAACTAAACGAGCTGAGGATAAAGAAGAGGAGCCGCCATTACTGAAGGTAATTTATGGACTTATAATTGAAGACATAAGGTGGTTTGGCTGGCCGACAGCATGCTGGGGGAGAGACTGAGATGAAACATATGTGAATATAAGAGAAAAGGAAGTACGTTAATCCCCAGTAAAGTTGAAGTTCAGTGTTGCTGGCTGACGTAAGAGCAAAGAGTGTGTCACCAGGCAGACGAGGGGAGGGGGTATTATCTTATGAGCAAAAAGAACCAATGGCGGGAGAAGAAGCCCCCCTTAGCCCCCCCAGCCTGGGTTAGACCCTCTAAAGAGCATGGATCGGACAGAACTTGGCAGAGACTCACACGACTTGAGGCACAAACAATGCCAGATAAGCTGCCCGGTAAGAAAAGTCCTATTAAAGGAGCTGCGTCACAGTTATTAGAGCCGGCTGCAATTCCAAAGACCACCAGAGGAGGTCAGCCTGACACAATGCATGAATTAAAGGAAGATATTAAGACAATGTTCAAGCTTGAATTACTGGATTTAGAGGAAAGACTTGCAAAGCGTATTAATGATACTCAAATTGAGTTGATGACGGGTTTAAAGCAAGTGAAGAAGGATGTGGAGGAGCTGCAGACAGAGACTAAAGCTCTGACCAGAGTCTGTAAGATACAGGAAGAGCAGCTGTCACAACATGATTTACGCATAATCGCCATTGAGGACCGCGATCGTCGTGCAAACATTCGCATAAGAGACTATGGTGAACAAGAAGGAGAGTCCCCAAAAGATTTGAGAGATACAATTTTGACGTGGATAAAACTCCAACTTCCAGACGAGATTTGGGAACTGGCGGATTTCGAGAGAGTTCATAGGGTGGGTTATAAATGGAAAGGAATGCTCCCAAGGGACATAATTGTTAAATTTGCTAATTATTATAAAAAAGAAAAGCTTATGCAAGCAATTAGACGACAAGGTCAACCAAAGATTCAAGAAACAGCAGTTCAAATTTTCCAGGATTTGTCACCGCACACAGTGCAGTGGAGGAAGATCGTCAAGATGTGTACAGCAGCATTGAGGATGAAATCGATAACTTACAGCTGGGGATATCCAGTGTTTTTGAGATTTATGTGGAAAGGGAGGCAAGAAAGAATAACATCGTTGGAACAAGGATTGGAGCTGTTGAGGAAGCTGGGCATAATCGATGCCAAGGATGGTGGAGAAATAGAGCAAGAAGAAGGCGCGGTTGGTGGATCCAGTCAAGGATAAGGGATTAGAAGGAAAAAATATATAAAGGAGGGGAGGATTAGACTTTGCTCTGGAGGTTGGGCCGGGTTCCCCCCCCTGAAGAGTTCTAAAAATAATTGGGACCAGTGCCCAGATGACTGGTGAGGAGGGGGGTAATAGTGGGGGTGTATGTGGGGGGAGGGTAAGGGAGGGGGGTTTATGTGTGTCACTGAGCGAGACCAATCTAAAGATATGTGTGAAAGTAATAAATGGAAAATAAATTGAGAGTTGCGACTTTAAATGTGAAAGGGCTAGGAACACTTATTAAAAGAAGGAGAATAGAAATGTTGCTAAAAAGAAAAAAAAAGATATAATATTTTTGCAGGAAACTCATAAAAAAAAGAGGGGGTTAATGAGTTACGAATGAGGGACGTAGGAGTCTATGAAAAGTCTTTTGGTACTTCTAAAGCGAGAGGTGTGGCAATAATAATATCGAAGAAATGTGGTGTTAATATTCAAAGTGTAAAGAAAGATAAGAATGGAAGGATCCTTATAATCTACTGCACGATTGAAAAGGAAGAATTTGTTTTGATTAATGTTTATGCTCCAAATGGGAAACAAATTGATTTTTTTGAAGAAGTATTTAATATGGTGGAAGAACTGGGGGAAAAGAATATCGGGATGGCAGGAGATTTTAATATGGTAATTGATAAAGGGAAAGATAGGGATAACATTATGAGAGATGGTAGAGGGGAGGGGAAGACGGAATTGGCTAAGTTAATGGAGCGGAAGGATTTAATGGATGTTTGGAGAGTCTTAAAAGGGGAGGAGAGGAAATATACCTTCTACTCACCTGGATTCAAGAGTTACTCAAGGATTGATTTTATTTTTATATCAAAGAGTTTGGTGCCTAAATTAATAGATTGCGATATTGGAGTAATTAAGGTTACAGACCATGCATTAATGATGATGGATATTAAAATGAAGAAGGATTATAAACAAGCAAAGAGATGGAGACTTGATGTAAGAATTTTTTAAAATAAAAAAAGTAGATAAAATAAAAAAAGAAATGCAGGAAATATGGCAGATAAATGAAAAAGGTTAATTCGCAGGGGTTATTATGGGATACTATGAAAGCTGTAATAAGAGGGATGTGTATTAGGGAAATGTCCACACTTAAAAAGCAACAGGAAGTACAATATAAAAAGGTAGAAGAAGACATAAAGACTTTAGAGGAGAGATTAAGAGAGACAAAAGATAAGCGGTTATTTGCCCAAATTCAAGCAAAAAAAAAAGGAAATGGAGAAAGAAGATATAGAACAAGTTCAAAAGAATTTGTTATATTTAAAGAGAGATTTTTTTGAATATAATAATAGGAATTCAAAGATGCTGGCCAGATCCACGCAGTCAGAGAAGGCTAAGAATATGATAGGAACAATAAGAGATAAGTTAGGGAACAGATATAACTTGATGAAAGATAAATTGAGTATTTTTCAGGAATTTTATAAAGAATTATATACATCAGATGCGGTATCACAGGGTAAAATACAGGAATATGTAGAAAGAAATTGGAAAATAAGACTGGATGAGCAAGATAGAGATTGTATGGAAGGCTTGGTTACTGAGAAAGAAATAGAGGAAATTATTGACAAACTAAAAGGAGGTAAATCGCCGGGGATTGATGGTTTGGGGCCGGAATTTTATAAAAGATTTAAGGAAATCTTAATACCAAGATTAAAAAAAATTATATAATAATATAATAGAAGGAGGAATGACTCCGCCATCGTGGGATCAGTCTTTGGTTATTTTATTACAGAAGCCAGGTAAGGATTTGACGGATCCAGCTTCGTATAGACCAATATCTTTAATAAATCAGGATGCAAAAATATTTACAGCAATAATGGCAAAAAGATTGGGCACATTTATTTTTAAATATATAAAAAAAGATCAATGTGGATTTATCTGTGGTAGAAAAATGCCTAATTTAATAGGGAGAGTTATAAATATAATAAATATTATAAAAAAAGAAACTTAAAAGCAGGATTACTAGCATTGGATATATTCAAGGCCTTTGATTGCATGGAGTGGCCAGCGTTAAAAATTATTTTAAAAACATTTGGGTTTGGAAATAAATTTATGGGACTGATTAACCAGTTGTATAAAAATAATAAAGCGGAAATAATGATTAATGATGGGTTAACGCAACAAATTACACTAGCTCGAGGAAGTAGACAAGGATGTCCACTTTCACCGATCTTATTTGCAATAGTGATAGAAATTTTAGCAAATGTAATAAGGGAGGATGGTAGATTAAAGGGGATAGGAAGAAATTATAAGATTAAAGTGAATATGTTTGCGGATGATACATTATTGACACTAGAAGATCCCCTAGAAACTGGCGAGATTATTCAGAAGCATTTGAGGGAATTTGGGGAAATTACGGGATTACAAGTTAATTGGGGGAAGTCAGAAATGATGTTATATAATTATAATAATGAAGAGATGGAGAGGTGTAAAGTTAAGTTAGGATTAAGGCGTAAAAATATAATACGATATTTAGGAGTTAATATAGATAGTGAAGTAGAAAGATTAGAGGAACTTAATTTTGTAAGGTTAAGAAAAGAGGTAGGGGAGAAATTACAGATATATAGAAAATTAAAACATTCATGGTTTGGTAGAATAGCGGTGATTAAAATGAAGATTTTACCTAAGGTTAATTTTTTGTTTAGAATGATGCCGATTAGAATCTCATTAGCAGAGATTAAAAGCTGGCAAAATATGATTAATGCTTATTGTAATGGGGATAAAAGAGCAAGGATAAATAAAGGATTATGGTATAAGGCTCAAAAGAAAGGAGGTTTAGGACTTCCAAATATTAAGAATTATTATATTGCTAATCAGTTAAGATATATTATTAATGGTATTTTAGGGGAGGAAGATTTGGAATGGTTGGAACCGCAAACAGTGGAGGTAGATTGCAAATTGAGAAATATATTTTTTACTAAAAGGCAAAAGAAAGGATTGAAGGTACTGGACAACCCATTGTTGGAAAATATATTGGAGATCTGGGAGAAATTTAGAGGGAAGTTGATACCAGAAGATTCTCCGTTTGCCCCAGTAGTAGTGGTGGGTAACTTCCCAAGGGTGTTAAAAGAGGAGATAGAAGCGAGACTGAAAGATCAAGAAATAATTAAGTTAAGGAATTGGATGGAAAAGATGAAGGCTAGAGAGCATTTTAAAGAGTTGTTTAAAGGACAAAAGATAGCTTCGTTTAAATGCTTACAATTGGAAAAATGGACTCAGGAATGGAGACTGAAAAATAAGAAATGTAGAAATAATACTAAATTTGAAGATTTAATTGATCTAAAAAGAAAAAAACAAGAAGCTGGAGTTAAGAAAGGGTTGACTAGTGAGATATACAAAATATTGATAGAGGAGGAATTCCAGGACTCGCTTAATGCTATAAAAGAGATTTGGGAATAAGATGTTAAGGGGAAAATTAAGGTAGATAAATGGGAGAGGATATGGAAAGTAAGAATGTTAAAGTTGTTGTCGATTATTATAAGATAGTTTGGAGATGGTATCTAACACCTGTAAGAGTTCACCAGATCGATAAAAAAGTGTCTAAGAATTGTTGGAGGGGATGTCAGGAGGTTGGGACCTATTTTCATATGTGGTGGAGCTGTGAATATGTACAAAAATTTTGGGAAAGGGTTTTTAAAGAAATAAGTGATATAATAGGAAGTAAATTGGAATTAAACCCAAAATTAGCTCTACTAGCAATATGGGATACTGAGAATGAGCATGTAGCTAATAGAGAATTGGTAAACAACCTCCTGGCACCGGTTAGAATAATCACTGCAAGAAATTGGAAAGGGCAAGGAAGCTATACAATAGAAGTTTGGTACAAAGAAATTTGGGATATGGCCTTGAATGATATGTTAACATGTAAAATGAAAATAAAGAGGGGATTGTCCAGTAAGAGTGATTTCGGAAAAATATGGAGTCCCTTTTTGGAATATGTGTTAAGATCGGGAAAGGGACAAATACCTTCAAAAGAATCGCTGGAATTTTGGAAGGAGGAAGAATGATTATGAGAAGGTCTCGGGGGGGGGGTGCACGGGGGGATTGTTAAGGGTTTAAGTTGTTTATTGTGTAAGTTTTATATTGTGTATGTTATTGTGTTGAAATTAATAAAAAAACTTAAATAATAATAAAAAAACAAATGTACTATATTTTTTTAAAAAAAACTATCATGTGATCGCACTCCCTCCCCCCCTCCATCCTGTGGATGGTGATTTCGCTGTCCCCCCCCCCCCGATGGCCTCGGAGCCACGCAGTGTGGCTCCATGGCCATCAGTGCAGCCGCGCTTACTCGTGGGTAAGCGTGGCTGCGCCCAGGATGGGTGGCTACACCAGCCGCCCATCTTGCTGCCCTCCTGGAAGCAGGGAACAAAGCGGGATAATAGCATTTCCTGAACTCCCAGGAAACTGGAGGGCTGGCCCCTGCCTGCTTACGGGATGTTCCATGCGTCATGCGGACTCTCCGCGAGCAGGCAGGGGCAGCCCCAGGAAAAATGGCTGGTGCGGAAAGGGCCTAAGTGAACTAAAAAACAAAGCTCTGGAGAGAGTTTTGCACATCTGGTTTGGAATTCAGAGCTGCCTGACACTCTGCAGCATCAAGTGGTAGCTTACATGTATGAAGAAGGATGGATGGATCTCCATTTTCCATTCCATTTATGTTTCACAGTTTTCATATTAAATTCCATTCGAATTACAATGAACTGTCCATCTAGGTAGTTTCTCCCAATTGCATATAATAATTTGGAGTTATACATGCAGTATTTATACCACCCTTTATATTCTTCCCTTAGTGTCTGCACCATGTCATTCTAGCTTGTGGCAACTGAGAGATTACTCACACCAGCTGGGAGAAGAGATAGTATTTGCATCCTGACCTTTTCCTTCATTCCAGTTTGGCTTCTTCCTTGCCTATGTAACTTACTTGTCCCCTCTTATCTCCTTTTGTGGGGAGGGGGCAGGAGGCACCATCTTTAACCTCCATGAATAATTGTCTCACTTCTCCTGCTTGCTTTCCTATCCCATCTAGCCAGTTGAAGCACTTGTTTTCTCCATGGTTTTAACCCAATAGCCACTGGTCTAACTTAAGCACCATAAATACACTTTCTTTGCATATCTTCCTTCCCACCTGCTCAGTTGAGGCACCTGCTTTCTCTATGGCTGTATTAGTTGCTGGTCTAACCTAACCTTGGGATTTGACATGGCAAAAAAACTTGCAGGAATAGACAGTCTGATCCACTAATCATTCTGTGTAGAGTGAAAATAATTGCATCCTGCGCAGCTTCCTCCTATGTGTGAACATATCATAATGGATCATATACAGTACTACAGATGGGAATGCCTCCCCTCCCACATGGCCTCAGATGCAATCTTTTTCAACTGAGCCCATTATGTGCTGCATCGCCTTGTGAGGTCCATGCATGTGTGAACCAGCCCTGCAGAAGTGCAGTTTGGAAAGTCCCTCCCTGCCTTCACAGTCCCATTCTTGGGGTTGCACTTTCTGCACATTCAGAAGTCCCTGAAGACAATCAGGGGCATATATTTTTAGCAGACAATAATAGCAGAGGCTCCTCTCTCTCTCTCTCTCTCTCTTAACCTTTTCCCTTAAAATAGTAAATAAAAACATCTCTTTCCACCACACACACACACACACCACAGCTCACCCCATTCAGTGGGTCTCCTGACTCTCTGTGTAGCACTTTCAGGTAGGCTGACCATATAAAAAGGAGGACAGGGCTCATGTAACTTTAACAGTTGTAGAGAAAAGGGAATTTCAACCAGTGTCGTTTGTATGTTATTAGTTCCTGGTGAAATTCCCTCTTCATCACAACAGTTAAAGTTGCAGGGGCCCTGCCTTCTTTTGTATATGGTCACTCTAGTATAGTGTCTGCAACCTTAACTGTTGTGATGAAGAGGGAATTTCACCAGGGACTAATTGCATACAAATGACCCTGGCTGAAATTCCCTTTTCTCTACAACTGTTAAAGTTACATGAGCCCTGTCCTCCTTTTCATATGGTCAGCCTACTTTCAGGGGGCTGGAGGAGCCATTTTGGAAAGGAAGAGGCAGGGAAGTCCACTTCTGTCAGTGCAATTGATACATCATAAAGCTGGATCCAACCACAGGGGTATTGCCAGGACTTCCCCAGATTTGTCCTGATTTTTCTTCTATCATGGGTATCAGGGGATTTTCTGTAATTTTCTATAATGTCCTGGAATTACTTGCTTCCCTCTGTAAGGCTATCATTCCCTTCCCCCCCCCCCCAAATTGCTCCAATCGGGGCCTTAAATGGGGAAGCGTGTCACTGCTGGACAGTAAAGAAAAGGCCCCAATTGGAGCGGAGGAGCAGGAAAGAGTGCTTTCTGGGGCCTCTGGAAAGCACATCATTCCCCCTTGCACTGGGTGTCCTCTTTTTTGGTTTCCCAAATATGGTCACCCCACTTAGTCATGCAGCATCCTTCTTCAGATTTATTGCAGGGCAAGATAGCCCTAAATAGCACAAGGATTGCCATTTTCTCACAGCAGCAAAAGCGGTTCTGTTCTGTTTTGTTTTTAAGTTGAAAAGGAAAAAGAAGCCTCTGCTACTACTAATGATCAGACTGCTAAAAGAAAATTGAAGCCTCCACCACCACCACCCCTGAAAAATGGCCAAAAGTCTGGCTAATTTATCTAGCCCACTGGATTGTTGTTGTTGTGTTGTTATTGTTTGCTCCTCCCATTTGCCCCTCTTGACCTGCTGAAAATGGCCCACTGAGTACATTCAGTACAATCCTATCTTACTGTACTACTGCAGGAGAGTGATGGGTGAACTCTCCTCATAGGATTTTGACATATAGTAGGTCAGACTACTTGACCCAATATTCCTTACCCAATATTTTCTTCTTAGACTGGCAGCAGCTCTCTAGGGCAGAGGAGGACAGCAGGGATTAGCACTTGTTAGGTTACCACACTATATTATTCATTTATTTTATTTGCTTCCCACTTCTATACCAAGGAGCTCACGGCAGTGTACGTTGTTCTGTTCTCTTGGATGTTCACATCGCTCCTGTGTAGTAGGTTAAGTTGAGAGATGAAGGTCACCTGATGAGCTTCATGGTTGAGTTGCAGTTTGAAAATGTTGGAGTAATCAGCAGCCAATATTTCAAACCCACTGTATGGAGGGTGGAATAACTGGTTGAAAAGCCACTATATGGCTAATGCATGTAGGGCATTGGAGCATTGGTTTTAGTTTCACATTTGCCTATTTACTTTGCTTCCTCTGAAGACCTCAGGGCAAAGGTTTTGAACCTCAGACCCATGTGCCAAATTTAGCCTGCCTGAAGTCCCAATCTGCCTCTCCAGGGTTCCCCAGATGGCCATATCTCCTGGCCTTCCCCTCAACCATCAATCATTTGTTGGTTTGCACATTTTCCCCCATTCTAAAAAGTTGAAATACGTCTCCTAAGGCTTCATTATTGGCAGTAAGAGCTTTAATCTAGAATAGGCCGGTCTTTTTATTTTTATTTTGGTCCTGCCCCTTTTGCCTTTGGTTCCACTTATTCTTGCGTTGCAAGAACCACTGGAATGCAACCCCTGATTGCTTCTCATAAATTAAATTTGCCCCTCAGTCTGAAAAAAGTTCAAGAGGGATGATTGATATATGGGAGGAGGCACTTCTTCAGATGTTCTACACCAGGGATATACCATAAACAGGTGCCTAGCACCCAACCATCCAAAATACAATTAGGACCCCAAAAATGATGAATCTAACAGTATTTGTATTTATATTTATCAGTGCATGACTGTACTCACATTATTATAGTTCATTAAATGCACATAAGTGTTCATAATCCAATTCATAGGAGTTTTAAAGCACACTGTTCACATTTAAACTTGTCAGCACTTAATATATCAAAGTAATCATCTAATCACAGAGTTTTTATATATGCACACACATGATATATTAGTTCAACTAAGTGTTTTAAAGCACATAGGTCCACATACAGAGTTACACTGCTTCATCAGAAATAATGAGATCCATCAGAAAACATTGGCATACTATCAATCAATTACCGGGGTGCGCTAGTTTACCATACATTGAGTTTAGAAAGATAAAATTTTAAGGGACCAACTTGTTCATACTGATCTAGATCCCCCCCAAAATGTACAGATCGCCAAGGACATTACATATGTGGTAGGTGTTCGGTATGTGATCTTGCTGTACGAACCAAGAAATTTCATCATCCAAAACTTGAATTGTCAGTTGATTCACGCCATTTTTCAAATTGTAATACTGACCAGGTCATTTATGTCATTATTTGCCCTTGTCCTAATTGTATTTTGGGTGGTTGGGTGCTAGGCACCTGTATATGGTATAGTATTACAACCACTGCCTCCTTTTTGTGGATATAGTTTACGTAGGTAGTTTATTATAGGCACTAGACCACGGGTAGGCAGGTTTCAGGCTTATGGGGTCTATTTTGTTTTTTACTAGAACCCTGAGATCCACCAGCTGGAGCCTGGTGCCAAACACCCACACAGAATGAAAGATTTCTGAGCTCAAGAATTTGTTTTGAGACTAGAAATCCGACAGTCCTTCCACACAAAAATCCTCTCCTGGATACCACAAGTGTACTTCATTTCAGCAGTATAATTTGGGAATGTTAAACAGTTGGAAGCCAAAAACCCTTGCTGATCTACAGAAATAAGAACCTAAGAACGGCCCTGCTGGAAAAGTCCAGCTTTCAGGTCATACAGTGGGCAACCAGCTGCCTTTCGGAAACCCACAAGCAGGACATCAGTACAGTAGCACCCCTCACTCATGTTCCCCAGCAACTGGTGTACATAGTCTTACAGTCTTTGAGCTAAAGGTACCATTTAGCCATCAAGACAAGTAGCCATTGATAGCCTCTCCTCCAGGAATTGGTCCAATTCCCCTTTAAAGCCATCCACATTGGTGACCATCACCATAACTTGTGGAAGTGAATTCCATACTTTAGCTATATCTCTGTGAAGAAGTACTTCCTTTTATCTGTCCTGAGTCTCCCACTAATCAGCTTCATGGTAGGAAGAATAAAAATATCTCCCTATACACTTTCTCCAAACCAAGCATAATTTTGTACACTATCAACTTTTTTCTAACCTAAACAATCCCAGACAATGTCATTTCCTCACAGAGGAGTTGACAGTCCCTTGATCATTTTAGTTGACCTTTTCTTCACCTTTTCCAACTCTACAATATCCTTTTTAAGTGTTGTGTCCAGTAGTATACACAGTATTCAGTTGCGGAATCGGAGCGCAGTAAATAACGAGACGACACAATAATTGGGTTTTAAAATGGGCCACACTTTATTGATGAATTCGCAGAAGGGGAAACTAGCGGGCATCCTCCATATTTGATGGTCAACGCCATCCTTAAGGATAGGGCGAGTCAAATCCAGGCCAGGGCATGGCGTGGAACTTACGCCACCCCCTGGCCCCCCTTATGGGTAGGGAGGCTTTCCGTGTCACCCCAGCATGTGCCTCATGACTCCGAGTGGGTGAGGAAGGTCCGCCCCAAAGGTAACCCTTATCTCACCACCTGGGCCTCAAGACACACAGGTGATGAGCCTCAGGCATTACCAGTCACCACTAGGTGCCTGTGGATGCTCACCTATCCCTTCCCAGGTGAAGATGCCCGTGCCTAACCGCCAAAATGTGACCAAATAACTCCAACCAATCAACCTATTTAATACTCCCTTGCTGTCTCACAGTATGAAGTAGGCGAAAAAACTCACAACCAATGACAGATTATGAGCAAAAAATTCCTACTTGGTTTCCTAATGACAACCGGAGTTTCATTCCCATACTGCCTACAGGGAAGGGAGGGAGGGAGCCGCCCACTCGAAGAGGCAGGAGGGGAGGAGTTCCAGCCTTATAAAGGCTTCCCGTCCTCCTCCCCCTCCTTTGGTGCCAAACCCGGGAGGCCGCCAATAGCGCGCCTCCACGTCTCGCCTCTCTGCGCCCGCCGCAACCGCCCCACCACCCCCAAGCTGCGCCGGGTGTGGGGTAGGGCCCTTGCGGAATCGGAGCGCAGTAAATAACGAGACGACACAATAATTGGGTTTTAAAATGGGCCACACTTTATTGATGAATTCGCAGAAGGGGAAACTAGCGGGCATCCTCCATATTTGATGGTCAACGCCATCCTTAAGGATAGGGCGAGTCAAATCCAGGCCAGGGCATGGTGTGGAACTTACGCCACCCCCTGGCCCCCCTTATGGGTAGGGAGGCTTTCCGTGTCACCCCAGCACGTGCCTCATGACTCCGAGTGGGTGAGGAAGGTCCGCCCCAAAGGTAACCCTTATCTCACCACCTGGGCCTCAAGACACACAGGTGATGAGCCTCAGGCATTACCAGTCACCACTAGGTGCCTGTGAATGCTCACCTATCCCTTCCCAGGTGAAGATGCCCGCGCCTAACCGCCACAGGGTGCGACAAGCCTTATGCTTTGTCGCCAACCCCCCAACTGCGCAGGATCACATCCCGCAGACCCCTCTGCAAATCCATCAAAATATATATCATTTACGAGGACTGCTAAATGGACCCCGTCAGGCCTATAAAGCTCCCTCCACGCTGGATGTATAGCGGGATGATTAATAGACCAATCACCCCCCTCCCGCAGGCAGTGAAAAATCTCGCCGTTCGCTTTCCTGCCGGCCCGATTTAGAGCCCTGGGATCACACGGTGCTCTCCATTGGCAACGAGGCACAATAGAAGAACAAATGATTACTATCCCCGGGGCACGCTCCAACGCCAGAGGGTCGTACCCTCTCTTCGAGCAAACCTGGGCTCCAACGCCAGAGGGTCGCACCCTCTCTTCCAGGCGAACCTGGGCTCCAATGCCAGAGGTCACACCCTCTCTTCCAGGCGAACCTGGGCTCCAACGTCAGAGGGTTGCACCCTCTCTTCCAGGCGAACCTGGGCTCCCACGTCGGAGGGTCACACCCTCTCTTCCAGGCGAACCTGGGCTCCAACGCCGGAGGGTCACACCCTCTCTTCCAGGCAAAACCTGGGCTCCAACGCCAAGGGGTCGCACCCTCTCTTCCAGGCGAACCTGGGCACCAACGCCCTGGGGTCGCACCCTCTTTTCCAGGCAAGCCTGGGCTCCAACACCAGAGGGTCACACCCTCACTTCCAGGCTAGCCTGGGCTCCAACGCCATGGGGTCGCACCCCCCCTTCCAGGCAAGCCTGGGCAACAATCATGGCCACATGATCAGCATGCCGGGCCCACACTGCCGAATGGTTTCCCAATCGGCCAACACTCGTAAAAGCAGGGCCTTGCCTCTAACAAGCCCAGCTGTTCCCCCCCTTAATGGAGCATAAGGATTCGAGGGGGGGGAACGATAGGCATGCTGCTGAATTAAGGTGGGAAGCCCCCACCGCATGCCTCATCCGCCCAACCAAAGAATGGATGCACGGTGACTCAACCCAGGCTGGGTTCCCCAGCTGGAGGAAGACGCTCGCCGGCCAGCCCAAAAGACCATGCTGTATCCGCACATAATCACTCTCACTGGGTCTGCCTCCTCCGAGTAACCAAAAGCAAACATGGATATGTCAGCGACTCAGACAAACCGACTTCCGCCCCATAAACTTTCTAATGTCGGGCTGTGGAATGCCATCTCCCCACCGCTTATAACTGTGTGGGAGAGAACCCGCGCTGGCCGTCGTCAATGCATCGCCTATTCGGAAGGAATAAGACCCAAGCATATCAGCCGGGAGACCCAAGTGCCCTAAAGCCCGCTTTGTCACCGACCCGAATTGATACGAGGTCAATGAAGATCCGTCCGTATGCCAAAGAGGCATCCCGAGTCACTCCCCCTGTCCCCAAGGAACGTCCTCCACGTTAATACTGGGCATAATTCCCCCAGTGGTGCGGAAAAGTTGACCAGCCCCATACGGTACGTTTAACTCCCACATCTGTGGTTAAATCCACCATTCCACGGATCCTGGCCAGAAAAGATAACGCAGCTATCTCGCCCCCGCCGGTGCGAGCCGCTAACCCCGACCTGCGCAACACCGCACAGAATTGCAAAGTCCGTGTGACCGGAATAGGCCAACTCACGTCAATTGTAGGTGGACAGGCGTTCCTCAAAACAGCCCACCTGTCTTGGCACAGACCGTCCTGGCGGAAGACGCCGTGAACTGCCACATGGCCTGCTCTATGTTGAGCCTCCAATGTTTCATCGCGCTGCTGGCCCCATTTCCGGCTGTGGCCGCGCCCACGGAACCAATTCCCGGAACCTCAGAACCCACTGACGTGCTAATGCGTCAGCGACTTCATTCTCGATTCCAGGCACGAGACGTGCCCCGAACCAAATGTTATGGGACAAACAATGCCACGGTAATGCCCCAACTAATCCCATCACCTTGGGACCGCATGAGGTCAACGCTTTGATGACCTACACCGTAGCCTGCTTGGCGCACCAGAAGTGAACAACCGAGTTGACCATTCCTATCGCCCCTATGTGCGCTGCCACACAAACGGAAACCCTAGGAAAGTTAAATCTCTACAGATGCCGTTAGTTAACCAATCAAAAGGCCAGCCCTCAGCACACCACCGATCTTTCCAATTAGACCGAAAACTAGAGCGCCGGAGGCGTCAGAATGGACCAGCATCTCATCTTCGAGAAGCAGGTCACGTCGCCAAAAAGACACCATTATGCTTATGTAAAACAAAACCCAGATAATCAGGTCTGCCCGCAACTGGGTTGACACGCAGACTCTGTGGTGCGGTGAGCAAAGTCCCTGCATGGCCGTGCACAAGCGCCTGATAAAGGCTCTCCCTGATGCTATAACACAGTAGGCAAAGTTCAAATGCCCCACTAACTCCTGTAGCTAGAACAATGTTGCTTTGTGCGAGCCAATCACTACGTGTCACTCCTGGAGAAGTGTCTGCAGCTCGTCCTGGGGCAATCTGCAGCGCTGTGCCATGGAATCCCATTTGATCCCGGGTAACGTAGGGTAGTAACGGGACTTCCATACTTCACATGCGCCGAAGGGACCCTCAAGTCGTGTGCCAGCTCCTGAAACTGCTGCCTCAGGAAGTGGCACTGTTAGATCCCCCCGGACCAATGAGTAAAAGTAATCCAAATAGTGAGCCACATCCTCGGGTCCACTCCTGTCTCGCAATGTCTATTCAAAATTGGACTGAACCTCCTGAACATGGCCCCCGAAATGGAGCGTCCCCTGGGTAAAGCTCTCACTATGTAAAAGTGACCCTTAAAACAGATTCCTAACATGTCGAAGTCATGGGGATTGAGGAGGCCATATCCGAAACACAGATTTTATGTCGCCTTTCCCCATCATCGCGCCTGCTCCACTCTTGTGCACTAGTGCTACTGCTGAATCAAATGAAGCCAATCTAATCGAGCATAAATGCTCTAGAATGGCCTCATTCCCGGATGCTCCCCTGGGGAGGGACAGGCCATGAATTAACCTGTACTCCCCAGGTGCCTTCCCTGGTACCATGCCCAGAGGAGACACTCGCAAGTTGGTGTAGGCGGTTTATCAAAGGGGGGGCCCCATACCCGCCCGGAACTCATTTCTTACACAATTTATTCCATACCATGGCATCCATAACCCGTATGGACTTCTGATATCTTGCTATGAAAGCAAACCGCAATCCATCCTGCAGAATCCTAAAACCAACAGTAAACATGCGGCTAAATCCCGTACATCCCTAAGCGGGTAACGCACCAACAAACGCCTAGGAGGTACAAGCTGCAGTATATACCACTGCAGAGTGCAGACAAAGGCGGCCATTCTACAGAATGATTCAGCATAGGCCAACCAGGCCCCGCCCTCATATGCCTTATACGCCCGATAAATTATATCAAGGTATTCAAAGAGTATCTACCCTTTTGTAGGGAAGCGTTGTTGCTAAACAACATATAAGCTAAGAAACCCGGTAACCAATTGTTCCAGGTCCGGGCTACCCTCTTCCCCCGTAGCCTCACTGCTTCCCTCTCTGCCATTCCATCCTTGTCCACATTCTATGGTTCCCAAAATAAGACGGAAAATTATCTAAACTCCCCTTTAAGGATCATGTCCCTAGTGGCCGGTAACATGTGATAACCCTCAAAGTGTCCAGCCTAGCTTCCGACGACGCCCTGGTGTCACTTACCGTACTAACATGACCGACTGCTGAAGAACCCGCGTTAATCAGCTGTGATGGTTCCGTGTCTAAACTATCCCTATCCTTTTGGGTCGTCGTCGTTCCACTCACCCCCGAAGTGGATGGAGGCGGAATGGTCACCTGCGGTGCTCCCCCCAAAGAACTGCCCAAGTGTGGTGTCGAGTATGCCATCCCAGGCATCCATGGGCACCATCCCCAAGGGGGGAAGGCACCCAAAGACTGCACCGAGGAATATAAGGCGTTCAATGGCTGCTCACCCGGTCCCCGTGATGGACTGTTCGGGACTGCAGATTGAGGTGGCACCCAAGGTTGTGCCCGCTGACCATCCGTCACCTGGACACCCTGCGACACCGCTGTGGACACCTGCCTGTCTGTTGACTGGCTGAAGGAAGCTGCAACAATATCCAATCTGGTCCCTGTGATGGAAGACTCGGGACTGCGGAAGGAGGTAGCACCCAAGGTCGTGCTAGCTGTGCATACGTCACCTTAGCGTCCAGTGAGGCCACTGTGGAATGAACCTGCCCTTCTGTCGACCGGCTGGAGGAAGCTTCGATAGCATCCAATCTAGAATTGATAGATGACAACATGCTATCTAACTTATTGTCCTGGTTTGCCTCTGCAGTGTAACCGAGGAAACCATCTGAGCCAGAGTTGATACACTTGAGGGTGCTCCCCACCTTCCTCCAGCGATTGCAGTCGCGCCAAAATTACTGCCAAGTTGGAATGCAGCAATGAATTGTGCTCTGACAGCACCCAGTGGCTAAATCAGGGAATTACTTGTACATGCAGAAAGAAACTGTGTACTGGCTCCACCCAGTGGCAAACTTGGGAATTGCTCGTGGCTGTAGCAAATAGCAGAGCACTGACGCCACCCAGTGGCCAAAATATGGATTTTCTGTAAGGAGTCCCCCCCAAGTTACGGCTCGATGCCCCGGGAGGTGGAGCCTCCCCACACCGCACCCAAGCCAACGTCGCCCCTTCTCTAAGGTAAGTGGCCTGTACCGTGCCGCAGCAGGCCTGCCGGCTGGCCCTGTATAATCCTCTCCAGTGCGAAGGATTAAGGTGGGGTTGGCCCAGCTCGCTCCCGCCAAACTCATAACAGGGCTATGCCCTGGCGAGTAGAGCCGTACAGGCCTGACCAGCCCCAGATGATCGCGGTGGGCCCCTTCCCTGCAGCGCGGCAAATAGGGGGAGCCGTGCGTTGGCCCCCAAACCCACCCTCCGACTCGTTCCCGTCTGCCTCTCCCCGAGGTGTCACAAGAGGAGGGGGAGTGTCTGAGCAAACGCAAGGCGCTAGGCCACACGGCCGCGCCACCCGCGCACCCGGCGCCGAAAGGCCGACGCTCCGGAGGGAACTCATGCTGCCCCCACCCAGGAGGAAACCTCCCTCGCGATCGACCAGCCGCGACCGGGCGAATACCCGGGCAGCCGGCTGCCAGGGAAGGCGGGTCCGCGCCTAAACCGCAAGGGGCCGGTGGGGGGGGGCAGCCGGCCCGCCCCTCAAACCTGGGGGCCCGCAGCCCAGAATGGACCGTCGCCCGTGGGATCGATGGGTCCTCCGCCTCTGCGCCTCTCCATCGCCGCCGCCTCTCGCCGCACGCGGGCCTCGCCGACAAGGCCCCTGTTGCTGCGCGCTCCGTCTCGCCACCTCTGCGCAGCCCACTGAGCTCGAGAGGGCCGAAGGCCCGGTCTCCCCAGCCCAAAGGCCCGGCTTCCCACATCTCCAAGGCCCAGTCTCCTGACCCGGTCTCCCCAGCTCCAAGGCCCGGTCTCCAAGCTGTGTGCTGCACCCTGCCCCCCCTTATCTTCATTGTTTTTGGGCAATGAGGCCGAGACGAGCTGCGCAGAGATGAAGAGAAGCCGCGCACTCGAAGAGGCAGGAGGGGAGGAGTTCCAGCCTTATAAAGGCTCCCCGTCCTCCTCCCCCTCCTTTGGCGCCAAACCCAGGAGGCCGCCAATAGCGCGCCTCCACGTCTCGCCTCTCTGCGCCCGCCGCAACCGCCCCACCACCCCCAAGCTGCGCCGGGTGTGGGGTAGTGTTAGTAATTGAAAGGATTACAATTAAGAATGTATTATTTTTAAATGAGGAAGATCAGTAGAAGGAGAGTGGAGATTGAGAACAGGTGTTCTGAATTAAGGAAGAAGACACACCTGAATTAACTGCATAAGTAAGAAAGGAAAAAGCTAAGCTTGGTCAGTCAGGAAAAGGTGGTTCAGTCAGGCGGGGTGGTCAGTAAGAAAGCTGAGTATGCAGAGGCTGGTGTGTTTTTGTTTCTGTAAATGATGAAGTGAAAGTTCAGAGAAGCAAGCTGTCTGGAGAAGTAAACTGGAGGAACGTTGCGAGGAACAGGCAATGCGGTTCGTATGAGAAAACGAGCACAAGAAGGCAAAGGAATGCTTAAAGATTGTTTTGCATCATTATTTTGTTAAAGGCTGCTCAAAGGAAGGAAAAGATTGTAAAGCATAAAGTTAAGTTGTTTTTCAGTTCATTATAAAAGCTTGCCTGATTAAGTAAAGTACTTCCTTAAAGAAAAATCCTTGTGGAAAGAAGTGATTTATCTGGTGTGTGGGAGGAAGTGACTCTGCTGAGATTTCAGTCTAGAAACGGAGAAGGAAAACTACAAACAAACATTATATATCACCAACAGGTAGGGCCCATGTGTGATCTCCCAATAGATTTATATAAGGACATTGTGATTTTGGGCAGTTTTATTTTCAATTCATTTCCTAATTATACCAAACATGGTGTTTGGCTTTTTCACAGAAGCTACACACTGGGTTGACATTTTCAGGGCTTGATGGACCAATGGTCTGACTCAGTATAAGGAAGCTACCTATGTTCCTAAATCGCCAAGAAATCTACCACAACATCCAGATCTGCCTTCTTCCCACTACTGTTCTAGGTCAGGCCCTTAGCAATTGAGGATGCTCAGCATCTTCACTGGGAGAGGCTAAATATTTTGCTGGTAACTGTCTAATCTGTCTATTTCATTCACACCTCACAAGAGATGGATAGCTTCACATGTTGAAACACTAATGGGCCTCGTAGCTGTAGAGCAACTGACTGTGCAATCCTCTAATAAAAGGCTGCTTGTTGCCAATACAAGCTGTATTTAACTGTAAAGTGAAACATAACCATGGCTTTCACAATCACTCAACCATAACGACTTTGTTCAAAAGGATAGCTATCAAAAAGACTGACATTTTGTTTACATCAGAGTCAGGTTCTTATAACGTGAATGATGCTGGTTCATCTTGACAGATTGCTGACATCAGAAGCTGCAAAAGTAATTCCATATTTATACTGAATCCTCATGAAGGTCTCAAAGGCACTGCTGAACAAAGCCACCAACTGAGCCAAATTAGGGGTACCAGCTCTTGAAATGAAACAAGATCTGCCCCCTAGATGGAATCTATGGGTAGAGCCCTCTGGTTAGTGGGGTAGAGGCAACAGCAAGAGATGGAGCCAGGGACAAGATGTAGCCCAACATTTTTGGTGGCGCTAGGGACAGCTGCCAGCATAAAAGCTACCTATGTTGTGCAGCTAAAAAAAATTAAATGAAGTGGAAAAAACTCAGTCTTGTTAGCAATAGCGATGAGTGTGTCTCTCAAATACATTTCAATAGATGTTCCATGGAATATAGATGTTCTTTTCCCACTTTCATTCTTACCATTTGCAGTTTTCACATAGACACATGCCCCCATTCATTAAACAATGTTTGTGCACATTTTAGAAATGAATGCAGTTAAGGGGGTGCACATTTTTCAAATACATGCATGTTGTCAAGCACTTTTTTCTTTCTTTCGTGGGAACACATTGCAAGTCTGGAAATGTTTAAATTTCCAAACACGAAGTGTGTCCATTTCCACATGCAGTTCGAGGAGTCACAAACTGGAGACATTCATTAAAAAACAAAAACAAAAAAACAAACCACCTTTGGTGGAGCAAATAACCCTGTTCAGGTGGCACACTAAGCCACGGTGGTTAAGCATTTTGAGCTAAATATTATGGCTTAGCATGTCGTGTGAACCATGACGTAGCATGGCATGTGAACCATTCCTAACCATGGTGGATATATAACCATGGTTTAAACATGCTCACTAACCATTTGCTGCAAAAAGGTTAGTGGCCTAATCGTGGCTTAGCATGTTGTCTGAACAGAACCAATTTCTCACCAAAGCCTAATGTGCAACTGAGCCAAAAGCATAAAGCAAAAATACTGGGTAGGTCATTTTATTTTCTGGGTTGGTTGGCAAAAGTACATCAAGTGGACTTGCTCTCATTTGGATATGCTATTTATTTTTCACATAGGCATCGCTCTATGAAGTAGAAATGATGTTCCTCTGAAGATTAAATAAAACAGCCATATGCTAGCAGATCATTGCTTATCGTATCATTACAAAATGGTTGGTCCAATTACAGTTCCTTCCAAGAGTGAGCAAACTCATCATAAATATTCATCTGATTCTGATAAATTGTGGAAATGTTTCTCGCGAGCCGCCAAATTAATTTTTACATGCAAATGCATTCAAAATATGCTGTTTTAATTTTCAACTCTTCACCTCCCACTGCAGTAAGAAAGGGGAAAGAAAAAGAAATCTAGACGCTCATCTTTCATAACATCTCTAAATGAAGCTGCTTGATGAGATGATGAGAGGTCTGTCTCCTTGCCTAGGCAACATGGCATTTAATGAAATATATTTGGAACATCCTTCCTTGGGGTGTGTCTCAAATTTTACACCACACTCTGTTAACTGTATATTACAGACCTCTTTTAAAATACAGACATTGTGGAAAAAACCCACCCTGCATTCACCCTTCAGATTCTCACTTACAACCTGCAGGTGATTGATTGATTGATTGATTGATTTCCTGCCTTTCTGCCAAAGAATGGCACTCAAGGAGGTGTATGTTAAAAACTGGATTAAAACACATAGCATTAAAAAAAACAAAAAAAACAATGATCAAAGAAATAAGTAACACCAACACATTTTTAAAAAAGACTTCAACAATAGACCAATAAAAATGTTTTTGCCTGTTGGTGCAAGGACAGCAGAGAGGGAGCCAAGCTAGAGCTTTTCTATGCAATATATTTATTGTGTACTCATCATTCCTTACTCACAGTTGTTTACAGATTCTTTAGACAATGTCATGACCCTCCAGTTTTGTTTCTGTTTCTTAAGAGCACTTTTGCAAGGGGGGGGGGGGTTAGAGTGGGGGAAATGGAGTATTCTTTGCAAAGGTGAAAGAAAATGTATTTTTTTTACTTGTGTAATTGCATTAATCTACTGTAGAACAGCACTACCTAGAGGTTATGTAGTAGGAGTGGAAGAACCCTTTGTGTAGAGCTTGGATCTCAATTCTGCGATGAAGACTAAAGTAGATTCAGTGAATTAACAGCAACATGTAGAAAAGCTCCTAGCCTCCCTCAGCAAGGCATTCCAGAACCTGGAAACAGTCACCAAGAGTAGGGTGACCAGATAAAATCCAGGTCAGAGCTCCTGTAACTTTAACAGTTGTAGAGAAAAGGGAATTTCAGCCAGTGTCATTTGTATGCAATTAGTTCCTGGTGAAATTCCCTCGTCATCACAACAGTTAAAGTTGCAGGGGCCCTGCCTTCTTTTGTATATGGTCACTCTAGTATAGTGCATGCACCTTTAACTGTTGTGATGCAGAGGGAATATCACCAGGAACTAATTGCATAAAAATGACACTGGCTGAAATTCCCTTTTCTCTACAACTGTTAAAGTTACAGGAGCCCTGACCTGGATTTTATCTGGTCAGCCTAGGACCAAGAGGGTCCTCTCTCACATACCCACCAAGTGTGCCTCCAACTGTGGAGGCACCAAGAGAAGGATCTCTCCCAAAGATCTTAAAACCTGGGCAGACTCATATGGGAGAAGGTTGTCTTTCAGGTTGCCTGGTCCCAAGCCATATAAGGCTTTATCCTGGACTAGCTGCATTGACCTCTACTCTACAATGTCAGGACTCAAGGCTATAGTAAGTATTGAAATGGTGACCTGAGGGATATCCAATCCATATTTAACGTAAGACTCACCAATCAGCTCTCAGCAAAGGAGATAACTTCAGGGATAGAAGCCACCTTCCATCAATACACTAATATTCCCTTATTCCCAACCTCCACCCCACACCTCCACCCCTTTGCAGGTTTCTTGAACAAGTTGGGTTCTCTCCTCTTCCAACAACTGCACACATTCCAGCTCACAATAATTGGGCTGCTGCTGCTGCTGCTGCTCAATCCTCTGGAGATGTTAGAGTGGCCAATTATACATCACCAAAACAGAGGGCAAAAGAGGAGACCAATTTGCATAACTTTTACATGTACAAATTCATATGTATAGATGCAAACTTAGCTATAGTCCTTATAATTCCAAAAGAAATATAGTACATCTTACCATAGGGTGAAAGTCTGCAAGCTTTGTGCCTTGCTCAGTCTGTTCAGGTGCTAACTTTTGATGGGCAACGTCAAGGCCTCTGTTGCTCTCCCTTCTTCTGGTTGTTTGACTTTAAATAAGACTGGACACCTCTTCAGTGGAATACCAGAAGAATTTTGAAGGTAACCAAACACTTTTTAAAAAGCTGAGAAGTATTTCTCAGGAGAGATTGCACACCTCTAGAATGAACAATCATCTGGAGTTGCAAGCCGTAGAGGAATCACCATCACCAGAAACAACAATCAAAAGTCAACAAAGAGCTGTGTTTACCTGCACTCCTATACCAGTACAGCCTGGGAAATATCCAGTGTATTTTAGCAATTCAAAGGCTGAATATATTGACATTCTGTTTATGTGGGATAACATTCAGGGGAAATGATTTGCAGTGGGGGTACACAAAGATTTCATGAGCTAAGAAAATTCCTACAATTAAGATTGGAGTAAAGTGTGATTTATTGAAATTAAAACTGGTAAAGGGGACCAGTTGCCATTTAAATGATGAGAATTACTGTCCAATACGTATCTGTACAATACAGTGCCATACACAGCTACTCAACAATAAGCCCTACTGAGTTGAAAGGGACTTTCTCTCAGATTAGTGTGCATTGGTTTGTAGTCGTAAACTTGGTTCATGCAGATTGCTTCTTTTCTGCGCTTGATTACTGTATAGCTGATTGGGGACTGAATGTGCGAACTGACTCTAGTCAAGAGTACTACATTCAAGGTGACTTCTCTTTCTGTGGTAGCAGATGTGTGATCACACATTCACAAGTGCATGTCACCACTTCATGCTGCAGCCGTTAAACGTGCAGATGTGAGCTGGTGTTGTCACATGAAGAAGCCTGCCATCATATAATGAATTATTTGATGCTGCTTTTTATCGAAGATTTTACTGGCTTAATTTTTGTTCCTGCTGTGTTTACATTTTAAATTGCTGTTATTTTCATTGTTTGTTCTTAAGGGTTGTCTTTTATGCGTTTTAAGCTACCTTATGAGGATCCTCCCTAAAAGGTAGGATATAGATTTATAAAATAAATATGCACTGCCACATACTTCCCTGGGAAGAAATAGCACTGAATTGAGTCCAAGTAAATACATACAGCAGCCTTCCCCAACCTGGTGCCCACCAGAAGTTTTGGGCCACAACTCTCATACTTTCTACCCTTTGGACGTGCTGGCTAGGGCTGATGGGAGTTGAAGTCCAAAATATCTGGAAGGCACCAGGCTGTAGAAGACTGAGCTACAGGATCAAAATTCCCATCTCATTCCAATGCTTTTATTGGGACTTCAGATGCAATCCTAAATACATATTACCGGGAAATTAATTCCATTGATTTCAATGGAAACTACTTCTAAATAAGCATGGATATAATCATGCTGCATATCAAAACTATCTTCTCCTTGATTATACTCCTTTTACTGTTACATCTTGAAAATAAGATATTGAACTCAACTGCTTTGGAATTAAATGCTGGTACAACTGCACCCCAGTCCTGCAATTAAATTCATCAACACAACCTCCTGTGCTTATGGGAAGCCCTGCTGTGTATCTCATTGCAGGACTGAAACATTACTGTATGTTTTGTTCAGAAATGATAACCTTGAAATGCTGGCAGTACATTAGCATGTCTCTGCGGAGTAGCTGAAATGCTCAGAGGATAAGAAACTTCAATGGTTATGACTCATCAGCTGCTGCCCAGAGCCCATGCAATTGACAAGTAAGCATCACTGACCATTAGCAATGTATGGATTTTGTGGAATCCATTCCATCTGTATTTCATGGATTGTCAGGCATCTTTCATTATGTCGTCCGCTCATTGGTGGAATCAGAGATTTACCCCCACAGTTTCATTCTACTTGGGCAGATTTGCATTAGGGCTAGTTTGCATTAGCGCTAATGCACGCTTACACAAATGTGTTAATGTACATTAGTTGATGCAAATCACTGCTTATGCAAATGTGCACTACTTGACATTAGCATAAATCATGCCCCAAAAGTGAAAAACTGCCCTGCAAGTCCATGGAATCTGTTGGCGCAATCAGGAATTGGGAAGATGGAACATCAGAGCCTGCTCCAGTTGGACTCCCCCACCACCACCACCACCACCCACAGGGCTAACTGACATTGTGACCCTGTGGGGAAGAAGAAAGAGCAAGGGGGCAGGAGCAAGCAGAGGAAACATCAGGGCCTGCTCCAGTTTGATTCCCCTCTATCAAGAGCAGAACAATTCCTTGTTGCCGGTCTACTTATTTCTCCCCTCCCTCTCTCTCTTTTTTCCCCCTCTTCCCTCCCCAACTCTTTTGTGTGTGTGTGTCATGTCTTTTTTAGATTGTAAGCCTGAGGGCAAGGACTGTCTTCTTTGCTAATTGATTGTAAGCCACTCTAAGAGCCTTTTTTTTTTTTTTGGGCTGAGGACTGGGGTAAAAATACAGGAAAGAAAGAAAGAAAAGCTGGTCTGTTGTGGAATCCATAGGTCAGATTCATAGAAATCTGAACTCATTTGCATCTATTGCAGATTTCTCTGACATCATGAATGATCACAGTTGTGGCAGAAGTGTAGTCATAGATTTCCGGTAAACAGACTCGTTTGGTGATCAGAAGCCTGATAATTGGAGGGGGGGGGGGGGGAAATGTGATTACTGACAGAGTGAAACTTACATTAGTTATATGTGAGGGAGGGAGGAGGGATTGCTTTTCTCCCTTTGTTTTCTGGGCCCAAAGCAATCAATTTCTAAATGAAATTAGTGGTACAATTCTCATTTCAGACAGTTCCATATTTCAGTACTTTCTTAATTGGAATCTTTATCTCAATTAAATGAATGTTTTTGCCTGCAGATATAGCACATCATTGGGCTATAAGCATAAGACATTTGCATCTCATCTTCATCGGATCTTCCATTTTGGTCAGTTTTCGAATCTTCTTGTCTAGTTCCTCTGCCTAAAGGGGTGGCATTAGGTTCGAGACATAGGAGAACACATAGGATTCCTCCCACAGTTTCAACACTTAGAGATGTGTGGAGCATAATATCACATCAGTTATATGTTGATCCATTTATTTCATGCTAAATTGACCTTATGGGGCAATTCAGTTCTAAAAGAGCCAGTGTAGAATAGTGGCTAAAGTGCTGGACTGGGAGTCGGGAGATCCGGGTTCTAGTCCCCACTCAGCCATGGAAGCTTTTACCTAAATGGCTACCTGACAACATCCTTTTGCCCCTACATATCCATCCCTAGATGAGATGAGACCAAAGTAGAATGCCGATTTCACACTAAGATAAGATGTACGGTATTTCTATTTAAATTACAACAATTATATTATTTATAAATTTACATTTATATGTATGAATTAGCGTGTGCATTTTTATGCAAATTGAAATCCTCATTTATCCTCTTTTTTGGTAATTCACAACTGACCATCCTTGGTTTCTGTGGAAACCAGTTCTCCAGTGTGTCCCATTTCCAGAGCTAATGCAGCCACACCACCTGAGAAAGTTTGGCTGCAGAAGCCTTGAAAGGCATGGATCCAACTGGCTGTGAGCTGCTTAGCACAGAGCAGGAGGTATCTCACCTTCTTGCTAAGTGAATCCATGCTGCTCTGGTGGTACAGCTTTTCTTCTGCAGCTCAGCACAGACCTGCTGAGCTGCAGAACAGAGTGGCTCAATTCGGATGACACAATAAACAACTGGTGTGGCGGAAACAATCGTCAGTTGTTTTGACTATTGTGTCATCCGAATGCTGCCATAGTCAATTCAGCGCTGATTCTCATCCACACCACAGTTGATTATTTATTACCATGTTGTGTGGGGGTGCCCCCTAGGGTTAACGTGAGGGTTAGGGTTAGTCAACCCACCATTGACTATCGTGTTGTCTGAATTGAGCCAGTGTGTAAGTAAATGCAAGCTCAGTGGAGATTTTGGCCTTGCACTTTAAAATCTGTATACGGGTGTCCTCCTCCTCAAGCCCCTGATGTTGAATGCTGGTGATATCCATCGCTGTACCACAAAGAAAATAATTTAAAGACATTTTAACAGCTTAAGTTGAGGTTTTAACTGACTTTGTGGCCAGTCTTAACAGTTTAAAATGTTTTAAATGTCAGCTGTTTTATGTTTATGGTTTTAAATTTTATATATTGTCTTTTTAGTGTTCAATCTTTTAATTTTTGTAAACCGCCCAGAAAGCTTCGGCTATGGGGCGGTATATAAAAGTAATTAATAATAATAATAATAATAATAATAATAATAATAATAATTGGAAGCGGTTTGAGAGAATGTGTGTCCCTTGTGTGCACACAGTTCTTTTGTCTAACTATCACCTTCAGTGAAACAGGTTTGGCAGGTCTTTGAAACATTACAAAAACCTTCAAAACCTATTTGCTAAAGGTGAATTGAGCTGGGTGTCCACAGCAGTGATCCCTTTTTCCTTAAACTGCCTTCCACTCTCTCACTCTCTCTTTCTCAAAATAGGCGAAGATTGAAGTTACCGTTTTCAAGAGCTCCGTACTGATGAAAATATGGATAACTTTTCCATTCTTAATTCCCCCACACCTTTTTTGAGAATCCAAGTTGTTTTAAATGGCTTTGACTACACAATGACCGAATGCATAATTTGTACTCATTTAAAATCATCTTTATGCAGTGCCAGCGAACTTCTTCAGCAAGAATGTCTTGGTAATCTTCACACAGTAACTGTAATAGGATTGAAAGCTAATGCAAGCACTCTAAAGTAACCTACAGAAAGCGTCAGAAAAGCAGCCTTAATGTGAAGTCGGTTTTAAGGCTTGGTTTTTAACACCAATATCTGGCTGATAATTGCATCCCCAGTCTAAAAGGTGGAGTGGAACAGAGGAGGTGACTGAATAGGGGACACACCGAGGAGCTGTTCTCCTAAAGAGAACTTCATTCCACTCCTGTTATTGTCCTTTTACACACTGCCATGTGCACAGGAGACTCCGTATCTTGGCATAAAATACATTTTGCTTTCTCTCAAAAAGAGGAAAAGAGAAAAGAGAAAAGCAGTTGGTATACTCCTATCTGAAGAAAAACAGCCGCAGGTCTCCGCTGTTCATAAATAGGTTGCTGATAAGCAGTGCAGGCATGGGGATAAAGGGAATGAACCTGTTGTATTGGGCTTGCAGGGTACATGCATCTCAACAGGAAAGAAAAGGCCGGGGGACTCAGTGCTAGCAAACTAACTGTTAAAAAGCAAGATGGTTCAGTGCTATTCTAACCCCAGATCCAACTTTTTCTGTGGAAGTCTAGCTAGAAGAGTTGCGTTAAGGAAAGATAAGCATCCCTATACGTCCCAGGGGAGTGTTAACCTGCCCAATTCCTAAGATCATCTTCAGGGGTTCTTCTCTGGGTGGCTATTTGGGAAAGAGCCTTCTCTGCAATGGGATGCTCTTTCCAGGGAGATCCACCTGGTGGCTTCGCTGTAAAGGTTCAGACTAGAGCTGTGCACAAATGCCCTCCCAAAATCCCCCCCCCCCAATTTGTGGGCAGAGAAATTTCACCAAGTTCCTCCTGGGGGAGGAGAAATTCTCAACAGTCTCACACGTAGCACAGCTACAGAGCATCGGCTCTGGGGTGGTATATAAACGTAATTAATAAATAATAATAATAATAATAATAATAATAATAATAATAATAAAATATTCATAAGGGTTTGAGGCTGGGGTTGTGTTGCCACTGCAATTGGCAACACTATTGACCGCTGGCAGCCTACCTCCCATTTTGCAATGACTACAATGCTGGCATAGGGCGAGAGGGCATTGTTGTGTTCAATTTCAGTTCCAGGGAAGAATGGGAGCTTCAGCTGAGCCAAAGTCTGTCCTCCAATTTCCTGAAAGGTGTCTTGCTGTATGAAAGAGGCTACCATTGTTCTGCCTCATTCTCAGGGTATTTTAAAATTATTTTTGTGGGGTTTCTGAGCTCACCTAATCACTGTGAGGCGGCCGAGGGGGTTGTGTGTTTGCTTTCTTCCAATTACACATCTGCCCATTGCTTGGCAACCTCCCAGGCTGCCTGCGCTTCCTGATCTGAAAAAAAAAGTCATCTAGGAGGAATTACCTCATGATGTCTTTCCTAGGTCTTTAACTGAAGTGTGAGACTCTGAGGAGGCTACAGGCTGCCAGAGAGATGATTATACAATTTTTAAAAAGTGACACTTCTGCATGCTCCTTGGCCACTTCCTAAGGCAAGCACAAGAAATTCTTGAGAAATTCTTGAGAAATTCTTGAGAAATTCTTGAGAAATTCTTGAGAAATTCTTGATTTATTTTCTTCACCATTGGAATTCTTTTCAAAAGCTATTTCTTTTCTATCAATTCGAAAGAGAATGGTTGAAAAAAATTGAGTCAGATTTTTTGGGGGGACAGCACTAGTTTAAAAACCAAAAGGAGGAGAGCATCCACATCGGTCAAAAAAGAAGAGAGAAGCGGTTCTCGGAACGCTGAGATACTTTATTAATTCATTTATGAAAGTATCTCAGCATTCTAAGAACAGCTTCTCTCTTCTTTTTTGACAGCACTAGTTTAGACACCAGGTTAAGATCTTCCTCTCTCAGCAGGCATTTAATTTTGTATCTGTTGCTCTGATTATTAACTTTATTGTTGGCTTTTTAATATTTTTAATATTTAAATAGTCTTGTTTCATTATTATTATTATTATTATTATTATTACTGCAATCCACCCAGTTAGGTGCCATACAACTTTGATAAATAAATAAATAAATAAATAAATAAGTACAATAAGACCTGCCATTTAGGGAGGACAGAGGGATCCCCTAATTCCAAAAGCACAAAATCTATCTCTTTAAAACAATGCATTAGCTTTTTTTTTTTGACTGACGTGATAACTATAGTAACTACAATAACTAGATACTCTTAAAACACACTGCTCCATAGCAATTTGCCATGCAATCCTATGTATATCCACTAAGACATAACTCCCATTGAGTTCAATGGGACGTGGCATGTAAGTGCATATTGGATTGCCCCCTCAGTTTCAGATATATCTAGATATATATGATGGACAACTTCATGCTCCAGTAATTCCTTCTGGTAGTTTTAAACTGGATTTTCAATACAGTAAACCTTCAAACTAGAAGACAGTCTTCTGGCAGCCCTTCAAAGTGAGGACTGTCCTTTGTAAAAGTGGACCTATGGCCACCCTCCCTCAAATGCCAAGTAAGGGATTGAATCTTGGAATGTTTACACATGGAAAACAATTCTTCGCATGTTCTGTCCTAGAGCCTTCTCCCTGACATGCAATTTTTCATGTATAGGGTCTGCAGGTGTGTTCAGGACTGGCGTCAGGGCTTGGGCTTCATTTGGCATGTGATGAGGCTTCCCTTCAGGAGGTGCTCTGTTGCCACCTCACAGGCCCTTGGACCTTCTCCCCTTTGTTGTTATGGCCTGTTATTTACCTGCCTTCTCTAAATGTGCAAAGCAGTGACAAGAGCGAGGAAAAGAAGCTGCAGCCTCCTCTTGTCTTGCTCTTTCCGTCAGCCATGCAGATTGGGCAAGTAAATGGGCAACCAGGAGGTGGGCCCTCTCAGGAAAGACAACCCATTTACCTAATCTTTTTAAACCACTATGCAAACTGAAACTCTGCTATCCTTCAAAATTTGTACTTTCCCAAATTCCAAAAGTTCTTCAATCAAAAAATGCATCCAAATGTGCATATTCGGTTGGTGGTCTGGTAACCTCTCAGTTAGATTACTGCAATGCACTCTACGTGGGGCTTCCTTTGAAGATGGTTCAGAAGCTGCAGCTTGTGCAAAATGCGGCAGCCAGACTAACAACCCGGACCAAGAGGTTTGAACATATAAAACCAACTCTAGCCCGTTTGCATTGGCTGCCTGTATGTTTCTGAGTTCGATTCAAGGTGCTGGTTTTAACCTATAAAGCCTTACATGATTTGGGGCCACAATACCTGATGGAACGCCTCTCCCGACATGAACCTACACGTACACTATGCTCAACATCTAAGGTCCTCCTCGGAGTGCCTACTCCGAGGGAAGCTTGGAGGATGGCAACAAGGGAGAGGGCCTTCTCAATGGTGGCCCCCCAATTATGGAATGATCTCCCCGATGAGGCTTGCCTGGCACCAACTTTGTTATCTTTTCGGCGCCAGGTCAAGACTTTCCTCTTCTCCCAGGCATTTAACAGCATATACTGAGTTTTTTAATTGACCCCAGAACTATATTTAGGCCTGACTGAGAGTTTGCAGCTGTTTAAAATGTATACTGTTTTTATATATTGTCTGTTTTTATGCTTTTATGGTTTAAAATTTTGTACATCAATTTTTAATGTCCAAAGTTTTTAATTTTTGTAAACTGCCCAGAGAGCTTCAGCTATGGGGCAGTATATAAATGTAAATAATAATAATAATAACAATAATAATAATATATTAGAGAAAATAATTTTCAAATATTCATTATATTAGGAAAATGGCTGGCAAAAACTCTGCATTTGAGACAAAAATGCCTACAAAAATGCATGTATGAGGAAAAATGTGCACAAAAATGGTTAGGGGGAGGATTATGTATGCCACCTCGGGTTCCTTGGAGGAAAAAAGGTGGGCTATCAATGTAACAAATAAATAAACACATGCAAAACATTTTTTAAAAAAAATCTCAGAGTTTGGGACAAACTGGACTTAAGGCTGAAGAAATTCTCAAAATTTGAGAGGAACGAAAATTAAGATTGAAAAAATGTGAAATTGAGAAAACCAAAATTGACAAATTCATCCATCCCAAGTTCTAAATTAAGATATGTCCTTGCGCACCAGCCTTAAAAGGCATCATTTACTTTTCACTTAACCCCAGTCCCCTCTATAAGAATTCGGTTTGACGCCCAGTTGGCCGATTATGCGCATCTTCTCGCAATCACTTTTACGCCTAATCCCTATACATGGGAGGCGGTGAAGCGCATTACCGGTTGTATGAAATGCGCTTTAAAGTGTTTAAATGCAGAGAATCGCTTGTTTACATTGTCATAAGGCGCTTCAACGACTGCAGTAAATTAAAACTCGCTATTTAACGTGCATTCGATAATGCATATAATCGGACAGAAAAAGCACCTCAACCCCCGATTTGCGCTCCGCTCTTTTAGACGTAAAAAATTTAATGCACCTTGAAAGAGCTTTAAATCGCTCTTGTAGAGGCACCCTCCAAAACATTGACATGAAAGCAACGTTAAATCTGATAATTGATGTTTCATGTGTGGGAATGGAGAATATATATATATATATATATATAGTTATTTCTCAGCAAGATTGCTCCTCCATTTTGCTGTTTAGTTTTGTTTCCAGTACATGTCATATCAAATGCCATCCTGTGTTTGACAAAAGAACATATTCTAACCACAAGCTATGTCTAACCACAAGCTACGTCTGTGGGAAGGCCTATGTTTATCTTTATGACTTGCAAAACGTCGGCCTGTTACTAATCTCGCCTTAAAAAGAAACAACAATTGAAAGAAGACTTCTCTGAAAGATTGAACACATTTGCCACTTTAGCTGGGCCAATGGGAAAAATCCTTCTTCTCACAAACTCAGCCTCCCTTTAACCAATACCGAATCGAGCTTCAACTGAGTGAGAAACTGCAAATAGGAAACCAGACCTCGAGGGTGCATTATGCGCAACTGAAGAAAGGGAAGAGTGAACTATAATCAGACGGAGCCTGACAAGAAAGAAGGGAAAATGGAGAACCCGCTGCTTTTATCCCCTCAGCTGAATACTGCTTCAAAAGTGAAATCGCTGTATAAGATCATGAAATCCATGAATAAAGATGGGGACAAGCCAGAAACAAAATGCAGGTAAGAAGTGGAAGGAGGTTGCTTTCAAAGGTTTATTATTATTTTATTTCATTCTTAAATATGAAGGACAAAATACTTTGGCCAGGATGCATTCCCCCATGCTCTCGGCACTACTAACTTGTGGTCTGGGGCTCTCTCTGAGAGAGAGAAGGGAAGCTGGGTACATACAAGGGAGCTGTACTTTGACTGTCTCTTGCAAGGGGGAGCCAATGACAGAGGCTGAAGTGTTCCATTGGGCCTATTGCTGAACTTCTGTCCTGCATCCAAGTGCAGCTATGGAGAGCATGAACCTTTTTCTCTCAAGACATCATGGGGTGGGGGTTGAAGAGAGAGAGAGAGAGAGAGAGAGAGGAGAAATGGCATGGTGGACTTTAACTGGCCATTCTGAGATGAACGGATTGCCACCATGAAGAACCTTGGTAGTGGGCCTTCTCTGTAGTGGCACCCACCCTCTGGAAAACCCTCCCTCGTGCAGTTCAGGAGGCAGAAAATGTTTCATTTTTTAAATGCCTCCTGAAGACATACCTTTTTACAAACGCTTTTCCTGGTTTTTAATGTAGCTCATTTTGCACTGTCTTTTTAACTTTTTAATGTTTAAATTTATATCATTATTCTTATGGTTTTTAATAGTGCACTGCCCAGGGAGCTTCGGCTGATGGGCAGTATAAAGATGAACTAACTAACTAACTAACTAACTAAATTTCTCCAGAGTCCAGAAAGTAATTTCAACTGCTGAGATACATGACACATTTTCCATTTATTTATTTGTTTGTTTGTTTATTTATTTATTTTTAAAAATAGCACCAGAAAACCTTGACCCTCTCTTTGGGCTTACAAAGATTAACTTCTTTCCCCTCTCTGGCCTATAAACTAAACATGAAAGAGTGTTGAAACGAAAGACTTTCATTTACCCTTTGCAGATGATTCAGTATGTAAATGTATGCAAAGGTGTAAGTGAGACATTCATTATTCTCTATAGCAAACGTGGGAGAAATAACATCAACATTAGCGCAATTGCATGTGAGAGGCAAAGGATCAGCTTTTCAGAGACATTACGCACTGGCAAAAAGAGAAGTCTTTGAAAAGCTTTTGCAGTGGTGATATGTCGTGGCTTAAATTTTCTCATAGGACTCAGGAAAAGAGGAACCGGTTGAGTCTTCTGCAGAAGCCAGAATTGCACCCAAATGTCGATTTTGACAAATTTGAGAAATTGACAAAGGCTTCAAGGTGAGCACTGGTGTGTTTTTTTTCCCCTTTAATTTTTTTTTTAAAAAAAAAAACATTCCCAAGATGTGGCCACATCCAGGTCAGAAACTCTCCTGCATGTGTATCTTATATATTATTTTGCATTAATCTTCTTTCTGAGCAATAGGAAGCCCCATGGGATCAGTTTATGAGGTCAATTTCCCTTTGAGAATATTACTGGAGCCCTACAGTATTTTAAAAATGTCTTGTTTATTTATAAATGTATAGGTTGAACAGTTGACAAACAAGGAGATACATACATGAGCTATTTAGTCCTAAATAAGCCCTAAAGCAAGGGTGGGCAACTTGCACCCCCCAGATGCTTTGCTCTATCAGTCCTAGCCAGTATAGCCAATGGTAAGAGAGCATGGGAGTTGTAGGCTAAAACATCTGGAGGGACACACAGGTTGCCTCTCTTGCCCTAAAAGCAATAGAAGACTACCACTGCAGTTTTCAAACATTGCTTCTTGCAAGCAATTCAGACCTTCTCCTTTTTTGTAGGGGGTGTCTTTCTAAACTGCTTCATCATCTGGTTGGAGTTTTGACCTAACCATACATGTGTGATATGCCTCAATTTGCCTAGGTAACTTTGATATCTGGAATATAGCTGAGCCAAAATGGAGTCTACCTCTTGAGAACCCTTTCACCCTCTGAAGAAAGCACACACACACACACACACACACACATTCCAAGCACTTTCCCGTAACTTTGAGAGGCTCAAAGGTCTGAGAAAATATTAATACATGCGAACAGAGGACACTATGATGAAGGAAGCATCAACCTGTTTGTATGGCCTCAGTGACATCATCATGTAGCTGCATTTGACTGGCTGGGTGCTAACATCACTGTTGCCAGAAAGAAGGAAAAGAAACGGAAAGAGTGTTGCTGAAGCAGCAGCCAATTGGGGAACAGCCAATAAGCAAATAATCTGAAAGCAAAGTGATGAAGAAGAGATGGGTATGTTTCAAGGCCGCCCGCTCAAAAGCCCAACAACATTCATGGGCAAAACATCCAGTGCAGTACTTGTGAGGAAAGGGTGTTGAACGACTTTCAAACCGAGAGCCAAATTCCATTGGAGAGGGCCTGCCCCAATTTGATGTGTTCCCCTCATCCCCAGGAGATGAGAGGGGAAGCAAGACCATTGCATCAGTTCTGCTGACAGTTTACTTCATTTTTTCTCTTCCTAGCCCACCTCTTTTTCCGTGTGTGTAATGTATTTTTAGATTGCAAGCCTTGTTTGATGCGCGATCCCACTTTCATATGGAAAATATAGATGAGGATTATTACTATGACAGGTTTGTGTATGTGACATTTATGACAAAAACATCAATGGGCTTAGTACCAAAAGCAATTATCTTACAGGTTTAAGAATTTTGCCTGAAGAGGAGAAGGGGGGCATACATAAGAACATAAGAAGGGCCATGCTGGATCAGACCAATGTCCCATCTAGTCCAGTACTCTGTTCACACAGTGGCCAACCAGCTGCCAGCCAGGGACTCACAAGCAGGACATAGTGCAACAACACCCTTCCACCCATGTTCCCCACCAACTGGTGTATACGGGCTTACCTCCTCTGATACTGGAGGTAGCACATAGCCATTAGGCCTAGAAGCCATTGATAACCTTCACCTCCAGGAATTTATCCGACTCTCTTTTAAAGCCATCCAAACTGGTGGCCATCACTATGTGTTGTGGTAGCGGATTCCATAGTTTAACTATGTGAGGTGTGATCTGTTATCCATCCTGAATCTCCCACCAATCAGCTTCATGGGATAACTCAGGTTCTAGTATCATGAGAAAGGGAGAAAAATGGCTATCCACTTTATCCACCCTATGCATAATTTTGTATACCTGTATCATGTATCTCCTGACTCCATCTTTTTATAAAATAAACAGTCCCAGACATTATCACCTTTCCTGATAAGAGAGTCACTCGGACCCCTAGATAATTTTAGTTGTCTGAATCTTTAAGAAACCACTGGATCACCCCTGGCTTGTCATTCGTTTTCTGCATGTGCTGCTCTCCCCCACCCCACCACGCCCCACCCACTTCCCTTCCTATCCTCTCTCTGTTGTCTCCTCCTGCCTGAACTATTCAACTTTATATTGCATGCTCCTTGAGGACTGAGACCTGTCAGTTGCTAACATTACTCTGTGAAGTGCCATATAATAACTTATCATAATCATTGCTCCACATCTATCTAAAATGCAATCAAGTGAATATTCTAAAAGATTATTTCCCAAACTTTTTTATTCTGAAGAACGAATGTGATTTTTCAGCATACCTTCCAGTGAACTACAATAGCAGAGATCAAGAAACACAATTCACAATTCATTTGATAAAAATACACCTTCCTTTCATCCAAAATCAAATAAAATTCAGTGCTTCAAAGATAGGGTGACCAGATAAAACCCAGGTCAGGGCTCATGTAACTTTAACAGTTGTAGAGAAAAGGGAATTTCAGCCAGTGTCATTTGTATGCAATTAGTTCCTGGTGAAATTCCTTCTTCATCACCACCGTTAAAGTTGCAGGGGCCCTGCCTTCTTTTGTATCTGGTCACTCTAGTATAGTGCTTGCACCTTTAGCTGTTGTGATGAAGAGGGAATATCACCAGGAACTAACTGCATACAAATGACACTGGCTAAAATTCCCTTCTCTCTACAACTGTTAAAGTTACATGAGCCTTGACCTGGATTTTATCTGGTCACCCTATTCAAAGATAGCATGACATTTGGGGTGGGGGGGGGGGAGGAAGTGTTCTTTTGCTGTAAACAGAACAACAGGCTGTACATCTTAGCGTGTCATTGCTTTCACATCTTTGTTTCCGTATACCATAGAGCTTCCTGTAGGCAGTTAAAAATAGCCTGTGGTCGCCAAGTCTTCAGAATGCTGTATTTGAAACCCCAGCTCGGTGCAGGTAGTTCACTACAGCTCCCATGCTTTTGTGTTTCACCATTTCCAAAAGAAAAGGCAGCTGACCCCTTTGTCTTATGATCTTTACCATACAGAATGGTTTAATTTTTCTTGAAAGACCAGGGGATACAACAAAAATACCTAAGGGACAATGATTCCTTTCAATCCTTTGTGTGTGTGTGTGTGTGTGTGTAAGTGCAGGGGGTGGGGGAGAGAAAACTCTTTGTATAATTCAATGAGAAAAACGCCAGCAAAATTAGACCAGCTGTTTTTGAAGGCTCAAGGGAAAGAGCTTCCTTTTGTAAAGTAATTTTAATTCCGCACCCTGTGAAATATGACAAACGGAGAGCAATAGGAGGTAACATGTGTTAGGAAAAGCCTCAAAACATGATGACTTCTTTTTTTTTGCCTGGTACAGCGTGTCCCCGAAAACTGTAAAGACGTGGGGTGAATCTTTTGACATGATGATTTCGCAGAAAGGTTAGTATTTGTGTTTTCACTTGAGGGTATGTTTCGTTGAAGTTCTACGTCTTCTCTTTCACTTCTGCAAGTGGGCTCGAAACTTTTTCATGCTGAAATGCCTTGTTCTGATTATTCGTCTGTGGTTATGGACTAACCGTGTGTCAAGTGAAGAAGTCTATTAAGTTCAACTTCCAACGATAAATGGATTGCTGTGTGGGAAGTGGTCTTGAATTTTGATCAGAAAATGGATCTGAGAAAACTGAAAAGTGACTGAATTTCTCCAGCGGAGGAAAATGATTCAATGGGCCATATTGCTCAGAGAGGGGAGGCCTTATGTACGTATGGGGGATAAGTGAAGCATACATTACATGCCAACTATTCTGGGGTCAGTTTAAAAACTCAATGTATGATGTTAAAAGCCTGAGGGAAGAGAAAAGTCTTGACCTGGCACCGAAAAGATAACAATGTTGGCGCCATGCAAGCCTCGTCGGGGAGATCATTCCATAATTGGGGGCCATCACTGAAAAAGCCCTCTCCCTTGTTGCCATCCTCCAAGCTTCCTTTGGAGTAGGCACCTGGAGGAGGACCTTAGATGTTGAGCATAGTGTACAGGGAAAGGTGTGCCGTCATATATTGTGGTCCCAAGCCTTCATAGGTTAAAACCAGCACCTTGAATCAGGCTCAGAAATGTACAGGCAGCCAACGCAAGTGGGCCAGAATCGCTCTTATATGTCTGAACCTTCTGGTTCCTGATATCAATCTGGCCACTGCATTTTGCACAAACTGCAGCTTATGAACCATCTTCAAAGGCAGCCCCACATAGTGCGCATTGCAGAAATCTAACTTGGAGGTTACCAGAGTATAGACAACTGAAGCCAGGTTATCCCTGTCCAGATACGGGCATAGCTGGGCCACCAACCGAAGTTGGTAGAAGGCACTCCGTGCCACTGAGGCCACCTGACAGAGAACCCCCAAGCTACGAACCTGTTCCTCCAGGGGGAGTGAAACCCCACCCAGAACAGGCTTAAAACCCTCCATCCGGAAGAAGAACCACCCACTAACAGCATCTCAGTCTTGTCTGGATAGAGTTTCAGTTTCTTAGCCCTCATCCAGTCCATTGTCGCAGCCATGCACTGGTTCAGCACATCCACAGCCTCACCTGATGAAGATGAGAATGAGAAATAGAGCTGCGTGTCATCAAATAACAACACACACCAAAACTCCGGATGACCACACCCAATGGTTTCATGTAGATGTTGAACAACATGGGGAACAAGACTGACCCCTGCAGAAACCCATACTGGAGAATCCACAGGTTAGGGTTGTGAAAACCAGGTCTAGAGTATGCGTTGAGCTGATGGCATGTTGGGACAGTCCCAAGGTTGTCATGGAGACCATGAAATCCTGAGCTGCCCTGGATAAGGTGGCCTCGGCGTGAATGTTGACATCACCCAGAACCAACAGTCTGGGCGATCTCAGCAGTACACCCTACTCCATCAGCTCACCTAGGGAGTCTATTTATTTATTTATTGCATTTTTATACCGCCCCATAGCCAAAGCTCTCTGGGCGGTTCACAAAAATTAAAACCATGAAATGATTTTAAAAATATAAAACAAGCCACAATCTAAAAACACAAAATAACATACAATATAAAAACACAACCAGAATAAAACCAAGCAGCAGGAATTAATACAGATTAAAATACAAATTTAAAAACAGCAAGGATTAAAATTGAGTTAATTTAACTGTTAAAATACTGGAAGAATAAAAAGGTCTTCACCAGGCGACGAAAAGAGTGCAAAGTAGGCGCCAGGCGAACCTCTCTGGGGAGCTCATTCCACAGCCGGGGTGCCACAGCAGAGAAAGCCCTCCTCCTAGTGGCCACCTGCCTCACTTCCTTTGGCAGGGGCTCATGGAGAAGGACCCCTGTAGATGATCTTAGGGTCCGGGCAGATACATATGGGCAGCGGGGTGGGCAGTACACCAACAGAATCCTTAATCTGTCCCACTGACCCAACACAAGGTGCAAACACTCCAGACTAGTAGTCACATTGACAAGGAGCTTGCAGAGGGAGATGGAGTTCCTATAGACCACAGCAACCCCCCCTTCCCTGCCCTCAGGTCTACCCTGATGCTGAACCATGTACCCCGGTGGGCATAGCTGGAAGAGACTGACTCCTCTCTGCTCACCCACCCAGGTCTCAGTTATACATGCCAGATCGGCTGCCTCATCCACAATTAAGTTGTGGATGAAGAAGGTCTTCTTATGCACTGATCTGGCATTTAAAAGCAGCATCTGGAGGCCTGAGGGTTGGCTGATAGGGCAATCAACATACATGCAGGTGTGAGAAGGACTGGAACACGGCACAGCCATTAACTTTCTGGGCTGCGTTCCCTGGCAAGTCCTCCTCCCAATGCCATATCTCCCTCTACCTGTTACTACAGTGATGGGGGGGGGGCTTAAATCCCCCCACTTGGTGCTGTTTCCTCCCTCCCAGGAACATAGTTAAAAACCCACAAAAAGCCAGATGGGGGAAAATATTATATTAGCTAATGATGCTTTAGTTGATAGATCAACCAACTAATACCCACTCTTGTACATATATAACTGGGGATACCTATTTTGAGGATATGGGTTAGCACCTTAGATAACTATCAGCTTCGGCTGATATGCCAGCTGCACCCCTTCCTAGAGTTGGAAGACCTAAAGACGGTAGTGCACATGCTGATAACTTCAAGGCTTGACTTCTGCAACGCGCTGTACATAGGGCTACCTTTGTGCCTAGTCCGGAAATTTCAACTAGTTCAAAATATGGCAGCCAGGTTAGTCACCAATACACCTAGAGGTGACCATATAACACCAATTTTAAAATCACTTCATTGGCTGCCAATTAATTTCTGGGCGAAGTGTAAAGTATTGGTTATTACCTTTAAAGCCCTACATGGTTTGGGTCCAAGTTACCTGCGGGATTGCCTTCTCCCATACAATCCACCCCACACACTCAGGACCTCTGGGAAGAACTTACTCCAGTTAGCAAAAACTAGTCTGACAACTGTTACCCAGATTTAAGAAAGCTGTAAAGACTGATCTCTTCCGGCAGGCCTACCCAGTTGAATTTTAAGATGCTTTTTCATAATGTATTAGTTTTATATGTTTTTAATAATTCATTAATTGTATATGTTTTTAATCAGTTTTATGTATGTTATACTGTTTTGTATTAATGTTGCTAGTGGGCAACTTCAAGGCCCCTGTTCCTCTCACTCCTTCAAATAAAGGACTGTCCTCTGCCTGCTCTCTAAAATAGAAGACTGTTCTTTGTAAAGTAGGACACCATAATTAAAATGTCAACATGACTCATATTTTTTTAAGAAAAAACACAAGAGTGAACATTTCTATAATGTCATCAACTTAATTTCATTGATTAATCTACAAGAGGGGGATTTCCCCCCCTCCATTTCCCCCTCAGATTTCCATTTTTCCCCATAATTTCCCCTTTCCCCTTATGGGAGCATTCCATCATGTGAACCTTCACTTTCAGTATAAAGTGATACAATCCAAATTGGAGTTGCTTGAAGATTTTGTTAGGTCCCCATTTTGAAATGAATCAAACTGATCTGTACTTCCTGGACTAATGTGCAGATGAGAAAGCATTTATCAGTAATTTATCAATATTTGAATTTTGATTGTTCAGAATTTTGCAGTGCAATTCTTGGTTCAAAAACGTACCAAAAGGCATATTAAAAAAAAAAATAGAAATTCACACTCCTGGAGAGAAAACATGTTCAGAATTGTGCATTTTGTTAAAAAAATAATAATAACAAAAAATTCAAGCATGGATTTAAATATGAATTTTCATGTGTGTGTTGTTGTTTTTTTAAAAAAATGCAGATTCATCCAGAAATAGGATGGAACAGACTTAGGAATGTGAAAGTGATATGGTCCAGAAATAGACTGATACATTCATCTCTAGCCCAAACAGAGCACACGTGGGAAAGGATGCTGAGCACTATTTTCTTTATAGAAAGCTATAACTTTATCCAACTGCCCCCTGCTCCCTAGCCAGGATAGCTTTTTCAAAATGAAGAGCCACTCCTGGAAGTTTCATCATAGTCTTTGTCAGGTTGCTTAACCCATGTAAACTGAAGCTGTTGTTCCTAAACTGAACTTAAAAAGCATACAAAGAACTTCAGCAACTTGATGTTATTGAACGCAAATCTGAAAATAGATGTCTCTGCATTAAAATTGTGACTGGAAAACTGTGGGTGTGCATTATTGTCTAGCAAGCTTTGTTCTGATGTATTTGACAATGTTGACTTCTTTTTTTTTTCTTTTGTAGCTGGCTTAGATGCATTCACAAGGTTCCTAAGAAGTGAGTTTAGTGAAGAGAACATTGAGTTTTGGATGGCATGTGAAGATTACAAGAAAATCAAAGACACTTCTCAACTTTCACAGAAAGCAAAGACAATTTATGAGACGTTCATTGAAAAAGAGGCTCCAAAAGAGGTATAGTGAAAATGGTCCTATTTGCACAATCTATCTTTGAGAAACATGTGCATAGAAATGTCATCTAACTTGCTAGAGAATAAACCCCACTGAACAATACTTCTGCCTATATTTGATACTAGCATGCTAGAATTACACTTCATCAATCTGCTGAAACCAATAATTACAGGTGCAATTACTACTGCTATTCCATTGGCAAGATTTCAGATAATAAGCCAAATGAATAAAACAAATCACCAATTTAAAAACACCTTTGGATTAATGATCATAATACTTCAAGTAACTAAAAAAGATTGATTGCAGATTTATTCCAAAAGGCAACATTAAGAATGGCATATTAGTGATATAGCACGGGTAAACAAAGACACACACACACACTTGATATATTATTCTAGGTTCTCACACTTTTTAGAAACAAAATGCCTATCATTATGTCAGGCTGGGTATGTGTAGAGGGAGAGTGTGTACGTTTGGATATCTTAGCATTTCAAGGAGACCACCTCCACCCCTATGTTCCACTAGGACCAGGAAGTCCCTATGCACTAATCAGATCATGCAAAAAAATTTTTTTTTTAAAAAAAAATGCTTCCTCGAAAGACTCACCAGACCTCATGCCTATTCATCTTTCAGAAACAATGTAAGACGTTTTTCCTTTCAAGCTCAAATCATGAGTGGGGAACTTCAGGCCCAGGCCCCAAATCCAGTCCTCTTGGCATCACAATCCAGAGCTCCTGGGTTCATCAGATAGCTACGCCCCCTTCCCTTGGCCTCCACCTCCTTTTCCCCAAACCCACCAGGCTTCCTGGCTCTTGTGCAGTCCCCCCCCCCCCATTCTAAAGAACTGAAATTCCTCTCCTAAGGCTGAGTTACTGACAGGAAGAGCTTTAACCTAAAAGATGCTGGTAATTTTGGCCCTACCCCTTTTCCCTTAGGCCGCGCCCACCATTGGAACCCCCAAGAGCTTCTCCAAAATTGAATTTGGCCCAAAGGCTGAAAGAGGATCTCCATCCCTGGTGTGGAAAGTGTCGAATAATTACCTGCTCTTGGGATAATGTCAGTTAGATGTCCAATATGTAAACAACTCTCTCTCTCCCCCTCTCTCTTACACACACACACAAACACCATATGGCCTTACAAAGAAAATGTATTTGTGTGCCACTTCCCAGCCAAAGCAACTGAAGTGATTTATTATTATTATTATTATTATTATTATTTATTACATTTATATACCACCCCATAGCAGAAGCTCTCTGGGCGGTTTACAAAAATTAAAAGATTGAACACTAAAAAGACAATATACAAAATTTAAAAACATAAACATAAAACAGCTGACATTTAAACATTTTAAACTGTTAAGCCTGGCCACAAAGTCAGTTAAAACCTCAACTTAAGCTGTTAAAATGCCTGGGAGAAAAGAAAAGTTTTGACCTGGCGCCGAAAAGATAACAGTGTTGGCGCCAGGCGGGCCTCTTCGGGGAGACCATTCCATAATTGAGGGGCCACCACAGAGAAGGCCCTTTCCCTTGTTGCCATCCTCCTAGCTTCCCTCGGAGTAGGCACCTGGAGGAGGACCTTTGATGTTGAGCGTAGTGTACAGGTAGGTTCATGTCGGGAAAGGCGTTCCATCAGGTATTGTGGTCCCAAACCATGTAAGGCTTTATAGGTTAAAACCAGCACCTTGAATCGGGCTCGGAAACATACAGGCAATAATAAAGCAGAATAAATTGCTATGTTTGGGAATAACTTCACACTGGAGGAAAACCCTCCTAGCAGCCCTGGTCCTCTGATGCACCAAAGGGGAATTGGTGCAGTGTAGTTGCAGGAAGTACATTGTAGTTCCAGGAAGTACAGCAAGCAGAAAACTGTGGAGACAGCCCTGCACCTCTGGGAATGGGGCATCTTTTAAATGATTGGGGTTTTTTAAGAAAAAAAGGAAAACACTTGGCCATCTCATAAAACTAAATATGATTAGTGGTGACACCTTAATTTCACAAAACTTCTTTCCCTCAAATGAACTGGTAGAAAATCACCTCCCTCCCCGGCCCCCTTAATTTTCATGTGGATAATATTTTCAGAAAACTTCAGGGACCACAGAGTGATTGCAGCCCAGCCTTAAATATTGTGTAAGTGCCCATTTGTACATACTGCTTGGGTCCACAGAACGAGTGAGAATTTGTACTATAAGCCACCTACACATTACATGGGAAGCTTGAGAAACATCATCATTTTGTTTCTAGGTCAACCTTGACTTTAACACCAAAGTCTGCACCAGCCAGAGCATGAGTCACCCAACACTCACCACCTTTGATGCAGCACAGACCAAAATCTACGCCCTGATGGAACAAGACTGTTACCCACGCTTCCTGAAGTCCAATCTTTACATTGACTTGGTCCACGGCAGACCTCCTGGCTGCTCTGCTCTTCGAAGGAGATCACGCTCTTTTACCTTCAACGAATTCAAAGATGCACAGCCAGATTTTGCCATCTGGCTGTAAAATATGAATCTCTCTGTTTGACTCAGCCAGTTTGGGAACATCTTCACACCTGTTGAGGGGCATCAGCACATCAGGTGACTTCCACGGAACTGTGACCAGTTTCACACGTTGGTGATCCAATCTAGAAGTCTTTAGTTCCACTCCTTGTATAGATGGCCAACACCTTTCTTGCTTGCTTTCTTCTCTGGTCCACGAATGGTCAGGTACCCAATAAAGCTGTAGGCATCATTTATCAGTAAAGGCCTCATGGAGCACAAGCACTCAGGTAAAAAGTTAAACACAAATGTGTAGCATTGCTTATCACAATCAAAATCCAAAAAAAGGTGTAACATTAAAGTAGTGAATCTTTATTTCGTACAACATGAAAACATTTTTATAGGGAACCAAATGAAGCCCCAGGTAGTTTGTGAGTGTGCTTTACTATCTGTTGTCTGCCTACTTCTCCAGAAAGACTTCTGTCTCTTTGAGGGGCCCTGGCTTATCTGAGCACTTTTCACCAGCACTTTTCACCTGTGAACTTTTCACCAGCAACTTCCTGCTAGATTACACCAGTTCGCATCAGCTTCCTAGAGCTGGGCCATAAAAGGAACGCTCACATGGGCAGCGGGCTAAATGCTGGCGGGCTCACCACAAAGGAAGTCATCCCCTTTGAGGATGAAAAGGGGAGAGGGCCACCCCACTTTTCACATAGAAGGAAAGAGGAGATTCGTGCTCTTTGATAATAATAATAATAATAATAATAATATATTTATTTATTTCTTACCCGCCTCTCCCTTCCGGATTGAGGTGGGGAACAACATCAAACAGTTAATATAAAATACATAAAACTGATTAAAAACATATAAAAATTAATGCATCATTAAAATCAACCAAGTCTTAAAATTCAGCTGGGTAAAAAAAAAAAAAAAACCAAAAAATCTGCCTTTATCGGTTGACAGAGCTTTGGGGCTATTGTCTGCTGCTTGCAGGAGAGATTTTTTTTTAAAAAAGAAATGGAATGAAGCAGGGAGCAGAAATATAAACAGGGCAGAAAATCATGGGAGGGGAAAGCTGACAGGTCATTCTAGAGGAAGGGAGTGCAGTATGTTGGTAGCTCCCAGAAATTCAGCACGCCTCAGTGGCCTTCATGACAGTCCCCCTGGGCAGAAGGTATTGCTGTTAAATGTGAGGTTGCTGAGTGGGAAAACAACATACATGCTGAAGCTACCCTGTTGGGAGGAGCTTGGGATTTCATGACTTCCATGGGAACCCTAGCAACTTATTGAGCGGGGCGCACCCCGGATCTGGTTTTCTGTGTTGGGTGGGATGATAGTTATCTGGTTGTGGAAGAACTTTCGTTGGTTTCATCATCATGGATAGATCACTACCTGGTTAGAATTTGGAACTCAACACCTCGGCAGGGTTGGCAGACCAATTAAGATGGTCCTGCCTAGAAAGTTGATAATTCCAGATGGTTTTCTGACAAGTCCTGGGGATTTTCCTACTGGATTTTCCAATATGCTGATGAAACTCAACTCTATTTCTACTATTCATCTAAAGTCAAGAGAGTTATTCAAGTAGTAAATCAGTGTCTGATATCACTGGACTGGATGGAGACAAATAAATTGAAGCTTAATCCAGACAGAGGTGCTCTTGGTCAGTCAAAAGGCAGATCATGGAATCTGTACTGGATATGCTTACAGTCCCCTTAAAGGTTCAGGTTTGCAGTCTGGGTGTACTCCTGGATTCAGCCCTGACCCTGAATGCACAGGTTTCAGCAGTGGTCAGGGATGTGTTTGCATAGCTAAGCCTAGTGCAGCAAGTATGCCCATTCCTGGAGACATTGGATCTAGACATTGGATCTAGCCATGTCTTAGTTACATACCATTTGAACTACTGCTCTCTAGGTGGAGCTGCCTTTGAAAAATGTACAGAAACTTCAGCTGATCCAGAATGCTATGGCCAGACTATTGATGTGGGCCAGTTTTAGGGAGTGCAGGATGCCCTTGTTAAATTCAAACTGCTAGTTATGACTGATAAAGCCCTCTACCAGATTATTTGAAAGACTGATTTTCCCCATATGAACCTGTCTGGGTTTTACAATCCTTAGGAGAGGCCCTTTTCTCAGTCCCAACGCTATCAGCAGAACTCTGTGTAGAAATGTGAGAGAAGGCCTCCTTGATGGCTGCTCCCAGGCTCTGGAACTCCCTGCCAAGGGAGGCCAGGCAAAGTCCATCTTGGTTGTCCTTCCATTGGAAAGAAACTATATTTTTATTACAATAGGCTTTTGACTTTTACACTGACTGGCTTGCTGACATAGGCTATTTCATTTTATTAATGTGTTTTTAATTGATTTACTTTTATGTTTTAGTTATACTTTTGTATTTTATCTTGTTTTTGGACACCGTTAGCATTATTTTGTAGTGGAAAGGCAGGATATAAATTCAATTGATAAATAGATGGTAGATAGATAGATAGATAGATAGATAGATAGATAGATAGATTCAGCCCATGAGCTATCAGTTCACTCTCCCTTGCTTATTATAAAGTGATGCACCTCCTGTTTTTGAGATGTGCTATATGTAAAACTATTAATGCTCAACATTTTCCTTTTTAATGCAGGAAAAATAGCTCATCCTTTCTAAGTTGCTTACGCTGGATTTATATGCTAACTTCCTTTGCATGCCACATGTGACCAAGATAGAATATGGCTGCAATCCTATGCACATATGCTTCGGTCCAAGCCCCTTTGGACACAGTGAGCCTGACAATTGAGTAAACCTGTTTAGGCTACAATATTCCCCATCACCTTTTGCATTATTGGCACAAATTTTATCAGGATACTGTTGTAAGACTGAACAGTTGGACAGGAGTCTGTTAATGAGCCAGAAAGACTGCCTAAAGCTGGGAAAGACTGCTTAAAGCTGATAATATCCCCAGAACTACACATAAAATTGTCCAAAATGCTGGTAAATATGGCCAGCAGTTTCTGAACGTCCGAACATACATGCACATCCCCCTCTCCATAAATAAATCCATCTTATAAATGCTTACTTGGAAGTATGAAGGACTGGGTTACACAGGAGTAAGTATGCCTACAAGTTCTGGATGCATAAAAAAATCCAACCATCCCACCAGCAACGATACCACTATTGACAAACCAAGTAGGTTTAAATAGTATCCAGGCACATATAGCCCAGGTACATCTTCTGGACTACAGCTCCTGTCCCCTTCCTATGGAATTCCCTGCCTTTGGAGGTCAGGCAGACGGCAACGTTGTATTGCTTCTGGCGCCTCCTGAAAAGGTTGTTGCTCCAGGGAGCTTTCCCCATTTCACTCTGCTGTGAGTTGAGCCTAGAGATGTGAAGGCCCGGGAAAAAAAAATGGAATAATGCAGAAGATATCGTTGTTGTGGGTTTTTTCCCCATTTTTTCCGAATCCTTTTTTGGTTTTTATTTCTGAAAAATTGGGGGGGAAATGGAAGAAAAACTGGAATATGGAATGTTTTATTTTTGCGGGATGAATTAGGCTGACCAGGTGGCTCGGGATTTCCCGGTCCTAACCGGGGGGCGGGGGGGCAAACCGGGGTGGCGAGGGGTCACGCGGCGGTGGCAGCAAGCAAGGAGCGGCGGTAGACCCGGCGGCGGAGGAGCCCGGGAAGCGGCCGCCCCAGCAGGTAAGCACGAAGGGGGGCAGCTCTCAAAGTACCAACTGACCCTCTCTCCCAGTCTCTGCTTGTTTGCTTGCTTGCTTGCTTCCTTCCCTTCCTAATATGACTGCATAACTCCACCATAAAATCAGCCCAGCTATTAACTTTGATGTAATTAGCCATTAAAATTAATTAGAAATTAATTAAAATATTTTTCTCCAGTATAGAACAAAACTTATCAACTTCTCAGATTCCCCCAAAATTAAATCTGACTTCTCCAATTCTCAGTAGATATGTGAGCTTTAACTAAAAAGAAAAGAGCATTTCATTTCCCACAACAGAATTAGTGATCTCAGAAGAATCCAGTTGGGGGATGGAGTTTGATGAGCTTTCATCAGCTCGGCCCCACAAACTTCAGCAAGTCAAGCCAGCTAGCAGATTTATGATGCCTTTTAATATGCGCAAATAATGGCTGCAATTTGCACAAATTTTGGATGACTTACAAAAAATATATACGAAAAGTCCCCGGAGTTCACATAAACCCCATGGCTTGGCTTGCAAAGGCAAGCCAGGTCAGGCACAGCGCGAACTCCAGTGAGCCCCAAAAGTGCTGGATTTCCTGGCCACAGACATCCCTAAACAAAATTGATGGAATTTCCACCTTTTCCCAGTTCTGTGCAAATCGAGTTCTTGCTACCATCAAAAATAGCAGCCCTTCCAAACATCATCATACAATAATGACTGGGCCCAAGGGTATTCTTGTAACACTAACTATATTTTGTATTTTAGCTCATATTTGATTCCAAAATTCTTAATGTGTGGGCATGAAAACCACAACTGCAAATGATTTTCTCTGGAATTATTACAATGCCAACAATGGAAGGTGCTGAAAATTCAATTTTAAAAATCTACAGAGAGTTAGATACTAACAACACACCATAGTCATATGACACTTCTAGAAGATTATTATGTATGAAAAAATAATCTCATAGTCCCATATCTATCACTACATCTGATAATCTATTTCTCTATAACGAACTTTATTCCCTTTTAAAGGACTATATACTTGTTACTTTTGATTTCCAGCAGCTGATACATCCTAGAAACATATCTGCACCCAGCTGTTCTATTATTGTTTCCTTTTTTCCCCCAAGTCTTTTTTTAAAACAACTCTTCAATGGGTGTTAATAATTTCTTTTTCTGTTTCAGTATTAAGATAGATGACTTTCCATTCATTTGATGTAAGGGAATCGAGAAGATGGTCTATTTTTTTTTATCATAGGCTTGATGATATACGCTGAGGAATTTGAAAATCAAGTGAAAATGTTGGAACTGAGAAAGAGAATTACTCAAGCACTGAGACCACAGGAACCCTGCCATTCTCGTTTTCAAATTAAGCTGTTTGCTGAATATGCTGTCTACGGAGAACAGGCGGGGGGGGGGGGGAGAGTTCCCTCTCTTTCAATATTTACCATTCAAGTCATGTTTCCAGTCCCAGAGTCAGCATGTGTCAATTACTCAGGCTTTTTGCTGCAGGGTGTCTGGTAGGAATATCTTGTACTGCAAGGGAATTCCTAAAATATTAAACATGGGTTTCACTCAATTATTTAAACAGCAGCTGAATTTAATAATAAGTATGACTGGTATAATCAACGGCACTGGATAGAAATTGGATCTCTCTCTTCCCTCCCTCCTTAAAAAATCAGTCCAAGTGAAAAGAAGCCATTCACGAGGATGTTAACTTGTGTATATTATCTATAAAGCCGATAAGTAGGTTGCAGTGCCAAGAAGACTTACAGTCCTTTTATGTTTTTTTTTAAAAAATTGAGAAGCTAGGCTGGTGGCATATTCTTCAGGTGTTGCAATGCACGGGGCATTCTGTGCCCATAAGGCCGTAACTCCTCGGTTCAGCTATATATTACAATGCTGTAACCAAGACCAGCAATGTGTCTAGCGGGGCTGGTGCTAGGTTTGTGAGGGCCCTTGGGGAACTCACCTTCCATGGGCCCTCTTCATCAGTGAGTCTACCTTCTCATCATCATAAGCTGCTACTTCTGCTCATCCTCATCATTGCTACAATTTGCTTGATCGATAAGCAGAGAGACAGCGAGCAAATAGACAGTGGTATCAACTGTTCCTCCTTCTCGCCACCATCAATGTTGGGGCCAGAGCAGGAGGAAAGTGAAGAAACAGGTTGCTATTATTATTATTATTATTATTATTATTATTGTTATATTTATATACCACCCCATAGCTGAAGTTCTCTGGGCTGTTTACAAAGATTAAAAGGCCGAACATTAAATATCAATATACAAAATTTTAAAACATAAAAGCATAAAAAAAACTAACATTTAACACAATTGTAAATTCTCAGCCAGGCCTAAAACTCAGGCCTGGCTGAGAGTTTGATGAAGAAGAGGAGCAAATCCAGCAGGCTGTTCTCAGTGAGACTCTGCTGGGATATGGGCCTTCAGCTGGTGCCTGACCATGTCCTACCCTTGATGCCAGCCCTAGAATCTAGTTTTCCCCTCCAGCTCTATAATTGTATTATGGCACTGCTGCCTCTACAATTATCCTGGCCGCAACGGTCTGTGAAACAAGCACAGAGGATAGCCGGACATCCACATCAGCCATGCCCTTGTCTGGATGGCCCCAGCCTAACATCCCAAAGCCTGGCTGAGGTAAATATGGCTGACCGATCCAGTGCCGGGAAACAATTGAATGGAGTGGCTAGAGCAGCATGGAATTGGCTTATGGAGGCGGGGGAGGTGTCCAATCCATTTCTGGATCAATGCCAAAGCACCATAAAGTGGGAGATAAGCCAGGGCCTTTGAAGCTGCCCATCAACATTTGACACCAGGACAGCAGACGATAAAGCTAAATGGGGCAGATGGCTGGAAAAAATGCAGCGCCAGTGGTCATTCCATTGTTCAGCATACACCGTGCCCCCTGCGCAGAGTTCCCATGCTTAACAAGCTATCCCCACTAGATAACCTGAACCGAAGTTGGGGGAAAATGAGGTGACCTTGGAGCAAAGGTAAAATTCACGGTATATCAAGAGTTTGAAAATGCACAGTTTCGACGGAGGAGTATCCTGATGTGTCTGCGAGTTGGCAGCTGCATCGTTTAAACAATACAGCACCACTATGCAGCAACTATGGGGTTGGCAGAGCATAGAGACACATACACACACCCCGTCAGTCTTTTCCACTGTGGTGTTATGTATTGTCTTTCTATTTAAATTATAGGAATTATTTTTAAATTTGCACCTAGACAGATCAACTTGCATATGCAAATATTATGCATTTGTTCACACTCACCCCATGTTACCTTTTTGCATCCCTCTTTTCTCGTTGTTGTCTTGCCCCCTACTGAAATGTAGATTGTAAGCTCTTTGGGGCTGGGAGCTTTTGTTTACATTACTCCATAAAGTATCCTGAACACTGATGATTTCATACAGTTAAATGAAGGAATCATAACAAATAGATGGGCTCCCACTTTGAATGATCAAGGTTCTCAGCAAAACTCTCTCTGCCCATATGGGGAGAACCATATAGATCCATGCTAAATATTAATGTGTGTAAGCTTATGCTCTTGAGATATATATTATTTAAGCTATTTCCCACCAAGATTGCATTATTTATGTAGTACATATGGAAATCAAGTTTAGTTCCTTGTTTTCCTGACATAATGATGACCTCTTACACTGGCAAGTCCCAGAGATTTTAAACTGAAAAACTGCCAATGTATTTTCATCTATGTTTATTCACTTAAGTTTTACAATATTGGGACCTAACCTATGCATGTCTAAAACTATTCAGCTATAAATATATGCAAAGACAAAGAAAAGAACATTGCTACAAAGGTGTTTGTTTACAAATCCTCCCTAAGTAGTGATGCTGATCATATCTGTAGTTTTCCACACTCGACGTGAAAAACAAGAGTTCTGATCATGTAGCAGATTTGCAAATAATTTTCATCAGATCTGCACAGGGGTGGGAGTAGCAGATGGAGAATCAAACCAAAGTAAATTCTTATAACTACTTCCTCTCTCCCTTTCACACAAAGCACTTCGAAGAGAGGTGCCCAGATCTGGGCAATTGCATCTAGAAAAAGGGTTAGCTCTTTTTGCTCTGTATGGTTTTCTCACTGAAAATTGCCCTGCAATGTTGCTATCTGCACCTAAGGGTGCAAATAGTGCCTTCTGGGGGAATTAGCAGCACCAGGGGGCAATTTTCAGTGGGAAAACATTACAGGGAGAAAGAGTTAGAGTTAACCGATGTGAAATGAAGCCAACGGAACATGAATTGCACAATGGAGATAATAGTATGCTTTTCAATGGACAGGGATGAGCAATCCAGTCAGTTGTGCATTCAGGCCACAATAATAGTTTGGATGTCACAAAAAGTCATATACGCACTTTTTGGGTGGAAACAGCACCCCAAATCTGTGGCACCAGTGATCAGGAAGGCAGACATGATGTATCTGAAAGTCCAGGACAAATAATTGTATATTCCATGTTTAAACTGGAGCTCCATTCCTAAATTAGCTTTCAAGAGGAATACGGATCAGCAAGGCCAGTCAAAGAGGGTGTTTTACCAGACTTGTTCGCTTCCACATAATTAGGATGTTCTCTCAAATGAGTATTTTGTAAGGAAAAAAACCCACAACAACAACAACAACAACGGAAGTGCCCCACATCAAAAACATTTGGTAGGGAATGTCAAGAGTCAAATTCTGATGGGTTCACATATACAAATTTCTGATGGATTTACAATCACATCTTCTTGAAGCAAGTTTAGCACAGATATACGCAAAGAAATTAGAATTACAGTCTTGATCACTGGCACCAATGGGCCTCAACCACCCAGTTAAACATGCTTCATCCCATTGAAAGCAATGTGCTTGAGCATACCTTGTGGAAAGGTCTTCTTCTTCCTTTCATTGGCAGCCCCACTCAGAAAATACAGACAACAGCAGAACATGAGGAAAACTGTTTCAAACCATCCAATTTTTGCTTGCAGGAATTCCTTAATGAATAACAGAGTCAGGAGAAATTCAGATGAAAAATGCGATGTAAGAGTGAAGTTAGATTAAATTTTTGGCTGTGGGGGAAACTATATTGCTGACTGCATTCCTGCGCAAGCACTGAGATCATCATGTAAAATGTATGGACTTTGGTAAACGGAGGATGATATTTGAGAATACAAGATTAAAAAAGTAAGCCAGACTTGCTTCTGTTCCCACGAGAGTTCACCATGGAGTGTGAAATGAACAGATCGTGGGGAGGGGGGGATAATGGGAAAGAAAGGAAACAAGGAACACTGCACAACTAAATGAAACCAGTATAGATATATTATTAATAGCTAAATGCATGAATATAACAACTTGTCATGGAAAGGTCAGAAAAAACTATCTCTCTCTTCCAGTTACAATAGCGGATAGCAGATGCTGCCAAAAGAGCACACAAAAACAGCTACATAAATACATGAGATGTGAGCTTCCTGGCTAAGAGAACCCGTAACATTGTAGCCACATTCTCAGCTTAACCCACATGACTCGTATACATTCATTCTGTATTGAATCAGTATATTGATTACTATAATGCTTCTAAGCAAAGTCTACCCTTAGAGATGATGATTGGGACTGGATTTGACCTTTTTATTGATACCTATATGCAACTGGGCATGCTTTACAATATTGGGAATAAACTCTGAAGTCCTAAACTCAGAGTTGGGCCACAAGTGGCCCTCCATCATCCATCTCCATTGCCTGTGGAGGCTAAGCCTGATGGGACTTGCAGCTCAGCAACATCTGTTGGGCACAAGTTGCCCACCCTGCCCTAAAAAGCCTGGAACCAGAATATCTGCAGAAAAAAAATCCTCCTGTATGAACCTCCCTGTTCATTGAGAACTGATGGAGATGCTTTGCTCTCAGTCCACTTTTATTAAGAAGTGAAAACTTCTGAGGCTTGGGGTAGGGATTCCTCAGTGGTGGCACCACAGCTCTGGAATCAGTTAATGGATTTTAGACACAAGGGTGAACTCTTTTTACTGATGTTGTCTCTGTCCTTTTATAACTGATGTGGTGCCAGGAAAGGGGTTTTCTCTTATTTTTCCATCAGACCTTTTAAAATATTTGTGGAATTCAAGGCTTATTTTTCTCCTATGTTTTGTCCATTGTCTTTTAAAATAATATTTCCTGTCTTAATTAGTTAATTTACTTGTGTTTTGAGAGATGATGATGATTTTATTTTATTTATTGATGATGATCAGCCCGGAGAACAAGTTGCTTATAGGCACAATATACATTTTTAAAATACAAACATGCATGCATACTGAACGTCTATGCTGGTGTTTTGTTTTATCATTTCATGTTCTAGACTAGAAGGTAGATCTTCAGATGTTTTGGACTTAAGCTTTTATGCTTTCTGTTTATTGTTTGTAGCCAATGGCCATTACAATACAAGCACAGAGCACACAAATATAGAGTAAAACATTTGGTACAGTATAGGCTGACCATATGAAAAGGAGGACAGGGCTCATGTAACTTTAACAGTTGTAATAATAATAATAATAATAATAATAATAACGATTTATTTCTTACCCGCCTCTCCGTCTAGATCGAGGCGGGAAAAGGGGATTTCAGCCAGTGTCATTTGTATGCAATTAGTTCCTGGTGAAATTCCCTCTTCATCACAACAGTTAAAGGCGCAGGGGCCCTGTCTCTTGACCATGTACAAAAGAGGGCAGGGCTTCTGCAGCTTTAACTTTGTGATGAAAAGGGAATTTCACCAGGTTCTGCATATATACCAATGACACCTGCTGAAATTCCCTTTTCTATGAAACTGTTAAAGATATAGGAGCCCTGTCCTCCTTTTCATATGGTCAGCCTAATAGTATAGTAAAACAATAATACAGATAAAATAGTCAGAATTTAAAAACCTTCCTTCTGTTTAGCCCCTTAAGATTTGGCAGTGGTATGGAACCCTTGCTAGTATGGCCAATGGTTAAGAATGCTGGGATTTGCAGTCTAAAATACCTATACATGTGCTTGCAAAACATTTGGCAACAAAACAGGGGTGAGAGTCTACTTTTATCACTAAAGAGAGCTTGAAGTAGGGGAGAGCATTTGTTTGTTACATTTATTTATTATATTTCTACCCCACCTTTTCCTCCAAGGAACCCAAGGTGGTGTGCATGTGAGGTAGGTTAGGCTGAGAGTCAGTGACTGGTTCAAAGTCATCCAGTGGGCTTCATGGCTGAGTGGGGACTTGAATTTGGGTCTCCCCAGCCCCAGTCCAACACTCTCACCACTACACCACACTGGCTCTCACTGTTTTCCTTCCCTGTGCTCTGCTACTTGAAGAATCATCTTCCCCCACTCCTCCCTAGTGATTCACTGTACTGGAGCCAGGTGGAAGGGAGAGAATTAAAGCAATGGAGCATTGGGAGGTTAGGTGGAGGGGGGGAAATGGGCTTCTTTCCTGTGCCCTGTGTGATAAAAAAAATGTGATAAAAATGGACCACCCCAGCTCCACTTTATAGCCAAAGTGGCAAGAATGTGTTTGACCAGCCTATTTCAATGGAAAATCCTCTTATCGGACTAAGGGCCAAACTGGATGTGTGTGCATGTTAATTAGACCAAGGCACCAGAAGCGGAAGCTGAGGATTGAATGGGATCAAGTGAAACTCCGTTGGCCCCTTGTATCATGTGACAAACATGAATGATCAAGTTGCAATACCTCCTTGGTAGCTACATTGGTAGTGGTGGGACACGGGCCACTAGGTTCATTTTCTAACAAACTGTCATTGTGTTCCAGAGGTTTGCTTTTCTAACAAACTGTCATTAGGCCTGTTCAGATAACATCCTAAGCCACGGTTAGACTGCTAAGTGTTTTGCAGGAAATGGTTAGGAAGTGTGTTTAAGCTATGGTTAACATTCCTAAATGTGGTTAGGAATGTTTTACATGACATGCTAAGCCAAAATGTTTAGCTCAAAATGCTTAACCAATGTGACTTAGCGCGTCATCTGAACAAGGTCATTGTGGTCCAGAGGTTTGGGTGCAGCTATCAGAGCCCTGTGTTTTTTCCCTACCATAGCTCACCAACGGGGCAGGGACCACAAGTCCTTTCCCTGCATGAACTCTATACTTCATTTCCCCCCTCTCTTTTTGAGATCACTGTGCATGGTAATGCGTTGTTAATTGCTTGTCATATGGTGGCGGGTAGGAATACATGAATATAATTAATCCCCACTCATTTTAATTTTGAATCCATAATTATATTTATTGTTTCACTTGATTGGATATACCTAGATTAACCTAAGTAGAGACACAGTATTAGAAATCGTGAATAAGATTAAAATATATTAAGAGGCAGCGCAGAAGTCATGTTTAATGGGTTTATCACTCAATGGGATGTTATTGTAAAACATGAAAATACTGCTTTTCTTAAATAATGACGTGGAGTCATTCTATCTAGAAGACCTGTTTTCATCCTAGGATGTTTTCACAGGTGGCTTATAAGTCACTTTAATTAACATCCATGCACTTTTGCTAATATGTGTTCTGTTTGTTTCTGTTGAAAAGTAATGCTTCTCTTGCTCTAAATGTCACGACTGAAGTGCAGGAGGGGACACTCGCACACCCTCGTTTGAAAAGTTTGGAAAGTAAGCATAGAACTGTGTGATTGGTAATCATTCTACAATGCCCTTTAGGGAAAGCACCTCGCACAAAATCGTGCCAAGACTGAAAATGCAAACACATTAAACACCTTGCTGCGTGGGGAGCTATGGTAGCCAAAAGTCCTATTTTACAGAGGACAGTCCTTGATTTGATGGGCTACCAGAGGATTGATCTCTATAAGTAGGTGTCCTCTGTTTGATAAGCTAGGATGACCATATGAAAAGGAAGACAGGGCTCCTGTATCTTTAAGAGTTGTACAGAAAAGGGACTTTCAGCAGGTGTCATTTGTATACATGTAGCACATGGTAAAATTCCCTCTTCATCACAACAGTTAAAGCTGCAGGAGCCCTGCCCTGTTTTGTATCTGGTCAAGAGAGCAAGGCTCCTGCAGCTTTAACTGTTGTGATGAAGAGGGAATGTCACCAGATGCTGCATGCATACAAATGCTTGAGCATTCAATACTTCTGGCACAGCTGACAGCCACCAAGGGAGGGGGAGTTCATTTCAGACTCACAGATTGGCAGCACTCAGAGGGAGACATCATTTTTCAAAAGTGACACATGGCTGCTTGCTACATGGCCTCATCACCTTGATTTGTGCAATTGTCACCCCCCCCCCCCAGCTTTGAGCCCCCGGGATTCTTGCAAATTGCACCTCCCTTGTGGACTGTCATGAAACCACCATTAATTGGGATTGGGTCTTAAAGCATCTCTACACTAAGGGAACTTGCATGGTTTACCCAGGGCTGTTGTGCTTCCTAGTTCTTGGCATGACTGATATGAGCTGATTAAATGGGAAGAGAGGGACAACAAGGCGAAAGATCCTGCTGTTTCCAGGGGCTCCTTTAACGGTTTGAATCGAGGGAGCACGTCCCTCCCGCCCGGGCATGTGTGCAAAGGAGGGGAGGGGAAGTCTGCTGTACTGTTTCCTTGCAGCCCCCAGGAAAGCCAGGACTTACTTCTGAGTAGACATAAGACCCTCAGCACACTTACTTGGGAGTAAGCCCCATTGAACTTAAAGGGGTGCTCTTGGTGGGGTGGGAGGATCAGCTCTGCCTCCCTTTGTTGCAGGGAGGCATTTTACCCTCTTTTCCCTTGATCGCAGACACAGGAAGGTCCTTCCTCGGTAAGTTCATAGCACAACCCCAGCTTTACACATGGCTGATTTCGCACCGTTGGGGTTTATACCAGCTTTTCTTTGATCTATTTTACAATATTTATTTATTTATTTATTTATTTATTACATTTGTATACCGCCCCATAGCCGAAGCTCTCTGGGCGGTTTACATAGGATTAAAAACAATTAAAAACAATATACAAAAATTAAAACAGCAAAAACATACAACATACACACAATCTGTACATTTAAAAACCACTTCAACACTTCAAAAAAAAAAAAAAAAAAAAAAACTACAAAAACAAAACAAAACAGACCCAGGCTCCTCAGATATTGCCAAATGCCTGAGAGAAGAGGAAAGTCTTGACCTGGCGCCGAAAAGATAACAATGTTGGCGCCAGGCGGGCCTCGACAGGGAGATCGTTCCACAATTGGGGAGCCACCACAGAGAAGGCCCTCTCTCTTGTTGCCGACCTCCGAGCTTCCCTCGGAGGAGGCACTCGGAGGAGGGCCTTAGATGTTGAACGTAGTGTTCGGGTAGGTTCATGTCGGGAAAGGCGTTCCATCAGGTATTGTGGTCCCAAGCCGTGTAAGGCTTTATAGGTTAAAACCAGCACCTTGAACCGGGCTCGGAAACATACAGGCAGCCAATGCAAGCGGGCCAGAGTAGGTCTTATATGTTCGAACCTACTGGTTCCAGTTATCAATCTGGCCGCTGCATTTTGCACAAGCTGCAGCTTCCGAACCACCTTCAAAGGCAGCCCCACGTAGAGTGCATTGCAGTAATCTAACTTGGATTGAAAGACCCGCTAATTTCCGTGAGTGGCCAGCCACAAGTATGCTTTATTTTGCTTGGGTGAAGAAGCCCTTAGTTACAGTCATTTGATCATCTGCAGAAACAGTGAGAACAAGACCCAAAGCTAGGGTGACCAGATAAAATCCAGGTCAGGGCTCATGCAACTTTAACAGTTGTAGAGCAAAGGGAATTTCAGCCAGTGTTATTTGTATGCAGTTAGTTCCTGGTGATATTCCCTCTTCATCACAACAGTTAAAGGTGCATGCACTATACTAGAGTGACCATATACAAAAGAAGGCAGGGCCCCTGCAACTTTAACTGTTGTGATGAAGAGGGAATTTCACCAGGAACTAATTGCATACAAATCACACTGGCTGAAATTCCCTTTTCTCTACAACTGTTAAAGTTACATGAGCCCTGACCTGGATTTTATCTGGTCACCCTACCCAAAGCCACTTTTACACCCCAGCCCTAAGCCTGCTTACTCAGATGGCAGTCACAAAGATCGCAGTGGGACAGTTCTCCAAGTACATATGCTTTGGATTGCCGTCATGCAGCCTGATCCTATATGTGTTTACTCAGGAGTACATCTCACTGGTTTCAATGGAGCTTAGTCTGCATAGGTTTGCAAAGCAACCTTAAACTAAAGGTATTTATAAATTGCTTGTGAAAATGCCTTAGCTTGCTATTCTGTGCATACTTACCTGAGAGTAAGCCCCATGGACAAGCCAAGTAAACTTGCATAGGACTGGGCTATATGTGTCACCTTTGACAATATCACATAGGGAGGAGCATAGCTGAGTGGTAGAAAAGATACTCTGCATGCCAATAGTTCCAAGTTCAGTTCAATACCCAGATTCTATTCCTGTCATCTCCAGTAGCAGGTAGTGTGAAAGACCTCAGCCTCAGACCCTGGAAAACCATTGCCAGTCATTGGTGAAAATACAGAGCTATGTGAACCTGGTTTAAGGCAGGATCCTATATCCACCCCCTTTTTCTGACCCTGAGATGAGCCATCTCTAGGCTCATCTTAGGGTCAGAAAAAAAATCATTATGAAATTACAGGATATATGATACCAATGTATCCATTGTATGTTTAGCTTGGCTGTGTTAAAGATTTACATTTAACCTGTGATTTAGGGCTCATTGTTAATCTTTTAACAGTTAGTAAAATATTGATAGCTTCTTTCTTGAAGAAGATAAAGATCCCAACTAATGAAGATTGGTTCCAGAAGGTCTGGCACATGGTTCATAAGATAAAACTGACTTATTTAAGAAGATATAAAGAACAGGTTTATTCAGAATTGATCACTTTTTGTAATGTACTAAATCTAAATGAATCTAAATTCATGGATGGTTCCAGTCCTTATGTTAAATTGGCAATGAAAGTTTCACTTCTTTTCTGTACCCTTTTCTTGTTATGAGTTGCGGAAATAATAATAAAAAGGATTTTTATATAAAAAATAAAATAATAAAATAAAAGAGCATCCTGGGTCTAGACTGTGGTTGTTGATCCTGGTTGCTAATAGTCAATCTCTGGCCCATTTACTTCATATAAAAGAGTGGTACACAGCCACAAAACCTTTTCAACTCCAAGGACTGCCTCAGGTAGGCTGACCATATGAAAAGGAGGACAGGGCTCATGTAACTTTAACAGTTGTAGAGAAAAGGGAATTTCAGCCGGTGTCATTTGTATGCAATTAGTTCCTGGTGAAATCCCCTCTTCATCACAACAGTTAAAGTTGCAGGGGCCCCGCCTTCTTTTGTATATGGTCACTCTAGTATAGTGCCTGCAACTTTAACTGTTGTGATGAAGAGGGAATATCACCAGGAACTAATTGCATACAAATGACACCGGCTGAAATTCCCTTTTCTCTACAACTGTTAAAGTTACATGAGCCCTGTCCTCCTTTTCATATGGTCAGCCTACCATATACACATCTCTCTCTCTCTCTCTCTCTCTCTCTCTCTCTTTCTCTTTCTCTCCCTGGGGTTAGGAGGAGGCTGCGGTCTGCTCCACAAACCAGAAAATCCAGCCCAAACACTGTTTTACTGATTGCTGCTTCAAGTGGGAAATGCTATCTGTTTCCTGGGATTTTTTTTATGGTAGGCTCCTGCCATAGAAGCCCTGTTCCTACAGAGTCCTAGGAAACAGGAAGGACTGCTTCCAAGGAGGCTTTCGGATACTGTAGAAATTTCCTTCTATGGCAGGTACCATAGAGCCTGTTTCTAGAGCAGCTTTCATTTGGTGGGTTTTTTTTTTCTGAAGCGGCAGACGTTGGGGGGCTGGGGATGACCAGACAGAGCTTGGGGAAGCACCTGGAGGTCATATATTTTGTTTGGTAAATTATTTTCAGCATCGTTTAATTTTTTTTAAAAAAATACAAGCTTAAAGAGTTCCATTGGGGGAAAAGGCTCAGATTATACTGTATCAAATCACAGCATACCAGATCCGTTTAAGTATTTAAACATGCATTTGCTATGTCTTTCAATCCCAGTTGTCATCAGTCCCAGAGATCAAGCTCTGTGGCCAGCAGGACCAGAGTTTTCAAAACAGTCTTGAGATCAGGGGCGATGGTTCGAATCCATTTGTGTTAATGCCACATTTGCTTCCAGGACTGGCTCATCACTTTTATGCAAGGCCAATAATAAGCTCACAGGTTCTTTAATTTAATCCTTGTGCAAATGGCCTTCCTTCTAGCTACTCCTGCAAAGAAATGAATAAATGCTGTTTGGCTATTGATAGTGGATTTCCAATGCAGAAGTAGTTTGTGCGACGAACACTCTGTGCTGACTCTCGGAGTTACATCTTGCTGAACCGGCGTGGCATGGCACAACGCGATAACAATGCATTTTTCAAGCCTGGGAGGCAGATTCTTATGCAAATCTCATTCTTGTACTGTATGGAGACTTTAAAAATCCAAAATGTTGACTGGAAGGAACCAGTTTGTATCAGGGGATGATGAAACAGGAGTGGAATAAGCTATCTGTTCTACATCCCTCTCTTCCTGCTTTAAATAGGGAGCAGTCGCCACTGGTACAGGGGGTGGGGGAGCCATCTGTCATGAGTGAAATAGTTATTGTGCACACCTAACTTGAGCTACAAATTGAGGAATTGACTTTCACTTCAAGACACAACCCACTCTCATCACATCCAGGCCGTTTTTCCAGAGAGAATAGAACACAGATCTGTGGTAGAGCACAGGGCTAGGCATGGTTGGGCACCCACTGACAAGAACCATTGCAACCCATTTGTTCACCAGATTATGGAGGTGGTGAAGAGGTTGCTCTAGCTCAGATTATGGAGGTGGTGAGGAGAAGGAGCAGTCAATGCCACTGCCTAATGGCTCACTCGCTCTCTGCCGGTCAGGTAAACAAGTGGGTAGCAATCATGAGAAAGGGGATGAGGGGCATGTGCAGCTGGAGGCTACGGTGGTGAGACAATAGGCTCACTGAGGGAGGAGGCCCATTCAGGACAGCACCAGCGGCTGCTCTACCCTGAATAAGAGTAGAAATGGGATGTCAAGATGTCTCGATGGGAAATACACATGGACCTTTCCTCATGCTCACCAATGAGGCCAAAGAGTGAGGGCAAAGGCAAATGAAAACAGAGCAGCATAGGGAAATCATCCTGGCAGAGCATGCCCCATTTTTAAGAAGGAAAGGAATTGCACCGATTAGACCTCCATATGTTTGACCTCCACTTAGAGTACCTGCATCACACTTGAAATCAAGGCCATGTCTACACCAAGCAAGATAAAACACTTTGAAAACGTTTTGAAAACTGTATGTGGAGTGTGTCATGGGCCCCAACTGTAGGATGACCATATGAAAAGGAAGACAGGGCTCATGTAACTTTAACAGTTGTAGAGATTTCAGCCAGTGTCATTTGTATGCAATTAGTTCCTGGTGAAATACCCTCTTCATCACAACAGTTAAAGGTGCAGGGGCCCTGCCTTCTTTTGTATATGGTCACTCTAGTATAGTGCCTGCACCTTTAACTGTTGTGATGAAGAGGGAATTTCACCAGGGACTAATTACATACAAATGACACTGGCTGAAATTTTCTTTTCTCTACAACTGTTAAAGTTACATGAGCCCTGTCCTCCTTTTCATATGGTCAGCCTACCCAAGAGTTCTCAAAACTGTTATAAACCATTCTAAAGCAGTAGTGTAGATCCTGCCTAAGTGTGTGGAGGAAGTTACTGCATGCACACTGCAGTAATTCAGCTACCGCCTGGTGATTAATTTTCTTTATTTGTATTTATTAATGGCATTTGTATGGGGCACCCAAATCACATCATGCTCTTGGTGAGTCACAAGTATAAGTGGATAAACCTGCCATGTTATTTACAAGAGGGTAGGCTGACCATATGAAAAGGAGGACAGGGCTCATGTAACTTTAACAGTTGTAGAGAAAAGGGAATATCAGTCAGTGTTATTTGTATGCAATTAGTTCCTGATGAAATTCCCTCTTCATCACAACAGTTAGAGTTGCAGGCACTATACTAGAGTGACCATATACAAAAGAAGGCAGGGCCCCTGCAACTTTAACTGTTGTGATGAATTGGGGATTTCACCAAGAACTAATTGCATACAAATGACACCGGCTGAAATTCCCTTTTTTCTACAACTGTTAGTTACATGAGCCCTGTCCTCCTTTTCATATGGTCAGCCTACGAGAGGGTAACATGTAGAGGTTTGCAGAGCAGGTCTTCTACACCCTGAAATTCCATTGAGGCGATTCGCCACTCCTTTTTCAGATAACTGCTTCATGATTGCCTATGGAAATCAACTAATATGCTCGCCGCTCCCTCAGGTTTAAAGATTAACTCATGAAACTTGGCACTGTGACAGCCTTTGAAGAGGTCTTTAGGAATGCCAAGTTTGGAACAAATCGCTGTATGCAAGGATTTTTAGGGAATTTTTAAAATCCAAACTCAAATGTCCTCTCAGGCACATTTCGTGCCGTTATCTGTATGGAAAGGGACAGGGAAATGAAGCAGTGTGATAAATGTGCTTAGCGCTATAATGAATAAGAAAAGAAATTAATAAAAGCTACAACAACAGCACACAGCTTGCCCATCTTCAGAGAAGACAGGAGGCGAGGAGGAGAAGGAGGAGGAGGAGGAGGAGGAGGAGGAGGAGGAGGAGGAGGAGGAGGAGGAGGCACACCCCCCACTGTTGGTCGGGTACATTGGAGCCAGTAAAGGCAACAACAGCTTCCCTGTAGTCAGCTATATGCCAGCCCAGGCTATGAGGCTTGGGGGAGGAGGAAGAGGAGGGCCCCTCCTGCACTGGAAGACCAGACAACCAATGCTAATAGGAATAATAAATAATGATGACGATATTAACTGAAATAAAGAGCCTGCCTGACTCTAGTCAGGTGTAGAAGCTCACTCATGCACGATACTAGCCCAGCAGCACTGTGGCTGACTTCTATGAGTCCAACCAGAAACGGGCAACCAGCCCTGCAAGGCGGGATGGGTCAGTCAGGCACACTGGAGGAAAAAAGCTTTAATAATAATAATAATAATAATAATAATATTTATTTGTAGCCCGCCTCTCCCTCCGGATCGAGGCGGGGAACAACAACAATATAAAACATAAAAATCACAACAGTTAAAAAAAAATTAAAAACAAGAGAAAAAATACATTAAAAACATCTTAAAATTCATCTGGAAATAATAGGGTTAGGGCCCTAACCCTCTCCCACCATGGCCAGAACCAACAGCAGCAGTTTTTCCCATGCCTCATGATGGAATTTTATAAATGTGTGCTTTATTAATTGTGTATTGCTTGTATGCATAACCCGAAAACACACACACACACACGGTACAAGAAGACACTTGTAACTTTGAGGCCAAGTGCTGATGGAAGGCAGAACTTTGAGGAAGGAGAGGAGAGCTAGAGCACGTAAAACTATTAAGGGACAACATGCAAGGTGGGACAAGTCGATCAGGCACATTGGAGGAAAAAAGCTTTAGGACCCTAGCCCTCTCCCTCTCCCACCATGGCCAGAACCAGCAGCACCCATTGCACACTTCATGATGTAACGATGAGGCAAATTTTATTAATTGAGAAAAATATGTGCTGGTTAGGCAACTTAGGAGTATTGAAAAAATGTGCTTGTGCAGAAGAGCGACAACATAAACAAACACTCATGCTCAGAAAGAAACACACAAACTGGAAGACAAACATCTGTAACAATGCAGAACTTATTTTGGGCGGGGTATTTTAAATATTTTTTTAGTGGGGGGAGTACACTTTACACACACAACACACACATACTAACAGCAGGCACTGTGGGTGTGGAGTGAATTGTAAGGCATGGAATGGAAAGCTAGATTAAAAAAATGTATTTTTTATAATTATTTTAGTAGGGGTGGCTGAGAGTAAAACACACACACACACACACACACACTATAACATGGGTCCAAGGTGCAAGGAAGGAACTTGGAGAGTGGAATACAACTAGAAGAACTATAGCACACACAGAGAAAAGTTTTTAGGGTGGGTAATAAGAACACGGCACACCCACACATTCACACCATAAGACACAAAGGCTGAGGAACTTGGGGGACTGGAATACACAACAAGAAGGATTCACTTTGAACCTCTCTCCAAGGTCCCCTCTACAAGGATTCGCTTTTGCACCTGGTTAGGCGATTATGCGCATAATCGCAGAAGCGCATTTACGCCTAATCCCTCTGCACGAGAGGCGGCAAGAGGCGGCGAAGCACATTAACAGATGTCCAAAATGCACTTTACAAGTAGTTAATGCGCATAAGCGCTTATTCACATAGTCAAAATGAGCTTTAACGGACGGAGCAAAATAAAACTCGCGATTTAACGTGCATTCGATAATGCGCATAATCGGGGAGATAACGCGCCTCTACGCTCGATTTGCGCTCCGTTCTTGTAGAGGTAATTTTTAAATGCGCCTTGAAAGAGCTTTAAATGCCTCTTGTAGAGGCACCCCAAGTCTCTCCTCCTTCCCCCTAAGTTAATGCAGTGAGCAGTACACAGATAAGTTTTTAGTGGGGGGGGGGGTTTAATAAGAACACACACTCACACTATAAGCAAACAGGGAGTCTGGGGTGGGGATTGGACAATACTAAACTAACATAGTACTACAAAAAAACAGACACAGACAGAGTGCAATGAATCCAAACAAACAGAAGCTCTGTGCTCTCTCTCTCTCTCTCTCTCTCTCTGACTAATCTCTCTCCTAACGCAGGCTGTGAACAGCTAGCAAGGAATGAGCTCCAGAGAGCAACGAGATATGGGTTATATGATTTGCAATCCCTCCCCCTACGCATTGGGATTGGAAGGAGAAAAGAGGGGAGACTGTAGCTATTGGTTAACCACACATTGTCAATCTCAAAACCTGAGCATTTTCCTTATATGGAGATCTGTTCCATTGAAAATACAAGCCTCAGAGAGACCCTATCATTTGCAATCCCTCCCCTAAACACTGGAATTGAGGGGGGACAGTCAGGAGACTGACTGTGGCTAACAGCTATTGGTCAGCCACAGTCAGAGATCAAACTCAAAACCTGAGTATTTTCTAGGGATGTGCACTGGATCGGACCCGATCCACGATCCGAGTCCGGTCCAGTGGGAAATCGGATAAATTATCCGATTTCCGATCCCGCAGCTGGATCGGCCGATCCAATCCGAACCGGTCCGAAAAAGCTCCGAACCGGTTCGGCGGATCGGCGGATCGGCGGGCGCCCACTGGCGCCCACCGCCGCTTCCATTGGCGGGCGCCAGCGGGCGCCCGCCGATGAAAGTGGACAGCGGGGGGGGGGAGGAGGGGGGCACTTACCTTCTCGGCCCGGTGGCTCCCGTCCGGCGCCGGCGCCTACTACTACTAGCAGGCTCCGCGGCCTGCTCTAGGGTGGCGCGCCGGGTGATGTCATCACCCGGCGCGCTACTCTAGAGCAGGCCGCGGAGCCTGCTGGTAGTAGTAGGCGCCGGCGCCGGACGGGAGCCACCGGGCCGGGAAGGTAAGGAGGGGGTGCGTGGAGGGGAGGAGGGGGCGCGCGGAGGGGGGAGGGGGGAGGGGGGCCCTTACCTTTCCGGCCCGGCGGCTCCCGTCCGGCGCCGGCGCCTACTATTCCCAGCAGGCTCCGCGGCCTGCTCTAGGGTGGCGCGCCGGGTGATGTCATCACCCGGCGCGCTACTCTAGAGCAGGCCGCGGAGCCTGCTGGTAGTAGTAGGCGCCGGCGCCGGACGGGAGCCGCCGGGCCGGAAAGGTAAGGAGGGGGTGCGTGGAGGGGAGGAGGGGGCGCGCGGAGGGGGGAGGGGGGCCCTTACCTTTCCGGCCCGGCGGCTCCCGTCCGGCGCCGGCGCCTACTATTCCCAGCAGGCTCCGCGGCCTGCTCTAGGATGGCGCGCCGGGTGATGTCATCACCCGGCGCGCTACTCTAGAGCAGGCCGCGGAGCCTGCTGGAAGTAGTAGGCGCCGGCGCCGGACGGGAGCCGCCGGGCCGGAAAGGTAAGGAGGGGGTGCGTGGAGGGGAGGAGGGGGCGCGCGGAGGGGGGAGGGGGGCCCTTACCTTTCCGGCCCGGCGGCTCCCGTCCGGCGCCGGCGCCTACTATTCCCAGCAGGCTCCGCGGCCTGCTCTAGGGTGGCGCGCCGGGTGATGTCATCACCCGGCGCGCTACTCTAGAGCAGGCCGCGGAGCCTGCTGGTAGTAGTAGGCGCCGGCGCCGGACGGGAGCCGCCGGGCCGGAAAGGTAAGGAGGGGGTGCGTGGAGGGGAGGAGGGGGCGCGCGGAGGGGGGAGGGGGGCCCTTACCTTTCCGGCCCGGCGGCTCCCGTCCGGCGCCGGCGCCTACTATTCCCAGCAGGCTCCGCGGCCTGCTCTAGGATGGCGCGCCGGGTGATGTCATCACCCGGCGCGCTACTCTAGAGCAGGCCGCGGAGCCTGCTGGAAGTAGTAGGCGCCGGCGCCGGACGGGAGCCGCCGGGCCGGAAAGGTAAGGAGGGGGTGCGTGGAGGGGAGGAGGGGGCGCGCGGAGGGGGGAGGGGGGCCCTTACCTTTCCGGCCCGGCGGCTCCCGTCCGGCGCCGGCGCCTACTATTCCCAGCAGGCTCCGCGGCCTGCTCTAGGATGGCGCGCCGGGTGATGTCATCACCCGGCGCACTACTCTAGAGCAGGCCGCGGAGCCTGCTGGAAGTAGTAGGCGCCGGCGCCGGACGGGAGCCGCCGGGCCGGAAAGGTAAGGAGGGGGTGCGTGGAGGGGAGGAGGGGGCGCGCGGAGGGGGGAGGGGGGAGGGGGGCCCTTACCTGCCCGGCCCGGCGGCTCCCGTCCGGCGCCGGCGCCTACTACTACCAGCAGGCTCCGCGGCCTGCTCCAGGGTGGCGCGCCGGGTGATGTCATCACCCGGCGCGCTACTCGAGAGTAGGCCGCGGAGCCCGCTGGTAGTAGCCGCCGGCGCCGGACGTGCCGAGAAGGTAAGTGGCGGGGAAGGGGGCTTACCCCCCCCCCGGAGCCGTCCGCTTCTATCCGCTGGCGCCCGCGGGCGCCAGCGGATGGAAGCAGGCGGCCCCAGGGGGGGTAGGGAGCGCGGGGGAGGGGGCTTACCTGCCGGGGCCGTCCACAGCGGACGGCCCCGGGGGGGGGAGGGAGTTAGGCCCCCCCTTACCCACCCGCCGCCATTTTTTCCTCATAGACTTGCATTGCAATGCAAGTCTATGGGGAAAAAAATGGCGGCCGATCCAAAAATTTCCGATTTTTGGATCGGGATCGGACTCGATCCGGTCCGGGGGGCCTCCGATTTTGTCCGAACCGGTCCGGGACAAAATTGGAGGTCCCGATCCGGGTCCCGATCCGATCCGGGGGGTCCGTGCACACCCCTAGTATTTTCCTTATATGGAAACTGTTCTGTTGACTTTCAGGGAATCTGGGCAGGTGGACATTTTTGGGGTGGTCGCGGATCCCACGGCTGTCGGCTCCCCAAAGTTCTCCGGCAGTTTTAAAACCACCCACGATCCACTCCTGAATATTGGACCTTCGTTGGGGCACCAGTGGACACCTCCCCCCATTTTCGGTGCAGAGTCCACATCCCTAGTAACATACCACTAGAGATATATGAGGATTTCATTTCCATTTGTTGAAGAGCAGAACTTGCCAAATGCAAACATGAGTGCATTTTGTGAGTAAAGCTTGCATATTACCAAGCTTGCGATCATGCTCACAAAATACATATTTTAGAAGAATTCACATTTTAGGGGGGAAAGCATTTTCATGCTTTAGTCAATGGGGGCCTTTGGGTGTGCACACTGAAATAATGCCACCTATATATGCATTTTTCCCATTTGAACTACAAACAAACAGAATCTCGCCATTGAGAATGGGAATGTGGCCGATGGAGCTTCAAGGGGAACTTGAAGAACCTCAATGAACTCAGGCCTTGTTGATTCTCCCCTCCCAACAAGCCACTCAGAGCTCCTCAAGGAAAAGGTGGGCTAGAAACTTATGAAACAAATAGTTCTATATAAAAACATTCCAAAGGTCCAAAGCAATTATCAAGCATTCTGTACAAATTACATTTTCCGTGTCTGGAACTGCCAACACAATAACAGCTAATTGCAAGACCAAAGGTTAGCAATTGGTGGGATGTCATCTTTATGTACTTTTCAAGATGATGTGTCACGGTGTCTGAAGGGCCATTGAAAACCCCTGTGGCATAAATTTTCCAGCGCACAAAGGCTGCAGGTTCACAGAGCCAGGTCAGCCAGCACAGCTTGTTCATCTTAGGGGTTAGGCAAGACAAAGGGGATAGAATCTCATTTACAATCCAAAAGGTCTATTGGAGAAATAAAAATCCAGAAGCAATGGAAGATGGTGGTGGGGGGGGAACCTAAAGAATATTCCCCATTAACATTTGAACCATCTAATGTATACACTCTGCATTGGAATTAGCAAATTGCCCTAATGGCTCCGGCCGTTTGGAAAGAGCTTATTAACAAAAATGTGTTGCCTTAGGGTAGAGGTTTTAAAACCTTTGCCTAGTGAGTCTCCCCAAGCCACTAAATGCCCATACCCTTCCAACTCAGAACAGGGTCAAGGGCGGGGGGGAAATAATTTATTCTGAATATAATTGGGAATATTCTTTTTCAAACACATTCCAAAGTTCAGGCACTTTTGTGCTCCTGATAACCTCCCCCCCAACCTCCCAGTGGTTTTTAAAGTTCAGATGGGCAGTGGGGTGTCCTATAACTGAAGCCTTCTGTGATCATAAGCTTCCTGCCTGCGGACAGGTAGCGCGTTAAGGAGAAGACTATTAGGGTGGTCAGACGTCCTACTTTACAAAGTAGAGTCCTCTCTTTGAAAGTGTCCTGTACTTGATGCATTGCCTAATCCTAGTCTGCATTAAACCCAAAGATCCACAAAAAGGGAAAGCAGGGGAAATTCTAGTTGCCTTTCGAGAGTTAGCACATGGATGGCAGAATTAACAGGCACACAGGTCACCTAGTCATTCTGCTCCACTATGGTGGGATGTATTGTATTTCTATTTAAATTGTAGTTATTGTTTCTAAATTGGCACTCTACATAGACATTTGCATATGGCACCCCATCTGGTACCTGTTTCACTAGATATATAACGAAGTAGGAAGCAGAAAGACAAAGAGGGTGACAGTGGTAGGGAATTTCTGGTAGGGATATCCATTGCCAGGAAATCCAGCCTTTCCGGGGGGCATGACAGATTTTCACAGTGCCCCCGATTCAGCCTGCATTTGTGAACCAAGCTGTAGGTTTTCCTGTAAATCCAAGAACTTTTTCGAAGGGGGGGGGGGTGATTATTATTTGCGCAAATGGACCTTTGCCCAAATTGCAGGTGTAATTTCCACACATTTTGGGTGCAAGTTGTGCAAACTGCACAAATTGAAATTTGTGTAATTTGCACAACTTGCAAATGTGTATTTACACATTTAAACAAAAATGAAAAAATGAAAATCCACCCGAAAATCCACCAGATGGCCCGACACAATAATGGCCAAGTCGGGCCAGCTGGCAGAAGTCAGAAGGAAGTCCAAGGATCTGAGCAGACAAACTCTTGTCATGATCCACTCCCCCAACCAGAATCCCCTGTCATCCCTAATTTATAGTTGCCAAATAGGCGAATGGGTAGCATTGGCATGTGGTGCTGGTGACCTATGTGCAATGGGGCAAACTCAGAATGTAAACGAAGGTTAGGATAGTTATCTTTTACATGGGGAAAGGAGGTCTAAGAAGGGTCAGACCAAGAGATTCAAAGGAATCTGGCAGTTTAGGATGTTTTTAAGATGTTGTATTGCTATTTTAATAATGTGTACCATGTTTTAATTAATTTTATGTATTTTACCATATTTTATATTTACTGCTATTCCCCGCCTCGATCCAAACGGAGAGGCGGGTAAGAAATAAATTTATTATTATTATTATTATTATTATTATTATTATTATTATTATTATTCAAGAAAAGGGACCAGATACCAGGGCTAGAGCGACTGCTGTTCATAAACTAATTGTAGGAATAAAGCACGCTCTTGCCTCTTCAAAAGCAGATGGCTTATTTTATTGATTTTTGTCAATTCTGAAACAAATCCACCATTCTAAAATACATGTATACAAACAATACATATACAAAGCCAAGAAAGAAAATCCATCCATCAATCAATATTCTCTGATGATGTGTTGCCTTATAAATTTAAAATTATAAAGAAATGCAGATAAAGAAAATTGAGGTACTTACTATCTTGGCCATAATTATTATTCCAATAATTGATCAAATCAATTTTTCTGGAAATTGTGTGTTGTACTTCCTTCTCTTAGTTCTTGGTTACAATGCTCTTATAACAGCCAGCTGGAATAAGAACAGATCAAGGAGAAGAGGATCCAAAAGTTGCTAGTCACTCTGTGCAGTGGTGTAGCGGAACCAGAGCTCACTGGGACACAACACACCAGCCCATTTTTATTGTCAGGGATGATGATCTCATCTGCCCACCATAGACGTCCTTGTTCCCTCTGAGCTTCGCTGCAATCCTCCCAGTATCACTGGGGAGGGGGGGATATAAGTGTTGTAATGCAACATATTTTGGGGGGGCTGGTCTTGAAGGGCCTGCCATTTTACAAAAGACCTGCTCCTGATTGAGATGAAAAACTGTTAAAACTGTTTTGTTGATATGGATCAACAGAGCTACCTGCATTTTTGCCCTGGGCATGTGGCTACGGGGTGTCATAGTATATTTTGCAATTGCAACTCCGCTGCCACAGAGCTGATGTGGAGCCCTGCTTCCCTTCTCTCCTTGACTTCTACCTGATGGAATAGCTGCTACCAGATGACCGATAGTTGATGGGATGGGGAAGGGAATTGTAACCAATTATTTGCACCAAAGTTACCCCTTCCAGTGCTGACATAACATCCATGTTTGTGGTGCTGCAATGGTTCACATAATTCTTGCTTTAATTCTTGATTGGGCAATCCGTCAAGTCATAAAACAGTCTTGATCCAAGTGCTTTCACTTAAAATTAGAAGGAGGATCAGGCACCCCCATCTGCCAGCTGTTTAGGAATGCTCCTTCAGTCTTTCTACCTTTGGTACTTCCAAGGTTGGCTTGTCACAATCAATAAAGTGTCCTTCTCCCAAAGACATATTTTGAGGCCTGAAAGGTTATTGAATTGTTTTGGTGTATGCTTCTTGTATGTTTGTCAACAGGTTTATGTAAAGCAGGGTTGGTAAAAGCATAATGCTATGAATATGGAGGTCAACCAATATCCAAATAAGATTTGGATATACATCACAAGGCCTATATTTAGGCCTCTGTTTACCTTTCATTTGCCTAATGGCAAATTATTGTGAAGAGGTTTCTTTGGAACACCTGTCTATATACTTAGGGTGTGACCTGCTTTGACTCTCTCCTAACCCGCATGTAATTATTCTTGCCATGAATATTTTCTCATTCATTTGGTTGTTTCAACTGGTTTAAACAGATTGAGATTACTTTGGAAAATTAGCCTACATGGGTTGACTCGCTTTGCACAGATATTCTTGAGCCTTGCTCTGATTTGGACCCTTCTCTCACAAGTTCAGTCCTATGTGAATATGGAATATGCAAATATATGTTAAAAGGGAATTTCAGCCAGTGTTATTTGTATGCAGTTAGTTCCTGGTGAAATTCGCTCTTCATCACAACAGTTAAAGTTTCAGGGGCCCTGCCTTCTTTTGTATATGGTCACTCTAGTATAGTGCCTGCACCTTTAACTGTTGTGATGAAGAGGGAATTTCACCAGGAACTAATTGCATACAAATGACACTGGCTGAAATTCCCTTTTCTCTACCGCTGTTAAAGTTACATGAGCCCTGTCCTCCTTTTCATATGGTCAGCCTAATGTTTGCTTCTAATTAAAAAGCGACAGCAGATTTTAGAGGAATATGCGACTGAAGAAAGACAACCCAATTGACTTCATTTGCCTTTAACACTGCACTCCGTGGATGTAGTGGTACTCACGAGGAAGGGGGCAAAAACCATCCTCATAGCACTGTTTGAATACAGTAGGGTGACCAGATAAAATCCAGGTCAGGGCTCATGTAACTTTAACAGTTGTAGAGAAAAGGGAATTTCAGCCAGTGTCATTCGTATGCAATTAGTTCCTGGTGAAATTCCCTCTTCATCACAACAGTTAAAGTTGCAGGGGCCCTGCCTTCTTTTGTATATGGTCACTCTAGTATAGTGCCTGCAACTTTAACTGTTGTAATGAAGAGGGAATATCACCAGGAACTAATTGCATACAAATGATACTGGCTGAAATTCCCTTTTCTCTACAACTGTTAAAGTTACATGAGCCCTGACCTGGATTTTATCTGGTCACCCTAGAATACATGCAAACATGTTAATGATTTCTGTGAGGCACTAATGGGTAGTACAGCTGAACAGATGCAGTCAAATGCACTAAAGGGCTTTTAGAATGCAAAACACATTGTTTAGAAAGTGGCAGAGGCACCATCGCTGAGCGAAAGCTATTCAACAACGACAAGTAGATTCACCTTTGTGGAAGGCTCAGGGAACATGATGGGATTCTAAAGCAATTCCCGAAGCGTCAAGGAAAATTTAAAAAAAAACTTCGCTATTGAGCTCCACAAATTAGCATTCATCCGTGTTTTCTAAAGTACTTCCAAATAATGCCAAAATACTAAATTGTTAAAAGGCAGGGATACAATATTGTGCGTGAAAGCCATGCTTTTTGTTTGCCCTGCATCCCTTCTGAAGTTTCTCTTTAGAATCATGCACCATATGATCATAGCCATTTGCAAACTGAAGTGGGAAGGAAGGGAAATCATATCAATCCTGCCTTCTAAGCTGAACTTGGGCCAAATTAGATCTGATGGCTGTTGCTCAGGTGATACCTGCACATCTAACTCCCCACCCCCTCTATAAATCCATGTCCTACCATTGTTTTGGGTTTCCCTGCAATAATTTCCACTAGATGATACAGGGAGGAAGGTGGCAGTGAGATATGTGGCTGCTACTTTCAGTCATAGTTGTACATTTAACTTTGTTCCTTGTTTTCCTTGAGAACTAGTCACTTTGCATTACCAATGTGATAGTAGCTTCTCTACACATAGGAAAAATCCTGTGCCTTCCTGTGGCTTTTATCCTCACAGTAATCCCACCATCGCGAAACACTCCTTCACACATGACCACGTGATTTATTCCCTTCTTGGAAAGGCCCCATTGTATTTTAATCAGACAGTGCCATCTAGTGGTGGAGAGATCCCATGATATCCGATAATACCACGTTATCTGTGGTGTTTTCAAATTGATGATTTCCAGGGGATAGCGCGGGAGATGTTCTGGCTGTTGACACCGACGTGTAATGGAGCCGCAAACATCCGAGAGTGGCCAATCACAAGCATACTATAAATCACTCACTTAAGAGAACCTCAGTATTGTGTAGTAGCATAAAGACTGTTCTCTTCCGGCGGGCATATCCAGTGGAATTTTAGAATGTTTTTAGGATGTTTTAGGATGTTTCAATGCAGTTTTAATAATGTATGTCATGTTTTAATCAGTTTTATGTATTTTATTATATTGTTGTTCCCAGCCTCGATCCATACGGAGAGGCGGGTAAGAAATAAATTATTATTATTATTATTATTATTAACCTTATTCACCTTCCAGTAGGGCTTACTCCCACATAAATATGCATCTGATCATAACCTATACTGTATTCAGTTAAGGAAGTAGAGGATTGTCCATTTGGATGGGTGTTTGGGATGGATATAATTTATTTTCCATCTTAGGATACAATCCAACCCCAGTTTGGCATTGTGAAGGTTACAATCTAGCCCTTTTCAGGTGTTCTTCCTCCTGTATTAAATGAATGAGGAGAGGAATGGTCCAGCCCCAGCCCCTCCATCATCACACCCATCAGCCTGTATGCATGGAGAGCAACAGACTGAACAGGAGAGCCCTTTGTATCTATGGAGTCTCTCCACATGATTAAGGACCCTGGAGGAAGAATGCCTGAAGAGGGATTCTGTACGGTTGTAATTTGATCCAAGGCCCCTTGCATACAGGGAGGCAACATGGTTTTAGATGATTAGACACTACAGATCCAGGTTCAAATCCCTGCTCAGCCATGAAGCCCACCGAGAACCCTTGCAGGGGTCATCAACTCTCAGACCTTGCTTAGTTCCCACGGTGGCTGTGTGCATCAAATGCTGGGGAAGGGCCAAGTGCATCGACTCGAGCTCCTGAGAAGAAAAGTAGCATTATGCCTGAAGAAGGAATTCTAGCTAAAGTAGTGGGAGTGGGGGCACACATGCTGGCTCCTCCTCTTATGTCCTTGTGCATGCTAACCCCACTCTCTGCACTTCCAACCTTCCCACATTGAGCAGGAAGGTCTGAAGGGGGGTTCTAAGTTCTTTTGGCTGAATGCAAATAGAAGCTTCCCCCCTCACACACAGGGAACCTTGATAAAGAGGATTACTGATGGTGGAGAGGCTTCTAAGCATGTTCAACGGAACAGATGTAGAAGGCTTCCCTGAACCTCCCCTTCAGACCTTTCCACTCAACGTGGGGCAGTCAGGGGTGAAGAGGGCAGGGATGGGGCTTATTATTATTATTATTATTATTATTATTATTATTGGTATATTATTCCTATAAGTTATTCCTAGCTGGACAGGGATAACCTGGCTTCAGTTGTCTATGCTCTGGTAATCTCCAAGTTGGATTACTGCAATGTGCTCTACATGGGGCTGCCTTTGAAGACAGTTCAGAAGCTGCAGCTTGTGCAAAATTCAGCGGCCAGATTGATAACAGGAACCAGAAGGTTCAAACATATAAGACTGACTCTGGCCCGCTTGCATTGGCTGCCTATACATTTCTGAGCCCGATTCAAGGTGCTGGTTTTAACCTATAAAGCCTTACACAGCTTGGGACCACAATACCTGATGGAACACCTCTCCCGACATGAACCTACCCATACACTACGATCCACATCTAAGGTTCTGCTCCGGTTGCCTACTCCGAGGGAAGCACGGAGCGTGGCAACAAGGGAGAGGGCCTTTTCAGTGGTGCCCCCCCAATTATGGAATGATCTCCCCAATGAGGCTCACCTGGCATCAACATTGTTATCTTTTCACTGCCAGGTCAAGACTTTCCTCTTCTCTCAGGCATTTAACAGTGTACATTAGGGGTTTTGTTGTTGTTGTTGTTGTTGTTTGACCCAGAATAGTTGTTTTTAAATGGATATTGTATTTATAACCTATATTTATGCTCTTTATGGTTTTAAATTTTGTATATCGGTTTTTTTAACGTTCAGTGTTTTTAATTTTTGTGAACCACCCAGAAAGCTTTGGCTATGGGGCGGTATATAAATGCAATAACATCATCATCATCATCATCATCATCATCATCATCATCTCACCACAATAGGGAAAACTGTGATCAGGTCACCTGTGTGCCTTCTCAGTCTGCTGTCCAGGTGGTAACTGTGGATGGGAAACTGCAAAGAGCCTGCATTCCCTTCTTCTAGTTCTTTGATGTTAAACCAGGCTTGGAATGGACAGCCCTTCAAACAGAGAATGCTTATAAATAGAGGTCTGTCCTCGGACAGTCTGTCAAATGAAAGACTATCATCTGCAAAGTAGGACACATGGCCACCATGTGTTGACATCAGCACCCAGTGCTCCCTACATGCATTGGAACCCCCCTCTTCAGCCATTGGAGCCTTTGCCTGAGTAAGCATGCACACCCTCAAGTAGGTAACCCCGCTGGGTTTCAAAAGTGAGTGATGTAAGCACATATGTGAACTCCTTCAAAGTGTGGTGACAGGATGTGGTGACATTGATCAAGTAAGTGTGGTAACATTGTTCAAGTAAGGGAATAAGGTTTCTTTTTGTGCTGGCTCTTTCAGTACTAGGCACCTCTGTCTGTCTGTCTGTCTGTCTGTCTGTCTATCTGAAGCTATTTAGAGGCTGGATTTAAGGGTGGAACACTGGCTCCAAAGCTGGCTGAAGTGCAGTGCTAAAAATCAGATATGGGCATCCAATGCATTCCCACATCCCAGCACTGACAAGGCTCATACCCACTTAGCTCCCACTGGTGGCCCTGAAATATGCTCCACAGGTATACCTTGGTGTCTCTTCCTGTAGATCCCAAGCTGAATATGAGCCAACAGTATATGTGGCTGTAAAAATGGTCAATGCTATACTGGGATGTATTAATAGAAGTATAGTTTCCAAATCACACTGGGTCCCCTCTATGCAGCACTGGTTAGGCCTGATCTTGAGTATTGTGTCCACCACGCTTCAAGAATCATACTGAAAAGCTGCAGAGAGTTCAGAGGAGAACAACGAGGATGATCAGGGGATTGAAAACAAAGCCCTATGATGAGGACCTGAAAGAACTGGGCATGTTTAGCCTAGATAAGAGAAGACTGAGGGGAGACATGATAGCATTCTCCAATACTTGAAAGATTGTCATACAGAGGAGGGCAAGGATCTCTTCTCAATCATCCCAGAATGCAGGAAACTGGATAATGGGCTCAAGTCATAGGAAGCCAGATTTTGGCTGGACATTAGCAAAAACGTCCTGACTGTTAGAGCAGTATGACAATGTAACCAATTACCTAGGAAGGCAGTGGGCTCTCCCACACCAGAAGCCTTCAAGAGGCAGCTGGACAGCCATCTGTCAGGGATGCTTTAAGGTGGATTCCTGCATTAAGCAGGGGGTTGGACTTGATGGCCTTCCAACTCTACTATTCTATGATCCAATTATTTCTCCCCTTGTCCTTTCTCAGGGGGCACAGCTGTATACCAGAGAATGTGAGCGGTGAGTATTACACCAAAGGTGACGTGTAACCAGAAAACTCCCTACCCCAAAGGCCGGGTCACCAACAAAATGCCCTTCTCCTTTTAACATAGGACATTACCTTATATAGGTCAGACCACTGATCCATCTAGCCTAGTATCAAACTATTGATCCCTTGAGCCCAGTACTGCTAACACTGAGCGGCCGAATCTCTCTAGGGATTCAGGCAGGTTTCCTACCTAGCGCAACCTGTACTTTCAGGGTTGGGGAGAGAATCAAACCTGGAACCCACTGCACTTTGACCCTGAGCCATGGCCCCCACGAATTACGCTATCCCAGTAAGCCCCTAGAGCACTGGATACCTTGCCTAAAAGGCAGCTGTTTTGGTTATAAACAGGGAAACCAGGCAGTCACCAGTCAGACTATGGGAATATAGGGAACTGAAGTTTTGAGATGGGGAGGTTTTAACAGGGTGGATATAAATCCAGGACCCCCAAATGCAAAGCAGGGGCTCTACTCATGGTTTAATTTTTTGTAAACCACCACGAGAGCCTCGGCTATTGGGCGGTATGAAATGTAATGAATAGATAAATGAATAAATAAATAAAATGCCACCTATGAAGCATATGGGAGAGGATGTTTTAATGATGTTTTAATGCAGTTTTAATAATGTGTGCCATGTTTTAATCAGTTTTATGTATTTTATCACATTTTATATTTACTGTTGTTCCCTGCCTCGATCCAAACAGAGAGGCGGGTGAGAATATATTATTATTATTATTATTATTATTATTATTATTATTATTCCTTGCACAGTGCCCTCAGAAGTAAGAAAGTGAGAGGGTGCATTCAAAGTCCCACATGCAGGGGGGCACGATCGAAGAAGGCACGGGGCATAGTCCCAGCCTGTTAAATAGCCAGTAGGAGGGGAGGAGGTGGTGAATGATCCGAATTCAAGGCACTCAGGCCACTTCAAAAGGGTCCGCCACCCCGTTGTTATACTAGGGAAGGCCTATTGGCCTTCCCGAAAAACCTTTGGGCCTGCTAAGCCAGCTGCTGCTCCAAAGAGAGGAGTTCAACATAATGGGCAGTATCCAATTGTACATTAGCTATTGTAAATTTCATTGTGCTAGCGTAAGGGACCTCTAGCACAATGCAAATAGCATTGGCTGGTTCAATGGATTTCCTGGGGAATCCTATCATGCCAGCTAATTTTATTGGCATTGGGCTAGAGGTCCCTTATGCTAGTGCAGTGTAATTTACATTTGCACTAGTTTCCATTTGGATACTGACCTCTACTCCCTTCTAACATCTCCTGTTTAAAGAATCAGCTGCAATTCCTAACTACAGGCAATATGAGGAGCAGCCATAGACTCAACCAAGGCTTGAATCTTCAGCCTTATAGTGATGTAATAAAAAGCAGAATCCTCCCTTTCTTGGAGAGCACACAGTAATAATTTAGATAAATGTCTGTTACAGGCCAGAGTCATAAACACTTTTAGAATTCATTTAAGGACAGCTCAACTACATCGATGTTTTATAGTCCAAGAACACAGTCTAAATAACCTCCTGTACTCCTCTTTCCTAAATTAATGTTGTCAAGCAAACGGAAGCCGCAGAGTTGAAATTCAAATTGAAATTAGGTCACTGAACCAAAGTGATTGGCTAATACCTCTTTCAGGTGTAGGATTGATTTTCCTGATAAAGACAGGCTTGGAAAGATGCAATAAGTAAATTCTGTAGATAGGTCTTGAACACAATCTGGGCTGAGATAAGAAGCGATCTGCAGGATTCCAGTAATAAGAAAGTGAATCAAAGGCACAGGCAAACAAGGGTACCAGGTTATAGTTGAAATCCCACAACATACAGGGAAAACCAAGCCCTAAGTAGGGACATTGGAGAAATCAGAAATGTATTCAGATGAGTTTGGATTTCTATGAATCCAACCTGCAAATTCTGCAGTGGATCATCTTTTAAGTCACAGGGATTCTCCAGGCTTGTGGACTGGTCCTTCACTTTGGGGAGGACATTTGCACTCATTTGCATAAATGCTAATTTGCATTAGCACTAATACAGATTAACCAATGCACATTATGCACTACAGATTAACCAATGCACTAATATACATTAACCAATGCACATGCACTTGTGAATGAGCACAAAAGAATGAAATACTGGTCTTAAAACATCTGATTCTGTCAATGAGTGGATGATGAAATTAAAGATACCTGACAATCCATGGAACATGGATGGAGCGGATTTAACAAAATCCATACATCCCTAACCCTAAGAAACAATATGATCGTTTGGTAATGTAAATTCTTTCTTCATTTTTATTTTTTTAATCACAAGTCTGGAATGAGTAAATTAACCAAAACTATAACAGCCATGTAGTCTGATACTGTGTACAGAATTGTGAGACAGATTTTCATAAGGAATCATGAACAGTTGTTAAGAGAGGTACCTCCTGCAAGAGCTACCCCAGAATCTTAAGCAGCCATACCTGAATCCAGACATGGGATGGGATTTCCCTGGCCATGCCAAGGGCTTCATATTGTCTTCCAGTCACAGCTGCTGATATTCCACACCCCTTTCCCTTTCTGCAAATGAAAAGGGCTCTGAGGCACTATCCTGGAGGGTTCACTATTTCAAGCCCTAGCTGCAAGTTGACCTTGTCAAACTGAGGAGCCCATAATTAGTTCTCACAAAGTCAGTGGAGCCATAGGCGTGAGTCAAGGTGAAGGAAAAGGAAATGCGAGGTGAGAGTGAACAATATATCAAATAGCAAGCAATCTTGTCCTGGAAGGTGTTATAGTAGGTGACAGTAGCTGTTTGGTCTTACTGATATTCAGAAAGCTCCTTGCAGGCCTGGATAGTCTTCCTGCAATGTCCTCCTTTGGCTGGTGCTCAGTGTTCAGTGGCTGGTGGCTCCAGTTTTGGTGGCACTGTGAATCCATTATGGATTTCCGTCAGAACAATCGAGAACTCTAAAGGAGCTATCCAAGGTGCTGAACCCATTTGGGGGATGGGCTTCAGCAACTTGGATAGCTCCTTTCGAATTCTGGTTGGTTCTAACGAAAACCCGGAAAGGATTCCCAACTCCACTGACATCAGAGCCACCAGCCTCCACTGCTGTGCTTTTTGATGATCTTTGGAGGCCCTTCTCACTGGCCCACCCACCACTAACATCAGTAAGGTTGGCGGGCACTAGAAAGAGTGATTTCTATGGTATTCCCCCTCAATAGTGATACAGTGGGCTCCATCTATGGCTGCTTTTATGAGGGCTTCAAAAACATACTAGTTTTCTCTGACTGTTCACTGAAAAGTTTTTATGGTACTTGCTACTGTTAGATATCTGAATTTGTATATTACATTAACTAGTCTTTTTGTTTAAGGTTAAATTTAAGGTGGTTTTTATCAATTGTTTGATACGGGATTGTGCTGTTTTTATATTGCAAGATGCCTTGGCAAGACCGTGATCTCGAAAGACGGCTAAGTAATGTATTAACTAAAAGGGGGGGGCAGTGGTGGGCTCTGTAGAATGACTGCTGCTGCCCTGTTACACAATGACCCTCTTCAGGCACAGAAAGGAAAATGGATGTGGAATGTCAGCAGCTGCGATTAGAAGGCAATATTGGCCATGATAAAGGGATTCAGCTGCTTTGGATGGGGTTGTACTCCCCCCTAAGTGACCAAATCCATAGTTTGGGAGTCTTTTTTTTTTTTTTTTTAGACTTCTCACTGATTGTGGAAGCACAGGTGGCAGCAGTAGCCAAGAGAGCCTTTTACCAACTTTGGTCGGTACATCAGCTGCACGCCTCTCTAGGGAAAGCAGAGCTAACCTCAGTTGTGCATGCCCTAGTTACATCCAAACTGGACTACTTTAATACGTTCTGTATGGGGCTGCCTTTGAAGGCAATTCAGAGACTTCCATTGGCACGGAATGCGGCTGCTTGTGTCCCGTTGGGGCTGGGTGGTTAGATCAAATTACAACAATTTTGTACCAGCTGCATGGTTTGTCTGTGCATTCCTGGACCCAATTCAATGTGCTGGATTTTATCTTTAAAGCTCTTAAATGCTTTGGGTCCAGTTTATATGAAGGACTAATTAGGCCTTTCATCAAACTCTGATCAACACCATCTCATTGGGAAGAGATGAAAGGCAGTCTCAGGTTATCACAGAGCCCAACTGGCCTGTACCTTCACAAGCTGTGGCAAGAGCCAAATCTTGGGAAGCCCCGCTCTTTTCACTCTGAAACGTTTTGCTGCCAGGAACAAAACATATCGAGCCAAAAGCACCTTCATTGTGATGCTCTTCGTTCCAAATTGTATCCGAGCTCGGAGTTTATTGTCCTTCGTATGTATGTGTGTCTAATGTGGAAGTTTCTTGATTAAGTAGCTCCTATTGATTGACTTTCTCACACAGAAAATCCCATTAAAAGCCATCCCAGCTGCCATGATCAATCTTGTATGAGCATTTCAAGCCATTATAGGAAAATTCATTAAAGGGAACTATGGTCAGTTCAGACACGACTGGTGCCATCCTAACCATGTTTACTAGGCAACAGTTCCATTAAATACAGTGGGACTTACTTCTGAGTAAATGCATGGCTGTACACCTAGGAAGTCTCATAAAACTCTGTCAGACTTACTTCTAAATAAAATTCCTTAGAGTAAAGCTGCTGCGGAAATTAGTCAGTTCGTAGGTCAAATCTAGTAGGTTTGTCATTCTCAAATGTGTATCCAGCCCAGACTTTTTATCCAATGAACATTTTATTTTCATAATTCAAACTGAGATTGACTACAAGTTGAAGTTTATATTTTCTGCACCTCTGCGAGCTGCCTGACTAACAGCTGCATAAGTTCGGCTACAACTATTTTAAACTGAAATCATGTAAGTTTCTACTTCTGCTCATTCATGTTCTGTTTGTGCCGCAGCTGTTGCCTCCATCTCTGAGTCGTTCAACTATAATAAACAAAGCACCTATGAAAACAAGCCATCAGAGAAGGCTACATCAAGACGAATGTACATCATGATGAGCAGGTTTGGAAATCAGGAATAAGGGCATATTGTACATGCCATATTCTGAAAATGCAATGTGATCGTAAGAACATAAGAAGAGCCATGATGGATCAGACCATCTAGTCCAACACTTTGTTCACACAGTGGCTAACCAGCTATTGATCAGGGACCCACAAGCAGGACATGGGTGCAAAAGCACCCTCCCACCCTTGTTCCCCAGCAACTGGTGTATATAGGCTTACTGCCTCGGATACTGGAGGTAGCACATAGCCCTCAGGACTAGTAGCCATTTATGGCCTTCTCCTCAAGGAATTTATCCAACCCCCTTTTGAAGCCATCCAAATTGGTGGCCATCACTATATCTTGTGGTAGGGAATTCCATAGTTTAACTATGCACTGTGTGAAGAAGTACTTCCTTTTATCTGTTCTGAATCTCCCACCAGTCAGCTTCATGGGATAACCCTGGGTTCTAGTATTATAGGAGGGAGAGAGAGAGAGAAAGAGAGAGAGAGAGAGAGAGAAAGAGAGAGAGAGAGATGTCTCCCTATCCACATGTGCATGCATAAAAATTCTGAGATGCTTTGAATTCTTGAAACAACTTTGAGATGTTGGATTTATAACTTGATAAGCTAATACATTTTCTGGCAGTGTTGTAAGTCCACCTATCATTCCTTAGGACTGGGCTGCATGTTATGGGCTCTGTTTAGCGGCTGACTATTGGACCCCTTGGAACGTGTTCATGAAGTAATCTGTATTTTTGAAAACAGAAGGGGACTGTGCTGGGCTCTTCTTTGATGTATAAAATGTAAATTCAGAGCCTAGAGAAAGCACAGCAGGTATCACAATCTTTTGAACTTCTTCTCATTCCTGGGCATGCTCAGAGTATTGTGAAGTAGTCCCAAGCTAATAAATTAAAAATGGCATGTGGCATCATGTAACTTAAGGTTTCCTTTCAAAGGGAACCTGCTTTCCCAAGCACACATCTGCACATTTTTATACTCAGTCCTGAGACGCAAACGATCAGATCAGATGTTACGTTTCTTTAAGTTTCTCACTACCCACTTAGGGCTGGGAGATTCTCAAAACAATAGTTTACTAGTGCACTGGTTGCTCTGTTTTTTTTTAATATTCATTAGACCTATTTGAATAATTCATCAGAACCTGCAATTAGCATCAGTTTCCTTACTTGTTCTGAAAAAATTGGCTGTAAATTAGGCCTCGTGGAGTTATCTGCCTTTGAATCTGATATTAGGTTTCAGAACCTTTCTGCTCTGGAAAGCCGATGAAAAGCGAGTCTCAAGCAAAACAGCTCTTCTTTCCAGTTTGGGATTTGGGTAGTGCTCTGAACTCTACCATCTTGCTGACGATTTTGGCATCCCCAAGCAGTAACATAAAAGGGGAGGGTTCCCCCGGACACAGATAAACAGGACTTAGAGAGAAGGAGGGAGAGGGGAGAGAGACAAAGAAAAAAGGCAATTGCTCTTGTTCAAATTATTCAAGATACGGGCTGAATTCGGACAACACGATAGTCAATGGTGGGGTAATAATCAACTTTACAGTTGTTCATCTAGGGGGTACTCCCCACACAACATGGTAATAAATAACCAACTGTGGTGTGGATTAGGATCAGCGCTGAATTGGCTATGGCAGCATTCGGACAACACAATAGTCAATACAACTGACGATTGTTTCCCCCACACCAGTTGTTTATTGTGTCGTCCAAATTCAGCCACAGTGTCAGGGCAAAAGAGAAGAACAATTATACCCCTCCTGAGCAATCTGCATTCTCACCTCTCAATCCCAACGTGATGTCCTTGCATCTGATTTGTTTGAACAATAGAGCTTTGGAAACTTGTTTACTTTCTAGGGTTACATCACAGAGCACAGCGATGGAGATAAACTTGAGTCACACAGTGCTCGCGCCTATACAGAATGCAAAGAATCAAAAGCAGCAGAGAACCAGCCACTGTAGCTTAGAACATTGGCTCAGCAACCCAGGTGCTCTGTCTGAGTTACAGATGGTTATCTGTCTTAGTAAAGCTATTTCAGATCCACATGATTGTTGTCTTCGTCGGCATCAGCATAATCTTATGAAAGCAGTATTATTGTGATAACAATATTAGGAGTCTGAGGGTTTGTTTGTTTTTACAAGGACCAGCTACCAACTTGCATAAGTGTGGCCAGATCTACACTAAGGAAGATATAACATTTTGAAAACGGTTTGAAAACTGTATATGGAGTTTGTCATGGGGCCCAACAGTTGTCAAAGCCGTTATAAACCTTTTTAAAGCAGTAGCGTAGATCCTGCCAAATACTGTAAAATAATGAAAGGCTGAATTCAGCAGTGAAAGGAGATGTGCTGGATTGGGCAGCTCTGTGGTGGCCCCCTGCAACTTGTTCTTACCTGGTAAGATTGCATTGGAGCTATATCACCCAGTTGGAGGGGGGCAGACTGAATCATAGAATCATAGAATAGTAGAGTTGGAAGGGGCCTATAAGGCCATCGAGTCCAACCCACTGCTCAATGCAGGAATCCACCTTAAAGTATACCTGAGAGATGGTTGTCCAGCTGCCTCTAGTGTGGGAGCGCCCATGACCTCCCTAGGTAATTTGTTCCATTGTCACATTGCTCTAACAGTCAGGAAGTTTTTCCTGATGTCCAGCCAGTATCTGGCTTCCTGTAACTTGAGCCCATTATTCTGCATCCTGCACTCTGGGATGATCACGAAGAGATCCTGGCCCTCCTCTGTGTGACAACCTTCCAAGTTTTTGAAGAGTGCTATCATGTCTCCCCTCAATCTTCTCTTCTCCAAGCTAAACATATCCAATTCTTTCAGTCTCTCCTCATAGGGCTTTGTTTCCAGACCCCTGATCATCCTTGTTGCCCTCCTCTGAATACGCTCCAGTTTGTCTGCATCCCAAAATAGCATTTGCTTTGTTTTGCAGCCACATCACACTGTTGGCTCATTTTCAGCTTGTGGTCTACAACGATTCCAAGATCGTTCTTGCTTGTAGTATTGCTGAGCCAAGTATCCCCCACCTTGTAACTGTGCATTTGGGTCTCCTCAGTGGTGCTGCAGGTTGGAGAGCTGTGTTGTTCTGGTCAAAGGCATGGGGGAGGGCTGTATCACCCCTGTGCATTACCCTGGTTTGATGGACTGGGTCAGAGATACTGACAAAGGGTTTGCCCAGGAGGTGCCCTCTAGTACCTGGCATTGGGCCGCCACGCACAGCCATACCATGCTACTGTTTTAATTTGTCTGTAATCCCAGATTCAGAACAGAATCGATGAGACGTGTGGCTCCTCTGTAGTCCCAGCAACCAAAAAGCTATGACTGCGTGTATGTGTGTGTGCAATTCTGTGTCAACAGGCTTGTGCATGCAATTGACCAACAATTTCCTGTCCCAACTCTACATCTCCTGCCTCACCTTGTTTTAGCATCAGATGATGCTCTGGGTCTAATGTGACCAGAAGGGACTTACTGGGGAAGACAGAAAAATTCTGGTGTGTGTGTGTGTGTGTGTGTGTGTGTAAGTGTTGCAGATCTAATAAAACCTACCTTTGCTTCTGCTGCTTCAAGAATTGTTGTATATAATGCTTTACATATGGCGTTGAAAATGGCCCATCAGAACACTTTAATCCCTATTATTGAAAATATTGTATTTTAGAAATATGATGCACAAATGTGGCTGAAGGCTTCATGAAGCTCTGCGGCAAAAAAATAGAGGGTCAACAGAATTAGGGATGAAAACTGAGGCAGTTGCTTTGGCCATGAAGAATTTTTAACAGCATTTTCAGGAACTAGCAGAAGATGGCTCATGTATCCTTTCTTCCTCTAGCAATAAATTGTGCTTTGGAATACATTTCAAAATATGTGCCAATTCTCACAAAACAAAAATAAAGTAACCCTATTGGAGGGGGACTGTACTATTTTAGACACAGGTGGGGGGTCATGTGATTGAATTCTCCTCCATGCAAAATAAAAAATAAAAAAATTCCCTGCACGTAAAGTAGTGTGAACTCTCCTCCCTGTAATCTAGTTCTTTTATATTTATTTTTATATTTGGGGATATAATAGAAATTGTTATATTTGTTTTGTTTTTTTGTATGGAGCAATATGTGAGCCTTTCACCTGCAGTTTGTGAAGGGAACATTGGGTTACTGATTCATCTAATGTTTGAGACCATTAGAACTGTAACCCCCATGAATCACTCAGTTATACTATTGAATATGTTGCTCAGGCTGAGGAGCAAAGCCAAAGTTAGAGACCTTTATCCTGTTCAGAAGACACCCTAAGCCATGGTGGTTAAGCCATGATGGGTACAGTCCAGACATTTGGGTTATCACCTCATCTGATGTTTGAGACAATCAGAACTATGACACCCCCCCCCCGATAAAATCACTTTACTACAAAGGCTACTGATGTGTGCTTAAAAATATATATGTTATTCTTGGTGGGATGGTGCACATGACCATGCTACATATGAATGCTCATGATGATATAATTCGATCATCTATATGAACTCATTGGGACCTGTCAGTGTGAGAAAGAGAGAGAAATCATTCTGGAAGAAACAGTTTTATGATCCCTGATAAGCAAAATTGTTTCATTCCCCAATAACGATAAATGACTGACTACGTTTGAAGAATCTGATGAGGTAATGGATACAGCCATTTAACAAAGTTGTGATGGAATCTGTTTAACTGTACCAATATGGTTGATAGCTCACTATTGACATCTACTGGCAAAAACAGTGAACTAGGAAATTGGTGGACAGTCCAAGACTTGAATAAGTAAAATGCAAAGTGTATTTGTAAATTGGTGCAAGAAAGCACAAGCTCATCCTTGGTTTATACCACTGAGAATATAGTAGGCCCAATCCTGTCTAGGTTAAGCGCTCTCTTTTTCTTTTCTTTTTCAACATTCTACTGATTTCAAAGGACAGTTAAGAGTTTTCTTAAACCTCCCTCATTGAAATAAGTGAGTGTCTGTTTCCAGATGGATGATTCCTAGTACTACAAATCAGAAGGCATTGTGCAGCTATTCTATCTTTCTCTGCTCAATTGATTTTCTGCGGTACAAAATAGATGGAAGAAGCCATGGGAAAACACAAGAAGGTTATTATAAGGGCTCATCTACACCTAAGGATGTAGAGGGAGGGAGGGAGGGGGACGGATCATGGACTTACCTGCTTCCACGATCCCCCTCCAGTGTCTAGATGACAGCGCAATGTCCGGAAGGCAAGAGGGACGTCATGGCTGCCATTTATTTTTTTAAAAAAGAAGAGGAGCCGCATGGCCCACAATCCACCAAAAAAGGTTAGAAAAAACACAACCTGTGCCCAAGCCCCCCTCCATCCTTGGAATGGTGAAATTGCTCCCCCCCCATGGGCACGGAGCCACCTCACGTAGCTCCATGCCCGTTTTAGGCCCCGGGAGCGCACGGCACACCAGGCGCAGTCCTTGGGGTGGTCCCGAGACCATGAGGAAAATCAGGATAACTGGGGAACCAGTTATCCTGGGAAAATAGAGGGGTCATCCCTGCCTGCCCTCAGGACGCACAGGGACAACCCCTGGGGGAAAAAAGCAGGTGTAGACATGGCCAAAGAATGGTAGTTCATGGTGTCTGGACCTCCTATAAAATTCTGTGAAAGAGGCAGAGTGATGGCGGAGCAAAAGCCTCATCTGGAAACACCCTTAAAAGCTCTTAACTTTGGCCAGTTAATATTTTGAGTCATGTGGCACATAATTAGACAAACATTGAGACTATGAGGAGGGGCACTGGCCAGGCAAGCAACCAAACTGGTAAATAGTCAAGCAAAGCAGAGGTTTGGTAAGCTGAATCAGGTGGTTATGCTATTGAACTTGTTGCTCAGCCTGAGGAGCAAAGCCAAAGTTAGAGACGTGTATCTGGTCAAGAGGGCAGGGCTCCTGCAGCTTTTACTGTTGTGATGAAGAGGGAATTTCATCAGGTGCTGCATGCATACAAATGACACCTGCTGAAATTCCCTTTTCTAGGGAACTGTTAAATATACAGTAGCCCTTTCCTGCTTTTCATATGGTCACCCTACTCGAAGTGAGCAACTTGTGACCATCCAGCTGTTTTGGCCTGTCATCACTCACCATTGCCTATGGTGCCTAGGGCTGATGCGAATTGTAGGCAAAAGCATCTGGAGGGCCACAGGTTGCCCACTCTGGCTTTAAAGGCGAAACAATAACTTAAATTGAGCCCAGAAAACAATTAGCAACAAGTGCAGCTCTTTCCGTTAGGCATGTGTGCAAATGGCCTGTCAAAATTCTCCACTCTACTTGTGGGCAAAGAAATTGTGAGGGATAATTTCACTGAATTTCTCCAGGGAGAGGAGAAAGTCTCAACAGTTCTTCACAGGTAGGACTCACCATGGAAAGTGTTGTAACAATGATTCTTTATATATATTTTGGTAAGGGTTTTTTTTTGGGGGGGGGGGGTTGAGCTGCCACTGCAAGTGGCAACAGCATCAACTGTGTTGGCAATCTGGCCTCCATTTTGCATTCTCCACAATGTAGGTGTGAGCAGGGGCAGTGTTGTGTCTGGCGCCAGGGAAGTGGTTGAGCTTGTGCTGAGTCAAAATCTGTCCTCAGATTTCTTGGAAGTTTTTTTTTTCCCTCATGAAAGAGACTTCTAGTTTTCTGCCTCATTCTCAGGGTGTTTTATAATTTATTTATATATTTTGGGGTGTTTTGAGCTTCCCTAATCATTGTAAGGCGGCTGACGGTGCTGTGCGTTTCCTTTCTATTAATGTTTATTTGTTGTTTCAACCCTCATGGACAGATTAACTTCACCAATGCATACACCGACAATGCAGATAAGCACACAAAAACTCTATAATACAAAGAAGTAAAATACAGAAAAGATACTGGAAAAAGTTTTCATCAGAAGGTGCCCATAAGTATGTAAAAGTTAGTTTCATTACAAAGAATTAGAATAGGAGACACCAAGAATTTACATTAAAAGGCCCATAAATGTATAAAATTTAATACTACCGATACGTTAGAACTTCATGTTAAATTTCATCAGTACAGTTCACCATATTGACCTTCCTATTACACATCTCTCCATAGCCCTACAGCTTCCCAGGCAGCGTGTTTCCCGATTTGAAACAGCCCTATGGCGGGAATACCTCATGATGTCTTCACCTCAGTTTTAATTGAAGTGCGGGAAGCTGAGAAGGCTACAGGCTAGTGGTGTGCTGAAAATTTATCCCACAACAATTTTGACCGTGCTCATTCAATTTGATTAAAAAAACAAAAGGAATTACTTTCAAAGAGAAATTCAAAGGAGAAGAAATATTGGAGAAATTCTCATGGGTTTGGTTTGGGGTTCTTGTGCTTACCTTAAATATGAGATGGTTGAAGAGTGTGTGTGAGTGTCCTGCCATTCATTGTACAATAATCTCTCTGACAGCCTGTTTTCTCCTTGGCTTCCCAGACTTCCTGACGAGGGGAAGGCATCATCATCAATTTATTCCTCCCATAGGATTTTTTTCAGATCAGGATGTGCAGGTAGCCTGGGAGACTGTAATGGCGAGATATGTAATAGAAAGAAAAACACAGGCAGTACCCTCAGACACTTCACAATGATTAAGTAAGGTCAAAAACACCACCAACACACATTCAAAACAAATTATAAAATTCCTGAGAATGAGGCAGAAACATGAAAGCCTCTTTCAAAGGGAAGATAACTTTCTGGAAATTGAAGTGTAGATTTTGGCACAGCCTTAGCTCCACCCTTTCCTGGAACTGGGTGCAACATCATCTGCCCCCGAACTTACACCTGCTACAGGGCTTTCAGGGAAGGAGCAATGCTGCCAGCTTCTGCATTAGAGACATGATGTATCCACAGTCACACCTCAGAAATGTAACATTTGGAAGACCCCAGGGAAGGTGCTGAACCCTGAAGAATGACAACTGGAGTTGAGCCAAATGTTCTCAGAAAAGTCCTGAGATTTTCTTTTTCTTAACCTCAAGAAACAAAACAACACTTTGCAGAATTTCCTCCAGATTTTCCTCACCATTATTTTTTGTGTGTGGTGGCTGCATTCTGTTCCCTACCCTGTGCTATGACCTGGAATGATGCTAGGTATATGGGATATCGTGGAGGATGTAAAATGGGGGAAAGGCTGCCATGCAGTTGGTTCGTTTGCCACTTGCATGGCAGTGCAACCCCCCCCCCCAAAAAAAAACCCTTAGGCAAAAAAGGAAGAAGTTATTCTACTACTGTTGCCAATGATGATGCCTACCTGTGGGAAATTGTAGGAGAATTTCTAATTAACAGCCTAGTTGCCCCATTTTGTACCAACTGAAGTTTCCAAAGGCTCTTCAAGGGTAGCCCTACATGAAGAGCTTCGTAATAGACTAGATGTGATATGGCCAAGGCATGGGTAACTGTTGCCAAATCAGGAAAGGTCACCGCTGGTGCACTCAATGCACCAACACACTCCTGACAAGCCAGAGAAGACATGCTCGGCAGTCCTTTTGTACGTTGCAAACAACAGAGAATGACCGGGAAAATAATATGCTTCCTCAAGCAAATCATTGCATTCTTAATTAAAAAATGTCTCAAGATAACTGTGATATACGAGGAGCCTATATTCTACTTAGCAAAAAGGAGAGATGCCAAAAGAGCCTTAAACATACCAAGTCATTGAGCACATCTCCCTGCATGGCGCAAGTTTTCCTATGCAAAAACATGTTGTGCCATGAGGACAAGCAAATCATACAAGTGGGGGAATAAAGAATACATTTTCAGCATTGACCTTGTCTTTTCTCCAATCTGTGCAGGGCAATGGCAAAAGTCAGCATTTGCATAGAACTCTGACAAAAGATGTGTTTGCATGCCATATGACAGGTGCAGGCTTCAACTTGCCTAGATACCAGCAGTGTCTTCGTGTCCTTATTCTGTTTCGGCATCCCCCGATACCAAAGACCGCATGGGCATAGTGGCAATTTCCTTTTGATTCCCTTTCGATCCATACAAAGATCTAGAGAACCTGGGATATGGAATGGATTGCCAAGCTCTGAACCTAAAAGAGGGTGTGATTGGAAGCAAAAATAGGCATAGGTAAAGGATTTCACACTCTCAGCCCAATCCAAGGAAAGTCAAATTGAAAGTGGAGCAATAAGCAGAAAGTGGCAGGAGGAAGCAGATCTTATTTAGGTGAGTATATATTTCAGGTTCTGTTTACTGACTAAAGTAACCAGATAAAATCCAGGTCAGGGCTCATATAACTTTAACAGTTGTAGAGAAAAGGGAATTTCAGCCAGTGTCATTTGTATGCAATTAGTTCCTGGTGAAATTCCCTCTTCATCACAACAGTTAAAGGTGAAGGGGCCCTGCTTTATTTTGTATTTGGTCACTCTAGTATAGTGCCTGCAACTTTGTGATGAAGAGGGAATATCACCAGGAACTAATTGCATACAAATGACACTGGCTGAAATTCCCTTTTCTCTACAACTGTTAAAGTTACATGAGCCCTGACCTGGATTTTATCTGGTCAGCCTAATTACTGACTCCATTCCCATGTTAACTTGAGCTTTGTCTGTTTTGCTAATAGTAGGGCGACCATATGGAAAGGAGGACAGGGCTCCTGTATCTTTAACAGTTGCATAGAAAGGGGAATTTCAGCAGGTGTCATTTGTATGCATGCAGCACCTGGTGAAATTTCCTCTTCATCACAACAGTTAAAGCTGCAGGAGCCCTTCTCTCTTTAGTTAGAGTGACCAGATACAAAAGAGGGCAGGGTTTCTGCAGCTTTTATTGTTGTGATGAAGAGGGAATTTCACCAGGTGCTGCATGCATACAAATGACGCCTGCTGAAATTCCCTTTTCTCTACAACTGTTAAAGATACAGGAGCCCTGTCCTCCTTTCCATATGGTCAGTCTAGCTAATAGTGACTGAACGTTCATGCAGAAGGTGGGAAATGATGTTATGGTCATCTCTTACCTGCTTGCAGCAGGAAAGGAAACACGTAGGATGTTACATATGAAAAAATGCTCCACCTTGGTAGGTTCGTACAGTAAAGGTAGGACTCACATAGATGGGATGTAGATCACAAACATTAAAAAAAGCATTTACCTATGTAGGATTCTTTGAAGACCAGCCTTTCAAAGGTTTTTCTCATGCAGTGTTAGCATACCAGCAATCTATAGTCAAGAACCAAACTACTGTGTAGACATTGCATATGAAAGAACCTGTGCATGGTTGAAGTTCCTTTTCAATTAGGTATATACACATAGAGCTATGTTCCACCCTTAAAGATGACCTAAAATGATTTAAAATAGAGAAATAAAAATTAAAAATGTAAGGGAAAGTGATTTTTGCATGCCCCTCTGTCTTGTGCAGATTGCCCCCTTTCCTAATTGTGAACCTCAGAAAGTTCAGTAGCAACATCTCATTCATACCAATCCCCCATGTATGCTTAGAAATAAAATGAATATGACTCCGAACTGCCACGTACTTAACCATGGTAAGCACATCCCAGTGGTAGGGCCAATAATGACTGTGAGTGTCCTAGCTTGATGGTGGTGGGGCGGATAATTTTGGATCTTCAAATAAGAAAGATGTTACACTCCAGTTGTCAAGACCGACACGTTCCAAAATGCCATTTCGCAAATGCCGAAGCTACCGCCGCTCCTCTTCTTCTGACACTGGCAGGAAATAATGCCTCATTTATGAGCAGATTGTTGCTGCTCTACTTGTGTTTTCCAGGAGTCTGAACCCCCAGTGGTAACCACTATGGAAGCCCCACAAGCAGAAAAGTTTCCTACAGCAGGAATGCTGTACAAATACTCATAAATCGTAGTTCCCCACAGCTGGAACTTTGAATATAACATGTTCTACAAGCGATGTTCATGAAACACCTAGAGTAAAAATTGTGGCCTATTAGATACCCCTTAAAGAGCAAGGAATTTGAATGTGCATCTTCATGTCTTCTTCTCAAATGACATTTTTCATGCATGGAGATTGATCTACCAGGGGCAAATAATCATATGTGAAAAGGTTAGTTTGTCAGGACTATACACTCGGAAAGTACCAAAAAATGTTTTAAAAAATGTAAAAAGGTAATTTCCACTCAGATCCCTGTAGGATTTTCTCACAAGTTGGTATAGTGCAGAGTAAACAGAAGGATACTGTGGTTTTACTACTTGTACATTTGTTTGTTTTTTCTATGTGGAGTGGCCCATAGGGCCCGTTCACAGGTCTGCACATCCCAGTGGCTCTAAACATCAATTGATGACTTCTATGCATGAACATCACAGATATTATGCCACAGCACATCAACAGCAGTACTCTGCATCCAAATCTGCACATGCAGAGTCTTATTAAATAAACAGTAAGCCATGCAGATGAAAGGAACTATATTTAGCCCTCTAGCACCTGATTAGCACAATTTACACTATCTAGAGGATTATGCAGGCCAGGGTATGGCTTAGGCATAGTAATTTTCTGACAACAACTAGCCTGAGTTTGAAGATCAGCAGGAGACGTTCTGCTGGTGGTGCCCCTGGAAGCATCACTCACGAGGTCAACACAGGTCCCTAGTTATGGAACTTCCTTCCTACAGAGATTTGACTGGTCTCCACATTTAGTATCAGTTAAAAGCTTACCTGGTTTTGCTGGCTTTTGGAACACATTGAAAGTTGGTGGTAGTTACCTAATTTTGCTGCTGATGTTTAAATGCTATTTGCTGATGTTTGGCCTATTGGCTGCCAATAAAGTTGTTGTTGTCATATGTATTGTTGATTTGTGGTTTTATTTTTGTTTTTAGGATTGGTTTTAATGGTGTCTATTTTACTGAGATAGTCATCTTGGGCTCTTTTGAGAGGAAGAACAGGATTCATGAATGATAAATATAATAATAAATAAATAAGACTTTGCTCTTGAAGCTGCTTCTTAAAGGAAAAATCGTGGGGAGGGACCTGTTGGGGTGTCTCATGTATGCTTGTTTGTAGGGCAAAGGGAATAACTCAGTTCAGTTTGCAGCATTTCCAAGTAGTTCTGGGGAAAACTCCCGTCTGAAACCATGGGGAGCCACTGCCAGTAACTATAGCCAATACTGAGCTAGATGAATAAAGGGTCACCTTTGTTGCAAGGCAGCTCCCTATATTCCTAATGTCTAGTTCAGCCCTTTGAGACAGCTTTGAGACAGCACACCTATTGCTGTCATCACAGGAAGAGTGCTGGGAGTTGGAGTGGCCAGCTGAGGTGAGCCATCTAAGAGCTATCCCATCTTCTGGTCCTCCCCTTCCAATCCAACAGGTTTTGGGTTGACATATCAATGAGCCCTCTGAGTTCATGGTGCTGCTTGGTAACACCAGGTCACTCCATATGAGACAGCTGGAAGAGCTGAGAGGAGTGAATGTGTTCCAGCTCTGCACTCTTGATTAGGTAGCACAGGCTGGATGGTTGCAGAGGGAGTGTGGCCTGCCAGCTATAAGGAATCCATCTCCATCATCAGACCAGTCCACTCAGGTGGCGGGTTTGAGTGGCTGCATCGAGTGTTGGCTAGAGATACAGGTTAGGGATTCCATTGGTTTATTTATTTATTTTCATTTATATACCGCCCCATAGCCGAAGCTCTCTGAGCGGTTTACTGATCCCCCTCCTGCCCAAGCTAGCTGCGGTGGTTCCAGGCTTAGTATTGGGATTTCAATATTCAAATCATAGCTGCCTGAGGTTGTTGAGGCTGGGATTGCATAGCTGCCATGACAACCATGCATCTGTCTCACTCTGTTTTCAGTTTGATGCATCTTACAGGATGTACTCTTGAAATATTGTCAAGCAACCAAGAAACTGGAGGTCTGGAGTTAGGGGATTTATTTATGAACCTGTTGTCACAGTAAGACCACTTCCTATGAGGTTTAGATTAACAATTGCTGTTCCTTCTGTAGGGGTGGTGGACCCACTAAGATGGCCTGCACCTGGAAATTTAATAAATCCTTAGGATTCCTGAAAGCTCTGGCGAATTTCCCAACTGATATAGTTTATTCTCCAGCTGACATGGTTGGTCAATCCCTGGTTTCACCATGGAATGGTGAGATGGAACAGACTCCCAATATAACTGTTCCCAAGCATCCTCTCCAGTGCTCCCTGATTGACTGGGAAGCTGAGGGCCATGAAACATGCTGAGGATGACTTGGATACAGATAGTACAAATCTCATAGTGACTATGACTGCATTACATTACTGTGCCTACTTCGTGATAGTGATGGCAGTGCGGGCAAAGCACCACTTATTTCTTTACCACTCTTGCATCCTTGAGTAGCCTTCCAACAGAGATGGTCCATGTGGTGAATGGGCTATTATTAGACTGCGTTGGAAATCTATTGGTGTCCTCAGAGGCCAGCATTTTGCAAGGCTATAGTTACTCGTATTCACTCTAAACTTGATGCTATTGTTGATGCATTGTGGAAGTATCCACAGTACCACCTAGTCTGGTTATGTGGGCTCGATTTTACTTGATGTGACAAAGTCCTTGGAGGGGTTTGGATGACGACCTGTGTTCTTGACCCTTTCCTATCTTGGCTGTTAACAACTAGCCATAAGGGGCTGATTGAGAGGTCCAGGAGCTAATTAATGCCTCTTTATGAGAGGGAGTGGTGTCAGCTGACTTGAAAGAGGAGGATATGTGGCAACTGCTTAAGACCCTGGAGATTGTAACAAATATCCAGCTAATATCACCTTCTTGGACACCTTCTTGGACTTACTTAAGTGATGGCATTTGAACTCCAGGCCCAGGATTGGCACTGAAAGTGTCTTAGTTGCCCTGATGGATGACCTCTGTCAGGAGTGAGAGTGTGACTCCGCTGATCACCATTGATCTCTCAGCAGCTTTTGATACCAGTGACTATGGCATTTTGCTAGACTGCCTCTGTGGGTTTGTTTATTCATTACATTTGGGTGTTCTGGGCATGTTGGACATCTTATAAGTGGTTGTGTCCCAGCTGTACAATATGCCTCCACATATACAACTGGCACACACACACTGTAATATTTTCAGTGCCAAGCCAAAACTTCTTGGTTTGTCCAGGCACTTTAATTTCACCCATTCTGGTTTTCAGTGGTGGCGGTGGTGATGTTTATTGTATATCTTATTTTGTGTGATTAATTTGTTCATTATTGTTTATTGTATGCCTTTGTACACCACCCTGTTATCCGTAAGGATGAAGGGCACTTTAGAAATATATTAATAAATAAAACATTGTATTTATTTATTACATAAATTTATATATCCCAGTAAACTATCAAAATGGTCAGCAGAAATGATAAAAGTATAGAATATAATAAAAGTACAATAAAATGATTACTGGTTGATTATAAATAAAATAAGGCTGCAATCCTATGTATGCGTAGGCAGAAACAAGTTCTACAACTCCAAGCATTCCCAGACATTCAGTCAACAGAGAGAATGGAGATGGTGAAGGATAACAGTGCATAATCAAACTATGGAATTTGATAGGACAAGATGTAATGATGGCCACTAATTTGGATGGTTTTAAAAGGAAGGGTAAACAAATTCCTGAAGAAGGTTGCTAGTTCTGATGTTTTTGTGCTACCTCCAATATCAGAGGAAATCTGCCTATGTATACCAGTCGCTGGGGAACATGGACAGGAGAGTGCTACTGCACTCGTGTCCTGCTTATGGGTTTCTTGTGGGCAGCTGGTTGGCCATTGTGTAAACAGAATGCTGGACTGGATGGACGCTTAGTCTGATCCAGCATGGCTCTTCTTATGTTCTTATGTTCTTATGCTAGATAGACAGCAAATAGGCATAGGTACAACTGATCATGATCCATGCCATTCACATTGGCCATTCTAGTTGCACAACTCCTGCATCACAATCACCAGATTGCAAGCGATAGTATCACTACTATTCCCAATCTAGTTGTACAATGCCCACTGTTATTTATTTAAAACATGTATATCCCACCTTTCTTCCATCATGGAACTCATGTGTTCATGAGGTGGTCTCCCATCCCAGCACTGACCAGGCCCAGGCCTGCTTAGCTTCAACGATGTGGCTGCAATGTACTCTAGAAAATATTAGGGGTGTGGAGCTCCACCACTTCTAAATTCAGGGTGGAGCTCCATTGAAGCAATTCTCTGCCCTGATTTCAGGAGTGGGTCCCTCCCTCTGCTCTGATGGATAGTTTGGTGAAAAACCACCCTGTTTTTTTGGGTAACCAGTACATTCTTGTCAATGGGAATTAGCAGAAATGCTCACAGCTTCCTCAGTTTTGAAGATAAACACATAAAAATTGGCACCGTGAGAGATTTTAAAGAGGAGTTTAGGCATGCCAAGTTCAGAGCAGATCCCTGCATGCAGTGATTTATAGGGGATTTTTAAAATCTGAACTCAAATGTCCTCTCAGGCACCTCTCTCGTGCCTTGGTCTGTATCGCGAGGGAGAGGAAAAGGGAAACGAAGCAGTGGGAAAACTAAAAGCACTTAGAGCTATAATGAATAAATAAATATAAATTAATAAATGCCACAACAGCAGCACACAGCTTGCCCATCTTCAGAGAGGACACTGGACAGGAGCAGAGGCTTGCAGCCAGAGGAGGAGGAGGAGGATGTTGGCACCCCAGCACTGTCAGGCACATCGGAGTGAGTCAAGGCAACAACAGCTTCCCCCTATACGTGAGGAGGCTACCAATACGAGGTTTGGAGAGGGAGGGAGGAGGAGGAAGACAAAGGCAGCCCCCCAACTGGAAGCCCAGCCAGCCAGTGCTAATAATAGGAGTAATAAACCAAACAAACACACATTCACACACTAGCAGGCTTGGATTTTTTAAAAGATTTTTCAGAGGGGAGGGAGTAAACTACAGAAACACAGCACACTAGGAGTTTAAACAATTTTAATAAGGAGAAAGAGCTTAGAAAATAGAAATATTAGTGGACCAAGAGACAGTGGCTGGCTGGCTGGCTGGCAGCAAATCTCTTTCTCACTAGAATGATGACAGGCAAGGAGGACAAAACACTGTGATTGGAGTAGGGGCAGGAAGACAAGTGTGGCTAATAGCTATTGGTTAGCCACAGGTGTAAATATACTCACACCCCTCAGCATCTTTCAAATATGCAGATATTCACACACACGCACACACAGAGCGTTGATGCCTGAAAAACAGTCAGATAATTTCAGAGACGTTAGAAGCTCTGATTGGGCATGCCTCCACTCTGAAATGATTCTATTGGTTTAGAACGGCCAATCCCTGCACTGGAAGATCGAATGCACCACAGATGTTCGTGGTTATCAGATAATTCTGGAGTGGCGCACCCCCCCCCCCGAAAATATTCAATGGGAGATCTTCCTAAATAAATGTAAGATCAAGCTGCACCTAACGAATGCTTTGAAAGCTTATTAGATGTCAGATTCTTTTGAAATGAATGGGACTTACTCCAAATAATTGTACGTTTATGAATCGTTCTGTTCTTTGATTAGAGAGAGAGAGAGAGAGAGAGAGAGAGATGGCTGCCCCTAACCATCCTAGTTGTAAAAGAGGGTTGTTCCACTGTCGAAAATCATTGCTGACCCCATGACTTCTTTCAAGGTAGTTATATAGTTTAATTGCAATTCAGCTCCACCCACCCCCAGCCCCTCAAAATTCTTTAGTAAGATTTCACTGGGACATTAAACTTCTGGACACCTCAGTCAATTTAGCTTCACTTTCCTGCTTGGGGTTGTGTTCACTATATATTAAAAAATCAGTCTCCTGGTTATCACTGTCAACTGTACAAAGCCTCACTTTTCTTTGACGATACAACAACATTCATCCGCTCTATCTGAAAAACACTCAGAATATGCAGCTGGTATTAAATTTGGGCGACATAATACTCTTCCTCGTTATCACATCGCTCCTGGATCATACGCATTCAGTGTAGATTGCTGGTGAGAATGTCTTCTTACTGTAATGTGCCCTACCTTCTAAATGCATAGAGAAATAAGTTATTTAATGCCTGAGCAATTCTGCCATCCTGTATGGCTTCATTTAACGTTTCCTTTTGTTGAATGTTTTAAATTCTTTGTCCCTTGTCTTTCTCGCCTTTTAAAATGTGGGGGTGGGGTGGGGGAGGGAAATGTTGCGTTTAACATTCTCGGTATTTTCATAAAGGGATCGGGGGACCTTTCAATTCCATCTATGACCGTTCAGAGCTCAACTGCTATTTCTGACCTCTGAAATCTCCAATGCATTCATCTTTCTACACACAACAGAGAAACCCATTTCCCAACCATTTGCTACTGAGCCCATGATCATCTTAGGACCAAACAGGATGTGATGTTTGGCACATAAGTTGTCACTGTGTCATGGATTTTCATTAAACCTATAGCTAGCTTGTTGGGTGGGGGAGGGGTGAATCAGTTTGGGACTATAGCACAGGGGAGGCATAGGGATCCTTTTTCAACATGGAGGTCAAATTCCAATTTGGGAAGAATCTCAGTGGTCACTTTCCACGAGTGGGTGGGGCTAAAGGTGCTGTGGGTAGGGGCAAAGCATGGTGGGTGTGCCCAGAGGTATTTCATACTAATTTGGACATTATTATTATTATTGCATTTATATCCCACCTTTTTTCCTCCAAGGAACCCAAGGCGCCATACATAACCCTCCTCCTCTCCACTTTATCCTCATAACAACAACCCTGTGAAGTTGGTTAGAGCTGAGAGTCTGTGACTGGCCCAAAGTCACCCAGTGGGTTTCCATGGCTGAGTGGGGACTGGAACCCGGATCTCCTGACTCCCAGTCTAACATTTTAGCCACTACAGCAAATCAGCTCCATCCTGTGCATGACTGCTCAAGAGTAAGGCCCAGTGCAAAAGCTGTAATGCCTGCAAAGCACAGCTCAGTTTCACACGGGGTATGTAAGAGCAGAGTGTTTAAAATTTAGATGCCTTTAAATATCCTTTCTGATTCAAAATGGCAGATAAGAGCCAAAAAGCTGGTGGACCAGGCAGGGTACCTCTGGGGGTTGCAGATGCCCCATGGACTGGAGGTAGGGGACTTTAACTGTTGCCATTGGCATATGGGGAGGGGACTTTAAATTGTTGCCACTCCCTTGATGCCTGCTAGTCACAATGATTTTACAGATTAGAATTGGGCAAATCTAGATCGATGAGTGTATATGTGCATCTTAAAAACTAGGAATGCACGAATCAGCAAAACATGACCTTGCTAAAGTTCTCCGAATTCTTTCTTGACACTCATTCCAACTAAAGGTGGGCAAAAGGGGGGAATGCACCATTTCTGGAGCCTCTGGAGAGTATGCACTTCCCCCTTTCAGTCAATGGTGGTGGCCATTTATGCAGAGGGGGAAATGCGCAATTTCGGCAGTGGCCATGAGCGGCTGCAGAGCACTGGTCAAAGCCACACAAGCGCACTCGCCAGTCACCTGCGCTCGCTGCTGGAGCACCTGACTGAACCCATGAGGGTTGAACACGGAAGTGTGCTGCCCCCACAGACCCAGTCGGACTCTCGCAACAACCCTAATTCCAACTTGAGTCCACATCAAAATTCGAGGGTTTTTTTTACATGAAAAAATATGCATGATTTTGCACATATTTTTCCAAATGTACACATCAGCTGTGTGCGTCTTTGAAATGTATGCATTCTTCTCCCACAGATTAAAGCATATTTGTGTGCATGTTTCAAACATTTGCATTTTTCCGTGTATATTTTTCAAATGCATGCAAGCTGTCGCATGCACTTTCTGGGCTCTTCGGATCACATTGCAAGCTCAGAAATGTATGGATTTTGACTTCAGTTTGGGTCCAAGACCATGTTCGGCCTGGAAGGTGCAAACTGGGTAAATCCCAATCAAAATTGAACTGAAACGGATTTCTCATACATCCAAGCCTCTTCGTATCATGTAAGAGAAAAGATATATGGATTTTTAAAGACTGAGTGGATGAAAGAGTAAGTAGGTTCAGGACAGGCCAAAAGATATATTTTCTTCATGCAACATTTACTTAACTTATAGAGTATAGTTCCATAACAGGTGGTGATGGTCTATGCCAGCTCTAAGCTTCTGGAGGCCCTTTGGGAAGACACCCTCAATGGGCCCTCTCCCTCAGTGAGTCTCCCTTCTTGCCACCTTTGTTACCAAATGCTCTTTCTCCTCTTCTTTGTTATCATTGCTACTAGTTGCTTGCAACCAGTCTGTTGCTCCTTTTCAGCGTCACCCTTGCCTGGGCCAGAATAAGCGGAGGTTGAACAAGCAGGTTGCGAGGGTGAAAGGGAAGAGTAACTCCAGGGGGCTCTTGTTAGTGGGGCCCTGCTAGTATCCGAGCCTTCGGAAAGTGCCCAGCCCTGGCTACCCTTGATGCTGGTCCTGATGATCATCACCAGCTTAGATTACTTGAAAGTAGATGACCAGATAAAATCCAGGTCAGGGCTCATGTAACTTTAAGAGTTGTAGAGAAAAGGGAATTTCAGCCAGTGTCATTTGTATGCAATTAGTTCCTGGTGAAATTCCCTCTTCATCACAACAGTTAAAGGTGCAGGCACTATACTAGAGTGACCATATACAAAAGAAGGCAGGGCCCCTACAACTTTAACTGTTGTGAGGTAGAGGGAATTTCACCAGGAACTAATTGCATACAAATGACACTGACTGAAATTCCCTTTTCTCTACAACTGTTAAAGTTACATGAGCCCTGACCTGGATTTTATCTGGTCACCCTACTTGTAAGAGAATAGACAAATTCATGAGGATAGGCATTAGCTATAATTACTAAATGGGGCCTCCAGGTTCATCCTGCTCAGAATGCCAATTGTTGGGGAGGACACAGATTGGGGTGTTGTTGTCATCTTCATACTCTTGAGAAAGTATCTGATTGGCCACCATTAGAAACAGGATGCTGGACTAGATGGGCCTTTGGTCCATTCCAGCGGTTGAGAAAGTCTTTCAGCCTGGGGGGCGAATTCCATTTTGGGGAAGCTTTGGGGGGCTATTTTCCAGTAGTGTGTAGGAACAAAGGCAAAAGGGGCAGGGGCAAAAATACCCCCCCAAAAAATGAGTACATTGCAGCATAAAGCTTTTACTGGCAAAAGCTAAGCCTTAGGAGAGGGGGAAACCACACAAAACCTGGAAATCATTAACTGTTTGGTGATTGGGGAAAGGGGGCGCAGCCATCTGAGGACCTCTATAGGGCTGGATTTGAACTCTGAACCTGGGTATATGCACCCCTGATATAAATACATGTGCTGCAGGAGGTGGGAGTGTTGTGCAGTTTCCTCCTTTTCAGCCTTCAAAAATATCCAGCCCAGGCATCACAAATCATAAGATTAAAAATAACCGAAAAACCTCAAGTGGCCACAGGATGACAAATTAAATGACAAGACTTGTTACTGCCTGATTCATTGGAGCAGTGTGACTTGATAAGTTCCAGACTCCTTTGTAATGCAGCAAATGAGAGCTATTCCAGGCATAATTGACAAATTAAGAGAAACCCATTCCCGGCCTGTTAGAAAATGACATTTGTGGCAATTTACAGGTGCCCAGACAGAAACTGTTTTAATAAATGTTGTAGAGAGAGGATAGAGTTTCCTCCTCCTCTCTCTCAAACTCATCTCTGGATACAAATCATATCCAATTTAAGGACAATGCAGATTATTATTTTTTTGTGGAGGGGGAACATGCTGAGACTCAGCAATCTCTGAAGCTGTTAGGGCTGTCAATTCGTTCTAGAAATTTTAAAGAGAAATAGATGAGATCCAGCAGGACCAGCCCTACCATTAGGCAGAGGGAGGCAGCTGCCTCAGGCAGCCCGTACTGAAGGGTGAGGAAGAGACAACGCTGTGTGTACGACATGGCTTGCCCTGCACCATCTAAGCTAGCCTGCTGCTCTCAGGTGCAATGGAGGACATGCCCTATCCCCGGGGTTGAACTAAAATTCACCTGCCAGTCTGGCTGGCTTTTGTCCATGGAAGGGAGGGAAGGTTCCACTTTGTTCTTTGACTCAGGCAGCCAAAATATCTTGGGCTGGTTCTGGATAAAAGGCTTTGGCTCCTTAAATTGTACCGACTGGTATACAATTCTAGCCACTGGTAAGAAATGGTTGAAACTTGAAAAGAATAAGAGGTACTACATTTCTTTCCTGGAGAGCAAGTGAATGTTGTTGTTGTTGTTTTTAAGGGGGTGGGAGGAGAGAACTGTACTTTAGGTTATATCCGATGGTGTCTTTGCACTAGTGGAAAATGTTTCCCCATTTAAAACGAAGTACCTGATAGTTGCCGCCCCTCCGGCTTCCATCTGCCTCCTATATCCGCTATAGCTATATAGAACTATATCCCCTATAGTCTCAGAGCATTTCCCAATCCACAGGAGCCACTTTGCAGGAGATAGAGGATGTTGCATTGGGGAAGAGAGATGAGTGAAAATGGGGTGCCTGCCTTGTTCAAGTGGAAGTTATCTTCCGCTAGCTCAATGCCACCGTAAGATGCAAGCTAGTCTCAAATGCTTAGCTCTAACCATATTACTACCGCAGGAATTGTGCTTTCATGGTCACATTATTGCTTTGCAAGCTGAAGATTAGAATGCTGAGTACCGACCTTCATGTCCAAGGACGTCTAGGATTAGGTATATATGAAATTGTATTGATTTTTTTTTTAACCTGTGAGCATTTTTTCCAAGTTGACCCAATGTTGTTGTGCATTCACAAAAGACCTGTGACAGAGAGAGAGAGAGAGAGAGAGAGAGAGCAATTTTTCAGAAGAATGTGTCAAAGTACTGCTTAACTGCAATTCCTGCAGAGCACTGAGTCTGTTGCTGCTAGAGTTCCGCTACTTCACAGAGGAAAATGGGGGGGGGGATGCTTGTGTACCTGTGAAATGCAGGCTGTTTGCTAACCAGTGCCTTAGGCTCAAATGGGACATGACAATTAGTCAAGTATAACTTTCCCCTAACTTCTCAACGGTGCAACATTGTTTAAATAGAGGAACAGACTACCTCAGGAGGTGATGGCTTCTCTTTGGTTGGGGGTATTCAAGCAGAGGTTGGATGGCCACTCCCAGGGATGCCGTAACTGCATCCTGCAGGTCCTGCATTGAGTGGATGACCTCCAAGTAGGGATGCCCAGATTTTGTGTTTCGTGGATTGTGCAGTATCGTTCATCCAGCATCCGTTCACAGACAGTTTTGATGTCTTTTTCCTTTATGTCAAAAAATACATAAATAATTCTGTAAGGAAGTTTGCAACAATGTACATGATCTATGTTTGTATGTAACATTTACCATATTGTCCCCCATTCCAATGATCCTGGAGGCAGCATTCAAGTTCTACAGGATAGATCAGAAATCCCCCTTCAACAGAGCTCCGATCTTGGAAGAGGAAATCAGATCTCAGATTAACACTCCCTACTACATCAAAAAGATCCACATCCCTTGCCCCTCCAACCTTGAAGCCCCAATGTCAATGGGGGGGGGGGAAAGGGTGTGGTGTGGGTGGAGTGTGGGAGGCACCGTAAGTGGAGTGGGAGGGGATGGGTTGGTCTTGGTGGAGTGGGGAAGGATCTAAAGAACTCACAGCCCCCCAACCGGCCCTGGAGCTGATCGTTCCCTAAATGATTTCTGGCAGCTGGGAAAGAGAAGAGGGGAAGCTCCATGATCAGATTGCCTCCTTCCTACGCATAGCTCTGTCTACAGGTCTGGCAGGGGTTGGGGTGAACTCTGTAAAAAACAAACACAAAAATAACACTTATAGCCATCTGTATGAATCTTTCAGTACAGTGCTCTATTGCATACCACTTCAGTTCTCTCTGAGCATCCCAAAACTCACCTTCCCCTGTATCCATGTGTGCATTCACGCATATTCCGTGAAAAACACCACTGGTTCATATTCCTCTTATGTTTTGAATCATCTCATCAACATTCTGTTCTGTGGTGTCAACACTAAACAGGACCATGAAATGTGTTTTGGTTTGTTTGTTTGTTTGTTTGTTAACAAAAGGAGTCTTCTCTGTACTGTCACAGATGACCATGACAATAAGTAGTCCATCTTGGAAATTCATTGGAAGAAAGGAAGCTCTTCTTCAAACAGCACTATGAAATTCACTACTATGAATGGCCACCAACGCAATGAGCTTTAAAAGGGGATTAGACAACTTCCTGGAGGATAATGGCTACTAATCATGATAGCTGCATACTACCTTCAGTATCAGAGGCAGTAGGCTGTTGTATGCTAGTTGCTGAGCAAAATGAACAGGAAGGTGCTATAATTGCATTTATGTCCTGCTGAAGCATCCCATTGGCCAAGGAGGGAATAGAATGCTGGACTAGATACACACTGCTTTTCTTACACAATTATATTGACATGGAAATATAGAATGTCAATCTAAAACCTTTTATTTAAATATTGATGTGCTAATTATACTGTTCCTCCTGTCCTATTATCTTCAGCTTGAAGATCAACCAGAAAGAGAAAGCCAGTGTTACCTGTAACAAACAGTGGAACGAAAAATGCCAGTAAAGTGAGTTCTCTCTCTCTCTCTCTCTCTCTCTCTCTCTCTCATTCTTTAATCAGAGACCACATATGAAATGCAATTGTTGTCTAGTAATCAGCTTGGGCAATTTGAAATCCCTTCTTCACTTTTATGGGTCATCATTGCCCCCAAAGATGTATTTACAAAGTAGAAACTCTTCTCCCTAACCTCTGCCACTTCAAACTCCATTTATTCTCTTACAATCAAGGGGTTGATTGTTCTCTGGCATTTCAACAACACAGCCTTTCCTACTGTGCATCTTTAATCACCTGCTGATTTTATTGAAAGGGCCTTGAGGTCAGTTGGACCCCAGTTAAAGTGGAAGAGGAGAAAATGAACCTCAGTATGGTCAAGGTAGTGATAGTCTTAATGGTGCACACTATTTAACAGCATAATAACTACTTTTGTTAATAGCAGCAGTTAAGTGTGTGTGTGTGTGTGTACACAAACACACACACACACACACACACACACACCAGTATACTGGATGGGGAACACAGGAAGTGCAGTTCAGATACATTTTCTGAGCAGGAAGAATGACATTATCAGGAGAACCAGGCTTATACCTCTTTCTCCTCCCAGCAATCTAGATACAGGATCACTAGGAGGAGGGCAAGGTTAAAGCACCACAACCCCTAGTGAGTCTAATACAGGTTTCCTGTTTCCTGGCTGCTAATACCAGGAAAGAAACAGCCATTCCTCACTGCAAATAGCAGCGGGGAAACATGGACCCATACCAGAATCGTTGGAATGGTAGAGAGGCTTCTGATATGTATATCTCTGTTTCCTCTAGCTGGTGGCTGATCAGCTGGGTGGTGGAGCAAAGTGGGAGGGGCACCCCACAGCTCTGTGGGTCACAGGGATAGTGGTGAAGTGCCACACATGGCTGGTGGGCTGCTGGTCACCCATATGTGTGGTAGATGCTCTGCTGCAATTCCAGATGCAAAATAAATTGGAAAGAAACAATAAGAGAGCACAAAGCCTTTTCTACATGAGGTATTTATCGTGCACGCACCATTCCCTACTCACAGTTGTTTACAAGTTCTTTAGACAACGTTGTGACTCTCCTGTGTCTAACCAGCACTTTTGGTGAGGGTTTTTTTAGAACAGGGAAAATGCAGCATTTAATTGTGAATGTGAAAGAAAGCACTGTGCCTTCTTGTGTATTTGTGCTATTCTACTATACCACAGTGCCATCTAGAGGTTATGTAGCAGAAAAACAGGAAAGGAAATGCTCCTTGTGTAGGGCTCAGATCTCAATTCAGTGACAAAACCGAAAGTATATACAGCGGATGAACAGCCAACTAACAGCCTTCTGTAGAAAAACTCCAAGAGCCGTCTCTCTGGAAGCACCTTCAGCCTTCCTTTTCTGGGGGTTCAGAGCTGCCATAAAGAGAGAGATCAGTTGGGGGGATATATTATGCCTATGGCAAATATAATGAATGCTCAAGTTTCAGTTCATACCAGTGCCGAGCAGAAAAATGTGACTCCAGGGTCCTGGAAACTGTGCATTTATTAACATCCTTCCTCCCCACCTTGTTGCCTCCAGATGTGTTGCATCATTTTTCATGCTTGCTGGGGGTTAAGGAGCAGGTGCTGAACATGCCTAGAGGCTGGGGAAAGGTTGTGTATCACATTGGCTTTTTGTACTAGAAATACATTGGCTTTTTGTACTTTCACATTGTTTTCCTCAGAATCGTTCAATTTAGCAAATAAGATTGAAAAGGCTCAATGAACTACACAATATCCTGGTTAAATTGAAATTATAGACTAGGCTGACCATATGAAAAGGAGGACAGGGCTCATGTAACTTTAACTGTTGTAGAGAAAAGGGAATTTCAGCCAATGTCATTTGTATGCAATTAGTCCCTGGTGAAATTCCCTCTTCATCACAACAGTTAAAGTTGCAGGGGCCCTGCCTTCTTTTGTATATGGTCACTCTAGTATAGTGCCTGCAACTTTAACTGTTGTGATGAAGACGGAATATCTCCAGGAACTAATTGTGTACAAATGACACTGGCTGAAATTCCCTTTACTTTACAACTGTTAAAGTTACATGAGCCTTGTCCTCCTTTTCATATGGTCAGCCTATTATAGACATACTATAATCCCATAATTGGTGCCAATACTTTCTAAACACTCAGTAGATTCCTTCGTTTTCAAACACCAAATGTGAGCACTGGTAATCTTTCCCCTCTTATTCTTCCATCCAACTTTCCTCCTCATAAAGAGCAACTGGGAACACCCAAAGTTTCCATCAGCTTTATCCTAAATTGCTTTTTGAAATGACATGTGCTCTCCCATAGTTTTTAAAGCCCTCCCCTCAGTACCAAAACATCAATTAATTTCTGTTGAACTATCACTACAATGACCATTAATTATGCAGTCAGGATAGGCACTTCAGCCCTAACGTTTATTGGGCTTGTCTGCATCATATGCATTTGCACACTATTTTAATGCAAGTAAAAAAAATAAATCAGTTCCTTCTGAACACGCGATTTCGTCCTGTCATGTCAAGTCACTGGACTTGAAGCAACACTTCACTAGGCAAGGGGCCTGGATGTTTCCATGCACTCTGTAATCCACTCATAAGCCTTCCTTTCCCACCACCATTTTGCCAAAGGTGAGGCAAGGCCGGCCCCACCATTAGACAGAGTGAGGCGGCTGATTTGGAGTGTCATGAAAGGGCAGCAAATGTTTAGTTATTCAGTTTATTATTGTTGTCTTTAAACTGCAAGGAAAGGGTAGAGGGACTCATGGGATTTTCTGTCTCGGGTACACTATAAAGTAGAGCTGCCCTTTTGTGTGTGTGGGGGGGGGGAGAAGGATGGGAAAAAACTGATTTTTTCTTCAAATTTCATAATTCCCCCCCCCCTTCCTGGATTTATTACCAAAAATCCTGACATGTCCTGGTTTTTCCTGACACATGGTCACCCTACAGCCCTCAGGCAGCAAAATAGCTTGGGCTGGCGCTGAGTGGAAGTGGTAGAGGAAGTCGAATTCATGCCAGCAAGTTTGCAGGAAAGGCTTGGATGCCCCCACAAATATATGATGATTTCAGGTTATCTGGGGGTCATGGGGCTGTAGTTCCCATGCCTCCCCGCCATCCTAGATGCTCAATGCATGCATACTCAGGGTCTCTGTGCACCATGTAACCCTAGAGCCCACCGCTACCAGAGACACCTGCATATATCCATGTTATCTTTCTATAGATATATGCAATATACTTTCAGTGCTGGCTCCCAGTGTTTGAGAGTCCATGGGCAAGACGCCTTCGATGGCCTGCCTCCCTTAGTGAGTCTATGTTCTTATTGCCATTGTCACCAGCTGCTCTTGCCCCCTCACGCTCTTTCCCATCATTGCTATCGCTTGCTTGACAGCCAGGGAGCCAGTGACATCTACTGCTCACCCTTCTCACCAGGCAGTGGCATCTACTTCAGGGGGCTCCTGGCAGTTGGACCCTGCTGGGGTGTAGGTCCTCAGCAGTTGCCTGGCCATAGCTCACCTTAATGCCTTATATACTTCAATCCACATATATGGAAGATCTCTCCTTCAAGACCGCCAAAGGCAAATTCTAGGTGCAGAAACCTCCGAAAGCAAAGTGGCGTTCAATCAGGTCAGCCTGCCTCCCCTGCTAGCTTTGGCACTCGAGGAAAATATAGGTGTCGGAGCGTGGAAATGGTCTACCCTATCAGATCCCCATAAGGGCAGGGGCTTAGTCTCTCCTGTCTGCCCTCAACTCTCCGATGAGGGAAAATGCAAATCATGCCAGGTCTCTGCTCTAAAATGATTTCTTACATCAACAGTGCATTGCCTATGTCAGGGGCAGGCAACCTGATGCCCTCCTGATGTTCTGGACTACAACTCCCATGAATCTAAGTCAGCCAGGCCAATCCTCACGGATTCTGGGAAATGTGGTCCAAATCTTCTGGAAGGCACCAGGTTGCCTCCACTAACCTATGCTTAGGCTGACCATATGAAAAGGAGGACAGGGCTCATGTAACTTTAACAGTTGTAGAGAAAAGGGAATTTCAGCCGGCGTCATTTGTATACAATTCATACCTGGTGAAATTCCCTCTTCATTACAACAGTTAAAGCTGCAGGGGCCCTGCCCTCTTTTGTATATGGTCACTCTAGTATAGTGCATGCAATTTAAATTGCTGTGATGAAGAGGGGATTTCACCAGGTACTAATTGCATACAAATGATGCCAGCTGAAATTCCCTTTTCTCTGCAAGTGTTAAAGTTACATGAGCACTGTCCTCCTTTTCATATGGTCAGCCTACCTATGCTATGCCACAAGTGCTGGGACCAAGGCCTAGAGAGCCCTCTCTCCTTCCCGCACTGCGTCATGCAATGGGAGGGGCAAGGAGAAAGATCAATAACCCTGGTACACCTTGTCTTCTCCATCTTGTCTTCTCCATCTAGGAAGCAGTGTGGATTTGGGTACAGAGGGAGAAGAAAGCAAATAGGTAGCAACAACAGTGGCAAGGAGTAGGTGGGTATACTCAGGGGAGAAGTTCAATTAGAGCATCTTTCCTATGGCTCCTTCAAAACCTGGAACCAACACTGTTCCTATGGTACCCTACACCATGATTATTTTCATGTAACAAAAAGGGTATCTACGAAGCACCCTTTAGTCTTCACATCTTCAGAATAAGTTCTTCTCTGGGTTTCTTTGTTAAGGGCAGCTTGTTGCATAGGGACTAGGCAAAGGGCCTACTCTGTAGTGACACCCCCATCTTTGGAATGCCCTCCCCATTGGAGATTAACTGGTGCAGACACAACACCCATTTCAGCGCCAGGTTAAAATGTACTTATTCACCCAGGCATTTTAAAGAGGTGTGCTGGTTTGCTTAGTTTTTCTCTGCTCTTTTTATGCTTTGGATTTGTTTTGTTCTTAATAGTGAAGTTTCCTTGTGTTATATTGTGACATGTTTTGGTTTTGATGCCTGTTGTATATTGCCTGGATATCCTGGGAAGAAAGGCAGGATAAAAATACTTTTAATACATAAAGAATTGGCCCTACACAGTAGTGACAGTCTCATGGCCCTTGTTCTGCTCCACATTTTCTAGGCAGCTATGGGGCCCATTAATAATAAGCATCGCTTTCTAGGGAGCTGCCTACTTAAAAATAGATGGCCGAACTATTGTAAAAGGCATTGAAATGGATTAACAGCTCTTCCTTAGACACACTGCATAGTCAAAGACTTATGTAATGAATGTGCTGGGGATGTCAGTGGGATTATAGATAACTCCTGAGATTCTCACTGAGTCTAAGCATTAGGTCTGGTGGTACATACATCAAAGCCCAAGGGAATGCTTCTTTGGAAGCAAAAAGTGGTGGTGGGGGAGGGGAACACTTAAGATTATTAACTAGTTTGGAAAAGATCTTATTCCACCCTGACAAGTTCCTACATTTAGATAAATCTGACCTGAGCCAAGAATATATTGTGCTAATTGGATTCTTTGTGCTCTCTCGGAGATGGCTTTTCCTGACACACGCAGGAAGCACAACTGGTGGAGAGAAAGGAGGGGATGCTATTGCTGCTTTTAACAAATACTTAATCAAAATCTTGTTCAGAACCAAAACTAGGAAGCACACCATTTTTAATGCCAGGAAGAAATTGAGAAATAGCCCATTTATCACCCCTGTGTTAGCGTGATAACCTTTTCAATAGCTCTAGTCATCACTAGCAAAGGGTTCGTAGAAATTAATGGCAAGAAGGCATCTGCTGATTCTCTACTGAAAGAAACAGTGATCCCTCTCTTGTGCCTTTCTTATTGTTCACTCAGTTGTGTGCTTTATTACCATTCCCTTCTAGATAAATAATCTAGAGACCGTATCAAATTGCATTCTGCATCTCAAACTGTTATCTGCACAGGAAGGCGAGTGCGCTGTTGAATATACCTAGTGCAATACTGAAAGCTACACTTAAAGGGCGATCCTGTACCTGTCTACTCCAAACTAAGTCTCATTGAGTTCAACGGGACTTGCTCCCAGGTAAATGTGTATAGGACTGCATCCTTAGTATTTTTGGCCAAGTACAGTAGCTATGGATACGGTTGCGCATCACAGAGAAACTATCCACAGACTATATAGGCAAAAGATCACAATGCTATTTTCAAGGGTAGATGTTGTTTCCACAGGTCAGGCCCTAGAGAAACAATGGCATGGATGGAATCAGTGGATACACTTTTGGCAAATAAAGGTAAGATGCACCTATGCAAAAATAATAAAATAATAATAATAATAATAATAATAATAATAATTGTAATATTGTTATCATGATACTTTATCCGACTTGTATTCTGCTCTTCTTCCAAAGAGCTCCAAGCAGCCTAAATATGGAACCCAGGTAGTCTCCTGTCCAGACACTTTACACAAGGGGTGCAGAACCTCTTTCAGAGGCGGCGCCAAATTCTAGAAGTGGGTGGAGCCAAAGGCAAAAGGGGTGGAACCAAAATGCCACTGTATTTTAATTAAAATCTGTGACTGCCAATAGCTTGGCCTTAGGAGAGGCATTTCAAACGTTGAGAATGGGAGAAAAAAAATATGTGCAAAAGCCAGGAAAACCACTGAACAATTGGCAGTCATGGGGATGGGGGTTGAGCAAGGGGAAGGAAATGTGACCAGCTGAGGACCCCTGAAAGGCAGGATCAGGACCCTTCATGTATACATGCAAATTTGGATATTATAACAAAAAATGAAGATCACACAGCACATCTATTAATTAGTATAATTGTTTATTTAGGTGTTTGTTTCTTTGGGTCCCCTAAAAATGTATTAATCCTTTTTCTTCCTTTTATATAACAGTTGTTTAGACATCAATTGCTAGAGGACTGCTCACTTTTTGGTTATGTCTTCAAAAATAAATAAAAATTAAAAAATGCAACAACAACAAAATCTAAACATCTTGACCTGCTCAACCCCCTCAAGTGTTAATCACTGGGTCTTCTTCAGTAAGAACCCACCTGAGGAAAACCTGAAAATGCATGAAATGGCTTGACTGAAAGCCAACAGAGCCATTTCTATTGCCTTCAGTAGGATTTTGATTGTTGGGTTTCTTCCACCCAAGCGGAATATTTTGTATGTTTCTCCAATTAATTTGCTTGTTTCTGCAGATGGCCTGGATGCATTTAGGGCTTTCCTGAAGTCAGAGTTCAGTGAAGAAAACATTGAATTCTGGCTGGCCTGTGAGGACTTCAAGAAAACGAAGTCAGCAGCTAAAATTGTCTCAAAAGCCCATACGATTTATTCTGAGTTTATCGAAGCAGATTCCCCAAAGGAGGTAATCCATTCATGTGTTCTCTGAAAGACTGGTTCCAACTGCAGTACTCAAATCTAGGTTTCTATATTAAGCTGTGTGTATGTATATCAACCTTACATGCCTCATGATCATTTTGGGGCCAAATCAATATGTCCTTACATTGCTATTTATAAACATTCCAGCCATTCATAGATGGAAATTGGCATCTCATAAGCAATAATTATGAACAGACACAATAACCTACCCAAGCACTGTGGAAAAATACAGTACTTCAGTAGTAGGGCCACATGCTTTTCAAGCAAAAGGATCACAAGTTCAACCCCTGGTATCTCCTGGTAGGTTTGGGAAAGAGTCCTGTTAGGAATCCTAAAGAGCTATTGTCAGTCAGTGTTAGGGTGATCATATGGAAAGGAGGACAGGGCTCCTGTATCTTTAACAGTTGTATAGAAAAGGAGATTTCAGTAGGAGTCATTTATATGCATGTAGTACCTGGTGAAATTCTCTCTTCATCACAACAGTTAAAGCTGCTGGAGCCATAACCTCTTTTGCATCTGGTCACTCTAGCTAACAAAAACAGTGCTCCTGCAACTTTAATTGTTCTGATGAAGAGGGAATTTCACCAGGTGCTTCATGCATACAAATGACTCCTACTGAAATTCCCTTTTCGATATAACTGTTAAAGATACAGAGGCCTTGTCCTCCTTTTAATATGGTCACCATAACACTGAATGACAGTAGGTTGAAATGACTTTCCTGAGGCTTAATTACTGGCAGTAAGAAGTTTAAGCTAAAATATGCTGGCATTTTTTTGTATTTTGGCCCTGCCCTTTTTGCCTTAGGGCCCACCCACAATTGGACTGTGGTCCACGACAGCTCCTCCAAATTGGAATTCAGCCCTCAGACTGAAAGAGGTTGAATGCTCTTGATGTAGACAATATTGAGCGAAAGGGACCAATAACCTGTCTCAGAATAAGACAGCCTCCTGTGTTCCCTGTGTTCTCTTCTGCTGTGAGCTACATAGGGAATTGCAGCTCATTTTCCACACTTTGGCAAGTAAAGTGCTTTTGTCTGGGTGCTTGTGTGTGTGTGTGTGCACATCCCACTATATTCCATACACACAGTTAGCAAAACATGACGATGGAAACAATATACCCGAACACACTATTTTAGCAGTGTGATTATTGTTTTTTTTTATCATCCATTTAAACATTTCTGTGGAAACATTCTTTGCTAAAGTGACACAAGCCAAAAAGTGACATGACCATAGAGATCAACCACCCATAACATCAATGCTTATATCTAGTTACATCAAAATGGGAAAAGTAGTGCTAAGACGATGCAAGAAGATAAGAAGAGCCCTGCTGGATCAGACCAAGGGTCCATCCGGTCTAGCATTCTGTTCACACTGTGGCCAACCAGCTGCCGACCAGGAACCCACAAGCAGGACATGAGCGCAACAGCACTGTCCTGCAGAGACTGGTATTGTTCTATTCTTCGTACACACAACAAACACAAGTGAGCACAAGTGGGGGAGAAGAGTGAGGAGAGAGAGAGAGAGAGAATACAAACAAGGGGCGCTTGAAAAGTGAAAGCTTCTCCACACGAGTGATGGTCACTCATGGAACTTTGTGGGTCCTTTTCTTGACATCATCAACCTCCAATGCCTCTTCCATCATTTTCAAGTGGGAATCCATTATTTTATAAAATCCCTGAAAATGCTGTTATAAATTGAAACTGTGCAATTCAATAGCACCATCTGCTGGCAGTATAATTGAAACTAGGGATGTGCAGCGGATCGGATCCGATCCACGATCCGAATCCGATCCGCCCAAAACTCGGATAAAAATGATCCAATCTGATCCACCAACCATCCGATCTGATCCGAAGGGACCCGATCCGGATCGGAAAAAATCGGAAAATCGGACACCATTTTGAATGCTTTTCCCCATAGCCTAGTATTTTGTTACAAAAATGCCTATAACATTTTCATTTTTACAGATAGAAGGATGAAACTTGGGCACTTTGTAGATGGGTTAGTGGTAGTTATCTGTGAGAAATTTCAGAAGGATTGGTGCAGGCATTTTGTGGCAATTAATTTTTAATAAAAAAACATGAATGCCTATAACTTTTTCATTTTTAAAGTTCCACATATGAACCTTTGCCACATTGTAAGTTGTACATTGGGACCTATGTGTGTGAAATTTCAGAAACGTAGGTGCTTGCCTTGTGTGGCAATTAATTTTAGAAAAATGGGTAGTAGTGGGGTAAATACAGTTATGCCTCCAACTTTTTTATTTTTAAAGGTACAAACAGGAAACCTGGGCACATTACAGGTAACACTTTGCTTGATATGTGTGTGAAATTTCATAAAGCTAGGTCCAGGCATATAGTGGCAAGGTATTTTTGAACCAACGAGGAAAGAAACACCTATAACTTTTTTATTTTAAAAGTTAGAAGTCTGAAAGTTGCTCACTTTGTAGATGGGTTAGGGGTAGTTATCTGTCAGAAATTTCAGAATGATAGGTCCAGACATTTGATGGCTATGGATTTTTTAGATTAAAAGTTACAAAAGTTTTTCCACAGAGGCTTGGGCTGTCAATTGCACCCCCCCCCTCCCCTGCCTCCCTCTCCCTCTTTTATCTGTCAAAATACTCCGTGTTGTTGTAACTTTTAATCTAAAAAATTTGTATCCACCAAATGCCTGGACCTATCATTCTGAAATTTCTGACAGATAACTACCCCTAACCCATCCACAAAGTGAGCAACTTTCAGACTTCTAACTTTTAAAATAAAGAAGTTATAGGTGTTCCCTTCTTCATTTTTCAAAAATACCTTGCCACTACAAACTTGAAGCTATGCTTCTGAAATTTCTCCACATTAGACATATCACTTTGGTTCACATGTGTGATAAATTCATCCTTCTATCTTTAAAAATGAAAAAGTTATAGGCGTTTTTGTAACACAATACTAGGCTATGGGGAAATGCATTCAAAATGGTGTCTGATCCAAAAATCGGACATCTGATTTTCGGTCCACCAGGTCCGATTCTGATCCACTATCCGATATGATCCGGGGGGGGGGGGTCAGTGCACATCCCTAATTTAAACATATGGGAGCAACTGGCAAAAACAAGTGAAGGAGCTGTTAAATCCACAAAGACTCTGGAAGACAAAGGCCCGATAAGGCTGTGGGAGTTTTGCAAAATGTGGAGAAACCCAGTGAAGAAGAGCAAGTGAGCTGAGAGGTTTTGGAAAGAGTGATGAGGAGGGGGGGGGTGAGAGAGAGAACCCAAAACAGGATTTGAAAAGAGTGAGGGAGAAACTAGGGAGGCAGAACACCCTGGAACACGGAGCCAGGTGAAATGGAAGGCACCTTGCCCAGGGGCTCATCAACTCTGGAAGCCACACTATTCTTGGCTTCTGCATGATGGGAGTGAACTACTAAAGTACATAAGGGAAGAATTCTACCAAAGCCTCTCTTGTGGTTACTCGGCCAGAGAGGAGAGTAGTGAGTCCCTTTGCCTGTGTTTCAGCTTGGGAGAACATGTTTGAGATTCATAGTAGTGATTGTGGAGGGATCCTTGAGACTCGGGGTTCTACCAGGGGGCAGGGGGGGGGCTTTTTAAAAAAAAGCAGCTTCCAACTGCCTATCCTAAACTAAGGTAATTTACTCCATCCCATTTTGAGTTGCAAGTTCCTTTAAAATGTGATGATGAACTTTTGTGATGCGCTAGTAAGTTTGGTAAAGGGTTAATAGTTAATTTTTCCAAACGGAAGCCTTTTGATGTGATGAAAGTCAAAACATGTCCTTTGGATCCTCCCGTCACACCATGCCATTTGATCATTATATACAAAAACATTTTTAAAACTAATTGGCTGGTTAATTACTTCTGTGATATGCACTCTCTCACTGGCCTTTTACAGTGATGCATTTGCTTTTGATAATGACAGTGCTTTAGCTGCTGATGTGTCTTCGCTTTTGAGAATATATTTCAAGGGATTTTATTTAACTACTTGTTAATACACCAGAGAGGTAGAGATTCAAACCTAACTTTAATGAAGAATATACAATAGCTGAATTTTATCCCCGAGCAAGTGAGTACAAGATCAAGACACCCTAAAAAGTTAATGCAAAAAGGAAACTATTCGCTGCTTCTGACATTAGAATTGATGTGCTAGATCAAATCAGAAGTCCATCTAGTCCAGTCCATTCTGTGCCTAGGCTCAAAACCAAGAACAAAAAGAGGTCTAGTGACCCAAAATACCATCTCATACTGGTTATGGAACCTATGACCCTTGAGATATTGTTAAGAATATAGTTCCCATCATCCCTGACTATTGGCCATGGGAGCTGAAGTCCAACAATGTCTAGAGGGCTAGAGCTTCTGCATCCCTGATGGGACCATCAATAATGTCTCACATATAGGGTGGCCACTTATACATCACCAACATCACCAATTTGCCTAACATGTGCAAATGCACATTTACATGTATACATGCAGATTTAGAAATCATGACTCAAACATGACTTGAAACAGAAATAGAAGACATCTCAACATAGTGAAGAAGACAGGCTAGATGTCCCATATGCTTGCTCAGTCTGTTATCCAGGTGCTGACTGTTGATGGGCAACTACGAGGTCTTTGTGCTCCCTTCCTTCTTACGGTTCTTGGATATTAAACCACAGTTGGATTAGACCAAAGGTAGGGTGACCAGATAAAATCCAGGTCAGGGCTCATGTAACTTTAACAGTTGTAGAGAAAAGGGAATTTCAGCCAGTGTCATTTGTATGCAATTAGTTCCTGGTGAAATTCCCTCTTCATCACAACTGTTAAAGTTGCAGGGGCCCTGCCTTCTTTTGTATATGGTCACTCTAGTATAGTGCCTGCACCTTTAACTGTTGTGATGAAGAGGGAATTTCACCAGGAACTAATTGCATCCAAATGACACTGGCTGAAATTCCCTTTTCTCTACAACTGTTAAAGTTACATGAGCCCTGACCTGGATTTTATCTGGTCAGCCTAACCAAAGGTGCAGAATCACTTACAGTCGGAGGCCAAATTCCATTTCCAAGATGTTTCAGGGGCCACATTCCAGTGATGGGTGTGGGCAAAGGCAAAAGTGGTGGGTCCAAAAAACACCAGCATATTTCAGCTTGAAGTTCTTATTGCCACTAACTAAAGCCATCGGAGAGGCATTCCAATATTTTAAAATGGGGGAAAATGCAAAAAAAAGCCAAGAAACCACCCAACCATTGAGGTCAGGGGGAAGGTGGCTTGACCATTGGGAACCCTGGTGGGCCAGTTGTCCAAAACAGATCCCTTCCCTCTATAAAGCAGGACAACTGGTCATCCTACCTCAATATGGTCTGCCTTGAGCAGGCTTATCCATTCCCTCCAGTGGAGGGGCCGCTTTCACGTGTACACATAAAGAGCTCCTTCTTATATTATGCTGGAGGTATGTGAAGACACCAATACAATATGGCTTTTCCCCCTGCCACTGTGATAATGTGATAAGCCCCAGACCATGTGGGAACAGCCACATGACAACATTCCCCAAACGTCTAGGAGGAGAAATGATCTGATGGGTCTTTGGAGCAGAAGGCCACAGGGGAACTAAATTAAAGGCTCAGAGACAGCACTCCTCCAAGTACCAGACATCGGGACAAGCAGGCTCTGCTTACGAGCCTGCAGCAGAGTGACTCAAAATTTCACCCACCATTCAGTCCAATAATTCAATGCCCCTGTATATTATAAAATAACTCCCAGCAAGGAATTATTAGGAAACATTGGGTTTTACTAAAGTGATAGCATATTTTTAAAAAACAGCCATTCCATAACTGGATTGACCCATGATGGTTTCATTACATGGTATGTTGTTTCAGTGGAACTCTTTTTTGTTTCTGCTTGGGAGCTCAGGGGGCTACTCTTGATGACAGAATGCAAAAACAAAATCAGCCTTTGCACAAATCCAGCATGGCAATTCCCATGTTCATTCGAGCACAGTGACAGGCAGCGAGGGAACAAGCTATGACCAGAGCATGGATAAGTCTTTTCTATAAATAAAAGAAAGTTGTGGGGTTTGTGAGCATATGGAAAAATGTATAGAAAAAAATGTTTTCTAACTATACTAGGTCATGCTAATGCGCCATTGGTTAAATTAAGAAGGATGTGTGCTTAATTTGAAGCACAGAACACCTTCTTATATGACTGATGCCATAAGCCCCCTTTTTACATGCCCTTCGTGGCACAAGAATCACTACAGTGCAGCTCCTTCCCAGGCTACTTGAGTAATGTGAGAAACTCCAGGCCAGGAGGGAGGAACCTATGATGCAGGTCCTCCCTGCACCAGTGCCAATAGTGACCCTCCTGGAAACTGGGGCAATGTTGGTGGAGGGGAAGAGCTTCAGCATAGGCTCCACCCACATGCCCTGGTGTTTCTCATGTTACCCCAGTATTGTGTGACGAGACACAGCTCTCACACTGCAAAGGAAATATAAGTGTTGTTTTATGAGCCATTTAAAATAGATAGACATGGCCCTAGTAAGAGGTCTTACCAGAATTCCCTAGTGGAGAACAGTAAAGCTGCCATTTTGTGAAACTTAGTCAGAAAAGAGACACTTGGTAAAAGTTTCTTGAGTGCCTGGAGGGTATGTGTGCTGTCTGAAACACAAATTACAAAAGTTAGCAATCTGAAAGAAAATAAAGGAAATCCTTCCTTTTTGCAGTATGAAAAGTCTGATAATCTTCTCGTTATCCACCTAGAAAAACTGAGGGATATTCTTAGGATATTATTATTATTATTATTATTATTATTATTATTATTGTTATTACAATGAGCATGGCTTTCAAGATAGGAAACCATATTAAAATTAGTGTTCAGTATTCTAGCTAATGAAAGCATGACCTTCCTGCTGCTTTGCATCAAAGAGTATATTTCGGGAAGCAATTCAAATTGTGTACGTTTCTGCCTCCCATACAATGCTTCACATCTCCGGTAAAATAAACAGTGTGTGCCACTGTACTCCCTGCAGATAAACATCGACTTCAGTGCCAGAGACCACATCACCCAGACTATTTCTGAACCAACTCTCCAGTGTTTTGATGATGCTCAGAGATTAATCTACAATCTCATGGCTAAGGACACTTTCCCGCGGTTTCTAAAGTCAGAAGCATATAAGGAACTGGTAAATAAGCACCAGAATGGAAACCAGAAAAGGTGGCTGCCATTTTTGTAAAGGTCAAGTTCAGAAGCATTTCAGCACCTCTTAGCACAATCTTTTTTCATAACTAGATATAACATAATGTTCAGGTTGTTTGGCAACAAGAGAGGTGATTCACTGGTAGTTTGACTTGTAAACTGAAAGTGCAATTGTTAAAAAAAAATATGTTCATGTCTGATTTTGATATAAAGTAGTCAAGACAGCTTCACATTTAGCCAAGCACATTAATTTTAGTGATGAGGGCAAGATCTACATCTTGTGCCAATCATTACAATTCCATCATGGTAATGCTATATCCTTATTGTGCATTTATACCTCGTAGGACAGACAATGGGCTCATCTACACCTGCAGCTGTTTGGGGAGTGGGGAAGGATGATCACTGAGTTTTCCACTTCCAGGATCATCCCTTAAGGGCCATATGCCATCGTGTTGTCCCAGAAGTAAAGATGGATGTTAAGGAGTACCTTTTTTAAAAAACAAAACAAAGAGGAAGCATTTGCACAATTGCTCTAGCACGATCTTTCAGAAAGGTACAATTTCTATTAAAACAAACAAACAAACAAACAAACAAACAAACTCGGTGTTGGAAGATGCTAAGCACCATCCCAAAGATGGCAAAATGCTCTCCCCCTCACCCCCAATGCCCACGGATTCCCCCTGCACAGCTCTGTGCCCATTTCCTGAGCCCTACTATGCATGGGGGAGAGGGAGGACCCCGGGAGGGAGAGCAACACCGCCTGCAGACCTGGGGGTGGTTCCGAGACAGCAGGAAAAACCACAAAAAAAGCAATCCCAGCTATCCCAGGAGGGCTCGTCCCCTGTTCACCCTGGGAACAGCAGTGTGTCATTTGAACGTGCGCAGGGATGACCTTGTGACCACCCTGGGATAAATGGCAGGTGTAGACACAGCCAATGACATTTGTTGTGGTATTTTGGGAACAGAGAATAAAAAACAGGAAAGCTTTATATGGAATGTGTGCTGTGCCGCAACCGTTATCAGTGCATTTTAATACCTCTACAAAGCAGTAGTGTAGATCTAGCCCAGGAGTGTCATTTCTCTAAGTCTAAAGCCCAGGTAACACATGACTTCAGCAAGAAGGATATACATGTGGCATATCTCAAGAGCAAGCCTCAGGCTCACGCCCTCAGCCCGTCACGGAGCCCAGAATATATGAGGTGAATTTAAGCTTAACCATCCTTCTATTTTTAATATTAAGGTCATGAGTATCATTACTTACATGGCCAAAATGGCACCACACACAAGAAGAAGGTGTTAGCAGCTGGGGCAAAACCAAAACTTTCCCAAAGTCTTTGTGTGTGGGGAAGGGCTAAGGTGGTGGTGGACTGAGCATGCACAGTGGTCAGGAAATATTATCTGATTTGGGGGAGCAGAATAAGTATGGAGGGGAAAAGAATGGAATAGTTGGAATCTTAAGCAGTAGCTCTCCATGCTGCAACATTCTGTTGAAGGTCCCACCAAATTCCTGTACTCACATGAACCACCTACCATGAAAAATGTGGACAGGTGTCATGGCAAGAACCTGCTCATGTAAGCATGGGTGCACATAGATCTCAACTCACATTTAAGATTCTACATTATTATTATTATTATTATTATTATTATTATTATTATGTTTTAAGGATGTTTTTAGGATGTTTTAGGATTTTTATGCAGTTTTAATAATATGTGTCATGTTTTAATCAGTTTTATGTATTTTATCATGTTGTTGTTCCCCGCCTCGATCCAGACGGAGAGGCGGGTAAGAAATAAATTGTTATTATTATTGTTATTATTATTATTATTAATTATTATTTTGTCCCATAACTGAAGCTCTCTGGGGGGTTTACAACAATTAAAAACATCAAACGTTTAAAAACCAATATACAAAATTTTAAACCATAAAAGCCTAAAAACAAACTACATGCAGGGGGAATGAGCCCAAGGTAGTTAAGTGTGTATCGATGGGCTAGTTCCAAGTGTTTTCAGAAGCAGATAATATTGTTCCTTCTTAATCTGGCTTTCAAAACACCTTGATCACTCTGGGAGGCAGCTTATGCTGGGAGAACCATAGGTGAAGTGTGAATCTTCTAATTCTCCTTGGGTTCTCTTGGTTTCCTGTTAACTAGGTTGACCATATGAAAAGGAGGACAGGGCTCCTGTAACTTTAAAAGTTGTAGAGAAAAGGGAATTTCAGCCAGTGTCATTTGTATGCAATTAGTTCCTGGTGAAATTCCCTCTTCATCACAACAGTTAAAGTTGTGGGGACTATACTAGAGTAACCAGATACAAAAGAAGGCAGGGCCCCTGCAACTTTAACTGTTGTGATGACGAGGGAATTTCACCAGGAACTAATTGCATACAAATGACACTGGCTGAAATTCCCCTTTCTCTACAACTGTTAAAGTTACATGATCCCTGTCCTCCTTTTCATATGGTCAGCATACTGTTAACCATGTTGTCCTTGCCTCCTGTGTGGGTTAGAGGTTGAAGGTAGTAGTTGTCATTGGCATAAGGATTATTTCTCTTCTTCGTCTGACCTAGGTCAGTCAGTAGATTCACTTAACAGAGAACAGTGATAGACTGGAAGAGGAGGGAAAAACTAAATGTCAGTCCATTCATGATAGAGATGTTGATGGTGGGTGGGTCAGATATCTTGCCTGTTCTGGATGGGTATTTGACTCTCCCTTAAGGACCAGTTACACCATCTGAGGGTAATATCAGGCTCTAATAGCCAAGTTTCAACAGTTGCCCTTACTTACCATTTTCAGCTGGTACACTAGCTGTGCCATCTTTTCAAAACAGGGGCCTTGGGATGGTCACATATGCCTTGATATCTTCTAGTTTAAATTCACTATTAGCTTTCCCCAATCTGGTGTCCTCCAGACATTTTGGACTTCAACTCCCAGAATTTCTGACCATTACCCATGCTGGCTGGGGCTGATGAGAGTTGAAGTCCACAAAATTAAACAAACAGGTTGGAGAATGTTGTTCTGCACTATACACCATACCTTGAGGACAGTTTAGAAATTGAACCACATTATGGCATTGTTTAAGGAGCATCGCTGGCTGCTTATTCATTTCAAAGATAAATCCATGTTGATTATTAAAGCGCTAAACTTTAATAATCAACCACAGAGTGGTTGAGAGAGCACCTTCTTACCTATGATGTTCCCTGGGCTTTAAGGCTTACAGATGGAACCCTGTTCCAAGTACCTGCCTTGCTTCCAGTAAAATTACCTCTGTGAAGAGGGTCTTTGAGTAATGGCACCACAATTATGGAATGCTCTCTCCTATGAAGTCTACAGGACAACCTCTCTGTGAGCTTTTCAGAAGAAGCTAACACCTGCCTTTTTATTTCCAACAGGCCTTTGGAGAGGGTTATTTTAATGCCTTATTTTTTCCGCTGTCACTTGCAGTTTTTACACAGATTTGGCCTATTTTTAAAGTTTTATTTAACACTGGTTTTCTTGAAACTATTTCTAGAAGTATATTATGTTTAATAAATGTCACCTGCCTTGGGAGGGCAGAAAGGCAGAGTTTAAACAAATCTGATGAAATGAATAAATGAATTTAAAATATTTAAAAGCCTCTCGCACTTCATTTTGTGTACAGCGCATACCCAGGATTATGTGTGAACTGGCCCTCCAAGAGTGCAGTCATTTGAGAATATTTGACTGGATAGGCCTTCAATTAGAGAACTTTCAGCCATGTTTGGAAGACACCTTAAACCATGGTGGTTAAGGATTTTTTGATAACAAAAAAGCCTTAACCACTGTGGTTTAAGGTGCCTTCTGAACAGGTCCATCCTCTGACAGCCCTTCAGAGTAGAGGACTGTCCTCTGTAAAGTAGGACAACTGGCAAGCTTATGTCAGCAGAGGATCTCCTTTGCACAGAGATACTATTCCAATACTGCAATTGGACACCTGAGAAACTTTTCAAATGATCCAGATACCTGCAAATGCATTCCATCCATTTGCCTGCTGCTGAGGGTTAGATATGCATGGTTAAAGAAAAAAGTCCTGCATAAGAAGCACATTAAATCCCACAGGGGGATGTCAGAGAAATCCATAACAGAATCAAATGAGTTTGGATTTCTATGAATCTGGCCCACAGCAGACCAGCTTTTTCCAAATCGCATGGATTCTGCAGAACAGCAAACCATTTTTTGCTTTGCAGAATTTTACATGAATTTAATCGTAAATACGTTAAAAATATATATTTTTTAAAAACAGCAAAAGATGCACATTTTCCCTAAGGGTAAAGCATGAAAATGGGCTTTTGTAGTGAGAGGAATTCTGCATTTTGCGGGGGGGGGGGATTTATGCACTGGGGGAATTGCACATTTTCACAAATGCAAATTTGTGCAGATGCAATTTTGTGCAAATTCGAGAAATGATATTTTGTCAATGTGAAACAACAGAATGAAAGGCACCCGACAGTCTGTGAAATGCAGACAGAACAAGATCTGTACATCCCTAGTCCCACCCCAAGCAATTCCTGTGGAAATATATGACATGCAGAGATTCCTTTGCCCTTGACTGTGGACATCCAGCTTTTAAATAGCATCAAACATCTGCAGTGGCTCAGTTGTTAACACCTACAAGAACAATTGCCTGACAATGGCAGCATTTCCCCACCCCTCCCCGCTGGGACAATTTGCAGAGCATTATTGGCATATACATTTCTGTCAGCTGCCTCAATGGTTTTCACAAACCACTGTGTTTTTCTTAGGAATTCTGGTGTTTCTCAGAAAATCACAAATGCGATCCTCTTTCCTGAAAGACAGGATGTGTGCAGTTCTGGCCCCATGGTTTAGAGTAATCTTGGGCAGGACACCTTCCTTCTCGCCACCACTGTTACCTGGGCCAGAGCAAGAGGCAGGTGAACAAGCAGGTTGCCATGGTGAAGAGGAGGACCAACTCCAGTGGGCCCTTCTCAGTGGGCCCCTGCTAAGGTGTGAGCCTTCAGCAAGGGCCCAACTATGCCCACCCTTGACACTAACCCTGAGTACATGTGCAGTAGTCCCTTCAGGGCAGGTAACAGAATAGAAACAAGGTTCCTCAAATGCAGCAGGGCAGACTTACCACCGACTGGGGGGAAAAATACACATTTGGCCTGTTCAGACAACATGCTCAGATTTTGGATGCTAACCCATTTGCAGCAAATGGTTAGCGAGCATGTTGAAACCATGGTTATGTAGCCACCATGGTAAGGAATGGTTCACACGACACACTAAGAGCCTATCTCCACACGCAGGATAAAATACTTTGAAAACGTTTTGAAACTGTAGATGGAGTGTGTCCTGGGCCCCAACAGTTCTCAAAACTGTGATAAACCATTTTGAACTGTTTTAAAGCAGTAGTGTAGATAGGCTCTAAGTCATAGTTCACACCACACATGAAGCCATGATATTTAACTCAAAATGCTTAACCACTGTGGCTTAGCTTGTCTTCAGAATAGGGTCACTACCATCTAAACAGGGGCAGTGTAAGAACATGAAGTCTAATGTTACCTAACTCCAGCATGGCTCATCTACCACTATGTAGGGGCAAAGAAAATAGATTATATGTCAATGCATGTCATGAAGCTCCCAAAGACTTTTCTATTAGTTTTTTAAAGCTGCCCCAGCAGGTTGCAATTTTGAGCAAAGGGGAGGGAGACTACCACATTCTTTTCCCAGTGGCTATCTTTTCCTCCTCAAAGTCATCATCCGAAGCTGCTTCTCCATCTCTGGATTTCCATGTATGGATTTACAAAGGTAAATCAGTGCACATTGATTGACAGACTGCATTGCAATTGCAAACCAGTTTTCCGCATGGGCCTCCTCTGCTACCAACCCATTTTATTTGCTTTGCCATGCTGAGTGCTAGTAGGTTAAGCTGACAATGAAGGGGCCCTGCAGACCAGAGATGCAGTGCATGCAGGGACTGCAGGGCAGAGCAGAAGCTGGGGATGCATTGTATGTAACATCACATAAGCTCCTAACATCGGATTGCAATGCACAACTGCAGGGAAGTGTGTTTGAGGGCACACTCTCGGTTCATGCAGAGCGACAATAATCCTGTTCAGGGAGGTGCCTGAACACACAAGGGCAAAACCTGTTTGCAACCACAAGTCCCAAGAGGAACATCTCCGGGTGCATGGGCTCTTCTTCGGAACTTTGCATTACCTCAAGAGAAGCCTGCGCACCTGGGGGTGTTGATGGCAGGGCTGGCATGTGCATCCCTGCCCCCTAGACACTTTTCACACATTCAGGTGAATCCTTGAACAAGGCTAGTTAGACCCACCAGGCCTACTCTAGAGTGTAAGCCTACAGGAAGGGCCCATTTGAACATCTAGCAATTTGAGGTGCTAAATCAATAAACCTCGTGTGCTCCCAGAATCCTCTGTCCTATGCAGGAATTCAATGGCACAGTAGGTATGTATGCAGAAGGCATGAAAATCTCATTGCCTAATCAGTTAGGATTAAACTCAAACATTCTGCGTCTTCCAATTCTTAAAAACATCATGTTACTGTTTTTGCACCAGATTTGCTCATGTCTTGGGCTTCATCATCTCTTCTGTTTAGTGTAAGATTGATTTGTCATCATCATATATTGTATAACAAAGAAATCAAAATTCCTGCATCTTTCCAGTTACATTAGAGCATTAAAAACTGCTTAAAGAAAAAGGATGTGTTTGCATTCAAGAATAGATAATACCTGCAAGGAATTCTCCCACCCCGGTCACCTTTTCTGAGAGTTTTAATTTAAATTTTGTACATGCAAGCACATTGAGCAAGATCAGTCGGGCTGTCACATAGTTGTTTATATTTCGATGCTATTTTGGTGTGTTACAGAAATCAGAAATGAAAAGGGAAATATTAAAGACAGCCTTTCCTTCTAATAGTGAGTGGTAGCTAAGGGTGCAATCTTATACATCTTTTCGCAACCCCCCCCCCAAAAAAAAACACATTACAACTCCCAGCATCCCCCGGCCAGCCATGCTGGGACGTGTAGGACTTTTTTCTTCTATCTTACACATACATGGGATTGAACTTTTAATTTATTAAACTGCAAAAGTTATCTCATGCTTCTTTCAATATTTCTTAAAGTTTGGATAAACATGTAATTTTATTTAAATTTAATTAACCCATTGGGTAAAAAGTAGGGATGTGCACTGGATCGGATCCGATCCACGATCCGAATCCGATCCAGGGGGAAATCAGATAAATTATTTGATTTCCGATCTCACCGCTGGATCGGCCGATCCAATCTGAACCGATCCGAAAAGGTTCCGATCCAGTTCGGATGGATCGGCGGATTAGCGGGTGCCCGCTGGCGCCCGCCGCCGCTTCCATTGGTGGGCGCCCGCCGATGGAAGTGGACAGCGGGGGGGGCTTCCCTAGCGGGGCTGTCTGCAGCGCGCTTACCTTCCAGGGACGGCCGCTCCTGTCCGGCGCCGGCTGCTACTGCGAGCGGGCTTCGCAGCCTGCTCCAGGGTGGCACGCCGGGTGATGACATCACCTGGCGCGCCACCCTGGAGCAGGCCGCGAAGCCCGCTCGCAGTAGCAGCCGGCGCCGGACGGGAGTGGACGTCCCTGGAAGGTAAGCAGGGGGAGGGGGAGGGGGGCGCAATGCAAGTCTATGAGGAAAAAATGGTGGCGGGTGGGTGAGGGGGGCCTAACTCCCTCCCCCCGGGGCCATCCGCTGTGGAAGGCCCCGGCAGGTAAGCCCCCTCCCCCGCGCTCCTTACCCCCCCCAGGGCCATCCGCTTCCATCCGCTGGCGCGCAGGGGGGGTAAACCCCCTCCACCCTGCCCCCTGCTTACCTTTCCTAGCCGTCCACTCCCGTCCACCGCTGGCCGCTACTGCGAGCGGGCTTCGCGGCCTGCCCCTAGGTAGCGCACCAGGTGATCATCACCTGATCATCATCACCTGATCATCACCAGGTGATCATCAGGTGATGATCACCTGGCGCACTACCTATGGGCAGGCTGTGAAGCCTGCTCACAATAGCAGCCAGCGCCGGATGGGAACGGACGGCCAGGAAAGGTAAGCGAGTCGCGTGCCCCCCGCCCCCCCTCCTCCCTGTTCCCTGCTTACCTTTCCTGGCCATCCGCTCCCGCCCAGCGCTGGCCGCTACTGCGAGCGGGCTTCACGGCCTACTCCTGAGTAGCGCGCCAGGTGATGTCATCACCTGGCGCGCTACCTAGGAGCAGGCCGCGAAGCCCGCTCACAGTAGCAGCCAGTGCCGGGCGGGAATGGACAGCCAGGAAAGGTAAGTGCGCTGCGCACCCCCCCTCCCCCCTGCTTACCTTTCCTGGCCATCTGCTCCTGTCCGCCGCCCCCTGCCCTGCCCCCGTTGTCCGCTTCCATCGGCGGGCGCCCACTGGCACCTGCCGATGGAAGCGGACAGCCCCGCTAGGGAAGGCCCCCCCCGCTGTCTGCTTCCATCGGCGGGTGCCCGCTGGCGCCCACCAATGGAAGCGGCGGCAAGCGCCAGCGGGTGACCGCCGATCCGCTGATCCATCCGAACCGGTTCGGAACCTTTCCGGATCGGATTGGATTGGATCGGCCGATCTAGCGGTGAATCAGAAATCGGATAATTTATCCGATTTCCCCCTGGATCGGATTTGGATCGTGGATCGGATCCGATCCAGTGCACATCCCTAGTGCAAACCATTCCTAACCATGGTGGGTACATAACAATGGTTATAACCATGGTTATATAGCCACCATAGTTAGCAATGGTTCACACGAATTGCTAAGCCATAATGTTTAGCCCAAAATGCACAACCATGGTGACTTAGCATGTTGTCTGAACAGGGTCTATATATTTATTTGTTGTACTTTCTATAACATCGAGTTGAAATGAGAGGGTCATATTAGCATCCCTGAGTTGGTGCTTACCAAATGTTTTATTCCCTTGGGATTATGAACACTTGTTTCATGAAACTGCAAGCTCATATTAAAGAAATCCTAAAAGTCTATTCTGTTAGGGGAAAGCAGCTGCAGGCAGGGAGGACTTTCAGTAGAGATGTGGCAAGGGGAAGAGGTTGCTTAATCTTTCCCCACCTGAGGATGTTCTGCTGTAACCCTTGTCCCATCAACCATTTTCCCCACTGGTGGGTTCTACATTTGTTCATCCTGCTCCCAGCAGTTCACTGGAAATCACCATCCCCCAAAACTGCTTTTCTCTTACAGAAGTGACTATCGGGGTTTTGAAATAGGTATCAGTGGGTTGTATCCAATGGATTGTATCCAATGTTAATCTGACTTAAATCCCATTCATTTCAATAGGTCTTCTTTCAGTAAGACCAACACTCTGTGTGTAAAAGTCCAAAACAGGCAAAAGTACATTATTATGTTTTGGGAAGTGCCCAAGACCGTTATTGAAAATGCTGCATTGTACAATTACATGGAGCACATCTTTGGTTTGCATTACTTACATAACATTTGTCATTTGATGTTATCCTTCCTTTTGCTGTCATATCATTTAGACTCCCCCTCCCCCAAGTATGTGCACATGTTCTGTTATGCTATGCCAGAGTATGTGGATATTCCTCAGAATGCATGGGTAGAGTATGCTTCTCTGTCACCCTCCATAATTATCATATCATTTCAAACAGCCTTTCTACACAAAACAGTTATTGTGCGCTCGAAATTCCTCACTCAAGGTAATCTATAGGTGCTTTATACATTGCTATCATCCTCCAGGGCCTCTCCTGTACAATGCAACCATTATAGCATTTTTTTTCCTAACAAGGAAAGCCTGGCATTTCTGTGAATGGTGCCATGAACCCCTGGTGTATGTGTGCAATTCCGCTATACAATGCCACCTACTGGCTCTGCAATGGAACTTATAGGAAGGCAGAGAAAGAAAAACCCAGGGTGGGGGGAAACACGTGTAAAGGAGCTGATCTTAATTCCACAAAGACTCTGGAACCAGAAGCATCAATAAAGTGGTGGGTTAAAAGCATCATGTAGAAACGTCTAAAGAGCTGTCCAAAGCTATGCATTTTCAGCATTCTTTGTAAACCGCCCAGAGAGCTTCAGATATGAGGCAGTATATAAATGCAATAAATCATTATCATCATCATCAGATGTACAATGCTGCCTTACAACTTAATTCCACAATTTGTATGAGAGCACAAAGGGAACAACAACAAAAAATCTGCAAGAGAACAAATAGCCAATGCAGGTAGGATCTCAGCTACACCTTCACCCATTCCCATTTGAACATGAGGGAGTAGGCGAAAGGTATGGGGGCAGCAGCATCCACATGCTACAACCAAGTGACAATCTGGACCAGCCTTCCACAACCTGGGGCCCTCCAGATGTGTTGGACTGCAACACCCATAATCCCCTGCCCATATAGCACCCTGGCTGGGGATGGTGGAAGTTGTAGTCCAACACACCTGGAGGTCACCAATGTGTGATTTCTGCCAATATCCATTTTGTTCCCCTTTCAACTGAACTGAACTTCTTTTTTCCAGTCTAGCACCATTTTAACTGCAGTAATGCAAGGAGCCACAGTAATTTCCAGCTGTGTGACATGGTAATACTACTGGACTAATGAGTTTCGAATCCAGTTGATTTTAGTACACGGTCGCCCATCAGTACAGGAAAGGTTTTAATGCTAACATTTAACTGGTTAGTTGTTCAAAAATGAATGCCAGAAAGGGTTCACTGCTGGCACATCTCTCCTGATAAAACATTTCCAGCATCCTACCTGCCTGCCTACCCACCCACGATATTCTTACAGTCCACTGTTTGGGGAATCCTTGCCCTAGCCAGCATTTAATAATTTGCCAAATTCAATGATTTCCTTGAAGAGTTTCTGTACATTTCTAGAACCATCTCATTTGCTTCCAGTGCATAATGCGAAAATATTATCCCTAGACTAAATATAACTCATATGCAAAGCTTAATGGAAACAGGCATGATGGAAGAGAAGAATCCAGCGTCATTAATTTGCAATGCAAACCTGACAAAACCTAAGCCATGGAAAAGAGGATGAAAGTTGAAAACTCAATCAGATCACAGTAGCAAAAGACATTGTCAGGTCTATACAATTGGGGTGGGGAGAGATGCTAAATTTAAAGTATTCACAATTGCAATTTGTTATGCTTTGCTACACTGGTATGCAGAATGAGCCCATCTTCACAGCAGAACCTGGACTGCAATTTATGGTCATTTAGAAACCAGACCAATGGCTAGCTTTTGAGCATATGAGTTTGAACCACATTTACATTAAAATGAAACAAGTCTACTTAGATCTCAGTAGCCTCATGAAATCAAAGAAATAGTGGTTAAAAATGGACAAAGGACAGGCAGGCAACCATAATGAAGGAGGTATATAAACTTATGGCTATGTCAACAGCCAATGGCAATGGCAATATCAATTCTAAAAATGTGCTAGCGGGAATGACTGCTAGTGCAATGGGAAGCTAGCACTTGCTAGCACAAACTAGGTATCTAGCCAAAACTACCACTTCTGGAACGGGACAAAGCAGCTCAGGTCTCTTTCAAGAGCTCCACTGGCATGTCCCATTCCAGAAATTGTGGTGTCAGCTAATTTCCAGCTGCACTAGCCAGCATTAGCTTCCCATTGTGCTAGCAGTCATTCCTGCTAGTGCAGCAGTAGCACGGAATAGTGAATACTGCCCAATGTTCAAAATGAAACCCCTTCTCTTAAAGCCCCTCTTTACAAAAAGATGTATGCTTGAGTCTGCTTTCCCCACTTCAGCCAACTTTCATTATCCCTGCCCATTGGCCACGATGGGAGAGATGGAAATGGCAATCCAAAATGTCTCAGAGGCAGCAACTTACAGAAGGCTGGTTTCAGTGTTCAGCCTGCACCATCCTTGTGTCATTTATCCTCATAGTCACCAGCCATGACCTGAGATCTAAAGTCACATCCATGAAATTCATGACTAACCCAAGGCCAAAGAGGCTTGGTGTGTGTGTCTGTGTGTGTGTGTGTGTTTTAGCTTAAAGCTCTTACTGCCAATAACGTAGTTTTAGGATAGGCATTTCAACCTTTTTAGAATGGGGCAGTTCTGATTTAGCCATACTTAGAATACACCCATGAAATAAAGGGATTTAAGTTAGTCATGACTAACATAAGTCCTATTGATTTCAATAGGTCTATGCAAATCTGACTGTCTGGATGCAAAAATCAAAACAACTGGGCTGGGTACACTGGTGATAATAAACAGTTTCTCATTCTTTACAAAATAAGTTTCTGTTTATGGATAGGCAAAAGTCTTAAATTGGTAAGTTTTAATATACAACATATTTTCCCAAAAACAATTTTAGATAATAAAGTGTTGGTAGAATTTTTTTTAACTAACAATAATTTTAATATTACTTTGGGTTTTTTTATAGGTTTTATTACTGCAGTGGCACCCATTGATTTGAACATTGATCTTTTTGTATTTAGTATATTTTAGAGTGAATATCTGTATTATTTTGAACACTACTTATTCCACTGAGGAAGACCATTGGTCGAAACGCGTATGGAGCTTGTATGGTTTATTATAGCGTTCTTTAGTTTAACCCATATTGGGAATTGTTTTTAACAATTATCTTTTAGGTAATCCACTATTTTAAATAATTGCAAAGCATCAGTATTAACACTGACATTATTTTTGTAGTTTATTATCACCAGTGTACCCAGCCCAGTTGTTTTGTTTTTGGCTTTAGTAAGGGGTTGGGAATATTTTCCTGTCTTTTTGAGGTGTGTCTGGATAAAACCTAATGATAGTTCTTGCAGATAGCACATAAAAGAACCTAAATAATATTTGAAGTCAACAGAAATTTTTCATCATTGATTGTGGAGCCTAATTCAAAATGCAAAATGCTTGCACATTAAACTAGCTATGCCATTTGCCTCTTCAAATATTTTGTTTCACAAATCCACTATCACACTATAATGCACTAAGACATCTATAAAATCTTGTTATCAAATGATATTATATGTATTTATAGTGTGTCTCTAGTCATCCACTTGAACCAAATCATAGCCATTGTTTTTGCTTGTTTGCTCGCTTGCTTTTATGGTTTCCAAGAATTCCTAATATTTGAAAAACTGCCAGTTACTGAATCTGCCAAGCATATCCAATTGGACAGATATGCTTCATCCACAAAAAACTGCAAGCAATTTTCATTCATTGATGTGGGAACTCCAGACGACTCTCATTGAAGTGAGTGGAAGTTGGGCATCAGTTGTGCCAGATGGCTTGCACCCAGTGCCATAAAGAAAGGGAGGCTCTTCCATTCATAATCCAAATGGAGGATGTTTGAATGTGATCCAATGTCAGCCCCGGTTTCAAAGTTGTTTTGTGAGGTCCGTTTCCAAGTGAAGCTACTTTGAATGGCCAAACTAATTTGCCATTTAAAACATTTATCCACAATCCACAAAGAGCCAAATGCAAAAGAGGATGAGACTGATGGGGGAATATCTTCAAAATGTTTCTTAAATGAAACAATGGTCCTGATTGACAGTGGAATTCTAGATGCTGCCATGTAAAGATTTGTCACGTTTTAGAGCCTATTGAAGTTGTTCCCAACAAAGAGGGCACCGACAGAAAGTTTATCACGCTTAATATTAATAATATGTTATTATTAAAATATTATGTACTATTCTTGAGTTTGACAACTACCCCAGTGGCTTCCAACAGCCACAAATAACATCCAAACAAATGTTAAGTAAGAGCAGGCATGACGGAAAAAAACAAACCATAACAACAGCAGAGTCAATAATCACACAGATCAATTGGATAAGTTAGTCCAATCTCAAGGAAGACCTACACCCATATGAACTTGTCCAGTGTCTTGGATCATCTTTTGAGGATCTGTTTCAAGCACCCCTACCTACCTGGCTCACTGGCAATTACAAGAGACAGGGCCTTCCTTCTAGTGGCACCCAGACTTTTGAACCCTTCCCTAGGCAGATATGGATCCACATGGACTGTAATGCTTTATTTTGCAGCCCCAGTTAGGGTGGCCACGTGCCCTCTTTTGCTTCCATCCCTGCTCCTCTGTAATTAAACGTGTCTCCAGATACTATAGAATAATAGTATCTGGAATGTTGCTCTACGTATTGAATTGCAGCAGTTCTATAATAAATACAACAAGATCTATCATGAGAGTATCCATTCTATTAAACTTTATGTTGTGTGAAAGGGAGAGGAAACTGTTATGGCCAGTTTGGAACACATCTTGCTTCAGAAGCCAAAGTAGACCAGGCTTTTCCAGAGAAAATGAATACAGCATCTACAACACTTTCAATGGCATGTAATGTTGCAGGTGAGGCAGCTCAGGTAGTAATCCTCAGGATGTGAATGAGATTGTTCCAAATACACAAGCGATGTATTTTTAAGCTACATAATACTGGAAGATATGCTTTCAGAGGGGTTTAAGCCTACCTAACTCTCTCTGGATTGCATTTTTAATGTCTTATTACCTCCTCCTTCTCCTCCTTTTTACAGCCTCTGCTTTTCTTGTTGTTCTTCCATGCTTCCCTTGATGCTTTGGGAAGCATAACCCTGAGAGCCAGACTACAGACACTCTAGAGAGGAAACTATTTTGACACAAAATAGGGAAAAAGTGGCAGCTATTGGGATACAATATTTATTCTACTTCAGCCTTCCTCAACCTGGTGACCTCCAAATGCTTTGACCAACTCCCATCAGACAAAGCCATCATTAGGAATACTGGGAGCTGTAGTCCAAAACAAATGGAGGGCACCAGGTTGGGGAAGGCATCTCTACATCTTTAATCAGCAACTTGTTTCCTGGAGCATCATGTTCAGGGGGGAGTAAAGGATCGTGACTGAACGAGTGAAACCAGATCCTTAAAAGTGGTCTGGAGTAAGGTCTAATGTCACAAATGCCAGTTTTCCACACCCTCTTTTGCCTCTAGGCTGGCAACTAAGGGACCAGATGGGACCTCTCAAGGAGCTGGATTTGGCCCAGGGGCCCCCAGTTGCTCTGCCCTCATCATTGGTACAAAATGGCCTCTCTCTCTTTTTTCTCCCACATTTTTTGCCAACACAGCAGATGCTTTTGCCACCTGTACAGGCAGCACAAAAACAAAACAAACTCCATCGTTAACAAAATGAAAAGGAAGAAGCTGTACTACAACCCAGTGCTACAAATGCTGAACCCTACCTGGGAGACCCTGTTGGAGAATTTCTCTTCCCCCTTAAGAAAGTTGGTGAATTTGTCTCCCCAGTTTCTCTACCCACAACTAGGATGACGAATTTCAGGGGACCATTTGCACACAGCTCTACTTTTATTTTTTCCTACCTGCAAATCCATCTGAAACCTAAGCAGCATTTATCACTAGGTTTGAAGCATTACCAGCCACTGTGCTATCTGGGCAGGTCAAATTTCATTTAAAGTTTAATTTCTAGGACAGATGGGCTGCTCCTTGCTTTAGCTGCAATCGCTTAGCTCATTGGACTGAGATGAAATGTCCATGGAGCTATGCTGTTGGGTTTACTTAATCCCTTAACACAGTTTAAACCTTTTAAGAACAGAAATTAAACATGTGCTTTGTTGTTAAGCAGCATCAAAATGGGCCTTGTAGACCAATATATAACTCTTTTCATTTTGAACATGATACATAGCCCTTAAAAAATTGAATGATTTGCAAATCGCAGTATTTGTTGCATCCTCACACATAATGTCCTTGATATATGAAGGAACATTAAACGTACCATGTCCTGAAATAATTCTATGCTAAATTTCATTTGGCCCAAACTCAAAATCTTCTCTATTTCATAGACTTGCAGTCCGCCCCCTTTCATTTTGTTTGGCTGCCTTACAAATAGTATAGTGATGTTTAAAAGCTCAACATATGGAAGGTTTGGTTTATTTTCATCATATGCAATACATTTGGGAGCCCTACTTAGTATTTTTAATCAAATCACATCTTTCTTTATATGCTGTCGCTTCTTGTCATCTCATCAAATAGATCCCATCAGTATAAAATGTCTGAATTGTCATCAGCATCATTGAGCGAAAACAAGCAAAGGCCCTAATGATGAGGAAAAATGAAACAAGTTTTATACGTGTCCTTTACAGCAAAAGCAAAAGCAAAAACAATCAACATCAAAAGACAGACATTGGCTGAATTCGGACGACACATTAAGCAACTGGGGGAGGGGAAACAATCGTCAGTTGTATTGACTATCATGTCATCCGAATGCTGCCATAGTCAACTCAGTGCTGATCCTAATCCACACCACGATTGATTATTTATTACCATGTTGTGTGGGGAGTATCCCCTAGATGAACAACTGTAAAATTGATTATTAGCCCACCATTGACTATCATGTTGTCCGAATTCAGCCATCAGGTCTGTCCTAACAACTCACTAAGCCATGGTTAGACCGCCAACTCTTTTGCAGCAAATAATTAGTGAGTATGTTTAAACCATGGTTGTGTAGCCACCATGGTTAGGAATGGTTCACTTGTGATAAAACGTAATGTTTAGCTCAGAATGCTTAATCACTATGGCTTAGTGTGTCACCTGAATAGGGTCTATGTCATGTTTCTGAATTATTTATAAATGTCTTCATGAATTTGAGCTGAGATTCCTGAACGTAAGATTTATCTAGGTAATGGGCGGTGGGGAGGTTAAATGATACGATGAATGGCATCCTCCAAAACAATACATGAAAACTCACCAGTCTATGTTGCAGACCACTCCGGATCTAAAGTGAAATTGTTTATCTTTCTTCGTTATGTTGGCATTAACTATTACCCACAAACAAGTATGTATGTAGCCAGAGTTATGTTGATGCAGGAAGTTCAGATAATTACACCATCATGATCATCATCTAGTGAATGGACTTAGCATTACACAAGTTGGAATGGCCCTTTGTTTGAAACAGTGAGGCCCTTCAAGCAAACTTAAACAGATGTCACAGTTGAAAATAAGTGCCATGCCTGCTTACACTCCTAGGTACGATTCCTACCATAGTGCACCCCTATAGCTCCCATGAGGGAAGGGTCTGTCAATTCCACAGTAGGAGGGAGGAGAAGCCATATATCTCTGACTCTCTGCCTACTAATCGACCTCATTTCAAACCATATCAATTGCAAAGCCATGTACTGGTTAAGGACATCTGGTCCTAATGACTAAAGAGGTTACTGCAGGCTTCAACCACACTGACATGTTAAAATTAATCAATGCATTTTAGAAACAAAATAATCCTTAGTATACATGCCAAGTTTCAGGTACCTAGGTTCCATGGTCTTTCCATGATAATAAATGGCCAGACACATCGACAGACACTTCCTCTTTTATTATTACCTGTTGTTCTCCATGTGCATATTTCATGGAGGAAAATAAATCTAATGAAAGTTTTAACTTAACTAAAGGTGTACACTGATGTTTAAATGTTATTTTGTTAAATTTAACAGCTAGAGACTTCATTTCTGAGCAATACTTAAACTTTGACTGGGTTACTTTTATCTGTAGGCATCTCTTAATCTTTTCATGATTTCTTTACAGGCCATATGATACTGGCATGTTATTGTACTTGGGCTACACCTGTGCTTATAAGGGGTACAAAGACTTTTGTATATGTTCATATTTAATTTTTCTCCAATTTGCAATGAATTATGTTTGTGTAATTATACTTGACATTTTCTGATAATATAAATCAAACATTATAGCTCATTTTTAATTATTTTTTTAAAAAAAGCTTTGTGAACATAAATAAATGCCTGACTTTTAATTATAGTGAAAACTGTTGTTATTGAAGAAATCCAAGCTTTCCAATAAAGTATGTTTCATGAGAATTGGTCAACAGGAAGGCAGACAAAAGGGGATAACAAACTAAGTCCCAACTTAGAAGCCTCATTCTCAGAGCAACTGCAGAGCATCCTAGGAAGCTAACATGAACCTTCAAACCTTCAAATCCAGCAATATTCTAGGAATGAGGCCTCTATGACAGAAACCATAGAGATTTGTTCCTAGAGCAACTTTTCCTCTCCCCCCTCCTTTTTTTTCAGCAGTAGCAGACACTGGGGGTCTGGGGGCTGAGAGACAGGACTTGGGGAAACTGCTTGGAGTCCATGGACCACATTTTTGACACCCTGCTCTAGGTGATAGGACATATAGCAGGACGTCCTCCAATTACGGGCAAGATCATATGGTATTCCTCAACATGGCGACAAAGCTATTGCCCCACCCAGTGCCACCCAAAGCTTTCCATGCTCTCAACAACCGGGGCCCCAACTATAAGAATCATCAGCAATAGAAAAACAATGGCTGTTCAGACATACCTTACCTTCCATTTGGTCTGGTACAGTAATGGCTTGAACTGGGATCCTTGGTTTGGTCACTACAGCCCCAAGAAAGCTAGTCAGAGGAGAGTGGAAATCTTTGGGCAAGGAGTTAGGTGATTAAGGCTGCTATCCTATACTTGCTTATCTGGGAGTAAGTCCCATTGAACTAAATGGGAATTCCTAACAAGTACTGTAGACATGTATAAGATTGCACTGTAGAAAGAACAAATCACTTCATGCTTCCTCCTAACTGTATATAAAAACTTAACAGGCCTGTATTACCACATTTTGGTCTGAGCAAAAGTTATTTGCTAAGTTACTTGTGTTCTCCTCAGTACCTGTCAGACCACACCCTTTCCTCAGAGATCCTGCTTTCCCTGCCTCCATCCATGCCAGCCTTCCCTAACCAAGTACCTTCTAGACATGTGGAATCATGACTCTCAGCAAACCCCAGCCAGTTGTAGGCCAACACATCTGGAGGTCACCTAGTAAGAGAAGGATGGTCTACACACGTGAATACTTTTTTTGCTGAACTCAGCCCTGCCTTTTAGAGACCCTCACACATACAGTGGAAGGTCCAACAGGGAGTAAATTTTGTAAAATTGCACTGACGGGAAAGGACCTGAAGTTTGTCTGTCCATAGCTGGTTACTTGCTCTTCGGCACATTTTAAATCACATTGGTATGTCCATTGGCTACAAGCGCATTCAAAATGTTAAATGTAATTACAAACAAATACAATGAATGGACTTATGAGAAGATTAGGAGTGAATGGAGGTGTGGATGTGGTCTTAAAGAACAAATGGTTTTTGACTAGATTTCACAACAATTACTCAGGTATACTGACATATCATTGCTTGAAGGCAGGTTCTCCCAGAGAAAAATAAATGATCCGAAGCCAGAATCTGCACCCATGGAGTTTAATTTAGCATGTGTCTGCAAACTCCTGCTTTTTGATATTTGCAAGGTGAGAGTGGAACATATGCAGCTTTGCTAGGGGTGGATCAATATGTCAGTTACGCTTTCACCCACATTTATATCTCCCAGATAGGAAGAACGTTTTAAAATATTGGTAAATCCTTATCAAAGCACAAAAATGAAATTTTCACCCATGTGAAATTTCAATAAGTACAGCATTTCCCAACAAGGAAAGGATCATGATTTGCTGCCTGCCATAGAGCTCTTAAAGATGAGGAGCTTGTTAGAAAAAAGAGGTGGTAACCCAAATTCAGTACTAATATGGCTGAATACACAAGGGATTCAAACCCAAGGTCATATCCAATGTGAAATGAATGAGACTAAGCACCCACAGCCTTGGATCTGGATGCATGAATCTGTTGGCCTTGGCTTCTCCCATATTCAGGGTTTTCCCCCTTCATCTCAAATCGTTTTTGTCTTGAATATGGAGAACTTTGTGAATGTTGGTAAATTCTTATCAAAACCCAAACTGAAACAAAATTCTCACCCATCCATAAGCCTTCAACTGGAGAAACTGAGGATTACAGATGGAAACTCCCATATGCCAAATGTATTCCATATGGTTCTTCTCAATATGGATAAACTGTGCACATCGCTGTCGCTCAAATGACTACCTCCACTAATGATAGCTGCAGCAAACTATCAGCACAAATAGGAAACCTTGATACACAGAAAGTGTTTTTCACAACATATACAACTAATCAGACATAAGGCACATAATTGCTCAATGCTATTTGAATCTGCAAACTTAACATCATTTCCTACCCCCTGAACAGAACATATTATTACAATTATTAGCATCATTGTGTTTAGAGCTTTTGTGACGATAAAAGTAAGTTACTGAAATAATTGGACTATACAAAAACTCAGCATTACCCAGGGCAAAGGACATGTTTGAAATACATTAATGCCTGATATTTCTCTCGTACTCAAAGAGCTCTCAAAAACTGTATGCTCTGAATAATTTAATCTCACTTTTGTACCAAATCATCTTCTCATTGGATACATTTCTATCCCATGGAATCGGTACAACAGCTAAGCAAAAGGAAGCCACAAAAGAGAAGAAATAGCTGGCAAAACACAGGTACTCAGGTAAAAGCCTTCCATACCAGGCACCATATTTTTCTTATTCTGAACAACAATGGGGTTTTCAAAAATGAAAACCAAAGGGTTATATTATCACACAGCCCCCATCCCAAATATTTTTGAGGAGTCATCCCACTCAAACCGTTTGCAATATGGTAAGGATCAGCAACTGGAAAACCTGGGTCAAGTCCACCCACATTGGGAGCAATGTTGGAGCTCAAACTGCTCACCTAGGAGCAAAAGAGGGAGATGAATGGAGATGAAGCAATTGGACAGTGATAGGCCACTTCAGGAACAGTGCCATGGCAACCCTTCCAGAGCAGCCCTCTAGCAAAAAACAGTTGCAGGCCTATGCACAGAAAGCTAGTTGCATGATTTAAAAGTCTAAAACACAAGTCTTGAAAAGGTCCAATTAAAGGGTCCTCAGACAGAAACCTCTTACTAGTAATACCACAAACCAACTCTCCCTCTCCATCATGAATTCCAAATGCAATTTTGACTTCTTGGTGCTTAGAATTTCTCAAATGACATTTCACAAACTAGCAACTCTAAAATGTGGATCTGTCACGCGATTAAAGAAATCATGCAGCCCAGACCTATGCATGTTTATTTATGTTTGTGTGGTTGTTGTTGTTTGTTTTGTTTTTTAAAAAAACCTTTTGAAGCAAGGCCACCTCAAGGCAGTTTACAAAGTGAACTTTTAAAAGCATAAAATCAAAAATACAATTTACTAAAACTGCAGCCTAAACCATTTAAAAATAACCACAACACCCCTCTCACATTTCATTTAAAAGCAGACTGGAACATCCAAGCCTTCTACCCCAGAATGATACCATAGCCAATGGACCTGAAGGCATTTCTCTTCTGCACTGGAAATTTCCCCTTCTACCAGGCCCTCTTTTACACCTGAATCCCCTAACAATAGCATGTCTTTTGCACTACCAAGCTTGTAATCATAAGATGTTATGTGGCTTGCTATAAAGGCCTTATCATCCCACTGTGGAGGGGGTTGTTTGTTTGCTTTTTGCCAAGGAGTGATAGCCGGCTGCTTCTCAGTTTATAGCGCACTAAATTCTTTTCTGGCACTGGGGTATAATGGTAATAACAAAATTAAGGCAGGAAAACACGAGGCTTTGATTTCCTGAACCTATCACTCTTAATGAATGTGGGGTTATTTTAAATCAAAGGAAATTAAAACTATAAAGGACTCAGCATCTGCCACAATAGTACAGCCCCCCAAAACCCACCCTCTCTTCATGATCAAGTTACTAGGGCCAGATCTACACCAAGCAGGATATGACACTTTGAAAACGTTTTGAAAACTGTACATGGAGTGTGTCCTGGGCCCCGACAGTTGTCACTACTGTTATAAACCGTTTTAAAGCAGTAGCGTAGATCCTGCCTAGGGGTGATTATTATAACTCTGCTTGCAGGAGACTGACCTGCAATGCAAACTTACAACATATAAGGAGTGACATTTATTTTTCAGGGGCAGAACATAGTCCAACGAGGGCAGGGCTGGGCAGTCTGGAGCCCTAGGGCCAAATGTGGTCCTGAGTATGATTTCAGAAGCCCTCTGCAAGTGAGCAGTTCAGATCGTGGGCAAAATCTGTCCCTCAACCAGCAGCCCAATGGCACGGGAGGTTGAGGCACTGAGGGAGGGGGAAAAAGAAAGAGGTGTTGCAGGGAAAGTGAGAAAGGAAGTGATAGAAAGCGAGGGAGGCAGAAGGGCTATCCTGGACCACTTTTGGCTTTGGCCCCACCCACAGATGGCAGGCTAGCCACTCCTTTCCTACTTGGACTATGGTTTCAAGTTGTCTTGCTTCAAACAGATGATGTCACATTCACCGTGGTGTGTTGGTCCAGACAATGTGACAAGCTGAAGTTAAAGAAGGACAGAAGTGAAAACTTCCAGATTCCCCTTCCCAACCGCACTGGAAGAGGAGAGGAGAGGAAAGAATGTGTGAGGCCAAGACTCAGGGTGATGTCTTAATGAAGCCACTCTGAAAATTATTTTTGTAGTGTAGATAAATAAATAGATAAATAATATCTGTTAAATTACAAAAAGAAAGAAAGTTTTCCCAGAGGATGGTGATTTTGCAAAGATGTTTGCAAAAGGCGCCTATTACAGATCCTGTCCAAGGCTTGAAACCTGTTCAATCTTTTTTCACCTATTACTTCCTCATACTAGAAGCTTCATATACGTTATTCTTATCTAAATAATACTGGCCTTGCTATTTGAAAGCATTTGCCCATCAAATTGTCATACATCATATCTTCCATTGCTGTTCCAAGTCTCCATGTTCCTTAAAAGAAAGAAATTTAGCTCATTAGCTATGGTTAAGATTCAAAGTTTCTTTACAGCGGAATGCAAACTGTCTTAATTTCATACTTGAGGCTGTATGTCTCAATGATAATAATACCACCAGCATTTTTAAAAAGTTCTGTCTGGAATATTTGCCAGCTTCTTTAATGCCTTCAAACTATCCAATTAGAAATTCACCAGTGCCTCAGAACGTCTGTTTTGTTTTTAAGATGAGCTTATCATAATAATAAAAGAATGTTAAACTTAACACTGTTTTACCCCTCTGGCCTAGCTCTTTAGCTGATTCTCAAGTGTATAATTCTCGGAAGGGGGAAGAATGTCATTGTAGCCTTTAGTATATAATTATTTTCATGCCCATCATTTTCATTTGCCACTGTATGAAAGATAAACAGTATAATTAGCCATAACAATGCATAATTCTGTTTTATTTTAAAGACACATGCTACTTCACTAGATGAACCTTTTGACTAGGAGCTGAATAACATGTACATTTATAAGAGAACAACATCAACTCATCATTCACAACTATCAAGGACCTTGGGATTAAGATCTTGTTGCTGCTTATTAACAATAAGTCTGAACAGGGTATAAGGAATCACACAGGTGCAGTCCTGCATGTGGATACACTATCTCACACCCCATCTCATTATCATTAGGAGGAGGATATAATTTGAAATAATTTTAATTAATATTCACATTTTCACAAATATGTACCTTTAGGTGTGAATCACTTTGGAATTCCCAAACGTTTAGCTCTGTTTAATGTGACTATTTAGTTTGTACTTTAGTCCCCAATAGGTCTTCATACACAAAGAAATTAAGTAGAGTGTGCATGACAAAGTGTATGCATGGAGGGGGGGGATTCTCCTTTTTTGTTAGGGTTCCCCTCTAAAAAAGAATTACAACAGGCTGTCCAGCAATTTGGGGGTGGAGATATGCGCTACTGACAAGGACCCCTCCATTAAATCCAGCTCTAGAAAGAATAAAAGGAGTGTTATATTTACTTTCCCAGACCCAAGAAGATACAGAGTTTACCAGAACTTTGTAAAATATCCAGGGCTGGCCCTACCATTAGGCAGAGCAAAGCAGTTGCCTCAGGTAGTAGATGCTGAGTGGTGAGGAGAGAGTGAGGAGCAGCAGCCTGCCTGGCCATTCCCCTCTGTCAAAGGACAGAGTTGTGTGTTCTAAGCTAACCTGCTGCCCTCTAGTGTGATGGAGAATGCTGTCCTGCCAACAGTGTTGACATAACAATGGGAGCTTTCCTACATGAGGCTGTTAATTGGCTGCTAATCCATTGTATCTGCTTTTGGTTTCGTCACAGAACTGAGATCTGAGCACTACAAGAAGAGTGTTTCCTTTCCTGCTTTTCCCTCACATAACCTCTAGGTGGCACTGTGGTATAGCAGAATAGTTCAACTACACAAGAGGAAATTGCACTTTCTTTCACTTTCATAATTAAATGCCACACCTGCTCTAAAGAAAAAAAACCTTGTCGCAAGTGCTGGAAGCGAAACTGGAGGGTCACTACATGGTCTTTAAAAAATCCATAAACAACTGTGAGTATAGAATGATGAGTGCAAGATAGATATCTCATGTAGAAAAGTCCTCAATTGCCAAGCCGGTTGGCTTCTATAGGTAGATTGGGGGGATGGGGGTGGACATCTTGGCCTTTCCCTCAGGAAACAAAATGTTTTGCTATGACCCTGAAAATATCCTTACATCATAAGCATAGTTAACATTTTTAGTCAATGAAACCAACTGTTAGTGTGTGTTAGTCTACCAAAGGGCTCACATGCATAGGATGGCATCCAATGCCAAGGAACCTCTCAAGCAGCGGGCCGGCTCTGCCAGGGAGTTTTCCCCATTTACCACAGTGGGACTTAAGTCTGAATAAACATGCATACAATTGGGCTGCATGTCTACAGATGTGGGTTCCCCCCCCCAATGCCAGAAATATCCATTCTCACACAGAATACACAACACAGGGAACTATGCATTTGAAGACTCCGCTTTGATTCAAATGCAGTTGTGAAAATTGAAATACACACTAAGCCATGATAGATATTTGAAGGCAAGAAAAAACAATCTGTTTTTTTTTTTTGCGGGGGGGATGCAAGATTGGGTTCTTCAAAAATGAAGTATCTTATTATTTTATTATTATTCCCCATACCCTTTCCTTTGTGCTGCATAGGAAAAAAATGTGCGGAGATGAAGTGCCTCATTTACTGGAGAACTCAGTAAACAACAGCAGCAGTTATACAGCCATTCATATGAGTAAAAACAAACAGAACACACCACTGAATTACCCATCTCAGCTTTACGAGGCAAATCGTTCACAATTGTTGCTAGCCTAAGGTGCAGCTTGATTCTTAAATTATGGTTTTGGTCTCCACATTAGAACTAGAGACTGAACCATATATTTCCATACCAAATTTATTTTCTTCTACGACTATGCTGTGTATAATTTGATGAAATTGCCTGAAACATTGGTTTTGCTTGGCATTACATTTTCTGTCCTAATGTAATATAAACTCAGCATTGAAAACAGTTTCTCATCTTTAGAAAGGAGCATGAAGCTACTCCTGCTTTATAATATATGTAAAATCAAAATCAGAAGGGTTTTTATTTTATTCATTTTTTATTTATTTATTTAAAAGAGGTTCTGATCTATACTTGATTACAAATACATTTAGCTTTCAATTTGAAGGTTCACAGTGGGATAGCAAGAAGAAACCATTATAGACCATGTATGCCTTTTTTCTTTTGTACTCCAGGAATGAGGGACATGTGGCCCTCTAAAAGTTGTTGGACTCAACTTCCATCAGCCCTCACCATTGGCTATTCTGGCTAGGGATGATGGGAATTGCAGTCCAACAACATCCAAAGGGCTACACGTTCCCCACCCCTGCTGGAAAAATTAGGATAACTGGTTTCCTTTGTCTAAAAAGTATTTTTATATTGGATATAGTGTTTTTCCTTAAGACCCACCCTGATTAAAACTGAAAGCACATTTCACACTTACATGTTAAAACAGGGGTAGGGACTTTATGGCCCTCTGAATGTTTTGGCCTACAACTTCCATCATCCCTCACCATCGGTTATGCTGTCTAGGGCTGATGGGAGTTGAAGACCAAAACATCTGAGCTCGGAGCCTGAATCGTAATTCCACAAGCAGAAGGATACCACTGATGGAACGGGACTTCCATGTCTGCAAGCCCCAATTTGGATACAACATCACAATCAGCCCTCACTATGAAATGCTGCCCTGTTATAAGTACAGATATTGCAAAGAGTACAGGGGGGGTTAAGATCCATTACCTCATTTAATCCTTAGAGTCTGCCCACCCTTGTTTTAAAAGAATTTTAAAAGAATCAGCCCTCAGATCAATGTATGGGCATCTTCCTTCCAACGAGTTGTGTCATCCAGTCTTCCCCTTTACCCAATCATCCAGGGATAAAGGACAAGACCATGCTTTCTGGACCATGGTGATGATTCTGTAATACTGTTGCACCAAGAGGACCTTCTCTTGGTGGAATGAAGGATATGGGTCCAACCCATTGTCTATAAGTTATTATTTATTGTTTTCACATGTTTGGGTCAGTCATGGCACTGAACGACATGAAAGCCGTAGCTTCAAATTACATTAAGAAATAAAAATAACATATATCCAAATAGGATATGTAATATCATGGAGCAGTTATGCACCATAACACAATGCCATTTCCATAGTCCCAAGAGGTGTGCCTTTGGTACTGATGGGCCTCAGGTGTTTTTATTGTTGTCCGTTTGCAATCAACAACATTGCAAACTTTGGCTGCAATTGTTGGTGCGTCTTAAATCCCATTGCACTCTATGCAGTGCATCCACGTATAACAGCACAGCTGGATGTAGCATTAGAATGGGGGCTTGCAGAAGTGCAAACCTATTAGCATAAATGCATTGCATAAAGGCCTTTCCATGGAAGAATGCAGCTCCTGTTTGGTTCTGTACAGCTTCTGGCTCTGTGTTGCACACTACTGAGACTTGTTGACACTTGCCAGTTGCCCCTTCCAGAGCATGGAGCCACCCTTTTTGACAGACACAATTGCACAAATAATGGCAACCGTGTGCTTACATCCCCCATATGGAAGGGCATTTCTACATTAAAGAAAAAATCTGCATCCTTACCAGGCCTTTTTTCCCTCAGGGCTTTCCACATTCATTATGGGCTCCTTTAGATGGTGATCAACAGTGACCACATGATTTGTAATTGAAAACTTCCCCTCTGGGCAATGCTCCTAAAGTTCAGTGAAACAGGGCCATCTAGTAGCTGTATTTTAACACAATGCCAACTTTACACACTGAAGATTAATTGCAATATTCCCCAAGAATTTTAAATAGTGCATTATCTCTGAGTTTTTTAAAGCAAGATTACTGGGTGAAGGTACAGAGATGTCCTGGAGGTTGACAGTGTCATGTAAAAGGACTGGCAAACTTCTGTGAGTGGTCAATCATGACTGTGCAATAAATCACTCATGTATAGAAGCTCAAAGTGTTCGTTTGTACAAATGGTATATCTCATATGCCCAGTCATTAAAGTAGAGGGGGGCATGTGCTCCCAGTGTTCAAGGAGGGGAACACTAAGGAGTGTGAACTAGGTTTTAATCTCATGGTCCATCATAAATGATTGCTCTAAAGTGGAAGGAGCAATCAACAGTAATGTCTCTCCATAATCTAAAGTTATTGTTTGTTCTAGTTATTATTCTATTCTAGTCTGTCCTGATCAATTCTAGAGAGCTGGTGTGGTGTAGTGGTTAGACCATTGGACTGGGACAAGCGTGACCTGTGTTTTAGTCCCCACTTGGCCTTGAAGCTTACTGGCTCTCAGCCTAACCTACCACTCACAGGATTTTTGTGAGGACAAAATGGAGAGGAGGAGAATCATGAATGCCAACTTGGGTTCCTTCAAGGAAAGACAGGATATAAATGTAACAAATATTTTTTTTAAAAAAAAATCCAGCAATCAATCTCTCTCTCTCTCTCTCTCTCTCTCTCTCTCTCCATACACACACACACACACACACACACACACGTGTATACCTGTATGCACATATACACAACAAGTGCCCAGAATTCTGAAATTGCTGTAACCTAAAGATTCCAAACTGTAGCTCTTCGTTAAAATACAGCATTGCAAATATTCAGAACACATCCTTTCATCATTATAGCTTCTCATTTTCTCCAGAGCCAGATGGCTTTTCCAGTTGCACTGTTTTTTTAAAAAAACCACTCTGGTACCACCTTGTGGCAAATTCATAGAACTGACATCTTATAGTTTCAAAAAAGGAATTGTTACCAGTCAATAGGATATAGTTAGCAAGGCATTGCAGATCTCATAGAATCATAGAATAGTAGAGTTAGAAGGGGCCTATAAGGCCATCACATCCAACCCCCTGCTCAATGCAGGAATGTACCTTAAAGATACTTGACAGATGGTTGTCCAGCTGCCTCTTGAATGCCTCTGATGTGGGAGAGCCCACCACCTCCCTAGGTAATTGGTTCCATTGTCGTTTTGCTCTAACAGGCAGGAAGTTTTTTTCCTGATGTCCAGCCAGAATCTGGTTTCCTGTAACTTGAGCCCATTATTCCGTGTCCTGCATTCTGGGTTGATTCAGAAGAGATCCTGACCCTCCTCTGTGTGAAAACCTTTCAAGTATTTAAAGAGTGCTATCATGTCTCCCCTCAATCTTCTCTTCTCCAGGCTAAACATGCCCTGTTCTTTCAATCTCTCATCATAGGGCTTTATTTCCAGACCCCTGATCATCCTCACTGCCCTCCTCTGAACATGCTCCAGATTGTCTGCATCCTTCTTGTTGAGGTACATTTTCTCTTCACTTCCTCCTTCCACCTCACCTCCCTCAATACAAACTGCATATGCATATGTACATGTTCTGAATAGTGGAAATTGTGAATTGTCTGTATATATTTGTTATACAGAGGCTAGACCTACACTACTGCTTTATAACAATATTGAAGTGCACTGATAACTGCTGGGGCACAATCCACATTCCATATACCATTTTCATAATGTTATTTCCTGCTTTTTATTTCACATTCATAATGATTTGACAGAAGGTGTAGATCTTCCAGAGTTGCATAACAGGGCTCAAAAACATGCAGTATCTTTAGAATAGGCAGGTTCATTACTAGACTTCGAGAGGCACCACAACTGGTGAATGCTCTATAGAACAGGGAAGGCAAACGTTTCCTTTTTATCAAGCCCAGGTGAGGCAGTGGCTGTTCTGAACCAGTGCCTAGGCACAGCAGTGGACTGGATGAGGGCCAACAACCTGAGACTCAATCCAGACAAGATGGAGGTACTGTTAGTGGGTGGATTGTCTGTCCAGCTAGGTGATGTTCAACCGGTTCTGGAGGGGGTTGCACTCCCCCTAAAGGATCGGGTTTGTAGTTTGGGGGTGATCTTGGATCTGGAACTGTCACTTGAGGGACAGGTGGACTCAGTGGCAAGGAGTACCTTTTATTAGCTTAGGCTAATATACCAACTGCACCCTTATCTGGACAGAGATAGCCTAGCTACTGTTATCCATGCTCTGATAACCTCTCGTCTAGATTACTGCAATACTTTATACACGGGGCTGCCTTTGAAAATGGTCCAGAAACTTCAGCTGGTACAAAATCGGGCAGCCAGACTGTTAACAGGGACTGGCCAATGAGACCACATCATTCCAGTCCTTTCTAGCTTCACTGGCTGCCAGTCCAGGTCCAAGCCCAATTCAAAGTGCTGGTATTAACATTCAAAGCCCTAAATGGCTTAGGGCCAGGTTATCTGAAGGAACGCCTCCTCCCATATGTACCTGCCTGGACCCTAAGATCATCCTCAGGGGTCCTTCTCCATGAGCCCTTGCCAAAGGAAGTGAGGCAGGTGGCTACCAGGAGGAGGGCCTTTTCTGTTGTGGCACCCCACTGTGGAATGAACTCCCTAGAGACATTCACCTGGCACCTATGATATACTCTTTTTGATGCCAGGTGAAGACCTTTTTATTTTCCCAGTATTTTAACGGTTCATCATCTTAGTTTTTTAACTTTGCCATTTTAAATCAGTATTTTAAATCTGTATTAATCTGCATTGCTGCTTGGTTTTATCCTGGTTGTGCTTTTATATTGTACTTTTATACTGTGTTTTTATATTGTTGTTTGTTTTATACTTTGAATTGTCTTCACGGTTTTAATTTTTGTGACCCGCCCAGAGAGCTTCAGTTATTGGGTGGTATAGAAATGCAATAAATAATACAACTCCACTAGACCAGACCACATTACCATGGGTCAGGGTTTATGGGAGTTCTAGTCCAAAACATCTGGAGAGGACCAGGTTGCCTTCCTCTGCCTACAGAGTCTTCATCAGTGTTTCCAAGATGAAGGAAAACTTTCAAGAACATGGAGGGTCTTTTCCTAAGAAGTTGTGTGAAGTTCTCAATGTTTGGATAAAATACCACCATCATCCAACATCAGTTGTCTATGAAGCTCCAACACTCTTCTTGGCCTGAAATTGCCTCCATGTTTCGTTCACTGCCCAAGTGAAGAGTGGGGTCCTTCAGTTAATCCTACCTGCTCCTCCTTCCTCAGCCACCCTCATCTTCCTGAGTGATGAGTTTAGGAAACTAAGTATACTGTTCTGCCCTTCAGTGGAACCGGCTGTAAGCCATAACACTACCCCATCTTGCAAACATCCCTCTCAATTAAAATTGCACTGAGAACTTCAAGTTCTGAATTCATAACACCAGGTTCTACTCCTCAGTCGACATTTTCAGGCTGAGTCAAAGATATACACTGTCTTTTATCTGTGTGTGTCTTTGAAGGAAGGTGTTGACAGAATTTTCACTCCAGAGACTTTCTGCTACAGAAACAGAAGCATGAAAACAAAAACAAAAAACCTTCCCTCACCCACCTGTAACAGTGATTTATCAAGTGAGTAGCTTGTTGTGGGGGTGGCGGTGTAATAATTCAATAGGTTTGTAACCTTTCTGTAGTTCTAGAATTTTGCCAGTAAAGGAAGGCATTCTCTCTGCACAGCCACCCCCCCCCCCGAGGCGAGATTCAGGGGCCCTGAAGCAGGTCGGCCTTGCATAATCTGTGGTTCAATGCAACCCACACTCAACCCATACACAACTCGTACTCAGGATTGTTGTGTTGTGCGAACCAGGTCTGTGTGGAGCAGCCCCCATTCCATCGCCTGACCTTTGGCAACCAGTCCCTTAGTTTGCCTGAGTCCTATTCAGCTACCAACCAAGCTGACCTTTTATATCCCTCACAAGTGAGCAGTTTAACTGTTTGCAATATTTGATTGCTAAGAGCACTATCCCTCAACAATTAGAAAATTTTGGACATTCAAGCAGCCCTGGCAATCCTGACGTTAAATATATGCTAGTGGAATCTGAATTAGTTATAACTAGTAAAGAAATAATTTGGGCAGTTGTAATAGAAAACTCTCTTGCAACATCTGCTTAGGGTAAATTTACATAATCAGTATATGTAGTTGTCATTCTGTAATTGGTTACCTGGATTACAGTGCAAATCTCTGTTTACATTTAAATCCTCCCTAGATTGGAATTCAGGAGGTCTTTCTCTCCTCACCCCCACCCCTGCCCTTTGCCTAGTGTTGCAATGTACCACAGTGCCAATTACTGTGCAATCCTGCACATTGTCACAATTCATTTTAACCATTTATTCCAATGGAATCAATCACAAATATCTCTTCCTGAATGTAGCAGACAGCATTATCTTATGGGTTGGATCCGGCATTGTTGTCCCACTGATGGAAGCAACTCCACCACCAGAACCAAGAGAGGGACTACCCCTTACCCACACGACCCTGCACACCCTCAAAATCAGCTCTGAAGGGTTGGGAAATGCTGCAGGCAGCATTTATTTATTTATTTATTACATTTATATCCCACCTTTTCTCCTCCTTAAGAAACCCATTTTATCCACACAACAACCTGTAAGGTAGGCTGGGCTGAGAGTCTGTGACTGGCCCAAAGTCACCCAGTGAGCATCCATGGCCGAGTGGGGACTAGAACTCAGATCTCCCGACTCCCAGTCCAGCACTCTAACCACTATAACACACTCTCTCAGATTTTAGCTGCAAGGGAAGAAGCGAGGGAGAACGTCCCATCACACTAGCAAACTTCTGCTAGCACCATGTTGGATTTAACCCATGGGTTGAACTACCAATGACCCAAGGCTTCATTGGATACAGACGAGGGACACAAACTAAGATGAGTCCAGAGCCGAAACAAAATCCCCCCCTCCCAAATTCTCCAGATCAGTTCTGTATACTTGTTTCAGCCATTGGCCACGGTAACAAAAGAAACAACCAGAATGACAACAGATAAAATCAGTAAACTGCCCAAGCTATCAATATGCATAAAAATATTTTGGTGCATGGTCAACTGGGACTTAGCCTTTTACATGGCAGGATGTCAACAGCTCTGTGGCCAGGGGTGTGTTCCTCAAACAATACAAGTCCTTGTCTGGAGCATCAGCATGGAATTGTGGGGTGAGGCTGTCCAGGCACTGGGGCTGACGTGTCATCATTATGCTGAACCTCACATCTTCATCAGTTCCCAAGGAAACAGAATAAGTTGGTGCTTATAATGTCAGTGATGGACCAGATGCAGAAACAAGCTGAAACCTAATCCAGACAAGAAGGAGGTAATGATGGTTTGGAGTTCAGCTGATTCACGTGTCAGTTTTTCACCCTGTTTGAGGCAGAGCTGCACTCCTGGTTGAGAATCATATCAGTGCTTCTGGAGCCAATGCTGCTGCTGGATGTCCAAGCGGTGGTGTCTTTTCAGCAGCACTAGCTGTGCCCATTCATGCCCTAGTTATGTCCAGATTTATTTATTGAATAAATAAATTGAATATTGAATATTGTACTCTGGGACCCCTTTTGAAAAGTGTCCAAAAACATATATTAATGCAGAATACAGAAGCCAGACTATTATCCTGGTATGAACCTACCCATACACTACTATCAAGAGCTGAAGCTCTCATCCAAGTGCCCCTTCCACAGGACCGGCCCTACCATGAAGCAGCCTGATGCTGGTGCTCAGGCGGCGGAATATGGAAAGAGGGTGAATTGCTCTCTCCCTCCAAAGCACCCACATGTCATGATCCAGACGGCTACCGGCAGGACCAAGAAGTGGCCGCTTGCTCGTCCGCAAGCCTCCCGCCCATCTGCCTCCCGGGTGCCTCCAGGCCACCTGGACTGCTTGGGCAACCAATCCACCACTTCTCGGTCCTACTGCTTCTTGGTTCAGCTGGCCACATGCAGGTGGCCAGCAAGATCAAGAAGAAGCCGCTTGCATTCACGCCTTTAAAAACAAGATGTACACTCCTTATGCACCTTGCTTTAAAGGGAAATCAGTGGCGGGTGTTGTTCCTCACTGCTGCATCATATTATTTCAGTGGAAAATTTGGCAGCAATTTATTTATTTATTTGATGTATTTATATACCATTCCATATCTAAAATATATTCCAGAGTGGTTGAACACAAGAAATGAAACAGTAAAAAGATAAAGAGATTAAAACCGCCTATTCAAATTGTTCATTTTAAAACAGAATACCAATAAAAAACATGGCTGGTCAGTTAAGGAATGCTTCCTGGAAAAGAGCTGCTTTCAAGAGGTCCCTGAAGGAACACAGTGTTGGCACCTGCCTGATCTCCAGGGGCAGGGGGTTCCAAAGAGAAGGGGCCACACACTAAAGGCTCTTCTCCTTTAGGTCCATGTGGAACCACCAGAAGCATGCCCTCTGATGACCTCAATGGGGCGGAATTGGTCTCCGGACCTCCAGGCATTGCCCACCCCTGCCTTAAATGGTCTGAGAGGAGGATAGCTTTGGAACATTCTCTTCCCACATAAAATTGCTTGTGCGTTTCATTCAACAGCTGAGGTCCCTCTGAAGCATTGTGGGTGAGGATGTGAGAAAGGGACTTTGTGACTGCAGGGCTTCAATGGTGGGATGCCTTCCCCAAAGAAGTCTACATATCGACTTCACTGCTTGCTTTCCGGTGAGCAAACATTTGGCTTAGTAAGAAAAAACGTTGGGCTGGATTAGTTTATAGATCGCTATTAGTGACTTATTATTTTCTTGACTGTTTCATATTGTTTTTATTTTGGGGTTTTCATTGACTGAATTTTAAAACCTTTGCAATTGTGAGGTGCCCTGGGGGCAATTCTGGAAAGGTGCATTTTAAAAGTTTCAATGAAGGAAGAAAGGAAGGAAGGAAGGAAGGAAGGAAGGGGAAAAAACCTTCTGCAACTACAATTCGACCACCAAAAGGGAATGCAAGGACCATGTCTTGAATCCAGCTAATAAAGTATATCTACATTGCTATTAGTAATCCAGGCTTATGCAAGACAAATAATGTCTCAGCCTTAAGAAACTCATGAACAATCACAATCTCCCCTGTGCCATGTGGATATTTCAGCAATATTTTAAGAAAGAATGGTGAAGCTGTGAAGTGAATGTCTTCCAAGTGTAGCATTTGACTATTCGGGGAGGGGGGAAGTCTAAATTCACTCCCAGGTGAATTGGCCTTTGCCTTCAGCTCCCTTGTGGATGGCACATTGCAGGAAGCCACAAAGGTGTCAAAATTCTCTGTAGGACTCAAAATAGAGATACGTTTAGCATGGTGACAGGTGAGATTGACACCATTCTTCTTCCCTGTAATCCTGTATTTGACATTCTTATTAAATTTGGAAAATTTCTCTTTCTATATGTGTGTGTGTGTGTGCAGGTGTATGTTAAGGCCCATAAGTAAAAGAAGAAGAAAAAAGGAGCATTCCACCATTTTAAATGGGGATGGGGTTGTTGCTGTCCTAACCTTTATAAAATCAGAACAGTTTCATGATTGATCTTTCTGTGGTGATTGATTTTTCTTGTCTCATTCACTGTGTTGCATTTCAAAATCCAAAATGAGAAACAAACTCTTATGTAATTCAGTCTTACCCCGTAGAGCTGCAACATCAACAACAACAACAACAACAAAACAGCATAAAGTTGGTGAGGTTTGGTAGAAGAGAGCTCTCTCTCTTCCTGTTCAACCCATCCTGCCAGCTACTGATGTAAGCAACAAACTGGTATGGGTCACCTCCCAATACAGTAAGGCTCAGGTGCTCTGTAAGGCAATGTAGGATCAGAACATTGTGCGGCATCATTGCTGGCACCAGGCAATCCAACCTTCCCATCTGAATTTGAGACTGAAAGACTCAGGAAAGTGTGGATGCAAGGAGGGTAAGTTGTAAGCAAGCACTATTTGTGACATTGCACAACATAATTACCCATCACAGGGCACATTTGTTAAAGTGTCTGCCTTAGCTTCCAATTTTCTGGACTTTGAGCCAACATGAGATAGCCTTAACTCTGTTTTTTTTTTTTTAAAAAAAAGAAATTGGTAGGGGAGGGGGATTATCATCATTATCATCATTGAAGACACACACACATTTGCAAAAGCACTCAATCAATATAGATATCAATATCAATAGATTTATTTAAAAGATTTATATCCTGCCATTTTACTGCTACATATATAAGCACTATTCAAAAGTTCGCACAATTAGAATGGCATAAGGGGAAGAGAGGTCCATGGGCCCTGCCCCTCTGGAGCCTTCTCTCCTCATGAAGGTTCGTCATGCGATTTAGGGCCAAAACACACATTACTCTAAATGCGTATCTAGTAACTACATCTTCATTTTTTCAGTTTTTACTCCAAAGTAGGCACTGCCCCCCCCCATCTGGATTGGGACCCTAGCATAGGGGGCAGGAAGGATTTTAAAATCTAGGTTTGGGGCCCCTCACAGAAACCACTTGTCTCTTTCTTAAATCATGTTTATGCCATGCAAGGGGACTTTTCCTCTAGTTTGCAGATATGAAACTTCCAGGGATATAGGGATCAATCACCTGCAAAAAGTTAAATTTGCCTTAAAACAAGATATACACTCCTTACAAGCCTTGTCTTAGGACTTCTTTAGATTTACCAGGGCTTTGCTTCCTGCTTCTCTTGCGCAATTGTAATGGGGCTGCATTACGTGGCCGGAGAGGGGCGACCACGTGGTGTACAATGGAAAACTTCCCCTCCTCATAGCCCTGAATGGGACAGCGCCTTCTAGTGGGTAATTTGTAGAGCAACTTCCCCTGTACACGGTAGGAAATACCGAGATATTTCAGCAGAAATTGGATCTCACGGGGGGGGGGGGGGGGGTTAATGGAATGACCAGGGGAAGGTGCGAGAGATGTGCAGAAGATTGCCAATGTCATCAAAAGGCACTGCAAACCTCTGTGAGTGGCTGGTCTGGAGCGTGCCTTTTTGTTGTCATGTGAAGATGCACCCAAGGGAAATCACCACTATTTCCCCCCTGCTGCACCACTGAATTTCAGCAGCAAATTTGGTGGCGCAGAGGCAGTAGGAGCAAAGGCGACGGGGCGCCAAAAAAAGTCAGTGAGGCAACAACACATGTTGCAGAGTTATCAGACCCAGGTATATGACTGTTTAAACCATAGGTTTGCTGTGTCTACAACTAGGACCACCAGTTTTACCCCTAGCCGTTGTGTCTGCTGCAAGACACATAGAGCCATTCTAAGTGTACTATTTTTCTTTTCTTTTCTTATCCAGATTTGTTTCCAGAGCAACTAGTTTGTGTGGTCGACCACAAGAGGGCATCCTAGTATCTCAAAATAAGAAAGAAAACACGCCTGCAGCCAAACTAAGCAATTCTGCAGCATTTTGAACATTGCTTCCTTGGTGCAGCTTTCTGAACATGCAAGTAGAAAATATAGGGTAATTGTAAGTATGTCTGTTTCCCACCTTAGATGTGCATTCCCCACATTTCCAGACAATAGCTAGCTTTCCTGGTAAAGGGTCATGCATTTCATTCTGCCTCAACTGGACTTGCAGAGACTGTAGGACAAGACTCGAAGAACATGGGCAGTATCCTATACCGCTACTTGCCTCCGTTGGTTCTGTCACACCGATGCAGAGCTCATTGGTAGCAGAACAGGAGCTGGAGCTTCTGAAAGCAATTCCAGACATTGAGATAGGTCAGTGGAGCTCACTTATGCGAGTTCTGCTGATCTGTCCCATTATGGAAATAACCATTTCTGCTCTTTCCAGACGCTTCACAAACTCCTAGCTTCCTGCTGGCTAGTGGTGAGTTGTGTTGGCACATGAGCAGCATAGCACACTGACCCATGTGTCTTAGAAAAATAAAGTTAGAAATAGGGTGACCATATGAAAAGGAGGACAGGGCTCCTGTATCTTTAATGGTTGCATAGAAAAGGGGAATTTTAGCAGGTGTCATTTGTATGCATGAAGCACCTGGTAAAATTCCCTTTTTCATCACAACAGTTAAAGCTGCAGGAGCCCTGGTCTCTTGACCAGCTACAAAAGTGCGCAGGGCTCCTGCAGCTTTAACTGTTGTGATGAAGAGGGAATTTCACCAGGTGCTGCATGCATACAAATGGCACCTGCTGAAATTCCCTTTTCTGTGCAACTGTTAAAGATACAGGAGCCCTGTCTTCCTTTCCATATGGTCACCCTACTTTGAAACAGCTTTAATGTGCAGCTTGATCCTATGCATGTTTACTTGGAAGTGAAGAACAATGAATGCAAAGGAATTTATTCCCAAGTAGCTATGTATTGGATAATAATCTTAGGTAGGAAGCCAATCACCAGTTGAATATGGCAGAGAAGAATTTGCAGACTGCAAATCAGAGATTCATAGAAATCACAGATCTGGAGTCACAGAATTCACATTTATTTACATACACGGTTCCCCCAAATAGACATATTTTGTATGTAGCATTCCCTAATATAAGCGTGTTTATACACCATTTTCTCTAATATATACATTTTGGGATGCAACTTTCCTTATATACACATGTTTGTTTTCCATTTTTGCATCACAAAATTCAAATACGAAAGATAACTTTTCAAGTCTGCATATGAGCCCAGGAAGTGTGAATTGGGTTAATTCACTTAATAAAAATGCAGATCAAATAGATTTTCCCCTGATCCATAACTTCTATACCAAGACATTACAGAGGGTCAAAGTAAGAAGCAAAGGTTATTTCTTCATTTACATTATTCAGATATTAAAATATTGTACAAAGGTACACTATTTCATGAGAAAGTTTCTTTGAAGGGTTTTTATCCCATTCTTCATTCAAAAGAGGCTCCCAGAATGGCTTACAAAAACAAATAATAATAATAATAATAATAACAACAACAACAACAACAATGCTCTCCCTCAAGCTTACAATCTAAAAGATATGACAAAGGAGGAAAAGAGGTAAGGAGGAAGTAGGGGAGGAAAGCAAACTCCACCAGTAGTTCTTAGTTACCCCTTTCTTATAACAACTAGCTGGAGTGCATACAGTTCAAGGAGAGGAAAAGCCAAACGCTATAGGTCTTTGACGAGAACCAATGGTCCTGCTTCCCTTCAATCCCTCTACTGCAGCCTGATATAATGGCTGCTGACAAGTTATAGTTAATGTAGTGTGCAATTACAGTTATGGTGAATGGCTGGCCAAAGGTTATTCAGCAATTTTAGCCTTGGCTTTTCCCATTCAGGATAATCCTTTGGTTGACGGAGAGGACAAGATACTTATGGTGTCTATGTAACATCCATTTTATTTGCAAATATACAAGCACAACAGAGTGTAAACAAACACAACCATTCATCAGTTTCCCAGAAGGAGCCTCGTACCTCACGGTGCTTAACCCTGAACTGACTCAGAGCTGTATCTTACTCTCTGCCTGACTCCCTATCTCCAAATAAGTGCAGAAACTGCTTCTAGCTATTTCTCTAGACCACTATCTAGCCTCTAGATAGTGGTCTGGAGAAATAGCTAGATAGGATGGCCACGTGTCTCCTAGAAAAGACAGTCCTTTATTTGAAAGGCTGCAAGAGGACCATCCCCTATTTCTAGAAATTCTCTATATGAAGGGCCGTCCTGTTGAATTCCAGCTTAAAGGTAACGAACCAGAAAAAGCGACCGCAGCAGGGGCCTTCAAATTCTCCATTCACAGTCAGCACTTGGAAATCAGACTGAACAGGCAGGTCACCTGGTCACAGTTTTCCTCATGATTACATTGCATTCCTGTTTAAGTTATAATAATTATTTCAAAATTTACATTTTGAAATGCAAAATGTGCCTACATACAAATGGACTTCCTCTTTTGTCCTCGGCTTTGGTGCTGCGTTTCCTTTTGGGGTGATTCATAAGTTGCCACCATACCCCTGGGTCCATGCAGCAGTGTCACTCCCCCCGCCCCGATGTCCATGCATTAGGTGTGGCCATTTATGTGTTCTGTAATCCTGCACGATCAGGATTCCAGAATGTATGGAAAACCTATAGGGAAACATCTTTCCTTTGCAGACATCCATGCCTAATGCCTGGAAGTCAGGGTAAGGACCATAGGCATGCACACAGGGTGTGCTGGGTGTGCCCAGGCACACCCTAATTTCCAAGGGCACCTCTGCTGCCCCCCCCCTCTTGAATCGGGGCTTTTAAAGGGACAGGAAAGCCTCTGGAAAGCCACCATTAACATCCCTAGGGGAACCACACACTCTCCAAAGGCCCTGGAAAGCGTGCTTTCTCACCCCTCTGCTCCAATTGGGGCCTTAGGCCCCAATTGGAGCATTGGAGGGACGAGAAAGCATGCTTTCCCCATCTCCATTCCAAGCAGGCCCTTATGAAATGAGCTGTTCACACCTGTGGTAAGAACCAGGGTCAGAGACCTGACAGCCCTATTGCCAAGGCTGGAGAGAAATTCTATTCCATTAAGGACCATTAACACCCTCTTGTAAATTCCCTGATAAATTCATCAGGGAAAACATAACAACAGGCCCATTCATACAACTTGAGACTGCTGAACTCATAACAATATTTTACTAGCATTTGTTGTATTCCTTTTCAGACCTCATAGAATAACTATGGCAATGTTATCAACAGAGATCAGTTTTATACAGACTTTCTTGTATAGCCAATATACAACCCTCTGTAATTTCTGATCACAATAATTACTCTGGCTGCATTTGGAATTTATTTATTTCATTTAATTTGGGGCAGGGTGATTGTTTATTTCAGTTAATAAATTATGCATCACCTTTCTGCCCCCCGCAAACAAATGGTACTCAAGGTGGATAACAATAAAATCCAGATTAAAAGCAACGCCTTAATTATAACATAACATAAAAACAAATGCATTAGAAACACAATGAAAAATACAACAGTAAAGGAAATAAATGACACCCAACCAATTAAAAACCCCTTCAGCAACAGGTCAGCTTAAACGACAAAGGCCATCCTCAATAAAAACATGTTTTTGCCTGCTGGCAGAAGGAGAAAAAGGGGAGTCAACCTAGCCTCTGGTGGCAAGGAGTTCCAGCCTGGGCGAATCCACCAAGAAGGCCTTCTTTCGCATCCCCATCAAACATGCCTCTGATGTAGGGATGTCTGTCATTTCCAAATCCGACCCTTTTGGGGCCCAATGGATCCCTGCTGCCTGCACAGTTTGGCTTACATTTGCTTGCATTCGTGAAATGAGCCATGGGTGTTTCCCATATTCTGAAAATCTTTCTGGTTTTTTTGCCCCTCCAGAAGTAATTTGTATAATTTGCGCAAATTGCGACTGTAATTCATGTCATTTGCACCACTTTTGGCACAGCAATAGCGCAACTTCTTTCCCAGGGCTGGACACAACACTGCTCTACTCATCCCTGTTACAGGGCTTTCAGGGAGGTAGCCATATTAGAAATATCTGCATTTGAGACAAGATGTATCTGCAGTCATCCCTGAAGAATAACTAGAACTGAGCCAAAAATCCTCAGAAGAAAATTTTCATAGAAAAGTTGGGAGATGTTTCTTTTCTCACTCACCCATTTTGCAGAATTTCTCAAAGTTTTCTTCACCAGTGTGTGTGTGTGTGTGTGTGTGTGTGTGTGTGTGTTGGCCACCTTCCATCTCTCCCAAATACATGCAATGCCCCAGAACAATACTAAGCGGAAGATGTAGGACAATACATTGTGGAGGATGCTAAATGGGGGCCAGGCCAACACACTTGACGCTATTGCCACTTGCAGGGGTAGCGCAAAACCGCAAAACCTCCTCATGAAAAAAGAAAGAAGCTGTGCTACAACCCCTGCCAAATTTTTCCTCCCCCTTGGAGTAATTTATTGAAATTGGCTGCCCAATTTTTCTGCCTAAAAATAGGGTGGAGAATTTTGAGAGGCCATTTGCACACAGTTCTAGCTCCTCCGGAGGCATATGCACATATTCTCTACTGAAACTTGGGCCCTCCCTAAATAGCACCTTTGCTATCGTGTTAAAGAATTCAAGCTATAAACACTTTCCATTCTTCACCTTTGTATATGGAAAATTCATGTGATCAGAGACAAAAGAGTTATGCTTTATTCATTTGTGTTACTATCTACACATTGTTCCGTTCTTGTACTCTACCTCCTCTGCAGTGGCATTCAGAACGGCGGTAGACAGCAAAATTATTTGTCTGCTTTATGTTGATTCTGTTTCTCTTCTTTCATGCAGTGTTACAGTTTTCGTTTCTACCTCCAGAAAAGAGAATATCTGTCTATGGCCATGTCTGCATCATGCAGTTATCCAGGGGTCGTCTCTAGGTCGTCCCTGTACATCCAAATGATGCACAGGGGATACCAGAGACAACCAGAGACTTTCCCCAAGATAACTGACACCGGGAATGTCCTGGTTTTCTGCGGTCCTGGGACAACCCCGAGGACCACAACTGGTGAGCTCCCGGGTCCTCAAACGGGCACAGAGCTGCACAGGGTGGCTCCATGCCCATGGGGGGCAGCAATTTTGCCATTCCTGGGATGGCGGGGGAGTTGGGGGGGTTACATTTTCTTTTTCCCTGGATTGGGGCCATGCGACCGGCTCCTCTTCAAAAAAAGTGGTGTCCAAGATGTCCCTCTTCCCTTCCAGGACGTCGCATGGCCGTATATACGCTGGGGGAGGATTGCGTAAACAGGTAAGTCTGCAATCCTCCCTCCCACTACACCCTTAGGTGTAGATAAGCCCAATATCAGACAGATGTTGGGAAATGGAGAAAGAAAAACCACACAGAGAATATCAGTATCAGAGTCCCAATTGCATTGCACCCCAACTTGTGAGAGGGTAAATGGAGAAGGTTGTTTAAGGCTGCAATGTGATGCAAGTTTAGATGGGGGGGGGGGAGTCCTACAACTCTTAGCATTCCCCAGCCAGCTGGGAGTTGTAGGACTTTTTTTCTGTCTAAATATGTGTAAGACTGCACCTTAAGACAGCCAGAAAGTTGGAGAAAAAGGGGCAGCTGATGTTGTAAGAAATGCAAGTACAATCATAAACATGCCTACTCAGAAGTCCCATTAGGTTCAACAAGGCTTGCTTCCTAGTAAACACATTCACATTTTAGACTCATAGGCTGAGATGGAGAAACAAAATGCCCATCTCGGAGCACACGCAAATCCATGCTGAACAGACAGTAGTGCATAAAAATACTGGGTCTCATGGGCAAAGCAGCAGATAAGCTGGGTTGGCCAGATGTCCTACTTTACAGAGGACAGACCTCTATTTTGGAGAGCTGGCCAAGGGCAGCTCTCCAAAGGTGAGCTCTGTTTTAAGAGGTGTCCAGTCCAAGTCCATTTTAATGTCAAAGAACCATAAAGCGCAGTACCTATACAGTAAACTGAGCAGGCACAGAGGTCACCTAGCCACTCTGGTATGATGTATTGTGTTTCTATTTAAAATATGGTGATTATTTCTAAATTTGCACCTATACTTATAAATGTGCATAGTGGGGGTAATGAGTAACTGGGCACCCTAAGAGAAGTTCTCCACAGGATTGAGCAGCTAGTAGGGAGGCCTTTGTTTTTTTGCCTGAGACCCAAACAGAAACAATACACTTTTTCTCCCTTACACTCAGGGCTGGCCCTACCATTAGGCAGACTGAGGCAGTTGCCTCAGATGGCAGATCCTGGGAGGTGGCAGATCCTGGGAGGTGTCAGCAAGATCTTGGAGGAGAATGCTGTGGGCTACACAGGCCAGATCTACACCAAGGAGGATATAGCTGTATGAAAGCAGTATATAAAAGGCATGAGCCACACCAAGCAGGATATAGCGGTATATGGTATGTGGTCCCCAACAGTTGTCAGTGTACTTCAATACTGCTATAAAGCAGTAGTGTAGCTCTTGTCTTTTATATTCCACTTTCATACCACTTTCATACGACTATATACTACTTGATGTAGATCTGGCCACAGTCTGCCCTGTAACCACTACACTAGCCTGCTGCCTTCAGGTGGGGTGGAGATTGTGGTCTCTTTACCAAAATTGAAGAGAGATTCAATTGCCAATCTAGTTATCTTTTGTGCATGGAATGGAAGGCAGCACCATCTTGTTGTTTGCCTCAGGCAGCAAACTGACTTGGGCTAAGCCCAAACCCAACAACACTTAACACATCTCCAGGACAGAACTGGTAAAGACTGAAAGCCTAGTTAATGGCAAAGAAATTCAACTGGGGGGAGGGGAGGGGAGGCCTACCTGATAGCAGCTGCCACATCCTTTTATAAGAAATGCTGTAGGTTCATTACAGGATTAGGTTGAATCTATGACACTGAGCTAGACTTCCCCAGCACACTCCTTTAAAGTCGGCTTGAGGGCAAGTAAGTAAGCTGCCATGTTTGCAAGTCATGCCAAACCCCACCACCACCAAAGGAAAGCTTTATTTATTTATTTATTCATTCATTCATACATTCATTCATTTCATTTCTAATACAACCAATAGCCAAAGCTCTCTAGGTGGTTTATAAAAATTAAAACCACAGGTATGGCATAGGCTGACCATATGAAAAGGAGGACAGGGCTCATGTAACTTTAACAGTTGTAGAGAAAAGGGAATTTCAGCCAGTGTCATTTATATGCAATTAGTTCCTGGTGAAATTCCCTCTTCATCACAACAGTTAAAGTTGCAGGGAACCTGCCTTCTTTTGTAGATGGTCACTCTAGTACAGTGCCTGCAACTTTTAACTGTTGTGATGAAGAGGGAATTTCACCAGGAACTAATTGCATACAAATGACACTGGCTGAAATTCCCTTTTATCTACAACTGTTAAAGTTCATGAGCCCTGTCCTCCTTTTTATATGGTCAGCCTAGCATAAAATATCATATAAAAGCTTAAAACTATAATTTAAAATCGCAATACAAAAGTACAACCAGAATAAAACTGAGCAGCAATGCAGAGATTTAAAATGCAGATTTAAAATAGCAGAGTTAAAAGGCTGGGATAGTAAATTGCTAAAATACTGGGAAAATAAAAAGGTCTTCACCTAAGTATTAGCAGGATCACCTTTTTGATACTGCTAATAATTATTGTAAAATACAGAGAGCATTTTCAGCTCTGCTCTAGCTTTGATCATGCCCTCTACAACTGCAGACATAGTCTTTGTATGATCCAAAGATGTTCAAGACTGCCAAGACCCATGCTGGCAATAATAACGGAATATACTATCAAACCACATAAAAGTGTATAATCCTGTCATGATTACCCCAGCGGCACCTGCTATGTTATGATTATAGCAGCAACTGCAACCAGGATCATAATCCACCCTTAATCCAGTTTATCTCACAATGTTATGCCTTCTAAAGTCACCATCATGTTCTATTACATCTGGGAAATGCAGCCGCAGCAGGGACCTATTAGGAGAGCAGAATCACACAATGGAGATACACAATCAATTGGTTGCATGAAACTGGCTAATGTCCTCCTTGGTATTACATGTTCCTACTTGAAAATCAATCACTTCCCACCCTTAATTAAAACAGATGCTTTCACATAACCCATATCACAATTTAACTAGTTTTGCTACATTGGTCCGTATTATATGCAGCCTTCAATACAATGTTATGTTCTGTCACAGTAGAGTAAATGTCTTCTCTCCATCATCAAACAGAAAGCACATTAAATAGATTTGCCTTGAGATTCAAAAGTCAAAGGCTACAGTGAAAACTTTCAGTGGAAGCAAGTCAATACACTGAACTATTTCAAACTGGATTGGCCAAAACTCTGAAGAGGGACTGGGAGCCTAATCTGAAATTACTCCAGGTGGTGAATAAACTAGGCTGACCAGATAAAATGCAGATCAGAGCTCATGTAACTTTAACAATTGTAGAGAAAAGGGAATTTCAGCCGGTGTCATTTGTATGCAATTAGTTCCTGGTGAAATTCCCTCTTTATCACAACAGTTAAAGTTGCAGGGGCCCTGCCTCCTTTTGTATATGGTCACTCTAGTATAGTGCCTGCAACTTTAACTGTTGTGATGAAGAGAGAATATCACCAGGAACTAATTGCATACAAATGACACTGGCTGAAATTCCCTTTTCTCTACAACTGTTAAAGTTACATGAGCCCTGACCTGGATTTTATCTGGTCAGCCTAGAATAAGATGACTTCTGTTTCCAGGTCATAGACCTTTTCTACATGAAGCATATATCATGCATTCATCATCCCCTACAGTTATTTATGGGTTCTTTAAACAATGCTGTGATCCTCCAGTTTTGCTTTGTGTCTAAACAGCACTATCCCACTATACCACAGTGCCACCAGGAGGTTATGTAGTGGAAAAGTAGGAGAGGAAACACTCCTCATGTACGGCTCAGAGCTCAGTTCTGTGACGAAACCAAAAGTAGATACAGCAGATTAAGAGCCAATTAACAGCCTTGCATAGAAAAGCTCCTAAGTTCACTGCAATGGTTTTACAAATGAGCACAAGGGAGCCTTTGGGGTGAGGGTGGGGACAATATCAACATGTTGGACTCCAACACCCATCACTCCAGCCTGGGATAGTGGGAGCTATAGTCAATTAACATCTGGAGGGCCACAGGTTCACCATCCCTGATAGAGGGCCTAAACATGGAACAAATGCCCTGCTAAAAAAAAGTTTTGAACAAACATAATCTCATGAGCAGGGTTCGCAATATGTCCAAGTGTGTGCATCAAGTCCATTGTATGCTATGTTTAAATGCATGAATCACTGAGGCCATCTGCAAGTTCAAAAGGCGTCTATTACGCACCTGTACCATTGTAACTGGAAGTGAGAAAATACAGAGCCCTAAAAGCTTGAACACTTATTTAGCAACACACTGCCGTTGCTATCAATAAATACATGAGCAGTTCTAGACTCCTGGCATGCCTGCCAATTTTTGGGTCAAGATGTTTTACATGAACTTGTGGTGGTGGAATCATATAAGTTTATTAATGTGTACCTTGTAGAGCCTTTCTGTTCCCATGGAATTCAAAATACAAATGCCCTTCATTCCTATAGAAATCAAAAGAATAGCCAAAAGGACAGGGCTGTCTGTAATCCACATTTAAATAAAATACAATAAAATTCTGAGCGCAGGTCATCAAAATCATGCATCACAAACAACTGGATCCTGCCGCCTGTATAAATGACACATCTAAAGCAAATATGCCTGTTTCATTTTGCTTTTTAAGAACGTTTTCATTTAATTTATTCTTATTTCAATGTCTCGGGGAGAGTGGAGGAAATATAAAATCCCACCCTAAGCTCTAGAAATCTCAAGGATCACCCTCTGACCTCTGAGACTTCAATAGGGAATGGGGGAGGTGATGCTTTCCATAGATTTATTTATTTCAAATATTTCTAGGCCTCCTTTCAGATCAGGAGAGGTTGTATTCAACAACAACATTCATATAATAAAAACTGATGCAGTAATAGAAACAGCAAATGTTCCAAACAACGACAGCAACAAACACCAGCATAAGGCAACAATCGACAGGATAACAAAGTGGTTAAGCAAACAGTGGATAGCAAAATGCCCAGTCCAAATCTGTTAACTCACGACCTCACCGGATGGACTTCGGCAAGCCACTATCTATCTGCAGGCGCCTACAATGTGGGTATAATACATGCCTACTCTACAGGATTGTGGTGAAGTTTACTCAGGTATGTGAGCATGCATATGTATATGTATGAGCCAGAGAAATGTTTTGGGGATTGGATAAAAGTGCTAAGTAAATATTAAAGCTCCAAAGACTCAAGGGGTCTTTCTTCATCACTGAGAAATGGTTTGCACATGCCATCTGGAGCAAAGTCCCCAGTGCAAATTTCACCTCTAACATAGGGTGACCAGATAAAATCCAGGTCAGGGTTCATGTATCTTTAACTGTTGTAGAGAAAAGGGAATTTCAGCCAGTGTCATTTGTATGCAATTAGTTCCTGGTGATATTCCCTCTTCATCACAGTAGTTAAAGTTGCGGGGGCCCTGCCTTCTTTTGTATATGGGCACTCTAGTATAGTGCCTGCACCTTTAACTGTTGTGATGAAGAGGGGAGTTCACCAGGAACTAATTGCACACAAATTACTCTGGCTGAAATTCCCTTTTCTCTACAACTGTTAAAGTTACATGAGCCCTGACCTGGATTTTATCTGGTCACCCTACTCTAACATGAATTCATACGGTGCCTTACAATGCAAGCCTATGCATGTCTACTCAGGAGTAAGCTGAATTCAATAGGACTTACTCCCAAGGAAGTGTGTATAGGATTGCAGCCTTAGGTAAATCACCATATTCCATTCTCAGCCCCACATCCAAACGACAGGGATACCATTGCTGACCTACCTGATAAGGTTTTTATACAGACTACTGAGATAACCAATGTGAAGCAATTTCCCATCTATAAAGTACTGTACCAGTTATTATTACTAACTGGCCTTAGTTTCCATATAAGCATATTTATTTATTCAAAATGTTTTCCCTTTCCTCCCCTTCTAAAGCTCCAACACACTTTCTGTCAGTCAAATCCAGTGGAGACTGGTGAATCCAATTTCAGTGGGGTAGTGAATCCATGCTGTGTTTCCCCAAAATAGGTTCAGCACCTCTTATAGCTCCTTTAGAGTTCTGTCTGGTTCCAACTGAAACCCAGAATGGATTCACAGACCCACTGAAATCAGAACCACCCATCTCCACTGGTCAAATCCATCCATATTTTTCCTGTTGTAATAGTTCCTTATATGCCCAAGAGCTCCAGTGTATACATGGAGCTCCATTACATAGAGTGGCTCCTCATATACTTCCATGCTCTGAGGATGTGCTCCTGCTAGTGCTGGGGGTACATTTGGAGGTACATTTGGAGACTGGGGGTACATTTGGAGATTCCTCCTCAAGAAAAATATCTGAGGAAACGGTGGAGGCCAAAAGAGTTATGGTGAAGACCAGGTAATTCCTCGTGCAGGAGTGACAAATCTAGGCTACTCCTGAACTCTACCTAGAGCAGAATACAAGTTCTGCTTGAACAGAACAGTTGAGAGAATCTAAAAGGGGTTCTTTGACATTAATAATATTCCTTGTGGAGGGGGGGATTCCACACTGCTCTTCTTTCCTGTGAATACCCCCACTGCACTTATGCAGCTGCCTCGTTACTTGTGTTTTAGATAATGTGCAAACTGTGATTCATACAATGGTGCGATATGTCATATGAAACCGGATTTGGGGCCAGGTGGTTATGTGGTCTTTGACTAGTTAGTCAGACAGTTTGCCCAAGACTTCCTTTATAGCTTAGGCCTTGTCTGCAAAGTGGTTCTGTGGAAACCCTCTGCTTCTGGAGTAAACGAGTGACTAATCATGCTGAAGAGATTCAGTTCTTTCGAGCTTCCTTTTGGATTTTCAGGGCTGAGATAAGAAAGCTTCATCTCCAACTAACAACCCCACCACCACCAGAATTAATGCATGCAAAAGGTGGATTCCCCATAAATAGCACTAGTATAGAGTCTTCCTAAATTAAAAGGTTGGTTTCTTTCTAAAACATTAGAATTGGCTTCTATAATATTTTGTTGGATTTATAGCTTGGGCCCATTTTGAAGGCTCTGAGCTGGCAACAACATTTGGAAAGAAGGATTTAAAAGAAACATTGTAAGAAGATAAAGTTAAAATATAAATGTAGAGCTAAAATAAGTGAGCCTGGGATGGTAATAAGACCAGATGAAAAATCAACCAATAAGGTAAGAGAAGACTGAGACACTCTTTCCAAGTACCCTGTCCAGTGAGGTCACCACTATCTCCATGGTTGCTCCAATGCCAGTCAAATTCCATGTAAATGTTTCCACCAACACAGTTCCGCTAGCATTGTATTTATAGTATATCAAGCAAGAGGCATAGAGCCGATCTACACTCTAGCTTTGTAACGTTTCATAAGGTTACGAAAACTCATGACACACTCCCTTGAACGATGTATACCTGAGGTTTTTTAAAGCTCACTTCAGCTATATACAACGTTTTTTACTTTTAATAAATCGTTTCTAGTAAAATAATGTGTCCTTCCTTATTGTTTGTGATTTGTAGGGCAGTGCTTCGTTTACCTGCACCCAAATGCTTAGCAGTTGATTGGTGGGGAAGAAAGAGGGGCTAAGGAGAAAGTGGGCGAGTGAACTACAGCACCCACAATGCTTAGCCCTATACTTATTGAAAGCTAGGGAATGAAAGGGGAACTAAGGAGGAAGTGGGTGACTGAACTACAGCACCCACAATGCTTTGCCCTAAACTCATTGTAAAAACGAAACAGAAGGAGACGGACAGAAGAGTGTGAGACCGCACACACCGCTTTGAAGACTGAAGAATTTTTCTCCTGTAACTTGAGTACTCCTTAATGTGGCCTAAGACATTTTAGAACGCACCTATTTGGAACTTTTTAAAATACTATTTAAAATGTTCCAATGCTCATATTTTCTGTTATTTTCATGGTATGCCAAACATGGTTAGAGGAACCATACGAACAGCAATCTTTTCATAAATTCCAACCATCATGGTGAAAAATCCAGGAAGCAAAGATAACCAAACTCCTTCACATATGTGTGAACTTGAAGGCCCTGCTGGAAGCCCACTTTTTGTCTCCTGAAGACATACCAGAAAGGGAACTTCATTTCTCAGGTTTACTCCCAGGGTTCCACCCTCAAGGGCCAACCAGTGATGCTGATTGGCTCTTCAAAGCTCGCAATGTGTTCATCAACCATGTGGTTTGAGGATTGCCTTGGCTGGTCCTTCCTCCCCATCTGACACCTGCACGATGGCCCAAACAGAGGTTCCAAGCAAGCAAAGTCCTAGGCACTGGGGTCAAAAACAACAACTGTGTGTCTTACTTTCTCTCTCTTGCTCTGCAACATCTAATAGGATATACCTGGTGTCTTGACATCACCATGTCCTGCATCTTTTCATCGCCTCATTGGCAGCCATAAGGGGGTGGGACAGAATATGAAATGTCAAGATGTAATAAAATAGGACAAGAAAGGAGCAAAACAAGACATGTGGCCATTTGTGGCAGCAATCACACATTTTCATAAAATCTCATCTAGTCCCTTATTCTCTTGAATTCAGCTATCAGGGATGAATGAATCTGTCCATTTTGGTTTCTCTTAGTTTCTCATTTTTTTTCCAATCTTAACTTTGTTCCATCCCATTTTTTGCATTGGTTTATTGGGGGTGGGGTGGGTGGAGAGATACTTAAAGCCATACAAAATGTTGAATGTTTTTGTATGCTATTTTCCTAATATATACATTTTCTATACAATTTTCCCTAATAGAATACTTTTTATGTTGCTTTCACTTATAATTTTTGTATGCCCCTTCCCCTAACATATGATGAAAATGACAATGTAGCTTCCGCCTACCATTCCATAAATTCTAATTAAATCCATAAAAATTCCAGTGCATGTTTACTAAAGTCCCATTGAGTTCAGTGAGACTCCCAATCCCAGGTAAGTGTGTATAGAACTGCAGTCTAGTAGAACCTACATCCTGATATCACAGGCCAGTAGCAGCCAATTGGGTGGCCTCTTGTGAATCACCAAAAAAGAAGAAATACATCACACACAAAAAGAGGACACCAATTACATAAAATGTGAACACGTTGATTTATACATATAGATGCAAATTTAGACATAAATTATTATAATTTAAATAGAAATGCAGTAGATCTCAGCACAGTTTGGAGGTCTATGGCCAGGTGACCTGTGTGCATTGCTCAGTCTGCTGTCCAGGTGCTGATGATGGACAGCTCTCCCTTTGTATGTTTCTTTATCTTTAAACTGTATTGGGGTTGGACAGCCCTTCAAATAGAGGACATCTTCAAAATAGGGGATCGACCTCTGGCAGCCCTTCAAATAGAGCTCTGTAGCCACCCTAGCAGCCAATGATGTGCAATAGGGTTGGAGAAAAGCAGTATGTTGTGATTCCAAAGAAAAGTAAGTTCTTTATTAGACAAAGGGTCCTAATTTTGAATAATAATAATAATAATAATAATAATAATAATAATAATAATTCTTACCCACCTCTCCCTTTGGATCGAGGCAGGGAACAACATTAGTACAATATAGATCAAATACATAAATTAATTAAAAGGGCATATAAAACAATCAACACATTTTAAAGTTCATCTGGGTAGACCTGCCGGAAAAGGCTAGTTTTTATAGCTGCCTTAAACTCAGAGAGAGTGTTATATTGATGAATCTCCTCCAGCAGGCCATTCCAGAGTCTGGGGGCAACAGAAAAAAGGTCCTCTGGGTAACAGTTGTCAGCCTAGTTTTGGCTGACTGAAGTAAGTTCTGCCCAGAGGACCTGCATGTAGGGCACTCATGTCCTAAAGTAGCAGCAGGTCTACCTGAGCTAGCCCTGCCCCCAACATCTATGGTGAGCAGCTGCAGTTCCATCCTACATCAACATGAAAATGTTGTAGATGCATGTAACACATCAGTAGGGTTTAGAGAAAGAGGAGAAGAAAGAAAGAAAGAATTGAGCATTGGGCTGCTATTTCTAGCAGCATTTAGAATAATGTCTAATTTGGCCCTTATTTTCAAAAGAATCTTATTGTCCAGTCTTACCATTATGGGGCTTGTCTTACCATTAGGCAATGTGAGACAGTCATCTCAGATAACATACGTTTGTGGGGACAGGAGAAGTAGTGATAAAGTGTTTGAGAACATTGCTATGTGTGCCACATGGCTTGTCATACACCCCCTAAGCTAGCCTGCTGGTTTCAGGTCCAGTAGATGTTGCCATCCCATAACCACTGTTGAAGAAATATTCATGTTCCAGACCAGCTGACTTCTATATAGAGTATGGAGGGGGAACCTCATCTAGTACTTTGCTTCTATCCAGTGCTGGCTCCAGTTTTTGAGGGGGCCTTGGGAAGACACCCTCAATGGGCTCCCTCCATCAGGACATCTACCTGCTCACTGTCATTATCAACAGCTGCTATTGCTCCACTTTCTCCTCATTGCTACCGCTTCTTTGCTTGACAGCTAGAGAGCCAGTGACAAAGTAGGCAATAGCATCTTCTGCTTCTCCATCTCACCACCACTTTGTCTGGGCCAGAGTGAGAGAGAGGTGAACAAGCAGGTGGCAGTGGTGAACTCCAGGGGTCTCTTTTCAGTGGGCCCATGGGGTGTGAGTCCTCAGCAAGTGTCCACCCATGGCTAACTCTGACATTGGCCCTGTCTTCTCCAGCAAATTGCCTTGGCCTGGCCCTGGTGAGCTACAAACTTGCTCTATTTCCTTTCCACACTGGCTACCTCGATCCTGAAGATCTCATTTTTTACATTAATAATATGCATCACTAAAACCACGGTCCTCATTCAGATTAAGATCTAGTTATGATGCACCATTTATCTAACCACAATTATCAATGCATGATAGTCTAAGGAAGTGACAGAGAACTGGGCTAACAGAGGAAAATGCTTTCATGAATAAGGGAGTGTTTGTTTGTTTGTTTTACTTCAAAACTTTATTTTATTTAAATACAATCATTAAAAAAAACAGGGGGATTTTGACTGTAAGTGTAAAGTCCAGAGCAGTTGAACCAAAGAGATTACTGACATTTTTACATTGAGAAAAGAATAGAGGGGCAAGCAAGGCAAGGCAAGGCAAGTCTAGTGAACAACAGAAAGAGAGAGGGGGGAGGGATGGGAGAGGCAAGAATCACAAGGAATGAATGGGAGCAAATATACTTGCATATACTTAACTTCTCTTTTAGTTGGAGATGTGGACTAAGTTGGGATGCCCAAGCATTTCATTTGGTCCATATTTTTTATGTGAACCAACTTGATTCATATTTCCCAGATGAATATGTGGATCATTTGGGGATACAGTTCTCAACTCTTTCTTTCTTTCCTTCTTTTTTGGGGGTGGGGGGTGGGTAAGTGTATTTTATTATTAAATTCACACAAAACATACATTTTGTAAAAAAAATAACTTCAAAAATAATAGTCACTGATTTATGCAGAAACAAGACAGGGCACATTTATGAATGAACAAGACAGGGCACATTTATGAATGAACGTATATGAAACTGGTATGGGCCGGAACTAGGTGAACCCTTTTCCACCATCCCTCCTCCACAAAAAAAAGCATGGCTGGCTGAGGATGCTGGGAATTGAAGTTTTAACACATCTGGAGGGCATCAGGTTGAAGAAAGTTTCCTTAAAGGATTTTAGACCAAAGGCTTTATCCAAGGGATGAATTCTGAGGGAGGGTTTGAAGGAGGTGGTACCATGTTGGTGTCCTGGGAAAGACTTCCAGATATTAGAGGTGGCAAAGGCGAATGGGTAGAGCCATTTCAGGGAGCAGGGGGACTCCAGGCAGTAGAGGTGAAGAAACTGGAGAGTAAGAAACTTTTCTCCATGCCCTCCACCCATTGACCCCAATAATAGTGACAGCCTATGTTTAATGGCTCCCGACATTTCATGTCAACGGGTCCCAACTTCTTCCAATCTAGAAGCGTTCATATGGTTTTGGCACTACTGACAGAGGGAGCATTAATCATTTTGGAGGAACATTGGAGAGTTAAGCCTTCAAACAAGTGGGCAGATGCAGCGTTGAATTTCTGCTTCATTCCACAGCTGGTGCATCTGTCATCCTAAGACTGCAATAACTCTCACTATAAATAGAAAGCCTGGAAGATTCAGGAAGTACTTTCTGAAAATGATTCATTTTCCACATTTAATGTTAGGGGGAGAGCGAAAAGCACCTTTAAAAAAAAACCTGAAGTATTTTACCTACATTCCTTGACATCTATTGTGAATGTCACATATGGCACTCATATTACCTTGGGACTTGACTGTGAAATCCAAAAGCTCACATGGCTTCTTGTAGCTAAGATGTATGTATGTATGTATGTATGTATGTATTTATTTATTTATTTATTTAAATGCTTTTAACCACCCTCCATCCTCATGGAGACCAGAGTACAATGAGTATGTGCAATGAGTACATACTCATGAATGTACAATGAGTATGATCATAAAGGGCCCATATTGCCCCTAGTCTTAGTTTGCAAGTCACAGGGCCAAGCTCTATGTTACAGTAAATGTATCGCTTAATGCATAGCGTGTATCTTTGCCTTCCATTTTTTTCTCCAGCAATTACGGGTGTGGGAATGATTTGGAGAGAGTGTCACAGTGAGCTGGGAAGTTTATTCCTTCTCTCCCCAGCCAGCCCATCTGTTCATGGCAGGTTACCTTTTATTGGGGTGACCGTATGGAATGGAGGACAAGTCTCCTGTCTCTTTAACAGTTGTATTGAAAAGGGTATTTCAGCAGGTGTCATTTGTATGCATGCAGCACCCAGTGAAATTCCCACCACCACAACTGTTAAAACTGCAGGAGCCCTGCCCTCTTTTGTAACTGGTCACTCTAGAGCTCCTGCAGTTTTAACTATTGTGATGAAGAGGGAATTTCACCAGGTGCTGCATGCATACAAATGACACTTGCTGATATTCCTTTTTCAATACAACTTTTAAAGATACAGGAGCCCTCTCCTTTTCATATGGTCACCCTACCTTTTATTTCATTCTGATGTCATTTGTAAGGGGCCTTCTTGAAGCAACTGGACTCAGGGGTCTTCCAGAAGACAGTAGTATTTTATCCTCAGTTAATATTTCTGCTTCCTGTTTGGACAAGGTTGGGGAACTACTTACAGCCCGAGGGCCAGATTCAATTTCAGAGAACCTCTCAAGGGCCACATGCCATTAGTGGGTGGAGCCAAACGTGTATCTTACAGGTCTCAAGCCAGTCACTAAGCTTTAGGAGGGGCATTTCAACCTTTTAGATGGAGGGGAATGCTAAAAACAAAACATGAAAACATGAAATGATTGGTGGATGAGGGAAATGGGTGGGGGGCAGGAGACAGGGGAATGGCCCCCTGGGACAGATTTGGCCCCTGGGCCTAAGGTTCCCCTGCCTTGTCTTTGGAGATGCCTTCAGGAGAAACATTTCTAGGCTACTCGCTTTGCCCCCAACTGCTGCAGAGCTAGACAAGACGCTGCCTCACCCGTGCCCCGCTTCTTTATTGGTTTTGTTAATTCATTTCACAAATTCTATACCACTTCCCAACGCAATTATCAAAGTGATGAACATAATAGCAACTTCAACCCTAAAACATAACAATAAAATACAGCATTAAAATAATAATTCTACTGATCAACAATAAAACTATAACTGTTACTGGCTGGGCTGGCTATGTGTTTATTTGCTATTTAGTTCATCTACTTTATTTTTCAGATTTATACACTGCTTCCCAAAAACATTATCAAAGCAGTGAACATAATAAGAACTTCAACACTAAAATATAACAATGAACAGCAACTATAGAAGAATCATTCTACTGATCCGCATTAAAATTATAACTGTACTTGGCTGAGGCATACTTCAAGAAAAGTCTAGGTACAAATGACATCATTATGAAATTCAGGAGAAACTGTCATCTATTTGCAAAGGGACATTCGAGGAATATTTGACCATACTCAAATCATAGATGGTCAACAGCCAACATTTGACTAATCAATTGAGAGGCATGCCTTCCATAGACCAATCATGCTTGAGTCATCCTGTATAATGGTAGAACCTACTTGTGTGTGTGTGTGACTCGCCTTAAACAAAGGGGAATTCCTGTGCTCCTTTATTATGTGTGTGTGTGTGTAATATATATAATATATATGAAAGATAGAAAGACTAACAACAGAGTATTGAATGATCCACTGTAGTTTTCCCTACATTAATGGAGGCACAGTTGTTACGGGCCATCAGTAAAAAACACATTCCGCCTTGTTAAAGTGATAATTGAGGGGGGGGGGTCATTCTAACAGCCATAAAATCGAAAATGTTTCACCAACCTTTCTGACATTTACAGGTGCCAGAAAGAAATGTTTGTTTTACATTACCTGAAAATTTCAAGAAGATTGGTGAAAGATTGAGGAAAGGAGCACAAAACTGTCTCCCTGCTTTTGTGAAATGACTTTCAGTTTCCGAGTTTTGTGCTCACGATTTGCATAATTTCTAGAGCCTTATTAATTAATCCAGTGGTGGGGTCTTCTTCTTCCTTCACTGTAGTTGGTGGAAAGCTTTTTGTTTTTTTAAAATTCCCTTCGGTTGATTTTTAAGGAATATTTTAACCTCTCATTCAAGTCAATGCTTCCCTCATAGCATGAGGCACGCTCAGTAGCGTCGCTCTCCCCCCTCCCTCCTGCCTTAGAATGTGGGGTGGGTGGGTGAAATGGCCTCTGCCTCTAGCACAGACCTTTTGAGTGAAGAAGAAGAAGAGTTTCTTTTTTCTCTTCTGGAACATGCATTCCTTTGGCTCTGAAAGTATTTTGGGCTATCTTCATAAGGCCAGTTTGCTCTTTTGCTCCCTGGTGAAGCAGGGTGTGGTTCCTCTGGATCCATGGTAACCTGATCTTTAGATCTCTCCTGGGAATAGGTGGCTATACATCCCTTTCTATCCATCCCCACCCCAAACACACACACAGTGTGCTCCTTCCCTCTTTTCTAAGAGTTTGGTCCATACTGCTGTAAAGCTGAAAGCTTCAAATACTTCATTTAATTAGTTTGGGCCAGTGTAAGTTTTAAGTACAATGTTGAAATCTTTCAAAGTGCTTCTGGGCCTACAATGTTGGTTTCGGCCTAGTCACCCTGTTTTTTTTAATAAGGTTTAGAAACAGTTGAGCTGTCGTGTATTTGCATAGTGTACACACATGCATTTTCTTTCTAATCCTTGCAGTCTACACTGGCTCCCTCCTTGATGTGTTTTTGGAGGCAGACAACCCCTTTTTTGTTCCAGCAGGCCTTTGGCAAATCATCTGGACCTCTGTCTATACCTTTGACTTTTAAATTGTTATGTATTTTAAATATTTTAAACGCTTTAATATTGAAAAGTATTTACTTATATTTTTAACTTTTGTATATTCCTATTTATAGGTTTTAGCTGTATATGTTTTAGTTTTGTAAGGCTACCCTGAGGCCCAGCATTGGGCAAAAGGCAGGATACTACTACTACTACTACTACTACTAATAGTAATGTTTCAGATTTCACTTCTGCATCTGATGTTCTTTTGCATTTACTTTTCTTTATAAACCATTCATATCTTAAGACTTCTTGTGTGGCATGTTTTCATTGGTTTAACAAGTTAAAAGGGGTATTCACTGTTTTCATGCTTATGGTATAAAATCTATTTTCAACAGGCCTAGTAACTTCAAGAGTAACAGAGTTGAGGAAAATCCTCAATCTCTTTGATATCAGAAGCACTGAGTAAGGGACCCCTGGAGATAAATTAGACTGACCCCAACCACAAAACACTGTTCCCCCTTCTGAAGAGATCTGGACCACAGACTACTAAAGACAAACAAAGTAGCAAGCCATAGTAACAGTTCTCATGTGGCAATTTGCCTTATGAGGCAGGTACTCTGTGGGCTATCAAATGGAGGGACTAACAGGCCATAAAGTTGCCTGGTTGGGTCTGCCAGAAATCCACCCTCAACACTCTTGGAAGGTCCATGTTCTATAGCACCTGCTGTCAGATGAACCTGAGGGAATCCCATCCTCCACCCCTGGGTTTAATTTACTGCCTTCCCCTGGCTGGACCTTGCAGGAAACTATAGGGACAGACAGAGCAGGCATTCATAGCACACATAGAATGCTGAGACTGGCAAATCTAAAAGCAAGTGTGTTGCTTTTTAAGAACCAAGGAAATTCAATGGGTCTTACTTTTGAGTCAATATCTAGGGATGGAAATGCAGCCTGTGCAAGAACTGAGTAGGGTGACCATATTTGGGAAACCAAAAAAGAGGACACCTAGTAGGTGGCCGGAAAAGGACTTTCTGGGGCCACCTTAAAGTCCCCAATTGGAGCGGAGGAGGGGAAAGCATGTCATTCTCACCCCTACCCCACTGCTCTAATCAGGCCCTTTTCTATAATGTCTGGGAATGACACGTTTTTCCCTTTTAAGGCCTTGATTAGAGCAGTGGGATAGAATGACACACCTCCAGAAAGCATGTCATTCCCCCCTGCCATGCTAATGGTGGCCTTCAAAGGGAAAGTGTTTAATTCCAGGTCATTATAGACTATTGCATAAAATCCCCCCTGACACTGAGGATAGAACAAAAACCAGGAGAAATCCTGACAGGTTTTTTTAAAATTATTGATTATTGCATTTATATCCCACCTTTTTTTTTTTTGCCAAGAAACCCAAGGCGGCATACATAATCCTCCTCCTCTCCATTTTATCCTCACAACAGCAACCCTGTGAGGTGGGTTGGGCTGAGAGTCTGCAACTGGCCCAAAGTCACCCAATGGGTTTCCATGGCTAAGTGGGGAGTAGAACCCAGATCTCCCAGCTCCCAGTCCAACACCTTAGCCACTATGCCACACCTTAGTGGTCACCATAGAATTGAGCCATGCCAAGCTGGAAGCAGATTGGTTCGTGCCTTAATTTTTAGGATATTTTTTTAAAAAGTTTGACTTCAATTTTTTTTCTAAAATTCAAGGCATGAACCAATCTGCTTTCAACTTGGCATGGCTAAAGCTTTACTTAAGAGGTACCATGGTGTCAAGTTTCATCTCTTCATCTTTACTTTCTTTTTTTTAATATACTGCTCAAGGCCCTAGACCCCAAAGAGGAGTATTGGGTTTGAAGTTTTAAAAATTCCTAAAACTCAAGGCATAAACAGATCTGCTTCCAACTTGGCATGGCTCAATCCCTACTTAAGAGCTACCATGCTGTCAAGTTTCATCCCTTTATCTTTAAAAATGATGGAATTGTAAGCATTTTAGTTAATTAAAAAAATTAAATTGACATTTTAAACATTTCTAAAAATCAAGGGATGAACGGATCTGCTTCCAACTTGGCATGGCTCAATTCCATGGTGCCAAGTTTCATCTCTTTATCTTTAATTTCATTTTTTAAACTTGTACTGCTCAAGGTCCTGGACCCCAAAGAGATTTCTGTTTGAACTTTTAAAAAATCCTAAAAATCAAGGCATGAACGGATCTGCTTCATACTTGGCATAGCTATATCCCTACTTAAGCGCTACCATGGTGCCAGGTTTCATCTCTTTATCTTTAAAAATGAGGGAGATGCAAGCATTTTGGTTGATTTATTAATGTTAAAAGTGAGTTCAACACATAACACTACATTTGATTTTATATTGGATGTCAAGATGGTATAACATCCTGGCTGACGCTGGCTTGGTTGTCAACTGTATAATATCCAGTCATCCATTACACAAAGCCATGTGTAATGAACAACTTAGGGCCACCTACTTCTCTTTTTTGTTTAGAGTAGCCCTTCCCCAACCTGGTGCCCTCCAAAGGTGTTGGACTACAACTCCCATCATTGCAAGTCAGTATTGACAAAAAGTTGGAGGTGCCTGGAACATGCTCTGATTCTAGATCTGTAATGAATAGTGCCCCTTTTGTTATCAAGAGTGCTGCTATATGCGAGATGTGTGTGAGAGAAAAGTATTGGGCAGACCCTGTATTTGGTAAGAGTATGGAACAGCATTCCCCATCCTGCTGCCCTCCAGGTGTTTGAGATGACAAGTCCCAGCATTCCTGACCATGGGACATACTGACTTGCAATGATGGGAGTTGTAGTCCAACACCTCTGGAGGGCACCAGGTTGGGGAAGGGCTGCTCTAAACAAAAAAAAGAGAAGTAGGTGGCCCTAAGTTGTTCGTGATCAGTTTTCCACAACCTCACAGTCACCTCTGCATATCATATTCTCCACCCTGTCCTCATGGTTTATCTGCTTTGGGAGAATGAGAATTTCACTTGAACTTTCTGCCTCCTTAGGGAGGATGTGGCGTTAAGGCTTGTGAGCCTTAACTCCCAATTTCCCTGCTTTTTGGTGCTTGGTTGGAAACTGTAGAGCCTTAACATTGTTTTTGTAAACCGTAGGTTTTTTGTTTAATGAATATTGCATATGGCATCCATTTTTTTATGTTCAGTTAAAAAAAACTACATTCATAGAAGTGGATGTTAATTATTGTGTAATGCAATAGGTTTTGTTGGTAATTGTACTCTTGAAAGAAGTGATTTCTTGGAGGTAACTGCAGGTAATGCAACATGTTGATTTGCAGTGATACAATCCTGGCTTGCAGTCTTACAGTTGCAACCTCATGGTTTCCATCCTACAGGAAAAGTAGGATTATGTACGAGTTTTTCTACATGAGGCATTTATTACCACTGCACCACCTAGATGTTATATAAAGGAACATATAGAAAGGCAGAGAAGTGGAGAAACTGGAGAAAACATGTGTAGAGAAGCAGAATCTGAAAGCAGGAACCATAGTAAAGTGGTGAGTTAAAAGCCTTGTCTAGAAAAGCCCTATATAACATCCCTTTAGCTACTGACTGTGAATACAGCAATGCTTAAGGGAGTGGGAACCAGGAGTAATTTCAGAAATATCTTCTATTTATTTAAGTAAGGCATTTATGATAAATAGACAAAAATCTCTGAGATTAAAAATAACTATTCTTATTCAAATTATGCATTTTCTAGCGCCTTTTAAACTATTTGAAAACTCTCAGCATGTTCTCCTCCACTTGTTTTGTTAGTACTAAGCACACCAGTTGCCACATCATTTCATCTATGACTTGTCTTCTACATACTTTATCGTCTTAGGATATCACCTCTTCATCTTTTTCTGTATATGTGAAAATCCCTCCTGAATGAAAGCTGATCACAATGCCCTGAAATAAGTCTCGCCAATACAAACATGAAGCATTACTGTTACATCCTGGGACTGCCTTGGCCATCTTAATGTATGACTTATGCCAGGAACTGGACAGGGAAAGGCCATCTCTATTGTTTCTCAGCAGGCTTTTGATCCCATTGACCATGATATTATTCTCTGTTGTCAGGCCAAGATAGGATTTGGGGGCACTGTTTTATCCTGGCTCCTGCCTTACTTAATGGGACAGCTTAGAAGGTGGTGCAATGGGACTACTGGTCAACCCCTTGGCCAATGATCTATAGTATGTGGGCCCCCTGGACTCTAGTGAGGCCCACCAGCCCCACTGCTATCCGCACACTATTGACATTTGCTGTCAAATTTTGGTAGCAAACCATGACAACGGCTGAAAAAGGACAAAGCTTAAAAACATTTAGTGTGATAGGAGTGTGGCCTGGGGGTTCAGGGATTGGAAAATGGTCCCCCATCCTGCCAAAGTTGCCTATCTCTGACCTATAGGGTTCCATCTTGCCCCTACTTTATTTAACATCTACACAAAACTGTTGGGAGAGGTCTTCCAAGGGTTTGGGGCAGAGTGTCATTAATATGCAGATAGCTGCCAACTCAATCTCTCTTTTCTTCGTGATGCCAAGGCAGCTGTGGAGGTTCTGAATCAATTCATGACACAGTGACGGATTGGGTATAGGATAACCCATACACACACGCACATATTAGAGTCCAAGACACTGGTATTCAACCTCTTTCAGCCTGAAAGCTGAATTCCAATTCAGAGAAGCTTGGACGAGCCACATTTCAGTGGTAGGCAAAAAGGCAGACCAAAGATACCAGCATATTTTAGCTTAAAGCTCTTACTTCCAGCATCAGCCTTAGGAGAGACATTTCAAACTTTCAGAATGGGGAGAAAACTACCCAGAAGCCAGTGATCCACTGAATGATCAATGATTGGGAAATAGGGGTGTGGCCAGAAGGAAGGGGTGTGACCATCTGGGCAACCCTGGAGGGCCAGATTGGGACACCAGACAGAATGGGTCCTCCACTCCCAATCCTGAGGTTCTTCAACCCTGGTCTAAAGCTTAGACTCTTAGTCTTACGGTATGGAGGAATTTGTGTGTCTCCCATCTCCCACTGTTTTTCATGGATTTCAACACCTTTTTCCTTCACCCCATGCAAGTGAATGGATCAAAAGTCTCCATTCACTTGTATGGAACAGGGAAAGGGGGGATGAAATCAGGAAAACCATTGAGGTGGGAGAGATCATAGTTGCTTTCCGTCACATACGCAATGGGTGCCGGGGGAGGCAGCAACATTAATTCACTTAGGTCAGTAAAGTAGCTTGAGCCAGCCCTGATGATGTTATTCCAGATACTCTGCTCTGCAACAGGACGCCACGTGCCTTTGTGTTGTGCCATAGTGCAGCTCTCTAATATTTTGAGTGTTTCATAGCAACGGAGGCCAAGGCTCAACCAGTTGACAACAGAGTTCCACTTGGGGAGAACTCACCAAGCAGGAGAAGAGGAAGATAAAGGAGGATGACTTAAAACCTGGGCATTGCTACAACAGCAAAGCAAATAGAACCTACGTACAGAAGCACCTGGTTAGTTTAAACACGGGATGACATGGGCTTTTTCAGTGCATCTCAATTCCCTCTTTCCTTCCATCCTCTTGCTAGTGATTTCATTTTGCTCGCCTCTGGGCAGAACACAGCAAGAGGTTACGGTGAACAAGGCAAGCCCAACTCACTTAAGTGACGTTTTGTGGTTTGCTGTCCCCTTGCATGTAAAATGTGGTGGACTTTGCTATGAATGGGCTCATTCTACAACTTGACTGCACTGTTCAGTCCTTAGCCTTTGCAAACGCAGCCGTATATGGAAGTCGAGAGACCATCTCAGCCCCTTCTGTGTTTTCCTTTTCAAGGCCATCTTCTTCCTCTCTCCCCATGCCAAAACGTGGATTGAATGCTCTTCGGGGGGCACAAGTTTGTCATTTGCTAGTGTTAATATCTCTGTAATAATAAAATACATGTGTCTGTCTGCCTCTGTCAGCACCATAGCCCCAAGACTGTGAAACCTAGATGCCTGAAAATTAGCATGCCTCCTAAGGGGACCCTAGGGGTGTACACCTCAGGGTTATTTTGTTTTTGTGTTTTAAACACATTAATGTGGTTGTAGCCTGCAATGACATCTCTAGCCACTAGCAGCAGACTTCTCTAACCAGCACCTAGATTGGAATCCATACAGTTTGAAACCAGGGGAAATTAGTAGGCCAAGAGACATAGCTATATGTGTGCCCTCTTCCCCCTTTCTGTGGAGTAGCCCCTCTCAAGGGAACGGAGTGGGAAGAATCACAAAAGTTTTAATCAGGTTCAGCTCAGCCTTTCTGACATTGGTTCAGCTTGCTAAGGATCTTTCCTTCCCCTGGGAAGAGCTGTTGGGGCCCTTCCAGCCTGGAATACTCCAAATTTCCAAATATGAAAGAGGCATATGGGGGTTGCTTCTGACTGACCCCATCGGAGCTATTAGCGACAGACAATAGATCTTTTTGATTCATCTGTCTTGGCTAGAAATATGAACAGTCTTTACATGTTGCTTGTCTTGTCCTTGACCTTGTAACCTTTCATCTGCATTCCTGCAATTCTTGATTTGAGAAGCTGTCCTTGAAGGCAGTCCAAAAATTTTAGCTGGTACAGAACATGCCAGCCTATCTGGGACCATCTGCAGGAATCTTATTTCCCATATTTGATCTCCATAGTTGTTGAGCTGTTTCTTGGCTCTGTTCTAGGTGTTGCTGCTGACCTTTAAAGCCCTAGATTTAAAAAAAATGTAAACTGCCCAGAGAACTTCGGCTATGGGGCGGTATATAAATGTAAATTATTATTATTATTATTATTATTATTAATAATAATAATAATAATAATAATAGGCTTGGTCCCTGCCTACTTACAGTTCCCACATTCAGTGCTTGACATCTCCATGTAGGGCTGGGAAAGATCCTGTCTGAGACCCCAGAGAGCTGCTTCTAGGCAGCAAAAATCCAGATCTCCAACCTGGTGACCTCCAGAGAACCATAGCTAGCTGAGGATTATGGGAGTTGTAGTCCTCTTAGGTCTTCTGCAGAATTTCTACTCTACTCTGTTTAAAGGTTAGGTTGGCAGTAAATGGGGCAGGATTTTTCTATTGAAATGCCACTGCTGTGGGACCCCCTTCTAGAGAGGCTCATTTAACCCAATCTTGCATTTCTTTCCACAGGGGATACTCCTCTCTTAAAGGCATCTAAATTAACTCCTAAAATCTGCTGGTTAATAGTCCAATGATTTCTTAAGTGTTTTATTGATGTCAGTTTTGTTTTTATTGATTTGTAACCGGCCATGGGCCTGTAGTTTTAGAGGACGGTGGGTAAGATGGTAATAAATAATAACATGTAGCACAGTATGTCCTAATGGTTTAGTACAGCCTTCCCTAACCTGGCACCCTCCAAATATGTTTGGATTACAGTGCCCATTATTCCTGACCATTGGCCATGTTGGCTGGGGCTGATTGGAGCTGTAATCCAAAACAACAGGAAAGCACCAGGTTGGGGAAGGCTGGTTTCGTATATTGCCTGATGGAGTGAGGACATAGCTGTGTAATTTTGGCCAATAATAATAAAAATATGGTGTTTGTGTGTTTTTATTATCCCTTTGTTTGTTGATATATTGCTTATTAATTTTGTATTTACTAACTGAATCGGTGATTACTCAAATATTGAACTGAAGTTTCATTTATAGGTTTAGGCATCATTTTTATTGTTGGATCTTTTTTTTTCATTTTGGAGGGAAAAACAGGATACAAATAAAGCATGATGGTGATGATTTAAGGGAGGGGGCCATAGCTCGGTGTGATAGCTCTGCACGTGCTTCCTGTGCAGAAGGTCCCAGGTTCAATCCCTGGCATCTCCAGGTAGGGCTGGAAAAACTCCTGCCTGAAACCCTGGAGAGCTGCTGCCAGTCCATGTTGACAATATTGGGCTGGATGGACCAAGGGTCTTACTCAGGATAGGACAGCTTCCTATCTTCCCACTGACCCATCCTTCCGGGTCAGTTTTGCTTAAACATCTGATAGGTGGGTCCCATATTTTTATGTATTAGAACTAGAGGCTCCCTTCATTATTGCCTCTGAAAAGCAAGAGCTACCTGACCTCAGAAGAAATGCCCCCATTGTTTCTGTGTCTTCAGTGATAGAATGATTCAATTACCCCTGATGCAGAGATGTGGCAGGGTCTCCCAGAGTGGTTAATCATATAGCAGGCAGCTTCATCTGTGGGTGGGCATTTTGAAATCATATGAGTCCTTAATGATTTAATCTATCTCTTGTGGCACATTAGTAGGAGTTCTCTCCCAGCATATGGAGGTTTACTGGCCTAGCTCCAGCGGAGCTGAATCTCTCTTCTGGCCATCTAGTCTGTCACCAGCTATCGCTTCACTATGAGAACTGGTGTCCTGTTGGTTTTGCATACAACCGGTCACTAAAAAGTGTCACCTCTAGATCACACTCAGTGCTGAACCCATTTTGGGGATAGGGTTCAGCACTTCGGATAGCTCCTTTAGCATTCTGGGTGGTTCTGACTAAAACCCAGAATGGGTTCACAGCCCCACCAAAATCAGAGCCACCAGCTTCCACGGATCACACTCCTCACAGCTTGCTATCTGAATGTGCTTCCTGTACAGCAATGCATCAAGTTACAGGAAACCGTATCATATGCTCACATACCAGATACCATATCCGGATGTTTTTGAATTCATGTTCCTTTTACCTAGACCAAGACCCATGGGACTTTCATAAAACTGAACTCAACATGCACTATTGAAATGCAGGACCTCGACTGATGAGAAATGTTGAGGGTTTCTTGTAACATGCCATCGTGAGCCTAGTCCAATGCAGAAAGATCCTTTGCTAGTTACATAGATCATGAAGTAATGTAGGGTCAAGCTCAAAGAGTCTTGTACACATTGCTCAATTTCTTGTCACTTGACGACTGAACTATTGAACCCTTAGCCAAGTGAGATGCATGTCACAAGTGGCCCATGGCTGTATTCTGAGTTTAACATTGGTGTGTTGTGGTATAGCAGCTGGCCATTCGGTTGATGCCACATCCTCCTTGCTCTCCTCCAGTTAGGCAATGAAGTCGCCTGAGATGGGCCACTCCCATATTTATTTTATTTATTTATCTATTATTGTATTTATACTCTGCTCTTTTTTCCTCCAAGGAACCCAAGACAGCATACATTATCCTCCTCCTCTCTATTTTATCCTCACAACAACAATCCTGTGAGGTAGGCTGGGCTGAGAGTCTGTGACTGGCCCAAAGTCACCCAGTGGGTTTCCATGACTGGGTGGGGACTAGGACCCGGATCTCCCGACTCCCAGTCCAACACTTTAGCCACTACACCACACTGGCTCTCTATTAGGAAGTCAGGAGGAGTCAGTGAGAGGGCGGGGGGGGGGGCAAACTGCCTCCTAATGTGGTTCCCTTTCACTCTCTCCTCACACACAGGGAACTTGATTATTCCCCACCCCCTGGACTTCACTACCACCATGCCACCTCCTGCTACACCACTAGTTCAAAGCAGCCTTCTCCTGCAACAAAAGCCTTTCTGCAGAAAAAAGGGACCTCCTGCAACAAAAGCCCTTCATTCTGCAACAGTTACAGGGTAAGAGACAGGCAGCAGGGATGGAACAGCCAGTGGTGGTCGCATAGAATTGTGTTCAATTTGCCCCCATGCTGCAGACCCTATGCACATCAAAAAGGGATCTCAGAAAGGGATCTCTTTTTGACAGCCATCCCTCTTGGCCATGAATGACTGACATAACGGGCACTCAGAAAACTTTGCCTTTGAGCTAATCTAAAGTCATACGAAAGTGGTGCATGCGGACGTGGACTGCCATGGTTCATTCGCACACGCAAGCCATGCTGCAGCCATCCAGGGATGAATATGCACGTGTGGACTAGCCTTCAAATACAGTGGCACAGCTGATCGGGATATATCATTCTACATACTAAAGGAAAACAATAGATTCTGTCAACCAGATTGTCTCTTCCCCCCTCCCCTGCCACTGTCTGTCAAGAAGTACAAGAATCTGTCCATCACGAATTTCACATGTGCACATGCAAAAAAACAAAATTCACCTGGCTAGTACAATCTCACCTCTTTTACTTTTCTGCAAAATGCAGGTATGTAAAAGTGTGCTTTCTAGCAATGAGAGATAACTCTACAGTTACATTTTTAAGATTGGGTGGCAATGATCACAGCACAGGGGGTATGTTGAGCATCACACTTGGGATAAACAGATGTCTATTTCCAGTCCATATCAGTTTCACAGGCATTCAGTCTTACATGTATTCAGTCCAGTTTCCATATCAGTCTATGAATTTAAACTAACAAACAAACAAACAAACAATCTTGCATGAAAATGTGCAAGTTTTTGCATGCAACTTTCCCTATTATAATCATTTTTGTACTCAACTCTCCCTAGTATATGCACTTTTTTGTACGTAATTTTTTGAAAATGAACTGCAAGTGCAAAATTCAGAGAAGTGTACACTCTGAAAGATAATTGTACTCCGATCCACATATGAGTCCAGGAAGTATGAATTAGTTCAGTTCACTATGGACCAAACTCAATTCTATACCATCCCTAATCACACTACAGATTGGGGATCAAAACTAAAGACCATTCCATCCTAGCTACATACAGAAAAGGTGTGAAGAAAGCAGTATCTTTGGCAAGAGAATTTGTCAGCAGGCCACTTATTTATGGATTTTGACGTCACCTTCTAATGCATATGCATCGCTCAGGGTGGCTTACAGTAATTAAAATCCTTAAAACCTGCATGCCCTTCTTGGAATCACCATCCGAGAAAACTAGATGCAAACTGGTGCTTTAGTCGTAGGAACATCAGACGCTGCCTTGTAGTGGGTCAAACCATTGATCCATCTAGCCTAGAATTTTAGACACTGAGGCCTTTATCACAACTACCCATTTTGCTTATGCAGGTTCCCCCTCCGTTTCCTATGCGAGTGTAGCCTTTTGATCACACGTGGTCGGTTTTGCTACGATACCTCCACTAAGCCTGCGGAGGAGGGGAAAAAATGGACAATCCCCATTCAGGGATATTTCAAAAGGGGAAGGAAAAAAGGAGCACTCAGAGCACAAGAGTAGTGCAAGGAGACAAAGTCATGTGAAAGAATTGGATCAAAGTCGCAGGCAGGTGTGGATCAAACCGCCCATGTGATAAAGGTCTGACTGGCGGCAGCAATTCAGGGTTTCATGCAGGTGTTTTTTTCCTACCTGGAGATGCCAGGGATTGAACCTGGGACTTTCTGCCTGCAAAGCATGTGTGCTTTACTGCTAAGCTATGGTAGGGTGTCCAGATGGCTCAGGGTTTCCCGGTCCTAACCGGGAAACCTGGGGCCAACCGGGCCAACCGGGGGCGGTGGGGGCAAACCGGGGTGGTGGTGGGTCACGCAGCGGTGGCAGCAAGCGAGGAGCGGCAGTAGACCCAGCGGCGGTGGCGGCGGAGGAGCCCGGGAAGCGGCCGCCCCAGAAGGTAAATGCCCTCCCTCGCGCCTCGCGCTCCTTATCCGCAGGGGCATCCGCTTCCCTCCGGTGCTCGAATCTACTGAGAAACAGGCTTCGCCGCCTGTCCCTCAGTAGCAAGAAAGGCCGCGAAGCCTGTTTTTCAGTAGATTCGAGCACCGGAGGGAAGCGGACGCCCCGTGGGTAAGGAGCACGAGGCGCGGGGCGCGGGGCACTTACCTGCTGGGACGGCCGGGTCCGCCGCCGCCGCTGCCGGGCTCGTGAGGGGAGGGCCGATTACGTCACTTCCGGATCCGGCCCTCCCCTGCCTCTTCCGCGCGGAAGCTGGCCTTACGAGCCCGCTGGCGGGGGACCCGGCGGCAGCGGCGGCGGGGGGGGACCTGGGGGGGGGCGGCAGACCCGGCGGGGGCGGCAGCAGCAGCGAACCTGGTAGGTCCGGGCTGATGTTTTTTGGGGGTGGGTGGCTTGGTGGGGGGGTTGTTTTGGGGGGTTGGCTTGGGGGGGTTGTTTTGGGTGAGTGGCTTGGTGGGGGGGTTGTTTTGGGTGGCAGGGGGACCGGGATTTTGGGTTCCAAAATCTGGTCACCCTAAGCTATGGCCCCTCATGTTCTACCACCAAGCTACTTCAATTCCCATCAACCTCAGCCAGCATAGCCAATGCTGGCTGAGGCACAAACATTTCACATCCGCTTCAGCTGGGGAGGAAACCTCACCATGACCACCACTCCAACTGCATAATCAGTTGTGCAAATCCATGCCAAATCTCATGCCAAATGCAACCCATGAGCCACGTGCGGTGGCCCTCCAGGGATTCACCAGACTTCCACTTTTTGTGGCCTACCTGCAACAACAACAGTGGAGGGGCTGTTGAGCACTTGGCAGACGACAGCACAAGCCTCACAGCCTGCATCCACCATGGTGGGTCACACAAGTCGTGCAGACTTGGGCGATGTGAATCCACCCTTGGTTTCACAGAAACCACCACATCCTTCTTTTGCACACAATCAAATTCGTTTCTAACTCATTGGTTGTTTTTTACCTGGCCTGTGAGAATTTCCAGTGAGTTTCAGCAACGTTTGCAGATGATAATCAAAGAAGAACCAGACTGGAAAGCCTCAGTGTCTTGAAACTGAGATTGCAACTTTTGAGAACAGCCCTATGGCGGTGAAAGCAAGTGATTTCTTAGAAATGCATGTGTCTTTGATCTGAGCTGAAAAGATAACATGCAGGTTGCTTCTCCCAGAGAAAGGTTTAAAGGAAACAGAAACTAATTTCATTATTACAGAAAACAGATGTTCATTGAAAATATGATTATTTCAAAAATGTCTATCCCTTCCATCCAAACACTGAGTAGACTGACCATATGAAAAGGAGGACAGGGCTCATGTAACTTTAACAGTTGTAGAGAAAAGGGAATTTCAGCCAGTGTCATTTGTATGCAATTAGTTTCTGGTGAAATTCCCTTTTCATCACAAAAGGGGCCCTGCCTTCTTTTGTATATGGTCACTCTAGTATAGTGCCTGCAACTTTAACTGTTGTGATGAAGAGGGAATTTCACCAGGAACTAATTGCATACAAATGACACTGGCTGAAATTCCCTTTTCTCCACAACTGTTAAAGTTACATGAGCATTGTCCTCCTTTTCATATGGTCAGCCTAACACTGAGGCCTGGGCTACACATGCAGCAGAATAAGATGGTAAAACATACTGTACCACTTCATCATGTAGGCACCATCTTGGACTGCTCATGATTTTTTTAAAGTCCCTGCAAGTTTAAACACACACAGGCCCCATTCAGAAGACACCTTAAACCACAGCTTTAACCATGGTGGTTAAGCCAGAAAGCGGGGATGTGTTCAGAAGACACCTTAAATCATGGCTTTAACCACGGTGAATAAAGTGTTTTGCCTTAGTCATCGTGGTTAAAGCCGTGGTTTAAAGTGTCTTCTAAATACAGACTGACTTGCTGGCTTAACCACCATGGTTGAAGCAATGGTTTAAGGTGTCTTCTGAATGGGGCCACACACACACACACACACACACGACTAACATATGAAGGGGGGAAAGTTATATTTCAAGTCACTCTGCTGTGCTAGCTTTCTACTTGAGGGAATCAGTTTACACTAGGCTGACCATATGAAAAGGAGGGCAGGGCTCATGTAACTTTAACAGTTGTAGAGAAAAGGGAATTTCAGCCAGTGTCATTTGTAAGCAATTAGTTCCTGGTGAAATTCCCTCTTCACCACAACAGTTAAGGTGTAGGCACTATACTAGAGTGACCATATACAAAAGAAGGCAGGGCCCCTGCAACTTTAACTGTTGTGATGAAGAGGGAATTTCACCAGGAACTAATTGCATACAAATGACACTGGCTGAAATTCCCTTTTCTCTACAACTGTTAAAGTTACATGAGCCCTGCCCTCCTTTTCATATGGTCAGCCTAACACAGCAGCACATCGAAAAATTGTACTCCTGACGTACAGCCTGGGGACCAAACTACACATTACATTGAAAATGTAGTGAACAGCTGCCCTTCTGTTTTTTTAGTTACTCATAAGGAAGTGCACGGAGCTCTGACCTACACCTCGTGTCATATCAGTACGATCCCATCATGGTGATGCTACAGTATATCCCTCTTGCACATTTATACCTCGTAGCACACACAATGACATCTGTTGCAGTATTTTGGATAATAAGGAATAAAAAGCCCCAACAATTATCAGTGCACCTCAATGTCTTTACAAGGCACTAGTGCAATTCTAGCCCTGGAACAGGGCTGTCAATGGAGGGGTTGTTCTTGTTTTTTTAATCTCCATGCAGAGCAAGGGAGAAAATATTGGGAGGGGAGCATGTTTAAGCCTCCCTTCCTAATGTATGGTGATCTGGATTGGGTGCCCACATGCTTGTGAATAATGAAATGGTGAAAGAGGAGCTGCATGTTCCATTTTTAACCTAAGATGTAATATGGCCCTGAAGTGATTCAGTTCATCCTATTGTGTCTGGCAGCACATAGCTAGTCCCTTGGGGAAACAGGGAGGCAGGGAAACAAATTCGGGCATAGACTTGGATGGGTTAAATAATTGTCCACAACTCTATTGGTTCAGCTTGGAATACAGCACTACCAACCTGCAGTCCAATCCCACCAACCTGACCTTTCTTCCATGTGCCTCATGGGGTGGGGGAGCAGGAGTCAGAGGCACACCCCATGGCTCAGACCATTGAAGGCTGTTTCTACACTGGCCCTTTTTCCCTGGGGTTGTCCCTGGGTGGTCCCTGGGTGTCCAAATGATGCACAGGGACTCCCGGGGGCAGTGGAGCAAGCACGGGTTTTCCCAGGGTTAAAGAAAATTCTTCCAGCGATCCCGGGACCATCCTAGGACAGTCCCGAGACTGCAGGAGGTGTGGGAGGCCGTCCTGCCTGGTGCCCACTTATTCACAAGTCAGCATGGCACCAAAATCGGGCACAGAGCTGCACTGCGCAGCTCCATGCCCATCAGGGGAGGGGGGGCTGCAATTTTGCCATCCATGGGATGGGGGGGTAAGGGTCACGATTTCAGGGGGGATTTTTTTCACTTATTTTTTTGATGGAGCAGGGCCTCACTCTTGTGCAACCGGCTCCACTGCTTCAAAATAAACAGTGGCTGCAACATCCCTGCTTCCTCCCGGGATGTCGCGTGCCGCATTTGTATGCTGGGGGAGGCTCACGCGATCAGGATATCCTCCCTCACTCCCAGAATGCCTGGAGGTGTAGAAAGAGCTGAAATGAGCCCGTTTCTGCATCCCCGGGGTATGACCTGGGTTGCAGCCCCAGGGTAAGCTGGGTCTTAATGCACACCCTCCTCCATGATCCCTTAAGGGGAACTCCTCTTGAAGGGAAAAATGGGGTGCCCAATCCCAGTCCAGTCCAATGCCTTTCATGACTACAAGTTGTGACTTAGAACTGTAAGTTTGATAAACAACCTTATAGTTATAGTCAAGTCAAACAAATCCAAATATCACTGAATTAACATTCTTGCAATGGGTAAGGCCAAAACCTTGTACCGTGGTGTTAATCTGTATGCAGGTAAAATTCCCTCTCAGACCCATCAACCAGAGACTAACCATAGATCATGCCAAGAAATGAACTACCCTGGAGTGGGTGGGTGGGGAAGTCCTAATTCTCATAAGGTCACCCTAGCAACATCCTCCCAAAGTGACACGTGGTACTCAGGAAAAATGGTTCAGAAACATTGTGATGGGCCATGAATATCTGAAACATCCTATGGTTTTAAAAGAGCTTTCCCCAACCTGGTATGTTCCAGATATGTTGGACTACACCATCCAGCATGGTCCGTTTTGGGAAGGGTGGCTTTGGACGTTTCTACACCAGGTGTTTCATCTGGGAGGGCCCCTGGCTGGTCCCTGTGAGTCCAAATGATGCACAGGGACTCCTGGAGGTGGGGGGGGGAGGGGCGTGGGATTTTCCAGGGTTAAGGGAACCCTGGAAAATCCCAAATCTTCCATGGTCCCAGGAAGTTCCCGGGACCATGGGAGATGTGGCCATTCATCCCAGGTGCTGCCGCACTTACTTGTGAGTAAGCACAGCAGCACAAATGGGCATGGAGCTCCACTGCTCAGCTCTGTGCCCATCAGGGAAGAGGGGGACCAAGTCCACCATCCCCAGGATGGCGGGGGGAGGCCCCCCCTGATTTTGCGTGCTTTTTTTGTCATTTACCTTATTGTTGGAGCACTAGAGCGCTCTTCTCCGTTCCGCCCGAACCACAAAATGGCAGGCGCGATGGCCCAGGAGCAGCCTTGGTCATTGCACTTCTGATGAGAATTGAGAGTGCGATCCTGGAAGCAGCTATTTCTGGGATCGCCTGCCCTCTGCCCTCTACACTCCTATGGTGTAGAAAGGGCCAACTCTCAACAAAAAAGGAACACAATAGAGTCCATCTCCAACGCTTCTCCTTCAACTTTACTTTCTCCCCATCCCTTCCTGCTGTGAAATGTCCCAGGCCCTTTCCACACCAGGCAAAATACCTGGGATGGCCCCCAGTTGCTCCCTGTGTGTCCAATTGATGCACAGGTTGTCCAGGTGTGGGGGTCGGGCACGGGATATTTCCTGGTTCTCAGGAACAAGAAAAATCTGATTCTTCCATGGTCCTGGGAAGTTCCTGGGACAGTGGAAGAATGTGGCCAGCCAGCCCGGTGCTTATGCGCGAGTAAGCGCGGCAGCACCGATGGCCACGGAGCCACACCACACGGCTCCATGGCCATCAATTTTTTATTATTATTTTTACTTACTTTTGTGTTGGAGTGCAGGGGCACTGTTCCCAGTAAAAAAAAAAATGGTGGGCATGACGTCTGACGACCCAGGACGTTGCGCCCATGATGTGGGTTGAGCATGCTGATCCTGGAAGTGGCTACTTCCGGGATCAGTTGCACTGGGCCCGCTAAACTCCTCTGGTGTAGAAAGGGCTCCACACTGCAACCACTTTGGCTCTTTCTACCCAGTTATTCTGGTAAAATGGAGGGGTCGTCCCTGCCTGCTTCCAGGATCCCCTGTGTGTCATTTGCATGCACAGGGATGATCCAGGGGTGATCCCAGGAAAAAAGGCCAGTGTAGACATGGCCTTTGTCAACGAGAGATTTACTCCAGGGATTAGGTAGGCACATTGTCTTACTGGTTGTGGAATAAGAGCGTTCATGCTAGATTCATATATTCTCCACTGTCTCTGAATATTTTTTGTGCACTGACTGACTCCGATTCCAGGATGTCTTCACTCTCAAAATACGAAAAGTGACTCAGAGAGAAAAGCATAGTTAAATAGGGCAATATGCATGAGTGTTAATCAGGGGAAGGCAGATATTTACAATGGAAAGAAAAGCAGAACAAATGATCACAGCTCCTCCCTGTCCACCACTACCCCATCCTCACTACGGGTTGCTAAGCCTAATTTTTTCCTTAGGTGACTAGATGGTCTTCTGACTCTTTACTCGTCCTTTATACATCCATGTAGGGTGAGTGGTTGTTGCCTTAGCTTCCCCCCTTTCTGACCAAAAGGCCCATAAGGCAGCTGACGTCAAAAAACAAAACAAAAAGCCATCTCAAACCATTACAATCATTAAAAGGATTGAAGTCTTTTAAAATATATATATTTAATGTAATTTAAAGAGCAGGAGTAAGCCATCCTCTCCCCTCCTTGCTACTGGCTCTGAGCCAGGAAGGAACTCTTGGCCAAGAGGGCAGCTGCTGCCTACTGTGGCCTCCAGATTCCTTGGGCATGGTAGTAAATGCAGCCCCTTGGACCTCCTAGCATGCCAGTGCTCTGGCCACCGATAGAGCAGGATTCCACTGGCTGTGCAAATGATGGCTGGGTGTGGAGGTTGGGTTTCCTTTGGGAAGGAAATGGGAGGACGTACTGCCTCCTTGTCAATCAGCCCTCTGGGAGCCAGCTGGGAGGAGGATAAAAGAAGACAACAGCTAGACAAGACCAACCGTAGCTGGCCTCTTGCCCCACAGTCCCTAGGTGGGGGGGGGGGGGGTTGGCTGAAGGGAAGCCTCCCTTCCCTAAATGACACTTGGGATAGAAAATCCTGATTAGATCTAGACTTCCCTGTAGAAACAATAGAGTAGAGAAGCACATAGAGTGTACAGGTATATAAGTGAAGGGTTCACGAAATGGTACTAATATGGAAGTGGTGTGTGGCTAATTAAGTTGCTGACAATATATTGGCTCAAGAGGTACTAGTTGCGACACTTCTTCATGCAACCACATTATGCACAGTGACTCCAGTATTAATGAATGCAGGTACAAGCCAATGAGATCAAGTGCCTGAGGCGCATAAGGTGAGAACAATGCCACAACCTCTGCAGATGTTAAAGGTGCTTTTGCCTGTGTCTTGGTTCATGTGGAATGAAGTGTCTACAGCATATAATAAATGTTGAGGGCCTCTGGCATTGCAGGCTATGCTATGGGCCAAACGGGAAGCTTCTAGGGGTCATTTTGAGCCACTGAGCTTCCATTTCCCCATCTTTCTGCAGGTGGTTTAGGAGTTCATACTAGAGTCCAAAGAGGTGTTCTGTTTTTCTCTTTCTGTTGGAATAACAACTGATGGCCCATGACCAAAATCAACCCAAACAAGCTTGGTCTCCAGAGAGATTCAACTGAATTCATCTCAAACCACTTAAATGTCTTTCAGTTCCCCATGAGGGGTTTCGAGAATGTTTGGTAAATAAGCCTGCCTCTCTGTGGTTCATTGTTTACCTGAAAACATGAGCATAGACTGCCCTACAGGAAAGCCACCAGACATTTATGTCATAGTTGCTGTTTGGAGGGCTGTGACGTTCCTGTGGTTGAGCTCATCTCAACACAGACAAACACACAAGAAAGTTTCCACATGGTCTTGCGGCTACAGAGCCTCACCAGCTGCTAAGTTGTCATTTTCATTCATAAGGTACCCCCCCCCCCAATAGAGGATGCCAGCTTCTATAGGCTTGTTTCAATGAGAGGGGGGACGAATCAGGCTGTCTGGTATGAATTAGCCAACCGTGTGCACTTTTATCCTGTTTGTGCCATTTAAAACTTCAGACATAGCCTGAACGTTGATGACTTAGTGGTGGAAATGGATGGATGAAGCTTTTCAGGAGAAGCCATTTCTCTAGAGCAGCAATTCCCAAAGTGTGAAAAGAAACAAGCGGAAGGAGATCAGCCATCCTTTATCCGTGCCTCAAATAAATTCATTCAAAGTACATTCCATTCATTGTACATATTGTTTTTTTAGTGTTCAATCTTTTAATTTTTGTAAATTAAAAGATTGCTTTGGCTATGGGGCGGTATATAAATGTAAATAATAATAATAATAATAATAATAATAATAATAATAATAATAATAATATAATAGTGGAGGCTACTTCCACATAATGCTAGGACTGGGCTGTATGGCTGCCCCATCCTAGCATGAACGTTGGCTCATTTTGGGGCTTTTGTTTAACAAAAGTGAATGACATGAAGTACTTCTGTAAGGGCTACAGCAGCCCACGCACTGCTTGAATGCTGTAACGCTCCCACACATGACTTCTGACTCTTCAGGAAGGAAGTTTTATACTATGTGGTGCCCAGTGTCACTGGGTAAGGCACTTCATTGCCCATTTCTGGTGCCATTTTTTCATTAACAAACTACCCAGCCCCACTTTGTTCCTCAAGAAGAAGAAGAAGAAGAAGAAGAAGAAGAAGAAGAAGAAGAAGAAGATTACTTTGTTGGATCAGACCAAGGTCTATCTAGTCCAATGCTCTTTCTCATAGAGGCTACAAAAAGTGGTATATGGCAATATATATATATATATATATATATATATATTGTGTCAAGAAGTCCATAAAACAGAGCTGATTTTCAAGTTTCTTTTACTTTATGAAGACAACACTTTTCCCAGTGGATTTAGGACTATACACAGAACTTGTCTGGTAAATCTACAGCACATCACCTACCCTCTCTTGACACATCAGTGCATTCAAGTTCAGAAACCCATCAGGTAGCAGTGCTCAGGCCCACATGGGAATCCTGCTATCTGCCTTGGAAAAAAATATTGGTGCGTGGGATGAAGTTGCTCAGTGGTGAGGGGAAATGACGGGCATATGCTCAGGTGTTTCCTCAAAATAAATCATGTGACTAAAAGCCCCAACACTGCCAGCAAGTTTTTTTCCTCTACTTAACACCACTAGGAAACAAGTATTTGCCTTTCCCTCTTTCATGTCCATGGTTATGTTCCACAGCACCAAGCTAAGATCACAGGGGCATGCTCTGAAGTGCCCTTTCTCCACAGGGAGGACAACGGGTATAACAGGATAGAGGAAGTCCCTATAGTTACACGTTTGGTGTTTGTATATATACTCTCAAGAATATAAAACTTCTGAAATTCTCATATAGTACATGTTTCGGGTGACTTCACAAATATAATGGCTGCAATCCAGAAACCTGCTTATGCAAGAGCTTCTGATCAACTTCTATGTGAATGTTCAGGGCTCTCTTGACAGCCTGGATCAAAGATTGTTCATTCATTCATGTAATCTAAGCTGCAGATAGATGGGGTCTGGAAGGAGACCTACTTTACCAAACTTACCTAAACAATAGGGCTAGCTCTAATCAACCCCAGCAAAGAGTCAAAACAAAATCCATACAGTCCTTTGTAAAGAAGTGTGGAATGGGAAAATTCAGTGATAAATAAATGTGTAGCCATCACAACGCACATGGCCCTCATAAGCCGTTAAGATGTGGGCTTGTCCCTGAGTGAATCCTAACTCACCATCTATCCATGACCTAAGCCTAGGCTGACCATATGAAAAGGGAATGATGAAGAGGGAATTTCACCAGGGACTAATTGCATACAAATGACACTGGCTGAAATTCCCTTTTCTCTACAACTGTTAAAGTTACAGGAGCCCTGTCCTCCTTTTCATATGGTCAGCTTAGGGATGATTCCAGAAGCAAGTAAGTCGGGGATCACTCCCAGGTCCTCCCTCTACACCCTTAGGTGTAGAAAGGGCCTATGACACTTTGGCCTAATCCACACCGAGCAGGATATTGCACTATGAAAGCAATATGAAGGTGGTATATAAAAGGCAGGAGCCACACTATTGAAGTGCCCTGACAACTGTTGGGGCCCATAGAGACATGCCATATACCGCTTTCATACCACTTTCATAGTGCCATATCCTGCTTTGTGTGGGTTAGGAAAATGGTTTGAAAACTGTATATGGAGTGTGTCCTGGGCCCCAGCAGTTGTCACTCCTGTTATAAACCATTTTAAAACAGTAGTGTAGATCCTGCCTTAGTGTCGCCAGATTCCCTTCCCCTGCTGATTTTTGTTTTATATCCTAAGTATGTTTTCATTTATTTATTTTTTAAAAAAAGAGTAACTGGGGGGCTAGCATGCTGCAAAGCAAAGGGGTGTTCTCCAGCATCATCTTTATTTGGATGCAAAAAAGTAGGTTCCCCTCCCCCTCTTTGAAGCTCAAATGCAACTTCTGGCTTATATTTGAGTTCTTGGGCAAATTACTTTTCTTTCAGTTTCACCAATTTGCCTTCTGGGAAATGAGCCATTTTGTGAGAGCACCCACAATACTCATATGTCCAAATGTGCTCACCGAGCCAAAAAGGTTTGGGACCGCTAGAATAAGTCAAGATTTTTTGAATGGAGACGTTTTAGTTCCCCCCCCCCCCAGTCAAATTCTTGCACCATCTCTGACTCTTTAAGGAAAATGTTCCCCCTTTCCACTCATGCACATACCAGTAGAGAACAAAACAATGGATATATTGTTTTGTTTCTACTGGTATCCTACAATGCTAACTTCTGGGCTAGGAAGTTGTTCATCTAGAAACAAACCAGAGCACCAAACTAGAAGTGACATTAAATCTATCTTGGCATTAAATATATTTTTAAAAATGCAAATAGTGCCAAGGGAGTACTTGATATTTATTGGGATTGCAACAAGGTTGTTTTATAGATAGATGATAGATAGATAGATAGATAGATAGAGATAGAGATATATACTTTCCTCCCTTCTTGTGATCCAGATAACTCTTTTAAACCACTCCTTCAAATCGCTCCTGCTATTTGCACTGGGAAGAAATCACCCATTGGAATCCCCAGTGCCAACTCACAAACACAAATATTGTGGCCTTCACATGACTCCTGTTGTTGCTACTATTGCCAATATTGTTGCTAATAGTTGGTTTTTATCGTTGTACCTGCTGTTTTATTGTGTTTACATTGTTATTGTTTTTTTAAATATTTTAACTGGGAGTGCTGTGCTGCTGGCTGAGCCTGAGGAGTGTTTGTTTGCCCCACCCATCTCCACAGGTATTTTAGCCTTCAGGCTGCTGAAGACTGAGGGGAAGGGTGGTCATTGGCTGGGAGTGCTGTGCTGCTGGGTACTGTGTTAGTGAGCAGGTGAGGGAAAGTGGGCGGGGGGGGCAGAGTAGCTGTGGTCTATAGGGATAATCTTAACTTGACCAGACTTCCTGTTCGTGAACTGAATTACATCGAGTGTGTGTACCTGAGTCTGAAGACCAGGGATAGACTAGGGATTCTGTTGGTGTACCGGCCCCCCCGCTGCCTATCAGACTCCCTGGCCGAACTCACGGAACTGGTCTCGGAGCTGGTGTTGGATTCGCCCAGGCTTTTGGTCCTGGGCAATTTCAACATCCCATTCGAGACTGGTTTGTCAGGTGGAGCTTGGGAGCTCATGGCATCCATGACAACCATGGGCCTATCCCAATTGGTCTCTGGACCTACACATTCAGCGGGTCATACCCTTGATGCTGTTTTCAGTTCCGAAAAGACGGATCTGTGGGCGGAGGTAACGAATACCTCCGTGTTGTCATGGACATACCATTTTCTGGTTAGGGTTAGTATCACATCTACCACCCACCCCTGCAGGGGTGGTGGACCTATTAAGATGGTCCGCCCTTGAAGGCTGATGGATCCTTCTGGATTTAAGAAAGCCTTGGAGGGTTTTATGGCTGGTATCGTCGACGAACCTGTAGAAGCCCTGGTCGATAGATGGAATCAAGACCTAACTAGGGCTATCGACACGATAGCCCCCAAACGTCCTCTCCGACCCGCTTCTAACAGGGCGCCCTGTTATACAGAAGACCTCAGGGAGTGGAAGTGGAAAGGACGACGACTGGAGTGTTGATGGTGGAAAACTCGACTTATTTCCAACAAGACACGACATAGATAACATCTTCATTCCTATGGGGTGGCAATACTTGCAGCGAAGAAAGCTTTCTTCTCTGCGCGCATTGCGTCTGTGAATTCGCGTCCAGCAGAACTGTTCAGGGTGGTGAGGGGTCTAACCCGGGCACCTTCCCCCCTAAATCCGATTTTAGAGCCTTTGGCAGTTCGCTGCGATGCCTTTAACGATCATTTCACAGATAAAAATATCTCGGATAAGAGCCGACTTGGATGCCGTTGTTATTGCAGAGGCTGACGATGGAGTGTCCAGCGACTCCGCGAGTAGAATTACACTGGATCAGTTTCAGTTGGTGAGTACCAAGGATGTGGACAAGCTGCTTGGACGAGTGAGGAGGACGACTTGCCCTCTCGATCTCTGTCCTTCATGGCTGGTCGTCCAGGGAGGAGATGCAGTTAGATCGCAATTACAATATATTATTAATGCATCTCTCAGGGAGGGGAGTTTTCCATCATGTTTAAAAGAAGCAGTGGTACGGCCGCTTCTAAAGAAGCCCTCCCTGGATCCCCTGGACTTTAATAACTACAGACCGGTATCAAACCTTCCATTCTTGGGCAAGGTGATTGAGAGGGCGGTTGCCTTTCAACTCCAAGTAGTCTTGGATGACACTGATTTTCTAGACCCATTTCAAACTGGCTTCAGGGCGGGATATGGAGTTGAGACTGCTATGGTCGCCTTAGTGGATGATCTACGCCTTAGTATTGACAGGGGGAGTGTGTCCCTGTTGGTACTTCTGGACCTCTCAGTGGCATTCGATACCATCGACCATGGTATCCTTCTGGAATGCCTGGTTCCAGAACGGGCAGGTTCCAGATGGTGATGCTTGGGGATAGCTGCTCTGCAAAGAAGGATCTGCTGTGTGGCGTACCGCAAAGTGCCATCCTTTCCCCAATGCTGTTTAACATTTATATGAAACCGTTGGGAGAGATCATCCAGAGGCATGGAGCGGGGTGCTATCAGTATGCTGATGACACCCAAATATATTTCTCTATGCCTTCGATAACAGCAACAGCTAAGGATAGTGTGTCTCCTCTGAATGAATGCTTGGAGGCGGTAATGGACTGGATGAGGAAAAACAAACTGAAGCTGAATCCAGACAAGACGGAGGTGCTTGCTATCAAAGGACGCAACCTGGGTTTGGAGGTGTGTCAACCAGTTCTGGATGGGGTTACACTCCCCCTGAAAGACTGTGTTCACAGCTTGGGGGTGCTCCTGGATCTGTCACTCCAAATGACAGCCCAGATAGATGCGACGGCCAGGAGTGTCTACTATCAGCTTTGGCTGATACGCCAGCTGCGCCCCTTCCTAGAGTTGGAAGACCTAAAGATGGTAGTGCACGCGCTGGTAACTTCTAGGCTCGACTTCTGCAATGCGCTGTACATAGGGCTACCTCTGTGCCTAGTCCGGAAACTTCAAGTAGTTCAAAATATGGCAGCCAGGTTGGTCACCGGTACATCTAGGGGTGACCATATTACGCCAGCTTTAAAATCGCTCCACTGGCTGCCAATTAGTTTCCGGGCGAATTATAAAGAGTTGGTTATTACCTTTAAAGCCCTACATGGTTTTGGTCCAGGTTACCTGTGGGATTGCCTTCTCCCATACAATCCACCCCGCACGCTCAGGTCCTCTGGGAAGAACTTACTGCAGTCGGCCAAGACTAGGCTGACAACCGTTACCCAGAGGACCTTCTCTTCTGCCGCTCCCAGACTGTGGAATGACCTGCCGGAGGAGACTTGTCAACTTAACAGTCTTTTAGAATTTAAGAAAGCTATAAAGACTGTTCTCTTCCAGCAGGCTTATCCAGTGGAATTTTAGAATGTTTTAAGGATGTTTTTAGGATGTTTTAGGATTTTTTTATGCAGTTTTAATAATATGTGTCATGTTTTAATTAGTTTTATGTATTTTATCATGTTATTGTTTCCCGCCTCGATCCAGACGGAGAGGCGGGTAAGAAATAAATTGTTGTTGTTATTATTATTATTATTATTATTATTATTACGTATTTTATTGTTGCAAGCCATCTTGTGAGGGCTTCTGCCCTGAAAGGCGGACAAGAAATGTTTTGAATAAATAAAAATAACTACCCAGACTACAATTTCATGGTGTCCTTCCACAACAGCACCTTCTGGGGCAAATGGCTGCTGGGAAGTAGGGATGTGTACCAGATTGGATCCGATCCACAATCCGGACCCGATCCAACCGAAATCGGATAAAATATCTGATTCTGATCCCAGCATCTGGATCGTCCAATCTGATCCGAACTGGTCTGAAAGGACCCGTTCCGGTTCGGATAAGATCGGAGGATCGGACCTCCTCCCCCCTTGCGCTCCTTACCTGCCGGGGCGCCTGCTTCCCTCCACTGCTCTGATCCACTGAGAAACAGGCTTTGCGGACTGCCTCTCAGTAGCGCGCCGCCTGGTGTACTACTGAGAGGCAGGCCACGAAACCTGTTTCTCAGTAGATTGGAGCACCAGATGGCAGGGGACAGCCCCATCAGGTAAGGAGTGTGAGAGGGAGGGTGTGAGAGGGAGGGGGCTTACCTGCCGGGGCTGTCCGCTGCCATCCGCTGCTGCCCACAGGTGGCAGCGGACGGCAGCAGACAGCCCCAGCAGGTAAGGAGCGCAAGTGGGGGGGAGGGACAGGGAGGGGGGAGTTAGACCCCCACTCACCCACCTTCATGTTTTCCATATAGGTTTGCATTGGGGGAAAACTTTCTTTCCCCCAATGCAAGCCTATGGCAAAACACCAAAAATGGCGGCCGATCCGAAAATCGGACATCCGGTTTTCGAATCGGAATTGATCCGGTCCGAGGGACCTCTGATTTTGTGCAAACCAATCCAGGACATCGGAGGTCCCGATCCGGGTTCCGATCCGATATGGGGGGGCATGCACATCCCTACTGGGAAGTGATTTTTGGTGGGAAATTGGCACAGCCTCCCTGAAGTGTGGTACCACATCTGTTGGAGACCTGTGGCACATACCATATATTGCTTTCATACCACTGTATCCTACTTGGTATAGCTCCTGCCTTTTATATACCATTTTCATAGGGCAATATCCTGCTTGATGTAGATGAGGCCATAGTGATAATGATGAAAACATAACAGATATAGATGTGTCATCTAAAGTACAAATTCTCTAGAGCCTCTTTTCCTAGAAGGATGATATAATTCATATTCACTTTCCTACTTCTATTTACAGAGGCACTGAGAGTCTCAGGGATAACGGTCATCAATTCCTGATGGAGGCTTTTTATCATTTATTGTGTGCAAGTATTAGCACTTGTTGGGCTCTTAGATTTCTAAGAACATACAAATATGAATACTTGAAAGGATTCCACTTTGATAGCTGCAACACAATACTTGAATATATAAATATAAATACTTCGTATTTTGACCAGATACAAAAGAGGGCAGGGCTATTGCATCTTTAACTGTTGTGATGAAGAGGGAATTTTACCAGGTGCTGCATGCATATAAATGACACCTTTTGAAATTCCCTTTTCTATACAGAAAACCTGTCCTCTTTTTATATGGTCACCATATAAAAGCCCTACTATCCCTTATGGTAGGGTTCCAATTTAGATCATGGGCCCTATGCCTACTTTAGAGTCACAGTGAGTGGGGGGGAACATAGCTGCTAAAAACAGATTTAAAGCGACATCTATAAAGGCTAAGGTGGCCACTTATGCACCACTAAAGAAAAAAAGGAAATGCACCACCAAAACAGAGGACAAAAGAGAACACAGATCTGCATAAAATTTGCATATGCTGATTTACAGGTGTAGCTCCACATGCATAAAGAATTACTACATTTTAAATAGAAATACAATACATCTCACCCTAGTGAGAAAGACCTATTGGCAGGTGACCTATGCGCCTGGTGTCCAGGTGCTAACTATTGATGGGCAACTTCAAGAGCCCTGTTATTTTCCATCCCTATAGTTCTTTGATGTTAAACCAGACTTGCACTGGACACTTCAAATGAAGGACACCTTCAAATAGAGGACTGCTGTAGGGCACATGGCCACCCTATTTTTTGGTCTCCATGGATTTTTATGGGGTCTCCAGACATCCTCACCTTTTACTTTGAACCATCTCTTTTCCCCCTACTATTTCTGCCTTTTTTTCTTTTCACTTAAAAACAATCCATTAAGAAAGGAATGACATAATGGCTGCACAATGCATCTTAAATGGTAGCACTAGGAGCTACATCTGTCTGGAAACAACCTAAGTCCTATATTGGCGATTTGAATATATGCTCAGCTGTCTTCTACTGAAATCAATGAATTCCACCTTTCCTGTACCAAAATGAACTTGAACCATTTTCTTTTAATAATTTGCTCATCCTTTGATATGTTTTGTCGCCAAAGAGACCTGTTCCCATTGAGTTTAACCACAACCATATAGCCGCGTTGACTCTTTTTAAAAGCAAAACTTGACACACACACGTCATTAGACAGGGAAGAAGAAGAAAAAAGGAAGTGCCCCAGTTTGTGGTGACAGTGTGAGACAAACAGATCTTTTTCTTACAAGGCAGCTGACATGCGTCAGTATATAAGGCCGTCAGAAGAGTCAGCGGAGTCAGACCTGTAAAGGCTACAACTGTACAAAGTCAGCAGCCCCATGAAAGACAGCAAAAAAATGCCGTGGGTCTTCCTGTGGCACACCAACACAACTGAAATGAGAGAAGACAACCATGAGGTTGCAAAAGGCAATGATCTTAAAAAGAAGAGCAAAGCGTTGTAAGTACTGAACTTTAAGACAGCCTGGAATACAGTTATTGTAGTGACTTATCATTTTCAATGATAAGCACAGATACAGCACCATAGAATGATGGACTTAGTTATATGCCATATAACACCACACCACCACCATTAAGCACTTTTAAGGTTTTAAGGCTGCAGTTGTATGTTTACTTGGCATGCGTTTCTGTGGATGTCCATGAAAGCGAGACCTGTCTCTCTCAACTATCTAACTTTACATTCTAAGACATGTATTGTTCTGCAAACAGCAAAGTGCATAGACAATGCTGTATAAATAAGGAATAAACTATTGAATATGTTTTATTATTTGTTTCAGGGGTGTAGAAATGAAAAACTATTTGATGTCTCTCGTGCCGCACATCGAAGCCGCTGACATCAAGTATTCCAGCTCCAAAGATGTAATGTAAGTATTTTATGGTAACATTATAGCAATATTGTTTAATGTAATAATATGGAGCCTCTTTTCACACATGATTGTTTCTCACCTTAATCCAGCAAGGCAGAGCTGCGCACAAAGCACACATACTTAATGCAAGCTCACATACAGATAGACATCCCCAATCGTATTGCAATGCTTAACTAGGCTCCACTGCACTGGCCGGATTAGTGCTATGATGAATATTTTGAGCCTGTCATTTGCACCAATTTGTAGGGGGTGGGCGCAAAATGAATATTCCTGCAAAAGTGACTGGAAAGGGAGAGAATTTCAAAGGGTGTTTTTTTCATTGGGGTTCCATTCACCTTTTTCAGTATAGGAGGTGGGTGAGTGCTCTTCTATCTATTTAATTTTTCAACCTAAAAATGCCCCCATGTGCCGTGGCAGTATCGTGGGCCTCTTGATACAGAGGCTTTCAAACCAACCACGCTTCCTGGAATGCTCAGGGAACCACAACATGCCCCATGGTCTCCTGAGCATTCAGCATCTGCCGCCAAGCTGAAAGCCTATGTGCGAAGAGCCCCACACTAATATACAAGCAAGAATGAAGCTTTTAGGAACGTCTTCCCCACACAACCCACACGCAAGCTCTAAAAAAACCCCATTCTTGCTTACAGATCTTGACCTAGTCAGAAAGCTGCCTTTGTAAGCCCAGGGCCTAACCACTGTGAAGTTAAATGCATCGCTCGCAGCAATGACGGATTTTTAACATGTAAAATTAGGGCCTTGTGTGTAGGGGAGTTGATCTAGATTTGAATCACACTTTAACCCTTCCCTCCCCCACTGTGATTCTGAGGATGAGGGTGGGATCACACACATCCACACACCATGCCACAAACAGGGATAGGAAAATAAGTTCCCAGTGGCACCAATGGGAGCTCTCTCTTTTTTTTTCCTATCATGCTTTAGGATCACAGTTAAAGGTGCAGGCACTATACTAGAGTGACCATATACAAAAGAAGGCAGGGCCCCTGCACCTTTAACTGTTGTGATGAAGAGGAAATTTCACCAGGGACTAATTGCATACAAATGACCCTGGCTGAAATCCCCTTTTCTCTACAACTGTTAAAGTTACATGAGCCCTGACCTGGATTTTATCTGGTCAGCCTAGTGGAGAGTCTTAAACCTCTCCATATGTTGGTGTCCCAATCCAGATCAGGTCCACCCACACTTGGGTTCTGTTTTGTTTGTTTTAAAACTGACTAACTAGGGCTGTCATTGCTGTTTTCTGCCAGATTAATGGCTCTATGACAGTCAACAAAAGTCAAACCTAGGCAGGATCTACACTACTGCTTTAAAACGGTTTATAACAGTAGTGACAACTGTTGGGGCCCAGGACACACTCCATATGCAGTTTTCAAACCGTTTTCAAAGTGTCATATCCTGCTTGGTGTAGTTCTGGCCCTTGTTGATCTTTGCCTATCATGCAGCTGTTAAAACAGGCCCCGTGAGCTACAAGCGCTGCCACCCTGCCACCCCTGAGCAGTGGCAAAACGGTCAGCATTTTGCTGCTGAAATTCCTGTGCCTTGTTTTAAAGCTAAATTCGGCCTTTTTAAGCCACTGTCACAGTTTGCCATCAAATTGTATTGCTTCTACCACCGCTGAAATTCAGCAGATCCAGTTTTGTGATGTGTTCTTTCTTACTGTGGCAACATCCTCTATTTCTAGATGTGCAATTTGGTGTATTAATCCACCTAAGATTCAAACTGTTGTGATATATAGATATATGGGGGGGGGGGGGGGGGGTGATAATCAGCATCTGCAAATATGGTACCAGAGTTGCAGACCCCAGACTTACAGGAAGTCAGATAAGATAGTCAATGTATTTATAGTACATTGACTCAATGTCCTGTCAATGAATCAAAGGTTTCTCTTATCCATTTTTTTACTTTATAAAAACCTACATTCATTTTGAAACAACTCAGTTCATGTTCTCATTGTGTCATCAGTATAATGTAGTGATTGATAGCATGTGAGACTAGAACCGTCAAGTCCTGGGTTCAAATCCCCACTCAGCAATGAAATTCAATGGGGAGTGGGGTAAAATGAAGCAGGGTAGGGACCATGCTAAAGTACATGCTTTGTACACAGAGCTCAGTCCTGAATATCTCTAGTTCAAAGGATCTTGTGGCCAAAGCATTATGTCAGCCTTCTCCAACCTGGTGCCCTCCACAAGATTTGAACTACAACTCTCAGGGTTCTAACCATTGGCCAGGCTGGCTGAGGCTAATGGGAGCTGAAGTCCAAAACGTCTGGGGGGTACCTGGTTGGGGAAGCCTGCATTATTTTAAAGATGTAGCTAGTCTTCTCTCTTTCTCTTTCTCTTTCTCTCTCCCTCTCCCTCTCTTTTTTTTACTCTAGAGTAATTGCAGGGTTCCCAATACAGATCAAGATCCTAGCATGTTGAGTAGGAGGGGTTTAACTCCTTCCCCCCTACTGCAGTCCTGATCCAGATTTTGGGGGCTGCACCTCTAATATGTATTGCCAAATAGTGATCCATTTGCTTTAATGGATCATTAATTTGCAATATAAATTGTGGGTGTGGGAAGCTGATCCAGATTGGGACGGCAACGGGGGAAGGAATAAAGTCCCCCTACCCCCCCCCCAGTTAGGGCTTCAGTCCTGATCGGAGTACGTACACTTACTCTAGAATACAAAGATTTGGTATTTGTGGTCTCCAACTTCATGTCTCATTTGGTCCTCCTGATGTAGCAGAGCTGGGAGAGATATCTGCTGAGCCACCAGTTGCTGAGAAAGTACTGGGCTGGATGAATCCCTGGTCAAGTAGCTTCAATGCCACCTTGACATCCTTGGGGAAAAGGTGGAATGCAAACATGATATATAGTATCATGATTTTAATGTTCAGATTTCTCTCTTAATGAATTTTATAGCCGTGTGTGTGTGTGTGTGTGTGTGTGTGTTTCACCATCACTATCACCACCACCATCACCACCACCCAAAAAAGTAAAACTAACCACTCAGTGGCTGAATTCAGATGACACAATAAGCAACTGGGGTGGGGGAAACAATCGTCAGTTGTATTGACTATCGTGTCGTCCGAATGCTGCCATAGTCAACTCAATGCTGATCCTAATCCACACCACAGTTGATTATTTATTACCATGTTGTGTGGGGAGTACCCCCTAGATGAACAACTGTAAAGTTGATTATTACCCCACCATTGACTATCGTGTTGTCCAAATTCAGCCAGTGTTTTCCAGAGGAGACCACTACATTTCAAAGTCACATTTGAGGTTTCTTGCAGTTAAATCATTTCTATTGTTTCAGGCTTTCTGCAGAAGAAGTGATGCAGTGGTCTCAATCTCTAGAAAAGCTTCTGGCAACCCAGTGTAAGTATGTTATTATAGCAGCTTTATGAATTGGAGGATGTAATCTAGAACGGACAGTCTTTGAGCAAAAGAACAGAATTGTCGCTTTCAAAATAATTATGACTTGGTTAAGTAAGGGCAGCTATGCCATTATTCAGAATGCCCAAGCATGGTAATAGACTAGGGAGAGCTGGGATCAAACCCACATTCAGCCATGAAGCTCACTGGATGGCTCTGAGTCAGTCCAGTGGTGCTATTAGGGCAGGAATTTGGGGCAAATGTCCCAGGCCCCTCTCAGCAGAATGAACTGGAGGGCCCCCAAATGGAGCAGGGCTGGCTTACCACATTTTGAAATAAGTGAAGTCAAACACATTACCATCTAAAGAGAGATGGGTTGGGTGGGCTGTAAGACCATTACGTCCAGAGTCCAAAATTACCTAGCTGCACTAGCACTTGTCATGAACTTTCAACCTAACAGGATATTTGGTGAGAGCAACATGTGAACAGCTCCATTTTTAGGGATGTGAAAATTAGCCAAACTTGAACTTGTGAAGGTTTTCTGAATTCCACCTCAAAGCTCGTTCTGAATGGTGTCTGCATCAGATTGCAAGCTCTGTTGGGTGTGTGTGGGTGTGGGTGTTGCATGTATTTTTCCAATTGTGCACATTTTTGAAATGTACACATATTTCTTCCATTGGATTAAAGCATATCTATGCACATTTTTATGTGTATTCTTCAAACGTATGCAAAATGTATGCATTTGTATACATTTTCCAATCACATTTTTTTCCTCTTGTTCAGTGAATCGCAAGCTTTCAGGTCCACATTCTGTGAGGTGTGAATTGGGTAAATTCCAAAAAATCAAAACTCCTGAATGGATTTTTCAGACATCCCTTCTCCATTTAGGCCATGTTATGCTCCTTGGACAAAGGGGGAGATACAAATTGTAATACAAAAAATTGCTTGAAACATAAAAGTCTTAACCAGTCACCAAAACCTGAGCAGTTAATTAATTTGGTGAGCCTTCCCAGAGGGAAGTGGCAACTATAGTGCCACTTTTGGGAATATCCCTTCCCAAATATCCCTTCCCAAATATTATGTCACCCCATGTCCTGGAAAGACAGTGCTTGGACCTTAATCACCTTAGTATAATCGCAGTTGCTTTTTTATTTTGTCTTCCCCAGTTATAGGGCTAAAACCATTTTGGTGTTTTTGTTCATTGCAGATGGTCAAGATGTTTTCAGAGAATTTCTGAAATCTGAGTTCAGTGATGAAAACATTGAATTTTGGCTTGCTTGCGAGGACTACAAGAAAACCCAAGCTGATCATTTACATGGCAAAGCAGAGAAGATTTACAAGGAGTATGTTCAGTCAGATGCTAAAAAGCAAGTAAGTTCTAAGTCAAGAAAGAAGTACACATGGCAATTTCTAATGTCTATAATTCAACTGGTAGAATCAAGTTCACATGAGGAGACATTTATTTGAAAACATCTCCATTTATTTTATAGCATTGTTGTGTTTCAGTGTGCACTATTATTCATGGTATAGTGAAGGGCCACATATTATGTGTCTGCTAGATGAAGTGTGAAGTAGTGGTATGCTTAGAAGACACAGATTCACATCAAAGTTCCTTAGGATGAAGGAAAACACAGCGTAGGAAGCAGTATTAACAGTAGTTGCTTAGCAGTAATTATATGGGCTTTGAATTTATGGCTATAAACAAGACTTTGTACTTCATTATGAAGAATGACAGTGTCAACAAGATGCTATTTAAAAGATGCTGAAGTCCAATTTTGCTCTCCCTAGGTCAACATTGACTTTCACACAAGAAAATCCATAGCTGAGAAGGCTCAGGATCCAACACATTCAAGCTTTGATGAGGCCCAGAGAATTGTGTATGTACTGATGGAGAGGGACTCCTATCCAAGATTCCTCAAGTCCAGGTTCTACCATAGCCTGCTAAGTAAAGTTCAGTGCAACAGTCTCAAGTGAGGGATCTGGTGAGAGCCAAGGATGGGCTCTGAAGCTTCTCTGGCATTGAAAGTAGTTCAGGTGTGGCTGGACTTCAGCACACAAAATGTGAACTGTTGGAACTGAGAACGAATGGAGAGTTTGGAAGTGTCAGAACATGGGCTAGTCTGCATGAGACAACTCAACCAGATGAGCATGTCTGGGTGATTTACTTCAAGAAGAGAGTGAGAGGAAGAGAAACCATATTGTCTTGGCACCACGAAACCAAGGACCACTTCCTATGTTATCATGTTCTTTCTCTCAGGAATGGTCACTAGTATTGCCATGTGAGAAGGATGTGTTTCTCTATTCATGCTATTGCTAAGGGCCACACATTATGTGCAGCACTTGGTTTCTCATCTCTTGATTATTGCAGATGAATATATGAACTGAGTCCCTTGACAAGCATTGCCTGTGAAATATTATGAGTTAACGTGCAAGGTCTCCCTCTTGTGGCCCATGCACATATGCATATCCCTCAATGCTCCATGCAGTCATCGAACATGCATGTGTGAACTAGCCTTGAAGCAACCTAGGCAGCACACATCAGCTCCAACTTCAGCGTGCTCCACAACATGAATGATAGGAATCAGAGTAGCTTATGAGGAGGAAAATCTGTATTTTAAAAATCTCTGACTAGGAGTTTGGAGACAAATTTTAATCTCACTTGCACAAGTTGTGTGACCCACTAAACTTAACACCACTGCCATGTGATGTGTGGTGACCAAACAGGTGCTCAGCAATGTTTGAACCCCTGCAGTCCTGCCCCATAGGGGCTGCAACAACAGAGTTGTCAGACACATAACTGGCCACACAATGGGTCTATCATTGAGCTTGGCAGGCTGCAAATTGTGCAGTCCAGTCTTCAATCCATCCATACTGACATCAGCAGCAGCATTTTAAGAGGCTGTGCTGGGAATATTTAACTAAGATGTAATGCTTCAAATCAAGGCATTTGCAACCCCAACCTCTAACCATGGTTTATCATTGCCACTATTGTAGCACTGATGCTTGGAAGTACTAGCCAGCCATCCCCTGTTCTCCAGGCTCTTTCTTACCTTATAGATGTTCAGCTTCTCCAGAGGGATAAGCCTTGTGCCCAAAGAGGAGCTTCCCTTTTGAAGCTGAGCTGTGGCCGCTTCTCCCTCATCCATGTTTTACTCATTCATCCTTCCACTGGCTGGACTCCTGATTCCACTTTCTGCCCCCTGAGAGAGACAGTAGGAGGTACCAGATTTCTAGATATCCATCTAGCCCTGCTGTTTTTTTCAGGAGATGAAGAGGCTGTGCAGGAGTGGTCTACATCAAAACCATGCATCCGCTATGCCTCTCAGAAAGTTGATCCCTGAGCCTGGTCAGGATTGCTGGAAGGATGGAAGAATTCCACCCCATCCACCCCAGCCTGGGCTTGTCCAAAGGCTTTTCAGCTTGCAACAGAGATGGAAGGATCCTTGAACTGACCAGGATCCCTGAACTGACCAGGCAGAAGCACCATTCTGCAACAAGACACAAAGCTTATCTTTCATACTGACAATGGCTCCGATTTGAAGATGTGAACTTAAGGAAGTCCATGGAAGGAAAGTTTCCCAAGTCCCTCCCCTCACAGTCACCTGGTCCCCTCCACAGTCCCCAGCCTCTATTGGGCATATTAGGGTTATGAATAGCATGGGGTAGAGCATGGAGGACTTCTGGGTAAGGGCAGATCACTCCAAATTGGGACAATTCCCCCACTCCCCCAGTAGCCCCTGACCCTCCAGAGAGGTTTTTCAGGAGGCAGAAGGGGTGGAAAGCTTTCCTTCTATGAACGTCCTTAAGATATGCTTAAGAATTGCAAAACCTATCACCAAAACCTGCCATGGCTGCCCACAAGAGTAAAGGATTTCATCTATCATGCATTAAGATCTGTGTGGCTTTATGGCATCAAGTGCACTGTATGCAACTCTGAAAAGAATCCCCAACAGATTGAAACCCCATTTCCTGTGGATATAAGCTAGAACATGAATAATTCTATTTTAGTAGTTGACACGTAACATATTATTATTATTATTATTATTATTTAACGTATTGCCAATTGTAAATTAAATGTCAAATGGCCACTATGTCACAAACCACTTGTGCTTCTGTGAGTGTGTTCTGTCTGTTATTAGCAACAACTTTGAGGGGGTGGAATAAGGTATGGGTCCTATTTTACAGAGGACAGTTCTCTGTTGGAAGGTGTCCTCTATTTGAAGGGCTGACCAATCCAAAGTCTATCTGAAGATCAAGAACCTTAAGAAAGGCGAGGGCCTTGGTGTCTTGCAATTGCCCATTAACAGTTATCACCTAACATCAGCTAAATGAGCGGAAACACACAGGCCACCTGGCCACTGTCTCCCCCCACTATGGGATGTATTCTATTTCTGTTTAAATTATAGTAACTACTTCCATCTTTCCCTTCTTTGCACATACATTGGCATATGAAATATTATGCAAATGAGTGTCCTCTTTTATCCTCTTTTTTGGTGATGCCCAAGTGGCCACCCTAAGGGGGTGTCAAGCAATGAGTATACTACAATGCATGACTGGGGTTGGTGGCTGACAAGTTGTACAGGCCTGCTCCAGAATCTGAAGTTGCACATGACAACAAAACCTCAGAGACTGCAGAATTATTGCTGTTGTTGTGATTTTCCTTTCCAGCATCCTAACTGTGCGCATCTTACTTATTCCACTTTACATTCATGGCCCTTGGTGTATTAAACCTCAACTTTAAGGAGACTGGGGAAAGTCAAGAACATAAGAAGAACCACGCTGGATCAGACCAAAGGTCCCTCTTGTCCAGCACTCTGTTCACACAGTGGCCAACCAGCTGTCGAACAGGGACCCACAAGCAGGACACAGTGCAACAGCACCCTCCCACCCACGTTCCCCAGCAATTGGTGTATATAGGTTTACTACGTCTGATACTGAAGGTGGCACATAATTCTTATGTTTTTATCTTCAGTTGCAAATCCCCATCAGTATTGACAAATCAGCCTAATGGTTGTCTGTCATTTAAACAACAATGGGCCTGTTCAGAAAACACACTAAGCCATGATTAGGCCACTAACCCTTGTGCAGTAAATGGTTAGTGATGTGTTTAAACCATGGTTATGTAGTCACCATGGTTAGGAATAGCTTACATGTCACACTGAGCCATAATGTTTAGCTCAAAATGCTTCACCACCATGACTTAGAGTGTCATCTGAATAGGGTCAAAATAGAGCTCTCCCCCATTTTACTTCTGTGTTGAAATATTCATCACTAAATACCCTCTTGTATCTGGGATTTGGTTTGCTCCTGTAGGAACATATGAACTGTAATTCTGTCCATCCTGGGCTAACTAATGGTTCATCATTGTTTGAAGGGCATCCTCTATTTGAACAGCTGTCCCATCCAAGTCTGTTTATAGATAATGAACCCTAAGAATGGTTTGCATCTGAACACCAGACTAAACAGGCAGACACAAAGGTCACCTGCCCACAGTCTTACACACTATGGTGAGGTTTACTGCATTTCTATTTAAATTATAATACATTTGCATCTATGCATGTAAATTAGCATATGTGAATTTAATGCAAATATGTGTCCTCTTTTGCCCTCTTTTTGGGTGATGCATTTGCTCTTTTCAGTGATTTGAAAGTGGTGACCCCCATAAGTTGAAAAATCTTCTGAATTGTAGGGATGAGCTGAACTGCGTAACCAAAAGCCACATTTTGAGGTGACAACCTCTTAAGAACCCCAAGCGCACTGCAGAGCTAATTTATCAAGAATGACAGTAACTGGTGAAGCTGACCAGAAGGCCTTGAGAGCATTCTTTGTGCAAAAGCAGAGGGTAATTTACAGTGGCAATATTAGCATGAAAGGGCAATTTAAATCTTGTTTTCAAGCTTTCAAGTTAAACTTTGTTTTATTCCAGGCAGCCTTGGCCAAAGTGGATCACAACAGCTGAGGTGATGGCTAGTGTCAACATCTGGAGTAAATAACTCTGCTTGGAGTTGTTAAGTTAATCCCAAGTGCAATTACTACGAGAGCTGTAGCTCTAAAGCATAGAAGTTTATAGGGAACATAAATAACAATGATAGCTGTCACTGATTGTATCTTGCCATGCCCCAGATAAGATGCCTGTTTTCCCTCTCTGTATTTTCTCTTTTAGCTCACAGTTATTTCAGTTTTTCCATTCTCCAAACATGACCTTGACTCATTTGTGCTGACGGCTGCCAGATTCCAGCATAAGAAGCAATGCGTGAATCAAATCTGGTCACCAAATCCTAAAGACACTGTCGAGTTTAGGAGGGAGGGGTGTCTTTGACCAAAGTAAGGCCTGACTCTAGAAAGAGAAAGAGATGAAAGGTTAATTTTTAAAAAAAAGCTGGAACAGAATTTGATAGAAAATGTAGTAGAAATGGAAGAAACAATAAGGTATAGATGAGGCAAGAATCACAGACGAGTTCAGAACACAGACAGGCATAAATGTCACAAAACCTGGTTGAAGTTTTGGCCAAATTTGTAGAGTCCTTTGCCTGAAAAATAACAAACACACAAAAAAATGCATTGACCCGACTTTCGGGTCATTAGCTTTGGCTATTAGGCAATATAGAAATGTAATAAATAAATAAAGTAATTTGTTCTCTGATGTGCATTACAAATGCAGCATGCTAAACTAGAGTTCTTCTAACCATCTCATTTCTACCCTGTCTGTGGTATGCAAAGTGGCAGGCAATGGGGGAAGCACATGTTCATAGCATGAAATCCACACAAAAGTCTAATGCCTTCACGCCCAGGCAGGGGGCAGTGATGTCGTTGCCTCATGCTAGGCTATGGTGTAGGATGTCATTGATTCATACTTCGTAGGGTGGCCAGCTATCCTGCTTTACACAGGACAATCCTCTACTTTGGAGGAAAATGCTGATCAAAGGAAGGAAATCAACATCATTTCCATGTCATGGCTTTGACGTCTGGTAAAATTAATAAACCGTGGTTAAGAGTGCTGATATCAGGTTTGTTTGTTTGTTTGTTTGTTTTGTTTTGTTGCCATCACATCCAAGCCACTCAGGAATAACATAAGGGTTATTAACAGTGCGGAGAGATTTCAGGATAAAAAATACCAGTCCCCACCTTGAGCCATCTAGCTGTGAGTCCTCCAAGACCTGGTCCCTGCTTCTCTGGCTCATTTCCACCTTGCCTGGGAGGGGAGGGCCCTGGCTAACTCCAGCTGTGAAGGCTATTCCTCCTGCTGTTTAGTTTTTTTTAAAAAAATCTCCTTTGTTTAGCTTTATTATTATTATTATTTGATATTTTAATTTTAATGTATTTATTGATGTGAAATGTTTTGATTATCTTATGTGTACCAGTTTGTTTTGACTTCAAGTTGTTAGAGAATTGTTTTAAAACGTCATTTTAATGTGTACATTTTTTCTGATGTTTCTGTACACTGCTCTGAGCGAGGTTTTACCATGGAAAAACAGCATACAAATAAACTGATGATGATGATGATTCTCCTTCATGCATATGTGACTTCATATGAGAATATGCTATTCAAGATTCTTAAGAAAGCTTTCAAAATGGGTTTTTGCTTGTTACCACCATTGTACATTTGCCTATGTTCTATGCACACACACCATATTTTGCTATCATGTCACTATTATTTGGAGGAGGGGTGAGGAATAAAAAAAGTATTTATAAAGTATTTCCACTTCTCAAGTATTCATTTTAAAAATAATGTCAGAGCAAACACCTACTGGATCCACAGTAAAGACAAAGGCTCAATTCGGATGACACAATAAACAACTGGTGTGGGGGAAACAATCGTCAGTTGTTTTGACTATTGTGTTATCCGAATGCTGCCATAGTCAACTCAGCACTGATCCTAATCCACACCACAATTGATTATTTATTACCATGTTGTGTGGGGAGTACCCCCTAGTTGAACAACTGTAAAGTTGATTATTACCCCACCATTGACTATCGTGTCGTCCGAATTGAGCCAAAGAAATGCTAGTTTGTTCATGGATATACTGTTAATTGAACAACGTGTTGCCTAAATGCTAAGTCTTCCTAGAGGCCAACATATCAGGCTGGCTCAAGGTCATCCAGTGAGCTTTATGGCTGAACAGGGATTTAAACCCAACTCTCCCCAGCCTTTGTCTGACATGCTAACTACACACTAGCTTATTTATGTCTCTTTATTTCACCCATGTCACTGCTACCAAAACGTCAAGAAATAAAATGTTCACAACACAGGAAGCCGTTTGGGTTTTATTACAAACTCAGACCTCAGTTCATGAAAAAGATGGCGGAACACCATTCCAGTTTGGTTTTTAAAACTGGTGGAGAATGATAGTAACTTAAAAACATACACACCCCCAATTGAGAATTCAGGGGATGGTTACAAACTCATGCCCATTATGTGGAGAAAACATGGAAGCAAAGAAAATATTTACAGACACATCCCTGAATCCTGCACTTAAGATGAGTTAAGATGGCTAGAAATGGGGCAGATTAGTCTCTAAAAGCCTACTCACTCCGGAGGTATTCCAGCCTCCTTAGCAACCACCTTGTGCTCTGTCAAGGCATAAACAGGAGAGCCAGAGCTTAAGAGGGTTCTCCATCAGCCTGCCACCTGCCTGGCACTCTCTATCTGTTGCTATAGCAAGCTTATACAAAGCGAGGGAGCTTGGAAATCCCACAATTTCAAGTTATATGCTCATAAATACATTCAATGAAATTCACTGATGGGAAGTAGCCAATGAATGCGGACAAAATGCCATTAGCATGTCATGGCAGCCTGTCGAATTCCTTCCATTCCTGTTCACTTTGCCCCAACTGTCTGTTGTTCACACAGAGAGAGAGAGAGAGAGAGAGAGAGAGAGAGAGACCAATTCCCCTCTCCTTTGCTGTAATACTACGGTGATGCTACATTGCGCTCACACTAGGGGGAAAAATACGCATTCAAATACCCTCATAAGGGGGAGCCTATTAACTCCTTCTTCCACATCCCACTCCCTCAAAGCCCCTTCTGCACTAGTTTGCACTACGCAGAGCTTTGACACTCAATAGCTACTGCTCTCCCATTTTACAGGCTGGAAGCACTGGTTGAAATCCAACCTATGTCCTACTTAGAGTACACCCATTGAAATGAATGGAACGTTAGTTAGTCATGACCAACTTAAAACTCATTCATTTCAATGGCTCTACTCCAAGCAAGCCTTAGTTGAATTTTACCCCAATTTTGTATGAGGGATGGCAACGTAGCACCACATCTGGTGTGCTATCACAGCTAATCAGTAGACATTGCTTCCCTTCCTTCAGAGATTCGCTTGTTTTCCATCACCTCCTATATGAGTAGGGGTGGATGAGAGCACCTCTGTCCCTGTATCTTCTCAGCCAATACAGTAGAACCCAATAATATCAGCCGCAACATCACAGGTTCCTTCACGGGCCTGCCTTTCATCAATGTGACATCTGCTATCATCCACCAACAATGTGCATAGACAGGCTACAAAGGACAGTTTATATGCCAGACTGGGACCCCAAGAGGGCCAGATTTGGCCCCCGAACCTCAGCTTTTATAGCCCTGTTCTGTGCAAAAAGAATAAACAGACACAATCTGAAAATGAAAAGGCACTAGTCAGAAACCGGGGGGGGGGGGCATTTCAAGCTCCCAGGACACTCTGTTGCCTTGAAGAAGCCATTTTTGAGCACACACACAAAAAAGGTCAAATGAAAACCCCAGCAGGAAATCATTGCATTGCAACTTATCAAACTCAATTCTGTCAGCTGTGAACTAAATTTAATTGATGGGTTGGGTGTCCTAATACATGTGATGATTAGTATACCAATGCCAGGGTATGTCTGAATGGGAAGCAGAGATGTCCCATCTGTATCTTCAACTTATGCAGTTACCTGGGATGGCAGGATTTTAAGGAATGAGGGGCTGACATCAAGGGAAGGCATAACTGGGCACCTGCCAAGGGCCCACATCCTACCAGAAGCCCATTAACAAGGACATGGTCTTCCTTTCCAGCATGGCATCCTGTTGGGTCATCTGCCTCATTCCCCCTGACCCAGATATTGATGGTGGTGAGAAGGAGGAGCAGTAGATGTGAAGAACTATGGATGGGCTACCCATGTCTCCTTTAAGTGCCCTGCCATCGGCAGAGGCCCAGTTAGCACATATGGTATAACCACCTGGGAATGCGCTATCTCAATTCAGCTCAGGCAGTGCCTGTAGCTCAAGGCTGCAGCTAGGCCCTGCAGGGAAAACCCCGGATAACATGTCCAGGAAGGGGGGAAACTTATGAAATTGACGAGCAATCCAGATTTTTTTTCCATCCTCCTCAGTCAAAGGGCAGCTCTACTTTAATGAGAATTAACAAAAACGCTTACTGCATTGCCATTTTTAGAGATAAAGAGATGAAACGTGGCACCATGATAGCTTTAAGGAAGGGCTTTAGCCTTGCCAAATTTGAAGCAGCTCCGTTCATCCATTGATTTTTAAGATTTTTTTTAAAGTCTGAGGTTTTAAAATATTATTTTTTTAAAAAAAACTGTCATTTTTAAAGTTAAAGAGATGAAATTTGGCACCATGATAGTTCTCGGATAGAGATTTAGTCTTGCAAAGTTTGAAGCAAATCTGTTCATCTGCTGATTTTTAGGATTTTTAAAAAAAGTCTGAGGTTTTTAATTTTTTTTAAAAAAACACTGTAATTTTTAAAGATAACGAAATGAATCTTGGCACCATGATAGATCCCAGGTAGGGATTTATACTTGCCAAGTTTGAAGTAGATCTGTTCATCCATTGATTTTTAGGAATTTTGTAAAGTTTGAGATTTAATTTTTTTAATAATAATAATAATAATAATAATAATAATAATAATAATAATAATGCTGGAGCCATATCCTTCAAACTCAGGTTGTCAAACCTCCTCTTTAGGGTATTGCACCTTGAGAGTTTTCAGCCCTTGGCATCAAGGGAATCTTAAGTTTTTAGCTAAGAAGTGCTGGGCAAGCAGGGCACCCTTCCTGTTGCAGATTTGGTGGGCAGTCAGGCACCTGGAGTTCAGCAGCAGCTGGAACATCAGGAGACTTTGGCAGAGAGAAAGAGAAGGAGATTGTTTGAGGCTGGAGGCTTTGGTTTGGCTGCAATGACTTAGCAAGAGAGACAACAGAGACTGCACAGACAACCCAGAGACACCTGTTGTAACTTAGCCCTACGGTGCTGGCAGGCAATGCAGAACATTAGAAAAAGGGTCTCAGAGTCGCGTGTTTGTGCAGGAAGTAAACAGGAGTTCAAAGTCCATATGTGAGAAGTGGTGTCAACGTGCAAACCTGGAGAGCTAATGTATATAAGTGAGAAGTGTGAATGGGTGAAGTAGTGTCTGCCACCCATAACACTCACCCTAAACTTGCGACAACCATACACAAGGTTTTAAAACATTGAAATTTTAAAATAAAAAAGCCAGCCAGCAGACAGCAAGCCCTGTTAAAAGCAGCAGCAGTTTGCAGCGGGGTGAGGATACAGTCAGAAAAGATATTTGAGGGAATGGGAGAATGTATCACACAGCGTATAGCAAAAACTACAAAGTACAGCAAAAGCTACAAAAGTAGGAGTAAGTGAAGTTAATTTCATATACGTTGTTCTTTATTTCAGTGATTTTAACATGAAGATGTTATGTAGAACAGATTTGTCTTAATTGTGTGCTGTAAAATCAAATATGTGACCAAAGCTATGTTTATTTATTTTTATTTATTTATTTATTGCATTTTTATACCGCCCTATAGCCGAAGCTCTCTGGGCGGTTCAGGTGGGCCCCCCCCTTGGTGCTGGACACGCCCCCTGGGGCCAGACATGTTGGTGGGCATGTCCCCTTGGGAGCCAACCATGTTGTCCTCCTTTTTGGTTTCCAAAATATGGTCACCCTAATTGGGATGAGTGATTACAGCTGGACCTGGTTGGAAAGTACAACTCCCATCAGGGTGGGGTGAGGGATTAGCTGGTGGGCATCTGCCTGAGGTGCTGTGGCTAGGGCATAAAAGGTATGGTGGGAGATGGCTCTTTTGTCTTTCTTCTTGCTACCTCAAAGGATGGTGAACTGATGTGGAACCCTGGCTGAGACCCTGACCTAGGAGACCCTGACTTTGGTATTGTATACAATAGAAGAGCTAGTGTTTTGTTGTTAAATTGGGGATATTGTATCAAAGGCTCTCTGTATTGGTTTATGTAATCTCGATATTCTCCTTTTCCTATCTCCTTCCCTTATTTCCATTCCCCTAATAAACTACTTATTTACCTCTAATATTGGTGTGCCTCTTTCTGCATAACTCTCAGTACTCAGTCCAGTGACCAAGAGGGGCGACTGGTTAGTTTCTTGAGGAATTCAGATTTACCTTGCAGGAAGGACATGGTACTCTGCATCTCTCCCTTCACAGTAGATGCCACTAACTACTTGCTCACTGCCTCTCTTCCTGTCAAGCAAGCAACTGGTAGCAGTGATGAGAAAGAGGATGGGGGAGGTGTTGAGGGTCCCTTGTCCAAGAGCCCTCAAAATCTGGAGCCAGCATTATTAGGGATGCTGATAAAACACATACAGTTTCTGTAGTACACCTTGGATCCTTTGGGGTTTCAAAAACAGATCTTGATGCACGCATCTCAGACCAAATAGTACAATACGACTTCGAGCCCTAGAGGAGATTAATGGGCCAATGGAAGAATGGCTTGGCAACTTTAAAATAGGAGGAACAGTTCTTGCCTCGGATAGTTTAAATATGGAGAACAGTTTTACGAGAGAGATTGAGATCTATATAAAAAAAACAGATTCAACTTTGTCACACTTTAGTATAACTAAGAAATTGATATTATTATTTTTATTTATTTATTTGTTACTTTTATGTACTGCCCAACAGCCAAAACTCTCTGGGTGGTTTACAAAGATTAAAACATTAAACATTTAACAAAATAAATACACAAAATTAAAAAATCACAAAACAGATAATATACACAGACAATATCCATTTAAATGGATATTGATCTGGGGTCAGATTAGAAAGCTCATGCTGTTAAATGCCTGGGAGAAGAGAAAAGTCTTGACCTGGTGCCAAAAAGATCACAATGTTTGCGCCAGGTGAGCCTCATCAGGGAGAGCGTTCCACAGTTGGGGGGCCACCACTGAGAAGGCCCTCTCTCATGTTGCCATCCTCCAAGCTTCCCTCAGAGTAGGCACCCAGAGGAGGACCTTAAATGTTGAGCATAGTGTACATGTAGGTTCATGTCAGGAGAGGCGTTCCATCAGGTATTTTTGTCCTAAACCATATAAGGCTTTATAGCATAAAACCAGTACCTTGAATTGGGCTTGGAAATGTACAGGCAGCCAGTACAAGAGGGCCACAGTTGGTCTTACATGCTCGAACCTTCTGGTTCCTGTTATAAATCTGGCCGCTGCATTTTGCACAAGCTGCAGCTTCCGAACCGACTTCAAAGGCAGCCCCACATAGAGCACATTGCAGTAATCTAACTTGGAGGTTACCAGAGCATAGACAACTGAAGCCAGGTTATCTCTGTCCAGATAGGGGCATAGCTGGGCCACCAACCAAAGCCAGTGGAAGTCATTCCATGCCACCGAGGCCACCCGAGCCTTAAGTGACAGAGATGATTCTATGAGAACCCCCAAGCTATGAACCTGCTCCTCAGGGGGAGTGCAACCCCATCCAGAACACCCTCTATCCGGTCAGAAGAACCTAGAATAAGACTATATATTTAGGAGGAGGGTTGAATTTTAATAGCTGGAGCAGACAAGAGGTGTCCCCTCCGCCCCATATTGTTCCCACGTGCATCCCTTAATTTCTTCCCATAGAAATGAATAGTGGTCATTCCTTCCTTTGGTAAAAAGTACGGTAAAAAGAGACACAGTAGCTTTGGTTTATTTAGCAAAGTCTCAAGACACCCTGTGATGTATTACTAAGCTTCCTCCCACATTTTCAGTCATTCAGACATGACCAAAGTTGTTCCTAATTTCAGAAGCAGGAAGAAAATGTGACTTTCCCCCATTCCCCACCCCCGTGTCTTGGCCCCATACTCTCACAGGAAACGATATTTCAAGCCCCAGCATGGAAGTCTGTGGCACAAGTGAAACCAGAAGCTACGAGCCCTCTTCCCAAAACCGAAGTAACTCGGTGGTTTTGACTGCAACGGGACAGAGATTCTTATGTTTGGATCTTTTAGAAAATGTACCTGTTGCTGAGCAACCCAGCCTGGTGGAGCTAAAGCAGACCTCCGCACTCCAGGTTGTTTTTCAATTTGTTTTCCTTATGTTTCTAAATGGAACTGTAGCCCTAAGAGTGTAGCCCTAAGACCACCATCAAACTTCATATTGATGACCTCCTTAATTTTCACTGAAAGGTTTAGTGGTCCCCAGCAATTACACACAAACACACACATACACACACACAGAGACAGAGATAGAGAGAGAGACTCTCATGGTAATACTAGACATTATAAGGGGAGTCCCTGTTTTCTTTCTTTCGTCAAATCTTGGGAGTTTCAAAGCAGCTGGGGAGTGGAAGGGGTGGTTAGCACTAACCAGGCCAAGTGCTCCCTCCCACCATACATGCACTAACCACTCTGCCAAACCACATTTCACCCTAACCACCCTACTTGAGCATGTGTAGCTTCTCCTTCCACTGCTGCCATTAGGGATGTCATGTCCATCTGATATGGGGTGGAGTCTGTCCCCCCCCCACTCCGTTTGGCCTGCTGGACTGAGATCGACGAATCCTTGCTGCCGTGTCAGCCATTGGACAGCTCATGGAGCACCCAGGGAGCGCCGCATGGCCACCTGTCCCCTTAGCGAGCTGCCATAATGCATAAAAATGGTGGCTTGGTATTCTGAATAAAAGATCTTTTGCGGAAATGGCAGCCATAAAGCTACCATTTATGCAAGCACTCGGTTAACCATGGGGTTAATGCCACGGGGCTGTCAGACAACACACTAAGCCATGATTAGGGCCGCGAACCCTTTTTCAGCATATGGTTTTGAGGGTGGTTAAACCATGGTTATGTAGCCACCATGGTTAGGAAAGATGCCCTACAGATGTCATGCTTAAGCCATCACAGTTAGCTCAAAATGTTTAACCATCATAGCTTGGCGTGTGGTCTGAAAGGGGCCCATTGTCTCCCTTTCTCTCCTAAAAGCACTGGCAGAAGGGCCTGGTTTGGACTGCTTTTGTGGTAGAGTTAATCCTTTCACCCATTCCCTGGTGCAGTTCTGCCCACCTCCTATGGCCACTGCCACCACTGGGCTATTCAGCTGTGGAGGGGAGAACATAATTGGCATAATGAATGCCTATAATTTTTCTCCTCTGCAGCTCTGACGGAGCAATTTGCATCGGTGAACTTGGGCCAAGGGAAAAGGTTACATTCACCACTCACACACACACACACACACACACACACACACTGGCCCTGATCCAAATAGGGCATCCTTGTGTTTTATTAGCTGTCACTACCACCACCAAAAAAATGTTGGAATTGGATTTATGCATTTCTAATGTCATATCTAGTTTGGATCTAACATTTCCAGGAGTTGGGAGTAGCCCTTCAGTATTTCTTGCCTCTCCCCATAATCAGCAAAAGCATATCATTACGCCAAAAGGGTAAAACAAATTGCCAAATAAAGCAAAATAAGAAATTTGCCCAACCTGTGTAAGTTATACAGGGTGCAGGATTCAACTTTTCTTGCAGCACAATTCGGATCATCTGAGCACAGAACTTTATTTTATTTATTTTGTGGAATATAGACACAGCCCCGGGCAAAGCTGCACCCAGGCACTGGGGGCTTAATCTGTATTGTAACATGCTTTGGGGTGGCATTGTCTCATGCTCGTGTGAACTGTGGCCAGAGGTTGGGCCAACACTGGTCTAGACATTCCCTGCACTAGATAAACATCTTCTTTCTGTTTATCCTTCTCTTAAGAAAAAAAAACCCGGAGAGAGAACACTTAAGAGTTTAACAAACTAAAACAAATACCATAAATTTTACCAGCTTTGCAGACCCCCCCTTCCAGTCTGTAAATTTAACCACCCACTTGAAAAGTTACACATTTAGTGCTTTGTCAGAAGAGGACCTAAATTAATCCAAACTGTCATAAAAATAGAAATGGGTCTGTCTAATCTTGCAGCTTTCCATTGCTCAGATCCCAGTAAACAAAGATCTATCTAAAAAATGCCGGTGCAAACATGGTCTCTCTGTCCAAATCTCTCAAAGAACCCTGTTTTGAGACATTGGCCTCCATGTTATATAACAACACTTACCATTCTTCCAGCGATCGTAATGCCATCCCTCTAGCCACCTAAGAATCATTTGCTTTGCTGGTTTTGACATAAAGCCCTACACAGCTCACAACATAGAGAGAGAGCATGGGTATTTATATGGAGCACTACTTCTGTATAAATATCAGGAATATCACAGAATAAGAATCCAGACAAGACAGAGGTACTGCTAGCGGGCGGTTCATCAGTCCGGCTAGGTAATATTCAACCTGTTCTGGAGGGGGTTACGCTCCCCCAAATGATCATGTTCATAGTTTGGGGATGCTCTTGGACCCAGAACTACCACTTGAGGCCCAGGTAGACTTGGTGGCACAGAGCCCCTTTTATCAGGTTCGGCTGCTATACCAGCTACATCTTTATCTGGACAGAGATAGTCTAGCTACCTAGCTACAGCTATCCGTGCTCTGATAACCCCTCATCTGAATTACTGCAATCTGTTAAACCTGGGGCTGCCTTTGAAAACAGTCTGGAAACTTCAGGTGGTCAAAAATAGGGCAGCAAGATCGTTAACAGGGGTTGGCCAACAGGGTCACATTATGCCTGTACTTTTCCAGCTGCACTGGCTACCAGTCCATGGCCGAACCTAATTCAAAGTGCTGGTATGAACATTACATTCAAAGCCCTAAATGGGTTGGGGCCAGGTTATCTGAAGGAATGCCTCCTTCCGTATGTGCCTGCCCAGACCCTAAGATCATCTTCAGGGGTCCTTCTCCATGAGCCCCTGCCAAAGGAAGTGAGGCAGGTGGCTACCAGGAGGAGGGCCTTCTCTGCTGTGGCACCCCGCTGTGGAATGAACTCCCTAGAGAGGTTTGCCTTGTACCTATGTTGTACTCTTTTTATTTCCCCAGCATTTTAGCATTATAGCTAAATCTGTTACCGTATTTTAAATCCCTGCATTGCTGATAGGTTTTATTTTGGTTGTATTTTAATACTGTAGTTTTAAGCATCTGTATTTTGTACTGTTTATGTTGTACTTTGTGGTTTAAATTTCTGTGAACTGCCCAACGAACTTCAGGCACTATAGAAACGTAACAAATAAATAAATAATCTTAGACTTGGAAGAGGCCATTTAAATGATTGAGTCCAACCCCTTGCTCTGTGCAGGAATTCAGTTTAAAGCATCCCTGACAGGTGGCTGTCCAATCTCTGCTTGAATACCTCCAGCAACAGAGTGATGTGTACAATTAAGGAAACCAACTGACAAGGAAATAAAAACAGGCTGGCCCATTGTTATGCTTCTAACTCACCCTTCCTCAACCTTCGCTAGATGTTTTGGACTTCAGCTGATACCTATGGATCAGGAATGATGGGAGTTGTAGTCCAAAACATCTGGAGGGACCCATGCTGGGGAAGGATGTTCTAACTGCAGCTTGGGTGGCAGAAATTAGCAAGTTGAGCTTTTCACTTCATGGAGACAAACACGAGCAAATGCTGGTTAACAGAGTATCCAAGAGGGCTTCCAAACTAGTTTACTAGTTTGTTCTGGTGGTACAGATAGAAGAAGATCTATCGCTCCATGCATATCTGTCGTTTTTATCACTACTTCTTCCTGACTTTTTGTTTAAGAAAGTATATTTAAAAGACTGTGAGTTTTGCGAAGATTGTTTAACCTTTACATAACCCACGCTTGCTGGAGTCCCACAACATGACAACTCCCGAGCAGGGTGTGCATATTCCAGATGGAGGCTGCACATGCCTTGCAGCCTCACCATGGTTAATAACCCACAGTGGGCTGTCATATGAACAGACCCACAGGCTGTTTTTGTTTACTTTGGGGTTGCTTGGTTTTAGGAAACATTGAGAGATCTGATCACAGATGATCTGCATCACATCCAGTTTGTCCCAAAGTGTAAAAAGATGTTTGTGAAATAGGGCCTGGAAAATAGGAAGCAAGTGTGAATGAATACAAATATAAGCATTAAAAGTAAACAAGTTTAACGGCACTGAAAGGGGAAGATCTGAAAGAAAGACAAAACCTACAGCAAGAGTAGAGGCCACAAGAAAAGGACAATATTTGAATGTGAGAAAAACTGTTGAAAGAAAACCTCAAAAGGGAACTGGCGAAGCATGTGAGCCAGAGCTGGTGATTTCTGTTTCATGGTTTGTAATGCCTGAGAAACTGCAACCACAAATTGCAATAATATTGAGAACTTGTGATTTTGGCCCTTTCTACACCAAAGGGGTGTAAGAGGGTGGAGGACGGGTGATCCCGGATGTACCTGCTTAGGGTGACCAGATAAAATCCTGGTCAGGGCTCATGTAACTTGTAGAGAAAGGGAATTTCAGCCAGTGTCATTTGTATGCAATTAGTTCCTGATGAAATTCCCTCTTCATCACAACAGTTAAAGTTGCAGGCACTATACTAGAGTGACCATATACAAAAGAAGGCAGGGCCCCTGCAACTTTAACTGTTGTGATGAAGAGGGAATTTCACCAGGAACTAATTGCATACAAATGACACTGGCTGAAATGCCCTTTTCTCTACAACAGTTAAAGTTACATGAGCCCTGACCTGGATTTTATCTGGTCACCCTATACCTGCTTCCAGGATTGGCGGCATCAATCTTGACGGAGGAAGAGAAAGTTCTGCTTCCTCCCAGGCATGATGCGCTCATTGCGCCTGCCATTTTGGTTTTCCAGGGCCCCGAGCCTTGTGCACACGCGCTCGTGCTCTCCCAGTGAGTTTTTTTAAAAAAATGTGAGCAATTGGGTCCCCACCCCCCTCCCTGACCTCCTGGGGGTGGCAAAACTTGTGCCACCCCCCTGATGGGCACAAAGTCATGCGGTGCTCCTTTGTGCTGCTACGCTTACTTGTGAGTAAGCAGGCCACCACCTGGGACAGGCAGACACATCTCCCGTGGTCCCATGATCTTCACAGAACTATTGAAGAATCCGTATTTTCCAGGATTCCCTTATCCCTGGAAAATCCCATGGCCACCCCTCCCCCGGGAATCCTGGTTCATCATTAGGACTCGCAGGGACCAGCCGGGGGCCATCCCAGGTGAAACGCCTGGCGTAGAATGATCATAAAAACAATTATCATATTAAATTGGGGTAAACTTGCCTCCAATTCCATCGAGGCCATGTACAGAGCCGTCTTCTTTGTTCACTACAACACAACTTACTCATCTAGCAACTGAACCCAGCATCTGACATCTGGGTGGCATTTCTGCCCCTGAGTATCTACGCTTGTCCTGTTTCCACTCTAGCTTCCCAGCAGCCATTGGACTTTGTCTTGTCCTTTGGTTAGCCATGACTGCCCTCCTGCCCAATACAAAGCCATCTCATCACCTCTGGTTTCAAATGAGGAAGGTGGTACAGGTTTCAGTGGCAGAGCTCACCAGGAATTTTATTTGGGGGGCTGGGGGGGTTTCTGCACCCCAAATCATTTTCATTCTGCAATCAAGAATGAGTGGCTACACGGATTATAGAAGTTAGCTGAAAGGAAGGCACAGTCAGAAAATAAGCACATGATTTGTGAGTGTACCTAAGGAGCCACCTATGTGAAAGAATGCCTTATGCTCAGTTAGACCTCCATTTTAGGTGCGTGTTCATCCTTTGCTCCCAGGATTGGAATGGGTTAGCTTGTTTCTCAGCACACATTGTTGGCACCTGCAAGTAAAATCTGTTTTCACTCTACAGGACATGGCTGTTTTGCACTCAGGGTACAGCACACTCATAAAATATTGAACAGGGTGCAATTCATTTAATTCAATCAGTGCACTAAATAGCATAACACTGGGACAAACTGCTTCACTTTTCTTTAAAAAAAAGGCTATACAACGTTCAAAACATTTTCTGGTCACTGAAGGGGTTAACTCAATGCACAGAACATAAACTACAGAAATTATGTTGGGGTGAATCTCTTACCATTGCCATAAAGGCCTGCTTACAAAATTTTGGGCAGCTAGGGCTGAGTACCCCTGAGCATATATAGAGTTTTCCTCCCACCCCACCGGGCAAATGCTGCTTTCAAAATAAAAAGGGAACTTAACACACATGCATGCAGTTTTACCAGATCTACACTGAAAAGTGATGCCAGCCGCTCCACGGCTGGCACCATGTAGCAACACAGCCTGCATGGGTTTATCTTCACAACATCCAGCGATCAGTTCAAATGCAGCCACCACCCTCATGGGATGCCTTAGCACACAGGGATGTGCTGTGATTAGGATGGCCATTTATGACTCACCCAAAAAGAGGAAATGTGGTCCATCTCACCATGATGTAGAAGACAGGTGACCAGGTGACTGCCTGTTTATTCTACTGTCCAGATGCTAACCATTGATGGACAATTTCAAGGCCCAACTCTCCCTTTTGATGGTCCTTTATCTTCAAACCGAACTTGGACTGGAAAGCCCTTCAAATAGAGGACAGTCCTCTGGCAGTCCTTCAACGAAAAGTCTGTCCTCTGTAAACGAAGCCACCTTCTCAGCTTTCCCATCCTCTAATTCTGACAACTGGCCAAAGGATGACATTCCGATTGGGCCTGTAAAACACCGGCTGAATGGCCATCTTAATCCCACGCCATATGCATGCCTCAAATTATGCTTCCCTTTATGCTGGCTTTGTTTACAAACAGAGAACAGACTGCAAGGCTGGACATGTCATGGCGAGGCCAGGGCTGTGCTTGAGTTCAAATCTAGACACTGCAGCAGTGCAGGGCTTCTGAGGTCAGTGGCTTGAGCTGCACCAGCTGGAGTGCAGCAAGCACAAGATCCTGCTCTGTTGACCACTCAGGAGCAGAAAGCCAGTTTCCTTGGATTTATACCAGAACTGGCTAATCCAGAAGCTTCATAGCGCCTGCCAATCAGAGGGGCACCCCTGTTCCTTTCTATAGCAAATGATCATTCTGATTCCTGGCAGTCCAATAGTGAATCAGTAGGCTGTGCACCTACTTCAGACTTTCAAGCCCCAGAACCTCTGACAAAAAAAATATTTGCAGAAGGCCCAAAGTCACTCTGATCCAAGCAGACACCACATTTACTGTTCTGCCAACACATAGGACCAGATCTGTCGAAATGCATTTGGGATACGAGCACTGTGTACTTGTACAGCCTTGGAGTTGGAAATTAGTATTATGACTATGTACAGTCTATGTATGTGATGAATGAATGGGCATTTTTACAGCTACTCAATTGCGTTAATTTTGTGTGAGATATTAGCATTTATATTTTTTTAATTGATTTTTTTTTTGCATATACATACCTTTCCTTTAATTTCTTCTGTTTTGGTGGTTGTAAGTGGTTAAGGATAGAATCGTTTTATTGGCGTTTGGTTTTGGTAATTCACCAAAAGGAGGGCAAAAACAGAGATTTGTGTGTGGTGTGTGTTATGCAAATTTAGAAACTATTGCTATAATTTAACTATGAAGACAATACATCTCACCATAGTGGAGAAGACTGCCCTGTGTGCCTCTTCAGTGCGCTGTCCAAGTGCTACACGTTGATGGGAAATTTGAAATTGATGGGAAACTTCAAGGCCCCTGCTCTCCCTTCTTCTGGTTCTTTAACTTTAATTTGGACTGGAAAATGGTCCATGGTTGTTCAGCTCTTCTATATAGCAACAGTGAATTCATTTGCAGAGTGCCAAATAAAAAAATAATTCACAAAAAGTAACTCTAAGGGGGAGGATCCCCAAAGCAGCTCAAAGCAGACTGAACTTACTCATTGGCCACAGGACTTAGAGCGTCATCGCACAGGGGAAAATCGTGTTTGCTTACTGTCGCTTTTCCACCCGCGTGTTTGTCTCTCATTACTTCCTTTTTTGAAAGAGGAAGTAAACAACAAGCATGCGGCCCATTCAGTGAGCCGTTTTGATCGTGCTGCTTCTCCTGCACACAGCAAAAGTTAGTGGCAACTTCCGTCTTTAAAAATAAGTCAGATTCACTGGGATGCTTTTTGTGGTGCAAAGACAGCTTGAAGGGTGGGAGGCAGACAATGCCATGAGAAGGACGATGAGAATCCTTGAGCACCCAGTAAAAAGTGTGCAATAAAACCCTCATCTGATGGAGCACTGAGTTTCTGTTGAGAAAACCAGGGCTGGAGTGAAATGGGGTGTCTTCAGGGAGAACATGGTTGAGTAGCACCCTGTCAAGGAGCACTCTACATTGCAAACTTTTGTGGCTGGTCCCACTTGTCACTTGCTAATGTCTACAAATCAAAGTCTTTCCAGATGAGGCTTTTAGTGCTCCGCTGCCCTACCTCAATCATGGGATTTTACTGGGAGTCCAGGCAATGCCATCTCCCATTCATAACCCTCCCGTGTTTTCCCACTGGCTCTAATGTCTCTTGGCTTGCCACAGAAAATCTGTGAAGGAGAAAAAGATGAAATAGCTGCACAATCCCTTTTAACTGGCAATGCATGGAACTTTCCACCTGAAAGCACAGCGGATAGAGGAAAAGTTGGCAGCTCTAACTTCCCCCCGCCCCCGCTACACACACCAAGAGGGGCCGGTTTGCGCCATGACACTAATGTGGTCTCCTGTGAGCATTGCCTGCCTCGTGTGGCCCTCACGCTTGGCTCGTAATGTGTTTGAATTACCCTCATGAGGCATAAACTCAGAAAGGCATCTCAGCCTCATAAACGAGAGAATGACTACAAACCACAAGTTATTTCCACTACTATGGAAAGATGGAGTTCACTGAATATGTTTCACAATGCAGTCAAATCTCCTGCAGAGTTAATTTCCTAAAGACATTGCAATTGCCTGATAACTTTGCTTTTCAGTATGAACATGTTCAGTGACATGGTTTAATTTAGGAGCAAATTTAAAATGCTTTTGACTAGGAAAAGTGTCGCGGGAATTTGAGTCCCCCAGGGAGGCCTATGACTCCCTCTTATGAGAAAGGGGTCATTTATTGTCACAGATCTCTTATGAGAAAGATCTTTACTCTAATTCTTTATAATGTGTTTATACAGTAACTGACCTAAATGTAGACTAGGGATGAATAACCCTAAGATGGGATGGGACCTCCCATAGAGCAGTGACATCCCACCCAATAACTTCAAAGGAGTTATATTCATGCAAGCAACTAGACTCAGTTTACAGTGGAGACCAAAGATACTCACGTATGGTTTCTTAAAGGTAGGTTTTTTGAAGAAGACACATCAGCTGAGGGAACCAGAGATAGACCTCTGACTGAATTAAGTATATAGGGTATCACTCTTATATAGGAAACTGGAAACATCAGAATTAGCATATCTAGCCTTTTGTACTGAATCACCTTTATACTAAGGGAAAGTTTACAGTAATACAGGGTAGCACATAGGAATGATGTAACTTGTCTCTAGGTCAAAACAGAGAAAGGCGAATGATGGAGGTCAAGATAAACTAAAACAATACAGAATGCATATAGTTGCTAGTGGACCAAAGTTCATTATGGTGAAGCTTAACACATCTAGCTAGTACATTGCTGGTTCTATCTTACAGGAGAACAGATACGTGTGTTTATTAGAAGCATAAAATCAATATTAGTTTCTCAAGTTATTTGAATGTTCTTATTACAAGCTATTGGTATGATCATATCTGAAATATTCCCGCAACAAAAAGAACAGAGAACAAGGCATTCTACTACACCACAATATTGGATTGCACCACTGAGGAGTAAAAACGATTGTAGTTTTCTTGTTTTCAGCTGGGGTTGGAGAAGTGTTTCTCTTAACCTTGGCTACCATGTCCTATCTCAGGCCATAGTGCTATGAGTTTGTTTAATTTGTAGTTCTGAAACTGCATTCAGTGTAAATACACAGTATCTCAGTTCAGGATTGCAAACAGAAGTAGGACAAACACAGTATTGCTATTTATTGCCAACTAAAAAATCCAGGTTACTTTGCACAAATATTTGCACACGAGTTACGTGTGGGTGGGAAAACATTGTCTGAGCTCTGGGAAAAAAATATAGTAAAGCGGTGAGGCGGGCATTTCTGATCTGTGGAACCTGCATTGCGAATCTTAAAATATTTTAATCGTTTTAACCCTATGCCCAAAATAGGTTCAAAACCTCAGATAGCTCCTTTAGAGTTCTGGCTGGTTCTGACTGAAACCCCAGAATGGATTCACAGCTCCATTGAAATTGTAGCCACCAGCCTCCACTGAATTCACCTCTCTTTGGAGGTGGCCTTAAGGAGCTCCTGAAATTCTTTGTTCAGCCTGGCTCAGGAGAACCTGGCCAGCACCTCTGTCTAAAATACTTCTCTATCACTTTTCCATTACTCAAACACTGTGTTGTCCCACCCAGCCTGTGTTTGGGAACATGCATTTACTGATCTGCCTGGCCAACAGACACTGGGTGCCTCTACATGGTCCCTTTCCGTCACTGTGGCTTTGCAGGGACGGCAGTTGGATTAGATGACGCTGCCATCCCTGCAAAGCCATCTAGGGGCAAAGCTCCAAAGCTCCGCATTAAAAAAGTCGGGCATTTAGTCCAACTTTTTTAGATTTGAGCGACACAATGACAGCTTTTGCCATCTGTCGCTGTTGCTCCAGAGCTTCAGTGAGGCATGCCCAGTCTATGGCGACTACTGATTGGTTGCCATGGGCTGGGTAGGGAAAGGGGTGGAGCAGCGGGCCATAAGCTTGCTGCACCACCTCTGTGCCACACCTCGGCAGTCCTCCCCCCATTTTAAGTTAAAAAAAAACACCTTACCTCCATGCCTCCGCTGTCCTCCCCCCATTTAACAATGTAAAAAAAAATCAACCCCTTACCTTTGAGGAGGCACAGGCGCAGCAGGGGCGGCAAGAAAACCCGCCGTAATGCTCCTGCCACTGTAGATGGGCGGCAGAGCGGAAATGTGCATTGCGCCGCACGCCGCCACCGGCGCAACAAAAAAGAGACGCCATCTAGAGGCACCCACTGACAGATGAGTGTCTGTAGGTAACATTTTCCCATTAAGTGTGGGGCAATTACAGGACATGCTGTGTACTAGACCTCTACTCATCTCACCTGACAAGTGGATGAGACACCACGATCATCTCCAATAAACACAGTGGGCAAGGACGCTTATGGAGGGGGCTGTCACCTGGATAATATAAATTCCATCACTGCTGCGGGATAAAAGGCAGCAATCATGACATGCTCTCATGCTGCCCAAGCCTCGGCACGGCTGGAGATGGGTGGCGCTCACCGCTCTCAGCCTGACCAACCCCTACACCTGGGACCGATCTACACCAAGCAGGATATAACACTTTGAAAACGTTTTGAAAACTGGGCCCCAACACTTGTCCCTACTTTTATAAACCATTTAAAAAAACGTTTTAAAGCAGTAGTGTAGTTCCTGCCCTGAACTCCGATTACAAAGCACTCTGATGCCTTCGCAGTCAATATGAGGCCTGGCCAGCCCTACACTGAATGAGAATTAATATGGCAGCCCTGGATCTTGGTGGAGAGGGTGACATGAAAATATCTGGCACCAGCAACATGAGACAGACAGACAGACAGACAGACAGACAGACAGACAGACGGAGCCTATCTACACCACTGCTTAAAAATGGTTTAAAATGGTTTATAACAGTAGTGACAATTGTTGGGGCCCAGGACACACTCTATATACAGTTTTCAAAATGTTTTCGAAGTGTTTTATCTTGCTTGTGTAGATAGGCTCACAGACAACAACAACAACCTTTCCTTCATCAAGCAGAGATGGAATGGAGCATGGGAGAAATCTATTTAATATATCCTGATAGCATAAGGAGATGAATGCTAAGGACATTAAGGGTGCCTCATTTACAGAGCTGCCGTGCTCACTGCTAACAAACACAAGCTGAATCAGCTATCCGAAGTGTTTGCTGAGAGTGCAGAGAATGCCATTTATCGACTGTCTGCCCCAATCCTTTCTAAAGTAGGCTGAGTAGCGTAGTGCCAGATTGTGCTGTGCGCTCGTGATGGATACAAGGAGGTGGAAAAGAGAAACGTCTGAGCAGAGTGTTCGTATGAATCAGACTTTCAGGGGGAGGGGGCTATAAAAGAATTGGCCGCAACTTGCATGTATGCCTAGGGTGACCAACTGTCAGGATTTCCCCGGATTTGTCCTGGTTTTTGTTCTATCCTGGGTGTCAGGGGGGATTTTCTGTAATTTTCTATAATGTCCTGGAAAGACAAGCTTTCCCCTTTAAGGCCACATTAGCGTGGTTGGAAGGAATGACGAGCTTTCTGGAGGTGGGTTATTTCCCTCCCACTGCTCCAATCAGGACTTTACAGGGGAAAGTATATCATTCCTGGACATTATAGAAAAGGACCCGATTGGAGCAGTGGAGGACGGGAATGACACACTTTCCCCTCCTCCGCTCCAATTGGGGCCTTTAAAGCAGTGGGGGTGAATGACATGCTTTCCAGAGGCCCCGGAAAGCCACTTTCCCACCCCCCACCCCACTGAGGGTCCTCTTTTTTGGTTTCCCAAATGTGGTCACCCTATGTATGCCTTGTAACAAGTTTTCAGATGAAGCTGTAAATAAGGATGCCCACAGGAAGTGGGTTGGGTGGCTACTAAGAAGAGGCACTTTTCTGTTGAGCACTCCAGTTGTGGAATGAGCTTCCCAGAGATGCTCACATTGTGGTATTTTCAGTGTCAGGTGAGAACCTTCTTATTTTCCTGGACATTTTTGTCTTTCAGTTTCTGTTGTTTTTAAATCTGTTGCTGCATTTTAAAAAAAAAATCTTTGTATTCTTGCTAGGTTTTATTTGGCCTTTTACTTTTATTCTGTACTGTGTTTATTAATGGAGGCACAGTCGTGCCTCCATTGTTAATGGCCATCAGTAAAAAACACATTCCGCCATGTTAAAGTGATAATTGGGGGGGGGGGGTCATTCTAACAGCCATAAAATCAAAAATGTTCCACCAACCTTTCTGAAATTTACAGGTGCCAGAAAGAAATGTTTGTTTTACATTACCTGAAAATTTCAAGAAGATTGGTGAAAGATTGAGGGAAGGAGAACAGTTTAAGGTAGAAAAGGAATACAAACCTGTCTCCCTGCTTTTGTAAATTTACTTCCAGGTTGAGACTTTTTGTGCTCACAATTTGCATAATTTCTAGAGCCTTATTAAGTAATCCAGTGGTGGGGTCTTCTTCCTCCTTGACTGTAGTTGGTGGAAAGCTTTTCATTTTTTAAAAATTCCCTTCAGTTGACTTTTAAGGACTATTTTAACCTCTCATTCAAGTCAATGAGGCGTCCATCTTCCCTCATAACGCGACACTGACACATGCTCAGTAGCATCGCTGTCCCCCCTCCCTCCTGCGTTAGAATGTGGGGTGGGTGAGTGAAATGGCCGCTGCCTCTAGCACAGACCTTTTGAGTGAAGAAGAAGAAGAAGAGTTTCTTTTTTCTCTTCTGGAACATGCACTCCTTTGGCTCTGAGAGTATTTTGGGCTATCTTCATAAGGCCAGTTTGCTCTTTTGCTCCCTGGTGAAGCAGGGTTTGGCTCCTCTGGATCCATGGTAACCTGATCTTCAGATCTCTCCTGGGAATAGGTAGCTATACCTTTCTTTTAATTTCCCTCTTTTCTAAGAGTTTGGTCCATACTGCTATAAAGTTGAAAGCTTCAAACACTTCATTTTATTAGTTTGGGCCGGTGTAAGTTTTAAGTACAATGTTGAAACCTTTCAAAGTGCTTCTGGGCCTACAACGCTGGTTTCGGCCTAGTCACCCTGTTTTTTTTAAAAGGTTTAGAAACAGTTGAGGTGTCGTTTATTTTGCATAGTGTACACATGCATTTTCTTTCTAATCCTTGCAGTCTACACTGGCTCCCTCCTTGATGTGTTTTTGGAAACAGACAAACCCTTTTTTGTTCCAGCAGGCCTTTGGCAAATCATCTGGACCTCTGTCTATACCTTTGACTTTTAAATTGTTATGTATTTAAAATGTTTAAAATGCTTTAATATTGAAAAGTATTTAATTATATTTTTAACTTTTGTATATTATATTAGGCTGACCATGTGAAAAGGAGGACAGGGCATTTCAGCCAGTGTCATTTGTATGCAATTAGTTCCTGGTGAAATTCCCTCTTCATCACAACAGTTAAAGTTGCAGGCACTATACTAGAGTGATCATATACAAAAGAAGGCAGGGCCCCTGCAACTTTAACTGGTGTGATGAAGAGGGAATTTCACCAGGAACTAATTGCATACAAATGACACTGGCTGAAATGCCCTTTTCTCTACAACTGTTAAAGTTACATGAGCCCTGTCCTCCTTTTCATATGGTCAGCCTAGTATATTCCTATTTATAGGTTTTAGCTGTATATGTTTTAGTTTTGTAAGGCTGCCCTGAGGCCCAGCATTGGGCAAAAGACAGGATACTACTACAACTACTATTACTACTAATAGTAATGTTTCAGATTTCACTTCTGCATCTGATGTTCTTTTGCATTTACTTTTCTTTATAAACCATTCATATCTTAAGACTTCTTATGTGGCATGTTTTCATTGGTTTAACAAGTTAAAAGGGGTATTCTATTTTCAACAGGCCTAGTAACTTCAAGAGTAACAGAGTTGGGGAAAATCCTCAATCTCTTTGCTATCAGAGGCACTGAGTAAGGGACCCCTGGAGATAATTTAGACTTACCCCAAACACAAAACACTATTCCCCCTTCTGAAGAGATCTGGACCACAGACTACTAAAGACAAACAAAGTAGCAGGCCATAATAACAGTTCTCAAGGGCCATTCGCCTTATGAGGCAGGTGATCTGTGGGCTACCAAATGGAGGGACTAACAGGCCATAAAGTTGCCTGGCTGGCTCTGCCAGAAATCCAGCCTCAACACTCCTGGAAGGTCCATGTTCTATAGCACCTGCTGTCAGATGAACCTGAGGGAATCCCACCCTCCACCCCTGGGTTTCATTTACTGGCTTCCCCTGGCTGGACCTTGCAGGAAACTATAGGGACAGACAGAGCAGGCATTCATAGCACACATAGAATGCTGGGACTGGCAAATCTAAAAGCAAGTGTGTTGCTTTTCAAGAACCAAGGAAATTCAATGGGTCTTACCTTTGAGTAAATATCTAGGGATGGATATGCAGCCTGTGCAAGAACTGAGTAGGGTGACCATATTTGGGAAACCAAAAAAAAGGACACCTAGTGGGGGGGGGGGCAGGAAAATGGCTTTCTGGGGCCACCTTAAAGTCCCCAATTGGAGTGGAGGAGGGGAAAGCATGTCATTCTCACCCTACCCCTCCACTCCAATCAGGCCCTTTTCTATAATGCCTGGGAATGACACATGTTTCCCTTTTAAGGCCTTGATTGGAGCAGTGGGAGATAATGACACACCTCCAGAAAGCATGTCATTCCCCCCTGCCATGCTAATGGTGGCCTTAAAAGGGAAAGTGTGTAATTCCAGGTCATTATAGACTATTGCATAAAATCCCCCCTGACACTGAGGATAGAACAAACACCAGGAGAAATCTGGGGAAATCCTGACAGTTTTTTTATTATTTATTATTGCATTTATATCCCACCTTTTTTCTGCCAAGAAACCCAAGGCAGCACACATAATCCTCCTCCTCTCCATTTTATCCTCACAATAGCAACCCTGTGAGATGGGTTGGGCTGAGAGTCTGCAACTGGCCCAAAGTCACCCAATGGGTTTTCATGGCTAAGTGGGGAGTAGAACCCAGATCTCCCAGCTCCCAGTCCAACACTTTAGCCACTAGGCCACACCCTAGTGGTCACCCTAGAATCTAGCCATGCCAAGTTGGAAGCAGATCGGTTCGTGCCTTGATTTTTAGGATATTTTTTAAAAAAGTTTGACTTCAATTTTTTTTCTAAAATTCAAGGCATGAACCAATCTGCTTTCAACTTGGCATGGCTAAAGCCTTACTTAAGAGGTACCATGGTGCCAAGTTTCATCTCTTCATCTTTACTTTCTTTCTTTTTTTTAATGTACTGCTCAAGGCCCTAGACCCCAAAGAGGAGTATTGGGTTTGAAGTTTTAAAAATTCCTAAAACTCAAGGCATAAACAGATCTGCTTCCAACTTGCCATGGCTCAATCCCTACTTAAGAGCTCCCATGCTGTCAAGTTTCATCCCTTTATCTTTAAAAATGATGGAATTGTAAGCATTTTAGTTAATTAAAAAAATTTAATTGAAGTTTTAAACATTTCTAAAAATCAAGGGATGAACGGATCTGCTTCCAACTTGGCATGGCTAAATCCCTACTTCAGAGCTACCAGGGTGCCAAGTTTCATCTCTTTATCTTTAATTTCATTTTTTAAACTTGTACTGCTCAAGGTCCTGGACCCCAAAGAGATTTCTGTTTGAACTTTAAAACATTCCTAAAAATCAAGGCATGAACGGATCTGCTTCATACTTGGCATAGCTATATCCCTACTTAACAACTACCATGATGCCAGGTTTCATCTCTTTATCTTTAAAAATGTGGGAGATGCAAGCATTTTTATTGATGTTAAAAGTGAGTACAACACATCACACTAGCTTTGATTTTATATTGGATGTCAAGATGGTATAACATCCTGGCTGACGCTGGCTTGGTTGTCAACTGTATAAGATCCAGTCATCCGTTACACAAAGCCATGAAATTCATTAAACAAAAAACCTACGGTTTACAAAAACAATGTTAAGGCTCTACAGTTTCCAACCAAGCACCAAAAAGCAGGGAAATTGGGAGTTAAGGCTCACAAGCCTTAACGCCACATCCTCCCTAAGGAGGCAGAAAGTTCAAGTGAAATTCTCATTCTCCCAAAGCAGATAAACCAAGAGGACAGGGTGGAGAATATGATATGCAGAGGTGACTGTGGGATTGTGGAAAACTGATCATGAACAACTTAGAGCCACCTACTTCTCTTTTTTTTGTTTAGAGCAGCCCTTCCCCAACCTGGTGCCCTCCAAAGGTGTTGGACTACAACTCCCATCATTGCAAGTCAGTATGTCCCATGGTCAGGAATGCTGGGACTTGTCATCTCAAACACCTGGAGGGCAGCAGGATGGGGAATGCTGTTCCATACCCTTATCAAATACAGGGTCTGCCCAATACTTTTCTCTCACACACATCTCGCATATAGCAGCACTCTTGATAACAAAAGGGGCATTATTCATTACAGATCTAGAACCAGAGCATGTGCCAGGCACTTCCAACTTTTGGTCAATATCCTGCCTTTCAAAGAACCAATGTTTTTTTTTCTTAAAATGTATTTATAATAAATATACTGTTCACTCCCCACAATCCCTGCACAATACATCATCTCATCAAAGCAACAGCGGAGCAGAAGAGGTTTAGTTTGGCTGTCTTGAACACCTTTCAGATGAGATTAGTTTGCAATCCTATACCTCTTGGGAGAAATCCCTAGTGAATTCAGTGGCACTGGCTTCTGAGAAGACATGTATAGGAGTCAACCTTCTCCAGCGTGGTGCTCCCCAGATGTGTTGCACTGTAACTCCCACGTTATGTGTTATGGGGAAGACAAAAATCAATTCATACTTAATTTTAAAATAATACTTACGCATGAAAGTATTAGGTGGTAGCTCTGCCTTTGATCTCACACTACTAAACAAGTAAGATAAATCCTTTATCTGATATTCAAGAAACAGACATCCTATGTCATGTGTCGAAAACTAATGTTGATGTCTGAAGGGCTATCTGGATTAGGTGTTCAAGATTCATTCATTGTTGTTTCATTTGGTTTTGACAGTTTATTTAAAGTGATGCAGCTCTTTTGTAGTTCCTTGATTGATCACATATCTTAATGCTGGAAAACATCATACTTTAGTACAGATGTGGGCAGAAAATAGATGCATCCTGATGATTTGGACATCAACTCGCGGCATTCCTGATAACTGCCCATGCTGATAGGGGCTTTTACAAGTTGAATTCCAAAACATCTGAAGATCTACATTCTGCCTTCCCTTTTTCTTGAACAACATTCCCCAACCTGGTGCCTGTCAGATGTGTTGGGTTGCAACTCTCAACGTAAGGAGATGCTCTAAGAAATGAGAAGTAGCTGGTCCTAAGTTGTTCATCATCATTTCCCACAACCCCACAGTCACCTCTGCAGATCAAATTGCATATCTAGATTTTTGAGATGACTAGTCCCAGCATTCCTGACCATGGGACATACTGACTTGTAATGATGGGAGTTGTAGTCCAACACCTTTGGAGGGCACCAGGTTGGGGAAGGGCTGCTCTAAACAAAAAAGAGAAGTACGTGGCCCTAAGTTGTTCGTGATCAGTTTTCCACAACCCCACAGTCACCTCTGCATATCATATTCTCCATCCTGCCCTCATGGTTTATCTGCTTTGGGAGAATGAGAATTTCACTTGCACTTTCTGCCTCCTTAGGGAGGATGTGGCGTTAAGGCTTGTGAGCCTTAACTCCCAATTTCCCTGCTTTTTGGTGCTTCGTTGGAAACTGTAGAGCCTTAACATTGTTTTTGGAAACCGTAGGTTTTTTGTTTAATGAATAAACTTTTATAGTGCATCTTATATTGTATTTTATAGTTTCATTGTTGCGAACCGCCCAGAGAGCTTCTGCTTTGGTGCTATAGAAATGTAATAAATAAATAAATAGACAAATCTGCCTAGTTTTGTTCCATACTATTTCATATCATTTTTATAGGCTTTTGCTCAGAGTTCCATTCCATTATGCTTCTTCATGTATCTGTAATTTTCACAAGTCCTCTTCACAACTGATGCTAAGCATGAAATCATCATTACAGAATGCTGGTGCTGTGATACAGAAAGTGAAAGAGGGATTTAGGGCGCCTCTAAATGAGTGATTTATTGCATGCTTGTGATTTGCCATTCATGGACGTTTGTTGGTTTATTATACATCAATAACCAAGACATCTCTTGCACTATTCCCTGGAAATCCTTTTATCACCACTTGTAAAGTGATAATGTCCACACAAAAAAGCAGGATCCCTGCCACTAAATAGCGCTGTCTCAATTGAAGTGAACAGAGGGGAAGTATTCAATTCAAACCACGTGGTTGCCCTTCTCTACCTGTGTGATACAGCCCATAACAATCACGCCAAAGAAGCAGGAAGCAAAAGCCCTGGATAAGCAGTGCGATTTCCCCCTTAATGTAGAGACACTCTTAGATGGAGGTCCTAAATTACACTTCTCTAACCTGGTGTCCTCCAATTGTTTGTGGATTACAGCTTCCATCCTCCCAGAGCATTGGTCATGCTGACTGGGGCTGATGGGAGTTGTGGTCCAAAATACCTAGGGGGCAATGGCCTAACTCCATATTACGTTAATAATGCACAGCTTGCAACTCTGACAGGGGAACTTTTACATTTAAATGTAATTGTAATTTGTATTGGAACTTCAGCATGAAAGGAGGAGAAGTCAATCTTTCCCTCTCCATCTACAATCCTGCACCCTCACAGGGAAATTAGCAATGGGAGCTTTTTTTCTGTTGCTAATTGCAGCATGGGTGAAATTTTTCATTGGGATCACAGCCGGGGAATGAACTGTTAAACCTCCCATCCTGACATGGAAATCTTCACCACAATCTGCACCTAGGATTAATTAAAAAAATAAATCTTATGATGTGGCTGCAAGCCATGGCACTATTGTAATATGTAGTCAGGCCCTCAGAGAGCCTCATGGAGTGGCCATCTGTTCTTCTCTTTTCTTTTTACAAAGAACAGTTCTTTGTTTACTAGCACATGCAAATTTTATACAAACCACTGTCCTCTTTTCCTCCTTTCTGGCAATGCGTATTTGGCCACCCTAACTGTAGCTCTTCATTCTGTTTACAGAAACAGGAAATTCAGTTGTAGAATTGCTTACAAAAACATTCTTAGGCTGTGCTGCTAAGCACATTGACTTGGAAGTAAGCCAGATGTAAATTGAGGGCCATGAACCTTTATTCCACACATGCTTGCTGGGATAAAAGTCCCACAAAGTACACATGATGGGAAAATGACGATATTCCTCTATATGTATTTTTTTTCTTTACATAATGTGTTTTCTGTTCTGTCTTGTTGATATTCACAATAAAGGGGGGGGGGGGGAGTTCAGTGGGGCTTACTACCAAGTAAGTGTATACAGAATTGCAGCTTTAGCATCCAAGAAAATATTCCGAGATCAAATAATCCACACTTTCCAATAGCTATTAGTAAATCAAATATTCTATATTGTTAGGCTGCAACACTATGCACATTTATCTTGGGTGGGGGGAGGTGTTACTGGACACAATAGGCCTACTGAGCAAATATGCATAAGTTTCCGCTGTTAATATAGGCAATGGGCCTGTTCAAACGACACTTCAGGCTCTGTGGTTAGCGAAACTGTGGTTCTCTGGGGTTCGCACTAACCACAAGATGTGCTGTTGCACACGACACTACCACGGTTAAAGCTGCTAACCCTGCTACAGATGGCCTGACTGTGGTTAGTGAATGAGGAGGATTTAGCAAAATGCATCCCACAAGACACCTCAAACCCTGCTGCCTAACCAAAAGCCTTAACTAGCAGGGTTAAAGGTGTCTTCTGAACAGGCCCATTATTAATTCATCTTTTTAATGAATATTTTCAGAAGTGTCAAATATGCTTCCCCTTTTTGCCAATGTTTTTGACACTCTTTATTTATTCATTAAAAAAAAAAAAAAGCCGGTTCCTTCCCTGACTGGGTGAGATCATCCATGTGGCTAATCGTGTAGACGGAAGAAATGGCGGGGGGGGGGGGTGATCCCAAATCACCAACAACAAGGGGACACAGTGACAACCAGACAGAATCTTGAGTAAATGTCCACACAATATGAGATGAGAAATCTCCACTCTACCTAAATCAGTGCTGTTGACCCCAAAATTAAAATAGGCAATATTTTAGTAGTCCTAATTATTTTCCTCCATTCACTGGGGGAAAAAACATTACCAGGGTGGCTTACAATAGAAACTTAAAACACAAATAGGGAGGAGGGGGGAACAGACAAGATAAATCAACAGCATTTTAAGAAACACTCCCACCACAAATCATAAGCCTGCAAAATTGTAAAAGTAAAACATATTTGCCTAAATGCTGAAAGGCAAGGGTACAGACACTACACAAACTTCTCTGGGAGGTCTTAGGGTAGCTGAGTATTCTACTTTACAGGACACAGACCTTTGGAGTTGGCAGAAGCCAGTCCTCTATATGAACATGTCCTCTATTTGAAGGGGTGTCTGTCCAGTCCAACTCTGGTTTGAAGTCAAAGGGTTATAAGGAGAGCAAAGGCCTTGAAGTTGCCGATCAGCACTTAAGCACCTGGACAGCAGACGGAGGAGGCACACAGGTCAGCTGGTCAAGGAGAGGTATTGTAATACATGCAGGCTTTCCCTGAGGTGTGATCCAGCCAGTATAGTTATGGTTTCATTGTTGTACAGTGTTTAATATATTATATTTTGTTTTATTGTTAAATTATTATTATTATTATTATTATTATTATTATTATTATTATTAAATTAGTTGTTTTGTTTATTTATTTTAGAATATGTATATACCCGTTACCATTTTTTTTTAAAAAAAAAATATCCGGATGCAGTTTACAGCAAATTATAAAACAATACATCGTTATAAAAGCAGACAACATTTAGACAAGGTAATGTTTGGATGTCACTGCATGTGCCCCCTGTTTGAAGGTGTCCTCTATCTGATGGGCTTTCCAGTCCAAGTCCGGTTTCAAGAAAAGAACTCTAAGAAGAGAGCCAGTGTGGAGTATTGGCTAGAGTGTTGGACTAGAAGTTGAGAGATCCGGGTTCTAGACCCCTCTCAGCCATGGAAACTCACTCAGTGACTTTGGGCCAGTCACAGACTCTAATAATAATAATAATAATAATAATAATAATAATTTTATTTCTTACCCGCCTCTCCATTTGGATCGAGGCGGGGAACAACAGTAAATATAAAATACAATAAAATACATAAAATTGATTAAAAACATGGCACACTTTATTAAAATAGCAATAAAACATCATTAAAAAATCCTAAAAAGATTCTAAAATTCCACTGGATATGCCTGCTGGAAGAGACCAGTCTTTATAGCTTTTTTAAATTCTAAAAGACTGCTAAGTTGACGAATCTCCTCCGGCAGGTCATTCCACAGTCTGGGACCTGCAGAAAAAAAGGTCCTCTGGGTAAAGGTTGTCAACCTAGTCTTGGCCGACTGTAGTAAGTTATTTCCAGAGGACCTGAGCCCAATCTACCTCAAAGGGTTGTTGTTTTGAGGATAAAATGGATAGGAGGAGGATTATGTACAACGCTTTGGGTTCCTTGGAGGAAAAAGGTGGGATATAAATGCAATAATAAATACATACATACATACATACATACATAAAATAGGAGAGTAGGAGCCTTGACAGTGCCCACCAACAGTTAGCACCTGGGCAGTGCACTGAGCTGCAGGCACGCAGGTCATCTGAGAATTCTCCACTCTGGGGGAAAGTATTGCATTCATATTCAAGTTATAGTAATTATTTCTAAATTTGCACCTACAGCTACAAATTAGCAAATTCAATGTTTCTTCAAACTTGTGTCGTCTTTTGTCCGCTCTTTTTGTGATGCATTTTCTCTTTTGGGGGCAGATGCCTAGCCACTCTACACCCACCTCACTTCATGGCCTCCCACGATGGTTGAAGTGTATATAGGCAGGTTCATATTACAGCCAGCCTTCTTCCATCACCCAACGCATGCCATACAAATGACGTATTGGTTTCAGATGTGAAAATGCAGGACGCTCACAGAAAATGCATGAGTTACGATTTGATCACAAGCAATGGAGGCTTCATTGTGGGAGGAATGGGGTTAAGACTTATCTATGGTCCCCCATCACTTTTCGGAAGAGGCTTTTTAGTTTACAAAAGGAAGTGGCATATGATAAAGGGCTGGAAAATCTTAGTCACAAAATGATAGCCCTGTCTTACAATGGAGGCCAATTTTCATATTAAAAAAAGAGATAGCAAATACATATTCAGTGAGTTCAGCTGATGGATAGAGATATCCTGAGTGACAGAACAAACATCCTCTTATCAATGGTTCATTGAAGACCAATGGAACATTTTTTAAAGAATTTCACACCAACCACAAGCAAAGTTTGAATGTAAACACATGACAACTAAGTCATACAGTATCAGAGGCAGTGGCATTCCAACTGCAGTGTGGAAGAACTTGGTAGTTTCAGAAATATCAAGACGATCTAGAATTTTTCAGAAGCATTTCTGCCTCCCAAGTGCCTTGGCTGCTTCATGATGAAACCTATTAAGGACACCCAGAATTGTGCAGACATCAGATTTTAAACAGAAGCAAATAATCTCCTCAAGAACCACAATTAAAAAAATACTAAGCCCTGGTGAGTACACAACCTGCCTAACCTTGACAAACAGAGGGAGGTGTTGTTGTTTTTTGGGGGGGTTAACAGTTCAAGATTTCTAAGCAGACACATCTGTATCTATAACAATCTTTCTTATAAATGTCTCATACAAAATCCATCTCTGGGCAATAAAACCACTAAATGGAGGTCAACGGAGAGCATTTGTGGCAAATTCAGTACAATGGGGTCAGAAGCACAGATGCTCTTTAAAATGTGTGAAGTCTTTCCTTTCCCTCCCCACCTCATAAATGCTTTATGCGCTATGACATGTTTGTGCTTCGAATGAGGACAGGGTAGAACCCTGTACAAGAGGTGGGTTCTTTTGCTGTACCTTGTTATGGAGCTGTGGAGAAGGGGAAACGTGTGGTACAAGAAATTAATAATTATAGGATGGAAGAAGAGCCCTTCTGGATCAAAGGACTATCTCGTACCACATCCTTTTTCCCACAGTGGCCAACCAGATGCCTTTCAGAAGTCCACAAGTAGAATATGAGGGCAATAGCCTCCTACTGCTATTGTTACACAATAACTGCGAGCTCAAGAGGAGGCTACATGATCTGTCCCTGGGTGTTGCATTACTCTGGCTTTGGCTCCTTCCAAGCAGACTCCGTGGGAAGTAGAAAATTGTGCCACATCATCAGGCTTGAAGTGGATTGAGAAGCAGAGACACAGCAGAATTACTTGGCGACATAGGAGGCTGCTTGTTGTGTCTTTGCATGAGTCAGGTGCTCTGGGCTTGCCTCCTCTGTCAGGAGATAAACCCTGGTTCATGCAAGGAGGAGGAAACAGGCTTCTTGGCAGGTGGGTCATTTTAAGTGTCCACTTTCATGCGTTCCAAACGTAAATCATGGGGCAATGTAAGAGTAAAATAGGCCTCCAAATGTAACTTGGAGGGAGAGGGGAGAGTAGTTCAGTTCTCAGAAACATTCAGTAAGAGTATAAGAAATTTTTGACACCGAGCTGAAACCTGGGTTAAATCCTGGCCTGACCCTATCGTTAGGCAGATTGAGGAAGCTGTCTCAGGCGACAGAGGCTGGGGGTGGCAGCATCCCCCCCGCCATTCCCCAGAATCCCCTAAATTAGCCTTAAATCCTGCTCTCCTAATCTAATCTGTGACCCTCAAGTACAGTCGAAGATGTTGTCTCATTACCAGTGTTGAAATAAGATTCAACTGCCAGTCCAGTCAAATTCTGTACATGGAATTGGAGAGAGGGCATCTTGTCCTTTCTTTCAGGCGCCAAAATATCTTGGGCCGGCCTTGGGGTAGACCCAACAATGAACCCAACCCTTATGGAACTCTAAACAGGGATACAAAAGCAAAGGGACTGTCGTGGCTTTATTGTCAAATGGTTTGCATGAGAAAGAACAGAGGGAAGCAGGGCACACACACCTTTCAGGAAAAAACAAATAAGTTGTTTGTTCCACATGGCCAAAAGAGTCCAAGATATTTGCTTAAAGCCTCTGTGAAGGCTCACTCTTCATTTTCCAGGAAACAAATGGTCTCTCTTTGACTTGGAGGTTTTCATACAGATACCACTATGGGAGAGAGAGAATACAATACAATACATTTCAATACAAAGCCTAGCCACCCCATCTACGCCAAGCAGGAGACAACACTTTGAAAACGTTTTGAAAACTGTCTATGGAGTGTGTCCTGGGCCCCAAGAGTTGCAACAACTGTTATAAGCTGTTTTAAACTGTTTTAAAGCAGTAGTGTAGATCCTGCCCAGGTGAAAATGAAAAGAAAACGGCTACTGAGCATGGTTGAGGACACATTGTTGGACCTTCTGTACAACAGCCCCTGAAGAAATTTCTTTTTTTTAAAAAAAAAAAGCATTGACTCATTAAACCTTTACTCTTGTTTACCTTTGGGACTCCATGGGTTCTTCCAGATGAGGTGTTTATCCTGCAATTACCCTTCCTCTTTCACAGGATTTTATGAGCGATCCAGACAACAATGCCTTCCACTTGTAACCCTCATGTATGTTTTTTTTTCTATGCCTTCTTCCATCTTTTTTTTCTTCCCAGGAGAAGAAAAAAGGCATTAAGGAGGAAAAGACAGGATAAGTGCGCAATCCCTTTGGATAGTAAGTGCTAGGAACCTCTGTTTGGAAGAACCCACATCTCTCCTTTCCTTCCTATTATTCCTCCTTTCCACCTGAAAACAAAGATACTTGTTTCACTTTACACCAGCAAGTAGCGAAGCAAAGAGCATACAGTGGCAATGAACCACTTCTCTGGAGAATGGGAGGCCCCTCCGACATTTTGGATATCTTACACTTAAGAAGTGCGCCATTGCCAATCACGTAGAATGAAACCACGTCTGTACATTGAGCAGGCAACTAAATAGCATTTTCACCTGCAGGAATACCTGACCTCATTAGCTCAGCGTGCTCCAGCGCTTAGTCTGCATAGATCATCCAGTTATCTGCAAAACAGACAACAGTAAGAGCATTGTAAGAGTAGTCCACAAAGGGGCAGCAAAAGTGTTGGTTTGCCCTTGTATTGCTCCTGCACCAAGAGAGACAGTTCCAACATTTGGAGTTCTAATATAAAACATAAGACACCCTTTATAGTCCTAATTTGTGCATATGATCAGGGCAAAAACGGACAATAGCTTAAATCTGTGCTTAGCAACTACATTTTCTTTTTATTTTGATTCTATGGTAGGCCCAAGAAGCCTGATCTAGATCTTAAAAGACCCCCCAACTCCCATGATAGGATCCCCCACATAGAGTAAAAATGAAAAGAAAGAAAAAAAGATGTAGCAGCTGGATACAGATTTAAAGTTATGTTTGGTTTGGCCCTTAAGATGCATTTCTCTATATGTTTGGATGGGAAACCACTACAGTTCCCAGCATGCCCCAGCCAGCCATGCTGGAAGTTGTAGGATATTTTTCTGTCTAAACATGTATAGGATTGCACTCTTAGTCATAAATAACTTGTAGTGCTGCCCCATAAAATGCTTCCACTTTCCTTCTCAACCATTCTCATTCCATTCGATAGATAATAAATTGATTTAAAAAGAAAGTTTGGGAGAAATTCTCAGAGGTGTGGTTCAGGGTTCTTGTGCTTACCTTAGAATTCTAAAACCTTTCTGGAGTTTAGGTTGTATTGATGACACCACACACACTAGCCAATTGGAGCTACTCACAGCCAGCTTTTAAACAACTGAAGAACTCATGAAAAACTGCAGAATCAGTGTTTGTTTGTTTGTTTGTTTTTTAGAGCTCATGATATGAGCAAATTGAACATTCAGATTTATCATGTTGAAGGAATTTTCAAACTGTTTGGCAAATGCTAAATCTGCCTTTCCCCTAAAACTGGAAACACAAAACATGTACTGCACAAGTTATAACCTTGATAATACAGGATACATTGCTTGAATATATTTGTTTTCTTCATCCAGGGCTATGAGTCCCAGTGACTGTTGGCTTTGCAACTTGTTCAGAAATGGCACAAATGGAATCACCTCTAAGTAAGTACAATCCAATCTGAAACAATTATCATTTACAGAAGCAAAGTTGAAGAACCATATCAGGATTTTGCCGCTTTGTCAGAGTGATCCGCACTGCCACTTATAAGTTTAGAAAAAAAATGTGGGGAAATAACATTTCTGCTGTCCAATGCTAGAAACTGTGTGTGTGTAGATATAGATATATAGATATAGATATATAATTTTAACAATGGAACACTGCAATCCTATGGATTAGAATGGTGCTCCAATCTCAGAGTTTCCAGTCATCCCAAGGCCCCGCCAATCTCTGTGATGGAGCCAGGTTTGGTATGTCTTTGCTATTGGTTTTGGCAAGCAATGGCAATTTCTTGAGCTCATTATTTATTATTCATTTTATTTATTTATTGCATTTCTCTACCGCCCAATAGCCAAAACTCCCTGGGCGATTCACAAAAGTTAAATTCCCTTCCATGCTGGGATCATTATTATGGGCTAAGGGAGCTTAGGACTCCTCAGACCCTCTGCCTCTCCCTTGCTGCCCACTGACATACACCCCCACCATCTCAGCCATCCCCTCCTCCACGCACAATTTACGAGGTTGGAATTCTGACCTTGTAGTTAGAACCACTGTGGAAACCTCCATAGTGGCTGGGTGGAGGCAGGAAGGGCATTCTGATGTTGGGAAAAGTACTCCGAGGTTGAAGATTTGACTAAGACCTCAAAGGCCTTTTCCTGATCAATCCTATGGCCTCTGGAACACTGCCTAGGGACTACAGAATTGCTCTTTAAGGATGCGATCATATGCATGTTTAAACAGAAAAAAAGTTCTACAGTTCCCAGCAAACCCCAGCCAACAAGGCGGTCTGGAGGGATGCTGGGAGTTGTCTCAACATGCCTAGGATTGCACCTGTAGAGCACGATTGTACACTAAGAGTATCCTAAGAGACCTTACTTCTTTTTAGGACTTCATTTATTATATGACTTTGTTTTTATGGCTTCACTTTTCTCATGAATTCAAAGGCCCTTGTCAAACTAAGAGCGTCATCAGACGGAGGGATCACGTTTCCTTACCGTTGCTTACCCCCCAGTTCTGTCCCATGATACTTCCTCTTTCTTCACACGGAGGAAGAAAGAGGAAGTACACAATGTCCACGTGTCCCATTGAGTGACCGTTTTTATTATGCTGATTTTCCTGCACACAGCAGGAAATGGCGGCACATTTTGCTTCAAAAAAAAATCTGATTTACCGGAGTCTCATTTGTTGTGGCAAGAAGGCAGGAGATGCGTGGGAGGCAGATATTGTCATCAAAAGGACCTGCGAAAAACCGTGAGTGGGCAGTAATGAGTGTGCGATAAAATACTTGTGTGATGATGCTCTGTGAGTAAATCTCATAGAAACAAATGGGAAAAAACTCGTGACTAAGTTCCATTGTTTCAATATAATTCTGCTTAAACAAACTAAGCAAATTCACAACTAAGTGGTTGTCATGGTTTTGACAAAGAACCTCATCAAAAGGAACTGGCCAGTTGCTGGTGAATTATTTTTGCAGCTGTGTTGTGTCTGTCCGTATAGTCCATTCCTGTCAGAACTTTACATCCTCCTGTTATATGGCCTATTGTTTATTGGAACTGATGGCATTTCTTGCATAGATAGGGTGACCAGATTTTGGAACCCAAAATCCCAGTCCAAAATGGCCGCCCAAAACGGCCGCCCAAAGGGGGCGTGCCCACCCCCCAAAAAAACATAAAATATATATTTTTAAAAGGCCACCTGCCATGTGAAATCTGAACCGCCCCGCCACCCCCCCCCCCCCACCCGAAACCCCACCACCAAGCCACCCATCCTCCCCAAAACCCAGCCCGGACCTACCGGGTCTACCGCCGCTCGCCGCCGCATGATCCCCCGCAGCCCCGGTTTGCCCCCGCCGCCCCCAGTTGGCCCGGATCACCCCAGGTTTCCTGGTTAGGCCCAGGAAACTCCGGGCGATCTGGTCACCCTATGCATAGGTCTGTTGTTACACTATTATCTTTTATAATGTATTTTTGGTAGTTCTTGGTGGCTATAACTTGATCCTGTGTAGCTGTTAGGAATCCTTCGGTTTCTGGAAATAGCTCACCCTTCCTGAGCCAGTCGTATGATTGTCCTTTGTTTATTTGTGGGTTCTGTATCATGTTGTAGTGCTTCCCATAGAGTACTTTTTGTGTCCATTTTTCTTTTTTCTCTGCGAGTGTAAGTGGTTGTGATTGATCTTCGTTTTGTAGTGCTAGGTTGAGTGGGGTGTAGTTTTTATCTGCTTTCACTATGGCTTTATGAATGGGGGTGTTTTTGGTGTGGAAGAATTCTCTGAGTGATTTTATCTGTTTAGCATGAATTTTATTAATGTCCAGCAGACCTCTTCCTCCTTCTTTCCTGCTGATTGTTATTCTTTCAATGCATGAGTTGGGATGGAGCATGCGGTGTTTTGTGAATTCGGTGTGATTGAGTCTGTTTATCTCTTAAAGTTCAATGTGTGACCAGTGTATGATTCTGAATGAGTATGTGAGGATGGGTATTGTGTAGGTGTTGATGGCTTTGAAAATGTTTTTCAAGTTGAGTTTAGATTTTAGGATTTGTGATAGGCGAGTTTTATATTGTATTCTTAGTTGAGTTTTTACTGTGGAGTGATTGATTTTTGTGTTTTGTTGGAATCCTAGGTATTTATGTTTCATTTTCTTCCATGTTATCTAATATTTCATTGTTCAGTGTTTCTGATGTTGCTTCTTCTTTCCATTTTCCTCTTTCTATGTGTAGCATCTTACATTTTCCTATCCCGAATTCCATTTTCATGTCTGTCGTCAGTTCTTCAGTGATTCACAGGAGGCCTTTTATCTCTGTTGAAGTTGAAGCATAGATTTTGATGTCATCCATGTACAGGAGGTGATTGATTCTGTGCTTTTCTTGATTTTGGTGTTTTATGTCGATGCCATATGTGGTGTTGTTAAGGGTGTTGGATAGTGGATTCAGACACAGGCAAAACCATAGGGCGCTGAATGCGTCACCTTGGAATATGCCACATTTGATATTTATTTTTTCTGTCTGTATATGGTCCTTGTCTGTTGTTAGGTGTATTGTCGTTCTCCATGTCTCCATGATTCTTGTCAGAAAGTTTTGGATCGAGGGATGTATTTTGTATATTTCCAGTACTTTTTTCAGCCAACTGTGTGGGATGGAGTTGAAAGCCTTTTTATAGTCTATGTAGCAGGTGTGGAGGTTTCTTTTCTGTTTTTCTGTTTGCTCCATGATGATACTGTCTATTATTAACTGTTCTTTGCATCCTCTGTTGTTCTTTTTACATCCTTTTTGTTCTTCTGTGAGATGATGATGATGATGATGATGATGATGATGATGATGAAAAAGTGTGAATAACATACTGTGTAGTTTGGCCCATAAAGAGCCAGTGTGGTTTGGTGGTTAGAGCCAACTAGAGGACTAATTCAGAGGAGCCAAAGGTTCAAATGTTCCTTCAGCCATGGAGCACATTGGGTGACCTTGAACCAGCCACTTTTCCGCAGCCTAACATTTGCTGTGAGGATAAAATAAGGGGGGAACCACGCATGAAGCTCTTAGCTCAGTCTTCCCCAATCTGGTGCACTCCAGATGATTTGGACTACAACTCCCAACATTCCTGGCTGGGGATGATGGGAGTTGAAGTCCAAAACATCCCAGGGGACATCAGGTTGGGGAAGGCTGCCATATCTGCTTGGAGAGGGAAATATATAAATGGACCTTCTACGGATCAAAGCCCTTGGTCAAAAGCCATGAGAAATAAGAAGTTCTCCTACTTGACATGAGCTGGCAGACACACAGATGTTCCTCTTACAAACTTCTAGGCTATCAGAGATATGAAATAAAGTGCAATGGATAAAACTGGACAGAACTTCTTGTTATCATGGAAGTGTCATCCATTCAAAGAATGAAATGAAGTCTACCGATTAGATAAGAAAAGTGCTGGTTACACTTTACTTTCCTTATATGTATAAATGTGTCTAAAGGGTTTTTTCCCTTAAAGAATGTATCTTGGCTTGGTTGGGGGTACTTGGCTGCATTTTTTAATATACACTTTAACAGCACAATTCTCTGTGCAATGGGGCTTACTGTCAGGTAAGGGTCACACGATTGTGCTGTAGGAGATTCTCCAAATTGCTTCACCAAGGTATAGCCTTCTTGCATGAGAAAAGATGAGCTGGGTGAAAGGGTTCACATTGGTGCACCCTAGGACTATACAGAAATTTACCTCATTCTGTGTTTGTTTTCATATTAGAAAGCCCCTATCTGATCAGACAGTGATGACTTTTGTTTGTGTTCAAACATGACAGAGAACTGTTTTAAATTATTGAGTTGACGATATACAAATCTAGTGACTCTTAATAAAATGTCTAGCTCATGCAGCCAGGTACATTGGAAGGGACAACAAGAAAAGAGCACCTATTTTCCTACTTGACAGTCATGAAAATTAACAAAGATTTTTTGGTTAATTATTAATATTCAGTTTGAAGAAATAATGGATATTAAACTTACTTTAGATCCTTCAATTTTATTTTATTGGCCAACACAAAAATTGTACCCCCAACACATGAAGAGTTATTATCAGATAATTAATGGTAACATGGATATGCTACCCAAGATTCTGATCTTTAACAACAATACCCATATTTTTAGAATGGGAGTGAGGGAGGAACTGGATGAAAATGCCATAATTAACTAACTATATACATGACAACAAATGTAGCAGGCATATAATAGTTTTGACCAAAAGTTGATAACATTTTTTATCAAATGGTGGGGGGAGACACACACTCTTCAAATCACATGTATTATGCTTATGCTTTTCATTTACTATAAACTGTATTTTGCATTTTTTTAAAATTTAGATAATTTGTTTGATTTTTTGTCAACTTACATGAAATAAAGTTTATTTACAAAAAAAGTCTCATTTTCATGTTTCCCCACTCACGACAAACACCTTTCAATGCTGCTCCTCTTGTTTGTTTGTTTGTTTGTTTGTTTATTACATTTCTATTCTTCCCAATAGCCAAAGCTCTCTGGATGGTTCAAACAGTTTTTGTGTTTGCAGTATATGACTGAAACGCCCACCTGCATGTATAAGTCTAGGGTGACTTACAAATAATAAACAGCTTTCGGATTGCAATCTAAGGCCCTTTCACACATGAGAGCTGCTTCCTTGTGGTGCAATCTCACATGGCCACAATATGTTTGATACACACATCTGCCTCCCCAATCATCTGGTGTTTTTCTCATTCTAAGTGATTGAAATGCCTCCCTTAAGGCTTAATTAGTGTCAGTAAGATCTTTAAGCTAAAACATGCTGGGATTTTGTTGTGTTTTGGCCCCACCCCCTTTTGCCATTGGCCCCACCCACTACTGGCATGCAGTCCTGAAAACTTCTCCGAAACTGAGTTCATCCCTCAGGCTAAAAGAGGCTCTGCACCCCTGGTTTTTATGACGGTCTAACATACCCATTTAAAAGTCACCTGATTTTGTTTCTTTTTTTATACTCTTCTCTACCTCTAGAAAGCTCATAACTGCTGCTCTTACATATGGTTCTCCAATGGTCTCCTACCCAGGCCATTGAGAATCAGGTCTAGAGGGTCCATGGGATTATAATGGATGCTTCAGCAAAACGGTGGGACTGGTCTTCAATTTCCTTTGCCCTAGATTTCATAATATTAGAAGTGAAAACGAGTTGCCTGCCATTTTTAAATTCATGATTTTTGTTTCCCTTGTTTCTCAAGAGTTAGCCTGGAGGAAGTGCTGCATTGGTCTCAATCTTTCGAAAAGCTCATGAGTTCTAAGCGTGAGTAGTCACATCATTATTGGCCAGAGCATGTCACCATATTTATGACAAAGCAAGGATTGGGCAGTCATCCCTGATTAGTCTTACTTAGAGTAGACCCAGTGAAATGAATGGGGCTAATATTGGCTACAACCCAGTATATTTTTTTGTTTATTACATTTCTATTAGGCTGACCAGATAAAATCCAGGTCAGGGCTCCTGTAACTTTAACAGTTGTAGAGAAAAGGGAATTTCAGCCAGTGTCATTTGTATGCAATTAGTTCCTGGTAAGATTCCCTCTTCATCACAACAGTTAAAGTTGCAGGCACTATACTAGAGTGACCAGATACAAAAGAAGGCAGGGCCCCTGCAACTTTAACTGTTGTGATGAAGAGGGAATTTCACCAGGAGCTAATTGCATACAAATGACACTGGCTGAAATTCCCTTTTCTCTACAACTGTTAAAGTTACAGGAGCCCTGACCTGGATTTTATCTGGTCACCCTAATTTCTATACTTCCCAATAGCCAAAACTTTATATTTATTTGTTACATTTATATCCTGTCTTTCCTCCAAGGAGACCAAGGTGATGTTGTAGGCTCCTCCTTCTCTCCATTTTAACTGCATAACAATCCTGACAGAAGTAGGTTAGGCTGAGGGTCAGTGACTGGCCCAGTGAGCTTCATGGCAGAATAGGGACTAAAACTTAAGTCTCCACAGTTTTAGTCCAATACTTTGACCACTACACCCAACTAGCTTTCTCTTCAAAATGTTCAAACACCCCCTACTTTTTCTGAGGTGGAAGATTCCATAGAGATTGTGTGTGTGTATATAAATATACACAATTATATCCAAGTCGCATATTACTGAGATTGTGCATGTTGGCAGACCCATATTCCACCTGGCATAAAATATTTCAAGATCCAAGTGTGAGTCCTGAATGGGGTTCAGATTTTATGGTGTGTATGCACTCTCACTGATACCGATTAGTACTGTGGAAATCCTGGCATTTTCTCTCCCACTCTGGGCTATCTGCTCACAGCACTAATTACTGTGCAATAGAAAGGACTTTTCTCATTCCAATTAAATCTCTTTTTATTGGATTCACCTCCTGTCTATGAAAGGCACATTTTATGATTACGAAATTGTATGATTTGGGGCAGGAGGGGGGTTATTATATTTTTGTGGAATGAGAAGGAAGGAATAAAATAAAAATCACCAATGTCAGGACTGGGACATTTTGCCAGTTTGGTTAAACAACATCTAAAATCTTGGCTACATATTGCGCAAAGTTTATGGAAACCTGGACATAGGGAGGACCCTACATTTTAAAAAAAGCTAGTAATTCTAACTCTTTTTGAAGGTATCGCCCATCCAAACCAAGTCTCAGCAGAAGAAATCTCACAGTCATCCTGGATTGAAATTTCCAGTCAAAGAATCCGTAGAGCCCTTGCAACTGTTGCTTATGAAAAATAATCACTAAATCATAAGTGTCCCCAGCCAAATGAGGCATGGCAGGTGGCCATGAGGGAAATGATATTTTCATGCTATTCAATTTTGGAATGTTCTCTCCAGAGAGGCCCACCTAGTCCCTTCCTTAATCTCTTTCATGTATTTTCTTAAGTACTTATTATTACCGGGAGAGTTGGGGAAATGTTGGACAGGAGAACTATCACATGTAGTTCTAACCTCAGAATCTAGCCAATACTCCTTCTTGGGACATTCCCACTAGCAATAAAGCACAATCATTATTAATTTTTCACAATGATGCCACACAGAGCAACTTCTGACCCTGCATGATTTTCAGATGGGCCTCTCATCTATAAGTCCTACCTGAAGACAGAATATAGTGATGAGAACATTGAATTCTGGCTGGCATGCGAAAAGTACAAGAAGATTACATCACGTAGGAAAAGAATTTCAATGGCCCAGAAACTTTTCAAGGAATATATCCAGCCTCAGGCTACAAGGGAGGTAAATTAGTACTCTGGAGAGGAAAACGGAACATCTGTTTTGGTATGAAAAGAGAAGTGTCAGTATGTTGTCTATTAACATTCAAAAGTGAAGGCTGCAAAATTATTATAGAACAACGCTCAAACATTTCTGCAGACTAAAGATAGAAACCCCATTGTGATAGCAGCAGATCTACTCATGAAAGATCCTTACTCGTGAGTATTCTTGTCCTTTTCTTTGAAGATGTGAACTCCTTGCCCAGAAAGAGCAAGAGCAGAACATTCTGGACTGAGGACAAACAGATCCAAATGTGCGCACATGCTAGAGCCCTGTTCCTTGACCACTCCATTGCTCAAGCCTGCTGTATTTTTTCAGCACTTAGTTTTCAGAACTAACTGAAGTACTTTTATGGGGTAGCACAGTGGTGGTGGGGATGTGTAGCTCTCCAGAGGTTGTTGGGCTGCAATTCCCATCAGCCCTAGTCAGCATAGTCAAGATCGGTGTCAGAGGAAGGTATGTGTGGGCACTTACCAAGATCCCACACTCCAGTAGGGTACCACTACCGTAAATCTGTCTAATCCCTTCCTAAAGCCATCTGTGGTAGCAAATTCCATCCTTTAACTTTGTGCCATGTTTAAGTATGGACTTGAAAAATAGATCACTACTATGGCACAATTACTGATATAAGACATATTGATGAATTCAGTCAGTGTTGAATATGTTGTCCATGACTCCTCGTTCATGTGACAAATCTTGTTTTCCACTGAGATGTTGTTTTTAGAAAGAAATAATTAAAAAAAAACCATGTCCATGTAAAAAGAAAAAGATAAAGGACAAGCTGTATCCATGATCTTTTTTCCTACATATTATCAAAAGAGTTCCCCAAACATAACAAATCCATTTAAATTATGAATGGGTAACCATCCTATGTACATGTGTGTACATATGTAGACACCTTCACCCCTTGTTTCCAGTAAAATAGGATGTTACCTACAAATAGGTCTTTAAGGTGCTGCAATACTTACAGTGCATCCATCTTCACATCATCAGGTTTTTTTGTTTCTGTGTTCCTCCATATAGCAAATTACCCTGTTCTACCTCATGTCTTATTACCACCCTCTTTCTTTAACAAAAAACAAAAATAACTATTAATTTTGGTAAAGCTTATTTTATTTGTTTCAGATTAACATTGATAGTCCAGCAAGAGAAGGTATCATCGCAAACATTCAAGAACCTACACAATCCTGTTTCGATGAAGTCCAGAAAATTGTTTACATGCATATGGAAAGGGATTCGTACCCAAGGTTTCTTGGATCAGATATCTATCAAAGTCTTATCCCGAGTCTTTCAACCAAAAGAGAACCCATGGTATCTATCAAAGAGGGAGAATAAGAACTTGGAAAGAGCCATTGTCGCCAGAACCTTTTAAAAGAACTGAGAAAGTTGACACTAGAGCAGCTTTCCCCAAACTGGTACTCTCTGGATGTGTTAAACTACAATTCTAATCATCCCCAGTCAGCATCAGTTGTAGTCTGACACATTGGGAAGGAACCCGGTTGGCAAAGGCTGCGCTAGAGGAACTCACAATTCAGATTATTTTATATTAATATGTAAATCCTTTTTGTACTTTGACTTAGCATGGAAATAAAGATATTGAAGCCCCCCCCCCAAAAAAAAATTCAAATTCAAGGAGCAATATCAACAGAAACTTTGATACTGGAATCACCACGGATCAAGGGGTTGATCCAGACATTTTTCTTACTCAGACCTTCTTAGATCTGATCTATGGTCAAGCACCTGACAAAATGAGTCGATCAAATTTCATGTTGCCACTTGGGCACTCAAATTATAGGGGGAGGACAGAAGGAGCCACCTAGTTACAGTTTTAGAAGACTGTAGTTTTGGAAGACCTCCCACCCAACTACAGTTTTAGGAGACTACAGCAGGAACATGATTTAGGCTGCCTCTACAAGAGAGGTTTAAAGCTCTTTCAAGGCGCTTAAAAAAATTTACCTCTACAAGAACGGAGCGCAAATTGGGCGTAGAGGCACGTTATCTCTCTGATTATGCGCATTATCGAATGCGCGTTAAATCGCGAGTTTTATTTTGCTCCAGCCGTTAAAGCGCATTTTGACTATGTGAACAAGCGCTTATGCGCATTAACTACTTGTAAAGCGCATTTTTGTCATCCGTTAATGCGCTTCACCGCCTCTCGCCGCCTCTCGTGCAGAGGGATTAGTTGTAAGTGCGCTTCAGCGATTATGCGCATAATCGCCTAACCGGGCGCAAAAGCGAATCCTTGTAGAGGGGACCTTAGCTACAATGTGGAGTTGGAGCCTGTGGATTTCATTAAGGAGCCTTCCTTTCTTCCCCAATGAATCCAGAACTCTATGACCTTCTGCCATATATTCATATTATCCAGGTAAGCAGAGATGCTTGATAATCAACAAAAGAGAACCACAAAGTCTGTGTGTACAGCTTTCTTATTTAACCCAGGGGAACTTTCCAGTCCTGCCATTCACTTCTCAGGAATAGCATGTCCATATTAAGCAGGCAAAGCAAATAGTCCTAAAAAGAGCTTTTGAATATGAATAATCTTGAAACAATGGGAAGGAGAGAAATGTTTCCCCAAGAAGAACAGAACAACAACAACAAAAACCTGCACTCTCGCCATGCCTGGTGTGTGGATTTGCAGCATAGTACTCACATGACACGGTGCCTGTCCTGCTGATGCCCCGCCTCTTCCCCAGCCTTTCCTGGAACGTTAAAAGTCTGGATTATTTTCCCTAAATGCATTAAATCCTTGGTGTAGTTTTAAAGGAACTGGGGGCTTGAATGGATTGCATCAGGTCCTGGCAGGGAAAAGCCATCTCTCCCAGCAGCCGGCTCCAAGCCTCAATATAAAAACCAGACCTTGCATCCCAGGCTCCAAAGTGGTTTTTTTAAATCATACAGTGCCTGAATCTCAGCAGAGACAGGATTGTACTCCCTCGATGCCCCTGAAGAGCCAGACTAAAGGGTCCTTCCATTTTTGCCTGGCAGAAAGGTGGTCTGGTTGAAGTGCTCATCTGACAGGACCTGACTGGAGGGAGAAAGAGAAGAGGAGGGGTGGAGTGGAATGGAGTGGAATGGAATGGAAGACCAAACAAGTGAAGGAGTGAAAGAGCAGCTCTTCAGGTGAAAGGGATCATAAGCTTAACACGTTTCTGCCTCAGAGGTAAACAAAAATGTGGATTCAAACCGGGGGAGGATTAGGTGTGATGGAGGTCTAGGAGAGGTTTTTATTTATTTATTTCCAAAATAAACATGTTAATGGAGCTAAAACTTTCACTTAGCCACTGATGGACGATCATACGAGAGGACAAGTTTCTTACAGTGCAATCTTATGCATGTCTACTCAGAAATTCCACTGAGTTCAATGGAATTGCAACAAGTGTTCTGCAAACTGCCACTTCACTGGCAGTTAACAGTTAAATGGCAAACAAAACCTCACTTACAGCACAGTATCAGTAGATATCACCCCAATTTCTCCCAGATGCATGAAAAAAAATGTACCCTTACCTCCCTTTTAATGGGGAGGGGGAGACCTCTTAGCTTAAAATAACATAGTAGTTACTGTATGGAACATCTCCAACTCTGAAAAGCTGTCAAAGCAGTAGAACGCACACATCCAGTCATAATGAAAATAGCCAGATTTTCCGCAGTTCAAACTGAATCATTCCACGAACTTGCAGAACCGTTTTTTCAATGCCCACCCTAAAATGAGGAAAGGGGGGTATTTTTTGAAATAAATGCAGTGGGAACAATTCCAGACCAGACCAGGTGCTCTAAACACATTGCATGTCTGTTTTCACCCAGACTAACCAGCAGTTACTGGAGTCTGTCCAGTGTCATTGGCCAATGAAGACACACAAAATGGAAACAAGGAAAGACCCATGTGGTCATCCACAAGTTTTTATCCAAGGGAGAGTTGTGGCTTTATATATGAATGATAATAAACTATACGCTTTGTGTCCAGTTTCACTTTGGAGTTAATAAGGCAGGGTAAACAAGCTGTTCATTAAACCTTAGCCAGAGGAGTGAAGCAGGTTTGTACAATGACTCATAACAACAGTCACTTCATGCAACTGATTAGCCAGGCATAGCAAAGAAGGATACGTATCTAAATTAATGCTGTGAGAGGTCTGTTTGCACTCTCACTGATACCGATTAGTACTGTGGAAATCCTGGCATTTTCTCCCCCACTCTGGGCTATCTGCCTACAGCACTAATTACTGTGCAATGGAAAGGACTTTTCTCATTCCAATTAAATCTCTTTTTATTGGATTCACCTCCTGTCTATGAAAGGCATGTTTTATGATTACGAAATTGTATGATTTGGGGCAGGAGGGGGGTTATTATATTTTTGTGGAATGAGAAGGAAGGAATAAAATAAAAATCACCAATGTCAGGACTGGGACATTTTGCCAGTTTGGTTAAACAACATCTAAAATCTTGGCTACATATTGCACAAAGCTTATGGAAACCTGGTCATAGGGAGGACCCTACATTTCAAAAAAGCTAATAATTCTAACTCTTTTTGAAGGCATCGCCCATTTGAAGGGTTGTCCAAACCAAGTCTCAGCAGAAGAAATCCCAGTCATCCTGGAGAGAAATTTCCAGTCAAAGAGTCCATAGAACTGAACCCTTTAAAAATGGTGCCCCCCCCCCCCTTGAAAATTGTCTTATCTATTGCAGTTTTGACAAGTGTCAGGTAAGAAATACTAAGAGTTGTCAGCTTGTGAAAACGCAAATGTAATGGCAGGACCTCTTTCAAATACTAAATAACACTGAGTCTGATAGCATCTTAAGAACCAACGAATTTATTTTGGCATATACTTTCATGGACACTGTCCATTTCATCAGATGCATGAAATGTTAACCTCAAATTACCCAGAGCTATACCTATATGCTGAGTTTGGGAGTGGGGGTGTACATGGCATTGCCATGGTGAACTGAAATGTGAAAAAGTACAGTGATTATTACCTAAACAGTTGCTATTCACAAAATGTCATTGAGTGACTACACAGACATCATTGCAATGGTTCAATTGATGACATATTAGTGCTGGGCTGAAAAATTCTCCCACTTTTTTATTGTTATTATTTACCATTCTCCTTCAGTTTGATAGAAAAGACATTCCTTTCAAGCACAAATTCAAAGGAGAAAAATAATTCTGGAGAAATTCACACAGGTTAGGTTCAGGATTCTTGTGCTTACCTTACTTATAAGATATCTGAGGAATATGTGTGAGTGTCCTGTCTTTCATTGTACTATCATCTCCTTGGCAGTCCATACTTCAGTTAAAGCCCAGTGGAAGACATCATGAGGTAATTCCGCCCATAAGGCTGGATCATATCAGGAAGCACAGGAAGCCTGGGAGGCTCCAGAATGGAGAGATATGTAACAGAATGAAAACACCCACACACACACTAACTCACAGTGATTAGATACGCTCAAACACACCACAAAAATACATTATAAAACACTCTGAAAATGAGCCAGCACAATGGAAACCATCCCGTTTGTGGAATACTGATCATACAGATAGGATGTCCTGACAGACAAATCACACAATACATTCTACAGGTGGTGGGAAATGAGCCAAAGTACCATTCCAACACCCCACCTGTAGCCTGTGTGAACTCTCCAGAATGAGCCAGTGATTATCTGGTTAAATTGCCCTGCAACATGTATTGTTCAACAATTGTTTACATCAGAATGAGAATAAGAACTTGTATATCCTTTTTTCAAGTGACTCTCCCAATGCTCCAGCACCAGTTACATCCATTTACGAATTTGCCCTGACCACAAGGAGTGAGGCAAGAGGAGGAGTTAATTTTCACGAAAATTTACAGGAAATGGTGAACATTAGGTCTGAGTGTGAATCATTCTGTTCTTTCTCATGTTAGCCTTATTACTTTAAACTGCCTGATCCTAAACATGTTTACTTGAAAGTAAATTCCACCAAGTTCAATGAGATTTGCTTCCCAGCAAGTATGTTTAGAAATGCAGCATATGGCACCTCTTTAGCAATCCATTAACCATGAGCTGTATCTGTTACAGTCTTTGTTCTCTGGAAATGGCTCAAGAGCTAAGAATGTTGTTATTTATTCCATATTATACAGTTCAGACATTTGTCACTTACTGGATACCCTTTGCATATTGGCGGATGAATAGCAATACCTTTATCAGGTCATAACAGTTCATAATACCAAAAGCTCGTCACAGCTGCAACAACAAAGCCTGTGATGCCGGTGCATTTAAACATTTTCAGGAAAAGCACTTGAACACCAAGTTCAATTGTACTTTCCATTTGTCCCTACAATCCTGCCAACAGACATGCTCCTAGTAACTATGAATAGTTTAAAAGCTACTGCTAAGAGAGAAATCCAACAACCTCTTGAAGTTAACAGAGGCAGCTCCCCTTCAGTATTCTGATTCCGGTCACTTGATGGGCTCAACTATGGAAACCAGTAAATGCTTAAATACGGCAGTGTGCTTAACTCAGGGTTTCCCAAAATATCGGTCACTCCCCTCCCCCTGAATTAAATTGCATGTCACATTTCACTCTCATGCCTGAAGAGATTCATTTTAGCTTGTGAAGGAGTAAGAATTGCCTGCCCTTAGAGGAACTCATCTCCAGTGTTTCTAGAGTCCTGCCTGTGTTCTGAGTGTGTCTTGGAAGAATTCTACACCTGTGGGTCATGCAGAGACACCATGGCCAACCTCCTCTGAGGCCAGGTAACTTGGGTAGATTGCTGAATAAGGAGTCACTGAATGATCCAATCATGCAGCCTATGGTGTGGCAGAATTATCTGAACAGACGTATCTGGAGCTATAAGCAGCTTTCCCATACGGTGAGCCCCTGAACTGCAGGCGACGTAACACCATTCTCAGTGAAACACATCTAGACCCTGGACTGACTCCGCCCACTCAAGGTGGCCATTGGATCCTTCTAGGCAGGAAGGATTATAATGGGCAGGGCCAGAGTCAAAGGTAGGCATAGTTGAGCATCTGCTAAGGGCCCACACTAGCAAGAGCCCCCTGGACATGCGCCTCCTCTTCACCACGCTTTCCAAACTGTATCTTTTGTTACTTCTCACACCAACGCCCCTCCCTCCAGCTGCAGGGGGTGTCGCTTTTCCCATGGCTCTCCCCATTCAGAACATTCCAGAGAAATCTCCAATACTTCCCAAGGAATAACTGGTAATGCGCTCAACAAAATGTACATCCAGAATCACATCCATAACAATGCCTAAATTTTCACTGCATGAATTGGGGCGATATGTGCTAGTATGCAGAGAACACTGCATCATACCAGGAATTTGCCACTGAATTATCTGAAGTCCCTTTATTCTATGGAAAGATATATATGAAATCCTCTCTCCAATTCTGAAAACTTTGCAGTTCAGGTTTGCACACCAGAGGGTCTGGGAGTTTGGAACAAACATCAGGACCCAGGCCACCACCACTCTAACCCAATAACCAGTTAAGATGAGGTAGTTGGATAGTTGGGTTTCAGCAGGTTTAGTGACTTAATTCCCCATTTTGTTCCAGACCTCCAGACTCTACCTTGACAGATAATTCCCAATTAATAGCTAGTTGGAGGTGTTTGTGTTCCGAAGGAATAATATCAGCTTAGCTCCAATATTTGGCTTCGCTGGATCTGTGGATTAGGTGGCAAATAGCTTAATATTGCAATGTGGCATTCACAGTGTACCTTGTCCTTGGCCAAGTACATGAGTCATCCGATATCACATAGATTTATATAACCTAACAAAGTAAAGTGTCAATATTTGCAACTAATTATTTTGTTCCAGAACACCAGGGACAATTTCACAGACACTATTGACTAATATCCCATTCAAAGATCTTTGTAATCTAGTTGCAGTTTATAAAACGAAGATGTGGATGTGTCTTTCAACTAATGCAAATAGACATGTGTATGTCTCTACTTGCGCACACATACAACATAAAAAACACTATGTGTCCTCAGCATAGGGTCCATAATATGTATGCTGATTTAAGAGATTAACTATGCAATCCTATACCTGTCTACACAGGGGTAAGTGTGCATACAGCTGCAGCCGAAGTCCTAGTTTTTTTTACTGAGATGTTAAACCTGTAAGTTGGTTGTACCATTTCAGCCTACAGCTGAGGGTGGGGGCAGCCACATTATTGAATGCTACTCCATCCCAAAAGGCCAACGAAAACCAGCACCTTACACTGCAAAGTAGCTGTTATGAGAAGGGATTTGGCCTAACTTTCTGTCCAACATGTCTCATTTTTCTGTCTGGGGACTGTTTATGTATGCAGGAGAATTCAGTCATGTGAGCTTCCAGCCACAATATGGTTAGAGAGTTTTACCACAGTTTTACCACCTCAGAGGTAACTAGGCCTAAACTGTGAGTCCCTGTCTGTTTCACATTTCCTCTCTGCCATGAACTCAGTAGGTAGCATAGAGCTAAACTAGATTTGCTTCAACAAACATGGAATCCCAAACCAGTCTTTGCCAAGATTATAGGAATGCAGGAGGATATTTACAGGGTGAAGATAAATTGGACACTTTAGCCTTCCAAGCAACTCCCCTCTTGCAAATGGCTTCTCAGTACATTTAATTTTCCTCTCAGCCAGGTAGAGGGGGGAGAATATTTTTTTAAAAAAGCCAAATTGGACACTTTAGACTTCCAAGCAACTCCCCTCTTGCAAATGGCTTCTCAGTTCATTTAATTTTCCTCTCAACCAGGTGGAGGGGGGAGAATATTTTTTTAAAAAAGCCAAGTGGAGCAACAGTAGACAGCAAAGGAATTCAATGGCCACCCAGTCCACATTAGCGTTATGAGGGAAACATGGCTTTCAGTACCCCTTGTTTTCCTTGTGTTGTATCATTTCCACCAAATCTGCTGAATGACCTCTCCCATGAAGTCTCCTCTTCCCTCAACTGTCAAGCGCCAGCAACCATTCCAGCAGGCTATACTGAGGGAGATGAGCATGGGAAGCAGGGTCATTCTACCAGCCATGCTGAATGACCCAACTGAAATAGGAGCTACCAGCCTCCATTGGGATGTGGGGATACACCTCTGGCCCCACTTCTGAGTCATGTGGGACCACTGACCCCACCCTCCAAATTCACACATTAAGCTTTTGCTTACATCTTATAAAGGGGAATAATACACAGAATAGGGATGTGGCAATGGAGGCTGGAGGTTCCCATTTCAGTGGGAAAGCCTATGCACACGGAGATGTATCCACTTAGACTTTTCCTTACAGACATCCACACCTGACCCAAGGCAATCTGGGTGGAACCAGCAGTGCCAAGCAACCTTAGGGCAGGGGCAGAGGTGTGATTCAGGCAATGCCTCCTTTGTTTCCATTTTAAGTGTAACCAAAGAACATGAGGTTAGTGAATCTTGGGAAACAGTAGCCCCTATCTAATCAGATAGCTGATCAAACATTTACAACCAGCAAACAAATTGCCCTGACAGCAGGAAGAGACCAAAACATACACACACTAATATTTGATACTGACCTGTTTCTCTGCTTTGACTGATTGCAATCTAGTAGTGCATCAGGTGGTTATAATGAAACGGTAAATTGCTTGAGTTCGCTTATTTTCCCCTAAGGTATGATAAACGTGCACATTAGTGATTCTGCCGGCTCTTGTTCATTCTGGTTTAAATGAGCCAGATTGGCAGTTAATAGCACTTCCAGCTAGCCCTTAAGGTCAGGTGACTCCACATCATGGGGACAGATTTTCTCCAAGCAAGGACCTGTTTGCATTCAATGTTTATCATGCTGGGAATGCAATCTGAGGCATCTGTAATACTCATCTGTTCTGCAGGACCATTTCACCTGACCTTACAGCAGTGGGGAATCTTTTCAGGTGGGTGTTCTAGCTTAGCTGTGCCAGCCTGCAAACTGTTGCAAACTGAAACAATATGGGTTTCCCACTTTAGATTATCACACCGCTGAAAGTTGTAGAAGTGGGAAATCTGTATATCTGATTTGGGGGAGTGTAAGCGTTGAGTGCTGTCTCTCCCAGAACGAAAAGGAAAAGTTTGCATTTTCCCAGATTTTTTCCATTTGGCACAGTTGAACAGATTCAGGACAAAACTACAAGCTACATTAGATTAATATTGGGTAAGTGATTGTAATGCATGTGGGGGCCCTATCCAGATCAGGATCACCATGCCTGGGATGGGAGGGGGATGTTAAACCTTTATACCCAGACAATTTTTCCCCTTATATTTGACCTTCACCCTGAGTGCAAAACTGAACCTTCATCTCTGTGGTCCAAGACCAAAGCTCTCTCCATTATACTATATGGACTTCCATGGATGGGGACAAGAAAGGTAGTAAAGAGTGTCCTTCACAGTGGGCAACAAGGAAAGTCAAAAGCGGCATAACCTTCCAAGGTGACCCACATGAGGGTGTAGCCTGGCGTGCCTGTCCCTTGAGGGGCACACTCACCATTAGCTATTTCAGCTTAAGTTTGTCATGTATGAGTTTCTGGTGTTTACTTCTAGTAATGAGCATAGCTCCCCACCCACCCACACATGGTGCCCTCCAGATATTTTGGACTACAATTCCCAGGATTCCTTACTATGGGTTATTCTGGCTGGGGCAGCTGGGAGTTAAAGTCCAACATATTTGGAGGGTATCATCCTGGGGAAGGCTGCATTAGAACATAATTTTCAAATCTTGAATAGTTACTTTTGCACCTTACCTTTATTGTTTCTTCAAGGGACAAACAACTGTCTCCTATGTATGATGGGCTAAAGATAATGAGTGGAAAAATACACTCTCGTTACAATACTACACTTGACATTTGTTTTAAGTAACTGATACTGACTAGCGGAACAAAATGCAATAATAACAATTTAAAAATTCAGCTACCCTTTCTTATTTCCAGGCTTTAAAATGAAGATGTCACATTTCTTGTTTATTCATCTATGTGATTTTAGCTCTCAGGGCAGCATACATGCTAGGGAAAATAGTGAGTCTACTGCAGTGTGTAGCATGTCTACAGCACATAGAAGCGTGTTTCACCTCCACAGTGCTAAGGAACAACTTGTGCAGCTCACCCACCCACCAACTAGACAGATCACCTCCTGCTTGTCGTGAACAGGCAATAGAATGAGTCACTGGTGTTCCCTTGTGTTGAATCTTTAAAAAGCTGTTGCTAATGCCGGGGATGAATAAATAATTTTTGCATTGCAACAGTTACAAATTTAGCATTCTTTTAGGGAGGTTTCTTTTAGGGTGGGCAGAAACTAGGACTTGGGATGTTTTGGACTTCAACTCTCAGAATTCCAGACTATTGGCCATGCTGACAAGGACTACAAGTGAGAAGGATCTTGGAATTGTTGTAGATCACAAGCTGAATATGAGCCAACAGTGTGATGTAGCTGCAAAAAAAGTGAATGCTATTTTGGGCTGCATTAATAGAAGTATGGCTTCCAAATCCCGCAAGATACTGGTTTCCCTCAATTCAGCACTGGTTAGGTCTCATCTTGAGTATCGCGTGCAGTTCTGGGCACCACACTTCAAGAAGGATGCAGACAAACTGGAGCGTGTTCGGAGGAGGGCAACGAGGATGATCAGGGGTCTTGAAACAAAGCCCTATGAGGAGAGACTGAAAGAACTGGGCATGTTTAGCCTGGAGAAGAGAAGATTGAGGGGAGACATGACAGCACTCTTCAAATACTTGAAAGGTTGTCACACAGAGGAGGGCCAGGATCTGTTCTCGATCATCCCAGAGTGCAGGACGTGGAATAATGTGCTCAAGTTACAGGAAACCAGATTCCAGCTAGACATCAGGAAAAACTTCCTGACTGTTAGAGCAGTAGGACAATGGGAACAATTACCTAGGAAGGCAGTGGGCTCTCCCACACTATAGGCATTGAAGATGCATCTGGACAGCCATCTGTCAGGGATGCTTTAAGGTGGATTCCTGCATTGAGCAGCGGGTTAAACTCGATGGCCTTATAGGCCTCTTCCAACTCTATTATTCTATTATTCTATGACTTCTTGGATTTGAAGTCTAAAACATCTGGAGATCTGCCTTCTGCCCATTCCTTTGCTAACTAATCCCTGGACACCAGTTATTCAATTCTACAGCTTAAGTACTGGGGAAATGACATATCCCAAAACAGAAGCACAGCCTGTGCCCAACAGGAATGAATGCAATTTTGGCAAGGAGTTCTAGGATCGTGCAGAAAGAGCTTAAAAGATCTAGGAACATGTATGACAGTAACACCAGTCAATTAATCAACCTGATTAATCATTAAAATGTTCTCAAACAGATGGCCTGATTAATTGCCCACTACTTATCAGGCTCCATGCTTTGGCTGGCTGGCCCATCCTATCTGTTTCTCTTTCTTTCTCTCTGAGGCTCCATGCCTTGTTGGTCCTGCTGGAAATTAAAAGATGCTGTTCTTGCTGGGGATGAAGGGGGAGCTTCTCATCCATGTAAATTGTAAAGGGACCTTCAGTTATTTCAATGGTGGGTACTGCCATATTTGCTAGGGGAAATGGACCAAGGGATGGATATGCAGATGGATGTGCAGATCGATGGATAAGAGGAGTGGTAGTAGCTTTGAGCAGGCAAATAAGGTTCACTGCATACCCTGTAATTGGCATCTTAACACCACGGCAATGATGAAGGCTTCTTCCAAAGAGATGGCTCTTAGCATTACCTAATAATTGATTTTCCACGGTAAGCTATTGCAATTGATTTTCAAGCTACCAAGGATATTGCACTTTTCCTATCTACATCCTGCTGTGTTCCACCCACTGTAGTGGACATGACACAGCTGTGTAGGCAGAGAAGGTACAATTCCTTTAACCACGTTGCAACCCTAGAAGGGAGGGTGGCTCCAGCTTGAAGATTACAATACTATTTCATCCTATCACCTTTAAAACCAAACAACAACAACAACAACCCACCAACACACTATTTTGGTGTTTTGCAGAATATAATCTAGCAATCACGTCAGCCTGGATATTGTTCCCTGCACACACTTGAGTCTTTTGTCTAGAACAGTGGTGATCTCACCTCTTGACAAGCAGGACAAGTCAAGTCCAAAGTATGACATAGTAGGGCAATGAATAGTACCCTGTCGTCATCTGTGTTTTGGAGCAAATTCGCTTCTAGAATTATAGCGCTGAAGGGGACTGTGAAGGTCATCTAGTCCATGAAAAATCTGCAGTGCAGTGTGCAACTACAGCAGCCTTGATAGATGGCTATCTAACCTCTGCTTAAAGATTTCCAGCAAAGGTGAGCCCAAACGAGCCTGTTCCATTGACAAGTGACCCTTTCCATTAGTAAGTTTCCCCTAACATTTAGCATAAGCCTATTTCTAGGGATGTGTATCGTATCATTAAAATGTACGATAACAATATGATATGCTCTTTATCATGCATGCGTTTAACTATAATGATACGACAGAAAAACCTCCGATAAATATCCGATCCGATAATTTTCAGTCCGATTATATCGGATTATCGGACTGTCATATAAATAAACCTTAAAAGTTAGAGGCTTGAAACTTTGTCACAGTGCTTATGGGGTATGCCTAAGTATGTATATGAAATTTGAGATCGATCCCTCCAACCCTCGATTTTATATGAATTTATTAAAGATTGTTTAAGTTCTGACAGGTCAGAATGACGGCTCGCCACATGCATTCATTCAGACCTGTCAAAAAGTTGCAGGATCTTTTTAAAAAATCATATAAAATCGAGGGTTGGAGGGATCGATCTCAAATTTCATACACATGTCTAGCACATGTTGCTACACATATGTGCCAAATTTCAGATCAATCCCTCCACCCCTGTATTTTATATAATTTTTTAAAGATCCTGCAACTTTTGACCTGTCAGAACTTAAACGTTCTTTAATAAATTCATATAAAATCAAGGGTTGGAGGGATCGATCTCAAATTTCATACACCCACTTAGGCATTCCCCATAAACATTGTGACCAAGTTTCAAGCCTATAACTTTGAAAATACAGAAGCTATAGGCATTTTTTCTTTTTAAAAAGTCAGCTCTATAGGGCACAATGGGGCTGCAAATTAAATATTGGATTTCCGATAATTATCGTGAAGATGATACGATTAACCTACGATATTATCGGAGATGATAATTTTTTTGGTCCGAAATTCTGATAACGATAAAATACGATTATTTTCAGGCGTGCACATCCCTACCCATTTCTCTGCCATGTCCACCCTTTGGTCCTAGGTCTTCCCCCTGAAGCAACAGATAACAAGCCTGCTCCATATGCTGCACGACAGTCCTTCAAATATTTGAAGATTGCTGTCATATCTCCCCTTACTTCACTCTAGGCTAAATGTACCCAGCTTTTTCAACCCAGCTTTTTCAATCATTCCTCGTGGGACTTCATATCCAGAACCCTTACTATTCTGAACAACCTCTTCTGGCTACACTCAAATTTATCAATGTCTTTTTACAAATGTGACACCTGTTGTAATCTTTTGATAGCTAGTACCCACTTGGAAGTGCAGCATGAAAGTCAGGCAGCGCTATGGACAGCTCCTAGCCAACTTGTTCCAACGGAGGCTGAAGGAGAACTGAGGCCTTATGGGTCTCTTCCGCCACTCCGTTCCTCCTGCTCTGTCCCCTTGCTTGAAGGATGGAAGTTAACAAAAGGCCAACACCCTGGCCTGCAGATGCATGTAACCTTTCCTCTCTGGCGGCTCCAGGCCTATGTATTTCTGGCCAGCAGCTCCAAGCTCAGCAGCCTCTGGCTCAATGTCAGGAATCTGGTCCAGAGCTCAGCCAGTGGCACAGCAGCCTCAGACCTGGTTGGCTCATCCTCTTCAGGGACAGGTCTATCAGAGCATCCAGAAATGGGCACATGGCCTGACCACTGCAGAATACAGTGGACCTATTATGGCTTGTGATCTGAACATGATGCTTCTCTTAATGTATTAGCATTTTTAACTGTGATGTTATTGAGTTGGCAGCATGGGAGAGGCAAGCTAGAGGACAGAGCTGACTGTGGACCATACAAGCCCAATGGGCTTTCCTGCCCCTGTCCAATAGTGCCAATAATGTCTGCTGCTTGTGTCTCTTGTGGCACCCATTCACAGCTTGCCCAACCACAGTCCAAAGCAAGTCTAATCCACCTATGGTTTCAAACTGCTCAGAGAGCTTGAAGTAAAAGCAGTATAGCACTGTAACTCTACTTCCCAGAGCAGCCTTCCCCAACCAGGTGCTCTCCAGATGCTTTAGGCTGCAATACCCATCATTCCTGATCATTGGCTAGGTTGGCTGGGGCTGAAAGGAGTTGTAGTCCAAGCCACCTAGAAGGGCTAGAAATATGATGGTCAGATTTTGTAAATAAAATGAGCGCCATTTTGGCAGAACAGATACACAAGTATGGAGCATCTATGCTCAGGTGTAGCTGGGGCATTACATGCAAAGTCCAAAAAGAGATGTCTGTTTCTTAAACTTGAAAACATCCTACCCCCTTTTTTCCCTTATGAGTGAAACTGTGGCAAAATGTTTCAACACAAACCTTGGTCAAGCCTCCAGGGACCAGATGAAAGTGTTTCAGGGTTGCACCACTTTTTAGGCAGCCCTGACCTAAGGCAATAATAATAATAATAATAATAATAATAATAATATAGATTTTACAACTGCAACAACACGCAACAAAATATGCTGGATGAGAAGCATCTTGTGTGCATTGGGGAAAATATGACAATTTGTCCTCTAAGAGTTCAGCTTCACGGGCCCTGCGGAACTTAATCACTTTTATAAATTACCCAGCAACCAGGACATTCTGTCTTTATAACATTTCATACTCATTCCCCTCTCCCTGCTGAAATTGAAGAATGGAAAGGGTTGCAACTGCATCTCATTCAAATGAATAATGGGAAACAAAAACAAGAAGGAATCAGAAAATAATAACAATAATAAAAATGGACCTTGAGCATCAGCTATCCTTTTCTGGGCCGGCAGAACTGAAGCAGGACATTCAAATGAATGAAGGGCATGTTTCTTTTCCCAAAGTGAGATCTGCAAAGGCATAGAGCAGGGGTTTGTTTCTGTTACGGCAGACCTCTGGAACTTGTACCTCAGGAGATGTGATACATCTGGCTCCATTTGCTGTATATATTTTATAGCTAAGCAATGACATTTTAACCCTCCCACAGAGCTGACCCAAAAAGGGTATAAAAATATGTAAAACTTCCCCCCCACCCCCGCACCCAAGGCCTTTGCTCTTCACACTCCGTGTCCTGTCCTGTAATAAAAGGCTTTTTTGTGCTGTGGATGGAATTTCAAACTTCCTTTCCCACTCTCCCCACCCAACTCCACACTGTAGTTTTTGGGAGGTCGGCTTGTTGTTTTCAATTTGAGAGTTTCGCTAAAAGGGACTGAAGTCAGGGCTGAGCTACATGCAAACTTCACCATCTTTTTAAAACTACGGCATGCTGGAAGGTGGGCTTGCAGGGACCATGGCATTGCGAGGGTTGCCTCTTTGGCACAGGAAGGAAACTACCAAAGGAAGCTTCCCTCCCAGAGCTAATAGCAGCTTAGGCATGCTATTAATTGCAGCTTTGGCATGCTAAAGGGGTTTCCATTGGGACCATGGTAGAGCAGAAACGGTTAGCTCCCTCACCTTGCCATGTATTTATACCTCCAAGAGGCTTTCAGTTGAAGGGAAAATGCTTGGATGAGGAATTAGCAGTGTCGGGATTAATACCAGCAGAAATTACTGGTCTCAGCTACCATCCCTATGTAACAGCCTTCTAAAACAAATGTGTGGATTACCATTCCCATCACCCCCAAATGATGAGATTTGTAGCCCAACCTATCTGGAGGGCCCCAGGTTGGGGAAGGCTGCCATATACTAAAAAAAAATGATCAGTAATATAATGTATTTTGCTGAGTCATTGTTCAATGCATTTTTAAAAAACAAATTAACTTAATTGGGTGCATTGGAGCCCAATCTGAGATCTGATGGGAGGAAGGTTTACAAGGTGTAATTTTGCTATTTTGGGGCAGTATCCAAAGCTGGCAGTTCAGCTGTGTTCTTTAGGTTGCACTAGTGGGGATGATCACTGGTGCAATGGGAAGCTAGCATTTTCTAGAGTAACTGCAGAAGCTAGCTGAAACTAGTGTTTCCAGAACAAAACAGGTCAGCAGAGCTCCCTTTTGAGAGCTATGCTGACTTGCTCCATTCTGGAAATGCTACCTTTGGCTACTTTCTGCCTGCTCTAGGAAGTGCTAGATTCCCATTGCACTAGCGGTCAAACCTGCTGGTGCAAGGGCAGCTTTGGATATTGTCCGTTGTCATCATTTTAATGTTTTAATCATGCTGCCTGTATCTAGGGATGTCAGAGGAATCCAATTGAGGGGTGGAGCTTGATGAGCTTTCATCAGCCCCCCCTAACGCTTTCCGTCGTCTGCTAGCCGCAGCTGTAATTTCTGCAAATTTGCACAATTTCTGTCCCTAATTCACGTAACTCTATTTGAACAAATAACGGCCAAGACCAAATTAATTCAGTAAAAGGTCCCTCATATTCTGGGAAACTTCACAGCTTGGCTCACTAAAGCAAGCCAGGTCAGGTGCACCATGAAAGTCCAGCGAGGCCAAAAAGGGCCGGATTTCCCGGCGACAAGACATCCCTAGTCACCGCCGCCCTCCAAATCAGCCACCTACTCCTGAAGTGATTAAATCCCATGTATTCAATTACAATGTCCTACTATCACTTTCCCCCAGTTCTTAGCCTCCCAAGGGTTCTGCCACAAACTCCTTTATTCCATAGAACAGGAGACTGGTATGCTCCATATATGAGTGGCCTTGAGTCCACAGCCAAAAAGTATAAGTTGTTAAGAAGTATGTCTTAATTTACATGAGCATGCATATTACACACATGTAAACCAAGCAAACACCAAGGGAATTTTTGGCACTGAACTCTGAGTGCTTCCCCCAAAATCTGAGAGAGCCAAGAGACTACAGACAAGGTCCTTGAAAACAATTCTTTGTTTTATTAAAGAATTTAAAATTAATTGAAATCACACACTGGGGAAATTAGAACCATACATACACCAGGGGAAGTAGAATAGTAGTATATTAACACCGAGAAGACTTTAAAAAAATAAGCATTTAAAAATCAGCAGTAAATAGAATAGAACATAAGAACATGAGAAGAGCCATGCTGGATCAGCGCTCTGTTCACACAGTGGCCAACCAGTTGTGGACCAGGAATCCACAAGCAGGACACAAGTGCAACAGCTCTCTCCCACCGTGTTCCCCAGCAACTGGTGTATACAGGCTTACTGCCTCTGCTACTCAATGTAGCAGATAGTCATCAGGACTAGTATCCATTGACAGTCTTCTCCTCCAGGAATTTAGAGAAGAACATAAGAAAAGGATACAGAGGGACATGACAGGGAGGGCAGGGCCATTCCACCAGCCCTGTTAAATGGTTTAATTCCCCCCTCTTCCTTCCTCATTGCTTTTTCCTTGTGAGTTGTGGCTTTTTGGATTGTGTAAGCACAGGCAGGGACGGTCTTGTTTCAGCTACTCTGACAGCCTTTGGGGCTGAGAAGCAGAATAAACATATTTCAACTAAATACATAGAAAACTGTGTGTAGGGGTGTGTGTGTGTGTGTGTGTGTGTGTGTGTTCAAATGTGGCTGATGGAACTGCGGCACTTAAAAGAGAACAGTTTTCCTAGCTCTCTGTGTGTGTGTGTGCGTGTGTGTGTGGCAAATTATGAAGAAAGGGGAAGAAAGCAGGGGGAGAAAGAAGCTTTAGCCTTGGATAGCTTGAATGGGTAGAGACAGGCTATATGTTTTGGAACTCTGAGAGAGTTTTGGAGGGGGATAGAGCAAAAGCAAGGGCTCTGGAAGAAAGCAGATGGAGAGGCTTAAAAGGGCAACAGGTAACTCCAAAGCCAAAGGTTCTTTTCGAGTTGGGGATGAGGTGAAATATTAGGAAAAACTGAGAAAAGGAACTATTGACTTAAGTAAGGAAAATAAAGTGAATGCAATGATTTATCTTTCCATATCAGCTACCTGATGGAAGCTCTGTTGAGCTCCTCCTTTGGAAAAAAAAAAAGGGGGGGGGGAGACAGAAAGTGGGAAGGAGGAGTTTCCATTTCTCCACATGCCTCTTTTGTGGATGCTTTTTACAGCTGCTAAACAATAGACTCTCTATTCTATAACTTACCTTTCAGAACCCAGATTTATCTCCAAGGCCAAACCTGTCCAGTACCCTTCCAGACAGAGGCCCCTTCCTCAACAAACAACAGAATTGGGGGTACTTTATAACATCTGCCCCCATTGTTGGGGGAGATGTTATAGACCTCACTCTCAACGCTATAATAACTGCTTGGGTGCTGCATTCTCATCTCCATCTCAAGGACTTTGCGCACTTCACTCTCCATCCAGCAGGTTAAAGCTATCATGCCCCCCCCCCTATAATCACTTGTGCAGCCAATATAACCACAATGGGGTGAAATGCAATGGGGGGGGGAACTCCACCAGCCTTGGGCTTTATCCAAAAAGTGTTTCCCACCAAAAGTCTTTAGCATCTTTTTTACCTTGGCCAAAATTCATTTAATAACTTGGTTCAAGATTGACTCCTAACACTGAATTGTTACCTAATTATTTACTCTTTTTGTGGTGAGGAAGGATGAGAGAGAAGGATTTGAAGAATAGAGATACCAAAACCAGGAGATACAAGTGTAAGGATAGGGAAATGACAGGGAAAAGAAAAATTATATTCTAACACTAAACCAATATTGCAGAAACAACAATGAATAAAGAATAGCATAGGCTCAATAGTTACATTATTAATGATTATAAAGTCACAGTGGGTTTGGATGCAAATACATCTTCTAATATATACTACAGTAGAATAGTCTTTTTAGGTTAGATTAAAAAGAGCAACAAGAATTGTAAACAAAGTCAAAATTTCCCTACATTTTCATGATTCTTAGTTAGCTATAATTGTAGTGTAGTTGCTTCCTGGTGGTGACAGTAAAGACTGTGTGTGGTCATTGGCTTGGAGCTGGACACTCTGGATTTTTGTTGCAAGTCTTACATGAAGAGATGTTCCATGAACAAAGCAGAGTCACAATTAATTATTGTTCTACTCTTTGGAACTTTGAGCAGGTGATCATAGAAATGCAAAACATATGTACTTGGAGTTCAGTGGAACAGGTCTGTAGCAAACTGTCTACATTTTTAAGTTAGTTCTTGTGTAATTTCCTAAATGTTCAAAGGGACAATTGTCCTTTGAGGTTGCAGGAAACTGGTTGCAGCTGAGCTACTGGTGAATGTCGAAGCACGTTGTCATCTCTGGTTCCCATGGTCTCACTCTTGGGGAAGCTGGTCCAACTATTTACATGAGCAATTGTATCATGGCCAGCATTTACAACAAATATCAATCCTTTGCTCGCTTTTATTCCAGTATTCATCAACAGCATTAAACAAAAGGATCAGCCAAGGTCCAGCTCTTTTTCAACATTCTGCTGCCATTGGCATTAAGAAGGGAAACAAATTCAAAGTAGACTGGATCAGATATCTATAAGGGCAGCCAAGCCCTGGGTTCAAAATAGGTGGTGGCCCAATTTCTCTGACATTTTTTTCAATAGGAGTGTTTGGGACCTTCACTGTGACATGAGAAAAACATTTACAGTAACAGGCATCTTTTTTTGCCTTCAGCTTGGGACACCAACCTGTATGTGTGCGTGCCGGTGTTTCAGTTTTGTTTTTTACGTGTTGTTTCCCTTTGTGCCTTGACTGAGGTCCCCTCTACAAGAATTCGGTTTGATGCCTGGTTGTCCGATTATGCGCATCTTCTCGCAATCGCTTTTACGGTAAATCACTGTACGCTGGAGGCGGTTAAGCGCATACCTGGTGGCCTTACCGATTGTATGAAACGTGCTTTAGAAGTGTTTAATGCGGAGAATCGCTTGTTCACATGGTCATAAGGCGCTTAAACGGCCGCGGTAAATTAAAACTCGCTATTTAACGCGCATTCGATAATGCGCATAATCGGAGAGAAAACGCGCCTCAACCCCCGATTTGTGCTCCGCTCTTGTAGAGGTAAAAAAATTAATGCACCTTGAAAGAGCTTTAAATCGCTCTTGTAGAGGCACCCTATGTTAGAAATATAGTAAGAACCAGAGCCACCCCATTTTGTTTTTGCCTATATTTAGTTCATTGCTTCGCACTCAGCGCATGCTCTAATGCCAGCCAGCTTTTGCTTTGTTAGAAGAAACGTAGAACAAAGAGTGCTGGATGGGATTTGTTGTGATAGACTAAATAACCTAATGTCTTCTTTGAAGCTCAGGCAAGAAGACCTCGTAGAAACTGGGCTACTTCCAAATAGCAGTGAGATAACAGTTCTGGGCATTCAGCCAGAAAATACTATGCTCTGATTGTAGTATAACTAGCCTGTGTTTTTTTGGACACTTGGTCAAACCTATTTGGGACATGAGTCCGGGGTTTGATCCTTCTCATGAGAAAGAATAAAGCTTTTTGTACCTCCGCTTTGACTCTGCTTCGCTTCTCTGGTAAAGATTGGGACACCTCCAGAAAAGAACTCTAAGAGTGATCTATGCAACAACTAGCACACCAATTTGATGTGCTACCCCTTGCCTTACCAAAGATATTCAGTCTCCAAAACCATTGGGAGCTATTTGACAACCATCGCAATGTTTCTGGATCTTGAAACTGCATGCAAGGTCCTTGCAAATTGCTGCTTGGAGTTTAACTCCTGGGCCTTCCTACTGCAATGTGCCTGAATTTGAATTTGAACTGGGGACTTTTCCAAGTACAGCATTAGGAGAAGTTGTTAATTTAGTTAACTGATGTTTTTTCCTTTTCTATGCATTCAAGACAAAGAAATGTTAATGACATGAGTAGATAGCAATTTAATAACACTTACCGCAGTGGCAGGGAGTTCCATGGGTAAGCATTCTGGCTGCAATCTGGTTGTTCTGGGTTCCTTTTTCCTTAAGCTGTTAGGTAATGGAAACGAAATTAGTGATGGTACACCCAGTTCATGGGTGCAACTAGGTCTAGCAGCTTGCTGTATATTGCTGACAGATAAAAGGGAAAATGCATTATTAGTGGTAGAGGAGTCTTTAAACACAAAAAGCAGGATCTACACTACTGTTTTTGACAACTGTTGAGGCCCATGACACATTACATATACCATTTTCAAACAGCTTTCCTGCTTGGTGTAGATCTGGCCAAGGTGTTCAGGGTTTGCTACTTGAAGGTAATTCAAATCTTTAGCAAACTGCAGTTGTAGAAACAAAGGCTGAATTCGGACAACACGATAGTCCATGGTGGAGTAACAATCAACATTACAGTTGTTCATCTAGGGGATGCTCCCACACAACATGATAACAAATAATCAACTGTGGTGTGGATTAGGATCAGCGCTGAGTTGACTATGGCAGCATTCGGACGACACGATAGTCAATACAACTGACGATTGCCCCCCCCCCCCAGTTGCTTATTGTGTTGTCCGAATTCAGCCAAAGTGTAATTGAATTCTAAAATCAAAGTAGATTCCAGATACACAATTTACATGGCTGGAGGCTCAACATCTGGAATTTTTCCTGTACTAAAAGACTGTTGGTTAGTAAGCAAAATAGACTGTTCATTAGGAGCTTAGGGTGTTTGTTTCTAAGCAAGCACAAGCGAAACTGTAACGATACCATTCTTTTTCCTTGGGCTCAGAGTTATAGATTTTGAAATCACACTTTGACCCCCTCTAGATGGATTCTGTTTAATGCCTGGTTAGCCGATTATGCACATAATCGCTGAAGTGCTTTATCGTAAATGCTTGTATGCAGGAGGTAATTGAACGCTCAACTGGTGACCTTACCGGTTGTTTCAAATGCGCTTTACAAGTAGTTAATGAGGAGAATCGCTTGTTCACATAGTCAAAATGCGCTTTAACGGCCGGAGCAAAATAAAACTCGCTATTTAATAAGCATTCGATAATGCGCATAATCGGAGAGAAAACACGCCTCTACACCCAATTTGCGCTCCCTTCTTGTAGAGGTAAAATTTTTAATGCGCCTTGAAAGAGCTTTAAATGCCTCTTGTAGAGGCAGCCTGAGTTCCTGATCTTTGTTTGCAGTAGAGCAAGGATGCCCAACCCTTTTGGTCTCATGGGCACATTTGGGGATTTGAGAAACTTCTTCGGATGGCTAGTCAAAAGATGTGGTAGGGAGGGGGAGAGATATAGCAAGGCTAGAGACTGGGAGGAGAGACATTGAGAAAGAGCAAAGGGAAAGGTCTGTGTGGGAAAAAAGAAGATTGGGCAGGGCCAGGAAGCAACTCTTTCCTTCTCTTCCTGCCTGCTGAACAGCTGCTCAGAGGCACATTCAGGAACAGGAAGGAGAAACTGGTGCCCTAATGTTTTTCAATTTTGAAGGGGCAAGGAGTGGGAGAGCTTTGCGGTCATCTTTGGAGAGCCCGCTGGGTGACACAGTGGTCTGGTTCAGATGTCACGATAATCAACGGGAGGGAGGCAACCGTCCGTTGTGTTGATTATTGTGTCATGAGGCGAGGGGGACATACAACAGACACGCAACTCACAGTACATTATTTTGTCAATTTAAACAACGGGGGGAAACAACAGGCTGCTCTGCTGCTTATCCGGAGACCTGTTGATTAAAATTTTGTGTGGCGGATTCCATTGTGTAATCTCCCCCATTGAGTGCACTATTGCAGAAGGTCATAGAGTTCTCCGGCAGGAGAAGCCGGAAGCACCCCAGTCGCTCCTGTACAGCCAGCAGAACTTTCAATGCATGATGGGATAGGGCCGGGAGGACTGAGGGAGGGAGGAGCACCAGCAGGCCAGAAGGATGCTGGGGATTTCAGCCAAGTGCCAGGGGAGGGGCAACATGTCATGTGGGGAGGTTCGGGAAAAATAACGAACGGTCAGTTGCCTCTTCCCCCTCGGTTGCCTAATGTAGTACAAACGCAGCCAGTGCCTACAGATGTTACTTGGGGGGCCCTGCATAAAGACTTGTACTTGCAATGAAATTATCCAGCCACTAGAGGGCTCGACATCAATTTCACGTAACAACGCAAGCTTAGTTTTACACAGCAAGCTTAGTTTTACTTTTCCTTGAAATGGGCTCATGCTTTGTTTCATAGACTTGTTCCAAGCAGTCTTTTGGGGTAGTTGTTGCAGTCTTTATGATGGGGCTCTCTTCTGCCTGCTCTCTTTGGCTGTCAACCTTCGAAAGAGGCTTTTATATGGTTTTGGGGAAACTTGAGGGTGGGGTGGGGGGGTCCTTCAGTTTCCAAAGGTAAAAAACATTTTTCTTGCGAAAGGGTTGCATTTTTAGCTTGAGCCAGAGTGGGAAGTGTTGTGCAAGATTCTGTCAGGGATTGCTCCTGTGGAGCTGCCTTGTACAATACTTCTGGGCACCTCTCTTACTCCTGGGTGGTGGAACTTTACTCTTCCTTAAAGAACAGAAACTGGGAGCATGCATCGTAGTACAGGTTCCACCAACCAAGAAGTAGGTCCCATTAAATAAAACTGAACTTATTTCAATAAGAAAATATGGGATGATAGGTGGCTCCAGGGAACTTGTCCAGCCCTTACTTCCGCGTAACCTGCATAGGATAGCAGCTGTAGTTCCAGCCTCCCATCCCTGTTCCCAGAGGCATGGGACTTTACTTCTGAGTATGGCTTACATCAAGGCTTTGGTTTCCTTTCCCCTCTCCTCTCTGTCCTGTTTTGTGAGGCACAAAGTCAGCAGGGGGCATTTCCTGACGGTCTGTCTCACAAAATAGGTTTTTGATTATGCCAGTGTACTGTCAACCTTGTTGCACAAAGTGGTATGGCCTGTATCAGTGCATAACGAGGCAGAAGCTCAGCAGAGTTCTGTCCCTCTCACTCTTTCCCCAAGAGGTATGGATAAAATGACATGGGACCTAGACTAATACAAATCAAGGTGATCTCTCCATGTTTACACATCTCTTCTATGTCAGTATTACGTAGTGCTCAGGATCCGGCTGAACCAGAGATTCGTAAGTGTTCTCTGGCTTCCACTCACAATATACACTTCTAGGGTGATCATACGAAAAGGAGGACAGGGCCCCTGTATCTAACAGTTGTATGGAAAAGGGAATTTTAGCAGGTGTCGTTTGTATGCATGCAGCACCTGGTGAAATTCCCTCTTCATCACAACAGTTAAAGCTGCAGGAGCACTGCCCTCTTTTGTATCTGGTCACTCTAGTATAGCTCCTGCAGTTTCACAATATTAGCTAAGCAGATGTCATTTTTATAAGCAATAGGATTTGAGACTTACAATGGCAGAACTTTTTTCTTTCTTCTTTTCTGGCGACTCGCCTTAATGATAGGGACGCTCTTGTGAGACAAGGGTGGGACCTGCAATAAAATGTTGCATTCCCAGGTGCATCTGGTCACTGTTTCAGCTAGCCAGCCATGCCTTCTTTTGGGATACTCCATTTCATTTCCCCTTTACACCTAAGTTTCCACTCTCCACCGCCATCATCATTTTGTGGCTACTAAGCATACTTGGTCCTCCATAGGCTGCTTTGGGGAATTCCCCCCTGGGTTTTCTTTTCGTACACAATTTGTGCACTTCTACAAACCTTGGGATTTCCCAAGCCTGCTGATACCTCTTTCCTGTGCACAATTGGTGTCATTTTGAGTACCTGAGCAACAACACTCTGGGCCTGAACAGCAGAAAGAGAGGGAACGATAGATTCTTACACAGTTGAGTGCTTTAATTCTCTTCTTTGCTTTCCTTTTAATGGCCATGAATGTTTCTTAATTGCAGTTTAGGTAATTACATAAAGCATGTATCATATCCTTTATTTGTCTGAAAATACCATCTGTTTTGTGTAATAAAACATTTGTAAGGAAAGGAAGAGCTGCCTTGCTGGATCAGATGGAGGTCCATCTGGTCCAATGTTCAGTTTCCACCAGCAGCCAGGCAGATGCGTCTGGGAAGCTCACAAGTGGGGCATGAAAGCTTGATTTCATTACTACTTCTAGTGCCATTAAATTGCCATTTATACACTTATGTACTTTGGCCCTAAACGACTCATTGGCTCTGGATGCCTCCTTTCCTTCCTAACCGCATAGATTGCTGAGAACCCCATGCTACTGGTTACAGCCTTAAATAGCAGTAACAGCAACAATTCAATCCACAGGTCTACAGGCAGGCAAGATAGAGAGACAGTGTGATGCAATGGTTAGAGCAGGGGTGGGCAACTTGTGCTCCTCCGGATGTTTTGGCCTCCAGCTCCCATCAGCCCTAGCTGGCATACTCTATGCTGAAGAATTATGGGAGTTGTAGGCTTAACCATCTGGAAGGCCACAAGCTGCCCACCCCTAGATTAGAGTGTCAGACAAGTACCAGTAGGGTGACCAGATAAAATCCAGGTCAGGGCTCATGTAACTTTAACAGTTGTAGAGAAAAGGGAATTTCAGCCAGTGTCATTTGTAAGCAATTAGTTCCTGGTGAAATTCCCTCTTCATCACAACAGTTAAAGTTGCAGGCACTATACTAGAGTGACCATATACAAAAGAAGGCAGGGCCTCTGCAACTTTAACAGTGGTGATGAAGAGGGAATTTCACCAGGAATTAATTGCATACAAATGACACTGGCTGAAATTCCCTTTTCTCTATAACTCTTAAAGTTACATGAGTCCTGACCTGGATTTTATCTGGTCATCCTAATCTAGGTTGAAAACCAAAAACTTAATTAGAATGTAAATTACTGTAATGATTGCTGTAATGATAAATTGGGGATGAGGGGGGAGGGAGAACCATGTGTGCCACCTTGGGCTCATTGAGGAAAGGCAGGATACAAATATAATCAATAAAAGTGAAGAGCCCGAATATAGGTATAGTATAACTATGATTGCTTGAGCTAGTGGTTATGAAAAAACATACACACAACAACCTGTAGCCACGATGAACATGCTGTGCTCATACTTTCAGCCACTATTATTGTCCTGCAGCTATAGTCTTGTTGTGGTTATTAGTATTCTTGTTGTTGTTAGTAGTAGCATTTATATTTATTTTATTTCTTTTTTTTATTTACAATATTTACATACAGCTCCCCATTAGGATTTCAGAGTGGTGGACAAAATAAAATAAAAACAGAATAAAAACACATTAAAAGTAGATTTAAAAGAAACAAAGTGCAAAATAAACTGCGGCTGGTCATTATGGGAAGGCTTTCTGGAGCAATGATGTTTTCAGGAGGCACCGGAAGGAAAACATAGATGCCACCTTATTTGCTAAACAGTAATCAAAGCCGTGCACAGCAATTAAAAAAACTTTTAAAAGTTTAAAAAAACTTTAAAACAATAAGAACATTTAAAATAGTGAAACATTAGAACACTAAAATGAGTACAGAATTTAAAAAGCTAGATTGAGGAGATGTATCTTCACACCCTCCTAAAATCCAAGAGAGCAGTGGCCACTTCATGGTGGAGCACACCTGTCTGATAAATGTGTCCTTTCATGTAATGGTGTCCTCAAATGAGCCTTTCCTGCAAATCTTAATACCCAGACAGGTTCATAGTAGGACAGTCAGTGTCTTAGAGAGCCAGATCCCATGGCAGTTAGGGCTTTAAAAGTTCAAAACAACAGCTTGGGTTGAAACCAGAAAGCAATTGACAATCAGCGCAGGTCTTTCAGGACAAGTATAATATGGCCATGCTACCATGCACTGTACTGATAGACCGAGCTAAAGAATAGCGATCAATTTTTCTCTCCTCTTGCTGCAGCCTTACAGCTTCCCACTGCTTTGTTCTTCTCATCTGCAGGAACCTATGTGAACGCATAGCTCAGAGCAACGTAAGCAACCATGTTGGCACATTCCAAACAAGCTGCAAGAAACTGAAGCCCATACCAAGAAAGAATAGAAACAATTAAGCTTCCCTTTGATCTGCAAAGACAAAATCCCCCTGGGACAAGCAGAAATGTGTGTAGCTGATAAAAGCACCCCCAAAACACATCGGCTACCCAACAACTCCTGTTGTTTGCATTTGTCCGGAAAGGTCTTGTTCAAACCATCCATGCTTCTTAGTTTTTGGATACGTGTTGCTACTGGAAGGATCAACAGCCAAGGTCTGTGTTCCCAGGCTGGGAGAAGTGTGGGGGTGGGGGTTCATGTCTGGGACTGCAGGGTGAGGTCTCAGGAGGTGTTACCTGTGGAAGGGGCTCAGGGGTGGGGTGGGTGATGCAGGGGGTGGAGTGCGGCACTGGGGGGTTCGTACTGGTGTTTTGGGTGGGAAATCGGAGGAAGAAGTTTGTGCTGGGAATGAGTGTCTATGGATCGGGGTGAGGGTGGGGGCTCCAGGTTGGGGGTTTGAAGAGTAGTTGGGGGAACTTGTGCTTGGTTCTGTGTGGTGAGCACTCAGTGGGGTGATGCCTAGGGGCGAATCCAGGCACGCCCTCCCCCTCCCACAAAATCCCATGAACTATCATGCCTATACTAGAGCACCCATCCTATGCCACTGAGCCCATACCCCTCCTCCTCCTCCTCCTCCTCCTCCTCCTCCTTCTTCTTCTTCTTTATATTTATTTATATCCCACCTTATTCCCAGAGCTGGAACTCAAGGAGGTTTCCAAGATTAAAACATGTACACTTAAAACATATAAATATAACTTTACAAAAGTTAAAATAGAAGTAAACCTACAGTAAAATTAAAAACATTTTTAAAAAATAAAACAATAACAAATTAAAACAACAAAACAAAACAAAACCCGCAACAGACGTTACCCCCCTGCGCTCCCACTGTGTAGACCCAAGCATGAGCTCCCAATCCAGAGACCTATGTACAAACCATACCCAAACTGCCCCTTCAACTGCCCCCGCAAGCCTGGAACCCCGAGCAAGCTCCCCACCCAGACCCCCACCCCCAGCACAAGCTCCCATCCCTAGCACGAGACCCCACCCAGTAGACCCAGTCATGAGCTCCTCCCCAAACCACTGTTGACTTTTTGTTGTGCTGGGCGGTGCTTTCTTCTCTCTATCTATCTGAGGTCCCCTCCACAAGGATTCGCTTTTGCGCCTGGTTAAGTGATTATGCGCTTCATCGCTGAAGCGCTTTTACGCCTAATACCTCTGCACGAGAGGCAGGCAGGGAGAGGGGAGGGGGGAGGGAGGGAGGGAGGGAGGGCGCCTGTCTCTTTAAGGCAGGTCCCTGCGAGTTCTTATGCTGGAGAGCGAAGGAACTAACGGGGAGATTGAATGAAACGGAGCAAGGGGGGGAACAGGGCAAGAAAAAGGGAAAAGGGAGCTGGAAGACGGAGCCCGGTAGGAGCAGAGCCAGGAGCAGAGCGGGGGAGCCAGCAGCAGCAGCAGCACTCGGGAGGCAGGGCGCACGGGGGGGGGGGGGGGAACAGGGCAAGAAAAAGGGGAAAAGGAGCTGGAAGACGGAGCGAGAGGTCAGCGGGAGCCCGGTAGGAGCGGAGCCAGGAGCCGAGCGGGGGAGCCAGCAGCAGCAGCAGCACTACTTGGGAGGCAGGGCGCTGGCTTCACATCCCGCCTCAAAATAAACCTCGCTATTTAACGCGCATTCGATAATGCGCACAATCGGAGGGATAGCGCGCCTCTACGCCCGATTTGCGCTCCCTCCTTGTAGAGGTAAATTTTTTAAAGCACCTTGAAAGAGCTTTAAACCTCTCTTGTAGAGGCAGCCTGATACGACATCCCAACTTTCTCTCTGCCAACCAGCACTCCAGCTGCTATCCCCTTCACTGCTGACAGTGGCACAGGGTAGGGGGTTGGTGGAACAAATCGGAAATGGGATATGGGGTGGAGGCTATGGATGGGGTGACCATATGAAAAGGAGGACAGAGCTTCTGTATCTTTAACAGTTGTATTGAAAACACAATTGTATTGAAAAGGGAATTTCAGCAGGTGTCATTTGTATGCATGCAGCACCTACTGAAACTCCCTTTTCTATACAACTGTTAAAAATACAGGAGCCCTGTCTTCTTTTCCATATGGTCACCCTAGCTATAGGTGTCCAACTGTTAACCCCTGTCCTGATGGCTTTTCCTCAGCTGTTTTCACTCAGGCATGAGGGGCAACTCTAACCTGGCATGCATAATATCTCATAGCTCTGAGCACTCAGGCTGTTGACTGATACATCCCAGGGCCCTATGGTTCAACAGTGCCGTTGGGCATCCCAACGGGCGCCTGCCTTTCGTCACTTGCCACACATGTGCTGGTCCCTTTGCTAAAGGCCCATGTGGTTTGGAAGAGGACTGGCATTATGGTTGGAAAATGATCTCCCAGCTTTTGTGTGTTCAGTTCAACCATAACTCATAAACGAGCATAGGTTTTGCCACTGATGTGTAACGTACTTGCTCAGAACATTTTGAAGGAAGAAGAGAGTCTAAGTCAGAGATGCAGAATCTCAGGCCCTCCTGGGTTCCCAGTGTGGCCCTGTGGGATTTCCCAGGTGGCCATGTTCCTAGGGTGACCAGATAAAATCCAGGTCAGGGCTCATGTAACTTTAACAGTTGTAGAGAAAAGGGAATTTCAGCCAGGGTCATTTGTATGCAATTAGTTCCTGGTGAAATTCCCTCATCATCACACCAGTTAAAGTTGCAGGGGCCCTTTTTTTGTATATGGTCACTCTAGTATAGTGCCTGCACCTTTAACTGTTGTGATGAAGAGCGGATTTCACCAGGAACTAATTGCATACAAATGACACTGGCTGAAATTCCCTTTTGTCTACAACTGTTAAAGTTACATGAGCCCTGACCTGGATTTTATCTGGTCATCCTAATCTAGGTTGAAAACCAAAAACTTAATTAGAATGTAAATTAAAAAAGAAATAAATTAAAATACAATTTAAAACACCACAATAAAATAGACAGCATCAACGAATTAAAACACTCCCCAGCAACAGACATAAAGACTGAACTCTTAATAGGTGCTACATTTTCTCATGGAGAATTAACTCATGCGGCTTTGAAATAAAAGCACAGTACTCTGAAACTGAATGTCACCATTCGGGATACTGAGCCTGGGTTTCATTTTTCTGCAATTATTCATGGTGCAGCATACTAACATGCTGCTTTCAATTAGTCTGTTTCTTCCTCAGATCTGTCTCATCTTTACCACAAAATTAAGTGTGGGCATAGTTTTATACATGAGTTCAGTCATGAGTGAGGCGTCAAAAGCATTAACCGTTAAGAGCATACTGAAATGCTCTGTGGCTTAGGCCTAATTGGTGTGCCCTTAGTGTAGGGTGAAATTCCCTCTTCATCGCAACAGTTAAAGTTGCAGGGGCCCTGCCTTCTTTTGTATCTGGTCACTCTAGTATAGTGCCTGCAACTGTTGTGATGAAGAGGGAATTTCACCAGGAACTAATTGCATACAAATGACACTGGCTGAAATTCCCTTTTCTCTACAACTGTTGAAAGTTACATGAGCCCTGACCTGGATTTTATCTGGTCACCCTACCTTAGTGCACAGCTGCATCAGCAACACGCTGGAGAACCGTTTCATCTTTAAAGCCACTGACATGACCAGTGGGGCACAGGGAAGGAAGGAGTATTATTTAGTCAACACTACTGAGCAGCAGCAAAGAGCTGGTGTGTCTTTCATGGAAGACGATGCAGCATTGCAGCTGAGGCAGGGGGTGTCATACCACCAGTCACCAAGGCTCAGCAGCATCAAAGAAGGACTCAGAGTCCAATGAGTTACTGGATGGTTCCACTTTAGAGAGAACCCCTTGACACACGCACACACACTTCAGGCCTGAGGATGTAGCCCTCCCTTCAACCTCAGACTCTGAGGATGGCTCCACTACAGGTTCTCCTGTCCCTCAGCCATACAGGAGCAGGAGGCTACAGAAATAACCGTGAGTACTTTAAGGGCTACAATTAGCATCAAATCAGAGTACAGCCTCTGGAAGCTCAGGGCTTGACATCTATGGTCTTAGTTGCCTGCACTGCTGTGCTGGGTCAACAGCTCTCCATGTCTGGAAACACTTCAGTAAGCATCCTGCACAACAGGGGTGTGAAACCGCAGGCCCGGGCCCCAAATCTGGCTCTCTGGTGGTCCTAATATGGTCCTCTGTGGTTCCACAGAAGGCTCCACCCCTTCCTCTGGCCCCACGCAGTTTCCCCCAACCACGAATCTTTTGGTGGTTTGCCACTTTTTTTGCAGTTTTTCCCCATTCTAAAAGGTGGAAATGCCTGTCATAAAACGTAAAATACTGGCAGTGAGAGCTTTAAGGAAAAAGATGTGTGTTATTTGGGCCATGTCCCTTTTGCCTGTGATCTGCCTCCTTTTGACAACCATGGGAATAAAACCCTATAGAACTTCTCTGAAAAGGAATTCAGTCCTTGCACTGAAAGAAGTTCACTATCACCCCTGCCCTATAGTGTGCTGCCCACATGGTTCTGGCAGTTGCTAACCCTGCTCTCCTGGACCTGGCTGTGCTTGACCAGATGTAACCCAGCTCTACTGGGCTTGACCCTTCTCTACCTGAGACTGACCCATCTGTCAGTGCATGTGCTGTAGGCACCTTCCCTGGGTGTCAATCCAATCCAGGAGAGCTGGTGCACAATTGGCCCATGGACAAAACAGCCTGGATGGCCCACTGCTGGCCATTCGACAGCCATGCACCTGCACAGCATGTAGTAAAATTATGGAATTTGCTATCAAAAGACATAGTGATGGCCATTGACTTAAAAGGGATTAGACTGTGAGCTTATCTACATTGCCCTTAGAACGACTTATATTCTGTATAAAAATGTGTTTTTTTAAGTCGTTTCATTATGTGCTAGGACACACTGAGCAGTACTTACGTTTCATAGTGACTGTTTCCTCGGTCCTCAGAGTGTTCACTGGTGTATTACAGGGTTAATTCCTTGACTCGTCTTCTTTTGTTTTTGTTTTGCAGGCTGCCTGACCAGCCCACTTCTGTCTGCGTAACTCAAGCAGCCTGCAAAACAAAAACGAAAGTAGACGAGTCAAGGAATTAACCCTGCAATACACAAGTGAACACTTTGAGGACGGAGGAAGCAGTCACTATGAAACGCAAGTACTGCTCAGTGTGTTCTACCACGTAATGAAACGACTTAAAAAAACACGTTTTTAAACAGAATATAAGTCGTTTTAAGGGCAGTGTGGATAGGACCCAAGTCATGGAAGATATGACTATCAAGGGCTACTAATCCTGATGCCTATCTTTGTTCTTCAGTATCAGATGCAGTATGCCTACATACCAGTTGCTGGGGAGCATAAGTGGGAGGGTGCTATTGCACTTGTGTCCTACTTGTGGGCTTCCCTTGTGGGGAAAGAATGGATTAGATAGTCCTTTGGTCTGATCCAGCAGGACTCTTCTTGCATTCAGTGTTGACAGAGGTGCCCTCACCTCAGCAGGGGATGCATGACTTCCTGCTCCACCCATTGCCAGCAACATTGATGGTTCTAGCTGCCATTCTACCTATGTGGCCCTCAGGTTTGACTTCCAACTTCCAATGTATTATTATTATTATTATTATTATTATTATTATTATTATTATTATAATTTATTACACTTATATACCGCCCCATAGCCAAAGCTCATGCATCCCCTGCTAAGGTGGGGGCAGCTCTGTCAACACTGTGCATAAGAACACAAGAAGAGTCCTGCTGGATCAGACCAAAGGACTATCTAATCCATTCTTTCCCCACAAGGGAAGCCCACAAGTAGGACACAAGCGCAATAGCAACCTCCCACTTATGTAGGGAAAACATGCACACAACACAATAATAGGATCACAATAATATTTCTACAGGCTCATCAAGAGGGATTTTTTTTCCCCCATTTACACTAAAAAATCTCACTAGAGTGGTTAAAAGTGAGCAGGTAGCCTTGTGGCGTCAACAAAAACCAAGCCTTTCTTCTCTATTTGCATGTGGTTTCTCTTTCCCCTTTGACCTTTCAAAAGCTGGTCCAAGTTGAATGTTTATTTCAAAGAAGGCTACATAACCATGCAAATCATGAACACCAGTAGCTTTGTCTGGACTTTGTTAAACAAAATATCCACTTTCCATCTATGCTATGGGCCTCTGATAACACAACAAGTTGTGTGTGTTGAGTGTGTTTTTCTAGATGGGCATACACATGATTCGAAAGCTGGTCCACATTCTGCTGGTTGAGAAAACAAGGATGTGCTGCCAGTGGATCTAGCTGGATATTAAATCAGAAACAGACTGGAACCAAACAGTGACGTCAGCAAAGTGCAGAGCCAAACTCCACTGTCGTTTTGTTTACTTTTAAGGCTCAGTCCTTGCAAGAGCAGCGAAGGGCCTGATTGCTCATAGAGTTACACTGCTTGATTACTTAGAGGCAAATGTATGAACGGATGCCACTGAAATGCATCCTCTTCCAGACAGCATGGTGCTTCCATTTGCAGAGTTCGATTTGTGATGGCTCACTCGCCCAAGCAAGTCGCCACTTGATGCTCCAGTCAGTAAGTGATGGCCATGCACATGTGAACTGACAGCCCTGCAAATATAATGCAACATGTTTTCTCATTATCCATTCATGGAATCATGGAGTTGGAAGGGACCTAGTTAACACAGAGGGTGGGCAGACTCCCTCCACCCTCCAGCATTTACTCAGGAGGTAGGCAGCAGGCTAAAGTTCCAGTATTCACTGGCAGTGGTCAGTACATTGTCTATCTTCCCTTCCCTTCCTCAGTTCCCCACTTGGCACTTGGTCAGTATAACCCAAAAGGTCTAGGCAACATGGCGGAACAAATCGTGAAAGTGCAAGTAGGTAAAGTGATCCAGCCCAATAATCCAATTAAGTAAGTTTATTATAGTAGAGATAAAAATTATTCAGGAAAAATCTACGCTAAATAAGCTAAGAGGGCAACTAGACTTACATCAGAGCTCCTTGTTGACATTTCTTAGAGTGCCTTGCTTTGGTCAAGGTGAATGGAAAGAGAACAGGAATTCAAAATGGTTTGTGCCATGTTACATGCTGATTGGCTTCAAGTGACTTTGGTTGACTATTGAATGGCCCATTGAATGGCCCAAGGAGCATCAAGGTATGTAGGCAGGGAATGCTCAAAGAAGATGACAATTTGTTTACCTTGGGAGGGAGAGAAGTTGGAAAGGAAGAAGCTAATCCTTCCCTGCTGGGCTGCTTTTGTGTCTCAGGGAGCTATGGGATGAGATGTGACAGGTGATCAAAATGGAGCCTGCTGCCTCAGCCGTTACAGGGGAAGCTAAAATGTCAGCTTCACCAGGTTGTAGGGCATCGTGACACCTATTAATCAACATTCATTGTAATGGCCAATTCATTAAACAAGAAAGTATATGGCTCGTAACACATTACCTTTGTAGCACGCAAGCTGTTGGTTGTCTTGTGGTTTGGTCCCACAGCATTCTAGCAATATGTTGTAATGGGAATGACTTTGTGTTAAATGAAAAGTTAATCGTGTCTAGCCTTGTATGGCTAAGTAAATCTATTGAATGGGCACTAACAGCTAGAAGACGCTTGATTCATGGCTTTTGATATCTTGTGGCTACAAGCTGGTGAACACCCAACATGTTTCAATGTGGAGTGTGGTGAATTCTGAAGAGAAACACATTTGGCACTTGGAATTTTGGCCTTTATCACACGTACCATTTTCCCCCCAGTTTGCTGCTGCGGATTCCCCCTCCGTTTCCTATGTGAATCTAGAGTTTTGAATCACACATGGTCGGTTTTGCTCCGATACTTCAGCTCAGCCTGTTGAACTTGCCTGAACTTGCCTGAAACAGACTTTGCCCGTTCAGGGTTAAATCAAAACAGAAACTAAAAACGGAGCACTCAGGGCACGAGAACAGCAGGAGGGGGATGATGTCATGTGAGTCCCGTGTGGAAGAAGTGGATCAAAGTCGCGGTGAGTGTGCTTAAAACCGCGCGTGTGATAACGGCCCTAGCCAGCAAAGAGGACAAAAATCCAAGTTTTTGCAACTGAGTGGCAAGAACCAGCCTGAGAGAACTGCACACTATTCATTTTGGGATGGAACAGATGCTGTTGTACAGATTAGCACAGTCTGTCTGGACGCTTGCCTAGTTCTTCACGCTCAGTTTAAATATTGGTAATTAAACTGCTACCACAAAACACCACAAACGTCTAGTACCCTCTCTTCATGAGAAAAGCAATCCTGTATGTATGCCACCACTGGAACCATCTCCCACTTGAGGAAGTGAGAAGCAGTGAAACAATGGTTCTGTTCTTCCTTTATGCTGGCACATTCCTTCCCATCCTGCTGGGGTAAAGGGAGAAACGCTGGGCCACGTGGGGGGCCCATTTTGCATTTCTTCTCCACAGCATTGCCCCACAAACTGCAGTTATGTTTTCAGCATAATGCAAGAAAGGAATAAATCAAATCAGGAACCGCTGTCAGAGAAGCATGGGCATAGGATTACTTCTATTCCAGTAGACGTCAGGAGGCACCAGGCCTTGAATCATGCATGGCTGTGTGTGTTTCCAAGAGCTGAACCCTAACACCCACTTCTGCATTTTCAAAAAGACCTTGGGGTGCACCTCTTGGATTGCACAGCACTGGCCACATAAGGCCATAATGATTCTCGGAAAGGTCCTGCCACCTACATGACACCCTTGAATATGTTGATATGCCAGGATACTGCAGGAACCAATTTCTAAAATGAGATTCCGTCAAGCCCAGGCCAGCAAGCTCATGCCCTATGCTTCTGAAGAAAACACCAAAGACCTGAGAGAGGCAGCCCCTGCCCCTTCTTTCCCAGGAGGGGAAAAAGACTGAAATCCATACAGCCAGGTTGGGCAACTACAGGAAGTTTGGGGGGGGATGCTATAATCCACGGAGGGCACAGGAAAATAAAAAGAGAAATAATCAGCAGCGGACTGCTCTATGGTGCTCCGTAGTTCTAAAAGGGTTAAATTTAGCTTCTTTGCAAACAAGCCAAATTTGGCCCTTTTAGCATCCCATAGCGCTAAAGGCACCCTTTTTTCTTTTTTTTAAAAAAAATTGCTGCCGCCAAATTCCGCAGTGTGGTGTGGCCCCCTGCATCCCATGGTTGGGATGCCCCCCACCCCTGCCATTTAGTGTGATGCCTTTGTTAGGCCAACTCAAATAACACAGAAAATGTGCAAGACCTGTGTGTCCTGAGGCGAACCTAAGAGATTGTAGAAGTTCAGGCCAGGGAGCTCCTGATCGTTGTGTTTTCTGTCATTTTAAATGTTTGGGTTTTTTTGAAATAATTTTTATTAATTTCAACATAATAACAACATAAAATACATACATAATCCTCTACAATCCCCCCCGTGCACCCCCACCCCATGAGACCTCCTCTTAATCATTCTTCATCTATCCAGAAATTTATCGACTCTTTTGAAGGTTTTTGTCCCTTCCCCGATCTTAATACATATTCCAAAAGGGGACTCCATATTTCCCCAAAATCATTCTTACTGGACATTCCCCTCTTTATCTTCATTTTACAAGTCAACATATCATTCAAAGCCATATCCCATATTTCTTTATACCATTCTTCTATTGTATAGCTTCCTTGTCCTTTTCAATTTTTTGCAATCATTAATCTAACGGGTGTCAGGAGGTTGTTTATCAATTCTCTCTTATTTTTATTCTCTTTCCCTCTATCCCATATTGCTAGTAGAGCGAGCTTTGGGTTTAATTCCACTTTACTTCCAATTATTTCACTTATTTCTTTAAATACCCTTTCCCAAAATTTTTGTACGTATTCACAGCTCCACCACATATGAAAATAGGTTCCAACCTCCTGGCATCCCCTCCAACAGTTTTTAGATACTTTTTTATCAATCTGGTGAAATCTAACAGGTGTTAGATACCATCTCCACAGTATCTTATAAAAATTCTCCTTAATTCTAATCGATAGCAGCTTTAACATTCTTGCATTCCACAACCTCTCCCAGTTATATTCATTAATTTCTCCCTTTACATCATCTTCCCAAATCTTTTTTATTGCTTTAAGTGAATCTTGAGATTCCTCCTCTATCAATAATTTATATATCTCACTAGTCAACCCTTTATTAGTTTTATTTTCTTCTTTCCTTCCTTTTAACTCAATTAAATCTTCAAATCTTGTATTATTTCTACATTCTTTATTTTTCAATTTCCATTCCTGAGTCCATTTCCCCAATTGTATACATTTAAACCATACTAACTTTTGACCTATTTATATCTCTTTAATTTGATCATTATCCTTCATATTTTCCATCCACTTCCTTAACTTAATTATTTCCTGATCTTTCAATCTCGCTTCTATCTCCACTTTTAATACCCTTGGGAAATTCTCCACTACTACCACTGGGGCAAGTGGTGAATCTCCTGGTATCAACTTCCCCCTAAATTTCTCCCAGATCTCCACAATATTTTTCATCAAAGGGTTGTCCAGTCCCTTTAAATCTCTCTTTTGAATTTTTTTAAAAAATATATTTTTCAATTTATAATCTATTTCCCCAGCTTGCGTTTCCAACCACTCAAGGTCTTCCTCCCCTAAAATACAATTTATAACATATCTTAACTGATTAGCAATATAGTAATACTTAATATTTGGAAGTCCTAAACCTCCTTTCTTTTGAGCCTTGTACCATAACCCTTTATTAATCCTAGCTCTCTTATCCCCATTACAATATGCATTAATAATATTTTGCCAACTTTTCAACTCCACATCTGATATTTTAATTGGTAACATTCTAAACAAAAAGTTAATCTTAGGTAAAATCTTCATTTTAATAATTGCTATTCTACCAAACCAAGAATATTTTAATTTCTTATATACTTCTAATTTCTCCCCTACTTGTTTTTTTAAAGCTACCAAATTAAGTTCCTCTAGCCTATCTAAATCTTTATCAATATTAACTCCTAAGTAACGTACTATATTTTTAAGTCTAAGACCCAACTTAACCTTACCTTCTTCCAGCTCATCCTTATTGTAATTAAATAACATCATTTCTGACTTCCCCCAATTTACTTTTAATCCCGTAATTTCTCCAAATTCTCTTAAATGCTTCTTAATCACCTCTGCGCTCTGCAGGGGATCTTCTACTGTCAGTAATGTGTCATCCGCAAACATATTCATTTTAATCTTCTCCTTTCTTCCTATCCCCTTCACTCTTTCATCTTCCCTTATAGCATTTGCCAAAATTTCTATTACTATTGCAAATAAGATCGGTGAAAGAGGACATCCTTGCCTAGTTCCTCGAGCTAGTGTAATCTGTTGCGTTAACCCATCATTAACCATTATTTCAGCTTTGCTGTTTTTATACAACTTATCCATCACTCCCATAAATTTATCTCCAAACCCAAATGTTTTTAATATTATTTTAAGTGCTGGCCATTCCACGCAATCAAAGGCTTTGAATATATCCAATGCTAATAAGCCTGCTTTTAAATTCTTTTTTTTTATAATATTAATTATATTTAAAACTCTTCCCATTAAATTAGGCATTTGCCTACCCGGAATAAATCCACACTGGTCTTTTTTAATATATTTAAAAATAAATGTACCCATTCTTTTTGCCATTACTGCTGTAAAAATTTTGGAATCTTGATTTATTAAGGAAATTGGTCTATATGATGCGGGGTCCGTCAAATCCTTACCTGGTTTCGGAATTAATATAATCAGGGAGTGATCCCATGATGGCGGGGTCTTCCCCCTTCTATTATGTTATTAAATAATTTCTTTAATCTTGGTATTAAAATTTCTTTGAAAAGCTTATAATATTCCGGCCCCAAACCATCCATCCCTGGAGATTTCCCTCCTTTTAGTTTATCAATAACTCCCTCTATCTCTTTCTCAGTAACTAAACCTTCCATATAATCCCTATCCTGCTTCTGCAATTTTATTTTCCAATTTCTCTCTACATATTCCAATACATTATCTTGTGGCCCCGAACCTGATGTATATAGTTCACTATAAAATTCCTGAAATATATTTAATTTATCTTTCATTAAATTACAACTATTCCCTGACTTGTCCCTAATTGTCCCTATCATATTCTTAGCCTTTTCCAACTGAGTGGATCTAGCCAGCATCTTCGAATTTCTATTACTATATTCAAAAAAATCTCTTTTTAAGTATAACAAATTTTTTTGGACTTGTTCTAGTTCTTCTTTCTCTAATTCCTTTTTCTTAGCTTGAATTTGGGCAATTAGGCCTTTATCTTTTGTCTCCCTTAACTTTTCTTCTAGACTCCTTACCTCCTCTTCAATCTTTTTATTTTGAGCTTCCTGTTGTTTTTTTAAAGTGCACCTTTCCCTAATACAAATCCCTCTTACCACAGCTTTCATTGTATCCCATAATATGTCCTGCTGGTTATTCTCTTTTTCATTAATCTCCCAAATTTCCTGCATTTCTTTCTTTATCTTCTCCACTATGTATTTTTTATTCAACAACCTTATATCCAGTCTCCATCTCTTCGCTTGTCATTTTAAATGTTGTTTCCTTTTGTGCAAACTGTCAATACATCTTTCATTAATTCGTTGATTGAGTGAGTGATTGGTGTAAACCCTCAGGTTTGGCTGGCTAGTTTATTAAACATTCCACCATGTTTAATCAATGGAGTAAGGGGAAGGAATTGCTCTAACCTTTATAAAATTGAAACAGTTTGACCAATCTCTCTGAAATCTCCTATTTAACAGGCTAAATGGCTATAAAATTTAAATGATCTTTAAACTTTATCTAGTTTAAAGATAAATAATCCTGTGAACCTTTAAAGTTGCCCCTGCGATTATAGTAATTTAGTAAATAGAAATAATTATAGTAATTATTTTTGACATTCATATCCGCACATGTAAATTAACATATGTAAATTATGTGCAAAACTTGTCCATTTTTTAGTGATGAGTTCCATCTTCTCTGGCATTGCATAAGTGGCTACCCTATAGGCTGGTGTGATACTGTATTTTATTTTATTTACTGCTGTGGATAACTTTATGATTGGTGTATCTTATTGTTTTATGATGATGTATGTAATATATCTATGCTTATTTTGATTATTTTAATATTTTATGGAAGCCAGCTTGTGAGGGCACTTGTCAAAAGAGGTGGCTTGTAAATATTTTAATTAATTAATTAATTGCTATTACTCGTATGATTCCCTTGATATACTCTTAGTATCCCAAAAAGAGAACTTAAAATATGCCAATACTTACAAGTGCTTTTTTTTTTAAAGGGTCACACTAAGGACTAGTTTATCCTTCCCAAATCCTTCATGCAATCACGAACGTGAGTTGCACAACCACACCGAAAGATACTAGCGCAGCTGTGCTGCACTTATTCAAGAATTGGTAACCATTTCCTGAATGATAGCTAGGCCTTTTCCAGTGACTGCAGTCACTGAGATCTGCCAGCTTCCTGTGTGCAGCCTAGCACACACCTGCCTTTTGTCACACGGCAATATACATATATGCACAGATGATCATATGGTGAAGTTTGCCATGGTGAATCAGCCCTACTTTTATCTTCTTTTTACACTAGCAAAGTATGTCCCTTACTGGGCCAATGTTCATCTGTCATCCCTAACAGTGACTTGAAAGGATTGGGATGATCACAGACATTTAGGCAATGAAGCACACATGTATCATAGCTTCCAATCATCTTTTCTCCTGTGACGGCAGACACATATGTGCTCAAGGATGGCTGTAAAGAGGGGGGAAAAACAGATCGCATAAATGACTGTGTATAACTGTAGGAGAGGATCATTTCTGGTTAAAAGCTGTTGTGGCAGATGTCATCCAAATTGCTTAGGAAGCTCCTGCCTTCTTCGGCCAGCTTGTGTGTTTATTGTTACATGTAATCAAATGACTTCACGTGTGTTCCTGGTTTATATATTTATGCTGGATTTCTCTCCAGTTCTCTCCTGTGGTCTTGCCTTGGGTTGGCTCAAGCGGAATCTCCTTGCTGTTACATAAACCTTCTAAGAAAAAAAAATAAAACCCAAATACAAATTAAAGCTTAAGTCGGAGGATCGTGCAGAGAACATTCAGAGCCATTCCACAACACAGATAAGGCGGCATCCTGTAATGTTCTGATCCCGGCCCTACCTAATACTGGATACTATCCAGAGCTGTTGCAGTGTTTAGGCTCCTCGGGCACAATTCAAAATCCGTCAAAACAACGGAAACCACAGAGATGTTAATTGCTTGGGCCTCTGCTTTTATTTTCTGTGAGTTAAGGACTGCCCACCAACTAAAAATCTTCAGTAATTTAGATTGGCTCCAGATTAAGGCGTGCGCAACTGGGTGGGCAGAAATGGATTTCCATGCCCCTTCCTCCCCAAGGCATCCCTTCCAGCGCCCTGAAAAGGTAACAAATATGTTGAATGGCATCCCAGCAGTGGTGCAAGGGGAAGGGAATCCAATCAGGAAGAGGCACTTTCTGTGAGCAGAGCCCTTCCATCCAAAGAATGCAAATCCTTGACCCGTCCTATTAATTTTGTCCTTAACCAATTAATTAGACAATTAAATGTAAATAAATCAGCATATCACCCAAAACGTCACTATAGCCAGTTTGAAGATCAAACACCAGTCTGTGAAATTGAGGCCAGCTTTGGATAACGTTAGGACACTTATCAGTGTTAATAAGAGAAACCTGACACCCCCCCCCCAAAAAGGTGAGGGCAGAATGGATAACACAGGGTGCAGTTTTTGAAACCTGTCTAATGTAACGGTGGTCAACTTGCAGCCCTCCAAATTTGTTGGCCTACAACTCCCATCAGGGATGATACGGGTTGTAGAACGGAGTGCCTTCTACCAACTTCGGTTGGTGGCCCAGCTACGTCCCTATCTGGACAGGGATAACCTGGCTTCAGTTGTCCATGCTCTGGTAACCTCCAAGTTAGATTACTGCAATGCACTCTATGTGGGGCTGCCTTTGAAGGTGGTTTGGAAGCTGCACAGCTTGTGCAAAATGCAGCGGCCAGATTGATAACCGGAACCAGTAGGTTCGAGCATATAAGACATACTCTGGCCCGCTTGCATTGGCTGCCTGTATGTTTCTGAGCCTGATTCAAGGTGCTGGTTTTAAACTATAAAGCCTTACACGGCTTGGGACCACAATACCTGATGGAACGCCTTTCCCGACATGAACCTACCCGAACACTACGTTCAACATCTAAGGCCCTCCTCCGAGTGCCTCCTCCAAGGGAAGCTCGGAGGTCGGCAACAAGAGAGAGGGCCTTCTCTGTGGTGGCTCCCCAATTGTGGAACGATCTCCCCGACGAGGCCCGCCTGGTGCCAACATTGTTATCTTTTCGGTGCCAGGTCAAGACTTTCCTCTTCTCTCAGGCATTTGGCAATATCTGAGGAGCCTGGGTTTGTTTTGTTTTGTTTTTGTAGTTTTTTTGAAGTGTTGGTTTTTAAATGTACAGATTGTGTGTATGTTGTATGTTTTTGCTGTTTTAATTTTTGTATATTGTTTTTAATTCTTTTTTTAATCCTATGTAAACCCCCCAGAGAGCTTCGGCTATGGGGCGGTGGACAAATGTAATAAATAAATAAATAAATAAATAGGCCCAAACACCTGGAGAGTCACAAATTGCTTGCCCTTGAGCTGATGATTGTAAGAGCTCCAGAATTAGTTTATTGCAATGAATCTTCCCAACCTTTGGCTCAACTGGTTAGATGTTAGAAAATATTCATCAATTTTCCAACTGTTCAGATTAAAAAAAAAAATGTCAGCATACTAGGCCTACAGACAGATGGAGCTGTGAGTTGGAAGAGATTCAGGAATGAGGAGGAGGCGGAGGTGGAGGAGGCGGCGGCACATAATGTTAGTCAACTGAATGTTGTGCGTGGAAGTGGTATGGGAATGGAGGTGTGAGCAGAATGGATGTGTGTTATGCATGAATAGTACAGAATGCAAATGAGGTGTGTGTGTAAGAATGAAAATGTATACAGAGAAGGTATTGCAAATGGTTTACAAAGGTCTGTAATATCCTCGTGCTTGGAATATTTTGATTTTAGTTTCCCATGACAGCAACACATCAGCATCAAAATGCTTTAGGAGGAAAAACAACGACAATGAGCAACTGCTGGATGTTACATTTTCGAAAATGGAGGATCAGCCATGATTGTCTTTTTATCCCAACAAGCCCTAGGTGCAACTTGAGATTTGTATAGCAGCTCGAAAAGCCTAATCCTATTGGCAGTGCAATCCTATGTAGATCCACTCAGAAAAGACTCAATGGGACTTACTACCCAGACAATCATGTATAGTATCGCAGCTTCAGTCTGCAATCTCCTTCCAGTCTAATTTAAGACTAGGCCAATCTACACCAGTGATTAAGTCCAAAATGATCGTTTACGACACATGACGTTGTGGCCAATCTGCAGCAATCCTGCAGCTTCCCTCAGGAAAAGGCAGGTTTTCAGAAAGTCCTTTAAATGCGTCGTTTTTCCTTGAAGTAGCGCCGAAGCGGTTCCGCTGCAGTGTACCTCATCTCCCCCTGGGCATGCCTAGTCCTTTGACCTGGAAGTGACCTGGTCAAGTGGTGGGAATGCCCCCTCCTCCCCATTCCCTCTTTTTGAACACAGGCTTCTTTCCATTTAGCACTACTACATATTCACAAGCATTTAGCCATTGAGAATCTGTATCATCTTTTTTCCCATTGAGAAAATTCCAGCTGTGATGTTTCCTCCCATTAGAGCTGCTTTCCCGTTTACAGAATGCAGCTCCCTCCAAACAGGCAGGATACCACACTAGGGGCTTGACTCATTCATAGAATGCTGCCTGGTTTCTCCATTCATAAAAGCTCAGTTTTAATCTTCAATCTTTTGCAATATCCCAATAGCGGATGAGAGGAGAGAAGTGTGGGGTTAAAGTAGCAGGGGCTTAATTCAGGGTTTCAAATTAACTTCCCTGAGTATGGGAATGTGGACATGGGTTGATAACATTCAGTTCTGCCCACCCATCCCAGGAATATGGAGGTTTTAAGTAGGGATGTGCACTGGATCGGACCCGATCCACGATCCGAGTCCGGTCCAGTGGGAAATCGGATAAATTATCCGATTTCCGATCCCGCAGCTGGATCGGCCGATCCAATCCGAACCGGTCCGAAAAAGCTCCGAACCGGTTCGGCGGATCGGCGGATCGGCGGGCGCCCACTGGCGCCCACCGCCGCTTCCATTGGCGGGCGCCAGCGGGCGCCCGCCGATGAAAGTGGACAGCGGGGGGGGAGGAGGGGGGCACTTACCTTCTCGGCCCGGTGGCTCCCGTCCGGCGCCGGCGCCTACTACTACTAGCAGGCTCCGCGGCCTGCTCTAGGGTGGCGCGCCGGGTGATGTCATCACCCGGCGCGCTACTCTAGAGCAGGCCGCGGAGCCTGCTGGAAGTAGTAGGCGCCGGCGCCGGACGGGAGCCGCCGGGCCGGAAAGGTAAGGAGGGGGTGCGTGGAGGGGAGGAGGGAGCGCGCGGAGGGGGGAGGGGGGCCCTTACCTGCCCGGCCCGGCGGCTCCCGTCCGGCGCCGGCGCCTACTACTCCCAGCAGGCTCCGCGGCCTGCTCTAGGATGGCGCGCCGGGTGATGTCATCACCCGGCGCGCTACTCTAGAGCAGGCCGCGGAGCCTGCTGGAAGTAGTAGGCGCCGGCGCCGGACGGGAGCCGCCGGGCCAGAAAGGTAAGGAGGGGGTGCGTGGAGGGGAGGAGGGGGCGCGCGGAGGGGGGAGGGGGGCCCTTACCTTTCCGGCCCGGCGGCTCCCGTCCGGCGCCGGCGCCTACTACTCCCAGCAGGCTCCGCGGCCTGCTCTAGGATGGCGCGCCGGGTGATGTCATCACCCGGCGCGCTACTCTAGAGCAGGCCGCGGAGCCTGCTGGAAGTAGTAGGCGCCGGCGCCGGACGGGAGCCGCCGGGCCAGAAAGGTAAGGAGGGGGTGCGTGGAGGGGAGGAGGGGGCGCGCGGAGGGGGGAGGGGGGCCCTTACCTTTCCGGCCCGGCGGCTCCCGTCCGGCGCCGGCGCCTACTACTCCCAGCAGGCTCCGCGGCCTGCTCTAGGATGGCGCGCCGGGTGATGTCATCACCCGGCGCGCTACTCTAGAGCAGGCCGCGGAGCCTGCTGGAAGTAGTAGGCGCCGGCGCCGGACGGGAGCCGCCGGGCCGGAAAGGTAAGGAGGGGGTGCGTGGAGGGGAGGAGGGAGCGCGCGGAGGGGGGAGGGGGGCCCTTACCTGCCCGGCCCGGCGGCTCCCGTCCGGCGCCGGCGCCTACTACTCCCAGCAGGCTCCGCGGCCTGCTCTAGGATGGCGCGCCGGGTGATGTCATCACCCGGCGCGCTACTCTAGAGCAGGCCGCGGAGCCTGCTGGAAGTAGTAGGCGCCGGCGCCGGACGGGAGCCGCCGGGCTGGAAAGGTAAGGAGGGGGTGCGTGGAGGGGAGGAGGGGGCGCACGGAGGGGGGAGGGGGGAGGGGGGCCCTTACCTGCCCGGCCCGGCGGCTCCCGTCCGGCGCCGGCGCCTACTACTCCCAGCAGGCTCCGCGGCCTGCTCTAGGATGGCGCGCCGGGTGATGTCATCACCCGGCGCGCTACTCGAGAGTAGGCCGCGGAGCCCGCTGGTAGTAGCCGCCGGCGCCGGACGGGCCGAGAAGGTAAGCAGTGGCGGGGAAGGGGGCTTACCCCCCCCCCGGAGCCGTCCGCTTCTATCCGCTGGCGCCCGCGGGCGCCAGCGGATGGAAGCGGGCGGCCCCAGGGGGGGTAGGGAGCGCGGGGGAGGGGGTTTACCTGCCGGGGCCGTCCACAGCGGACGGCCCCGGGGGGGGGAGGGAGTTAGGCCCCCCCTTACCCACCCGCCGCCATTTTTTCCTCATAGACTTGCATTGCAATGCAAGTCTATGGGGAAAAAAATGGCGGCCGATCCAAAAATGTACGATTTTTGGGTCGGGATCGGACTCGATCCGGTCCGGGGGGCCTCCGATTTTGTCCGAACCGGTCCGGGACAAAATTGGAGGTCCCGATCCGGGTCCCGATCCGATCCGGGGGGTCCGTGCACACCCCTAGTTTTAAGCGCTATGTGACCTATGAAAAGCAGGTTTTAGGTATGGTATACTCCACGTTTCTTGCTTCGTGTGCCCCTAACAGACGAAAGCCGATTTCATGAAAATCTGGATAATACCCAAACATGCTTGTCATTCCGTTTTCATGGATATGACCAGTCTGACCAAATACAGCCTTTGTGACTTCAACATCAGTGAGGGTTATTTTTGTCTCCACCCACCCCCTCTCATTCTCTTACCATCTAGACTGACATAAAGGTCTGTCAATATGACTGCTTGCTTGCTATTTTGTGAAATTTTGATGGGTCCTAATAAAAGTATTGCCTGACTGTGGATTTTAAAACTACCTTAGGAAGCATTGGGTATGTGGCCCAAATTTCTGAGGCATTGCTGTTATAGAAGGCTTATGATTGTTTATTACTTCTTTGTGCGAGTATTCTTTATAGGGTCAAAGTGGAAGGATAGGTAACAGTGAGGGAGTATAGAATCCTCAGACACACACACCCATTTTTGTTTTAAACATGATTTCAAAAACCTCACAAAATCGCAGACAGAGCTCTGTTTCTCATCACTAATGATTATCAGGCCCTACGCAACAGTGATACATGACAATTCAATCACACTCCACACACTCACAGATAAGCCAGCTGGAAACACAAATTGGATTTTTTTCCAAAAACAAAAGATTGCTCTTTGAGTGCTGTGAAATAATTCCATATGCCCACAGGTTGAATATTTACCTCAAGAGAAGGGTGTCTGGATTGCCCACAACAAATGAGTTAATAATCATGCATTTATTGCACTATAAAAATGTCATCTGGAAGGCTGTAAGAAATCAAAGGCGATGGCCTTCTACACATACAGTCTAGTTTGCTCAACAGAGCCTCTGAATTGTAGCAGTTACCTGTTGCATTAAATCAAGTAGCCAGATTCATTGACGTCTGAGAAATCAAAGGTCTGGAGTGCTTTTTAAATCGATCAGTGCCAGAAGTGAAAGACAATTGATTTTGTATAGTTCCACTGATCCTGTGATGTGGTGATTAGAGCAGAGGTGAAGAACCAATGGCCCACAGGCCAGATGTAGCTTGCAGAGCTTTTGAATCTGGCCCAGAGCCCCCCTCCTTGGCCCGGTACCCTCCATGCAGCAATTGCCACATAAGGGGACAATTTCCAGAGGGCAGCAGATTAATCACCCCTTCCCCAAGCACCGCAACCCACTGAAATGTGGGAAAGGACATACACACACACATAGCACTTAGTCTTTTATAAAAAGGTTTTGATAGGGGAGAGAAAGAAGGGGAGAGAGGTAGCAGAAAGAAAATGGGTGTGGCTTTTGGCTTTGGCCCCACCCACCACTAGGCATGCCAGAGAAATGCACAATGGAATCAAATGAGGTACGATTTCTATGAATTTGACATGCAGATTCCACAGCAGACTGGTTTTTCTGAGTAGTGCCAATTCTGCAGATTTGCAGACTGGGTTGTTGCTGTTTTTACTTTCCAGAAACCTAGTCATAGAAAAATACATTAAAAAAAACCTTGCCAAAGATATGCATTTTCCCCATAGACTAAAGCATGAAAATGAGCAGGGGGGGGGGGATTTGCACATTTGGGGGGGGTTGCAAATTTTTGCAGGCGCAAATTTGCACAAATCTGAGAAATTGTGGAAAATCCAATTCCATCAATGAACAAATGACGGAATGAAAGGCACCTGACAATCTTTGAAATGCAGGCAGGATTTCACATCCCTACCCACCATCAACTGAACTGCCCATCCCTGGTATGTGCCCACCCTTCCCGGGAGATACAGCCCTAGACATAAAAAAAATTCCCCCACCCCTTCTTTAGTGGAAAAGCTCATAGCTCAATGACAGAGTACGTGCTTTGCATGCTGAAGATCCCAGGGTTCAATCCATGGCATCTGATAAAGGTGCGAGCAAAAACCTTTGCCCAACACCTTAGGAAGCCACCATCAATCAGAGTGATCAGCCCTGACTGACAGCACTATCAACCAGTATAAGGCAGCTTCATATTTCCAGAAAAACAGTGAGAAATGTAGAAACTTTATTACAGTTATCATTGAATTAAAGCACAGTGTTCATGCCACAATTTAAAGAACACAGACCAAGGAACTGCATTTCTCCTTTCTTTAAATGTTCCATGCTCTAGAAATGATTCTATGTTAAACATAATAAATTTAGTGCATGAAAAGATTGTTATCCCGTCAATTTTTCCACACGATAACAGGCTGTGAAAAGCTGATAATGGGTGAGTGCATTCTTGGGTGATTCCCCCCCCCCCGATAAACACTGTCACCTAATACCACCAACTGCCAGACAGTTTCTTGAAGGAAATGCAAACAATTCATTTTGAATATATAGGCTAGTGAAATGCCTTGTCCGGAAAAACATTGAGTTTAGGGAAAACCAAACGTCTTTGGTGATATATTAGCTCCCATTAGAACCTTGCATGTTTAGTGGGGAAATGAAGCTTTATGCAAAGGCAGGACTGATACCCTAGGAAGAAATTAGTTTTCCAGCCATATCACATTGCATTGAGGGTGGGGGTTGTACTCTTAGATTTTCACAGCTGTAGCCAACGACCTCCTGCTGCTTCATTGGTGAGGGGAAGGGACTCCAGTTGGGGGGAAAATCAAAGTAGATGGGACATTGCTCTTCTCCTGCATTGAAACAGAGCCAGATTGTTAAGATGGGTAATCATCACTCTTCTCTTCCTCTCTTACCCTGATTCCCTGCCTTTTTCTCAGTCCTACTGCAGTATCCCTTCTTTCTCCATCTTCTCACTCAAGTCAAAATTATATTGTCCAGCTGTACCACCAGCTCACCCTTCAGCCCTTCTTCTTCCCCTCATCTCTTTCCCTTTTGGGAATGCCTCATAATAAATCAATTGCTGTTACAGTACTCTTTCAATTAAAAAAAACCCTTTATTTTCTGGAAAACCTCTAACAGTCTCCATTGCTCTCAAAGTACCTTACAAGGACACCCCTCTATTCAATCTAAATGATCGAAACTTCATGTGTGCTCTGCTCCTTTGTATTCTGTGTGGCCTGATAGTAAGACCAGGCTGTCCTCAGGTGGAATAGGGTCAGAGTTACACTGAGAAGCGTTTTCTCCTAGCACATCATCTGAAGCTAAATTTCCCCCAAGCATTTGAGTTCCAGAAGGGCTTATTCCCCGAACATGAAAAAATAGGTGCAGACATGTTTAGAGAAACATGTCCTGAACAAGCATGCTAACAGGTTGGAGGCTTTATTTGTAGGGAAGAGGAATGGAGCATTTAAAAATGTAATCCTTCACCTGTAGTGTAAACACAATGATCAGAAGAAAACTGCATCAAGTGATTTGGTTGCATGTGTAGATCAGCTGTATAGAACAGTTTATAAAATCCACATGATTTAGTAATACAAGCTTTGTTTTCTTGAACTGTACACTTCGGGCTGCCAGTGGGGAGTTACATGTTCAAATTCACCCCAAGAAAGAAAACACCCTACAAGTAGAAAATAATATATCACAGAGAAGTCTAGGCTGAACATGCTACCCTAACATCCTAGGGTACATCTTGATGAGCGGTTTGCCCTGGGATAGATTCAGAGTGTGGCAAGTCATCTACATAACGCAGCTGCCATTGCGAAGCCATCCAGGGGTAAACCCCCAAAGCTCCGCTTTAAAAAAGTCAGGCACTTAACCTTGTTTTGGCTTGCGGCAAGGTGATGACGGAATCTGCTGCCTCTTACCCTTGGTCCAGAGCTGCTGCGGAGGCATGCCACAGCTAATGGCGACCCTGATTGGTCGCCATAGGCTGGGCAGGAAAGGGGTGGACCAGCCAAACAGTCGCTGGACCACCTCCGCTCACCATCATTTATTTTTAAAAAATAAATAAATAAATGGGGTGGATGTTCAGAGCCAGAGCCCCGTTCTGCCACTACCACCACCCCTGTGTTGGCTTCCCCCCCCCCCGCCCGTTTATCTGTCAATGCAAAGCTTCACATTTACCGATTATTATTATTTTTTTTTAAAAAACCACCTTGAAAAGGGGAGGCACGGATGCTCCCTGGATCCCGTGCAATGATGCGCATGGGCTTGGGTAGATGGCCTGCTGGCGGCTCCTCCCAGCAAAGTCCGCAATTTTGCTCCTTCCTGTGACGATAACCAGAAGGAGGCTTCGCACCACCACCGCACCATTGCCATCAAGAAAGGGCCCCATTTTTCTACATCCAGGGAAGTGATTGTTGTTGTTTTCCTGGAATATCAGACATACACCTCTCACATATATACATGCAAACCTTACAAATTGATAAGCTTTACCACTTAGTTCTGATGATAGTATAAACTGGCCTTGGCCACATTGATCCCAATGGGGTTTAAGCACATTCAAGTTTCATCAGATTGTACTTAATGATGAGCCTATTTCCCAGAGAAATTGTTTGAACAACATCTTCCATTTATAAAGGAAATAAACTGTTATGTGGATATTGTTCTATGGAACTGCTGCAAAATCCAGTTGGATTCAACCCGGTTCTTTGCATCATATTGGGTGAATGAGAAATAATTCTGGGATATGATGCATAACAAACTTCATGTACTATAAGGCAGTCACTGTGAATAGTTTATCCATGGATCTGGCAAATGTTTACATGTGGATTACTAAGGTAAAACCATGAAATAACAAACAGGAAGTATTGTATCCCAGGCAGATTAAATATGTCCTTTGACTCATTCTTTGGCTGTGTATAACACATCATGATCAAACGTGCTTTGCAGAACCAGAAACAGCATAATTGCTATGAGTTTATGAATTAGGCAATTAAAACAATCTTATATATTGGTTTGGCACAGCCACACAGAACATAAATAAGGCAGAGGACATATTTTCCTTGATCGCTACCCCAAATATGATTCCATGCAGCTGTTTGCCATGGATTCTATGTCCTTGGAGGATTTATGGGTCCACTCAAATTAACCTTTCTGAAATGTTGAGATGAGCTTGTGAATTAGGAGGCCCTACAAGCCACCCTGGCTTATTCTAGAAGTTCAAAAGCCAGCTCTCCTTAACATATTGTCATGTGCTCCCCACTTCCTAAGCAGTGAGAATTTCCACAGAGCAGTACTATGAAGTCTCATTTCCTTTTGGACAAGAGTGCAATGAAGGCATGACTTTTTGTTTTTTTGCAAATATACACATTTGAGCAGATTGGCACCCCGACAGACAGCACTGGTCTGTAATGCAGGCTCAATTAACCCCAAAGCAAGCCGCATTTAGGACAGCCAGGTGTCCTCCTTTACACAGGACAACCCTCTATTTTGGAGAGCTCAATTTGAATAGGTGTCCACCCTGAGGCTGGTTTAACATCGAAGAACCATTAAGGAGGGAGAGGGAGCCTTGAGGTTGTTGAACATCTAGACAGCAGGCACACAGGTCACCTAGTCAGTCTTCTCCACTATCGGCAGAAATAATAGTTATTTCTAAATTTGAACCTGTACGTAAAAATATGCATATGCAAATATTATGCAAACTGGCGTTGTCCTTTTGGTGGTTCAGAAATGGCCACCCCAGTAGCATTCCCTCGAGGCCCTTCAAAGTTCCTTCTTCTAGTCAGCAGCAAAACCCAGGCCTTTTTCTCCCTCAATGGCTATACTGCATCTCTAGAAACAGTTTCTTTCTCTCTCTGCCACACATGCATACTTCCAAGTATCTAGCCTTAGCCCCTCCTCTGGCTGGAAAGTGTTTTCTGGTTTATTCAAGACACATCTTATAGCCATCAATATCGCTTGAGGAAATATCGTCATCACTCAAGTATAGAAAAAGAGAGTCAATTAACAGCCACAAGAACAGTTTTATTTAGCTTATTTATTGATTTGATTTCTATACTGCCCAACAGTCAAATCTCTCTTACCACTTGTAATGTAGACTCTAAAGTCCAAAATAGATGACAGGGCATTCACACAATCAGAGATAAAATCTCAAGACTCGAGCAATAACCTGCAGGCTGCCCGAGAAGACCAAATTACCCATCCTCAGCCTAGGTAATGGTGTCCATCCTTTTTGTCAAGTCAAGCTCAAAGTAGAACAAAATACCACTCGAATGCCGGCACATTACAGTGCATAGGCAGACCCTTTTTGCCTCGGCTAATTACAGTTCTACGGTACACATGACTACTCCAAAGTAAGCCCCGCTGAATTCAATGAGACCTATTCCCTTAGTAACAGATTTGAAATTGTCATTCAGTAGAATGGCTGGCTGGCCGGCTGACATTCAGCTTTGAATAGGAACACTTGTCCATAACAAGGAACGATAGATACAGCGACTCAAACAGGAATACTAAGTTCATTGGGGAATGAGATCAGCCTCCAACCCAGGTCAACACATGGTTATGATCATGAGATAGCTAGGCAATTGCACTGCTATTCATGAAGCGAATTTAGTTGAACGCAGTTGCTAATCTATTCAAGCATCAACGGATCAGGAGGACAGGGAGTAATATTCTCAAGAAAAAAATTGTTCTCATTGTCCTTTTAATAGTTTGCATATGATTGCTACCATCCTCAGCAAAGTCCTTATTTAACCCCCAGCTCCTTCGGAAAGTTCTACACTCTTGGTCAGAAATATTAGTTCCTACTTTCTGACAACAACAAAAAATTAGTTCAAGGAATTACCCAAATTAAAAACGGTTTCATTTTATGTTTTGAATTGAGATACAAGAAAACATTGTAGTTGAAATATATAATTCAAACTACTTTTTGTTGCATTTTAGAATCATCCCACCACCTAAAATTATCCCTCAGTGTAGGGCACCTGCTTTGCATGCAGAAGATCCCGGGTTCAAGCCCTGGCATCTCCAGGTAGTGCTGAGAAAGTCTTCTGTCCCAAACCCTGGAGAGCTGCTGGCAGTAGATCAGCCTTCCCCAAAGTGATGTCCCCCAGATATTTTGGAGCACATTTCCCATTATCCCCAGTCAGGATGCCCAGTGGTCAGGGATGATGGGAGTTGTCAACCAAAACAACTGGAGGGCACCACATTGAGAAAGGCTGCTGGAGATAGACAATACTGAGCTAGATGCGCCGATGGTCAGCCTTAGCATACAGAAACTTCCTATGTTCCTATCTGCACCCATGGATGCAAGAAGCCAAATAGCTATGATATTGGGATGTTTCAGACATCCACGCAACTTTCAGAGGCCCAATACGCCCTGGGGTCTGAAGGCACATGATGCAGTTCTTCTGCTCAGCTAAACTGGTATAGCCCTGTAAGCCAGTGGTGGGTAGCCTTCAAGCTTGCGAAATCTACTCTGTTTTGTAATAGAAACCCTACGATCCACCAACTGGAGCCTGGTGCAAGAGATGTTATCTGCACACACTGGTGACATATGAATTGTGCCTAAGTGTATTTAGTAGGGATGTGCACGGACCCCCCGGACCGGATCGAGTCCGATCCCGATCCAAAAATCGTAAATTTTTGGATCGGACGCCATTTTTTTCCCCATAGACTTGCATTGCAATGCAAGTCTATGAGGAAAAAATGGCGGCGGGTGGGTGAGGGGGGGGCCTAACTCCCTCCCCCCCGGGGCCATCCGCTGTGGACGGCCCTGGCAGGTAAGCCCCCCCCGCGCTCCCTACCCCCCCTGGGGCCGTCCGCTTCCATCCGCTGGCGCCCGTGGGCGCCCGCGGATAGAAGCGGATGGCTCCGGGGGGGGTAAACCCCCTTCCCCGCCACTGCTTACCTGTTAGGGCCGTTCGCTCCCGTCCAGCGCCGGCGGCTACCGCCAGCCGGCTTTGCGGCTTGCTCTAGAGTAGCGCACCGGGTAATCACCCGGCGCGCCACCCTGGAGCAGGCCGCGGAGCCCGCTGGTAGTAGCCGCCGGCGCCGGACGGGAGCGGACGGGCCGGAAAGGTAAGGGACCCCCTCCTCCCCTCCACGCGCCCCCTGCTTACCTTCCCGGCCCGTCCGCTCCCGTCCGGCGCCAGCGGCTACTACCAGCGGGCTCCGCGGCCTGCTCTAGAGTAGCGCGCCGGGTGATGACATCACCTGGCGCGCCACCCTGGAGCAGGCCGCGGAGCCCGCTGGTGTAAGCCGCCGGCGCCAGACGGGAGCGGACGGGCTGGAAAGGTAAGGGACCCCCTCCTCCTGCCCCCTCCTCCCCCCCCCCCGCTGTCCACTTTCATCGGCGGGCGCCCGCTGGCGCCCACCAATGGAAGTGGCGGTGGGCGCCAGTGGGCGCCCGCCGATCCGCCGAACCGGTTCGGAGCCTTTTCAGACCGGTTCGGATTGGATCGGCCGATCCAGCTGTCGGATCGGAAATCGGATAATTTATCCGATTTCCCACTGGACCGGACTCGGATCGTGGATCGGGTCCGATCCAGTGCACATCCCTACTATTTAGGATGTAAGTACAAACTAAGGAATATCTGTTTGCAAGATCTATTTTGTTTTTACTCCTTATTAGAAAACTTGAGACCCACCAACCGGAGCCTGGTACAAAAGACATACACTTAGAAGTAAAGAACTAGGGAAGTGGGGGGGTGGGGTTGTTTTGACTACCAGAAGGCTCACAGTCCTTCCACACAAAAATCTACTCCTGGTAATCCCAAGCTTTCTCCATTTCAGCATCAGAATTTAGGGTGGATGTAGGGAGTCATTTTGTTAAACAGTTAGAAGTCAGCAATCCTTACTGATGGTAGTGCAATCCACAGAGAGTTCTACCAGTAGATCCTGCTCTACCTTCTGCCCACCTCTGCTGTCAGCTGCTTGAATGAGAGACCACCTGGGAACCATATCAAAGTCACCCTGAACTCCCTATTTTTATACAATATATAATATGTTATGTTATATGCCACACATAGAAAGACAGAAAAACTTTCTGCTACTCGACCCCACAATAGATTCTAGATGGAATGCTCAAGCTATCATCTAGACTAGAAAGTCTATGAGTGACTAGAATGACCAAGAAGGAGAACCCGTGATGGAACTATTGCTCATTAGCACATTCTCATTCGCTGGATTCACTTGTGCCTCTTGAGTCAAGAGGGCTGTCTGTATGTCTTATTTGCCCCATGGTGCTGCATTGGTGATACGATGCAGCTGCCAACTCAGAGCCACTGTGGGGCTTTCCCTGAAGCTGCACATTTAAAATGTTGGGGACTTACCCTGACTTTTCCCTTTGAAGCGAGGTCACCACGGCCCTTCCGTCACGTGACCTCACTTCAGAGTCGAGCTGGGGGCGTCCCAGGACTGATGGCGACCGCTGATTGGTTGCTGGAAGCCGGGCAGAGAGCAGGCCCAAGTACCCAGATGGCTGCTGGAAAACCCTGTGCTCCCTCCTGCCATGGGGATTCACTGTCCCCACCCCGCAGCTGCAATGCCGCAGGGTTTTTATGGAGCTCGTGGCCAAAGCACTGCTGGAAAGATGCCCCCATGGAGTAAGCTGAGCCTCCATCCCGGTTGTGCCCCTGACTGCATGCCTGTATTTTTTCCCATATAACCAAAGTGGGAGCTGGTGCAGCACAGAGTATGGTGGTTACAAGCTCATGAGTTCAAATACTGTTTCTGCCATCTAACAAGATGGCCTTGGGCAAGCTGCTCTCCCCGTGCACACACACCCTTCCGTAATAAGGGAAGAACTGGTCTGAAGGCACACAAACGGTCTGAGTCTGGTCGGTGCCTGCATAGGTGACCGCTTGGGAAGCCCACGGACATTGCCTGGAGCTCCGTGTAGGGAATATAGAATATGCACACATACATAATGCTGCCCTATTTTTGTAAAGATTACAGCAGGAGGAGGGGCAAGAAATACACTGAATGCTCTAAAATAGCATTTCTCGAACCAGTGGGCCTCGGCTCACTTTCAATGATGCTGCGAACTCAGGGGCTGGTTTCGGACGACACATTAGGCAACGGAGGAGGAAATAGCATACTGACCGTGCGTTAGGTAGGCGGAGCTCCACACACGACATGCTGCAACGCCGGTGCTTGAGCAGCTGAAAGTTCCGGCGGCCATCTTGGTTGCTACGTCTCCTCCCTCCCCCTCCCTCAGTCCCCCAGCCATATCCCAGCATGCACCATGAGTTCTGCTGGCTGTATAGAGCAGCAGGGGGTTTTCGGCTGCTCGGGCCGGCAGAACTCTATTCCCAAACGGAATAGCTCACGGACGACACTTTAAACAACGGGGCTTCGGGCTAAACAATGTGCAAGCCCATTGTTTCTTTCCGTTGCTTAATTGTATGGAATAGCGTACTGTCAGTTGTGTGTGCATGGTGTGTAACCCTCCACACGACACAATAAGCAACACAACTGATGGTTGCCTCTTCCACCCTCCGTTGATTATTGTGTCGTCCGAAACCAGCCAGTGACTCCAACTGGAGGGAGAGATGAAAAAAACTGGCAGTTGGGGTTGGGGCGGGGTTGGGAGAGAGGTTAGAAGTGAAGTGTGAGAGGAGAAAGGGAAAGGAAATGACAGGAGATGAGTAAGAATAATTTGACAGGCACAGTGCAAGGGAACAATATCAAATAGGAAGTTGGGTTGGCAACTTGTGGCCTTCCAGATGTTTTGGCCTACAACTCTCATCATCCCTCACCATTGGCTATGCTGGCAAGGGCTGATGGGAGTTGTAGGCCAAACCACAGTGACAAGTTGCCTAACCCTGATTTAGAGCCTCTGGATGAGAAACAATTCTTCCTAAATTGGGGAGAATCAGTCATAATACCTCCAGATCCAGTATCTGTACTCCATAGGCATGCATGGCACATTTAATTAGGGTGTGCACCCAGGTAATTTTTTTAAAAGGCAAACATTTATTGAATACTTAATCATAAAGGACTTTTTAACATTTATTTATTAAACAATGTAGATAATGATGCCCCACTCCACGTTTGGCTTGCCTGACTGTGGGAGGACCATTGAAGGTGAGGGGGGTGGAATGAGATGCTCTCAAGCCCCAGCATTGGTGAGGCTTTGTGGTGACAATGGCTGGAGTCAAGTCAAAGTTTATTTGCATATGGCACAATGGCCTTTACAATCAATACATACACAACCTCCATGGGTCGCCCCAAACATAACCGAGGGTGGCCCCATCCTTCCACATTTCAATGCCAATTAAAAATACTCTATATGAACCACTATTTAAATAAAATTATCCCCATGACAATGGCTGGAGGAGCGGCTTACGAGGTGATGTTAGCCTTTGGGGGCCCTCCCTCTGGCCTCTTTGAAGTGTGGCTCCCGGCAGAGAGGCTCCTGGCAGAACGCTTCCTTTTCGCTCCTGCTGCTGGGAGCAACAGTGAGCTATAGGGGGACGGCGGCAGTAGAGCAACCGGAGGGCAGCTGGAGGACCGTTCCTGCTGTGTCTGGATTCCCCTCTGTATACCTATTCAATGGCCCCCTCAATTCGGTGCTTATTGCTTGAGACATTAGGGTGTGCCTGGGCACACCCTGCACACCCCTTGTGCACACCTATGTTATACTTAATGCGGAAAGCCAAATTATAGAACTCCCTACAACAAGGAAATCACTGGGGGGGGAATTTAACAGTTTCCAAAGAGGGATTAGATATCAATATAAAATTGTATCAATAATTGCCAGCAGATAATTCCAAACCTCTGCCTCTAACTGTCACCATTTTGTGACTGGCTCCGCCCCTGCACTACCGTTTTATGAGTGGTGGGCCTCAGTCATTTTCAGCTCTCTTGATGGGGCCCTGTGGGTAGACAGTTTGAGAACTCCTGGTCTAAAGTGTTCTAAAACTGCTAAGTGTTATTATTACCGTATTTCTTCGATTCTAGGACGCCATCGATTGTAAGACGCACCTTAATTTCAGTACCACCAACAGAAAAAAAAAGCTTTGATTCTAAGTGTGGGAAAATCGCCATCGATTCTGAGACGCACCCCGTTTTTAGAGACATTGATATGGGGGGAAAAGTGAGTCTTAGAATCAAAGAAATAGGGTAAGTGAATAAGGAGGGAGAAGTGAGACAGCAGAGCCTTTCAGTCATTGGCTCCTTGCCTCCCAGAACAGAATCCATCAGTGGCTGCTCAATATGGCTGCAGCAGAACGAGGGGTGAGACAGGAACCCAATTCTCTCCTTATCCTGCTCAGTGCACATGTGAAGCAGGTTCACAGCCACTAACTCCACCCCCTGACCTCCACACATCTGCCACTCCACCCTCAATCTTTGTGCACTGAGTGGAAGATGAGGACAGGCCCTACATGGGTACAGTTGTACACATGATCAGAAACTGCGGTTGCAGCAGGGTTCTTGATTGTGCATAGAGGATGTTTGTGTTCCTAAAGCTATAAATTTGTAGGACCCATTCTCACTTTCTGCCCAAGACACAGAAGTGAGGAGGTGGGGACAATGAACAGTAGGCATGCAAATTGGGGGAGTGGGCTAGTGTGAGAAGAGGGCTAGCAAGCACCCAGTGATGGTCTTCACTGGGACTGGCTGCCATTTGGCTTTTCTCCTGTCAGAATTATCTCATGTACCTCCTTCACATATATTTTTGGGTTGCATTCCATGTTAGGTTAACTTAAAACCCATTCATTTCAATTGGTCTACTCTTGCATTGGACTAACACTGGATACATACAACCCACTGTGTAATATAGTCAGAGATGGCACTTGAATTTGCTTCTCTCCCACCCCCACCTCCACTTCATCCATTTCCCCTTGTATAGGGTTCCTTAGATTGCAAACCATCATTTCAAACTGCAAACCACCTTTAATGTTCTGGTAGAAAGGCGGTATAGAAACGTAGTCAATACATAAATAAAATTGTCACCACTCATTCCTGTTAAGGAAAATAATAAAGCATAGCAATCCGGCACACTGTTGATACGCTGTCAATCACTTCCTTCTGTGTTCCACACTGATACTCGATGGCCCTCAGTGACAGAGATCCAACGGACAATTAAGGAACGGGAAAAGCATGAGATTTCTGCTAGGCGTCCTTGAAATACACATGACCTCTCTCACCATGCACCCTACACATCACAATTATGGGCATTTTGCTGGTAATAAATGAGGAGCACTAAGCCCATAGCGTAGGAGTCAAATATTCCTTACATTATGTATTACGTTAATACATTTCCCCCTGAAAACAAATAGAGCAAAGGGTGGAGAAAAATTATTGAGCCGTCTCAATTTTAAGATAAGAGTCTCTGTTGTTAAGAGGCTTCAGTGGATGAGGTACTGGGAAAAGAGGTAAACAGAAGACACATACATAGGCTCTATAATTATCCATGATTCTGAAAGGGTGAGTAACACTTCCTAGAATACTCATGTAACATCTGATTATCCTGAAATTAACTACCACAAAAGAGATTGTAGGGAGATGAGGAGATTAAAAGGGCACTGTTCCATCCCTACAATTCAACGACACTTCTGCTCTATTCTGCTAAAATGTTTTGCCATTTTCAGCTCACTGTTACATCACCCATGAATCTTCGATTGACATAGGCAGATTAGGGATGATGCTAAGAAAGCTCCATTGCTTCATGAGTCCATGATCAGGTGGCAGAAAACAACAAAGAGCGGCACAAAGTGGTCATCCCAAATGCAAATCAGGGGACAAAAACAAAGAAGAGTCTAAATTAAGAATATATAATCAAAGGCAGAGAGTAAGAAGTAGCTCTTGACACAATGTGGGAATCGGGATGCTTCTAGCTGGCATTCTAGCAAGAATCCCAGATGTCAGCTGGGCCATAAGCATTTTCAGAACAGAACCAGGACCTGCTAGGGCCTTGAGGTATGTAAGGCAGCCTCCTCACACAACCCAGAGATATATCCAGAATTCTCGATCTCTCCCATGCTGGATCAGACCAAGGTTCCATCTAGTCCAGCACTCTGTTCACACAGTGGCCAACCAGCTGACGACCAGGAACCCACAGCAGGACATGGTGAAACAGCACCCTACCGCCCATGTTCCTCAGAAACTGGTATATGTAGGCTTACTGCCTCGGATACTGGAGGGAGCATATAGACATCAGGACTAATAGCCATTGATAGCCTTCTCCTCCAGGAATTTATCCAACCCTAGGGTGACCACATTTGGGAAACCAAAAAAGAGGACCCTCAGTGGGGTGGGGGGTGGGAAAGTGGCTTTCCGGGGCCTCTGGAAAGCATGTCATTCACCCCCACTGCTTTAAAGGACCCAATTGGAGCGGAGGAGGGGAAAGTGTGTCATTCCCGCCCTCCACTGCTCCAATCGGGTCCTTTTCTATAATGTCCAGGAATGACATACTTTCCCCTGTAAGGTCCTGATTGGAGCAGTGGGAGGGAAATAACCCACCTCCAGAAAGCTCGTCATTCCCTCCAACCACGCTAAAGTGGCCTTAAAGGGGAAAGCTTGTCTTTCCAGGACATTATAGAAAATTACAGAAAATTCCCCGACACCCAGGATAGAACAAAAACCAGGACAAATCCGGGGAAATCCTGACAGTTGGTCACCCTATCCAACCCCCTTTTAAAACCATCCAAATTAGTGGCCATTACTACATCTTATGCTAGTGAATTCCGTAGTTTAACTATGCACTGTGTGAAGAAGTACTTCCTTTTATCGGTCCTGAATTTCCCACCGATCAGCGTCATGTGATGACCCCGTTGGATTCTAGTATTATGAGGGAGAAAAATGTCTCCCTATCCATATTCTCCACACCATGCATGATTTTGTACACCTCTATCATATCTCCCCTTACCCTCCTTTTTCCAAACTAAACCTTCCCTCATAGGGGAGATGCTCTAGTCACTTGATAATTTTAGTTGCCATTTTCTTCCCTTTGTCCAGCTCTACAACATCTTGTTTAGGTGTGATGAGCAGAACTGTAGACAGTATTCTTAAGTGTGGTCACACCATAGATTTGTATAAAGTGAAAGTGATTAAATGTATTTATTTATTTATTTATTATAGCCAAAAAAGGCTCTCAAGGAGGCTTACAAAAATAATTCTTAAGACAGTCCCTGCCCACAAGCTTACAATCTAAAAAACATGACACAAGAGGAAAGGGAATTGGGAGGGAGGAGGAAAAAAGCAAATTTAGGCACTAGTTTCTTAGTTGCAAAGTTCAGAAGGTCATGGACACAGTGGAAGGGCTCCCACTTCCTCTCCCTCTGATAGCTTCATACAAGACCCAGGCATGATGGAGGGATGCCTGATTGCCACTTCCTTTCCCTCTGATGGTTTCAGCAGCGACAGTTGGTATTAGGGAGGGGGGCTCTCAGCTGAAGCTGGATCCAAGCACAATGGAGAAGTGCCTAGCTTCTGCTTCCTTTCCCAACACAGCAAAGAGTTTATTTATTTATTGCATTTGTATCATGCCTTTTTTCCTCCAAAGAACCCAAGGCAGTATACATAATCCTCCTCCTCTCCATTTTGTCCTCACAACAACAACCCTGTGAGGTAGGTTGGGCTGAGAGTCTGTGACTGCCCCAAAGACACTAAGTGAGCTTCCATGGCTGAGTGGGGACATGAATCCAGATCTTCCTACTCCCAGTCTAACTCTCTAACCACTACACCACCCTGGCTCCTTCAGACCTCTGGAGCAGTTAGGAATTGGTGAAAACACCAATTCCTAACTGCTCCAGAGACCATCAGGAATTTGTGAATGCCCAGAGTGGATTGTGGAATCCACAATCAACTCCAGAGTTTGGGGGAAAATGGATTTGGAGCAAATCCCTTGTTTCTATCCATCCATTAAAATATCGGATGTAGAGTTAAAGAGCTGGCAAAATATGATTAATGCTTATTGCAATGGAGATAAGAGAGCTAGGATTAATAAATGGTTATGGTATAAGACACAAAAGAAAGGTGGTTTGGGACTTCCAAATATAAAGAGTTATTATATTGCTAATCAGTTAAGATATGTTATAAATAGTGTATTAGGGGAGGAAGACTTGGGATGGTTAGAAACGCAAACGGGAACTAGATTTCAAATTGCAAAAAAAAAAATTATTAAAATTCAAAAGAAAGATTTGAGGGGACTGGACAACCCGTTGCTGAAAAACATTCTAGAGATCTGGGAGAAAGTTAAAGGAAAGTTAATACCAGGAGACTCCCCACTCACCCCAGTGGTAGTAGTGGGAAACTTCCCAAGGAATTTAAAAGTAGAGTTGGAAGGGAGTTGGAAGGATCAGGAAATTATTAAGTTAAGGAATTGGATGGAAAGAATGATAGATAAGGTGCAAATTAGAGAGTTGTTAAAAGGACAAAAGATAGCTTGGTTCAAATGCTTACAATTGGAAAAATGGGCACAGGAATGGAAAAAGATATGAAAATAATGAGGGGAATGTCCAGTAAGAGTGATTTTGGAGATATATGGACTCCCTTTTTGGAATATGTTTTAAGATCGGGAAAGGGACAGTCGCCTTCAAAAGAATCATTAAAATTCTGGAAGGAAGATGGATGAATGTGAGTAGGTCTCGGGGGGGGTGCACGGGGGTAGTCGAGGGAGTTAGTTGTTTATATATTATGTATTATGTGTATGCTTGTTTTGTTTTGTTGAAAAATTAATAAAAATTATACAAAAAAAAAAGAATGGAAAAAGATAAATAAGAAATGTAGAAATAATACAAGATTTGAAGATTTAATTGAATCAAGAGGAAAGAAGGAGTTCTGATAGAGGATGATGAATATCGAGACTCTCTTAAAATGATTTGGGAAGATGATTTAAAGGAAGAAATTAATGAGCATGACTGGGGGAGGGTATGGGATGCAAGGATGTTAAAGCTTTTGTCGATTAGAATTAAGGAGAATTATTATAAGACAATATGGAGATGGTATTTAATGCCGGTAAGATTTCATCAGATAGATAAAAAAGTGTCCAAGAATTGTTGGAGGGGATGTCAGGAGGTTGGAACTTATTTTCATATGTGGTGGAGCTGTGAATACGTACAAAAAATTTGGGAAAGGGTGTTTAAAGAGATAAGTGAAATAATTGGAAGTAAACTGGAATTAAGCCCAAAGCTGGCTTTACTAGCAATATGGGATAAAAGAAATGAGAATATAAACAAGAGAGAATTGATAAACAACCTCCTGGTTCATGTCAGAATAATGATTGCTAAAAACTGGAAAGGGCATGGGATATATACTATAGAAGAATGGTATAAAGAAATATGGGATATGGCACTTAATGATAAGCTAACGTGTAAAATGAAAATAAAGAAGGGAATGTCCAGTAAGAATGATTTTGGAGATATATGGAGCCCATTTTTGGAATATTGTTTAAGAACGGGGAAGGGGCAAATACCTTCAAAAGAGTCTTTACAATTTTGGAAAGAAGAATAATGAATAATCGAAGGTCTCCTGGGGGTATGTGGTTATGTATTGTATTTTATGTTGTTTTATGTTGTATTAGGTTGAAAAATAAAAAAATAATAATAAAAACACAGATAAATATGATTATGTATGCGTCTCTGGAAGGAAGTGATATCACCCATATATCCTGAGGCAGTTCTAGGTGCTGAATAAACACTTTTAAATAATGGAAGGAAGATCTCTCATACACAGAGAAATGCTGGCTCAGAAGACAAGATACTTCTCAAATAGGAACTTACTCCAGTCCTAACGGTAAGCATAAAATAAGATATGAAGGCTTCTTCAAGCGGAATATGAATGCCCCAGTGGGTCAATGATCAAAAAGCCTGTTTCAAGCAAATCAACCACTTATTACTTGGCTTTGGATCTTAAAACTTACAGCGCTAAGGTCCAAAGTCAAGTGATGAAAGTCAAGTGATGATCCGGAATGGACAACAGGTTTATTATGTCAATACAGTAATGATGTCAATATATATATTTTAAAAAATCAGTGTGAAAGGTGCTCCATGCCACTACATGTTGACATTCTCCCTTCATGTGAGTCATCTGTCAGATCTTCTTAAGTAGCCTTTCAAAATAATGCAGTAAAGCCTCCACAGCCCTAGAAATACAAAATCTTGAAATGAAAGGAGATTTCCTGTATCACCCAAGAAAAACTGAGCTGGACATCTGCTGAAAATATTATTTAATTTGTATTTATTTAATTAATTTAAATGACTATATCTAAAAAGGCATCTTGAAATGGTTCGCAACAACTGTTGTTATGTTCTATCCACACAGATATAAGAAGTGTCTGGAATAACTTATTTTCTGAATTTTTGTTCATTAATAGAGATATAGGTATTGTTGAAATTGGGGGGGGTTGTTCTGTTGCAGTTAAAACACACATACACAGAGACACTTCGTAACAATTTTTTAAATGCTTCATGGTGCATGATGTTGTTATTGTTTCCATGATCTTATCGCTCTATTTATTTTAGAATTATTTACAGTTTATTATATTTAGGCTACAATCCTATATCTATTTATCTGGGGCTTACTTCCAAGTACACATGAATTGTACTGTTATTGTATTATTTATTATTAACTGCCATATTTTATAAAAAGCAGTCATGGCTTAAAGTGATGTCCAAACACGGCCAATGTATTGGGATGGATCCAGAATAAGCTAGCTAAATTTAGTTCCCACTGGAATCAATGGAACTTAAATCATTACTAACTTGTCCCACTGATTGTAACGAAATCTAATTACAACTAACTTAGTCTGCATCCAACCCATTGTCCTTAATGATGTCCTAAATCCACCACCTGAAGCAGCTGGTTGGCCTTGCCTTATAAGAGAGAGAGAGAGAGAGAGAGAGAGAGAGAGAGAGAGAGAGAGAGAGAGAGAGATGTTAGCCCTCAAAGTATTTTGGCAACTTTTTCAGTGGCGTACCTGTGAGTTGAATTGCTCATGAGAAAACAATCAGATACTATGCGTGTTACATCTCCATTCTCATTATTTGGTCCTCAGTGGCTTTGCTTGGTGGGAATATGGGCTAATCCAGACAAAGGGGCTGTCTATATGGATTTAAAGGGCTGTAGTAGCTAAGCAGTGGCTTTGCATCAGTTATACAATGCAGCAGTCACCTCGCAGCAACCTGCCAGAGCGAGTTAACTAAGGCTCTTCCACTATCTCTCCTCACTCCAGCATCATGCCAGGGGTGTTCCCGGGTGGAAGGTGATCTCCAATTGGACACTGAAAGCTGGGCAAGAGGAAGGGGGCAGGGCTGGTGAGCTAAATGGCCACCGGAAATACCACACTGCCTCCTGCGTTGGGTTTTCTGACGCCACCCCACAGCAACAAAAGTGCAGTGTTTTCCTAAAAGTGGGTGCACCCCGGCACCATCAAGGCAGCCTCAAGGAGTGAGCAGTTTTGGTCACTGTTTCATGCCATTATTTCCAGTCCAGTGTGAATTCTCAAGTACAAAACAGGTTGAAGTTGAATAAAGGAGAGACTGTGATGTGTATCTGGGGGAAGGGGGGGGCAGATTGCATATCCATATTTAGCCTTAAACAAGGGATGGTCTACCTTGGACACATCGCAGGTGATATTTACACTATTGAATATTTGTTAAGAAAACTCTATGGTTAAAAATATACTTGTTCCCACTGAGCTGTTTTGTTTCCCATATTGACAAAAGGTGTAAAATCAGAAGAGAATGTCCTGTCCTTTAAAATACAAAATGCTTCTATGCACCTTGTTTTAATTCCCCTTTCTAAGCAGAGACGGGAACAAGGCCAAACATTACATAACAATCCGGAGCAGTACCCAGAATGCTTCAGAAACAGGCTGTTCTCATTCGCACCCTGATTTTATGAAAGTTTTTGCCTGTAAAAATTAAAATGAAGCAGGCCAAATGTCACAAGGCGGTAGAGTCAAGTGTGTGTGGTGGAAAGGGACGAGACAGGCTGAATAACAATCGGTTGCATAGATCTATATTATTTTTGCACTTCCTCTAGAACAAACAGGGAAGTGGGTATGCAATCTTAACTTCTTTATATGGACATACAGTACATATCTTATCTACTTTTTTGAAATACTTTGGTGCTATTTTTGGAGCTTTATAAACCAACACGGATGCTATGTACAGCAAAGGAGGACAATAAAAGGGAGGATGTAAATGTTAGGGAAGCTGTTCCATTTTTTTGTTTGGATAACACAAGAAAAGGGGTTTCATTAGTAACAGTAATGAGAGCCTCTCTTTTATCGTGTCTTTTTTGCCTCGCCTCTCAATGAGAAACAAGGGAACAGCCATTTAATTGCTTTAGTTCATAGTTCTGTTAAATCTGACCACAGTAATCGTTTACTGAAATAAATTTGAACACTTTAATTGTTTAAAGCCAGGGCTGTTGCTGGATCAAATCCAGATATATTGTAGTTTGGGGGAGGTCTAGAAATGCTCTGTGACTTACATTATGGCTCTATTCAGATGCAACTGGAGGAAGGTTGGATAAGGGAAACTACAGAGCAGGGAGAGTTAGAGAAACCATGACGTGTGCACCTGTCACACAACTGAGAACTGTGTGGCGCATATGGTTTACTTCCCTACTTCAAAGTTAGTCCCCTGACCTCCCTCTGCAGCCTCTGGTTATCCCAGCAGCCATTGTGGTGGGGACATGCGCTTGCCACTCCAACCGTCACTATGTGACAGCGACCACAGAGTCCAGCTGTAATGCCCAGAGTGTCGCCAGAAGTGGCAGACGCTCTAGGCAGCCAACTCTATGGTCACCGTGTTTTCATGCAGAATGGCTGCCTTAAACCATGGGGAGCCCACCAGACGACACGGTAAGGCACCCCAGGACCCTTCAAACCGATGGCAGGGGTTCAGGTGTTACCCGGAGTGGTTAATTAGCCATTGTTGTCGGGGGGAGGTTTCACCCACACGACATGTTAATCCACCGTGGTTCACTTCTCCATGCTAATCATGGTGGCTTAGCGTTATGTGTGAATAAGTGCTAAAAGTAATAGTAAAAAAAACCAAAAACTCACCAACACTGCAATCATATACATGTCAACTCAGGCATAAATCCAGTTGAGTTCAATGGGTCTTACCTCTAGTTGAATCGTTATAGGACTGCAGCCTAAATATACGTTGTATGTTGGAAATGTATAATTCCTTTAATAATTTTATTTCTTAAAAAAATATCAGTGTTAGGTGTAATCATTAGAGTACTTTTGCATTTAGTTGCTAGAACACAGGAAGGTGAAAGCAGGTTTGCATCCTTACAGAGTGCTAGGGATGGAATACGGCTTGTACATTTTTCATTATCTCTCAGTAATTAAAAAGGCTATTAAAGACGTAGGATGCATTATTGTCCCATTGATTGCAGCTGATGAGTGAAATATGTACTTCAATCAGGAGTTGGAAATACCTGATTGTTTTGTGTACACCAAAACAACACTTGGGCAGGGCTATGTTCAGGTTGAGGGGCCCCTCAACAGAATCCTTTGGATGGATTCCCTCCTACAGTGGTAGAACCCAACACTGCTGCAGTCAGCACCAGGTTGATGGGCCTGAGCCACCATTTTAATTTCCCACAATACTCCTTACATAGCATTGCTTTGGAGCATTGTGGGAAATTTAAACAGCAGCTCCAAGACTACAGCTGCCCAGAGTGGCGGAGTACCAACAACAAGCCCCCTTTTGCCACCCTTTCTCAGGGTTCTGTATCTTTAAACTGGCAGCCATTCAAACAGAAGACTATCATCTGTAAAATAAGACTCATGGCTACCTTATACAGCAGCCTTCCTCACCTGGGGACAGTGGAGGCTGGTGGCCCCTCAATGGGGCAGTGAATCTGCGCCAGGTTTCAGTCAGAACCAGTCAGAACTCTAAAGGAACTATCCAAGGTATTGGCTCTGCGTGAAATTCAGAGAGGATTCACCACTCCACTGACATCAGAGCCCCCAGCCTCCACTGCCTGGGGCTTTCAAATGTTTTGGGCTATAACTCACAGCATTCCTGGCCATACCTTCTGGCACTGTTGGAAGTTTAAGTCTAAAATATATTTCTCTGTGCCTTCGACAACATCGTCAGCTAAGGATAGTGTGTCTCCTCTGAATGAATGTTTGGAAGCAGTAATGGGCTGGATGAAGAAAAACAAACTGAAGCTGAATCCAGACAAGACGGAGGTGCTCGCTGTCAAAGGCCACAACCTGGGTTTGGAGGTGTGTCAACCAGTTCTGGATGGGGTTACACCACCCCTGAAAGACTGTGTTCGCAGCTTGGGGGTACTCCTGGATCCGTCGCTCCAAATGACAGCCCAGATAGATGCGACGGCCAGGAGTGCCTACTATCAGCTTCGGCTGATACGCCAGCTGCGCCCCTTCCTAGAGTTGGAAGACCTAAAGATGGTAGTGCACTCACTGGTAACTTCGAGGCTCGACTTCTGCAATGCGCTGTACATAGGGCTACCTTTGTGCCTAGTCCGGAAACTTCAATTAGTTCAAAATATGGCAGCCAGGTTGGTCACCGGTACACCTAGGGGTGACCACATAACACCAATCTTAAAATCACTCCACTGGCTGCCCATTAGTATAAAGTGTTGGTTATTACGTATAAAGTGTTGGTTATTACCTTTAAAGCCCTACATGGTTTGGGTCCAGGTTACCTGCGGGATCGCCTTCTCCCATATAATCCGCCCCGCACACTCAGGTCCTCTGGGAAGAATTTACTCCAAGTCAGCCAGAACTAGGCTGACGAGTGTTACCCAGAGGACCTTCTCTTCTGCCGCTCCCAGGCTGTGGAATGGCCTGCCGGAGGAGATTCGACAAATTAGCAGTCTTCTGGAATTTAAGAAAGCCGTGAAGACTGCTCTCTTCCGGCAGGCCTATCCAGTTTAATTTTAAGATGTTTTTAATAATGTATTTGTTTTTATCTGTTTTAATGGTTTATCTATTTTATTGTTTTTATATTTATATTTAGTGTTGTTCCCTGCCTCGATCTAGATGGAGAGACGGGTTAGAAATGAAATAAATAAATAAAAATAAATAAAATAAAATGTCTGGAGGGGACCGGGTTGGGAAGCCTACTGTAAAGCCATAATATAGGAAATGGCCCTGTATCTTGATAGAAGGCTACAGTCTTCAAAGAGAGCTGGGGATGTGATTGCACCATGCATGAGACTGCACTGTGCGTTAGAGAGATGGAGGCAGCACAGGCCATCTGGAAACATGAAGGGGTGGTGGCCACTTGTGAGTTTTTAAGCAATGCATTCTTTGGCAGAGCCGGAGCCTCCCACTTTTCAGTGTGACTCTTTGTTCCGATATTTATCTTTAACCCTGCTCCTCTTGCGTCTCCCGTGACAATTACTTCCATATGAGTGGACAGTAATGCCATGGAAGAAACTGATTCAGCACAAATCTATCTTTGAAAGAAAGAACCAGGCTTAGACTATACTCCCACATAAGCAGCCGTAACTGCAATGCCAACCTCCACATATAAATCCCGTCCTCTGTGTCTCTAATTCCTGGGATTATCTGAAACACAGGCTATCTGCCCATGGGGGAGTCAAAGGGAACAGTTATCCTTAAGGATGGGATAATATTGCTGCTGTCATTTTCAGGGTTTACTGAATCAAGAGAAGAATTTTCTAATCTCCATCCTGGATCTCTGCTGCAGTGTCTATCAGTGAATCAGGCAACTCTTGATGTCACTTGTTCCCTGGTGGCAAAGTGAAGACAGAGAAGAATCTTTTAAAAGTAATCCACAACAGACGAGAGTGCTAATCCCCAATATCCAAGAAGATATCTTATTCAAGGCCTTTTCCTGCTCCCATGGAAGTCACTGGACTTTGGGGCAGGATTTATACTACTGCTTTATAACAGTTTATAACGGTGTTGACAACTGTTGGAGCCCATATACAGTTTTCAAATTATTTTCAAAGTGTTATATTCTGCTTGGTGTACATCTGGCCCAGGTTTGGCAGGGATATCCCAGAAACAGCTAAATACCTGAAACTTGACCTAAGATGGGTCCTTGCTGTCCATAGCTGGAACTGAGGCAAGGGATTATGGGCAGCCCCGATGCCAGCCGTACCATTAGGCAGAGTGAGGTGGTTGCCTCTGGTGGCAGATGATGGGTGTGTAGAGGGGGGAGCAGTGGCAGCCCCCTAGCCATCCCTTTGTGTTGGAGGACAGGGCTGTGGATTAATTGCAGCCTGGCCTGCAGCTCCTAAGCTAGTTGCAGCTCTCAGGTGAGGTAGAGGTTGCTCTCCTGAGAGACCCAGGATCTAGTAAGGGACCTCTCACGTACAACAGCTTGTCTAAGAAGACTAATTGAGCACCCCTACAACTGAAGAAAGACCATTCCTAAAGTATGCAAGTGTATTGTGTCAATGAAACAATCACCAGTATGGAATAAGATGTTACTCCCTGTCAGGTCAGCTTCTGTAGGTGGAATGGGGTGAGGGTATCTTGTCCATCTCAAGCAACAAAATGTCTTGCGCCAGCCCTGGATGGACCCAAAAGCACAGCAGAGAAAATCCTTCTCTGCTGACTCGGCAAAGTCATAAAACCTGCGCTACCTAATCCAGAGGCCTTGCACTGCCTGCTAGTCACAGCGTCTGATGCTGCACTCTCCTCAGAACTGGCCTAACCCTTAGGCAGTGAGGCAAGCCACCTCAGGTGGCAGATCCTGCTGTGGCACAGTGTTCAAAAATGGAGTCATGTATGCCACAGGGCATGCTCCACACCTCCCAAGCTAACCTGCTGCCCTGAAGTGTGGTGAATGCTATCCTGTTGCCATTGCTGAAGTCAGATTCAACTACCAGACAGGTCAGCCAGGACATATGGAATGGAGGGAATGTGTCATATTGTCCCTTTCTTCGGGTGACAAAATGGCTTGGGATACCCCCATTTCCTTCTGTGCCTTTAGAGAGCCCTGAAATATGAACATACACAGCCAAGGCAGCTTACTAAACTAAGCAGCAGCCTTAGGCCATGTGTTTCCTAGTTCAAATTCAGATGAGAAGTACATTTTGCCATAGGCTGCAACCATGTAGGGATATCTGCAACTGTGATGGCGCTCAGAGCACCTCACAAACAGGGTTTTTAAAAAGATCTCCAGCACACACAGCACCAGTGAATCATGGCCAGAGAGGAGCTGCCACTCACTGGTTGTATCCTCCAGGAATTCTTTAAATGTTAGTTCAGCATAGACTGCAATTCCCAAAGTTTTCTGTGAAACAGGAATGACTGTAAAATCAATTTGAATCTGTAGTAAAGATATATGTCCTCTTTATACAGATTGGCTGAATTCGGACGACACAATAAGCAACTGGGGGTGGGGAAACAATCGTCAGTTGTATTGACTATTGTGTCGTCCGAATGCTGCCATAGTCAACTCAGCGCTGATCCTAATCCACACCACAGTTAATTATTTATTACCATGTTGTGTGGGGAGTACCCCCTAGATGAACAACTGCAAAGTTGATTATTACCCCACCATTGACTATCATGTTGTCCGAATTCAGCCAATGAGTGCTATTTCCAAATAACTTTAACTTTTGACCGCAACACCTTAACCAGTAGAGGGTGTTGTGGAGTAAGCCTAGAAATAATGCTTTCAGGGCTGTTGTGATGTTGTTTTTAAACCCACAGTGAAAGCATAGCTCTGTGCTGCCTTTATCGGGTGAGGAAGGCACCAAAGCAGGAGGGGAAATAGGAGAGAAAACCTATAAGATGCAATAAATTATTCAGCCCAATATGTTTCAATTAAAATCTTTGTCGGAAGTATTGTAAAAATATAAAACACTGTAAAGCACTTTACAAGAGAATATGTGAGGACAAAGCAATGAGCTTTACAATATTTTTAGGAAGATTCTAACTGAAAAGTGATGGGCTGAGTATATAATAATTATAACTATAAATGTATATGCACACACACACACACACACACACACATATATATATGCGCAATCCTATACATGTCTACTCAGAAGTAAGCCAGGCTAGGTTCAACAGGACTTACTCCCAGGTAAGTGTGCCTAGGCATCAATCCTATATGGACTTACCTAGGAGTAAGACCCTTTGAACTCAACAGGGCTTACTTCTGAATACACATGCATAGGATTCCACTGTAGATACGTTATGTTTGCAGAGGCATGTGCCTTATTTTGCCAAAACTCAATGAAAGGTTTTCATCCCAACGGAAATGCCTAGTTCAAATAAATAAATAAGTAAATAAATGGTTTGATTGCAACAAGCCACTCCAATGGCAGAAAATGTAGATGGCCCAAAGTCCAATATAAAACTGCAAAAACCTATTTATAGCAAGCAATATTACTGCCATTATCATTTTAATTTAAAAACTCTTGACAGAGGACGAAAGCCCATATAATTCTATTTTAATCAACACAGTCAGCGGTGTTCAAGCAGACTTGTATCAAAAACATCTTTATAATCCTATTTTCAGTGGACTCCACTCCTGGATGTTTGCTTTTTGCTCCATTTTGAGCCTATAAAAAGATGGAATGAATTTTCTTTCATGGGCACTCCCAATTTTATGGTTAATTGAAAGAAAGTAATAAAAAGGGTTTATAATAAAAAAGACAAGACAAACATATGAGGCACTGTGAGAGTTTCCATTCGCTATAAGATGCCAACTTTACATAGGAATATCCTAATTTTCCACTGGCTTCTAACATCATTACCAAGTAGGGATTCTCAGTGGAAGGCATGCTTCCAGAAAGTTCATAAATTCCAAATTTATCTTTATTTGTTATCTTCTGGAGTCTTCTTCTCATGGTGATCCATCTTCATAACTAAACATCATTGGAGCAAGATGAAAACTGTGTTTATTTTTTTATTGTTAGCAGCAGGCTTTTTGTTGTTGTTTTTTTAAAAAAACATGTTTATTTAATTTATCATGCATGTTGTATCATGTCATGTTCCCAGGCAATGTGCATACAATAGACTCACAGAGATCTTGTGAAAGAGAGTGTCTTGATGAACGCCATCGCATGAGCTTTGTTCGAATCACAGCTGAACAAGGAGTTGAAGCCTGTATCTGTTTGCACTCATCTCTTGTTCTCCTTCTGTCTGTCCTTCTCCCTCGTTCATTCCCTCTGGACTGACTGGGTTCGCACAGCACGCTAACCCACAGTTGGTTGTTGAGTAGGAATTGTTGCAGCATGGGTTAACATATTGTCTGAACTCAGGATATTTTCCGCAGGGTTGCTTGTTAGCCATGCAGTGTGGCTTATTTTTCTCGAACAAGCCACTTTGAGAACCTGTGGTTTGTTATTGGGTTGTTCAAAGTGGTTAACAAGCCACCTTGTGGGAAATGTCCTGGGTTCAGACAAGACACTAACCTACGTTTCAGCAAATAAACCACACTTAATGTATTGTGTGAACATCCCCATCTAAGTTTAGAATGTAGGCTTCCTGAGGTGAAAACTTGTCTTTTGTTAGTTACTTTGGAATGTGCCATGCACACTAATGGTGAATAAAACCCAGGACCAGCATGATATAAGGTGTCCTGGGCACAGTGTCCTCTTGTGTATCCATGTTCTATCAGTGGGTCCTGGTGGCCTTACCTAGCTGCAGCACTGGACAGTTGAGTTCAGCCATCTCTTTAATATCCCACAATGCTCAGAGTGATATGTCAGAGGCATTTTGGGAAATTCAAAGAATGGTTATATCCAGCTGCCAAGATGGCACTACTCAGAGTGCCAGGCAAGCAAAAAAATTAAAGGGGCCCACAGTAGTCATCAGCAGTGGCTCTGCTATAAAACTGAGGCCCTGGCAGCTGCCTCAGGCTGCCAGATGCTAGCACCAGCCTTGGTAATAACAACAACACACTATATTTGCATTTGTAACCTGTTCTTCAACACATTTACTCTCAAATAATGCCCACTGAATTCAATGCCGTTTATGAGTAAACCTAAATCTATAGCCCAATCAGCTCAGGTAGCCATATTTTTTATTCATTCTCATAATAGCAACAAATTGTGAGGTAGCTCAAAATTAAGGGAAACTGAAACACGACTCAAAAAGAAAAGAGCTTGAAAAGAGCAGAAAGTGCTAAAAGCACCTGAAGATTACAGCAAAAGTAAGGTCTCTGTTAGGATAACAGGAAGTTAGAATGACAGGGAACTGAATTTAGTTATGTACATGACTCCAATCCTTTCCGTTGGTTCTATTTTGAGTAAAACTTAGAGCTAGGTTTCAGGTTCTTCCTATTTTAAGCCCAACTGGTTTGTCTGCTCCTAATAAGTGGTGGCGGTTCTCACTTGTCACATGCCAGTTATAGAAGTTTGTGAAGTTTCTCAAACAATGCTGGAAGATTCACATCAAAGCCATTTCCAGGCAAAACAAAGCTTTTGCCCTTTAACCCCAGGAGGCATCATACGTACACTTGATCCCCATAAACTACATGGAATCTACCTACACCTCACACCTACGGATCCTTTTTTGGCAATGCAAATTGCAAGTGCAAGGAGCCTGATCTAGATCAGGACCACAGCAAAGGACAAAGGATTCATTGATACACACATAATAGGGTCCCACTTCAGCCCATTGTGTTTCTCCATTGGCTATTTCGGAAAAATAGCCAACCGTCAGTTGCGTGTTACCCAACAGACAACACAATAACCAACTCAACTGACTGTTGATTCTTTAATCCCTCGTTGGTTATCATGTCATCCGAACCAAGCCTATAACTGTGTTCAGCTGAATGCAACTACATGGCTCCACATAAATCAGCATCCCTATGCAATCAAAGTTCCCGATTTGTTTTAGTGCACTGTAACCACGTTTACCTCATTTCACGGATTTTAAGAGGCACCAAGAAATGGTGCTTTTTGGGGTGAGAAATGTAATTATTTTAAGCACAAATTCGTTACTTTGGCTGCAATCCTATGCCTGTTGAGGCTGAAAGGCCTACAACTCCCACCATGCCCCAGCCAGCAATGCTGGGAGTTCTAGGACTTTTTTTTCAATCTCAACAGGCATAGGATTGCAGCCTTCATTATTCATATTTCAGTGCATTTGCAAGCTACTACTTCTTCCGCTCTAAAAAGGCTCTTAGTTTTAATATAAAGTTAAAGAACTCAGCTCACAAACTTTAACCCACACATCTTTTCTGTTTTGAAGAGAGGTTGGGAGGATGCATTTTGAAGCAAACATGCTGCAAGCGTGTGCTTAACCTTTCCATGTATCACTTTTCAACTGCAACACCATACTGCCCAGCCTGTTTTATCCTCCACCAAACATCACAGGTTCTGAAACAACTGCAGATGTCGTGCAGCATGCCTATTGATGGAAATCTCAGTGTGGTGGTGAGTGAAACTTTGGCTGAGTTCGGACGACACTTTAGGCAATGGAGGAGGGAAGAGGCAACTGTCCGTTGAGTTGATTATTGTGTTGTGTGGGAGTGGGGACACACAATGGACAGTATATTATTTAACAATGGGGAAAAACAATGGGCTGCTCCATTTTTGATCGGCGACCCATTGCTTATCATGAGGCTGGGACTTTCAGCCGTGCAATGCAGGGAGAGGCAACGTGTCGTGTGTCAGGCACCACAAAAATAACGAACCGTCAGTTGCCTCTTCCCCCCTCCGTTGCCTAGAGTGTCATCCGAACTCAGCCCTTTTCTCTCATTCATATCCAGAACAAGAATTTTTTACTCATGTTATTCAGTCTTACTGTAATGCCACACAAAAACCGCCCCCTTTGTCATGCCAGTACAATGACAGTGAAGAGTGCTAGAAGGACCTTTCTCACTGTTTTATGTATCTTGTCAGCTAGTGATGTAAGCTACAAACAGCAATACTGCGTGGCTCAGATGCGTCATAAGGCAATAGAGGACCAGGTCAACATAGGCCATCTTTGCTAGTCCCAGCCATCCTCCCCATCTGAATTTGAAAGGCCTGAAATATCAAGGAAAACTGTGGATGCTACAAGGTAAGTTGTAAGAAAGCACACTCGTGATATTGCACAATATTGTTACTCCAGGCGCATCTGTTAAGGCTGCTCTCTTCCGGCAGGCCTACCCAGTTGAATTTTAAGATGTTTTTAATAATGTATTTGTTTTTATCTGTTTTAATGGTTTATCTATTTTGTGATTCTTGTATTTATATTTATTGTTGTTCCCCGCCTCGATCTGGATGGAGAAGTGGGTTAGAAATAAAATAAATAAATAAAATAATAAATTAGCCTTAGTATCCAATTTCCTGGCTTTGTACAGCTTGAGCCATCAGGAGCCATAACTCTGGCCCAAAACTGGCAGGTTCTTTTAATATATATATATATATATATATATAATCATTTTGATATTGCTTCCCACATTATCTAGTGTTTTCCCCCACTGATAAAAATCCAAGCAAACTTTTCAACTGTGGGCTGGTTCTGATGCAAACTTTTGTAGATGTTGTCTGCAAAGAAAGCAGTTGTGTAAGCAGCAGCACAAGCAATACTGCAATGTTATTGCTTTCCTGGGATATTTTGCTTACATCTGGTTTTAGTGTATTTAACAGCAATAAACATTTCTTTGCATTTCCTCTCCTGTTTTATGTGCCCTCTAAAAGTTTTCAGGACAAACATCTATTCAAGCTGGAGAAAGGACTGGAGAACATACACTATTAGACTAAGGCTCACATCAGTCCCTGCTGGCCAAAGATCCTCATAGCAGGAAATAATCTCAAATTTATGAGCAGAGTGCAAGTTTAAAGACAAACAACTGAAATTAAAGAGGATATACACAATTCCTCACACACAGAGACTTTTAACACCTAACAAATTATTAAGATTTTTCATCCACAAAAGGAGACGGCTATCAGTGAAAATAAAAACATGATATTCCAAATATTCTTTGCCATTCCAAACATTTGCCAGTTTATATAGGGCTCCATTATATCTATTTCCCCCCCTGGTTTGCCTCCGCATTTTTTACCTCCATTTCACAATGGAGCTAATGGTCCCTTTCATATGGGTTTGTGGCATTGCGCTGCACAACCTCCCTTTCACTTGTTTGCTCTTCCACTCCACCCCGCCCCTTCTCCTTCGGCTTCCAGTTCATTGGTTGTGGTACTCTGATGGGCGTGGGCTCCTTCGCTCCCCGCCCCACTCTGGCTTTGTTGTCTAGTGACAATGAGGGTGGGGTTGGAGCAGTAAAAGGTCCTTTCAATCAACTAAGCACAAGTCCGTTCAACACAGCATGCTGGAGGAGAACCACACCGCCCTCCCCTTTCGTCAGCAAAACTCCATTCAAAGCACACACACCCAACAAAAGAAAAAGTGAGGGGACAGCAATACACGGAGGCTTATGGGTGCATTAAATCCACTTGGGGAAAATAATCCAGACTTTCCTCGACCGAATGAATACCCAAAACTGAAGAAAATAGGAGAGATGGGTGCAGGGCAGGGACGTCATGTGAGTCCAGCGCTGCAAAACCAGATACCAGGGGCCTAACTACACGTCGTTGTGGATGCGTGTTCTCTCGAATTTTTTCCCCCCGCAGTATTACGTCACGCGCCACACTGTTGTTTCCCGTCCGTTTCTTCTAAGTGTTTTGTGCGGTACTTTGCGTATCAGTGATGCATACGTGATGCATACCAAACCTCGGAGGCTCTGCTCGCGCCCTCGCCCTCGCCGCTACCCTTTAATCCTGGCTGGTCCCGGGGGGAGGGGGAGGGGGGAGAGCTGTAAACAAAACCCAGCGATTGGGAAATCCCTCTCCAAATTGCTGGCTTTTGTTTATACCCCTCCCTCCTCCCTCCCCAGGACGGCCAGGATTAAAGGGATGCGGCTGAAGCGAGGGTGCAAGCAGAGCGTTGTCCACACTGAGCAGGGAGCAGCGCTTGCAGGGAGGCTCAGGAAGCACGAAGAGGGTTGCTCTGCGCGCCTAAAATGAACTTTCAAAATGATTGGCTAAGAGGGAAAAGAAGGGAGACCAGAAACGGAAGTTATCACAAAGAAGGGAAGAAGGAGTAGCAGGAAATAACGCTAGAACGAGGCACACTAAGACATTCAGAGCGATTTAAAATGGATTAAAGGATTCTTTTGGGAGAAAAAAAAGGAGCCAATAAAATGCACAACATAACGCTTTAACACAAACGTCATGTGAATCGACAGGGTTCGGAACGCACATCCAGCGAAATGAGGCGATATCACAACGACGTGTAGATCCTGCCCAGATGTGGCAAGAGTGCATTAAACCACTGGTGTGATGGAGCTCATTAGTGTGGGATAACACAGTGGATAGCAAATGCCCAGTGCAAATCTGTTAACTCAGGACCTCACTGGATGGACTTAGGCAAGCCACTATCTGCAGGCACCCACAATGTGGGTATAATATATGCCTACTTTACAGGATTGCAGTGAAGTTTACTTGTGAGCATGCATGCATGTTTGAGACACAGAAATGTTTTGGGGATTGAATAAAAGTGCTAAATATTAAATCTCAAATTCTCTGCACACTTAAGTGGGGGACTCAAGGGGGCTTTCTTCATCACTCAGTATGTGTTGGACTGCTGTTTTGCAGCTCATATTTCCCACTCAACCTCTGCTCCACTGAAAAGAGAACAAGCTTCTTCACAAGTTTAAGAAGCTTTTATGAAGAAGAAAAACACCTGAGTATTTCCAAAAATAACAAAAGATCCACATTTCAGTGTGTGAGGGAGGGAAGTCATTTCCCACAGCCTTTTCCGCAGATATATTAACATAGCATAATAAGGCCAAAGCACAGGTTGTACAAAACCACCCACAAAAAAAAAAAAAACCATTCTTGGTTAGACTCCAAACAAGTTTCGAAAACACTGCATTTCCATGAGCTATGGGTGCAGATATGGGTGCCATGTACAGAGGGCTCCCTGGAAAGGCTTTCGATACGCCTCTGGGGGGCAGCAACGGAACAGAAAGGGGCATTAACAGTGCAATCCACGTCTACCCAGGAGCAAGTACCGTGGAGTTCAGCGGGACTCACCTCCCATGTATGTATATTGTAGCCTAGCCCCATGCACGGATACTTCGAAGCCCCACTGCGTTTACTAGACCTTAACTCCTTTTAGTAACTATGGCTGATGCTTCTATTGCAAAACTCCAGAGCCTGCAAGCCTTGCCTGTGTGTGTGTGTGGGGGGGGGGGGGGGGGGTTGTGTGTGCATGTGTGCGCAACCCCAATACAGAAAAAGTGCGGATGCAACCCAGCCCCGCTCACATCCATGGACGATATCTCGTAATATCACGATTAGCACCATATATGGCTTTTGCCATGAACCTCCTTGCGAAAACAGAAACAAAAAGTACTGATTTTTTTTTTAAAAAAAAGTTGCAAACGTGTCTCCAAGCTGCAAACGACGCGTCGTGATGTCTTTTTTTTTTTTTTGCCTCTCTCCAACAGCCCAACAAGTATTTAAATTTTAGACCTCGCCAGGGTAAAGAAGACAAGCTTGCAGCAGCCAAGCTGCTGCTCAACCAAATAACCGAGAGCTCCCTGCGTCAGAGCTGGAACTTGCCAGCACGCCTCACTTACGAACGCCTTTGTTCAGGAGGTGTCCTTTGATTTGTCCCTTGGGCCAGCCAATCAGCGTGCGGCCGAAGCCCCTCCCTTGCCTCCCCTCCCGTGCCCTCCTTCCCGTATAAAAGGGGTCGGCTGGGCTGATGAGTAGCTGGAGTGTTTTCTGGTATAGCCCGGGGGACAAAAAAAAAAAAGAAAAGAACTATTATTCACAAAAGGAGTATGCAGAGTGCAATTTTTCTGGCTCTCCAGCACAACTGCAACCTAATGGAGAGAAGCGCCGGTCACTGCCAGAGCAAAGAGGAGAAAAAGGGGAAGATGAAAAAAACACTGTGAGTTTTGGGATGTTCTTAAAAAAAAAAAAAAAAAAAGATTTCTTGTTATTATCTCTCTTTTCTCCTTCGTAGTGGATTATTATTATTAATTATTCCTGGGGGGCGATAATTAGAAAGGCCGGTTTCTCATTCAGAAAGCGAGCCGTTTGCATGAAGTATTAAAATAATAATAATGAGCGGAGTGTTAGAGGTAGTGGGTGCAGTCTTAGGAACAACACCTGTTGATGTGATCGATGGGATTTCCTTTGCACGGCTGCCGTTTGGGCGAAGGCTGATTGCAAGGTTAGGAGTTACGCTGGTTGCTTTTTGGCGAAGAGTTCTGTGCGCTTCGGAGGCTTACATCCTCCCGCGCCGGCAAGACCGGAGCGTATTCTAAACCTGTATTCAAGAGCGAGGGATGCGGGTGTGATTGGTGTCTGTTCTGGGAAGAAGTATGGTGTCTTTTGAAACGAGCTGTTTGAAATGTTTTTTTATGACCGTCCTAGAGTGCTCTTACACTGCGAAGTCCTATGCTTCTTCATTCTGAAGTTACGTCCCACTACGTTCAAAGAGTCTTCCCCAGTAGTAGTTGTGTTTGAGATTGAACCCTAACTTTTTTCTGTCGAAGTCACTGGGAGCTCAAAAGATCTTGACTGTGGCTGAATCATGACTTGCCTTTCTGTGGAGTTATTCAGTAACAGTATTGAGTGTCAGGCTGGCAAAATTAATGTATATTTGCATGCTTATTAATAATCTTTTTGTAAATTCTGATCTGCAAACATGCCAACTACAGTTAGAACTAAGATTCTATCGAAAGAATCTTTCCTTTTAGTGTAAGGAGTCATAAAATTCAGTTATGAGCTAGACTTTTGTAAATCTGATTAGTTTTTTTCCATTGAAATGAAAGGTGGATGTTGCCTCTGTCTTGGCTTTATTTTGGATAGAAGTCCTTTAAAACAAAACATACTTTCCCTTTCAAATGTTGCAGGGTATGTTTGTGCAAAATAGCAAAATCCTACAAGGATTTTTTTGGTTGCTTGGCATTGTTTCTAGAGATGAATGTAACAAAAGGCATTTGAACAGCATCCTGGTTGTAGGTTAGGGCTGACAAAGGTGGCTTGTCTGTTCACCTTCTACAGCATCTTACTCTGAAGAAGTCATAGTATTGTGCCAATATTAGATCAGCCTGCAGCATGCTAATAATACAGGTTTGAAAGTTGAATGATTTCCAGAGACCAGGAAAGAGAGATAATCCTATGCAAGGAAGTGTGCGTAGGGTTGTGGTTTCTTTAGTCATATATAAATCTTACCTTTCTACTAAAAGGGACTTGAGAATTGCAGTCCAGTTGTCACAAATCTGGCATATGTGAAACACAGGGTGGCATGATCAACAATTTAAGATAAAATGTTGCATTGAACATTTCAATCTCTGATGCATTGAACATTTCAGTCTCTGAACATGCCACTGACCCTGCCCCAGCAATTCTTCTGAGTAGTCCTTGTTGGTTTGCAGATGATGCAGGCATCAAGTAATCAATCTGCAAGATATGAGTTGCATGTGTATGAATTGGCTACCAAGGTTTAAGCAGGATAGCTAGAACTATCATACCTCAGTGGAGCTGATTCATACATTCAGATGCCAGTCATCAAGTGATCAACTAAAGTGTGTGTGTGAACCAGTTACTGCAGATGCTAGGCGCCTCAAGTTAGCAAGTTGATTCGATGTAGATGATATGCTAGAATTAAAACTTGAGGATTCTATGAATTAAACCCAACTCCAGTCCATGTTAACTGACTGCAGATTCTGATTTCTCTTCATTTCTAAAATAAAAGGCTACAGTTGAACTTACTTGAGGTTTTTTTTCTCTCCTCTCATTCTAGCATGAAAGATTGGAAATCAAGATTGAGTTATTTCCTGCAGAATTCTTCTAGTTCTACCAATGCCAAGGCCAATAAGAAGGCACAGCAAAAAGCGCATTTCAGGTATATATTTCATTTTCCACACAGTGGATTCCCCAATGTTTTAAATCTATCAAATAGACCACAAAGGCAGTGTGCATTTCTTCGTTTTAAACAAATCTTTTGTCTCTTTACAGACCATCTCCAGAGGAAGCCCAGCTCTGGTCGGAAGCGTTTGATGAACTTCTGGCTAGCAAATGTAAGTTGCCTTAAGGAGTGAGGCACTAACAAACCAAAACAGAATGGTGTTTCTGTTGTTTTGGAGGGTTTCCCTTGGAAAAGATGCTCCATCAGATAGGAAAAATCTATTTCTTTGCGGATTGGAATTCTGAATAGACATTTATGCTTGGGGTTTGCATATTTAAGCAGAATTTTGTTGTTTTTATTACAATCCTGAGATCTACAAGCTACAACTTAGTGCAAAAAAAAGTAGCCTTAGAATTGAAGAATTCTGGGCCTAGGACTTAGTTTTGAGTACCAGAATTGAATGGAGTTTACAGTCCTGGCATGCACAAATCCACTCCTAGTTACCACAAATGTTTTTCATTTTGGTAGCATATTTTAGGGCAGGATAGCAGGAGTTCTGTAACCTGGTGTGCATGATCAAACAGTCCACTGTAGCTTTTTTAAACCATGGTGGGCTGCAGCTTGTGCATGGGGCCATTTTGTGTATTCAACACCTGGCCGTGGCTTGTGTTATGCAAACCCAGGGACTGTGGGTTTTGCACGATTAAACAAACTATTCAAAACCCAGCTGGCACGTGTCATAGCATACTTTGGCTTAAACAACCCACCATGGGCTGTTCTGATTGTGCACACTGACCTCCTGTGATTGTGCACACTGACCTCCTGTGTTGCTGCTACTGAGAGTCCAGAAATCCTTGTCAATCTGTTGCAGATCTCCAGAGATCTAATGGTAGATCTAGATTTACCTTTTTACCTTTTGCCCAGACCTGCTTTTAAAAAAATCATCATTTCAGGCTGCCTAGGGGCCAAAATTCATAGAAAGAATTTTCCTAGTCATGCATAGCTCCAAAGCATTTCCCATGGCAAGAGCTGGCTCATGAAACTTGTTTTTGTGCAGCAGGCCATGTAGTTAGTCTGTATTTTTAGCTGGCCTTGCATCTGCAGAGCTCTTGAATGTGGCCAGACAGTGTGCTGATGGGTGCTCAAACTGCCTGTTCTTGTAGAAGACGACCCTGTAGGAAAGTAAAACAGCCAGGTGCGCAATGACCAGTACCTGTTGGGCTCCACTGCCCTTGCATCGAACATCTAGTGCTGGTGAAGAGCTAGCTACTATTGTAAATCCATCCCCGTAACCTCAGAGGCTATAGCCATTGTAGCATTCCTCCGGCATCTTTTGGGTTCAACATGTACCTGCAACCTCCAAGTCCCCCAGCTAGCCACCTGGGCCAAAATCTGGTGGTCATGGGGTACCAACTCCTCTGCAGTTTCAGTTAGTGTCCTTTACCTGGGGCATGGGGAGGCTGATCTTCATACAATCTTGAACTTAAATTAAGTTTTTTTTAAAAAAAGAAAAGGAGGGAAACCTATTCAATTACCATGCCATATTATGAAGTAGTTCTTCCAGTCTTGAGAGGACTAGAAACTTTCAAAAATTAAAACAAGATTTTCAGAAGCTTTCCTAACTAAACTAGGGAACCTCCACAGCTTATAGAAAGTCTCAGGGCTGCAAGGTGTGTACCACTAGTCTCATTCAAAGCTCTTGCAATCTTCAGGCGTCCTTGTCATTAATTTAATTGGTTCCTGGCTAAGAATATGGCACAGGTCTCCTGTACTCAGATGTCTCTACTATTAGTTACCATGAGTAAGAAAAGCACAAATTATGCCACTCTACACTTTCATTCATGAGATGCATTCTTCATCTGTTCCTGCAAGCCTTGTAAATGTGGGTTTTATGGGGTTCAGTTCACTGTGCAGCTATGCAAGAGAATCCATGCTCTTGCTTAACTAACGAAACAAAGGACAGATCTCCCTAATTATATTACATTTGCTACAGGGTGAACTTTGAGTCACCTTTTCCATTACAGTTGTCTTCCAGGAGTTTATAGCCGCTCCATAAACATTTACTCCAGTCTAAAGGTTAATATATATCAAACTGCAGGGGAGAAGTTGTACAAGATTCCCTTCTTCCTTTTCACTTTAAGGCATTTTGGGAAAGATTAAAAAAAAAGTGTTGCAAATTTTAATTTTTAAGTCTGTGGAAATTGGACAGTTGCTTGAGACTACTCATTTTTAAAAAAAAATGTTCTGGTACATTTTATTTCAGTGATCTAGAGAAGATACAGACAGAACAGGACTAGGACCTGAGAAAGGAAGAAATGTATGTCTACATACACACAACATTCCTGGGATTCTTTGAGCTAATCTATCTTCTTCACCTTGCTTTGCAGATGGGCTTGCAGCTTTCAGGGCATTCCTAAAATCTGAGTTTTGTGAAGAGAACATTGACTTCTGGCTAGCTTGTGAGGATTTCAAGAAAATCAAGTCCCCTCAAAAGCTGACCGCCAAGGCTAAGAAGATTTACAGTGACTTTATTGAAAAGGAAGCTCCCAAAGAGGTAAGCAGAAGCCCTCATTTTTTTAAAAAAATCATAACTTTCTGTTCTGCCTGTTCAATGTGGTAGCTAGAATCAGGAGCTGTTTTTCCAGGGCTTGGTTTCCTTAGTTACAGGGCATTTGGAATTATCTCCTGGGAGGGATCCACTTGGAAAATGTGACGTCAGAATTGAGAACCTATATGGATTTTTAATCTGAGCAGGCATCTCTAGACTCTTGCTGCAGAACATCTCTTTTAAAAAGTCCACATAGATTGTCAGTTCTGATATATTAGTTTCCATGAACAATTCTCCATGGAAATCTGTTCAGTTGGTGGGAGTGGGGTTTTAAAAAAATATAACTCCTTCCCCCAACCTGGTGCCCTCCAAATCTTTATTAGCCATGACAACTAAATTCAACCCCTGTATTTTGAGACAGTCTGTCTCTGATTACTAAGTGCTTGGGGGTAAGCAATGCAGGATGGTCGTCCCACTTACAACCTGGGTGCATTAATCTGGCTGGCCACTTTTGGAGAGAGGGCTGGACTAAATGAATATTTGGTCTGATCCAGGGTAGTCCACATTGTTATGGAACATGTCTGGTTACAATTTTTTTCTCATTTTATTTCAGATCAACATAGACTTTCAAACCAAGAATACTATTGCCCAGTGCCTACAAGAGGCTACGCACACTTGCTTCAATGCAGCCCAGAAGAGAGTCTACAGCCTGATGGAGAATAACTCTTACCCACGGTTCCTGGAGTCCGAATTCTACCAGGAGTTGTGTAAAAAGTCACCTATTAGCAGGGAGCCTCAGGGGACCTGAATACTCAAGTGCAGCAAGAAAGAGAAGAGAAACCAAAGAGAGCCATTTTCGCTCATAGAGGAGGAAGACTGTGTCTTTGCAAGGCTTGGTGGACTTTATAAACTGAATGTACAGGAGATGTGCTCAAATGTAACTTTAATTTTTCAGTGGATGGACATATTGATTCTGGCAGTCTTCCAACTCTCTGGCAAGCTGCAGTATTAGAGAGGGAAAGCAAGCAAAACTGCTGGGCAGTTGCTAGGGAAAGTTGACTTTCCATACAAAAATGAGGCATTGGAAGAAATGTGATACGCTGTACCAAGATGCTGTGGGGTGTCCAGCTCCATATGTTAACCTGGATGAGCTGACACTTTCGTCAGATAAGATCAGCCTCCACTGCAGAAAGTAAACCAGCTCTGGGGTTGCTCTATGCAGATGGATCCCTTTTGAGACTTGGAAAATGCTGTTGAGTAATTGGCTGCCTCTCTTGTTTTCCTAAACAACTGGCAGTGTGTAATAACCATCCTTGCTCCCTACACTTCCTTACGCAGTTTCTGTTCTCTACAGATCATGCAACTGTCCACAAGCCATAGCAGACTTCCATATACCAGGTAGACAGACTTTCTGACGTCACTGCATAATTTGATGCAGATAGGTAAAGAGAAGATTGGCTGCCTTAGAAAGCAGAGTATACTGACCAGCTAATTAGCTAGGGTCAAATTCTGCCTGAGCTGAGTTGCAGTTTGGAGCAGAATTTGGCCTAGACTTCAAATGACAGCTGTGTATTGTGCCTGTGTGTGTGTGTGTATAAATATGTGTATATAAACTTTGGTTGTGTTGTACACTCCTACCAATGCTGAAAGTACAGACTTAAAGACAGACAAACTTCAGTGAAGTTGTCTTTTTGAAGAGCAGATACGTTTTAATAAATTATTTTTATTTTAATAGAATATCCTTGTACTTCGTTTTATTACAGACAAAGTGAAGGGAAGAAGTGGGCCAACTTTTTGAAATATTTCAAAAGATCTCAAAAACCAGAAGATCTAGAAGAGTAGCCATATTAGTCTCTTACAGAAATTCCAATGATGCACAATTAGCATGCTTTTTGTCATGAGCTTCTTCAGGTGAATAAAAAGACAATTGATGTGTTCTTTAAGAGCACCTAGAAAAGATACAGTCAGTATTCCAGAAGATTCCTTTGCCCTCCACTTCAGCTACAAGAGGGAGGGAAGGATAGATAAAGGGACCAGTGGAGGCTAGAAAATTATTATTATTATTATTATTATTATTATTTATAACCCGCCTCTCCCTCCGGATCGAGGCGGGGAACAACAATAAACATAAAAGACAAAAGACCACAATAGATGAGATATTTTAAAAAAACCAATACATACATGCTATCTATGCAGCATGCCTTGTTGAAGTGACAGACACCATCTCTAGGCAAAAATCTGGTGACCCTTGGGGCAATACTTCTCATGCGAGAAAATGCTGGCCTCATAATACACCTGTGAATTAAGACATTTTTAAATGCAAGTTAGCATTAATAATACTCTGGAGTGGGGGGGGGGGGGGGTTGCATTGATACTGTCCCTTCACTGCAGGTAAGAAAAGATGGGATGGGGGAAGGCTGAATAGCCCAGGCTACACCAGACTTCCACAGTCCCAAATATCTGAGGGGCAGAACTCCCATCACGCTCCGCATGGTCAGTGGTCAGGAATACTGGGAGTTGTCTGACAGGTACCAAGTTGGGAAAGGTCGGTCTACACAAACCTGAGGTAAAACATGCTAGACTGAGTCACTTCAGATGGCTATGGGGGTGGGGCGAGGATAGCATGTTAGAATGAATGCTCTTCCACAAAACTAGGTTTCTTCTTGTGTTTGCAGCATTGGCCAACACTTGATAGCTTTAGCCTTAAATATTGTGAGCTCTTGCCATGGAAAAAACAGATTTGATGGATAATAGGAGAAAGAAAAGGAACAAGTCCTTTTTTTAGCTTGTGCTATTAAACAAAACTAACCAATCTATCTGAAACACTGCTGTTCCTGTAACTGCCATTAATTTTGATACAAGAGCCCTGCCACAATGAAAGTGGTTGCTTAGCAACAATATTTGGCAGCATGTACCCCACTAACAGGCCCAGTTAGCTATAGCACCTCGTACCCATCTGTTGCTGCTTAGAAATATTTTGGCCCTTTCACTCTAGAGAACAGCAGTTAGATCAGTATTTTTCAGTGAAAGGGACCATTTAGATCCAGGAGATGGAATGGAAAAAAGAGCAGCAGTAGTACTTAGTTCTCATGATGGAATTTGTACACTATCGGAACATACGATCCAAATGACTTGTCCCAGCCTGGCCATTGTTGAAATGGAAAGCTGACTAAATGGCCATCTTGAGACAGTTCTTAAGGCTTTCCCCCTCCTTACTTCACCATTATCACAACTACTCCAATGCTAGGTTGCAGCTGTAGACAGATGTTGGGTGTTTTCACCATGTAGAACCTAATGGGAGGAGGCCTATACAGTCCAAATGGGAAAATGCATTGCCCTTTTTGGTTTCCTTGTCAAGGGTTTTTTTTATTTTTCCTGCAGAACTCCACCTCCCTTCTTCCCTCTTTGTTTTCACCTTTTCTCCCTCTCTCCCTCTCCTCCCTAACAAAGTTACTAAATGAAGAGAAGAAAATGGTGCTGGTGCTGCTCTGGTGCAATCCACCGTTGTCCAGGAATGACCCATCAGCTGAAAAAGTTCCAGATCATATAACTGCCAAACTTGTGGTGGTTATAGTTAAGTCTGCTGAATACAAAAAAAGAAAAAGACTTCTAACGTTTTAAACTGTGATCATTGGGGGAGGGGTCATTTTAACCTTTTAAAAAGATTGGTTTTACCAATCTTCCTGAAATGTACAAGTGCCAGAAAGAACTGTTGGTTTTACATACTCTGAAAATTTCAGGAAGGTTGGTGAAGGTTTGATGGAGAAAGAAGTTGAGAGGGAAAAAAGCAAAACAAGAACCCTTCACTCCATCAAAAGCATCTTTGAGAAAATGATTAGCAACCTTTTTTCAACACAGAGCCTATCTACTGCTTTAAAATGGTTTATAACAGTTTTAAACCAGTTAATAACCGTTATTAACTGGTTTAAAACTGTTATAAACTGTTTTAAAGCAGTAGTGTAGATTGGCTCACTGTTTCTGAAAAACCTATAGACTGCTCGGTTAAAACACTGGTGCTTTCCTATTCCTCTTACCTGTGGTTGGTGGAGTGTTCTTTTTTTCAAAATTCAATTTTCCTAAAAATATGGTTTTTAACATGCAATGAGAGTTTATGGGAATCTCATAATGATGCGCAACCTCTGCCTTGTGCATCCTCAAAACTGATAGAATGGGGAGGTGAGGAGAAACTGCCACATTTACAAGGTACAGACAAGGAACAGATGTTGCTACTTCTTAGGTAGAATTGGGCAGAAGAGTATCCGCTACTGCTTCCATTGACCTGGCAGCAACTGCTTTTCTTGGCCAGCACTCTTGCACCTCCCTCCCCTGAGGCATCACTGATCACTGCTTTAGTGCTGCTCATAGCAGCATTGAAGTAGCAATCGGGTTGACAAGGGAAGGAAGAATGCCTCGTGCAAAGCCTCCTCCCTTTCCTGATCACCCTACCCACCAGCCATCCCCAAGACGGTCCAGATCGGTGCTTCAGCACTGACAGTCCAAATCAGTGGTTTAGCAGAGCTCCAGTAAGACTCAGGTGCATCATAGGCAATACAGGACAAGGATAACGTGGGCTACCTTTGCTAGTCCCAGGCACTCCATCCTCCCCATCTGGATTTGTGCCTGAAATACCAAGGGTGTGGGTGCATGGAGGGTAAGGTGTAAACACGCACAGTTTGTGACATTGCACAATATTATTATTGAACTCAGGGCACGACTGTTAAGGCATCAACCTTAGCTTCCAATTTCCAGGCTTCTTGCAGTTTGTACCAACATGAGATAGCCTTAACTCTGGACTTTTAAACCGGCAGTTTTTTGTTTTTTTAAAAAATGTTGAATTATGAAGTAGGCTTTGGGCTTTTCAGGCCAGGACCCTCGACCAGCCCCAGTCTACAACATGGAAGCACAAATGTATTTATTTATTTATTTGTCATATATTTCTTTCTCCTACTCTCCTACCACCCCTTGCATCTTCCTACTCACTCCTCTCTCTTTTCTTCTTCTTCTTCTCTTTCTCCTTCCCTTAAATAAACCCAAATTTAAAAGCGGCTGTGGTGATGCCAGTGGCACTCAGGGTAGGTCCTAAGTCACCAGTTTAAGACCAACGTTGCTTTGCCAAGTCGAGAGCCATTTGGGGGCCAAAAGTGGGATATAAATTAAGTGTTTTAATGGAAAAGGGCCATCTTTAGTGATGGAGCCAGACCTGAGCACAGTGCTGCAAATCCTACTCATATACTCTAAGTCTCATTGATGCCAATGAGTAGTGGGCAAATACATATCAAATTGCAGCCTCAGAAAATTTGATCAAAATGGTCATAAATGGCACCAGATACCTGTTTGAATGGACATGAGTCTTGGTAAGCTGACCTGATTTGGTCGTTAACCTCACATTACAAGCCCCAGGCTTTACACAAAGTTCTCCCTTTTTTAGCATTTATATTTCCTTCAGTCGTCTCCATTTCAGCCACGGGCAATAACAGAGAGTAGCAGACCTCAATGGAGTGTTGTATCGAAAGTTTGCCTCTTGTTCACACTGACTGGTTCCATTCAGGGTAAATTTGACAGAGGCATCTTGAAGTGCTGCTTATGGGCAGACCTGACAACAGTGTTATAAATTCCAAAGGACAATATAACACCATCTGCAGAAAATGTAAGTAGAATTTAGTACTTGAAGACCATTCTAAAAGTGTAGTTGCAAGCAGCTAAAATCTTCTGAAATGTCCTCATAAATGGCTTTGTTTATCCTTGTCATTCAGAATATATCTATATTCCAGTCCCATGTTCTGGGCATCCTGACAATCACTGCATTTGGTGCTTTGCCATCTGTCTCCAGTAACAACATAATCATGAGCGGCTTGTTCCATCTGCAGCTGCTGAAGGGCTAATGCTGACCATGGCTTCCTCTTGGAAGGAAACCCGTAAGCCCTGGAGCCCAGGTGCCAAATCGTCAAACCTGACCTCTAGTTTGGAAAAACAATGAAGACTGTTAAACCTTGAGGTGACATCCTGCCCTGCTGTCATCAATATGGTCCGTAGCAGAGTGGCATACAGATCAGGTGCACAGCTACATGTAGAGGGTACATAATTGGTTGCAATATAGTCAATGCAGCCTATAAGTCAATGTTCCACAGGGGAAGATATGACACACTTTACAGTCGAACATATGCCACATAAGAAGAAGAGATAATTGTAGATAATTTCTGGGTTAAAAGAGTAGTTGGTATCAACAAAAGCCAAAATACATCATAAAAGATTATCTTTTGTGATGTATTTTTGGTAGTTCTTGGTGGCTATAACTTGATCTTGTATAGCTATTAGAAATCCTTCTGTTTCTGGAAATAGCTCACCCTTCCTGAGCCATTTGTATGATTGTTCTTTGTGTATTTGTGGGTTCTGTATTATGTTGTAGTGCTTCCCATGGAGTGCTTTTTTGTGGCCCTTTTTCTCTGCAAGGGTGAGTGGTCATGTTTGGTCTTCGTTTTGCAGTGCTAGGTTGAGTGGGGCGTAATTTTTATCTGCTTTTACTATGGCTTTATGAATGGGGGTGTTTTTAGTGTGAATTGTGTAAATGTCTAGCAGACCTCTTTCTCCATCTTTCCTGCTGATTGTTATTCTTTCAATACATGAGTTGGAATGGAGCATGCGGTGTTTTGTGAGTTCGGCGCAATTGAGTCTGTTTATTTCTTCGAGTTCAGTATGTGATCAGTGTATTATTATTGTTGTTGTTGTTGTTGTTGCTGTTGTTTTTTGAGGTGATACAGGAGACTGATGTGACTAACGGAATAATTGTAACCGTTTTCTGTTGACATAGTTCTTTAACTTCCACAGCCTGTGGTGTATATTTTCTCTCTTTTCCTCTTCCTTTTCTACATAATCATCATCTCTCTTTTCTCACTTGTGGTGGTTTTTCTAGATGGACATGACGGGCTTTGCCAAGTCATGCTGTCTTTTACTGATTCAGGAAATTATTATTATTAAGTAGATTGACATTCAGATCAATAGAAACAGGTGGTAATACCCTGTGTGGCATATCTTATTTGCTAGCCTAATGGTAGTGGAACCTCTCTAGGGATTTAGATTATGAACTTTTGTTCTTACCATGTTCTTGGGAAGTCTAGGACACTTCCACATACCATTTTGACAGGCCAAGGTTGCTGGCAAACAAGAATTGTAACTCCTTCATTCTTTTAGTTTTAGGCAACAGAGCTACTGCCAAGGTTTTGGAGCGTCATGACACAGGGGAAAATCCTGTTTGCTTACCGTCACTTCTCTGTCCACGCGTTTGTCCCTCATTACTTCCTCTTTTGAACAAGGAAGTAGACTACTTGCACATGGCCCATTCTGTGGGCCGTTTTGATCCTGATAGTTCTCCTGCACACAGCAGGAGATAGTGGCAACTTCCATCTTTAAAAATAAGTCCGAATTACTGGGAGGGGGGGAGTTGTCTCGTGAAGAAAGATAGAAGGGGCAGGAGGCATGCAGGAGGCAGACGACGTTGTGAGAGGGACCCATGAAAATCCGTGAGTGCCCAGTAACGTGTGCAATAAAACGCTCGTCTGATGGAGCTCTTCATGAAACAATAGCTCTTTCTCCCATACAGATCAGAAAACTGTTCACCTCAATCCCATCAGCATAGAAGTGTCAGTACTACAGTTATGAATCCTGGATGACTGAAATTAGCGGCCTGCAAAGAATTAGATAATCAGTTGCTTTGTGGTCATGGTGTTTGTGTTCAAGCTTTCCCCAGAACAGTTTTTACTGTCCTGACATAGCGTTAGCCAACCCTTTTGACAAGCCAGATCCAAAGTATGCCACTCTAGTTTACACAATATAGGAGTAGAATCCTGATTACCCTAACCAAGCCCACAGGTCCTCCTGCTTTCCTGAACAAATATAAAGCTGTCACTTTATGAGTAGGCAAACCCCCTATGTCAGTCATTTTGTGAGAGCACCCACAACACTCTCTCAAAATTCCAAATGTGCCCACCAATTCAAAAAGGTTGGGGACCCCTGCTGATAACCAAAATGCTTATGGTAAAACCAAGAATGATTTTGACAGAGAGCTGCATTGACTTAGCTAAGAGTCTTGACTGGGACACTGGAGTAGGATATTCAGTACCTTGCGTGAGTATTCACCCCCCTTTGACTTGTCCACATTTTGTTGTGTTAAATGGAATTAACTGGCATGTTTACCATTTGATTTACACAATATACGTAACACTTTGAAGGTGCAAAATTGATGCCAGAGGTGCTTCTATCAAGTATTGACTCGGTGGAAGGGGGTGTCTTATGCAACTAACAAACGCCAGTTTGTTTTTGTTTAAATAACTTTTTGTGCCACAATAAAGATATTTTGCACCTTCAAAGTATTAAGTATGTTGTGTAAATCAAACTGTGAGCTACATCAGTTAACTACATTTAAATTCCAGGTTGTAACACAACAAAATGTGGACAACTCAAGGGAGGTTGTGCAAGGCACTGTATGTGAAGGATTACACAAGGAAGGAATAGGCTGAGCTTTGGTATCTATTGAACTCATGAAAAACTCAATAAGAGGGGGGGTTTCTTCCTACCCACAATGCTGTATATGTGTGCTTTCAGGAGTCCAAGTGTTATGGAAGAATGGATCTAATAATATTTTCACTGGCGAAGTACCCGACTTTGGGGTTTAGGTTTGTGTATACCAAAAGACACATTAAAAATTGCTGTTCTTCAGAAGGGAATTTTTAGAAGCTTGAGGAATAGCTCCTTGTGTCCACACTAACTTAACATTAAGCAGAGCAGGAGCAAAATGCTTAAGAAACAGGTCCATCATTCCAAATGCCTTTTATTTGAGATGGTGGAAACTTAGCAAGAGTTTCTCCCTCAATCTCTTTTTTCCAGCTTAATCTTTCCACAGCTCCTGTGTAGGAACATATACAAAAAAAACACGTGCATCACACTCACATAAATACAAAGATGATGCAGTAGTTCCATTCCAGATGTTACCGTGCTGATTCTGAGTTCCCACCAACTCCCCATCTTGGAGCAATTGCCCTATTTTGTTGCATAATCTGTGACCAATTCCTTCCGAAACAACAAGGGAAAGGACACTCATAGAGCTTCAGCTGTTTGGTTTTTCTTGCCAGACTTGAGATCATAATCAAGTCCCTCCCCACACTGTGTGTGTGTGTAATTCTGTACAAGAAAGTCCCATCTGGAGGAGGGAAAACAGCTATAGTATAAGGTGCAGAATTCTGCTTTCATTAAAAAAAAAAAGGGGGAAAAAAAGCTTCCCAGTTCTGAGCTGCTTCTACCCTAGGTGGATTTGCTATGCCTCATTTGCTCATTTTTACAAGCGTGTTTAAATGTATTTGTTAACCATGGTTTCACAGTGTTTCCTTCCATATATATATATATATATATATATATATACATAAATAGAAAGTTCGACCTTTTTTTGAGAAGGCTAGAAGTGTAGAGCAATCTTCTCAAGTACAGATGCCCTTAGTCTCTTCTGTCATTTTTTAGAGATGTGGTTTTGAGGTGGGTAGTGATTTATCAGGTAGCTGAACATATCACAGCTCAACACATTCACTATAGCCTTTGTGGTGGGCACCATTTTATTAACTCCATTATTTATTTATTTTTTTAAACTGCTAAAATTCTTTTCTGGCTACAGTTCTGTAAAAGTATTAAAGTATTAGGAAAATGAAAGAGTGTTATATATAAAGTGTTATATATAGCACTACAACTTTAATTTAAAAAAGAAAAAAAAACCCTTTCCTGTCACCACAATTTCAGTAGTGTTTTTCCCCCTCCAAATTAAGTACTTTACATCTGCAGTCCAGTCCAAAACAAACATTAAGTACTTTGGGGTGGGGTGGGGGGGTTGTTGACATTTCGAGCTTTACTGCATGAGGCTGTCTAACCATACTTTTTGCAAGGCTTTTAAGAGGAGGGAAAATGTGACATTTAATTGTGAAGGCGAACAAAACCACTTTTTTCACTTGGGTATTTGCACTCTCTGCTATACTACAGTGCCACCTAGAGGTTATGTAGCAGAAAATCAAGAAAGGAAACTCTCTTTGTGTAGTGCTTAGATCTCAAGTCTGCGAGAAACTGAAAGTAGATAAGCAGTTTAACAGCCTTATATAGAAAAGTTCTTCATGGACAGTCATGTTTAAATTAATATGAGATTGCCACAAAATAATCAAGTGGTCACTCCTTTGATTTGGACTTTCCCCACAAGCACCAGCTATGTTACGTCCACCAATGTGGATGCAACGCAGCAGAATGAACATGCAGAAAACATTCAGTGTCACTGATAGTATGGAAAGTCAATTGCAACTTCTCTTCCAGTTGCAGTTTACAGGAGAAGAGCAATGATTCCTTAGCACTAGGAGCCAGCCTTCTGGAAGCAACCCTTGTGATTGCGAAGATATCCTTGCAAGTGGGTAGGCCATGCCTGCTGACATTTCAGAAGCCAGAGGGGCGGATGAATGACATTTGCTATTGCAAAGCTAGGTAGGGGATGGACTTTGATGCCCTCCTCCCAGCTGTTGCTGTTTTCAATTTTGAATCCCCCATTTAACATGTTTCCTCACATGCACCCCACTTTTGAGCAGTGAGACATTTCAGGGCTTCCAGCACTTACCCAGGGTTCAGTTTCCTTAGAAGGAGGTCCCTGAGATGTATAGCATTTCTATGATGTAAGATTTATTTACACATGTATACAGGCTGAGCTTGAAATGAGCTTTCACCCCATTAAGAGTCCGAAAGGCTCCTATTCCCCATTAGATTTCTAGAGGAATCCATACACTCCCATAGGATTTTCTGCAGGGAGCAAAGTCAGCTCCATGGCTCCTTTACAGATCCAGTTTCAGCACAGACTGACTTCCTACTACGTACACAACCAGCTTGCTTCTATTGTTTTCAAAGGCCTCTAAAACAACGCAACACTTAAGGACTGGGGAGATAAAGATTACCCCCCCCCCTTTGGAGAACAGTTCACCTCTGCCCATCTCTGAGGTCAGCCATCACTTCGCTAATCGTAGGTTGTCCATATGAAAAGCAGGACAGGGCTCCTGTATCTTTAACAGGAGAAAAGGGAATTTCAGCAGGTGTCATTTGTATGCATGCACCTGGAGAAATTCCCTCTTCATCACAACAGTTAAAGCTGCAGGCACCCTGCCCTCTTCAGCTAGAGTGACCAGATATGTTGTGATGAAGAGGGATTTTCACCCAGTGCTGCAGAAATTCTTTTTTCTATGCAACTGTTAAAGATACAGGAGCACTGTCCTCCTTTTCATATGGCTACCCTAGCTAATGCTCGTAACAGAAAGGAGTCTGCCAGGCTAAACTTGCCAATGCAGTTTACAGTTTCTTTTCACAATCAAACTGACAAGAGTTGTGGGGGTGGGGATCCATGAGATATCTGACTAACCCCAAACCCATAACACTATCATCTCTAGTTTGGCCCTTTAAAAGTCTCCATTCACCCAACACTGCATCCAGCCGCCATCAATTTAGCTGGTATCAGATTACTTCCTAAACTTTCTCTCAAATGTCTCTTCTGCCTTCCAAGCCCAATCCTTCTGAGATTCCTCTTGCCTTGTGAAGCTGCAGGCATGCCTATAGACTGCAAAAACCTTTTCATCTGAAAATAAATAAATAATTTGCATCAAGGTTTCAGCGGGGTTACAAAGTACACGTGAATCACGATGACACCGCTGTTCCATTAATGCAAATAAAATGTCTGCCAATGATACAGCCGGTAATAATATGAGTAAGCTTCTCTGTGTTTTATTGGGATATTTTGCAAGGGCTTCATGTTGCACTGCAAATTCAGAGCAGGCTGGTGTGATGTGGATCTTGGATCTGATCCTGATTTGAGGCTCCCCATGTAAATTTGAGAATTAGAGGGTGAAGCTGTTTTTTTTTAGAAAGCCAACTGACCGATAAGGAAAATGCACTTTACAGTGGAGTGGCTTGCATTTATTTAGCTGGTGCACTTTGGAGACAGCCACAGACATCAAAGGAAAAACAAAATAATGAAACCAAAACCAAAAAGGAGGCCCAAATGAAGGATGAGTTCCTTTTTTCAAGCCTAGACACTTAACAAAGGATTAAATCAACCCTTCCATTTGCACCAGCCTTGGACAAAAATGTATTCTTAATGTATAGCCAAGAACAGCCCGAGATCCATACAGTCCAACACTCTCTTGCCAACAGATACAAAGAGATGCCTCTGGGAAGTTCACAGTCAAGGCATGATGTTGGCAGCCTATCCCTATGGTTTGCCCCTAGCCCTAAGAATTCAGCTAATACTTCTTTTTATATTCAAAGTAACATTAACTTGTGGCTATCATCACATGCTTTGTGGTTGTGAATTCGAAGCATCATTTTTACTTCATCTGAATTCAACCACAGAAAGGACAGCACAAATGGCTAGGAAAGCCATGAAAAGCTGTGAGAGTCCTACATAGCAACAGGTGAGGCCTCTAACAGCCAAAGCACATATTACTTTTTTTTAGTCTAGAGCAAGTGCAGGGTACCCAATCTGAATCAGAATCCTAGGAGGCTCAGGACCACAGTGCCTATATATAGCCAAATAGTTACCTACCTGGCTCAACAGATCATTATTTGACAAATTTATTTATATAGAGCTTTATTAAAGACCGCTGTACATAAAATACAATAGGTCAGCAGTTTACAAAAAAATACAATACGTACAATAATCTTAATGGAAGACCTTAACTGAATCAAAGAATATAACAAGAAAAACTTTAAATCAAAACACATATAAAATATGTCGTGGCCACCACAAGGACCATCAGCATGCTTTATTATTATTATTATTATTATTATTATTATTATTTATATCCCACCTTTTTCCCAGGGCTGGGACTCAAAGCGGTTTACAAAGTTAAAACATGTACAATTAAAACATATAAATATAAGTTTACAAAAGTTAAAATGGAACTAAACCTACAGTAAAATTAAAAACAAAATTTAAAAGTTAAAAACAAATTTTAAAAACAAAACAAAACCATACATTAACATACGTTAACGATGGAAGGAGGTGTGGGCAAACCAAGGGAGGTTCAGAATAGTCCTAACGGCACAGTTATGTACCAGGATCAAAGGATGGAGAGAGGAAAGAGGAAGACCCGCTAGGAGACTATTATAGTAATCCAGGCGTGAGACAACCAGCCCGAATCAAGAGATCCGCAGTCGCCTGAGACAGGAACCTGTGAATCCAGTGGGTGTTCAATAGATGTAAATTGCAGACCCTCGCTGTGCTCTCAATAAAGACTGGTCCCCTCTACAAGAATTCGGTTTGACACCCGGTTGTCCGATTATTCACATCTTCTCGCAAGCGCTTTTACGGTAAATCACTTTACGTGGGAGGTGGTTAAGCGCATAACTGGTTCTTCTTCGTGGTCTCTGTGCATCACACATATGGGCTTGCGCCGACGCCGAGCCTAGCTTCGGGAAACTTCGCTAGCTAGCTTAGACTTTTGGCGGGAACCCCTCCCCCCACCATCCTACCGCGCATGCTCAGGGTTCCCGCTCGTCGCTTACCTCAGTTCTTCTTCGACCGCTTAGCTGTTAGCCTCGCGGGAGACTTCGGCAGATATATATATATCTGTGAAATAAGAAGAATAGTTGTATTTAGTTAGCTTAGGCTTATTCGTTCCACTTAGTTGTTAGTTTCTTGTTATATATATAAAAAAAAATATATATATATAGATATAGTATTAGGTTTTAAGATAGGAGCGGTTCGCCATCTTATGGCTCAAACCGCGCTTTTTAAGCTGTGCACGCGGTGCAGGGCGAAGATAGCCCTTACCGATGGACACTCGTTTTGCCTGATTTGTTTGGGTGAGTCCCACGTAGTGGAATCCTGCACGCATTGTATGCGTTTCTCCCGACAAACGAGACGAAATAGAGCGGACCGTCTCCGCAGCTTATTGTGGAGCAAGGCCCTCTCCGCAGTAGACCGGCCCCGTCCATTAACGCAGCAAGCGGCGGCTTCAGCTTCTGGGGAGCGTATGATTCGCTCAAACCCAGCATCTCCGGGCTCTCCCCCTTTGGGGACCGCAGCTCAGGCAACGATTACGGGCGCATCCCCGCCTTCTTCTCCGCAAGTCAAGCGGGTAAAAAAATCGAAGCCAGTTAAGAAGTCGGTACCGAAGAAAAAGTCTTCGGCTTCGAAGAAATCGGCATCGCTTCCATCTACGATGCCGTCTACAACATCGCGAAAAGTCGTAGCCTTAGTCCACAAGGCGCCTTCGGTACCGACAGAATTTTCGACGTCGAGGCATCGTACCCTCTCGCCTGCATCGACTTCGCATTCGTCTCAGCGTGCCAAGTCCCCACCTTCGACTTCGATACCGAGGAGACAATCAACCTCTCCGCTGCGTACTCCACCGACACCGAAAGAGTTACCTGAACGCTCTTTGCCGTCACCGGGCCCGATAGAGATTACATCGGATATGGAAGATGTGGTCCCGATGCCGAGGGAACCACCAACGTCGGTCCAGCGACCAAAGGATCTGCGGCATCGATGTCGACCTCGGGATCGAGTTTCAGTATCCCAATCTCGGTCTCGTTCGCGATCTCGGTCGCGAGATTGGGATGTTTATTCTGAACATTCCCATTATTCGGATCGGAGTCGATACCGCTTCGACCCTTATACAGGGCGCCGAATCAATGCAGAGCAAGCACCACCGCCTGTACCGCCGCGCCGAACGACTTCACTTTCCGAATCATCGACTCGGCATCGACGAGCATCATCGACTCGACATCGAGAGCGTCCGCTCACCGCGACTATCACAGCATCTCGACGTCGAGAACCATCACCACCTCGACATCGAGAACTGTTAGCGCATCGGCATCGAGAGCCTTCAAAATCCTTTGAAGATTACGCTTCCGACACTTCATCGGCACCGTCGCCCCGCCCCTCCGAGCCTTCACCGTCTGACGATGTCGGTACCGGTGATAGAGCTTCGCCAACTATGGAGATGGGCAGCTTTTCGGACCAAATGATGCGGCTAGCCCAATCCTTGGGGATCGAGTGCCAACAGCAGATGGAGGAGGAAGACGATGATGGCTTGTACGACGTCATGTATACAGACCCATCGCCTCAATTGACCTTGCCCATGATAAAGGTGCTATTGAAGACAGTCAAACAATCGTGGCAGAACCCAGCAACAATTGGCCCTATCTCAAAACGCCTGGATGCAATTTACAAAGTCAAGGAGACGCAAGCACCCTTCCTTTTTCAGCATCCCAAACCTAATTCTGTGGTGGTGGAGGCTGCTCAGGGCAAATCAGGGAGAACGCACTCGGCGCCTACCGATAAAGAAGGTCGAAAACTCGACTCTTACGGCAGGCGTATTTACTCGTCTTCATCTCTGGGCATAAAAATCACTAATTATATGGCCCTAATGGCACGCTATCAGTTGTTCCTTTGGGAAAAAATTTCATCGTTGACGGACTATCTTCCTGAGGATCAACGTGAACTGGCGAGGGTTTTTCAGGCGGAAGCTATGAGACTGTCAAAGCAAGAGCTGACATCAGCCCGCCATCTAACTGATGCAGTGTCTAAGGCAATGGTTGGTGCGGTCGCCTTGCGTCGCCACGCTTGGCTGCGCTCAGCGTCGCTTCCACAAGAAACTAAAAACAAAATTGAGGATCTCCCCTTCGACGGGGAAGGCCTGTTTAATACGGAAACAGATACCGCAATGGATACCCTCCATAAGGCCAGGATGACGGCCCGGAAAATGGGTTTTTCACAACCACAACAACACTATCGCCAACGTAGGTGGTATAGGCCGCTCCCATACCAGCCTAGAGGACAGCAGGATCGATCACAGCGCTCCCAACCCTCTACTGGTCAGCAATCTTACCAACAACGCAAGTCAACCCCGCGTTATCAGCAGCGTGGTAAGCAGGCCCAGCCCAATAAGCGGCGCCTTTGACTTGCCTACGCCCCTAATCAGCCACACGACGCAAAATCTACGGCCATTTCTGCAAGCGTGGAGATCCATCACCTCAGACGCTTGGGTCCTCAATATTATCAAAGAAGGTTACAAAATAGAATTCGAAGTCCCTCCTCCGATTGGCACCGTACTAATCACGCCCCCTTCTCTGACGTTGTCACAGGAGACCACCGTGCTTCTTCAAAAAGGAGCTATCACGAGAGTACGTCCACACGAGATTCAAAGGGGTTTCTATTCCCGTTATTTTACAGTTCCAAAACGGGACGGGGGACTTCGTTCTATTATGGATCTCAGAGGGCTGAACAAGTTCATACGACCCAAAAAATTCCGTATGGTTACTTTGGCAGCGGTCCTACCAATGTTAAAAAGAGGCAGATGGTTCACATTGATAGACTTAAAAGATGCGTATTTCCACATCGCGATACATCCATCGCACCGACCCTATCTGCGTTTCATCATTGGGCACCGTACGTACCAATTCGCCGTTCTCCCATTCGGCCTAAAATCTGCGCCAAGAGTGTTCACCAAGTGTATGTCGGCAGTATGTGCGCATCTCAGATCAAACAACATCGATGTTTTTCCTTACCTGGACGATTGGTTGATCGTTTCCCAATCCAGAGAACAGGCGCTGGCCGACGTCCACGAGGTCATCTCTCTTCTGTCGTCGCTTGGGCTGCAAATAAATTACGAAAAATCCGTCATACAACCATCACAGCGAATAGAGTTTATAGGAGTTATCCTCGACTCTACCACAGGCAGAGCATTCCTTCCAGTAGACAGGATACAAATCCTGCAACAATTGTCGTTGAGACTACAACACGAGCAGCGAGTCTCTGCATTCCTAATTCTGAGACTGCTGGGATTAATGGCAGCAACCGTATTCGTCGTCCGTTGGGCACGTCTGCGAATGCGTCCCCTTCAGATATTCCTTCTACAAGAATACTCACCAACGCAAAATCCACACAAAATAATACTTACCGTACCGCGATCTGTCCAAAAATCCCTCGGATGGTGGTCAACCCGGATCAATCTTACTCAAGGAATGCCTTTTATAACAAGGGGCCCCTCTCGCATAGTAACAACGGACGCGTCTATGGACGGATGGGGAGCTCACCTCGGCGGCCTGACAACACAAGGAAAATGGTCACGTTCAGAGACGAGGCTACATATCAATATGTTAGAGCTGCTGGCTGTCAAGAAGGCTCTTCTAGCCTTTCGTCCGCATCTTCAAGGGCACCATGTCCGGATACTGTCCGACAATACCACAGTAGTGTGGTATCTCAACAAGGAGGGAGGTACGCGATCTCCCCGACTCCTGCAGCTTGCAATGAACATTATAGATTGGGCCATTTCCCACGATATACTACTATCTGCTCTACATATTGCAGGCAAGCAAAATGTCAAGGCCGACGACCTAAGCAGGTCGTTCACGGACACGCACGAGTGGGAACTCTCCCCAAGCGTACTGTGCCATCTATTTGCTCGTTGGGGACACCCAGACATCGATCTTTTTGCGACAGCTGCCAACGCAGTATGCCCTGCGTATTGCTCCAGAGCAGGCATAGGGAACGCGTCACTCGGGGACGCCCTCCAATGGGACTGGTCGAACGGTTTTCTGTACATGTTCCCTCCATTCCCGCTAATTGCCAAGGTGGTGACACAGGTTCAACGCAGCAACTCAGACGCGATTATGATCGCGCCATGGTGGCCAAGGCAACCTTGGTTCACGTCGCTACTCAGACTGACACGCTCGGAAATTTGGCGCCTACCTTATGCACACAACCTTCTCTCTCGGGAGAAGGGGAGCATTCTGCACCCGGATATCCAGACCTTACACCTCACAGCCTGGCGCATCCGACCTCGTGGCAACATTTTTCTTTCTCAGACGGGGTTCGGTCCATCCTAGAGGCCTCCCATAAGCCCTCCACGCGACTTTCATATAATAAAAAGTGGAAGCGTTTTCAGGATTACGCGGCCCTCAACGCGTTTGATTGTTCTACATCTGGCATGCCTGACATTATCTCGTTTCTTCATTCCTTGCATGTAGCGGGACTAAAGCCGGCGTCTATTCGTGTTTACCTGTCTGCAATTGCGGCCAACCATGGTTTGATTGATGGGTTTTCTGTTTTTACCCACCCGCTTGCAAGAGCCTTTTTGAGAGGGTTGCATAATTTGTTTCCAACTATTCGTCCAATAGTACCGCAGTGGAGCCTCTCGGTGGTTCTTGCAGTCCTTACTTCAAAACCATTTGAGCCTTTAGCTACAATAGACCTTCGTTTGTTAACATTTAAAACAGTTTTTTTAGTGGCAGTCACATCTGCAAGGCGAGTATCAGAGTTGGCGGCACTGCTAGTGGACCCTCCATACCTACAGTTTTTTAGGGACAAGGTAGTGTTGCGCCCAGACCCCACGTTTATTCCTAAAGTTTCCTCCTTTTTCCACGTGAGCCAAGATATTGTTCTGCCTACGTTCTTCGAACCGTCATCAGACCCTTTGTCTTCAACCTTACATGCCCTGGATGTTCGGAGAACATTGGCCTTCTATAAGTCAAGAACTGAACAAGTTCGCAAGTCTCGCAAATTGTTTGTCTGCTATGGTGGCAAGAATAAGGGATTGGCGGTGTCTCCGCAGCGCATCTCAAAATGGGTTGTTCAAACCATTGTCCTCGCCTACCAAATTGTCAAAAAGGAACCACCCTTTTACCTAACAGCGCATTCTGTCAGAGCACAGGCAACCTCTTCGGCTCTGCTCCAAGGGGCTTCTCTTTCTGACCTTTGCAAGGCAGCTACCTGGACTAATGCTTCCACCTTCGTAAAGCATTATCGTCTGGATGTCAGAGCGAGACGGGACTCCTCGTTTGGAAGAGCGGTCCTCTCCTCGATCTGCCAATAACCAAGCAGCATGCCTACCCACCACCGGTAAGTTTTTGCTTATTATTCGCCCATATGTGTGATGCACAGAGACCACGAAGAAGAAATGCAGGTTGCTTACCTGTAACTGTAGTTCTTCGAGTGGTCATCTGTGCAGTCACACAACCCACCCACCATCCCCTCTTGGCATCGCTGTTGTGATGGTCAAGTTGTTCGAGCATGCTCGTTTAATAATAAAACACTGTACCTTAGTCGCGAGGCCAAGCGGTCTCAGAGAACTGAGGTAAGCGACGAGCGGGAACCCTGAGCATGCGCGGTAGGATGGTGGGGGGAGGGGTTCCCGCCAAAAGTCTAAGCTAGCTAGCGAAGTTTCCCGAAGCTAGGCTCGGCGTCGGCGCGAGCCCATATGTGTGACTGCACAGATGACCACTCGAAGAACTACAGTTACAGGTAAGCAACCTGCATTTGCCTTACTGGTTGTATGAAACATGCTTTAAAAGGTGTTTAATGTTGAGAATCACTTATTCACATGGTCATAAGGTGCTTTAACTGCCGTGGTAAATTAAAACTCACTATTTAAAGCACATTCGATAATGCGCATAATCGGACAGAAAAAGCGCCTCAACCCCCGATTTGCGCTCCGCTCTTGTAAAGGTAAAAAATTTAATGCACCTTGAAAGAGCTTTAAATCGCTCTTGTAGAGGCACCCACAGTCATGCACTAGGACTCCCAGGTCCCTGGCAACAGAGACCAGGGTCAGCTGGGTGCCTTGAAGACAGAGGGGAAGGAGGGAGGGAAAGGAGGAAGTGTGGTCGGGGTAGAAAATAAAGATTTTAGTTTTATCTATGTTCATCTTGAGGCGGTGAGCAGACATCCATGAGGAAATTGCCAACAGACAGTTTCCCACGGATGCTCACTCTCTCTCCTCAAGCCAATCAAAGGACTGGTAAACCTGGGTATCGTCAGCATACTGTAGATGTGGTGCTGGAAACCAGAATCGGAAATGAGAGGGCGCAGAGGGAGAGTATAGAGAGAGAATAGAAGAGGTCCAAGAACAGACCCTTGGGGGACCCCAACAGTGAGGGAAAGGGATTTGAAACACTACCAGAAAAGGAAATAGAAAAAAGAACGATTTGACAAGAAAGAAGAAAACCAGGAAACAGCAGCGCCAGTATGCAATCATCACAGCCATGTTCAATTTGAACTAGTGAAAATTTGCAGAACAGAAAAAGGCTGCATGTGTTTTGAGAGCAACGAAGGGCTACTTCCAGTATTCTTAAAATGCTACATCTGCCTGAGTTCTGATGTGGGGTTGTAGGAAGAAAAAAAGAAGGAACTCTTTTGCTCGTAAGCTGTGATAGGAAACCTGAGAATGGAACCACAGTATGGTTGGTCTGCATTCAGACATCCTACGACCAGTTCCACTTCTACAGGAAATTTAAGGTCGTCAGTTTAGCAGAGGTTTCCCTGAAGTGTTCGTCGCTTGTACTGATTGGGGTCATTAGCATTAAGACCTCAAGGTCGACAGCATGAGGTCTTCTCATCCAACCAGCCCAGTTGACCGAAAGCCAGCTGACAAGAGGTGCTGTGTCGTGTTTTTGACACTCAAAGAGCAGTTCCTAAAAATCACTTCTCTTTTTGCTGAGTGCAATTTTCCATTGCTGAACCTCCTTTGAACAATTGACCATTTCTAAACATCTTCTAAACACTTGAAAAAGTGTTGCAATTTGCAACGTTTGTTTAAGCAAGACTTCGGTGATGGAATTTGGTTTCAGTTAAAGCCCTAGCCCCAAAACAGATAAAAGAGGATATTGTTATTATTTACTTGTGAAATGCCCATCATTGGCTGCATTCGGACATAAGAAGAACTGAGCTGGATCAGACCAAGAGTCCATCCAGTCCAGCACTTTATTCACACATTGGCCAACCACCTGTTGACCAGGGACCTACAAGCTGGACACAGTGCAACAGCATCCTCCCTTCTGTTTGCGACAGTGGTCCTGAACTGTTTCAGTTAAAGGGCCAAATTTAATTTTGGAGAAGCCCTCAGGGACCACATTCCACTGGTGGGCTGGACCAAAAGCAAAAGATATGGGACCAAAGTATCAGCATATTTTAGATTAAAACCCATTACTGCCAGTAACCAGGCCTTAGAAGAGGCATTTCAACCATTTAGAATGGAGGGACAAAAGCGACCATCAAGTGGTTGGGTTGACCCTAACCCATTTGGGAAAAACTGGAGGCTGAATTTGGCTAATGGGCCTGAGATTCAACACCTCTGTCTTACAACTAACTGCAGTTATTCATTTTGTCCAAACCAAGAGCTGTGGGTAAGTGCTAACAGATTGTGGAAACAAGTCAGGATTGTAAACCACAGTTTGAAGTTGGCTTGTTTCCCTAAACACTAGTTAAGACTAACCACATTTTGCCCAGATTTGGGCACAACAGGTAATTATGTTTAGTTGAGAATGGAAGTGGAAATTTCCAATCTCCTCATCACAATTGCTCCAGAGGAGGAAGAGAAGGGAGAGGGGGATCACCTGTCCTCTGCATTTTGGCCCACTTGCTATTATTCCTCAGGGGTACCTAGATTTCCATCCAACTTTCTTGTTCTACACATTGAGGGACCACTATTATAAATGGATCTAAGTACAAACTGTGCATTCGAAAGGCACACTTCTCCTTATTTGAAGAAAAAAAAACAGGGGTAGACTTTTTGACGTTGTTGAAAATCATGACAAGGTATTAAAAAGTAGACCCATCAAATGCTGGTTTGGTGCAATTGAGTCTTGAATATCTTCAGTAAATTGTATGCCTCCACTAATCCCTCCACACATGAAATCTCCCCTCTGAAATATGAGGTGGCATCTTTGGTCTGCAGGGTCACAGTGCTTCAATGCATTTAACGGTTCAGGTACAGGCATAATCTCCAGACCAAAATTTAAAAATCTCCAGGCAAAGGTTTTGCAGTTGCACTGGCAAGATATTCCTGCTTGGCAACACCCACCAAACTCATGTTATTTTAAGACACCCCTGTTTCTCCCAGAGATGTAAAATCTGTGCAGATGCCATGGCTACAGCTCGCCAGGGGCAGCTATTGAAACGACACATGGCTCTCTTTTTACTGAACAATTTGGAGTTCAGCAGTGAAAGCTGTGAGTAAACAACAGAGCATAAGACGGTCAAGGCTAGAAGCTGAGAAAAAGAACAGATGTGAATTTGCAACCCCAAAGTTCAGGTAATCATGACAGTGAGAGCTTTACAGAACTCACAGTGGACTTACAAAGTTTATATGAACAAATCCCTCATTGGCACAAGCCAGCAAAAAGGCTGTGCCTCTCCTCATATGCACGTAGCACAGCAGTGGCCGATGCCCATCGGGCGGATGGGGTGGAAGGCAGGGCAGCTAATGATAGGCAGAGTCAACAGGTTGCAGTAGGCAGAGCCACCTAGAGCATGAGTAGTAAAACAAAGGAGGCGGGGTGCTTCTGAGCCATAGAAAAGCTCCAGAGAAGCACTCCTTGGAGCCCACAACAAGCCATTTCACAGAAAGGAGTAACTGAGGCAAGTAAGTCCAGTTTAACATCTGGACTGAATACAAAGTTGAGAACTTGGGGTGCCTGTGACCCATAGAACACCACCAAAGCACTCCCCTGATTCCACATTCTCTACTCCACCAGCAAGCCATTACACAAAAATGGAAAACTGAGGCACATAATTTATTATCATGAATGCAAAGGAGCAGGGGAAATCCACACAGCAACACAAAAGTGTTCCTTTGGACTCAATTTTTTCTGCTCCAGCAGCAAACCTTGTTGCACTGAAAAGCCAAACTTAGTAAAATACAATTAAGAGGAAATAGGAAACCAGATATTCTCTCTCTCTCTCTCACACACACACACACACACACACACACACAGAGGTAGGCAGGAATTCTCCCCCCTCTCCTTCACACACACACACACACACACACACACACTGCAAACACAGGCACAGATAACACAACCCCGAGATATGACAAACACCAGACATCCCAAAAGTGCACATAAGTTACCATAACCCTCAGCCCATTACTCCAGCCAACCTGTGGCTACTGAGATTTCCCAGTGACCCTGATTGTTTGTTGGTCTTTGCCTGGTCTACCATAGTACATCTAAGCATGCATCCACAATTAGCCCAGCCAGCACAGAACAGAAGAGGATCTGCTGGCCAAGTCATGTTCAAGCACACCATGCAGGGGCTGCGCGCTGCACACTCAAAGAACATACATTCATTTGCAACTAACTGCTTTGGAGGAATCTCTTGGGGGAGGGGGGTGCTGCCCTTCCAATGTTTACAATAAAGAGCCTATTCACATTGCCCTTAAAACGACTTATATTCTGTTTAAAAATGTGTTTTTTAAGTCATTTCATTACATGGTAGGACACACTGAGGAGTACTTACATTTCATAGTGACTGCTTCCTCCGTCCTCAAAGTGTTCAATGGTGTCACACAGGGTTAATTCTTTGTCTCTTCTTCTTTCGTTTTTGTTTTGCAGGCTTCTTGACCCGCCCACTTCTGTCTCTGTAACTCAAGCAGCCTGCAAAACAAAAATGAAAGAAGAAGAGACAAAGAATTAACCCTGTGTGACACCAGTGAACACTTTGAGGACGGAGGAAGCAGTCACTATGAAACGTAAGTACTGCTCAGTGTGTCCTACCACGTAAGGAAACAACCTAAAAAACACATTTTAAAACAGAATATGAGTCGTTTTAAGGGCAATATGGATAGGCTCAAAATCACTTCTGTCATAGCATGATGCTTTGTTAGAGAACTGTGTCATTTGCATAAAGCGCACCAAAAAAGGAATACCTGAAAACCACTTTGCTCTCTTCTACTTTACATGCCATCCCCAGTGACACTGAACCAACTGGAATATTTCCTGCTTCTCATAAAAGCAGTCATGTGCTTCACCATGACTCTAGCTGCAACCGTGTGAAATCTGAAGACATAGGCCAAAATTTTAAGGAAGTTGTTTGGTTATACGTATTCTGTGGTTGTAGGTATACATATGGTTATATAAGTATCCTACAAACCTATCTCAGTTTTCTACCAGTTGAACTATCATGGCCTCTCCAGAAACAATCTTGGGAATTGTAGTTTAGCGGAGGTGCAGAGGATTCCGTGCTAGAGATTGCTGGCTTATTCCCAAAATTACTGTTTCTAGGATTCTCTGAAGATAGGAAATCACTCTTAAACTAGGATCATAGAATCATAGAAGAGTAGAGTTGGAAGGGGCCTATAAGGCCATCGAGTCCAACCCCCTGCTCAATGCAGCAATCTACCTTAAAGCATCCCTGACAGATGGTTGTCCAGCTGCCTCTTGAATGCCTCTAATGTGGGAGAGCCCACCATCTCCCTAGGCAATTGGTTCCATTGTCGTACTGTTCTAACAGTCAGGAAGTTTTTCCGGATGTCCAGCCGGAATCTGGCTTCCGGTAACTTGAGCCCATTATTCTGTGTCCTGCATTCTGGGATGATCGAGAAGAGATCCTGTCCCCCCTCCGTGTGACAACGTTTCAAGTATCTGAAGAGTGCTATCATGTCTCCCCTCAATCTTCTCTTCTCCAGGCTAAACATGCCTCGTTCTTTCAATCTCTCCTCATAGGGCTTTGTTTCCAGACCCCTGATCATCTTTGTTGCCCTCCTCTGAACACGCTCCAGCTTGTCTGCATCCTTCTTGAAGTGTGGTGCCCAGAACTAGATGCAATACTCAAGATGGGGCCTAACCAGTGCCCAATAGAGGGGAATCAGTACCTCACGCGATTTGGAAGCTATACTTCTATTAATGCAGTTTAAGAGGTTCATCAGACAAGTGTTTTATTGCATGCTCGCTACTGCCCACTTATGTCTGCCTCCCACGTACTTCCCACTCCTACCGCTCATTTTTCCATTGCAAAATATATCCCTTTTTAATCTGATTTTTTTTTTTAATGGAATGTGCTGCGATCTCCTGCTGTGTGCAAGAAAGCAGTGCAATAAAATCAGTCTCTGAATGGGCCACGTGGTCTTTGTTTGCTTCCTCTTTTCCCTCCGGGCAGAAAGTGGAAGTAATGAGGGGCAAAAGAAGGAACGGAGAAGCGACGATAAGGAAACACGATCCTCCCCTCCCCCCGTGATGCTCTTCTAAGTTTAAAGGCAGAATCCTATGCATGTTCAGACAGAAAAAAGTCCTACAACTCCCAGCATTACCCGACCAGCTATGCTGGCTGAGGACTGCTGGGAACTGTGGGACATTTTTCCATCTAAACAATAATATGCATAAGATTGCACCCTAAGTCGTTTTAATTGCATATATCCCAATATTACTTACTATGTTTATGTGTTAATCTCCCACTATTAATACTGGTGGGGGGGGTTCTTTTTAAGTTTGAATATTTTTGTACTAAATGCTAAATGTAAAATACTAACCAACCCTTAGTTCCAGGAAAGTATTGTTACACTTTCCCCAGTTCTCAAACCTGTGAGAAGTTTCAGACGTTTGGCGCTAATCTGGGTTTAATTTCCTTTTGAAGGCAATCACAGGAGTTTTATGGCATTTATAGAATATTGGTATTAATTTATAAATATACAGCCTGAGCAGAGGTGGAGATACAGAATTAAGCACTCTGATAATTATCCTAAAATTCACTGCTCACCCTCAATAGATTTCTAAGGGGCAGTCAGCTCTCTGTGTACCTTTTTTCACTCAGGTTTCATTCTGACTCCATCTAAAAAAACTGCAGGCACTTGATTTACAACATTCCTTAGAAGCAAGTGGGAAGAGGCATGCAACCATGCCATCCATTCATATATTTGCTGGCATTAATGATCACAACCCTACTATTGAGTTCCCATGGCAACCTATCACCTCTAATTTACCTAACAATGGATGTCCCACCCTCTCTCTTAGAATCTAGAACCACCGGGAGACCATCCAGCTCAACTCCCTATCCTAAGACACTATGGTCCCCTCTACAAGGATTTGTTTTTGCGCCCAGTTAGGCGATTATGCGCATAATCGCTGAAGCGCATTTACACCTAATACCTCTGCACGAGAGGCAGCGAAGCGCATTAACGGATGACCAAAATGCGCTTTCCAAGTAGTTAATGCGCATAAGCGCTTGTTCACATAGTCAAAATGCGCTTTAACGGCCGGAGCAAAATAAAACTCGCGATTTAACGCGCATTCGATAATGCGCATAATCGGAGAGATAACGCGCCTCTACACCCGATTTGTGCTCCGTTCTTGTAGAGGTAAAAAATTTTAAGCGCCTTGAAAGAGCTTTAAACCTCTCTTGTAGAGGCAGCCTATATTTAGGACTGGAGTGACTGGCAAATAAAGTCTCTAAACTGAGTACACTGTTGCTTTCTGTGCAGAGCCCATTGTGAGTATTTAAGGTGCACCTATGCAGCACTTCCCTGAATGAGCTGTGATGAGCTGAACAAGGACTGCAGAAACGCACTCAGGGATCTGCTGCAGAAATGTTCTCCTGAAAAAAACAAAGAGTAAAGTGATAGTCACCAGTTCTTCAATAGTAGCTTGACATGCAGATATTAGCACTGATGATATTTTATCTCCATGCCATGAAAAGCTTCACCTGCTGATTTCTACACGTCAGGAGATATTTTAGACTACAACTCCAATTAACGCTGACCACTGGCCATGCTGGCTGGGACAGATGGGAATTGCAGTTAACCTGGAGGGCAAAACTGGTGCAAGCCTGTTTGTTTCGCAGACAAGTAGGCAGACCTATCCTGAATGTTCCTTACAGATACTTTCAAATCAGAGGCACAATTCAGTTAACATGAAGCACACTAGTCCCATTTATTTCAACAGGAGAGTTAAGCACTCAATCCATTCTAGCCCATTGAAATCAATGGGATAAGAACATACTTAATATTAGGTGGATCATGCCCATTAATATTTCAGATCGGGGGGAACAAATGCTCCCCACAGCCCCCACCCCAGCAAACGTAAGTTCCAATCAAAATATTAGTTTTAATGCAAATGGAAAATTTATGATTGATTTCAATGGACTCCAGATTAGGGTGTCTTAAAACTTTTGTAAAACTGTTTAGAAGAAGGAATGTCCTTTTGGTTTAAGAAGCGATAAAAATAGACCATGTACCCAAGCAGCAGATTCAGTTTGGCTGGGGCCAGCGCTCAGAGGCCTTCTAAAAAGGAATAACAAGTTAGTTTAAAAATATAGATAAATTCAAAAATTTAGCTGGCATGTCAAAACAAGTGTCTTTACTTTTTCCACAAAACATAACACCCCCACTTCATTAGATGTGCTTCAGTTCAGTAGTTCATTGCCATATCTCGGATTTGAGCTCAAACGATTTCCAAGCACTTTTTAAAAAAGTGTTAACAGACTAATATGAAATAGGTCAAATTACAAAATACCCAGTTCTGGTCCTAAACCAAGAGACAGCAGATTCAGGAAATTATTGAACATTACAGAACACCATAATCTGATAAACTCAAAACATAAACGTTCGCTTTTGCATCATTGTCTTAAACACGCTTACTAAATGGTTTATATGAGCCTTTTCCATGAAGTAAATTCCTGGAACTTATTCTCATACATTTAACTCGTTGCTTTCCAACATAAGGTTATTTATATTGTATGCTTCTACGGACAAAGAGTGAGGCTTAATCTACGCAATACGTTAAATACATAGCTTAACCTCTCTTTGTACTTTACTTACAAGTAAATGCACGCCTCCGTTCATCTGCATCAGGACCACTGTGTGCAGGTACAGGAAGCTTAAAGCTTCCCCTCCCAGAAGCTTGTTTTCCTCAATTCAACCCACCCACCCATGCATCATGTGGGAATTAAAGAAAGAAAAAAAGGCCTACATTGGAACCAACAGAGAAAAACAAAGAGCAGTTTAATTTTTTTTAGCTATTTCACATTTTTGTATGTTAATAGTTTTATAGTATGTTTTATCACACCATATTTTAGGGATTCGTTTTTGTGGGCCACCCAGAGAGCTTTGGCTATTAGAGGGTATAGAAATGAAATGAAGTGAAGGTGGGAAGCAGATGTGCCCGTGGGTAGAAGACCACCAGTATGATCAATAGTCATATTTACCGTAGTAGTTTACAGCTTTCAAACCACTTTGCTTTCATGATGCCACTCCTTCTTAGAGGTTAGCTTGGTAAGAGACCTGCATTATTATGGATGGGGAACTGAAAACAATGGCTGTTGACCTTAAAGCCAGTGAGCTGCTGTCACCTTTGAACTTCCAGAATCCTGACTCGCAATCTTAGGGTAAAACTGGGGGCTGTCTATATGAAAAACCAAAAGGAGGAGAGCATCCACTCAGGGTAAAAAAAGGAAGAGAAGCAGGTTCTCAGAATGCTAAGATACTTTATTGTTCACCCCCCAACACGTTTCAGCCTATGTTGTTTTTTTAAAGGCCTTCTTCGGGGGGTTGGTAAGAGATGTCTGCAGAAAACTCTAAGCAAGAGGATGATAGTCTCCTATAATATTCACTGGCGACTGGTAGTAATTATTGTGATTGCTCAGTTGCCAGTGAATATCATAATAATCACAATAATTATTGTGATTGCTCAGTCGCCATTTCCTCAGTCGCCAGTGAATATCATAGGAGACTATCATTCTGCTAAGAGTTTTCTGCAGACATCTTTTCTGAAGAAGGCCTTTAAAAAAAACATAGGCCGGAACGCGTTGGGTGTGAACAATAAAGTATTTTGGCTGTCTATATGCACTGTATACCCTGTTGGCAGCCGCCAACTCACACCCACCATGGGCTTTTCCCGCAAAACTGCACACTTAGTGACTGCCACAACTTTTTAATTACTCTGAGATCACTACCGTTTGTAGGTAGTGACCTCACTTTGCATCAAGGCTGGGGGCGTTCTGGGGCCTTATCAAGGCCCCACGGTTGGTCAGGGGATGTGCGGGAAGGCTGGGCAGAGGGCGGTCTCGGTGTGCTGAATGGCTGCCAATGCTGCCCAGAAAGACTGTGCTCCCTCCTGCCGTGAGGGTTTGCCGTTCCCATCCCACAGCTGAGATGCTGCGGGGCTTTGGAGGAAGGAGGGGCAAAGCAATGCTGTCAAGACACCCCCTAGATGGGATGATGAATGGGTCTTGCAGTGAATGTGCAGGTTTTAAAAAATGCAAATTGCATCAGCTGGTGGTGGGAGGGGTTGCTTCTGAACTTACCTTTGCAACATGCAAGCCTTTCCTTCCAGCCGCAAACCTAATGTCAGGTGATATGGGAGGAATTCATGATATGGCTCCTCTGCATCTCAGCATCGCCCTTCCAGGAACCTGGGATAATGCTGAGATAGAAAGGAGCCATACTGTGGAACCCTACTGCATGGGAAGTGGTCATACTACAGTGAGCCCCACGCAGTGGAGACCGGTGTCTCTGTTTCAGTGGGGCAAAGAATCCTCTCCAGGTTTCAGTCAGAACTCTAAAGGAGCTATCCAAGGTGCTGTTGTAAAAATCTGATCTATGATTTTCACCCCCAAACACGTCCATTTCCCCTGACACGCATCTTACATGCATCTTACACGCATCCTACATGTGTTCGCTGACATGCACACCCAAACCGTCCACACACAGCACCCCAAAGCCCCATTCCCCACTGCCTGTCCATTGTATCCATTTCTGCAAAAGTCAAGCTGCTTGCAAGTGATTTAGCGGCGCAAGAACTAAGAGCTTGTCAAAATCGCCATTGCTCCTTCTTCTCCAGGTCAGACTCCATTATACACAATCAGGGACGTGCATAGGCTACCTGACTTAGAGGAACCAGGAGTGTGACTCATCCAGATGTGACCATAGCACACCTGGAGAGGGACAAAATGACCATATAAGGGAATGATAGAAGTGAAGGGACATTGCAAAGCATCTCTGGGTACAAGTAAAAATAGCACATGGCAATGCAATGCCACGTCCGGCCACTACTCGGGACTACTCGAGAGTAAAACAGAGTTGGCCAAATGATGTCCCTGGGGCTATAAACCAATGGGATGAGGGCTGATGATGTGTAACTTTTGGAGTATAAAAGCACTGTTTGAACCTTGGTGTGGTGTGACTCTGGAAAGCACCATTAGCGTCCAGAGGTCACCTATTCTGCGCAGAATAAAATCAGTTTCCAAAGCTTCAAGAGGTCTTTCATCAAGTGTTTCATATCTGGACTTTGGACACTTGGAAATAGCATAATTTATGCAACAGCGCTGAACCCATTTGGGGGTGGGGTTCAGCACTTTCGATAGCTCCTTTAGAGTTCTGAGTGGTTCTGACTGAAACTCAGGGCGGAATCACTGCCCCATTGAAATAGGAGTCTCCTAGTCCCACATTCAGACAGCTTCCAGACCATGAAGGTAAGATCACATCAGTTGAATGCTCTGAGATTTACTTCTGAGCAAATATATGTGGAATTGGACTTCAATTGCCTTAGAAGAATGTCCTGCTGACATTCTGTAATTCTATGCACACTTAGGAAAAAACCAGACCTCTGGATCAGGACCTGAGCCTGCAGTGGGGGAATGTAGGTAGGTCTTTTAAGGTATGGATCAGGGGCCTTACACTTTTCTACAGGGAAAAAAAGGAAACAAGACATAGCTGCTACATACGGATTTAAAGTAATGTATGTTTTGGTCCTTACTTGGGAATAAGCCTAACTGGACACTTGGAGGATTCACACATCATGCTAAGCCACCCTGCGAATAAGCCACAGTGTGTTGGTTGTTCTCTTGCCAATCCAACAGACGATCAAGTTTACTGTGGTTTGTTTCCCCCACCCCCAATTGCTTATCAGTCTTCCCACCAGCTCCAGCATGTATCACAGGCACTTTGCAGCAGAACTCCTTGTTTCCTTGTTGCTGTTCTGGCTGCCGGCTTTGTAGCAGTTCCCAACAACACACGACAACATTCAGACAACATAACAAGCCACCATGGGTATCAACAACCTTAAAAGGCCATGGGTGCTCAGGGTGGGTTGTTCATGAAAAATAAGCCATGCTGCAGAAACTGTGCCAGATTCGCACAGCATGACAACCCACCATGGATGAGCAGCCACAGTGGGTTGTCATGTTGTGCGAACCACAACATGACTGAGACGTCTCGGTAAACACACATAGGCTGGGGTTATGAGCATGTTAAAAGTTCACAGCCTTCACTCAGTAAAATTGTATTTGAAACATCATGAGTTAAAGAAGGTGGGAAATGACTCTGAAAATTTGTACAGGCCTTATGCGTCAAGACACAAGGTTAGGTGCTTATCTTCAGGGAACAGATCTGCTGGCAGGAGGAATGGGTGCATTTAGGACTGCCATCTCTCTCGCTCACTAACTCTATTTCTGGCAAGCTGTGACGACAAGTAGAAATTTAGCTGTTCATGGCAGATAGCGTAGCATAGTACACAGACACAGTTTGCATTTACTCAGATGAATGTTCCAGTTTGTTCTACAGGGCTTGCTCACTGGTAAGCGTGCATAGGATTACAGCTTAAGCTTAGAGATCCCTGACGTCAATAGCCATGTATTTATCCCCTGTTTATTCCTGCCTACACTTCTCTACCCTTCCTCGGTTTCCATCGTGTTTTTTTCTGGATTGCAATCCCTTTAGGGCAAAGACCTTACCCCTCATTCTTTGCAAGTTGACATGTAAATGGATAGAGCTATATGTTTCCCTACCGTTTCTTCTATCTTTTTCTTACTAGAAAAAAAATCCCTTTAAGGATGGAAAGACAGAATAGGTACACAATGGGGGTGTTCAGACAATCAGTGGAGGAAACAATGCAGCGTTGGCTGTTTTCCCCATCCCAACGCATGCCAGTTGCATGACCAGGATTACTGTAATTATCCATGCTGCATCGCGGGTTCCCATATCTTCCAAACCCAGTGTGCAGCCTGGCCGTGTTTACTTTTCACCCATCCTGTAACCTCTACTGCAAGGCAGTGGTTTCCCCCACTGATCGTCCAAAATTAGTCAATGCCTCTCAGTCAGTAATGATAGGAACTTTCCATCTGGAGGCACTCTGAGCTACAAACCATGAGGATGGTGGTTTGAATCTCACCTTTACCATAAACTCATCTTAAACGAGCCACTTTCTCTTAGCCTCAGTCCTTCATCTGCCATATTGGGATAAAAATACTGACCAGGGCAGGATCTACACTATGGCTGTATAGCGGCACTGAAATGCCCTGACAACTGTTGGGGCCCATGACACATTCCGTATACCTCGTTCATACCACTTTCATAGTGATAGATCCTGCTTGGTGTAAATGTGTCACTACTCTACAGAATTGCACCGAGATAAAGCATGGGAAGTGCTTTGGACACTCCAGAAGTGCTACATAAATGTTGTATGTCGTTGTTGTTGCTGCTGCTGCTACCTTGCAATGATGGGGAAAGTTTCACCTAGTAAACATCTAGCTGTCAGGCAGCATTACATAAGTCAAAGGCACACAAACCTTGCAAGGAGATGGGAGGAGAAAACTGACAACTTTACATGAACTATGCCCTAAAAAGGCTATTTCTGTACCGTACAAAAGGTCTTTAATTCTAGGGCTTCACGCGGCTTCAGTTTGAGAGCTGAAAGACCCGCGCTCTGACATCAATAAATTACAATCAAATGGGAGCCGCCTCTTTGACAGAAAATGAAATGTGAACTTATGCTTTCTTTCCCATTGGCAAAAAGGGAAAGGGAAAAATGACTCAGGCTGACAGTGAAGTCATGAGCCAATAAGTAAAGTCAAGAGAAGCTTACATCTTTGCCCGCACACTGGAGGGCGTAACACAGTAATGCTGAGGAGGGTTTGGGGTGTGGCTTGAAGATATGAGCTACCATGAAGCAATCTCGCCAGGATAATTGGAGAGGATTCAAGCAAATGGCAAGTGGAATCACTGGCTGGGGAGGAGAGAGAGTTTGAAACAAGTTTTGCAGCTGTACTCCGAATGGGTTATTTAGTATCATTGCAGTCCCACCTTTTACCATCCAGGAGAATTGTGGGCTATTCTATTTCACGGAGGGGCGACCCAGTGGAGGCTGATGGCTCCAATTTTGGTGGGTTTGTGAATCCATTCTGGGTTTCAGGCAGAACTAGCCAGAGCTCTAAAGGATGGTTAGGGTTCAGCAGCTTGGATAGCTCCTCAGGAGTTCTAGCTGGTTCTGACTGAAACCTGGAATGGATTCACAGCTCCACCAAAGTCAGAGCCACCAGCCTCCCTGGGAAGTTCTATCCAGAGCTGTCAGCCATAAAGGCTAAATAGCTCCTCTATGTACAGAGCAGAGTTCCGGGAACCTCTCAAGACAGTGTGGCTAGTATTTAAAATCGCACCAGCTCCTCTGAGATCAATAACATACCTTCACTGCTGCCTAAGGTTGCTTCTTGCCAACCAGCTGGAGGGGAGGGGACATAGCCATATTCCAAATGATCATCTGCAACATCAAGCCCCTTCCCCAGGCTGATAGATATTACCTGCATTCCTGGCTCTTTTTGGGTTCTCTTTGGTGGTGGTGCTAAGCTTGGGCCCATGGCCCTCAAGCCCTGAATCTATTCCTCAAGGGCCTAGGACTATTTCACGGAGCTGCGAGTGGCCACTGGTGCCAAAGGAAGGGTTTTCTTTTTCTTAGCTTAATTACTCATGCAGGGAGCCATTTTCAAGAGGGGTTGCAGGCTTGTGTGTGTGCCATGGGGGAAGGGCTAACTCTCCTCTTCCCCAATGCTGCAACGGCCCCTGCCAAATTTTCCTCTGCATGGCTATTAAGCTTTTGGGGGGGGGGGGCTTTTTCCACCGGTTTGGGGTGATCTAGTTCAGGCTACAAATTAACTGAAGCATTTATATTATTTGAGATTATTTAGATGATAAATGCATTGGTTGGCTTTGCTACTGTGAAATTTAAATTAATCCTAGAACGTATTGCTAAATTTGCATAGCTAGACATGTATTAGCATATGCAGATTTACACAGATTGTTGTCTTTTTGGTGCTGGGGCTCAAATCTTTTAAGTGCCTAAAAATACTGCTGGCTGCTAGTATTACAATTAGAAGGCACTGTGCAGCAATTCCGTCTCCCCCCACCCAGCATTGGATTTTCTGCGATAAGGAAAAAGGCACAAGCAGCGGTGGGGAATTCTATGACTGGCATGGCTATGTCACAATGAGGCATGGCTATGTCACAATAAAAGCCATTAATTATGCAAATGAGGCATGGCTATGTCACAATAAAAGCCATTTCCTGACACATACCTAGACTATTTCTTTTAAAAATCACGTATAGCATTTTTCCTTAGGAAAAGCATTTTTTCCTTTAGCATCTAAAATTATCTCCAGCTTTGTGAATATAAAGATAGTTTCTCTCCACTTCTGTTTTCCACTGATCAAAGAACCTGTGAATTTCTCCCAGAATGGAGACAGTTCTGAGCAAAGGCTGATTTTCTATTATAAAAAATGGGGGACCAATCAACCATTGTGTGTTTCTTTCTTGTTTCCAGCAGTCCTGGGAGTCTAGGTGAAACCTGAAATGATCACATCATCTGTTGAAGCCCAGTTTAAATGTCTGCAAACCTTCCCGCATTTGATCTTAAGACTCTGACTATGCAGACAGCATGACTTCAGCATCAGTTTTTCCCCTTCTCCTATCCTTCCCCTGTTTTGTTTTTTGCAATATCTTGCCTTATGATGAGAACTGGGGATCTTGAAAGCTTCAGCTCACACATTTTTGCAACCTTGAGTTGGCCCTGAGAAAGGTATTACGTTTATATAGATTTTGGTTGTTTTCTTCTGCCCGACACGGCTACCTTTCCTTCTTGTGTATAAAAAGAAAAAAAAAGTCCATTTAGCAAGAGCCTTTTGTCTGCAAATTGTACTAGAGCTTTATCACACCTACTATTTCCCCCCCTGGTTGCTTCTGCGGCTTCCCCTTCTGTTTTGTATTCGAGTCTAGCGTTTTGAATCACACGTGGTCGGTATAGCTGCGATTCCTCAGCTTGGCCCGCCTGTTGAACTTTGCCTGTTTCGGACTTTGCCCGTTCAGGGATAAATCTAAACAGAAACTAAAAACTGCAACCTCAGGGCGAGAGAACAGCAGGACCGGGACGACCTCATGCGAGTCCAGCTGAAGAAGTGGAGCAAAGTTGAGGTGGGTGTGCTTAAAACCGCCTGTGTGATAACGACCCTAGAGAGGTAGTTCATCCGTCCCCTTGACACAGTGCAATAGCATTCCCTTATCATCAGCCCACTCAATACGCCAAGCAGGCAGGGAAGGACTTGTTGAGTTGAGGAAATAAAACTTAAGTTCATGCCAGTGGTCTTCAATTTTTTCTTGAGGGTCCCTTGACCTTCTGAAGAAGCCGGGGTGGGGTAGATGGATGAGCACAAGGAACTAAAGTTGGAAGGAGGATGAAAAGAATTCCCCTTGCACGGATTTTTTTCCCCTTGCACGGATTTTTTTATGTGAGCACGGCTTTGGATGCAGCCCTTAGCATGACAGCCTTGATAATATGTGTGACTGTGATATACCAATTTGTGTGGGTTTATTCTATGCTTATACAATAAGGCATCTGTTTTCACAGTCCCTGCCCACACTTGTTTGAACACGGTACCATACATACACCAGCATGTATGGCCAGATCTACCTTGAACAGTCCTCTGCCAAGAGTTTTCCCTTATTTTTCTGTACTAACATTAGGCTGACCATATGAAAAGGAGGACAGAGCTCATGTAACAGTTGCAGAGAAAAGGGAATTTCAGCCGGCATCATTTGTATGCAATTAGTACCCGGTGAAATCTCCTCTTCATTCCAACAGTTAAAGCTGCAGGAGCTATACTAGAGTGACCAGATACAAAAGAAGGCAGGGCCCCTGCAGCTTAAACTGTTGGAATGAAGAGGGAATTTCATCAGGTACGAATTGCATACAAATGACGCCTGCTGAAATCCCCTTTTCTCTACAACTGTTAAAGTTACAGGAGCCCTGTCCTCCTTTTCATATGGTCAGCTAACTAACATGCTAGCTCCAATCAACAAATTACTTACTTCTCACATGACTTCGGTTATTGTTCGGCAAACTCATTTGTGACGTAAATGGCTCACTCTGCATTATCTCTTTTAGGGTAAACCACCTCTAACACCAGGATTCCTTGATTATTTCACAACACTCACTATGTGTATAAGAAACCAGCCTCTTCTGTTTGTCACCTTCAGCATTTATCCGTCACATTACTAAAACACTTTTTATGATCCTTGCCAGGGTATAGACACACTGACATTTAAAAACAAAATATCCTTTAATAGCTGCACTAGCGGAACACTTGGTACTGTTTCACAATTCCATTGCTTCCCTGAAATATTCAGTTATCTTTTTTCCGATTTCACTATTCTTGCATCATAGTTTTCTATTAAAATGTTGCAAAGTTTTGAAAAAAGCCGTTCACAGTAATCAATAACAGACATCACTTGCTCAAATTCAGTCAGGTTATGGACTGCTATGGATTGCTAAAATACAAGGTTATCTGTTCCTCATTTGTAAATACTGGGAGGTGGGAGGTAGGCATGGATAATGTTGTATATTCAAATATTCCTATGTTATTAAACTATCTCACACACACACACAATTTAAAAAATGAGTAAATCCTGTCAGGCCAGGCTATCCTATTCACCAAAATCGACATAACACTGGTTTAAATGGGGATAAAGATGTTGTTGCTTTAATCATACTATATGCGTTAATTAGTTTTCCCAATGCCAAGATAAGTGTGTTATCAGTAATAACTGTTTGTGAATGACCACTGGTACTTACACAATTGTTATCTTTTCAGCACCAGGTTAAAACTGCCCTCTTCTCTCTGGCATTTGGCAGCATATAATGATTTTTTATCAGTTCTTGGTTAGTCTTTGGTTGATTGTTCACAAAATTGTTTTTACATATATGTTGTCTGTGTGGGGACTGTCTGTTTATATGTGTTTATGCAAAAGGCTTTACACTTTGTATAATCTATTTTTTAATGGTTTTTAATCTTTGTGAACCGCCCGGAGAGCTTCAGCTGTATAGAAATATAATAAATGAAATGAAATAATTATCACTCTTCCGTACATCCTGCATTTCATTTCCCTCTGACCTCACTGATCTACCACCATAAGTATATAAACCTACATCTCAGGATAATACTTCACTCATCTGATAGTGGACCATCATCCATGAAAGCTTATAAGTGGACTCTCATCCACAAAAGTTTAAGCCGTAATAAATTTGTTACTCTTTGAGGTGACCCAGAAAAGACTCTCAGGTTTGTGCACACTAAAATCAGTCACTGTTCTAGAAACCCAATGACTTCTCTTCCCTCTGGGTCATTCCTGGGTCATTCCATAAAGGTGATTGCTGGGAGATTCAGGGCAGATAAAAAGAAGTATTTCTTCACACAGTGCATAGTTCAACTATGGAATTCGCTACCACAAGATGTAGTGATGGCCATCAATTTGGATGGCTTTAAAAGACAAATTCATGGAGGAGAAGGCTATCAATAGCTACTGGTCCTGATGACTATGTGCTACCTGCAGTATCAGAGACAGGCATGCCTGTGTACACCAGTTGCTGCAGAACATGGGTGGAAGGGTGCTGTTGCCAAGAGCTTGCACTGGCTTCCTCATCATTTTTCTTCTTCTCAGGAATTATTTAGTTTGGGCTTTTTTTAAAAAAAAACAAAACCAACATCCAACATCCAACATACATGGGGGGATCCAAACTCCACAGTTAAGCAATCTCTTTATTAGGAAGAACCAAAATGACACCAAAAATTGTGCAAGATCTTTTAATGTTTTGATCAGTCCTAATCAAGCATTACTTAACTGTGAATTTTTGCACCCACCCACCCACTCACTGCGCCCGTGGATTTGGGACTGATGGATTGGCATGGCTGTTTTCATTTTATTTTATTTTTATGTGCCATTTGGGGCTGTTGCTTTTTTTATATTCCTAAAAGAATGGTATCTCAGAGTCAGGCCACAAGATCTCTTCTGTCACACCTTCCTAGGCAAGCCGCCCCAGAAGTTTACACAAGAAAAAATCACTTACTTTGCCATCCTACCTTGGATTGAGCGAACAACATGTGGGTTTCCAATACACCCACCAAAGTGCAGTCCTTAAAGAAGATAAACAGGAGGAATGGGGGGGGGGGGAACGAATCTCCTGAGTACATAGGAGGGGACAATAGGCAGCTTAAGCCTTGGATGATAGTGTCATGTTACAGCTAGCCTGGAGCATCTTTCTGTTGCAATCTTCTCACTTAGGATAGCAGGAGGTGCAGAGGTGCACGTACCCACCTGAAGTTACTCTTAAGTCTTCCATTTGCCCTTATCTTACTTATGCTGAGATTCCCACGCACCCACCCGGTAAATATGAATCACTGTCACAAGAACTATTCCGGGGGACCACATCAACACTACTTAGGATTTATCTCAGTAATCTTTGGAACCATTTGAGCCTATCTACACAAGCAAGATAAGACACTTTGAAAACGTTTTGAAAACTGTATATGGAGTGTGTCCTGGGCCCCAACAGTTGTCACTACTGTTATAAACCATTTTAAACTGCTTTAAAGCAGGAGTGTAGATAGGCTCATCGTATATGGTAGATCCATATTACGACAAACATGTCCATATTGTGAATGGAAATTACATGGTGGGCATGGCCAGTCACAAAACGTCCATTTCCCAGAAGGCAAATGGTGATGCAAAAAATAAACGTGACTTGCTCAAGAAGCTAACTACAAGATAGAGGTGGGGTCTGAGCTCTGAAACACAAAACCACTCTTTTGAACCCATACTTTTCTGCTCCAATAGAAGACAAACCGATGAAGCTCAGAGACAAGTACATTGGCCAAGAAACTGAGTACAAGGCAGAGCACACCATACACACACACACACACACACAAGCAAGCAACACACACACCACAGTAAAAGAAACAAAACCACCTAACACACACACACAATAGACACCCAGAAAAACACACACAGCTTAGACAAAATACCTCCATACCTACCTTCACTTTTCCCCCTCCTGGGGAGCTGGATGCCCTTCAAAACACAGCACTAGGCTGTAGCCACCCACCAATTTTAATTTCTAAGAATGCCTTGTTGGGGAGGGGGGCAGAGCTCACTAAGCGCTCACTTTGCAGCATATGCCCACTACATGCAGTTAAGAACATATTTATTTGATTTTTAAAACCTCAACATTGGGGACAACAGTAGTGGCTTGTTTAAACATTGCAGGGGTGGGGGAAAGGTAGATTGTGATCTACTGGGAGATCTCTGGGTGACAGATCGGCAAGGGTTCCTGACTCCCAGTTTTCTAACAGCAGCAACAACTAAAATGCTTTCACCCACTTGTAAGCAGACCTTGTGAGCAGGCCTAGCACCAAGGGTTGGCAATTGTGGGCAGCTGCCAAGGACCCCCAGGCTCAGAAGGGCCCATCTATGCCAACTTCCACTCACTGCCACCCCCATCCCCTGGAGAGCTGCACCACAGGAGAAAGTAGCCAGTGCAGCTCTTCAAAAACCCAGCCAGACCCTGGCTCTGATGGGGTCTTTAGGCATTGTAGGGACTGGAGAAGTGTCCCAGGAGATTGCTTATGCTGCAGAGCTAACAAAAAATGAAAGGGCTGCTCTAAAGGAGAGATTCCCTGTGGGTTCGTCCACACCACAGAGTTGTCCTTGAATCATGGGTTGTTGTTGAATCATGGATTGCCATTGTGTGCAAACTCTACACTATGGATTAACAATGGGTTGTTAACACCAAACAACCCAGAGTTCACAACCCAACAACAAACCATGGGTTCTCTTCCTGGGTTGTTCGTGGTTAACAATCTATAGTTAAACCACAGCAGGATTCATGTGTGATGGCAATCCAAAATCCAGTGACAATCCGTACTCAACCCATACTCAACTCTTAATTTGGATTGTCATTATGTGCGGACCAGGAGGGAACTGCAATCCAAAAAGTACAGCCAGTGGTTATTAGTTTAACAGCTGCCCTTCACAATATGCTGTTGGGTAAGGCTGTGACCGGATCTGGATACCGAATCCCAAATCCGGAGCGGATTGAGCGGATTCGGACCTCCAGATTCCAGATCCGAATTGGATCGGGCCTGGATCGGGCAGGATCCAATCCGTGATCCGGATTTGAGATCCAGATCCAGTCACAGCACTCCCTCCCGCTCTCCCCACTCTCTCCCTCCCTCCCCCCCATTCTCCCTAGTTACCTGCTGCCTCCTCTGCATCGTCCCCCGTCGTCCTCCGCGTCGTTCTCCTTCCTTGCTGTGGGCCGGCTGCTTTCCCGCTCATGTCGGGTGATGACGGCACCTGCCATGACCGGCAAATGCGCCACTCTAACCAATTAGAGCGCCGCAATTGCCAGTCACGGCAGGTGACGTCATCACCCGCCACAACCAGCAAATGTTGCGCTCTAATTGGTTAGAGCGCTGCATTTGCCGGTCGCAGCAGGTGATATCATCACCTGCCACGAGCGGGAAAGCGGCTGGCCCACAGCAAGGAGGGAGGATGATGACAGGACAATGCGGAGGAGGCAGCAGTAAAGTAGGGAGAGGGAGGGGAGGGAGAGAGCAGGGAGAGCGGAAGGGAGTGCTGTGAGCAGACCCGGATCGGATCCAGATCTGAGTTGGATCGGATCAGATCAGGCCCAATCCGATCTGAATTCGATTGGGCCCAATCCAGACCTGACAGATCGGGATCCTGGTCGGATCGGGGGGTCCGTTCACAGCCCTAGTGTTGGGTGTTAACATGCAGGTACAGCATAGATTCTCAAACCGGAGTGAGAAAGTGAACACACGTGCTCTCAGCAATGGTAGAAGTCAGAGGAGGGGTGGAGGAAGGAAGTGGAGGAGCAAAAGGAAGAAATCACAGGAAACCACATTGTAGGCTGTAGAGATTCTAAGGCTAGCTGTGGTCAAAATTCCCATGAACTAACTGCAACTCTGCCCCCTTCCAGTGACTTGCAGACAAGGTTGCAATGATCCCAACAAAAACTTCAGAGCTAATGCCTGAGACTTAGCAGCTTTACCCTCAGCTGCCCCTTGACTTAGGAGGTACCAGAATTTTTAGTTCCAGAGTTGGCAACACTAAGAATGGGGAAGGGACATCTTTGCAGTGCGACACTGTCAGGGGTTGAACTCCAGTCAAGTGTATCCAGCACCACTGAAATCAAGGCTAAACAGCTAAGTGCCGGCACCCACGCTGAGCATCATTATGCAAATTAGTTTGCAAAATTTCCATGTCTTATTTTTTCACATTACATTTAAATTTTCTTGGCACACAGTTTAAGGTTGCTTGGCACAGAGTATTATTGACTTTTTCACAAATAGGCTTGACGTGTTTTTAATACTCAGATTGCTCTGTTCTCCTGTTTTCACTGGAACATTTTTAGGGTATTATTTTATATTGTTTTTACATTGTTTTTTCTATTGTATCTTATGATTTTTTTATGTAAAGTGCTTAGGAGTCTTAGGATATCAAGCTGTACATAGGTACTTTAAATAAATAAATAAATATATAATGATCTTCCTACACTTTTAACAGGAGCCATTTAGCAAGTAATGACTGCCCAGCAAAGAGATAAGTAGTGGGGACATGCATCACCGGCTTAATTTCTTCATGCAAGATTGCTGTTGAAAGCACAGGAACAGGGGCCAGTTAAAAAAAAAGTAGCAGCACTATTCACAGAGACCTGGTTCACATGATCATTGTAGCCTGCCATGGCTTATTAGCCACAGTAGTTGGTGATCCAAGCCCCCTACACAGTGGCTTCTTGTTGTGTGCAAACCCTGTAAAGATGGGTTGTTGGGGTGCTTGACATGGGCTGTTTTAGGGTTGTGGGGGGAGGGGGTTGTCAATCATACCAACAACTCATCCTCACTGGGTTCACATATAATGAGAAGCTATGGCACTCCCCCCCCCCAATGCATTTTGACTCCATTCAAAATGGTGGCAGCTGCCATGACAAGGAGCCCCGCATGATGCTTCCCCCATGGTGGCTTCTTGTTACATGTGAACTAAGCCGGTATGATTTGGAACACGGTGCTACATTTCAGGGAAAGGGAGGACACATAGGAAGCAGCTTTGGGCTGAGTCAGACCATTGGTCCATTGGTGTAGGATTGCCTACACTGACTGGCAGCAATGTTACAGGGTTTCAGGCAAGAGTCTTTCCCAGTTCTACCTGGAGATGCCAGGGATTGAACCTGGGACCTTCTGCAAGCAAAGCGTCCACTCTAACACTGAGCCATGTTACCTTGGGAGTTGGGGGGGGTTCTCCTTCACTGGAGATATTTAACCAAAGCCTGGATAGCCTTCTCTCAAGGATGCTGTAGCTGCATCCTGCCTTGCAATAAGCTGCATTGAGCAGGGAGTTGAACTAGGCGACCCCCTCCAAGATCTCTTCAGACTGTATGAGCTCCATCACACCAGCAATTTAGTGCACTCTTGCCATGCCTGATGTGCGGATTTGCAACATGGTACTCACATGACGCCGTGCCTGTCCAGTTGACACCCCACCTCTTCCCCAGCCTTTTCTGCTGTTTCCTAGAATGCTAAAAGTCTGGTTTATTTTCCCTAAGCACATTTAATGTGCCCTAAACCTCAGTGTAGTTTTAAAGGAACTGGGGGCTTGTTTGGATTGCATCAGGCCCTGGCAGGGAAAAGCCATCTCTCCCAGCAGCCAGCTCCAAGCCTCAATATAAAACCCAAACCTTGCATCCCAGGCTCAAAAGCATTTTTAAAAATCATACAATCTCTACAGAAACAGGATTGTACTCCCTTGATGCCCCCAAAGAGCCAGACTAAAGGGTTGTTCCATTTTTGCCAGGCAGAAAGGCATCTGATTGAAGTGCTCATCTGATAGGACCTGACTGGAGGGAGAAAGAGAAGGAGAGGGGTGGAGTGGAGTGGAGTGGAGTGGAGTGAAAGAGCTAAGGAGCAAAAGAGCAGCTATTCAGGTGAAAGGGATCATATGCTTGACATGCTTTTACATCAGAGGTAAAAAAATGCAGAGGCAAACCAGGGAGGGTGGGGAATTAGCTGTGGGGGAGGTCTATGTTTCTATGGCTGCAGAAAAAGCAGTACTAAGTGAAATGGCTACTAATAAAATGAGGCTGTTGTTACTAAATTTAAAGCTTTATCTTATCAAGCAGGTAATAAAGCCTATTTTAACCAAGGCACAGGTAAGCAAACTGATGCAATTAAGTAAGAACTGCCTTGAACTTTCAACCCAAACACAATCCAAGGTTGATGCTGTGAATTTTTTTTTAAAAAAATCAGCTTAGCTCTCCATCCTCGGAACAAGAACGATGCACAATCAGAGCATCTTCATGGTGTATTGGGGTCTTACAGGTGTAAAAATAGCGATAGCAGGGGATCACACCCCAAAAAGGTGCACGCTAAGGATTAACACGTCCATAGAATTTGAAATCAATTAGTAGGCACAATAACAAGGGTTGTGCAGAGCTAAGTAAAAGCTCTGGATGCGTCAGAGAACATTGGGCACAAACAAAGGGTAAAAACAGCCCTAGCAAACAAATTTCCCTTTACCCTGTTTTTTCTGTATGAAAGGACTAGCATGTTCACTATGTTCTGCAGTAGGGTGACCATATAAAATCCAGGTCAGGGCTCATGTAACTTTAACAGTTGTAGAGAAAAGGGAATTTCAGCTGGCATCATTTGTATGCAATTTGTACCTGGTGAAATCCCCTCTTCATCACAACAGTTAAAGTTGCAGGGGCCCTGACCTGGATTTTATCTGGTCAGCCTATTCTGCAGTAGTGGTATGTTCATTTTGGTAAAAGCCAGGCATGATTTGCTCTGTGGTTTTATTCTTCCAGCTGCTTACCCAGCAGACTATGTGTATGGCTCAGAGCGTCTCTACATTAAGGGAAATTGGTTTGTTCACTTCTGGCTTTTTTGTGCTTCCCCATTCTTTGGTGCAATTGTTATGAGCAGCATTACACAGGAGGAGAGGGGCAACAATTGAATCGAATACTCCCCGTCCGTTCAGTTCCATTGAGTTCTGTTGAGACAGTGCCATTTAGTGGCAGACAATCCTGCTGTTTCCTGGCTTTTACTACTTTAAAAGTAGTTCTTTTTATCTTGAGATTTCTAGAGGATGCTACAGGAGCCATCCAGGTTGGTGACGATGTCATGAAATTGACCCCAAAACTTCCGTAATGGCCAATCTTGAGTGCAATAAATCTCAGTAAGGTTTACCAAACCCTTTACTTTCTGGATCTATGCTGCTTTATTCAGCTGTTTCTGCTAACAATAAGAACACTTTTGTTTTGGAAAGGAAGGCTTTTGATTATCTGTTACTCGATCTCTGGTTAATTTGTGCTCAATTGTTTAGCATGAACACAGCTTTAGCCTATAGGCTGACCATATGAAAAGGAGGACAGGGCTCATGTAACTTTAACAGTTGCAGAGAAAAGGAAATTTCAGCCAGCGTCATTTGTATGCAATTAGTACCTGGGGAAATCTCCTCTTCATTACAACATTTAAAGTTGCAGGCACTATACTAGAGTGACCAGATACAAAAGAGGGTAGGGCCCCTGCAGCTTTAACTGTTGTAATGAAGAGGGAATTTCACCAGGTACAAACTGCATACAAATGACGCCAGCTGAAATTCCCTTTTCTCTACAACTGTTAAAGTTACATGAGCCCTGTCCTCCTTTTCATATGGTCAGCCTACTTTAGCCATCCTATTTCCATTACAAAATGCAAATAAGAACATTGGAAAAGCCCTGCCAGATCAAACAAAGGTCCAGCATCTTATAAGGTCCAGCATCTTATTTCCCACAACAGCAGCCAGATGCCATTTGATATTGTACAGGTGTAGTGAAAGGGTTCATTATCTTAGAAGGAACAGAATGATTTAAGGGTGTGTATGTGGCTGGCCCAGCCAAATAAAGTCCCAGTGATTAATGATTGCCTGGAATTATCATGGCCACTCAAGACATTTTCCTGCCTGAGATGAAGATGGCACCTCTCCAGTTCTATGGGCAAAAGCCAACTAGACTGTTTCTTCGACACTGGTAATAGATCAACATCCCCCATTGCATCCGAAAGCAGCAGGCTAGCTCGGGGCACAGGAGAAGCCACTTGGCATGCAGTCTTCTCCTCTGGCACTTTGCATCTGCCACCTGAGGTGATAGCCTCACTCTGCTTAATGATAGGGTCGTCCCTGTGCATTATTTAATAGGTCTGGGTGAACAGAAAGCTCTTCTCCTGAGATGGTAGGACCACAGGGATGGCTCCAGGCAAACCTTTCTGGTCTGCCTGTTTATTTTCCTGGCAAGGCCTTTGATCCTTTAAAACAGGGGGTGGGCAACTTGTGGCCCTCCAGATGTTTTGGCCTACAAATCCCTCACCATTGGCTGTGCTGGCTAGGGCTAATGGAAGCATTAGGGCAAAACATTTGGAGGGCCATAAGTTGCCCACCTCTGTTTGAACAGCTGTGTAAAAAGGAGAAATTCAGCAGCATCCTTCTTACAAGTGGCACCTCTCCCCCCGCCCTCTCTCTCACTGGCCAGATCTACACCGAGCAGGATATAGTGGTATGAAAGCGGTATATAAAAGGCAGGAGCCACACTGCTGCTTTATAGCGGTATTGAAGTGCACTGACAACTGTTGGGGCCCATTGACACATACCATATACCACTATATCCTGCTTGGTGTGGCTCCTGCCTTTAATATACCACTTTCGTACCGCTATATCCTGCTTGGTGTAGATCTGGCCTCTCTCCCTCTCTCTCGCTTTCTCTTAAGAGGAAATGCTTCTTCTGATCTTGCACATGAGTACATCATCTAAAACCAAGGAACGTGCCTTTTTCTTCTGAACTATGATTTTATTCCAATGCAGATGTATGCAGATTTAATTCACTGATTAATTGGTTAAAAAATCTATATGAATAATTGGCTTCTTTAATCAAGTGTCACTGGTGATAGATCAACACCCCCCCCATTATGTTAATTTATTTCAAGTATTTTTAACTCACTCCTCAGACAAAAAGGCTTCTGGAGATGCTTACATATAGAGTGTCATCAGACGAGCGTTTTATCGCACGCTTGCTACTGCCTACTTACAGATGTGTGTGCGTCCTTTAGATGACAACGTCTGTCTCCTGTGTGCCTTCTGCTCGTTTTTCCATCACAAAATAGACCCCCAAAATCCAAATTTTTAATAAAAAAAACGGAATGTGCCGTGATCTCCTGATGTGTGCAAGAAACGCAGCATGATTAAAACTGGCCTCTGAACCTATGTGGTATTTGGGCTGCCTCTACAAGAGGCATTTAAACCTCTTTCAAGGCGCATTAAAAAAATTACCTCTACAAGAACGGAGAGCAAATCGGGCGTAGAGGCGCGTTTTCTCTCCGATTATGCGCATTATTGAATGCACGTTAAATAGCGAGTTTTAATTTGCTGTGGCCGTTAAAGCGCATTTTGACTATGTGAACAAGCGATTCTCCACATGTCAACAGTTTAAATTGCGTTTCGGTCGTCCAGTAATGCGCTTCGCCGCCTCTCGTACAGAGGTATTAGGCGTAAATGCGCTTCTGCGAATATGCACATAATCGCCTAACCAGGCGTAAAGGCGAATTCTTGTAGATGAGGCCTTCAACTTTCCTGGCTGGGAAGAATGAGGAAGTAATGAGGGACAGTAGCAGAGGTGGAGAAGCAATGGTAAGGAAACGTGATTCCCCCCCCCCCCGGTATGATGATGTCCATAATCAGTAAAAGAAGGCAGTCCCTGCCTTACGATCTAAAAAGAGACGACATACAAGAAAAAAGAAATTGTGTGTGTGGGGGGGAGAGGAATTAAGTCTTTCAGGGCTGGTGGAATGGTCCTACTTGCCCTTCTCATCTCCCTCAGTACAGCCTGCTAATGTTTGTGTTGTTATTGTAGCCGCTGTTCTTTAGCCCATTAGAGGATGATCTCTAAAGAGCCAGAATGTTTAGACTGCATTATTGTTTCTATAGGTCCCGCAGTGTACACATTCACATAAAGAAAAGACATGTCCCCTGCCCCCAGGTGCTGACAGACTACATTTTGCTCTGGATTTCAACACCCAAGCAGATTTCAATGGATTATTCAGGAGGCTACTGTGATGCAAGAGAACATCAGGCTGATCACATAATATGTAACAGGAACATAGGAAGCTGCCTTACACTGAGTCAGACCCTTGGTCCGTCTAACCCAGACAGGATTCCCTTCCTTGCCCTATCTGGTGAAGCCAGGGATCAAACCTGGGACCTTCTGCATGCAAAGCAGATACTCAATCACAGTGGCCCCTTCCCAAATTCGATTGGAAGAAGGTGATGAATTCTCAGTTTTGGGAGAGCAGAATATCAGGTATCCAAATGGCATGTGGAGGTAAAGAGGGACTGGAATAAACTAAAGTGCTGATATAGGGCTATAGGCATGGAAAGAACAGAGGATAAACGTAGATCATTGGGAGATTTTGATAATAGGGGCTCCACTGGAATCATGAATCCTTAATTTTAGTATGGTGCAGACAGGATGGGATCAAGATGAAGGGCAGTCTGGTCATTTAGCTAGGCTTTGGTTCACAAAGTCATGGTTTTGCTATCCCTAGTTTCTTCTCGTGTGGAATGTAAACTCTGTCAATGTTTTAGCTGTCAGAGTGAGAAAGTAATAACGTTTGAGATTAAATTAAAATAAGTGCAAATCCTGTGTCGCCCCAGGGGCTAGTAGTTTATGATAATTTAAATATAATTTATTACGGTCATAGACCAGCAGATTGAAAGTAGCTACAAATACAGCAATTATTAAAAACCAATTAAAAATAACAACAAGAAAACAAGTCAATAAACAGCAAATTAAAATAGATAGAATTACAACTATTATAAAAATGATCCAAAAGTCACGTATCTGAGACATAAAATATCCTAAACATAACAGTAATAGCGCCTCCACAAATTTTGCTAGCCTCAATTCATCATCATTTTTCTACAGGTGATAGCAGATGCACTGAATCGTGCTACATTGTAGTGACCTGAGAATTCCGATCTGATAATAAATAAGCCTTACGCTGCCGTATTCTTATCTAAGATCTACCAGTCTTCTCGATAAACACTCACTCAGAAGAACTCTCTCCAAGGTTCCATGCTTACTACTTCTATTGGTAAGCTTTTACATTGTAAAATAGTTTGACTTCTTCAAGGTACGAGTGCTCAACCCTCCTCTTAGGCAAGGCCGTGCAGAGGGGGGGGGCAGTTGGCCCTGGGCTCACGATTTTGAGGGGCACTCTGACAAGGAGGTCCCCCCCAGCTTACGCTACTGCTTCCGTAGCATAAGCGGGCCATCGAGAAGCGAGGAACCCGCCTTGCGGAAACAGTGCAGAAGCCGTCTGTCATGAATACCACGGTCAGACTACAAGCTCCAGAGGGCTATGCCGTATGCAGGGCGGGGATATATGTGCCTAGAGGTGTTGTAGAACAGGTTTAATATGAAGGAGTTATGTAGAATGGACATGTTGGTGGGCATGCCCGCTTGGGGCGGCCATGTTGTCCTCCTCTTTTGAAATGGGGTGGGCACACAGTTCCCATCTGGCCTGGGCATATTACCAGCTCTGCACGGCCCTGCTCTTGGGACCATAGTTTTCAAACCACATTGTGGGATATTCTTTGGTCCCTCAGAGGCTGATGGTGCACAGCCTTCCCTAAAAGACATTTAGCTTGTTGATTGCCACAACAAGGGATTACGGGGCGAGCTTCAGGCCATACACTCAAAAGTTTACAGGGCTGCAACCAGAAAGGCTGTTCAATGGTAGACTACCCCTATCCCGAAGACCATCTCCGACATGTAGATTTTAAAGCATGTGTCACTCTCTCCCATTGACACCAATAGGACTCAGAAGAGCTGAACTTTATCTGGATTATGTACTGCATCATCTTGCCCTCCATAAACAAGTCTCATCTCACAGTGATCACGTCTTGTGCAGCCACATATCCATAAGCAAACAACATCTTCCCCTGTCCCCTTGGACTTGCCCTTCCTAACTGATTCATTCTGCAAAGCCACAGTCTGACGGTGCTGCTGATGTCAATGTGATGTCATAAATGCCACCTTGAACAACACGACATCCATGGACCAAGGAGGAGGAGGAGGGCAAGCCGATTCTGCTTTACGTGGTCTTAACTGCTTGTATCCAACTGCAAGAACAAAGGAGGCATGGATTAAAGGCAAGGGCAGTAGCTCAGTGGTAGAGCACATGCTTTGCATGCAAAGGTCCGAGGTTCAGTCTATGGCATCTCCAGGAAGGGCTGGAAAAGAATCCTGCCTGAGACGCTGAAGAGACCCTGCTGATCAGTGTAGGCTAGGGGAACTGAATCTCAGGTCCAGGGGCCAAATCCAGCCTGCTGGGGTTCCCCAAAGGGCCATACACCTTCCTCTAGCCCCCCCTCATATCCCCAATCCCCAAATATTTGGTGGGTTCCTAGGTTTTGTGTAATTTCCCTCCTTCGGAAAGATTGGAATGCCTCTTGTAAGGTTTAATTACTGACAATAAGAGTTTTCAGCTTCAATATGCTGGTAATTTTTGCCCCACTCCCTTTTACTTTCAGCCCCATTACTTCCCTCGAGCTTCTCAGAAATGGAATGTGGCCCTTGGGCTGAAGAGTTTCCACACCCAGGTGTAGACAACACTGAGCTAAGGGACCAATGGACTGTAAGCTAAATGGTCTGACTCCATATAAGGCACGTTCTGTGTTCCCTGTGTTGAGCACAGCAACACTGAAGGCATCTCTACATTATGGAACAATCCACACCCTTACCAGGCTTTTTTCCCTCAGATCTTTCCTCATTCACTACATGCTCCTTTTGGCAGCAACCAAGTGATTTGTAATTGAACATTTCCCCGTTGCACAATGTTCCATAAAGTTCAATGAAAGAGTGCTATCTAGTGGCAGAATTAATCCTGCAATTATTTTAAATACTGCATTATTTTCGTTTTTTTAAAAAAGCAAGGTTACCAGGTAAAAGCATGGGAGAAGGCCTGGAAGTTGACGGTGTCATGTAAAGGACCTGCAAACCTCTGTGGGTGTTTTTTTTAAAAGAAAAATAAGCCACACTGCATGGTTAACAAGCCACCCTGCGGGAAATGTCCTGGGTTCAGACAAAATGCTAGCCTAGGGTTCAAAAACAACAACCCAGGTTCAACAACAAATCACACTTAATCACTAGCTTCCTTTGAATTCTATGACAGAACGTAACAGGGCCGCCATCAGTGACACTACCCCTTAAAATCTAACCTCCTGCTCTGACATTGTCAGATAACAGAAAGCCATCTCTGACCATTCACAGCCATCCTCTTTGCAGTTCTGAAAACCTCTCCCATAGAAGCCAACGGGAGCGATTGACATCTATGGTAGGAGAGTAAGGCAGAGGTGCATAGCAGAAGAAAAAAGAAACTTGTCAATAGTATTCTCAAGATATTCAGTTGTAATCTGGCACCTAAGTGTACACAGTTCAGCTTTATATTTGGAGCACAGGAAAAAATGTGCCTTTCTATAATCATGATTTAAGCTATCCTAGAGAGGCGAGAACAAAACAACATACCAACCTAACACTTAACATAAAGCATCAGCGAGAGGCAGGGTTATTTATAAGCAAATCTATCTGGAGAGCCATTAACCATAGGCATCACTTAAACCTCTTGTCATATTTTCCTTAAACATTTAGAGCGCTTGCAATTATTCTTTTGGAATACATTCTAATGTGATTAATGGGCTATAAATATGCTCGCAAGAGACCTCCAATTGACGTTGTGGCCAATTTTCGTTTCCTGATGGAAAACATCAACACCAATCTTAAGACTTTTGATGCAATATTTTAAGGCAATGAGAAGAACCTCGGCGGCTGGTCTCTGTTATGTATTGCATGTGGAAACGTTCCACATTGGATCAAAGAATGTCTTCGAGAAGGATACTTGGTGGATTGGAGCCACTTTTAAGGGGGCCTCACAGGGCAAAGTCCAGAGCCCGTTATGGTGCTGTGCTGACCGAGGATATCTTTGTGCTTCCTGTTTATCACAAGACATGTTCCTTTGATACTTCATATGGCAAATAAGTTTGCAGTTCATACACCTATGTTATACCTACCTTTCCGGCAGCTACATGTAAAGGATAGACTATCTATATGCCTGTGCAGTCATCTTTAGGGCACACTCTTATGCATGTTTAGACAGAAAGAAGTCCTACAGTTCCCATTTAGCTGATTTACCTTTTGGTGGGTGGGGAGGGGACTGGGCAGGCTCTGCCATGGCTGGAAGATAGGGGAGGAAAGATCCATGATCAGATCTACAAGATGTCATCCATGATCGGATCTACAAAAATCTCTTCCTCTGTGGCAGCAGAAAAAACAACACCATGTCTCGTGGCACCTTAAAGACTAAAACCTTCATTATGGCATAGGTTTGCATAGACTAGAATCCACTTCATCTAGGGGTGCCTCTACAAGAGGCATTTAAAGCTCTTTCAAGGCGCATTAAAAAAATTACCTCTACAAGAACGGAGCGCAAATTGGGCGTAGAGGCACGTTATCTCCCCAATTATGCACATTATCGAATGTGCGTTAAATTGCGAGTTTTATTTTGCTCCGTCCGTTAAAGCGCATTTTGACTGTGTGAATAAGCGCTTATGCGCATTAACTACTTGTAAAGTGCATTTTGGACATCTGTTAATGCGCTACGCCGCCTCTCGCCGCCTCTCGTGCAGAGGGATTAGGCGTAAATGCGCTTCTGCGATTATGCGCATAATCGCCTAACCAGGCGCAAAAGCGAATCCTTGTAGAGGGGACCAATGTATGATAAAGCAGACAGTGATGTGCAGTAGATGATGCTGTAATACATTTATTAACCTTCGAGGTGCCATAAGACTGGAGGTGTTTTGTGGTGGTTTTGGTAAGGGAAAGTGGGCTTCTCTAAAGAGCAATTAGTAGCATGCTTGTGATTGGCCACTCACAGAGGTTCGTGGTTTCATTTCACAACAGCATCAGCATCCAGGGCCCCTCCCGTACTGTCCCCTGGAAACAGCGGGTTTAAAACCCCCCAGAGATAATGTGGGAATATCCAGGAAATTGCACCATCTCCCAGCGTGTAATTTTGCATTGTGCTATAATTATGCCACCATACGGTGCTGTCTCAGTAAAGCCAATTGAGCACAAGGAGCAGCAGATAGAAGAAGTATTCCATTTCAAACCACGTGGCCGCCTGAGGAATGCTGCCAATCACATCCAAGAAAGAAAGCAGATGCAGACAGCCACAGTAAGGCAGTGTGGGTTTTTTTTAAAAATGTAGAGAAGTCCAGTATCAACTCCACATTGCAGCTCTGCATTGGAGGGTTCAGTTTAAACTCCCCTTGCTGAGCAATTAAAATGTGTGGACATTGATGTAACAATGATGTAATGTTTGTTAATGATGTAACAAACAATGGTTTGTTTAGTCCTTATACAAACCAGCAATAGTTGCACCCCCCTGCTCATAGCACCTGGAACAATCTATCATTATCAGCCCTGCCATTCTTACATCCATTGCCCCACCCAGCTAGGAACCTGTATCTAACACCTTTCTCATCTCTAGCCCTCCATCTGAACCCTGCCAGTGGCTGCCTTTGCATTCCTTGTTCATGGATCCCACCAGGCACCCTAGGTCCTTTCCTTTTCCTACTCCAATTTTTCCCAAATCTTCTCTGTGTCATCTGCTGGCTTCACCCCTGCTTCCTTATATCCAGAGAGGCTGTGGGTACATCTTGACAAGGAGAAAGCCTCGGAGTGGATCCGCAATGGCAGCAGGTCATTTATATGATGCAGCCACCATTGCGGAGCCATCCCAGGTCTTTCCCCTGAAGCTCCAGTTTAAAATAGTTGGCTACTTACCCCGACTTTTTCGGTTTGCAGGGAGGCGACGTCAGCATCTGCCGTCTCTTGCCTTGATCTGAAGCTGCGTCGGGACATGCCCCAGCCGGTGCCGAGCCCTGATTGGTTGCATCAGCTGGACAGGACAGGGGGTGGCAGGCAAGCTTGCTCCCCAGAGCTTTGCATTGAAAGGGAAACGTAAAAACTAAATAAATTATGACATGTAGCGAAGCACTGGGTCACCGGGACACAGGGAAGGGGTGCCCAGCTTTGCAAAGAAAAACAATTAAACAATTTAAGGAATTATAGCAAGGTGCTGGCATGCGCCGGGACACAGGAAAGAGGCACCCAGCAAGCTGAATGGGCACTGGGTCGCCTGTGCATGATCGCGCAATTGCACAATTATACCCAAACCGGGGGGGGGGGGGTTTAAAATGGTGTGTGGCGCGGATTCCTTACAGACCCCACATTTGCGCTCCCTGTCACTGGGAAACCCTGGATTCCGATCAACTTCCTTGATTAACTCTTTCATGGATCTTGCTCTAGCCTTGTCTTGCCCACCAAGTTTCTGTGCTGCTTTCCAATCTGTCCCTTTCTCCTGGAGTTGCCCCTGTCCCTCTGGTTCTTACCTTTCCTCCCTCCATTCCCTTCAGTCACATACAGCTAAGGCCTTCCTCCTCTGCAAGGGCAAGCCTAGCTTGCGTTTGAGTACAGTACTGTCTAGCAACTGGTCTGTTGACTTAGATGTGCTTGTCTATCTAGGACTACTTCAAACATCTAAGGATCAGAATGTTTATTTGGAGAAGAATGAGAAGGTATAAAAGGTGATTGTGGGTCATATTTACAGTTCTACCTTTCAGGAAGCAAGTTATGCAGAGAACCATATGATACAGAAAGAAACCAAACCATACCTGCTCAAAGGAGATTTCCTGCCTTTGCAAAGGACAGACAAAAGCCTTAGTAAACTGCTATAAGGGAATTGTTAAGTGAATTAATTAATGCAGGTAAAGGCCATTTCTGTCGTGGTGGCCAACAATGATCAGCTAGGATGTACTTTTTTAAAAAAAAGGATCAAATCCCAGTTTATGCCACATGTGATTTAAAATGTTAAAATGTGTCATCACTGCTAAGGTGGCCATATGAAAAGGAGGACAGGGCTCCTGTATCTTTAACAGTTGCATAGAAAAGGGGATTTCAGCAGGTGTCATTTGTATGCATGCAGCACCGGGTGAAAATCCTTCTTCACCACAACAGTTAAAGCTGCAAGCGCCCTGGCCTCTTTGTTTTTGTTTCATTGTTTTGTTCTGTTAGAACTTATAATAAAAAAAATGATTAAAAATAATGAATTCCTAAAACAAATCCAGCCCCAGTTATGCTTTGTGAGAAATTGTTTATTTATTTTATTTAAAAATATTTTTATTGGTGGAAATTTGAATGTGCTTCTCCATCAGCTTGTGAGCCAACCTCATCCATCAAATTCAGTTGGGTTCAGTTCAGATGAGCATTGCGATGTATTTCCACATCGAGATGGCCAATGCACCATTGTGGATGGTGATCTCCTTTAGCCAGTTAGCTCTGAGCTAAGAAAACATTTGGCTTCCACCCCCACATCCAGCTATGATTACAATCCTAAACAAACTTCTTAGGGAACAAAATGCATAAAATTACCCTGTGAAATATCCCCTAGAGGTTGAATGCCCATATGGACTAGCCACACCCGCACTACCATCCATGCCATCCACTGGCTGTACATTTGATGTCCACGTGTAGAGTTCCTCCACACAAGCAGGGGATCCAGGCCTAACTAGACGCTCCCCTCGCTTGGAGGAGCTCTACAAAAAGTAGAGGCAGCCCCGCAATCTTTCTTGCACATTCCTTAAACTCATAGGCAGGAGGTTACCTGAACCACACCTGCATCTAGCATACTTTGGTAATTTTTCTCTACTTCATGTTTTGAAATGTTTTCTTATCTCCCAGACATACACCTATTAACAATCTGGAGTGCGTGCTTTGCACCTGGCTTTCTGCCCAGTGTTTACATCAGAAAGGCTCCTAAACCTGGAACATTTGGACACGCTGTGTGCTAAATGTGTGCACCAAATGTTTTAAGCTAGCAGTGGTTGGATTCAACCCAAACCAGTGTTCCATTCAAGGAAAAAAGCCAGCTGGCCCCACAGTATGGAACGCTTAATTCTGCCTGCTATCTAAAACTGATGATCAGAGTCAACAGAAGTCCTGGAGAAGACTCACCTCTAAAAGCTACCTTTGCTCATTTGTTCAAATTACCTGGAATTATTTGCCTTGTTAGAACCATGGTGTGGTCTCCATGCACACTGCATGCAAATTGTGTCTAGGAGGGAGTTGTAAATGGGTATCTCTGAGTACCAGATGCTGGGGGGAGGGAGCCTAAAAAGAAAGGGGGGAAAGCCATCACCTTCATACCTGCTTGTGAGCTTCCCAGGGGCATTTGGCCTGCTATGGTGGACACTGGGGAAAGGGAACTCTAGCCTAGTTCCAGAGCACATGCTTTGAAAGCAAAAGGTCCTTGGCATCTCCAGTTCAAGGAATTACATAGCAAGATAGGTAATATTTTTTAATTTCCTATTGACCAGACTTTCCCAATCTGGTGCCCTTCAGATGTGTTGGACTGCAACTCCCAGCATTCCCAGCCAGCACATCTGGATCAACATCTGGAGGGTATCAGGCAGGGAGAGGCTATTGCTGACTGAACCAAAGGGTTCTCACAGAGGCTTAAAAATAGCATAAAATACAAAGGGTTGGATCCAGGATCTGCCTTCCCCAAGAGGAAGGGACATTCCACAAGGGGAAGGTCTCCACTCACAGAAGGTCCCTCCCCAATTTTGGGGGTTCCCCCTCCCCACCACAGCTCACCCCATTCAGCAGGGTTTCTTGACTCTCCCTGTAGTATTTTCTGGGGGCAGGGGGTGCTGCCATAGGAAGGAAGAGATGGGAAAGTCTGCTTCTGCCAGCACAGTTGATCCAGGGTAAATCTGGATTGAACTCCAAAATTATAAACCAATAACCATTAAAGCAGCATGAATATTGACTAATCTAAATGCAAATCGGACCTCACGTCCACAAATGTCAACAACATCCTGTTCTGCTTCCATTTAACTTTGTCCAGTGTCTTTTGCAGGTGCAACCCACTGAGTACAGCAGGAAATGTTATCTGCTGCATGTCATTGCACTCCAAATATCACACTCCCATCATATGGCAACTCCTTCTTCCCTCATTTCCTTGTACACAAACAGGCTGTAATCTAATATTTTGTCTCCAGGTCAGAGACATCCTATTGATTGTACAAAATGTTTTTCTGAGTGTGTGTGTGTGAGAGAGAGAGAGAGAGAGCGCTCATGTGTATTTGTTTTACACAATCCACCTACCAGGTGCTTCTCTGCAAAGGTAACCTGAACCACCTCCAACGGAATTCAATTTGGAATCGTTTAGGATGAAAGGAAATGACTATTTAGAGCTTAGGACAAAAAGGATTTTTTTTAAAAGGGTTTCGATGTATCCTCGACATTCGGCAGACCAGACGGTAGGAATTAAAGTGGCAGTCCCCAACAGCAGCACATTGCGCAGCAACACATCGAAAGGTATTCCAGTCTGTACAAAATAGGGGCAGCAGTTGTATGATCTGACTCAGAGGACACGTTTAATAGTCACCAAGAGGCTCGCTGCCATTTCAACCATGCCCCTAACACCTTGGCTCTAGAAATCTCCATTTTGCTCAGGAAATGTATTTAAAGTAGGGTGACCAGATAAAATCCAGGTCAGGGCTCATGTAACTTTAACAGTTGTAGAGCAAAGGGAATTTCAGCCAGTGTCATTTGTATGCAATTAGTTCCTGGTGAAATTCCTTCTTCATCAGAACTGTTAAAGTTGCAGGGGCCCTGCCTTCTTTTGTATAGGGTCACTCTAGTATAGTGCCTACACTTTTAACTGTTGTGATGAAGAGGGAATATCACCAGGAACTAATTGCATACAAATGACACTGGCTGAAATTCCCCTTGCTCTACAACTGTTAAAGTTACATGAGCCCTGACCTGGATTTTATCTGGTCAGCCTATTATAAAGCAAAAATTATGCATACAGGACAAAAAACAGATATGTGTTGGCTGCCCTTCTTCAGCACATACAACAGTTCCCACCCTCCGTTGCATAGGTGAAGGGCCTCCAGAAGATGGAATCCCCTACTCTCTGCCAGGTTCCTAATGCAATCAAGGCAATAAAGGCATGCCCCTCTTATTGGCCATCGATAGGCCCGGCACAGGAAAGCCCTATGCCAAAAGGACTGAAAAACACATTAACTCTCATTAGCATCTGTTAAGAGGGGGCTTTACACAACCTCCTCCATGCATTCAATGAATGAATGAATGGAGAGGTTCACAGAACTGCAAGCTAGCTCCACAGACCACCAGAAGTGTGCAGTGCCCTTCCCCTCCTCTGATGAATGACCATCAGATGTTCATGAGATGTTTGCCACATGTCATATGTACATGCGGAGAGCTCCTATGTGTGTGGAGGCACCTTTAAGGAGAGACATGACAGTAGTCTTCACATTTGAAGGTCTGTCATGCTAGGCTGACCAGATAAAATCCAGGTCAGGGCTCATGTAACTTTAACAGTTGTACAGAAAAAGGAATTTCAGCCAGTGTCATTTGTATGCAATTAGTTCCTGATGATATTCCCTCTTCATCACAACAGTTAAAGGTGCAGGCACTATACTAGAGTGACCATATACAAAAGAAGGCAGGGGCCCTGCAACTTTAACAGTTCTGATGAAGAGGGAATATCACCAGGAACTAATTGCATACAAATGACACCGGCTGAAATTCCCTTTTCTCTACAACTGTTAAAATTACATGAGCCCTGACCTGGATTTTATCTGGTCACCCTATGTCATGCAGAAGATGGAGCAGAATTGTTCTCTGTTGCTCCAGAGAGAAGGACTAGAATTAATTTGGGGAAATGGAAAGGAAGCCAATTTCAACTGATAGAGCTGTTTAGCAACAGAAAAGATTGGCCTGGTTCACCCATCAGAGTATGGGTTAAGTGTGGGTTGTCGTTGAATCATGGGTTGTCATCAGGTGTGATCCCTGCACTATAGCCTAATTATGGGTTGTTAACTATGAACCCAGGAAGAGAACCTATGGTTTGTCATTGGGTTGTGAACTCTGAGTTGCTTGTGATTAAAAACCCATATTTAAACCATAGTTTGGGGTTTGCATGTAACGGCAACCCACGATTCAACAACAAACACCCAATTCAACCCATACTCCAGGTTGTCGTTACATGCAAACCAGGTCACTGCCTCAGGAAGCAGTATGTTGTTGTTCTTCTCTGGAGGTATTTAAATAGATGCTGGATGGGCAGCTGACTGTCAGAAATGCTGTAGTTATATCCTGCACTGTAAAGCTTGTATTAAGTAGAAGGTTGGACTAGAATGATGTCTAACAATCCATATTTGCCAGGAGCAACAACACAATTCCAGTGTTCCCTTTCACAAGACAAAACTCCCTGATCACAGCAAACCCTTGACAGAGACGTCCCTTATTTTACACACGCATTGAAATATGTCATGCCTGCACTTCAACCTTTTCATCTTCTTCTTTCTGTCTCTCTCCTGCCTCCCTAATTTTAGAGCAGTTGCCATGTACCCACACACCAAGCGATTTGCATTCTGAACTCTATCCCAATTAGCCCCCACGAGTGTCCATTTCGCTCCTTCCAGCCTCCCATCCCAGGATTAGAAGCAGCCTCTCTTCACCCTTCCTTCCAAAGCACTCACAAGACTCCCCAGCTTCTCTTTCCCTGAGCACTCTGTGCATTCACAGCACACTCTGTGAATGCTGCCCATGTGCATGCATTCACTAGGTGTGCAACAAACCATATATTGAATTATTCTAAAGCTTGGGATCCTTTGTTTCCTTGCCCATTCCACAGTCAGGTTCCCCAAGAACTGTGGCAGCACGCAGTGACTTTTGGTTAAAGGTCCTCAATACATGTCACTTGGGTTCATGTGTCTGCAAGGCATGTGTAAATGAGGTCATGCGGCAACATATTCAAGCTTGGAGTGTAAACCCAAAAATTAAAACAAAACCAGATGTTCCAAAAATACACAGGGCTGCTGCTGAAAGTGAGAGCAACATGTCAAGGTCTTTCCCTTCCTAACGAACAAAGAGCCTTGTGACACCTTCAAAACTAACAAATGTTGTGTCCACTTCATCAGATTTCTAGTCACGTGGTGGTGATAGTGATGGCGGCAGGATGTAAACTCTGTTGCCAGAGGAAATTGAAATATGAAATGGACAGACAGTGATGAGTACCTTCAGGGATTTAGGCCTTCGGTTTTTTAAAAATGTATTAATGCATTTTTAGATCTTTACACTGCTGCCGGATTTTATCTTGGGGGCTGTCTTCATGGCATTGAGTTGCTGCTGCTCCACCGCCAAACCCCACAGTATCACTGGTGTGAGGTGGTGGCAAATAATCTAGATGAAGGGAGGCAGCGCAGGCTTTCCGGTAGCCATTAGGCTCAGGGGTCTCCATCTGCCCAGCCATGTCAACACCGTGATTCCAGATGCAAGGATAGACAGCAGATGCACCGTACTCACCTCGCTCTGGAGGAAAAAGCCAGGGTAAGTCCCTGACTTTTTTTCTCCGCAGCTTCGCCGGAAAGCCCCGGGTGGGTGTGCAGTGGCTTTCCGTGTGCTTAGTCAGCCCCTTGGTTACTAATTGGTTTATTCCATTTTAAACTTACGGTTTTATATTATATTTACTATGTTGTTGTATTTTATGTTTTTAAGCTCTGTCTCATAAACCATCCAGAGAGGTTTGGCTAATGGGCAGTATAGAAATGCAATTTTTTTAAAAAAAAAATTGGCAAGTTGGCTTTTCTATTCACAAAACCAACTTACCCTGGGGCTCCTCACATCATTACAGTGTGGTGTTTTGCCAGCATGATCCAATTACATAGGGAGCGGGATGGGAAAATGCACAGGGGCAGGGGGAGAAACTGCAACATTTTGTATATACTGTTCTGAGTTTGTACTGCAAATGTTTAAACTAGAGGCACAGTACCCAGCACAAATGAGCATTCGCTACTAGGAAGCCAGTTCTACTGCTTTGTCCATTGTTTTGCATAGACCAGTCCTCTGTTTTGGATTCATTTGTGCTGCGAGTGGACAATGGCATATTTCAAGGATGTATGTATTTTATGACGGAAGTCCCGAAACAAATGGTGGGAAGTCAATTCTCCACATCTGCTTCCTGATGCATCTGTTCTGACAGATACATGGTCATTGCCGCCTGACGCCAGAGGTGCCATGATTATCCTTCTTAGCTGGGTGGGGCTGCCTCATTTCCAGGTGAGGCTTCAAAGGAATGAATGGGACATCAGTGATTTCGTCATAAGCAAACAAGACCATCTATAGCCTTGTCACCAATCCCAAAAGTTTGTGTATTTTAGGGTCTATTAATTGTTGGAAACTTACAAGCTGAATAAGATCAGCTATTTTTAGGTTCAGAGGCTCTAGCCTATGTATAACAAACACTTCCCTTAAATAATAATGATTTTCATATGTTTACATTTAAATCCCTTTAAGTGCCCTGTCATGCTCAACCATAAAATGATTCCCCTGCCCTGATCACTTCAACACATTAAATAATCGGAAACAATAATAATTGGAAGCAGGAGAAATCATGGGTGGTCATACCTGGGTGGGTTGGGTGGATGGAACTGGGAGGAATATCACAGGGGAGGGAGCATCAACCCACAGTTCTTTTCTAACTAGAAATGTCTTGTTCTAATATACAAGATGAACATTGTATGCATACACTCAAATATGCAACATTTTTACAAAAACAAAGAAATAATGGGTGCAATTCAGTAACGTTTAGCAGAGCCTTCCCCAACCTGCTGCCCTCCAGATGTGCTGGGCACTCTGGCAGTTGCGCTCATCTGAAGGGCACCAGGTTGGGGAAGGTTGGCTTAGCACATTCAAGTCCCATTGATCTGAATGGAGACGGCCAAGTATATTTTCATTCTAGAGCGAAGGAACACCAAGAAAGGTGTGAGCAGAATGCCATGATCTACTGCTAGTAGCTTTAGTAGTTGTTGGTTTATTCGTCTTTATGGTCCCATCCAAAAATGGAGCAACTGTGAGGGAAGACTAAGGGATGTGGGACTTTTTAGGGCTCAACAGTGATTGGAATTCCCTATCTCTTTTTCTTTTACAACCAGCAGCTGCTGGGGAGGGGGGTTGGTCTAGAAACAGTGCAAGGAGAAGAGGTTTTTTTAAAACATCTTTTCCCCCTCCGCTATTTTCCTGCTGAAAGGCACACATGTAATGCTTTTATTTGCCCCCATTGGGAAAGCAAAGGGGCACAGCCTGGCCCTTTCTATGCCATAGGGATGTAGAGGGAGGGGGAACAAGCTCGTCACTCTAATCCATATCATGGGCGCGACGTCCCGGCTTTCTCCTGGGCCATCACGCTCGCCATTTAGTTTTCTTTTGTTCCCTGCCAGAGCTTTGCACACGAGCGCTCATGCACAAAAGGTAAGTGTTAAAAAAATAAGTGTGTGCAATCGGGCCCTCACCCCCCTACCTGCCCTCCTGGGGGGCAAAACTGATGCCACTCCCTCTTCTGATGGGTGCGGTGCGGTGCAGCTCTGTGCCCAGGGTGCCTCTACAAGAGCGATTTAAAGCTCTTTCAAGGTGCATTAAAAATGTTACCTCTACAAGAGCGGAGCGCAAATCGGGGGTCCAGGCGCTTTTTCTATCCGATTATGCACATTATCGAATGCGCGTTAAATGGTGAGTTTTGATTTGCCATGGGAGTTGAAGCGCATTTTGACCATGTAAACAGTTTTTGAGGAGGCGAATTATCAAAGGAATGGGGCGGTGATTGGGCAGAGTTTGGCGATGACGCTATACATATGTGCGCATATACGTTCCTGCGTTGAATGGAACTTGGGTGGGGCTTCTGACATTTGAATCCTCTGCTCCCAGGTGACTCCATTACCTGGGCAACGTGTGAAGCTCCTCTTGTAGCCAGTTTTTTCCCTGTCCTGGTGCAATCCTTTTCCATCTATTGAAATGGCTGCTCCAGGAAAGGGAGTTTCTTGGAAAAAGACAGAGATTCTAGACCTTCTGGACATATTTGGGGAGCAGAAAGTCCAGGCTCAACTTAAGGCCAGCCATAGGAACTTAGACTCTTATGAAGAAATTGCACAGCAGATGTGAAGAAGAGGACATACCCGCTCTGCGAAGGAGTGCAGGACGAAGGCAAAGGCCATGAGGCAAGAATATCAGAGTGTCGTGAATCACAATGCACGATCAGGGAATGATGCTGCCACCTGCCCCTTTTTTGAGGAGCTTCATAGCATTTTTCGGGGGGATGTTACCATTCAACCCAATCGCGTTAACAGGAGTCTAAGCATCCATCACGTCCCAGTTCCTGCTGCTCCCCCAGTAAGTTCCCCACTGGTGTTCCCGCTTGCAGAAGGGTCAGAGGAATTCTTCAGCAATGAACTTGGAACTATAGATGTGGAGGTCTACCTCGGCATGCCTGACTCTCCCGGAGGTACATAGATTCGCATCGCCATCTTTTTTTATTTATTTATTATTTATTTATTTCATTCCATTTATATACCACAGCCGAAGCTCTCTGGGCAGTTTACAACAGTTAAAAACATTGAACAATTAAAACACTGATATACAAAATTTTAAAGCATAAAGCATAAAAACAAGTTAAAATTACAAAATTAAAGATGCTTCCCCATCTTAGCACCATTCTGAATTGTGATCATGGCAGGTAGGGGGGCAACGTTTGACCGCTCTTGCTGGCCAAGTCAAAAAAGTTACCTATCACCCACTACCAACTCTCCTGTTTTTAAATCCCGATCTTCCTTAATCTATTTCATGCCTTTAGCTCACGTCTGATGTTTTTCCGTTTTAGATTTGGAGACGCCTGCAGACGGAGGAAACTTAGAACCTGAAGGTATTTTTCCTATTTTTCCCTGTCTTGGTTTTATGTTTCTGTGCATATACTTTTATTATGTTGGGATAAAGCTTAACTTTACTACTATTGTGGTCCATGGGATAAGAAATTGTATTCTATGGGACAAGAAATTGTGGTCAATGGGACAAGAAATTGTGGAAACTGAAGGTATCTTTACTGTATACCGTTAATTTTGTTGGGACAATGCTTACCTTTACAACTATTCTGGTCCATGGGACAAGAAATTGTGGTCTATGGGAGGGATGTTGGAAACTCTCCTATTCCCCTGTCTTTGCCATGGAAAATGGGTTGGGAGAGAGGGAGGGAGGGAGGGAGGGAGACATCTCCTCCTGTCTGCATTTCTCAGGTCTCTCCTGGGCGGGAAAACAAGGATGAGGGCAGGCAGCCATTTCGCCCAGACTCCAATTTAAAATGGAGGTTTGTGATTGTGCCTGTGGGAATGATAGCTTCTAAAACTTCTTCTTTTTTGTTATGGCAGCATCCAGAACCAGCAGTACTACCACTGATGGGGAAACCAGTGATCATGGGGATGTGAGGTCCAGAAATGCCTACTATCCTACAGCACGAAGTACAGGGAGACATCTGCAAATGATGTTGCCTTGGTAAAATTAAGGACCAAACCTTTGCTGTCCTACAAGTCTTTGAAATGTGTTAAATGACATTCTCATCAGCAGGATGAAGGTCAGAGGGAACCCATGGGAAAGGCTGGACATGTAATACTTGATTTTTACACATACTGAATGTGGTCCTTTTCATTCAGGTACAGATGCAGGAAGGGGCCATCCCATCCCAAAGGCAGCTCTCTTGCCTGCTACCCGCCTAGAAATGGCAAGAAACAGAAAACCCCCCGCAGCAGGGACACAGACCGCATTCTGGAGCATGCCTCTGCACACAATGCGCAGGTCTTTCAGAGACAGATCAGGATGCTCGAAATGATGGCAGCTGAAGATGCAAGGGACCAAATAAATCAAGCTGCCTTTCTCAGCATTCTAGAGAGACAGTGTGACATGATGGAGAGGCTTCTGAGTTCTGTGGTAGTGGGAGGACAGGGACAGGCAACCCATACAGGCAACCCATCACCCAGTATCAGTACGGCAGAAATAGGTGGTGTTGTACCACCCAAGAATGGAAAACGCCTGCCAATAAAAAGAAAGTTGGCACTTGACAGTATGGAGGGGACCAGCACTAACCCAAATGGCTTAGGTCTGCACTCAGGAGAGGGTGAGGGGCGTCATGGCATTGCTAAGAAGAAAGTGAAAGTAAGGTTAAGAGCAAAGTGCCACAACCCCAGCTAGTGGGGACAGTGCCAATGGAAAGTTGCACATTCCCTTACAGACACAAAATACCCAGAATGGGATTTTGAGCAGTGACTGGGACGAAACCCTGCTAGAGTGCTCCCAGAGAGTAGTCCCTCAACAACGCTCATCAACTCCACTTCCAAGTGAGCCCACCATAAAGCGCACTGCAAGGGAGGTAAAGAAACCCCATACGTTTTCTCCTTAGGATGTTTTTTGACTGGGAATGTTCTTTTACTGTTAAAACTATTGTTATTTACCTTAAACGTATTGTTTTCCTAAATAAATGTTTGTTTGGATCTGTGATTGCTATCCATTATTCCACATGTTAGGGAGCCCTGAATTGGCATCCATGGCTGCCTCTACAAGAGAGGTTTAAAGCTCTTTCAAGGCACTTTAAAATTTTTACCTCTACAAGGAGGGAGCGCAAATCAGGCGTAGAGGTGCGCTATCCCTCCGATTGTGCACATTATCGAATGCGCGTTAAATAGCGAGTTTTATTTTGCGGCGGGATGTGAAGCTGGCGCCCTGCCTCCCGAGTGCTGCTGCTGCTGCTGCTGGCTCCCCCGCTCGGCTCCTGGCTCCGCTCCTACTGGGCTCCCGCTGACCTCTCGCTCTCGCTCTCGCTCTCCGTCTTCCAGCTCCCTTTTCCCTTTTTCTTGCCCTGTTCCCCCCCCCCCCCCCCGCTCCGTTTCATTCAATCGGCCCGTCAGTTCCTTCGCTCTCCAGCATAACAACTCGCAGGGACCTGCCTTAAAGAGACAGGCGCCCGCCCGCCCGCCCTACCTCCCCCCTCCCCCCTCCCCTCTCCCTGCCTGCCTCTCGTGCAGAGGTATTAGGCGTAAATGCGCTTCAGCGATGAAGCGCATAATCACTTTACCAGGCGCAAAAGCGAATCCTTGTGGAGGGGACCCATAACTCCTTCATACTGCAACAACCTTACCTACAGGAAATGCTAAGTAAAACCACAACAACACTTTAGTAAATTTTATATGACAAATTTCAAAAACTATTTACAATTGTTCATCTTCATCTGGATGTCTGGTCCGGACAAAGTGCTCCAGTCTTGCGACCCGCTCCAGGACTCGGTGTAGTGCCGCCTCCACCCTTGCGAGCCGCTCCTCCTGAGTAAGGCCTGCATTGGATGGAAAGTAAAACATCATATTTTAAACCATAGAACCAACAGAAACACAGTTCAATACGTACCACTCAGTGACATAGGCAATGCAATTTACAGGAATGTAAATACACTTTCACTTTACGCAGCATTCTAAAATATTTTAAAACCTCAACCACTAGTCCTGTACTGTGCATTATACAAAACAATGAAAGGAATATTACCTGGAGCAACTGTGGGTTCTTCAGGTGGGAGTGGACCTTCCTCTTCCTCCTCTTCCTCCACCTCCTCCTCCTCCTCGTCCACTGTTGGAGTCAGTGGCCCTTCAAAATAGGTAGAAATGTAAAGTTAAGCCAAGTGCAAATCATTATAAATTTAAGGGGTTCAGCAAAGTACACAGGACAAAAATACTAGTCCAAATTTCTCTGGCTTGCAGAGTACTCACGAGGTCATCTTTGGCGGGTTCTTGGAGGAGGAGGAGGAGGAGGAGAAGGCTCCCGATCTGGGCTCTGTACAAGAGGAGGTGACGGAGCCTCCACATCACTCCCCTGCTGCTCCTCAGCCATTCTGTTTTGTGCTAAGAAAAAGAGGGAAAGAACATTAGTAATTTGGTAGGGGACCCGAAGGCCATCTAGTCCCACCCCAAGCTGAATGCTGGAATCCACCTTAAAGCCTCATTGTCAGATGGGTCTAAGTTTATTGGGGATCCCCACCTGTACTCCCACCTGGGACTTCACAATGAGGAATATACTTCACAATGAGGAATATACAGAATCACCAGCAGCGAGTCTCTCCAGAGGGGCCCCGAAAGCCATCTAGTCCCACCCTAATGCACTCACCAGCAGTGAACCTCACCCAAGGGTTGGGTCTGCCCACTCTCCTCCACAGCTCTCTGAACTCTATAAAGTAAGGGGGCACAGCCGATTTGGGGGATGCTCCCCATGGCTGTTTAGGGCCCTGAAAAACGCCTCTTTAATATATTTAGATTTTGTCCTGCACTGCAGGGCAGTGCGGACAAAGCCTGCATCCTGCAGTGCAGTTCTTGCCCTCCTAAATAACTTTAGAGTTGGGAGGCAGCTGCTCCTGACTATCCTTCCCATGAAGGAGGACTGGAGGAGGAAGGTCAGCAAGATGCAGACCTCCGCATCCAACCAGTACCTTCTTCGTGGCATTTTGAAGGTCTGAGAGGAAGTGTAGGCCTCACTTCCGCATAGCGTTTTTTCGCAGAACGGATTGGTTAAACGTACATGCGCATAAGCGATTAAACGATGTGTTTGATAATATTTCTGGCCACAACTGGTTCTTAGCATAGGGAACTTTACCAGGTGTGTTGAATAAGCTTGAGGTGTCCTAAACTTAAATCACGAACATGTTGTTCACTAGATTGTACTACAACTCTAAACATCACTGGCCATTGGCCAGATTGGATGGCTGGGAATTCTGGGAGTTGGAGTCCACCCGCATCTTGCTTTCCACTCACTCATTCACCCACCCACCCTCCATTGTTTTCTGGGCAGGGTTTTAGTAATTTAAGTTTAATTTAAGTACTAATAGGGCTCATGCTTTTCAAAAGGGGATGATAAAACACCCTAGTCACCTTTGTTTTGTTTTATAATTATTTTCCTGCCTTTTTTACTCCAAAGAAACCTAGGTAGGGAACTGAACATGATTTTCCTCTTCTCCATTTTATCCTCTCAACAACAACCCTGGGAGGTAGGCATGGGCTGTGAGTCTGTGACTGGCCCTTCTGCAAAGTTTACTATACTGTCTACCCGCTCCCTCCATGGATGCTGCAATTCATATGTGTGTTGGTTTATATAGCTTACCAGAAGTCTTATTGTGTAGGAATAATACTTTCAGCATTGTTTGGAAGTAGTAGGAATGTTGGTTTCCGTGGACAGAACTGCAGCTTCACACATGATACAATCCATTAGTCATTGAAACGAGTATACTTTATTTATATTTAGCAATTTTAATATGTCAATAAGAACATTTACTAACTTACAGAAATGTTACAGCAACATCAACTTAGAAAATAAAATGTACATGATATAATCTATTAGTCATTGAAACAAGTATACTTTATTTAATCTGTATTAATTTTCGCTGCTTGGTTTTATCCTGGTTGTGTTTTTATATTGTATGTTATTTTGTGTTTTTAGATTGTGGTTTGTTTTATATTTTTCAAAATGATTTCATGGTTTTAATTTTTGTGAACCGCCCAGAGAGCTTCGGCTATAGGGCGGTATAAAAATGCAATAAATAAAATAAATAAAATAAAATAAATTTATATTTAGCAATTTTAATATGCCAATAAGAACATTCACTAACTTACAGAAATGTTACAGCAACATCAACTTAGAAAATAAAATGTACAGATTCTAACAGACTTGAATTAAAGTAGTTACTACAAATAAAAATGGCCCAGAAACCTAAGGGTTCTGGCCATGCAGAGACCAAAGCATGCCGCTTAAGGCATCTCTGACCTTTTCCCCAGCTGCCCTTTCTTGGATTTCCTCATTCGCCATTGGCAGCGGGGCACCCAGGGTTGCCAGTTCAATGTGTCTTTCCGCTGGGAGATCAAGTGTTACCTCATGTCCCTGGCTTTCACAAATGTTGTGTAGAATTACACAGGCAGATATCACTGAAATGATATTTTCCTCAGCAATTTCTATCCTGGATGACAGGCATCTCCACCATGCTTTTAATCTTCCAAAGGCACATTCAACAACATTCCTCGCCCATGACAAACAGTGGTTGAAATTAAGCTTTTGTGGGTCCATGACTCCACCATAAGGCTTCATTAGCCACTTCCGAATGGGGTATGCTGAATCAGCCACCACCAGTGGAGGAATCTGTTCCCCATTAACGGTTATGGTTGGGTTCCCTGGTATGAAGACACCAGCCTCCATTGCCTCAAACAGTGCAGAGTTCCTGAAGACATGGGCATCATGATTTCTCCTACTCCAACCTATTTCCACATCCATGAATTGCCCATGGTGGTCCACTGTGCCTTGAAGGAGCATGGAAAAATAGTGCTTCCGGTTGGTGTAGGCGGCCCCTTGCCTCGGAGGATAGGCAATTTCAATGTGACATCCATCTGTTGCTGCAACACAATGATAGAAGCCCAGTTTGGAAAATCCACTCATGATCTGAGAGAGAAAAAACAGAAATAAGAGAAAAGAAATTATTATTGATTCATCAGCTGGTGTTATGTACATCCCTTGCCCATTGGGATCCATGGGTCAGCCCTTGCCCTTAGCAAAGCACTTTCTCAAAGGCATACTTGGGATACAGATGAGGGAAAAATTGTTCCATTTACATTAGGCCCCCTATATAAGAGCTGAAATTAGGCATCTTTAGCCAATTCATTTCTTACCAACCCCCAAGTAAAAAACATAGACTCAAGTCTGGAACGTTGCCAAGGCAAACGGTGCGTCTCAGAAGTGCATGCGCCAAGGCTAGGCAGACCTCCACCACGATCACTGCTGCAGTTGTCCTACCGACCCCAAATGGCTGTGCCACCACCTGGTAACCACCAGGATTTGCTAGCCTCCATATACAGATGGCCACGGGCTTCACCATTGGAATGGCTTCCCTCATGTTCGTTGTGCTTCATTCTAGAAATGGCCGAAGATGCTCTGCAATCTGGAAAAGGGCTTCTCTGGTCATCCTGAATTTCTCAAGCCACTGCTCATCACCCCAGAAGGCTAGAACATCGTTTTCCCACCAGTCACGACTCCTGGGGAAGCACCACCACCGTCTTGGCCTACGTTGTTTCCTCATAGGAACGTATAATAAATGATATGGGGGTGGTATCTTGCTGCATTGATTGAAGCCTCCTCATGTAGGTTCATCTTCTCCTTCTCCGTTGAATCATTCTCCTAAGGCAGGACACGGTAAACTGAATGCTTGTGATCAGAAGCTGAAGCGCAGATATGAAGGAACGGGGAACCGAAGTAGGAGCCATCTCCACTTCTCTTCCCATCCGTCTGCAAATGGCGATTTCGCTAAACAGCATAGGCTCATAAGAAGACAAGGGGTGGGAACCCTAGTAACTTGGTAACCGGGAAATTCCAGGAGGTGGAGTCCAGAAATGGCGGGAACCTGAAGGGGTAGGTCTTCCAGGTAAAAGCGCATTATGTTCAGGAGATTCCCCTTGGCTTCAGTCCTGCGAAGCTCTGCAGGTAAACAACCAAAAAGCGCATTTTATGCAGGTGGTGATGCACTTCACCGCCTCTCGTGTGTAGGTATTAGATGTAAATGCGCTTCCGCGAAGATGCGCATAATCGGGCAACCAGGCGCCAAACCGAATTCTTCTAGAGGGGGACCTCATTTCTGCTGCTGCGTTTACTCACGAGTAAGCACGGTGGCAGCTGGGATGGGCGGCCACATTTCCTGCAGTCCCGGGAACTTTGCAGGACCGTGGAAAAATTGGGTTTCCCCAGAGATCTGTTATCTCGGGGAATACCTGTGCCCATCCCCCCCCACCCCCGGGAGTCCCTGTGTGTCATTTGGTCTCACAGGGACCACCCAGGGGCTATCCCAGAAAAAAAGGCCCATGTAGGTCTGTATGTTCTTCCAACTGGGGCAAATAGTACCATGGGGGCAATTTTAGAGACAGAAAATTAGGTGGGGGGAAATGGTTAACACACACACACCCTGCTCATTTCCCTGCACCAAGGTCCCAAGTCAGCACATTCTCACTCCACACTGCTATTTGAAAAAGAAAAAGAAAAACCATGGGGGGCTCCGGACACAGAACTCTCCTGTAACATCTAGGTGCCCCTCAGCTGACGTGGAAGGAGAGAAGACAACTAAGGGAGTTCCTGGTAGAGACGTATAAAATCAGGAACAATTTGGAGAGGGTAGACAAGGAGAAATTTCTTTAGCTTTTGGGATAAGCCAAAGAAATTGATTTGCAAAAGGTTCAGGAGTGACAAGATGGTAACTACATCTTACGCTCAACAGCAATGAATATGCCATGGAATTCACTACCACAAGATTTGGTGATAGCTAGTCAGTTTAAAAAAGAAAACAAGGTGAGAGAAATTAATAGCCCTCATAGCTCAATGGAGCCTCTCACCTGGATCCATAAGAAGATAAGAAGAGCCATGCTGGATCAGACAAAGGGTCCTTCTAGTCCTGCAGTCTGTTCACACAGTGGCCAACCAGCTGCCACCCGGAAAGCTACAAGCAGGACAGCACCCTCCCACCCATGTTCCCCAGGAACTGGTGTATATAGGCTTACTGCCTCGGATACTGGAGAGGTACCACATAGCCATCAGAACTAGTAGCCATTGATAGCCTTCTCCTCCAGTAATTTATACAACCCCCTTTTAAAGCCATCCAACTTGGTGGCCATCACTACATCTTGTGGTAGCAAATTCCATTGTTTAACTATGTGCTGTGGAAAGAAATACTTCTTTTTATCTGTCCTGAGCCTCCCACCAATCAGCTTCCTGGAATGACCCCAGGTTCTATTATTATGGGAGAGGGAGAAAAATGTCTCCCTAGCCACATGCTCCACACCATGTATGCTGTTGTCCATCTCTATCATGTCTCCCCTTCGCCTCCTTTTCCCAAGCAAAACAATCCCAGCTGTTGTAACCTTCCCTCATAGGGGAGATGCTCCAGTCCCATGATCACATTAGTTGCCCTTTCCTGCCCTTTTTTCAGCTCTGCAATGTCTTCTTTTTTTTAGGTGTGGTGACCAAAACTGTACACAGTATTCTAAGCATGATTGCACCATAGATTTGCATAAAGGCAGACTTAGAGAAAGAGTTAATCTTTCATGTCATCACTCTTAATTCACAGCATATTCAAGCTCAATATTGTTATTCATTAAACAAAAAACCTACGGTTTACAAAAACAACGTTAAGGCTCCAAAGTTTCCAACCAAGCACCAAAAAGCAGGGAAATTGGGAGTTAAGGCTTACAAGCCTTAATGCCACATCTTCCCTAAAGAGGCAGAAAGTGCAAGTGGAATTTTCATTCTCTCAAAGCAGATAAACCATGAGGACAGGATGGAGAATATGATATGCAGAGGTGACTGTGGGGTTGTGGAAAACTCATGACAAACAACTTAGGGCTACCTACTTCTCTTTTTTTGTTTAGAGCAGCCCTTCCCCAACCTGGTGCCTGTGGTGTTACCCCACATTTCTGTTCCCTTAGGTATGTCTGGATGAGTATGTTTAGAGAGTTCGGAATGTTAGACTGAGTGGGTGTGGCTAGTGATGCTTGAAAAGAGAGTGTGGGAGGGAGTTGGTAATTAGTTGGAGTTGGTTGGAGGTTAGTGGTGTTAGGGACTTAGAGAGAGTGTGGAGAGTTTAGTGTAGGCAGGTTTGACTATATTAAATTCTGAATTTAAACTTTGTTAACTAAAATAAACTTATTATTATTATGTTAACTACCAAAAACCACGTGTCAGCTTGGCTTTATTTACCTGCCATACCGTTATTCAACACACAGACACCAGATTATACTCACAGTTTAGTTTATTTTACATGAAAATCCTGAATTAAACCTTGTCCCCTCATAGCTAGTGGGAAGGTTTTATTTAGCCCTCCCTCAGGTTTTTCAAGTGGTGGTGCTTGGCCTGAGCAGGGTTTATGTAACGTGCCTGATATAGGGGTTACGTCGCAGTGCCCTCCAAAGGTGTTGGGCTACAACTCCCGTCATTGCAAGTCAGTATGTCCCATGGTCAGGAATGCTGGGACTTGTCATCTCAAACATCTAGATATGCAATGTGATAGGCAGAGGTGACTGTGGGGTTGTGGAAAATGATGACGAACAACTTAGCAATAGGGATGAGCAGCTTCCTCTTTCTTCACATGGGGAAGAACGAGGAAGCAGCAGCTACTACGTGGCCCATTCAGTGGCCGTTCCTATACCACTGCTTTTCCTGCACACAGCAGGAAATGGTGTCACGTTTCACTTCAATTTTTTCAAAAATGTTGTTTTCCAGTCTTATTTTGTCTTGGAAAATAGAGCAGAAGGAGCAGGAGATGCATGGGAGGCGAACAGCAGCATCAAAAGGACCCACAAACAGTGGCCAGTAACGAGCGTGCTCTAAACCGCTCATCTGATGATGCTCTTAGAGTGGACTAGGGCCAGTTCTACACTAAGCAGGATACAACACTTTGAAAATGGTTCAAAAATGGTATATGAAATGTGTCCTGGGCCCAAACAATACCGTTATAAACTGTTACAAAAGCAGTAGTGTAGATCCTGCCTTAGACTGCAAAATCTCTTTCAGCCCAGGGCTGAATTCTGCATGTTGGGTGAGGCAAAAGGCAAAAGGAGCAGGGCAAAAATACCCCCAAACCCTAGCATATTTTAGCTTAAAGCGTTTCCTGGCGGTAAGTCTTAGGATAGGCTGACCAGATAAATTCCAGGTCAGGGCTCCTGTAACTTTAACAGTTGTAGAGAAAAGGGAATTTCAGCCAGTTTCATTTGTATGCAATTAGTTCCTGGTGATATTCCCTCTACATCACAACAGTTAAAGGTGCAGGCACTATACGAGAGTGACCATATACAAAAGAAGGCAGGGCCCCTGCAACTTTAACTGTTGCGACGAAGAGGGAATTTCACCAGGGACTAATTGCATACAAATGACTCTGGCTGAAATTCCCTTTTCTCTACAACAGTTAAAGTTACATGAGCCCTGACCTGGAATTTATCTGGTCACCCTATCTTAGGAGAGGAAGTTTGACCTTTCAGAATGGGGGGAAAATGGAACCTAGGAAGCTGCCCTTATACCAAGCCAGACCTTCGGTCCATCTAGCCCAGTATTGTCAACACTGACTGGCAGTGGCTCTCCAAGGATTCAGGCAGGATTCTTTCTTAGTTCTACCTGGAGATTCCAGGGATTGAACCTGGGTCCTTCTGTATGTAAAGCATGTGCTCTACCAGTGAGCTACAATTGCACAAATTTGAGAAACCACTAAACGATTGGTGGTGGTTGGAAAGGAGATGGGGCCTGGAGAAGGGGAAGGGGGCATAGCTTTCTAAAGACCCCTAGAAGGCTGGATTTGGCCCTTGGGCCTGAGGTTCTGCACCCATGGAGTAGATCCATTGAAATCTATGGGGCATACGTTAATCATGATAAATGTATGTCCCCGTTTATATCAGTGCGTCTACTCTAAGCATGACTAAGTCTGGATCCGGCCCTCCGTATATAGGGGGGCAATATACCTCTGAAATGCCACATGCCAGGAACAAGTGGGTCCCACTGCCTTTATGCCTTGCTTGTAAGAGGCATATGGCTGGTCATTGCTAAAAGCAGAGCGCTGGATTGAACGGGTCCTGCGATTGTTATGCTCTTAAGTTCTAAGACGTCTTTCATTATTTCTTGTTTCTGACAGAAACCTAATAACCCTGGATATAAAACCTGTATTCAATGACGTCTTATCTCCTCCTCATGTGAGTGCCAAACAATCCACCTGTTCTGTTCTTTTTTGTACCTTCTTGTCTATTTTGTAAATATTTCTCTGGCGTCTGCAGTTGTTCCGGACGCTTAGAAGATAACTCCAGTCTATACAAATTTTAGATATGCAGGCAGCTTTGCCAGTTCTTTTTTCTTCCCTTTCCTGTTCTCAACTCGTATTACATTTCTTCATAGTGATGGGAAATGTTGCTGGTTTTGTCTCTCCACGTGATATGCTGCAAGTGATATCAAAAAATTTTTTTTACTAAAAAAAAGTTCTTTCGGACCTAGGGTCATATCGTTTCACACATAAAACGGGAAGCGATGAATTTGTTATTGGTAAGCTATTCCAATCTGATAACATTATTTGAACAGAGAGACATTTCATGTGTCACAACTCGGTCTCGGCTCGTTTGCTAAGATCAGGACACAATGTTCTGCTCCTTTATTTATCATTCTTGTTCAAGTTCCTTCAGTTAGTTTCACTTACTTTTGGGTACAACTGAAATTAGTTTGTTCCCCAAATGCCTTCTCAGAACCTCAATGTCTCATACTCTCCGAAATACTCAAATATTTGCCAGAATATTTGATTGCTGCGTTCAATACTGGATGGTGTCTTATCTCAATATTTGTCATCGAAGTTCACATTTCACTACATTGCCTTTCCTATTGAGAAGAAGCTTAGGGGTGGAGCTAGATGTTCCAAAGGCACAGGGCTACCATTGCTTCTTATCTCTCCCTTCATCTTAGGTCTTTATAACACGGACAGTTTTAAGCACACCCACCTCGACTTTGCTCCACTTCTTCAGCGCTGGGCTCGCATGATGTCGTCCCCCTCCTGCTGCTCTCTCGCCCTGAGGTCGCAGGTTTTAGTTTCTGTTTCGTTTTATCCCTCAATGGGCAAAACCCAAAACAGGCAAAGTTCAATAGGCCAAACTGAGGTATCACAGCAGTACCAACCACGTGTGATTCAAAACGCTAGACTCAAATACGAAATGGACGGGGAACCCGTAGAAGCAACCCGGGGGGGGGGGGGAAATAGTAGGTGTGATAAAGCTCTTAGTATTGTTTATTTTTCAATTTTTCCAAAATTCCATGTATTTTCCCGCCATGGCCTCAAAATTTCTGGAACTGTTACATCTCTAGGCAGTGGTAAGCCAGCTGTGGGGGTCAGAGAAACCAGCAGAAAGTCAGTGAGGAGCGGGGATGGGAAGCCAGTGGGGGTGGGGTGGGGGAGGCAGTGGGCAGCAACTGGTTGGGGACAGTTGTGGACTTGCATGTCTGAAGAGATGGGGGATTTGTGTCTTGGGGGAGAGAGGAGGGGTTTCGAGGGGATATTTCGAGGATCCTGAAAAAGAGTGCAGTTTTTCACATGCGTGCAATGAGAAGAAGGGAGGGACATGTATGTGAGTGTGTGTGTACGTGCGTATGCATGCATACATGATAGATACATGGGGTGGTTGCATGTAGCAGTGGATGAAGAATGGATTGCTGGGAGCATAGGGTGTGTGTATGTGTGTGTCAGAGAGAGAGAGAGAACATGCATGTGCGTGTCTATGGATGATGATCCAGAGTGTGAGAGAAAAAGAGATGCAGGGATGATTTGACTGTCGCCGGGTGGGGGGAAAGAAAAAGAGTTTTCCTTCTGTGAAATAGATTTCTGTGGGTTCAAAGGCGTCGTTTAGCGTGTTGCAGCTGTACCTCCGCCTTGTACTGGCCTTTGGGCGCTTTGTGCCTAGTGACACTTCCCATGGTGGCCATTTTGTGGTGGTGGCCAGGTTAGCTTCTCAAATTGCCAAATGCACTCAGTGGCTCAAAAAGGTTGCCCACCTCTGCTATAGTTTCAAATGACATCTTCTCACCTCACCTTGTGCTTTTCTACACAAGGCTGTTCATCAACTATTAATCCTCGACCTCTGCTTTCGATTTCCTCGCAGAATGGCGATCTGAACTCTACACTAGGAATATTTCCTTTTCTGCTACATAAGCTCTAGGCGGCACTGTGATGTAACGGAATAATGCAAATACACAAGAAGAAATCACATTTTCTTTCATTTTCTCAATTAAATGCTGCATTTTCCCATGTCTTCAAAAAAACAACCACCCACCAATAGTGCTGGTAAGACACAGAAGTGAAACTGGACTGTCACATCTAAAGAACCCATAAACAACTGTGAGTAGGAAATGAGGAGCGCAAGATTAAAAGACTCATGGAGAAAAGGACACAATTAGTTGTAAGAGGTGTCACAACAATGTGACACAAAACTCCCAGGCAAGTTATTCAGCCTGCATTTGTGAGGGTTAAGAATGTGCAAGCCCCACCTCTAGCATCATTACATGCCCAGCTCCTCTGTATATCTTCATTCGCTGAGCATGAAGGTCTACTGGAGTTTATGAATTGAATGTCTTTACACTCACCCACCCTGCAGACCTTTCCACTAACTCTCTCTCTCTCTCTCTCTCTCTCTCTCTCTGGTCCCCTCTACAAGATTTCGGTTTGACGCCCGGTTGTCCGATTATGCGCATCTTCTCGCAATCACTTTTACGCCTAATCCCTATACACGGGAGGTGGTGAAGCACATTAATGGTTGTATGAAACACGCTTTCGAGTTGTTTAATGTGGAGCATCACATGTTTACATGGCCATGAGGTGCTTTAACTCCTGTGGTAAATGAAAACTCGCTATTTAACGCGCATTTGATAATGCGCATAATCGGACAAAAAAAGCGGCTCAACCCCTGATTTGCGCTCCGTTCATGTGGATGTAAAATTGGTAATGCGCATTGAAAGAGCTTTAAATTACTCATGTAGAGGCACCCTCTCTCTCAACTATTCACTTGTGTTTTAAAAAATTGGGCTGAAGGGGCCATCCAGCGTTAGGGGCATACGTGGCTTTGTACTTTGACATTACAATGAAGAGGGGAGAGCTCTGATAATGTGCACTTCTACCCTCTTCTAAGGCCTTTATCACACAGGCGGTTTGATCCACACCCGCCACGATGTTGATCCAATTCTTTCACACGACATCGGCCCCCTCGCGCTGCTCTCGTGCCCTGAGTGCTCCTTTTTTCCTTCCCCTTTCGAAATATCCCTGAACGGGGGATTGTCCGTTTTCTCCCCTCCTCTGCAGGCTTAGCTGAGGTATTGGAGCAAAACCAACCACATGTGATCAAAAGGCTCCACTCGCATAGGAAACGGAGGGGGGAACCCACATAAGCAAAACGGGTAGGTGTGATAAAAGCTTAAAACATGTGCCAATGAGATATACTTACTATAAGGAGAGGGTTTCACTGCTAGCATTTCTGTAAACAAGACAGCAGCATATCAACTCCTCAAAATTCAGTATTCAATAGCGCTAATAGATTATTTGTATTGGATTGGATTGCAAAAGCCAGCTCCTCTTGTAACCATGTTGTTTTCAACCGTTGTCCTTTTATTACATTGGAATGTATGTATGTATTCATTCTTTGAGCTGCATCAGGGCCTTTCAGGCCAAAAAGCACTTATAAATATTAAGCACACAATCTTGTACATGTTTATACACAAGTATTCAAAAGGATCAACTCCCAGATAACTGTGCATAAAATATTGTCATGCTGCAATCCTAGGCACACTTATCTAGGAGTAAAGCCCACTGAACTCAAGGGGCAAGCAAAGGATTGCACTGTTAGATCAGGAAATAAACAACTTCCATGAAACAAATGTCCTTCCCTGACTGTTTTTAAATAGGCCTTACAGTGCAATCCTATACATGTCTACCCTGAGGTAAGTTCAATGGAGCTTCACTCTCAGATAGGTGGGTATAGAATTGCAGCCTTAAAGACCTGGATGTTTCAGTCTGCTTTTAAATGAATGGATGGTCATTTTTATTTTATAAATTGGCATTTTTACTGATGTTGTTATTTGCAGTGTTTCATGCTGCTGTTTTAGTTACTTGTCAATAAGAGCTGGCAGAGACTGTATCTCTAATGGACTATTTATTTTATTGTATTTCCTGCAACAATATCACTAAAGCCAATTTCCAAACTACTCTTATTCAGGTTAAGACCAAATTTTGTAAAAAGGCAGCAGTGGGAAGGACATATTCTGTACTGATTGCTAAACACATAAAGCCTCATATCCACAAAGAAAATTATCTGAGAAGTTTATATGGTGGCGTAATTAGGATTAGAAGCATGGACCTATGAAGTTATGCATTTATATCATTCTTGCCCTTGGCCTTGTACTGGGCTGGGAACAGAGAAATGCACTAATTGTACTGTAAACGCCTGAAACTGAGTTACTTCCATCTGGGCATAATTACACATATTTAGCCACTTTCGACAGTCATTATATGACTGTGGCATTAACTTCCACCCATGTTATGCAACCCTGTACCACACTGGTGCTAAAGACAGCAAGAGCTGTTGTGAAAGCAACCAGGTTGTGAAAACTGTACTAGGACTCCTCCCTGCCCCAATACTTCCTATTGCATGTTTGCCAATTGTACCTTGGGCAGCATGTGAGCTGCATATATCCATGCTCCATGAAACAGAGAGTTGGCAAACCCCAGTATTGCTGCTATTCAATTAGTCCAGACTGTAGGCAATGTGTGACCCTACAACTCCCATTATCTCAAACCATTGGCTATGCTGGCTAGGGCTGAGGGGAATTAAGGGCCACAAGTTGCCCACCCCTGAGTTAGTAATTGTACCACATATCACTGATGAACCCAGAATAATCTTTCTTTCTTTCTTGATACAATCAGGCTGCAGTCCTGTGGAGAGTTTACCTCAGAATAAGCCCCATGGAACACAATGGGATTTTCATCCAGGTAAACAATCTTAATCGCCATTAAGATCATTCTCATGGAGTCCAGGTAAGTAGTGAAGGCTTGAAACCCAAAACATACATACACACTTACTTGGGAGTAAGTATCATTGAACATGGTGGGATTTACATCTGAGTAAGTATACATGGGATCACTCTACACACAGCTTAGAGAAAGACAGTGTAGTATACAGTGTTGAAGATGCAGCTGGACAACCATCCAGCAGGTATGCTTTAAGGTGGATTCCTGCATTGAGCAGGGGATTGGACTTGATGGCCTTATAGGCCCCTTCCAACTCTACTATTCTATGATTCTATAAATATTGATTGGAAGCACCTGGGTTCAAACTTTCACTCAGCAATGAAGCCCACTGGTGACCTTGGACCACTCACTTACTCTCTCTTAGTCTAAACTGCTTCACAAGGTTGTTGTGCTAAAACAGAGAAGAGCCATGTATGCCAACATGAGCTCTTTGGAGAAAAATTGGAATAGAGAGCGGTGTATAGGAACATAAGAAGAGCTCTGTTGGATCAGACCAAGTGTCCATCTAGTCCAGCATTCTGTTCACACACTGGCCAACCAGCTGCCCATGGGAAACCCAGGGGATGTCTATATGACACCGCTTTGGAAGAACATCAGCTGAAAAGCCTGAAGAATTGCTGCTGCAAGGCTAAACTGCTAAATCTAGATGGGGCAGAAAGGAGCACGGCTGATCCAGCTGGAAAAGCCCACCCACCGCATTCCCATGCTTTCCCAACTCAGCCTCTCAATTGGATTATTTTCTCTCCCCACCCCATCAGCAGCCACCCTCCTCCATTTGGCCGACCTCCTGCCCTGATCTGCCCTCTGCCTGTCTGCCCTCTGCCTACCTTGGCCTGAACCTGATGCGAGGTCACCACCGACAGACAAAGGAAATACGGTAGTAACCTTACAGCAAAGGAAAAACCCATGGTAAGTCTGTGACATTTTAAACACACAGTTTCGGGGGAAAGTCCCATGTTGTCTGTGAGTTGGCTGCTGCATCGTATCACCAACACAGCGCCATTGCGCAGCTACCTCGGGGTAAATAGGGCATATAGACAGCCCCCTCCACAAGCAAGACATAAATGCAACAGCACCCACCCACCCATGTTCCCCAGCAACTAGTATTCATTGAGCTACTGCCTCTGATACTGGAGGCATCTCTGATACTGGTACAATTTTCATCAGCATGTATGGAGGGAGTTTTGATCTTTTGGGGAGCTTTTCCCCCCTAAGGATCATAACAGCAGGGAAAGGGCAATTTTTATCAGGATTGCTGCTGGGTTCAATATAAACTAAAAACAACCTTATTGGTTTCCATCTATGTAGTATGTTAAAAAGTATGCCAGCTGCTGTTTTTTAAGCACACCTATGCATGTAATAAGCATGCCATTTTTTCCTATCCAGAGCAGATACAGGAAATCATTCCGTAAGACAGATTTGATTCCTGCATGGTCATTTTTCAAGGTTCCAACATTGGCTGCAATGGATTGTATTTTAATAAATGGCGCAACTTTCCAACTCTCAATTTTGGCTGAAAATGTGCACATCTTCCCTCCTTAGGAAGATACAAAAAAGGATGGGACTCCTGCATCTTTAGTGGTTTTGTGGAAGAGGGAAAACTATTAAAGGTGCAGGAACCCTGCCCTTTTTTGCATCTGCCCCCCCCCCCGTTCCATATGCATCATTACCTTCCTTCTTTTTATAGCTTTGTCATGTAATCTTTGATATAAAGTGCAAATTTTCTCACAGGAAATTTAAATAAAACTCACAACTCCAATTCTTCTTTAAATAGGTCTGCACAACCTGCGACCCAGACAGACAGGTTCAAGTAGCTAACTCTGTTTTTTTGTTCAGGGACAGACATAGACAATAGGGAACAAGTGAGATCAGTTTGGAAGACTGGAATCCGCAAGATGTAGCAATGAAAAACGAAATGAACTCCTAACATGACAAAACAAAATCTAATGGGTAACAAACATCAAATCAATTTAGGTAACAGCTCATACAATCCTGCTAGCACAGTACTGAGAGCTGTTGTCCTTTCTGCTTCAGTCTCTCAGGCTGCAATCCTAAACTCACTTACCTGGGAGTAAGTCACGTTGAATTCATTGGGGCTTACTTCTATGTAGACAAATATAGAATTGCAGCAACAGCTCCCCTGTTGACCTGTCCATTCATATGTGATCAGGACTGTGAGGCATAGAGGCATAATATAGTATTCTAATGTGTTTGGTATAGTGTGGATTCGTCCACGGCCCATTCAGACAACTACTTTTCTCTTCCAGTTGTGACTTTCTTCTAAAGTGGTTCTTCTCACTCCCTTCTTCAATTCCCCAGATGTTTCCATGTTCTCTGTATGCAGCTCAAACTTAACAATCCATTTCCATGAGGCTTCATATAAGCATGCCTGAACCAACATGTGATGCCTCAGACATTTTGGATTACAGTTTCCAACAATTGCCCATTCTGGCTGGGGCAGATGGGAACTGAAGTCCAAAACATCTGGAAGGGCACCTGCTTTACACAAATGGAGGCTGCCACCCAACAATGTGTTGTGGCCTGCCAGCATTTGACACCCTGCTCACCCATTTTTTCACTCCTAGACCACCATACATTGCTGATAGGAAGTATCCAGTTTGGTGGATGATAAGCTGTACAAGCCACTTTTAAGACTAGGCTAAATTTGGAACTAGGCTAAAACAAAAAAAAAATCTATTACACATCTCTCCCATTGCTCTGCAGTCTCCTGGGCTGCCTGTACTTTGTGATCTGAAAAAGACCTATATAGGAGCAGTTTCCTTACGATGTCTTCCCTTGGGCTTTAACTGAGTTGCAGGAAGCTAATTATGCTACAGGCTGGAAGAGAGATGATTGCACAATGAAAGGCCAGACACACACACACACACACACACACACACATACACACACACACTCCTTAGGTACCACATAAGTAAGATGAGTGAGCACACAAGTGCAATGAACCCAACCCATGAAAATTCCTCCAAAATTTTCTTCTCCATCTAATTTCTTTTCAAAAGCAAAACCCTGCAGGGTTTTCCAGCCTATTGAAAGCAAGCAACCTGGCCCCTTCAACCACCTTGCTGCCCTCACAATGCCTCCCAGGTCATAATGCAGCATCTTATAAAAAGGCAGTCCGTCCCTGAGCCAAGCTCAGTTTCCTTTGGGCACTCAGAGGCCTCCAAGGTAAGTATGTGCTGGACTAAGGCCTACTCCTACCTTCCTATGAGGACACAGAAAAGGTCCCAAGCGACAGGAGAGGCACAGAACGTTGGAAAGGAGGGAGCGGATCAGAAGCGCTGTGTGTGATGTTGGGTCATTCCTGCTGCTGGGTGTGATCAACTGGTGTAACCGTCGTCATTCCTATTGCCGCATGTGGCAGCCTGCGGTACCCCGTCGTTCCTCTTGCTGTGTGTGACCTATTCTCTTTTCTGAATCAGGCATTCCCTTGCGTGTTTGCACTGCTGCTGCTGCTGCATGTGCAAGAGAGAGGATGAACTGCCATATCCCGGCCTAGATCTAAATGAGCTTCAAAAGCAAGAGGCCCACTGGTGAGTAAGTAGGCTGACCATATGAAAAGGAGGACAGGGCTCCTGTATCTTTAACAGTTTCATAGAAAAGGGAATTTCAGCAGGTGTCATTTGTATTTATGCAGAACCTGGTGAAATTCCCTCTTCATCACAAAGTTAAAGCTGCAGAAGCCCTGCCCTCTTTTCTACATGGTCAGGAGACAGGGCTCCTGCAGCTTTAACTTTGTGATGAAGAGGGAATTTCACCAGGTTCTGCATATATACAAATAACACCTGCTGAAATTCCCTTTTCTATGAAACTGTTAAAGATACAGGAGCCCTGTCCTCCTTTTCATATGGTCACCCTAGAGTAAGCTTCAATCAAAACTGCTCTGACGTGGCCAAGCTCTGTGCTGAGGTGGCTTCTGACTGCAGGTGAGAGGGCTCATAGGACTGAAGGCTCTTCCATACCCTTGAAAATCTCACACCAGACATTTAGGGTGCTTCTAGATGGAGGGGCCCTAGCACTACAGATTGGCATTCTGCAGCCAGTCCTTTTTTCTCCTCGATGGATTTGGGGTGGGGGAGTAAGAAAAAGAAAAGATCGAAGAAGTGGTGTCAAAACAAGGGTTACAAGCAAAAGATGACAACATCTAGATCTCTCCCCCCCCCCTTCCAGGTAACATTCCGTGAATGGAGGAAGGCAATGGCCCGATAAAAGCCTCGTCTTGAAGCACCTCTAGTTTTCTATATGCCAGAATCAGTCCTTTCTCCACAGAGTTTATTGTCCTCCTGCTGCCGCTCCCAACATAACGCCCACGGACACCGCTGCCCTGCAAGACCCATTGCCCTAAAAGTCTTTGGCAAATGTTCCCATGGACACACACAAAATTGGGAATCTCCGTCCTCCTGTGTTTCCTGCACTCATCCGTGGAGTTCCATGTCTAACCGAAGTCTTTCATTTCCTTGCAGGTTCAGCTTCAAGCGAACCTATCTACACACGCAGGATAAAACACTTTGAAAACTTTTTGAAAATTGTATTCGGAGTGTGTCCTGGGCCCCAACAGTTCTCGAAACTGTAAACCATTTTAAGCCATTTTGAGAACTGTTGGGGCCCAGGACACACTCCGAATACAATGTTCAAAATGATTTCAAAGTGTTTTATTCTGCGTGTGTAGATAGGCTCAGAGGCCCCGTCTTGTCGGGCCCTCGCATTTGCACTCTTACCTGGCATCTGCATGGGAAGGAGCGCGAGTGCGGAGTTGCTGCCGCAGCCACACTGAGCACCAAGGAGGGAAGAGGAATGGGGCAGCCAGAAGGGGAGGGAGGGACGTGAACCGACTCACATCCCTCTGGCTGCCTCGTTCCTCTCCCCTCCCTAGTGCTCCATACGGCAGCAGCAGCAACTCCGCACTTCGGAGAAACGGGGCAGCCAGAGAGGGAGGTCAGAGGGAGATGAGCTGGTTTGGGCACCGTGCGTCCCTCTCTTCCTCCCCCTCCGGCTGCCCCATTCCTTCCCCCGTTTGTATAAAAAATGGGGGGAGGAACCAGGCAGCCAGAGGGAGAGGAAGAGAGGGACCCACGGCGCCCAAACCGGCCCTCCTCCAGCCGTTGGCGACCAATCAGCTGTCGCCATCGGCTGTGCAGGCTCCGCAGGAAAAAAAAGTTGGGGTAAGTGCCCAACTTTTTTACTGCAGAGTTTAGGGGTTTTGGCCCTGGATAGCTTCGGAGTGGCATCTGTGTCATGTGCATCACCTGCTGCCACTTCGAAGCCACCGTGGGGAAAAGCTCTCGTCTAGAGGTACCCAGAGAGGACAATGGCAATGAGAGCCATCATGACTCAACAATAGGTCTACTGATGAGTAGTACTCAGTTCAACCTGTGTTTGGGCTGTACCACTTCAGACTGTAGATGCAGGCTTCACAACACGACTGACTGGCCCTCCAGACAGAGGCCTAGGTTAAAACTCTGATGATAATAAAGTAAGTGGTACGATCCAGAAACAGATGGACTAATTCAATGAGATCTAGGCCTCAGCAGGTGGACCTGGTCACGTGATTTCTTTTTCCATTGGATCCTTGTCAGGCCTAGCTGAAAGATGCCCCAGTTCCACCCAACACTTGGTCTGACAGTGCAGGCTTTGCTGGTTGCCTGAATTGGAGCCAAGAAGGAATTTCCCCCTGTTGACCCCAAATTGGCCGTGGGAGGAAAAGAGGGGTTTTGCCTTCTCTGCATTGCCATCCTCTTGGGCTGCTGCAACTTGGCTTGTAACTCAAAAAGAGTTCAGATGTGGGTGTTTTGGGGGCTACCCTTAAAAAGCGTCCAGTACAAAGTCAATCAACTGTTTAATGAATAGAACTGATCATCCTAGTTTAAGAAAGTTTAATAAAGTTATGACATTTTAAATGTATCTACTGTTGTCTTGTCACCTGATTTTTTGGTCTCATCTGTTTTTCTGAGTTTGGGGGCAAGTCTCTTTCATGGTCCATGTTTAGGATTCCAAATTTAGTTGGGATGAAGACCCACTGAAATTAAAGGAAAAGGCTTCAATTTAAAACTGGAATAGCAAGCATACTTATTTGGAAGTCAATTGGCTGGAGCAGGATGTCTAAGTAAATATGCAGAGAAAAGGTTTGAAAGTCCCATTGAAAGCAACGGAAACTACAGATGATCCTATGGATGTTTACTATGAATGGTTACTCAGAAGTAAATCACAGTGAACTCAATATATTTAAAATGTTTATATAGATATTTGCTTTTTATATAAAAGAATAGAATTCAGTGGGACTTATTCTCAAAGAATTGTGTTTAGGATTGAACCTTAATTTATAGCTGATATTGAGATCAAATACTGAATCTTCTCAAAAATTTTGTCCACAGGAAAGAAGCTGGCTACATTTAATGAGCCTGACAGTGTCATCCCAAACACCCTACTTGACAGTAAGCCTCACTGAACAGTTTATACATGCGGAAAGCCCTGGGGTTTTCCCACGAAGCTGAGAAGCAAAAAAGTCAGAATTTAGCCCTACTTTTTTCTCTGGAGCTGGAGCGAGGCAAGGACAGTGCATCTGCCATCTATCCTCGCTCCAGTGTTGTGGCAGAGACGTGGCCAGGTGGATGGCAACCCGATTGGTCGCCATCTGCTCAGGCAGAGGGCAGGGGGCGGGACTGGCCACCAGAAACCCCACACTTTTGCTGCTTCATCAGGATTCGCCACTGCCACCCTGAAGCAGCAAAAGCACTGGATTTTGCTTATCAGCAGCAACCCACCGCCATATAGCAGCCCCCAGAATCTACTCTACTGATCCTCTAATTTTAACCTATTTCTTAGCCACTTTTCAATGCCGTAGTCTTCCCTTACAGAATAAAACAGTACAACATTCATATTAATGAAATCATATTAAATACAAAACTTTTTTAAAAATAAAACCAGTTACAATTAAATACTATTTCAAAACATGAAATGGAGGATTATGTACACCGCCTTGGGTTTCTTGGAGGAAAAAAGGTGGGATATAAATGCAATAAATAATAAATAATCCATCCAATCTAACTCATGTTTACACAGAGGCAAGTCTTGCAGGTTTCAGTGAGGCTTAGTACCAATGGAGGCTGGGGGCTCTGATTTCGGTGAGGCTATGAATCCATTCTGGGTTTGAGTCAGGGCCAGCCAGAACTCTAGGAGCTGTCCAAGGTTCTGTACCACCTGCATCAACTGCTTATGGCCATCTACGTACGCACAGGATTGCAATTAGACAATTTCACTGTCAACAAGCTGGGCTAGTAAGCTAATGCTCTGTTTTGGTATAAGGCAGCTTCCTAGGCTCCTACCTGAGGGCCAAATGAAACATTCTTCTAATCACACATAGTGGCGCTATGCATGATAGGGTTGTTGTTTTTTACCTCCAGTGTAAGCACTTATAGCCCAGTTCAGATATTGATAATGGCATCACCCTCAATTCCACTCCCCACTGGGTTTCTTCTTCTTCTTTTAACCCTCCTCCCTGCCCCTTACAAGGGGCAAGGGGATGAATTTTGGGATAGAAAGTGGATGTGGAAGGAAAGATTTAAACACTCACAGTCCACCGCCCAGGCACCACAATTCCAATCCATATCTGGGCCACATGGACTTCCGCGGGACTAAAGTGATTACACGTGATTACAGAAGAACATTTAGTTTTGCCCTGAATGGAGTTGGTATGTGAGTCGGGGAGGTGGAAGGGTCACGCTGCAATCAATTATGAGAATAAGATAGCTGACCAATCTGTGTGCTGCTCCACTCTTTTCTGTCTAGTTGTTTAGAGTACTCTATTTTAAAAAAAAAATTGCCCAAAGACAGAAGAAGAACAAAAGATGAAAGGGCATGTCAATGGAAACTCATCATGACTAGCTGTAGCCTGTAGAAGGCAACAAGCAGTATCCCACACTAACAGCTGTCAAAGAAGAATTTGCTTTTTTTCTATGGGTTTCTGATGGCTAAATTTAACATAATGAGTGTTCTGGATTTGGATTGCGGCACTGTGTAGGCAAAGGGGGGAAATAACCCTTTGCCCCCGTGCTGATATCTTGATGAAAAATTGTCCACCCCCACTCTGAAGCTGCTATTAACTATGGAAGGGAAATCAAATCATACATGGACAATGATTGTATGTCTTCCCCTTTGTATCTAACAGCAGTTTCAGGGGGACAATTTGTATCTGGGCTGTGGTCTATGAGGGGGAAAGGGATTGATCCCATCCTTCACACATTTAGGTTTGATCCAAATTTTATTTGCGCAGTTTCATATGACCATACTTTAAACACATGCAGCCAGAAACACGCTGGTGCTTACAATGATCAGGCAATAGCCTAGTAATTTCAAAGATCTATATACATTGACTCCGGTAGGTCATCATTTCTTTTCAACACAGTATTAGAAGCATACTCTTTGGCTATGTAAGACAGCCCCCTTCCTCTAGGTCTACAGTTTTGTACAACCTGGCATGGTGTTGCAAAACAGGAAACTAATTATGGCCGTTGATGGCTGGTGGCTTCTCCAAGGCACTGGAATGCATGCAGCTTTCCCCTGACTGCAACATATATTCATTATGCAAATTGAACCAATATACATTTATCTTAATTTGAAACAATTATTCTTTAATTTTCACTGTTTTGTATGATTTAGTTTTGTTAGTCATAGAGAGGGCAAAGAGCTATGTGCATATTGTATGTTTTTGCAGTTTTAATTTTTATATGTTGTTTTTAAATGTTTTAATCTTATGTAAACCGCCTGCAGAGCTTCAGCTATGGGGCAGTATACACATGTAATAAATAATAAGAATAAGAATAATACAGATCATCCCTCTGGTTTCAGAATTTCAATGCATATTGCCCATGCTGCACTTCTAAACCTATACACTGGTTTAGCATAGTGACTAAAAGATTAACAGTGTATCCTATGCATATCTACTTAGAAGAAGTCCAATTGAATTCAATGGATCCTATTCCCAGGTTGCAATCCTCTATACACTCACCAGGGAGTAAGTCCGAATGAACTCAGTAAGACTTACTACTGAGAAGACATGCATATTGCACTGTGAGCTACAAATCAGGAAACCCTGGGTTCAAATCTTGCCTCTGCCGTGAACTCATTAAGTGGTCTTAGGCAAGCCTCTCTCTATTTCTCTTTCAGCTGCAACCTCCCCCCCACCCCACCCCATCTGCAATAGGAGAGATAATAATACTGACTTACCTTACAGGATTCTTGTAAAGATTACAACAAGAAAATGCATATGAAGTGCTTTGTTAGCAGCGATATGATCTAGAAGAAACCTGCTCAATACCACATGATCACCCTAATCCAGTTAAACGTTGTCATGACAAAGCCTGTAATCCTAAACACCTGCATATTTATATTTCATATTGATTAAATTATTTAATTATTTCTTTGCTGCTTTTTCAAGGCCTTGGTCATCCCAAGGAGGCTTTTCAACAGTACTGGTTACTGGGGAGTAAGTCCCAGTGAACACAGTAGGATTTACTTCTGTGTAAACATGCATATAGGACTGTGCTCTAGGTGCAATTGAAACAATAGAATAAGAGGCATTGCTATGAATAGAGCTTAGTTATGACTAGCATTAATCTGCCTGAGACATCTGGGCATTTTTTCTGCATTCCCACAAAACCACAACCTACGCCCAGGGCCACAGCTCAGTGGCAGTGCAAGTGTTTTGCATTCAGAAGGCCCCAGGTTCAATCCCCACTGCTTCCAAGAACTCAGATAGCAGCTGCTTTCAGTCAGAACAGACAGTTTTATTTATTTATTACATTTCTACATCACTCAATAGCCGAAGTTCTATGAGCGGTTCACAAAAATTAAAATCACAAATACAGCATAAAACAACATAAAAGCTTAAAACTACAATATAAACCTAAAACCGGAATAAAACTTAGCAGCAATGCAGAGATTTAAAATACACATTTCAAATAGCAGAGCTAAATGACTAGAATGTTAAAATGCTAAATATGGACAAATAGTATGACCAGATATAATAAAGGCAACTTTCTATGTTCGTAATCCTATAATCACAGCCCTATCTTGAAGAGATATACACACTGGACTCTAACACAAAGATCCGTGATAAAGGAGATGGATACTAATCAAACTGTCTACCTTAAGTTGACACAGCCTTTAGTATCATTTACATTAATACATGCAATCAGTGCCAGAAACTCACAGACAGTTTTAGTTACTTCTGCAGTCACTTGGCAAGGTGGAGTATTACATTTTTGATGAGATTGGCTGAATTCGGACAACATGATAGTCAGTGGTGGGGTAGTAATCAACTTTACAGTTGTTCATCTAGGGGGTACTCCCCACACAACATGGTAATAAATAATCAACTGTGGTGTGGATTAGGATCAGCGCTGAGTTGACTATGGCAGCATTCGGATGACCCGATAGTCAATACAACTGACGATTTTTTCCCCTCCCCAAGTTGACTATTGTGTTGTCCGAATTCAGTAGATAGTGTTGTCTTCAGTAGATTTGTTACCTATTATCGGAGCTGTCAAGACTCTGGCCCAAAGCCTCCCATCTACTGTATATTTGGTGGGTTGCAGAAACTAAGCCCTATAGTATAACATCTAAAATTTCTCATAGGTCAATGATGCATGGAATACGGTGTGACAATATTTATCTTTGTACCCATACGGGCTAGAACTACAACTTTTATCAAGATATGGTTTGCACTAGATTCGGTGGCCTTTCTGCATGCGTGTGGAACTCTGGAACGCACACAGCTCTGAGTGTAAGACTGAGTGGAAATGGCCTTAGCAACACCTCATTCCCTTCTTCCAGGGACTGTCTTCACAGTGCCAAGTTGGCGCTGCTTCGCCACCAAACCCTGCAGTATCACTGCTGCGGGGTGGCAACAAATTATTTACATGAAGGGAGGCAGCGTGAGCTTTTCCATTAGGCTCGCTGGGCCCACCCCCTCCCATGGCTTCCAGCAACCAATGAGAGGTTGCCTTCAACCCAGGAATGCCCCCTGGTGCAGCAGCTGAGAGAGAACAGATGGGGATGAGCCACGCTGACCTTGCTTGGCCAGGAAAAGTCGGGGTGAGTCCCCAACTTTTCTGCTGTGGGTCTCTGCCCTGGGGTGGCTCCAAATCGGTGGCTGTGTCATGTAGCCAACGGAGTGCAGATTCAAAGCCACCCTGGGGCAAAGATGACATTAAGACAGTCCCTCAGTGCTGGGAATTGACCACCTGTACCTCAACCATTTCATGGCTGCACTGGTTTTGGAAGAAAGCCCCTATGTCATTCTTCTATAACCTGGTGCCCTCTGGCTAGCTGGCTGAAGTATGCCGAGCATTATGGTCCAACACATCTGGAGGGTGCCAGATTGGGGAAGGCTGCTCTACGTGATGCAGGAGCATGAGGGCAGGAAGGTGAGCCAATCCTGTCACGCCACAGGAGGAAGTCACCTGCTTCAGGCAGCACCAGGATATAGGAATAGTTGAAGGCAGGAATTAACATCCCCTCTCACACGTTACTTATGGGAAGGTGGGCTCGATACACCGAAGGGATGTGGGGCCGCATTACTGGCCCCACTCCAGAGAGGGCCTTTTCTATGGTGGCCACCTCCCAATTATGGAATGACCTCTCTGAGGAGGCCTACCTGGTGCCAACATTGTTGTATTTTGGTGCCAGGTTAAGCCCTTCCTCTTCTCTCAGACATTTGGTGGCATATGATGAGGTTTTAATCAGGTCCTGGATTTTTCTTACTGTTGAATGTTTAAAATTGTTTTAGATATATGTGTCTCTGTGTGTGCTGTTACTTTATCTGTAAGTAAATGGTTTTTATAGTGTATTTTAAAGTTTTAATCTTTATAAACCACCCAGAGAGCTTCGGCTATTGGGCGGTATATAAATGTAATAAATGAATGATCATGCATCTTAACTAGCCCCTGATGCAGCATTCAGATTTACAAACATAGACTTTCCTGCTGGAGACATCCAGACTCAACATGGGGATGTCAGCATGCAGCCTTTCAATGTGTGGAACTCACTTTCCCATGAGTAATGCACTGAAAGGGACCAAATAGTGCAGCAAGGCTTTTTAAAGTGCTGGCCCTGGTGAGGAGTCAGCATTTGGCCTCTGCTTCAGGCAGCAAGCTGTCTGTGCAACTTGTTTACTTCCTCTTTCAAATGAGGAAGTAATGAGGGACAAATGCGCTAGTGGAGAAGTGGGGGTAAGCAAACGCGATTTCCCCCCTGTGTGATGATGCGCTAGACCTGCACTACTGCTTTATAGCAGTATTGAAGTGTGCTGATAACTGTTGGGACACATTACACATTCTATATACCACTTTCATAGTGTAATTTTCTGCTTTTTATTCCACATTATCCAAAAATACTGCAACAAATGTCATTGTGTGTCCTACGAGGTATAAACGTGCAAGAGGGATATAGCATTACCATGATGGGATCGTAATGATTTGACAAATGGTGTCTCCGGTCCAGGTGTGAACAGTTGATGGACAACCTCAATGCCCCAGCAATTCCTTCTTATGGTTCTCTATCTTGAAACTGAGCAGCCCTTCAGATAAGACAGAGATGTCTAAACTTTTTGGCCAGAGGATTGAATTCCGATTTGGGGAAACTCTTGGTCTCCACATTCCAGCACTGGGTGGGGCTAAGGTCACAGCATAAGACCTAGAACAGAGAAAGGGAAGTGATCAGGTCAAATAGAATTCTTACCTATTTGAGTATTTTCCCACCAGCATACAAAACACTGCTCAGAAGTATGTAGCGGTTCTCATGCCCGCAGAAAACACACTGCAATTCTATGCAACCAACTAGCATATCTAGTGAAAGATTCTAACCCCTCCCAGGGAGTTTATCACATACAGAAGCATTCAAAAATTGAAACCACCCACAGCAAGAAGTCGTACAGTCCATTCTAGCACCTTATTCCTAAATTCCCCCAGTTCTACTTCAGGTCAGAAATAGGAGTCTTTCTTTCCACCCACGTCAATTTTCACCTCACATTTTCATGATATACATTTTTGTCTGTTCTCTTTTTCTGTTTTGAGAGTAACAGTTCCCCCCCCCCCCCATTACTATTCCTGAGGTTATCAGAACAAATAGTAATGACATCAGGCAAAATGTTGCTGTTGTACTTTACTCTTTCCCGGTAATCTCTCATGCACTTCGGCTTACTTTTTACCCTGTGGACAAGGTGAATGACAACGAAGGGATGGAAATGTTATTATTATTCTTTTAATGTCAATGCTAATGATTCGGAAGCATAAATAGAGCGTTGCTTTGGAAATAGCGATATCCCGTTACATACATGCATAGCTTTTCCTCTATGGAAAACATTTTTTTTTTCAAACTAGCATTTTCCATCAACTGGTTTAAAACTTCAGTGGAATAGTCAAAGTGTTGATGGAAGAACAGATGTTGGCTATGTGTCATGAATGGAATAAAACTGTTGGCTGTGATATGTCAAACTATTTTTCCGTTATGATAAATGGGATATGTGGCATAACCTTTGGCTTTGCTTGGTGCATCATGCAAGAGCTTATTCTACGTCTCAGCATATTGACATGGTGTAGTTAATTCCAGTGGTAAGGTTGCCAACTTTTCAACTGGCCTCTGTAACTGTGCTTTTAACAGAAGCTTCATTTGCAAAAACAGGTGGAGTTTTTAGCTGCTCTGGATCAAACCACTGTAAAAGGCACAGCTTATAGAGACTGACTGAAGGTTGGCAACTGTGATGACCAAGTTTAGTTTAGTTCAGACTTCCCTAACCAGCTGCCCTCCAGATGTTTTGGATCACAACTCCAACATTCCTGGCCATTGGCCATGTTGGCTGAGGCTGATGGGATTTAAAGTCCAAAACATCTGGAGAATATTTGTCACTGACAGCTTTATCTCTTGAGGTCCTTGTTGTAGAGTTAATTAGAATGCAGGATTACCAAATGACCAGAAAAATAAGCTTGTGCTATTGTGTTTTTGATAGCTGTTTGATGTGCTGAAGTGAACAGGTGAATTTTTTCATGGTATGGAGATAAACATTGATAGATATCATTGCTGTTAAGGGTACAACTACAGCAACCAGCTTTTTATACATCAGGCTGCTGTTACAGACATAAGAACAGGGCTGGTCATTTTCTGGTCAGTTGGCCACCATATTCATGCCATGACGGAGTGAAGACTTATGTGGCAGGCAAACCAATGTCTGTTTTTCCTGGTCATGCACATTAACGAAGTATCCTGTGTGACCTGAAAAGTTTGTGCCCACCATTTTAAACGCTCATTGGTCCAAGTAGATTTGTTAGGCCTGTACAAGCAAACACTGTTACATGTTGGGGCGGGAGGTCAGAATGCATTCATGAGCCACATTCCTCTGCTATTTATGTGCTTTCTGGCTGTCACCCCTGGTTAATACAAATTCATCATCAGAGTGAAAGGAAGCCTATGCATCATTTTGGCCAAGCTTCATTTTGGAGGGCCTAGTTCAGACTTTTAACATAGGTCCCCTCCCGTACATATCACAATCCCATCTCATACATACAACCCCTTGAGTCATGAAAGAAAAGTTTCTATTCTAATTCTGAATTTAGATTTTCTGTGTTTCTGAAATTACACCATGACCCACATTGGGGCTTATCTACCAAGCCCCTAAACACCCCACCCCTGTTTTTGCTATTTGTGTTGAACATAAAATGAAGCCTGAAGAAGACTCCTACAAAGCTTGCTGACTGGTAACTCTTTGGATGATTCTTATACAGCTGTTATCCTATTAATGTTTTTTTTTTAATCAAATGGCTCAACCTGAGTCAGACTCAGGTGGCAGCTTTGTCTGTTTGTTTAACTTCTTTGTATTTCTGGCTGCCCGATTTATATTTATAACGAGACATGGCAGCATGGGGTGTGTGTGTATGTGTGAGTGTGTGTGAGTCTACAAGCCTATGAGCTTTTCTGCATGAGGCTGTTAATCCACTGTAAATACTTTCGGTTTTGTCGCAGAATTGACATCACAGCACTACACAAAGAGCTTCCCTTTCTTGCTTTTCCTCTACATAACCTATAGGAGGTGCTATAGTGGAATAATGCAATGCAAATATCGCATTTTCCCTGCTCTAAAAAAGCCTTACTGAATGTGCTTTTTAGACACAGGAGCAAAACTGGAGGCTTACAAAGTTGTCTAAAAACCTGTAAACAACTGTTTACAGGGAATGGCAAGCACACGATAAATGTATCATGAAGAAAAGCTCATTTACTCTCATATATTTTAGCTTGTAAATCCTACCAGCACTCTAGTTCCCACTGTCCCTGGGATCATTGTCCCAAAATAATTTTATTCATTTCATTTATTGCATCTCTATACTGCCCAGTAACCAAAGCTCTCTGAGCTACTAAGAATTTCCTGATAGAGACTCCTACCTCTCCTCCACTTCCCTTTACAGAAATACAGTTGCCACATTTAAATGTGTAGCACAAGTGTTTTTATAGCAATCAGTGACTTCTGCCTGCCTGCTCCCTTCAATGTATTATCTAGCTTAGAAAAGTCTTCCTCGGTGAGCACATGGCTAAAAGGTATGTGGAAATATGAAGAGAAACTGTTGGGTTTTCCAGAGGCTTAAGGAATTCCCCCTTGCGGGGATTAAAAAGGAAAAATGGTGCAGAATCAACAGAGAAACATTATCCATCACTAGGAAAATGTTCTAATCTATTCTTAACTTGTTTCATTAAGGAGGTCACGTAGTTGGCTTGAAGCCAGCCCAGATGAAGGAACCGAAGCCAAAAGAGAGACACACAAACACACGCACACACAGAGGGAGAGAGGTTATACTTGGAGCAGCATTAGCCACATCTGTAAATCATCTGTCAAGCCATATTCAGACATCCACCTGCTATTAGCCAATTTGGTTGTCTACACACTGATATGCTCAGAGTTTACACAGCTAAATATAACCAGGTTTCTTCTAGTGTTTTTCTATACTGTGAGATACACCCATCACTTTAGTCAGCTACTATAAAAGGTATGGTGTTCATGACATCGCTTTCCAGGCACTGGCAAGCGTTTCATGACTCATGAAGCTTCGGTTTTGGCATAAGGAGTGTGAGCACATCAAGCTTGCAACCATTCTATGAGCCCAGTCCGCCTCGTGACAAACGTCTCAGCAAAGATGTCAAGCAATGGTCCTTAAAGGATGCATTGTAAGGTTGCCAGGTGCCGTCCTGGAGAACCACTTGATCTCTTTAATGAGCTCCCGGATGCAAAGTGTGTGTGTGTGTAGCCATGGTTCCTTCCTCCCACTCTGTACCATGGCTCCTGTTGTCAACCATCTTCCCATCTGCTACTCTGGGGGTGGGGAAAAGAATGCATCATGAGCATTCAGCTTTGTTCCAGCAGGCATGAGGAAAGGTTATGCAATGTGGCTGGAAGATAAGGTTGCCATCTGGCCAAGGGGAAAAAAAGGCCTAGCCTTCTCATGTGTTTTTCACAGTAGTGTGAAATGCAAACAAATAAACAAACCAAAAAATAAATCAGGTAAAGTTTTTATACCATGGAGATATGGCCTGTAAGGTCTGGAGTTAAAGCTGCTGACCAAACTGATCCATGCTCTACTAATCTCCAGGTTGGATTACTGTAATGTGTTACATGTGGGACTGCCATGGGGGGGGGGGGGGGGAATTGGGAAGCTTTTTCACTAGTACAGAACTCAGTTGTTAGCATTCTGGCTGGTTTATTTAGATGGGAGCCATGTTACATCAGTTCTGAAGGAATGACATTGGCTGCTTTTTGCAGCCAAGCCCAATTCAAGGTGCTGATGCTTACCTTTAAAACCTTAAAGTTCCAAATATCTGCAGGAGGGCTTCCTCCCAGCCCAGGCTTCCCATGCATTGAGATCATCAGAGCAGCAACTTGTCTGTTTCATCTATAGGAAAAGTGCACTATGCACGTACAAGGGAGAGGCCTCCTCTGTGGTGGCACCCTCACTCTGGAATGCCCTCCCGAGGGAGGCATGCCCAGATACTGCCAATATGGTATATCTTTCGGTGCCAGGTTAGAACCTTTTTTATTTGCCCAGTCATTTAAAATTGTTGTATTTTTCAGCTGGCTGTGTGGTTTTTAGTCCTCTCCATTTTTGTGAAAGTTTTATGTTTTAATATTGTATTGATTTAAACATGTCTAGCATTACGCCCCGAAATCCATTTTTGGTTTATAAATTCTTTAAGTGAATGATAAATAAATAAAGGCCCTGGAGGGCTAGTGTGGCAGGTGTCCTACTTCACAGAGGACAGTCCTCTATTTGAAGGTGTCCTCTACTTGATGAAGTTTCCAGTCCAAGTCTGGTTTAATGCTAAAAAACCCATAAAGAATGAAAGCAACAAGGTGTTCATCACACGGGAGGTTTGATGCACACCCACCACAACTTTGATCCACTTTTTCACCACTGGACTCGCATGACGTCGTCCCCGTTGTGCTGTTCTCTCATCCTGAGGCCACAGTTGCTTGTTTCTCTTTCGGTTTATCCCTGAACGGGCAAAGTCCGGAACTCAAATTTGGAACGGGCCAAGCTGAGGTATCGCAGCAATAACGACCACGTGTGAGTCAAAACGCGAGACTCGCATAGGAAATGGAGGGGGAACCAGTAGAAGCAAACCAGGGGGTGGGGTAGGCTGACCAGATAAAATCCAGGTCAGGGCTCCTGTAACTTTAACAGTTGTAGAGAAAAGGGAATTTCAGCCAGTGTCATTTGTATGCAATTAGTTCCTGGTGAAAATCCCTCTTCATCACAACAGTTAAAGTTGCAGGGGCCCTGCCTTCTTTTGTATATGGTCACTCTAGTATAGTGACCCATAGACAGCACCTTGAGGTATTAGCACACTGTACACCTAGTCACAGTCTCTCTCACGGTGGTGAGATCTATTGGATTTCTATTTAAATTCTAGCAATTATTTCTAAAAGTGCACCTACGCATATAAATTTGCATATGCAAAAGTTACGTAAACCGGTGGTCTCTTTTTGTTGTTGTTGATATATTTCCTCTTTTTTTGGAGAAGCGTACGTGGTCGCCCTATGAAGAAGCCTTAATAGCCACAGATGGCTACGGGGACTTGCTAGAGCCCACACAAGGAAACGCAGGATTGGAACGCTGTGCTGGTGGGCATCTTTGGGGAAGGGAACTGGGATGTAGAGAGTCAGTGCAGCATGAGAAAACTATCACTTGGGGGCAAGCATTAGTCATTGTGTTATCTTGAACAGAAACACTTGGCATAAATACAAATAAAAAGGACCAATTCACAAACATAACTTAAAATAAACACGATCTGAACTATGCTATCTTTCTATCGGAACATACAATGGAAAATAATCCCAGACATTTGAGAATGAATTGGTATCCTGGATCACAGGATTTACTCCTCTGCGCCTTATCTTCCTTGATTTATTATCAAAATGATATATTGATTCATGGTTTGAGTCTACAATCAGACTAACTCTGGGTAAACAATACCACTTTGAGTGGATTAAAAACAAACAACACCCTCTTCTGCTCCTATTGTTTTGTGCCCCAGCAATAAGACATTCCAGGGAGAGTTGCTCCAGGGTAGCATGTCTCCAGTACTCTCTCCTCCCTGACTTGCCAGCTTCTCTGCTTGCAAGGGGACATGACAGTCATCTTGATTTCTTCCTATGCATGCCTTCGAGAAGAAGTGCTTCACCTGCCAAGCTAAACCATGGTTTCATTGTATGATAAGGTGTCAAAACGCCATGGTTAGTACTAACCATGGTTATGTCTGCAGTGGGTCTATGAAAGTTACATGAGGAGGCCAGGTGTCCTACTTTACAGAGAGCAGTCCTCCATTTTAGAGGGCTGGCACAGGACAGACTTCTACCTGTCCAGTCCAAGTCAGGTTTGACACCAAAGAACCATGATGAGGGAGAGGAACAACAGCCTTGATATTACCCATCAACATTTCGCACCTGGGCAGCAGACTAAGCAGGCACACGGTCACTTAATCTTCTCTGCTAAAGAGAGATGCACAGCCACAAAACCTCTCCTTGCTCCTATGTAATGCCAGGTCGGTTAAAAATAAAACAAACATCATCCATGATCTTCTTCTAGATGAGAAGGCCGACCTGGCATGTTTCACAGAGACCTGGCTGGGAGATGACAGTGGCCCGACATGGGTCCAGGCCCTCCCAGCTGGGTACTGTGTCAGTGAGCAGGTGAGGGAAAGTGGGCGGGGGGGGCGGAGTAGTTGTGGTTTACAAGGATAATCTTAACCTGACCAGACTTCCTGTCCGTGAATTGAATCACATCGAGTGTGTGTACCTGAGTCTGAAGACCAGGGATAGACTAGGGATTCTGTTAGTGTACCGGCCACCCCGCTGCCTATCAAACTCCCTGGCCGAGCTCACGGAACTGATCTCGGAGCTGGTGTTGGATTCGCCCAGGCTTTAGGTCCTGGGTGACTTCAACATCCCATTCGGGACCAGTTTGTCAGGTGCAGCTCGGGAGTTCATGGCATCCATGACAAACATGGGCCTATCCCAGTTGGTCTCTGGACCCACACATTCAGCAGGTTACACCCTCAATGCTGTTTTCAGTTCCGAACAGACAGATCTGTGGGCGGAGGTGTTAAATACCTCCGTGTTGTCATGGACAGACCATTTTCTGGTCAGGGTTAGTATCACGGCTACCACCCACCCCTGCAGGGGTGGTGGACCGATTAAGATGGTCCGCCCTCGAAGGCTGATGGATCCTCTTGGATTCCAGAAAGCCTTAGAGGGTTCTATGGCTGGTATCATCAACGATCCTGTAGAAGCCCTGGTTAACAGTTGGAATCAAGATCTAACTAGGGTTATCGACACGATCGCCCCCAAATGTCCTCTCCGACCCGCTCCTAATCGGGCACCTTGGTATACTGAAGATCTCAGGGAGTTGAAGCGGGAAGGACGACGACTGGAGCGACGATGGCGAAAAACTCAACTTGTATCTGACAAGACACGACATAGAGAACATCTTCATTCCTATGGAGTGGCAATACGTGCAGCGAAGAAAGCTTTCTTCTCTGCACGCATTGCGTCTGCGAATTCGCGTCCAGCAGAACTGTTCAGGGTGGTGAGGGGTCTAACTCAGGCACCTTCCCCCCTGAACCCGATTTTACAGCCTTCGGCAGTTCGCTGTGATGCCTTTAATGACCATTTCACAGATAAAATCTCTCGGATAAGAGCCGACTTAGACGCCATCATTATAGCAGAAGCTGACAATGGAGTGTCCAGTAACTCCGTGAGTGGAATTACACTGGATCAGTTTCAGTTGGTGAGTACTGCGGACGTGGACAAGCTGCTTGGACAAGTGAGGACGACGACTTGCCCTCTCGATCCCTGTCCTTCTTGGCTTGTTGTCCAGGGAGGAGATGCAGTTCGATCACATCTACAATGTATTATTAATGCATCTCTCAGGGAGGGGAGTTTTCCAACATGTTTAAAAGAGGCGGTAGTACGGCCGCTTCTAAAAAAGCCCTCCCTGGACCCTCTGGACCTTAATAACTACAAGCCAGTATCAAATCTTCCATTTTTGGGCAAGGTGATTGAGAGGGCAGTTGCCTCCCAACTCCAAGCAGTTTTGGATGATACAGATTTTCTAGACCCATTTCAAACTGGCTTCAGGGCAGGATACAGAGTTGAGACTGCTATGGTCGCCTTAGTGGATGATCTACGCCTGAGTATTGACAGGGGGAGTGTGTCCCTGTTGGTACTCCTGGACCTCTCAGCGGCTTTCGATACCATCGACCATGGTATTCTTCTGGAACGCCTGAGGGGATTGGGAATCGGGGGCACTGTGCTTCAGTGGTTCCGGTCCTATCTCTCGGGCAGGTTCCAGATGGTAATGCTTGGGGATAGTTGCTCTTCAAAGAAGGAGCTGCTATGTGGTGTACCACAAGGTGACATCCTTTCCCCAATGCTGTTTAACATTTATATGAAACTGCTGGGAGAGATCATCCGGAGGCATGGGGCGGGGTGCTATCAGTACGCTGATGACACCCAAATATATTTCTCTGTGCCTTCGACAACATCGTCAGCTAAGGATAGTGTGTCTCCTCTGAATGAATGTTTGGAGGCGGTAATGGGCTGGATGAGGAAAAACAAACTGAAGCTGAATCCAGACAAGACGGAGGTGCTCGCTGTCAAAGGCCACAACCTGGGTTTGGAGGTGTGTCAACCAGTTCTGGATGGGGTTACACCACCCCTGAAAGACTGTGTTTGCAGCTTGGGGGTACTCCTAGATCCGTCGCTCCAAATGACAGCCCAGATAGATGCGACGGCCAGGAGTGCCTACTATCAGCTTCGGCTGATACGCCAGCTGCGCCCCTTCCTAGAGTTGGAAGACCTAAAGATGGTAGTGCACTCACTGGTAACTTCGAGGCTCGACTTCTGCAATGGGCTGTACATAGGGCTACCTTTGTGCCTAGTCCGGAAACTTCAATTAGTTCAAAATATGGCAGCCAGGTTGGTCACCGGTACACCTAGGGGTGACCACATAACACCAATCTTAAAATCACTCCACTGGCTGCCCATTAGTTTCCGGGTGACGTATAAAGTGTTGGTTATTACCTTTAAAGCTCTACATGGTTTGGGTCCAGGTTACCTGCGGGATCGCCTTCTCCCGTATAATCCGCCCCGCACACTCAGGTCCTCTGGGAAGAATTTACTCCAGTCAGCCAGAACTAGGCTGACGAGTGTTACCCAGAGGACCTTCTCTTCTGCCGCTCCCAAGCTGTGGAATGGCCTGCCGGAGGAGATTCGACAAATTAGCAGTCTTCTGGAATTTAAGAAAGCCGTGAAGACTGCTCTCTTCCGGCAGGCCTATCCAGTTTAATTTTAAGATGTTTTTAATAATGTATTTGTTTTTATCTGTTTTAATGGTTTATCTATTTTATTGTTTTTATATTTATATTTAGTGTTGTTCCCTGCCTCGATCTAGATGGAGAGGCGGGTTAGAAATGAAATTAATAATAATAATAATAATAATAATAATATTGAAATTATAGTTACCACTTCTAAATTTGCACCTATAGATATAAATCTGCCTGTGTAAATGTTATCCAAATTCATGACCTTTTTGGGTGATGTAGAAATGGCCACCTTAAACTTGCAACAAATTGCTCGGTTATATACATGCAGTGAATGATGTGATCCAGAAGGGATGGATTCTCCCACTGTCTTCAAAGGTAACCAGCAGCCATGGATTTTAAGTTCAGAATGAGGACCTTTGCCCATCTTCTCCAATTACACACATCATTAATCACCTAAAACAATATGTTTAAAATTATAATGGAAGTTGAAATAGAAGAACAATTTAACTTCCACCATCTTAGAGACAGCCTGTGATTACTCAACTAAATTACTCCTCTCAATGCTACGATGGCTTTTATAATCTCCAAATAAACATGTTATATATTGACAACGTTTGCACCTGGCTTCTGGGATTAACAGTTCACTTAACCTATAGTATCTTTTAGCAGCCTTGCCTTCTTCTGACTGTGCAAATAACATACGTGAATAGAAGCAACGGACTAACAAAGTAAACTCATTTCTCAAATTTCAAGGCTGCCATTTAATTTAACTTGAGATTAATAATAATAACAATAATAATAACCCACAGATTCCATGAACTAGATTAAATCATATTTTTCCAGTCTAGATCTCCAAAGGTACTCCTAGATCATGAGAAAAATAAAAATATTAATCATAAATAAAATGCAACAATAATAATAAAAGTCATGATTATCAAGATATATTTTTCAAGGTTTATTTGTAACACTGTCAGAATCGAGCTAGTAAATGGACAATACATATTCTCAAGGCCTCTTTTTGCCAGGGGCCAAATGCATATTTTGCCAATTAAATTGCCCCCTTATGCTTTATAATAAAGTTGGCACCACCTAATGGTAATGGCTTCCCAACTATGGTACACATGCACTCATTGGAATTACATACAAATATATATATATGTATGTGTAATATTCACCTTAGACAGAAAAACAGGGAAGAACCATTCAAGGGTGAAATATTTCACCAATTCTGACAAGCTGAAATTATTCATCTTTTGCTTATGTGAAACTGCAAAGAAACATTTTATGTTAAAAAAATTGGTAGGGGTGATGAAGTTAGATATTATTGCTTGAGAGGCCAGGGCTGAGAGTTGGCCTTTTTATTAACGTGAAGAGCAACAACATCTAGACTCAGATGGTTGCATCCAGGATCTGCCCTATGCTCTGCTCTCAGAAGGTCCCTCTGCCCAATTTTGGTGGATCCCCTTCCCCCATTCCACAGCTCACTCCATTCCGAAAGGTCTCCTATCTCCCGGTGTAGCATTTTCAGGGGACTGCTGTGGAAAGGAGAGGGTGGGGAAGCCCATCTCTGCCATCCCAATTGTTCATAATTAATTTGGATCCAACCCAGTATGTTCCTGTGATGGAAACATCTTAAAATAAGCCAAAACAAAGTTTCAATTGGATGAGAACTCTTTAATTACAACATAGAGGAAGGCATTAGAAGGGGCCAAGAATGGGATACTATTTGCCAAGATTCTGTTTTCTTTGGTTTTATTTATTTCTATTTTATTTATTTATTTATTTATTACCTTACCTTTTCATCAAGAAAATGATGATCCAGATGGTTAACAATAATATGAGCCAACATATATAAAATAAAACTTGGTTAAACAATCACAAAACAAATCCATTAAAAACACAACTAGAAAACATAACAGTGAAAGAATAAAAACAGCGCCCAACTCAACAGACCAGCTGACGTGCCAAGGGTCTCCTTGAATGAAAATGTCTTCGCCTGCCAATGGAAGGAGAGCAGAGAAGGAACCAACATAACTTCTCTGGGCAGGGAGTTCCATAGGGAGCAGCCACCAAGGAAGCCCTCTCTTGTATCCCCATCAAATGCACCCCTTATGATGACCGTGCCAAGAGAAAGACCTCCCCTGAAAAGGCTTGTATGGGAGGTATTTCCAAAGTCATATAAGGCTTTATAGGTCATAACCACCACTTGAATTGTGCCCAGAAACAGAAAAGTAGCCAGTGAAGTTTTTGTAACAAGAGAGTCATGTATTCCCTGTAACTAGCCCTAGTCAATAGTCTTACTGCAGCATTCTGGACCCACTAACATTTCCAAATAGTTTTCAAAGGCAGCTTCACTTAGAGCACATTGCAGTAAGTAGTCCAAATGGGATGTAATTAAGGCATGTGTGACTGTGGATGGATCAGACATCACTAGGAATGGGCACAGTTGGCACACTAGCCTCAGATGTACAAATGCCCTCCTGGCCATCACTGAAACCTGGGCATCCAGTTTCAATGCCAAGTCCAGGAGTACACCCAGACCACGATATAAATTCTGACAGTGCAATCCTATTCATGTCTACTCAGGAGTAAGTCCCAGTAAACACAATGAGTCTTACTCCCAGGAAAGTGTGTATAGCAAACGTCCCCAAGCTGGCAGCTTCTGGATGTGTTGGACTGATATTTTCTCAGTCAGCCATGGTCATTTTTTGTTTCCTGGCCCTTATGAATCATTGTCCCTTTGTTCATTGTTTTTTTTTAAAAAAAAAACCTTTATGGCTAGCTTTTTCAAAATCCTCTTAGCATGTGTACACACTTGTACTACAGTTCTCCAAGTTTCATTCCCATCACACAGGGTCTCTTCAAAACTCTAAGTAGAGGATTTTACATTTTGATTCCAGTGTATATATACATATAAATGCACGGGCATGAACCTAAAATTCCAGTGTATTGTCATCCTTCCATCTTTCCAAAACGGTCTACTCAGATAATAAATGAATGTGTTTGATTTTTGCAAGTGCAACCATATCCATTGAGAGATTAAGTTTTAGAATATTTAAGGTACCAGGCATATCCAGTGGAATTTTAGAATGTTTTTAGGATGTTTTATTCCTATTTTAATAATGTGTACCATGTTTTTAATCAGTTTTATGCATTTTACCATATTTTATATTTACTGTTGTCCCCGCCTTGATCCAAACGGAGAGGAGGTGGGTAAGAAATAAAATAATAATAATTATTATTATTATTATTACCATGGCCAATTTACCAATACACCCAACTCCTGGTTGTGCTTTTATAGTGTATTTTATATTATGTTTTATACTGTCATTTTATATTTTGAGTGGGTTTTATGGTTTTAATTTTTGTAAACTGCCCAGAGAGCTTCGGCAATTGGGCAGTATAGAAATGCAATAAATAAATAAATACATAAATGGTACAGAACAGGCTGTTGCATAATCTCTGAATATAGCACCTAAGACAAGAGATTTCATCACTATACAGTAATTAGGTGGAGGAGGCACTAAAGCAATGAATCGCAGCACAAAGGTCATTATTTTCACCTTTGAAATGTTTTGGGGGGGCAATAAGTATCCATTTTCAAGTATCAATTGGTTGGTTTTATTTACTATTAGCTTTCATCTTTTCATCTACCTATCGAAGGGCTTTATCACACCTACTATTTCCCCCTCCCCGGGTTGCTTCTGCGGCTTCCCCCTCCGTTTCATATTAGAGTCTTGCGTTTTGAATCACAGGTGGTGGGTACTGCTGTGATACCTCGGCTTAGCCTGTTGAACTTTGCCTGTTTCGGACTTTGCCCGTTCATGGTTGAATCGAAACAGAAACTAAAACCTACAACCTCAGTGCTAGAGAACAGCAGGAGGAGGGGGACGACGTCATGTGAACCCAGCTCTGAGGTGGGTGTGCTTAAAACTGCCTGTGCGATAACGGCCTAGCTTAGGGATGGGCAACTTGGGGGGGGGGGGCGTTGGGGGCTGCCCCCTCCTGTGGGCTGTAGTCCTGCTGCTGCCATGTTGTAATGCCTGGGGGCCTTGGAATGTTGACTGAGTTAAGTGGGAGGGGCATAGAATGGAGTGAGGGAAGAGCCAAACTTCTCTTGAAAAAGGGCCGTTGGGTTGGAAGAGAGAAGAACCAGAAAGGGAGTGAAGGAGGAGAAAAGAGAGAAACTAGCAGCGTGGTGGAGATGGAGACAATCTGCAGTTTAATGAGGAGTAGGCTGACCATATGAAAAGGAGGACAGGGTTCCTGTATCTTTAACAGTTGTAGAGAAAAGAGAATTTCAGCCAGTGTCATTTGTATGCAATTAGTTCCTGGTGAAATTCCCTCTTCATCACAACAGTTAAAGTTGCAGGGGCCCTGCCTTCTTTTGTATATGGTCACTCTAGTATAGTGCCTGCACCTTTAACTGTAGTGATGAAGAGGGGATTTCACCAGGAACTAATTGCATACAAATAACACTGGCTGAAATTCCCTTTTCTCTACAACTGTTAAAGTTACATGAGCCCTGTCCTCCTTTTCAGATGGTCAGCCTAATGAGGCGTGTAGTGCACTCCATACACAGAGAAAGACAAGCAACTAGGGGACCAAAGAACAGGATAAAGAACTGTTGTTCGTCCAGCAAAACTAACACTGCTCTTCACAGAGGACTGTGGGTTGAACAGGGAGTTGAATATATTTGATTCATATCTGGGCTAATGGTTTTCTTCATGTTATTATTTCTTCAACCTTTTTAAGTGAAGTAAATTTTGTTAAATATATATATATATTGTTTGTCTCTGGAGTGGTTGTAATCTGCCCCTCCTCAACCTAGTTATAGAAACCTGACACATTACAATGTCGCCAAACAAGTGTTTAAAAAAAGCAGCTTGCTACCAAGTTTTGATGGCAAGCTGCTGATTTGTTTTGCTGCTATGCCACCAAATTCAGTGGCATGGAGGGGCATAAGAAGACAGGGGGCCACATCCAACCCATGTGTTGCTCCCCCTGATCTAGAGAAAGTGGGCATCTCCACATTACAAGCAAAAATCCTGCACCCTTACTGGGCTTTCTTCTTGCAGAATCTTTCCAGGATTACGATGGACACAATATACATGCCCCCTTTCCTTCCCCCCACCTTTTTGGGCGTTTCCTAGTGGGGAAGTTCCATTCATTCCATTTATACAGCCAGCAGGTGTCGCAACATTGCAGCAATATTGTGCTATCCCACAAATACACCAGCTCTTTGATGGTGGTATATATTTGTTACTGCATTTTCTGCGAGTTTGATGATGGCAGAATAAAGCTTAAAAAAAAAACTGGTGGGAGAGACACCGGAGGATGATAACGTTGTGAAAAGGACCCACAAAATTCAGTGAGTAACCTATTTTGATCGCACTACATAAGCTCTGTGTGAAGGAGCCCAGAGATTCGTTGCTAATCAGGTTCTGAATTACTGATGGTGAAATCCTGTACACATCTATTCAAAGCAATTCCCATTGAATTGAGTGGGGTTTACTCCCAGATAAGTGTAGATGTAGATGTTGTATACTAGTATTTTTTAAAACAAGTTGGCATTTGCCAAGCTTGCTTAATCACAAGGTCAAATGATGCTATCTCTAACAGACAAATTCATCAGTGAAACAGCCCTAGAAGACACTAAAACCCCTGAGTACTTTCCTGTATTAATTTTCCATCTCTCACATTTCCATTGTTGACTGCTGCAGTGTAGTATGTTATATCTTTTCCCTTCTGTTTGGGAAGATATCCAGTCCTACATTTATAAGAAACGTCCATGGAAGTCGGAAGGCAAGAATACCATCTGAGGATTGGCCACACCTCCTTTGGCAGAATTCTCGGAACATAGTCTAAAGGCATGTTTAATCTTTATACTGCTACCGTCACTCAACCTGATGCGTTTACTCTTTACTTGAATATACCCATTCACTGGGCTTAAATATAAGGTTGAGAGGGTGGGTTATGAAGACTGCACAAGGGATCCTTGGCAATGAATCTGTATTCCCAGTCAATGGAAAATTTCCCATCCACCCCTTTCCCCCACCCCTGCAGCTACCTTGGAGGGTCAGGAGAATTGCTCAAAATATCTCACTTATCAGGTGGGCTCCCTGACCTTCCAGAGAGATTGTGGGTGGAGGGGAAGGTCTGAGCTGCTGCAGGGGAGAGGAGGGGATGGGAAACTTTCTATGAACTTCCTCCTCTTCATTCATAACTTGAAACCCTGAGAAATTATTCCCTACAAGCTGACTCATGATACAGTTCAAGTTCCTCAGTAAACTCCATGCCAATAAGGGGCATTTCTTTCACACGCTGCATAACAAGCCTGCCACCAAGTACTTACTCACCAGGGAGCTTCTGGCCTGCTGCAAAACCTGACTATTTTTCAAACACCTGTTCTTCACAGAGCCAAACTAGACATGACATGATGTCCATTTATAGTTACATTCTCCCACAGGACAGAGAAATCGTCTGGCTGTCCTGGCACTTGTTTACTCTTAAAACCTCAACTATAAAATGCTGAAAACTGCAATTTGTAAAGTGTCCTTGAGAAACAAGAACATTTAAGTCAGGGGTCCACAATCGTTTGGGCCTGTGAGGAAATAAAAGAAGAAATAGCATTGCTTAGCCCAAAATTGACACAGAACAGCTGAAAAATGCAGTATCCCTGCAATAACTAAAGCCTGTCGGAATTCAAATAATTGCTCTCTCCACACACACACACACACACACCCCAGCATGACGTGAATGTACTTTCACAATACACACAATCCTATGAAATGTGGAAAGCTCATGGGTTAGTGCGCGAGACATCTACCACAACCAAAGAGAATGTGGGAAGATAAGAAGTTCCAGCTCTTTCGTGACAAAAACAGGAAATTGTGTTTGGAAAATGAAGAAGAAACACTGTGTGAGAGAGAGAAAAGTAAGGTAAAAAGATCAGGTTCTGCATGCGTACAGAACGAAAAGAAGAACCACCAGCAGCAGCTATTTCCTCCTTATTATAACCTCAGGGGATCCATTTAAAAAAGGAGACACCCCCCCCCCCCTACCTCCATGTTTCAGAGTCCATGTGATTATTCTTCAAGCACATTATATCTGTCTAAATCATGACTTCTGCATACGAAGTGATTACGGTTATGGATAAATAAATGCAGCTATAGAATGCAGACATGCTAAAGCAGAGGTCTTGAACTTCTTTCAGTCCGAGGGTGAATTCAAAGGAGCTTAGGGATAAAAGCTCCCTCCATAAATGTGCAGGGGTGGATTAATGCAGAATCAGAGGGGGGGGGGGGTGGCCGTGTCTACACCGGGGATTTTTCCCAGGGTCGTCCCTGGTTTGTCCCTGAGCATCCAAATGATGCACAGGATCCCGGGAGCAGGCAGAGATGATGCCTCTATTTTCACAGGATTACTGGTTGCCCAGTTATCCCAATTTTCCCCGTGGTCCCAGGACGATCCCAAGGACTGCGGGCAGTGTGGACGCCTGTCCCAGCTTCTTCCCTCCTCCCCACAAATAGCAGGGGTCAGCAAGAGGGAAGGACCCAGCCGAGGGGAGTCCAGGGGCATCAGGAGTGGGGGGAGTGGCGTCGGGGCTTTTTTTTTTTTTTTTAACTTACATTTTCAGAAGAGCACAATTGTGCTCCCGGCTCTGGTTTCTTTAAAAAACAATGGCTGGCACAACGTTTCTCTTTCCTTTCAAGACATCGCACTTCTGTTTAAATGCTGGGGGAGGATCGCAGAAGCAGGTAGGACACAGTTCTCACTCTCACAGATGTTGTAAACCTGTGTCTGGGCTGCACCACAAGAGATCAAGGCTCACATGATGTTAGAGGAAAGCTAAACTATTATTCTCCAGGCGATGGTGGTACGGATGTATTTATTTGGACGGAGCAGCATTCAACCACACAAACCCTGGGCAGCAGTCTGAGGTGGTACTGTTCAGACACAGGCTTACAACCTCAGTCCTCTGAGGTGAATTAAACCTTTAATTAACAGTAATCACAATGGCAGACCTTCTGCCCTTTAACAAAAACGAGGACTGCAAGAGGGGAGGGCCATACCTCTGTGGTAGAACGTGTGCTTTGCATGCAGAAGGTCCCAGGTATGACCCCCGGTATCTCCAGAAGAATTCTGCCTGAAACCCTGGAGAGCCTCTGCTGCCAGACAGTGTCGACAATACTGGGCTAGATGGACCTAGGGTCTGACTCGGTATAAGGCAGCTTCCTATGTTCTTAGGATAAGGAGCCACTACATTGATGCCTGTAGTCACCCACTGATCCACAGTTCTAGCAGGCCGTCAGTAGAATTCTCATAAAAAGGCCCAAGAGCCAACCTCCTCTTTTTTAGTCTTCAGTTGTGCAAGCCAAAACTGGATGTGTTGGTCATATGAAAAAATCCCCAAATCCATTAGTGTGATATCTTTACTAGGCCAACCAAAAAGGACACAAAAATATGTGCAAGCTGGAGATCTCAAAAACTTGTATGCGCAGCTTTCTAGCCAAGAAAGCAGTATATACATTTTAATAAGATGATGATGGTGGTGGTGGTGGTGAATAATAATAATAATAATAATAATAATAATAATAATAATAAATCTTTTTTCATCTTTTTGGTTTGCCTAGTAAAAAACATCACACTAATATGGATTTGGGATTAACATTAGATAGATAGAGAGAGAGAGAGAGAGAGAGAGAGAGAGAGATACTATTTCTTCGATTCTAAGACACCATTGATTGTAAGACGCACCTTAATTTCAGTACCACCAACAGAAAAAAAGCTTTGATTCTAAGAAAATAAATAAAATAAAATGCTAAAATATATCTGGCTCTCATGTCGAAACCCTGGTTGATCTGTGGAATGCAGAAATGACCCGGGTGGTTGACACGATTGCTCCTGAGCGCCCTCTCCTGTGTAGAGCTCGAACGGCTCCGTGGTATACCCCGGAGCTGAGAGTGATGAAACAAAACAGGAGGCGGCTTGAGGGCAGATGGAGACGAACTCCTAGTGGATGCAATGAAACACTGGTAAGTGCCTATGGTAAGCTGTATTCAGGGGCAGTGAGGGCAGCAAAAAAACAATACTTTACTGCCACTATTAAATCATCAATCTGCTGCCCAGCGGAGCTTTTCAAAGTTGTCCGGGGGCTTCTACATGCTGGCCCCAAGGACATGATAGAACCATTTGAGGCCCACTGTAATATATTTGCTAGGCACTTCCAGAATAAAATCTTTGGCGTCCGCCAGGACTTAGATTCCAGTGTTATAGCAGGTGAATCTAGTGAGGTATCCAGAGCACAGGCTTGTCCTGTTTCCTTGGATGAGTTTCAGTTGGTACAGCTCGATGATGTGGACAAGGTGCTTGGACAGGTTTGTGCAGCCACCTCTGTATTGGATCCTTGCCCCTCTTGGCTTATAAAAGCTAGCAGGGATGGAACAGCCGGCTGGGCCAGGGAAGTGATTAATGCCTCTCTATGAGAGGGAGTGGTCCCAGATCTCCTGAAAGAGGCAGTAGTGAGACCACTCCTGAAAAAAGCTTCCCTGGACCCAGAAAATCTTAATAACTTTAGGCAGGTGGCAAACGTTCCATTCCTGGGCAAGGTCCTTGAGCAGGTGGTTGCTGGCCAGCTCCAGACACTCTTGGATGAGACTGATTATCTGGATCCATTTCAGTCGGGTTTCAGGCCTGGTTTTGGCATGGAAACAGCCTTGGTCACCCTGTATGATGACCTATGTCGGGAGAGGGACAGGGGGAGTGTGACTCTGTTTGTTCTCCTTGATCTCTCAGCGGCTTTCGATACCATCGACCATGGTATCTTTCTGGCATGACTGGCTGAATTGGGAGTGGGAGGCACTGCATTGCAGTGGTTCCGCTCCTACTTGACAGGTCGGCTCCAGAAGGTGGTGCTGGGGAGACATTGCTCGGCCCCGTGGATTCTCCAGTATGGGGTTCCGCAGGGGTCAGTTTTGTCCTCCATGCTGTTCAACATCTACATGAAACCATTGGGTGTGGTCATCCGGAGTTTTGGAGTGCGTTGTCATCAGTATGCTGATGACACGCAACTCTGCTTCTCCTTTTCATCTTCATCAGGTGAGGCTGTGGATGTGTTGAACCAGTGCTTGGCTGCGACAAAGGACTGGATGAGAGCTAATAAACTGAAACTTAATCCAGACAAGATTGAGATGCTGTTGGTGGGGGGGTTCCTCTGACCGGATGGAGGGTGTTCAACCTGTTCTGGATGGGGTTGCACTCCCCCTGAAGGAGCATGTTCGTAGCTTGGGGGTTCTCCTAGAACCATTTCTGTCACTTGAGGCTCAGGTAGCCTTGGTGGCACGGAGTGCCTTCTACCAACTTCGGCTGGTGGCCCAGCTACGCCCCATCTGGACAGGGATAACCTGGCTTCAGTTGTCTATGCTTTGGTAACCTCCAAGTTAGATTACTGCAATGCGCTCTACATAGAGCTGCCTTTGAAGACGGTTCAGAAGTTGCAGCTTGTGCAGAATGCAGCGGCCAGATTGGTAACAGGGACCAGAAGGTTTGAACATATAAGACCGATTCTGGCCCACTTGCATTGGCTTCCAAGCCTGATTCAAGGTGCTGGTGTTAACCTATAAAGCCTTACACAGTTTGGGACCACAATACCTGATGGAACATCTTTCCTGACATGAACCTACCCATTCACTACGCTCAACATCAAAGGTCCTCCTCTGGGTACCTACTCCGAGGGAAGCTCAGAGGACGGCAACAAAGGAGAGGGCCTTCTCTGTGGTGGCCCCTCAATTATGGAATGATCTCCCCGATGAGGCCCTCCTTGCGCCAACACTATTATCTTTTCGGCGCCAGGTCAAAACTTTTCTTTTCTCCCAGGCATTTTAACAGCTCAAGTTGAGGTTTTATTGACATTGTGGCCAGGCTTAACAGTTAAAATGTTTTAAAATGTTTTAATGACAGCTGTTTTATGTTTATGGTTTTAAATTTTGTATATTGTCTTTTTAATGCTAAATCTTTTTAATTTTTTTAAACCGTCCAGAGAGTTTCGGCTATGGGGCGGTATATAAGTGTAAATAATAATAATAATAATAATAATAATAATAATAATAATAATATCTAACAGTCAAACTTGGAGGCGGGGTTTCCACGTAAAAACAAAACATGTGGTGCCTTGCGCAAAGTGCGGGGAAATTCGAAAACTGTGATTTTAAGACGCCATCGATTCTAAGACACACCCCTATCTGTTCTGAGATGGGATGTGTTACAGAGCTATTAGTACTGGCTTCTGGTAAGCTAGCTCCACCATCACCCACTAAGGGCCAAGTTACAATCTCTACTATAGCTGTGTATGATGTTAGACCAAGGCTGGCCCAAGACACTTTGCTCCCTGGGGGTATCTACACACGAGTTTTTTGACGTTTTATAAGGGTTATGAAAACTCTTTGGGCCACATGACGCACTCCCTGTAACGTTGTATATCTGAGGTTTTTTAAAACTCACTTCAGTTATATACAACGGTTTCACTTTTAATAAATCGTTTTAAGTAAAATAATGTGTCCTACCTTACCGTTTGTAATTCCTGGGGGCAGTGCTTCCTTTACTGGTGCCCAAATGCTTAGCAGTTGATTGGTGGGGAAGAAAAAGGAAGTGGCCCAGTGAACTACAACACCCACAATTCTTAGCCCTATACTCGCTAGGGAATGACAGAGGAACTAAGAAGGAAGTGTGTAACTGAACTACAACCCCCACAATGCCTTGCCCTAAATTCATTGAAAAACGAAAGAGAAAGAGACAGGGCAGAACAGCATGTGACCGTACACATCGCTTTAAAGACTAAAGACTGTTCTCCTGTAACGTGAGTACTCAGTAATGTGGCCTAAGACGTTTTAGAACGCACCTATTTGGAACATTTTAAAATACTTTTTAAAACGTTCCAAAGGACTGTGTGGATTCCCCCCCTGAAGCAAAGGACAACACGACACACCGTTCCTGTGTCATGTTCTGAAATTGACTGGACTGGCAGTTGGATTTTACTTCAACATTGGTGATAAGATAGCATCCTCCACTGCACCTGAGGTAGCAGTTGAATTTAGGAGGGCCAGAACAGGTCACGTGACATACACAGGTATGTTCCCAAAGGAGAGGATTGACTGGGGGGTTGAGGAAGCACAGCTGGGGGGATGGCTCCCTAGCATCTGCCCCTGAGGCTATTGCTTCACTCTGGCAGGATCTACACTACTACTTTAAAGCGGTTTATAAGAGTAATGACAACTGTTAGGGCCCAGAACACATTCCATATACAGTTTTCAAACTGTTTTCAAAGTGTCATATCCTGCTTGGTGTAGATCTGGCCTCTGTCTAATGGTTGGGCTGGTCCTGTGTTATGCCCTTCTCTGTAGCAAAGCTCTCTTTGGATGGGGTGTTCTGAAGCACAAATGGTGGATGTTCTGTGGAATGTTAAACCGTTTCCCTGACAACCGCTTTTTCCCAAAATATCCCTCTCCCATTCCATCTGTTCCCCTTGCCAATGTCCCAGACCTATGTTTACTTCACAAATACAGGTCTTGGACATAGTGTGGGAAAAGCAGGAAAGCAGCTGGCAGGAAAAGGCTTAAATGCTGCCTTCCTTCTCAAACATTCCCCACAGCGACAAAGCTTTTCTGAAGAGTTTTGCGATGGAGAAGAGGTCTGTTGGATTAATGCTACGTGAGGCTGCAGTATAATGTGTCGTTTGGGACTAAGAGGAAAGAACTGTGACTAGGGCTTTAGGCGTCATCCTTGAGTAATGGTGTGCCTGGCTGCTGGTCAGATGCTTGCACCAAAGAAAGCGCCCATTTTTTGTTCATCAGCCCTATGATGATATGAGTAGATTATAACAGCAGGAGCACAGGTGACACCTGGATTTTTTTGCCATTTGTAATTCTTCCAATGCATAGCAAGATAATTCTAGCAAGATCTTATGATGAGTTTTTTTAAAAAATTGCATTTTAATACATTTTATGCAGTCCGTTCTCCTCCATTTCCCACACCCCTTTTGGAAAGCCAAACATACAGGGCTTCTTCACACAAGCAAAATAAAACACGCTCGTGACTGGTCACTCGCGGAAGTTTGCACATCCTTTTGATGATGTCGGCATCAGTCAGAACGTCTTCCCACTATAATGGGAAGGATTGTGACCAGGGGCTGCCTAGACGGTCTGAAAGTCCCACAGTGGGTGCGCAGTGGCACTGTGTCAGTTGTACGACACAGCAGCCACCTCACAGCCATCGCAGGGCTTTCCTGTAAAGCTGCGACTTTAAAAAGTCAGGAACTTACCCCATCTTTTCCCCCAGAGCAAGGTGAATATTGCACTTCTGCCATCTATCCTTGCTCCAGAGTTGCAGCAGAGGTGTTCCCTAGTGGAAGGCAACCACTGATTGGTAGCCGTCCTCCTGGGCAGAGGGCAGGGGGCATGCCCAGCATGCCTATGGCTGCTGGAAACCCCATGCCCTCCCTCTGCATTGGGATTAGCTGCCACCACCCTGCTGCAGAGAAACCGCGGGGGGTTGTTTAAGGTGGTGGCAACCCAGCACCATATAGGCCAACCCCCGCCCCTGTGACACCTGTGTTCCTGCCCAGGGGCAAACTGTTGATGAGCAACTGCAAGGCCCCTGCTCTCCTCTATAAGCCAGACCTGGACTGAACAGACTTTTAAATAGAGGACACCTTCAAACAGTGGACCAAACTCTGTAAAACAGTATATATGGTTACCCTAAACAACCCCCCCCACACACACACACAAACACATACACATCTACCAAAGCATCTTAAGAACTACTACTTGGGATTAAGCCTCAAAGAACTCAGTGGCTGAATTCGGACAACACGATAGTCAATGGTGGGGTAATAATCAACTTTACAGTTGTTCATCTAGGAGGTACTCCCCACACAACATGGTAATAAATAATCAACTGTGGTGTGGATTAGGATCAGCGCTGAGTTGACTATGGCAGCATTTGGATGACACAATAGTCAAAACAACTGACAATTGTTCCCCCGCCCCCCCAGTTGCTTATTGTGTCGTCCGAATTCAACCAGTGGGTCCTATTTCCATATAACACTCATAACACGGGAAATCCAGCATCAACACTCCTGGAAGGTCCATGTTCTATAGCACCTGCTGTCAGAGGAACTTGAGGGAATCCCACCCTCCACCCCTGGGTTTAATTTACTGGCTTCCCCTGGCTGGACCTTGCAGGAAACTATAGGGACAGACAGAGCAGGCATTCATAGCACACATAGAATGCTGAGACTGGCAAATCTAAAAGCAAGTGTGTTGCTTTTCAAGAACCAAGGAAATTCAATGGGTCTTACTTTTGAGTAAATATCTAGGGATGGAAATGCAGCCTGTGCAAGAACTGAGTAGGGTGACCATATTTGGGAAACCAAAAAAGAGGACACCTAGTGGGGGGGCAGGAAAATGGCTTTCTGGGGCCACCTTAAAGTCCCCAATTGCAGCGGAGGAGGGGAAAGCATGTCATTCTCACCCCACCCCACTGCTCCAATCAGGCCCTTTTCTATAATGCCTGGGAATGACACGTTTTTCCCTTTTAAGGCCTTGATTAGAGCAGTGGGAGAGAATGACACACCTCCAGAAAGCATGTCATTCCCCCCTGCCACGCTAATGGTGGCCTTAAAAGGGAAAGTGTTTAATTCCAGGTCATTATAGACTATTACATAAAATCCCCCCTGACACCGAGGATAGAACAAAAACCAGGAGAAATCTGGGGAAATCCTGACAGTTTTTTTTGTTATTATTTATTATTGCATTTATATCCCACCTTTTTTCCGCCAAGAAACCCAAGGCGGCATACATAATCCTCCTCCTCTCCATTTTATCCTCACAACAGCAACCCTGTGAAGTTTTAAACATTTCTAAAATTCAAGGCATGAACCAATCTGCTTTCAACTTGGCATGGCTAAAGCCTTACTTAAGAGGTACCATGGTGCCAAATTTCATCTCTTCATCTTCACTTTCTTTTTTTTTTAATGAACTGCTCAAGGCCCTAGACCCCAAAGAGGAGTATTGGGTTTGAAGTTTTAAAAATTCCTAAAACTCAAGGCATAAACAGATCTGCTTCCAACTTGGCATGGCTCAATCCCTACTTAAGAGCTACCATGCTGTCAAGTTTCATCCCTTTATCTTTAAAAATGATGGAATTGTAAGCATTTTAGTTAATTTTAAAAAATAAATTGAAGTTTTAAACATTTCTAAAAATCAAGGGATGAATGGATCTGCTTCCAGCTTGGCATGGCTAAATCCCTACTTCAGAGCTACCATGGTGCCAAGTTTCATCTCTTTATCTTTAATTTCATTTTTTAAACTTGTACTGCTCAAGGTCCTGGACCCCAAAGAGATTTCTGTTTGAACTTTAAAAAAAATCCTAAAAATCAAGGCATGAACGGATCTGCTTCATACTTGGCATAGCTATATCCCTACTTAAGAGCTACCATGATGCCAAGTTTCATCTCTTTATCTTTAAAAATGAGGGAGATGGAAGCATTTTGGTTGATTTATTAATGTTAAAAGTGAGTTCAACACATAACACTAGCTTTGATTTTATATTGGATGTCAAGATGGTATAACATTCTGGCTGACGCTGGCTTGGTTGTCAACTGTATAATATCCAGTCATCCATTACACAAAGCCATGAAATTCATTAAACAAAAAACATACGGTTTACAAAAACAATGTTAAGGCTCTACAGATTCCAACCAAGCACCAAAAAGCAGGGAAATTGGGAGTTAAGGCTCACAAGCCTTAACGCCACATCCTCCCTAAGGAGGCAGAAAGTGCAAGTGAAATTCTCATTCTCCCAAGGCAGATAAACCATGAGGACAGAGTGGAGAATATGATATGCAGAGGTGACTGTGGGGTTGTGGAAAACTGATCACGAACAACTTAGGGCCACTTCTCTTTTTTTTGTTTAGAGCAGCCCTTCCCCAACCTGGTGCCCTCCAAAGGTGTTGGACTACAACTCCCATCATTGCAAGTCAGTATGTCCCATGGTCAGGAATGCTGGAACTTGTCATCTCAAACACCTGGAGGGCAGCAGGATGGGGAATGCTGTTCCATACCCTTACCAAATACAGGGTCTGCCCAATACTTTTCTCTCACACACATCTCGCATATAGCAGCACTCTTGATAACAAAAGGGGCACTATTCATTACAGATCTAGCACCAGAGCATGTGCCAGGCACTTCCAACTTTTGGTCAGTATCCTGCCTTTCAAAGAACCAATGTTTTTTTTTAATGTATTTATAAAAAATATACTGTTCACTCCCCACAATCCCTGCACAATTCATCATCTCATCAAAGCAACTGTGGAGCAGAAGAGGTTTAGTTTGGCTGTCTTGAACACCTTTCAGATGAGATTAGTTTGCAATCCTATACCTCTTGGGAGAAAGCCCTAGTGAATTCAGTGGCACTGGCTTCTGAGAAGACATGTATAGGAGTCAAGCTTCTCCAGCCTGGTGCTCTCCAGATGTGTTACACTGTAACTCCCATGTTATGTGTTATGGGGAAGACAAAAATCATTTCATACTTAATTTTAAAATAATACTCACGTGTGAAAGTATTAGGTGGTAGCTCTGTCTTGATCTCACACTGCTGAACAAGTAAGAGAAATCCTTTATCTGATATTCAAGAAATAGATATCCTATGCCATGTGTTGAAAACTAATGTTGATGTCTGAAGGGCTATCTGGATTAGGTATTCAAGATTCATTCATTGTTGTTTCATTTGGTTTTGACAGTTTATTTAAAGTGATGCAGCTCTTTTGTAGTTCCTTGATTGATCACATATCTTAATGCTGGAAAACATCATACTTTAGTACAGATGTGGGCAGAAAATAGATCTATCCTGATGATTTGGACATCAACTCGCGGCATTCCTGATAACTGCCCATGCTGATAGGGGCTTTTACAAGTTGAATTCTAAAACATCTGGAGATCTACATTCTGCCTTCCCTTGTTCTTGAACAACATTCCCCAACCTGGTGCCTGTCAGATGTGTTGGGTTGCAACTCTCAACATAAGGAGATGCTCTAAGAAATGAGAAGTAGCTGGTCCTAAGTTATTCATCATCATTTCTCACAACCCCACAGTCACCTCTGCATATCAAATTGCATATCTAGATTTTTGAGATGACAAGTCCCAGCTTTCCTGACCATGGGACATACTGACTTCCAATGATGGGAGTTGTAGTCCAACACCTTTGGAAGGCACCAGGTTGGGGAAGGGCTGCTCTAAACAAAAGAAGAAGTAGGTGGCCCTAAGTTGTTCGTGATCAGTTTTCCACAACCCCACAGTCACCTCTGCATATCATATTCTCCACCCTGTCCTCATGGTTTATCTGCTTTGGGAGAATGAGAATTTCACTTGCACTTTCTGCCTCCTTAGGGAGGATGTGGCGTTAAGGCTTGTGAGCCTTAACTCCCAATTTCCCTGCTTTTTGGTGCTTGGTTGGAATCTGTAGAGCCTTAACATTGTTTTTGTAAACCGTAGGTTTTTTGTTTAATGAATGGAATTATTGATTAGTACTGTTATCTGTGTCTAAGTGACTTACATAATATGTTAATGACATATATACAGTGAAAGCAACTGTTGACTAAGATATATGTAACATATTTGGGGAATTGTATTCGGACTATGTTACCATGAATATACTGTATGCATAACATGTTTAGGAAACTGAGTATTACGTAGCTCATATCAATAATATAGGAAGTCAATGAAATTGAGTACAGAAGTGATCATTTATGTCTTCTACAGTTGCGTGCAGTAGCATTCATATAAATACTTAGGTGCAACTTCAGCGTTTCTTTGTTGTTCCAGCTGCTTTCGTCTCTCACCTACAGAAAGAGAAACAGATTATAAGTACAACAAATAATAAATATCAGGACCGTAGTACAAGAAAATAGAACTCTAGATATTTAAGTGTGAACAGCAGGAGAGACGGTTGAACGCTACCATCTGTGGGGAGTTAGCAGCAATGTGATTGAAGAGCTGGCAGGTGCCTAAGTATTATGGTATGCTGGATGGACACCTTTTTCACAGGAATCCATCCTGCCCACACATGTCTAAAGGTCTGTTTCACACAAGCATGTATTTATCATTAAATGATTCCACTGTCATGTGGTAACGCGCATGTGTGAATGAACCATCACAGAGGAAACGCAATAAACCGAACTTTCCCATCTTCTAATTCACAATGCTTTTCAATAGAGTCAGTTCACATTGCTGCATGTCAACACCATGCAAGTCATATGCCCAGAATGCAAAGCATTAACGACTGAGGGCTGGAGCAATGAGAAATCAAGCAAAGCACAGCACATGTATGTGTGCACTGCCCGCAGTGTGACAGCTGTGCTGGCTCACCTTGCCCTGCCTCCATACTGTTTTACAGAGCTCCAGTTTTCCAGAGCCCAGAAGAAACACCTTCCCTGTCTACAATGTTTACAGTCCACACCAGTTGGACAAGAGAGGACGTCAAGGAACAGCCATCAGTAGCAGGGATGTGAAAGCCAAAGCCAATAGAGGTGCAGGTGTTTTCAACTAAAAGCAGCATTGTCTGGGACAGGTATCACACACATCCAATGATTGAGCTAGGTTTGAAGATGAAGTGGAGATGACCATCCTCACCCTCATTTCAATGAGGAAAACCAGCCAGGGAACAGGAAGTGCAAAGCGAAGGACCTTATTTAAGAACTGGAAAACAATAGTGGGAGAGGGCTGTTCTCCTAGTGTCCAGCTTGTGGGCTTTCATAGGCATCTGGTTGGCTACTGTGGGAAAGCAGACACTGGCTAGATAGATCTTTGATTGGATCCAACAGGGCTCTTCTTACATTCTTGAAGAGGTACATCTTTTGGCGAGGATATCGGTAGATCAATTTCCCATGTTGATACTATTTTGCATGGCATAGGAATGATTGGAGCAGAGGTCACTGTGTTGTCCATGACGTTCTATGATGCAGCCACAGATTCGCAGCCACCTTGGGGCTTTCCCGTGAAGCTGCGCAGAGAAATAGTCTGAGACTTACCCCAACATTTTCGGTGGGCGCAAGCTCACCCTGGCTCTTCTGCCATCTGACCTCATTCTGTGGCCGATCCGGGGGGCAATCCTGGTGGAAGATAACTGGCAATTGGTCACCAGAAACCAGGAAGAGGGCGGGGACAGCTCCAATACCCAGATGGCCTCCAGAAACCCAGTGCTGCCTCCTTGGCATCAGGATTACCCGACACCACCACAGGTAAGTAAACCATGGGGTTTGAGGGGAAGGCGACGACAACTTGGCGCCGTGAAGACAGCCCCCCAGTTGAGAGCCATGGTCACACAGAAACCCCTCAGTGTGGGAACATACTTAATAGCGGGAGCTTTGGCAAATTAAGTAAAGATCTTTGGACTAGGGATTGATGTTGAAAGAAGAGCATTTCAAACATGCAAGGTAGGGCTTCATCACACGTTCCATTTTTAGGGGTACACCCAAGATATTTTAGAGGCACACCAGAAATGTAAGGGGTGAAAATGACAAACATGCATCTGCAAACACACAAGCAAATGTGTCAGAGAGCCAGGATTGGCTGACTTTGCAGAAGACTGAGGTTTGCCCTACATGCATGCTGTGGCCCTAACCAGTAACTTGCATTTGGGGGAGGCATTTTTAAATGCTGAGTTTGTACTATCTATCAGAAGTCAGGCAAGAGGGCAAGGACATCCAATGAAAGAATGCAAAAAAAGAAAATAAAAGTGGCCAATGTCTCTAAATGGGAACATGATGTAAAGAAGGGAGAATAATAGCCTACTGCAGCTAGTTTAAGATTATGAGGGGGACTTAAATTCCTCTCATCATTAAGTGGAACTTGATATGCCTGCCATTGCAAAGTCAACAACAAGAACATGCACCAAACAGCACTTTCACCCATTTAATGCAATGCAAAAATAAATATGTCCCAATTGCTTCATTTCTCTCCAATTCCACACTCAGAAAGTCATTTGGCCTCTGCAACTCTATGAGCAAGATCCTTTTTGCACCGGATTTTGATTTCTCAATATCTGCCCTTTTGAGAGCTTCTGTTGGCCTGCAAATGAGTATTCCTTTATCGCTTGCTTGCCAGGTTTCTCTGTGGATAAGGAAACATTCCACCAGATTACAGCTTTTCCCATTAATCATACCTCAAAACCAGATCCTGTGGTGGATACACTTGGCTGATGGTGCGATGTGTTGTTGTTGTTTTAAATTATGATCAGTGCTTGATTCTAAAATTAGATCAGCTGCTTCCTGCTTCAAGCTAGGACACAAAGAGACAGACACAAAGAGACATGCTGGAGTCTGTGCAGCAAAGCGTAGCAAATAATTCCTCCAGAGTATCAATTGCTGCAGCTCCACTCCAGAGAGGACTGAATGACACAGAGCCTATCTACACTACTGCTTTAAAATGGTTTATAACAGTTTTGAGAACTGTTGGGGCCCAGGACACGCTCCATATACAGTTTTCAAAACATTTCTAAAGTGTTTTATCCTGCGTGCGTGGATAGGCTCACAGTCACTTTCCTCATTAGAAAGAAGTGGTTTTGAATTAAAGGAGGACAAAAGCACCAAAGAACAGGTCACTGGATACATGAATAAAATGACCTAGTCCAGGGATGGCCTATTGACAAGCCACAAGTGCCTCTTCTGTCCTTTAGTCAAGGCCTTTCCTTTCCTGTCCCCTACAAGGAAGCTCACATCCCTGCTTGGGGACAGAGGCATCTGCCAGGTGAGCAGTGGTTTGGGGGCTAACACAAATGCACATATTATCACACCTTTTACCATTTTGAGAGCTTTTGTCGTAGAGTGGCCAGGCGTCCTCTTTTAAAGAGGCCAGTCCTCTGTTTGAAGGGCTGCCACAGAACCATCCTCTATTTGAAGGGCTGACCTGTCCAATTCTGGTTTCAAGAGCCAAGTTACTGAAAGATTGTCTCCATCTATCCATATCTACCCAAACCCTAAGATCGTCCTCAGAGCCCTTCTCTGAATAGCCCTGACAAATGAGGTGAGGTGGGTGGCTACTAAGTAGAGGGCCTTCTTAACAGAGGCACACCAGTTATGGAATGCCTACACTGTGGTTTTTTTAACCCCAGATAAACTGAAGGCTTTTTAGCCCTTCAGTTTTAAGAACTATGTTAGTGCTGCTGGCTTTTGTCTTGGTTTTATTCTGTTTTAAATGTACAATTTAACATTATGTTTTACTGTGACATTGTATTTTATAGTTTCACTTTTGTCTTGTAAACCGCCCAGAGAGCTTTGGCTAATAGGTGCTATAGAAATATATGAATGAATGAACGAAGATACAGAAGCATAGGGACTGTTGCCTATCTGCAGTTTGCACCTGAACAGCAGACTGAACAGGCAGGCACACACAGGTCAGTTGGGGCTTGTCTATATGGCCTATATATCCCATAGGAGCTGCACAGTGTTGTTGTTCACATGACTCAGCTGCCAATTCACAGCCCCATCGGGGTTCTACCTTCAAAACTGTGCTTTCTCGCAGTGTCCTTTCACTACGACTTTTCTGTTTGCTCCGATGCCACCACGTTGTTTTTGTCAGTGGTGGCTTTGGTTCAGGGGCATTGCTAGGGGTGGAACCCAGTTCAGGAATACAGGGCATTGGGCAGGAGGGAGACTTGACAAGCGGGATGGCTGCCGAATAACACGCTCCCTCTCTTTCCTGCCTTCTAGATTTAGCATTCTTGCCCCGCAGCAGCGATGCTTGCAGGGGGGGGGGGGAGGAGGAAGTAGCTGCAAGGTGGGTCACAGTCTTCCAGTCAATGGTGAGATAGTGGCTCAATTCGGACGACACAATAAACAACTGGTGTGGGGGAAACAATCGTCAGTTGTTTTGACTATTGTGTTATCCGAATGCTGCCATAGTCAACTCAGCGCTGATCCTAATCCACACCACAGTTGATTATTTATTACCATGTTGTGTGGGGAGTATCCCCTAGATGAACAACTGTAAAGTTGATTATTACCCCACCATTGACTATCATATCATCCGAATTCAGCCATAGTGTAGTTCTATTTAAATGATAAGAATTAACTCTAAGCTTGCATCTATACATACAAATCAGCATATGCACATTTTGTACAAATCATCTTTTGTTCTGTTTTGGTGATGCATTTCCTCTTTTTTTGGCAATTCATAAGGGGCAGCCCTATTCTGCCAGTCTGCAAAAGGAGAATCCTTTGTCTGCACTGTTCCCTGTGTGAGTTGGCCAGCTCCTCCAGTTCACCATTTGAAGGTCTCCTATTGCTAGGTTATAGAATCATTTTACAACAAGAAGAACAACTCGGCGGCGTTAGGTATATTAGATTACCCTGGTGAAGGAGGAATGATGTGTCTAGGTTGGCTTTTTATTCCCAAATATAGGAAAGCATTCACCTTGGTCAGGTTGAATGCTCTTCTATCCAAACTGTTGGAGGGAAGATATAAAAAATTACCTGCAGGAAATAGATTCTGTCCTTGTAATAATTTGGAGGTAGAGACAATAGCACATGTGCTTTTTAACTGTAACTTTTATAATGGGATCAGGAATGATTTGCTACAACCAATCATTCAGAAACTTCCTGGCCGATCCAGCGAATGTCTGGTCTCTATCCTTCTCCAGGGTAGGGATAAGTTTATAACAATCCAAGTCTCGAAATATGTATATCTTGCCTCACGTGTTAGATCACAAATGGTCATTTGAGGATATTTCTATAAATTTGTTAAAATTGATAATTTTGTAACTTAATGGTTTTATGGTCTGTTGACTGTTAATAAAGACTTAAAAGAAGAACAACTCTCTGCCAATGCTCAGAAAAAAGAAAAAGCATGCTTTGGCCCCCTAATCGAATCCCCCACTTTCTTTTGCTCTCCCCCTTATGCAGGGAGAGTGAATTTAAGGAGGAACAGCTGGATGGGAAGGTTTAACCCCCCTCCTATCCATGCACAATGGTCCAGATCCAGATAGGGGCTCTACACAGTGACAGTAAAATAAAAGGAACAAAAGTGGAGGTTAGGCTCTGCTAGATGTTACACATTTAAGCCTTGGGATTTTCCTAGTATGGGTTGAGTTGTGGCAGCATATAAATAATTCATTGCGCTCATGACAAAACCCTTTTGATGGTGCCAAATAAAACACAGCCTCACGGTGCTTCCTCTTTCTCTCTCTCTCTCTCTCTCGTAATGAAAACATTGATGAAGCAGTGGTTAAGAATGCCAATGTTAATGATTTGCCGCTAACACCAACACACACACACATCAAAGAAATGCATTTCCCCCTTTCTGTTTGTGTTGGACTCCTCCGGTTCAAATTACGACGTACCAGAGACGTATTTGCTCGTGAACTTAATACAGGTCAATCACACATAAAGTGTTCCGGAGTGAAGACGTGTTCTGCCTCTGTGTTCTGTCACAACATCCTCTCTTGGTGATGAGGATATCTGAAGGGCAGGAAGCACGATCCAGCAAAAGTTCATGACTTTAGTGCCATTGAAATCAGTGGAACACAGTTCAGAGACGCAGAGGTGTTTGAAAGAGGTATTGTTCCTGTTACCTCTTTCCATCCTAAATCTCATTCCTTTGCTTTTTATTCCCAGGGAAACCTAGGGTAAACTTCAGTGCAAGTCTTATTTCAAGTAGACCTACTAAAATGAATTGGATTTAAATTGGTCATGACTTATTTAAATCCCATTTATTTCAATGGGTCTACTCTAATTAGGACTTGGGTTTCACTGCTATACCATAATAAATGTGTTCGTATTTAAGGCACCACATGGCTGGTCCTCCAGAATAAAGGTCAGACCAGATGTGACATGCGGTCTATCTTTGGAGCTCCTGATATCTTTTTCTTGCTCAAAAATCTGCTTCTAAAAACAATTTGAATTGGGATCATGGTGAATAGGGATGAGGATTTAACCCTTTCTCCTCCCACCACTGTCCCAGTCCAAGGCCCTTTCTACACCTAAGGGTGTAGAGGGAGGGCCTGGTGGCAATCCCGGACTTACTTGCTTCCAGGATCATCGCCCAGTGTCCACACAGGAAGCACGATGTCCCAGAAGCAAGCAGGGACACTGCTGCTGCCATTTATTTAATTTTTTTGAAGCAGCAGGGCTGGTCATGCAAGAGTGAGGCCCCACTCCATTGAAAAAGGTATGTGGAGGGGAATCCCCCCAAAATCGTGGCCCTTACCCACCGCCATTCAATGGATGGCGAAAATGCAGCCCCCTTCTCCCCTGATGGGCATGGAGCCATGTGACATGGCTCCATGCCCGTTTCTGGTATGGCGCTTACTCGCAAGTAAGTGGGCAACAGGCAGGACGGGCACACCCCCCCCCCCCACAGTCTCGAGATGGCCCAGGGACCACTGGAAGATTTGGGTTTTCCCATGGTTTCTTTAGCCCTGGGAAAACCCTCTCCCATCCCCCTGCTCCTGGGAGCACCTGCGCATCATTTGGACACCCAGGGAGCACCCAGGGACAACCCTGGGAAAAAAGGCTGGTGTAGAAATGGCCCAAATCACCTCCCTGAAGCTAGTCGCTGACATGAGGATTACTTATAGGCACCAAAAACAATACTGAGTCTCGTGTCACTTCAAAGAGTAACACATTCATTGTGGCAGAAGCTTTTATGAGCCAGAGAGCCCACTTCATCAGATGAGATTTATGTGGTGGTGGCAGCAAGTTAGGAAATTGCTGCATCAGATTAAGACAAAAACGCGAAGAAGCAGTCCTCACACTAGAACAAGAAACCCCGTGGTGGGTCCACAGATAAGAGTCTGGGCATCTATAACTGCTATGTGTGCAATATCACAAAATGCTACATTCATGTAAGAACTCTCTTTACATATCGTATAAACATTCTACATACAAGAAGGACATATATAGTTTCACAATGAATTTTATTAATTCCACCCTGGATATAAAGTATTCCTAATTCAACAATTTGTTGAATGCACTGAATAATGCAATCATTAATAGATGTGAAACTAATAGTGTTAATGACTGTTCAATACACAACACTTTTGTTATATCCATAAAAATGAGTATTCTAAAGAGTTGGACACATAGAGGAACTTGTTAAACAAATAATAATTAACATGTCGAATACACAAAGTAATGTGTCCACAATACAATACACATACACACAAATGATGATCAGCATGTGGAATACACAAAGTGATGTGTCCGCAATACAATACACATACACAAACGACAATACCGGTTTGTCCTAAACCATTTCTGACTCCTTCCTCAGTGGCTGTGTATCTGATCTTCAATAACACTCATGAATAATAATTTAACAACGATGATTTAACAAATGGTTTTGAAAGAACTCGATGTCCAAATATTAGAATATAACATAACACTGTTGAATGTCCTTTAATCCACATTTCATTTGGGGTGACAATATTAGAATATAGCGTAACAGTGTTGAATATCCTTTAATCCACACTTCATTTGGAGTGACTGACTTTAATCCCAATTGTGGACTGGACACCAGGTTGAATCTAGAATAAATATGGTTGAACATATTTACTATGCAAGCTAGTGTACCATAAATTTGTACAAGGTATTGGCATTATTGTCTGATAATCATGATATAATCTATTATACATTGTATATTCAAATTGAACCTTAGATCACAAGCATCAATCTACAAGCACATTAATTACTTGCTAAAACATTACTCCCTAGTTTTTAATAATATGAGGAATTTTTTACCAAATTATGTACAACTACCTGTTCTTGGTGTCCAATAAACATCATTGAGTCTACCTCAATGGAGAGAAGCCTGGTGAATAGTAAAGTGAACTCCTTATATATGTGTAGAAATCTGTGAGTTAACACCTGAAAGTGATTCCCCAGCTCAAATTGAAGGAATCACATGAGGACCCCATCAAAACTTGTAGTCAGAATACCAGATCAAATTTCCAGGTCATCAATTGTAATGCTGTTGAAATTGGCCCACCACGGGGTTTCTTGCATCAGATTAAGAGACTGTATTAAAAACCTTCAATTTTGTTGCAGCGTATCATAGGCACAATCCAGCAATAGCTAGTCACAACTCTAATTGTATTGCCTTCAATAGGATGTGTACCACAGTGCTCCAACATTAATTTAGTGCTAGGAATGTGCTATCACCCCCCAGACCAAAATGCTCAGGGTGATCTTGAGATGGAAAACGAAATCATGGAAGCCGCAAAATGAGGATGTATTATTATAATGGGTGACTCCAATTATCTTCATGTTCACTGGACAAATGCGTGTTCCAGTCATGACAAAGAGGTTAAATTTCTTGATGTTCTAAATGACTGTGCCCTAGAACAGATGGTCATGAAACCAACCAGATGGGAGGCGACACTGGACTTAATCCTAAGTGGCGTTGCCCAGGACCTAAAACGAGATGTAAATATTGTTGAACCAGTCAGTAACATTGACCACAATGTCATCAGATTCAATATATATTTAAGTGGAAAACTGCCCAGGAAGTCCTACACAGTCACACATTACTTCAAAAGCAGAAACTTCTCTAAAATGAGGGAACTGGTGAAAAGAGAGTTGAAAGGGGAAATCAAGAAGGTTAAATCCCGGCAAAATGCATGGATCTTGCTCAAAAGCACAATAACAGAAGTTCAACTAAAATGTATTCCACAGGTTAGGAAAGATAGCACCAAGTCCAAGAAGTCACCAGCATGGTTAACAAGCAGTGTCAAGGAAGCTATTGTAGAAAAGAGGGATTCCGTCAGTAAATGGAAGTCTTGTCCAAGTAAGGAAAATGAAAGGGAATACAAGCGTGCACAAAGGCAATGCAAGCAAACAATAAGAGATGCAAAAAAACCCACGCAATTTGAAGAGCACATTGCTAATAATATCAAGGCCAACAATAAAGAATTCTTTAAATATATCAGACGCAGGAAACCACTAGGGAAGCAGTTGGACCATTGGATGACAGTGGTGTTAAAGGAGAATTAAAGGAGGACAAGGAGATTGCAGAGAAGCTGAATGAGTTGTTTGCATCTGTCTTCACTGCAGAAGATACAGGACAGATGCCTTTCCCTGAACTGATGCTTTCAGGAAGGGAGTCTGAAGAACTGAGGCAAACAGTGGTGACAACATATGAAGTTGTCAACCTTATTGACAAATTGAAAGCAAATAAATCACCAGGCCAGGATGGTATCCATCCTAGAGTTCTCAAATTTATGAATGTATGTATGTATTTATTTATTACATTTGTATACCGCCCCATAGCCGAAGCTCTCTGGGTGGTTTACATAGGATTAAAACAATTAAAAACAATATACAAAAATTAAAACAGCAAAAACATACAACATACATACAATACACACATACATTTAAAACCACTGCAACAGCCCAAAAAGCTACAAACCCCAAAACAAAACAAACCCAGGCTCCTCAGATATTGCTAAATGCCTGAGAGAAGAGGAAAGTCTTGACCTGGCGCCGAAAAGATAACAATGTTGGAGCCAGGCGGGCCTCATCAGGGAAATCGTTCCACAATTGGGGGGCCACCACTGAGAAGGCCCTCTCTCTTGTTGCCGACCTCCAAGCTTCCCTCGGAGTAGGCACTCGGAGGAGGGCCTTAGATGTTGAACGTAGTGTTCGGATAGGTTCATGTCAGGAAAGGCGTTCCATTAGGTATTGTAAGGCTTTATAGGTTGAAACCAGCACCTTGAATCGGGCTCAGAAACATACAGGCAGCCAATGCAAGTGGGCCAGAGTAGGTCTTAAATGCTCGAACCTTCTGGTTCCAATTATCAATCTGGCCACTGCATTTTGCACAAGTTGCAGATTCTGAACCACCTTCAAAGGCAGCCCCACGTAGAGTGCATTGCAGATCTTCTAACCAAAATATGCAATATGTCCCTAAGCTCAGTCTCTGTACCAGAGGACTGAATGATGGCCAATGTAACACCACTTTTTAAAAAGGGATCCAGGAAATTATAGGCCACTTAACATCTGTTCCAGGTAGATTGAAAGCATTACTAAAGACAAAATTGGGAAGCATACAGAAGGGCATGTCCTACTGAAGAAGAATCAACACAGCTTTCACAAAGGCAAGTCCTGTCTCAATAAACTTCTAGAATTTTTTAAGAGTGTCAATAAACATATAGACCGGGGTGATCCAGTAGACATTGTTTACTTGGACTTCCAAAGAGCTTTTGATAAAGTCCCTCACCAAAGACTCCTAAACAAATTTTAGCAGTCATGGAATAAGAGGAGAGGTCCTCTTATGGAGCAGTAACTGGTTAAAGAACAGAAAGCAGAGAGTAAGAATAAATGACAAATTCTCCCGATGGAGGGAAATAAATAGTGGGGTCCTACAGGGATTGGTATTGGGACCAATTCAATTTGTTCATAAATAATCTGGAATTAGGAGTGAGCAGTGAAGTGGCCAAGTTTGCAGATGACACAAAATTATTTAAGGTTATTAAAACTCAAAGGGATTGTGAAGAACTCCAAAGGGATCTCTCCAAGCTGGGAGACTTAGCATTCAAATGGCAGATGTGGTTCAATGTAAGCAAGCGTAAGGTGATGCACATTGGGGCAAAAAAACCCAACTTCAAGTATAACCTGATGGGATCTGAGCTGGTGGTGACTGAACAAGAAAGAGATCTTGGGGTTGTGGTGGACAGCTCAATGAAAATGTCAACCCAGTATGTGGCTGCTGTAAAAAAGGCAAACTCCACGCCAGGCATTATAAGAAAAGGAATTGAGAATAAAACTGCTAGCATCATACTGCCTTTATACAAATCTATGGTGTGACCACACTTAGAATGCTGTGTACAGTTCTGGTCACCACACCTAAAGAAAGATATGGGGAAAGTGCGGGAAAAGTGCAGAAAAAGGCAACTAAAATGTTTAAGGGGCAGGAGCATCTCCCCTATGAGGGAAGGTTACAACAGCTGGGATGGTTTAGCTTGGAAAAAAGGAGGCTAAGGGGAGACATGATAGAGCTGCATAAAATTATGCAGGGTGTGGAGAATGTGGATAGGGAGATGTTTTTCTCCCTAAAATACTAGAACCCGGGGTCATCCCATGAAGCTGATTGGTAGATTCAGGACAATAAAAGGAAGGACTTCTTCACACAGCGCATAGTTAAACTATGGAATTCGCTACCACAAGATGTAGTGATGGCCACCAATTTGGATGACTTTAAAAAGGTTTTGGAAAAATTCTTGGAGGAGAAAGCTATCCATGGCTACTAGCCATGATGGTTATGTGCTACCTCCAGTATCCGAGGCAGTAAGCCTGGGTGCACCAGTTGCTGGGGAATATAAGTGGGAGGGTGCTGTTGCTCCATGTCCTGCTTTGTTGGTCCCTGGTCAACAGCTGGTTGGCTACTGTGTAAACAGAGTGCTGGACTAGATGGACCCTCGGTCTGATCCAGCATGGCACTTCTTATGTTCTTATGTTATATTCTTATGCATGATTACTCATAATCTAAGTCTCACTTGAATTTGGTGGATTGACACTTCATAACCAGACTGCAGCATCCATTACAACAAATGTGAACTTCTCTACACATAGGGAAAATCCTGCAGGCTTACCGAGGCTTTCATCCTCCCAGTTTTCTCACTATCACAATGTGTGCCTTTACATGCAACCATGTGATTTTGAATTGAAAACTTCCTTTCTCAGAAAGATGCCATTGTTTTGAATGAGATAGCACCATCTAGTGACAGAGAGATCCTGCGTTATCCCAGTTAATACCACATTATCTCTCTTTTTTTTTTTTTTAAAGCGAGATTCCCTAGGGATAGCACAGGAGATGCCCTGGATGTTGACGGCGGCATGTAATGGACCCCGAATTTCCATGGGTGGCCAATCTAGAGATGTGAAGGCCCGGAAAAAAATGGAAAAATTCAGGGAAAAAACTTTTTTCCCCCCCAAAAATTCATTTTTTTCCTGTAAAAACAGGGGGAAAATGGAAATTTTTAGGAGGAAAGGGGGGAAAATGGTTTTTTTCCTGATTTTTCCAGTTTTTTTCCAGGCCTTCACATCTCTAAGCACTCAGTGTGCTATAACAATATCAAGATTTCTTTATATAGTTACTTAATTTGAGGTAACAATGCCATAAATTACTGTAATTTCAGATTTGGTTACACGAGCATTGGGAAAATCTGGGCTAGGAGGTTATTAATTCCCATTCCACGGTTTGAATATCTATATAGTATAACATGTCTTGGTTTGTACTCACACTATCTGGTGTTCTTTACTGCAGAACGTGGAATATTTCAGAACAGAATTCACCTGGAGAAAGGGAAAAGTGGTGGTGGTGGGGAACAGTGTATTTCATGTGTCACCTGTTGAAACTGGCTCTGCAAATGAAGTGATGTTGAAACAGAACAGGAAAAACACATTAAGATTAGTCTCACATTTTGTACTATTCAGTGACCTTTTGTTGGGTTTCCTAGAGCAAGGGATGACATTAAGGCTACATCTAAACTACAAACACAAACCAGTTACAAACTGGTTTAGCTATCATGGCTCTCTTTAAGGCACACAGGGTGTTTCAGTTGGTACAGATACTGAGAATTCCTTTTCAGAGAAGCCAGGCTTCTCATAGAATTTATGTCCAAGGATTATACAAATTTAGGGTTTCAGCACAGACATAAACTAAACCAGGTCCACACAAGCTGTGACTCACCAAGCTAAACGCAAGCCAACCATTTGTGCCAATCTACCAGGGAATCAATAAACCTCCTTGCTGGGAGTTTTATTATGAATGTAGTGAACAGCCATGCATATTTGGCTTGATGGGCCACTGGCTATTTCCTGAAGCCATCCATTAATGAAGTAATGGAATGCCATAGAAGCTAACTCTGTTTCTTCAACCAAAGTAAACAGCCGTGGACCAAATATAAATATATTTCTCATACTATTTATCTGAAGAACCTGAAGGTGAGGTCAGTAAATGCACTTTTGGCACTTGTTAAAAGAACTTTCCTGAATACAGAATGCTTGGGTTGGTGGCAACATTGAACTTGAAACTCATTAGTGCATTAACAGCCTCCCAAAGCACATGGGATTCAGTTGTCCAGGTTAAATTATTTTGTCTCCTGATGCAGGATGTCCCACAAGAATCGGTCTCTGACCCTGCCACAAAAACTACTATCTTAATCAATTAAATAACTATGAACCCCAAATCAGCTTCGTGACACGAGTGCCTCACTCTGCCTAACGGTAAGGCTGGCCTTGTCCACTATGCTACTTCTGGGCTCCACACCCACTAAGATCTTGCCTTGTAGGACACTGGGCACCCTCTCAACCTGTGCACCCCGCATTTCCACACACACCCATGCAGTTAAACCCCAAGCTGCCCAAGGGTCTACAAAAATCTAGTGATAGCTCTCGTTAACACAGGTTATCAGTTAAGATTTGCTTGGTAAACGTAATTCTGTTACTGAACGTTCAGAAGAAAGAAAACCTTATAGATTTCTAACCAGCAAGAACAGGCTACAAGACAACTGCCTTTTTCGCCGTCAGGTCAGCTTTTAACTATATGTTGTGCTTTTCACTGTATGAATATGCTGTGTTGTTTCCTTTTCACAACTTCCCAGTAAAATATCAAGCATGAGCCACCAGAGAATGACTTGTAAAGTTTTAGGCTGACCATATGAAAAGGAGGACAGGGCTCATGTAACTTTAACAGTTGTAGAGAAAAGGGAATTTCAGCCAATGTCATTTGTATGCAATTAGTTCCTGGTAAAATTCCCTCTTCATCACAACAGTTAAAGTTGCAGGGGCCCTGCCTTCTTTTGTATATGGTCACTCTAGTATAGTGCCTGCAACTTTAACTGTTATGATGAAAAGGGAATATCACCAGGAACTAATTGCATACAAATGACACTGGCTGAAATCCCCTTTTCTCTACAACTGTTAAAGTTACATGAGCCCTGTCCTCCTTTTCATATGGTCAGCCTATTGTAAAGGGTTTAAAAGGTTGGGAGGGCTTGCTATTCCTTTAGTAGAATTCGACAGATACTTTGTCTAGAGGAAGTTCAAAGCCATTATGAACACAGCTTTGTGTTGTTTACAAAAACAAACCTTGGTCACTGCAATAACAAAATATAAAGTAATCTTGTGTGAGGTACAGGTGTTGTTCCCGGTGCCCTTTTTTCTAACTGCATAAATTCTATTTGTTGTAGCTCCTGAGGAAGGATTTTGTTAATCCGAAACGTCGAGCCATTTTAGATAAAGAATCATTAAAGATTTTAACCGTTTCCAGTAGCACCAGAGCTCGTCTCTCTTTTTTCCAGCCCTCCAGTGGTGCCTTTTTCCCTTCCCATTTTCTGCTAACACAGGTAGTGCCAAAAGATGTGTGCATCCTGCTGAGCGTATGTGGAATGTGGAACACCTTTTTCTGCTGTGGCTAATATATGTCACATTTTCTCTGTCAGCTCCATCCTCCCTTGCTCAAGACCAAAGCAGTGCAAAGCTAGTCTCATTGGCAAGGTTAGGGATACATCCTAATTGTTGTGGATACACAATACCATCTTAGATAACCCAAGAACTCAGATAATTCATGCTCAACACTCTCCATTAAAACCAACAGGGCATAAAAGAGTTTAACTTTGGCTGGATAGTACTCTTAGGTGATAAGCCTCTCTAAGTCATGCTTTGATCTGATGAGCCTTTCTGACTTGTCAACCAAAGTCTGAAGTCCAAATTGCAATTATTATGGACAGTGGCTGACATGGCTCAGCTGAAGCTCATCCAGTTGGTTTACAATGATGCGCTTGGACACAGGTCATCTTTACAGCCCCCTACCACTGCACAATGAATTGTGACTTGTCAGTCAGTCTGGGGCTTGAATCATATTGCCTAGTGTAGACAGCTTCCAAGGAATGCGGAGTGTGAATGCTCAGGCTTCATAACCTTCTTACAGACAGGAACTGGAGCATACAACAGCAATCCTTCCAGCTGGCAACTCAAATTACACCTCTGAATTGGCCATGCCTAGTATGAATCCTGAGAGACTGACTTTCTGCTTTCTGGTGGTCAACAGAGCAGCAGCTTCTGCTTGCGGCACTCAACTCCAGTTTTTCCCCGACAGGGCCCTGAGCTGAATATTTAAGAGTCAGTGATGGCGGGCTGCCCGTGTCCCAATGTGACCCTAACAACCAACTGGACATGACTCATGGGCGGTTCTTTTAGCAGATACTTGAAAGCACTTGAAGACATTACTGGATTTCTTAGGGATATGTCTATCTAGATCTTTATTAGAAAACAAAAAAAAAATTAAAGTGCTATTCCAATAGCTAATTCCACATTATTAATATATTATTGGCAAACTAGATATTAAAAGGGAGGCTCTTAAACTGAGCCATTTCCTGTCCCTGCAACCCCTCCAAATGCAGCCAGCTTTTCATGGCTATTGAGGCCCTTCAGCTTCATGACTCGTAATGTCACATAGCTATTTTTGGCAGCAGTCAACTAAACAATGCATATTTCTTTTAGCAGCGCTCAAAAGCACTTGGAGAAACCCCCAGATTGCTTTGGAATACGTCTATCTAGACTTCTTTGTCATTTTCTTTTTTTAATCCAGCACAATATAGTAAACGAAAAGTCCCTAGCCTTTCCTGTCTCCTTCCTCACCAGAAATGGCAGGAAACTCTTCAAGGCAATTGTGGCATTGACACAAACTCTTTAGCCTTATGATTTGTGATGTCATGTAGCTATTTTTGGTACCAGTCGACTAAACAATGCATATTCTGTTTCAGCAAAGAACTATTCTGTGTAAATATTCATTTGAAAGAAGACAACATCAGGGAGAAGAATGGCTCAGTAAAGGAAAGTTTTAAAAAAAAATTAAAGTGAAGGAAGTGTGTGCCCATGTGGCCTATTTTACAGAGGACAGTTCTTTTTTTGAAGGGTGCTCGGTCCTCTTTTTGAAGGCATCCTCTATTTGAAGGGTTATCCAGTCCAAGGGTGCCTCTACAAGAGCGATTTAAAGCTCTTTCAAGGTGCATTAAAATTTTTACCTCCACATGAACGGAGCACAAATCGGGGGTTGAGGCGCGTTTTCTCTCCGATTATGCGCATCTTCGCATTTGCATTAAATATCAAGTTTTAATTTACCGCGGCCGTTAAAGCACATTATGACCATGTAAACAAGCGATTCTCTGCATCTCAACAAGTTTAAAACGCATTTCACACAGCCGGTAATGCGCTTCACCGCCTGTCATTTATCGGAATTAGGTGTAAAAGCGATCGTGAGAAGATGCGCATAATCGGGCAACTGGGCGTCAAGCTGAATTCTTGTAGAGGGGGCCCAAGTTGGGTGTGAGGATGAAAAACTGTAACAAAAGTGAGCAGCAGGCAGTTGCATAGCAATGGTTAGCACTTGCACAACAGGCTGAGCAGGCATGAAGGTCAACTGAGTCATAGCCTTCCCTACTAAATTGCAATGTATTTTTATTTAAATTACAGTAATTCTTTTTAAATTTGTTTCTATACATAAAAAACAGCAAACCTGCATCCTCTTTAACCCTCTTTTTTTGGTGATGCATTCCCTCTTTTTGTGTAGTTTGCAAACAGTCACCCTACCCTAAAGATAATTAGTGAAGTAGATGATCCTGGTGATAACCAGATTTTTTAAGAACGTGTAGATGTATTTTTTTTTCTAGTGGGGTAAACAGCAGTTTGGGGAACAGCAATTTAGAGCAGGAAAACAGCACAGAGATCCCTAGTGTTGTGAACCTGATCCACTTTGCCCCTCCTGCCTTTAAAAGAAATTAAGAAAGATAGGAGATCTGATCCACAGAATCTCAATGTCTCATCTAGTTTGGTCCTCAGTTGTTGTTGTTTTGTCCTTCAGATACTAATCTTCTTTCAAAATCCAGTCCTCCATGCACTATATCTCTTGGCTATGGTCATCTTACAATGCCACTCTATCTACCTGTTCTTCTCCATTTATGAAAACAAATAATGGCGCCTGGTGGGCATCTCTTCAGTGGCTTCTCTACAATGTATGGTTCCTAACTGCACATTTGAGCCTGCACACATTCAATCTGTACACATGTAGCCATTTTGCAAAAATGCAAACAAATGCGTTTAGGGCACTCCCTCTTCATCACAACAGATAAAGTTGCAGGGGCCCTGCCTTCTTTTGTATATGGTCACTCTAGTATAGCGCCTGCAACTTTAACTGTTGTGATGAAGAGGGAATATCACCAGGGACTAATTGCATACAAATGACACTGGCTGAAATTCCTTTTCCTCTACAACTGTTAAAGTTACAGGAGCCCTGTCCTCCTTTTCATATGGTCAGCCTAGCTTAGCTCCAAAGCCCCCACACAAAGAGAAGTGATGCTCCACTCAAGCCTCCAGAAAAGAAAGAGAAATTAACAGCTAAAGGCCTCTTAAAGATACAGTATATACACATTCACATATCACAACCACAACCCATGTTGATGGTGTGTATGTCAGAATGTCTGAATAGTGCACTAGAAAAGTGTTATAGAACATGGACTTTGGGATGATCATATTTGGGAAACAAAAAAAGAGGACACCAAGTGTGGGGTGGGAAAGTGGCTTTCTGGGGCATCCAGAAAGCACGTCATCCCCCCCACACCATCTTAAAGATTGGAGTGGAGGAGGGGAAAGTGTCTCATTCTTCTCCCCCACCCCCACTCCAATTGGAGCCTTTTCCATAATTTTCGGGAATGACACACTTTCCCCTTTAAGGCCCTGATTGGAGCAGTGGGGGGGGGGGAGGGAATGATGTACCTCCAGAAAGCATGTCATTCCCCTCTCCATACTAATGGCGGCCTTAATGAGAAAAGTGTGCCATTCCAGGATATTATAGAAAATTACAGAAAATCCCCCCTGACACCCAGGATAGAACAAAAATCAGAACAAATCCGGGGAAATCCTGACAGTTGGTCGCCCTAATAGAACATGGACCTAGCCTTATAATAATAATAACAACAATTTATTTCTTACCCGCCTCTCCGTCTGGATCGAGGCGGGGAACAACAACATGTTCTCTTTGGCATGCTAGCTTCTCATCCAGAGGATGTTTTTGATTTATGTGTGTGCTTTTAAACAGATGTTTGAATCAGCTCCCAGGCGGGATGATCTCAGAAGACTGTGCTGGAGGATTCCTATTCAATGTCCTGACTGTTGGGCTGTGGCGTCTCTCAGGGTTTGATCTTGTCCCCCATGATAATTAACTGCTGGAGAGGTTGTCCAAAATTTGGGGGCTTGGTGCTACCAGTATGCTGGTGATACTCAGCCCTACCTCCAAGGAAGCCGAGAAAGTCAGTAATGGATTGGATGAGGGTGAACAAATTTAATCTTAATCCAGACGTGTTCTGTCTTAACTTAAAGGCAGATGAGAGGGCTTCAACCTGTGCTGGATGGAATTACACTCCCCCTCAAGGCACAGGCTCACAGCTTGGGTGTAGTCCTGGATTCAGCCCTGGACCTGGATGCCCAGGTTCGGCGGTAGGCAGGTGTGCATTTCCACTTCTGAAGCTAGTACACTAACTGCACCCATTGGTAATGCATGCCTTGGTTGCATCCCATTTAGGCTACTCTAACATGTTCTACATTTAGCTGCCTTTGAAACTTGTTCAGAAACTTCAACCGACACAGAATTCTGCACTCGCAGACTGTTGACCAGGGATGGTTACAGGGAGCGTGTGACTCCCTTGTTACAACAGCTTTACCAGTCTGTTTGCAAGCTCTGGTTATACAGCCCTACACAACGTGGAACCAGGCTGCTTCACGGCCCCTGTTGCTCTCCCTTCTTATGGTTCTTTGAGGCAAAACCAGACTTGGCCTGGACACCACTTCAAATAGAGCAACATCCTCTGCCAGCTCTCCAAAACAAAGAACTGTCCTCTATAAAGTAGGACTCCAGGTAATCCTGTGATACCTATTATTTTATTGTTAATCAACTCTGTCAGTCATTGTGTGGAGGGAGGAGATTCAGAAATATGTGAAATAATTATTTGTACCCACAGTCAATCGTGAGCGGGTGGGAAACCTTTTTTCTATTGAGGGTTGCATTCCCTTGAGACTAATCTGCTAGGTGTAGGGAGGGTGCCTTGGGCATCTCCAGAACCAAAAGTGAAGGAGCTAACCCTTAAGGCTCAAAGAGACCTGCTGCCAAGCCCTGCCTAATTCCAGGGACTCCACTGCCTTATTTTGCCTCTTGAGTAGTCCTAGGGCCATCCTGCTGAAGGCCAGCTTTTGTCAAGGAGGCTCCAATTATGGGCTCCTAGTTGAACGTGTCAACAGTGTCATTATAAATGCTTAGAAAACAATATTTACTGAACAAATGTGGAAACACTCTGGAAGTGATTAGCTGGCAAAAAGGCTTGAGGCAAAAATAAGTTTGCAATTTTTCTGTGTGTGTGTGTGTGTGTGTGTGTGAGAGAGAGAGAGAGAGAGAGAGAGAGAAAGAGAGAGAGAGAGAGGCTATTTCACTTCTTTCTGTCAACAGTTCAGTCCCTGTTTAAAGAGCAAAGCTGACAACTCCGCTTAGCAATTCATTACAGTTATAATTCTTTCCAGCCCAAAAGCACATTGTGGAAGAGGAGGAGGAGACGCAAGGGCCACACGGTTGCAAAATGCCACATCAGTCAACATGAACACAACTTCTTTTGAGGCAACTGCCCAATATGAACATTTTCAACATTTTAAAATTAAGATGCATGATTAGCAATAAATTGAAGACAACACACGTGTTGTACAAAGGGGAAAAGAAACTCATCACTCCTAGCCAATAGTTGGAAGAAATAATAGGAAATGGTTAACATCAGAGTATTTCTGAAGTTCTTTACAGTTGATTCCCCACCACCCCCAACACATTTTCAACTTTTATTACAACTCACCCGTGCCAATCAGTAATTCAAAAGTGTTGAACCTTTTTCACCCTACAGGCCAAATTCCATTTTGGAGAAGGTCTTGAGACCAGGGCCGTGCAGAGCTGGTAATATGCCCAGGCCAGAAGGGAAGTGTGTGCCCCCCCCATTTCAAACTGCTCATTAAGTATTTTTAATGTTTTTTTAATGCCCACCAACATGTCCGTTCTACATAACACCTTCATATTAAACCTGTTCTACAACACCTCACTGTTGAATCAGAAATTAACATTTATTTTTAGTTGCTGTACAAATAGAAGCAACAACAACAGAGCAGTCCTTCATCATTATCAAGCAATATCATCATCTTTACCCTCACGGTAGCATCATCATTATGATCATTAATAACTATCATCATCAGTACCTCACCCTCCGCTCCAGATATTATATGTCATGGAGAAGATTGAGGAAAGAGATGCAGTAAGGACAACCATCACAACTTAAGCACATATATCCCCGCCCCGCATGTGGCAAATGGCCCTCTGGAGCTTATATGACCATGGTATTCACGACGGATGGCTTCTATGCTGTTTCCGCAAGGCAAGCTCCTCGCTTCTCGATGGGCCGCTTATGCTATGGAAGCAGTAGCGTAAGCTAGGGGGGACCTTCTCGTTGGAATGCCCCCTCAAAATCGTGGGTCCTGGGCCAACTGCCCCCACTGCCCCCCCCTGCACAGCCCTGTTTTAGACCACATTTCCCAGAGAGCCTCTTGGGGAAGTGGGTAGGTGGGGCTGAGGGTGAAAGAGACACGCTAAAACCCCCAAAATACCAGCGTATTTTAGCTTAAAGCTTTTACTGCCAGGAACTAAAGCCTTAGGAGAAGCATTCCAACCTTTTAGAGTGTGTGGGGGGGTGTACAAAAGCCAGGAAACCACCAAATGATTGGTGGTCAGGGAAAGGGGGTGGGGCCACCTGGGTAATCCCAGAGGATCAAATTAAGACCTCAGGAGTGCTGGATTTGGCCCCCAGGCCTAAGGTTCTGGGACCCCAGCAGTCTAATCCTTTGGAAGTTTCCCCTCACTATTCTCCCTTTAGAGGCCAAAAGCTCCCATCCCTCTTCCATTTCATGCCTGAAAAGGACTCAAGAACCTCGGCATTCACTGGCCTCAACAGTAGGCTGACCATATGAAAAGGAGGACAGGACTCATGTAACTTTAACAGTTGCAGAGAAAAGGGAATTTCAGCCGGAGTCATTTGTATGCAATTAGTACCTGGTGAAATCACCTCTTCATCAAAGCAATTAAAGTTGCAGGCACTATACTAGAGTGACCAGATACAAAAGAGGGCAGGGCCCCTGCAGCTTTAACTGTTATAATGAAGAGGGAATTTCACCAGGTACGAATTGCATACAAATGATGCAGGCTGAAATTCCCTCATCTCTACAACTGTTAAAGTTACATGAGCCCTGTCCTCCTTTTCATATGGTCAGCCTACTCAACAGTTCTAACGGTTAAGCCCCCAAACTTCACTCCACAAGATGTCCTTGTTCGGCAGGCAACTCCTTTGCTGAAGGAACTGCACTGGCTGCCTATTCACTACCAGGCCAGGCTTAAGGTTTTGGTACTAGTGTACAAAGCCTAAACAATTTGGGACCAGGCTACTTGAGAGAGTGCCTTCTCCCTTACCAACCTGCCTGGTCACTGAGGTCGTCAGAGAGGGCATGCTCTTGGTGGTTCCACATGGCCTTATGGCCCAATAGGAGTCCACCCAGAGAAGAGCCTTCAGTGTGATGACCCCTTTTCTTTAGAACTTCCTGCCTCTAGAGGTAAGGCAGGCACCAACCCGGTGTTCCTTCTGGTGCCTCCTGAAAACAGTGCTATTCCAGGAAACATTCCTTAATTGCTCAAACAGAACAATTTTTGGGTTAGGGTGGTCTTTCTTCCTCTCATTTTATCCTCACAACAATGCTGTGAGATAGATTAGGCTGAGAGGTAACAACTGGCCCAGTGAATTTCATGGTTGAGTGGGGACGTGAACCTTTGGCAGGACGCATGGTAGGTAAAAATGCTGGGAGAGTCATTTCAATGGCTAGGCTTGGATAATTCAAGGAGCTTTTCTGTTATATTCAATATCCCCACTTATTATCCAAACTTAATTTGACCATGGAGTCTTTTTGTCTGATCTGGATAATCTCTGTCCCTTTTTGTAATAACACAAAATACAGAAGGCATTTTCTGTGCCTAGTGTTGGTCATCTGGTGATTATTTTGCTGTAATATAATGCAATGTTTTTCAGCTTCTGCATGGTATATTTGAACCTTTAAATGGCATGCCCTAAAAATTCACCCTCACTTCTTTCCAAGAGCAGTACAGTGAGGAGCCCTCCTACACTTTAACCCAATGTAATCTATATGTGCCTGCTAGATTTCTATAGCCATAGCCATATCTATACCACACACTCACATTCACACACATGCCACACACAGACACCAGATCTAGTGTTTCAGCTCCCCTGAGAAAGCTGTGAAGCTAAATCTGGGAGGAAGAACGGAATTTCTTAACAAAAAAAAAATTAATCACCTTCATGAAACTACAATTGCCGGTATTCTTTGGGGGAAAGCAATTAAATTGCTACCTCTGGGGGTTTCACCCAATTTATCCCCGTGACAAACCTATGAATTTCACAAGGCTAAAAGATGCTTCCTGATCCATGCCACCCAATGAGTTTCATGTCTGAACAGGAATTTGAATCTAATCACCCAGTATCCAGAGGTGCACTGCCTCTATTTAGTTATTATGGCCAATTACAACTTACAGACCTATCCTCCATGGTTTTCCCCCCTCCCAATACCCTAGGTCTTCTCAGGCCCTTTTATTTATTCCCTTTATAAGATTGCTATCCCACCTTTTGAACAAATGATCATCAAGTGTTCTTCCCTTCAATTCTTCAGTCCCAGGACACCTAGCAGTTGAAGCTGTGAGGATTTGACCTCCAACTCATCTTACCTTTCACCACCATTACATCTATTTTAGCAATTCATTGGTCTTCCTGACACCTCATCAACAATGGATGGGTTTGATTAACCTCCTATTTTTGCTGCCTGCTTAGGATTGCAAGACCGAAGAGTTATCAAGCACCTGGCAATTCAAAATTCCTCACTAGTGCGCAACATTTGGCTTGATGAGTCACAGGCCCTGTAAGCCTGATACGATTATCACTGCTTTAGGGAGACATCCATGCCTCTGTGACATCAGCAGCCACTGCACCAATCCTCAGCCTCACCTGAAACCTATTTGTATACCAACAATCAAGGGGAATGGACTGTCACACTTAATAGGTCTGAAGGTAACAAACACCATTCATCTCGGTTGCAGCCCATGTTTCCATCCACATGCGCCTTACAAGACCAACTGCAATTAATTTTCCTAAAAGCAGCAATTCTTGGATTGAGCCACAAGGGTGTTACTGGATATTGTTAATTTCCTGTGCATACTGCTGTAGCATGTGCCCAGAAAGGCAAAAGGATTTGCAAGATCTTATCTGCAACACCAGCCATCCATATTTGTATTAGACAGCTGAAAAACGTGCAGGCTTATAAAAGTTAATTCAATATGTTCCTACTTGCCATATGGTTTATTGCCCACAACGGTTCAACACAGAGTAAACATGAGGAGTTCAAACTTTATAGGTCAGAAATGCTGTAGAAGTTAATGACTCTCTCTTAGAACAGCTGTCTAGTGAAGACATACGTTCAATCGCCTGCTTTCGATCGCCTCTGCTTGTATTTATGTAGCCAATCTAGTTGCAATTGATCTCTGCATGTTGAAAATATTGTGACAACGCTGATCTTTCATGAGAAGGAAACTCACACATCCACACTTTTAATTCTGATAAAAAGGAGGCACAGTACGGATTTGAAACTGATTAGAAGCCCCTTCCCACTCTCTGAGCTCCAACACACCAGCGATTTAGCGCACTCTCACCAAGCCTGGTGTGTGGATTTGCAGCATGGTACTCACATGACGCTGTGCCTGTCCTGCTGACGCCCCGCCTCTTCCCCAGCCTTTCCTGGAACACTAAAAGTCTGGATTATTTCCCCTAAATGCATTAAATCCTTGGTGTAGTTTTAAAGGAACTGGGGGCTTGAATGGATTGCATCAGGTCCTGCCAGGGAAAAGCCGTCTCTCCCAGCAGCCAGCTTGAAGCCTCAATATAAATCCCAAACCTTGCATCCCACAATGCCTGAATCTCTGCAGAGACAGGATTGTACTCCCTTGATGCTCCCAAAGAGCCAGATTAAAGGGTTATTCCATTTTTGCCTGGCAGAAAGGCAGTCTGGTTGAAGTACTCATCTGACAGGTCCTGACTGGAGGGAGGAAGGGGAGGGGAGGGGTGGAGTGGAGTGGAGCCAAGGAGCGAAAGAGCAGCTATTCAGGTGAAAGGAATCATAAGCTTGATGTGCTTTTGCCTCAGAGGTAAAAAACGCAGAGGCAAAGTGGGGGTGGGGATTAGGTATGATGGAAGTTTCTGTCACCACCATTACACACACACACAACCACATGAAACCCACTGTAACACTCATACATACTTAGGATCACAACTGGTGCCAGGGATTATAAAGGGTAAAATAGAACATAAGCCCCACTTAGAGTAGACCCATTAAAGTGAACTTGGACTTCAATTAATCATAACTAATTTCAGTCCCATTTATTCCAATGGGTCTACTCTAAGTAGGATTTATGTTGGAATTTACCTAAAATATGTAAAACTTTCTCCCCTAATCTATGACAGGATCTACACTACTGCTTTAAAACAGTTTATAACAGTAGTGACAACTACACTGCATATATAGTTTTCAAAACGTTTTCAAAATGTGGTATCCTGCTTGATGTAGATTTGACTTATGTCATTTCATGCATCATGTATCAATCAATCAATCAATCAATCAATCAATCAATCATTACGGTCACAGACCAGCAAAATCAATATAAAATATACAAAAGATTGTTAAAAAGTGACATGAAAATAAGATACAGCTTTGTAGACTTCCTTAGGAAGATTACAACATTTTCCTCCTAATTTGCATTGATGTCATAAAAAACTTAGAGACCCTTTCAATAATACAGGAGGACACATCCCTTAAACAAATTAATACCAAATTTGTGGAGTTACTTCCAGAAAAGGCTATTAATAATGGAAACATTAGTTTCTTTCTGCATTCCTAATACATGTTACAATGCAAAAGGACATGTTCGACAGATTTTATTGTTCCAGTACCACAGGGACATATCTGCTCATTAACCTGGATTTTACTAAACTGTCCTTCTAGTAGTGCTGATGGCAACACATTAAAGCAAGCAAGGGTAAGTGCTCTTCTGCACTTTGGGATGGTTAACGTATTCAGATATGAAGCTGCAGTGAGTCCGTAGTTATTAAAGTATGGAGAACAAGATTTGTTAGCAGCAGTTCTTCAATGCTGTAGATCTAGGTCTATTAATCTTTGAACAACAAGAAAGCCTGTTTCCCAGTAGTAAGGAAACAGCGGATGGCAGAAGACAGCGGCGGACAGCCCTGGCAGGTAAGGAGCATGAGTGGGGGGGAGGGAGGGAGGGGGAGGTCCCCCCTTGCCGGGGCCATCCACTGCCATCTGCTGCCATCCGCTGTTTCCTTACTACTAAGAAGCCTGTTTCTCAGTAATAAGGAAATAACAGATGGCAGCAGACGGCAGCGGATGGCCCTGGCAGGTAAGGAGTATGAATTGGGAGGGAGGGAGGGGGAGGTCCCCACTTACCTGCCGGGGCCGTCTCCTGCCATCCACTGCCGGCCGCTGTTTCCTTACTACTGAGAAACAGGCCTACTTCTCAGTAGTAAGGAAATAGTGGACAGCAGCAGATGGCAGCTGATGGCCCCGGCAGGTAAGGAGTGCGAGTGAGGGGGAGGGATGGGGAGGGACGGGGAGTTAGGTCCCCACTCACCCGCCGCCATGTTTTCCCCATAGACTTGCATTGGGGAAAAGCTTTCTTTCCCCCAATGCAAGCCTATGGCGAAAACACCTAAAATGACATCCGATTCTAAAATTGGACATCCGATTTTTGTATTGGAATCGGATCCGATACGATACACGGGACCTCCGATTTTGTCCTATACGATTCAGGGCAAAATCTGAGTCCGTATTCCGATTCCGATACTATTTTTCCTCCCTTGCACACCCCTATTGGAAACTTATCCCTGCTGCCCACAACTGACTTGACTAGAGGTCTGATTATACAGGCATCTAATGAGAAACAGTAGGCAGTTTTTCATATAACTTTGTGTAACTTGGACCATAGCAGTTCCCTCAAGACTAAGTCAAAGGCAGACTTAAGATCAATAAAGGCAGCAAAAAGCTTACCACCAGGAAATGAGGTATATTTATCTACCAGGTGAGCTAACACACAACAATGATCTAAGGTTGAACGGCCAGCTTTAAACCCAATCTGTTCCTCACTTATTATATTATCCTCCATCCAAGTCAGAAGCTTACATTTTTAATACCTGGCGTAAAGTTTCCCAATAACTGAGAGAAGACTGATAGGGCGATAATTTGCTTGATTGGTCCTGTCACCTTTTTTAAAAATAGGAACTATAATTGCTTTACTCCAAATATATGGAATCTTTCCAGAGTTATTAATAATAGTAAATAGAGCTGCTAATGGGGGAGCCCATCATTCTGGATTAGATTTTAAAAGATCAGGGGGTATAGAATCTGGGTCTGGAGCTTTGCCAGATTTAAGTTTAATAATCACATCAACAATTTCACCATGAGTAACAGATTGCCACTCTGGGACATCAGGGGACAATTGGAAACTGGACACTAAGAAATTGTCTGGATCTTGAAGAATTGCAGAAAAGTATCTTTCCCACTCATAATTGGAGATACAACAAGCAGGATGTTCTTGTCGCTCTGACAATTTGCCAGAATACTTTGCTATCCTCCTTTTGTGTGGCATACAGTAGTTGATTCCATTTTTCTCTCTCTTTAGCTCTTTTCTTTTGAATAATAAGTGCTTTATATTCCCATTTCAGTTTATAATACACTTCAGGTAGACATTGATCGCCTGTATTACGGTATATGGAATAACAAACAAACAAAGAGAGGAGCCCTCACAAGCATAAAACAACCAAAACAGGAACAGAGGGTGATGGCAATTCAATAAATGAATGTACAACAATACTCATGGTAGAAATATTTCATACAAATATCAAGCAATGTTTTATTGGCTCATCTGAGCTTAACAATGAGCAAAAACCTACTAATGAGATTGTACATAAACAAGTAATGAATAATATTTTAACATACAAGAATTAATAAAATCTCATGTACAAATATAAATGTTTGCTCAATTGGCTTTGCAATGACAAGTGATAACAAATAACAACACGCAATAACAGATAACAGATGGCAATCCGGAATTGTGCAATCCATTTCCACATTTCATCAGTGATTGAGTAGTGATATTCAAGATAATAGAAGACGCAGATAATATAAGACACTCTGTCACCTGTGGGAGAATAGACACTACTAAATAAAATGGGCCCAATCTGACTTGGATCCGGATTTGGATTTGATCCGGATCCGTGCAGAGCCCTCCCTCCCTCCCCCAATCGCCCTGCTTACCTGCAGCCTCCTCCACATCCTCCTCCCCCGTCGTCAATGTCTGCCGACTGCTTTCCCACTCCAGCTAGGTGACCCGGCATGAGCAGGAAAGCGGCTGGCAGACATCGATGACAGGGGAGTATGACGTGGAGGAGGCTGCAGGTAAGCAGGGCAATTGGGGGGAGGGAGGGAGGGAGGGAGCCGGGAGAGAGGGCTCTGCATGGATCCGGATCAGATCCGGATCATGGATCCAATCTGGCCCGATCTGGCCCCGATCCAATCAGGTTCAGATCCGGAAGGTCCGGATCACCCCAATCCGATCCAAATTTGGGATCCGGATCCGTGCACAGCCCTACCTCATAATGATACAGCTTCTCTTCCCCAGTAGAGGCTAGAATATTTTGATATAACTGAAGACAGAGGATTCTATAAAAAAGGAAAACTTACCCTTGTCCTATTAGTCCATTTAATCCTTCTCACACAAGAAGACAGAAAATAGTCCAATAATAGAGGTCCAATAGGCAAATGAATCTTGGAGGGAAATGCATCATGTATACTCCTACAATGGCTCAATCATTCTATACTGTTTCAAGCCCCTTGAAATGCTAATGTAACAATGTAATATTTATATTACAAACAGGACCTGCTACTAAATGTTGCAGTATAGAATACTCTTTGTTCAGAGTTCCATCAGCCAGCCATTTCCTCTTTCAGGATATTCCATTGTATTCCTCTCCACTTCCCCTCCACTTCCAACTTTCAGTCAGTATTCCCTGACCAGTGACCATGCTCAGCTCTTATTGAGGTGTTTTTTAGGCCGGCTCCCCCTTTAGGTTTCTTCCTCCTAAAGAGTCATTTGTACTTCAGCAAACCTTGGGGTTTCCTTGAGCCTGCTGATACCTCCATCTTTTGTGTGGGTGGTGCCGTTTTGGCTATGTTGAGGATACACACTCAGAGAATAAGCTAACTATATTAGTAAGTATATAGTAGAGCATATGCAATAGTTAAGAAAAGGAGGTTTTACCTATGCAGTATCCACACCAGTGGATCTACATTGTGGAGCACTGGCATCTAAGTTTACTAACTGAATAAGGTTGTATAGGATTGACTGGGCTATCAATTTGTGAGAACCAATTTTTGTAAATCATGCTTGATTTTTGCCATTTTTCATGATCACCTCCCCACCCGCAACACGTGCAGATCCTCCTTATGTATATTTATTGAACAGTCTTACTGTGTTCAATGGAATCCACTGCCAATAAATGTGCAGAAAACTGTAACCTTAAATTATTATAATTGTTACAATGACTGAGCATGTTTTAATTATGACTGCTTTCTGGATGTTGATGTGGATATATTCTGGTAGGTCCAGTTTCTGGAGGTTTTCTATATAGTTTTTTGATGTGATGCCAGTGACTGATGTGACTAATGGAATAATTGTGACCTTTTCCTGTTGCCATAGGTCTTTGACTTCCATGGCCAGTGGTGTATATTTTTTCTCTTTTCTTCTTCCTTTTCAACAACATTTTTTGTCATTCAGTATTGCTATGTCAATGAGGTATGTGTGTGTGGGGTGTGTGTGTGTGTGTGTGTAACCGTTATGTCTGGTCGGTTGCAGGGTATTGTCTTGTCCATATGAATTGTTCTGTCCCAGTATATTTTATGGTCTGCATTTTCCAAGCTTGTTTTGGGTGAGTATGTTTAGCATGGTGTAGGTTGTTTGATAAGGTTGAATTTGATGGCCAGTTGCTGGTGAATTATTTTTGCAGCTGTATTGTGTCTGTCCGTATAGTCCATTCCTGCCAGAATTTTACATCCTCCTGTTATATGGTCTATTGTTTATTGGAATTGATGGCATTTCCTGCATAGGTCTGTTGTTATACTGTTGTCTTTTATGATGTATTTTTGGTAGTTCTTGGTTGCTATAACTTGATCCTGTATAGCTATTAGGGATCCTTCTGTTTCTGCAAATAGCACACCCTTCCTGAGCCATTTGGATGATTGTTCTTTGTTGATTTGAGGGTTTTGTATTATGTTGTAGTGCTTCCCATGGAGTGCTTTTTGTGGGCATTTTTCTTTTTTCTCAGTGAGTGTAGGTGGTTGATCTTCGTTTTGTAGTTTTAGGTTGAGTGGGGTGTAGTTTTTATCTGCTTTTACTATGATGTTATGAATTGAGGTGTTTTTGGTGTGGAAGAAGTCTCTGAGTGATTTTATCTGTTTAGCATGAAATCTGTTAATGTCCAGCAGACCTCTTCCTCCTTCTTTCCTGCTGATTGTTATTCTTTCAATGCATGAGTTGGGATGGAGCATGTGGTGTTTTGTGAGTTCGGTGCTATTGAGTCTGTTTATTTCTTCAAGTTCAATGTGTGGCCAGCGTATGATTCCGAATGAGTGTGTGAGGATGGGTATTGCATAGGTGTTGATGGCTTTGAAAATGTTTTTTGAGTTGAGTTTAGATTTTAGGATTTGTGATAGGCGAGTTTTAAATTGTATTCTTTGTTGAGTTTTTACTGTGGAGTGATTGATTTTTGTGCTTTGTTGGAATCCTAGGCATTTGTATGTTTCATTTTCATCCATGTTATCTTATATTTAGTTGTTTAGTGTTTCTGATGTTGCTCTTTCTTTCCATTTTCCTCTATGTGTAGCATCTTACATTTTCCTATCCCAAATTCCATTTTCATGTCTGTCGTCAGTTCTTCAGTGATTCACAGGAGGCCTTTTATCTGTGTTGAAGTTGAAGCATAGATTTTGTTGTCATCCATGTACAGGAGGTGATTGATTCTGTGTTTTGCTTGTTTTTGGTGTTTTGTGTCAATGCCGAATGTGGTGTTGTTAAGGGTGTTGGATAGTGGATTCAGACACAGGCAAAACCTTAGGGCACTTTGGAATATGCCATGTTTGATATTTATTTTTTCTGTCTGTATATGGTCCTTGTCTGTTGTAAGGTGTATTGTCATTCTCCATGTCTCCATGATTCTTGTCAGAAAGTTTTGGATCGAGGGATGTATTTTGTATATTTCCAGTACTTTTTTCAGCCAACTGTGTGGGATGGAGTCAAAAGCCTTTTATAGTCTATGTAGCTGCTGTGGAGGTTTCTTTTCTGTTTTTCTGATGATACTGTCTATTATTAACTGTTCTTTGCATCCTCTGCTGTTCTTTTTACATCCTTTTTGTTCTTCCATGAGTATATTATGTGCTTCAATTTTTGTGTGACTGTGGCAGTTATAATTTTGTAGAGTGTTGGAAGGCATGTTATGGGTCTGCAGTTAGCTGGGTTTTGCATATTCGGAGTTTTTGGTTTAATGTAGGTTTTGCCTTCAGTAAGGAACAGGGGGAATAGGTGTGGGTGTTTTATGACTGTGTTGATCTGTTGAGCGAGGTATTCCTGTGTTGATGTGAGCTGTTTGTACCAGAAATTTTGAATTTGGTCTGGGCCCGGTGCTTTCCAATTGTGTGTCCTTTTTATTGTTTCCTTCAGTTCCTCCAGGGTTATAGTATACTCTGTTTGCTGTGGTAGTTGTCTCTGTCTTTCTTCTTGTTGTCTTATCCAACTTGTGCTTTCTTTGTGTTGTACTGGTTCTGACCAGATGTTTTAGTTTTAGTTGGGGGTGTAATGTTGTTTTCTTTTTTCTTGCTTATTTTTTTGTATAATAGTTTCTCGTTTCTTTTAAAGAGTGCATTTTGGGCTTTTCTTTCATTTGATTCTTTGTATCATTTTAGTCTGGTGGTCTGGACTGCAAGTTTTTGTTTCAACATGTTGAGAGCTACTATTGCTGTTTATTGTTTGCTATGAAGTAGGGATGTGCAGTGGATCGGGTCCAATCCACAATCTGGACCCGATCTGGGCAAAATCGGATGAAATTATCCGATCCCGATCATCTGGACTGTCCAATCTGATCTGATCCGAAAGTACCCAATCTGGATCGGAAAAAATCAGAGGATCGGACCTCCCCCCTCCCCCCACTTGTGCTCTTTATCTGCTGCTTTCTTGCTGCCATCCGCTGCCGCCCACTGCTTCTGTATTACTTTGAAACAGGCCTTGTGGCCTGTTCCACAATAGAGCGACAGTGTGCTGGGTGACAGCATCACTCGGCGCGCCCTCGCTCTACTGTGGAACAAGCTGCAAGGCCTGTTTCTCAGTAGTACTGAAGCAGCAGGCGGCAGTGGATTGCAACAAGGAGGCAGCAGGTAAGGAGTGCAAGTGGGGGGAGGGGGGAGGGAGGGGCAGGTCCCCCATTACCTACCGGCATCTTGTGCTGCCATCCGTTGCTTCCGTACTACTGATAAACAGTAGAAGGGACCAGCGGGTGGCAGCGGACAGAAGTGGACAGCCCCGGCAGGTAAGCAGCATCAGTGGGGGGAGGGACAGGGAGAGAGGAGTTAGGTCCCCACTCACTCTCCCCCATGTTTTCTTTCCCCCAAAGCAAGCCTATGGTTAAAACACCTAAAATGGCATCCGATCCAAAACTCGGACGTCCAATTTTCGAATCGGAATCGGATCCGATCTGATGGACCTCTGATTTTGTCCAATCCGATCCAGGGCAAAATCTGAGGTCCCAATTCCAATACGATTTTTCCTCCCTTGCACACCCCTACTATGAAGTGTTGGGTATTTTTGAGGATGTTTTTTTGAGCGATTTCCATTTGTGTATTGTTTCATTCTTCCTATATCCTTTCGTAGCTTTTCAATTTTATTTTCAATTCAGATTTGCCATTTTGGTTTGGTTTCTAATTTTCTGTGTGTGTTCTTGTTTGTGGGGAGTTCCTGTTTGTTACAGGTGAGGACTGCTGTGGCTGCTGCATAGATGACTGTGTGGATTTCTTCTAGTTTGCTGTCGTTATTAACGCATGTCATGAGTTTACTATTCATTATGTTTATGAGTTTCTGTGTGTCCTTGTTAAACTTTAGTTTAGGTAGTGGGTTTCTTTTCATTGGGTTGGTTTCTCTCCATTTTGTTAGATTTGTCTCAATTTCTTTTGTCAGTTGCTGCTCTGTTTTCATGTTTGTTGTATTATTGTGTGTATTGGGTTGTGGCATTGCCTGGGAATCATCTGGTAGGGTTGTTGTGTCTAGGGTTGCTGTGTCTTCTATGGATGTTCATGTGCTTGTTGTTGGTTTGTCTGTGCTTTTCATGTTGGTGTTCTGTTGTGCTATTTCTTCTTTAATTTTTTAATTTCATATTCCGTTAGCCTTTTGTTGTTGATTATAACTGTTTTTGATCTATTAGTCTTTGTTCTGTTACAGTGTCTATTAGGTGAAGGTAAATTTCCAGGAATAGTCTATGAAGTTCTGTTTGGTATCCTGGTGCTATTGTTTTGAGTTGTGTGCTTTTATAGCAACAATGCATAACATGACGGTTCATTTCATCTGACCAAGCTAAGCGTTGCCTTGGGTGTCTTGCCTTGGTGGTTGCCTGCAGGACAGGCAAAGCACATCTGGGGGAGTTTGGGTGGTTTTGCTTTTCCTTATTTATCGCCTGTTTGTTTCAATTTTGGCTGAGTGTTAGGTTTGTACAGTGTTCTCATCTTTGACGCTGCCCATTCGAGGCTTTTTTCTATTGTCTGGAAACATTTTTTCACACTAGCAGGGTGGTTAGCCCTGGCTAGGGTCTTATCATCATCATCATCATCATCATCATCATCTGTATCCTACCTTTTGCCCAATGCTGGGCATCATCAACTAAATTCCATCAATTAATCTGGTTTGTACACAACCTGGGTGTATAGGGTTCATGCAGCCCCCCGCCCCTCTACTAATACACCTTGAATGAATATATGTAGCTTCTGTGTGTATGTGTATGTGTGTGTGTGTGTGTGTGTGTGTGAGAGAGAGAGAGAGAGAGAGAGAGATAGTGCTATATGTATAGGATCCACTTGGAAGAGCTGTCCCCCCTTTTAGAGAATGAACACCTTGCTCCACTTGCCAGTTTCCCTGGGATGGCACCACTGAAGAGGACACTTGACCCCATCTGTTTGGCAGGAGACCATGGGGTGCTGAAAGGTTAAGCCCCTTGTCATTCCAGGAAGAACATCACAGCAAGCTGAAGACCAGCCTGTCTTTATCCATCGACCAGAGAAGGAGCAGCTGCAGGAAAGTTACTGCATGAACTATTAGACCAAGAGGAGGTTGCACCTTAGTGTACTGTGGGCTAGTTCACACATCACAGCAGCAAATCGTGGGTTAATTAAGTCCTAAACAAGCCATTGGTCTGGATTCACACACCATGCTTAAGAACATAAGAGCTATGCTGGATCAGACCAAGGGCCCATCTAGTCCAGCATTCTGTTCACACTGTGGCCAACCAGCTGTCGACCAGGGACCCACAACCAGGACATGGTGGAACAGCACCCTCCCACCCATGTTCCCCAGCAATGGATTTATATAGGCTTACTGACTCTGATATGCTTATAACCTCCCATTGGGCTGATGAGAGGTTGTTTAAGTAAATGGAAGTGGCTAGTAGATAGCATGTAGGCTGACCAGATAAAATCCAGGTCAGGGCTCATGTAACTTTAACAGTTGTAGAGAAAAGGGAATTTCAGCCAGTGTCATTTGTATGCAATTAGTTCCTGGTGAAATTCCCGCTTCATCACAACTGTTAAAGTTGCAGGGGCCCTGCCTTCTTTTGGATATGGTCACTCTAGTATAGTGCCTGCAACTTTAACTGTTGTGATGAAGAGGGAATTTCACCAGGAACTAATTGCATACAAATGACACTGGCTGAAATTCCCTTTTCTCTACAACTGTTAAAGTTATATGAGCCCTGACCTGGATTTTATCTGGTCACCCTAATAGCATGTGTCCCCGTGAATTGTGGGTTAAGTAACCCACAATTTGCTGCTGAGAAGGTGAGAACTGCATCTGTAAGTGCTTAAAAAATTATTCCACCTTAGAAGATTATATTTACTTTTCACAACATCAGGGTACAATCGGCTTTCCTTATTTGACAGAGTTGTTTTCCCTTCGAAACTGGGTCAATGACTTTGTACACAGTCAAGAGCAGTCTTGACGTTTTGCAGATTCAACCTAGGCAAAGTGGAAGGCTCCCGAATTTGCTAGCAACAAAGCCAGTGAGGCATCTGCCTCTCAGTGGCCCCATTTCAGAAGCCAACAGTTGGAGACAAGAAGATTGCAGAAAGGGAGAAATTGTCGACATTTCTGATCTTGGATGCAGTCAAGGTCAAGGGCATAAAAAGAATTCTTACATGTTACAGTACGTATTGCATGAACACAAGAGAGTCATTCCAGTTGCCTTTTAAAAAGCAAAAGGATCCATGTGTTTGGCATGCATACAGATGAGATATTCCTATTTAATGGGTGCTAACAATGGTCATGCAGCATGAAGAATCAGGCTGCAATCCTATTCCTGGGACTAAGCCCTGTTGAACTCAGTGATGCTTATTTTGGAGTAGTCATGCCTAGGACTGTGCAGGCAGGAACTTGGATAGAGATATAGGTGGTTAGAAACACATGGAGGGGGAGGGGGGACAACCTCCCCTTTGCTCACCTAAATGTGGTCTCTCGGTTTACCAAGCACCCACCCATAGGAAACTCATCGAAAATGCCTGATACGCAGATGGACTTCATCTATGGAGCGTAATGAAGACAAAGAGGACGAATTACTACTACAAAGAGGTGGGCAACATTTCCATCATAAAGATTACCAAGGAAGCATATAAGAGGGATGAGATGGCACAAACTAACCAAGAAACCACTGAATTGACAATGACTAATCAAGAGTGAAGATCCTGGAGTGGCAGAGAATAGATCCCCGAAAACATCAACTCAGTATGCAGCAGCAATGAAAAAGGCAAATAATTTGCTTGGGAATACTAGGAAAGGGATTAAAAATAAAACGGACAGTATCATAATGCCTCCATTTTAATCTGTGGTGCCACACCTCAAATACCGTGTAGAGTTCTGTCCCCCACCCCAGGCTTAATGATATTTATTTATGTATTATATTTCTATAATGCCCAGACCTCTTCTTAGTCACTACTCACCTCACTTCATTTGGCAAGGGCTCCCGGAGAAGGGCCACTTCTGGCAAAATTGGGGAAAATATTGTAAAGATGAGAAAAGTGAAAGAAAATGCAACCAAAAGGATTGGACTACTTTTCCAATGAGAAAAAGTTATGATGATCATTTTTGTTTTGTTTATCTAGAAAAAAAGATAACAGATTGGACATGATCAACCTGTATAACATTTTACAAGGTTCGGAGAAAGCAACTAGAGAGACACTTTGCCCCCTGTTCCATAATACTATCAATCACAGTCAACCTACACAATTCATTGACAATAGATTCAGGATGGGCAAAAGTCCTTTCTCCACACAACACATCACTTGTTTCCACAACGTGTGATGTGACCAGTGGCAGAGATTGCTTTAAAAGGGAATTAGACAAATCCATGGAGGATAGATCTATTAACAATAGGGTGGCCATATTTGGGAAACCAAAAAAGAGGACACCCGGGGGTAGGGAAGCACGGTTTGGCAGCTGCCATTAGTGTGGTGGTTGTGAAAGACATGCTTTCTAGAGGCCCCAGAAAACACGCTTTCTCCTCCTCTACTATCGGGGCCTTAAGGGCCCTGATTAGAGAAGAGGGGAAGGTGTGTCATTCCTGCCCCCCCCCCCACTGCTCCATTAGCGGCGTCCAGAAAGCATGTCATCCCCCCTGCCACACTAATGGCGGTCTTAAAGGGCAAAACATGTCATTCCAGGACATTATAGAAAAATACAACAAAACCCAGGACAATCTGGGGAAATCTTGACAGTTGGTCACCCTAACAGCTGTATCAATAAGCCCATCCAAGAGAAGATTGAGAGGAGACATGATAACACTCTTCAAATACTTGAAAGGTAGTCACACAGAGGAAGGCTAGGATGTCTTCTCGATCATCCCAGAATGCAGGACACGGAATAATGGGCTCAAGTTACAGGAAGCCAGATTCTGTCTGGACATCAGGAAAACCTTCCTGACTGTTAGAGCAGTACGCCAACAGAACCCATTACCTAGGGAGGTCGTCGGTTCTCCCACACTAGAGGCATTCACGAGGTGGCTGGATAGTAGGGATGTGCACAGCCGAAATTATCGTATTGTATCGTTATGGGAAATTCTGACATAATTTTTTGGGGGGGTTCAATCATATCAGGGGGTACCCGGATTTGATCAGATCCGAAATCCAATATATATCGGAAGTTCCCATACAATAACAATGTTTTTCCCCATAGGTTTGCACTGGGGGAAAGAAAGCTTTCCCCCAATGCAAGTCTATGGGGAAAAACACTGGGCCGGCACTCCCTCCCTCCCCTCACTCACGCTCCCTCCCCCCACTGGAGCTCCTTACCCGCCGCTGCCGCTGCCGCTGCTGCTGCCGCTGCCGCTGCTACTGCTGCTGCTGCCTCCTCCTCCTACGCCACCACCCCGTACTATGCTAAACAAGCTTTCCTGCCTATTTGTCAGTACAGAGAAGCTCTGAGTGATGTCCTCATCACTCGGCGCAGCTCTGTACTGATGAACAGGCTGGAAAGCCTGTTTAGCAGTACTATGGGGCAGCGGTGGTGGGGAAGGCCCAGGTAAGGAGTACGAGGGGGGAGGGAGGGGCCCCCCTTACCTGGGCTTTCCCTGCCGCTGTCCGCTGCCGTCCGCTGCTAGGAACGACTGAGAACTAGGCTTTGAGACGTAGTTCTCAGTAGAACGATGGCACGCCAGGTGATGTCATCAACCGGTGTGCCGTCACTCTATTGAGAACTAGGCCGCAAAGCCTAGTTCTCAATAGTCTGGAGCAGCGGACGACAGCGGACGGCAGCGGGGAAGGCCCAGGTAAGGAGTGCGAGCGGGGGGAGGGAAGGAGGGCCGGCCCTAAACTTGCAGTTTGATAATCCGATATGTCCAATAGTTATCGGACATATGGATTTCGGATCCGATCAGATAGGGCCTCCAGGAATGTTTATCGTTATCGTTAATCGGATGTCTGATAACAACCTTATCGGTTCGTTATCGAACATCGGAACAATATGATACACATCCCTACTGGATAGCCATCTGTCAGGCATGCTTTAAGGTGGATTCCTGCATTGAGCAGGGGTTTGTACTCAATGGCCTTATAGACCCCTTCCAACTCTACCATTCTATTATTCTATGATAGGTAGTATGCATCTCTATTCCAGTTTCTGGAGGACAAACAATGGGGGAAGGACATTAACTTCAATGTGAGTGGTTGAGTTCCCTGGAGACCTTAGGCATCCATGAATCAGGCTGCTGATTACCATAAAGGACTACTAGATGGACCTGTAGTTTGATCCAGCAGGGCTCTTCTAAAGTTTTTATGAGAGATTGGAGGGCACATGCCACATTAAGACTGGCTCCAAGTATCCGTGGGGCCCCAGGCAGAATATCATGAAGGCCTCTTGCTTCCAACCTGACACCATTGCAGTGGATGGTAGTAGTCTTCATCTAAACCAGATTGCCCTCATCCAATGTCTGAGTTTGCCATATTCCAGCACTGCCCTCCATAGGTATTTTTTACTAAATTGCCATGATCAGAGGGAATACCTTTTGTTCTTCCTCCAATGGTCTTGCCAATGGCAGTCCATTTGTCCTGTAGGATTTAATGGGATCCACTAGATATGCTGGTGCATAGCCCTGCCCTGAGTTCACACTTAGTGTGAGGCAAAAGCATAACCACCAGAGTGGCTTTTTATGTGTACAGCAGGGCTGGGGAACCTCAGGCCTGGGGCCAAATCTGGCTGTCCTGGGGTCTGGAGATTGCTACACAACCTTCCTGTGGCCACACCCCTTCCACTTTCTAGGCCTTACAACTGCACAGGTAAGTCTAAAAACAATTAATGATCTTGTTCTGTCCTGAACATGTTGCCCCCATCAGAAGTAGATTATCAAAATATGCAGTTCCAGTCCTGCTATATTTTGGCTGATAGTTGACTCTTACTTTTGGACACATTTTTCTTCATTTCATATGAAGATTTAAAAGAAGCTTTATGCCTTTATATGGAAAGAGAAAAAGCTGACAACTTTTTCGAAGCCACATAAAACAGATCTGCCAAAAAAAATCTGTTGTGCCATTTGCTGGTGACTGTTCTGCATCCGGAAACGTGACAATGACTCTTCTCAAGTGGCTATCTGGATCCGATTGCTGGTGACTGCTATTGACTTGTGGTAGCAGGCACGTGACATCCTTGGGATGTGTGTGTGGCATCTGTGCTGGAGCCCGCTGCCAAATATTTTTGTATGATAGAATGTTATTAAATAACTAGCAAAGTGCCTGACTTTTGACTGGCTGAATTTATTGAGGGGGAAACCCAGAGGATGGAATTCATGACTTGTATCCAATGTTATTTAACTGGAATCCCATTCATTTCAATGGGTATACTTTAAGTACGGCTAACATTGGATACAACCCAAACTATGGGACCACTACAAATAGGCACATTGCAGCCTTTCCTGGCCCTATTGCAAGACTTTCTAATGCAACTATTGATTTTATTTATTTTTCATTATTTATTTAAAAGTATTTTAATCCTGCTCCTCGACCCCCCCCCCCCAAAAGGCTTACAAGCAATCGGCAAAAAAGGTAGTCCCTATCTGCACACTCCTAATCTAAAAAGATAAATACTTAAAAGGAAAAAGAATGGGAAGGGAAGAGTAAAAATGAAGCAGACTGTCAGCAGGGATGATGGAATGATCAGGTTTCCTCTCTCATCTCCAAGGAAGGGGTGGGGGAGGGCAGTAAGGCCGTGATGTTCAATTTGCCTGCTCCCATCTCCCTCCAATTTTCTCACACTGAAGTGAACAGACAGTCGCTCATATGACAAAAATAAAGGCAGATGTACAGGGGAGCTATGGGGGAAGGCTAAACTTAGTCCCTCTGCCAGTGCCATAAGAATTGCTCTGCTGGATCAGGCCAATGTTGAATCTAGTCCAGCGTCCCGCTTCCAAACATAGTTCGCCAGATGCCTCTGGGGAACCCATAAACAGGACAGGAGAACAACAGCCCTCCAGCTGTTGTTTTATCCCAACAGCTGGTACTGAGAGGATCTTGTCTTTGAATCTGGAGATCACATATAGCCAGGACTAGTGGCTATTCATCAGCCATCTACACTACTGGCCATCACCACACACCTTGTGGCAGGAGTCAGGGACATGTTGGACTGCAATTCCATCAGCCCTAGCCAGCTTAACCAATAATGAGGCATGATGGGAGTTGTAGGTCAAAACATCTGGAGCACCATATGTTCCCCACCCCGGCCTTATAGTAGTCACAGAATCATAGAAAAGTAGAGTTGGAAGGTGCCTATAAGGCCATCGAGTCCAACCCTTGCTCAATGCAGGAATCTACCTTAAAGCATAGCTGACAGATGCTATTCATCAATTACACATTGTGTGAAGACGTCTCTCCTTTCATCTGTCCTGAATCCCCTGCAAATCAATTTTTTATTTATATTATTTAACTGATTATTTTTCATTCATTTATTTGTAGTCTGCCTGTGTACAGGACATACATTAAAACAATATTCTAAACAAGAACAGAGAAGTAAAAACTTCCAAAAGAAAAAAAAAACATCAGCTATCGCTCCTTAAAACCCAACCAACAAAAGGAGCAGAAGAGAAATTTATTTACTGTCCACTGGAAACTGAACAACAAAGGGGCTAGCGAGGGCATTCCATAATTTGGGTGCTGCCACAGAAAAGGTCCTGTTGCATATCTTCCCCCATCTAACTTTTGTTTTTTTGGAGGTGGGACATAAAATAGAACCTCAGATGAAGAACACGAAATGCAGGCATGTTCACATTGAGGTGGTGTTCTTTCATTTATCCAAGCCCTAAACCATTTAGGGCTTTTATAGGTAAGAACCAGCACCTTGAATTGAGTCCAGAAACCAAGTTGGATGCCAGTGCAAGTGAAGACGGACTAGTGTGATATGGTCTATAAAGTGCACTCTAGAAAGCAGTCTGGTTGCATCAGTGTGCACCAGCTGCAATTTCCAAACACTCTTCAAGGGAAGCCCCATGGAGAGCACATTGCAACAGTCTAAACAGTTAGTGACTAATGAATGCATTATTGTGGCCAAATGACTTCTTCTTCTTCTTCTTCTTCTTCTTCTTCTTCTTCTTCTTCTTCTCCTGTTGTTGTTGTTATACTTCTATACTGCTACATATTAAAATAAATAAATAAATCCTAAGAAATTCACAGTAAAAGGTGGCGAAGAAATAATCTATAACCTAATATATGTCATGTGCACGGCCTGCCCACTTCACTTTTGTAACTCCATCCTAGGATGTGTTTCTTGGTCATGTTAGAGCGTGATGGAGCCCAGGATCTGGTTGCCGTCTGGTTGCCCTGTACACCGATGGAAGCAATAAACTTTATTAGCTGTTCTGCAGCATCTGAAAAGGTTACAGTGTATCTTTAAAACAAACGAAGAAAACAGAGTCAGCAACACGTCTTATTTATGCAGCTGCATGAAATCAGCTGCAGGCTATTTGTAGAGAGATTTAAAGGCACAATGCTACAAGTTCTGTTCCTTAGCAGTACATTTTCTTGCAGACTGGTGGGTCTACTGTGGACTCAGATTCTAAATGGCCTTGGTTTCCTTTGCCAGAATTGGTTATCTACTGTAGAAGCCCTCCATCTCCTTGAAAGATACTGACCTTGTCTAGTTGGCCAGTGAATTATTATTTTTTCCCTTCCACATTTCCTCAAAAGCTCCTGCAGATTGTTCAGGCTCCTGTCTTGTCTTCAAGCCTCATGTTCTGAGATGAAGTAATGGAAATGGGTTCTCATGGGGCTAGGAGGTGGCGCTTGTGGAAACAAAGGCTGTTGCCACAGCATCTCATGCAAACTGTTTTTGTCTCATATTAATATCTGAAGTCCAAACAAAGGGTGATTTTTAAACATTGCTGTCAGGACTGTGAAACCAATGCCTCGTTCTCTACCCATCCCCAGAATTTACCTTCTTCATTAACACATTCATAAACTGCTATTCTTCTACATTTGTCAGTCTTTCTGGCAACATCTTGCACAAACAGGATTCTACAGGTTAACTATGAATTGGACAAAGTAGCATCTCTAATTTATTCACTCTTTTATTGTCAAAGTAACAAGATCAGATTCTGCTCTCTGTGCTGGAGGTAGCTGAAGTTAATGAGACAAAGGACAGTTCTTCCTAGGGAGTAAATAGACTTTTTCCTAAATACTTCCAGCTTATTAGAGAATGTTTGTGGCAGAAAAGAGCACACCCCATAGTCAAGATTGGTGTAATGCAACCTTCCCCAGCCCGGTGCCCTCCAGATGTATTGGATCACATCTAATCAGTACCAACCACATGGCCAATGGCCAGAGATGGGAGCTGTAGGCCAAACCATGTGGAAGGACCCAGATTAGAGAAGGCTGTTCTAGTGGCTGATTCATACACCTGTTGGCAAGTAAACCTGTACACACAAAAGAAGGCATGTAGGCCTTCTGTATATACCTGATTTGTGCATGCATCCAATCTGTATGACCCTTCCCTGCCCTGTCAAGGGGAAAGGATTTTACAAATTGAATGTATGCACACATCACTCACTAAACATTATCATGTAAGCACCAGGCAAGAAAAAGTGTGTCTGCTCTACCGTGAGATATTTTCAGGGAACGCGTGTATGGATTACTCCTGAGAGAAACAAGCTTTAACTTCATGAATTTAAGTTTGAATAAATAAATAAAACAAACAGTAACGTATTTGCTCGTTCTTAATGCAGTGTTTTCTGAAGGAGCAATTGTCTATAATGTTCCATGGTGCAGGTTGAACAATTTGGCTTGAAGTAAACTGTGTTTAGCATATAATTAGAAAGCTAAGACCTACCCTGAGGGGGGGGGAGTGGTTAATACTTATTGAGTGGCTTTAATTACTCTGGAAAATTTCAATGACATTTAGATGAGGAAATTGCATGAGATAAAAGGTAGCAGGGGGGGAAGTAGCTTTGAAAAGTATGTTAAAACTAGGGATGTGCACTGGATCTGATCCGATCCACGATCCGAATCCGATCCAGGGGGAAATCGGATAAATTATCGGATTTCCGACCTCACCGCTGGATCGGCCGATCCAATCCGATCAGGTTCCAATCTGGATCGGATGGATCGGCGGGCGCCCACTGATGGAAGCGGACAACGGGGGCAGGGGGCAGCAGACGGGAAAAGACGGCCAGGAAAGGTAAGCAGGGGGCAGGGAGGGCGCGTGGCGCGCTTGCCTTTCCTGGCCGTCCGCTCCCGTCCGCCGCTGGCCGCTACTGCAAGCGGGCTTTGCGGCCTGCTCCTAGGTAGTGCACCAGGTGATGACATCACCTGGCGCACTACTCAGGAGCAGGCCGCGAAGCCCGCTCGCAGTAGCAGCCAGCGGCGGACGGGAGCAGACGGCCAGGAAAGGTAAGCAGGGGGGCGCGCTTACCTTTCCTGGCCATCCACTCCCGTCTGCCGCTGGCTGCTACTGCAAACGGGCTTCACAGCCTGCCCGTAGGTAGCGCGCCAGGTGATCATCACCTGATGATGATCAGATGATCACCTGGCGCGCTACTCAGGAGTAGGCCGCGAAGCCCGCTTGCAGTAGCGGCCAGCGGCGGACGGCTAGGAAAGGTAAGCGGGGTGGGGGGGTAAGGAGCACGGGGGAGGGGGCTTACCTGCCTGGGCCGTCCACAACGGATGGCCCCGGGGAGGAAGGAGTTAGGCCCCCCCAATGCAAGTCTATGGGGGGGGGGGGAATGGCGGCCAATCCAAAAATCGGAAGTTCCAATTTTTGGATTGGGATCGAACCCGATCCGGGGGGCCTCTGATTTTGTCCGATCCAATCCATGACAAAATTGGAGGTCCCGATCCAATCCGGGGGGTCCGTGCACACCCCTAGTTAAAACCCATTTTGTTGAAAGCTTGTGATAACAAAGCTTGGATCATGTACTTTATTGTTTTATATCAAACCTTGATCTTAATGTTACTGTATAGAACATATTTGCTCAGCTTGTACTTTCATCTGTAATGCTTTAAGATTTTGATTATGGGCACCTTCATTCACACACATAGGATCACAGAAGCCACTTCGCCATGGTATGATCAGTGGGGTGCATGAATACAGAAGGCACATGGGCATGGCCAACTGCATAGGCCTTTCCTAACTGATCAGCATCCAGGTGGCATAAGAGTAGCAATTGGCTACAAGAAACATGCACAATTAAGCCATCACCCAATATCTGTGTACGGTACATCTGCAGAGATGTGAAACCATGCCACAGGAAATAGTTTATGAGAGGAAAGGAGAATTTAGATCTTGGATACGTATGAGCAAGCCAGTCTCGATCACATTGCTGGATAAGGTGGTTGAGTATATGGCAGCAGAAATTTCCAGACAAGAACGATATTGTTTAGATCTGTTCTGGGATAGTCAGTCTTGGTTACTCTGGTGGACAATTTAGGCCAGGAGCCAGATGTGGGAGTGTATCATTGGTTCTTCTGAAACTGAGGCTTTGAGTACACAAAGTGGAGTATTATTCTACATGATCTGGATAGGAGGGAACTTGGGGACACTTTTTTTAAAAAAAGTTCTTCTACGTCTATCCAAGGGCAGAGCTTTGAGAAACTGGTGCTGAGGATGTCTGCTTGACACCATAGGTATTGGCTTATGGTGCTCCACAAAGCTCCATCTCCCTCCACCCCCATGCTTGTACGTATCCATATCGATGCAGGGAACATCCAGAAATTTGGCTCTAAATGTTTACAGTATGCAAATGACATATATTTGGTTCTCTTTTCTATCATAAATCAGGGTGAACTCTAGAATCAGGTCTGGCTGGGGTGGGTGGATTGCTATTTTGCACCTCACTACAAGCAGGGGTACAACTGGTAGAGATGCAAGCAAGGACCTTTGCTATATAAGTGCACAGCATGTGGAATTCCCTGTCCAGGAGTAGCCAACTGCCTCCCTATTCAATGGTGTTGCAAGCAGTTCTAGGGGTCCCACTTCAAGAACGACATTGACAAGTTGAGGCATGTCCAGAGACGAGCAAATGCAAAAGAGAGGGATCTGGAAATGAAGTCCTATGAGGAACCAAGAGCTGGGTATGTTTAGCCTGGAGAAGAAAAGATTAAGAAGAGACATGGTAGCAGTCTGTAAATATTTGAAAGGCTGTCATGCAGTTCTTCACTGATGTCCTTGACGGGAGGACTAGAATCAATGGGTGGAACTTGTAGGGAAGCAGATTTCATCTAATCATTAGGAGGAACTTTGTAACAGTGAGAGCTATTTAGCAGTGAAACAGATTACCTTCACTGGATGTATTGAGGCAGAGGCTGGATGGCCATCTGTCAGGGATGTTGTAGCTGCAGCCTGCAGTGCAGAGTCTGAGCTAAGCAGGAGGTTAGGCTAGATGATTTCCATGGTCCTATCATTTTCCCCATTAACATAGTATATCTGCTGTTAAAAGGTGAATAGCCACCTTGAGCGTCTCAGATATAAAACAGAAAACGTTACCAGGGACTGCAAACTTTTTCCAACCACTTTTGGACATCCTCCCCTGGTTGTGGGTACAAAGGGTGTATGTTCGTATTCCATGCAAGAGGATAACTTCCATTTTTCACCAAATACAGACTTCACTGACATTTTTTTAAAACAAAAAAACAACCCTATTCTTCTAAAACATTGAAGGATGAAAATAGAGCATTTGTTTAATTCTGAATATCAGGAAAAAATATATACATGTAGTGATGTACACTGGAGCAGGGCAAGTTGAAAATTCTCCCCCAAACACTACAAGATAAAACCCCATTTTGCGAATAGACATCTCCACGAATACTGGAAAATATTGCAAACCTCTTTTTTGTAACTTTGGTGTTACACAAGTGGCTCAAAGGAAAAGAGAAGGATTTCTTTGCAAAAAAATCAAATTATCCATGATAGGAATACTACAACGTACAAAAGACTTGCCAAAATAAAAATGGGAATATTTATTATTATTTTTTCTACTGACGCCATAAACTCTTAAGCTTATGCACTGGTCTGTAAATGATTCTACCATTCAGTTTTTACTTTCAGCTCTGTAGAAAAATTAGACACAACTCCATATAAACAAGAACACAGAGAAAGCCACTGAAAAACTCAGAGACCAAGACAGTGGTGATAAGCAAAGGCAAACCGGCTTATTTGTAAAAATAAGTCAAGCTTTCTTTGCATAACTACACATCAAAAGTTTCACTGCGAGACAAGATACTTAAGTATGTCCATTACAGTAAAAAGGTCTACATTACTTGCACAAATTTGGGTCTATACAAATTTCAGCAGCATTTCCTGATTAAATATGAAGAATCAGTCAGATATCACCGTTAAATACTGGAATTGACAGAGATTCTGAAAACCATTACTGAGTGGGTAGTACATGCACATGATGCAGTGAAAAAAGGGAAGATTCATAGACGCCGTGCAAATGGGACAGGACAAACTGTTACAAATCGGCAAACATGCATGGGACAAGTTTAAACTTTACAAGAAGTCTTGCAGGGTTACTTTCATGAAGACAAAAATTCAGAAGCACATTTTCCCCTCCAAAAAGAAAAAAAAAATTGCAGACAAAAAGACACCAATCTTCATTTGGCCTCTTGAGCTTTCTTAGCATTCTGTTTTTCTTTCGCCTAGAAAGTAAAGTCAGATACAGAGAGAGCACTGTTGTAATATTAGCCCATTTTTTTGCTGCAACTCAAATATACAATGCTCTTCATTATCTCTAGGAGCGTTTAATACACAGGCCTTGCCAGGATTCCTGATACTCAGTTGCACACTTTTTACAGTATCTTTGAGCCAATGTACCATGCTGGTAACAATAAAGCAGCTTATGTTCTTGAAAATCTGAAAGGTTGGATTCAGGCTTGCCCCTTTGTGAATGGAATGGCTCCTTCCATTCACGGAGGGAACTCGGATCCAGCAAAGGCTAAGTAGGAGGACTGAAAGAAGACATCAGGACTTAAGGGCTCTTTCCTCCAGTCTCTCCTACCTTACCTTACCTCTGGAAGTGAGCCAGGGTAGGGTGGGGAAAGGACTTCCTTGATTATGATGCCCCAACTCTAGAACATTCGCACTAAGGGGACTTGACTATTTTTAGTACCAGGTGGAAAGTCTTTTTATTTTCTCAGGGGGTTCAGATGTTGGCTTTGCTCAGGTTTTTTTTATTTGCTATTTTTTATATTGCTTTCATTGCACAGCACTCTGTGAGTCTTTTGGGGTTAAAAATAAGATAACCATGGTTATAATAAAAAATAAAGGTGAAATAAGCACACGCTCATCACCCCTGCCCCCAATATTTCTAGTACTGTCAATCCAGAATTAGTAGGTATTAGTATAACTCTCTAGAATCAACCCAGTTGGTATGAGTTCTTATTCAACGCTTGACTCTGCACTGTGGTTTATTGGAGACATCTCTTGCCTCCTACTCTCGTGGGGGAGAGTTCTGGCTACCTGAACAAAGCCAAATCTGTCAAAAAGAAATGTATTGAATAAGAATTTAGCATTTCCCAGAACCTCTAACACATGTGCTCTCATTCAGTGTTTGGCAGGCATGAGTAATGCACACATCTGAATTATGTTGGGAATTTTGAAGCAATTCTTCAAGTTGTTCTGTAGAGCCAGTTGAATAAGACTTTCAGTTTTTTATTACTTTTTTTTTGGCTCTGTAATGTGCTCTTTTTACTTACAGTGCTACTTTAGCTGACCTTGCAGATTGCCAGGAATTATAACAAAATTTGTGTCAATGAGCAGTAAGAGCTTCATAACCACGACACCCATGTGCTCTGGCATAGGTAAAGCATTACAATCCAAAGAGATAAGTTGAAAACATTTCTTTTCAATCTCCTCACAAGAAAATGTGGGCAAACCTTTCACCACATCTTGGTCTGGTAGGTTGACCGCATAAAATTGTCTCAAGGACCAGATCAGGCCCCTAGGTTTTCCAGTTGGCAATCCTCAATATAATCCAAAGTTGACCAGTTGGTTCTCCACAAACAAATCTAACAGAGACTTTTAAGTGTTGTTAAATTTAAGAGCTAACTTCATTTATGAGCAATTACTAAACTTTGACTGGGTTACTTTTAACTGTAGGCATCTCTAAATCCCTTCATGATTTGTTTACAGGCCATATGTTACTGGCATATCATTGTACTTTGGCCTACACCTGATTTTATAAAGATGTACAGCGACTTTTTTGTATTCATATTTCATTTTGCGCCAATTTGCAATTAATTATGTTTGTTTAATTATACTTGACATTTTTACTATTAAAAATATAACATTAAAGTACATTGCTATAGAAGATAGCCTAATTCTTTTTTTAAAAAAGCTTTATAGACATAACTCCCAACTTTGAATTATAGTAAAAACTGTTATTTGTGGACTCTGCATGCCAAGAGCTTTCCAATGAAGTATGTTTCATGAGTATCAGTCAACGGGAAGGTAGTCCAAAAAGGATGTGTGTGTTGCAGGTCAATTCTCTCAAAATTGCTACATTCTAAAGAGCATCTCCATTTTATAGTATTTCATTCTCTGTATATGGAGTGTGTAAGCTTGATTAAATAATTGTCAAAAATTCACAGAACTGAGGCTGTCAAAGAAGTAACAGTTTCCTCAGTTGTTGTGTGCTCACAATTTTGCATATGTAACTCTTGGCTGCTGATGCAACAGAGAATTCCAAACAATACTAGAAACCTGCTCAAGACAAAACAGTGATCAGACAAAATGTCATTTTCTTTAGGTAATGAAATACACAATACAACTTCCATAACAACTTCATGCTCTTAATTTTTTAGTTATCTGAATGCTGATTTTTAACTTTTGCGAACCGCCCAGAGAGCTTCGGCTATTGGGCAATATAGAAATGCAGTAAATAAATAAATTTCACTAATGGGACTTGCTTTAAAGAAACCTGGGTCAACATCTCCCTTGAAGAGGAAGTATAGTTTCCATCAACAGGTTTCTTATGTTCATATCCCAGTTAAATGTGAGATTTTCATATAAAGGCCAACACACCCAGATTCTAAATGACCAGTGTTTCCAGTCTGCTTCAAAAAGGGTTCAAATTGACTACATTAGGATCTACAGAAATGTGAGGTGGAAACGCTTGACACAGATATGAAATTATACTCATTTAAAGAAGAGAAAGACCTTAGCAATCCTACACATAATGACAAATCATTCCTATAGGGTTAAATTCAGACTCAGTCTTACTTACAGGAGACTCAATGAAATCAATAAGACTTAAGTTAATCATGATAAAATCAAGCCCCATGGGTTTTAATGGATCTATTCTAAGAATGACTAAGTTTGGATCCAACCCATAGAGTTCAGTGGATTTACTCACAAGTAATGTGTTTAGGTTTACAACCTTTGATGATAACCCAATTGCATGTTAAGAGAGGAATTGAATTTTATATAAAATCAATAAAACTGTGAAATAGAAATAGTTGATGGTTATTAGTTCTGGTTCATTTAAAGCTAGAAGCCTAAAAATTATCTGATATTGTAAGTCCTGACAGATATTTTGACTTAAATTATCTTTCAGCATTAGAACCCCACATTTTGCTTCCAGAGCACATGGGAAGAACACGTGCAGAGCAATTTCAGGACAAGAATCCAAATCAGGTCAGCTGAACCACCATACAGTTTAATAGCCCTCCAGGGGGACAGGCTGGGCACATTACTTTCTTCATTAAATGTGCCTGGAGTTGAGCCAGATCAGCAAATCAATGTTATAACTGGAACCAGAACACTGAAGAAACAGCAAAACATTGGCGAGTCAATATAAATCAGCAGAGATCCTACAAAAGCGGAAATTTACTGTATGCTAGGGTTTGGGTGGAATACATCCATGAAGAGTGTGCGCCATCTAGTGACCCTAGGACTAGAGAGGTGGATGTCACTACAGAGACATCTGCTTACCTTTCCAGTTCAGAACTGCCTGCAGGTTAATGCATCTACTTCTATTGATTACTCTGACATTTCCCACTAATATTCAGGTGCATGCTATTTATTTAAAAACATCTAGCAACAACCCTAACTGGGAGAACAAAGCTTATAGTACAGTATCTACCTTTTCTACAAGTGGGATTAATTGTTGGTGCTCTGCTAACGTCTTTAGCAACTCCATGATGAATGGCAAGTAGTTATGCTTTCTTCTAATGTTTTCAATCTGCAAGCACAGAACAGACATTACATGAATTCACATTAGTTTCCATTAGCCTCACATACAACTCTTTATATGGGCATGTGCACTGGAAAGAATTTGTGAAGTAGCCCTTACCACTGATCTTTTTAAACTAGGTGGTGTGGTGGGGTTGGGTGGGAAAGAGGAAAGGAAAGGAAAAAGAGAAATTATGGCTGGAGGATGCAAGATAATGAACTTGTTCAGATTATCAGCAGAGGAACAACGCAGCATTGGTTGTTTCCTCCACCTGAGCTGGTCGCACCAGCAGGATCACTGTAATTACCTGCAACGCAGGTTACTGTGTCGTCCGAAACCAGTGCGGATATAGTGAATTTTCATCCACCCTACTACCCCTATTGCAAACCAGGGGAATAACCAACACTGTCTTGTTTCCCCTGCTGATCATCTGAACCTGGTCGAAGTCATCTTGGGCAGGGAGGTAAAAATAATAATAATAAAGCAACTTAGGACAGTGGCACTCTCAATTTGTTTAGGTGTGTGCACAGATCTCAAGATATTGGGTCCTACATTGTTATCATGCTGAATTTGTGGTTTCACAATGCAGCTTTGAGGATTCGACTTCCAGTTTGAATGTGACTGATAAAAAACATGGACTAGATTGGGAATTTAAATGTTCCAAGAGGCAAGATTAAGGTTTCCACAGTTAACTCATTCTTTGTAGTTTTCCTCTCTTCGAAAGGAAGTCACTAATAAGAGCCGGTGTGGTATAGTGGTTAGAGTGTTGACTGGGACTGGGGAGATCTAGGTTCCAATTCCTACTCGGCCACGAAGCTCACTAGGTGACTTTGGGTCAGTCACTGACTCTCAAACTAACCTCTCTTACAGGGTTGTTGCGAGGATAAAATGGAGAGGAGGCTGACCATGCAAACCGCTTCGGTTCCTTGCAAGAGGAAAAAAGGAGGGATATAAATATAATGATAAATAAATAATGTAGCTATTATGTCACTGCAGAAAGCAGATAGGAGGCAACTGTAGAGGTATATCTTAACTGGTAATGGGTAGGTCAATGGCATGTAAGTAAATAAGTTCTTTGTTATTATGGCTTGGGACTAACAGAATTATTATAAAAGACCAGCAACAAAAGTGCAATCATAGAAGTTGCAAAAACACGATCACTACAGAAGGCAGAAGCATACATTAAAAACCCTGCATTTGGCAAGATCTTGAGTTCAGTCAAAGGAAAACTGGGATTGACAGATGGGTTCAATTAAAATTAAAAACTTTGTATTTTTACGAGCAACCAACAGCTATTTTTGTAGGACAGCTCAAGTTCAGTTCACAATATTACAGTAAGGAAAACATAAATTTAGTTATAACCCTATGCTCACTTACATGGGTGCAGGTCCTATTGAAATCAATGAGCGTTACTTCCAAGTACGCATGTACAGGACAGAGCTACAACACAGCAAAATGTCATAGGGAGGCTACCCTGTAGATGCATACCACCACTTTCAGACAAACATTTAGAACAGCCAACTTAAAGACTTAGTTATCATAGACAGTCATATAGAGCGCATTCATGGAATGATACTGGTCACCTGCAGGTCTCTTAACTCCTGATATCAAATTAGAGATCTAATCCAGAGATAGGCAACATCCCTTACAAAAGAATATTGATTGCAGTGAGAATTTGTCCTCAGCTTTTATTCTTTTAAGTAAAAACTTCTAGTCCTCATGACCACATAGGTAAAATCGATATAGTTCTGACTTCAACAAGCTCAGAAGGTAAAAATTGTCCTCCAGATAATATTGCAAATATCAGTATCACTTCATGATTTTGACAGAGCTTTTAAGGCACTACACAAGATCAGTTAAATAAATAACATTTGTGCATATTACAATTGTTACATGGTTTAACAGACCATATAACTTCAGCCTTGAAAGAGCTGCACTGGTCTCCAGACTGTTTCTAAAACCAGCTCAAGGTTCTGGCTTTTGGCTCTAAAGCCCTAAGAGATTTGGGGCTCGTGCGTGTGGGAGACTGCCTACTCCTATATGAGCCAGCCTGAAATTTGCATTCATCATTTGAGATGCTCTTAGGTCCCCCACTTCCTACAAAGGTGAGGGATAGTGGGAACTTGAGACAGGGCACTTTGTGTAGCAACAATCCAATGACACCCCAATGTGGGACTCCATCCCCAGTGAAATTAGGCTAGCCTCTTCTTTAGCAGGCCCGGCCCAAGGCAGGTTGGTACCTGAAGCGGGGGCCAATCATGCCACTGCTGACTCCCCCAATCTATGCGCCTGCCCACAGCCAGGAAGCTTACTTTTTCCTGGCACAGACATGTGCACCTGCATCTTTGTGCCTTCAGGAGCTGCACCGCGCTTGAGTGTCCGGCAAAGTATCGTGAGAGATCCCGGAACTTCCAGGGCATCTGGTAATTGCCTATCCTCGCACAGGTTGCTCCTGAAGGCAGAAAGGCCTTACAGGCAGCACGCTGGCAAAGCAGGCATGCGTGTTCTTGCCAGGAAAAGTAAGCAGGCTGGTCAGCAGGGCTTGGAGGTGCACGAGTGGGGTGGGTGAGCAAGCAGTTGCTTCTTGGTCCTGCTGGCTGCCTGCATGGCTAGCCATGTTGGCCAGCAGGACCAAGAAGCAGCAGGCCCTTTGGAGGAGGGGAGTGTCTCTCTTCCATACTCCGCCACCTGCTGTGCCCACTTCCTACTGCTTTATGGTGGGGCCGGCCCTGCCCTTTAGCCAGCTGGTGAAGGCGACATTGTTAATGCTGCCTTCTGTTTGTTTGTTTTTTATGTACAAAAAGTTGCGCTGTCATTTTTGTATTTTATCCTTGTTATTTGTACATTGCCTCGAGTGAGGGGAGGATCCAAACATATTCTAAATAAATTAATCTGTAACTCACAGTGCTGTGGTTGGGGGGTGGGGGGTGGGTGTTCCAAGATGCCCACTGTGCTGAACAAGATAGTCTTTGATGCATCACTAGTTCATCAATATAGCTGATTAGCTAGGTATTCCTTCAGAACAAAGGTATTTATCTAAAAATCCACACATTTCATTGCGAGGTTAATTGTAACATAAATGACACAAAAGTAGTTAGATCAGTATTACAGCAGGCAGCCAGTTCACCCTGCAAATAACTGCTCGTGCAAGTGGACCTTTGTGTGAACAGTATAATGTCAATCGAACAAGTTCAAACAAGGTCTACAAGCTATGATTTTCCTGTTCATGGTGCAGCCATCTATTCGGTTTAGTTGGCTGCACTAACATCTGCACAATTTTGTGCAATAAGCTATGTTGGTCCCACAGAATTGAGACCACAGAACAATGAGGGAATAGTTTTCATTAGGGAAAACAAATATTCGAAGTCATGGAAGCCAGCTGAAACAAAGGAGGAGTTTTAAACTAGGAACCGAGTGAATTAGATTACAAGCCATCTGACCTTGCTGGAGGGATCAGGTTGCACAGTCCCCTAGAATCAAGGTAGAAAAGAAGTTTCAACAAAGTAGGGGGGGGGGGGGGAATAAAAACCAGCCATGAAATATAAAGAACTTAGTTTGCAAGGCATCTTTCCATCTCCAGTATCATCAGGCCTCGTAGTAAGTTCCTTCTACAATAGAACATAGATCATGCAGACCAAGCTAGTCAATCGAACAAAAAGAACTGGAGGTAAATTTGGAAAGGGATACTTCAGGTTAGTTACTGTGGCACTGAACAGTGGTCCAAGGTTTTGGTGTCACTTTCCCTTAGAGCTTCTTACTTTCAAAAGGAACACTCAACATCAGCCAAGGAATGGTGCATCAACTTTTAATGTCAATTTTTGCTCTGGCCCTTTATGCCTGAGCAGCATGTAAAAATATGGCAAAACTGCTTTGAAGCACAAGGCAAAGAAGCATACATGAAATGTCTTCTCTTGATAAAACAAGGATTATTAATCCAGTTTGCCTAGATGCGTATTTTTCTTTTATTATGTTACCTCTGAAAACTTTCAAGACACCTGAGATAACAAGCTCTTCTCTCTCTCTCTCTCTCTCTGCAGCACCAAGTGATTTTCAAATTGTGTTCTGGGAATCTTCAGGATTCCTCCGAAACTGATCAGGAGTTCCTCAAAGTCACTACTGACAGAAAAGCTTCCCTGAAGACAGCTTGTCTATCACTACCAAGCTACCCTAGAAATGTAGATGCACCCAAGGTTTTCTACATCTCAGGGGTTCCTCAGACAAGTCAATGTGGAAAGGGACCACCGAAAGAAATCTGAAACCATCCTCTAACTGTCTGCTCTTATACTCCAAAAGGCTGCTAGGTAACTCTCATCCTGGACATAAGGATCATTTAAGTTGGGTTTTGCTCTTGACCTCAGATGAAAAACCCATTCTTTGAAAGCTCAGTGTCTAGGTTTTCACCTGGTTGCCTCACGTTCTGTGGGACCAACACAGCCATGTAGTACAGTGTTTCAAACGTAAGATTAGCTTTTTTGTTTTTGTTTTTTTTATGCCATTCAGAGCAAAACAACTACATACCTTGTACCGTTTCAATTTTTGGTTTTCTTCGTCAATTAACATCTGATATTTTGCAACTTCTGACTGAATAGAACTTAGTATATTACTGCTCTGGTCTGTATCCATGGGCTCTTCCTTTTGGGGGGAAATAATCAACATGCATGTTAGCAATTCAAACGGAACACCATCATTTTAACAGATAGCCACATAATAGACGCAATGAAGACCCTCAACCCTATCTCTGCAGTCCCCGGTGTCACTTTCTCTCTTAAAATGGGCCTGGCATGTACTTTTTAATATTGTACTCTTATCCCACTCTTACATGGAGCTCCCAGTTGATTCTAATTGAAGAGACTGATTAGATTTACACACGCTTAGCTTCAGGAATGCTGTAGCACCAGATGTTCCCAGAGCACTTACTAAGCCTTACAGTCTAACTATTTTATGGAAACAAATCTATTTGATTGGCAGAATACCTCAGCAAGTTGTCTCTGCAGCTCGGTAATTTTCTGTTCATATATCATTTTTCTGTCAGATACAATTGCCATCAAGTTAAACCTTATTTCACCTTCACTGTACCTGGAAGATAAGAGCAGAGTTGTCACATACTGCCCCATAGTTAATGGTATTTAGGCCCTTTCACATGACATTAAGAACAAAGCCAAGATGCCAACTGAATGCTGCCCTCCATTTACCAAATAATACTTTTGGGACAATGGCGTTTAGGATTTCTCCATACTCCTTCTTAGTCTCGGTGTCAGCAGATGGCCTCCTTGGGTCAAAGGCCCCCTGCTGAGGGACCCTGTTTCTGGCACTCTAAAGAGTGCTGGGTGGCCACCACAGTAACTGCCCCAATAAAGATGCAGCCTGTTAGCCAAAACAGACTAACAAATGGGTTTCTAAAAAGGATGTTCTCGAATCATGACAAACAAGCTGATAGGAAAAAGGCCAAGCCCATTTCACTTCAGCTACCATTACAAAAATCAAGCCTAAAAACTGTTTATTCAATGTTTACAATCAAAATAAGTTAGGGTGCAATCCTACGCATGTTTAGGCAGAAAAAAAGTCTTACAATTCCCAGCATGGGGGATGTCGAACATCTTTCTGTTTAAACATACATATCATTGTGCCCTATGTTATATAACATTAGAAACTTACTTTTGTATTCGTTTTTCTATGACAGGCCTTACAGCACTGATCCAGTCATCCTGATTGCATACACCTAAATGGGAAATACACAAGTAATACGAGATAATAATATTCCTTCACAGGACTGTAGCTTAAGTTCATAATGAGGTTAAGTAACACAATGCCTGCTAAATGAGGTTAAACTGCATTTTTATTACGTAACCAAGAGGTGGCAATTTCCTCTCCCGCCCCCTCCCCATGTGCAAGGAAGTTTAGGGACTGAGCAGATTTTGTGAGGAGATGGTGGGTGGAGATGAAGAGAAAGTCTCATCATGAGAGTGGAAGTCTGCTTCGCAATGTTGGATTCCACCCCGAGTAGCTAGATTTGTGGTGGCAGCTTTAAATCCCAGAAATGCTATAAACAGGATTCCTTAAAACACACATTTTATAAAATATGACTTCTGTAATGGCCATAATAGTAAAAATAATACCACTTAGTTAACTTAATAGGCACTGCAATTCTACGTTAAAATTTCATTTATTTAAAATTGTCTGCTATGATATTTAAAAGTATAGTTACCTTTTAAACATTTTCTTCATATGGCAATCTGTCTGACACATTTTGAGGAAGGTAATGCTTTTAATCTACCAGTATGTTTCACAAGGAAACAAGGAACTGTTCTCACGCCAACCCCACCCCTGGTGAATACTTTGGATAGAATAATAGGAATCTGTTTAGGTTTCTTGTACATATTTGACTGATGATTTGATTACCTTGGTTTCGCCTCAGTCTTAAATAAAATGTTTTAATAATTAAATGAATTTAGAGTACTACGTTTTGACTGTCTAGCATGTAGTAGAGATTCTTTTTCAAATTATTTAAAAACTATTTAAAGTAGTTAAAACAATCCCATTTTGGTTGCTCATGATGTTGGAGCAAAAAGGAACTGAATTGATAGATAAGGAAAAGCTGTAACACTGTAATCCATGGGGAAATGATCTAAAAATTCTCTGTAGTATAAGACTACAATTTTTTTACAGAAGACCATTTTTCCCGCTTGCCTTACTGAATTTTGAACTATTGGGCAGTATCCAATGTGGCCCGCATGCTAGCGCATAGAAACCTAGTAGAATCCTTAAGCAAACAGAAACAAGCGGAAATGCTAGTATTGGGATACCCCATGCCATGGGTCTGAGCATATGCAGGGGCGTAAACTATAGTGGGGAGGCGGGGGGGGGGGGGGGGCAATGCCCCCCCGGGATTTCCCAAAGGGGGCAATGCCCATCCAAGTAACATCAGTAAGCTCACAGCCTGACTGACAGATTCCTCAGTCAGTCTCCAGTTGTCTGTATTCTTATGTATTTGGGGGCAGTCTAAATTACATCCAAGCACATCCTGCTTCCTCATCAGCTGCCCAAAAGATCTCCTTGCAAGACAAAAAACACTCTCCTGTTGTGTCGGGGGAGCACTGCTTACAGAAGGGAACTCTACTAGCCTATCTTGTTCTGTCAACGAGCATTTCCATTTCTTGCTGGAGCTGCTTTAGGAAGCACTAGCTTCCTGTTTTGCTAGTGGTGGGTTCTGCTGGCAGCAGCGTAGCTACTGCCTATAGAGTCATCTACACTGCTCTGACTTTTTGTCATATAGTATTTATCCTGGTTAAAAAAAAAAATCTGAAGATTTCAGAAAGTAAGCTACCTAATTCTGAGTCATGTAACATTTGTTATTCTATCTGCCTAAGAGCAAAACTTTTCACTCTGAGCAAGAAAGAACCATATATTATGAGCAATACTTTGCACGTTAAAGGCACATATTTTGTATTTTTAAAGATGTCACCCACTATGGCAATAAAGTGTGAATGAGACACTGGTAAGGTATTATACAGGTGAAATAAAAAAATATTACCTAAATCTATTGGGCCTTCCCTCAGTCCATCCAGTTCATATAATCTTCCATGTACAGGAACATAGCTGACAAAATGAAAAGCATCTTCTTCTTTTGCTGTTGACTTTGCATCAAACTCAAACATTTGTTGTCTAAGGGTGAAAGACAGGAATGGAAGTTAATACAAAGCACACGCTGGAGACTGTATTTAAAAGATATCTGGTTTCTTATTACCTGGCAAAACTGTTGTGGACTTGTCGAATAACTTCTGAGTTACTTAATGCCAGGCCCTTCATCTAAATTGAAAAAGAGAAATTCATTCAACTAGCTGATCATGTTGAAATGCTTTACAAAAGATGATAATAGAATAACTTCACGTACCGCTGCATCAAAACTTTGAGAGAACTCTTTAAATTCTGATAGTGTTTCTCCTAAATGGACGTCTTGATGGGTACAGTTTAATAGCACACTTACTATGGCTTGAGTTGCACAAGCATTATTTATTACCTACAAAGAGGTATGAAAAATCAAGAAAAAGTTTAGTGCAAGCCAATTTATAAGCCGTTTCAATTACCCCCTATAATACCTTGCTTTAACTTTATAGTAGAACCTCCTCCATACCTGTATGCGTTTGTAACCATATCCACTGCAAATAAATATTTTCACATTTTGATATACAATGGTTTTACCTTGCAGCTTTGTTTAGAAGAAATAAAAGCAGTTTTATTTTTCCTAACTGACCTTGAAAGATGTTACAGGTACATAGACCATATTGCTGTATAGTTGTTGTTGTTGTTTAGTTTTTTTGAGTGGGGGCATAGAGTATGATTTACCCAACTTTATCAACATAAGAAATTGATAATCTACTTTACTAGTATAGGCCAGGGTCCAAGGAGCTAGTTTAGGCATAACCCACAACTAAAGTATCTGAAGAGTTACAGAACCACAATTTATCCTTATTTCCTTAACATTAAATTGTCAAAAGCCCAACAGTGAGCATCTAGCCAAACCTTTCTTTCCCATTAACACACTGTTAGACAAATACTCTTTGGAAACTGACAGCTGTGAAAGCATATAAGTGGGGTTAAGATACTATTTTTGTATTTTAAATTAGAGGAGGAAAAACATTAATACAAGGTTTGATGCTAAGCATGCCTACTCAGAAATAAGCCTTAAAAAGTTCAGCTCAACTTACAACCTTAAGTAGAAAGTATGGTAATCAAAAGCAGCAGCAATGAAGTTACATATGGGCAAAGAAAGCAACATGATATTTGAATTATCATCGAGGGAGCAAGTATGACAGATGGCCTGTAGGCCTTCTAAGAAAGATCCTACCAAGAAAAATAACATTATTAGAATAGTGCTGACAATAAAGTGATAGGGACGTTTTCCATATACACAAGGGAAGAGACTTATTTCTTCAAAGTTGCCATAGAAATAGGACTGTGTTGAATCACAGGAAGTCAGATGAGAGAAGCCTCACAGCTGATAAGCTGAGGCATAGGAAGATGTTGGCCTTCCATCTAATAACATCCTTTGGTCAGTTATTTGTCACTGATGAATAAAGACAAATTTAGAATTTGAGTTATTTGGGGATTACAAAAACTGCTGTAGATTCTCCTGAACAAGCACCTATTGCTAAGTATAGTTGCATTGATGAAGTAAAAGACTGAGACCCTCAAACCAGTATTGAGATATCTACCCTTTGGAACACAGGAATCTATTTTTTAAAGCTCCCCCACCCACCCCAATTAACTTTAATGGATCTGTTTATAGCTTGTTCCTGTGTTTGTGCTTAAAGGATAGCAATATAAAAGCAACACAAAATATGAGTGAAACTGCACACACAACCCTCAATGCCGGGGTAGGCAATGTGATGCCCTATCTTTGCACTCACCAAGGTTCACTATTCCTTTCTTACCAGTAGATTTTTTTTTCTTACTAGTAGCTGGGATCTAGCTGCTTCCATCTTTATTTCCGTTAATGGTTCTGGACCACACAAGGGGCTCAGAGGCATTCATAGGAAATGAAGAGTGTGGGCGGATCCAGACCACTGCAGCATGTGAAGCTACCAAAAAGATGGGGGAGAGCTAGAGAAAGCAGTGGGAAGCTAAGGAGAGCAGCAATAAGGCAGTGGGAGATCAGAGAAGCCAGAAGGAAGCTAGAGGGGAAAGAGAGCAGGAGGAAGCCATTAGGAGCTGGGGGAGCCATGTGGATTGGGGAGGGTGACACGCTGGTATGTCTGAATAGAAGGGGGCTGCATGTATGTGACAAAGAGAGGAGAGAAAGAGGTTGGGGGGATTTGGGGGTTCCTAAAAGATTGACTGCAACTGACCCCTATTCCTCAAATGTATACAGGAACTTGTCTCAGAATGCTAGGTGTAATGCTATACCTGCAGTGTCTACCAGTAACTAATTCATTCAGTCTGCAATCTCCATCTTGAGACTGCAGTTTAGACTCAGACCTCATGTCCACAAGACTTGGCCTTATTTTTAGGCATTTCAGGGTTTTTCCCCAGCCCCATCTTTTTATACCATCTAGCCTGATGAAGAGTTCTAGAGAACTCAATAACCTGCACATTTTTGGGATATTTTAGATGATCCTAATAAAGATGGTGCCCAACAGTGGTTTTTGAAGTTTTTTCTCATGGGCGAGCATAGCTATCTTTGGTTTTTAAATACATGGAAACAATCGTAAACCTAGCTTAACAATACACCAAACCTAGGGAAATTAGAGTTTAGACAAAACTTGTATGCTTAATGCTTTCTTGTGCCTAGGTATTCTAGCTCATTTATGGAGATCCAGAGTTATGCAGCCCTAAATACAGGTCTATATGCAAGGAGGCCAAATGTATACAAATGTACAGACTTCAGGCTTGTGGAATCTCTTTTTTAAAAAAACTAGAATCCCAAGGTCAACCAACCTAAGGCTGGTACAAAAACCATACATATAGATTCAAAGTATTGTGAACCGAGAAATTTGTTTCAAGAACCACAGGGGTGGGCAACCTATTTTGGTCTGGGGGGCACATTGCTTTCCTCAGTGATAGCATCACAGGCTGGAATGCATCACAGAAGCAAGCTTCATGAGCAAGGATAATACAAGATATCAGAGCATTCAACTTGACACAAGCACTGTCTAGATAGCATTTTAGATTGTTTGTAAGAGATGTAGCAAATAGGAAGCAGGATATAAATTCGATATATTTAGAAAGCAATTCTACGGCCCCTAGACATTCTATGGCAGCCACAGAGCTTTGGCTATTGTATGGTATAAAATCGTAACAAATACATATGATATTGGGGATTTCCCAAAGCTGAGGGCAACGCTATGAACTTGGCAAAGGGGAATTCCTGCTTGGATTTCCTCAGGGAAAGGAGAGTTTTTGGGGAAGTGGCTGTAGGTGGGGAGGAGAGAGGATGTGGATCTACAAGCTTCTCGGCTTCCGTTTCTGTGCATCAGCAAGGGGCTCAAGGGTCTATCTAGCAAAAATTGAGGGAAAGGAGAACAGAGCGGCAAAAAGCATCCTTTGTTCCTCCCACCCTGCATAGTATAAAAGGCAAACTCCGAGATTGGAATCCTCCATCTATCAAGCGTAAATATGGAAGAATTGCGTTCTTAAATTATTAAGAATTGTACTGTTAAGTTAAAGTTTTTGCAAGGTTAAGCAATGGAACACATGCAAGTTTTGTAAACCAATATCTTAACCGTGGGTTTCAAGGAGAAGTCCCTAAGTAACCCTAAATGATACCTCACAGTTCAGAAACAGCCTACTCCTAAATACAACATCACGAGACATGAATGGCAGAATTCAGTCTACTGAATTATGAACAGAAGATTACCCGGTTTTTATACAATTTCAAAAATATGGAAGAGAAGATGCTAGTAGGAATATAAAATCCTATTACATAGTGCCCTTCTACTCCTATGAAAATCTTTTTTACAATATGGTTTTGGTGCCATCAAGTGCCAGTTCTGGGAACTGCTAGACTAAGAATTTTTCTGCAACAAAACACAAGAACTATCATCATAGTTTAATGGAAGTTACAGTCTTCTTCCTACAGTAATGACTACAATCTTATCTTCAAGAGCTAAGAAAGATAAGAGTCCTACTAAATAAAGTTAATTGCAATTTAAAAGTAATTTTTAAAAATATCTTGGCCCTTTTGGCCTCTTATTATTTATTTATTTGTTGCATTTTTATACTGCCCAATAGCCAAAGCTTTCTAGGTGGTTTACAAAAATTAAAACCATGAGAACTACTCAAAATATAAAATAACAACAGTATAAAAATGTAGCGTAAAAATACAATATAAGAGCACAAGCAGGATAAATCAAGCAGCAATGCAGAAATTAATACAGATTTAAAACAGCAAAGTTAAAAATTAGACGGATAAACTGTTAAAATACTGAGAAAATAAAAAGGACCATCTGGCGTCTAAGAGTATAATGTAGGTGCCAGGTGAACCTCTCTAGAGAGCTCATTCCACAGCTGGGGTGTCACAGCAGGTAGCCACCTGCCTCACTTCCTTTGGCAGAGGCTCACGGAGAAGGACCCCTGAGGATGATCTTAGGGTCCGGGCAGGTACATATGAGAGGAAGCTTTCCTTCAGATAACCTGGCTCCAAGCTGTTTAAGGCTTTTAATGCTAAGGCTAGCACTTTGAATAAGGGTCGGACCTGGACCAGCGGCCAGTTGAGCTGGAAAAGCACTGGCATAATGTGGTCTCATTGGCCAGTCCCTGTTAACAGTTTGGCTGTCCTGTTTTGTACTAGTTGGAAGTTTCCGGACTGTTTTCAGAGGCAGCCCCATGTATAACGCATTGCAGTAAACCATTCGAGAGGTTATCAGAGCGTGGATAACTCTAGCTATCTCTGTCCAGATAAGGGCACAGTTGGTATATCAGCTTAAGCTGACAAAAGGTGCTCCTTGCCACTGAGTCCACCTGTGCCTCAAATTATAGTTCTGGATCCAGGAGCACCCACAAACTATGAACCTGATCCTTTAGGGGGAGTGCAACCCCCTCCAGAACAAGGTGAACATCACCTAGCCAGACAGACAAACCACCTGCAAACAGTACCTCCATCTTGTCTGGATTGAGTCTCAGTTTATTGGCACTCATCCAGTCCATTACCGTGCCCAGGCACTGATTCAGAACAGCCACTGCCTCAGCTGGGTTTGATGAAAAGGAAAGGTAGAGCTGGGTGTCATCCACATATTGATGACACCTCAGCTCACATCTCCAGATAACCTCTCCCAGCGGTTTCATGTAAAAGTTGAACAGCATAGGGGATAAAATAGAGCCCTGTGGAACCCCATGGCCTAGTTGCCATGGCACAGAGCAATAATCCCCCAGCACCACCTTCTGGAATTGACCATCCAAGTAGCAGCGGAACCACTGTAATGCTGTGCCTCCAACTCCCAGCCCAGACAGCCTATCTAGAAGGATACCATGATTGATGGTATCAAAAGCCGCTGAAAGGTCCAAGAGAATCAACAGGGTCGCACTCCCCCTGTCCCTCTCCCGGCAAAGGGCATCCCACAGGGCGACCAAGGTAGTTTCTGTTCCAAAACCAGGCCTGAAGCCCGATTGAAATGGATATAGATAATCCGTTTCATTCAAGAGTGCCTAGAGTTGTCCTGCAACCACCCGCTCAAGCACCTTGCCCAAGAAGGGGATATTAGCCACCGGCCTATAATTGTTAACATCCTCTGGGTCCAGGTTAGGCTTTTTCAGGAGTGGTCTGATTACCGCCTCTTTTAGAGGCCAACACCACTCCCTCTCTCAGGGAGGCATTTACAACCTCCTGGGCCCAGCCGGCGATCCCCTCCTTATTTGATGTAATGAGCCATGAAAGGAAAGGGTCAAGCACACAGGTGGTCGACCGGACTTGGCCAAGCACCTTGTCAACATCCTCGGGCCTCAATAACAGAAGCTCATCCAATAAAACTGGACCAGATGGTGCTCTGAATGCCTCTACTAGTGGAACTGCATTAAGTGTGGTGTCCAATTCATGACGAATCTGAGCGACTTTATCTTCAAAGTGCTGTGCAAACTTGTCACAGTGTGCTACCGAAGGTTCCACCATCTCTCACCATGGCCCAGAATGTAGCAGGCCATGAACAACCCAGAAAAGCTCTGCTAGACAACGCTGAGAAGATGCAATGCTGGTGGAAAAGAACTGCCTCTTTGCCACCCTCACTGCCACAGAGTAGGCTTGATAGTGAGCTCTAACCTGTGTTCGATCAGACTCAGCACGGGTTTTTCTCCACCTGCGTTTGAGCTGTCTCCCTTCTTGCTTCATTGCCCTCAGCTCAAGTGTATACCAAGGAGCTGTCCGGGCTTTGCTCAGAGGGAGAGGGTGCCTGGCCACGATTGTGTTAACCACCCAAGTCAACCCTGCATTCCACAGAGCAACCTGGGCTTCGACAGGAGCACCAGCCATACCAGCAGGAAAATCCCCCAGAGCCCTCTGGAATCCATTGGAGTCCATTAGCCTCTGGGTCGAATCATTGTAATAGGCTCCCCACCCTTGCAGAGGGGAAAGTCCGCCGAGAGTCTAAACCTCAATAGAAAGCGATTTGACTATGACAAGGGGGTAGATGTTAATTCCCCCCACTTTCAGATCACCATCTTCCTGCCCAGTAGAGAAAACCAAATCAAGTGTGTGTCCTTTTGCATGTTGGGCTGATGACATGTTGAGACAGCCCCATGGTTGTCATGGTGACCATGAAGTCCTGAGCTGTCCCGGATGCCAGAGCTTCAGCATGGAAGTTGAGATCCCCCAGAACCATCATCGTGGGGCCCTCAACGCCAGGTCTGAGACAACCTCCGTCAGCTCAGGGAGGGAGACTGTTGGGCAGCGGGGTGGACGGTACACCAACAGAATCCCTAATCTGTCTCTAATCTGTCTCGAGTACCCAACACGAAGTAGAGATACTCAAGACCAGCATTCGAATAAATAGGAAGCCTAGAGAGGGAGATCGTATTGCAGAACATGTTATTATTCATTCCTACCTAAACTTGGCATTTTGAAGTTATTTAGACAAAGTATCAAAATCCAACCCCCAAGAAACAGCCTGTTACAGTTATACTACAAAAGGGTTTTGTACTTGGGAATTGTTGCTTCACTGGGTTCAAAAGAAAACAGAAATAGAAGATGAAGAGAACCTAAGCAATGAGGTTTACTAAAACAGGATGAAACAGAAGATAGCAGAGACATTTTCTTTTATATTCTCATGACAAAATCAGTTTTTTGGTAAACTGAGTTTTAAAACAGAGTAAAAGTCTTCTTTCTCGTACTTCCACTCAAAAAGACATTGATAGAGAACTGATATAAATGGAATGTTTCCAAACAAGTGTGCCCAGTGGTATAGTGTCAATGTATGATGTGGTTTTACCAATCAAATATTAAAATCAGGAAGGGCCAAGATTGGTTTGTACTGCTTTACCCTGCAGCAATTGGTAGATACCAGGCTTGTAGCATATACAGGCAGGAACAGCAGAATAGGACATGGGAGGTCCTCCTTTGTTGGGAGATGATGGGATTGCTGGCAGAAGGTCACAATGATGATCTGAATTCTGGCAATAATATTCCGCTCTTAAATATGCCAGAATAGCAAGTGCCCTTCTTTGCCTCACATTCCTTTGAATTTTACACGGGGGAAAAACATTCCTCCCCATCCCTCCCCCCATGGGCAAATTTAAGTATGTATTGCAAAATCTCTATTGAGAGGTCCAAAATACATTGCATAATTACACCTCTTTTACAAGCGTATCTATATTACTCAATTCCTTTTTATTCTAGCAAATCAAACCAAAGAAGACACACCTTGTTCTGTGTTAAGTAATAGGAGGAGGAGGATTTTTTTCTGGCAGCCTTTCTGATATACCGAGAAGATTAGAATTGCAAATTGAGATTAAAAACAATTTCCTAATTAAAGAATATTTGAAGAGTTGTGTCTGTTCAGCTTTCCATGATGAAAATCCTTTCTCCATAAATTTGCTGAAGACCCTTGCAGCCGAAACTCTAGGCATTTTTACTCAGAAGTGGCAATGAGAGTTCATTCCTTCCAAGCAAGTCTGCAGTAGCATTGCAGACCATGTTATTATTCCAGACTAGAATCACAAAAGGCAAGCGCCACAACCAATGTTAAACTATGTGAATCCACTTAATATGCACCTGTGGCTCCTTGCCTGTGATTATTTTTATCTTCACTGAACAACCTGTTCTGTCAGGTTTCCTTTCTACCTACACTATGATAATGCAGGACTGCATAATTTTCACTTGCTGTATTTAATTAGAAACTGTCCTAGACAATATGGGGAATCACTCAACTTACTATACCTGTTTAGCAAAAAATATTGTATCTAATCTGGAATCCTGAACAACGGAGCCAGCTGGTTCTTCTCCTGGTTGCCACTTGAATAGAAAAATCAATCCATGAACTGGCCTATATATAAAGAAGAGCAGAACAAAGGGGGGAAACACAGTAAAGGACTATCCAAAAATGTCCAAAATTGCAGCAATAAATATGATTATTGGAACCAAATGAAATACAGCTTAATGGACACACATGCTAAAGAAAGCAATAATGATTTCTTCTAGCCCAACTATTTAGAAGCTTAGGATAGCAACTGACTTCAGCAGCAGTAGGAAGCATCTTATGCCTTCCTGAAAAATGTGTAGGATGCTATTTCCAATTCACTCTATTAGTACCTTAGTGCACATATTCCTGTGTGGAACACGTACCTTTGTTATAAAGGACTGTGCCACTTTATAACAGGTATATTAGATAACTCAATTAAACATTCCCCACAAATATTTTAATGTTACAAATGATGAAACATTGGCTGAATTCGGACAACACGATAGTCAATGGTGGGGTAATAATCAACTTTACAGTTGTTCATCTAGGGGGTACTCCCCAAACAACATGGTAATAAATAATCAACTGTGGTGTGGATTAAGATCAGCGCTGAGTTGACTATGGCAGCATTCGAACGACACGATAGTCAATACAACTGATGATCCTCCCCCCCCCCCCCCGTTGCTTATTGTGTCATCCAAATTCAGCCAACAAGTTGGTTTCAGAGTTTCCTTTCACTAGCGGCGGCATCCCCTCAATGGAATTTCACTCAGAATATTCCCACCAGCGGGGCAGGCGGGAAGAAAAGAGGTGATTTTTTTTGGTCCACCTTTCAATCCCACTGCATACCCCAGCTCTGCCTCCCCCACTGTTTCATACGATACCCCAATTTCAAGGGCAGATTTTCAAAGAGGTTGCAGAGGAATGTAGCTATCTATTCCACTAGCAGAAATGCTCCCCTGGATCAGACACGTTCCATGGATAAAAGGAGCTTTTCCTCCCGCAAGAGGCAAATCCTTGATCCCCTGCTTTGATAATACTTTTAACATTCCTATAGAAATTACTGGGAATATTTTTTTTCTTTCTTTAGGGAGGGGGAGAAGCAGAAAAAGAGATTCTTTAAAAATAAACTTACTTTAATTTTTCAAAGTTTTCTGGTTCCAAACTCCATATTTCCTCAACTTGTGCACCCCTACAACCTAAAAGCAAAGAGATAATTTGCTTGCTATTATTTTTATTTAGAAAGCTAGCTTCATCAGAAAAATCAAAAAGTAAAACCAGACACCTCTCTTCCGCTTCAATGCAGAGATAACAACCTCAATTATTCCTATTGCACATTTTAAAATACAAAGCTCTTCACTATGCTTATCTAATTTATAATGAAAATTATAAAGTTTAGAAAAAAACTGAGATGCTACAAAAGTGACACCTCAGCAATCATTATTATTTTGGCTACCATGGGGGATCCTGAAAGTCTGACGTCTAAGAATCTGATACACGTTTTCCCCACACTGTGGTAATCAAGAATTGTACATCATAGGAACATAAGAGTCATGCTGGATCAGACCAAGGGTCCATCTAGTCCAGCACTCTCTTAACACGATGGCCAACCAGCTGTCGACCAGGGAACCACAAGCAGGACATATGCAACATGTCCTGCTTGTGGTTCCCTAAAGGATCGGGTCCATAGTTTGGGGGTGCTCTTGGATTCAGAATTGTCACTTGAGGCACAGGTGAACTCGGTGGCAAAGAGCACCTTTTACCAGCTTAGGCTGATATACCAACTGCGCCCTTATCTGGACAGAGATAACCTAGCTACAGTTATCCATGCTCTCATAACCTCTCGTTTGGATTACTGCAATGCGTTATACGTGGGGCTGCCTTTGAAAACGGTCCGGAAACTTCAGCTGGTACAAAACAGGGCAGCCAGATTGTTAACGGGGACTGGCCAACGAGACCATATTATGCCTGTCCTTTTCCAACTTCACTGGCTGCCGATCCAGGTCTGGGCCCAATTCAAAGTGCTGGTACTAACATTTAAAGCCCTAAACGGCTTGGGGCCAGGTTATCTAAAGGAATGCCTTCTCCCATATGTACCTGCCCGGACCCTAAGATCATCTACAGGGGTCCTTCTCCGTGAGCCCCTGCCAAAGGAAGTGAGGCAGGTGGCCACTAGGAGGAGGGCTTTCTCCGCTGTGGCACCCCGGCTGTGGAATGAGCTCCCCAGAGAGGTTCGCCTGGCGCCTACTTTGTACTCTTTTCGTCACCAGGTGAAGACCTTTTTATTCTCCCAGTATTTTAACAGTTAAATTAACTCAATTTTAATCCTTGCTGTTTTAAATTTGTATTTTAATCTGTATTAATTCCTGCTGCTGGTTTTATTCTGGTTTTATTTTGGTTGTGTTTTTAGATTGTATGTTATTTGTTGTTTTCGGATTGTGGCTTGTTTTATATTTTTAAAATGATTTTATGGTTTTAATTTTTGTGAACCGCCCAGAGAGCTTCGGCTATAGGGTGGTATAAAAATGCAATAAATAAATAAATAAATAGCACCCTCCTACCCATGTATCCCAACAACCAGTGTATGCAGGCCTATTGCCTCTGGTACTGGAGGTTGCACTTAGCCATCAGGACTTGTAGCCATTGACAGCCTTCTCCGCTAGGAATTTATCCAATTCCCTTTTAAAGTCATCCAAATTGGTGGCCATCCCCATATTCTCTGGTAGTGAATTCCAGAGTTTAACTATGTGCTGTGTGAAGAAATACTTCCTTTTATCTGTCCTAAATCTCCCACCAATCAGCTTCATGGGATGACCCCAGGTTCTAGTATTAAGGGAGAGAGGGGAAAATGTCTCCATGTCCACATTCTCCACACCACACAAGCTATGAAAATATCTGGTTGACTTCCAAACACTTACATGATGGGACAAGTTAACCACTTGGATCGACAAAATGAAGACCATTTTGTTTTTATCTGTTTTAATGGTTTATCTATTTTATGATATTTATATTTATTGTTGTTCCCCGCCTCGATCTGGATGGAGAGACGGGTTACAAATAAAATAAATAAATAAATAAAATACGAATACACAAACTTACTGGGTTTGCACAACACACTAAGCAACTGTGGGTTGCTTTTCTGGAGCAACCTTCTGTTGCTTAGCATGTCATGTGGAGGCAGAAAGTATCCCCACGGTAGGTTAATAAACCAGGCTGCGAACCAAAGCCCTGTAGTACGTTATTTTACGTACAGTGCATTAGTATGTTGCACGCCACTGCACTGCAGATAAAGGACATCAGGCAGTGAGATGCTCAGCAGAAGAGGCAGAAACCTCTGCCACTCATGCCCAGTGGGCCGCAATCTCCATTCGTGATGGCAGCAAAGTCATTGCCCATGCCTTTCCCCTTGCTTGTGACAGCCCTTCCAATGATGCCCAAATGGGACCATGGAGACGGGCTATTGTGGGCACCCCTTCATCCCTACCAATCCTCCCTTCCTAGCTCTGATTGCGATCCTCATCGCGGACTGAGCCCTTTTCTTAATTTCCCTGCCCCATTTGCACAAAAACAAGGCAACAGGACCCATGGTGGGGGATGGAATTCCCCCATCCGATTTTCGGGAGGAGCACTTTTTATATTTTTCTAGCCCCGCTTTTGCACAAACCAGGACTGGGGAAATTTAACAGAGGACCCAACTCTGATCGTGACTGGAGCTGGGAAGGGGGACTTGGCGGTAGACAAGACAGGTCTGCTGCCAGGTCCCTTGAGATGCAAGGTGGAGGACTGAGGGGGAGGAAAGAGGTACAAGGGGGCAACCAGCCCATCCACAGCATCTGGCGGTGTTCACAACAACCTACCCTGCATTGTTAGCATGTCGTGTGAACAGCCCCACTGCCTCACTGAACCTGGGTTAATCGTTACAGTATTTGGGATATCCTTTATTTACCTTGCAAAAACAAATTCAAAATAACAACAAATGGGATTTTCTTTAGGCACTTAATAAAAGCAGTAGTGTTTTTGTCTTACTGGAGGAATCTTTTTGATAAATTAACTCACAATTCTAGTACACAGTTTAACTTCTACTAGGGAAAGTGTTCTGATAAATATGCCATAGAAGAAGATTGGATTATCCAAGAATTAGATGAATAATCTGCATAAAGCACTCTAGAGATGCACTCCAGCATAAATTATTTCGGATGAATTAGTGCTGAGAACAAAGATGAAATGTTGCACAGTGTACCTAGCAGCATATTTGATGACTCAGCTTCCCCAATTGCAAAATGGGAGCAATGGCAGGCTACATCACATCTATAAAATTGGCAGATGCTATTGCATATCTTCTTGAGACTCCTTTATTATTAGGTAATTTTTATTCCTCCTTTCCTTCAAAGAGTTCAGATGGATGCTTAGCCTCATAACAAACCTTAAAAACAGGTTTGACTGACAGGCAATATATTTTTCTGAGGTTACTCAAGGCTGCTACACACCTTACAGGGCAGGAAATCCAGATATGCAACTGAGCATAAATCCAAAAAGGAAGTAGCAGCCAATTCCAGCTCCTTAACAAGCATATCTGTCGGACACATGATTTCCATCGCATGCTTTGGTTGTTCACATGTTATACTTGGATGTTTGTGCAACACTTCCATAAAGTGTTTTAGCTGTTATTATCACACCACAACTAATAGGGGTGTGAATGCAACCAACATGTGTCCATCATCCAGTTTTAAAATCTCTTCACTGGCTGCCAATCAGTTTCCGGGTGAAGTACAAAGTGTTGGTTATTACCTTTAAAGCCCTACATGGTTTGGGTCCAGGTTACCTACGGGATCGCCTTCTCCCATACAATCTGCCCCGCACGCTCAGGTCCTCTGGAAAGAATTTACTACAGTCAACAAGAACTAGACTGACAACCGTTACCCAGAGGACCTTCTCTTCTGCCGCTCCTAGATTGTGGAATGACCTGCCGGGAGAGATTCGCGAACTCACCAGTCTTCAGGAATTTAAAAGATCTATAAAGACTGATCTCTTCCAGCAGGCCTACCCAGATGAATTTTAAAGTGTTTTATTGGTGTTTTATTGGTATTTTAATGATGTATGGTTTTATGTGCTTTTAATCAGTTTTGTATTTTATGTTTAGTGCTGTTCCCCGCCTCGATCCGTTGGGAGAGGCGGGTAATAAATAAATAAATAAATATATTATTATTATTATTATTATTATAATTCAGTCTTCAGCTCTTTTGTCTGCAGCTCTTTTGAAGATACAAGCAAACTTGCTGCGTCACGTGTGAAATGGTGCTTAGACACCCACAAAAATCCAAAACCACTGTAATGTGCAAAGCAGCCCTGAGTAATAGTTGAACCTAGGGTCCCTTTGCCCACATCCAATGCTCTAGCCACAGCAGACATCAGAACACAATGGACTACAAATAAATCACAGCAAAGTTGCTCTGCCTTATTCAGAGGTATTATATACCGACTAGAGTTGCCAACCAGCTAGAATTTTATCTCCCTCATCAACTGCTGGGGCGGGAAAATTGAGGTGTGCACATCTTCTGCATTTTCTAATTTCCATCTTCTGCAAAACTATTTTGATACAACAACGCTGTTTCCCACCGCATGGAAAAGGCACTCTGCACATGCCCCAAAGGCACCATGTCCTCGGTATTTATTTGATTTTAAAACAGGACGCTGTTCCTCTTTAAGAAAGGGAAGGCGCTCTGCACATGGTCAGAGACCCTCCCTTCCTCCAAACGTGTTTTTTTTTTTAAAAAAAAACTGAGGCTAGGAATCCTAGTAGTCCGGCCTCCGGCCATCCTGCGGTCCTGGCCAGTCCACCCCGGAGTCCCCTGAAGCCGTCCCTCAACCCACCACCTTGAAGAGAGGCTACGGCAGCTCCCACAGCCCCACACCTCACCGAACCCCTTGATGAGCTCCGTGAAGACGCCCGGGTCGCTCTCCATGAGGCACCACTCGCCGGCGCTGCCTCCTCCCGCCATGGCGTTGAAGCCGCAGCGATAGCAGCGTCGCCCCCACTTGGCTCGTCCCGTCCGCCGCTTTCGCAGCAGGGGCGCAGATATTTTGTCTTCTCCCCCCCACCCCCCTCGCTCTCACCCGCCGGCAGCCTCGCGCTGCCTGCGAATCCCACCCGACGCACGCAACGCAACGCACGCCGCGCCTTTCCCGACAGCCTCCGCGGCCGGCTGCTTCGACGTCGACGGGGCGGTCCCGTCGTCTCTATGGTGAAGGGAAAAGGAGGCGAGGAAACAGCCAGCCAGCCAAGCAACGAGAAGAGAGGGCAAGATTGGCCACTTTTTGGTGGGGGGGGGGCAGGAAAAGAGTCACCGCTTCTGTCACTTCCTGTTTCCGATTAAACCGCCGCCGCGCGCGGGGCGTGAGCTGCAAAATGCGTAACCGCTCTAACCCCCAATCTCTATGTTGCCATGTCCTACACTTTGCCTTTGATTTCCCCGCAGGCGCAGCTGAGCACCAGAAGTATCTCTCTTTGAATCTCTACAATAATAATAATAATAATAATAATAATAATAAATGTTGCCTTATCAAGTCGATCAGATCCTTGGTCCATCTTGCCAGCTCAGTGAGGAGTGGTGGTTCTCTATTAAGCAGCCTTCCCCCCACCCCCTCTGAATGTTTTGGATCACAACGCCCAGCATTCTTAATCATTGCTCATGCTGGCTGGGGCTGATGGGAACTGAAGTCCAAAAAACCCCGTACAGCACCAGGATGGAGAAGCTGCTGTAAGGCATAGGTCTCTTCCAGTCCTCCCATCTAAGCATCAGTCTTCACTGGAGGCATTACACCCGTCACTGATCTGTGGGCACTTCTCCAGTTTCATGGTGCTCCAGCTACTTGGCTCATTCCTTCCGAGTTTAAGGAGCCACGGTCCCAACTCAAGTCGAATTGCCTTCCATTCTTGTAGCCGAATCCTCTGCGTTCAGATCCCAATCCCAAATAAGTGTGTAAAGGATTGCAGCTGCGATCCTTTCCTCGGGGCAAGCCCTATTGGACTCAGTGAGGCTGAACTCCGAGTAAAACAGGATTGGGCGGTAAATTGTCCGTGCAAAGTACAGGTCCACATTGAGACATACGGATCTATACAGTAGCGTCCCTCTGTTCATCCGTAGAGAATCGTGGCAAACGGCGGAGTGCAGTGTGAACCACGTCTTTAGGAATTTAGTCGTGTTAATCGATTGCAGCAAAAACAACAGTCTAGTAGTGACATGTTCAACTTAAAGACGAACAAATTTAGGCAAACATTTAGGGGCCGTTCCATTCGGGCACTTGCAACCTATTACTCTGCATGCCACCCTTCTCCAATCTGGTGCCTTGCATAGGTTTTCAACTTCAACTCCCCACAGCCACAAAGAGCGTAGCCAATTGGCAGGGATTCTGGGAGTTGTAGTCACACAACACACAAAAAAATCTGGAGGGCACCAGTTTGGGAGGTTGTTGTTGGTTTCATCCGGGTCTTTGCTGCCTGTATGTTGTTTGTGTGTGTGTGTGTGTGAGAGAGAGAGAGAGAGAATATGAATAAATGTGAGCAACTGAGAAGGAAAAGAACTGAGCCTGGAGATGGGCGCTCCATCCGGGTCCTGGGAATACCCGTCAGCCGGAGAGGGCGGAGGCAACAATGCCAGCTGCTCCATCCGGGTCCCTCCCTTCTTCGTGAGGGAAGTTGTCAGGCAATTTCGGCGAGGCTGGGAGGAGCGAACTGTGAGGAATCTTGAGGAGAAGCGAAACCCTCTCAGACCGGCCTCTCGTTCGCACGCCGGCCCCTTCGTTGCTCTCCGGCAGCCGCTCAGGCTACTGCTCCTGCCGCGCAGGTACGGCTGGTTTGTCAGGGGACGCCACGGAACCCGCTTGGGCTGCATCTCGCCGTAAGAAACGGCACTGCCCGGCCCCGGGCGTGTCGGGAGAGGGAATCTGTTTGTGCTCCTGCTTCTTCATGAAGGGCTGAATTTGGGCCTGCCAAGCGCTTTCTCTCTCGCTCTTTCTGACACACAGGCTCAGTTCGGAGGACACGATAATCAACGGAGGGGGAGGGGGGGAAGAGGCAACCGTCAGTTGTGTTGCTTATTGTGTCGTGTGGCAGGCAACACACAACGCACCCACAACTGAGGGTACGCTATTTCGGGCAATAAAACAATGGGCTGCTCAGTTGTTTATCCCGAAATCCCTTGCTTGAAGTGTGGCGTGTGGGGTACTATTCCCCTCGGTCATAGAGTTCGCAGGCAGGAGCAGCCGAAAACCCCTGCCTGCTCCTATATAGCCGGCAACACTTGCGGTGCATGATGGGATATGGTCGGAGGGGGGAGGGAGAAGACACAGCAGCCCAGAAGGATGCCGGCGCGACGGGTGGGGGAGGGGTAACATGTCATGTGCCGTGCACCGGCAAAATAATGCAGGGTGAGTGTGTTATTAACCCTTCCATCGTCTAAAGTGTCATCTGAACACCCCCCCCCCCCTCACATACATTCACATTCTCATATACACACACACGTCCCTCATCCCAGGCAATTATTGCAAGCTGAGTAGAGATGGGCTATACCAGCCCTGTAAACAAGACCTGTGGAGTGGGGTTTTCCTTGCCCACAGGCCTGTGTGTCCCCAAGTATCCCTGTTGGGGGTTAATGTGGATTGACTGGAGAATGTGTGCATTGACAGTGTCCATCGTGTGTGTTGACGTCACGGAGAACGTCCACATTATTAGTAGGGAATCCAGTCAATAGGTAGAACTTCCAAGAGATTTTGGAGGATGTGAGCAATTCCTAGGCTGACAGGTGAATGTGCATAATCTCCAAGTGAAGAATATTCATAGTGACTGGGCAGCATATAAAATAACCAGGTAATGTTTTCAAGTTGTGCATGTTTCCCAATACAATCAGAGACTATCCACGTAATAGCAATACGTAAAATCCATTTATACACACAGTGTTTGATGAATAAATACAGTGTCTGGTGCTTATGCACATTCTCTGTTCAGCTTTAATTAGCCACAACATATCAACAAACCAAAAGGGGGAAAATGCCTCCAGTATGTTTGTGGAAGCTTTCCTGCCTTGTTGCCTGGTGGTAATTTTTATTTGTCACAGGCTACCAGGTTAGAAATGCTTACATGCTTTCCATATCCTAATCCTGCCAGTGGGTTGGTTGTAGTTATTTGATGTCATTGGCAAGCAAAGTACTGTGCATATGCATAGAGGCATTCCACTGCTTCACAGATTCCAGTGCTGAGCACTGCCACTTACCAATCCAGTGGACAGAGTATTAGATGTGAACCAATGCTTAGCGATGAAACTTGTGAGGCTATTAGACTATCTCTCCTAATCTATCTCTTAGGGTTATTGTGTAGATAAAATTGGATAAACTCATGTACCCCCACCCAGAGCGAACTGAAAGAAGAATGTGATACAAATGAAATACACAGTAATACATTTTTTAATTCATTTCTATACCGCCCAATAGCCGAAGCTCTCTGAGCATTCACAACACTGAGTCTTACACCCATTTCTATTTTCTCACTGTATGAATAGGTTGTTGGTGTTTATTGAATTCATATTTAATCTGCCAGTGTACCTGCTAGTAGTACCTTTTTGATGGGCAAGATAGGATCTCTCTTGACTTTAAAGTGGGTTTAGACAATTTTGCTATTCAGAATATTATAGTAGTTTGGGAGTGAAATGGTTTTAATTTCTGTTAAGAAAACATTGAAACATTTATTGGGTAATTTCATTGGAATTTGTTCACCACTAAGAATTGTACTTAAAATTGTTGGGATAGAGATTTTAAACAACAATGTATAATATTAAGGTATGAGGAGATATCTTGCCTAGCAACATCGTAATTGTCTGGTATGGCTTAGTACTAGATCCCATGGAAGAGATAGTACATTTCGGGTGTAATCCTGTGTATATTTAGACAGAAAAAGTCCTACATGCTGGCTGGGGAATGCTGCGAGTTGTAGGACTTTTTCTGTCTTAACATGCATAGGATTGCACCCTTAGTTTCTTTTGCTCTCCTTGTAAAAATCCTAACAGTGTAAAAGAATTGTGCCTGTATCAGAATATTGGAGGGTATGACAAAGAAGGTAAAACTGGTGATGTGTTGCATAACCATTGAACATGCATCCACCAATAATTGGTAATAGATATATGGGTTCTGAAATAAAAAGGAACTGAAGGATTCTTACTGCAGTGGAAAAGAGCAAGTCAAATGAGTCAGTTATTCAATTGGGGTTCCCAAATCTCCAATAGTCATAAGCAATGCATTGGAGAGGTAAAGTTCCATGCAATTGAAAAACATTATGTTCTGTGGGAGTGTATATAATAATTACGCTTTTAATCAGCAAAACTCATCCTTCATTCATCTTTGGCTAACAACCATCAGCCCTAGTCAGCCTGTCTAATGGTCAGGAATCCTGGGAGTTGTGATCAAAACATCTAGAGGGTTGAGGTAGGCTGTAATGTCCTAGTTTAATCTACTCTGTTCTATTTTATTTTCATAATCCATTGTACCTTAAATATTCAAAATGTGCTGGATTTTTCCCCATTAGGACTGAACAAATATTTCAGGTATCAGTATCACATTTTTCATGTCAGAATAATTAGATTCCTTTTTAGCCAGGCTCTCTGGGGATTGTGCCCATAGACAGTAATCCAATAACCCAGGAATTGTTACAGCTCTTAATACTTAATCTGTTTTATGCATGCATTAATCCACATGTGCTGCTTTAAGTATGTTCAGGATTTCACTGTTCATTTCAATATGTTGGATCCAGATTTAGACGTGTGCAACTAGCAGAAGGAGACTTCCCTGCCTTGTCCTCCCCATGGCAGGCTCTGAAACCTTCAAAAAATGCTACACATAGGATAGTGGGACTCTGCTGAATGGGATGAGTTGTGATGTTGGGGGAGGTGGGATTCCTGAAAATTTAGCAGAGGCATTAGTAGAGCCCTTCCATCTATGGAAGGCAGATCCTGAATCCAGTCCAAGGTTTCTTTTCTTTCTGTTTCACAGATATGAGGGTGTGTATTTTAGATATAATGTCTGGAAAACAGCTAGTTGCATATTTCAGATTTATGACATATCCATTAGCACGGTTTGAAGAACATTCCTGTGCTTCATAACTGTGTCTCCATACAGATAAGATCTCACTGAGGAAAAGAGAAGGAGAGAAAAACATTATTTATTTTTGAAAAGGGTTTCTCTTGCATGTTTTCTTTTACATACTAAATGAAAGTGTTTTATTTTAGGAGGCCTCCTAAGATTAGCAAGCAATGGAAGAAGCAGGTCAAATGCAGCCTTGCAATGAGAAGCAGATACCAAACTCAGAAGGTGGATACGTATGGCAGGTTATGGACATGAATCGATTGCGCCGTTTCTTGTGTTTTGGTTCTGAAGGAGGTACTTACTACATCAAGGAACAAAAATTGGGCTTTGAAAATGCTGAGGCTCTGCTGAGGCTTATTGAAGACGGCAAAGGCTGTGAAGTGGTACAGGAAATAAAGACGTTTAGCCAAGAAGGCAGGGCAGCAAAACAGAAGCCTGTATTGTTTGCACTTGCCATTTGTTCTCAGTGTTCTGATGCAAAAACAAAACAAGCGGCATATAAGGCTGTCCCTGAAGTTTGTCGTATACCAACCCATCTCTTCACTTTCATCCAGTTTAAAAAGGATCTGAAGGAGGGCATGAAATGTGGCATGTGGGGTCGTGCGCTAAGAAAAGCTGTTGCGGATTGGTACAATGGCAAGAATGACATGGCTATTGCCTTAGCAGTGACAAAATATAAGAAAAGAAATGGCTGGTGTCATAAAGATCTCCTCAGGTTGTCACATTTAAAGCCAGCAACTGAAGGTAACAACAACTGAGAATATTCTGTTATACCTATATTGTCGGCAATAAGCACTTTTTTTTCTACAAGTGTGTTTAAACAAGAAAGAGGGAGAGGAAGGAAGAAGCCTACATATAGCTGGGGAGTTATTGTTGTCTGAGGTCATTTTGACATTAGAGCAATGGGTATCCTTTTGGAAGGTGCACTGGCATGTAAATATATGTATAAATGTAATTTTTAGAGCACAGACTATACAGATTTCAGATTCAGATTCTAAGAAGTGTGGTCCTGTGATTTTAATTGTAACAGGAAAAGCATTTGAATAGAATGCAGAAAGTCTCACACTTCTTAAAAAATGCTTGTTTACATCTGTATTTGTGTACAATCTTTATTCCATACTATTAGATGAAGGAAGAAGTTTTTCAAATGGCTCTTAATTAATATTTTTTTTTCCATTTCTACCTCTTATCTCACTTGGATCTTTGATCATAGTCTTGACATTTGTTTGCAAGAAATTAAACTGCACATTTAAACTAAAGTAATTTTGCATATTTTGATACGGATAATAACCAGGCTGCTGATTTATATTTTTTAGTGAGATGGGTATAATTCAGTTCAGTTAGATTGGTTACAAACTGAGAATATAACATTGACCCTGTTCAGACGACGTGCTAAACTACGGTGGTTAAGCATTTTGAGGTAAACATGGCTTAGGGTGTCATGTGAACCATGGCTTAGGGTGTTGTGTGAACCATTTGTAACCATGGTGGCTACATAACCAAGGTTTGAACACACTCACTGACAATTTGTTGCAGAAAGCCTAGTAGCCTAACCATGGCTTAGTGTGTTGTCTGAACAGGACCTATAAAACTCAAAACGGATTAAGAAATGAATACCTGTTCAGCTTTATGACAGCATACATTTCTCCTTTTTCCTCTGGCTTCTTTTGTGTGTCCTAAGCATTGTTAGATAGAAGTAAATTACACTGCATCAAGTGGGACTTACTACCAATAAGTGTGCATAGGATTGTAGCTTTACACATGTGTAATCCTTGAGTCAGAACTCCAGGCTAGGTTCACTGTCTTGGAGTTCTTTTATAGTCTGGCTCAAGCTCCTATCCAAGACCCCAGTTTGGATGTCTAGCAGTCTTCCCCACCCCCCTCTCTCTCTCCCCACCCCCCAAGATATGGGCAAGCAACAGTATATATTCAGGTTAATGAACAATAGTCATCAACGAGAGAGAGCCAGTGTGGTGTAGTGGCAAAAGTGTTGGACTGGGAGTAGGGAGATTTGGGTTCTAGTCTCCACTTAACCATGGAAACCCACTGGGTGACTTTGAGCCAGTCACAGACTCTCAGCCCGACCTACCTTACAGGGCTGCTGTCGTGAGGATAAAATGGAGAAGAGGATTATGTTACCTTGGGTTCCTTGGACAAAAAAAGGTGGGATATAAATGCAATAATAATAAATAAACAAGAGACTAGTAAACATAGACAACAGTCCAAAACTTCATCCTCCTTCCAAGATATAGATTTAGCAATGGAAGTCTATGTCCTTTGGCCTTATTCACAGATAATTCAAGGATACAGCCAATGAGTATGGATCCTTTTTTGGCATGTGGTTTTTACTAATTAAGAGTTTCAGTGGAGTGGGGCCCCTTGTCAGGCCTAGCCCAAGCACTGCTGTGGGCCCTACTGCTTTGGAGCCAGAGTCTGATTCAGAGTTTGAGCAGGATGATGTAGAGCTCAGTCAACTCATGTGATGCTCAGGGCCTGGGAGCTTAGCTCTGCCTAGCTTCTCATCTGATCGCAGTCCTAAGGAGGAGGATACTCCCTATCAGCCACAGTTGCAAGATGCAGCTTTGAGGAAGGCTCTGATTTACTTACTGGTATTTTGAGATCTGAGCAGAAAGAAGATTCATTCTGCAGGGGATAGGGCTTTGGGGGTGTCACCTAGGTTTGGGCGTCAACTCAAGAGGACAGAACACAGATGCTCACTTAGAAGCCCGATTCACTGTCTGATCATCAGATTAGCAACCCGTTCCCTGTATTTAAGTTGGTGCAGAGGTGGAAGACCCTTTGGGCAATTAAGACATTGTTCCCAGCAAAGTACTTTCTTGCTTGAACTTTTAGTAAATCCTACACTTCATCTGCCTTGAATCCTGTATTGTTGAGATCCTGACTTGAAATCTGCTGCTAGAATTGAACTCTTGACTGTGACTCTGTGTGGATTCTTGCCTTGGAACTTTCTCTTGAAGAAATCAGTGTGTCAATAGACTCTGTTTAGAGTATTTGAGTTATTGGGGTCACATGGAACCTCCCAAAATGAATTCCTTTGGAAAGAAATAATAACCTCCTAGCAACACGTTTTGGAATCTTTCTGCGAAGTAGGAGTGGAATCATTACAAATTGTGTCTTCTGCTCTCAAGCACATGGGTCAGGAGTGCACACCCTTTTTGGGCTCAAGGGCCAAAATTAGTAGTTTGTTTAAGTTTCCAAATAGAGTTTATTTTAAAATAAATATTCTTAACAAGCAAATATATTTGTGTAGGACTCTGAAGTCCATCATGATAACTGACAGTTTTAGAGAGCATGCTATTCTTTGAAAATATTATGTTCAGAAGCTGTTATGCAATAATTATTGAATAAAACTTTTTTTCTTTCAACAGGCCTTGTTATAGTCACTAAGTATGTAATGAAAGGGTGGAAGGAAGTCCAAGAGGCCTATAAAGAAAACAAGCTTTCTGCTGAGACTGAAAAACTGTTAAAATACTTGGAGGCAGTGGAGAGGGTGAAGCATACAGAGGATGAATTGGAAGTCATTCATTTGATAGAAGAGTTTAGTTTAGTCAGGGAACACCTCCTGACAAGTCATTTGCAATCTAAAGAGGTGAGTAAATTATATAAGAATTAATATTTTGCATTATGCTTACCTTAGTAATGTTGTGTCCTTTGTTTCTATAATGCTTTTAAAATACGTTGTGGAGTTAACTTGACAAAGCATAATTGGCTATAGTTGGTTCCTAAAAGATTACGTGCAGTAGATTCTCATGTTTAAACACCATGACATCTCCTCTTCCTCTCCCTCCCCCCACTGCTTCAATCCCATTCTGTATAAGGTGTGGAAAGCGTTGCTACAAGAGATGCCCTTAACAGCAATGTTGAGGAATCTAGGAAAGATGACAGCAAATTCTGTACTTGAACCGGGTAGTCCAGAAGTAACGATAGTTTGTGAAAGAATAAAAAATGAAAAACTTCTTAAAAAGGTAAGGATTTATTAGTGTATTATTCTAAAGCTACCCAAATGGTAACTCTGTTTGAGTTGGTATACTGACATATAATCAGTGCTCTTTTACACCTAACAAATGATTATTTCATTTTTCTGAATTGCAGATCTTGATTAATGGGTAGTGTTTGGGACTACAAAGGGCATAGAGATTGAAGAGAGAAGCCTGCTATTTTCACTTTAAAAACCCACCTTTGGGGTCTTTGGAATTATGGAGCAGTTAGATAAGGTTAGGAAAATAAGAGTCCTATGTGGTCTTGTTCTTTTACATTGCCACATTATTATTTAGAATTTGGTTGATCAAGTGAAATGTTGAAATCCTCTTAGAAAAGGATGAAGTGTTGAGGGGTTGACAAATAATAAAACTTTATTACTTTCTCCACTACTTGGTTAGCATTTTAAGGGATAATCATTTAGTAGGAGGAATGGAAACATTTTGTTAGACACGTCAGGAAGCAGTCTCCATTTGTGGAGAGGGGTTTGATCCTTCTAGGAAGCTTTTGAAAACTATGAAGTTTCTGAAAGAGTATGATAAGGATGGGAGGCAAAGGGTACAGATGCTGCAATGTAGCTTGGATCGCACATGAAAAATCTACATGGGCATTTCAGAAGTTTTAAAAGCTTAACAAATTAACAGCCTTTGCATGCACATCTTGAAAGAGGCTTTTAATCCCATGTGGTATGAAGTGAAGAAGATAATTGTCACAGTACATTTTAGAATGATTATTTTAAATTACAATGGTTAGGAACCAGCTTAAGAAGGACAGCTTTTTTTCTGTCTCAAAATATCCAAAGGAATAGCAATTTCTGTCACATAAGCTCCATGTCTTGTGTTCAGTTAATGGAAATTACAGGTGTAAAGAGAAATGAGTTTTTTATTTGCTTATTTTTTAACTTGTTTTGTCCATTAGGTATCTTTGCACTGTACCTTTATATGTGTGTGTGTTTTTCTAGACTCGAATACATCCATTCCATATTTTGGTTGCACTAGAAACCTACAAAGGAGAACGTAGTTATCGGGGAAAACTTCATTGGCAACCCGACAAGGATATTTTGGAAGCTCTTGATGTTTCATTTTACAAAACCTTCAAGGTAACTGTTGTGAATTTGTAGGTGCAGGAACTTAAACTAGTTTTAACAGCATGTTGATTTTAAACTTGTGTCTTAAATGTTTCTAGTATAGATCTCTAGATGGGCAATCTCACTGTAGGAAATACTGAATTTTGGTTATAAAGGTTTGGGGAAAGGATGGTAAAAGTCCCTAAGAACTTTGAAAACAAATCACTCCTTATGATCTGGAGCCACAAGAGCATTACCAACTTCTTAATCCAGGCTGCTGCTGATTCCTTTCTTAACCAGCTGAAGTCCCATTGAAGATTCACTCTTCAGATTATACTCTTGGCTACCTCCTTCTGAATTTCCTGATGTCTAGTATTTGGATGAGAAGGGTGGGTTACAAAGAAGAATACCTAGTGCATCCTAGGCGTGTCTCTACTATATTGGGTATTTAGTTCTGTTTCTACAAGTTAGCAGTTTCCTTGACTGATGTTGCTGATCCAAAATGAATTCAAATGCTGTAAAAGCAACAGTACAAAACAAAACACAAACACTAGGTTTTCTGACTCCCCGCTTCCTCCCCCTTCTTTTAGACGGTAGAACCGACGGAGAAGCGTTTCTTGCTTGCAATTGATGTCAGCGACTCCATGTTCCAAAAGGTTTTGGGTAGTGTGCTGAATGCTAGCACAGTGGCTGCAGCAATGTGTATGGTAAGAGATGTCACAGTCTTGCCAGATCCTTTGGACCCAATTTGAATGTGGAGTGATTTTGTGCTCTTTCAGGCCCAAACATGCACTACAGACCTAATTAAGTCTCACCTGGAAATTAGGGTGATGGTGGAATAAAGGAGGAGCTTACACCACCTTAGAGCCCCTTATCTCATGGTTTCATAGGTAGGAGCAGATATTCAAAATACAAAGTTTAAAGGAAAAGCAAACCCTCAAATGCATCCCTACCCTACTTATTTTATCATATAAAAATAGAACTTTCTGAAAGCATGTAGATAGTCCTGCATGTTTTGGGGATGTCTCTTTCTATGGTTTTCAAAACATATTGCGGGTACAAGGAAGAGTTCTCTCTGAGGGCATCACATCTGTTCCAGACTCAGGCTATTAGGACTTGAATGTCTCAGTGCTTGGGAATATTTTGAGAGGTGCTGGCGGCTGTCATCCTCTCCCTGCTTCTCAGCCGACCTACCAATCTAGGCCATGCCACCACTCATTCCCCCCTGCCAACGCTGTCACCTTTCCTGTTCCTCATGCTGTAGCAGGGGATAAAGTGCCTTTACAATAGCTCCTGCCTCCCTAGTTAGAGCAGATGCTTTGAACAAGATGGTGCAACCCCTGAGTATCTGTTCTAGCAAGGCAAGAAGGCGCCATTTCAAAGGCACTTCCTCTCAGAATTGCAGCAGCAGCAGAACGAAAGAGGACGATAAAGGCAGAGGGATTTGTAAGAGAGAATGGGGCTGAAGGAAGGAAGAATGGGGTGGGGGAAGAAATTCTATAGCATTGGAGACTATGGAAAGCCTGAGGCACAGGATACCTTTTGGTCTCTCACCAAAACACAAAACAAATGGGAAAATGAAAATAACCTTTTGATTTTACTTTCTCCATTATTTGACGCTTTCACCAGGTTGTTGCACGCACTGAAAAAGATTCTCATATTGTTGCCTTTTCCCATGAAATGGCCCCTTGTCCGGTGACGGAGGACATGACTTTACCTCAAGTATTACAGAAGATGTCTGAGGTATCTAAAGTTTTCAATATTTCCATACATGAAAACTCAACTAAATGTATAGAATTGTGAAAAGTAAGTAGTGTTTAATAACTTTTTTCAGTTTGGAAAGATCTTTTCCAAGCAAGCAATCTTTTCATGCATGCATTTCACTTTCAGATTATTTATTTATTTATTTTATTACATTTGTATACCGCCCCATAGCCAAAGCTCTCTGGGCGGTTTACATAAGATTAAACAATTGTTTTCTCCTTTTTAAATTAAAGCTGCTAAAAATACTAGTGTACACTCACAAGTTATTTTTGAAAACATTTCTCCACAATTTTTAATTATAACTCCTGCTACCGTTTACTTCGAAGTAACTCTCACTGTGTTCAGTGGGGCTTTCTCTCTCTAGTAAGCGTATTTAGAATTTCAGCCTTGTTTGTATTTTGATGTTTATAGAATGCTCCATTCCATAGAATGAGATGCAGATCTATACCAAATACCCATAGAACAGAAATTCATTATTGTTACTGTTGAGTAACAATACAACCCTGTGTTATTGTTACAACACAGGGTTGCAAAACAAAAAATGAAGGAAAAGACCCTGAGGAGTCCTACAGTTTAAGTTTCAGCAGAAGGGGGCACAAAGGGAGGAAGGGATTAGCAAGGGAAACAAGGGAAGAGGAAGTACAATTACATGTACCTGAGCTTTGTTGCAGTTGAGTCTGAGCATTAAGTGAAAGAGTTCACAAAAATGTGAGCTTGAGGGAGGGTGAGAGAAAGAGAGAGGTGGCATTATGTAGCTGTTCTGGGAGGCAGTTCCAGGAATAAGAGACAGAAAGAGACAGTGGATAGAGCTGTTTTAGAGAGCAGGAGTCACTGATGGGGAGGAAAGGGCTAACCCCCTTGTCTCCCTGTGTGCTCTAATACCCCTCAAAAGAATTGTGTGTCTCCCCACTTACCCACCTACCTGTAATTAGGCTTGGAAAAAACCTTTCAGGCATAATTGCTGTGGGAGTACAGTGAGGAGGGTGACTGCACTTGAGAAGGGGAAAGCTAAGTGCCCCAAATGGTCACGCTGAGCTGCAAGTAGGCTTGTGAGAGTGAGAGCCTTCCATTGGCTTCAATGAAAGGCTTTTTCTAAGCTTAATTGCAGCGTTGGGGTGTGTGTGTGTGTGTGTTTTGGGTAGTGTGTTTGTGTGTATGCATGAATGGTGTGTTCTTATGAGTGCGGCAGTGTGGAGTGGCCCCAACCACTGCTGGCATCTGGCACCTGACAGGTTGTCAATGAGTTTATGCAGCCCATGGGCTGAAAAAGGTTTCTCATCCTCACTCTAGGGGCAGGGCATTTTACAGTTCTCTGGTTGCCTCTAAAACTGCCTCACTATGCACCCTTTACTGGCTAATCTTTGGCTTCTCCAGTTAAAAGGCTCAGGTAGAATGCTTCTGCGTAAGACAATGGAGAGATACTGCCACTGGACTAGAGGTATTAAAATAGTTTGCTCTGGAATTAGGCAACTTCCCAGGGAAACCATTATTTACTAGGGAAAATGTGACAGAACTACATATTGGAACTAAGATGGCAATACTAATAGTATTTTCAGCTATGGAACAGCTATTGACTTGCTCTGTTCTTGATTATAGTTTCTTGCTTATCCTAGATTCCAATGGGTGCCACTGATTGTTCTCTTCCAATGCTTTGGGCTCAAAAGACAGGTGTAGCTGTCGATGTCTTTATTGTGTTCACGGATAATGAGACCTTCGCTGGTGACATTCATCCTGCCACAGCCTTGAGGCAGTATAGGGAGGTAAATGTTCCATATATGATGCTATGAAGTTTTTTTTCTGCATAAAATGCTTGATTTTTAAATGCTAAACTGCAGAAAGGGGGAATCTTCAGAAACAATTCTGTGTGGTAATAGAAAAAAAATGTAAAACGAGGGGCTAACTCACTGTTAAGATGTTAATGATCCAAACGTTGAAGGTTTGGTCCAGAATCTGCCTCCTGCAAGAGGAAGGGACCTTCTGTGAGAGGCAGGGCTCTGCTCATGGAAGGTCCCTCTGCCTGAGTTTTGGGGATCCCCTCATTCTCCACACACCACAATGTGCCTCATTTGGCAGAGTCTCCTGTCACTCAGTGTAGCATTTTCAGGTGGCTAGAGAGGCTGCCACGGGAAGGCGGGGGCAGGGAAGTCCTCTTCTATCAGTGCAATTAATCCAGTGGAAATTTGGATCTAGCCCAAAGTAATATCTTAAAGGAGTTTGCTCAGTACATAGTAGCCTTGTCTTTTGTCTATATCAGTGTTGGGTGCTGTGGCTCCATATCACTGTCAGGCCACCTAGAAGTATACCTTGCTGTGTAAATAACCCATGAAAGGCCATCATGCAAGTCACTGGGGACTACGAAAGCTCCCATGGGGCCAAGCAGAAGGGAGGAGCAAGAAAAGGAAAAGGACTAGAGCCTATGAAAGCAAGAAAGCCAATCCATTTCCTCCATCTCCTCAAGGAGTCCTAATCTCAGTTGGGATCAGAGACACTGGATAATTGCCAGTGCGAAGGCAAGCCATCATGCTGTCCTGAAGCAAAGATACTGAGCCAGTAGAGTTTCCTCTGAGGTTTGGGGCTGAGGGCCAGGCTGGGGTCCCTGTACCTGCCATAATAAGGTCTACAAGATTTGGCTACTACAAAACTTTCATAAATTATTTTTCAGGTGCATACTGGAGGGGAAAATGTTTGTTTTTCTTTGTTTTCCTTTAGAGAATGGGTATTCCATCCAAACTGATCGTTTGTGGAATGACATCCAGCAGCTTCACCATTGCAGACCCGGATGACAGGGGCATGTTGGATATATGTGGCTTTGACACAGGAGCACCAGATGTCATTCGAAACTTCACTTTGGATTTGATTTAAATCTGCGAGCACTTGCTTTATTGAAGCGGTTACTGGCTGAAGACCTGGGACCTACCAGTTGGATTGACTGACTGTGCTAACTCATGGCTGAGTCTGATGCATCAAGTGGAATGTTGTAACATTTTTAAAGAGGATATAAAGAGGCAGAGGCAACATCCACTCTCTGGGGAGATTGTTTACATATGTTGAACATAGATTAGAAATAGAAATTGGAAGCCTTCTAGAAATAGCTATGGAACACAGTGTATGTTTTTAATTTTTTTAAATAATAGTTTACCTATTACAAAGTATTCCATCCCTGTAGCCTTTATTTTCCAAGAATATTTTTACTTTATCACTCCCGAGGTGGGAAGTGATGTCAATCTTTTACACTGTGTTGGGTTAATAACTGTTTGCTTGAGTAGTTTTCATTCATTGTATTGACAAGAAAACGTGAGGCCAGGTCGGCACTACAAGTTAACTCACTTATATCAATGTGTATCGGTTTGCATTGCTTACAGGACATTTATATCTGGCAACTTGCTGCTTTCAATGCGCCTTGTATTAGTTGGCGATTCTGAATCTACACGTATTGGGGTATTTTGGGACAACTGGATTGTCCCAAGGGATATGTGGCTGGTGGTTGGCCTTTAGCCTCCTCCTAAAATCCTCCTTATTTCAAAACATGTCTTGCAAGGATTGCTCAATTTTGTAATTATGCATTATGATCACATTGGTTTGTGAATAAGCATCTTTTACATTTTGTATGTCCTTTCCTGGCATGGAGACTAGGAGGGCTCATCAAGCAGGCTTGTGTTTTTGCACGTTAGTAAAGGAGAATAAGGTTTATGGTTCACTTTTTTGAAGTCGGGAACAATGAAAGGGAGAGAATAGCATTCACCAGAAGACAAAAGTTGTGATAACTAATTTTCTAGAGTTTTCTGTCCATTTGCATTTTATAGTGTGACAAATAGAAGCAGGGAACTCCTGTGTGGCACAGTCCTATGGTGAAATAGGGCCATGTTTTTGGCCCCATCCTAGTGTCGTATGCTTGGACTAGCCCTGTCTTCCATCCATGCGTGTTCAGCATGCATAGTTGCAAAGGTACCTTTATGTGTTCCAGGTGATCAGGACACCTGGGTGAGCACTATCCCGATATTGTGGAGCCCCCTATGCCTGAACAGCTACTCTCATGTAGATGTTCCTTTATAGATCTTTTTGCTGAATACACGGGTGTCAGACAGTGGGACTAACCTGAGGATATGACGTTAGGAGCAGGAAGGCAGTCTTGCTCCTGTTTCACCACAGGACTGTCCTATACATAATTAACATGTAAATAGGGCTTATGATGCTGACTTAAGTGTGATATTGCAACCGATACAGATCCTAGGTGTATTGAATGCAGTTGATGCCAGTACCTCCTGTCAACAGTGACTTGTGATAAAATACTGGTGCAGACAAAACCTAAGAACCACCCTTGGAGTTTTCAGCTGTGTGTTGTGCTATAAAAAATTCTTCGTAGAATGCACTAGACCATGTAACTGTGAGAGGGGTACAAAAGTTACATATCCTATTCTAAACTAAAGGAAAAAAGTTACAGTAAAATTGTAATGGATGGTTTGTATCCAATAGTTGTGCATGTGGAAGGCAGGTTGTGCACCTGATAGTTCTCTTCCTTTCCTCCTACTTGGTCTTCCCTGTACACCCCCAAATTGCTCTTCGACAAGGCTGTCATACAGTGTTTCAGTGTGCAGGGGGAGAATCAGCTGAAAGTGGGTGGAGGGAGCTTGCTCCGCTGGTGCAAAATCCTTCTGCTTGAAGTAGAGTGGTTCCTCCCTCATACTGCAGGTCTTGTCCAACACAAGCCCTGCTGTTCAGAAGGGCCCCTGACTCTCTGGAGACAGTTTCTAGAGTCTGCAGTGGTGAGGAAGGGAAGAGAAGAAGAGAAATATCAGTTGTGCAACCTGCCTTTTGCAACCACTGGATACAAACCAGCATTATTTGGCTTTTCTGGAGTTCAATACGTGTACATATATCCTGTACAGCCTTCTCTGAAAGGTGTGAGAGATGCACAAGAGCTGCCATCTTTTTGTGCAATTCCCATTTCCTTCATTGAGATTGTGCGGAAGGTTACTAACAAATTACCTTTGCCTTTATACCCTGTGTTAATCAATTCAACAGGTAAAGCAAAACTAATACTATTGTGTATATTGGACTCCTTAACTATACCATATAATTAAAAGAAACTTTCTTTGTAATGGTTTAGCCATAGTTTTTATTTAGGTTGACGAATTTCTTTCATGTATATTTTGGAAAATACTTCTCAGTGCAAATAGTGATCCTTTTTTGAAAACCAAGGAGAATTGTAACAAATACATTACAGCGTGTACTCTGCTAGTACCATACCTGCTGTAGTCAACTGCTTCTATGGGACCCATCCTGGTAACCATTTGTTTTAGACAGGAATGACCAAGATTGCAATAACTGTCCCCTTCTTATCCCGGTCAAAACATTTTTGCACTATATTCTGTATAAAAGGTGTCTACTGTAGGTACTATATTTTTTTTCACAACTCCAGAACATTGCTTGCAGTGGGGTTTTTTTAATGTTTAAAATTACTAAAAAATGTTTTCCAGCCTTTTTTTATACTAGTATCTAAAGAATAATACAAATTAGCTAGAATCTGTAGCTGTTTCAGGATGTGCATTTTAAACCTGAGAGTATGTAAATAGTGAGATGTGCTTAATATAGGGATGCAGTGCTTGACTGAAAGAGTAATTAAACTTTGATCAAAAAGGAGTTTGATTAACTGAGCATCACCTTTAAAAATAACCATGTTGGATGAGGTCCAACAGATATCCCTCTGGCAGTGGAAGGTGTCTAGCAATGGAACAAGAAGGAGGCATTTCTTGGTGGGCACGGGAGGGGGGCAAGGGGAACAAGAGGAAGGAAACATTATGTTGCATGAGCAGAAGTGCAGTTGTAAATGCTGGATGTATCCTAAAATAAGCACTTAAACACAAAAGACAGGCACCATCTTAGAAAAGCTGTAACTTAATATCTTCAGAGTACTGATGATCAGAATTTGGTACAGTTCAGATAGGTGTGGGTTATTTCTGTTAGTGCTGCGACATGTAGTTAGTTACTTTTCTGCCCTCTACAGAAGCAGCAAGTGATGAAAAGCAGCTATATTGAAATCATGCCATTTGAAGAACTTGTGGCTGCATGAAACTCTGTCTGTAAATGATCTTTATTAAAGAATATTTAAGTGTCTGAAAACATTTCCACAGTGCTGGGCTGATTTTCCAGTATCTTGGGTGATATTTGTTCTAAGTTAGCTTTCTTGTAGATTTTCTGAGAGGACTCCTAGGGCATTTACTACTTAATTATAATGAATAAATATTGTTCTGGTTGTTCTTATTTTTACTATGCCTCTTCCTGTAGAGAAATGCTCAATATGGAGTATCTGCATGGTTAATCTTGAAATACTGTTGACAGTTTCTTACAAAATGAACAGAACTCCCCTCTCCAGCTATAAGAACTTCAAAAGCACAGAAAATCGTAAAGAATAGGTAAAGGTTTGATTGAAGACTAGGTGGTTCAAAGAATGAACTAACTGTGAGTAGAAACTAAATGAAGTGACCTTGCATAGGTTTGGCAAAGATTTTGTTTATTGTAAACTAAAAGGATTACAGCTATATCTGTAGCAATTTTCTATTCTCATTAGAAATGAAGAGATCCAATAGTTTTGCAAGTAAAAATTTTGGGCCAATTTTGATGTCACATTTTCCCTATATAGAGGAATGCCTGTAGCAGAATATGGACAAAATTATTAAATCAGTATGAAAAGCCCACGTGGAAAGATCCAGCAGGAAGCATGAACCTAATTTCTAGACTTTATTTTAGATCAGGAGTGGGCAACTGGGGAGGTCCTCGGGTCATTATCACCCCCGGCCTCCAGGCCATGGGCCACACAACCGACCCTTGCAGGAGCAAAATATAAAATACAATTTGAAAAATGGCATTCAAACTGCTCCAGACACCATTTTTTTCTGAAACCTTCCCCCTGCCTTAGGAGCAGTGGGAGGATCATGCAGGCTGTGTTGCCCACCCTTGCTTTAGATGCCCCCAGAAATGTAGTTACGTCCTATGAAATTTTTGATTCCTAACAATTTCAAATAGTAGGAATTCCCTGCAACATCACAAACTACCTTTGAAACTTTCTTCAGCTTCAAAGGATGTTTGCCTCATGACCTGGTACAATGGGGTGGCTGTACAGAAAACGAGTCAAAATCTTCCTTGGACATACGGGGTTCTTTAAATCAGTGTCCCTTTCAGCAAGAAGATGTGCTATGTTTGTTTATTTTTATCTTGGCATAGTTTTCCCATGAAGGAAAAAAAAATTACAGCAGCATTAGATGATAGACATTGAGATTCATGATGTAGAATACTGTTTCTAGGACTTATTTTGGTTAGCGTAGCTCATTTTATTCTCCGAAACACCTACGTTCATTTTGCTGACAAATGCTGATTGTGTAACATACTCCAGCTGTTCAAAATAACATTGAAAAACCCAGATAATGGTTGTAACCTGACTGTCAAACTACATTTAGAATTATGTTTAATCAAACCAATGCTTTGAATTGTTTTCACCAAAGAATATCCGTGATTCTTTCAGATTACTTAGGAGGATAGTTTGTGCCAATATTATATTTTTTAAAAATGAGATTTTTAACTCAGTTGTATAAAGGTTTATATAAAAAGGTTTATGTAAAACATTCCTCAGGGATATGGGTTGCTATTCTGGCTTTGCTTTCAAAATGCTACAGAATGATTCGAGCAGTGGTGTAGCAGGAAAGGAGGAAGGAAAGGAGCAACAGAACAGAAGGTGACATGTCATATATCCAAGATGACTATCAGTGTTTCTCATTTCTCTGTTGCTGTTGGATGGGGTCCAGAGATCTGCCCATAGACAGAGTAGATGGAAGCTGACTTTTCCACCTCTCCTTTCCCTGCTTCCTGAAAATTGTCTCCTGTTAGTTGGGGATCCCTCCTGTATGAAATGGGCTGAAGCTAAAGGTGGAGCTAATGGAAAGCAGACAGGGTTTTCCACGAATTCCTCCTTCCTACTCAGCAGGGTCCCCTGACTCTCAGGGAAGTGTTTTGGGGGAGCTCTGGGGCTGGCGGAGAAAGGAGGGGATGGGAAAGTCAGCTTCTACCCATTTCCATCCATGGGCAGATCCACTCTTTAAAAAAAACTCTATTGTGTCCTCTTCTGGGCATCCCTCTATTGCAGTCAAAATGTATATATTAAAATGGTGCCGAATCAAATAAATGATAGGTATGTGAGCAGAAGAGACCAACCTTTATTTGGTTGCTTGCCAGTAGCATATCTAAGGGCTGCTCTGAGTGCAATCAGTGCTTGAAGGATTTCAATGGCTTCTACAAGGTAAAAAACAAAACATTTTCTGAGAATATGGGGGGGGGGGAGGAGGCTACAGTGGGAAGGAAAGCAACATTAAATGAGCAGCCTTCCACTTGAGTCACTTTGCATACAAGCCATGTTAACGCCTGAACTGATTAGTGCTGATTAGCCATTTAAAAATGCTAAATAATGAATGTGATCCAAGCACTGGGGCCTTGTGTTTCCTTTGAGCAGAAGTAGCCCATGTGCCCGTGAGGATTCCTTGCTGTGTGTATGCGTGTAGAGTGCTCCCCGACTCACAGAAAAAGAGAACATGAAAATCCTTGGGTGTGTAGAGTGCTATGTGTGTCATATCTTCTCACTCATGCGTAATAAGTAGTGTGTGATCTTTTATGATCTAGAATGCAAAAAAAGATCCTCTTTGTTTTAAAAGTGTTAATTTTGAAGATATTTTTCTCAGTATATACAAAATTATCATGTTGATGTGTCTCTTTCTCCAGAAATGCTACTAACTCATTTGTGACTCTTGGAAAATACAGCTGCTGCTGCTTCTCTATCAATTTCCTTTGTGCGAGTGTTACAGAAGTACAAGGAAGTGCCTAATGAATTGTGCCCTAAACTGGTAGCTTTCCACAAAGGTCAAATGGATGCCTCTCTTTTTTTCTTTGCTCACTTTCTTCTCTCTCAGGTTTGCCACTTTGAGGTATAATTTTGGCTGCTAGACTTTTAATTTTTCATTATAAATATTTTCGTATTCTTCCTGTAGACCTTGTCTTTGCATTTTTTTCTGTCAAGTTATAGGATGGTTCAGACATAAGTCTCATTAAAATGGTTTAGGGAGTGGGCAATGGGATTTCCCCCCATCTCTCAGAATTCCCTTTGCCCTTCTCCTGTTACCCTCAAGCATAGCTAAGGGTTATATTGGCACCAATATCAACAATGATTAATGTAAAATAAGAATAATCAGGATTTTTAACTGGTATCTGACATTAAATTCTTGTTATGAGCTATCCCTCATTATTGCTGATATGATTAATTTGTTGGTGATATATAATGTTTGTAGTTTTGTTTGTTTGTTTTCCTTTTCCGTCTCTAGACTGAAATCTCAGCAGAGTCACTTCCTCCCACACACCAGATAAATCACTTCTTTCCACAAGGATTTTTCTTTAAGGAAGTACTTTACTTAATCAGGCAAGCTTTTATAATGAACTGAAAAACAACTTAACTTTATGCTTTACAATCTTATCCTTCCTTTGAGCAGCCTTTAACAAAATAATGATGCAAAACAATCTTTAAGCATTCCTTTGCCTTCTTGTGCTCTTTTTCTCATACGAACCGCATTGCCTGTTCCTCGCAACGTTCCTCCAGTTTACTTCTCCAGACAGCTTGCTTCTCTGAACTTTCACTTCAGCATTTACAGAAACAAAAACACACCAGCCTCTGCATACTCAGCTTTCTTACTGACCACCCCGCCTGACAGAACCACCTTTTTTTTTGACTGACCAAGCTTAGTTTTTTCCTTTCTTACTTATGCAGTTAATTCAGGTGTGTCTTCTTCCTTAATTCATAACACCTGTTCTCAATCTCCACTCTCATTCACTACTGATCTTCCTCATTTAAAAATAATACGTTCTTAATTGTAATCCTTTCAATCACTAACATAATGTTCATGTGAAGAGAACTCTTAACTAGGGATGGTAGTAAAAGGAGGTCTTTGAGTTCACCAAAATTCTCTGAATTTCCCTTAGAAGCTCAGTTCGGCTCCTGTTTTCATTTGTGTCATGTTTTTCAGTTCATTTGAATGGGAAAAGTGCACATTTCTGTGCATATTGTTTAAAAATGCCATTTCGAAGGGCACATTTTTTTTAAAAAATGGTAGTTTTGAACACAATCACAAATTTGGCAATAAGCAAACATTTTTTAAAAAAAATGCTTTTGGGGTTGTGAACTTGGCAAATTCAGCTGATTTGCAAATTGCAATGAAATTCTCTTACATCCCTATCCTGAACAATGGTTGAAACTGGTTTGGGGAATACATGACAAAGGGCCAAGAGTGTACAGTCATATGGCTGGCTCCCAATTCCTTAGCCCTGGTTAGGGGAGCCAAAAGTGTTACATCTGCGCAGCCCCATGGTGCCCTGATCCTGACTTGTTATGGGCATAGGTGCTCAGATTGTCATGCAGAGCTGCTTCATGTGCTCCATGTGATCACTGGAGTGGAATTACAGAGTTGGTGTCTGACTATTTTAAATTTCACTAGAGGATTGAATGTCCATTTGAATGTCTATTTGCACAGGACGTTATGGGATATACAAGTTGAATAAATAATTATCATAGTAGGTGGTGTGTACAGTAAAAATACGTATTCAAGCCTACATCAACAAAAGTTCTATTCTTGAAATTACCAGGTGGGGTTGATAGGGGTCTTTTTCGGGGGGGGGGAGGGGGGAGAGAGTATATTCACTTTCCTTGTACAACTTGAACAAAACCAGTAATATTTCTATGACTGAGCTAAACTATGCCAGATATGTACCTACAACAGGACCCATTAGTTTGAAGGGAAAGCTCCAGCTGTCACCAGTTATACTCATTGTAGTTGCAGAAATTGAAGAGTATACACTTATTCTCCAAAGTAACTTAAGAATTAATTGTACTAAAATCACAACAATTTGGAATGGCTGGATTAGTTTTTATGATGCTCTAGAGATTGAGAACGATGGATATCGTGAGAGGATATTGCATGTTTATGGTTTTAATTCTGCAGAGGGACTTTCTTTTCATATACTTGTGAATCAAGTGTTTGGAATGTAGAAATAATACTTAAGATGAGTGCACTACAATGTGGCATAGGAAATATTAACATAACCTTAACAACGAGCACAATAAGTAACAAACATCCCTGGTCCAGGACTTATTTTCCTGTGGTAACAAATTTGTGTTTGGGCTTTGCTGCCTCAGACTGCTACATGATTGGATGCAAAAAGAACCAAGAAAACCACAAATTGCTCAACATGGAAATTGAGCATAGGAAGAAGGCTAGGCTAAATTTGTTCTCTTTTTACATCTAGTTTTCTGTGTGGAAGAAATACTTTGTAAAGCAGAATAGAACCATGTGAAGTTTCAGTTTGAAGTGGTACAGCTAAGGCAAAAGTTTGATCACCTGGGAGAGCATTGGCTTTGTGTTCAAATTTGAAGTGGAGCAGTTGTTCTAATAAAGTGGTAACAAAACAAAATCTAAGAACTGTATATTTTGCTAAAACATAACATGTTCGAAACAATATAGATTCCACTATGAATAAATGTGGGTCATACACTTAGTAGGGCAGCCATTTCCATTTGAATGCTTCATAAAACACTGGAAAACTGGCAACTTTCTAGTTTCAAAGTGAAACTTCGCATGCCCAACATAACTTTGCCAACAGTTGCTGCCATAGGCTGTCATGGGACAGAAAATCCTTATTAACTTTAAAGCACTGCTCAGAATTTCAACAAACACACTTCCTCAATGACACTGAATAAATTACATCAGTAGTTTCCCCCAGAATTTGCAGGAAAGAAATGATATGCCGAGCTGTGGATTGGAGTAAAAAGTACTAATCTGTCAATTTTGAGCACTTTCTAAATTGCTGTATCTGTGGCAATTCACATCAGATCAGTTTGAAAGTTTGCACAATTTTAGAACTCATCAGGTAGATTATGGTTGCCAAGTTTAAAGTTATTAGCTCAACAGGCATTTCTATATGCAGTAGAATTTCGAGGCTTATAATGGCGAAACTTTTTTTTTTTTAGATTCACATTAAAGGGGCACTTGTACTCCTTTACTATGTAGTGCAATTAAGCAGCAATGCTGTTTAAGTTTGTAGATCCAATTAGTAATGTTAACCTGGGGTGTGGATGACATTGTTTTAATAGATTGATGAACAGTTTTTTAATGTTTCTTTTCCACAGAATAATAGTCTTAATCTTAGTAAATAATGTCATTTTTAATGTTTCGAATGCCTTAAGACACATGGTATAGTAAAGAATGGGCACTCATTTGAATCTGTAGGGGCAACTTTTCATAACAATTTAATAACATAGGAAGCTGCCTTTTACTGAGTAAAACCCTAGGTCCATCTAGTCCAGTATTGTCCATCCTCACTAGCAGCAGCTCCGCAGGATGTTTTTTCCAATCCTACTATGGAGATGTCAGGTAGGATCTGGGACTTTCTGCATGCAAAGCAGGTGCTCTACTATTGAGCCACTGAGTTCTGCCTTAAGCCACACTATTCTGAGATTTGAGAGTGTAAAGTTTAACGGGTGTGTATTTGCAGGATGGTAGAGGTGTAGTTGATCAAAATGATCAAAAATAAGTCTTGGAAACAGTCATTTTACATGTTACTATAACTTCATCAACATTACCTAGACATACCAATATTTTTGAATGATTTCTTTTTTACATTTATTTGAACTGTATTGTACTGTTGAAAAACACTGTATTAAAAAAACTTACTCTATCACCAAGTGGTAATTCATAGATCGGATTAATTTATTTTATTAATATTGTAGGAAGATAAACTTTCAGCTGAGGACTCAATGTAAGCTCTTCAAGAAATACTGAAATAGACATATTTACCAGCATTTGTGAAAAACGTATATTTTTTAAAAAATTGGTATGTTTAGTGTGAAATGTGTATGTTTCTGCACCTAATGTGGTAGGTAAACATTCCTTAACATGGTCACAAAGAATTAAACGAACCTTAACTCTTGTAGAAGCAAGAGGAATGTAATTTTCAGATCTCTGTATTTGACTTTTGCTTTATATATGTTAAGGGTACACTACACCTTTCAAAATAATAAATGTTAAACTTACACAATGAAATAAAAGTCATACAGTTCGGTGATTGGCTAGTATTTTCAATTAGAAGTTGCTGCTTATCTCTAAAAATGACTTCTGATGGAGCAAAGTACATGTTACATGCAAATACATGTAATGAAGCCTTCATAACCACTTCTGCTAAAATTAGTAGCTTAAGGAGAGGGCTGTTTTGAGTGTATGCATAGTATTTTGCTCTACCAGTTGACTTTTTTCTGGTCCAACTCACAACCTTTACAGCTGCTTCTACCTGTGGGGTTTCAGACCTTTTGTTTTATGAGGATAAACATGCATATGACTAAGTGGAAAAACAGCCAGGAGGGAAGGAGTTAAGCAGCCTATCCTCTAGTCAGAATCACCTTCTGCTTTTTCATTACAAAAAGAAGAAAAATAGCTGTCAGGGCTTCATAAAATTCATTAAAAGTATAATGTGTAGTCATAAAATCTTGGAGTTGGTGTTTGCTACTTTAAACGCAAATAAAATAATAAGCCTTAATATTAAAATAAACAAAAACCTGGTAGTGCATCTTTAATAGAAAATGATCACCTTGATAAGAAAAGTGAACTTTGTTTTGTCAGAAGCAGGGGCATTGAACTTAATCATACCTTTAATCTTTGAATTACTAAATTACTGTCGTTTTAGACAATTACTGCAAATGAAATGTTACTAATCTGCTTTATGATTTGTAGAACATTGCAAGTACAACATAAATTCTATGTATATCATTCTCTTAACTTCCCTTAATGACTTGCACAATCAATAATTTGCTAGCCTCATGCCCACCAAATAGTGAGAAAGTGAATTAAAATTCCATAAAGATCAATTGGAAGTGTGGTTGAGAGAATGCTGGAAGCTGTTCACCTATGCTCTCATGAATTCTTGATTCTGTTTCTAGGCCTCTTGAGTATGATGGCCTTTGTTCTTGGTTGCTAGGCATATAGGCTTGTATCACATTAAAGGGCGGTTGGTGTAACAGCTGTTGATGTTCTGTAGACTTTCATAACTCCCCAAAGCCACCAGATGTTTTCTTGTGAATTCCCACAATGCACTACATTCTCCCTGTGAACTTTCTGATAGAACCTGTTCCACCTGTGCTGACAAAGCTCTTCCAGAGATGCAATATATTATTAAATCATTAAGATGACCTTTTACATTGAGGAGGGTACAGCAATACCAAAGAACCCAGCTAAATTCACCTCTTTGGTTCACCATTCCTGTGCAGGAAGAAAGTATGAGGGGAGGCTAGTTGAAGATCAGGTTCCCTTGAGCATAAATGAGTATACTGATATGGAGGTTCTAAACTGCAAGACCTACTCTCTAGTTCGTCAGGTAGCAATCCTATAGTCATTAACCTACGGGTTAAGTTCTATTGAACTTAGTTTGGTTTACTTCCAGTAGATATGTACATGATTGCAAAGCAGGGGAGCAATCATATGTCCCCCAGACAATATCTGGGGGGGATAGGATTATTTGATTTCTGGGATCTGAGGTCAGAAACAGGGCTCCAACCTCAGAGCCCAGAAACTTTGCTCCTTGCATCCTCCTCCTCCTCAGAGCCAGGGTGATTCTGGCTACGTCTGCACTCAGAACCAGAGCGTGGCGACAGGAAAAGGGAGCATTACTGGAGATGAGAGGGATGGATGGAAACTGGGGCAGCAGCCATATGATATTTCCTATGGATGGCCCAGCCTCCTTCCCTCCCCTTCTGAAGCACCTGTCTAGCAGAAATGGAGGATGGATAGAGAGAGAAGATCTCCTCTCTGCACTCCAGCTGCCCTGCATTGGATACTTGGCAGCCTCCACATATCCAATGCCAACCATCTTCATAGGGTTGTGTCCTAAGTCTCCTTTTCCTCTATGAACTATTGCAGGGACTACAAATTCCTCTGACGAATAATCCATTCCTGATACATCACACAAGCTTAATCTATCACTAATTAGAATTAGAAATTTGGACACTAAACTGAGGGTCAAATAGTTAATGATCATGTAGTTGAAAATATTCATTTCCATCCAATTAACTACATATGCCGCCACCTAAATCATTCCTCTGGATATATCAGTTTCCTATTCTTTTCATTTGAAGTATGGAAATAAAAGCACACAATTACATTATTATAGGCCCCATTTAAACAATGAAGTGCAATTAATCTTGTTGCACAACTTGAATGTTGTAAAAAGGTCAGCTGCTCTGCCCTAAAGAAGCACGGTGCCCTGATGCAATCATGTTAAAAGTATTTGCATTATATACTAACTTTCAGTTTTAAATAATATTGCCTATGGATTGGACTCCTAGGATCATATGAGGAGATTGCTGCTGACTGGACACTTAGAGCCCCCATTAACAAAAAGGGAGGGGGAGAAGAACACTGAAAAGTTGGGGGACCCTCAGGAACTGCATAGAAGACTACAAAAGAAAAAGAGAATCAGTGAAAACTGCTTCCCCCCCTCATTTTTTTTTTTAGCAGGACATGTTACATCAAAGATCATGCCATTTGGAGATGTTTCTATGCGTTCCAATTATACAGGTTCACACGGTCAAATATTAATCATCACAGACAGATTGTTCTCAGTGATTAGTTGATTATTTGAATGACGCTCCCAAGGTTCCCATTTAAGGCTGTCTAGAATATAACGTTCTTAATTTTGTAAATGCTCGAAGGAAGTAATTTGCAGGTGAGAGTATTAATGGAGGCACAGTCGTGCCTCCATTGTTAAGGGCCGTCAGTAAAAAACACATTCCGCCATGTTAAAGTGATAATTGGGGGGGGGGGGTCATTCTAACAGCCATAAAATTGACAATGTTTCACCAAACTTTCTGAAATTTACAGGTGCCAGAAAGAAATGTTTGTTTTACATTACCTGAACATTTCAAGAAGATTGGTGAAAGATTGAGGGAAGGAGAGCAGTTTAAGGTAGAAAAGGAACACAAACCTGTCTCCCTGCTTTTGTCAAATGACTTTCAGTTTCCGAGTTTTGTGCTCACTATTTGCATAATTTCTAGAGCCTTATTAATTAATCCAGTGGTGGGGTCTTCTTCCTCCTTCACTGTAGTTGGTGGAAAGCTTTTCATTTTTTTAAAATTCCCTTCGGTTGACTTTTAAGGAATATTTTAACCTCTCATTCAAGTCAATGCTTCCCTCATAGCACAAGGCACGCTCAGTAGCGTCACTCTCCCCCCTCCCTCCTGCCTTAGAATGTGGGGTGGGTGGGTGAAATGGCCGCTGCATCTATCACAGACCTTTTGAGTGAAGAAGAAGAGTTTCTTTTTTCTCTTCTGGAACATGCATTCCTTTGACTCTGAGAGTATTTTGGGCTATCTTCATAAGGCCAGTTTGCTCTTTTGCTCACTGGTGAGGCAGGGTGTGGTTCCTCTGGATCCATGGTAACCTGATCTTCAGATCTCTCCTGGGAATAGGTGGCTATACATCCCTTTCTATCCATCCCCACCCCAAACACACACAGTGTGCTCTTTCCCTCTTTTCTAAGAGTTTGGTCCATACTGCTATAAAGTTGAAAGCTTCAAACACTTCATTTAATTAGTTTGGGCCGGTGTTAATTTTAAGTACAATGTTGAAACCTTTCAAAGTGCTTCTGGGCCTACAACATTGGTTTCGGCCTAGTCATCCTGTTTTTTTAATAAGGTTTAGAAACAGTTGAGCTGTCATGTATTTTGCATAGTGTACACATGCATTTTTTTTCTAATCCTTGCAGTCTACACTGGCTCCCTCCTTGATGTGTTTTTGGAGGCAGATAACCCCTTTTTTGTTCCAGCAGGCCTTTGGCAAATAGTCTGGACCTCTGTCTATACCTTTGACTTTTAAATTGTTATGTATTTTAAATGTTTTAAGTGCTTTAAGTATTTAATTATATTTTTAACTTTTGTATATTCCTATTTATAGGTTTTAGCTGTATATGTTTTAGTTTTATAAGGCTGCCCTGAGGCCCAGCATTGGGCAAAAGGCAGGATACTACTACTACTACTACTACTATAATAGTAATGTTTCAGATTTCACTTCTGCATCTGATGTTCTTTTGCATTTATTTTTCTTTATAAACCATTCATATCTTAAGACTTCTTGTGTGGCATGTTTTCATTGGTTTAACAAGTTAAAAGGGGTATTCACTGTTTTCATGGTTATGTTATATAATCTATTTTCAACAGGCCTAGTAACTTCAAGAGTAACAGAGTTGGGGAAAATCCTCAATCTCTTTGCTATCAGAGGCACTGAGTAAGGGACCCCTGGAGATAATTTAGACTGACCCCAAACACAAAACACTATTCCCCCTTCTGAAAAGATCTGGATTACAGACTACTAAAGACAAACAAAGTAGCAGGCCATAATAACAGTTCTCAAATGGAGGGACTAACAGGCCATAAAGTTGCCTGGCTGGGTCTGCCAGAAATCCAGCCTCAACACTCCTGGAAGGTCCATGTTCTATAGCACCTGCTGTCAGAGGAACTTGAGGGAATCCTACCCTCCACCCCTGGGTTTAATTTACTGGCTTCCCCTGGCTGGGCCTTGCAGGAAACTATAGGGACAGACAGAGCAGGCATTCATAACACACAAAGAATGCTGAGATTGGCAAATCTAAAAGCAAGTGTGTTGCTTTTCAAGAACCAAGGAAATTCAATGGGTCTTACTTTTGAGTAAATATCTAGGGATGGAAATGCAGCCTGTGCAAGAACTGAGTAGGGTGACCATATTTGGGAAAACAAAAAAGAGGACATCTAGTGGGGGGGGCAGGAAAATGGCTTTCTGGGGCCACCTTAAAGTCCCCAATTGGAGCGGAGGAGGGGAAAGCATGTCATTCTCACCCCACCCCACTGCTCCAATCAGGCCATTTTCTATAATGTCTGGGAATGACACTCAAGACATAAACAGATCTGCTTCCAACTTGGCATGGCTCAATCCCTTCTTAAGAGCTACCATGCTGTCAAGTTCCATCCCTTTATCTTTAAAAATGATGGAATTGTAAGCATTTTAGTTAATTTAAAAAATTAAATTGAAGTTTTAAAAATTTCTAAAAATCAAGGGATGAACGGATCTGCTTCCAACTTGGCATGGCTAAATCCCTACTTCAGAGCTACCAGGGTGCCAAGTTTAATCTCTTTATCTTTAAAAATGAGGGAGATGGAAGCATTTTACTGCTCAAGGTCCTGGACCCCAAAGAGATTTGTTTGAACTTAAAAAAATTCCTAAAAATCAAGGCATGAACAGATCTGCTTCATACTTGGCATAGCTATATCCCTACTTAAGAGCTACCATGATGCCAGGTTTCATCTCTTTATCTTTAAAAATGAGGGAGATGGAAGCATTTTGGTTGGTTTATTAATGTTAAAAGTGAGTTCAACACATAACACTAGCTTTGATTTTATATTGGATGTCAAGATGGTATAACATCCTGGCTGACGCTGGCTTGGTTGTCAACTGTATAATATCCAGTCATCCATTACACAAAGCCATGAAATTCATTAAACAAACAACCTACGGTTTACAAAAACAATGTTAAGGATCTACAGTTTCCAACCAAGCACCAAAAAGCAGGGAAATTGGGAGTTAAGGCTCCCAAGCCTTAACGCCACATCCTCCCAAAGGAGGCAGAAAGTGCAAGTGAAATTCTCATTCTCCCAAAGGACATACTGACTTGCAATGATGGGAGTTGTAGTCCAACACCTTCGGAGGGCACCAGGTTGGGGAAGGGCTGCTCTAAACAAAAAAAGAGAAGTAGGTGGCCCTAAGTTGTTCGTGATCAGTTTTCCACAACCCCACAGTCACCTCTGCATATCATATTCTCCACCCTGTCCTCATGGTTTATCTGCTTTGGGAGAATGAGAATTTCACTTGCACTTTCTGCCTCCTTAGGGAGGATGTGGCGTTAAGGCTTGTGAGCCTTAACTCCCAATTTCCCTCCTTTTTGGTGCTTGGTTGGAAACCGTAGAGCCTTAACATTGTTTTTGTAGGACTTCCGGTGAAGAACATGGATGACCGAGCAGCAGGTTTTGAGCTCTGCCGAGTCTGGTCAGCATCGGCTCTCTGGGAGCTTCCCAGATGGAGCTTAACATTTCCCAGAAAAGGGAAATGCAACAAGCACGCCACACTTGTCCTGTCAGCTCTTCCCATGGGGTGATGCAGCCGTATATCGTCGAATTCTCAATATGGGCGAGTGGGACGTGGTCGACATCGCTTGGACGCTGATTCAGAATGGAAGGTCGTCCTGTCTTCATTCCCCATAGAATGACAACATCAGTGGACGGGGTGCTTTTGCAGTGGAGTACGGAGAAGGGTCAACAACTGGTTGGAAGATATTTAATATTTAATCATCCTCTCCTAGTATGTAGTGAGAATATTTATCACTTATTATTATCTGGAAGAAACACAAGAAGATAATTAAGAAGATGAGTTGTTGGGAAGTCTCTCCAGAATTAACTACAAGATTGATTAACTTTTGTTGTTTCAAAGGAGAAAAAAATGTTGGTTGTGAAGAGTTATTGCGGCAGTGATTAATTGTTCTCAATACATAGAGATAAAGGAATGTTTTTTTAACACACTATCCAGTGGGTGAGTTGATTTATCTTCTTCAAGAAAAGTACAGAGAAACATCTGTGGAATGAGGTCTGCGAGAAGAAAATTGACTGTTGTGAGAGAATATTTAAGGATTTTTTTTTTAAAAAAACCCTGTGTGTTAAAATGGTGGACAGAGAAGGAAAGACATGGTGGAGAACAAAGGGAAATGCGGCCATTTTCAGATGCAGAAATGTGTTTTGAGCTGTGATGAAGAATGCTGGAAGAGATGGATTGATTTTATACAAGACTGGAGTTGAGATTTGGAAGATATAGGAGGTTGGAGAAAGGTGGATTTATGGAGAGACTTTGGAGAACTCGGCAAGAAGGATTAACATCATGATGTGGTTTTGTTTTTTGGACTCTTGTGGGGCATGTCTTTTTTTCTTTCTATTTTTTTTCTTTCTTCCTTCTTTCTTCCTCTTTTTTATTGATGTTATTTTTATTATTATTATTATTAGAGGGATATACAGTATGAATAAGAATAGATTTAAAGCTGTTGGGATAGAAGCGGTTTGGAATGGGTAAGGGAAACAATGATAATGAATAATGATGAAGCAATAAGCATTAGGCGTTTGTATAACAGGACTGAAATAATTGCAGATTGGATTGAAAACTTTGCTGAAGCTATGAATTTAAAATTGTTACAAATTTAAAAATGTTCATAAGAAGAAAATAATGAAATAAGCAGTAAAGAAGTTTTATGTTATAGCAAGGTTTGTTTAATTTTATAATTAAGTAAGAGAGGAGAAGAGAGTTTTAAGAGAGATATAAGGGGGTCTGTTTTAATAACTTTTAATAATTGAAGTTTGTTTTAATAATTTTTAAAGCTGTTTGGAATGGGTAAAGGATATAAGGATAATGATGGTTATAATAATAATGATGAAGCAATAAGCATTGTGTATTGGGATTGAAATAATTGCAGATTAGATTGAAAACTTTGTGGAAGTTATAAGTTTAAAATTGTTTTGAAGCTGTTAATTGAGTTAAGCTTAAAAATCTTTATAATAAGAAAATAATGGAATATGGAAATATTTGAAGTAGTAAAGAAGTTTTATGCTGTAGCAAGGTTTGTTTAATTTTATAACTAAGTAAGAGGAGAAGAAGAGGGTTTTAAGAGAGATATAATGGGGGCTTGCTTTAATAATTTTTAATAACTGAAGTTTGTTTTAATAACTTTTAAGAATGTAGAGAAAAAGGGGAGGATGGGTCTTGTTTTCTTTTGTTTTCTCTCCTCTTTGTGCTTTTACTTTAAAAGAATTTATAAAAGGGTTGTGGGAAACTGTTTTAACTGTTGTTTGTTTTGTAAGTCTTGTTTTTGATGTTTTTATGTTTTTATATTATTGAAACAAAATAAAAATCTTTAATTCGGAACATTGTTTTTGTAAACCATAGGTTTTTTGTTTAATGATAAGACTACAGGGGCATCATAACAGAATGAAGTATCTCATGGGAAGAGCCAGTTATAGTAGTGGTATAAATCCCTTCCCCCCCTCCCCCAAGCTTAAACTCTTGCCTTTTTTCTGGATTTTGTTTAAAGGTATTAACTAAAATGACTTTTCTGTAACATTTCCCCACCCTAGAGGTTCTTCTCTGTATTTTTTTTTTTAAAGTTATTAAATAATGCTGGCTTCTTTACATGGGAAATCATATAAGGCTAATGCCAAATTGGTTAGTAGGCACCTAATTAACAAAGCAAGAATTGGTTTCTCACATTTGAATCTGTGATTGTAATCAGGTTTGGTTTTCGTTTTGTTTTTTAAAAATACACCTGATTGCATTGTGGATGGTCTATAAGCGATGTGCTATGAACTTTTTAATACAGCATCCTTGTCTTTGATCATGTCCACCACAGTGTTTTCAAGCAGTCCTCACACCTTTCCTACTTTTATCATTTTTACGATGGTGTTTATGAGAAGCAATATTCCCTCTTGTGAAGTTTAAGGCTCTGAAAACCTATTTTAGAAACTTTCACTGACTACCATTACTATATTTAATAGCATGAGGCCACATAAGCTTACATTCTGAAAACGTAATTGACTGCAAACCAGGGGGAGCAGAATGTATATTGGCATCTATTGGTAGATCTGAATGATTTGCAGTAGATCAGAAGAGGATTCCAACTCCCAGTGATTGACTAGCGGTAACAAAAAGGCATGTTTTCTCCTAGTTCAAGCCACAGAAAGCTGGGAGGAAAACAGGTGTGTGTTTAAGCTCCAGTTCTGGTACTGAAAAGATTGCCTTGGCTGAGCATGTGCTCAGAGGCATCTTGTTCCTCAATTGTATGCCCCCCTTCTAGAGCCACTAGTGTGCACCTATCGGTAGCTGGTGAACCTCAGGGTTCTAATGAAAAAGCAGATTCTGCAAGCCTAAGGTCTGTCTGCTCTGGTTATATCCATTCAAGACCATCAGCAAGAGAAGACTATCCTGCCCCAACTGGATATAAATACCTGTTTGCAACTCACCACATTGTTCTGGCATTTGAACTTCCTCCTTTGCCTTTTACCTCCACTTCCCCTCTCTTGTGTGTCTTGTAAGTCTGGGGTTGTTTTTTTAATTGATAAAAGCTACCTTTTATTTGCCACAAAAGCGAGATAAACAATATTTACCCAAAAAGCAGATTAACATATCACACACACACATTAGATCTGTGCAAATGTGAGACACGCTTTGTTCACCGATACACGTCAATGGTAAGCTCCGATATTGAAGTTTTTGTTTAATGCAAATGCATCAAGCAAGCAGGAATAAAACTGACGCAGCAGCTCAGACAACATTATACACCCTCACTAATTTCTCTACATCATTTATTTATTTATTTATTTATTTATTTATTTATTTATTTATTGCATTTTTATACCGCCCCATAGCCGAAGCTCTCTTTACCTGAGTTACACTGAACTAAGCATTGAGAAAGCAGGGCCACAAGCCTTGATATTCCTGCTCTGTATGTAGTTTGGTTCTTGCAAGTGAACTGCATAATGGGATTGGAATTATGTATGTGCCTGAATGTGCTGTAATGTCAAAACTGTTTAATTGGAAGGAAATGTTTAATTGGAATTTTTAACTGTCAAGACCTATTTGATCTAGTATGAGACAGAGACAAATAAGCTTGCTTGAAAAGGAGTACTGACCATCCAGGCCAATCTGACATTGCTAGATTTATGGGCCACCTGTTGATAAGGTATAATGAAGTTTTCTTTGATCTATCTTTGTTTTGCTTTAGTTTTTCCAACTGCTAATTGGTTAAGATATGACCATGTATAAATACACCTGCTGTTCACATTGCCAGTTGAGAAGTTCTTTGTCTCCATACAGCTGTATTACACTCAATAAAATAAAGTTGCCTTACAACCAAAGTGGGTTTTTATCCTTAACAGCACCACTGCATTACCTAGAAAAACACAAGACTTTTGTGGGCAGTGCTTAATTGGGTCCAGTTGGCGAACGGAAGCAAACAAATTAGACACACAGACATAGATGGGATAATAAATTGGCCACCACTTTAGTGACTCACTTGAATAGGATCCATATCCATAGGGTGTGGATCCAGTCATTGGCCTTCTGATTCCTCTTCCTGGCCACCATGCCAGGAGCACTGGTGGTTGATGGCAGAGCCAGGGATACACCATGGCATGGACCAGTAATGTGAACCCCTTTCCACCACCCTGGACATGGCCATCTCACAGCCTCCAGGCTGGTCTGCTCTTGGTGTCACATCTCTGAAATCGTTTATGGGAATCCTCGCCCTGTGGGAACACGGAGTTCAATCTTGCTCCCCACACCAATGGATCCAGCCCAATGCCTATCATACCTACGTAAGTTGTGACAAATGTAATAAAATGAAGCATCTACAAAGAATTTACTGATAGTCCAGATCAATTTATCTATAATGGAATTAATCTTGCACCAGGGAAGGCAAAACCCCTGCATGGTCCTTGCTAATTGGTATGCAGGTAAAATTCCTTCCCAGTCCCATTAACTAGCTACCACTTCTGCCACTGCAAGACATCTCACTACTGGATGTGGGTGGGTGGAGAACTCAGCAACTGCAAAACTGCAGCTGCATGGGAGGTTTGCCTTTAAGATTGAACTGGATTGAGAACAAAGGAGAGATGTCATTCTGTTGGGTCTGCCTCTTTGACCCCACCCCATCAAAGCACTGATTGGTTCAGCAGTCCCCTCTTGGGAAGATGCTGCTGAAGCTGACCAACCACTCCTCACCAGTTTTTCTCCCTTTACTGTTGGCTGACACACCTCCAAATCACAGCTTCCCATTAAGAGGGAACTTGGCTTCTAGAGATGTTGGTTAAAAAAAAACCCTGCTGTATTATCTCTGCAAGAATGAAGTGGTTCAGTGGATTATTACTTTAGCCAGGGTAACAAGATTTTAAGCCCCTCCCCCTAAGGTTAAAATTCTACAAGTCTCCCTGGCCCTAGAACAGTAGAAAGAAGCAGACTGAAAACCTCCCACTATGATATGCCAGTTTGTAGTTTTTGCAGGAAGAAAATATTCCCCTACTTGCAACTTGAAGTGATACAGTCTACCACCTATTTCTGCTGCACCTGTAGAGCAAACAAGATCTTTTTGGCCATTATCCAAAGTACCAGGTAGCCAATTCCACCTGCCCACAAAAACTTTGTATGCACTTTTCTTAAATAGCTCCTATACTGTTAGAAAAAAATAATTGGATCTTTACAGAAAGCTACACCTACAACAAATGCCTTCGGGGATGTACTAAATAGGGGTGTGCACGGACCCCCCGGATCGGATCGGGACCCGGATCGGGACCTCCAATTTTGTCCCGGACCGGTTCGGACAAAATCGGAGGCCCCCCGGACCGGATCGAGTCCGATCCCGACCCAAAAATCGTACATTTTTGGATCGGCCGCCATTTTTTTCCCCATAGACTTGCATTGCAATGCAAGTCTATGAGGAAAAAATGGCGGCGGGTGGGTAAGGGGGGGCCTAACTCCCTCCCCCCCCCCCGGGGCCGTCCGCTGTGGACGGCCCCGGCAGGTAAACCCCCTCCCCCGCGCTCCCTACCCCCCCTGGGGCCGCCCGCTTCCATCCGCTGGCGCCCGCGGGCGCCAGCGGATAGAAGCGGACGGCTCCGGGAGGGGGGGGTAAGCCCCCTTCCCCGCCACTTACCTTCTCGGCCCGTCCGGCGCCGGCGGCTACTACTTCCAGCAGGCTCCGCGGCCTACTCTAGAGTAGCGCGCCGGGTGATGACATCACCCGGCGCGCCATCCTAGAGCAGGCTGCGGAGCCTGCTGGGAGTAGTAGGCGCCGGCGCCGGACGGGAGTCGCCGGGCCGGAAAGGTAAGGGCCCCCCTCCCCCCTCCGCGCGCCCCCTCCTCCCCTCCACGCACCCCCTCCTTACCTTCCCGGCCCGGTGGCTCCCGTCCGGCGCCGGCGCCTACTACTACCAGCAGGCTCCGCGGCCTGCTCTAGAGTAGCGCGCCGGGTGATGACATCACCCGGCGCGCCACCCTAGAGCAGGCCGCGGAGCCTGCTAGTAGTAGTAGGCGCCGGCGCCGGACGGGAGCCGCCGGGCCGAGAAGGTAAGTGCCCCCCTCCTCCCCCCCCCCGCTGTCCACTTTCATCGGCGGGCGCCCGCTGGCGCCCGCCAATGGAAGCGGCGGTGGGCGCCAGTGGGCGCCCGCCGATCCGCCGAACCGGTTCGGAGCTTTTTCGGACCGGTTCGGATTGGATCGGCCGATCCAGCTGCGGGATCGGAAATCGGATAATTTATCCGATTTCCCACTGGACCGGACTCGGATCGTGGATCGGGTCCGATCCAGTGCACATCCCTAGTACTAAAGTGGATATCCAGCATGTCAGAGAGAAATGGAATATGAAATTGGGATGCTTTATACATCCTAAACGACATATAGACTTCGCTTCCATACCGTTTCTGTGAATTTAAAATGGAAGCTGATTCAACAAAAAATTGATATTTTGTTGGATACCACAGAGGATAGTTAAGAAAAAGCTGGTTAGCTGTTTTAGATGCTGGCGATGTAATGTGAATAATATGTCGCTGAGGCATAGTTGTAGACATACTCTGTAGTGGCTTCTTTTTGGTTGAAAGTCACTGCTCACATACATTTTGTTCTAAAAAAAAATCATAATTATGGATGCTCATATGCTTTTAAGTTATATCCCTGTGATGCTGGATTAACAGATGGACAGCAAAAGTGGATATTGAGAGCCCTTACAGTTACAAAGAGACTTATACTTCATGCTTGGAGCAATAAACATCCACCACCAATTATGCAATGGATAATCCTGTTGCTGCATTTGAATATAACTTACAGTTGTCAATTTCATCCGGATGCTTAGTTAGATAAATGTAAATATTTAAAACAGAAGTGACAAATCCACTGTTTAATTTTTAGCCAATGGTGTTGTGACTAGTTGCTACAAATGGATTTTTTTCTTTGTTACACATCTGCTATTGGTAGTAACTGTAGCCCTACACCACCACTTTTTTTAGTTTTGTTACCTTTGCAAATATATTTTTTTTAAAAAAATGTTTCCTAAATGGCATTTTTGAAACTCCAGGTAGTTTCAAAAGTAGTTTGTGATGTTGCATAGCAGAGATTGCAGTTCAAAGTGAAGCATGGGTGTGGGAAGAAAATAAATATTTGGAACCTAGCCTTCACTGGTAAAGTAGTCTGATGCCTCTGAGAATACCAATAACAATATTGGGCAATTGGCAAGTGAAGGTAATGCGATTCAGTCTTTTGACTTCTAAGCAAGTGGAAAAATATGTTAACTCTCTTGCCTCTAGCTTTAAGAACTGATTTTAAAGCAGCATACACAATTTCACAGGTGGTGCCTGCAATTTCTAATTATTAAACAAGGGTGTTTAATTTGCCATTCTCCATGTGCAGGGAGGAACTACATGTTAATAATTGGGAGAGTTCAGTTGCAGAGAATTAGCAGGCAGGGAAAGGGTGCTTAATTCTACCCCACCTGCCAGCCCTAGCTAGAGATGCCAGGAATTGAACCTGGGACCTTTTGTATGCAGAAAACGTGCTCTACCGCTGACTTACAACCCTAGGCTGACCATATGAAAAGCAGGACAGGGCTCATGTAACTTTAACAGTTGTAGAGAAAAGGGAATTTCAGCCAGTGTCATTTGTATGCAATTAGTCCCTGGTGAAATTCCCTCTTCATCACAACAGTTAAAGTTGCAGGCACTATACTAGAGTGGCCATATACAAAAGAAGGCAGGGCCCTTGCAACTTTAACTGTTGTGATGAAGAGGGAATTTCACCAGGAACTAATTGCATACAAATGACACTGGCTGAAATTCCCCTTTCTCTACAACTGTTAAAGTTACAGGAGCCCTGTCCTCCTTTTCAGATGGTCAGCCTATACAACCCTTCCCTCTGATAATCAAGAGAAGCTTCTTGGAGGGACACAGGACTGCAGTACAGAAATGGACTGAAGTCTATAGCACAGGAGAAATGGAAACTACTCCCCATGGCTACGGAAAAAGATACTTTATAAATACTGTATATTACAAATAAAACTTTCTTGCAGCCTTCTTTGGTGTTGACAAACCACAGCACAACTGCCCTGGTTGGGGTTTGGAAGTAAGATGTTTTGAGTGAGCTAGCATTCTGCATATCGTGGTAGTGCCCTTGACAGTGCTTCATCTGAAGCTACCCTCTGGTAGTCATGCAAATAAAGTATTTGTGCAGACAGTTTTATTCCTTGCTATAGCAACTAGAACTGGAGTGAGGGGACTACTGCATTTACCTTCAACTGCAACTAAAGGGCTAGATAGAGTTTGCTAATTTTTTGGATGATGGTCCCATTTGGAATAGTGAGAAAACATCATGGCTGTCACAAAATGGCTGCCACAGGAGGGTGTGGTAAGTCACAAAACAGCCATTTCACAGAAGGCAAATGGGCTCAGAGACAAGCAACGTTTCCAGGAACTGAATGCATGGATGCAATTCTATACATGCTTACTCTCGTGCAGATATTCAAAGCCAAGCAAGAAGGAACTGGACTCTGCACAAGCCCTGGAGTAGAGGACACCATTTGGTGGACACCCTGGCATGCCTTTGTAGGCACCATGTTGAAGAGTGCAGAATACTACTGTAATTTGAGTGAAGAAAATATCTATCCTAAAATAAGCCCATAAACTAGAAAACCCTGCAACAGAATCCATTTAATCTTAAGGTTTGTGCGTTTGTCTGCTCAGTGTTTGGTTATTAAATACTGCTCTGTTTAGAACTATTACCTCATATAAGCACTTAAACAATTCTGTGATACAGGAAATGCCGGTACAATGACTTGGATCTAGACTGAGTTAGGCCGCAATAATATACATGTTTTGACAGAAAAAAAGTCCTGCAACTCCCAGCATTCCCTAGTCAGTACTGGGGGCTGGGGAATGCTGGGAGTTGTAGGACTTCTTTCTGTCAAAACATGCATAGGACTGCGCCCTTAATTGCACTTAGTCCCAAGTAAAATAAATAGGACTTAAGTCATGATTAGCTTTTCACATTAATTTAATTTAGCGCAACTTATTTAATCTGGATTCACCCAATGTGAATAGTTAATGTTAAGTATCATATCTAAATAAAACGTGTGGCTTCAGGACAGTCTGAAAGACATGTACGTTCCTCTGCATCTTTACTCTGAAGCAAGTCTCATTGTTTTCAATGGGATATGCTCCATAATAATTGTATATAGGATTGTCACCTAAATGCAAGGGGTGGATTACACCTTAATAAATTACCTAGCTTTTCAGTTGTTAAAACACTTTTGTACATATTATGAACACATACATGGTACTGAATTCAAAGTAACTGGGGTTAAGAGAATTTGGGACTAAATGTACACAGTCTTAATATGTCTCAGCAATGGCATTCTACGAAGGTTAAGGAAGACTACATGGCTGTCCTGAGTTTCCTCCTCTTAGGATCGGACATTGGTGAACTAATGGAAGCAGCTTGCCCTCCTGGTGAAGTCTCTGAGTGTCTGTAGCCCCTCCAACAAAGTTTCCATTGATAAATATCCTGGGAACCTGTTGAGTATAAAGAAATCAGTGTTATTTCATGGGCACAGGGCTCCAATGTGCATGGTGCATATGCTATAGCACTGAGGAAGGCTACCTCCATGGGCCCTGCCCCCTGCCCTGGACACTGCTGCGAGGTTGGGGAGAAGGCAGGGAAGAGGAAATCCCAGTTTATCTCTGACTACAGAATGGCGATAATGGGGATTTTTCTAGGGAATGTGCTGCGTCAGACTTGGATGGTACTTCAGTCCAACAAGCTCTGAATGAGTCCCTTCTTGCACCGTTTGCACCCAATTGGGATATGGATGCTGCAGGAAGGAGGCAACCAACTCGTACAAGGGACAGCACTTGCAGGAGCCGACCCCTGCAAGGGCCAGCTGAATCCTTTCTTCAGGGAGAGACAGGAGCTCCAGGACTCTCTCTGTGAGAAGAAAGGAAAAGTGGGTGGGGCAAGGCTGGATGATATTAAGGGAAGAGCCCCATCCCCTTTTAAAGCCATCTAAGCTAGTGGCCATCAGCACATCCTGTGACAGTATATCCCACAGATTAATTATGTGATGTGTAATGAAACGTAACAAAGCCTCTTGTAATTTCTTTTAGAGGTGACTAAATTTCAGAAGGAAGTACTCACTGTCCTGCCACCAGTCATTTGATGAAGAATGTCTTGAAACTGTCTTCCATTTTCATACCTGTCCAGTTCTATGGCTGTGTAATTCACATTCATATCTTGAAATAACTTCTTTGCCATGTTGCAGTAGGAACATGTTGTTTTTGAGAAGATCACTACACAGTGGTCTGAGATAGTTTCCTGTGTGTAAATAAATACAGAACTTCATAATGGAAGCCTTTAATGTAACTTTAAGTGGTTTATATATTTGTTACTAGAGCCCAAACTAAAATGTGACCAATGGCATTTTAATTACACCTCCACACACACACTTCCAAGCGTAATTTTAGAACTTCTTTCAGGCACACAAACTGATGGCAAATCACATTGATTCTAAATATGTCTACTCAGAAGTAAGTCCCATTGCCTTCAATGGGACTTATTTTATATAAGTTTGTAGAGGATAGTATCCTAAATCTCAAGTATCAATTTATTTAAAAATGAACAGCACATCATCCCAAACAGTCCTGTCCCCCCCGAATAAATATTTTTTTACCCAATTTTGGTCCTCAAGAACCTTAGATAAATACGGAACAAAAGTTTAACTTGCAAAAGATATCCCATTAATCTAAAATGCAAAACAAAACAAAAAAAACGTTCAGGCCCATGATTCTCATCTCACATTTTCCTATCCCTCTTACAGTGTAGTCCTATGCATGACTACTCAGAAGTAAGCCTCACTGAAAACAATGGAGATTCTGCCCAGACAGGTGTGTAAAGGATCACATCCTTACGAGAGGGGGGCAGGAAGAAAGCAGTTTTCGTCCAGAGAAACACAAATATTCAACATACCTGAATGTGAAGGTAAAACACATGGCTGTGGTCTTCTACACTATGAGTAATGAAAAGGCAAAATGGAGCTCTAACTGAGCCCATGTTAATAAAGGGATCTACACGTCTAGGTTTGCATTTGAGGAATAAGAAGAAATAAAAATAGCCATTCAAAACCCAAGGAGGTCTGGATGAGACCCAATCCATAATCATAATGATTTTAAAGCACTTAAAAACATTCACTCAAAGCTACCTACTGTTTTATTAAAATTACCTACTAAAACATTTTAAAGAATGTAAGATGAGAAGGTCTGACACATTCTGAAGAAAAGCACCAATGGCTTTACATTGCAAAATGACCAATCCTGTGCATCTCTATTCAAACATAAACCCCACTGAGTTCCATGGAACTTACTTCCAGGTAAGCAAGTACAAGGTTGTTGTTAGTTCTAAGCTATGAAAGCAACAGTTGCAAAGATAAGCTTATGCAAGTCTTAAAATGAAGTTAAACAAATTTCATATGAAGTAAGTGAGAACAAAACAGTAACATTTATGTACGGTAACAGCCATGTTCACTCACCTTTATCTGGTTAGCAGTGGCAGTATTTGTTAAGTCTGTGGCAGCAGATGTACTGTTCCCCATCCTAAAATAAATCCATCAAAATAAACATTACAACCCTATTTTGTAGAACTTTGACTGGATTAAGGCTGCAGTCTTCTACCCACTTACCTGGGAGTCCTAATAAATTCAGAGGCACTTCTGAGTTGACATGTATAGGAGTGGACTATAAATTTCAGCAAATGAAAAAAGGGTAAGAAATTGTTTTAATATCATCATGGAAGTATAGCCCATAGGACTAACAGTGCAATCCTACATCTACTCAGACATAAGCTCTATCAAGTTCAATAGGGCTTACTCCCAGGTAAATGTATAGGACTGAAGCTTAAGCGTATTAAATAATCGTGACTTAGTTACATCCCGTTTGGACTGCTGTAACACGCTCCATGTGCCTTTGAAAATGGTTCAGACATTTCAACTGGTAAAGAAGTGGATATATGAAGTGTGTCTGTCTTAACAGAATGCATGGCAACAGTAAACAACCCACAGTGAACCTGCTTCTTTGTGAGAACAGGCTGAGCACCAAACATCTGGGTGGACAAACCACTGACCAATTATATCTCCATTTTATCTCCAACTTGTCTGGAAAAGTCTGTTTATTTGTCCTCATCCAGTCCATTACTACGCCCAAGCACTTGTTAGGGACAGCCACACCTTCACCTATGTCTGATGAACATGGGAGAAAAAGCTGAGTATCATCTGCATACTGGTGACACCTCAGACCAAAACTCTGGATGATCTCTCCCAGGTGTTTAGGACTACAGATCTTAGCATCTCTGTCAACTGGCCATGCTGGTGGGGAAACCACCAGGTTGGGTAAGGCCAATGTAGACTATCAGTTTCAGCCAAAAATGACCAAATTGGCCAGCTACCACCCTTTTGACAAGCTATTTGTCCACATTCTCAGCCACCAATAGCTGGAAGTAGTCCAACAAAAGCAGACTAAACAGCAATCTGGACGCCTCCACTGATGACGCCACATGAATTGGTTATGGGTGACTTTACCCTCAAAAGTGTCTTGCAAACATGCTAAAATGTGCTACCAAGGGTTTCCCCACATCTCCTGCTGGCTCCGCACCACTCAGAATAGCCCCACTGGATGACACCTGGAGGATCTGCCGCTAAGAAACCCAAGTTTAGGGTGACGCAGCACAAAGCCCCGCAGAAGAAGAAAAGCTTCCCCGGATGCGCGAACCGGGTTGCTAGACTAGCGCGCGCAGCTTCTCCATCCTCGTCGGCGCTGCCGTCAGCGGCGGAGCAGAGCAGCCGGCGGCTCATTTACCGTAATACCCAGAATATAAGAGCCCCAGCAATCCTCGTCGGGAGTTACCGCCACCCACCAACCGCGCACCCCTTCAACATCCACCAACCTCAGCCAAGATCCGATCACCCTAAGCCTCAGCAGCGCCCTCCACGCCATGGACAGAGAGGTAGGAGAGGAAACTCCGCCCCTCTGGGAGGCGTCTCCGCGGTCCGCTTCGCTCCTAAGGACCCCCCACCACCCCCGTCGTCATAGAGGCTATCTATTAGATTGCCTGTTCGTGGCGGTCCCTCCCTTTAAACCCCGCCTGCCTTCCCTTGGTGCGCGGCGAGGGGCTTTCGGTGCTGCCAATCACGCTCGAGGCCCGCCTCCTGTCGGCGGACGGGCGGGAAAGGGGCGGGGCCAAGTCGAGGCCGGGCCCAGGCAGCTGATTCGGCTTCTCCGCGTGCGCCGAAAAGGGGGGGGGGAGAGAAAGAGTCGTAGGCAGGCAGGCAGGCAGGCTCTGGGCGGTGTTTGTTTCTTGCCGCGCGCAGGCGCAGACTAGGGCAGGCTCGCGGGGTCCTCCTCGCCTCTTTCCCGTCTTGCGCGCGCGGCCTCGGCGGCTGGGCCAGTCGGTGGGTCAGTCAGTCAGTCAGGTGGCCAGTTTGCCCGCCCGCACGCCCGCCCTGTCAGTCAGTCAGTCAGTCAGTCAGCCAGCCAGCCAGCCAGCCGGCGAGGTGGGTGTCGAGTGGAAGAAGGAGGGCGAAGGGGAGGGGAGGGAGGCAAAACCCAGCAGGCGCGAGGGGAGCGAGCGAGGCAGGCTGAGGCGATGGCGGACGTCCTGAGCGTGCTGCGCCAGTACAACACGCAGAAGAAGGAGATCGTGGTGAAAGGCGATGAGGTGATCTTCGGCGAGTTCTCCTGGCCCAAGAACGTCAAGACCAACTATGTGATCTGGGGGTAAGTCTGTGGGAGGGGCGAGGAGGAAGAGGGGGGGAGATCCCAGCCAGGTGTCCCCGGCTGGACACGGGGACGGGCCGTGGGGCGGGGGGCAGAGAAGAGCGTGAGTCCGTCAAAGAGGAGCCCTGCTGGACCAGGCCAAGGGCCCCCTTTTTTTAACCCAGCCTCTTGTTTGCTGCAATGGCCCGTCCAACGCCCGTCGGAAGCTCCCAAGCAATGCAGGAAAGGGGGCAGCTGTTATTGGTCCCCTCAGTGGGCCAGGGCTCGGTTGTCTTTGAACGTGGAGATCCGGTGCCGGTTCTGTGTGGCCGATAGCCTTGGACACGCCACTGCCCTGTGTGTTTGTCTAATCCCCCCTCCCTTTAAAGCTTTCTGAGCTGGAGGTTGTTGCCACATCATATGGGAAGGAGTTCTGTAAGCTGTGTGTGTGTGTGTAAGGCGGACACACACACACCTTATGCGTGCTTACTTGGAAACAGGTCCTGTGGTGGCTCCATCAAGTGTGGAAGGATGGACGGGAATTTCTCAACCAAATGTCATGAATAGACACTGGGGTGGAGAAGTATGCAAACTGGTCTGTTATGGGCCCTTGTGGAGAGTTGGGGGATTAAAGATGCAGCCCTCTGCATGGTTACATGGGAGTAAGTTCCATCAAACTCTTTTAAGACTTTTTCCTAAGTATACATGTTTTAAGATTGGCAGTAAGGCAATATGTGTGTTTATTTTGTTCTGTGTCTGTAGCAGAAGCCAGATATGCAACAGTTAAAGCATTTTCTCTCATTTTAATCTCTGAGTCGGAAGAAGATTCACTTGCTTAATTTCTGCTAGGAGGGGTAGTTGGTGGGTCACTTTAAAAGAAAAATTGACAACCAGCTTGGAGATAGAATGCACACACTTGAGACTGAGGCTGCCTCTACAAGAGGCATTTAAAGCTCTTTCAAGGTGCATTAAAAATTTACCTCTACAAGAATGGAGCGCAAATCGGGCGTAGAGGCGCGTTTTCTCTCCGATTATGTGCATTATCGAATGCGCGTTAAATAGCGAGTTTTATTTTGCTCCGGCCGTTAAAGCGCATTTTGACTATGTGAACAAGCGATTCTCCGCATGTCAGCAGTTTAAATCGCGTTTTGGTCGTCTAGTAATGCGCTTCGCCGCCTCTCGTACAGAGGTATTAGGAGTAAATGCGCTTCTGCGAATATGCGCGTAATTGCTAAGTCCCATTGAGTTCTGAAGCATGTTTATCTGGGAATGTGTGTAAGTATTGATATCACTTGGGCTTACTTCTGAGTCAGTATGGTTAGGACATACTCACACATTAGTGCAAGTAGAGAAGTAATTTGTGTTGCCTGGCTTCAGTGTTCTTTCACTTCTGTAGAGTACAGAATCTGCATTCTTAAGGATATATTGAAAGGATGGAAAGTAGGTACCAGTTTATGTATACAAAAACTTATATGAGGGAGTAATTAAATTGTGCTTTATTATCCTAAAGTTGCTCTGTTTGTGGAAGGGAAACTTGGAAGATAATTTGATTGGTCAGGTTTAATTGGAGCTGTGTTTGTTGTGGGAGTGTAGACAGGGGAAGGAGGGTAAATAACTTGGCATCTTATTGAGGAAAAAGAGAGGGATAAATGAAATCTTCTGTATGCATTCTCCCCTTTGCCAGATAGTGTGCTTGTATTTGTGTTTTGAAGCAGACCTCATGGGAAAGGAAAGGGTGGGGACAGCAGACAGACGATTCTGATGTCTCTTCCTTCTTGCTCCGCCCCCCTACATTGACTTCTGTGAAATCCTGGTTAGATGAAGTGGCAGGATTAGATACAGAAAGTGAAGTGTTGTATTGGCACAAATTTCTAAATGTGACTTGGCTGAGAAGAAATTGGGATGCCCTGATTTGGATGCTGTGTATTAGAGAGTTTCCTATTGGAGTGTGCTTTGAATTGTAGATCCAAAGATAGTATGCCTGTTTGCTTGTTTTCTGCTTGAAGTTTAACTGAGAAGGTGTTGATGTGTTGTCGTGTGGTGTGTGGTGTTAGTTTCTCTAATCCCTGCTAACTGGTTGTTTGCTGATGAGGCTTTGTTTTTAAATGTGCTTTATCTGATCAGGATCAGGATGTCACCTGGCTTCTGCTGAAGTGGCATGCTCTACCAAAAACTGTACATTGCTGTACATCTTAAGAAGAAAATGCCCTCTGCTGTAATACAACTTTTTTGGGTGCTACAATAAAGCAATACTGTAGACAGTGCACCTGTCAGTTGGTGTACCACTGACATTAAATTTTTCTTCCATGATATAGACTTTTGTAGCATGCTGTATCTTGTTTTGTTAACAAATAAAAGACTGATTTGAATGTTTTTACTGCATTATATTTTCAAAATCCTATTGCTTGTCTCACTAAAGATCCTATGCATATTTAGACAGAAAATAGTCCTACAACTCCTGGCTGGGGAATGCTAGGAGTTGTAGGACATTTTTCTGTCTAAACATGCATAGGATTGCATCTGCAGTCACTGAGCTGGGGAAAATCTGCATTAAAACTTTGACTCTGCTATGAACTCACTAGAACCTAGCGACCAGATGGTATTAGACAAATCACTCAGCCTCAGCCCACTTCATCTGTAATATAGATCTAATAAGACCAACCTACAGGTTGATTGTAAGGATGACCAAAAACATAAATGCTTTGCACTGCATAAATCTGAATTATTATTATTATTATTATTATTATCATTTGTATCCTGTCTTTCATCCAAGAAGTGGTGTTTGTCTACTAATCCTTTTGATCCTTGCAACAACCTAATCGACAGTTAGTTGGAGAAATGGTGTCTGCCCCATTGCTACCTAGTCTGCTTCATGACTGAGCACGATTTTGAACTGAGGTTACCACAAGGCATGTTAAACACTCTCTGTTCTCTTAACAGATTGGTTGTTTTCTGCCAGTAACATGTTCCAGTAAGCTTTTATTACATTTCTGTTCCTAGGGAATGGTAAACTAGTGGAGACAGGGAGGTAGGCATGTTCTGTCCTAACGCTAAATAATTCTGTCTTGTAAGATCATTGATCTTGTGTTCAGTTTATCTCTTATGTGGCTGCCCATTGCACATCTCTGTCAGGCTTATGACAGGCATAATTCCTCTCCATAAGTCCAAGTTTGGTTGAGAGCTATGTAGAACAATTCAGTGTGCAGAAAGAAAGAAAGAAAGAAAGAGGATACTTGTTCTTGTTAATTTGGTCCTGTTTAGCTTTGGAATCTATACCAATAGGGTTTAATAGTTGGCTATTATGGTTTGGGAAATGTTGGTTGGTCTGGATTGAGATGGTGAGATGAAATGGTCCTAAAGTTCTGCATTCTTACCCAAATCATACTTTTTTTAAAAAAAAAACACCCTTTGATGTAATGGCACCTTTGAGTTTATCTTGTAGAATTCACATTGAAATGATTCTTGTTCCTGTTCCTCTGTCAGACAAATTACATCCACATGTCTGGAAAGTTAAAGTGTTAGACTTCGTCTGTGGTTTTGCTTGGCTCCATACCTGCCTTGGAAGATTTGTTTCTTCTGCTGCCAAGGTGTTAGGCCGAAAAATAGTTTTTGATTTTACTTTGCGCTTCTTCAGAATCTTATGATATTCTCAAAAGCTAAGCAAAGTATGAGATGGTGATAAAGACTGAGAGAAAGCTCTGTCAGTGGAAAGAATAAATCACTAAACACAAATATTACATTCTATAGATAGGTTCCTCCTGAAGTATTTTGATAGTATATTTCTTCTCTAGATGTCCACATATAAGTGAATCTACAAAATACATATATTTATGATGATATCCATGTGTTTGCATATATTTTACAGACTTTTATTTTTCTTTTTAAAAATTCAGTATGATGAGAGAGGCCACATGAAAGATAGTTTTAAAAAGATTCTCGTTTAGATGTAACTAGAGAAATTGGGTATGGAAGTGCCATTGAAAACAAAACAAAAACATGAGCATCTGCTCATATAATAATAACCACTTTGTATTTTTGATGACTGAACTAGTTTGCCATTGTTCTTTGTGAATTGAAGAGTGGCAGTGATGAGACAGGTTGAACTGGCAGCAATGGTATCTTAAGGTTTCTCCTGTCAAAATGAATGAGTTTAATAACATGAAAAGCATGGTCCCGCATTCCTTATGCTGTTGGCTTGGGTATGTGTAGTCTTCGCTTAAAGCAATGAAAATGCTACGCATAACTCAGCTTGAAAATAAAAAGAAAGGGTATATAAAGGTTAGTGTCTTCCCTACTGCAAAGATTTGGGGCCATGTCATGCAGAGGGAAATCCAAATTGGACTGAATGCACTGGATCAACAATAAGGACACAGTCCTATTCAGACTTCAATGGGAGTAAGTCCCGTTGAACTCAGTGGACTTATTTCTGAGTAGCCATGCATTGGATTGCATTGCAGTTTAGTTGGACTTGGATCCCTTTAAAATTAATGGGTTTTAAGTCATAACTAACTTGTTCTGTTCATTTCAATTGGACCTAAATTCAGCTAACTTAATCTGGAGCTGAGCCAACACAACTTATATTTCACAGAGAGATGCAATCAGTCATGGCTGCCTTGACAAGTGTATCTGTGTGATACATGTATGTCACATCTGTTCTGTCTTCATCCTCCTGTAAAGCTAATGTTTGAAGTAGCCCAGTGTTTGACATACATGGGGTAATGGGAGCCAGAAGGTAACTTTGGGTAGAAGTAGTGGCTAAGTGTAACTTACTTTTTAGATTTGTGGCTAATCTTACTCATAGCTCTCAGAATCAGTAGCAGTATTAACAGCATGTGTGTACTGTAGAAGGCAGGTACGAAAAGAAAATGAAGGATCAATAACAATATTTTTGTAGTGCAGTATTGTAGCAATGGGGTGAAGCAGTTAAAACAGCTATTCTAAAACTGTGGGCTAAGGGAAACTTGTTTTAAGTTGCCAGGCTGCTGTTAACGAACATTTTAAAAGACTGTTGTAGTCTTCATGATGAAAGAGATTTCGTGAGTAAGATTATTGGGTGTGCGTGGGACTATAAAATGGAAGTATTCTTAAACAGGCATAGTATCTTCATGTTTACAAGTATATGTATCAGAGTAGATTGATTTAAATCAAGCTTCCCATTGATATTATTTCCTAAATAATTATTTCATTATTTCCTAAATAATTATGCTAAGCCGTCAGTATTATTTATAATTAAAAACACTATTGTTCACATGGAAATTTCATTTCTACAACTAGGCCTTGCATCTCTTTGCCACATTATAAACATTTTCCACACTTTCCTTTTTCGCATATAGAGATAATGTTTAAAAAACATTCCCAGTTAGGATCTTTCTTACGATCTACAGCCATGACGGTTTGCGAGGTTAAGTATAGGAATAGAGGAATCAATCCACTGGACAATTTCATCTTTTCTTCTTTCCAGTTCTGCTCCTTTCTGCTTCACTCTGCCGTGCCGCCACTCCCATGAAAACAAAATAGCAAAATAAAACTTAATAGCCATGACTGAGAGGTTGAGGTAAAGTCTGACAGTTGCTGGGCAAATGCGAGCACTTTATTTTCATGAGGTGAAAATGAGATGCTTCCTTCGTGTGTTGCTGATAAACTCAGCTACAATGGCCTATGCCCATGTAGTTTCCATTTTGTCAGTATCAGAGTAGCACCTGCAATATATGTTTCCTTGTCAGGAATCCTGAGTCCCTTCCCCTGTATTTTGAGCCACAGAGATTTCAGTGGGGAAACCCACGGTGTGGATCTCTGACATGGCTGTCGTTTTTAGTGTTGAGCTGTTCTGGAATTATGTGGAGCCTATAGCTTCTGACCATCAGCTATATGATTCTGAAGAGCGTAATCATTAAGCTTTTGCCATGGGCTTTCTTGCAATAAAGAAGTCTCACATATTTGGGTGTACCGTGTCAGTTTACCAGTGTGTGTGTGCTGAAAGGATCAGGAGTCATGACAATCTTCCCCGTGAAATACTTCCTCTCCCTCACACACATACAGTCCCTGTTCTCCACTGTTTCTTTAAAATCTTTCCTGGATTCCTCGACTTGTGTTTCCCGTTTAAACATGGAACTGTATGGAGAGAAACTTCAGTGGAAAATTGCTCTGAAAGGGAGAAAAGTTAAGTGAACCTTTTCTCTCACCCCACTTACCCATTGTAAATCACCCACTTCTAAAGATGCTTTTGCGCTGTGGAAGCAGTCCCTGTGCTAGCATTCCTCCTGGATGCTTTGTAATATGTAGTTTGGCCCTTGTTAATGTATTTTAGATGAAGTTACTTAATATTTAAAATACGTGGGGCCTATGAATATACAAAATTAGTCTGTGGAATATTCTACTTATTCTAAACATTTTTTTTCCAGAAAAGTTTGAGTCAGGTTTTTAAAAGCCTTCATACATTCTTAGAAATAATGAAAAATGTAGAAAAAGAATTTGTTCCTTCATTTTCAATACTTTTTTAGTTGTTACTATAATTCTGAAGATACGTGTTTGCTGATGGGAGAGATAGAAAATTAAAATGAGAACTGAATTATTTTAAGATACTTTACAATGCCCATCTGTTTACCGGACTATCAAATCTTTATGTAGCTCTTCCCCTTATTACAATTTTAGTTTTCAAAAGCCAAATAAGCCGCAAACTGTGGTGGAGCCATCTTAATAGTGTTGTGTCTTTTAAATTGTTTTTATAGTTTTTTTTTCTTTGTGTTTCCTTCCTTATTGCCGTAGAGTTGTGTTTTTCTGTCATTTTTTTCTTCCATAGAGTTGTGTTTTTCCTTTGTGCTTCTTATTGATTAGTGCCTGGGTAGTTTTCTGCATTTATGTGCATGAGTGTGGGTAACCTTACTGGTTATCTAATTGGCTAACAATTTAACTGGAATATAGCTTTGGACATCCTGTCTCAAGCTAGGCAGTAGCTATTAATTGAGTTAAAGCTATTAAATAGGTTTGTATTCATGGAGTCAATCAACAAATGTCAATGAATTGTTATTTATAAGGGTGTTTTGATTTCACAATCCTAGCAACTAAAACTTTACCTAGAATACAATTAACTAGTTGCCAAACTTCTGTAGGGTATCTGTGGAGTGTACTTTTGGTAACTGGGAGAACTCCTGTTCTATGAACCATCACCTTGACTTTGATAAGCATGTTGTACTGGCTATGATTGTCACAAGTTATACATCAGAGGTAGACAAACGGTTTGAGCCAGTGGGCACATTTGGCAATTTGCGAAACTGTCCTGGGGAGCACCACAAAATGGCTGCTATGGGAGGCTAGTCGCACAGGACAAGTAACCTGCTCAGAGGACTGAGTACAGAGCAGAGGTGGGTTCTAACCCCCAACATATTAAACAGCCCCTTTGAACCTACGTTTTTCAGTGCCAGCAGAAACCTATTTCAGAGAAGCCAAACTCTTTTTCTGTCCTCACCCCTTTGCCAGCCAACTCATTCTCACTTCTCTTTTTCTCTCATACTCTGGATCACGCTCTCCCCCCACAAGTCTCTCAAACACACACATACACCTCTTGCTAGTCATCTGTTCACGCACCCAAGCACTCCATGTACCATGCATGCATACACTCCATTCACTCTATGTATCACTATGGTTCTCATTGCGAATAGTAACAAAGGCTTTGAAAAAGTTCTTCACATATTCTATAGTTTAGCTCCCCCTATCCCAAGACACAGGCAAAGGGAACCTGAACAGTGAATCTATCAAAATTCCTATATATATAGCTCAGTTTCTCACTCTCATTTGCCTGCAGTTTGGCCCATGCACAGAAGATATGGTAAGGGGAGAACGTAGAGCCCTTAGGTTGTCTTTGGCAGGGCCGTGCAGAGCTGGTAATATGCCCAGGCCAGATGGGAAGTGTGTGCCCTCCCCATTTCAAACTGCTCATTAAGTATTTTTAAATATTTTTTAATGCCCACCAACATGTCCGTTCTACAAAACACCTTCATATTAAACCTGTTCTACAACACCTCAATGTTGAATCAGAAATTAACATTTATTTTTAGCTGCTGTACAAATAGAAGCAACAACAATAGAACAGTCCTTCATCATTATCATCATTACCCTCACGGTAGCATCATCATTATTATCATTAATAACGATCATCATCATTACCTCACCCTCCGCTCCAGAGATTATATGCCATGGAGAAGATTGAGGAAAGAGTTGAGTAAGGACAACCATTGCAACTTAGGCACATATATCCCCGCCCCGCATGCAGCATAGCCCTCTGGAGCTTGTAGTCTCACCGTGGTATTCACGATGGATGGCTTCTGCACTGTTTCCACAAGGCAGGCTCCTCGCTTCTCGATGGGCCGCTTATGCTACGGAAGCAGAAGCGTAATGGGGGGGGATCCTCATTGGAGTGCCCCCTCAAAATTGTGGGCCCCGAGCCAACTGGCCCCACTGGCCCCTCCTCTGCACGGCCCTGGTCTTTGGCTCATGCAGAAGTCAGTCAATGGTGAAGCCACTGTTGCCAGCCCTTCAGCCTTTTTCAGTAAAAAAAATGGCACCTCTTAAAATATTTATTGCCAGCTGAGAGCTGATTTGTAGGATATTTTTTCCTTCAAGTTACCATAGTGATCCATGTTTGAATTGGTAGTTCCTCCTTGAGCTATAACGCCTAATTGCAAGAGAATAAATACTTGCCTCTTTGAGAAGATTGCACTTAATAGTAGCAACTTAATCTGTAAGTACTGGAAAAATCTACATTCTGTGTACATTGGAGAGAGATAAATTAAAGGAAATGTTATGGTGCTTTTCCTTTGGGTTGGACCGTCAGGGTTATCTCAATTGGCTTGTGGGCTGTGGAATAACCACTGTGATGAAGATAAGGTGTGGGAAGGCAAAAGGGGCAGGTGGCTTTGATGGGGGGTGGGTGATGTAGAGAAGCAGCAAGACAAGCAGATGGGCAGCCTATGCAAAACTGTTTGCAAGGCAGTTTTGTTGTACATATTCATTACTTTAGTCATAAATGTAGTTCGTGCATCCAGCTTTTTATAAAGAACAGAACCATAGGTGGTGTATATTCTCTCCAAACATTTGCTAAATCATCTTTGCTTTCCATTCTTTATAGGACAGGAAAAGAAGGCCAGCCAAGAGAATACTACACCTTGGATTCAATTTTGTTCCTGTTGAATAATGTGCATCTTTCGCATCCTGTTTATGTCCGTCGTGCTGCAGTAAGTAGATCTCTTAGAAGAGCAGCCTGCCATTGGTTGAGGAAGTTTCTAAGCTGCCCACTTGTCAACTGAACATTTGATTAATTTGTAGTATGAAACTGTGCTAAGAAATTCCAGATTCAGCAATTGCAAATCATGATCCTGCAAATATTATTGAAACTGAGCTCATTAGCATCAGTGCACTTAAAATTCCATGCTTAGTAACAATTTTGCTTGATGTGAAATTTTATGTTAACCTATTGGGAAGGATTAACAAAAATTGGGATTGCATGAAATAAAGCTTTAAAGATTAGAGGACAGTACTGATAGCTGTGGTGAGTGCAATTTATCCCCTTTACCAGACTTTCTGCGACAAGTTAGTTGCTTGACATATTTAGCCATTTAAAATAGCACAAAAAGGTTCTGTATTTTCTAATTGTATTTTCTAATATCTTGCTGTGGGTCATTGCAGACTTATATTTGACTCCCTGCTAACCGCATTTAGCAAATTGGGGGACAGCTTTGAAAATGCACACTCCACCCCAGAGCACCATTCCTTTCTGGGGTAAATTCTCCCTTCTGAGACTATTCGTCAGAACTACGTTAAATGTGGTTAAGACTACTCCAGACCCCGAAACATTGGTTGGAAGTGAGATTTCCTTAACAAAGGATTTCCCTTAATCTTGTGTTAAGAGAAATCAACAAAAGGAGCTACAGAGCAAGTGGTTATGAATTCACTAAAGGTATACATAGTTTTGGCAAAGCATTTTGTTTTAAAGAAACAATGACTTTCCTGCAGGAATTCGGAGAGATGTCGAAAGCAAACAATGCAAGCTGAGGTACATAAAAAAGGGAGGTAGTGGGCCAGTTTGCAAGTGACAGCAGCGAACCATGGGTTAATTAACCCAAGATTTACCAGGATGAACGCTGTACACAAGCCACTTCCATTTACTGTAAACAACCTTCGATTAGCCTGATTGATTGCGCCCTTGGTAATTGGAAGCCCCTGAACCTGGATGCAGGGCGGGAGGAGCAGCGGAGGCGATCTTTGCTTCCCTGTCTTCCCGCCCTGCAGATTTCACTAGATGAGTAATTGTGCTTTGAATGGAGAGGGAAGGAGGCTGGAAGAGGCCTAGGATAACTTGTATACTGGCCTCTCCAATCTCCTTCCTGCCTGCTGGAACGCCCGATTCCAGCCAGGCAGTGCAGTTCTTTCTATGCCCGCTGGGAGGGGGAGGGATCGACTTCCCCCTTCTGAAGTCAGAGCAGTGTCTCTGACCTTGGAGAGGGGAATCCTCCATAGGATTGTGCCATTAGGAACTAAGCAAGCTAGCAGTTAACCCAACAACAAACCATGGGTTAACTGCTAGGTTGTTCTGATTAGAGGTTGTTTACAGTAAACGGAAGTGCACTTCATTGTGAATCGTGTTAAATAATGCATGATTTGCCGTCATGACATGCAAACCAGATCAGTATTTCTGCATCACTGAAATAATGAGGAAAAACACTCACAATCTTTGTGAATTCACATGTAGTTTGGCATTGAGGTTCGAAATTAGTGGAATATCTTCACTATCTTGTTTCAAAAGCATTGCTAAGGTTCTTATAGATTATTTATATTTCAATCCTATTTACCTGGAAGAAAATTCCATTGAGCTTGGAACTTATTTGGAATGGAATATGTTTGGATTTGCAGATTTCATAGAAGACATCGTAACCTCCTTTGGCTTAATTTTAATTCTAATATTGCACTTTAGTGTACTAAGGGTATTTTAAATTAGGGATGTGCACTGACCCCCCGGATCGGATCGGATAGCGGATCGGAATCGGACCTGGGGGGTCGGATCGGATCGGATCGGAGGCTGGTCGGATCGGATCGGACCAGATGTCCGATCCGGATCGGACGCCATTTTGAATGCTTTTTCCCATAGCCAAGTATTGTTTTACAAAAACGCCTATAACTTTTTCATTTTTAAAGATAGAAGGATGAAACTTGGGGACATTGTAGACTGGTTAGGGATAGTTATCTGTGAGAAATTTCAGAAAGATTGGTGCATGCGTTTTGTGGCAATTAATTTTTTAATAAATACCCAGGAATGCTTATAACTTTGTCATTTTTAAAGTTACAAACATGAAACTTTGCCACATTGTAGGAGGTACCTTCAGACCTATGTGTGTGAAATTTCAGAAACATAGGTGCTTGCCTTGTGTGGCAATTAATTTTAGAAAAATAGGTAGTAGTGGGGTAAATACAGTTACGCCTCCCATTTTTTTATTTTTTAAGATACAAACAGGAAACTTGGGCACATTACAGGTACCACTTGCCTTGATATGTGAGTGAAATTTCAGAAACATTGGAGCTTTCCTTGTGTGGCAATTAATTTTTGAAACAATGAGGAAAGAAACACCTATAACTTTGTCATTTTTAAAGTTACACACATGAAACTTTGCCACATTGTAGGTGGTACCTTGGGACCCATGTGTATGAAATTTCGGAAACGTAGGTGCTTGCCTTGTGTGGCAATTAATTTTTTAATAAATACCCAGGAATGCCTATAACTTTGTCATTTGTAAAGTTACACACATGAAACTTTGCCACATTGTAGGTGGTACCTTGGGACCTATGTGTGTGAAATTTCAAAAACGTAGGTGCTTGCCTTGTATGGCAATTAATTTTAGAAAAATGGGTAGTAGTGGGGTAAATACAGTTACGCCTCCCATTTTTTTATTTTTTAAGATACAAACAGGAAACATGGGCACATTACAGGGAACACTTCACTTGATAGGTGTGTAAAATTTCAGACAGCTGGGTCCAGGCATGTGGTGGCAATTAATTTTTGAAACAATGAGGAAAGAAACGCCTATAACTTTTTTATTTTAAAAGTTAGAAGTCTGAACATTGCTCACTTTGTAGATGGGTTAGGGGTAGATATGTGTCAGAAATTTCAGAATGATAGGTCCAGGCATTTGATGGCTATGGAATTTTTAAATTACATGTTTCAAAAAAATTTCTACAGAGGCCAGGTCTTCCTTTCCTCCCCCTCCCGCTTCCCGCGAAGAAAAGGAAACACTGTCTCGTCTCGATCCCTTTGATCCTTGCTAGTATCCATTACAGGGCTCGTGTCTGCTTGAGTAAAAAAGTGAAAGTAGGAAAGCAGACACGAGCCCTGTAATGGATACTAGCAAGGATCAAAGGGATCGAGACGAGACAGTGTTTCCTTTTCTTCGCGGGAAGCGGGAGGGGGAGGAAAGGAAGACCTGGCCTCTGTGGAACATTTTTTGAAACATTTAATCTAAAAATTCCATAGCCATCAAATGCCTGGACCTATCATTCTGAAATTTCTGACACATATCTACCCCTAACCCATCTACAAAGTGAGCAATGTTCAGACTTCTAACTTTTAAAATAAAAAAGTTATAGGCGTTTCTTTCCTCATTGTTTCAAAAATTAATTGCCACCACATGCCTGGACCCAGCTTTCGGAAATTTTACACACCTATCAAGTGAAGTGTTCCCTGTAATGTGCCCATGTTTCCTGTTTGTATCTTAAAAAATAAAAAAATGGGAGGCGTAACTGTATTTACCCCACTACTACCCATTTTTCTAAAATTAATTGCCATACAAGGCAAGCACCTACGTTTTTGAAATTTAGCACACATAGGTCCCAAGGTACCTCCTACAATGTGGCAAAGTTTCATGTGTGTAACTTTAAAAATGACAAAGTTATAGGCATTCCTGGGTATTTATTAAAAAATTAATTGCCACAAAACGCATGCACCAATCTTTCTGAAATTTCTCACAGATAACTATCCCTAACCAGTCTACAATGTGCCCAAGTTTCCTGTTTGTATCTTCAAAAATAAAAATGTGGGAGGCATAACTGTATTTCTCAGTGGGAAAGTGCAATGCAATGATTCCCTATGGGAAAGTGCAATGCAATGATTCCCTATGGGAAAGTACTGTCCAATGAATCCTTATGGGCAAGTGCTGTCCAATGAATCCCTCATTGTTTCAAAAATTAATTGCCACACCAGGCAAGCACCAATGTTTCTGAAATTTTACACACATATCAAGTGAAGTGTTCCCTGTAATGTGCCCAAGTTTCCTGTTTGTATCTTCAAAACTAAAAAAATGGGAGGCGTAACTGTATTTACCCCACTACTACCCATTTTTCTAAAATTAATTGCCACACAAGGCAAGCACCTATGTTTCTGAAATTTTACACACATAGGTCCCAAGGTACCACCTACAATGTGGCAAAGTTTCATGTGTGTAACTTTAAAAATGACAAAGTTATAGGTGTTTCTTTCCTCATTGTTTCAAAACTTAATTGCCACACAAGGCAAGCTCCAATGTTTCTGAAATTTCACTCACATATCAAGGCAAGTGGTATCTGTAATGTGCCCAAGTTTCCTGTTTGTATCTTAAAAAATAAAAAAATGGGAGGCGTAACTGTATTTACCCCACTACTACCCATTTTTCTAAAATTAATTGCCACACAAGGCAAGCACCTATGTTTCTGAAATTTCACACACATAGGTCCCAAGGTACCTCCTACAATGTGGCAAAGTTTCATGTTTGTAACTTTAAAAATGACAAAGTTATAAGCATTCCTGGGTATTTATTAAAAAATTAATTGCCACAAAACGCATGCACCAATCTTTCTGAAATTTCTCACAGATAACTATCCCTAACCAGTCTACAATGTCCCCAAGTTTCATCCTTCTATCTTTAAAAATGAAAAAGTTATAGGCGTTTTTGTAAAACAATACTTGGCTATGGGAAAAAGCATTCAAAATGGCGTCCGATCCGGATCGGACCTCATCGGATCGGATCGGATCGGATCGGAGGTTGGTCGGATCGGATCGGATCGGATCGGATTTTCCCGATTTTGGGTCGGATCGGATTCGGATCGTGGATCGGATCCGATCCGATGCACACCCCTATTTTAAATATCAGTATTTAATTTTGCATTTAATATTGTTGTCTGTCCCAAGGCTTTGAAAAGGTGCAGGCTAGAAATCCAAATGAATACTAATCTGAATTTGAAGAATGAAGGATTTTGATTGGTCATAATATTCATTTTGTTATGCGGTAGGTTCACATTTTTCAGATAAGGAGTTGGTTGGTAAGTGATAGTTATTCTGGGCCACACTGTGAGTAAGTGGCTGAGCAAGGAATTAAAACTTGCTTTTCCAATTCTCTAGCCACTGGCTCATATTAAACAATTAACTATAGTTTTTCAGCCACTCCTCTTTCGGACTTTAACTCATGCTGCAAGCCCCTTTCACCCAGCCATGCACCACAAAGAGCTCTATCTGAATCTGTATATATTGCTGCATCCACTCTTTAAGAAAAAGTACAAATGTTGATAGAATCAGTAGTCGAATCATTTCCTGTCTGCTCTAGATCAAATGAAAAGGTGTTTAAATGGAGCCAGTTCAAATAGTGTTGTGGAAGAAAAGTCCTCCAGTCCTGTTTCCCATATCAAGTGCTAGGATTTACTTGTACTCAGTTCCAGACTTCAGGGAAGAGAAAAGGGATAGTTATGCAAGGGCAGCAGGGTAGCTTTGTGGATTCCACCTTAATTTCTAGGAATATATTTTTAAATCGTTTGCAATGCATTTATAGCTGTAAGCTATGAACAAGTATCCCAACGCCTATCTGCAAATTCAGTAGAGAATCAAACTGCAGTAAATGTGCCCTGCTGAAAAAGTATGTTTGTTGTGTATGTGATATAGTATGATTACTTATATGTTGTTCAAATCCTAAAACACATATTTGTTGAATCGCATTCTATTGATAAAACTTTTAAAATTTCAGTTTAGGTTTAAGTTAGGGGAAGCAGCTTTACGCTAAACTTCACATACAATCTTACTTTGGATTTGTACCGATACAAATTCTAGGTTGCTGTTTTTGTAAGACAAGGTTTTTGTTCTTTTTAGACTGAAAACATTCCTGTGGTAAGAAGACCTGACAGAAAAGATCTCCTTGCATACCTAAATGGGGAAACATGTAAGTTAAAAGCATTTAACTATTCCATGTTTTTGCTGGTCGCAGTATTTTTCCTCTACTAACAAATTGAACTGGTAAATAATGTTAGATTTCCTCAGACATTTGGTGACCAGGTAATATTAGCTGTGTTTTGCAAAATGAATGTTAATCTTAAACATAAAACATAACTGGTTAAAGGAAATTAACTGACTCTGGTGTTTAAACTGATGTTTAGGTCACATTCTGAATAAGTTTTTTTTTAAAGAGAATGCTTGATTTTCTCTGAGGCCCTGATAAAAGCAGAAACAAGCAGCAAAGAACAGCACAATAAAATGAATTCCAACAAAAGTAAATAATCGAGGAGATGTCAATATAATTGATATCAAGGAATACTATTTAGATTCATTTATTATTGTAGGCATGTGATAGTCAGGTTGGTGGGGAGTGGGGAGGGGATATAATTCTGACCAATTTTAGATTTTAATATATATTCTTTGGCTCTTCTATTTGGTTGACTTCTTTGCATTTGTACATTTTAAAAACACTTATTCATATTTCTTTTTCCATGTTTGTGCTTTTTTTAGCAACGTCGTCAAGTATAGACAGAAGTGCACCACTTGAAATAGGTCTTCAACGATCCACTCAAGGTATAGTTTAGTTATTAGTTACTTTAGTGATGCACTTTGTAAAAGGCTGTGCTGTTAATGCATGATCATTTTGTTTTTTCTTTGTAGTTAAAAGGGCAGCTGATGAAATATTCGCAGAAGCAAAGAAACCAAGAATAGAGGTAAGTTAGTATTTTTTTGTGTAAACTTTTTGCGTGGTGAGGTTGTTTTCTTTTCTTTTTTGCTTTTAAACCCATTCAGAAGTATTTCCCTTCTTTTATTCTCATAGTGCTTCCCATCAATGTTTATGGCAGTTGTTTATCCAAATGAAGGAAAGTGAGAACATTCAGGATTTAAATAATAGTTCAGGCTCATGCAAGGGATTTGCATTAGTCAGTGTGATTTTTGTTTTGTGGATAGCTTTAGGGTAGGGGCTATAGCTCAGTGTGATAGTCCATGTGCTTGACATGCAGAAGGTCCCAGGTTCAATCCCTGGCTTCTCCAGGTAGGGCAAGGAAAGAATCCTGCCTTTTACTCTGAAGAACTACTGCCAGTCAGTGTTGACAATACTGGGATAGATGGACCAAGGGTCTAACTCTGTATAAGGCAGCTTCCTATGTTCCTAAGTATGACATGCCATATCAGAAACAAATTCCTTTTGCAACTCCTTTCAGTTTTGAAAGTAGTTTGCTATGCAGCACTGGGCAGGGCATGTTGGTGGTTAAGGAAAAAAAGTTTAAAACCTGCTTGAGCTTATGGAACTAGCTTTATAGTAGTCTGGATTCTTCTTAGCACTTAGGAGAGCCTCTCGGGGGATTTCCTCCTGGATTTTGTGAAAGGCCGGGAATTAATTATACACTATGTCACAGGTAATTGGTAAAGGGCTTTCGAAACTGTATTCTTGGTAGGAGCTTTGGCTTAGAAGTTAAGCTGATTTTTAAATTATCGAATGGCTAATGTAAAATAGTTGGTTAATTTCAGCTATTAAGTACTAATGAGGAGGAATAGTGGAGACACATACCATAGACAGCGAGTGCAAATGTATGGACTTTTTATCTAAACACCTTAATTTTGCTGGTTTGTAGACTTCAGTTGTTTATCCTTGGAGGAAGCAGAGGCTGTGTCCAGATGTCAGTTTCAGCCATGACCAGTTGATAAGCTCCTCACAGTAGCTTATTCTGAAAATAAGCTGCTGGTATCCCCCAAACAATCAGACAAAGAAGCTACTGTGCATAATCTGAACCATCCCCCCCACCCCCTGTCCTGTTGTAGTCCTCCCACCCCAGCAGTGGCGCCATTTCACCCTTACCCAACATTGCACCAGTCTGTTTTAACCTTCCATGATATCCCAATGAGAAGGGAGATGTTAATTCAGTGCTTCTAGCATCACCCTGGCTAGGGGGTGGTGGCTCTAAAGAGGTTTGTAGGATTAGGACCAAACTTCATACATTTCCTCCCCTAGTCGGGAGGCACCCGACGCATCATTGATTAACACAAAGGAGCAAAAAGCCAGGATGCCCCCAAAGGGGGGTGGCATCCATAGCAGGGATGACATGAGGCCCATTGAAAACCCTGCACATTGACAAAGTCTCATGAGCGAAAGCACCTTTTCACCAAAAGGGAGGTGGCAGCTTTGACTACATGGAATTTTGAAGGAGTGGGACAAAACTTCATACATAGCATCGCCTGACAAGGATACACGTAAGGCAAAGTGACAGCCTTGCGTAGCTGCGCCCACCCAACTGAGACGATGTTTGACACTTCGGGAGGTTGCAGAGTGCACTGCCAGGGAAGGGCTAGGGTGGGGTCGGACTGTGAGCACAATCAGTTGCTAGGCAGATCATGGAAACAGATTTGCTGCTTGGAGGAGACCGTAAGCAGCGGTTTTGACCTCTCTTGCCAAGTGATGCTGTAGGTGACCAAAACAACTTTCTGTGACCACAACACAATAACCCATGATGGCTTTAATAGCCCACTCTGCAGACCATGGGTTATCAGAGCAGGCTGTTTGGGCCAAATAAGCCATTGTGGATTAAAAACACCTGACAGATGCCATGAAAACCTATGATGTGTTATTGTGATGTCTGATCCCATTACTCTTCTTTCTAGGATGAAGAGTGTGTGCGGCTTGACAAAGAGCGGCTGGCAGCTCGGCTGGAGGGGCACAAGGAAGGAATTGTGCAGACAGAGCAGATCAGGCAAGTCTTTCTTCATTCCTGATACTGCTAATGTGAGAATTGTGAAAATGCTTTTGACGTGTAGGACTTCCTGAAATACATCCTGGCAAAAATGGGCAATGGTTGAAAACTTCATTGTAGCCTGAAATGTAAGTGTAGGAACAGAATAAAATGTGTTACTAACTTTTCCATAAATTGTCGTAATAGGAAAATAGCAGTAGTATCTAATGGGGCTTTACTTAAGAGGTACATGGACATCAAATGTACATGGGCCTTTTCCATATAAACAAGTAGCCTTTACTTACGCCAAATTCCTTCCACTAGACATGCAGCCTGACCCTGTCATGATGATTCCTAAGTGAATCCTACTGAATTTATTGTGGCTTGTTCTCAAGTAAGTAGCATAAGAGAGCTTTGGTTATGGGACGATATATAAGTGTAATAAATAATAATAATAAATAATAATAATAAGATCACAGCATGATGCCTGGAAAACATAAGAATTGTTGGTTAGCAGGGAATGCTTTGTGGTCCTGTACAAATCACTTTCTTGCCTTCTGTTCTGTAAAACAGAAACAAGGAAGTGGAGATATTCAATTGGTGGGTCATTCAGCATACTGTGTAAATAATAGAGCCTGTTAATTAAGCTAGATGTCTTGAGAACAGAAAGAAATAGCAGAAGAATCCTTGTTGAAGCATATAACTCAAGAGCTTGAACACAGCACAGAGTACTGAGATGATGTCACCATACCTCAGATTTCCTGAGAGACCACATGTTTCACACACGGAAATAATGCCAGGCAGAATAATGTCAAGGGGTAAAACAAAAGTCCCTTAATACTAACACTGTGCCTTCAAGTCCCAATCCAGTCCAGAAAGATGCCATGATCAATGGTATTGAACGCTGCAGAAATGTGTGGGAGAACCAATACAGTCACATTTCCCTACATCCTTTCCCTGGCATAAGTCATTCACCAGGGTGACGAAGGCAGTTTCAGTCCCGAACCCAGGCCATAAGCCAGACTGGAATTGATCTGAATAATCAGTGTCATCCAAAGCGACCTGGAATTTAAGCGCAATGTGTCTTACTTCTGAATAGACATGCATAGGATTGCACTCTTGAGGCTGCAATCCTAAACATACTTACCAGGGAGTAAGCCCTATTAAATATAGTGGGACTTACTTTTGAATTAATATTCATAGGATTGAAATAGAACGTGAACAGTATTTAACTCTGTGGCCAGTTTCCAGTATGAGGTGTGTGTGTGTGTGTGTGTGTGTGCGCTTGTAGGTGATGCAGGAGTAGCAGAAAAAGAAAAAAAAACATACTGGTAGAAAGGGAATTGTTTTATTTTTATTTAGGCAACGGTAAGGCAAGGTGATGCCTCTAATTAGAACCTCATTCACTGTCCAGGTCTTGGGGAAGGAACATTATTGCTTGACTCAGGCTGCTCCCATTTACAATCTCAGGTAGGCTGTTGCCTGTTGCAAGGGCAAGGGCTAGCTGCTGTCGGCCTCTTGCAGTTGGCCATGCTCCTCTTGGAGAGCTTAGCTGCACAACCAGTACACGAAACTCCACCCTGTGCTCTGTTCTTCTTAGCTTTACACATGCACACTACAAATGATGTAACCACCAGCTCAGAAAGCTCAAACAGCTGCGAGTGCACACTTAACACAGAAAAGTTGAAGATGATGCATCAGGAGGGTTGAGGTTCTGGGTGATCCACCCAGCATTGAATAAAGAGTGGGGAGGATTTGCAAGAGCTGTGTGGGGAAAATTGGAGTGCCCTCTGAGGCAGAGGTTCTGCACCCCTGGAGTAGAGAATGTATAGAGCATGGGTGGGCAGAAGGTAGATGTCCAGATGTTTGGGATTTCACCTCCCAGAAGCTTCTGCCAGCATGGCCCATACATTACATTGGATCCGATGTCCGATTCTGAAGCGAATTGGGGGAAATCGGACATCCGATTTCCTATTCTGATGCTGGTCCGATGAGCTCCGATGTTATCCGAACTGATTTTTTGTCAATCTGATTTTAATCGGATAGAATTGGAGCATTGGACCGCCATTTTTGGAGTTTTCCCATAGGTTATCATTGGGGGAAATAATCATCTATAACTTTTTCATTTATTTCATGTCTCTAACTTTTATAATAAAGAAGTTATAGCTGTTAATTTCCTCCAACGCAAGCCTTTAGGGGAAAATAGGCATCCAATGGTCACATTGGATGTCTGATTTTCGTATTGGAATTGGATCCAAAGCGACTCGAGGGACGTCCGATTTTATCCGATACGATACAGGTCTAAATCAGACGTCCCGATTCCGATACGTTTTTCAGGGCCGTGCACATCCCTAGTCCAAAGCATCTGGACATCTACTTGCTGTACACCCCTGGTGTAGAGGAAGGTTCTCCTTCATTTCTGTGGCTTTGATTCTGCTGGATTCAGACATAATACAAAACCATGGTTTCTTCTAGCAGTAAAGAACCTGTACTGTAGTTCGAGCTTCCAAATATCCAAGAGACAAACCATGTTTTTTGAGCAGAATGTCTGCTTTTGTTTCCTATAAATATGCTCCAGTGTCTATATGATGAAGCAACTTCTTGAAGTAGACCAGTCACCTTAATTGTGGTATGTCAGTGAATTCAGACATAACAGCAAAGTACAAACTCCACAAATTGTAGTTTGCAACAACTTCAAACTGTGGTTTCAGATTCAGGTTTTTCAGTCCTCAGCCAACGTATGGTTTGTGGGTAGTAGGCTCAGGTTCAGATATTGGCAGTAAGAACATAAGAAGAGCCATCCTGGATCAGAGCAAGGCTCTTTCTAGTCCACCACTCTGTTTATACAGTGACCAAACAGCTATTGACCATGAACACACAAGCGGGACACGGGTGCAACAGCACCCTCCCACCAATGTTCCCTAGCAACTGTTGTATATAGGCTTACTGTCTCTGATACTGGAGATAGCACATAGCCATCAGGACAAGTAGCCATTGATAGCCTTCTCCTCCAGGTAATGCTTGGACATAACACTGACTTTGTTCAGACAACACACTAAGCCACAGTGGTTAAGCATTTTGAGCTAAACGTTATGGCTTAGTGTGTTGTGTGCACCATGACAAGCTGAATATGAGTCAATAGTGTGATGCGGCTGCAAAAACAGCAAATGCTGTTTGGGGCTGCATTAATATTTATTTATTTATATTTATTTATTTATTACATTTGTATACCGCCCCATAGCCAAAGCTCTCTGGGCGGTTTACATAGGATTAAAACAATTAAAAACAACATACAAAAATTAAAACAGCAAAAACATACAACATACACACAATGCACACATACATTTAAAACCGCTACAACTAGAAGTATAGCTTCCAAATCGCACAAGGCATTGGTTCCCCTCTATTCGGCATTGGTTAGGTCTCATCTTAAGTTGTGCGTCCAGTTCTGGGCACCACACTTCAAGAAGGATGCAGACAAGCTGGAGCGTGTTCAGAGGAAGGCAGTGAGGATGATCAAGGGTCTGGAAACAAAGACCTATGTGGAGAGACTGAAAGAACTGGGCATGTTTAGCCTGGAGAAGAGAAGTCTGAGAAGAGACATTATAACACTCTTCAAATACTTGAAAGGTTGTGACACAGAGGAGGGCCAGGATCTCTTCTCAATCATCTCAGAATTCAGTACACAGAATAATGGGCTCAAGTTACAGAAAGCCAGATTCTGGCTGGACATCAGGGAAAACTTCCTGACTGTTAGATTAGTATGACAATGGAACCAATTACCTAGGGAGGTTGTGGACTCTCCCGCACCAGAGGCCTTCAAGATCTTTCAGGTATGCTTTAAGGTGGATTCCTGCATCGAGCGGGGGGGTTGGATTCGATGGCCTTACACAGGCCCCTTCCAACTCTACTATTCTATGATTCTATGACTTAGCAGGTCGGGTGAGCCATTCCTAACCATGGTGGCTCCATAACCATGGTTTAAACATGCTCACTAACCATTTACTGCAAACAGGTTAGCTGCTTAACCATGGCTTAGTGTGTTACCCGAATAAGCCCACTAAGACATAGTTGTTTTGACCATAGTTTGTTGAAGAACCCAGGATCCACCTCACAGATATTCAAACAAACTGCATTTTCTTTTGCTGTATATTGACTTGTTGTTCCCCTGCCTCCTGTGTATATTCCCAGCTGCTACCCTAAACTGTCAAGGTGTTGCAGCTTCACCAGTTGTCTTAACACTGCCAGCTCCAGAAATGGAATGGGGAACATGAACACTTTATTCCTTGGAAATAAGTGGCTGATCCTGGCATGATCCTGAGCAAAAAAATAGGTCCTCCCTTTCCCTCTTTTCGTGAAATCTTATTAATCTACTTCAATCTTACCTTCTCCAACAAACATGGAGAATGATTTAGGGAAACAAGCCAACTTCAAACTGTGGTTTATGATTCTGGCCCATTTATGATGCTGGCCTGTTTCCATAAACCATATTTAAGATTAAGATCTATATTTTCAGGTTTGGATGTGGTTAATTGAAAATGGAAGCAAAAGCTTCTTATCCCTTATCAAAAAACTCAGTTTTATCAGAACTGTTTCTTTTTTAAATTATTACTTATTTTAACATGGTGTTTTTATTCTGCTGCTCACTGCACCGAAATCTTTGAAAATAAATAAAATAAAGAAATGAATCTCTTCCTTGCAGCCACACCAGAGGATAAGCTCATGAGCTCAAGGCTCATGCATGTAACACCAACAGAGGGGTAGGCAACCTGGTGCCCTCCAGATGTTTTGTATCTCTGATTCTCAATTTTGACTATGTGAACTTTTATTGTAGAACTAAGAACAATGATTTTCCAGGCTGTTAGATTAGCTGTGGTTTACCACAGGAACATTCATCATATACTATTGTTACATAGCCAAATGGTTTGTAACTGTGCTTAATTTTCTGACATAATGGTTTTCTAGATCCTTGTCTGAAGCCATGTCTGTGGAAAAGATTGCTGCAATCAAAGCCAAAATCATGGCCAAGAAAAGGTCCACTATAAAGGCTGATTTGGATGACGACATAAATGCTCTTAAACAACGAAGTTTTGTTGACGCAGAGGTTGATGTAACAAGAGACATTGTCAGCAGGGAAAGAGTGTGGCGGACAAGAACTACTGTTTTACAAAGTACAGGCAAGGTAAGGCATTGTTTTATTCAGCAGGTAGATGCTCTGTGTATCTTAATTAATCAATAAGAGCGAAGTACCTTTTAAAATCTGAGCGGAACAGTGCAGTGACGTATACATACATAAGCACAGACAACAGCCCAACGCTATGAATTTTTCCTCAGAAATACGTCCCATTCTGTTCGGTGGGGCTTATTTCAGGTAAGTATGCATAGGATTGAGCTAAAGAACTGTCAGTATTCATCTTTGCAACTTGCTCCATTTGTGTGTCTTGATTGCGTTGTTTAACTGTGACTTATTCATTTGTATATACCCTGGTTTTCTGTTTAGAAAAAAAAACACTCCAGGTAAATGTTAGGTTTTGGTCTCACTTAAACTTGTGAATATGGCATACCTAGGTGTACTGTGGAAAAATCCTAAATGTTTTACCATGACCTATTCCTAAAGTTGAATTCTCTTCCAATTCAGGATGAGTTACAGAGAAAATTTATCTGGTGAAATAGTAATTAAATAGGAAAGCAGGTGCAATATCTATAAGTATTGGAAATTAAGTGCCTATTTGTACATCTTCAAAAACTTTATCTGTGAATGCTACTGTTGGTTCCAGTGAGTTCTACTCTGTTCCCTTTGTTTTAGAATAATTTTTATTTATTTCAACATAATAACCATAACAACATAAAATACATACATAATCCTCTACAACCCCCCCCCCCGTGCACCCCCACCCCATGAGACCTCCTCTTAATCATTCTTCATCTATCCAAAAATTTATCAACTCTTTTGAAGGTTTTTGTCCCTTCCCCGATCTTAATACATATTCCAAAAAGGGACTCCATATTTCTCCAAAATCATTCTTACTGGACATTCCCCTCTTTATCTTCATTTTACAAGTCAACATATCATTCAAAGCCATATCCCATATTTCCTTATACCAGTCTTCTATTGTATAGCTTCCTTGTCCTTTCCAATTTTTTGCAATCATTACTCTAACGGGTGCCAGGAGGTTGTTTATCAATTCTCTCTTAGTTTTATTCTCTTTCCCTCTATCCCATATTGCTAGTAGAGCAAGCTTTGGGTTTAACTCCACTTTACTTCCAATTATTTCACTTATTTCTTTAAACACCCTTTCCCAAAATTTTTGTACGTATTCACAGCTCCACCACATATGAAAATAGGTTCCAACCTCCTGGCAACCCCTCCAACAGTTTTTAGACACTTTTTTATCAATCTGGTGAAATTTAACAGGTGTTAGATACCATCTCCACACTATCTTATAAAAATTCTCCTTAATTCTAATCGACAGCAACTTTAACATTCTTGCATTCCACAACCTCTCCCAGTTATAGTCATTAATTTTTCCCTTTACATCTTCTTCCCAAATCTTTTTTATAGCTTCAAGTGAATCTTGAAAATCCTCATCTATCAATATTTTATATATCTCACTAGTCAATCCTTTCTTAGTTCTAGTTTCTTCTTTTCTTCCTTTTAATTCAATTAAATCTTCAAATCTTGTATTATTTCTACATTCCTTATTTTTCAATTTCCATTCCTGAGTCCATTTTCCCAATTGTATACATTTAAACCATGCTATCTTTTGACCTATTAATATCTCTTTAATTTGATCATTATCCTTCATGTTTTCCATCCACTTCCTTAACTTAATTATTTCCTGGTCTTTCAACCTCGCTTCTATCTCCACTTTTAATACCCTTGGGAAGTTTCCCACTACTACCACTGGGGCAAGTGGGGAGTCTCCTGGTATCAACTTCCCCCTAAATTTCTCCCAGATCTCCACCATATTTTTCATCAATGGGTTGTCCAGTCCCTTCAAATCTTTCTTTTGAATCTTTTTTTAATTTTTTTTTTCAATTTATAATCTATTTCCCCTGCTTGCGTTTCCAACCACTCAAGGTCTTCCTCCCCTAAAATACAGTTTATAACATATCTTAACTGATTAGCAATATAGTAATACTTAATATTTGGAAGTCCTAAATCTCCTTTCTTTTGAGCCTTATACCATAACCCTTTATTAATCCTAGCTCTCTTATCCCCGTTACAATATGCATTAATCATATTTTGCCAACTTTTCAACTCCACATCTGATATTTTAATTGGTAACATTCTAAACAAAAAATTAATCTTAGGTAAAATCTTCATTTTAATAACTGCTATTCTACCAAACCAAGAATATTTTAATTTCCTATATACCTCTAATTTCTCCCCTACTTGTTTTTTTAAAGCTACCAAATTAAGTTCCTCTAGCCTATCTAAATCTTTATCAATATTGACTCCTAAGCAACGTACTATATTTTTAAGTCTAAGACCTAACTTAACCTTACCTTCTTCCAGCTCATCCTTATTGTAATTAAATAACATCATTTCTGACTTTCCCCAATTTACTTTTAATCCCGTAATTTCTCCAAATTCTCTCAAATGCTTCTTAATCACCTCTCCGCTCTCCAGGGGATCTTCTACTGTCAGTAATGTGTCATCCGCAAACATATTCATTTTAATCTTCTCCTTTCTTCCTATCCCCTTCACTCTTTCGTCTTCCCTTATAACATTTGCCAATATTTCTATTACTATTGCAAATAAGATCGGTGAAAGAGGACATCCTTGCCTAGTTCCTCGAGCTAGTGTAATCTGTTGCGTTAACCCATCATTAACCATTATTTCAGCTTTGTTATTTTTATACAACTTATCCATCACTCCCATAAATTTATCTCCAAACCCAAATGTTTTTAATATTATTTTAAGTGCTGGCCATTCCACGCAATCAAAGGCTTTGAATATATCCAATGCCAATAAACCTGCTTTTAAATTCCTTTTTTTAATAATATTAATTATATTTAGAACTCTTCCAATTAAATTAGGCATTTGCCTACCCGGAATAAATCCACACTGGTCTTTTTTAATATATTTAGAAATAAATGTACCCATTCTTTTTGCCATTACTGCTGTAAAAATTTTGGAATCTTGATTTATTAAAGAAATTGGTCTATATGATGCGGGGTCCGTCAAATCCTAACCTGGTTTCGGAATTAATATAATCAGGGAGTGATCCCATGACGGCGGGGTCTTTCCCCCTTCTATTATGTTATTAAATAAATTCTTTAATCTTGGTATTAATAATTCTTTAAAAAGCTTATAATATTCCGACCCCAAACCATCCATCCCCGGAGATTTCCCTCCTTTTAGTTTATCGATAACTCCCTCTATCTCTTTCTCAGTAACTAATCCTTCCATACAGTCCCTATCCTGCTTCTGCAATCTTATTTTCCAATTCCTCTCTACATATTCCAATACCTTACCTTGTGGCCCCGAATCTGATGTATATAATTCACTATAAAATTTCTGAAATATATTTAATTTATCTTTCATTAAGTTACAACTATTCCCTGACTTATCCCTAATTGTCCCTATCATATTCTTAGCCTTTTCCGACTGAGTGGATCTAGCCAGCATCTTCGAATTTCTATTACTATATTCAAAAAAATCTCTTTTTAAATATAACAAATTTTTTTTGGACTTGTTCTAGTTCTTCTTTCTCTAATTCCTTTTTCTTAGCTTGAATTTGGGCAATTAGACGTTTATCTTTTGTCTCCCTTAACTTTTCTTCTAAGCTCCTTACCTCCTCTTCAATCTTTTTATATTGAACTTCCTGTTGTTTTTTTAAAGTGCACCTTTCCCTAATACAAATCCCTCTTACCACAGCTTTCATTGTATCCCATAGCATGTCCTGCCGATTATTCTCTTTTTCATTAATCTCCCAAATTTCCTGCATTTCTTTTTTTATTTTCTCCACTATATATTTTTTATTCAACAACCTTATGTCCAGTCTCCATCTCTTCGCTTGTCTATAATCTTTCTTAATTTTAATGTCCATTATCATTAATGCATGGTCAGTGACCTTGATAACCCCAATATCACAATCTGTGATTTTAGGTAACATATTTTTTGATACAAAAATGTAATCAATCCTTGAATAACTCTTAAATCTAGGTGAGTAGAAGGTATATTTCCTTTCTTCCCCTTTTAATACTCTCCACACATCCATTAGTTCTTTCCCTTCCATTAATTTGCTTAACTCCGTCTTCCCCTCCCTCTTAATATCTCTTAATATATTATCCCTATCTTTCCCTTTATCTAGTACCATATTAAAATCTCCTGCCATCACAATATTTTTTTTACCCACCTCTCCCAACACATTAAATACTTCATCAAAAAAATCCATTTGTTTCCCATTTGGAGCATATACATTCATCAGTACATATTCCTCTTCTCCCAACCTGCAGAACATAATAATAAACCTTCCATTTTTATCTTTCTTTACACTTTGTATATTAATACCACATGTCTTTGAAATTATTATTGCCACCCCTCTCGATTTAGAAGTTCCATATGACTTTTCATAAATGCCCACATCCCTCATTCGAAGCTCATTGACTGACACCCTCTTTGGCCTGATGAGTTTCCTGCAAAAAAATTATATCTATTTTTTTTTCTTTAATAACATTTCAATCCTCTTCCTTTTGATTACTGTTCCTAGCCCTTTAACATTTAAAGTTGCTATTCTTAATTTATTTTCCATCTCACTCTTTCACACAAATCTTTAAGTTGGTCTCCCTCTGTGTAACACTTACCCTCCCCACCCTAACCCTCCCCCCCACACTCACCCCCGTTTTCACCCCCCTCCTCACCAGCTTCCTGGGCACTGGTCCCAATTTATCTTAGAACTCTTAGGGGTGGGGGAACTCGGCCCAACCATCCGGAATAAAGTCTACCCTCCCCTCCTTGCCTCTTCTTTTCCCTTATCCCTTTTACAATATAATGTCAGTTTCTATTGGTTGCTCCCTCCTGCAGCGCCTTCATCTTGCTTTGCTCCTCCATCCAGTGTGGCATCAATTATGCCCAACTTCTCCAATAGTTCCATTCCTTGCTCACAGGATGTTATTCTTTGTTGTTTCCCTTTCCACATAAATCTCAGAAAGACTGGATATCCCCAGCTATAGGGTATCAATCTCTTCTTCAATGTCCCTGTACACATTCTAACACTGTTCCTCCACTGCACGGTTTGAGGGCATAAATCCTGGAAAACCTCGATTGGTGTTGCTTGAAGCATTGGCTGACCTTGACGTCTAATTGCTTGCATTAGCTTTTCTTTTTTATAATAATTAGCAAATTTAACAATTATATCTCTTGGGAGCATTCCTTTCTTTCTATACCCCACCCTATGGGCCCTCTCAATATCCGCCATTTCCCAATCTTCCTGTGGTTCCAGCTGTTTGACCCATGCCAAAATTAATTCTCTTAAACCATTGAGGGTCTCCCCTTCTTGCTCCCCAAAAGATCTTATTCGATTATTTGCCCTCCGGTCCCAATCTTCCATAGCTATTAGACGTAAATCCTGTTGCATCAGCTGCTCTTCTTGCTTCTTACATAGTTCCTTTAGCTCTCCAGTTTCTTCCTGCAAAACTCCAACATCTTTCACCACCTGTTGAAGGCCTGCCATAAGCTCAGTTTGTGACTCTGTAATTCTTTTAGCTATTCTGTCCTCTTGCTTCGCTAATGCCTGCTCCATTTTTTCCTCCTGCTTTGTCATAGCAATTTCCAGCATCTTTTGAATTTTCTGAGTCAGCTCCTCTGTTGGGTCTGCCTGACTCTCTTTGGTAGTCTTAGGAACTGCAGCTGGCATACTTCCAGCCTTATCGCTGGTATTTCCGGCATGACTGGGAGAGACCTTCTTTGTCTTTTCTGAGGCTTTGTCCGGCATGTTTCCGGTCCGAACCAGTCTGTTCCAACTCCTATCAGACGGCCGATCTCCTGTAGGTCGACTCCAAGCAGGGATTTTCTTCCTACTCATAAAGTCACCCACTCAATGCTTAGCCGCCCTAGCCTCTCTCCAAACCTGTCCGGTAAGCACACAGCCACTTCTCGCCGGGGATCAAAAGTCTCTTTCTCATAAATCTTCAACTCAATCACTCCCTCCGGCACCTCCGTCTCCCAATCAGCCTTTATAGCAGTTATAAATCCATTAATTGTTCTCCTTAATTGTTTTTCAAAGCCGACGGAGCTAAGTTTCGTTTTCTCTCACCGGGCACACTTCGCCCCGCCTCCCAGTTTATGCAGCTAACAACTCTCTCACAGAAGCTCAAAAATCTCTTTTCCAAATATTAGCTGCTACTCTCTCCTCCCAGCGACCTGTTAAATCAGCCAGCAGTCATAAATCCTTTATTTACCTTCGCCAGACGTATATCAACGCTGCCGATCTCCGTCCTTCTCCCTCCTGTCAAGCCGATTATAAAACCATAAATCTCCTTTTAGCTGCAGTCTCAATTACAGCAGGCTTCCCTCTCACCATAACAAGTCTTTAGGTAACAATCCATTCGCTTCAGGATAAGGAATTTATAATCACATCACCGCTTCTTTCGGAGAGCGAGTGAGTTGCGACTTTACTCCATACTTGCTAAGCCACGCCCCCCCTCTGTTCCCTTTCATGCTCATGTTGTTTTAGTTAATCAGATTCCTAAGGCAAGGTACAATTGCATTTTAACAATATAAATACAATTGAAACGAAGTTGACAGAAGCATATAGAGGTGACAGAATTCGGTTTACTTAACCCTGTGATCTTCCCAGTTGATTAGGCTGAGAGAACCCGGACTCTAATGAGGATGGAGTTAAGATATGTTTGGAAGGATGTTAAGGATTTATTGAGGAATGACACAAGTGAACAACAAAAAACATAATGCAAATGCAGCCACAAGGAGTTGCATGTTCCCTGGTTACAAACTTAACTTTCCCAAATTGTCGTACATTAAATGACTCTGTTAGTTCTGCAATACCCACCAACTAGGCCTTCAGGATCGAATCCTTTTTGCTTCCACGACCTGCTGGCTATGCAATTCCCACCAACAGGATCCGCCCACGATCCTAGCTGGTTGCATAACCCCAAACCAATTCGTGAATATGACAAAGCAAAAATATAACTCTTTGACTGGGTTCAGATGTCATGATAATCTATGGTGGGTTAAATAATCCATTATGGTTTATTTAACCCATCATTGGTTATCATGTCATCTGTTGGGAATTATTTAACTCATCATGCCTTATTTGGTCAAAATAATCCACTCTGATAACCCACGATTTGCAGACTGGCTTATTTAACCCATTATGGCTTATCGTGTTATTTGGCGGTCACAGTGGATTATTTTGGTCACCTACAGAGTCGCTTGGCAAGAGAAGGCAAAACTGTTGCCGCCCTCTCTTCAGCCTGTAGATCTCTGTTTCCAGGATCTGCCTGGCAACTGATTGCGCTCGCAGCCTGACCCCGGTGATGTGCTCTTCAACAGTGTCAAACACTGTCTTTACTCGGGTGGCGACAGCTGCGCAGGGTTTTCAGTGGGCTTCATGTGCATCCTTGCCATGAGTGCATGAAGTTTTGTCCCTCCTGTAAACTCCCATGGGTATATTTGCGCCCCCCCCTTTTAGTGCACCTGAATTTTTGCTCCTTTGTGTATAATAATGCAGGGTTTTGATGGTGCATTGGTTTCCTCCTGACTAGGGGAGGTTGTGTATGAAATTTGGTCCCAATCCTGCATCCTTCCAGCACTTTAGAGCCACCATCACCCCATTGGAGAGATGCTGGAATAGCTGAATTAACCTCTCCCCTCTCATTGGGATATTGTGGAAAGTTCATACAGACTGCTGTGATGTTGTCAATGGCTGAAACAGCTCCATTGCTGGAGCAGGAGGACTGCAGCAGTACAGTGGGTGTGGGGGATGTCTCAGAGTACGCACAGCAACTTAATAAAGTACACACAGTTTATTTGTGTGGGGGATAACGGTAGCTTAATTTCAAAATCTGTAGGCAGAATTTCTGTAAACATGATGACTTGGTAAAAAGGTTAGTTTGTAGGTAAGGATGTGGAGGGAATAGAGATGTGAAGGCCCAGAAAAAAACCGGATTTTTTAAAAACACGTTTTTTTTTCTTTTTTCTGAAAATTTCCAAATTTTTTTTTAAAAAATGGAACGTTTCGGGAAAAAAGGAAAAAAACTGTTTTTTCTCCCAAATTTTTCAATTTTTTTCCTGGGCCTTCACATCTCTAGGAGGGATTCAGTTTGCCATGACCATCATAGACCAAATCTGGCAGATATCTGGCATTACTATGAAACCTGTTGCTCCCAACATTTTCTTGCAGTACAAACAAACCCTTAAGACCCATTTTATCACATAATTTCAAGTACTCTCTTTACATTCTTTTCTTCTTGTTTGTATTACAGCCCTTTTCTACCAGAGCCAATTCTTGACTAAACTAGAATTTACCATGTCTTGGGCTTGTATATTCAAGAATACCTGCAGCAAAACATAAACCATTTATACATTCGTTGGTAGATCTAGGCTTGAAATAGCAAGAACAGGGGTGAAGGAACAGAGAAAGTAGGAAACCTCTTCAGGCATTAGACCCTAAGCTTTTCTCCTCCTCTCCTTGTTCACCCATCCCATTGGCCTCTCTTATGAAGGTGCAGCACAACTTACTCTTGGGTATGATGGGACTATCCAAAGGACTCCCATCTTTTTTCTAATTAAATCCAGAGCCCCACATAAGCACAATATTATGAAAAAAAATCTTCTATCCAGGGAAAGTCAAGAGCCCTGAGTTCAAACAGCCCACCTGGTCAGAGGTAGAGCCAATGGACCGGTTGGCATGATGAAAACAACCAACCAACCGGAGGTTGCTTAAGCCATGGCTGGTTCTAGTGCATGCCGGGCATTGTTTTGCATGAGACAACATGCTGGGTGTTGAATATTCAAAATGGTCACTTTCATGTACCACAGGCCACTGTGGCTTAAAGAAGCCACATTGGGCTGTTTGATCATGCAAACAAGGTCACTGTTTTTGCACCAGGCAGATCTTTAAAGTCCCATGCAGGCAGCAGAACAACTATGGAGGAAGATAACACAAATGAGGATGAGGTAGCTGTAATCAACCCTCATCCTGTTCCCTCCAGCCACTCCCTAATTTTAGGGAATGCTGAATTGGAATCTAGAGATTACATTTTAACATGAATGGCATAAACATGTTCTAAAAAATATTGGCATCTGTGTGTTGTTCAAAGACAACTGCCTTAGGCCAGAGCAGGCACATTTTCTGTCAGGTTTCTGGTTTGTTTAAGCTTCAAACTGAGAATCTGGATAGATGTTGATAACTTTCATCTGTAGGCCTTTATGTATAGAGCCAGCTTCAACTTTCTGTCACGCTGTAGTTCTTTTAGGACCACAATGGAGTGATAGCTGCAGGGTATTTTAATGTCTGAGGCTACTGGGAAGAGGTTCAACCCACACCAGGTTGTTTTTTCTTTATAAGGAAATGGCTGCCATCCCTTTCTGTGGGGAAAAGTGTGTCCATCACTCCTGACACATAGTGGCTCAGCCATGAGCAGCAGAGTCACACTGAGGGACACTTATTCCTCTTCATCCTTTTGAAGCAACTCCAGTGTTGTGGGAAGCAGACAGTCATTCAAACACGTTCATCACCCCAAGGTTCCTGTTTAATCTAGATTTGTATCTACCGTTTGAAGTGGTTTGAGATCCTGTGTTAAGGGAAGCCCTGTTTAGACTTACTCCTGTGTCAATGTCTGTACTGACAAACCTCTCAACCATGATTGGTCTATTAGTGGGGAAATTTGCTTCAAGGAGGGGAGAGGCTCTGTGGAATTTTTTTTCCCATCTGTTTTGTGGTTTGATGTTTGAGTCTTATTAACAAATGCCTTTCACCACATGAATACTATCAGAGCCACAGACAACAGATAGATCTTTATATGATGCCCCTCACATTACATGGTAGCAAAGAGTTCTTAAGTTGATAGCATAAAATAGGAGAGCCTATTGCATTTCCACCCAGCATCGCCAAAGCCAAGCATCCACAAATCCACTTGCCAGCTCTGGCCCTCAGGCAAGAAGGGATACTCTACTGCACACATCCCCTCTCGCAAGTTCTCACTTATGCTGTTTTTCCTGTCTTTTTTTCTTTTTGTGATGGTAAGAAACAGCAAGAGACTCTTCCAGTGTTTCTTACCTAAACCTGTGCTCGCTACAGAACTTGTGGGGAGAAAAGGAGGGAGGTGAGCTCAATTCAAACAAATATCTATTGATGTCTGGCCTGACTACTAGTGTAAGATGCTTCTACTGATCCCCATAGAAATCCCCATAGAAACCACATTCTATCCTCTGAATGAATCCCTAGTTCCAACCAAACTCATGCACAGAATAACTGAACATAATTTATGAGATTTGTTGTCCTGACAGTCATGAAGTCTTGGAATAGGCAGTGCATGTGAAAAGTATGTGCAATAGAATTGCAATAGGTAAAATCAAACAAATATTAAGATTTCCGTTCCTCTACTAGTGTAACTCCGGATTCCAAAACTGAATGCCAATAGAAAAGCTTCCATTTCTGAAAAATGTTCACGATATGGTTTGACAAATCTCCTGAGGATGGTGCTAGTGGAAATTATATGTTGTCTCTTCAGCTTTTTGGCATTTGATGTATGTGCTTTGATCTTCTGGCAGGTGGTTTATTAAGCGTACACAGAAGTAAATTACAGTCCATGTGGTGCACCTGAGAGAGATGGCTCTGGAATTAAATGATGAACCTTTTAGGTTTAAAATCCAAAATGAAATGTGCACACTCTGTTCATGCTACTTAAAGACAGGTCTCTCTGTCCTTGGAAGTGAACACCAATTATGCCCCAAATTTATGTAGTAGTATATTTGCTTCAGTGCTAATAAATGTTTTTTTGTACAATGGATTTTTTTTTGTCTAGAACATGGGGTTAGTACATCTGAAGTTTCAGTTTTTCCAAATGTCATTTAGATCTTGCCACTGTAATCATTTTATTGACAACTAGATGTATCCTTGGAGAGAAGGCAATGCTGCTCTTGTCAGATGTTATGATTTCCAGTACACAGGAGTTTGAAATATTGACTTGTAGGTAGTGATGCCTGCTTTTTAAAGACCATATTCCATAAGTATAAGGTGTTTTATATAATTTTAAGTATTCTCTATCTAAATATTCCAGGTACTGTAGTTGTAATATCGAACAAGTAGATCACATAAATCTGCTTGTAATATATGTGTCATTTGGTAATTTTCTAGTGAAATCCTCATCAAATTATGGGAAATTAAGCATGGAAAGCATGAAAATAGGTCTGAGAGTAGGGTGGGGATTGAGATAATGTATGCTGAGGTTACAAAGGCACTGTTTTGGCTTCTTATGGTAGGGATATTCTCCTATGCAGTTCTTGGAAAGGGACATTTGGTGAGTGGTCTCCCTTATGTAAAAAGTGCTGACAGCCCAAGATGTGAGAAATGACCTCATGACATGGGCATGGAAAACATAACATAACTTAGAGTGTGGGGCCTATAAAGGACTATATTGTATAAAATCCATCTGCAGTCAGAAATTATTCTTCACTCTGTCTGTTTGTTCCTCTTTCATTCTATATTGCTTGTTCTTGTTGCCTTTTTTCTTGCTAGCGTCTGTTCATAACTCATTTATTTTCCCCAGAGGCAATATTCAATAAGACTTATTGAATATTGCCTTTGGGGAACTGGGATTAAGATTGTGTGTTCTTTTCACTGATCTACCTCTTCCGATGTCTTTCAAAATGGCTAGTTACCCCTTGGATATCTATTCTCGCTTACTTTCATTTACCCGGAATGGGGCCCACCTCTTCATGTTCTTCTCCTAATGATGCATTCCTCACCAATAATTATTAGTTGAGGAGTGAAGGAAGCTAGGATTGCCCCCACACTATCTATGTATCTTTGTGGAGGTCTCTTTTGCAATTTAACTGCTGTAGCTTTATCTTAATTTTTATCCTTGAGTACTTATTTTTACGATTGGATTTGTGGACCGGAATACTTCAAATGACCTATATAAGATTTACAATAGAATTTTTTAGTCTCTGTTAGTGTAACCTTATTTCCTTGCAGTGCCTAGCAGTGAGGTAGCTTGCTCAAAGAGAACTTCATTCTCAAAGCAGTCTCTATAGTAGCTAATAATGCAAGAATCTTGAATTCTCAAAAGGCCACCTTTACAGTAAAGGTGTTAGGTTGCCTTTTAAGATGCTGAGCTGTTTTAAGTCTGCTTTGTAGGTCTGCAGCTCAAAGCTCTAAAGGGAATATAAAAAGAAAATCCCATTTCTTCTCCTGATTTTTCTCTGTCTGAGCACTAGGTGGTGGTCTTGTTCCATGTCCGTGAATTTTTTAGGCTGAAGAGTGAGTCTGTGAGAACCGAAAGAGTCAGTGTAGATTTAAGAGCGCTAAAGCTGTCCCTGTTGTTAGCTCATTCTGACTATAAATTTTAGAGGTTTTTTATGTGTCCAAAGTTATGAATTAGGAACCCCATCAACATTTAAATCAAGATGATGTAAAACACTTGGAGAAATGACCAATTTCAATAATTGATTTGAATTAGTCTGTAAATTGTATGTTTCCTGATCAAGAGTGCTTATGAATTGGTCACTGAAATAGTAAAAATTTATTGGTTTGCAACCAAATATTCCTCCGCTTAGGCACATAATTGGGGGTCAACAAATTTTGACTGGCTTGCATAACTAACCATTCCTCCCCCCCAAATAATCTATTCGATTTACCAGAGTCCCTCAACCCTCTGTGTAGTATTTTCATGAGCTAGAATGGGTGAGGAAACCATTCCCCCCAGTCCTGTTGCACAAGCCTAAATTTGAATCCAGCCCATTGATTAAAAGTCACTGTTAGAAAGGGGAGAAAATCTGCTCCATTCCAGTTATACCAATTCCTAACGACTCTATAAACTGTGATGGTAATTGTAAGCACGCTCACATTGGTGTAAACTCCAGTGGACTCCTTGAGACCTCCATATTTTGAGGACCGGAGAGCTTGGAAAATGTGGTGGGGTTGGGGAGAAGACCCAGTAGAAATGCAGGAACACAAAGATTTCGGTCCTTCTATATCCCTGCAAAACCATTTGCCTAGTCAATAATATCTTCATCTACTCTCGAGTAACAACTTGATGCTATTATATGAGCACACTTGTTCAGACATTGCCAAATGCTTTTTACATAATTGAATCTGCTCACCCTTTTTTTTTTGCTCTTTGAAATATACTGACACAGTCGTACTGGGAGGTAAGTCTGGTGTGGTGATCTGCTGGAGATTTCAGAGCTTCTTCCTCTCAGTCCCCCAGTGGCAGCAGTGACAAGAGGCTAGGACTTTTAGCAAGGTTCGGAGCGGTTGACTGAAGCTTCTAGGGTCTGAGGTTGAGAGAGCCTCCCCAACCTGGTTCCCTTCAGATGGGTTGACTACACATCATCCCCAGACAGCATGAGAGGCTGGAATGCAACCAGCAGAAGTGTGAAGCTGCTTATAGGAGGCAAGATGTCCTCTCATGTGAGTGACTCAAAAATTCCCCTTGCTCGAAACCCCTTGCTCAAGTCAGAGAAAAGGACAACAATGAGAAGAACGAAACAATTGGTTAGCGGAATGACTATGCTATCTAATCTTCTCCCTCTGAAAAAAGGATAGCTCAGCAGCGGAAGCTGCAAAACTTTAATGCTCTGGATGGTAGCACAAGCTTCTTCAATGGCATTTATTACTTTTCTTTGTTGGCGAGTTGGGGACATTCCCACAGTGCCTAATGGAAAAGTCCCAGAGACTATGATGTTTAGAGATTTTAAAGAATCTTAGGCTGCAATCTTAAGGATACTTACTTACTAAAAAGTAAACCAACTAGTACTTACTAAAAAGTAAATTCTGTTGAATTTGTTTGCATGATCACTGCAGCTCACCATGGCTTATTTAAGCCACATTGGATGAGGGTTCCTGCGCCCTCCCTTTTGAATATTCAAGCTGCGAAGCCATGGCTTATCATGTCGTGCAAACCAAGCGAGAGTGGCTTATGTGAGGGTTAAACAACCCATGAGCTTGAATATTCAAAACAGCTGCTGGCATGCCAGTGGCCTGTGGCAATTATGTGAAGCAGCCCAGTGGGTCTCATTTTTGAATAAACAAGCTTAGAATTGTGTCGTTACTGTAAACAGGTTTTAACATTAAAATATGTGTATGTGTGTGGGAAGAGGAAACAAGCACATTAACAACTTTTGTAGAGTGTTATTTTCCTGACTTGCTTGGGTACATTAAAGTGCTTATGTTCATTTAAACCATAAACTGAATTAATCACCCTTCTGTTTCACATTGAGGCCTTCAAATGGCTTGTGTATTCTTTTAATATAAAAATACTAGTAGAATAAAATGTGATAATGCAGGGCAAATGAGGCGTGAAATTTGTTCTACAAGACATAATCTGCATTTTAGTGTCAGGTCCTATATTTGTGTAGTAAGCTACAGTCCTACTATTGCAGGAATCTATTAGGGAGAGCCTTTATTAAGAAGGGCTAAATCACACATGAAGACTAAATCAAGTATAAAAATTAGAAGTGGCACCCCTCTTTTGAGTTCTTGCTAAGCTTGTGGAAATCCAGATTTCAATCTAAGCAAGTGTAGTTCTTAAAGCAAATTTCGGAAGTCGTGTTTGTGATCAATAGTGATGGCTACGTGAGATGGAAGCTACAAAGTCAAATAAAGCTTACATTAATTCATTGTTCAAATTCTTGTTATTTAAGACTGCTAAAGGTTTTTTAAAAGTTTGACTTCATGACATATGAACATTTATGGATAAGCACTGTAGAATTACGTTATGATAAATATCATGCACATGAACCTAATTACAGGTTTGCTAAGGAAGTGGCAAGTGTTTCTAACTTCTGGTTAAAATAATCTAAATAATTGCAGTTATTTAGTTTTAAAGCCTCTGGGATGGATTAGCTTTGCAGAATGACAAACTCTTGCTGAGAGAGTTGAGTATGAATGGAATCCAGTGAGGTCCTTCTGCTGGCTGAACTGCTTCCATCAGCAGACAGGAATTGGGGCAATTCCTTCTCCTCCCTGCATGTCCTCAAAATTTGCTCCAGAAGGTTGGGGGACCCTCTGGAGCAGATCTGAATGGCGTCAGGGGGAAGGAGAGCTGGAGAAAGGGCTGTCATGTAAGTGGAACTTTGCTTATATGACGTTGGATTCCAGACTGTGCTTCTTGAATTCTAAAATGGATAAAATAAGTTAATGAGTAACCACAAAATTAATCATCAATGCTTCAATTGGATCATAAAATTTCAAGTAAAACAGCTTATTTAATGTACCTGCCTTCTGAACATAAAAATCCATACCTCAAAATTCATTAACCTTACATACTAGTACACAGCTGACCACAGTTCTAATGACCATGCAATATAATCAAGATTGTGAGTACTTTTAATTCAACAGAAGAACACAGTGCACCGAAAAGCACAGTGCACTGTTTTTCTAAGGGACTGTAACTGATCAATGTCCATTTCCAGCGATCAGAAGGGACTTCAGTATACCATCTTGCAATTCTGTACAGATGAAAAATTACTGAATAAAGTATTCAATAATAACAAATGTTGCATATTTGTATAATGCTGGTTGCAGATTTCAACTTTTTTTTCCCCTGTGCAAAATTCTGCACCTCCCTGTACACGGAACTGAATGTGGAATAGAGTGACATAATTTCTGAGGTCCCCCAATATGTCTTTGAGATCATGTTTTGGTGGGGCAAGATTCTCCGGATTGCATCTCAGGATTGTATCCCGTCCACCCTTTTGCTCAGTCTGCTAAGGCTCTGGAATGGAACTGTGCTTCTGGGATTCTTCTGCAATTAAGTAGACTCTGCCTCAGAATCCTGACATATTCACTCCCCCACCGCTGCCTTCCATTGGGATGATGTCACTATCTGCCACCAAGGAGAGGGAAGTGTCTTCAGGGTTGCACAGGGTCTCCAAGGAGCATAGAGAGATGGAAGTATTCAGCACAGTGGTTTAGTTTAATACAGGGCCTTCAAAAACTGTTTCATGTAGGTTGATATGCTTGAGCTGTCTAACCATGCATGTGTATTCTTACTGATCATTGCCACATTCTAGATCTAATTGTCTGAAGCAGATGCTTATTTCTTATATGTAAAAGTGCCCATGCATAACAGATGAATATTTGTACTGCATGTGTGTAGTCAGCTGAACAAATGCAAATATCAGCTTCTCAGCCTAGAGGCAGTGAAGCACATGTTGGCCTGCCAAGAACTTCTCAAACTGCACAGAGCTTGAGACTCCTTATTTTCAGCCATTCAGTTACACTAAAGCCTAGTTTGGATTATCAAATCCTGGCTTAATAAACCGACATATGCGCTAGCTTAGTGTACCCTTTGTTTCATATGAGCATGCCAACAAGTAATTATCCATAGCTCGTTTTTCCAGAAAATTTTGAACTGGAACATTTACCTATGCAAATTAGGGTAATTTGCGCTAGAAAATTTTCAGTTTGCAACAGAAAATTTTCCGATGTGCTTGAAAGGCCTTCGCCAACCTGGTGCTCTCCAGATGCATTGAACTGCAGCTCTCGTCCTTTCCAGCCAGCATACTCCCAGTGGTCATGCTGTGTGGGATTGATGGGAGTTACAGTCCACATATCTGGAGGGCACCAAGGTAGGGAGGGCTGCCTTCCAGAAGTGTCGACGGCTAACCAATTTAGCATGTTTATTTTATGTAGATTTATTTAGTAAGCAAAATTAAAGCACCCATGCTACTTTTTTTGTTCCAATACCCTATTTGACCTGAAATATTTGAGGGGGGAAATTAAAACACACTTAATGTGATTTAAATGGTATGTAGAATTTTTTATTGGAATACTTTTAAACATTTACAGACTATTAGCATATACTTCCCTTCCATAATTTACATTTAAGGGTGGTGGTTGGAGAAAAAAGGTACTGAAAATGATTGACGCACTAATAAATGTTAGCAACTCAAAGAACTGTGTGTGATATCTTGACGGCCACTCATCTACAACTTTGAACTTGCCGAACTTGCCTCATAATTGTATTTGCAGTTGGCTTCTGTTCATTGTTACTAAAGCACTGGAAGAATTTCCACTGACCATAGCTTTCTGTTGGATCAGAACTGGGAACTATGCTTGATAGCTCCTTGGAGGAAAAATGGAGGGGGGATATAAATGTAACAAATAAAAATGAATAAATAAAAATAAGTAAATAATGACTTCCAAACAGACCAGGATATGAAGCCATGGTTTAAAGTTGACTTAAGAATCCTGGGTTGTTAAGAAGTGGTTAACGCTAATTCTTGGTTTGGACTTGATGGGAAGCTACTTAATGCAGCTTCTTGGCTTGTTTCCCCATTTGTATGAAGGGAGGAGGGAAACAGTGGGGAAAGGAGCTGTGTGTTGGTTCACAAAGTTTTGTGAATATTGTGGCTTATTAAACCAAGATTTGATTGTCCGAACATGGTCGATCAATAGTGCATATAACTTTTTTCAGTTATGTATTGTTGCTGAAGATGCCATTTGGGTCTTAGGCCATACAAGTGGAACAGTGAATGAAAGTATAAACAATTATGTGCTTCAACATAATTTCACAGTAAGAAAGGATTTCAGAATTTTAATAAAATGCAAGATCTTTTTATGTTTACGCGTAGTCTCTAAAATGCCTGGTTCTGCTGTGTTGCTTCTAAAATAAAAGGGATTATCACCCAGGTTTGAAGTCCTGTCTGTGAGCTCCATATTTGATGTGTGTAAATACATAAACGTCAAAGACATTAGTTTTGAGATTGAGCAAGGATTTCTTTAAAAATTATTTTACCCCCTTTCCTAATATTCTGATCCCCAAAATGAATATTTGAATTCCCTACAATTAATAATGCAACTGTATTATTGCATGACTGATCTTTTCATGCACTCTTAATGGTTACCAAAATGACCATATATTCTGATCTAAGAGGTCTGCTAAAAGTTAATCCTCCATAGTTAAGAACAGTGCTTGGGGTGGGGAGAGTAAATAGACTTTCTTGTTTCAGTAGTGATTACCAGTGGACAATTATGAGATTAATATAGAAGTATGTCACTGATTTTTGCCTAGTTGATGTTTTGATTGGTTGTGGTTTTGTTAATGATATAGAACTAGTTCTGTGTTTTAATACCCAGCCCTAAAAAGCATTTCACACATTATTCCAAAATACAAAATAGTTTTCAGGTTTTGCCGGTCTTTTTTCTCCCAGTCTTTTCTTTCTTTTATCCCCAGGGATTTTACATCTCTATGGACAAATTAGAAAAACTAGCGTGGACACTTTTGATACCAGAGCTGCTTGTTAAGAATGTTAGTGTGTGTGTTTTAAAAACAAACCACCACCACCACCACCACCACATGGTTCCTGTCAACCATAGGATTTGGATCTTCTTCTTCTTTTATCGGTCTGCTACTCTAGAGTTGCAGCCGAACTTTATAGAGGTGCTGCTGAACTTTTACCACAATTCAGTAAAGTAATAAGATAATCAATTATGATAGTTTCTTGCTGGATTGTATTCTTCCAAAATAACCATGGACAACCTAGTGTTGTCTTGGGGAATTTGTGCTCATGCAGTTGGAGATCTGCACTTGCTAATGCTTTTGAAGGACCGAACGTTAAAAGTGGGCTTCAGTTGAACAGGCTAGCAAATGATCCTGTTCAGTAAAGAAAAAGAAAAGATTCAAAAAGTCAAGACAAGTAAAAACAAATTATTATAGCAGAGGTTGCTGATGCTCGCCTGGTGTTAACATACTGATTGAGGATTCTGCACATAGTAAAATATTAAGTGAATGTGTGAGCAATTTGAAGGGATAACAGTTTGGATAAGCATTCACTAGCTAATCAGAATTGAAGTGACCACAGATTAAATGTGAAGCACAATGTAACTAGCTATATTGTCTTTACCGTGAAACATTGTATACAAGAATATTTGCAGTTCATACATGAAAATGAACTAGATTCAGACGATAATCGGGAGCAGGGATGGAAGAGCAGAAGAGAGAATTGTTCTGCCTTTCAGTGTATATTTGTATACATTTCAGATCTGGGGATTGTGTTAAGTGGTTGGTGGTTGGGATCAGCCTTTCCTTAAAATTAAATTGTGCCTTGAAAAAACATAAACAACAAGAAACTGTTTGTCCTTTTGTCTTACTGTCAAATGTTTTTGACTTTCATATGTTTTTGACTGCATTTTCTGTTGTCCATTAATGCACTTTTCTGTTCTTAAGTGTTACTCCATTCACAAATGCTTCCCAATTCTGTTTCTGTGTGATAAGGATTTTTTTAGCGGGGGACGGCGACTGATTTGTATGGGACCAGTGCAGATACAATGCTCATTCCCTACTGATCACAGTTAACAAATCAGAAGCTAGTGTCAGTGCGATGTCCATGGGGTCCTTTGGAGAGGTTTTTTCTTTATCCATGTATTCCAGTAAAGATGGTTGGTTGTTCCAGCTCTATCATAGGGAGAAGATCCACCCTAAAATACTAAATAAACTTGGACGCGGTAGCTTTCAATCTTTGATCTTTTAACTTTCCTAGAGCATTAAGCATACACTTTTGCAATAAATTGTCTGAGGGGACAATTCCCTTCCTTATCTTTAATTACTGTTAAGCAAGTAGTCAGTACCTACCATGTTCATGGCTAGTGGATTGATTTATTATTTATTAAAACATTTACATCCTGCCTTTCTGATATAAAAAGTCCAAGAATATAAAATAACATTTAAAAACAACCATAAGACAGAAAGAGAAATAGTAAAATCATTGCAATTAAATCAGGACCCACATGCTTTTAAAGAACCTGGGTTTTGCTGCTTGCCAAAAAGGAAGCAATGAGGTAAATATATGGTTTTCTTTGGGAGGGTATTCCACAGTCTAGATGCTGTGCTTGAAAAAGCATTGTCCCATGCCCCTACCTGCCAAACTTCATATATAAGGAGGACAATCACTAGAGCTTCAGTTATTGAGCAGAGTACCCGGGCAGGCTCATAAAAAAGGAGGCTGTCACCAGCCATTTAGGCTCTTAATGGTTAAGGCCAACAATTTGAATTGAGCCTGAAAGCACACCGGCAACCAACATGGCTGATATAACACTGGAGTAATGCCGTTTATTTATTTATTCAAAGTATTTTTATCCTGCTCTTTGGCCAAAAAGGTACCTGGAGTGGCTTACAAACAGAGAGTGGTTAATGAGCCACAGTGGTTTATGAACCACCCCACAAAACGAAAAAAGAAAGTTAAGGAGAAAATATGTAATGAATTTTAATACTAATAAAATATATTTATCACAGAAAAACACCATTCAACATATATATGTATAATATCAAAGTAAAAACAAAGCTCATATGATTCTGGCCAAACGCCTTTCGACAAAAGTCTCTTCTTCAGTGGCCCAATCACTGAAAATAAACACACTTGTCAGCTGATTTCCTCACCTGGCATGGGTACCCAGCAGCCCTAAAACAGGGTCAAGGAAAAAAATGAAGCAGTCTTTTAGCAGGGCTGTTGGAATTGGCATCATTTCCCATTCTAATCTCCCTCAGTATCGCCTGTTGGAATGGCTGGTGGTGGTTATGGGATATCCAATTGCAGTGCTTCAATCTGGATAGCATTCTAGCTGCTGCATTTAGAACCAATTGAAGTTTCTGAACATTTTTCAAAGACTGCCCCATGTAGAGTCCATTAATACAAAATGATTCAAACTGGATAAAAGGGGGTATGAATAGCCAGGGTTCTCTTTTAACCCTGATGACGTTTGAAAGTGGGTTAAAGGAATTTGTGCCAACAAATTGCTCGACCAAGTGGAAGGGGGAATCTGTTCCAGGGAAAGAAAGGAACAAACACTCCTGAAGTATGTCCTGGTTTGTTAACTGTAGTTAGCAGGGAGCTAGCATTATATTTGCACTAGCCCAGAGAAGCTTGAAGGTGGAGAGCCATCCATAAGAACACAATAAATAAATAAATAACCTGTTCATTTGGAGTGTATTAAATGAAGTGCATGTTTTGCATTAGAGTTGGCCTTTCATTCCTTTGCTATTTCAAGATGCTTCTGAAGTTGGCTGTCTGGAGCTGTCTTGAATGAGATGCTCCATTTTTAATGGAATTACCCAGAGTAGAGATCCTAGGTTACTCCTATGTAGTTCTAAAAAGCAATTTTTCTGGCACAATGAACGAAACGGAACTTGGCATGTAAGGTTCATCAACTAAGTACACAGCAAAGTAGAGTAGCCCTATGTGTGTGTATGCACTTAAAGTATGTATCTATTTTAAATGTTTCAACCTTTCCATAATGAATGGAAGAGATACATTTTGCATTACAAATGTTTGGTACAGAGCACCGCTGCTGAATATATTCATTATTACTGAGAATTATCAGTAATGGAGGACATCTGTTGTGTACATATGCCATTCACCATGAAGTGCATCTTGAGAGTTGATGCAGATTGGTTAAATATGTGCTTTTTTTTTTTAAAAAAAGACTGATATTAGCATTTTATATACTTTCAAACAGCCTAATACAGTTTAGTTACTCTACCTCATTTTGAACATCTCAAATGAAGATAAACAGTATGTTTTCCCCCAAGTTTGAATGTTATCTGGCTTTTATCTTCTCACATGGCATGTTTCTTCTTGCTTCTTGCTTCTTGTGCATTTGTCACATCCTGATCTGTTTGTTTTATTATTGAGGTTGTACATTTTACTGCACATTTTAACAATTGGGTTTACTCTTTTTAACTGTCTTAATCCCCTCCTATTTGCCTTACTCAGTCGTTTGATTTGATTTTTTATCTAATATTGTTGGTTAAGATGCTAGGACATGCTTCCTGATAAAATTAAATTTGTCCAGGATACTTTGCAGCTTTTTCCATATAGGATTTTTCCCATGTTATTGCTGATTCTGAGTTCTGTAATTTATTTATTTATTTATTGCATTCATATACCGCCCCATAGCTGAAGCTCTCTGGGCGGTTTACAAAAATTAAAAACATTGAACATTAAAAAAAAGATATACAATATTTTAAACCATAAAAAGCATAAAAACAGATTATATCCATTTAAAACAACTATTCTGGGTTAAACACAACAACAAAACCCTCAACATATGCTGTTAAATGCCTGGGAGAAGAGGAAAATCTTGACCTGGCGCTGAAAAGTTAACAGTGTTGGCACCAGGTGAGCCTTGTTGGGGAGATCATTCCATAATTGGGGAGCCACCACTGAAAAGGCCCTCTCCCTTGTTGCCACCCTCCATGCTTACCTCGGAGTAGGCAACTGGAGGAGGACCTTACATGTGGATCCTAGTGTATGGGTTCATTCATGTCAGGAGAGGCGTTCCATCAGGTATTGTGGTCCCAAGCCGTGTAACGCTTTATAGGTTAAAACCAGCACCTTGAATCAGGCTCAGAAACGTATAGGCAGCCAATGCAAGTGGTCCAGAGTTGGTCTTATATGTTCAAACCTTCTGGTTCCTGTTATCGATCTGGCTGCTGCATTTTGCACAAGCTGCAACTTCTGAACCGTCTTCAAAGGCAGCCCCTCATAGAGCACATTGCAGTAATCCAACTTGGAGATTACCAGAGCATAGACAATTGAAGCCAGGTTATCCCTGTCCAGATAGGGACATAGCTGGGCCACCAACCAAAGTTGGTAGAAGGCACTCCGTGCCACCGAGGCCACCTGAGCCTCAAGTGACAGAGATGGTTGTAGGAGAACCCCCAAGCTACGAACACGCTCCTTCAGGGGCAACCCCATCCAGAACAGGTTGATAACCCTCCATCCGGTCAGCAGAACCACCCACTAACAGCATCTCAATCTTGTCTGGATTGAGTTTCAGTTTGTTAGCCCTCATCCAGTCCATTGTCGCAGCCAGGCACTGGTTCAGCACATCCACAGCCTCACTTGCTGAAGATGAAAAGGAGAAATGGAATTGTGTGTCATCAGCGTACTGATGACAACACACTCCAAAACTCCGGATGACCATACCCAACGGTTTCATGTAGATGTTGAACAGCATGGGGACAAGACTGACCCCTGTGGGACCCCATACTGGAGAGTCCACGGGACCGAGCCCTGTCCCCCAAGCACCAGCTTCTGGAGCCGCCCTGCCAAGTAGGAGCGGAACCACTGCAATGCAGTACCTCCCACTCCTAACTCAGCCAGTCGTCCCAGAAGGATACCATGGTCAATGGTATCGAAAGCTGCTGAGAGATCAAGGAGAATCAACAGAGTCACACTCCCCCCTGTTTTTCTCCCGACATAGGGCATCATACAGGGCGACCAAGGTTCTGTAATCCATTGAGTTAAGATGTCAAATGGCCACCATTTAGACTGATTGTAGACCTTGAAGGTTAAAAACTGTACATTCATATTAATTCTATTCGTAAGAGTGAACATGCCCTTTTCATGATCATACCCATTGCTCTGCTTCCTTCAGTGTGGCAATTATGTGTGTGTCTTCATTAAAACAAAACAAAAATAAAACATGCAAAACAGACATGGGAGAAGTAAACTATAGCCTAATTTGAAAGCGTTTTAACGGTTGGATGGTCACATTCAAAAGTTATGAAACCCCTGTGATCCCCTGTGAACCAACTTTGCAAGTTTGGCTCTGGTAGACTGCAGGTTCAGATGTTTGGTGTATGTAATTGGCTAACCGTGGAACAGAGCTACACTGTTGGATTGGTTTAACTGCCTCTGTCAAAATCTTCCTCCTCCTCCTCACATGCCACAGTGCAGCAATAGTTACAGCAGTAGTAATCTTCCGTAGCAGAGGTAGTAGATAAGACGTTTGGGTATATATCCTAACCTCTGGTCTAGAGTAGCCCTGAGCCTAAACTCAGTTGTGATATGGTTTTAATTCTCATGTACAATTTTGGGTGCTTATCAATTAATTTACATGGTTTTGCGTACAAATATTATCTGAATCCCTCTCTTAACATATTCAAAATTGCGGCTTGAATCCAACTGTGTGATTCTGATAGTGGAACAGAAACCCCTTCCCCCTGCAGGCCCCGTGCCCACCCCACCCCCATGATCCAGAGCGTTGGGGAACCTTCAAGTAGATTCTGGGGGGCTTCAGGTGGAAGGCAGCAGAGAAAGGTTTGTTGTGTGAGTCCACTTGTGTGTTGTGGATGGCTCCCTACATTTTTGAATTAGGATTAAAGTGCCTCAACACACTTTTAATTGCCAATTACGCCGTCGTTCTTGTGGTGGTGGTGGTAGTGGTGGTGTAATCTTCAATAGTCTATTAGGTGATGACATTGTGTTCTGAGCGTATACATTCGCTGATGAAGAAACATGATTACAGAACTTAACATTTGTGACCATTTATATCGTCATACAAATCTTAAGGAAGCGTGTCTCAATTTGTTTTTTCAATGGTGGTTGTCTAATATAGCTACAGCTAGCATAAGAAGGTAGTGTTAGGGCATTGGGTAGAGTTCATACAGGAAGTCTTTTGAATACAGGAAGAGAAATATAGTTGCTATGGATTAGGACATGTGTGTATGTACATGGATCACGAATTGAGCTTTGCACCTGTCTTTTCATACACGTGACTAAGCTGACAAAGGGAAGATGCCATCAAAAATTCAAAGGAGGGTATTTTTCACTGACTACTTTGAATGTTTAAGCTTCAAATTTTCTCTTCCTTTAGTAGAAATTGTAGAAGTGTGACAGCCCGTGTGTGTACATATGCATACACACCAGTTACTTATATCCTATTCCATAAGAGACAAGAACCTCAATCTGGTTGGCTCACATATACTCAGGCGCTCCCTTGGAACTGCTATTTGTACAAGGGCAAATTCCATTATGAGCATGAAATTGCTTCAGACAGTACAATGAGTGGAGAAGATTGTACATGAAGGAGCTCTGTATGTGCATGGCAGGCAGTAACCTCAGTTGAGATGTGTGTGGTGTTTGAAGCAGAGCACGCTAACAATCAGAAATTTTTGAAGATTGTTTCACATGCTACTTATTACCTGTTACTCTCTGAAAGTGTGCTAGAAAATGACTGAATATATTATTTGTAATGTGCAGATGGTAAGAGGCAGAGAAATTTCAGTAGTTTTGTCACATGTATATCTGATCATGCACAGTCCCAGAACTGTATCTTCTAACTGCTTGGAAGTGCAGGAAATATGAATTTGTACATTTACACACCACAGATCTGTTAACTGGTGGCTTATGAAGCAGTCTACAACATAAAACAATTATTAAAATGAATCTCTTTTTGTGTTCTAGAATTTTGCCAAAAATATATTTGCAATTCTTCAGTCAGTCAAAGCTAGAGAAGAAGGTCGTGCACCTGAACAAAGACCAGCACCAAATACTGCACCAGTGGTAAGACTAATTCTGCATGCATGATAAACCATTATTGATTTTAAAAAGAAGGGGGGAAAAGAAAATAATGGAAATTCTTCCTTTGCATTTTGATTTTAATTAAAATGGAAAAAAAAAAGGTTTCCAGTAATGAGCAATTTTTTAAAAACGTGACCCAGGTAAAATGAACATTCTTTTTATAAAATGTTTTTTAAAATGTGACCCAGGTAAAATGAACCTTGTAATTGAGATGTAGTTTGAATGTACAATGTAAAGACTGGGTAGGGGTCTTTCTTGCTCTGTAGCAGCACACAAATGCCAGAACATTCCCCAGCCTTCTTCCCAAGTTCGGAGCTGGGAAGGAGGTAAAGGTTGCCATGCAACTACCCAGGGTATCTCCTACCATTTCTCCAGCTTCAAAATTGAGACCAAGGCTGGTCACCTGTCATGCCTGCCAGTGGGTAGTGCCAGGATAAAATTGTATAGCAAATCAGGTTTAAAATGAAGTAGATCTGTATAGAAATATTAAGTAATTTCTCTTACCTTACGCTGCTATCGAAGGTCTTTGGCATACGTTTTCATTGACAAATGTAAACATGCCACACAAATGGTTTTTTCCTTTTGTTTTCAGGATCCCACTTTACGGAACAAGCAGCCTATTCCAGCCGCTTACAATAGATACGATCAGGAGAGGTTTAAAGGAAGGGAAGGTATGTTAATATTAACCATTATCTTACCTTTTTAGCCATTCCGTTTAGAAAAGTTAAGGCCATACATAGTGATTCTCAAGAAACACAACATTTGTGAATCTCAGGAACTGGCAGTGGTGACCAGGAACCTATTTGTATCATACAGTAATGAATTCGTTAAAATATGAAATCAGAAAAAGTGAACCATTAAGAAGCAAGCGCTATCTTAGTATTTGCGCTTCCATTATATATTTGTTTTCATTTCATCTATGTATAGTTGAAAAAAACTTGCGAAACATGGCTTAGGAGGACAGTACGATTAGGCATTCTCTCCCTTCTGGCTTTAACTCTGCATTCTGATTTCTTTTCCCCTCACCACTTATGTGGTATGCTTGCAGCAACAGTGCTAACCAGGGTTCAGTCTTAATCAGGATTTTTAGCCAACTTCAAACTGTGGCTTCTAAAATATGGTGAAAGGTAAATTCTAGTTGGTATCCTCATTTGTAATCACGTTAAAACTGGTGGAAAGAATTCATGCTCAACAGGAGAGGGTCTGATAGGGAGTGCATAATCCTATGGCACATTCTAGATCCCTTAACCGCGACTGCATTATGTCTGCTCGGGCCTAGTTGACTTTGTATTTTCAGCTCCCACTGAGGTTGACTGCCAGGTGTTTTATTTTTCATCTGATGTTCTGTGGTGAAGTGATGCTTTAAATTGCAAGGCAGCATATAAATTTAATAAGTGTACTGAAAGCAACCGTAGTCCAGCTGAGCTTGTGTAAACATGGAATTGCACTCCTACTATTTCTTTCCAAACAATTGGTATGCCTCACAGGTGGTTTAATTTTTGCTGATGTGAATGATTAATACAGGTCTTGTTACTTTTCTTATGAACACTTCATTACAAATTGATATCTGCTGCATTAGAAAATTAGAGCACTACAGTGTTGAGGTGTTTCATATGCAACTTTTTATTCCATTTTCCTAAGTTCTGTGTGCATGCTGTGGCTGATATTTTGAGGTTTGATTCTACTGCACATTTAATTTGAAACAAAATCAATATATCCTGCCGACATCTATGTATTTTTAATCCCTCCCACTGATTTCTTAGCTACTGTTTGCATCAAGCATGCTAAGAGAAGTATGTATTCTGTATTCATTCACATGTTTTAGGGTTCTAGTAAATTCCATTCAGGAGGATTTCATATTTGTTAAAAGCCTATTGGGACAGTATTATGATCTACAATTTCGCATATTCTTTACATGCACCTTTTTCTTTGAGATTTATGCCAGCCTGTGGAAACATTACATTGCCTCATTTTTAAATAGTTTACAATAAAGGGATATATGTGTTAATACAGAAGGTAGCACCTTTAGTTGTAATATCTTTTAATGGTACTCATTTTATAGTATGCTACCACTGCTTAAATCTGGAAAGATTAAAAAAATGTTTAAACGGACAATGAATTACTATACTGTCTCTACCTCCATAACTTAGCTTTGCATTTAAACAATTTACATGTATACCTCCATGGGCTGACACTGAAGAGAACCTGTTGAGCTACCACAGACTTAGGTGTTCAGGCAGATAAAGGAGCATGGGTGTGCAATCATGTCTGTGTTTATCAGGCAGTATAAAACCTCGGGCTTGACCAGACCTGGTATAACTAATAGAATCATAGCCGACAGCAGTGCCCTGCCAACATCAGAATAGCTTCTGCCTATTGCATGCCTGCCTTCAGGCTCAAGCCCCTAGTATCTGACTGTATAGATCCAGACATATGCCCCAGGTCTGTATTTGGCTGTGGCTGCACAAAACCCTGGCATGACCCTACCTTTGCTTTGCTAGAAGTTGATGAGGAATGAGGTCACATGAATCAGTGCAGCCTGCAAATGTCCAGGTGGAAGAAGTTACATGGGCCTTGTTGCTTACGTAATAACGATCTGCTTATGAACCCCCTACTGCAGGAAGTGGAGTGTGGTGTTTTGTATGGTAGCTGGTTGCAGAAACAAAGAAGGTGATATCTTCAGTGACTGGTTATTAAAGGAGAAGATGATGGTCCCATTATTTGCAGAATTGTATTTAAGCACTAGTGCCAAATGCATGAATTCCTGTAAGCAAGTGAGCAGGCTGGCAGAAGGGATGGAACACTCTGTCCCTCCAGTGTACCCAGCATCAAAGTTCTTTCTCTGCCAGCTCCCAGCAGGCTAACAAAATTGTTTTTGAGACTAACAACTTTGTGCACTTACTTATAAGGCTGGATTAGTGCCCAAGCTCTGGAATACTTGCTCAGTTGAATCACATTCATCATAAGATAAAGAGGTTCCCTTCTTTCACATGTTTCTCTGAGGACTTCAGTCCTTATGACCAGAGGCTTATTAAGGAATAGGCACACACTGCATTTCATATTGAGACAAGATTAGCTGTGCTGTAGATCATAGAACTGGAAGTGGCCCAGATGGTCCTCATCCATCTCTCTGCCCTGAGGTACAGTTTTCCAAACAAATCCTCATCCAGGCAAAATCTTTCTCTTCTGCTCAACCTGATTCTAACATGCCACAACCAGAGAATATGAGCAACAAGGTGTGCCTTGCTGTAGGTAGTTGTACAAGCCAAATCACAGTTTTAGTTTTAGTGAAGTGGTTCATAATGAGCAAAACTGTGCTACAGGAGGAGCCAAAAGGGGGAATGGGTGGGCTGGGGAGACCAGGCTTTCTGGTAGCTTATGATAAAAACCTTGAAGGTAAATCATTTTCCACCAAAATACCATTATTTAAAGTGAGCCAGGCAACTCTTAGCAGTTCCGTAATCCTAAACATAACAACACAGTTTCTCATGAACATGTGAAAAATGGAAGTGCATCCTCTTGATGTGTGTGAAATAATCCTTCCCATTTCGCATACAAGTTGACATTGTTACTTAATATAACAATATCATATGCACAGAACAATGAGCCAGAAGTACTCACTGCTGCAGAATACTGGTCAAAGCTGGTGCCTGTAATGCATATGCGGCTCTTGCTCAGCAAGCCACAAGTCACTTTCTGTGTGTCTGTCTCTACGATCACCACAGTCCCCTTCTGTAAAGGCAGTCCTGTTAATGTCATGTCCTTTGGACTGTTGCATGCTTTTAAGGCTGAAACGTATGTGCTTTCTGTTAAGGTTGTGCTGTTTGTTTTCTCTGTAGTTGGAAGAAAAACAATAGAGATTGGTTTGCCTCATGTATTTTTCCCTCAGCTGGTAATAGCTTTGTTAAAAGGAAATATTCACATACTTTCTAAAGTGATTTTGTGTCCTCAAAGATTATGAGTACAGAGTCACGGCTTCATATCTTCTGAATAAAAAGCCCTGTGGGTTTAACAGAGCATGGTAATAAACACTGGCAAACCTTTAAGCAGAATACATCAGCCTTTGACAAAATGCAAGTAATTTTTTGGAAATGGTTACTGTCTGATAAAAATAACTCTCACTCTATGACATACCAAACATTCAAGTGGAAAATGGGATTAAACTGCAAAAACAGTAAAGACCTATAACTATCATCACTAGATATCTTTTGCCCTCATCCTTTTTTGCACTTCAAAAATCTTCTCAATATTATCAGGTCGTGTAGCTTTGCTGCATTTTTAATGTTTTTTAGTTATGACTCTCTCATTTCATACAAATTAATTCTGATAGTTTATTTTTTTTAAGCGGCTTCAACATTTGTTTTTATGTTCAAAGCTGATTTGAGTACTCATCTATATTTTTATTGAATTATTCATTTTATGGCTTAAGTCACGTGGTGAAGCTCAAGTACTAAATATTTTAATGAATGCAAAACTGAATGGCAAAAGAGAAAAATCTGATACAGAAAGAAGAAATTCGATATTGCGCTCAATCAGCACTTGGATATCAACTTGATGTCACCTGGAAGCATGTTTGCACGTGCTAATTGTGGAATAGGAGCATTATATTTAATAATTGACAGTATGAAATTATAAACTAGCATTATGATGAGTTGCTATGCGGGGAGGACAGACTCGTGTATTGCAAAAACCCGTGTGTGTGTGTGTGTGTGTGTGTGTACATGCACAAGTGTACACATGAATGCACATGTGTACCTTGTGAGCATTGCTTCCCCATCCACTCACCATAAACACACACTTCACCTCTCTCTGGGATCATTGTCAGCAACACCAGAGCCCTCCGTGTCAGTAGTGGAAGGTGGGGTTTTCTCCTCCGTGCAACAGGATCCCCCAGCACAGAGCTTTAGCTTTCTCTAATAGGAGCGAATAGCAACCATTCGCCTACATTGGAGAAAGTAAATGAATGTGATCAGTCACATCAGAATGTGGTTAAACTTGCTCCCTACCCACAGTCACTTTGGTTATCAAGGATCAATTCTGCTGCTCTTTTTTCATTCTCTCATTCTGAACTGTGTTTCTTAGTGATGCTAGAGTCTGATGGAATGCTGTGAACTGCCCTGTATGCACAGAGCATTTATATATTAATTTAATGTATAAGGGGCCTTTACTGTGTTTTTCTGCACAAGAACCCTGTCAGGCAGACAATTCACATTTTTGTGTCAGAGAACTGAAGTTTAAAGTGCGCTGGCTAAAAGCCCCTTTTTGCAGTACATTTATGAAGCCTACATTCATCCAGGTGGACATTATAAGCAGCATGTTTAGAATCTTAAGGAACTGAGTGCAAGGTCCAATCATGAGAATTATAGCTGTTACACAGTACATTTCTGGTGTTCAGAGCATTTATTATATACTAGATGAGTAATTCTTATAATAACTTTGTAAGGTAGTATATAGTCTTATTATTCCCAGATTGTATATATTGGAATGAATGAATTCTGTAGTCAATCAGAGTTTGGAGACAGGCAGTCCAGGAGAAGAAAAGGCACTGGCTGGACATGTATCCGGGTTTACATTGAGAGGTCACGGATGTTCCAGTGCTCTAACACAAGCCCTGAGGCACAAGGAGTCAAAGTTTCCAAGTCCATCATTAGCAAATGGGTTATCAAATTCATTCCCTTAGCATACAGGTCAGGGTAAAAAATCCCCTGGAGATCTTGATTGCCTGCTCGGTTGGAGGACATCCACTTAGAATCCTGGAATTAGAATAGTAGAGTTGGAAGGGGCCTATAAGACCTTCGAGTCCAACCCCCTGCTCAGTGCAAGAATCCACCTTAAAGTATACCTGAAAGATGGCTGTCCAGTTTCTGTGATACTAAGCCCTAATGTGTCACTGAAGGGCTTTTATCAGGCTCTCATGTTGGGCCATACAATCTACTTCCATAAGGCACTTACTAGTATTGATTTATTTGCATCGACAGAACTCTCCTTTGGTAAGTTGTGCCTTCCACAAGGCCTGTGATGGGAACTGGCATGGCTTTTCTTTTCTTTTTTGCCCACCCTGGAACATGGTTACAACTTTTGGACATACCTTTGCTGCCTCCTCTACAAAGCTGATGAGTATGGAAAATCAGATTTACGTTGAAGTTCCTTTCTGTTCGGCATGAAGAGAGCACCGAGAAACAGCCAGTTATTAATTCTGGTGGGAGGGCTGAAATTATGCATTTGTACTGGCCTCCCTTGGCAGGATGAGCATTCCTAGAAAAGCCTTCTTCCCTTCTGTGCATCTGTTGATCAAGACTGTTGCAGGTTTCATCCCTGGCAATGAATTTTATTTCCAGGGGCTTTTCCTATGGGAATTGTATGTATTTTCTTCTGCTCAAGTCAGTTCGTGAAACTGGAAAGTGCTTCCTCTGTGGATGACTATAGCAAGTCCCCCTTTTAGTGCCCCTGCCTTTCTGATCAAAGTGGAGTTAATGTTTGCTGCCATCTCTCCTATCTGCTGAACATACAGATACTTCACAGTAAGTCCAACTTTCCTATTTGCAGAGATGAACTTGAGCAAGCCACACTAGGTAAGGTGTTCCCACACTGTCAAGGAAATGTTAAGACTTTGGATAGGGTCTCTCTAGTATATTTTTTAAAAACATTGGGATCCTCATAAGAGGGTATACATTCATGTATGCAGAGCTAAGTTTTTGTTGGGTTTCCTAGAATCATGAATTGTGCCTAGAAATTCAGTGTCTGGGGACATTTGCACCGGCTACCAACTGAATATGTTCTTATCCCACTTCATGTACGGTTCCTCTCTAGTTTAGGGATCCCCAACCTTTTTTTGGGCTGATGGGAACATATGAACTTTTGTGTCATGGGCATCATTTCAAAATGGCTGCCATGGGGGTGCCTGTTCAAAAATGTGGTAGGCAGATCTAGTCAGCAGACTCCCTTTTCACAGAAAGACAAACTGATGAGGCTCAGTGACAAGTAACTTGCCCAAGAACCAGAATGCAAGTGGGGTCTGAGTTTCAAAACATACCCATTCCTCTGAACCCATAGTTCGTTCTCTCTTTCTCTCTCTCTTTCTCTCTGAATAGGCCCCACCCCATTTTCTTTCACACATGTCCCACCAAAGAGTGGACACAAGATTCATTCTCTCTTTTTCAGAACAATCCCTTCCCAAGCACACATTATCCCTCTGGGTCACCCCTAAATTCTCTCTTACACACATGCACCTCACTCAACCCATCTATTCAAGACACACAACCCCTTTCATCCTTCACACAAACACACATGCATCCCTCCTTTTTCTGCCACTTGCAGCCTTATTCAGTCCACCCCCAGCCCTCCCCCCAACATCTTTCTCTAATGCTCCCCAACCCAACCTGTGTCAACCTACAGCCTCCAGACCCCTCTCCTACACAGGTCAGCCTGCAGCTCTTCCCATCAGCCCCCTTATGCTTTGGAAACCGCTCCAGATCATCCCAAGTCTCTCCTTAGCCTTCCCCACCAGTCCCACAGCCCTCCTCAGGTTTACTAGGCAGTCAGCAACAGGGGCCCTTCTCTTCTCTTTTACCTGTTTTGGTGGGGCTTGGGGGAGAGAGACAATTTCTAGCAAGCGGCCTGGCCACTGTGCTGCACTGAAGCACCTGGTTTGCAGCCACCCACCATCTTCATTCCCTAAGGATGGTTCTTGGGCCCAAAGGCATTCTGGGGAAAGGAAAATGGTGAGTGGTTGCAAGCTGGACACATTGCTTTGCAGCTGTGCACAAGGTTAAAAAAAGTAAAACAAACAAAATTAAAATGGGAGGGTAGGGGGCCGTGGTAGACATCAAGGGAGGTGTCTGTGGCACATTGGCTCCTACATGTGCCATATTGAGGACCCCATCCATAGAGGATGGGTGATGAAATGGGGGAAAAGCATCCTTCCCATTGCGGAGATTCATTTCTTATAAAGAATAGACAAATTGTGTTCAGTTACCACTTCTGTGCAAAACCAGCGGGGGGGGGGGGGGAAATAATTAGAAACATTGGTTTGAGATGGGAAAATTGTGTGGCTGTGATTCTTGTTTACCAGCATAGCTCAAAACCAGCCTGCCTCATTGCTTAATTTGTATGCATAGAGGCATCCTGAAACTACAGCTAAAAGAAAAACCAAATTGCAGATATATGCAACACATTGATTATATATGCACACAGTAATCTCATTACTGTAAAAACAAATAGACTGAACTCTAATGGAATTGATAATAGCTCTTTTTAAATATAGTACAATATGAAGCAGAACTCCCTTGAATCACATTTCAAACAAAATCGAAAATCCACAATTGGGCAATACATTTATTAGTACCAACCAATGTGTGATAAAAGAGTCGTGGAAGGGTTCAGGCAAGATAGTTCAAAAAGCGACCCCCCCCCCCCAAAATACAAAGATTAGACCAGATGCTGTGGCCATGAGGCCTGTGGTTTAGATCCTGTCTCAAGATGGAGATTGCAGATTGCATGAATTTGTCCTTGATGTGTGCTGCGGAGTTCAGATTTATGTCTAGTATTCTATGACAAAGAAGCAATGCTGACACCCATTTCTGACAAGAGGAAGGCCAGTTTATGTTTTCAGAACAGGCGGCCAGACATTCCTACATTGTTCCAGAATGCTAGACATAAGATGATATCTGCAGCACATATCAAGGATAAATTCATGCAGCCTGTAATCTCCATCTTGAGACAGGATCTAAGCTGCAGGTCTCATGGTTGCAACATCTTGCCTAATCTTTGTACTTTTTTGTGCCCCCTCTCCACTGCTTTTTGTACCTTCCAGCCTGAATAAAACCTCTGAAGAATGTGAAAACTTGAACACTCCTTTGTTGCTTTTTGGTTGGTCCTAATAAAGGCATTGTTCCACGTTGGATGTTTTTTCCCTTATGGATCAGCGCAGCTATCTTTTTTTTCCTTTCCTTTTCTTTAAATTCAAACAAATCTCTTGACAAAGAGAATGCCTTGTGTAGCTGGAAGGAAAATTCTACTGGAACTTTATACAAAACTCTGCACTCTCAAAGGGTTTGTGTTCAAATTCTTCAAACTGATTGAGTTTTCCTAAATAGACTAAACTCCCAAGTCTATTTAGGAAGACGGACTGGGAGGTGTTGGTTAGTTAGTCTCTACAGATAAAAGTTTTATAATGGCACCAATCCTGCTGTTCCCTAATCAAGGAATGGCTAGAACAGCACAAGGATGTGTGTTGGGTGGGAATGGCTCCTTTGCTTTTTAAAAACCTTATCTATAATAGTGTCCAATGTGCAAAGCATTCTTATTTGCCATCATAACAATTCCTTGAAGTCAAAGAACTGAAGATGTATTGTCCAACACTGTGTTTGTAATTATATCTAGATCATAATAGTTTCTCGTCCAATATTCTTCAGGACAGTGATAAGACAATGACTTCAGTATTTCATCTTTAACCATGAGAACTTCTTAAAGATATTTGTTTTCAGCCATTAGCATTCAATGTTTCGTTAGTGATTTTTGTTCCATGATAGCCTTCAACTGCTTGGCTAAAAGGCTTTAGGGCTTTAAGAAGAGTCAGTATTGAGAGAGTTGTAAGTAAAACCATAGGGTCAAAAGGACATTGTTTCTTCATGTAGCTTGGGTCCATCAGCAATGTAACCCACTTTATCCATGTTAGTAATGCCAAAAGCAGACAGCAGAAGTTGGCAGGCATTCTGAAGCTGCAATAAAAATATCCCATGAAAGCCAGCGTGCAATGTTTTGTAGAGCTCAGAAAAAAAGTACAACCATCCATTAGTTTGGTCTTTTGGATATTTCCCACAAAATTAATTTTCAAGACTTAGTATTTCCTAAATATCTGCATTAGTGTGGCTGCTGTTGAGGACAGCTTTTGTCTTCCATGTGCACTTTCTGGCTTACTCCATTGTGAACTATGCTATCCTTTTTATGGCATTCTGAAAGAGGTACATTGTTTAACAAGGGCTATTATGCCTTCCGTTCTTTCGTTTCATTATGTTGCTAAGTACTAAGCAGTAAATAGCATTTCTTAAACTGTATGAAAAAGCTAAGTGTATGTTTTAAAGAAAAGTAAAAAATATGAATGGCTAGAATGTTCCCTTCATGTCAAGGAATATGCCTTTGTTCCTTCAAAGAGGTGTAACTCTGGTTTTATCAAAGTAGAATGTGAGGGCATATTTGTGACAGCAGATTGGGGGTCATTGCAGCACGCCTGCTCCATTCATAGCACTTCATGCTTGCCTCAACCTGTAATGGCAGGACAAGTAGTGACAACAAAGAGGAGGAAAGCAGAGATAACAGATTAAAACTGGATATGTGGTATAGTTGCAGGAGTAACTTCAGTAGCAGTAGAGGGGAATGCAAATGGTTTTGCCAGTGGGGTCAAGGGAAACTGGAAAAAAGTGCTTGGGACTCATGGCCATTGTATGACAATGCACTCTGCAGTCTTCTGACTTCCTTGTTAAAAACTGTAATTAAAATATGTCCAAATAACCAGATCGTATCAGTAGCCACAAATGGATTAATGGTGGAGGAAATGAATCTCTGCAGTTCCCTGGCTTTTATTTCTCCTATTATAATTATGTAATTGAGTGGACATATGAGGCAATGCATAACCATTTTCATTCAACTCTCTTTCCCCAGTCACTCTTTCATGCTCCTTCATTTGGGAGCCATGTTGTGAAATGATGGCTCATTTAGGTAGCATAGTAAACAATTATTTCAGCAGCAGGGGTTGGCACTATATCTGCCTTGCTTTCTTTGGCAAAGTGGCACCCTTCTTTTTCAGGGTTTAATCTTCCTTCTTGGAACGTGCTATGTACTTAGGACAGTATCCTCCTGCACCACTGAGCATGTATTGGATGGTTTTTGCAGGATTAGAGGTTGAGGGGATCACAGGAGTTAAATCCAACCCCCTGCCAGAAGCAAGAATATTTTAGAATTGTATAGAACTGAACAAAGGCGATATACACCCTTGGATATATTTTAAAAGGTCAAACAACCAACCCTCCTACTCATATGGGGATTTGATTCCACCTGCATTTGCTTGTCTAACCTGTTCTTAAAGGCCCCCGGTGCTCAAAATTTCCATTTGTTCTTCTATCTTTATTCTAGTTTACAATTTTGTTAAAACATCAAACTTTGAAAACTGTCTTTTTATTATGCATTTTATGTATGTTTGGGTGTTACTGCACAGTTAATATTTGGCTACTAATGGCTGATTTTTCTTGACATTCCATACATATGTTAGCTAAGGTTATTGCATAGACACATTTTTCTTACTAATAGATACTAGATGCATGATGTTGTTCCAAAGGCTTTTCATTTGAAACTGTCAACTTGTGGTCCCTGATTCAAATAGCTAGGCTGTTGTGTGGAAAGATAGGTAGAAAAGAGACTCTGGGCTGATTTTCAGAATCACTGTAGGCCCTGTCCTAGACTGACGCTATAACCAGTAGAAGAGGGGTGGGATACCTTTTTCAACATGAGGGCTGAATTCTAGTCTGCAAAATGTTTCAGAGGGCAGCATTCCGTTTATGGGCATGACAAAAGGCAGTGGAGCTGGGGCAGAATCATTTTTACCAATTTTAAGCTTAGTCAGAAATAAGTATGACAAGACTTCTGCTCAGAAGTAAGGAGGAGTGAATCCCTCAGAAGCACCTTCAAATACTACCCAAATATCACATTTCTCACAAGTAAGCTTGGCAAGCTTCTGCAGCTCTACTTAGAAGTAAGCAGGGCAAGCTTCTGCTGAATTACTCCACAGATTCCTCCTCAGCCCCCCCTCCCTGCAGAGAAAAATGGTTATATTCGAGCAGCTGCTGATTGAAGAAAAGAGCATTTCCTGCTGTGAGAAAGGGGGCAGGGTCTGGGAAAGAAGATGGTAGGCCAGATGCAGAAACCCATCGGCTGTAAAGTTCTCTTTATGCTGCCCATGTTAATTTTTTTTTATATACGAGACGAAAGTACATTGTACTGAAGAATTCATAAAAGTCAGCAGAATTTAGAAATTATTTCTAAGGACTCTGTTGGCTTATTTGGACATAATGGCCAAGCCATAGTTGTCTCATGGGCTCTCATGTTCCCTTCTCCCTTATATATTCTAATTCCTTTGTTGACTTTCAGGTTCTTGTCAAACCATAGTTTGCCATGACTTCTGAACCAGGCAGTCTATGATTTGTGCAAGCCATAACTTGCCTTTAAACCAGAAGGAGCCATATTCAATTGGTGTTTTCCAATTCTGGCTTGTTATTATACAATGCCTTGTTTGGACGTAATGATAAGCTATGGTTTGCTATGATCAGTCAGTCAAAGAGCAGCAAGAGTACTCCCATGAACCTGAGCCTCAGAGCTGATAGGCAAACCATGGTTTGTCAGTAACGGTCAACCTGACTCACTGGCTGTGTTCAGACATCACACTAAGCATGATGCTTAAGCATTTTGAGGTAACTATAGTGGCTTAGCGTGTTGGTTAAGCCCCCCCCCCCGGTGGCTTACCGTTCTGTGTGTAGGGCTCACCAGTAGTTAAAGCCAGCTAACTCTCCCTGCTCCATAGTTACGCTAACCACCTTTCCCCTGGTCACATCCAAATAGAGCTAGTATCTTTTACCATGTTTGGAAAAAGAATAACCAATCACCGGTTACATAGCAGTTCTTTACTTCAATTACTCAGTGCCACAAATTCTTCAGTGCTTGTTTCAGTTGTGCATGAGTTGGCTTTTGAGGAGAGTTTTCTTCCATGCTTACCAGTACCTTTTCTTATTTCTACCCTTTTGCATATTTCCCCACGTGTGCAACTCTGACCAAATTCAGATGTCAAATGAGCCATAGTTTGTTGTAATGAGATGCTTGGTACCTTATTTTGTTGACAAACTTTAGTTTGTACAGTCCACTGTTTCCTGTGTTTGAATGAATGTGTGGTTTGTTACATACAACAGCCAAAAGCTTTAACTTGTCTCTTCCTGTGTGAAGAGTAGGCGGTGCAAGCAAGCCCAAAGCTCGCTGCAGCACATCTGCATCGCAGCAAACCGTGGCTGCTTCTGAAGGCCTGAAGCCTCTGTCAGCTGCTATCTTAATGTACTTTCAGCCATGGTCTAATTTTGCTGCAGGTAAAGCATGGAAAAGAAGGAAACACAAGGAGCAATAAAAAACAGTCTAAACTACTAAATGTCTTCGGAGTGATCTCTACTGCTTATGGCTTTTAGTCAGCTGCCAGAGGCTACATGGATAATTCAACTAGAGAGAACACAAATTTTACATCCTGTAAAACTTCATGGCCTGTGTTCTACAATATTGCACATTTTATAGCTATTTTGGTAGCCTACCTGTACAAATGTCTGTTTCCTGTGTTGTGGGGATAGGTAGAGAATTATGTGCTAAGTGGGGCTGTCCATGGATAGTCTTATTAATAGGCTATGAGGTTGATGCAAAAGCACATCAGTTATAGGCTGACCTGACTTGTATCAAGTTCTCCTTTCCCTGTTTGTTTGCATTCTTCAGTAAACCAACAAGTGGAGCTGTTACATAGTTAATGGAGCTAATACTATGGTGCAGGAACAGGTCATAGAATCATACACTCCCTCCTCAAACTGCCTCTCCTTTTCATGAAGCAAATTTCCCCATTTGCAGCTTTACTACTGATGGTTATCCATGGTTAAGGCAAACCACGTTCCTTCATAAACAGGGCTTGCTAGCCATATGCAAACTCTATTTAAATGAGATCCCTCGTTAGCCTTAATTGCAGTTATTGACAATGCTGAATCATCCTCTAGCTGTAGATAGATGGGAGGAGGAAATTTTACTTTGTGGCGGAAATCATGTTATCCGAATGTTCAGCTCCATTATGCATGCATTTGTCCACAGAGGCTTTTTGAATATTTATATATTGCCACATTCAAGTTTCCAGGAAGAACACCCACTGTACTTGAAGTGAGTTTTCATCTCCTTAATATAGGTCTAATCCTTTCAAAGGCAATCGTGTACTATGACTGCTTCAGGGTAAAGTTGGGAAAGAAGACGAGTACTCTGAATTATAAAACCTTCCAGACACAATGGATTAATGAATGATCTCAAATGGCTTCTAGACAACAATTATTGAGGGGTGTCTGTTTCAGTATAGCAGAAAATTGTGTTTTAGCTATTGAGGTTAATTGTATGAGTAACCTTCTCCCTCATAGTTCATGCCCTTATGCATCACAATTGATTTTTCCATTTATATTTTGTTGCTTGCTAACGTGACTGCACTTAACAGTTTTGTTCATGGTAACATCTATGCTTTACAGCATAAATGTTGTTGTGTTCTCAATAATGCATTTTTGTTACTAAGGGTTGTATTCAACAGTGGCTGTCTATCAGTGGAATGAAACTGCTGGTGAAAGTTTACTCCCCTAACTTGCATTCCCTGCCACCACGTGCTCCAAATCTGCTCCAGAGGGTTGGAGGATCCACCAGAGCAGATTTGGGTTGCACAAGGGGAGGAGAGCAAGGGGAAGTCTTGCTGCATTATCAGAGGCCCACTTGCACAGCATTGGATTTTAATCCAAAAGATGATAATGATGATGATTTACATTTATATACTGTCCCATAGCCAAAGCTCTCGGGGAGGTTTAAACATTTTAAAACATTAAACATTTAAAAACCAATATACAAAAATTAAAACAATAAAAGCCTAAAAACAAACAACATTGAATTTAAAACTGCCAGGGGTCAGTTAAAAAGCTCAGCATATGCTGTTAAATGCCTGGGAGAAAAGAAAAGTCTTCACCTGGTGTTGAAAAGATGACACTGTTGGCGCCAGGCGAGCCTCATCAGGGAGATCATTCCATAGTTGGGGGGCCACCACTGAAAAGGCCCTCTCTATCCTCTGAGCTTCCCTTGGAGTACTTGGAGGAGGATCTTGGATGTTGATCGTAGTGTTATTGATTTCATCTGTTCTGAATGAAGTTGCATATTAGCAGCACTGTATAATTTTTAGGAGAAAGTGAGTGGTAGTAACCAGAGGAAAGATGCATATATAAAGCAGCCTTATATGGAGCTGTGCCAATGGTTTTTCTTGACCTGTCTACTCTAACAATGGTTCTCTCTGGTCTCTGGCAAAGAGGTTTTTATGAGCCTTGTTACTTGAGATCCTTTAACCGAAGATGTCAGAGATTGAGCCTCAGATCTACTGCATGTGCTTTATAACTGGGTTATGGTGTACATTCTCTAATAAATCACTCCAAAATAAAATAAAAGCTTTCAACGAGATTCTGTGCTAAGTAAAGCAAAAGTATAATTATGCAATTCTTATGCATATAAATTATGCTCATGAGGCAATTTTCATGTTTTCTTTTCTTGCATAATTCTGCTATTGATTGGGGGTGGGGGAGGAACTATTTAGGGTAATGAGGATCCTGCTGATTTCCCCTCCTCCCATTTCCAATATAGGCATAATACCAGTTCCTTGCAAACCATGATACAGATTTAGGAACTTAAAATTGTGTCCTGCAGTAATAAAATACTTGAAGCAAAGCACTGCTATTGTGCTGTTAGTCTGTTATTATGAACATCGATAGTAGAGATTATTCCAAGTAGTTCCAAGCTACTTTAAGTAAAGAAATCTGAGATATTGCACCATCTGAAAGATTATTCTTCTCCAAATGAAATTTTACTGGACCTGCATTTTATTAATTTATATAATTATTTTTGTTACATTAACAGTAGTTCACAATGGATAGCACTTCTTTATCATCTTTGATTGTCACTTGACTGGTTGCCCTAAAATTTGCAGATGGGATTAATTTAAAAACATGTTTTATTCCACAGATACGGAAGGTTTCAAGATTGACACCATGGGCACCTACCACGGAATGACTTTGAAGTCTGTAACGGTAAGTTGGAAAAATATTTCTTGCAATGCTGCATGTAGAAGTTTTCAAAAAGTTTTATGTGGACTTTTCCTCCTGCTTCATAACCCCAAGAGGAGTCTGTTGTATTGCATGACATTAAACAAAACTGGTTCCTAACCAATGCCAAGGGTGTGTGCTGACTTCCTCTCTTTTGACGTTGTTGAGGTCTTTAGCTGTTTGTGATGCCATTCTTTCTAGAATGGCAGATTTTATACCAGTGTAATTTTATATATACATTCTCCTGTCACAAGAGTTCAAATTGAATAATGGAAGTTGTGCATCAAAAAGTGGAGGAGCGTCCCTTCCAAATGACTTGGCCGTTCATTTTCATGCAGATAGTTTCCCCAAGAGCTGAAGGGAGAGCATCTCTAAAACGGAATTTCAGCCTGTGCTCATCTTAAATTGTCTGCTTTTATGGAAGTGGTTTGAGCATTCGCAAACAAATGCTGTTTTGATCTGCCTGAAAGTAGGACAGATGCTACAGAACTAGTATAGAAGCATCGTTAAAGGCTTTTGCCATCTGCATGCCTATATAAATCTGATGAATAGATGGCACTAAACAGTCTCCAAAATCTGTGCACCTACTTCTCGTTTTCTCTCCTAATTTGAACATAAAATAATGCCTGGAATGTAAACGCCTCCAAGCCAATTAGAGCTCACTTGCTTAAACTTTCCCCCGATCTAATAAAACTGGTCCTTAAGTTTTTACTATCATTTCCCAGTCTTTAAATGTTGGCCTCTAGTTCAATTTGTATACTTACTTTAAAGCAACTTAATTGGTTTGGGGCTAAATCTGCATATTGCAAAGAATACCACTAAAAGCAGTCATAGGTGTCACTAATAAGCAAAAGACATTAAGTTCTTGTGGCCGTTGGCTGTTCGCTGGGGAAGGATTTGGCAAGTGCACTAAAATCAACATTGTACTGTGAAGCTTGGCTTAATGCATTCATACAATTCCTGAGGAAGGGTGTTGCTTATATTTTGTCAATACAAAATAGAATACTCAGCTTTGAAAAAGTATGCCTTACTATGTTGATGATGGTGATGTTGACGATTTTGAAAAGCTGGTTATGGACAAAGTTTTCTTAATATATATGGGAGCAAGCTAAAGAACTTGTCACATGATAACTAACCATGCCTCGGGTGAGTTAATAGATTTATTTCAAACGTCCCTTTCTTAACTAATGCTGCCTGCTGCTTATGTACAGTAGGTGTATGTACATCAAGCATCCACTTGATAATTTCAGTTTTCTAACCTTGCAAATAAGACTCCAGACGTTGCTATTCTTCAAATATTTTAATTAGTCCACCTACCCACATATCAATATGTTATACTTAGTTAGTTAGATATACCCGTCAAGAAAGAACTTAATAAAGTTTATCTGTTTATCTGGCTAAAGGGAATTCCTTCTTGAGCAAGGGACTATTTACAAACAATTCTAAGTGATTCTGTATAGTGTGTTTGCCACCCAAGCCATCTGCAGTAATTTGGTTTACATGAGAGACTACATTCCTCTCGCCTTCTAAGCACCTCCCTCTCCAGTCTTGAATGCCACTAAGTCGCTTGAGGATGCTGTTGATTGTGTTGAACCTCTTTTCAGCATGAGGGATGAATTTAATTTTGGAGAAGCTTTCAGGGCCACATTCCAGTGGCAGGTGGGGCTGAAAGCAAAAGGGGGGGGCAAAATACCAGCATATCTTAAAGCTCTTATTTTCAGTAATTGAGCCTTAAGAGAGCCTTACTTCAGTCTTTTAAAATGAGGGTGGAAATGCACAAAAGCTGGAAAACCACCAAGCAGTTGGCAGACAGGTGAAAGGGAGGTGGGTCAGGGGGAAGGACTATGGCCGTCTGAGGAATGTTGGAGGGCTGAATTTGGCACCCCAAGTAAGCCAGTTTTGTGTCATGGGATTGAAGTTCATCACCACTGTTGAGGATTCTCTTTAATAGAGCTTATGGGCAAAGTGAATGCATGGTTCTTGGGCTGGAGAGGCATGAAGGATGGGCACAGGTAGGGACCACTGCAGCTGTCTTGTAGTATTCCTCTACTACCACAAGCATCGATGAAGGTAGTTGTACCAGCAAGGTTGTAAGATTGCGGTGATTTCTGGCCATACCTGGCGAACAGCTTAGCACAGAAATGAACCACTGAAGGAATACTTGTCAATTTAACATCCTTGGACATTTTCATCCTGGTTTACCCTGTTACTCTAACTCTTGTTCTCATAATTTTATAACTAGTTCGTATTAAATTTAGAATACTCTTGGTTTGGATAATTGTAAGCTGAGAAAAATATGGCTCATCATTAACTCAGATTTCAAAGGCATTGTGGTACAGAATTTTTTAGCTCTTTCATGAAAGTGCCTGCATTTTATCTACCTCCATATTATCAATGGTGAGCTTGTGTAAAACTCCTCACAACTTCGACAGAACAGATGGTGAAGGGTTTTTTTAAAAAAGTAATGACAATTAAGATTTGCTTGTTTGTCCTGGAATTGTTCTTATTTAATTGGCATGCCTAGTTCCTGTAGAATGAATGGACATTTTAATGAATTTTGGTTGCTGAATTATAGCTTTCATTATTTCTGGTAGCCAATTTATCCATGTACTTTTGTTGAGAACTGCTTTTTCTTTCCTCTATTCCCTGAGGAATGTCCGTTGTTTTCTGTTTAGTTCCACCAGCACAGTATTTTTTAAGAACTAGCTAAACCTGTATATATTACACGATCTTTATTGTGCCATACAATCTAAAGTCTTTCTCCTCATATCTCATCCTTCTATCATTTTTATTTGTATGGATTCAAAGATTGAATGACTGTTCTTTTTTGTCTTGGAGTGTTTTATTTTTTTAAAAAAAATACACAAACCATAGTGGTATTCAGAATATGGAAGATGTTTATATCCTGCATGATACATGTGACGGAAGGCTTTCTTTTCGAGGTTGATTTCTATTTTTTCTTAGAGTTTGAACTTAAGGTTTATAGCTTGTTGAATCCTAGGTCTCAGTGCAGTACATTAAATAATTAATCCTTGAGTTGGTTCATTAGTATTTGACTTTTTATAGATAAGAAACACAAGGGAATGAGCTGTCCCAGAAGCCATCTATTAAATTTGTCACTAATCCTAGGACTGTGAATTTGGGTCTTGCAAAAGCCATTCTAATACTGTCCACTAGCATAGAATCAGTGGTTGAAAGGACCTCAATGGCCCCATATTGATGCATGAAATCCACTACTACAGTATCTGTCATAGATGGCCACGAGCCTCTGCTTTAAAACCTCTAAGGAAAGAGAGTCCACCACAGCACTTAACATACCATTCATAAATGTACCAAATAGGCTTGATAAAAATTTACTTGGATCAGTGCCATTAGCATGCCTTGAAGATAGAAGTTCCAAGATGGGGAATCCAGTTGCATCTAATGATAGCTTAATAAGAGCTTCTTGACCTTTTACTTTGTACTGTTGACTACAGGTTAATGCAATGATATCTGGGTGGTGAATATTGCAAACACAAATTGCAGTCTGATGTGGTTCTAAAAAGGTCAACTGGAACAAGTTGTCAGCCAGCTCGTCTTGTAATGTTAAAATAATGAGGTCCTTTATTTGTACATATATGTAAAAAAAGTTTGTTTTGAGATTTTATATTGGCAGTGAAGTGGTTTCTGGAAATTGTTGAATCAGAAAATTTTCCTTTGTCCAAAATTGTTCTGATTTAGCATGTTTGTCTGACATATTTAGTGAACTAATTTATGTGCTCTGTAAGTGCCTTAAATGGTTTTTCCAGGAGCCAAAAGCAGCTGAATTGAAATATTTGATAAGGAAAAATATTCAATAAAAGACATCTAATGTAGTTTAAATCTAATATTCAAACAGATCTAAAGCTTTACTTGAAAATTATTTTAAGTGGAATCCTTGTAAATATTTTAAGACACCTCAGTAGCATATATTTCCCTCATGTTATTTTGATTTTAAGGCAGTGAAATGAAGGTGTTGAAAACAAGGCCTGTCCAAGACCTTTTGCTGCCTGAGATGGAGAAAAAAGGGTGCCTTCCCCTTTCATCCCAGTCATAGTGCGTAGTACCAAAATCTCCCAAGTGCTTCTCTCCATCCCTGGCAGTAAAATACAACAATATTAAACTAAATAACAACTTACATCCCTTTTATGCCCCCCAAAATTAGTTACCTGAGGCTGCTGTCTCACTCTGCCTAATGGTAAGGCAGTCATGACTGAGATCTGTTAATATATGAATTTGAGCATGTCTGAAGAGCTAGGTACAAACATTTATGTGCTTCCTGTGGACAGCCAACTGGAAAATTTTCAGATTTTTGAATTGATTGGTATTGTGTCCATTCCAGTTGTCCAATTTGACTTGTAGTATATCATTCATTATGTTCCTAATTAATTTAATGAAACAATCCCTTTCCAAGAAATATAAAATGTTCTGCAGATAAAATATAGTTAAAGGTGTGGATGAACTTTTTCAAGGGTCAGTTCTGTATCACTGCTGAGTCCTTTTTCTGTGACTATTGGGAAAATCCAAGCTTGGGCATTTGCCAGAAATATGGTAAACTTCATTCACTATGCTTTTTAACATTCAGGGTTCAGCAAGTAGATATTGCATTTTTATGTAATGCTTTAATATGTTAGGTTGTCTTTGCTGGTTTCATTGTGTTGTGCTCTTAAATGCTTACTATCTGTCCCAAGAAATCAAATATATACAAGGAATGCTTACTCTTAAGATAATTGCCTGATACAGATTGCCAAAGATACAAATGTCAGCTAATACATTTAAGTGTTATCAAGGTAGATCTCCTTTGAATACAATATAGTAGTGATAGAGGGAAGGAAAATAAGATGATAGAATACTCTCCTAAATCTGTTCCAAGTTCTTAAGGAAAATAAAATTTTGATTCATGTGACTACTTTCTGCACTGAGGTGATTTTCTAGAAGAGTATGCAGTCATTTTCCAGAAGAAACCACCCGGTGTAAGGAGAGCAGTAATACATTCAAGCCAGAGGGAAATTGAGACATCCCCTCCCCCTGATAAAGCAACCCTAAATGGTAATTGGAAATCTGGACCAGGTAGCCATTTTGTTGAGTTCAAGGCTGACACAATGTGGGCAGTCTAACAATAGAGTATGGATTGTAGCTGGGAAAAACTTACTAAACATCTCTTGACAAACCCAGGGGAAATTTAGAATGCACTTTATATTCAATTTTTAAAAAATCAGCTGTTTTATTAACATCAGTGGTGCAAATTCTGCCATAAATTTCTTTGGAGAAGGCATTTCTGACAACTTTATTCTAAACAAAGCATGACTTGAGAGATTTGGCATATAACAGTCCCTCCATTCATCTCTTTGTTTGTATGTTATACTGATCCAGCCTTGCTCTCCTTCTCACCCAGCTCTTGTGGGTATAAATTCCAAAATTACATCATTGTAGTTTTACGGTACTTTCTGTCCTGAGTAGTTTTTATGCTTTCTTGATTAGCTGTATAAAATTATTTTAAAGAAATTACTACTTCTAATAGTGAGCTCAGGTGGTGTTTGTTGTCAGGATTGTAGCCAAAACAGGGTCATTGAGAAAGAAGAGGGAAGATGAGCATGGTTGGGGGAACTCTGAGGCTTGCAGAATACAACTTTAAAAGACCTAAGGAGGCAACCCAATCAGAATTGAAGATCTTCAGTAGGCAGGGATGTTGAATGTTAGCTGGAAAAGGAAAAACTGAGGAATTGGGTATGGTTGGCTAGATGGAATACTGAACTTTGAGCACTCCACATGGCAACATTTTGTTCCAGGTCCCACATAGTACATATCTAAAAGTGGGACAAATAATTTGAATTGAGTTGAATGGTGTAGTGGTTAGATTATTATACTGGGACACCGGAGATCTGGTTCCTACTTGGCCATGAAGCTTACTGGCCTTCCACACTGTGTAGCAGTGCAGAAGAGACCACCCTCACTTCTTTCCTCCTGCCAGGTACAGGAGATGAGAGGGAAGGGTGGAGAATAATTTAATAATAATAATAATAATAATAATAATAATAATAATAATTCAACCTTATCAAATAACCTACACCATACTATACATATTCACCCGAAACAATCCTGGAAAATGCAGATCATAAAATATACCGGAACAGAACAATTCATATGGACAAGACAATACCTTGCAACCGACCAAACATAATGTTCATAGACAAAAAAGAAAAACACACATACCTCATCAACATAGCAATACCGAATGACAAAATTTCTGTTGAAAAGGAGAAGAAAAGAGAGACAAATATACACCACAGGCCATGGAAGTCAAAGAACTATGGCAACAGGAAAAGGTCATAATTATGCCATTAGTCATATCAGTCACCAGCATCACATCAAAAAACTATACAGAAAACCTCCAGAAACTGGGCCTACCAACATCCACACCAACATCCAGAAAACAGTCATAATTAAAACATGCTCAATTGTCAGGAAATTCCTGAATCAATAAAAGACAGCATGACTTGGCAAAGCCCTTTATGTCAGTCTAGAAAAACTGCCATGAGCGAGAAAGATAATAATCATAATCATAATCACAATATATTTATTTCTTACTCACCTCTCCCTCTGGATCAAGGAAGGAACAATATTAAATACAAATATAAAATACATAAAACGAATACATTATTAAAATAACAATAAAAGTCTTAAAATTCAACTAGAAGGTTTAGAACAGGGCTGCGAAACCTGCATGGTTGTAGTTTAATGGTGAGAGTGTTGGACTGGAACTGGGGAAATCTTTGTTTTAGTCCCCACTCAGCCATGAAACTCAGTGGGTGATTTTGAGTCAGTGACTCACTCTCAGCCATCCCACATTACAGAGTTCTTGTGAGAATAATTACAGTAATTTAACCTAGAGAGCTAGCCTCTGGTGGCATCCTATTGGTAGGTCTTTTGGGGGGTGTTGGGGGGAAACCATTCTACATAAAGGATCCATCATAAAGGAAAGTGATCCCCCTTCCCAGAACAGTAACACTCCCAACTCAGCTTTTGGTTATATTAATCAGAACTTGCAATATTATTTCAATCATACTCTACCCAAGCAATCAATATCTCGGTAAAAATGTCTACCTGGCAAGAGCAAAAAATATTAAACATACCTTCATTTTTAGTGCATATTTCTATCATACTCAATATTCATTTTTGTTGTTGTTGAAAAGTTGCATCAGAAAAGAGAGGCTTGGATCAAGACTTCATTTTCTTACATCTGTAGAAATTTTTTGATCCAGCAGTGAAATCCGGGTGCAACAAAGAAGGAAGCCTTTTCATAAACCTCTCCACCTCCCCCCAGCCTTCTATGCCCCCTTCAAAATCTGCTCCTGAGGTTGGGGGACAGTACAAAACAGTGTGGCATGGTGCCAGAAGCCTAAAATCATTAAGATTTTCTGGATCTGGAAAGGGCTTCCTCAAGAATGATCTCACCACTGCCTCTTTCAGGCAGCTTGGGAACACTCTCTCTCACAAGGAAGTGTTAATCACTTCCCTGTTCCAGCTGGCAGTTCCTTCTCTACTGGTTTGTATAACCCAAGAGGGCCAAGAATCCTATACAAAAGTGGGTGCACAAACCTGTCCAAGCACCTTGTTAATATCCTTGAGCTGTACCAACTAAAACTCATCCCAGAAAACTCAACAAGGCTGTGCTCTGGATACCTCACCTGATTCACCTGCGGTGCCTAGTAAATGTATTTCAGTGGGACTCAGATGGATCTACAGTGTGTCCTTAGGACCAGAATGGAATAGCCCCTGGATGACCATTAAAAGCTCTGCTGGGAAGCAGTTAGAAGATTTAATACTGGCAGCAGAATTTTATTTTTTGCCTCCATCACTGCTCCTAAATCTACATGGCTGTAGGCACACACCAGTATTTGATTGCATCCACTAAGAGTTTTTCTCCATCTGCATTTAAGATGTTTCCAATTTTGCTTCATTGCTCTCAGCTGTGGGGTATACCACCAAACAGTACAAATTCTGCTCTGGAGAAGGCACTCAGGAGCAATCGTGCCAACCCCCAAGTTATTTCTGCATTCCACAGATCAACTAGGGATTCAACAGGAGAGCCATCCCTTATTAGCCGGAAACCTTTCTAGGGCCCTCTGGAAACCACTGACATCCATTAGCCTCTGGGGGCAGACCATCTTAATAGGTCCCCCACCCTTGCAGAGAGGAAATGCTGTAAGTCTGAATCTAACAGGCAATGATCTGACCATGGATCTGATTCAAAGTCCCTCATCTTCAGACCACCATCGTGTCCAGTTGAGAAAACCAAGTTTATAGAGTGTGTGCTGCTACATGTGTTGGTCCAATTACATATTGGGGCAGTCCCTTGGTTGTCATGGAGACCATGAAATTCTGAGCAGCCCCAGACAAAGTGCCCTCAGCATGTATGTCAACATCCCCTAGAACCAACAGTCTGGGGGACCTCACCATCAGATCTCAAACCATCTCTGTCAGCTCAGATAGGGACTCTGTTGAGCAGCGGACTGGGCAGTACATCAGTAGAATCCCCAATCTGTCCCCCTGGCCAGCACAAGGTGCAAACTCTCCAGACCAGTAAGCAGATAGACAGGGAGCTTGCATAGGGAGATGGAAATCCTATAGACCACAGCAACCATGTCCCCTCAGCCTCAAGTCCTGCCCCATACACTATTAAACCATGAATGAAGAAGGTCTTATTTTGAACCATTTCAGCCATGGAGTTCCATGCTTAGAGTGTCCTCCCAGAAGCAGGAAGACCCTGAAAGTTTCAGAGATTGGCAGGAGGCCAGGGAGTGAATTCTGTTACTGAAAGCAGCACCAGCACTTGCTGCCTCAGCTGACATTTTGTCAGTGACTTCTCCAAGGTTGTTTTGGGCATTTGGGGATGGTTTGAGATGGCAATGCCACTGTGGTATTTGCAGCAGTGCCAGCTTAGGGGGCTGCCACACAAGGTTTGAGGGGCTGTCTGGCCCATTTGTTACAGTTGTGCGCCACTGCTTTAAGCCTTTATAGTCAACATGTCAACAATTTTTCCACTCATTTCAGCCAAGGTATTATCCATTATCAATAAATCCTCCGGAGATCTGGGAACATGTTGCTCTAATTTCTTTTATTTCAGATGTTTTTAATGCCAACTGACTCTATTTGCTGTGTTTCTTTTCTTTTTAAAAAATTTAACGGATTCCTGTTTTAAAGGCATTCATGGTTGCTATGTTGATAAGACTTAACTCCCACTGTAGCCTGAGGGGAATGGTTAATATGCAGCAATTTTGAGTTACAGATCAGTTAGCTCCTAAAGTCAACTATGGCCCTACCATCGTTCAGATAGTGTTATCGTGAAGCTGTCAGATTCTAAATACTTAGGAGAGAGCTCTTATAACTGTTGCCATGGTGATAGTATGAAGGCAACATGGTAGTTTCATCTATATCAGTGTTTGGCTAGATCCTTTTATAGTCTGTGAAAGGATGGTGCCATTCTACAGTCAGGTTACATCTCTTTGAACTGTACCACAATAAATTGGGGCAGCAATTAACTTTTCCCCTCTAAATGAAAATGTACTTCAACATTGGATATTGCATGTGTAGTATATTCTTGCCTCTTTTAGTTTAATATTCATTGACTGATTTCTATGTAGATTAGCTTTGGTATTATCAACCTACTATTATGCTTTCACATCCATTTCCTTCTCTAGTATTACCTCTGTTCAGGGTATAGTTAAGTATTCCTGCAATCAGGGTAATTGCAAAACCATTTGAAATTTTGACATGTAAGTGGACTTCTGCCTCTCTGTCTTATACTTTCTTATGCCCCTTCTCACCTGATTGAGCAACTGTGTAGATCTTTTGAAAAATTGTATGCATGTTAAAAAAATATGAAATTTTATCTTATTCAAGTTGTCACAGACTACATAGTCTACAGTTAGTCTTATTAGACAGCAATATGCTTCACAGACTTTATGTTTACATTCACACGGACACACAACTTGCTTGCATCCATGTATAACGATCTACACAGGTTGTAGGGGGTGTTTAACCTGTGGTGTGCACACAGCAGATGTATAGACTACACTCCTACTAACTGGGGAATATCTACTGCTCAAACACCCATTCAGAGTCCAAAAACATGAACTTTTTTGCAGAGTATTTCTTGTTTAAAACACACTGTAAAGCTGCTAACCTCATTAATGTGGGGGGGGGGACTGAAACTGAGATGAGCATCTGAGACTTCCCCTGAGGTCACGTGCTGTTCATGATTGCTTCCATCTTGTCAGGATTCAACTTCAGCGAGCTCAACAACCTCTAAAACCCCTTCATGGCTGTTCCCTTGGTGATAGCTTGGCTGAAAAAGAGAATAGCTGTATCTTCAGCCTACTGGTGTCACCTAACTCTGTATATCTATATGATAATTTCTAGCCTAAAATACTTTGCCTCTGTGTAGAGGGTAAGACTTGGGGATGGCTAATGAAATAAAGAATAGTTAGGATCAACAATGACTTTCTTTTTCAGCACATGATCTAATACAAGGGTAGTCAGAAAGTAGATCAAGATCCGGTGGAAGTTCTCTGGGTTATTTGCAGTAGATCAGCAAGGGCTTCTGATTCCCAACTGCCTAACCATAGAAACCACTGTAAAGCTTCCCAGATCCCCCCCCCCCCAAAAAAAAAATTAGGTTGCTGAAAAAGAAAACTTGGGAGGAAACCAGGACTGTATTTTCATATGGAAAGATTTATGAGCTGGATTATGGTACTTACCACAATTCCTGGGTGGAACATGTGATCAGAGGCCCGTATTCCTTCATACTTACTGTATGTCTGCCTACTTGAGTCACAATTATGCACCTGACTTTGATAGTAAAATACAATGTAGAATCTACATTATAGATCTTGTAAGCTTCAGGTCTGCCCTGTTCCTAATACACAGGAATTGCTCTCCTAGAGAGAATAACCAGTTGCCAAATGCTTGAGAATTCAGTGTCTAATAAAAACAAACTGAACTACTTTGAAGTGATATCAAGTAGCAAAGCCAAATGAAAGGTTTGCTTGTTTTGCTTAACATATAGACATCATAAATAAAATACAGCCAGTAGCAAAGCCAAATGAAAGATTTGCTTGTTTTGCTTAACATATAGACATCTTAAATAAAATACAGCTTAAATACAATGACCAGATTCACATGTAACAGTGGCAAACGTGCTGCAGTGTGTGCGGGCACATTCTGATGCCATTTAGCATATGCAACCTCCATTCGAGCCGAGTGGAGGTTGCTATGTGCATGGATTAAATAATCCACAGTTAACCTGCAATTAGTTGCTAGGTTAACAGCCTATGATAATTAATTATCAGCCTACTGTTGTCACTTAATGCTATATATCTATATGATATATATCTAGCCTAAAACACTTTGCCTCTGTGTAGAGGGTAAGACTTGGGATACTAAAATTGTAGTAAGTGTTTGGCAAATCTTGGGTTAATTAACGCATGATTTGCTACTATTATGTGCAAATGGGCTCAATGCTTTGGAAGTATGACAGATTAGTGAAAATGCTCCTCTAAGATACTCGACTTGATTGATTCACACAACTGTGTTTATTTTTTATTGTTTTTGAAACATATTTCCCCCTTCAGTTTACAAACAAGTTAAATATACAATAATAAACTTAAGGAACCAATGAATGGGAAGGGTGAGGCACAGAAAAAAATGGGGCAAGGAGAATACTATAGGAATTACATTGATACCTTTGAAAATGGCGTAGGGCGGTAAAATGACCTCAAAACATAATGTGTATATTTTTTAGGCTTGTTGGGTGTGGGATATGTGAACATAGAAGTTGGAAATGGGTCCATTCCAAGTACAGTGCACACAGACAGTGCAAACATCTGTAGAGAGGCCTCCCCATGTAAAGCTGTACATATAGAAGCCTCCTCTCTCCAGGTACTTGAACTGTCCAGATGTTGTCACTGGCTGGAGCTATGTGATATGTGCCGTGTCGGAGTGGAGCTACAGTTGGGGAGGGACCAAAGCTCAGTGGGAGAGTGAATGCTTTGCATGCAAAAGATCCCAGGTTCAATCCAGCCTGAAACCATGAAGAGCCACTGCTAGTCAACAATACTAGGCTAGATAGACCATGGTCTCTTACTCAGTGGCCTGGTTCGGATGACACGATAATCAACGGGGGGGGGGGGGAGAGAAACAATAATCAGTTGTGTTGCTTATTGTGTCATGTGGAGGGCAACACACAACACACACACAACTGACAGTATGCTATTTGGGGCACTTAAACAATGGAGAAAAACAACAGGCTTGCATGTTTATCCCGAAATCTGTTGTTTAAAGTGTTGTGTGGAGTGAACCCCCCCACTCTCCGTGTACTATTTTGTTTGGTCATAGAGTTCGCCGGCCGGAGCAGCCAAAAAAAACCCAGCTGCTCTGATACAGCCAGCAGAACTTGCGGTGCATGCAGGGATATGGCTGGAGAACTGAGGGAGGTGGGAGGGAGGAGACGCAGCAGCCCAGAAGGATGCCGGGACTTTCAGCCACGCGTCAGGGGGAGGGGCTGCGCTGCTGCCAAAATAACGCACGGCCAGTATGCTATTCCCCCCACCTTTGCCTAAAGTGTCGTCCGAACTCAGCCAGTATAAGGCAACTTTCTGTGTTCCTGCTTGGTGCAGCCCATCTCACATATTCACTTAAACAGTAAATATAATGTCAGTCTGAATAACTCTTATATGAAATTACATTTTGTATTTATGGGATACTTAACTAAGCAGGGATTTGAACCTGGGTTTCTGCAGTCTAAGTTCAGTCCTCTAACAAGGACAAAGCACTGTATTTCAGTTTCTCATATAGCAGTAGAAGAACATTGGCAGGGACATTAATTTAGTTTATTGCATGGATGCAATAGCACTGCAAATATAAGATCATTTTTTAAAAAAGCAAAATAAAATAAAGCAGACTGATGGCATGAGAAGCCAATATCTGCTGAAGACATTGGATTGGTTCCAGACTAAGGTAGCTCAACTTGGTTCTGATTGAAATTAGTGGGAGTTTGTTGACTAACTTGTCCCATTTATTTCATTGAGCGCTAAATCCAGCTAGCTTGGTCTGGATCCAACCCATTGAGAACATGGGGCGGGGGGCAAGGAGAGCAACAACTTCTGTACTTCCCTTTGCTTGTAAATGTCCTCCAATCATTTCCTCTTTCTTAAAGTTTGCTATTGCATTGTTTTAAGTTTAGGACAATTTATTAAAGTTAGGACACTAACAAAATGGTTACTATTTTGTTGCTAAAAGAAGCCTATCAAGCTAAATCAGTTTTGAGTGCTATTAATGTATTTCATTTTCAATTACATTTTATTAAGTAAAATATTTCATTTTGTATGATTTGTTTTGCGTTCAGTGATCTTGCAAAATGTGGTTTTGCTAGCTATAAAAGTCTGATCATTTTGCCGTGAAGCAACGTCTTTGATCATAAGAGTAATTTTCAGGCCTATTATTTTTAACGGAAACTGCTTTGTTCTTTAGTCTTCTAATGCATGACTTCTCTTATCTCTGAGAAGTTCTTTTGTCACACACGCACATGAAGAAACACTCTAATTTTGCTTGTAACGAGAAAGGAACTCTAGTTGCAGTGGGAGTGGGTGGGGAAGGGGTGGAGAATGCTGTTGCTTCCAAAGAAATCCTCATCCTCAGGAATGTATTGACTTCCAATGCCTCCACTTTCATTCATATATATATATATATTCACACACCCCTCCCTAGCTCACTTTTTCTTTAACGAGCTCATCATTCAGCCATCACAAATGCTTACTGAAAACCAGTGAAGCAATTTCCTCCCAAGCTGGGCACAAAATTGTGCTTTTTAATTTGGATGCACCCAAGTAATAAGAATTCTGCAGATGTATGTATCTAGATTGATCATGGGCAACAACATGCTAATGGACCGTAGCAAAATATCCTGAAAAAGGTGATGGACATACTTGAATTCATCTGAAAGCTTTCTAGATATGATCAAAATAACTTTTCCAGTACTTCTCTGTCTTTTGGTACACCTCTGAATGAGATCCTATTGGCAAGGATAATATTCTAGTGCTCCAGGCTGAGAAGCAGGATTTGGAAAATGCATGCTACTTGATCCAGTGATAGTCCCTCAGTTATCAGAGGCTTTGCATATAGCCTCTTTGTTATGTGGTACAAAATTAAGGGTAAAATCCAGCGGTGTCAACAAACTCAAATAACACTAGCTGAGCTCCATCAAACCTTTGCATTGCACGAGCCGTTGCACATTATGATGGTATAAGCACAATGTGCAAGTGCTTGTATGATACCACACTCGTGCAAATGTTACTTTAGTTGGTACTGCTATTATGCGCAGTTCAGAATCTGGTTTCCGTTAGTGCAACACCATTTGCCCTAGTGGAATGACACAATTGAATACTGCCCAAAGGCAGATCCAGAAATCTGTAAGTGTATTATATTGCTAGTTAGTGACATGAAGAAAACTTGAACTATGCGTGCTGACTTTGCAGCATATCTGCTAGCATATGCATGGCTATGCATGTGCCAATGTGACTATTGCAGTCCGACCCACTGGATGGAAAGGCTGTCCTTTTTACCCATATTCTAACAAGAACGTGTGTCTGCATCTGATGATTGACGCTATGTGCATTAATGGTGTTCACACTACCTCGTACAAGCATATCTTAGGGCTAAGAATTTTAGGTAATGCTGGATAATAACGTGCATTCAGATGTCATTTTGGGATGGAGTTTTTGTTGTTTATTTTGACGATTTTAATGACGTGTTCTGCACCTTTTAAGAAAGGTTATACTGCAATTGAATTGATTTGATTAAAACGTCATTGATAATTTGGCCTTGATCCATGGCATGGATATTGCAGTGTAATGGAAAGTGCTTTGAGTATGCTTATGATGAGGCTGAAGAATGCCATGTGAATGGCACTTTTTTGTTTTGCCTTTAGACTTGCTAAGTGGAATCCCTTGAAATGTCACAGTTGGCTAGGCAAATAAAGTTTTTAAAAAATAATAAAATGCCTTAAGAAGTCATGGGGTCAATAAAATTGTATTGTCTATAAGATCGAAGTGTGGTTAGGAGAAATGGAGCAGTGACTTCAATCATTCAGGGTTAAAATTAAAGGAACTTTTTGCTGACCTCAGCTGGAGGATCCATCTTAAATAAACCATTTTAAAGCAGTAGTGTAGATAGGCTTTTGATGTCCTTTGTCTTGGGAAGGAAAGCACTGATGACTATTTCCATGCTGTGGTGCCCTGTTGAAGGGTCAACATGGAGACCTTTTTTGGCTCATTCTAATGCTATGAGATTAGATGGTTGAGTATAGGATCAGGTTCCTTTACACCATTTTAGCTTTCTGCAGTAATCATTGGTGAGCGGGTCCTGTTTTTGCGTTGTAATTTACATATATGGATGGCATCACAGAAGACATATTCATGTTTAACGTGTTTTAACATTATGCAGATTGTTACATATTTTACAAATGAAATATGTTGATATAGCCCTCAAGCTCAAGGTATATTCCCACTGTGGTCTGTACAAGTAGTCCCTTTCTAGTTTGACAGCTCAGTATAACATTAGGTAGGAACTTCCAAGATGGCATGGCAGGTTACCAGTATTTTCCATAATGTCAGGTTTTGTTTCAAAATGTAACTCTTCACTAAGAATATGTTAGCCAAGTTATGATCAGTATGAAATTTGTATGGAAGTTACCGGTTTTGTTAAAGCAAGTTTCTAAATTTCTGTTGAAACAAGGGGAGTCTTTAAAGTTTATGTTGGCATTGATGGTCCCATAAAATCACAGGCCCTACAGTCATTGGGAAGAAACTAATTTTTGTACAAGATTACTTTGAAATTGTATTGTGTGTTTTCCCACTACATTTCTGAATGCTAAAGTGCAAAACCTTTGGAAGTTCCTTAAAAAAAAAATTAGTATGGAATATTTGCGCAGTTAATTTTATTGGCACATAAAATAGCAATTGTACCACCAAACTGTGCATGCTTATTATTGCACATTAACACAAATATCTTGATACCATTTTTCTCTTTCTTCCCAAATTTTGAAAATGTTTTGGTTAATACTTCCATTGTAATACTGTTTTTAAGAATTAATTTTTTTTTTTAAATTAAAAAAATAATTTTAAAACATCATCAAGTGCTTGGTCTTAAATATTGTCCCTTTTAAGCACAACGTGTTTCCCCCCCCCCCACTGTACATGCTTTCAGCCATTTTTATTTATTTTTTACAAATTCCACATGGAATACTTTTAGGAGGAAGGTCCCTTCTAGTGCAGTTTGCGATGACGATACTTGCCCGCTTTTTCTTTTGCTGTGTTGGTACAGGCATTGTGCTTATTCTGTTGTAAATGGTTCCAGTATTTGATCAGTTCACTAGGCTGGAACTGATGGGAGGTAATTAGGTGACTGTATTTACAGCTGGAATAAGAAACCCTCCAGTGATTGAAGACAAACTCATTGGGTGGGGGCATTGGGTCAATTCGCAACTTGGCAAGACAGATGCCCACATATACATCCTCTAAGTGCAAACGTCTGATACTCAATGAGACCTTAAATATTTTTTCTGCTAAATCTCCAGAAAAGACATAGCCAGTTCCAGAGCAGAATACAGGGTAGCGTTCGCTTGGATAAAGATCAGGTGGCATATACCACTTGCTATCTTTGTTGCGATTGGGTGCATAACCCCTCATTAGATAGCCTGTAAAGTATTTGTGTCGGAGAGGCAATTCTGGCTTCAGAAGCTTATGTATTAAATACTCTGTATTGACAAACATGTCACTGTCAGTTTTCATAACATATGGAACATTTGGGCAATAGGTGGCAACCCAGTTCATCCCCATAAGTGTTTTAATTGTTAAGTTGTAATATGTGTCTAAGTACTCCTGTTGGATGATATCATGGTATTGCCTACTTTCTTCCAGGATGGCTCGCTGAAGGTATCCATTTAGTTTAACGCTTAAGCCCAGCAAAAAAATCCGAACAATTTGGATCCCAGGTGCCAGGCTCTCATTCCCCCATGTTTGTCTAATAGCTTGTCGAGCTTCCACTTGGCCTGGTTCTGCAGCTATGAGCAGTATAAGAAATGGGCTTTTCTCCTGGCATTTTTCAGGTTCATTGATTATATACTTGAAGCGATATGAAGTTGGATGTCCAGTACCTCTTGCATTGTAAATACTCCCATTGGCACTGAGTGTATTCTCTAAACCAGTAACTCCTTGAGGCGACAGTTCCGTATTGTTGGAGTTAGTAATCTGTGGCCTGAGGGTCTGAGGTACTGCATCCTTCCAAATGGTCCTCAAAGAGCTGTGGTTTGTTTCGCTTCTCGTCGATCTAAATCCCCGTGTAGTGTAAGCCACAGGGTTTTCTTTGAATCCAGCTCTGCCGGGCAGCCAGTCATGGTGATTAAAAAACAGAAATATAGCAAAAAGGAACACAAGAGAGAGTAGACCAATGAAGTGGGTGCGAAACAGAGACCGCTTGGTATTCCAGGTCATCTTGGCAAAGCAGCAATGCCTCCTCCTCCACTGAAGCATGTTGTAGGTATCCAATTATGGGATGTGAGAATGATTGAAGCAAATGCTTTCTTTTTTCTTGGATCCACTGCTATTTCTTGGAATTCATCTTTGTCCGTAGGGAGATAGTTAGTGAATGGCCAGTTCTGCAAAAGTCAAAGAAGGTTTAGTGAACAATTTTTCAAAATTTACACTTCTCCTTGTATGCATCTTAGAAAAACTACATAAAGTGGTAGGTCTTAATATTAGTCATCTCTATAACACTTTTAATATTTCAGGCACTGTACAGTCCATATCACAATCCATATTTATTCACACACAAACTAAACATTCATAGTTATTCACTTCCATTTAACAGTTTGGAAAGTGAGTCGGAGGAAGACACTTGCCCAAAGCCGCTTGATGAGTTCATAGCTGAGAAGGATTTGAATTCATGTTCTTCAAATCCACATCCCAACATCTTATGGAATCTGCCATTCTGGTGCTTATGTTTGTCTACACATGGGGGAAATAAGTTTTATAAGAACAAGGTGCTCACCTTCAGTGTAAAATGAAATTATTTGCCTGTGGTTTTCCAGATTTCTGTTGTCAGGTAACTCCTCCGTCTCTAGCATTGAATCACTGAGTATGGATATTACTTTTTAAAAAGTAATTTTTAATATCAGGGTTTTTACCATTCCTGCATGTTGAAAAATTTCAATACATTTTCTTATTGGGCTGGTTTAAAAACAAACAAAACACCTTGCTTGGGTCAAGAAAATGCGAGAGTGACTTGAATCAGACCAATGTACAGTGAAAAGTGTATGAGGTTCTTGGGAAAGGCCAAGTGTAAAGGTCTTGATACCAGATGGAAGGTTTATTGGCATTAACTAAAACTGATTTGATATGCAGAAGGTAGTGTGGCTCACAGTTGGAAGCCCTTTTTGCAAAGTGATCATGTATAGGCAGTGGGACAGACGGTGCAAGGTTGATTGTAGCAGAGTTCTGTTAGTCACAGTACACTGCTTGGCTTGTTTCCATTGATTCCTGCTGTGTTCAGAGAGTCAATGAGAAGATACACCTGTCAAAATTAATTCTCAGGGTCCAGTTACTTCACCACAGCATCCATCAACATTAACATATATTCCTCTTTAACCTTTCTCTCTAAAACAATACTATTTTTTCTTGATTTTGCTCTGACAAAGTAATTGCATTTTTAAAGTGAAGCTTTAGTTATCAGTAGCTGTTGCAGTTCATTGGAGGTTTTAAGTCTGTGCATACAAATATGAATCAACTTCCAGTGCCCATCCCCCAAATAATATTTACTTGGAATGAAATCAATGAACTTTATGCAGACAGTTTCCTTTTCCTTCATAATCCTGAAGCTGTGAAATAGTGCTCACTTAGAAAACGTAGTTGGCATGCTTTCTACGTGCTGCAGACTATAATCCAAACTTTATAATACATTTCCTCCTGTTTTCCCTTTTGGTATTCAGGACCAGAGTCAATATGACAGTTTTGTGATACTGCATATTAAAACCCAATCTCATCATTTTTCAAATGAGCCTCTCATTGCATGTTGTGAATTCATTTGTGATCCCCCCCCAATTTGTTCTAATTTATTTCAAAACCCTAGAGTTTTGAACCGGAATAACAGTCTCATTGGGGGGGGGGAAGAATCTCTTTTATGTAAATGTGTAATTTATTTAATTACTTTGCTATCTCTCAGAGCCAATATTTGAATTAATTCTTTATTTTAACAAGTTAGTGGTGTGTTGCATGAGTAATGACATCTTTAGCATAAATCAGTTTGGAAAATAAAACTGGCACTGAAAGGGATAATGACATTAAATTATAAAGATAGATGCTGGCTCAAACATGTACTTAAATACACAATTATGTTAAGTGAAACCTGATTAATATACAAATAGCAAAAATGCATAATTTTTAATAATTAGGGGAAGTTAAGAGCTTTATCATTTCAAATGGACAAAATTAAGGAGTTTTCAATACACTGTAAGTACATTCAAATATTTGCAATGTCGTGATGGAAGTAATATCTATCATTCAGAACAAAAGCTGTATTTCATCTTACTAACTACCACTAGGAGGAGCAGCTGTGGGGTTAGCCTTGAATTGTAGCATGCAGTACATCTTGAAACTTACACAAATTCTGAGCTCTGCATTAAGGTGTTCAAGGCTGATCTCCCTGGAACTAGAAATATTCTATGAATGACTATAAAGAGGGTTTCCTGGAGTTATAAAATACAAGTGTACCTTGTAACGCTGAGCTGAATCCATGGGTAAAACTAGATAAGATCATATTCTAGCAATTTCTGATTCTAATAATGTGTTAATAGTTAAATCTTGGGGGGGGGGCTTGTGGCATATTTCTTGTATTTCAAAAAACAGTCATGTAAATAGTGGGGGGTTTTAACATTGGAAAAAAACTGTTAATAATTTTGATTGGATCTATCTTCTTACATGATTCCTTGCTAGGTTCAAAAATGGATTAACCATTATAAGCACAATTGTTAACTGGTGGAATGCTGGAAATACGTTGGAGGAGTTGTCTTCAAAAATTCTTTAGAATGAATCTCAATACATCATGTCTACAATAATGATTTTATTTGGTGAAGCTGTCATTTATTTAGGATGTGTTCCACTGCTTGAACAACCACAGCTTTATTAGTAGTAGTAGTAGTAGTACATTTAAGAATTCACAAGGAAGGTTAATACTTTGTTCTTGGCAGTCACTGTTCTCTTAATGATGCCACCCAGTTATTCTAATGGCTGGATTCAATATTTAACCAATTCCAGCAGCATATTTTAAAAGACAAATTAAAATATTGAGGATTATCCTGGTAGAACTTTGTTTCTGTTAGAAAAAAGATCAAGTGTTCTAATATCAATACTTTAATATTTTGATTGTGTTACATTACTAGTTGGTAACTGGTGAATGGATCTTAATTTCCTATCGTATTTGATATATCCATCATGCTGTTGAATGTTGTACTAAGGTATAGAGGTCAATATATGTAATTTTTAAGTTAGGTGGTTTCTCAGCACAGTACAAAACAATTGTGGCTTGGGAGCCAAAGGATGTGTGGCATCCTATGCATGCACTGGAGGTTTTCTATCCCTGCTGTCCCTTAAAAGCTATGCCTGAGGGTCAAGAGACATTGTAGAGCTACATGAGATAAAAAGAGATGAAGCCAAAGGAGACCCATCTCAGTCAGTATGTCTGTCTCTCTCACAGGCGCACAGATATGTATGCTTTCCACTCATGGATGGGCCTGTTTGGATCCTGGCCTACATTAAGAAGGGTAAACTTGTATACTGGATGCATCCTTGAATTTCAGTTCCTCATGCTGACACAATGGATGCCAACATTGGCATTGCTTGGTTTTGGTTATTGGCATGTGCATTTTAGATCCTCATATTTTCTGTGGATCTTGTGAGCCAACTGTTTTGTTTGAAATAAAAATTAAGAAGGGAAGCTTGAGATCTGGTGTAGTGAGCAGAAAAAGTGAGTCCAACTGTATTATGCAGAGCCTGATATTAGTCTTGACATAGTAATACTTCACTACAAAGGGGGGTAATGTTCATTAGTCATCTAAAAATCCTAGCAGCTCACAACACATGTTTTTGAGTGAGCTTTCTTTACATTTATACATATTTGTTTCCTATAATTAATGTTTCTGTATGCATATTTACATACAGAATATGTACATGCATATGCTATGCTTACATGCATATGCTATGTTTCATACTGCTCATATTAATCTCTGGTTGTCTCATATTTTCTCATCAAGGCATATAGCCTTTTAAATCAGGCTTTCTCCACAATTTTACTAGTTTTATTGCATGTTAGTTTTGCCTGGGGCAAAGAAAGCATATTTATGTTTATCACTCTTTAATAATTAATATTGGTTTTTGGGTAGATTTTTTTTAATAGAAGTACTTGGGCACTAAAGGACTATTAGGCTGCTATAGATTTGAGTCTTAATTTTTTACTGCAGATAAGTAATCTGAGTTCCTGACAGTTCTTCATCAGTAAGCATTCCAAATCTACCAACCTTATGATATTGGAAATAATGGCACTTTAATTGTGCTAGCTGCTTTTTCACAGTTAAACAACCCAAACATCACATGGTAGACAGAACATGGTGGGAACGGGGCACATACTCCCCTTCTCGAAGGAAACAGCCTATTGAGGCTTGCTTCTGAGATTCTGACAGTTATTGATACTACTTAATGGTATCCAGATGATTGCAATGCCTGGTGCCCTCAACTCACATCACTGTCGTTTCCCCCCTATTTGGAGCCCTTTTTTGGGGGGACGTGTGTGTGTGGGTGTGGAACCAGGTGTGGCTGATAATATTAATCAAATGACACTTCGTGTGTTATGGGTTGAGGGAGTAAAGCAAATGCTGAAAAGTGGTATTGACAATTGGACTGCCAAATCTGTTTTAATGGTTCTGGGTGTGTTGTCACACCATAGCTTTGTTACGGCTGTTTTAAGATAACAATAAGTAAGGATTAAGTCTGACCTAGTTTGATTAACAAATTGTTCTCTGAAACAGGATGCAAACGTAAATTTCTCGAGACTACACAATTGATACAGATAGCTACATTATCCTTCCAAATCTTTCTCCCACTCCCTGCCTTCCCAATCCTCCACAGCCTTCACATTTGAGTATAAGTGGCAGCTTTATTAGTATAAATGTAGTGACATCCTATCATTTTCAACTGAGCTAAAAAATTTTTTTAAAAAAGCCTTTCCTATGTTTTTATATAAAAAAAATATTGTTCACCATTCATGGAAGCATTAGCTCTGGCTTCTATAGCTGGGGGTGACAATGCTCTGTATACTGCTAACAGCACATGCAGTTGAATGAAATATCATACAATGCTCTGACGTACCTTCCTTGGTCAAGTCATTTGTGGTGAGAGGATTATGCCCACTGCAAGTAGTTTTGGCACGCCATCCGTTCAGCCAAAAAGATGCTATCGGCCATGCGCACATCTCCCCCCAGCAGCCAGCTGCCTGCGACTGCTTTTCAAGGCATCCAGTGTGTCCATCTGTATGCTTCCTGCTTTACTACCTTGCCTGCTCACCGGCTTGCTCGTCTTGATTTTTCTCTGGTCATCTTTCAAGGGACAGAAGCAGCACTTCTTGCTTCCCTTCTGACCGGCATTGTCTGCTACTGACAATGGAAGCATTGAATCTTTTGTTGTTGGTGTTTCCCTTGTTGGACAATGCAGTGCTGTGTTCCCTCTTCAGTATCCATATTTTTTGTGGCGAAGCCAGGCAAAGCAGCAAGAGCTAAAACCGGGAGCTGTTCGCCTGCATTTGATAATGGGATTTACCCCTCTTCCTTCATTGTTGCTAGGCAGTAACCGAAAGGGATGGCTTGAAGGGGCGAAAAAGGTTTTAGCTGAAGGTTTTGTTCTGCAAAATCTAATCCATAGTTCCTCAGCTGCTGCACAGGCAGGCAGCAGTTTAAATGTGGGCTTTGACAGATGCTGTCTTCTGACAGAGCAGAATTTCACGTCATTGCTTGGCTGAGGCCCACGTGACAGTTTGCATTCATTTGGACTAAATCCGAAGGCAGCCAGAGAGCTTAGTGCTTTTGCTTCTGTTCGTTAGAGGAATCACATCCAAGTGATAGTGCAGCACTAGATGAATAAAATGCAAGATTGTTTATGGTGGTTATCAAATTGACTATTTTCCCCCTTTACCTTGCTTTATCTTTAGTAAAGGAAATCTTACCACTCCCTAAATGTTCCTTAACGTTAGGAATGCTCTAGTTGTAGAACTCCCTCCCTTCGGAGGTTAGGCTAGCCTCCCCTTTAATATCTTTTAGACAGCTGCTGGAGACAAGATTGCACTGATGAGTTTTTAACAGTTAATGACACTCTGCTTTTATCATTAATCCCCAGTTTTAAAATATGTTTTGGTATTTTTATGTATTTTAATTGGTGCATTTTATTAAACATCACATTTACTTAAATAAATCCAAGAACACGTCTGCATAAGTACCACAAGCGGTTTAATATATTGGCTTGTAGTATTCTTCAGAAGCTACTGCTTTTAGTGATTACCTTGTGTGACTAAAAATAAAAACCTATGTTTCCTGCACTTCCTCAAATCTTGACTATGACAGTGTAACTTCGTGATGTGGTTAGATTAGTCAAAACAGCATCTACTGACTTGATACCCCATCACATTTAATGTTATACATAGATACCAGGCAGTTCAGCACTGTAAAATCAGGGTAGGTAAATCATCTGCTTTTCCAATCTCCTCTGTTAATAAGCATACCACTTTACTTGGATGATATGCATGCGGACCACCTTGCCTTAATCTCTCCTCCTCTTCTGCCAAAGTTTGTAAAATCCATATTGAAAATACATGTAATACTAGCGTACTATATGATATATGGGGTTTATAAGCTGAAGACAGAAAGCGTAGTTCCTAGAGAAAAGAGTAGATGTTCTTCACAGTTTTCTTAATATGTGCTGTGCACAATTTATCTTAAAAATGGTTGCAAAACTTGGAATTTTGTGTTACCTGACCTTTTAAACAGAAGTTATTGGATGAGAATGAACGTTAATAACTGAGAAAGTACCATAGGTGTAGAATAGATATGTAAAGGCAGGATGAGTAGGACTGAGTTCTACAGAATGGGAATGTAGAATTTTTACTCTCTCTAGAGAAATAACAAACCAAGCTTCCCAATTCTTAATAGCTCATTTAAAACTCAAGTAGCAAAAGTACATGAGCCTTAATTTAAAAGATATATGTGTGGCACCATTGATTATGAATAGTGCCCATTATTGAAATGACCTGGCTTCCTTGTTACAAACACAGAAATGGAGCGTGTGTGTGTGTGGAATGGTGGCGGAAATATTTGTAGGCAAATGCTTCTTTTTAAATCCATCTACACTGACGAAAATTGTCAGTGCTTATTTACCAATTAAACGTGGTTCATTTTTGCTATTTTATTGTGATTAGGTTTTTAGTGTTTTTAATATTTTAACTGGTTTTATGTATTTCATTGTTGTAGGCCGCCTTGCGAGGGCTTCTGCCCTGAAAGACAGCCAAGAAATGTTTTAATTAAATAAATAAAAATTTGTTAAAAATTGCACCAAAGTTTAAAGTAAAGTATAAATTGTCACTTAGTCAAATGAGTGTTACAGAAATTTCTGTGGCACAGAAGTTAAGCTGATGAATTACACCATGTGCGTGACTTGACTTTTCCTCTGTACATGTTATGGGAAAGTATGAGCACCAGGAGCTGTTTGATTGTTCTAAGGTGGAGAGAGATGGATTACTGTCTGGAAAGAGAAAATTAGAAGAGGAGGGGAGAATTTGAGGTGGGCTTGTTGGTGCAGGGTGGGGGGAGACAGAAGCTAATCCGATCTCACCGCAATGGCAAGGAAAGCTGACAAGTTCTGAGAGTAGTCTTTGAGGAAACATTCCCAGTCATATGTTCAGCATCTGACATCGGCAGAGAGAGTGTCAAACATAGCCAATTCACACACATCTCCATTTCCATGTTTGCCTATTACCTCAAACTAGGGATGGGCAACACACAGCTCGTGGGCCACATGCAGCCCTCCATGGGAATTTTCTAGCCTCTACTGGGTTCCCTGCCTCCGCAGTGTGGATCTCACCACTGCTGTACTGCTAAATTACCAGTGATTCTTTTGGGAAACAGGATGCACGGGGAGCACGCACTTCTTTTACCAGCAGAATCGCATTCTGAACAGCACGGCTTCCCATGTTATGCGGACCTGGCCAGGGTGGCTTATGGCCTTGGTTAACAAGCCACCGTTCACTCATGGCCTTATTTCCCCTTCTATGATCATGCAAACACGGATGGTGAAAGCCCCTCATCAATCGTGGGAGTGAACAAAAGCTTTCTGGGTTCTGATCTAACTACAAAATAAGCAAAGAGAGCATGCTGTTGCTTAAGAATAATTAAGGGAGGGGTGAACCTCAGTACGTTCAACTTAGGGGTACTGGGATCTTCTCCCCCCCCCCCCTTTTGTATGTCATAGTGGGAGAGGGTGGGATGGAAGAACATAAATGCAGCTTCTTATGGTGTTCCCATTTCTCTAGTGGTTTAAGCAGCTTTGCAATTGAAACAAAGGCAACATTTTCAATATTTGATCTTATTTTTCCTGGATACCAGACATAAAGAAGTTTAAATACACTGTTTTGACTAGAGCGATTTATAGCTTATTGGCAATGTCCTAGAGATGTTTTCTTGATCCCCAAAGCATTACTTTGTTGTGCAATATTTAATGATCCTACTGTTTTTAAAACCACATTACTAATCTAGCATTGTGGTAAATATACCCCAATTAAGATGCTGTTAAAAATGAGATATATTTGGCAGTGATCCAGTTTAATGAAAAATTATGGGGTGGGGGAGTATATAGGTTATAATTGTTTCCAGGGTTACCTCCTATGGTTTCTCACCAACTCTAGATACTCTATTCAGTATTTTTCATTCAGCAGAAAAACCTCCTGGAGGTATGAATGAATTCGCTGATCATATTGGCTCAAGCTCTACAAAGCCAAAAAATGGGAAACTAAGGCTGATGCCTTAACTGACATGTCTAGTGATCAGTAATGATGTTGTGTGCAATATTACAAACAGTGCTGGCTAAACATACCTTCCACACACCCACAGTTTTCCTAGTTTTTTCCAAGCCCAAATCCAGACGGGGAGGATGGGAGTGCCTGGGACCAACAAAGATGCCCCAGGTTTCCTGGTCTTGCCTTATGAAACATCTGGGGCTTACCTTATTGCTAGAGGAATCCTCCTGTGAATTGACCCATGCCTGTTAGTTGCTTATATCAGTTGTTGGGATGGAATGAGTTGGGGGTATGAAAGAAAAATATTAATTCTCTACCACATTAAGATTTCCACCAGCATGTGTGCTGCCGAACTCATCTGCTTTGGAACTTGAGATACCTGGTGGGGATAAAACAGTTTGGGTGGCATGGTGTTGAAGCTAAAAAGAAGCTATAAGTGGAAGCATTAAGCATCCTCTTCCAGCATAATACTATTCTCCCAACATCATTTTTCAATAGAAAACTTGTGCGGGCTCAAGTCTGTGAGCTCAGTTGTCTAACTTCATAAGAATATAAGATGAGCCATGCTGGATCAGACCAAGGGTCCATCTTGTCCAGCACTCTGTTCATACAGTGACTAACCAGCTGTTGCCCAGAGACCCACATATAGAACACAGTGCAACAGCACCCACCCACCCATGTTCCCCAGCACCTAGTGTATACAAGCTTACTGCCTCTCCTACTGCACTTAGCCATCAGGAACTTCATTTTCTATGTAAATCCCTCTTACATAGAAAAGGGGGAAAGTCACTAACCTACAAATGCACTGTAAAATAAATAATGTTGTACCCAATTCCTACTCAAAATCAATATGTTCCTACACCCACACGGCCAAGATACCTCTTTTCTTGATGCCTTTTAAAAATCTAAGAAATGGGTGTATTATTGTCAAAACATACTTGGACGTTTCTTATTACTGGCAAAACCATCAGTCACAAGGGTGATAGGAAATATAGCTACAAGCACCACAGCCCAAGTCATTAACAGGCATTACCAGTTAAAGCACTGTTGTATCAGAGGAGACCTCCATCTCCCACTGTTTAACCCATCCTTCCAGCTGCTGATGTAAGCAACAAACAGGCATGGGTCAGCTTACAGAAGGATTCCTCTAGCAACACTCAAAGGCACAGATGCTTCATAAGGCAATAAATACGAGACCAGAACAATGTCCCGGTCACTTCACCTGGATTTGAGCCTGAAAGACCATAAAGGCTAACTTGTGGGCAACACACAACTTGTGACATTGCATGACCCCATCACTAATGATGGGGCCTGTCAGTTAAGGTATTAGCCTCAGCTTTCAATATTCCAGAGTGTGTTTCATGCACATGGATCCTTACAAGTATTAGCACTGCACATTACTGATACAATAGCCCTACAATATTTCCAACCTATGAAATGATTCTGAAACACACACACACACACACACACACCAACCAGCCATCATTAGCTGGAACATGTGTGTACATGTATGTCCTTCTATGTGCACAGGATTCCAGTAGATCTTGTTTCTTTCCCTTCCTATCCACTCTCCGTCAGTGATCTGTCTAGCAGTGGGAAAGATAGCCTCAGCTTTCAAAATCACCTCACTCTTTTCTTGGTTGACAGTTTCATGCTACCTTTCTCCCGCTGTCACAATGCTGACGGAACACTGGAATTTGACTCACAATTCCGGAATACTGGCAGTATTCTTGCCAGGACTGACTCAAGCTCTCACACTGCTGCATCCATCGCCCGCCTCCCACGTCCGACTTTCTTCACCTCCACCCCCGGCTGCCTATTCTGTGTGTCTGCCGCCTCCTCCTCCCAGCTCAACCCAGCCATCATTTTTGTGCCATGTCTCACGCCATGTCTCCCACCTCTCAGAAGAGCAGCATTCGTTCTGAGGGATCCTTCCTTAGAGCCAGGCATGGGGTGTATGTATCCCTGGAGATGACATGTGTCACCACCTATTCAACCATTATAAGCCTCAAAACTCTACTGCTTATAGAAATGACACATGTTTAGCTCATAATGTGAAACATAGCATCCTTTATCTACCCAATGAGGCCAACAGTTGTACAAAATCTCAAAGCAATCTGCCAAAATTTGCCACAGATACAGCAAGTTAAAATGTGCTCAACTTTGATTCATTTGTACTTTTTACTCCAAGCTGTGGATCAGTGAATCATATATTAACTAAAGGGGCACTCCTGTGACCCTTTAATAACAGTGAAGTGGTTAACACCATCTTTTGCATGAACGTAAAGAAGCTATTGTGTTATGCATTTAAAGTTTTCATCTTATTGAGGTAATTTAGATCCAAATGCCTTGGTTGTATGGTGTTTCATTTTCCTTTCATTCAATTTAATTGGTGCCAACTGACCTCAATATCCTTTAAGTACAGAAGAATACTGAGGCCTGTGAAGTAACAGAGATTGGGGAGTATGTTTTTCACATTTTAAAATAACTTTGATGTAATCTGTGGTTCCAAATATATTGCTTCAGGTGGGGGAGTTAAATTTGTTTTGGCATTGCTTTGTATTGTTTCTATCTTGCACGCCGCCTTGAAAGAGTTTTACCTATAAAGGTAGCCTAAAAACAATTTTAAATAAATAAATAAAATTTGCAGTAAACGTATTCCTTTTAAAGGGGATTGCTTTTAAAACTGAGTGCATGTTATCTGACACAATTTGTATTAAAATATGCATCGTTCAAAAATTGAATCTTCTGTCAACTTAAATAATTGAGCTCATTGAGGTAAGTGTTGGTAGCATAGGATTGCACCCTTAATCTTTAGGCAATGTATCAATAAGAATCAATGTTTAAAGAAGTGGTGTAATTTGATTGTAATCTACTGGTATTCACATTCTTAATACTGAGAAATGCATGGCTCTCTTCCTCCCAGGCTTACCAACAGATTATATTAAAGGCATGACAGAAGGATAGATTAGCTCACTTTACTTTTTGAAATCACAGGCTGCTAGTATTGCTTTTCTTTTGCTTGCATGAATTTACACAATCCCCAGAAAATCCAAGATTTTCTTGACTTTTCAGGAATGACTTCTAAAATGCATATTTAGAAAAAATGGATCCTTTGCAGTTGAGCTGCTCTTACAGACTATGTCCTGGAGATAGTTTAGGGCATGGTCAGTCGATCACTGTTGCTATTAACCATTGCAGAATGTGACTATTCTATTTTAGGGATGTTCAGATGCCTTTAGTGATAGTTAAAGTATTATTGCCTCAAATCCTACAGTAGCTGTGAGGCTTCTTGAAGTAGTTTTCCGTATAAAAACGCTCCTTAGTCTGCGTCTGTATGTAACATATTTTTGTTACAATATGAATAGTATTAGAGTAGTGCATTGGGAGAAATTATACTCCTTGGCTAAGATGTATTTATTTCAACCTTAAATAGATAAAATATTCATTTAAGACAGTAATTCTTAAATAGATTGCCACCAGAGTGCTAATATCTAGAGGGAGCAATTCTGAAAAGTGACCATGATATGGGAAGTTCGATGTTCAGGTCTCAGGTGCCTGGCCCCTGGCTTTCTTTGTAGTGAAGCTGACAAGTCATGTTTCCAGTCAATTACCTTTATTATGCAAACTACAAACAAACAGGCATAGCCTCATGCAGCAGACAGTATCCTCATGCAGCAATCAGTGACAAGCTTTCCTAGCAGGCTTTACATAATACAGTAAGCTTCAGGTCGCTCTCCGGGTTAAAGCACCATGAATTAGAGTTGCTACGAAACTGTTCTTAGCTACTACAGGCAAGATTGGGCTATCTGGTCCTGCCCTCAAGGTGGGTTGTTCCATGGGATCACCTCCCTTGCTGCAAGTCTCATGATTCTGCGTTGCTCCTCTCTTTTCATCTGGTATCCAACTCTGGGGTGTCTTATTCCCACCCACCCCTCTTCCTCTTCCATAGAGGTCTACGTTCCCACGGGTTCAGAAGCTCCAGCCCAGCTGTCATCCAGATGATTAGCCAGCAACTAGGCTTCATCCTCTCTGACACTTCTATTCCCATCAGTACCCTTCCCCACCCCCCCACCCCCGCGCTTCTGCAACTTTGATGTCTCGGCGAAGCTCCCTCCCTGTCTGACTCAGAATCAGTTACCATGTCTTCTTGAGGTGTGTCTGCCGAGGTGCTGGATTCAATCCCTATTCCAGGTCAATGTTGGACCTCTTGACTTTTAAAGCAGAGGTGGGCAGAAGGTAGATAATCCAGATGTTTTGGACTTCAACTCCCAGAAGCCCCTGCTAGCATGGCCAATAGTCAAGAATAGTAGGATTTGAAGCCTGTAACTTCTGGACATTTACTTTCTGCCCACTTAAGTTTTAAAGAATGGTTGTACCATGAAAGGTGATGAGAAGGGAGAGGGCCTTTTCTGTGGTGGCCCCCAATTATGGAATGATCTCCCCAATGAGGCTCGCCTGGCGCCAACACTGTTATGTTTTCAGCGCCAGGTCAAAACTCTTCTTTTCTCCCAGGCCTTTTAACAGCTTGAGTTTTTAAACTAAAATTTTGGCCAGGCTTAAAAGTTTAACATGTTTTAAATATCAGCTGTTTTATGGTTTTAAATTTTGTATATTGACTTTTTATTGTTCCTTTTTTAAAAAAATTGTAAACTGCCCAGAGAGCTTCGGCTGTGGGGCAATATATAACTGTAATAAATAAATAGATTGGATAAGGACCAAATTCCATTTATATATAAAATCTGAAATCTGTGATTTGAAGCCTAAATTCTATATATGCTGTTGGTGTGTCCAATAAAGCAATGTAAGGTTAGAAGAGCTCTTGTGTGCAACCTCATTACTTCAGCTCTTTTTAGATTCCAGGGCTGATTGGGATTGATCACCCTATTTCAGAGAGTTTTGGTCATGTTGGACATTGTTACCTGCTCTCCTCTCAGATCTATCTTGGGGGTATATTTTGTCAGGGAGCATTGCTCTTTGCATTAAACAGAATAATAGTAACAAGCTAAGAGAGATTGTAATTTGGATAGTAAGTTCATTGGGGTAGAGACCAATTGTTTTTGCTTGTTATTGCAGAAAGCACTGTAAGTAGTGGAGGTATTTTATAGTACCATTAACAGTATTTTTGAACTAAGGTAAATTATTAATATTATTATTTTTATATCCCACTTTTTCCCCAGGGCTGGGACTCAAGGCGGTTTACAAGATTAAAACATATGCAATTTAAAACATATAAATATAAATTTACAAAGTTCAAATTAAATTAAACCGGCAGTAAAATTAAAAACACTTAATTTTTTTTAAAAAAACAGCAACAGATTAAAACACCAACAAAAAACACCAATATGTAAGTACAGGTCCAGAGAAGCTCCAAAAGCCTGCTGGAATAAAAAAAGGTTTTGCCTGCCTCCGAAAGTGTAGCAGAGAGGGAGCCAGCCTGGCCTCCCTAGGAAGGGAGTTCCAGAGCCTTGGAGCAGCCGCCGAGAAGCAGCCATTTTATTAGTATGCAACTTGTGAGCTTTTCGCTGAGACGAACATATCTGATTGGTTGAAGGTAAAATACAGAATCTCCAGTTCTTTCAAACCAGGAAGAGTTTAGTTTCTAAACTGTCTCATTGGAAGCCATTCCAGCTGGTCACTAAAACAAGACTTATTCTTCTTGTCCCTGAGCAGCTTACTAGTGCCAGTGGGAGCCACTAAAGTAACCAGAAAGAAACTGGGAAGCAAAAGTTCATCATTATGACTGAACCAGACCTCCTGGTTGGTCACTCCCCCTAACAAGCCAGAATTGGATGCAAGGGTTTGTAATTGGCTTCCCAGTCCAAGCTGGTTTGGGAATGACAAGCAGGAGTCCCTGTTCAGATGCAACACCAAGGTTTTGCCTTCTGGTAACTTTAAATCAGAGGGCAGCTGTTGCCCGTCAGATGTTTTTGGTAAAACTTCCATGATCTCTCACAACTGGCTTTGCTGATTAGGATTGATGGGAGTTCCAGGCCAAAACATCTGGAGGGCCACAAGTTGCCCATTCCTAGTTTAAATGCATCTGCTGGTAGGAGAAGCCAAGTGGGGGCATTCGGGCAGTGTGCATGCACATGCTACCCATTAAAGACTGACCAGGGTTCTTTGGAATCGTGGCTTATTGTTATGTGTGAACTAAGTCTCTGGGCAAGTTCGAACGATCAAATCAAGCCACCATGGCTTGTTGTGAGCTGTGGCGTGTTCCAATTGCAATTTGCATAAACACTGCCCAGTCACAGCTTATCATATCGTCAGAACTTTGGTGGCATGGCTTGTTGAAAAGTTAAACAGGCCTCCCTCCAACAAGCCATGCCACCTAGGTTTGGATGACACGAAAAGCCATGGCTGGTGATTATGCAAATTGCAACTGGCACACGTTGCAGCTCACAACAAGCCCCAGTGGCTTGTTTTAATTATGCAAGCTGGGTTTCAGTCTCACTAAGCAAAATTATAGCTTGGCGATATACAGGGTGAGTTCGAATGATAATGCTGGGCCATGCACTGGGTTCAAACAACATGCCAGCCCACGTTGCATAGGGGGTTATGGAAATGGCAGTCGGGTGTGCAGGGGGGAAAGCCACGAAGGCTCCCCCCCCAGCACGATTGTTCGAACCCAGTCACAATCCCATTTGCCTACTACTGGTTTTAGGATTCATAGTTCAGCATTGCCTTTAAGTAAAATATTACAACTAAATAAAATAAAAATTCCCCAAGTTGGAGTAAATTCACACTTTCTGTGCTTGGGTACACAGGACTTGCATTTAAATAGCAAAATACCACCACCCCAGCAAATGGCACATGCTCACAGAAAGAGTCCAGCTTTCTCCCCAGTAAGCATGAAATCAGCAGTTGGAAAAGGTTTGGATCCCTGCCTCTTAGTTTATTGCAGTGAGATCCAAGCCAGATCTGCGCCTTGTGTCATAGTGATACGATCCCATCATGGTGATGCTATATCCCTCTTGCGCATTTATACCTCGCAGCACACACAATGTCTTGCGGTATTTTGGATAGTACGGAATCAAAAGCAGGAAATAATGCTGGGACAGTAGTATACAGGGTGTGTAATGTATCCCAACAGTTATCAGTGCACTTCAGTACTGATAAAAAGCACTTCGGGTAGATCTATCCCTAGTTATGCAAAAGCATGTGAGACATTCACAAGCAGTTGTGCCACCTTTGTATCATTTACCGTTTGGTACTTTTTGTATGAGAGTTTCAGAAGAAATGCAATAGTCAGCATTTAAAACGACTTAATCACTTGGGTATCTTTATTTCTGTTACTATCAGAGGTGTAGGTGTGCCACATGTGGATGTATTTAATGATTGCAAGAGTTGCATTTATTTCCTTATCATGAGGATTTCTGAACTGGATGTAAAACAGGGGAAAAAACACCCACCCACACATAATGACAATTTAGGGAAGGCCACAAGTGTCGCTGTTGCCTTCCTTAATTTCCTTCCCAGCAAGTTGGATCACTTGAATGCATTGTTCACTTTCCCATTTGTTGATGAATGACAAACAAATACAGCAGTGTTTATTATGAGGATCCATGCTGTGCTGTTGAGCAATAATGGTTCAAAGATCAACTGAGTGTTTTGTTTTGAGATCTTCAAGTATTTCCCCACCCCTTAATTGAGATTTTCCTACTTCTGTCCTTATTGGTGTAGTAAATAAAAAAGGTTTTGTAATGGAAATGAATACTTGCTTAAAAATAAAAGATCACGGAAGATATAGTTCCATTCAGAGTCTGTGTGTGTGTGTGTGTGTGTGTATGTGTATGTGTGTGACTATATTATAACAACTGAGACATTTCAGCATCATAAATTAATGTTGTTTGTGGTACCTTCCAACCCCTTAAAGCAGAAGTATCCTGCTGTGTTTCCTCACCTAGCAGCATAGGCTTGTAAATTTTGGGCGGTGGCAAATAGGAATCACCTCCAGGAAATTGTCCCCCCCCCCACCTTATTTAGGCCATTAATAGGACTGATAATTAACATATTTACGAACTAGTGACTTTTATGGATTTATGGATAAAGGACCAGTGGTTGTGGTTAATCTTCTTTCACTTGGGGGGGGGGGGGGATGTTACCCCAAACATTATTTAAAAAAACAAAACAAAAAACCAAATAAAACTTCCTTGCCTTCCACCTCTTGCCACTTCATTGTTAATGCATTTTTCTATAATAAAGGACTCAATTGTTCAGTGGTGAATCAATCCCCACTACCCCTCTTTTTTCCTGCACCAGGTTTGAACGGCATTATACTCTCTTGTGGCAGCTTCCTCATTCACCACCTGATGATTTCATCGGTTTTGAAGTCTGAATCTCCCACTTCCAAATGCACGCTAGGATTGTTTGTTTGAATCTTGTTTTACTCTAACTAGAATCAAGGAAATTGTGTTATGTCGTTAGTTACCGCTTCAGTCTGGCTAATGGCAATTAATAGTCCCATTGAGGAATTATTATTAATATTATTATTATTATTATTATTATTATTATTATTATTTCCATTTATATGCTGCCCCATAGCCGAAGCTCTCTGGGCGGTTTACAAAAATTAAAAACATTGAACATTAAAAAAACAGATATACAAAATTTAAAAACCATAAAAAGCATAAAAACAGATTATAAATACAATATCCATTTAAAACAACTATTCTGGGTCAAACAACAACAACCCTCCACATACGCTGTTAAATGCCTGGGAGAAGAGAAAAATGGGAGAAGAACGGGAGGAACTGTGCAACTTTGTGGTTTGCACACTCTTTCCGCACCGAACTGATACCACCAGTCAGTAGTAGTAGTAGTCGTACTTCATGCTTGTCACAAGTGCTTCTCTCACATTCTAAAAGGAACTGTGATTTTATGAAGCTTTGATTCAGCACAGCAGGGGAGAGGGGAGGCTAACCTGCAGCGGCACTGAACATTTCAAAGTGAAAGAAAATTAAACTCTTATTCAGCAGTGTAGTGGCTTATGTGCTACCCTCGCGTGCCTTGCTTAATAATATCAGGGGATGAAGAAATCGTTAAATATACAAATAAGTGGACTGCTGACCAGAAACTTCAAAGCGGGCTTTGATCAGTGGAGATATTAATTATAATGACTGCATCCTTTGTGTACCATACTGTGTAAGCACTTCTAACGGCGGTGCAATATTTTCCTTATATACATTGCACTGCTTTTCATTGCTCGTTCTTCCTCGTACTATTCTTCTTCATTCTACTTCTGTGCTTTTTGTCTAATGTTCCCCTAGAATTTAGGGCCTAGATTAAAACAAACAAACAAAAACTTTCCCGCACTACTTTCTTCAACTTTTCTGAACTGACTGGCTGATTTTCCCTGCTCTTTCTAATTCTCATATTGGATTTGTGGAATCTCTTTCTGTACAGGAACAATGTCGTTCAAATGGCAATTTCCAGAGGACAGCCTTGTTATAGTCTATTGCAGCAAAAGCAATTAAGTGTCTTGTGGCACCTTAAAGGCGAACACATTTCTGGCATAAACTCTTGTGGATTATATAGCCCACTTCATCAGACGCATTATGATGTATTATGGAGAGTTTCAGGTTTATATACAGTACATCTGGTGGCAGCTTCCTCTATGCAATGACCATATTGAAACTAAGAAGTTCAATTGATTAAACTTTTGCTCTTCTCTTTCAGTCTGTAGTACATGCTTTAGAGCAGCCTGTGATTGAATTGATTCTTTGTTTCTATCAAAATGTCATTGGCCCTAATTATAGTTGTTGATTTCCTTTGACTTGGCATGGCATGCATGCATCTCTTTTTGTATGGCCAAGTTCAGAAAATCTGCAGCACCATAAAATAGCAGCGAGAATACTGCTTTTGGAACTTCAAGTGATGGGCTTGCATAACTCCATAATAGTTATGGAGCTATAGAGAATTTATTTTATATTTTTATTATTATTATTATTTCTATACCACCCAATAGCTGAAGCTCTCTTGGTGGTTCACAAAAGTTAAAACTATAAGTGCAGCATAAAATATAATATGAAAGCTTAAAACCGCAATAGAATCCTTCAGTGTTGTGCAGATAAAGTATTTCTGATCTTTTTGAACAATTGGTAAGAGAAGAGGAGGTCTCCTTAGACTTCTGCATTCCCTGCACCCCATGTCAACCAAATTTACCCCTCGTTAGATAACCATAATGGCATGTTAACCCTAACCATGATTAGCTTTAATGTGTTTTCAAAGTCACTAGAAATTCAGGTTTGAATCTAACCATGTTTATTGTTGACACTGGCACAGATGGAATGCTGCATGATTGGTAGTTCATATATGTGGGGAGGGGAGGAGGGTACTCACAAATATATGGCTTGCTTTTGGACTCTTAACCATGGTATATTTCTGAGAATGTTATGTCTGCACCAGGCCATAGTCAAAGATCTCAAATGACTAATTTCTCCAAAGCAACCTACACAGTTACCTGGTTTGCAGCCCATCATGGTTTCTTTAAGTTATGATGGGTTGTGGCACCAGGTTGATTTATACCCCTGCAGCAGCTTTTTGTGTCATTCAAACCTGGTGAAGGTGGCATGTTGAGATGGTTAACAAACCACCCCACAAACCTACAACAGAATATGGGTTCTGGGGGGTTTATTAACCACCCCAACAATCCCCCCTTACCAGTTTGGACATTATACCGCCCGCCCCTGGTGAGGGCAATTAGGGAAATGAGCAGGCACGCACGGGGGTCGTTAACAAGCCACTGTTGCTTATTAATCACCCTCATGTTGTGTGAACTAGGGCAGACTAACCCACAGTGTATCATAAGCAAAGAGTAGGTACACTTTTGAAAGAACTTATGGAACAAGCAACCACATGCTACAGGGACACTACCGATTTGACTTGGGGGAGGATTACTTCCCATTCCCATATATGGTGATCCATCATGTGTGAACGCTCCATATCAGCTGGGACATCCCTAGAGGAAATGTTACATCATTGCAACCCAATATTGTGGGAGAGGAGTTCTTATTTGAGCAGACCCAAACTAAGGATTTGGAAACCAGTGGATCTAAACTTTATCCAACTCTCTTGAAGCCAGCGGGGCTCGGAATTGTTAATCTTTAGCAGTAAAGAAACCTGCTTTTGATTTCCAATCTAAATTTGTTAGGCCCACATAACCATTCGGCTATAGATTCTTCAGCTGCCTTTAAACAAATCAGGTTGTCTCCTTCCTATATTGCACTTTGTAATGAACATACTTTAAGCCTGTTCAGATATCTGTTTTGGACCCAGGATGAGTTTGGGAGTCTGGTTTGGATAATGTAATTGCAATCCTTTAATGCAATAAGTTAATCAGGAGAGCCCCAGTTCACCTGCTCGCTAGTGTTAAGAAGAGCAGTGGGGAGACCATGTAAGCTCAAACTGAATCCTGAATTCACTTCAGATAGGATGGCAGGCGCAAAGTTAGAGTATAATTATATTTATGTATCTATAATGCTTACACATGTATATATTTGGTGTACTGTTTGATTGGTTTTGCTTCTCAGCTGCTTTCTGCTTCTTCCCATGCAGAATAGATGCAAGCTCCAGACAGGACTCTAATCCATTGCAAAGAGTTAGGAATGGGCCTGGTTTGCACACTCTCGCTTATTAGGAAAATAGTGTTTCTCACTAGAGAGTAGCTTTTATAAATGTGAAATATTCATACCCTCCTTCCCTACAGTGCCTTTCCCCCAAACTAAATTCCTGTGGGACAAGTGAATAAGTTTCTCCATGTCCGTTTTTTAACTCTCTTTTTAGATTTATAGATTATCAAGCACTGATTACTATCGCGTACCAATATAGTTGTATTTTGTCTCTTTGTAATAGAATAGAATGGAATTGTGTGTCAAAAGGAAATTAATGTTCTTTCATCATATACGACGAAAACCTGGGGAAAGGTGTGAAGGAGCAAAGGTGCACTGTGCATCCCCCAAAGCTCTCTGCATATCTTGCAAGCAGAGTTGGTTGTTGCCATTGCAAATATTGGGTACTGTGAAGGAGAAAGTTTCCTTTTTAAAGAAATCTTCCCTGGTAAGCACTAAAATTAGAAATCCCTCCATGTCTTAACTGCTTTGTCCCTCAAGACTTTGAACAAAATCATCATTATCATCATGCTTTCTAGAATGTTTACTGCCCCTCTGGGATTTGAATCTTGTGTGTCTTTTCAAAGCACAGGAATCTTTCCTTGCACCTGTACTCAAACAAGAAACAAACTGACCCTAGGCAGAGCAATAAGTATTGCAAAAAGTACTAACATTCTGATCAGCATGTGTAAAGAAGAAAGATTCCATTATACCAGTGGGGCCCTACAACCAAATGTTGCACTGTGGAGTGTTTCTGTTTAGGGTCCCTCTTCCCTGGTTTCCCCTGCCATCCCCCAACCCCCAGCCAGTCAGCATTCCATGTCCGCTGAACATCCAAAGTTGTCATTGGCCTGTTTGGGTTTCTCCCCTTCCCTTTGGGATATTTTCTCCATTTTGTGAGAAAAGACACACATGCCTAAACCCAGCTGTATTAGAACATTTTATTTTTCATTGGTATCTATGGGCAGACCTATCCAGTTAACAAAATGGTTCTCTCTGTGCCCTTTTTATATCTTTATGTCTCTTCTTCCCTCTCTAGCCATTCCATTCCCCCTCCCTTTCTTTTATCAGGCGTGTTGTTTTACAGTCAGACAATATTTCGTGCCATTGAGCCAGTCCAGAACTCTTTGGGGGTTCCCCTTTTAGGGTTTTAAAAAGATTGGCAGGGCATCTGCAGACTTTGAAGTTACCAAACCTCTGCTGATACCACCCTCTTTTGTGTGGATGTTATTGTGTTGGCTACAATTTCACAAGCATGGGAACACTCAAATTGGAAATGGAGGTGATGATGGTGCAAACATTAGTAGCAGGGATTGCTGGGAGGGGTGATGTCAAGAGGGTACACACCTGCCTAAATTTCACCTTGGCGGAGATGATACAATGTTTTAAATGCCAGTTGTGATTTGTGCTATAACGTGAGTTACACACAGGTTGTACCAGTGGTGGCTGATGAACAGTTGATATGGGCAGAAGTCGTTCTGCTCTCCAACTATGCCTTGCCTTGCATTTCTGGATTTAATCCCCTCCCCTCAGTCTTCATGACTCCAACTTCCTTCCTTGCTGCTGGCATAAGCTTCTGTCTAGCTTAGAAGCACTCAATTGTCACCTCATTCAGCTCATGCTGTACTGGCCCAGAGAACAGCCTCAGGCTCCATTCTCTCTGTCCTTCCCTTCGCCCTCCCTTCCCATCGCTCTGCTAGTGCCATTAAAGGACAAGGAAGATCGAGCTAGACTGCTGTGAACATTGCCAGGAACTGACATTGAATGTCTAATGACAGCAGGAAACAGCATGGTTGCAGTTTTTGTGGCTCATTCTGCATCTGAACCCTGTGTGCACAGGAAATGAGACTGAAGTTCGAAGGTGTTTCATGAATTGTACTGTGAGGTTTTCCCTTTTTTAAAACTGTTCCACTTCTTACGTGACACCTTGTCAGCCAGGGTGATTTTTATGCATTTAAGACAAAAGGTGGGAGGTTTCAAAGGTCTCTGTCCATCAAAGATGTAAATATGCAAAGAATCTGAGAACAGCAAGTCAGTATCTGTGACTGTCTTGGATGATCAGCTATCAACTCTAGAAATCTCCTTGACTGCAATTGCATGATGGCATGTGGAATAATTCATTTGGCAACTGAGCAGAATCCTAATCTTTTTCTTCTGTTTCTTTTAAGCTAGTTGTTAGTCCATGTAGCTGAAGAGAAAAATCTGGAAATGCATTAGCACTTAAGTCTGGAAACACAGAAGACAATGAAAGTCAAAGTGGGGGGGTTCAATGTCCACAATATGTCAGTTTTAGCCCCTTTCCCATTCAGTATTTTTCTTCCCCAGATTCCATTCTCTGTCACCTTTTAAGTGATTCACATAACTACCAAGCCCATGTTGGCTGCTGGAATTTGTTGTGCCTGCCAATCACATGCAGCTTTTACCATTTGCAGGCCACACTGACATCTTAATTTGCAATATCTCATTATCATAAAGCATGTTCATGTTTGTAGACGTATGCAGCAGTTTGAAATGGCTGCTACAAGTGGGAGCAACCGTGAGTAAAAGTTGTGTTTGTCCAGTTGCTTGAAAAACATTTATTATTCGTAATTTACCCATAAAGCACCTGTAATAAATAAATAGAAATACATGCACAAACACACATCCACACAAAATTGTGTCATTATACACGCTGTGCAAATGCAGAGTTCCAGTTCCAGAACATGGTAGTTCTAACATTTTGGGGAGAAAGATACAAGTTGTCATACACAAGCAGGAGGGAGCTTCCACGTTTACTCGACAACCCATAATTGGCTCAAGTTGTTGAGCGTGATGTCCAAACCCAGACAGATGAGTTGTTTAGAGGCTAAACAATCCAGCAGTTAACCCAGGATTTGTTGTTGGGTTAACCGCTGGATTAACCGCCTGTAAGCAACCCATCGATCCAGCTTCGCATGTCATGCTCAACAAACCTACATAGGAGCCAATTGTAGGCTGTTGATTAAAAAGTTGAAGTGGCTGGAACACTGCAGGTAGCGTCCCCACACTCTCCTACTCGTCCCCAACAATTCATGGTTTGTTTAACCCAAGAGAATGGGTTATGAGAAAGCACACATTTGCCTTAATCCCTCTCATGTAGAAAACAGAGATGTTCAGATGGTATGAGAGGAGTACTTGTTATAAGCTGGGGATGCATCCAAGCGTCCTCTTTCCTTTCTTTTTTTCCTGCATATTTTATTTTAAATGGGGTATTTGTCTTGATTGTTTATAATTTTTTTTGTCCCAATATGCTTTGTGCGACCTGAAACTTGTTGGCACCTGATGGAAACAAATACTATAATGCCTGTAAGTCTCCTCCAGGACTCCATCTTAGACTATTACAAATGCAGATCCTGTGGCTTTAACATCATTAAGTCCTGTTCTCTCCCCACCCACCCCCACACCCTTAACAGTTTGCAGCCTACTCTTGCTTGATGGAATGCTGTTATGTTAAAGAGGGGATACATTTTGAGCTCTTTGTAAACACAACTGGTTTTATGCAATAGTTGTATTTTGATATTTACTTCTATTGGGTTTTGGCAAGTACAATGCATTCATCTAGTGGTCCCATATTCCCATTTGCTTTGTACCACTAGGCACAGCACAAGTCAGAATCCTGTAGAATGCAACTATAGTTCTTCTTCGTGGTCTCTGTGCATCACACATATGGGCTCTGCGCCGGCGCCGAGCCCCGTTCGGGAAACTTCATTAGCTAGCCTAGCGTTTTGGCGGGAACCCCTCCCCCACCATCCCACTGCGCATGCTCCGAGTTCCCGCCTTACCTCAGTTCTTCTTCGACCGCTTCGCTGATCGCCTCGCGGGAGACTTCCTCCGGACAAATCGTTCGTAGATCTTTCTGAAATATAGTTAATAGTTTTATAGTTAGCAAATTTTAAATTTTGTATGCTCTTTTATGGTTTATAGACTACAATAAAGTATGTATGTAGTTAGCTTAGTGTTAGTTTTTAGTCGTCTTTTCTTCATTTTTCTTCAAAAAATATATATATAAAAAAAGTTTTTTCTCCATTTTTTCTCAGGCGGGTTGCCTGCTACAGCTTATGGCGCAGTCAGTGCTATTTAAGCATTGTTTCCGGTGTCGGGCAAAGTTAACCCTGACGGATGGACACTCTTTGTGCCTTCTATGTCTAGGGGAAGGCCATATTGTGGATACTTGCCCTCATTGTATGACCTTCTCTCGACAAACCCGGCGTAATCGGGCCGATAGACTCCGCAGTTTACTTTGGAGTAAGGCCTTATCGGCAGTAGACCATCCTCGTCCTAAACAGATGGCCCAGTCTCCTAGTACCCTGCCTTCACGTATGGAAAGGGAAAGGGAGCAATCACCCGGACGGGCGGCACAGTCAACCTCTGGGGAGCGTAGGCAGATGCCAGTAAACCGCTCAAACCCAGCATCTACCTGCTCGTCCCCTGTTTGGGTAGCAGCAGAGGAACCTGTGGAAGAGGTTACCGTGAGGCCATCTTCCATTAAGGCGGCGAAAAAGACCAGTAAGCCGAAAAATAAAGACAAATCTAAGTCTTCAAAATCCTCGACGTCGAGACCAGCATCGAAACCGACAGTACCGAAATCGGCGCCGACACCGCCGACATCGACACCGCTGACGCTTTCGACACCGAAGCCATCGAGACTGGCATCATCTCCAATCCTACCGGCCTCGGTACCGCGCGAGTCTCGCCACTCGTCGTCCTCAGCTCCTAGGGCTTCTTCGCTGCTGCCGCGTGTGTTGCTGCCATCTTCGGGTCCGGAGGCATGCTCATCGGAGATAGACCTCACCGACACCATCCCGATGGATCACTCAGTCATCCTCGAGGCCGAGGGTCGTGCTGACTTCGACACCGAGTCACGCAGCCCTCTTACGGCCGACGTCTGTGCATCTCCAAGGTCGAGGACATCTAGGGCGAGCACCTATCGGTCTCGTTCCCGCTCGAGGTCGCATTCGCGGAACTGGGACTCCTACTCAGATCGGTCTCGTAGCAGACCACGCCGACACCGTGAGCCTTGGTACCGGTTCGACCCATATACAGGACAACGGCTTGGACGCATGGCACCAGGTCAGCATCTTGTGGACCGGCAGGGAGCCCCTCAACATCGAGAGCAGGCAACGGTACCATCAGCGTCGTCTATACTGACTCGTAGGGCACCATCTCCTACCTCTGGTGAGGACTATGTTTCTGACACGTCGTCGCTGCCTTCACCAGCTCCTTCGGTACCGTCGCCATCTGATGGAGTGGGCACCACAGATAGGGCTTCCCCTTCAATGGAGCTTGGGTCATTTTTGGACCAAATGCAAAGGATGGCACAGTCCTTGGGCTTGGACTTACAACAACAGCAGGAGGCTTTAGACGACAAAATCTTTGACATCATGTACTGTGACCCGGTTCCACAACTGACCTTACCAATAGTACCAACATTGCTAAAAACTTTTAAACAGTCCTGGACAAATCCGGCGACAGTGGGGCCAATTTCAAAGCGACTCGATGCTTTGTACAAAGTGAAGGAGTCGGATGCCCCCTTCTTATTCACGCATCCTAAACCGAATTCCATTGTTGTCGAATCCTCACAGGGTCGTTCTGTTAGGAACCATGCCGCACCAACGGATAAGGAAGGCCGAAAGTTGGATTCCTTTGGCCGCAGGATATACTCCTCTGCAGCATTGGGGTTTAAGGTGGCAACTTACCAAGCCACCATGGCACGATACCAGCTGTTTCTTTGGGAGAAGATCGCGGCACTAACAGACTACCTGCCCGATGATCAGCGTGAACTAGCCTGGGTTTTTCAAACTGAGGCGGCTAGGCTGTCAAAGCAGCAATTGGCAACCTCAAATCACCAGACAGACTGTCTAGCAAAGGCTTTGGTAGGGGCCGTAGCCCTACGCCGTCATGCTTGGCTGCGATCCTCCAACCTGCCAACAGAGACGAGGTCTCGCATAGAGGACTTACCATTTGATGGGGAGGGCCTATTCCACTCGACCACTGATAATGCCATGGATGTTATTCACAAGGCAAAGATGACGGCGCGCAAAATGAGACAGCCTATGCAACAACAGCAGCAGCAGCCTAGCCGCACTCGTCGGTGGTACCGCTCTTTCTCATATCAGCCACGACAACAACAGGAACGTTCTCAACGTTTTCAATCCCAACAGCCGCAATCCTCTTTTCAGGCACGGAAGACAGGCCCTCGTGTGTCTAGATCCCGCAGACAAGATGCAGGCTCCAAGCGGCGCCTTTGACTCCCCTCCACTATTACTAGTGCCACGGGATCCTGCAAAAAGACTCCTGCCCTTCTTTCCAAGGTGGTCCACCATCACTACCGACCGTTGGGTTCTTTCCACCATCTCCGACGGTTACCGAATAAAGTTTCACGCCCTCCCTCCTCTCGGCACCGTCAAATCTACGGCTCCATCCCCTACTCTTCTGCAAGAAACAGCAAGCCTGCTGGAGAAAGGGGCAATCACACGCGTCCCCACACGCAACCTAACAGCGGGTTTTTACTCGCGCTATTTTACGGTTCCGAAAAAGGACGGAGGGCTTCGCCCTATTATGGATCTCAGACACTTAAACAAGTTCATAAAGCCAAAAAAGTTCCGCATGGTGACTTTAGCTCAGATCCTACCCTTACTAAAGCGGGACAGATGGTTTGCTCTAGTGGATCTGAAAGATGCCTACTTCCACATGCCCATACACCCTTCGCATCGCAAGTACCTAAGATTCTTGGTCGGAACTCGGGTGTATCAGTTCTCAGTCCTGCCGTTTGGCCTCCGGACCGCGCCAAGGGTTTTTACAAAATGTATGGCGGTCGTATGTGCCCATCTCCGGTCACAGAACGTGGAGCTGTACCCCTATCTCGACGATTGGCTCATTGTGTCGTGCACCCATTCGCAGGCTCTCCACGATGTCCATCTTGTCACGTCATGCCTCGCCAGCCTCGGCCTACAGGTGAACACGGAAAAATTGATTTTTCGGCCCACTCAGAAAATTCAGTTTATAGGGGTCCTCCTGGACTCTACCGTGGGCCGCACCTTCCTTCCCATAGAACGCAGCCGTTCCATCTCGACTCTGGCCTCACGCCTTCTCCACATCTGCCGAACATCAGCCTTCAAGGTGCTCCGTCTCCTCGGCCTCATGGCCTCATTGGTGTTCGTAGTTCGCTGGACACGGCTTCATATGCGCCCACTCCAGCAACTCCTACTGCAGCACTATCACCCGGCACGAGATCCTCGCCAAGTAATGATTACCATCCCAAGATCGGTAGACTGTTCTCTCCAGTGGTGGTCAACCATTACACATCTGTCGCAAGGGATGCCTTTCCAGCAACAAGGCCCTTCCAGAGTCATTGCGACTGACGCCTCCCTAGAAGGATGGGGCGCCCACCTCAACGAACTAAGCATTCAGGGAAGGTGGTCACATTCGGAGGCACCTTTTCACATCAATCTCCTGGAGTTGCTTGCGGTGAAGCGAGCCCTCCACGCCTTCCAACCACACCTCCGGGGACGTCACGTTCGTATCCTTTCAGACAACACCACGGTCGTGTGGTATATCAACAAAGAAGGCGGAACGCGCTCCCCTTGACTCCTCCATTTGACGCTGGATATCCCCCATTGGACTGTTCGCAGGCAGATCCACCTTTCCACACTGCATATTGCAGGAACGGACAACATGAGGGCAGACACCCTCAGTCGGGAATTCTCGAATACCCACGAGTGGGAATTGTCTCGGGACGTCCTGTCTCTTCTCTTTGCGAAATGGGGCACACCCTCGATAGACCTGGTTGCGACCTCTGCCAATGCCGTTTGCCACGGATACTGTTCCCGAGCGGGAATTGGACATGCGTCGCTAGGAGATGCATTCCAGTGGGACTGGTCCAGAGGCTTACTCTACATGTTCCCTCCCTTTCCATTAATCGCTCAAACGGTGGCAAGAGCCAGCAGGTACTCCCTGAACGCCATTCTAGTGACCCCTTGGTGGCCGAGACAGCCGTGGTTCACTACCCTATAACGTCTGGCGGGACAACGCTTTTGGCACCTCCCCAGAATTCTGCACCTGCTGTCCAAAGACGGGGGCAACATACTTCACCCGGACGTCCGGTCCCTGAGACTCACGGCCTGGAGGATCCTACCAAGTGGCAAACCTTGACTTTGCCCCCGGGTGTCCGTTCCATTCTCGAGGCCTACAAAGCCCTCCATTAGGGCATCATATGCCAGAAAGTGGAAGCGGTTCCAAAACTTCGCGCAGACTAAAGGTTTTCGAGCTTGGGATGGCCCCATTACGGGAATTGTAGACTTCTTGTTCTCCCTTCATGCAGAGGGATTGAAGCCATCTTCTATTAAGGTGTATCTCGCCGCCATCTCCGTACACCACCACAAGGTTGATGGTTTTTCGGCATTTACCCACCCAGTGGCTAAAACTTTCATGAAGGGCCTTCGAAATATGTTCCCACCTTTTCGCCCCATTGTCCCTCAATGGAGTTTGTTGGTGGTCCTGACTGCGCTCACGGCTAAACCGTTTGAGCCATTGGCTACCATTGATCTTCACCTGCTGACATTCAAAACTGCTTTCCTAGTGGCCATCACATCTGCCAGACGTGCTTCTGAACTCGCAGCGTTGATGGTGAATCCCCCTTATACTAAGTTTTGTCCTGATAAGGTTGTATTATGTCCTGGTCCCTCGTTTGTTCCTAAGGTTTCCTCCACATTTAATCTAAACCAGGATATTATCCTCCCTACTTTCTTTAAGGCATCTACAGACCCCTTATGTTCAATGTTACACGCCCTTGATGTTCGGCGTGCTCTAGCCTTTTATAAGAATAGATCGGCACCATACCGGAAATCGGATAAGTTGTTTATATGTTACGGGGGCAAAACAAAAGGTTTGGCAGTTTCGCCTCAACGTTTGACACTATTGTTCTGGCTTATCGTGTGTCTGGCAAGTTGCCTCCCACTTCTTTTACAGCACACTCCACTAGGGGACAAGCCGCATCTGCTGCCTTGGCTCACGGGTCATCGATCCCAGACATCTGCAGGGCAGCGACTTGGGCAAATGCTTCGACATTTGTCAAGCATTACAGATTGGACATCTGTGCAGCACGGGACGCTTCCTTTGGGCGAGCCGTCCTGTTTTCTATCTGCCAGTGACTCCCCAGCGTGCACACCCTCCTCCGGTAAGTCTTACTGTTTAATCGTCCATATGTGTGATGCACAGAGACCACGAAGAAGAAATGCAGGTTGCTTACCTGTAACTGTAGTTCTTCGAGTGGTCATCTGTGCAGTCACACAACCCACCCACCATCCCCTCTTTGCAACGCTGTTGCGTCTGCAAGAGATCTGCCATAGGCTTATGCTCTGACATTATGTTGCCTTGGTAGCGAGGCCAATGCGGTCTCAGAAGAACTGAGGTAAGGCGGGAACTCGGAGCATGCGCGGTGGGATGGTGGGGGAGGGGTTCCCGCCAAAACGCTAGACTAGCTAATGAAGTTTCCCGAACGGGGCTCGGCGCCGGCGCAGAGCCCATATGTGTGACTGCACAGATGACCACTCGAAGAACTACAGTTACAGGTAAGCAACCTGCATTTACTCACCAAATGCCAAGTGAATTTTATACATATGCTTTCTATAGAGGATTAAGGGGTTTGCCCCCTGCACTTCACTGACAATTTCCACTCAGTTTTTTTCTAAACAGACTGCACTAATTCAGTGGTAAGGCTTATTGAAAAATAGCATGGGAGAGGCTTTATGACAGTAGATCTCACAGTGGTTTGCCTGTATTTTTTTTTCCATTTAGTGTTGAAACGGTTTACAACTTTGTCTAAAAGAAGTATTTTCCTCCCCCTGCCCCATTTCCCAGTTAAGAAATGTCTGTTAAATAGTTGATTGCATCACTTATTCATTTTGGCTTTCTAATTAAAGTTTCTCCAACTTTTAGTGTTTCTATAAGGGCTGGACCAATTAGCAGGAAGGGTGAGAGTATCTACAAAAACTAGTTAGAAATGAAGTTCAAACTAATGATCTCTTCAGTTTCTGCTTTGGAAACTATTTCGTCCATATTGGAAAGTTGTCAACAAGAAGTTAGAAACTTGCCCTCTCTCCATTTTCCTTTGTTCTTCTTCTGTCTTGCTTATCCTTTTCCTGCCATTTCTGTTTATTTTCAAATACATATTTCACTTGAAGGATTTAAACCAAAGCCAATGGCTTAACTTTTGTTCTCCCCTTTCTCCACTATCTTCTACTGGATCTTACCCACCTTATTGTTTCCCCTCACTTCCCCTGGATTAAATATCCCAACTCTTAGGAAATAAATGACATTTTTCAAGATGATTTTAAAAAATAAAATAATACATCTATACCACCCAACAGCTGAAGCTGTCTGAGTGAGTCGCAAGAGTTTCAACAACTACAAACAATATGCAAGGAGTGTATTCGTTTTACTACATGCTTACCTCTTGTCTCTTTTTATCCGGGACTTCGGAGGCTTTGTAATAAAAAGAAACACTAGTCATGGCTGCTTCTCACATTGGCTATGTTCACCATTATTTAGAGCAATGTGAATGACCTGTAGTGGGGCCTAGCCCACCCATTTGCCTCCAATTCAAACCAATTGCTGAAGCCAGTTTATTTAAGCTAATCATAGTGAAGATTAACTACGGTTCCAGGTCTGAATGACATGACAAGCTGTGGTTCATCAAAAGTGAAAGCTTCCAAACTGCTATTCCCATCCGTGAAGAAGGGAAAGAAGGGAGGGAGAACATGCAAAACCCAAGGCTTGCTGCGGCATGATTAGAGTTCATGCAAAAGAGAGCTGAGATTGGCCACATCTCTCCACTGTGGCTGCAGATGGTAGGTGGAAAATGTACCCCCATGTAACATGAAGTGGGAACCTCAAATTCTTTACAAAAACCTGTCGGGGAAAACCTAAAATCTTCCCAGAACAACATAACTGCAGTGAACTAGTAATTTCAGTTTTTGGATAGCTGAGTACATCTGATAGATATTGAAGTCTGTGTAGTGTGTTTGTGGTGTACTGCTGTAAGTAAAACATGAGTGCCACAAATAAAATTTTCCTTTTCCTACTAGATGTATTTATTCCACGTCCCTGGCTGATTTTTAGAGGGTACTTCCAATTAAAATGAAGTATAAAAAAATCCTGTACAGTTCTGTCCCTGGCTAATCCTTTCAGGATTCAGTTGTTTGGCTTTCTCTTTGCTCTTTCTTTAGTCAGAAAGCAGTTTTCGACCTTTTTTATTTGACTGAAAGGTTGGACATAAGTACCAGATGGAGGAGCTGCAAAAACGCTCTGCGAGGCATATCTCATATTTGCATTTTACAATTTCAGGGCTACACATGTGTATGTCTTGTATTGACATACTTCATAAAAGTCTAAATTCATAAATGAGTGAAGAAGCATTTTTATAAGTACCAGTGATTTCTGTTCACAGCCTGAAAGCTAATTTTAAGCTGTATTCATGTGCTTACTAAAAACAGAAGGGCTTAAGTGGACCTCATTTGGGAGGAAGCTCCAGAGGATTTGTTCTATGGCAGAAGTCTCCTCCAGTGTACTCCCAAGGACTTTTGGGACTCGGGGCCAAGTTTTCTTTGTAGATTGTATGTTGGACTTGTGTTCTGGAAATCTTATACTGTTTTGACTAACTTTAGGCAGATGATGTAAATAAGTACATTCCACACATTATGATGTTTCTCATCTGAGATGGGGAGGTTGAAAGAGACAGACGGTGGGAGATATCAAAAGAAAGCTGTGATGCACCATATTTGCAACTGGCTAGGAAGTCAGACAAGCATATTGCTTCTTGACAAACAAAAATTACTATGCATGTGTGCACACATAGGGCATCTTTTTAAGGATGCTATTTAGCAGTTGTACATAATGAATTTTCATTTGTACAGTTTGAAAGTTTCCTGGCTTTTCAGTATGTAAATTATTAATTTTGTCTTAGTAACTAATGCTAACTTTAAAGAAGATCATGAGCTGTAATTATGCTCATTCAACTGAGTTTACATGTTAAATTTATTTAATACGATTTTTTTCCTTTATACAGCAAAACAAATTTATGTTCTTACTATGGTCTATAGGAATTCCATGCCCCTCTCCTGGCTTCCTGTCCAGGTGGATATTCATCTGGTGTTTTATATCTTGTGTTGGTTTCTTGGAATAGATTGGGGGTTCTATTGGTACCTTGCCTGCTCGGACTGCCAGAGGCGGTTTCAGATTTGCTGTTGAGGACTCCCAGGATGTTGGTGTTGGGGGACTTCAGCATTGACGTTGGCTCTTCCTTGTCTGCAGCAACTCAGGACTTCATGGCCACCAACATGTGATAGTCCAACATATGTATCAAGACTAGAGATGTAAAAATTTCTGGAAATTTTGAAGCAATGGGACCCCCCCCCCCTTTTTTTTTTTCAGGAAAAAAACATTTTTTGGGGGGGGAATTGAAAAATGAGCAAAACTTATTTTTTAACGTACTTTTTACAGATCTGACTTCATTGCTTTAGGACAGCCTTCCGCAACCTGGTACCCTTGAGATATTTTGGACTTCTGCTCCTAAGCCTCAGGCAGGATGGCCAATGATCAGGAATGTTGGCCAATGTAGTCCAAAGCATCTGTAGGGCATCAGTTTGAGGAAGGCAGCCTTTATGTTCCTAGAGTTATATTATGCATAACATGATTTGCTCTTGAAGTTATCATTACATTTGAAAACTTTAAAAAGTGAACTCTTAGTAAATTTGCAATTATTGACTGAATAAACAATACTTTTAAAATTTAATATAACAATCATTATTAATTTTATGAGCAAACCAAGTTATACATAACATATTTCAGATTCCTAGTTTATGTCTGACCAGAGTCACCAAATATCCCTGAAACATCTGAACCATCCTAGAAGCCAGAAGAAGAAGGAAGAACTAGAGGCAGAGGAAGACACACACAACGCAGAAACACAGGACTCTTGTGGAATAAAACCCAAATGGCCAAGAATGTTCGTTTTCTTCCATATCGTGATATGATGATGGGAAATCGAGCATGACTTAGAGCACGCCAAAATGTCTTTATCAGTAGAAGATACATTGGATCAATAATTTTACACACTACACTTGATCTTAGCCCAAAGAATCCAAAGCTGTTCAATTTATCCAACTTTTTGGGTAGGGGTGGAAACCAAAAATGACCCTTAGGAAAAACTGGGAAACGTTTTCTATTTTTTCCAGTTTTTGTTCTGGGCCTTCACATCTCATTTCAGATTAGATTTTTTTTTTGCTGCTTTGCAGAATGAAAAATAAAATTATCCTTCATGAGCTACGCTGGTTCCCCGTAAATTTCTGGCCCAATTTATAGTGCTATTTTTAAACTTTAAAGCTCTAACCAGCTTGTAAGCAGTCTATCGAAAAGCTCAGAGGCCAATGAATTCCACAGTACACCAGTGTTGTATGGTGGTTAGAATGTTGGACTGGTACTCGGGAGGTCCAGGTTCTAATCTGGATCATTGGCCATGAAATTCACTAGTTGTTAGGATGACTATGGGTTGTTTAACCCATGATTAACCTATAGTGTTTGGGTTTGGATGTCATGGAGCAACTTCCGATTGGCCCGATAAGAGGTTACATATGCAAAATGGTGGTGAAACATACCCAGCATGCACCAACGCAAATTGTGGGTTAGTTAACCCAAGATTTGCCACCACTACATGTGAATGGGGCCACTGAATCCCACCCTAATCTAAGTGACAGGGTTGTCGTGAAGATGAAATGGAGAGAAGGACATGTATAAAACTGCCTTGGGTTCCTTGCAAGAGGGGGGAAAAGACAGGATATAAATATAATAATAAATAAATAAATCCTCAGACTTTCCCAGCAGTTATTTAACAAATAACCCACAGTTCAAAACAGCTGTGGGTTGTTTTGAACTGTGGGTTATTTGTTAAACTGTGGGTTAGCATTTAATGAAGCATGTTTTCCTCAGGTTGGGTTATCATGTTGTCTGAATGCAGCCAAGGTGGCTTGTTAACCTTGCACTTTGGCTTTTTGGGTTGTTCAGGGTGGTTAACAACAAACCATGGTTTCTCAAGGGGGCTTGTTCGGGAATATAAGCCACAGTGCATGGTTAACAAGCCCCCCTGGTTGTGGTCAGACAACATGAAAACCTACAGTTCAGCAAACGACTCATGGTTCAAAGTAACCCACACTCAAACCCCTGAGTGTGGGTTAGCGTGTTGTGTGGATAGCGTTGATCTTACCCAAGCACCCTCCCACTGAGGATAACCCTTGCAGCTCATTGGTATTCATCGGAGCTGAGGGCAATGAAGCAAATAGGCTGGAACGCAGGTAGAGGAAAAACTGTAATGAATCTAATCAAACACAAGTTAGTGCTCATTAGTGAGCCTGCTCAGGAGCTTGATATTTTCTCCACTGTCATTGCATCCCTTCAAAGTCATCCAGCAGAGCCTTTTTCAGTGTTCTGAGACTCTCTGCAGTCTGACCTAGAGGAAAAGATATAGCATGCTATGACATGTTTACAAGACACTGAAGATAAAGTCGCTTGCATTCACCATGACTTGGAAGGATAAACAGTTAGTGCATTAATGGAGGTGGCCAGAGCATATTGGGTGGCTCAGGTATTGCGGATTGAGAGTGTGTGGATAAGATGTTTGGCGAAGTCCAGCTGAGCACATTCTCGGCCTTGCCCCTCATGGCTTATTACATCTAGCAGGGAGGAGAAGTCTGTCTGGATCCAGGAATTAGTAAATGCCTTCTTGAAAGAGGTAGCTACTTCAAAGGAGGCAGTAATCAGACCACTCCTAAAGAATCCTAGTTGGACCCCGAAAACAACTATAGGCCAGTGGCAAATACTACCCTGCTTTAATTTTTAATATGGTTATTGTTCTTGTTTTAAAGTTTTATTTTAAGTTGTACATTACTTCAATGCCTTTTAGCAGATAAGGCAGTATATAAATGTTAATAAACAATATTCATTCCCTGTGCAAGGTGCTTGAAATAGTATGATTTAAACTCATTGTCTAGATCCATTTTATTTGGGCTTTAGGCTTGGGTTTGTAACTGAATCTGCCTTGTAATTGCATTTGAAGGGGATGCCCACAATTACACAAACGATGCCTGTAAAATAATATCATTGGTAATAAGATCTGTCTAGTCTTTTCAGCAATGGTTTTTTTTGGGGGGAAGATATATTTGATGAGTAGGATATGCTTGATAGGTCCTTTACTATGAAGCTGTAACTCTGCAAAAAATTGCCTGTTTTATCTGGGCACTATGAGATAACATCACCTGGGTGATTTGCAGACATCCATGTGTATACAATATATGCCTGCAATGCATAGCTAGTGACTAGAAATGCATTTTTTAAAAATCTGGAGGCAACTATTTTTTTAAAAAAATATTTTTTATTTTTCAACATAACATAATACAACATAAACATAAAACAACATAAAATACAATACATACCGCATACCCCCGTGCTCCGTGCTCCCCTCCCCCCAGGAGACCTTCAATTATACATTATTCTTCTTTCCAAAAGTGTAAAGACTCTTTTGAAGGTATTTGCCCCTTCCCTGTTCTTAATACATATTCCAAAAATAGACTCCATATATCTCCAAAATCATCCTTACTGGACATTCCCCTCTTTATTTTCATTTTACACGTTAGCTTATCATTAAGTGCCATATCCCATATTTCTTTATACCATTCTTCTATGGTATATATCCCTTGCCCTTTCCAGTTTTTAGCAATCATTATTCTGATGGGAGCCAGGAGGTTGTTTATTAATTCTCTCTTATTTATATTCTCATTACCTTTATCCCATATTGCTAGTAGAGCCAGCTTTGGGCTTAATTCCAAATTACTTCCAATTATATCACTTATTTCTTTAAACACCCTTTCCCAAAATTTTTGTACATGTTTACAGCTCCACCACATATGGAAATAAGTTCCAACCTCCTGACATCCCCTCCAACAATTCTTGGACACTTTTTTATCTATCTGATGAAATCTTACCGGCGTTAAATACCATCTCCATACTATTTTATAATAATTCTCCTTAATTCTAATCGACAAAAGTTTTAACATTCTTGCATCCCATATCCTCCCCCAGTCATGTTCATTAATTTGTTCCTTTAAATCATCTTCCCAAATCATTTAAGTGAATCTCTATATTCAGCCTCCTCTGTCAGGATTTTATATATTTTGCTAGTCAGACCTTTTCTAGTTTTAATTACTTCCTTCTTTCCTCTTGAATCAATTAAATCTTCAAATCTTGTATTATTTCTACACTTCTTATTTATCTTTTTTCATTCCTGTGTCCATTTTTCCAATTGTAAGCATTTGAACCAAGCTATCTTTTGTCCTTTTACCAACTCTCTAATTTGCTCCTTATCTGTCATTCTTTCCATCCAATTCCTTAGCTTAATAATTTCCTGACCCTTCAAACTTCCTTCCAATTCTACTTTTAAATTCCTTGGGAAATTTCTCACAACTACCACTGGGCGAGTGGAGAGTCTCCTGGTATTAAGTTCCCTTTAACTTTCTCCCAGATCTCTAGAATGTTTTTCAGCAACGGGTTGTCCAGTCCCCTCAAATCTTTCTTTTGGATTTTATTATTAAAAAAAATATTTTGCAATTTAAAATCTAGTTCCCCTGTTTGCGTTTCTAACCATTCTAAATCTTCCTCCCCTAATATACTATTTATAACATATCTTAACTGATTAGCAATATAATAATTCTTTATATTTGGAAGTCCCAAACCTCCTTTCTTTTGTGTCTTATACCATAGCCCTTTATTAATCCTGGCTCTCTTATCTCCATTGCAATAAGCATTAATCATATTTTGCCAGCTCTTTAACTCTACATCCGATATTTTAATCTGCAGCATTCTAAACAAAAAATTAATCTTAGGTAATATCTTCATTTTTATAACCGCTATTCTACCAAACCAAGAATGTTTTAATTTTCTATATGCCTCTAACTTTTCCCCTACCTGTTTTTTCAAACTTGCAAAATTAATTTCCTCTAACCTATCTAAGTCTTTTGCAATATTAACTCCTAAATAACGTACTACATTTTTAAGCCTAAGACCTAACTTTACTTTACCATCCTCCATCTCCTCTTTACTATAATTAAATAACATCATTTCTGACTTCCCCCAATTAACTTGTAAACCAGTAATCTCCCCAAATTCTCTTAAATGCTCTTTAATCAGCTCCCCAACCTTCAGGGGATCTTCTAATGTCAGTAATGTGTCATCCGCAAACATATTTATTTTAATCTTCTCCTTCCTTCCTATCCCCTTCAATCTTGAATCCTCCCTTATAACATTTGCCAAAATTTCTATCACTATCGCAAATAAGATCGGTGAAAGTGGGCAACCTTGTCTTGTTCCTCGGGCTAGTGTAATCTGTTGCGTTAACCCATCATTAACCATTATTTCTGCTTTATTATTTTTATACAGTTGATCATCACTCCCATAAATTTTACTCCAAGCCCAAATGTTTTCAAAATTATTTTAAGTGCTGGCCATTCCACGCAATCAAAGGCTTTGAATATATCCAATGCTAATAAACCTGCTTTTAAATTCCTTTTTTTAAATAATATTAATTATATTTAAAATTCTTCCAATTAAATTAGGCATTTGCCTTCCTGGGATAAATCCACATTGATCCTTTCTAATATACTTATGTATAAACGTACTCATCCTTTTTGCCATTATTGCTGTAAAAAAATTTGAATCTTGATTTATTAAGGATATTGGTCTATAAGTTGCTGGATCAGTCAGATCCTTTCCTGGTTTCGGGATTAATATGATCAAGGAATGATCCCAGGATTGGGGGGGGGGGTCTTTTCCCCTTCTATTATACTATTAAATAATTTTTTAAATCTTGGTATTAAAATTCCTTTAAAAACTTTATAGTATTCCGGCCCCAAACCATCCAATCCCGGAGATTTCCCTCCTTTTAATTTAGCAATAATTCCTTCTATTTCTTTCTCAGTAACTAAACCTTTCATATAATCCCTATCTTGCCCCTGCAATCTTATTTTCCAATTCCTCTCTACATATTCCAATACTTTAACCTGTGATCCCATATCTGATGTATATAATTCTCTATAAAACTCCTGAAATATATTTAATTTATCCTTCATTAAATTACAATTTTTCCCTGTCTTATCTCTAATTGTCCCTATCATACTCTTAGCCTTTTTTGACTGAGTGGACCTAGCCAGCATCTTCGAGTTTTTATTACTATATTCAAAAAAATCCCTCTTTAAATATATCAAATCCCTCTGGACTTGTTCTAACTCTTCTCTCTCTAATTCTTTTTTCTTAGCTTGGATTTGGGCAAATAGGCGTTTATCTTTTGTCTCTCTTAGCTTCTCCTCTAAGTCCCTTACCTCCTTTTCAATCTTTTTATTTTGTGCTTCTTGTTGTTTTCTTAGGGTACACATTTCCCTGATACAAATCCCTCTTACTACAGCTTTCATAGTGTCCCATATTAAACCCTGCGAGTTTAAGTCCTTTTCATTAATTTCCCATATTTCCCATATTTCCTGCATTTCTTTTTTAATATTCTCCACTATATTTTTATTATTTAGTAGCCTTGTAACGATTCTCCATCTCTTAACTTGTTTGTAATCCTTCTTCATTTTAATATCCAGCGTCATTAATGCATGGTCTGTGACTTTAATTACCCCTATAGCACAATCTATAAGTTTAGACATCATATTCTTTGACACAAAAATATAATCAATCCTGGAATAACTCTTAAACCTTGGTGAGTAGAAAGTGTATTTCCTTTCTTCCCCTTTTAATACTCTCCAAACATCCATTAATTCTTTTCTCTCCATTAATTTGTTTAGTCCCGTCCTCCCACCACTCTTAAAATCTCTTAATATATTATCCCTATCTTTCCCTTTGTCTAATACCATATTGAAGTCACCTGCCATCACAATATTCTTTTTACCCACTTCACCCACTGCATTAAAAACTTCATCGAAAAATTCCATCTGTTTTCCATTTGGAGCATATACATTAATCAATACATATTCCTCCTCCCCTACCCTGCAAGAAATAATCAGAAACCTTCCCGCTTCATCCTTCTTCACCCTTTGTATAGTAATACCACATTTTTTTGAAATTATTATTGCTACACCTCTCGCTTTAGAAGTACCAAAAGACTTTTCATAAACGCCCACCTCCCTCATCCGAAGCTCATTTACACCCTCCTTTGTTTGATGAGTTTCCTGCAAAAAAATTACATCAGCTTTTTCTTTTTTTAATAACATTTCTATTCTCTTCCTTTTTATAACAGTTCCTAGCCCTTTAACATTTAAAGTTGCAACCCTTAATTTATTATCCATCTCTCTCTTTCACGCACATCTCTATATTGGTCTCCCTCTGTGATACACATACCCCCCCTCCCTCACCCCCCCCCCACATTTACCCCCCATCTTCACCCCCCTCCTCACCAGGCCTTTCTGGGCAATGGCCCCAATTATTCTTAGAACTCTTCGGGGGGGGAGGGGGGAGAAGCAACCCAGCATTCCAGAACAGAAATCCGACCCTCCCCTCTCATATGATCTTATCTTATCCCTTTTACAATATTATTTCTTCATTGATGGGTTCCACCCACGGCACCTTCCTCCTGTGGACGATCAGGACCGCCTCCCCCTCCAGCACCTTCATCCTGCTTTGTTTCTCCAGCAACCGTGGGATCCACTAAGCCCAGCTTTTCCAAAAGCTCCATCCCTTGCTCACACAATGTTATTCTATGTTGCTTCCCTTTCCACATAAATCTCAGAAAGACTGGGTATCCCCAACTATATGTTATCGATCTCTTCCGCAAAGCCACTGTGCACAGACTAACACTCTTCCGCCACTGCACCGTTTGAGGGCATAAATCTTGATAAACCTCAATTGATGTTGCTTGTATCATCAGCTGGGCTTGACGTCTAATTGCTTGCATCAACTTTTCTTTCTTGTAATAATTAGCAAATTTAACAATTATATCTCTTGGGAGCAGCCCCTTCTTCTTATAACCCACGCTATGAACCATCTCAATGTCCGCCATCTCCCAAGTTTCTTGAGATTCAATTTCCTTGATCCAATCCAAAATTATATCTCTTAAATCCTTAGGAGTCTCTCCTTCTCTCTCTCCAAAAGATCTAATTCGAATGTTGACTCTCCTGTCCCGATCTTCCAAAGCAATTAATCGCAAGTCCATTTCTGTCAGTTGGTCCTCATGTTTCTTGCTGTCTTCCTGCAGCTTCTTCATATTCCTCTCCATTCTTTCCATATTATCCACCACAGTTTGAAGGTCCACCATAAAATCCTGCTGCGAGTCCTTAATCCTTTGCATTAGCCTTTCCTCCTGCTTAAGTAAAGCAGTCTCCATCACCTTCGGAATTTTGCTCATTAAATCATCTGAGGACTCTGCTTGACTCTGTCTGGCCGGTTTTGGTACTGCACCTGCAGCTTTAGGAGCTGTGCCATATTTAGTATTTCTGGAGTGGACGGGGGATTTCCCTGTCTTGTCGACTTGCTGCTGCTTATCCGACATATTGTCTGGCGTAGTTCCAGCAACTCTCACAAGACGCTGCCAGTTCCGATCGGAGGGATGATTTTTCGTTTCTCTGCTCCAGGCGGGGGCTCTGGATTTAAAAGCTTTTTGCTTTCTTTTCATAAAGCTTAACACACAATCCGCCCCCCACGTCTGGGCTCAAATAAACAATTACATTTCAGCTTCTATCACCTTCAACTGGAGGTTAAAAGTCACTTTTCCACATAAATCAGTTCCGCCTCTCCCTCTAAAATTATCTTAACCTTGCAATTTCCAATTAGTCCATTAATTACCTTCCGTTGGCACTCTGTCAAGCTCCCGTTCCTTTTCCGAGATAATTTCGTTTTCTCCTCTGCCGTAAAAGCAGTTATCCAGCTATTATTCTCTCCGCAGATGCAGTAAGGTTTCCGGACCCGAGATCAAGTCATTAATCAAGAATCCATCCCCTCCAAATTAGGGATTTTGTAAATATTTCATTGCTTCTTACAAGAGCAAGAAAGTTCCGTCTCTATTCCATTCCAGCTAGGCCACTCCCCCGTATCTGGGGGCAACTATCATTGTCCAAGAACTGAAGAGTAAAAAGTTGGTTGGCTCCCCCACTTTCCAACCCAAGGGTGGTTTGCTCCCATGGTTAACAAACCACCCTAAAACAGCCCGTGTTAACCTTGGCAGCAACTCATCCTCGCCGGGTTCGAACAGTGTAGTAAACTGTGTCAGCGAGAGTAATTAAGCAACTCCTTTTATCTTGTTCAAACTAAGTTGGTGATGTGATATGTCTGATCATCTATAGTGACTGTAGCCTTTTATAATCTATGGTTGCTAAGATCTAAAAGGCCAAATAAACCAAATTGAGAAAGGTAAACCAGAAGAATTAAAAACACAAGACACAAAGTTATGCTTTGTCAGCTGCTTCGGTTCATTTCTGGGTCCATTTTAAAGTGCTGGTTTTAATCTTTAACGCTGCGAACAACTTGTAACCAGCTTACCTGAAAGATCCCCCTCTCCTATAAGTACCTACACGAATGCTGCTGAATTTTGGCAATACTTACATTCAGCTCTGCAAATGAAGATTGCTAGAGCGAATGTCCACTGCTCTGTTGCTGTCACACACCGTACTGCCGTGTGTGATCTTTTTTCCATGTGACAAGGGAGATACTAGAGCCATACTGTTCTGCTATATTTCCCCTAGCTATATAGAGAATGCCTATCCACCCCCCACCCCGAAGGAGGGGGAATCTCATCCACGCAAGACATTCCTTCATTTTTTCATAACATGATCACTCAACACTTGATAAATCACCACTGAATAAGTCATATGATCTTACAATCACCTAAGGATGAACATGCATATGTGAACTAGGCCTCTGTATCTTTTAAAGGACAACAACAAAAATACCTTTGCACAAGGCTGCAAAGCCTGGCCACTGTTTCACTACCCCAGATTCACAAAACCTTTGAAAATATGATATGCAGTCTGTTAGAGCCTTTAAAATACACACACCAAGCTATTCAAAAACAGATGTTATAAAACAGCATGTTGTTCAGAACAACAATTTATGGTAGTCTCTTGATGCACATGTGTGCTACAGTAAATAGGTGGTCTTTGGAAACAGTCTACTGCATATGTTTTTTTTAAATTATCTTTAGTTCTCAGCGGATGTGATTCTGACGTGCATGCCTTGTAGAGTATGCTTTGTCAGCTCTTTCTGTATCTCAGCTGTCCAGGTCATGTCTGCTGTGAGGCTGAATATCCTGTATTTTGCTCAGTTAAGTATATTACAGGGAAAAGAGAATTGAAAGATAGCCACTTGTAGTATCTACTTCTCCTTGAAATTTTACATACTTTGCAAAAGGCCCCCCTGTAACTGGTGTGTGTCGACAGAGGCAGCAGATACTGAGGGCAAAGAGCAGCGACAAGGGGTTGGTGGGCAGAGCCTCCTCTCCTGCCCTGGGCTTTCTCCTGTGTGCCTCCACACTTCAAATGTGGTGAAGGATGCTATCTCATTGCCAGAGTTGAAATCAGACTCAACTGCTACTCTGGTTGGCTTGTGGAACTGGAGGGTGTGGGGGGGAGCTCATCGTTGCTTCATCTCAAGGAGCAGAATGTATTTGACCAGCTCTAAGGTTTTATAAGTCTAAATTACCTTGCATCCAGAAGCTAATACAGAGCCAATGCAGGGAGTTGACACTCTTGGCATCTTGCCCTCCCCCAATGGGCATTACAAAAGCTTTCTCAAAGAGCAGAGCAGCTCTGTATTCATACTTTACAATACTAGCCTAGCCATGAGGTTATAAAGGCATGAATGGTGGTTGCCTTCCACTCTCGGAATTTTGCCAGCTCACATCTCTGGTTATATTCACGAACTCCTTCTCTTCCAAAGTCATACTCTGGTATCTTATTTCCAGGAAAGTGGTGGTGATAGCGAGGTAATTGTAATTGTATTTCACTGTGGCCTATTCATTTCCCCTTGCTGATGAAAATCAAGACATATTACATGTTGTCCTGTTTGGCCATTATCTAAACGAACAGTGGTGAAAATATATTTTCTGTAGAGCAGGGATGGGGATGCTCCAGCCTGCAGCCTGATAAGTCTTACTTCTTCCACAGAGGGAAGAGCTCTCATCTCCGATCAGCAGCTATTCAGAGATAAGTGCTTTCCCCTATGGTCTCAGTCTTGGATTGCTGGTTGGAAATAAGAGCTTTTCCCTGTGGAACAGAGGAGGCGGGGCCTGGGGAGGAAGTTGCTGAGAGATTTGGTCCTGCTTCCATCTGAGCCATGTCCTGCAGAGGCTTGCCTTGCTTACTTGTGAGTAAATGTGCTGCTCATGCTTGCCTCTGAGTAGTGATGCAGATGTTTGGGATGCTATTTGAAAGTCCTACTTATTTGTGAGTAGACAGACTGATCATGCTTACTTCTGAGTGGATATGTTTCATATTATAAATGGGTAGCATTGGAATTGCAGGGGGTGGATTTTTCAGTCCTGCCCATTTTACGTATGGTTCCATCCGCTTTTGCCTTTGGTCATAGAATGAACCCCCCGAGAGCTTCTCCAAATTGGAGCCCTCTATTCCACTCCTGCTGTAGAGCATAAACAATGTGCAGTTGAAGTAATGATAGATCACTCTAGCATTGCAGCTTTGTATGCAAAATGCTATTTTATGACTGGCAGATTACAGATATTTGGGAATTAATCCTTAGCTTTAAAAGGGCTTAAATCCTTCGTGATACCACTGTGAAGAGAAAGGAGACCGGTTGTGTTCTGCCTGTTGGAGAAGCTGATGATTGTATGCCAAGTAATGATTGCTCACCATATGTGCTTAATCAGGCTTATTTTATTAAAATTTTGCATGGAGATATTTTACTATATTGTAGCCTTTATAAGCAGGACAAAAGAGAGATGGTTCATGTGTATCTTTAACTCAAGAGGATTGTTTCAAAGAGCCCTATGAAATTATAATTGTCATGAGAGATCATTTAATTCAGATTTCATAAAGCAATACTTGTTGTAAAAAAAAGATTCTGATTCAGTCAAGGATGCAATCTACTAGATGCTGCTGCTGTTCAAGTTGTTGTGTTCCATTTAGAGGGACTTGCCCTCTTTTGCTACTTCCGTACAGGCTATATTAAAATGATTAGATGTTGTGCTGCAGCAGCAGACTGTGTGGTATTATCACTACTAAGTTAACCTGCTTATAAATATGAAGTTAAATAAGCACATCCCTCTGTGGGTTGTTGGCTTTTAGTCCAAAGGAGGTGATAAAAAAATCCAGAGTATGGGTTGATTGTGGGTTGTTGTTGAATCGTGTGTTGTCATTATGAGCATGTGTGGGGTTGCACGCAAAGACAACCCATGATTCAACTCTGGGTTGTTAACTGCAAACCCCCCAAGAAGAAAACCCATGGTTTGTTGTGAAGTCTGGGTTGTCTGTGGTTAACAACCCAGAGTTAAACCATAGTGCAGAGTTCACACATAATGAAAACCCACAATTCAACAACAACACACAATTCAAAGACAACCCTATACTCAACCTATGCTCTGGGTTGTATGAATCAGATCAGTCTTTTGAATGTGCATCCACAAATTGGGTTTAAGGAATAAACATGCACAAACTTATTTTGAATCAAAGCCACTTACCAACAATTGGAGGGTGGGAGATCCCGATTGCAGCAAATGTCTTCCCTATACTTTTCCAGGTTTGGAAATCCCAAGAAACTGACAGGCTGGGGTGCCTCCCAGTTGAAGCTGTTTAAAGTTTTGGTTTGAGTGTCTTTGTGGCAGACGGGAAATGTAAAATAGTTGGGTCATGATGAAAGTTTTCACAGCTACTAAATTGCAGAACTACAGAAGAAATAACTGCCCATCCGGAAACAGCCGATGATATTGTTTTCTTCCTGAACATTGTTTAACTATTTATTTGGAAAATAAGATTGTTGAGTGCAACTTTCCCTTGGGTAGTCAACATGAGAGAACCAAAAGGGCCCTTTACTTGTTTGTTTGTTTTTCCTTCCTTTTTTTTTTAAGGGATGTAAAGCAGCTCTCCCAAACCTGGCGCCCTCCAGATGTATTGAGTTACAGCTCCCAGCCTTGGCCAAGCTAGGGTGGTTGCCAGGGCACTCGGTTGAGGAGGGGTGATGTAAACAATATATGCAAAAACCATCAAAGAGGGAATCAGTAGATTTTTGAACAATACCTACCTGAAATCCTTTACCAAATTTACAGTTTCATCTTAGTTTTTTGGAAGTGCTTTGGTTAAACGTTTTCTAATAATTTCTGTTTTCAGATTTTTAAAAAAGGTGTTATTTTCCACTCCCATGAAAAAGAAACCGTGTCTCTCTCTGCTTCACAGCAGGCTTTTAAATATAGCCTCGCTCTCGCTCTCGCTCTTGCTTTAGAGTATAGAGCAGCCTTCCCCAAAATGGTGCTGTGAATGGTAGCACAGAAGCAGCTATACCAGCAGCTTCTGGGGCACTGGGGCATTGTCTTGTGAGGCTAGCCAGTTTGGTGCAAAACACTCCTTTTGTGCACAAAGAGCCCTTTCTCCATAGTTTCATTTCACCAAGTTGCCCCTTGTGACACGGGGCCTGAGAGATTCAGGGCCCTATCCATCTGAGTTACAGTCTTCCTGTGTGGAGGCCATACAGTGGTGGTGTGCTGTGATTGGGTGCTGAGTTACACCATATCCTGTGGTCTGTCATGGCAATATGGGTGGGAATGGCCCCACCCCCTCCCCCTCTGAAGTCAGTTGGAGGGAAATTCTTTGTGCTAGCTCTGGGCCTGGTGTGACGTTAAGATAACTGTACTCCTCCCCTGTACTACCCACCATTTTAACCATTCCACAGGCATATCTTCACCAGCAAAATGTTCTACTAGCATATCAGGGAAGTTCCCCTGGTATATCTATCCTGGCAGCAGTGTATCTGGCATTCTGCCGCTATAAGTGAGGCTTCTACAAAATACTATAGTCCCTCAGCCAACACTTCTTTAGTATATGATTTGCACCCTGAAATTGTTGTTTTCTTCATATAGTTCACAAATATCTGGCATAGGTATGTGTGCACTGGTAGACTGATAAACCGTTCCCTAATAAATTTTGTAGACTTTTTGCAAGGCTGCAGTCATTTATTTAGTTTTAGAATAATTTCTTTGTAAAGCATTTTTAGGTGCCATATTGCATTTGAAACTCAGATCCATGGATGGATAGATTTATATAACGTTTATGTTGTCCATCTTTGGTTAAAAAGAGCCCAGATAGATTTGATTTAATTGTTGTCATACTTTTGCCATGTAGCATGTGTTTGCATGTTTATAAATACATATATAAGGTGGTGTTACATTAAATGCTGTCTCTTCTTTCTGTAGGAAGGAGCTTCAGCACGGAAAACGCAGACCCCGGCAGCACAGCCTGTGACAAGGCCAGGTATAAGCAATGTTTTAAAAATTACTTTACATGTATCATTTTATGGACCACAGGCTTAACTTTTTTAAAGCATTATCTTGAAGATGCACAGCTAGGCTTCAAATGTACACTAACTTTAACATGCATCAGTTGTGGAAACTACTTTGGCCTAGCCATTAAATTATTGGTCAGTCTTATCTAAAACCAAATGAGTGCAGCTAAACAGCTGATTGAATCATGATAGCTTGATATAATGATTGTCGGGGTGCATATATTCTGGAAACTTCAGATACTTTAATAGACATTTCCTCGGCACAGTGAACCTTGGGAGCTGTAATTTTCCAAATGGAGCTAGGGATCTCTTAACAGATCTCAGTACCCTTGTCAAACTATAAGACCAAGCATTTTTGGGGAGAACTATAACAGTTCAGGGAACTCCAGGTTTATAGTGTTGACATGCCCTGAGCTAGACTTAGCAGTACTTACTGGGCATCTGTTATTAGTATTATCCGTTCTGATAGCTGCTATTAAGACCCCAATTATCAAGAAATAGTGAATATGTGCTAATTTTTAACACCCACTATCTTCTGAACTGATAATACTAAGAACAGATGCCCTACATGTACTGTTGGGCCATGCAACGATTTCCAGTGCTGAATGGGGACCAAATCTGGCTCAGGGCATATCAATAAATTGGGAAAAACAATAATGCTGTTAAATAGGAACTAAATAACATAGATAATTTTGGGAAAAGTAAAATGTGGAGATTCTGTGGGCAATATCTTATTTTGCACTAACGTAAATTACATTGTGCTAGTGTACACTACCTCTAATGCAACAGCAATAGCATTTCCTAGCACATGTTTCTCCAGAAAACCCAGCACAACAGCAAACACTATTGGTGTCATCCTAGAAGTAGCTTAAGCTAGTGCAGTGTAGCTTCCGTTAGCTAGCGCACATGACACAGAGGATACCTACAGGAGTTAGATTAATTTAAATAGCATCTTGATCACATGAGCTTGTAGTGCCTTCCTAATGAAAATACACTGTTTATTTGACCATTGCTAAATAGTTTTATTCCATATATTTTTATGAAGTGTAAAATAGTTGCTTTTTACTAGAAAATAAGATTTCCCTAAAAGAGATCTCTTGCTGGAATGTTAATGTATTTAGAGTGGAATGGTATTGGGATTCTTTACTGGTTCTGTTATCTTCGTAGTTGTGTGCCTGTGCTTAGAAAGGTCATCCTGCCTGTCATATTTATCTCACTAGGGCTGTTGAGAATAAGAATGTATTTGGAACTGACAGGCAATGATATGAAAAGGGTAGAAATAGCAAGAGCAGAAATACATCTGGATAAATCGTCGCACATAGGGTCACACTGCCAGATGCGATTTCACACACATTAACTGAAAGGCCTGTACAGACCTTCGTCAGTACAAAGGCTGGCCTATATCATGATTGACCTTCCATACTGTATGGTACAAAGAAATAAGCAAAGTATCATAAAGTATCTGGAGAAAGCATTACCCCAGGATTTCACTAGAAAAATGGTTTAATTTCTTTAGTAGTATTTATTTTTACAGCACCATCAGTGATCATGGCATCTTAACAGAGTTTCATAGGCAATGTACTATTTGAAGTCAGTGTGGATGCGATCCTGAAACTACTCGGTAAAATAAATATTTACAGCCATTCTCTTAAAACATGATGGGTTTGGTCAAATATTATGTAATAAGAACATCTATTATTGGGTAGATTAAAATATAACAATAAATGAGGGTGCTGCTATCATGCTCTCAAAGTCCCACAAACTTCAGGCATATGCTGGGCTGGGCAATTGTCTGACCCAATTGCTCACCTCCTTCCAGTGACAGTACTGTAATTTGAAGAAGATTTCAACAGCCCTAAGACAAGAACAGTTATACTGGTGGCATTGCTGGGAAGTTGTGCATTGACCTCGATATCTGCAAAAGCAGATAAGTTATTTGTAGGATGTTTAGCTATTGAACTTTCATTCGCTTCCTTGAAGTACAGAGTTGCACAACATTTGAGTTAGAAACATGAAATCATTTTCCTGAGCTTTGGTTATACTATTTGCCAGTTCTGTGTAGGGGTTGAATACAAACTGAAAGTACCAAATCAAAACAAAATAATCTTCAAAACATAATTACAACTCCTGTCTATGCTGAAGGAAACTAATCATGGTCAGCATGGAAATATATTCTTAAAACCCAGGTAGACTCTCTAGTTAAACTTATTTCGTTTATGTCTTTCATTATTGCCATTGGCTTGGATCCAGTGACACTTCAGCAAAAGGGGATTGGAGGAAGGAGACTCCCCCCAAAGCATCTTCTGAGGTTTGGAAGACCCTCCTGAATAGGGTGGGCAGTGGTACAAAAGGCTGAGAGTGAGGGAGGAGAGATCCCCCCAAACTGGATGGAGACACCTTTCATGATAGGGATTTCTGGGGGTGGAAGAGGTGGAAAAGTCTGTCTCTGGATTCAAGCCAGGGTCAAGTAAAGATAATTAATGTGCATGCACATTTTGTGTCCTTGTCCATTCAGGCTAATTAGTGCTATCGTATCTACTTCAGGCCTAATAGTAGGATCAGTAGATTAGTAATGAATTTGCTCCAAGTGTACATACAATGGTGGTACTCCTTCTCACTCGCACACTCTCACACTCACATACCTCTCCCAGGGCTAGTGTAGATGTACTCTCTTAACCTCACTAAGGGATTGGGAACAGACTTTGGAATCTTGCCTGCCCTTCCCAAATCTTTCCACAAATCGTCCTCCTCAGATTTCACCATCATTAATTGTGGTTTGTTCCTAATCAGAAGTTGTAACTCAACTTCGAGCTCTGTTCTTCAACTCCCGTGTTAGAAGAAAGCCCAGGTTAGTGGTAACAGTGGATAATGTTGGTGCAGACAAAACAGGGAACTATGGACATGATAAAGGAAAACATAGGAGGAAGTTGTGATCTTAAAATTTGTTTCTGATGATGAGTAGCATTATGTTTGTAGAAGTCCCCAGTCATTAGTGTGAACTGCACTGCTTTTTGCAGTAACAGAGCACTACACCAAACCTAAAGGTCTAACCCAGAATCCAAAATAATGTCCACATCTTGCCTTCTGTGTGGCACTATTACCAAAAGCAACACGAGTTCTGGGATTACCCTATGGCCTTGCTGCTATTTACATCATTGCAGAAGTAGTATATGAGCTCTGAGGAGCACTTAGACAGCTCTCGAGATATTGCAGGGGATTCTGGGGCAAAAGGGGAAAATGACTATTTTCCGAATAAATGGTCCTTTATTTCAAGAGGTTTCTTCTGTAATTGCTGGTATTTCTCTAACTTTTTATCTACCCCTAGAATTAGACTGTCTTGAAGAATCCATGCCTGTCAATGATGTGTTGAGCAATTACTAACATTGGCTTAATGTTGAAAAAACACCACCGCCAATATGTAAATTCTTCTGGCAGCAGTTTCTCAGCATAGTAGTACATTGTGGAAGCCTTGAAATCTTGGCAGTTCACAACAATTAAAACTCTAAATAAAGCATGATAAAGCATAATATAAAACTATTAAAGTTTCAAACAACTAGCAGTAGGGTAAAAATTATAAACACAAAACACATTTAAAAACAGAACTGAAGGACTAAAAAGCTTGGGAAAATAAGAAGGTCTTCATCTGGCACCGAAAAGACCACAACGTAGGCACCAGATGAGCCACTCTGGTGACTGCATTCCACAACCATGTGCCACCACTGAAAAGGTCTTCTCCTTAGGAGCATCACCTCATTCTGCATGGGTACCTGGAAAAGGGCCTCTGAGGATGAGGTTTATGGGAGGAGATGATGAGCTTTCGATGCCACAGTAATGGTTACAAATTTGTTCGTGTTGGTTTAACTGTGCTCTCCTTTTAGCGATGTGTAGGGGGCGAAATTACCAATTCAGTGCTCTGTGTAAAAGCTTTTAAAGCCTAGTCCTAAGCATATTAACTCAGAAGTTAGTCCAGCTTACTTATAAATGGGGCTTATCTCCTGGTTTTCTGAATAGTTTATTACTGTTCACTTGAAAACACCGAATATTGTTGTCCTCTTAGTGAATGTAGTGGCACATATGATTTTTTTTCCTATAGATTAAGATTACTCCAGTAGGAACTTGTTCACATAATCTAGATTCTTACTTGAAACAAATTACTAAGCTCGTGCTCTTAACTGGCTCAGTGTGGGTTTCCAATATATATTATAATAGGCAGCTTTGTGCCTCTACTGTTGGGTCATATTGATCTCTAGACAGGCAGCATGGATGGCTGCTGGTGCTGGCTTCGTCCTGCAGGGAGAGACTAGGCTGGGGGTAAGTACCTGCAGTCAGATTCCAACTTGGCATTGCAGAAAAAGGGATAGCTTGCTTCCGGTTACCTTTGTTAGGAGAAGAGGTCTTTCTTACACACCCCTGTGAGCACAAGCCTTTCAGACAAGAATGTGGGATAAGGGCTTCAGTTAATCTGCACTTACCCAGTGGTGAGTAGGAAACCTTATTTATCCAGGGTCTTTTCTACATATACTCATTTTGAGTAATGCACTGGCCATGCAAACAAATTTGCATTAATAATATATAGCATTTTCAATTATGCAAAGTACTTCACATCCGCAATCTTCTTGTAGTCCTTATAACAACCTTGTATGGTAAATCTATATTATTTAGGATGACCATATGAAAAGGAGGACAGGGCTCCTGTAACTTTAACAGTTGTGTAGAAAAAGGAATTTCAGCAGCTGTCATTTGTAAGCATGCATCACCTGGTGAAATTCCCTCTTCATCGCGGGATGAAGAGCTGCAGGAGTATAGCTAGAGTGACCAGATACAAAAGAGGGCAGGGCTCCTACAGCTTTACCTGTTGTGAAGAAGAGGGAATTTCACCAGGTGCTGCATACAAATGACACCTGCTGAAATTCCCTTTTCTGCACAACTGTTAAAGATACAGGAATCACCCTAATATTATTGTCTTCATTTTGTAGTTTGTGGGCTAAGGCTGAGAAAGAATAGCTTGCCTAAGGCCATTTAGTAATCAATAGAAGCAAAATTCAAACCAGGGACTCCTTGTTTTGTGGCTTTGTCTCTTAGCCACTGCACCACACCAGTCAGAAATGGATTGAAGATTTTTTAAAATTCCATATGGGTTTATCATGTAAACTGATCCTAGTTAAATTTGCTTAATCTCATCCAGAATCAAAATTTGTTTGATTAGGCAATTATTTTCTGATGTCTTTTCCCCCTTCACAGTATCCCAAGCAAGGCCACCTCCAAACCAGAAAAAAGGTGAGTTGCTCCTAACTTCATGAGTCCTTTTATAACCATTAACTTATATTTTATGTGCTTAATCCTGTGGAAGCAAAAGTTTGAACCTCGGCTTAACCAGCCCAAAGAGTAACCCTTATTCCTGTGCATATAAATCTCAAGATGGGAGGGGTTGGAAGGAGTGAAGCTATATCTGGCTGAAACTGTTAAAACCTCTGAATTCTACATAATGTATTTCTTGCCACATATACTTCACAAGAGGCTGTTGTGAAAATTCCTCAACGGGCCTCTTTTATTAAATACAGTACCACTTGTAACATGCCCTGCCAGAATGTCAGCTACCTCTGCTTCCTACCCAAGGCATGTAGGAAAGTTCCGTGTTCAAGGGGGCTATTCAGATTCATACCCACATCTGGATCTCCCGCACCTGTGGTTTCTCTCTCAGAGTTGTATCCTGATCGCTCTGAGAATGATTATTCTCTGCCAATCCTAAGTGAGGATTTCCAATTAGTTCTGCATTCTTTGATATTTTTTAACTGTAGTGCAAGGGATAATGATGATGATAATTGCATTTTGTTAAAATAGTATGTGCTACTTATTTTAAAAAAATATCTCTTTACAGGATCTCGAACACCCATAATCATTATTCCAGCAGCTACCACCTCTTTAATAACTATGCTTAATTCAAAAGATCTTCTGCAGGATCTGAAGTAAGTAGCTGGCTAAAATATACTTCATAAAAAACTGTCTTCGGATATAAAAAAGTAGCTAAATTGGTAATTTATTCTAGAAACAGTTCATTCTATTTTGTGACAACTACATTTTGATTTTGTAGATGGACAAATGAAAAACTACTATGCTTGTGTTCTGTAAGAACCTCTTACCTCTCAACCAAGCAAGTTTGCGAACATGAGAGATGCACTCAATTCTGAACCAAATTATGGATTTACTTTTCTAAGACACTTATTTTTATTTGCTTCAGTTTTATGGCCTTGCCCTATTCTTGAAGGTTCAGTGTGGATAATGTTTTCCTAGCAAGTTTTCCTACCAGGGTGACCATATGAAAAGGAGTGCAGGGCTCCCATATCTTTAACAGTAGTGCAGAAAAGTGAATTTCAGCAGGTGTCATTTGTATGCATGAAGCACCTGGTGAAATTCCCTCTTCATCACAACAGTTTAAGCTGCAGGAGTATAGCTAGAGTGACCAGATACAAAAGAGGGCAGGGATATTGTGGAAGGTTAAAACAGGCTGCTACGATGTTGGCAGTGGGTGAAACAGTACCAATGCTCAGGTGGGAGGTCTGCAGCAGGACAGGAGCCAGAGGTATGACTCAGATTATGCACATTATCTTAATAAGATGGACACACTAGCTTATTTGTCTGATCATGTGGGGGATAACAGTAGCTTATTTTCAAAATCATCCTGGCTTAAAGTAACATCCAAACCCAACCAAAGAGTCATCATCTTTCCCCCTTCTGGAGCCTCCCATATTGAAAACTGACTACAGAGTTGTCAGGGGACATTCCAGAGCAGCTTTGAAGGTGTCATAGGAATTCTAGAAAAGGTGAAGACCTTCCCCACAGCAGGATCTTCATATCCGAGCTGAGATTCAAATACTTTTTTAAAAAAAAACTCAATAAAGTTAGTGTTGCTGCAGACCTAACACTGCACAATTTTTAATGCTAATAAGGGAAGGAGGGGAAATTTGCACAGTATGGGTTATAAGGAAAGGAAAGATATGCAAGATCGTGGTTAGGAGTTGTGTAGCAATATGTTTGCACCGATATTTTGACATTCTCCTTTGCAACCAGTCATCTTTTATTCTTGTTCCAGGCTTTGTCTGTAGTATATTTTATTTCAAAGTAATATGAGTTACAGAATCATCAGTGCTGTGTATCTTCTTAAGTAGTAGCCAGAACGAGCCATGGGTAAAAGAGACAAGATGGACTGTTTAAAAAAATAATAATGCTACTGTCTTAAACCTAGATGTGTTACAAGTAGCAGAATTAATAAAGAAATGTCATATAGTAATAAAATTACTAGGATTTATTGACACAGAACCAATTTGATTTGGGTTGGAAAGTACTATTTAGTGAATTGAGGCTACAAAGGTAATGGGCATAACTGTCGCTTTTAATAGGCAGAAATTTAATTTGCACATTTATTTCCTTGAGCCACCAGATGCAAATGGTCTCATTTTGATTTCTTCATCTTGAAAAAGTACTAATATGGCAGATATGGAGTCATAATTTCCTCATTTTAACATTGTCCAATTTTCTCAACAAATACTCAGTTTTATGACATCACCAGTGTTAATCTCCCATAATAAACTCTGTGCCTTTAGTCAAACCGATTTTAATATTTTCTTAATGCAAACAAGATCAGAGTGTGACTATTGTGCATTCCACTTTCTGCACTCAGTTTATAAGTGGGTGGTGGAAAGAATCGTGATCAGTAAGCATAGAAAAGAAGTCATTGGCTGGTAATTGTACTGCTATTGACCATCCCCAAGAAGAAGCAATTTATTTCTTCCAAAAGCAGGGAAATTCAATAAATGCATTGTTTAAGTATGGTGTTTGTATTCAGTCTTTTACATTGTTAGGATGTGAAATATATGTTTTGGGATTTGTCAATGGCTGATCTTACCTTTTCTGTTTCAGCACACTTGTATGATCCTAATGACTAACTGTCATGGACGTATCTCTTCGTCAATAAAACCCCACTCTTTGGATTTCTCCAATCCAGTTTCTTTCTTACTCAGGACTTCTGTCTTCCTTGACATTGTAAACAACTGTAATCTATGTTCTCCCTAGTCTGACTTTCAAACTCGAAACAAATTTCACATGCCACAGCGTGTCCAAGTAGTGGGAGACAGTTGTCACTTGGTGCATTGTTACTGCTTTGGCAACTATGGACAACATTGAATTTGAATATATCTGAATTTACTAATGCATATCAATTAGCAGAAACTGATTTATTCCCTTCTGGGAGACAAACAGCAATTAACTCATCGTAAGAATATGCTGCCAAAATGAATCCTTGAATTAAGCTTCTACACATGCTAGTTTTGCATGACTATCAAGTCTTCCTTATCTCCAATAAAAGCAGAATATTGTAACACTTTAAAGACTGAAAGATTTATTGTGGCATAAGTTTTTGTAGGCCTGAGCCCACTTGCATCTCCCATGAAAGCTTATGCTGGTCTTTAAGTTGCCATAGGTCTCTTCATTGCTTATGCTGCAACAAACTAACACAGCTATCTGAAATGTATTTTTAGTAACACCGTTTCTGGTGTAAATATATATTTCAATGAAATACTTTTATTCTTTTGCAGGGGTCTAGGGATTTTCTGAAATTGCTTTGATCAATTGACATTTATTGTCCAATGCTTCTCTGTAATTCTGTCCGATTTCTGATTAAATGCTAGACTACATAATGCCTATTTTTTTTAGCTTGACTGTACAAAATTAGTACCAGTCTATTAATTCTCTTGCCATCTATATCTTTAAGGTTTGTGCCATCAGATGAGAAGAAAAAGCAAGGCTGTCAGCGCGAAAATGAAACTTTAATACAGAGAAGGAAAGACCAGATGCAGCCTGGCGGAACCACCGTCAGTGTTACAGTACCGTATCGTGTGGTTGATCAGCCTCTAAAACTTATGCCTCAAGATTGGTAAGAGAGAGTGATTTGTGCTATTTAAATTGCCCTTCCTCAGCCAGAAAGTGAAATCAACATAGCTGCATGAAGTACATTAGATATAATTCTGAAACCCTTGGTAGTGCGAATACAGTAATACACTATGACTTTGAACTGATTTAAGCACAAATCTAATTCAGCCTAATCTGTCCCTGGCCAACATAAGTTTTATGGCATTCATGTGGTTTATGTATACAACTGTTTACTATCAGGGTTAATGCCACCAGTCATCAAACTGAATACCCCCGCTGCTGACAACAGTTCCAGAATGGAGCCAATCACTGTTCCCTTACTTTCATAAGTGAAAAACTCTCTAGTGTTATACCTCTTCACTGTACATTTGAATAACTTTATCATGCTTGTATCAAATGGGTTCTGACAATTTGGTGTTACTTAAGGACTCCTTTATTATGAATGGCCAGTACTCCTGAATAACATGGGTTATAGTGCTCTGGGACTATAAAAATTACGATGGCTGGACATTTATACAAAAGGAGGTGTCGAATGTATGATAGTGGGCCACTTCTCATCTAATTGGCAGGAAGGAAGTTGATGTCCTTTCCCCAAACTGCAAAACAAATTTAGTAACAATAATGGGGAATGGTAGATTCCCATGACCATTTTTTCCACCCAAAAATTACTTCTTTCCCACTTAACTCATGATTATTTATTTCTTTATAAGATTTTTATATCACCACACAAGTTGTAGCCTTCTCAAGGCAATTTACCAAGTAAATCATTTACTGACCTTACGAATGGTTCAGCATGGATTGAGATTTCAGGTACACTCCATGTTCTTGATTATTTTGGTTGTTGTAAAACATTTCCAGACAATGGTTCAATATCTAATCATGTTAGGTCTATAATAAAACAGAGATATACATGAATATTCACAGGCAATTAACGTAACCTTATGCCGTGGAGAAAACTGTTGAATTATGAACAAATCCGTAGCTGGAGCTAAGATGTGAATACTTTTAGGGGGAGAGTTTACCTCTTATTCTCATTATAATATAAATGACTAAAGTACAAGAGACTCAATCCTTCTCTCAGTTTATTTATTTATTTATTTATTTTTAGGGACCGTGTTGTGGCTGTATTTGTGCAGGGTCCTGCCTGGCAATTCAAGGGCTGGCCATGGTTGCTACCTGATGGATCACCCGTTGATATTTTTGCAAAAAGTGAGCTTTTTACTTTGAACTAATTCTCTGGCCTGTGTTTAATGATGAATAAGGTATATTGTCTTGTGTTGTGTTCATGGTAGTGAAGCCTCTGTCATTGATTGGCAAAACTGGTATGATAGAGTAGAATGTTCAGTTGCTCAAGAACGGAAGAATTTGCAATTCCGCTTCTTTGAGCCAGTTTTACCAGAATTGAAACCTCACGCAGAGTCAGGCTGAGGATTGGGAAGAGGACCAGGACTCAGGAAAGCTAAGGGACAGGAAACTCAGAGGCAGGACTGAAGTAAGGATATAGGCAATGGACAGAGAAAGAGGAAAATGTATATGGGGTAAGGAAAAAGTAGAGGAAACTGAGGCAAGAAGGGGGTGTTCTGCTTATACCTAACGTTTTGGCCAAGATTGACTCCTAATGAGGGATGGGAATTTGAAGATACTTTGCAGCGCTTAAGTTCAGGAGAGGCTGTATGCTATGGATAGGAGGGAGACGAAACACTTTGCACCAAAAAGTGGGGACGGCTCTAAACCCTTGGACTTTTGCAGGATCGGGACAAAACGTCATGCACAGCTTCCCCTAGTAGATGGGCACCCAGTGCACCACCACAGTCCTACGCGATTGCAAGGACATGCGAGCAAAAGCACCTTTGCGCCAATAACGGGGGGGTGGCTCTGAACCCTTGGATGTTTGCAGGAAAGGGACAAAATTTCACACACAGGTTCCCATCTTGGGGAGGCACCTGAGGCAGAACTAAAACCCTGCATGGCCATGCCTTTTTGTGGGGAACATGGGGGGTTTGACACTTCAGAAGTTTGCAGAGTGCACTGCCAAGGGGATGGGTGAAGGCAGGGAGTGCAATCTGTTTCTCAGCAGATCTCAGAAACAGAGATCTGACCTTGCCAACCTTAAAGGGGTAACAGGCAAAAAAAACCAGTATGCAGAGACTGAATTTCACATGCTGATTTGAATTAACCAGGCAGTTTGGGGGCTCTATACTTTTAGTATTCTTGAATTGTTTAGCTTGGAAGTTCTGTAGTACATTAGGGGTAGCACCTCCGTGTTCTGTTAACAGGTGTTACTTCCTCTGCAGCCTCCACCAGAAACCTGCTCCCTATCTCTGAATGTACCTGGAGGGCTTCTAATCTCCTTTCCTATTTGTGACACCATACGAAACAATGCTTCTCCCAGAGAACACATTAGACCATTCTTTTGCCAATTGCACTTAATCTGAGGAACTGTGTGGATTTATGCTGTAACTGTGTGTCATGAGGCAGTCTGAAGAATCTTCCTCTGAGGAGGAAGAAGTGGCAGAGACTGCAGCTTTACCCATTCCCCAGGACTTACCGGAGGAGGAGGAACAGCAGGGAGATTCCTCTGAAGAGCCCCAGGAAAGCCACCCTCTCCCACCCCCTGTTTCTAATGAGGAAGACTCAGGGCCTGAAGGAGTTTGTCCAGTAACTCCCCAGCAAAGGCGGCAGCTCAAACGGGCGGAGAAAACTAAGCCCACAAGGCGAAGCATGAGACTGAGAAAACAGAGCACAGCTGATGCAAGCCTTAAGTAAGATAACGAAGGAGTTGCACGCAGCTGTGAACAGGCTCAAGCAACTATAAAGGAGAAAGAAGTCAGAAGCTAAGATCCGTTGAGAACAATCGTCGTCTTCGGCTCTTGACACCCGGCATACTCCTGAATCGGAACCTGTGGACTGAACAACCGGCTTGACTATTTTGGCTCTGGACTTTGGACTGCTCTAATACTTGGTTTGACCCTCGGCTTGACATTCGGACGGACTGAACTTTTGGCGTGACCTTGGCTATTGGTAATTGGATTTTGGAATTGCAAATAAACCCTTTAAACCGTTAAAGGCCTGGCATTTTTCCCAGACATTCTTAGATAAGGGAGTTGGCAGGCTTCCTATACTAAGAGTCATAAATATGACAATTTGTTCTCAACCCTTAAAGGAAAAACAATTTTTTCCTCAATCAGGATGGAAGAGGCATTACTCCAGGAAAACCAGGCGCTCAGGGAGCAGGTGGGCCAGCTGACTAAGGCCATGAAAGCATTTCAGACTCAATTAAATCAGCTCACTGGCCAGCTACAACAACCTTCCCTGCCTCCCATGCCACAGAAACGGAAGTGCCCTGTAGCAGCTCCGGAGAAATTTGATGGCTCCCCAGATAAGTTTGCAACGTTTCTGGCTCAATGTGAGTTGTATATGCAGCTGCGTTCTGAGGATTTCCCCACGGAGCAGATGCAGGTGGGATTTTTGATAAGTTTGCTCGCTGGGTCTGCTGCAAAATGGGCGACGCCTTATCTACTGGACCGCAGCCCGCTTCTGCTCAACTATGCCAATTTCGTGGCTGAGTTCCGGGCTGCATATGAGGATCCTCAAAAGGCTGCTACTGCCAACAGGAAAATACGGCGCCTTCGGCAAGGAAAAGACCCTGTGTCCGTTTATGCCAGCTCTTTCCGGTTGCTAGCTCAAGACCTGAAATGGAATGAGGCTGCGCAGATGGACCAGTTCCAGGAAGGGTTGGCAGATGAGATTTTGGATGAGCTGGCGAGAGTGGAACAGCCAAAATCCCTGAAGGATTTGATTCAGCTCTGCCTGCGGATTGATGGAAGATTAGAGAGTCGCAGGTTGGCACAACACGCAGGCCCTGCCAGGGGGGGCATAACCGCTACTTTTGGCCAATCTACTCCAGGTTTTCAGGATGAGAGGCCCCAGGAGAGTTCCATGCCTACGGGGGAAGAACCAATGCAGTTGGGCGGGGTTAGACCTCGCTTGACAGCACAGGAAAAAGACCGTAGACGGCAAGGGGGATTGTGCCTGTATTGTGGGAAGGCAGGGCATTTTGCCGCCACCTGCCCTGCCAAACGACCTCGCCCTGCAGTGTCGGGAAACGGACAGCCCCAGTCATAAATGGAGTCGTAGGACTGGGGGGGGGGGGGAATCCTGTGTAATACCCAAGACTCCCACCAGAGTTTCTTGCCATCTCCTAACCGTGACAGTGACGTTGCAATGGGCAGGGTGTAACCCCATCCAAACTACCGCCATGATTGACTCAGGAGCTTCTAGCACCTTTATGGACTTGACCTTTGCTAGAAAATATGGGGTCAGATGGAGTCCTTTGGCTTCTCCCCTGGCCATTGAAACAATCGATGGGAGGCCTTTGGTCTCAGGACTGGTGACACATGAGACCGAGCCCGTGACTGTAGAAATCCAGGGTCACATGGAATCCCTCCAATTTCTGCAGGCGGCCGTTCCTCACTTCCCCATTGTACTGGGGATGACCTGGCTGAGTCTCCATGACCCTCGCATCACATGGCCTCGGGGGGAAGTGGTTTTTTCCTCAGAGTATTGTCGATCACATTGTTGGCCTGAAAGAGTAAATGCTGCCGTACCGCATCTCCAAGACTCCAGTCCAGTCTCGCTCCCTGCCAAGTATCATGACTTTCAAGATGTCTTCGATAAGGGAGAGGCGGATCAGTTGCCACCTCACAGGCCATATGATTGTGTCATCGACCTGCTTCCAGGATCCAGGGTCCCGGTAGGGCGCATTTATACATTGTCCGAACCTGAGCTGGCAGCCTTGCGGGACTTCTTAGAAAAAAATTTAAAACGGGGATTCATTCGGCCCTCCACATCTCCTACTGCAGCACCAGTGCTTTTTGTGAAAAAGAAATGTGGGGAATTGCGTCTGTGTAACGATTACCGGGCCCTGAACCAAGTCACCCGTCGCAACCGCTATCCCTTGCCTCTCATCCCGGAACTACTGGAGCGCCTCCGAAGTGCGGTCGTATACACCAAGCTCGATCTGCGAGGAGCTTATAATTTGGTGCGCATCAAGGCAGGGGATGAGTGGAAGACGGCGTTCCGGACTCGATACGGCCATTTTGAATACACGGTAATGCCTTTCGGGCTTTCCAGTGCTCCCGCCGTGTTCCAGCACTTCATGAATGACGTTTTTAGGGACTATCTAGATCACTTTGTCATCATTTACCTGGACGACATTCTGATTTACTCCTCCACACGACAGGCGCATGAATCTCATGTGCGAGCAGTACTGCATTGGCTACGGGAACATCATCTGTACGCCAAACTAGAGAAGTGCGTTTTCGACCTGGAGACCGTGGAATTCCTGGGACATTGGATATCCCCCAAAGGCGTGAGCATGGATTCTGCAAAAGTGGCAGCAGTGGTCTCATGGCAGGCGCCAAGGACCGTGAAAGAGGTGCAACGGTTTTTGGGTTTCGCCAACTACTATCGCCGCTTCATCCCGAACTTTGCTCAGATTGCTGCACCCCTGACCGACTTATTGCGTTCACGCAAAACATTTCAGTGGGGATCTGCGGCGCAGCAAGCCTTTCAAAAATTGAAAGGACAGTTCATATCGCACCCCATTCTGCAACATCCTGATCCACAGACTCCTTTTGTGGTCGAGACCGATGCCTCAGATGTGGCCATTGGGGCGGTGTTGCTGCAGCCCACTGCTGACGGGGGATTCTCGTTACCCTGTGCCTTTTACTCCCGCAAGCTCAACTCCGCTGAACGTAGCTACACTATTTGGGAGAAAGAGCTATTGGTGATCAAAGCAGCTTTTGAGGCTTGGCGACATCTGTTGGAAGGGGCCCGTCATCCCATAGTGGTTCGCACCGACCATCGGAATCTGGAATTCCTACAGACCGCTCGGAAGCTTAATCAGCGACAAATCCGGTGGGCCTGTTTTTCTCTCGCTTCCATTTTATTATTAAGTATATTCCTCGTTCCCAGAACCGGCAGGCAGATGCGCTCTCTCGAAAGCCGGAATATGCTTCTCCTCAGGTGGAGGAGTCCAGCTCGACGGTTCTACGCCCTGAGAATTTTGCGGCAGCGCGGACGATACCCAACCAGTGGGCCCAGCTGCGACAGCAACAGGGCCAAGATTCGTTTGCACGGGCTCGGCTACAGGAGCTTGCAGAGTCTGGGGGAACCGGGTCTTCTCCTTTTTCCGTGGAGGATGGTGTCCTCTACCACCATAACCGTCTGTATGTACCCCCAGGGTCTGTGCGCATGGAGATCCTCCAACAATGCCATGATAGCCGGTCGGCGGGACATTTTGGGCTGTACAAAACTTTGCATCTGGTAACTCGTGAGTTCTGGTGGCCCAGGGTTCATGCGGATGTAGAACATTATGTCGGGTCTTGTACAACTTGCCGCAGGGCGAAACACTCTGCAGGGAAGCCCGCAGGGCTCTTGCATCCTTTGCCCACACCTTCTGGTCCCTGGAAAGTTATCTCGATGGACTTTATCACAGACCTCCCTCCTTCTAGGGGATGCACTTCCATACTGGTCGTGGTGGATTTGTTTTCCAAAATGAGCCATTTCATACCATGCGTGGGAACCCCCTCAGGGAAGGAGACTGCTCATCTTTTCCTTCAGCATATCTTCAGGTTGCATGGGCTGCCTGAGGGTATAGTCTTGGACCGTGGATCTCAGTTTACTTCATGGTTTTGGCAAAATCTGTTCCGGCTTTTGGAAGTCAAACTCCATCTCTCTACAGCATACCACCCTCAGTCCGATGGCCAGACGGAGCGAACAAATGCGACGTTGGAGCAGTACCTCCGCTGTTACGTAAATTTTCAACAGGATAACTGGGGGGACATGTTGGCTCAGGCTGAGTTTGCTTATAATAACTCTGTTCATTCTTCCACGCAACAGACACCCTTCTTTGCCAATTATGGTTACCAACCTCAATTTTTTCCAGCTCCAATGATCTCCTCTCCTATCCCTGCCGCAGATCACTTGACTCAGGAACTTCAGGCCATACACTCCATTCTCCGGGAGCAGTTAGACCTGGCTAAACAAGCTTATAAATCGGATGCGGACATCAAACGACAGCCAGGCCCCGGGTTGAAAGTTGGGGATCAAGTGTGGCTGTCAACCAGACATCTACCAGCGTCGCAACCCTGCCGGAAATTGGCTGCCCGCTTTGTAGGACCTTTCCGGATCACGGCGCAGATCAATCCAGTGGCTTTTCGCTTGCAGCTCCCTCCGTCATGGCGTATCCACCCCGTGTTTCACCGATCACTTTTAGCTCTGGTGCAGCCGACACATCCTCTCCGTCCCAAGGCGTTACCCCCTCCACCTCCGGTGTTAGTGAACGAGGAAGAGGAGAACGAGGTGGCAGATATCCTAGACTCCCGGGTTCATCGAGGATGCCTGCAGTATCTGGTGGACTGGCTGGGTTACGGTCCTGAGGAGCGGGCCTGGGAAGATGCCTCTCATGTCCATGCTCCAGTTTTGGTTCGCCGCTTCCATCATCAGTTTCCTGGGAAGCCGAAACCCGGCGGTCCCTTGAGAGGGGCGCCTGGGGAGGGGAATAATGTCATGAGGCAGTCTGAAGAATCTTCCTCTGAGGAGGAAGAAGTGGCAGAGACTGCAGCTTTACCCATTCCCCAGGACTTACCGGAGGAGGAGGAACAGCAGGGTGATTCCTCTGAAGAGCCCCAGGAAAGCCACCCTCTCCCACCCCCTGTTTCTAATGAGGAAGACTCAGGGCCTGAAGGAGTTTGTCCAGTAACTCCCCAGCAAAGGCGGCAGCTCAAACGGGCGGAGAAAACTAAGCCCACAAGGCGAAGCATGAGACTGAGAAAACAGAGCACAGCTGATGCAAGCCTTAAGTAAGATAACGAAGGAGTTGCACGCAGCTGTGAACAGGCTCAAGCAACTATAAAGGAGAAAGAAGTCAGAAGCTAAGATCCATTGAGAACAACCGTCGTCTTCGGCTCTTGACACCCGGCATACTCCTGAATCGGAACCTGTGGACTGAACAACCGGCTTGACTATTTTGGCTCTGGACTTTGGACTGCTCTAATACTTGGTTTGACCCTCGGCTTGACATTCGGACGGACTGAACTTTTGGCGTGACCTTGGCTATTGGTAATTGGATTTTGGAATTGCAAATAAACCCTTTAAACCGTTAAAGGCCTGGCATTTTTCCCAGACATTCTTAGATAAGGGAGTTGGCAGGCTTCCTATACTAAGAGTCATAAATACGACAATGTGCACATGGACAACTGAAACATCAGGATCCTACCAATGAGTATCCAAAACTCCATTTTCATCTGCATTAAATTGGAGGAAGGGGAATTAGTTGTAGCTGGAATTAAATGCTTCAGCCATAACATACTGGCTGTGTTGGTATGTAGCACTAAGCCAAACATCCTGACTTAAATAAGCTAGAATGTGCGCAAGCAGTATATAGATTCCACTGCTACTTTATAGGAATTCAACAGCAACTCAATTCTAACACATGAATTCTAACAGTTTGAACAATTTAGGCCCAGTTCAGGTTTATCACTAGCCCTTTTCAGGTGTAAATTGTTAAAAAGTTGTACAGAAACCATCAGTACTCTTTTATGTTTCTTTCATTGTTTGTCATAAGTGAAGTAAAGTTCCAGAAAAAAGAATGTATGAGCAAAAGTAATGTTTGAAGGATGATGATATAGGTACTGTCCCTTGACAAATCCTTATGTTAGATACTGAAATAAGTATGTGGCTCTTGGCCTTCAGTCATTCACAGAAGCCAAACGGTAGCACAGGCAAACTGGATTTCTTCCATGATGAAGAGTAACAAAGATTTAAACTAGTTATTGTAGATTGAAATTTTTAAAAAGACAGAAAGCCGATTGCAGTAAAATCCAAGAAAAAGTCTAAATGTATCATGCAAATCCTAGATTAGGCTCCATCTAGAGCACATCAGTCTATCTCCTAGTATCTCACAATATCACTTTATCCTGGCTAAAAATCCTATAAAATGTCACCAACAAAGCTTAAAATAGTACTCTCTTTATCCTATGTTTTTCAATCTACAGCTCTTGATCTCTTGTAAAATAATTTGTTTGTTTGTGAACCGTATAACAATTGCTTCTGTACAGAATAATTTCTTTCATCCATTCATTTCAGAGATGTGTGTAAGGAAGTAGGCATTTTGAATGGAAAGTTTTGTTTTTTGGCATTTTAACCAACATGAATATTTTATCTGAATGCCATTTTAAAGGTCTACTTCCAATCGCATGTTAATGCAAGTCTATTGAACTTGAAGGTCACTTTTAGTGGATTGATTCTTGTTCAATACTTTTTGCTCCTAACTCAAAGGATCTGTTTGACATTCATAGATTTCTTTGTAAATGCACATATCCTTGATAGATACACTTTTGCTTTCTTTAAAAGGAAAACTTGATATAACATAGTATGAGATTAGTATTTTTTTTATTATAAATGCTAGAGATGTCCTTGATACATAAAACTAGTGTGCTTAATAGAGAGGATTCTTGATACCAAAGAAGTTCCAAATAGAAGAAATTCCAACTTTAGGCAACTTTGGCACTGTGTGTAAACTGTAGATTGTGTTCTAGTTTTATGATTGGATGTGTTTTTATTTAAGTTTTAATATTTTACTTTTATGCCAGACCTTGAGTGCTGATTTCAAGGCAGGATATAAAATTAACAAACAAACAAATAAATAAATGAACAAAAATTTGATGTAATTTAATCAACTTTCCCATGAGTTGTCACGGTGATTTTTAAGATCCCGTTCATGGGTAATTTGCTGTGGTGGTGGGTGCCACATAGTCTCTCCCGTGTGATCTGGACTCACGGCACAGAGGTAATACATGCAAGTGTTAACTCATGTGGGTTTTTTTTCTTTTTAAAAGTTTTTTATTCTTTTTCCAAACATAAAAAAATTTAACACATACACAATACATTCACCCACAGAACAACAAAAACTACACACTAAAAGAGGTAATCAATCAAGTTACAGCACATTCTGATCTTTTCCACAGCAAAGGCTTGCTAATCTAATTTTTCCTCTCTCCCTTTATTCATTAAACCTTTCTTATTGCTTGAATCCACAGATGAATAAGTCGTTTTTCTCTTGCTCCCTCACATAATCTATGAGAGGTTTCCATTCCGCTCTAAATCTAATTGTTGACGTCTCTAATTATTGATATGAGTTTCGCCATCTCCGCCATCTCTAATAGTTTCAAAATCCAGTCGTCCATTGTAGGTAACCTTGTATTTTTCCAGTTCTGTACATATAACAGCCTCGCTGCTGTCATCGTATATAGAACTAAAGTTCCATATTTACTTTTCGTCTCCTCGCCCATTAGTCCCAAGAGGAAGTATTCCGGTTTCACTCATGTGGGGTTCTGGATTGGTGTTGCTGTATCCCACAAAAACAAACAGCTAGTGATAGCCTTACCCAAAAACAGTCCAATAGCAAACCAAGAAGTTAAGGGTATAAACAATTAATAAAATTTAATACACACATAAAGAGCAAATAACAGCAAGCACTTATAATACAGATTCAGTAAAAATAATGCATTAAAAAAAGTGCTCGATGATCTGAAACAACTGTGGCCAAATGCGTTTCAACACCTGGTCTTCTTCAGTGGCCAGTTAACGGGGCTGATATGTACTCAAGAATTTCCTAAAAGTAGGGGTTGACTAAAAAGTTCCCGAAGATAGGGATATAAAACGTCACTCCCGTCAATGGGACATAAAGTACATCAGTGTGAGAGATAAGCTGTTGCTCGCATAAGTAGATAGCTAGCGTCTCCCACACCAGCACTGCTCTTTCATTGGAGGCATGGAAGCACGAGGAACTGCCATATGAACCAGGAGATCCAAATGGGCAGCACTGGCAGATGTTACTACTGCAATATGGATCCCAGCCACACACAGGAGGCTTATGGCCGTAGCCACGTATTAGCAGGAAACGTATGAATTGGGTTTGTGTCTCCCTCCCTAAGGTTAGGAAACTGCCCCGAGACTTTCTTGAGATCACATCTTCACAGGACATACTGAACACAAGACTTTGATTTTAAAAGTGGGAGCTGGGTGAGCTGAAACAGCCTCTTTGGGAACACAACATGACAACGTTGCCCTCTGATCCAGGATAATTATACTATTCACCTTGCTGTAAATCTATCTAAGAGGCCACTGAGTACACCAATACTGTATTTTCTCATTTCTGTCACTTACTTGACTTCCACAGCACTCATGAAGCTAATGCTTTTAGCCTGAGCAAAAATCGTATTTCTTTACAACGAAATCGAGGTAAAAGAGTCACAAAGAAGGTAAAATGAACTTTGCTTTAGTATTTCCTAATTAGTGGTGTTCAGTGCTGTTGCTGGAATGCACACATTCTATCTGAGCACTCTGAAATGTTCAAACATGATCTGTTTTGTAAAAGTTGGAATTGGCTGGCAACAAGAGTTAGGAATCTGTGCTGCCCCGAACTCCTTAGAGGAAGGTAAAAAATTAAGGCTATGATGTTCAATTAATCTAACCGATGAATCAGTTAATTAAAAACGTAATTGACTAAAAACATTCCCTTAGTTAATCGGCTAGCAGGTTTATATAATTTCTTGTGCAAGTACTTTAAAAAGTGCAGATGGTAAGCACTTTTGTAAAGGATACATTCCCCCTTTTCTTTCTCAAAGATGGGTGCGCCTCTTCTAAGAGGATAACCGCTATGACATATAAATCTAAAAACAAAGGAAGTATGCTTCTTCCTTCAGAAATTCTGTTTATACCCATATGCAAATATATGGACATTTACTTGATATATTTATAGATTAAAGCTCATATGCTTAACCAATTAAAATTTCTTTATTCAGGTTGCAGCCCTAATAGAAATATAACAAATGTAAGCTTGTTATAACAGCAGCCCCTTAGACTAAGGACAGAAACCAGAATATTTGTCTCAAAACCCCAGGCATAAGGACTGGACCTAGGGCTAGTTCTCAACAGGCTAGCAACCACACAATTTCCTTGTATTTTATTAATTTTTAAAAACTCTCCTAGGAGCTCAGGGTGGTATACATAGAACCCTGATTTTTACCTTCTCAGCAATGCGGTGAGGATGATTAGTGACCTGTCCAAGAAATTACCCTGTGAACTGAATATATGAGTGAGGATTTGAACCTAGGTCTTCCAAGTCTACATCTAACAGTCTATACATTAAACCAGTGATGGGCAACATGTGGCTCTCCAGATATTTTGGCCTACAACTCCCATCATTCTTCATCATTGGCTGTGTTAGATAGCAGTGCTGATGGGAGTTTTAAGACAAAAGATCTGGAGGTCCAGCAGTTCCCCACTCCTGCACTAAAACATGCTGGTTCTGGAGCAGAGGGCATGTGTGGACCACCCGCAGACACACAGTTCAGCTTATGTGAAGAATTAGGACCTTCATGTTGGTGTATAAATGTTCTTCATTTCCATATTAATGAAAACAACAGTGTCTCCACTATCACAAGTATTGGGATGGGCAGAGGTTCACCACTTTTCACGCAAATGGAGCTTTCATGCAAGTCTGCTTGCCTGCGCAGTGATAACCCTTCACACTCCTGAGGCATCTGCTTGAGAGTCACAATGTGTAAACTGGCTCTTTGCCTGAACGTTTAATTCTGAACCGCAATTGTCCAAAATGTGTTTGGATTTTAGGAGTGATTAACTGTCGTGTCATCTCTCCCCTTCTTATATAGTTAAAGCTTTCCATCTTAAATACGATGAAGTTCGTCTAGATCCAAATGTTCAGAAATGGGATGTAACCGTGTTGGAGCTCAGCTATCATAAACGGCACTTGGACAGACCCGTGTTCTTGCGTTTCTGGGAAACGTTGGACAGGTAAATATCAATATGGGAAACTGATATTTTTATATAAAGATCTAGAGCCAGCTATCAATCTTGCAAGCAAACTGTACAGCTTTAAGGTTCAGAAAATACCTTGTAGTCAAGATATTCTGGGTTGTTTAGCTTAGTGTTCAACCACATAATCCAGCCTGTTTCATTGATGCAAACTACATCATCGTAAGTTATATATGAGAACATCCATACCAATTGGAGGATCTTGCTGTACCCACTACCTCCCAACCTTTGTTTATGGTGATGCAAGGGCTGCAGATAGCAGGGCAAATGTAAACTTGTATTGGATGCATTGGCTTGTACTGTGTAAAGGTAGACAGACTGTACATTGGCTTATACAGTGTGGTGTAAAGGTAGACACAGTTACTACACCTGCATGCTGTAACAAAAGCCTTACCTTGCACTGTATTGATCCATTTTAGAAGGTAGTAGATCTGGCATAGTGTGTTTCTTCTCCGTTCCTCCAGCCCCCATATGCCAGATCCAGACAGAACGGTAACTTACGTAAAGGTATAGAGCAGGGTTCCCCAATCTTTTTTGACATTTGGGCACATTTGAGAAACTGCTGTGGGCACCAACGCAAAATATGGCTTGTCACATAACAGCTAGTCAAAAAACAAGGAATTCACCCAAGAAACTGAATACAAGCAGAGGAAAGGTCTGTACTCCAATCCACACATTTGACCCATGGAAACACAACAAAACACCCATTTAGGGTTATAAACTTATGCATACTTAGATGGAACTCAGTAGGAATTACTTCTGAATATGCTTATATCCCCCCTACACACACACACACACACACACACATACATCTTTCTCAGGAAAGGAAAATGCCTCCAGCTTGAAAAAGAAAGAACAAAGAACCTTACCTTGAACCTAGACTCAGCCACTCCCTTCCCTCTCCTCCCTTGCCATTAAAGGCCCTGCCTGGAAGGTGCTGCGTGTTTGTGTAAACCGTGAGAGAAGGGGCTGGGAACAGAGAGGAAAAGAGCAAGGCTAGGGGCTGGAAGGAGGAAGAAATAGTAAGATAAAGGGGTGAGACAGAGCAAGGCTTGAGGCTACAAGGGGAAAGAAACAGTGAGGTTAAGTGACACAGGGAAAGAAATAGCAACTCTAGAGGCTGAAGGTGGATAAAAACAGTGAGATAAAGGGCTAAATGGGAGAGAAAGAGTGAGGCTAGTGGGTAAGATGGGATACATAGAGAAAGGATGTAGCAGAGGCAAAGCTCAGCCGACACCAGAGGAGTGAAGGCAATAGAGGGAGCTCAGCTTCACTTTGTCCCGGCTAGGGAAAAGCCAAGGTGGAGCTAAGCTTTGTTGTGTGTGTGCTTTGTCTGACTAAGGAAATTGTGTGCACACTGCAGCATACCCAGCCAAAGCCTGCCTACTGCGGAAGACAAAGGGGCAGGCTCATCCATGCACTGGCTGGGTCAGGCGGCTCATGTGCACACTGTCCGTACAGAGATAGTGCAGAGCAGGTGAAGGATCAGTCGGCCAGAGCACAGATTCCTCTTCCGTGGAGAGGGCAGGGCCTGGGAAAGAACTCCATGGGCCAGAGTCTAATACCCAATGAGTTCAGTGAGATGGGTGGTGGTGACTGGAGACTACCTTTTCCATTGTAATATATTGTTTATGGAACTCCTTTCTTCAAGAGGTTTGTCTTGACACCATCTGTTTTTTTTAAATGTGCCCAGTCTTTCTAGTTTTGTGTTCATTTTATGCTGTGTTTTTAACTGCCTGCTAAATTTCCTTGTTTGATTTTCTTGTACTTTGTTTATAAGTCACTTGGCTGAGGAGCTGTTAATAAATTTTAAATAAATAAATTCTAAATAGACACGTACCACTTCAGCTCATGTTATCTGTCCTCTTCCGAGTTAAACTTGATCTCTGTTTTCATACTGAGACTCAGGATAGTAAGTACTACTTCGTTTGGCTGAGTTCTGGCATCTTGGATTGTTAATGTAACTTTTGCCCATGTGAGGATACATACCTGAATTTTCACACCTATTCAGCTACCACAGTATGTTTTTCTTTTACATTGCAGGTACATGGTGAAGCACAAATCCCACTTGAGATTCTGAATTCTTTACTGCCATTTTGTTTTCTCAAATCTTGGATTAAGGACTCTGGAATCAACTCTTGTCTACAGAGTCGAGTTCTCCCTGTCCATGTCGGTCAAGAACATTCTACAGATAAAGAAGGGGAGTCATGGTTCAATCTTTTATAAGACCTTGTTGGATAACCGTGTTGGAATGACAGGGCCAGCAACCAGTCATCATTACAAGCAAAGGATTTTGCTCAAAACTATTTTTTAATAACATAAGCCTTCTAGCCTGCAATTAAAATTGTATATTTTGATAGCAGCCATTTCTTCCCCATTTTGTTAAATTAGCAACATTTTTACAATAACTTTTTTGTTCTTCAATAGAATATAGATTGATTTTCACGGAAGGTTATGAACTTTTGTGTGTATGTATATATAGGTTATAGAGATAGTTGTTCTAAGCCACTTTGATTCTGAGCATAGTTCTTGGTTCTTTGCTTTATTGTTTCACACGTGGAACACATTTTATTTTGATTGGTATTATCTTCTAGTCTAAAGAACTCTAGGAACTGAGCAAAGTGAAGTCTGCTTTAGATTAATCAAATTGTCAACCTGTATATGTACTGTATATTCTTTCAGTCTTTGAAAAAGGGATGAGAAAAATCCAAAATTGCTTCATTTGTTATGATGATAGTTTACCAAAACTGTAAAAAGAATCATTATGAATACATTTGAATTATAACATTCTCCATTCAAATTCTTTAATTTAAAATTCCGCATGCATTTGACCCCATACTAAAATGTACATGAAGCTCTGTATACACAAGAATATCAGAGTTTGGGGGCATCTGGGATTTTTTAGTCAGAAATGGAAGAATGGAATCATAGAATCAGTTCTTCTAATCCCAATAGATGCAGCTCATTTTTTCTTGACTACATTCTTACATTACCTTGGCAGCATGGGTACCAGAGCCAACCACATGGCCCATACTGCAGTGTCTTCCCTGCCCCTGGTCAGCATTAACCCAGTTTTCCATGTTCAGCACTGGCATCGGTCTTCTCGTTATCCTGGTGATGTGGGAAAGAATAGCATCCCACACTGTCGAAGTAACATAGGAATCCAGTCTCAGTGGCATAGGAAACCCAAAGTCACACAAGCTACAATTATGACTGGTTAGGTCAGTTTTTCAGCATTCCCACGAAATATAAACTTTTCAGTAACCAAAGAACATGTTTGCTTGTTTGGGAATGAGCAAAAGAGAGTCAGGAAAGAGTTAGTATTTCTGTGAGTTTGTATTTTATAATATAGTTGCTGAATGCTACATGCCAGTGGGTAATCAAAAATGATCCTAAACATCACTTTCATATGGATTTTTTTTGAGATGATGAAACTACTATTTCTGTTTTTCAAATCCAGAACCATGTTTTTATGCTGAGCATCTGAGGTCTTACAGAAGTAAAATATTCTACATATTCTTCCTTAGTTTTGCTTTTATTCATTTTCTAACGGGTTCATTGTGTAAACAGTTCCTATTGAAATGTGAAAGCTTTTCTTACTATCACCCACTTATAATGCGATTGAGGTCTAAATAACTTTCAGGATACTTAGAATACTTTTCATATTTATTTTTAATATACAGACACTGTGATTTCTACTTTGTTGTGGTTAGAGTATGAATCAATTTTTCAGCCTTTCCATGCTTTATTTTTATAGTGTTGTTAAGAATTCACAATGGTAGTATTTTTGAAAGGATATCACAAATAGAACTAGATAGACGAACTAAATCAGAAATGGAATGTAGATTTTAAAATAAAAAGGGGTTTCAGAAATCTCTCTTAACACTGACTCTTCCAGCACTTTTATTTAGCACTATGAAGAACCAGAGCTGCTCTTATTCTTAATTGGTGAAATACAGTTCAAACAGTTGTTTGTACAGGACAAATGTTAGAGTCATAGAAAATGAGCCCTGCAAACTGAAGATTTTACAATTTTATAGCACAGTATTTGATAACACTGTCATATTTCTGTAACAAAAATGACCCTGAATAGAAATGTAAAATGTTGAGGATTATAGATCTTTTTCAGAGCTCCCTGGGAATTCTAGTGCATGTACAGATGTGTACTAATGGGCAGTTTACTTCAGTTCCATAGAAGAACCACTTTACACGTCTGGAGGCTTTGGTCGAAATGAATGAGGCAGGTCTTCCGAGCACAGGCTGCTAGTTAGACTCATTTGGCTCTCTGTTCCAGATGTGCAAGTTAACATAATTCATTGCTGCAGGATAGAGTGATGGCTATTAGCCTAGCTGGCATCTTAAAAGGATTAGATAAATTCATGGAAGAGAGGTCTGTCAAAGGCTATTAAAGCTAAATGGAGCCTCCATGCTTGATACCTGGTATGTCTCTGAATACCAGATGCTATTGCCTTTCTATAAGCTTCCCACATGTATCTGGCTCACCACTGTTAGGAACAGAATGCCGATGTAGATGGGCCCTTTGTCTGATCCAGCAGGTTCTTATGCTAGTATGGCAAATGGCGCTTTGCAAATCCACCATGGAGTGCATTTTCTCCTGCCGTAGCCGGCAATTGGAAAAGCCTACTTGCAGAGTGATTTGTTAATCAGCCTTCAATTAGGAATCACAAAGATTTTTTTTTTTTGGTAATGTCATTTCAGTGGGTGACGGAAGGATCATGGTTTCGCTTGTAGCATGTGCTACATCTTGTTAGTCTAATTTCTTTGAGCTTATTCAGATCAGAGTGCTGCAAAATCAATAAGCATGCTTCGGAAAGTATAAGTGGTTTTCATTACTGCTCCCCCTTACTTTAGTTTTCACCTGCTGTTTTTCCTTTTCTGAAAATGAGTCGGGCGTTCACCCCCTTTTGAAGCAAATTTTGAGTCCTGTTTGCACATCGGCAACAACCCGTGTAAATGACCGCTTGCAATACAACTAGGTGGTCACAGCCCTTAGAAGCTATCTCAAGTGGCTACCAGATTTGAGCACATTTTAACCATGCTAGTCCATTTGCTGGGATTTGTATTTGCGGCATTACAATTTCCCAAGCAGGAGATATATCGTAGGGGAGGTAACAACTTGCTCTAAATGCTGCAGTCCTCCAAAAGCAGTCAACCTGATAAGGGTTTGAATGATTTATTTCATTATTACTTTTAATCCTTCTCTTCCTCCACAGTATGGTTCTCTTTTCTCCCCCACCCCCACCCCAATTTATCCTCACAATAACCCTGTGAATAGGGATTTGTTCAGGTTAAGTTACCCAGTGAGTTTCATAGCTAAACAGGGTTTTGAACCTGGCTCACTCCAGTCCCAGTCTCGCACTCTAGGCTCACGCTGGGGGTAGGAAACCTTCTGGGCCCCACGGGCACGTTTTACCAGTTGAAAAAGTATCCACGGGCACCGGCTGCCACTGTCCCCACCTACTCTCTGCTGCCACCGACACACTCACATCCTCCTCGCTCCAACCCAAAATGTCCTGCCTCCTCCCTCTCACGCCCCAGCCGCTGCACTCACCTCAAGCAACTCCAGTGAGCTGTTGTCTGTTTTTATGCTTTTTAAATGTTGTATGCCAATTTTTACTGTTCAGATTTTTAATTTTTGTAAACCGCCCAGAGAGCTTCAGCTTTGGGACAGTATATTGATGATGATGATGATGATGATGATGATGATGATGATGCGATGGTGAGGGAAAGGAAATAGCTGGGCAGGAAGAGGAGGATGTGAATGCAGAAAGGGGAGGAGGACGAAGTGGAAATCCCAAGGGGATCCTTGTGGGCTCCGCATTGCTGACCCCATCCTAGGTGGACACTGGGTAAGAAGGTAGCAAACTCCGTGAGTCCGTCTCTATCTCCATCTTCAGGTCCTTCTGATCTTTTGAATCCCGGACCAGTTTTGCACTATAATTTTCAGGATCTGGTTTTATTGCACTTATTCTGTAATATTTCTGATAAGAGTAGAATTTGTCCATACTCAAGGTTCTCTCTGTGTTATAGCTCTGTAGAAGTTTAGAAAAGCCACAGAATGTGATATAGGCTGTAGACACCAGCTTTTTCAATGTTCTTCTTCTTCTTCTTCTTCTTCTTCTTCTTCTTCTTCTTCTTCTTCTTCTTCTTAAAAAAGCAAGTTTCTAATGCTTAAGGCTACAGAAATTGCTTGAAAGTATGTGGCCAATGCCTATTTTGAACTCTGAAATCAGAGGAGTTGCTGAAAACAGTGACTACTAGGCCATCAGTGCTTTGTATATTTCATTGTCCATGCCCATGAGTAGCAAGAACAGAAAAAACATACAATTTATTTATTTATTTATTTTATTGTATTTATATACCGTCCCATAGCCAAAGCTCTCTGGACGGTTTACAGATTAAAAACACTGAGCATTAAAAAAAAATACAAAATTTTAAACCATAAAAAGCATAAAAACAGGTTATAAATACAATATCCATTTAAAAACAACTATTCTGGGTCAAACAACAACAGCACAAAACCCTCAACGTACGCTGTTAAATGCCTGGGAGAAGAGGAAAGTCTTGACCTGGCGCCGAAAATATAACAATGTTGGCGCCAGGCAAGCCTCGTCAGGGAGATCATTCCATAATTGGGGGGCCACCACTGAAAAGGCTCTCTCCCTTGTTGCCACCCTCCGTGCTTCCCTCGGAGGAGGGCCTTAGATGTGGATCGTAGTATTTGGGAAGGTTTATGTCGGGAGAGGAGTTCCGTCAGGTATTGTGGTCCCAAGCCGTGTAAGGCTTTATATACAAAATGGTAAAAATGTGGAATAAATTATGCCAATTTGTTCAGTTGGCCTAATGTACAGGGTACATCATTCAGTTTTCCTCACAGCAGAATTTTGTGGGGTTTAGCACAAAATACGCACAGCCTAGTTCTTTCCCTCTCCTTGCGCCATTAAAATCTTCTTTCCCTCTCCTTACGTCATTAAAATCAAAACATAGCAAAATACCATAAACCCGGGATGGGGAATGTGTAGCCCCTCCAGATAGTGCTGGACCGCCACTCCCATTCTCACTAACGACCATGCTGGCTGAGGCTCACAGGTATTGGAGTAACTACATCTGGAGAGCAAAAGGCTTTCCACCCCTGCCATAAACCATAGAATGTGGCAGCAATAAAATCATGAATAACAATAATCAGCATATGATCCTCTTAAAATAGTTCAAACTATTTCTAGCACATATATATGATCAATTTAAAACAGCAGAATGCCCAAAATCTGTCTTACAGAACACTTCTTAAAACAAGACAAGCCAGTTTGGATTTCTATGTCTGTTCCTCAAACAAAGACTGAAGTATGTTCTCAGCTGCAAGGTGTAAAATTGGGGACATACAGGCCCATCCTATCCTTATATAGCAATTTGAAGGATTCTCTGCAGTTAGAAAGCCATATCTAGATACAGATAAATAGACAAAAGGGTGCTTCCATGGCACTAGGGTTGTGGGAGAGTCATGTACCTACATACACCATCCTAGAGCAGAGAAAAATGCCCCACATCTCCCTGCGTTTCCCAGCCAGCATGGTTGGCTGGGGCATGCTGGGAGTAGTAGGATTTTTTCTCTATATACACGCATAGGATTGTGCCCTTAAAGAAGTTCACCTTCATTCTTCTTTAACTATGATTCCAAATCTTTTAGAAATGTTTTGAATAAAGAAAATCCTGCTTTGATCTGGATGACTGAATTTTAAATAATTTTCTTGGTGTATTCAACTGCTACATTTCAAAGGTTTTATATAATGGAGCTAGCATTGCAGATCTCAAAACTGTTAAGAGTTAATTTATGACCGTACAACTTTTTATTTCTGCTATGAGATGTAGGGCTGTATGTGGTGAGCGGGTTGTAAGTCTGTAAGGAGCCCTTAACGTGTGATCCAGGCTGATGCAATTGACACCAGATAGATGGTTTATGTGAATGTCAGCTTTGTTTGTGACATTTGTTTTCAGTTCAATCGATGCATAAAACACGCTGCTTCTCTGTGGAGGCTTCAAAACCATTTTATTGGTACAGCTTCTCAATCTCTTGCCCAGTGAAATATGCCTTCACTTGGTAGTGCTTGCTAACACACACTCTATACAAAACAGAAGCTGGGGAAAATTAATGGCTTAGATGGTGATTTTAAAATTTAATGTTGCGGGGCTGTGCTCATTTTAATTCAGGAGCTATAACCAAAGCCAAGCACTTTATTAAAGCAATGTGTTCATGAAAAATTTAACACCCCCGCCTGGAGGAATTGTTGGCCTAGAAGGTTAAAGTTCGCCCGGCATGCTGGAGGCAATTGTCAATGGTGCAATATACCATGTAAATCAGATTCTGTGGACGTCACATTCTGGCTGTTCAAATAGCCTTATAATGAACATTGCACGTTTCATTAAAGAATGCAGGCATCCTTGATCCTTCGAATTTTCCCTTGGCCATTTAGCTTTGCTGCAGTCTTCCTCTTGCCAAAAAAGACCTTGTCAACATTTTATGCCACACTGGGAATTGGGGAGAGATGTGGAAACATGGGACTGAATCTGCCTTACATTTCATCAATACGATCCTGGTAATTTCACATGGCATCTGTCGTCTGCATAATGTAGGCCTCCCATGTAGCTTGCTCCTTTCTGTGATGAGCAATATAAACTCTGAGGAAATGGGATGTGCTTAGTAGAGCAGAACCCACGCTGGTAAGAAGCAGCTGTTGGCAAGCAGTATTTCCAAGTTAAGTTGGATTGATCCTCCACAAAGCACATGCCATTATAATAATACTTACAAACGAGCAGAGAACCAAATAATAATCTTAATTACTGGAAGGTCTTTTAATCCATGAATGAATGATAGAGTAATATATAATAGTGCCATGTAAGATATTGCTATTCCCAGATTTAATTTGCATCTCTTAAGTTTCTCCCAACTTGCTTCTTTTAAGGCCAGAGAACTGGATGAAAATATGAGGCTGCTTTATTCAGAGACGGACAATGGTCCCTCTGACCAAATACAGATGCCTTTGGAAGCAGACTCAGAGTGATCTCCTTCGAACTGGGGATTCTGAGGATTGAGCCTAAGACCTCCTGTAACCAAACCATATGCTTCTCCACTTAATGATTGCCCCTTTCCCACAGGCAATTGATCCAGGGGTGAGCTACTTGTAGCATTCCAGATGTTTTAGCCTACAACTCCCATCAGCCCTGACCAGTAAAGCCAATGATAATGGATGCTGGGAGTTGTAGGCTAAAATGTCTGGAAGGTCTCAAGTTGCCATACCCTACTTTAGACTGTGAATTGCTTGTCCAGATGAAGTATTTATTTAGCACATTTATATTCTGCCTTTTTTCCATCATTATGGTTTCAGAGGTTTTTGATCAACTCAGGTTGCCATGAAACATAATAATTATGGTTTTAATTGGATTAGGATATATGTGGGCTCCCTAAGATATATGTCTGCAAGGTAATCATCTTTAAGTAGTAAGCCGGTGCTAGGCCTGTGAGTTAACTTTTAGACAAATTTTCCAGGGCATGCTGGGAATTGTAGGCATAAGCTGAGGCTAGAATGGAATGATGGGCAGGGTTAGTGGCAGTTGGAGAAAGTCAGGTAAAAGGAGAACAAAGACAGTGAGAGGTCAGGAAATTGAGAGCTGAGTTAGGATTGAGAGATAGTGACCTGGTTTGCTAACCCATGCTTTATTTAAAATCAGCCATTCTACATGCCAGTACTACACCTCCCAGCATGCCTTTGTTGGCTTGCAGGTGTCCACTTCCTCTGAGAGACACTTCCCTCCTCTCGTTGCCGATGCTGCTCCTCGATAGAGTGTCAAGGAGTAGCATCGCCGAGGAGGGGAGGTAAGCAGCTGTCAGTGGACCTGCTCAGCTCTGGCCAAATACTGTTGGGACTGCCTCAGCCTGTGCGTCTCGCCCACCAAGTGCTCCATCAGGAGCCTGTATTGAAGGGTCGGGACCTGCCGTGTACTTCTCCCTTTCATCAGGCCTGTTTCTGAGCATGCACAGAGTGCCTCCCCTACTGTCCTCCCTCCATCTTAAAGGTGAAGACATCCCCAAGATTCTGAGAAAACAGCACTATCAAGATGGGGTGCTTTGAGCATGTTCAGAATTTGGCCTCTCAACATCACACTGTTGTATCTAGTTATAATTTTAAAACCACTCAGAGGGTGGGAGGAGGCACTGCAAATGGACGTAGCCCATTTATGTGGGTTGTTTCCTTTTATGTGGAATTGGGTTGACTGCTTGAGACTGATCTTAGGTGTCTGGGTTGTGAAAGGCAAACAGTGGGTGCACTCACAATGGCCACCAAAGGCTGCTAAGTCTGGCCTCCCGCCCAAGGCATGCTGGGAGCTCTGCCCAAGGGATGCAGGGAGTTGTAGGTGTAAGCCTAGGTGTTTTTTTTTAATTAAATTCTTTAAAAAAAATACTTAAAACACATTTTTTATGGTTTTGTACATTGTACAGCCAGACCTATCAGTGTGCCAAATTTCAAGTTCCTAACTCATCTGGAATTTGGTAAACATTTCCGGACATACATCCCACACACATACATTCAGCTTCATATGTAGAGATGATCACTAACAGCCTCAGTGACTGAAAGTGAATAAAATACTGTTTGTCCCAAGAAAGGACAGAGAAGTAGTTTGGACAACCAATGATCTACAATGATCACTATCATGCCTTCTGAATTAAGTGTGTATGCATTTACTTGCAGAGAGCTGTTACTTTGATTAATATCAAAGTAAGCAATGGATTTCTAAAGTGGGGTTAGCTTTCTACTCATCAAAATGTCACTTCTGATTGGTTCATCTTTTCACATGGGACCAGGCGTCATTTAAATTGGCTTCTTTGAACAGTTGGTGACACAGTAGCTACACACAGTACCAGAAGAATCCACAGGAAAGACATAAAACTGGAAGAAGAGGAGGTTGAAGAAACGGATGCAAAGTGAAATAGAGTGGAAACAGCAAGAAGCCAGGTTGAATAAGTATAAAGTACCCGATAAGTGTAGGTCCATCTAAAGAAAACTGATTTATTCTGTTGCTTTTTATATTTGTTTATGAAAAATGTGTATAAAGTAAGTTGGTGTGATTTTTGGCATCACGGCCAAATGCCAGCATGGCCATAATGGCATGATGACCAAAATAGATGTATTGATTTCAATTTACATCTTGCCTCTCTGATCTTACCCTCAAGCCCAAAAGAACAGATAAAAAACCAACCAAAAGGACAGAGCATTCATAAAATAATCAAAGCCTAAAACAGCAGACAGTGAAAATACCTTTACTGCATGCTTTTTGGAAAGAGAGACCACATGTCAGAGACCCCAATCCAACTACAGTCAGTGATGGCAAAATTCAATAGCAATCATGATTAATTTTTTCTATTTATTTTCAGTGGGACTTGGTCTCAAATAACTTTCACATGTGTGTATATAAAACACATATCAGCTCATAGAACATTGTCATTCCAGAGATTCTTTATAGCCATTTAGAAAGAAAACGTCCTCCAAAGAATTAGTACAATCCACAAAAAGTTGAGCACTTTGAAATCCTACTGATTTCAATGGGAGAACATTACATTTGTTCTGACCTCTGCCATTGAAATAAATGTGGCTTAATTTGGACTTGGTTGGACCTCACACAATGGCTGATCACTTGGTGATTGGCGTTCTTTAGTCATAGCTCTGATGTTCTGGAATTTTGAGCACAATTAGCAACCCTGAGACTGGTTTATCCTGAAACCCTGAAGGCTCCTTTAAAATCTGCCACAATTCAAAGAAGCAAGAACCTGAGATGAAGTTCCCACTAAGCTATAAAAAGAAAAATAGAATAAGAGGATGTTGGGAGTATCAACCCACGCATGTTCACAGTAGCTTGAGGCAACTGTGCTTTATTTTAGCTAATACTGTAGTCCCTTTACAGTGCTTTGGGGTCTGAAGGTTATGGAATGTGTATTTCCCATTATCTGAAATGCCAAGGGAGACTTCTTTCAGTCTCAGAGTTCCCTGTTAATGTTACTTTCTCCTTGTGCCATTTTACTGGATATGGTACACATGGAATTCATAGAAAACAATTAAAGCAACCCTTTTCAATTTCGTTCATTTCTAGCATCACCAAATCTGCAACAGCTCATGGTTTGTATCCAATGTTGTCATTCCGCTGATGGAAGCAGTTGTGTCCGTAGAACTAGGAGATTGGTGATTCCCCACCCTGCAGAAATCTTCTGTGGAAGACTGGAAAACTCTGGAGCAGATTTTCAGGAAATGCAAAGGGCTGCAGGAAGGCAAAGGGTGGGAGACAGTCCATGAGCACAATGTTGGATTTAACCTAATGTATACTTATGTGTGTCGCTAGATTATTTGTAAAAACAACTGGACCTCCAACAGAATGTAATGTGGAATACTACTGTCCAGAATTGCAGCCACTCCATTCCGTCTGCACTCCATGGGTTTTGCGTTTTTCAACATTCCATGCCCACTGAGCATGCTCAGTCCTCATCGGACTGTTGGGAGGGATTTTCTGCCAGTCAGGTCCCCCCCCCCCCCAAGTAAAGTTCTTTGTCCTTCTGCAAGCCCTAGGATTTCCCCAAGCCATCTGATGCATCCCTGTTGTGCATGGCTGGTGCCATTTGGGCTGCATGAGCAACTGCATTCACAGCATAAACTTTGGAAACAGGGAAAATGATCTTCCTATCAACGGATGTGTGTTTTTCCTAAGCACAGCAAATGTTACGAGAAGTTTACCTGCATGAGCACTGGCAGGGCAAAACAGAGATAATTTTTTAGATACGTATTTACCCCCAAATATTAACATGTGTTTTAGTGTGGGTGCAATGGAGGTGCAGATTCCTGTGATCACTTTATTTGAATTATTTCTTGGGTGGCTTTCAGGACAGAAGCCCTCCCAAGATAGCTTACAGCAATAAAATACATAAAAACAGTTAATCAGATCAAAACAAAGCCAAGGTAAAATAATGTTTTCAAGGCCTTAAATCCTGCAATAATGGAGCATGGCAGAGCTTGTTCCAAAGGTGTGGGGCCACTGCAGAGAAGACCGTCTCACATGTAGCCACCCACCTAACTGCTCTCGCAGGTGGGAAAATGAGAAGGGCCTTCCTTTCTGATCTTAAAAGTGTGGGCAGGTTGATATGGGTGAAGGTGGTCCTTGAAGTAACATGTTCCCAAATCATTTTAGGCTTTAAAGGTTAAAACCAGCACTTTAAACTGGGCTCAGAAACACACCAGCAGTAACCACTGCAACTGACGCAGGATAGGCAGTATGTGATCAAATAGTCTCTACCAACACTTGGGTGGTCACATTCTGCTCATTGCCATAGACTCAGCTACCAAACATAACCCATTTCAACTTGTCTGCTTCTGTTATGCCACACCCAGGCGTCTAAAGAGGGTTATCCAATTGAGTGTCAATTGGGTAAGTTGCAGGTTGGTCACATGCCGATCTCTCTACAATGGTCCCGTAAAGCCTCACTTTGGACATCCCAACTGGGTGGTGTGAATTGGTTCTTCTTAAGACTGCTTCACATGACCCTGAAAAGGGACTGAAAGATATCTGGAGCAGGTGCAGGTTGTGTCTAGCCACATAAGATTGCAACTGAAGCTTAAGATGAGATTCTGGTGCTGGGGTGCTAATGGCTGTATTTGTACGATTAGTTCTAGGGCAGGTTGAATCTCCATGGTAGAATAAGGGCATTGCCACTGAATCCTAGAAGCAACTCTCTCAGTATAAACAGCTAACATCAATCCCTTAATACAAGGGAGGGGAGCCTGTGGTCCTCCAGTTGTTGTTAGACTACAATTCCCATAATTCCTGACCATGCTGGTTGGGGCTGATGGGAGCTGAGGTCTAACAGCATCTGAAGGAGTCACGTATTTCCCATTCCTGCATTAGTATTATCAACACTGATAATCAACAAAGATAAACATTTTATGTTGTTTAAAAAACAAAGAATAGTTAGACATGCTCTGAAACCACATTCCTTTCAATGAGCCATTAATCATTGTAGAGGTGCTATCTTCCCTTTCTCCCAGGGCTATAAAACCTGGAATGCTATTTACATTACCTGGAGATTTAGTAGAGACTTAAGATAAACTCACCCCTTTGTTATGATTTAAAAGCCACTGAGAGTGTTGTAAATTGTTTGGTCTGTAACAAGTTGACCTGATGGCAAATTCTTGAAGAGTTTGTAATGCAACAGAAGTGGAGTTTATGGAAATTAACTAAGTTGTGATTTGCTCAGGAAAGAGAGAAGAGGATGTGTGTACATGTTGAATTCTGTATAAGAACTCTGGAAGATCTGTGTTTGGGGCTCTTTTCCTCGTGTCCTGTTTTTTTTCCCTGTGAATAAGGAGAGAGCCTATTTTTCTTTGCAAAGAGAAAAATAAAAAGCCCCAAGGGGGGTTGGAATTCTTTTTACCCCGTGTCTGCGTTTTATTAATGGAGGGCGCTAGACATGAATATGTGAGTCCAATTTTAGGACTCTTACCACACTCTCCTAGCTATCCCACATCCTCACAACAGCCATGCAATGCAAGCGAGGCTCAAAAATGCTCCATGTCCACTCAGGGATTTGAACTCAAATCTCCCCATTCCAAATCCAGCACTTGCTCTTGTGGAAGCATCAACCATTGTATTGTGATTTACATCTCGAGCTAGTGCACGGAGATAAAAGTTCATGACGAATCCCTGATTCACACACTATAATAAATGCCAGTGTTTTTGTGGATCTAAAGCAAAAGTTAATCCCTATTCTCCTAGACGCCAGTTATACTCTCATAGTGTGGTGGTAAAGTTTTATTGTGATTATGTTTTATTTCTTAGTTGTCTCATGAACCCCTGTGAATAACAGGTAAGGTATAAATATTTTAAATACATACTTTCATCACATCAGTAATGCACTAAAGAGGAAACTTTGTTTAAAGCAACAATATACATTTCAAACGGAACCTTAGGCATGAATATGCACACACCCTGCAACAGTGAGTGTCCAGTTTACTAGAACTACCATAAGCCCTACATTAGTAACCTCAGCAAACTCTGGGGGGAATTTGCAATTTCTACAAGACACAGTGAAATTATATTGGATTAGTTTAGGCCTGTCACATGGGATTTAAAGGAGGACAATTGCTCCCCCTCTCTTTTCATTTCTGTTATTCTCAAACAATAAGTGGCTTTTCAAGCAGGCAATTAACCTGAATTACTGGAGCTCTGGGCTAAAATACAAATCCTGCCGTCACTCCACATGCTTGGTAGATCTAAGCTGATTTGACTAATTTTCCACAGATGTCTCCTGAATGGACTGTCATGTTTACAAGGAGACCCTCAACTTACGGGCCGTCGAGTTGGATTGGAGGCAAGGCAAGGTAAAGCAGTTAGGGAGCCTTTACCCAGTTTATAAAAGAGAAGGTCAGATACTAGTTTAGAAATCTTCTACAGAAACCACAAAGAACGTGCATGTTGTCCCAAGCGTTCCATTGACAAATCAAGATATTTGCAACCATGTTGACTCAACGGAATGGAAGCAGCAGATGAACAATGCAGCAGCATTCAGTAGCTCTCTTTCAAAATGTAGAGCTGGGAAAGCTATAGAAAAAGGCCAACTAACGTGGAGCACCTTGCCCTCGATGGAAGGCTCACTTGTTTGAGGCTAAAGCAATGAAGAGGCTTGTGGCACCTTAAAGACCGACAAGTATAAACCAGTTGTTGGTGGGAACATGGGTGGGAGGGTGTTGTTGCACTCATGTCCTGTTTGTGGGTCCCTGGTTGACAGCTGGTTCGCCACTGTGAACAGAGTGCTGGACTAGATGGACCCTTGCTCTGATCCAGCATGGCCCTTCTTATGTTCTTAAGTTTATTCTGGCATAAACATTTGCGAATAGATGCATAGAGTATTATGGGGATTGACAGGTTAATATACAGTACATATGCATCTCAAGACAAAAGTAATACCGCGTTCAAAGCAGAGGTGGGATTTGAACTCCAGAAAAACACTGTTCTAAGCCACCGTTTTCTGCTCTTGTTTCAGACACTACACTGATGAGGCTCAGAGATAAGTAATGTAGCCAAGAAACAATACAAGGCAGAAGTCTCAGCCACATACCACATCACATGTTAGCTCCTATAATGTACAACAAAATACCAATACAGAAGAAAAAGTGGTGGTGCTCAGAAAACACGCACACTTTTTATTTTCTAAAAATGCCTCTGGGGCTAGGCTGACCACTGAATTTCCTGGTGAAATTCCCTTTTCATCACAACTGTTAAAGTTGCAGGGGCCCTGCCTTCTTTTGTATCTGGTCACTCTAGTATAGTGCCTGCACCTTTAACTGTTGTGGTGAAGAGGGAATTTCACCTGGAACTAACTGCATACAAATGACACTGGCTGAAATTCCCCTTTCTCTACAACTGTTAAAGTTACCTGAGCCCTGTCCTCCTTTTCAGATGGTCAGCCTATCTGGGGCCCACATGGGGCCCAGAGGCATTCCTGGAAATAGAGATGGTGGAGGAGCCCAGCACTTCACTGCATGCCAGCCTCACAGTTAAAAAATAATAATCCAAAAACATTAAATCAGGAGGGGCAGAAAGCCCATTGGACATCCAGGCTGTGGGGTGGGGGGGACTCCAACAAGAAATCTATTTCAAAGAAAGAGGATGCTTTTCTTTTTAATAGGCTGCCTTTTAAGAATTGGCATGACTTGCTGGGAATGTTTAGATGCTTTGTCTGAATGTCTATGATATTTATTTTCTGTATGTGTTTATTGCCTTTCTTCCTATTTTTTCTGCATTAGTCATTTGGCATTAAAAAGGATGAATTTCAAAAGCTGAAACTCTTCTGAGGATAAACATTTGTCACACTCCAATGGAAGCCAGAACAGAATTTGCTTTAATGACATTTCTCAGGGCCCAACTCTACCCTGGACAGTCTTCTATGAGATGTAGCATCTTGTTATTTATATGATCATGATTATTTCTAATTTTGCAGCTATACATGCACATACCATATACAAGTTTTATGCAAATCTGCATTTTTGTCCTCTTCATTGGATGCATTTCGTCTTTTTTGATGATGCATAAGTGGTCACCTTATCCACTCTTGGAGTATATATGCACTGCATGCACAAAATCCCAGCTTCAATCCCTGGCATCTTTGGGTAAAAAAAGAAAAGAAAAAAAGATCTCTTTTATCAGGACTGGGAAAGATCCTGTGCCTGAGATGCTGGAGAGAAACTGCTGTCAAGAGTAGATTATATTGGACTAGATACTCCATTGGTTTGATTTGGTATAATACGGCTTCAGATATTTGGCATATAGGAAGTTCCAAGTTCAGCCCTTGGCTTCTCCAGTTTAAAGGGCCTTGGGTAACAAAGGACTCAGAATGTGCTCTGCCCCATCCCCTGGAATCCTGCTGCCAATCAGAGTAAATAGCACTGGATCAGCTGCACCCATGCTGTCTTAAGATACACCAAAAATAAAAAAAATAAAAAGCAGCTCTGTTGGCAGTAAGGAAACCCTCCCCCCACATATCCCAAGTCCATATAGTGTAATTCTTTGATTAGGCCAACTCAAAGATCATAGAATCATAGAACAGTAGCATTGGAAGGGGCCTATAAGGCCCTGCTCAATGCAGGAATCTACCTTAAAGCATCCCTGACAGATGGTTGTCCGGCTGCCTTTTGAATGCCTCTGGTGTGGGAGAGCCCACCACCTCCCTAGGTAATTGGTACCATTGTCGTATTGCTCTAACAGTCAGGAAGCTTTTCCTGATGTCCAGCCGGAATCTGGCTTCCTGTAACTTGAGCCCATTATTCCATGTCCTGTATTCTGGGTTGATTGAGAAGAGATCCTGGCCCTCTTCTGTGTGACAAACTTTCAAGTATTTGAAGAGTGCTATCATGTCTCCCCTCAGTCTTCTCTTCTCCAGGCTAAACATGCCCAGTTCTTTCAGTCTCTCCTCATAGGGCTTTGTTTCCGGACCCCTCATCATCCTCGTTGCCCTCCTCTGAACATGCTCCAGCTTGTCTGCATCCTTCTTGAAGTGTGGTGCCCAGACCTGGACACAGTACTCAAGATGAAGCCTAACCAGTGCCGAATAGAGGGGAAACAGTACCTCGCGCGATTTGGAAGCTATACTTCTATTAATGCAGCCCAAAATAGCATTTGCTTTTTTTGCAGCCACATCACACTGTTGGCTCATATTCAGCTGGTGATCTACAACAATTCCAAGGTCCTTCTTGCTTGTCGTATTGCTTAGCCAAGTATCCCCCATCTTGTAACTGTGCATTTGGTTTCTTTTCTAGGTATAGAACTTGGCATTTATCCCTATTAAATTTCATTCTGTTGTTTTCAGCTCAGCGCTCCAGTCTATCAAGATCACTTTGGAGTTTGTTTCTGTCTTCCAGGGTATTAGCGATCCCACCCAATTTTGTATCATCTGCAAATTTGATAAGCATTCCCTGCACCTCCTCATCCAAATCATTAATAAAAATATTGAAGAGCACTGGGCCCAGGACTGAGCCCTGCAGTACCCCGCTCGTTACCTCCCCTCAGTGTAAAAAGGTACCATTGATAAGCATTCTTTGAGTCTGATTCTGTAGCCAACTGTGGATCCACCTAATAGTTGTTCCATCTAGCCCACTTTTCGCTAGTTTGTTAATGAGAATGTCATGGGGCACTATATCCACAGCATTCCCACAGTCCACAAGGGAGGTTTCCCGATCAAAAATGAGATCAAATTAGTCTGACAGGATTTCTTCTTGACAAATCCATGCTGGCCTCTAGTAATCACTGCATTGTTTTCAAGGTGCTTACAGATTGACTTCTTTCTAATCTGCTCCAAAATTTTCCCAGGGATGGATGTCAGACTGACTGGTCTGTAGTTCCCAGGTTCCTCCTTTTTGCCCCCTTTGAAGATAGAGACAACATTAGCCCTTCTCCAGGCATCCGGCACTTCACCTGTCTTCCATGATTTTGCAAAGATAATAAACAGTGGTTCTGAGAGTTCTTCTGCAAGCTCATTTATTACTCTAGGATGCAGTTTGTTGGGCCCTGGAGATTTGAACAATACACATGCAAGCTTTCAGGATCTCCAGATCTCTTTATCATGCAAAACATGACCAAAACTAGGTTGGTGGGGAGGGAGAGGGGGAGAGGGGAGAAAGCAGGCTGGATGTTGTCATGGGAATGTCTGCCTAGTCAGAAGCCCTATTCAGACATTCTGGTTCTGTATAGAGTAAACATGCGAGGAGAAGGAGTGTGCAAGCCAGTCCTTGTCTGGTGCTACTTCCATCCTTCTGAACTCGTGGAGGCCAGCATTCTGAAGAGGAAGGAGAACCTCCTGTACTTGTGGAGGCTCTCTGCGTGATTCAGAACATGCGACTTTTCTGAACTGTGTGGAGAGCCTCCATGGATAAAGGAAGTCATCCTCGACATATAGAGGGGAACAAACATGACAGTGGAGAAGGGTGGGGCTTGAACGCTCCTCCTCTTCATGTGTTTGTTTACCCAGATTCAGAACACCTATCAGAACCCAAATTGAAAGTCTACAACCCCTCCTCCTCCATATCATCTTAAGACACCAGCCCTATTCAGGCAATGTGATGGTCTCAGTGCCCCCTAGGACCACTGGGAATGAGAAAGCAGCAGACAATTGTTGGTCCTCCATTTTTTAAAATATAAAATCCAGTTGCTACCACAGTCAAAACCATCTACACTGAGCTCCATCACACCAGTGATTTATTGCACTCTCGCCATACCTGGTATGTGTTTTTGCAGTGCAGTACTCACATGACATTGTCCCTGTCCTGCTCTCATCTCGACTCTTTCCCTCCATTTTCCATCTTATTTTGGAGCGGGGAAAGTCTGTTTTTTTCCCTCGTTGTGCAATAAAGCCGCTCCTCCCTCCTGTGTATTGCTGTCCTTGTGCTATATCGGACCATTCCGGTTTTTGTTGGGTGTGTGTGTGTCGAAAGGTGGTCTCGCTGACAAAAGAGGGTGTGGCAGTTCTCCGCTCAACTGCTTAACTGTGAAGGGGGAGGGAGAGAGGGTGCCTAAACATCCCACAGAGAAGGCGAGCGAGGCCACAGCTGCTCATGCCCAGGACTTGGTCCCCTTCAATGCTATGTTTCTTACTCCTCAGTAGGCATGTCTAGTTTTCCTGACCAGAACAATGTCGGCTTCCCCTTGCCATGCCAACATTGACCACAAACTTCTCCAAAAAGTAATTGTAATACTTTCTCTTCACTTATATTGTTTAATATGATCTTAGGGGAAAGCATAGTGTGTTGTTTTACCGTAATTGCGCAGTTTCAGGCTGCCGTACTATTGTATTTGCACAGAAGTTATATCTATCATCTATCTATCTATCTATCTATCTATCTATCTATCTATCTATCTATCTATATCTGCAGGGGGAATGAAAACACAGGGAGCGGGGTGGGAGATTTCGCTGGCATAGTAGCGATACAGGTGAAAAGATACATGAGCTGAAATAGCGCAACAATGCACAGACATGAAAGTGCCCAGTGCTTGGCTCAGTAAGGAAACGGAGGGAAAAACTGTGGATGCAAACCGGGAAAAAAGTAGGTGTGATGGAGCCCTACATCCTGAGTGAACCAGACTGTTCCTTGGTTGGAGGAAAACAAAGTAGAGGTCAACTAGGCAGTCTTTAACAAAGCTAGATTTAAATGCAGATGCTGTGCTAGCTTTAAAAAAAGTCCATAGAAGCCAAGTTGGGTAATTTTACATAATAGTTGGAGAGGATGAACCTCTAGAAAAAAAAACCCAGTTTCAAGTGGTATAAACTGCTTTTTCTCCAGTGTAGTGTCCCTCTGTTGAATGGCTAAGCTTGGTATTCTCCATGCCATACATAGTATAACATAGTCTAGGATAGTAGAAGATGGTTTCTCATGGACAAACTATTCCAAACTGGTGAACAGAGATGTAAATGGGATGAATGAACTACACCACAGGCAACAACAATATTATCATGCGACTTTGAAGTTACTTGTGGGGAGGATACATTCGCTCTTGCTCGGTGTCCAAACTCTTTGTTTGTTAGCTTTTGTTTAACTCCCTTTGCAAGTTTTCCACTTATGCAGCATCCAATATTTAGGCCCATTCCCACACTTGGGCATTTTAAAAAAAATGTAATGGCATAATTCTAGTTATGGGCAAACTAATCTTCTTCGCCAGGAATCGGCAATCACATTTATTAGCTTACTGTCTCCCACTTATTGCCATTTAGCAAAGTCCTACAGATCTACAATTAAAGAGAAAAAACAATCTTGAAAGGTTTGTTTTTATAGTAGGTTCCCCAACCCTCACCAATCCCAGTCAGCTGAATTATTTTTTGTAATTAATTTTGAATGCAAGATTTGTCCCATGGAATAGCACTTTCACGGGGAAAGTGGATTAATGCTGCAGTTCTTGGAGAGCGTTCGTCGTAATTGCCTTACTTGTGCAATAGTGGAAGTCATAAAGTGCTTAATTGATATTGCTGTGTTATTTGGAATATCAGTCTCTTTCTAGTCATTGCCTTCTGCTAAGTTTGGTGTTTCTGTTAATTCTGCCATTGTGCCAATTAATGCAAGTGATCATTGTACATCTGGTGATAATAATCCTGCTTCTGTTGGGAGAATAATTCCCCTGTTTTTTTTCCCTCCTAGATATGGAAGTATATTAAGACCATAATCCACAAACCCTTTACTCAGGGGCAATCTAATTGAAATCTCATTTTGGTCTAGGGGGCTCTTCCATTGTTACTTGTAGTAAATCATTTGTAGATTACAAGGGGGACTTGAAAGAAAATGTCTGTTTAGGATTTTCGCTCCCCTGCACCCACCCCAGCTTTCCATTTTGTCCCTCAATGTCATTGCTCACACTGGAGAAATCCTCCTCCTCTGCGGAGGAGCTACAACTCCCAGAGACAAAGAACACCACAGAACAGCCCATATGAGAAGACTAGGCTGGTCCCTCAGGGAAGATGATCCAGGTCCATCTCCCCAAGAGGCAAGGAACTCCGCCTCTGAAGCAGAGGCGGAGCAACTCTCTAGCCAACAGTTCTTCTTCGTGGTCTCTGTGCATCACACATATGGGCTCGCGCCGACGCCGAGCCGAGTTCCGGGAAACTTCCTAGCTAGCTTAGACTTTTGGCGGGAACCCCTCCCCCCACCATCCTATCGCGCATGCTCAGGGTTCCCGCCCTTGACTTACCTCAGTTCTTCTTCGACCGCATCGCTGTTAGCCTCGCGGGAGACTTCGTCTTGAACGTTCGTATATATTTTCTACGAAAAAGAGAAGATTAGTTGTAGATAGTTAGTTATAGTTAGCTTAGGCAGTTTGTTAGTGGTAGTTAGTTAACTTATTTGAAAAAAAAAATTCATTCTAGTATTAAATAGGTCAACGCGGCTCGCCGTCTTATGGCGCAGACCACTTTGTTTCGACGCTGTTCGTGTTGTAGGGCCAAAATAGCCCTAACCGACGGCCATTCCCTTTGTCTTATTTGCCTTGGAGAGAGCCACATCATCGATTCCTGTGCGCATTGTATGCGTTTCTCAAGGCAAACTAGGCGTAATAGGGCACACCGGCTGCGTAGTCTGCTGTGGACCAACGCTCTCTCTGCGGTAGATCAGCCTCGTCCCGCCATGCCGCAACGAAAGACTTCTGGGGAGAGTCCAAATCTCTCTAACCCAGCATCTCCGGGGTCCCCCTGCGTAACGGTGGCACCTCCGGCATCGTTACTGGCCATTTCGCCGCCCTCCTCCCCACCACCGGTGAAGAAAGCGAAAAAGGCCAGGCCAGCAAAGACTGCAAAAAAGCTTCCTTCGACATCGAAGGTGTCGACCTCGACAATGCTTTCTCCGACATCAAAAAAGTCGGCATTGAGACCGTCGTCGCTACCGTCTTCGGCATCGGTGAAAGTAGTCGCCTTGGTCCACAAGTCCTCCTCGGTACCGACGCAGCCATCGGCACCGAGGCACCGTACGCTGTCGATGGGTTCGGCGTCACAATCTTCCCAGCGAGTTGGCACGTCGCCGGTGGCCACTGCATCTAAGAGACGCACTCCCTCGGTATCGTCACCATTGCGGACTCCATCGACGCCGACGGTACCGATACAACAAACAACCACACTCTCGCCATCTCAATCGCTGCCCTCGCCTGTTATCATCGCGTCCGATGTCGAACATTCGATACCGACGGAACTTCTGCGACCGGGGCGTCGCAAAGACGCCCATCGACGTCGACAGCAGGGCTCTCGTTACCGATCCCCGCAATCACGATCGCGATCTTGGTCGCAATCTCGGTCCCGAGACTGGGATGTCTATTCTGACCGTTCTCGCCATTCGGATCGTGGTGATTACCAGTTCGCCCCCTATACCGGTTGTAGGATCACTGAGGGCCAATCCCCACCGCCTGTTCCACCGCGGCGGACGACTTCACTGACTCAACCCTCTACTACACAACGGGGGCGTACGGCACCAGCAGCACCGCATCACCGGGAATACAGGCCTACTACAACTCGACATAGACAGCCCTCACAGTCCTTTGATGACTATGTATCAGACACCTCGTCGGCACCATCGCCCCGACCATCAGAGCCATCCCCCTTGGACACCGTCGGTACTGAGGAAAGGGCTTCACCCACAATGGAAATGGGCAGTTTTTCAGAGCAAATGTTGAGGCTCGCACAGTCTCTCAACATTGAGTGCCAACAACCTGTGGATGATTCCGACGATGGAATTTATGACGTCATGTCCACCGAACCATCCCCGCAGTTAATCCTGCCAATGGTTAAAGCGCTGTTAAAAACAGTTAAACAATCTTGGGAGCACCCAGCCACTGTTGGCCCGACCTCCAAGCGTCTCGATGCTATTTATAAAGTCAAGCAGACGCAAGCACCCTTCCTCTTCCAACACCCGAAACCCAATTCGGTAGTGGTCGAGGCAGCGCAGAGTAGGTCAGGGAAGACGCATTTCGCCCCAACAGACAAGGAGGGTCGAAAGCTCGACTCCTACGGGCGACGTATTTATGCGTCAGCATCTTTGGGCATCAAAGTTACAAACCTCATGGCGCTGATGGCACGTTACCAACTCTTCCTTTGGGAGAAGATTTCATCGTTAACGGATTGCCTCCCAGACGACCAACGGGAGCTTGCGCGAGTTTTCCAGGTGGAGGCCGTAAGACTATCAAAACAAGAGTTAACAACGGCACGACATCTGACCGACTGCGTCTCTAAGGCAATGGTGGGCGCTGTAGCCTTACGCCGCCATGCGTGGTTGCGCTCCGCCGCTCTTCCGCAAGAAACTAAAAATAGAATTGAGGACCTTCCTTTTGATGGGGAGGGCCTCTTCAATACTGACATGGACACCGCTATGGACACTCTGCATAAGGCCAGGATGACGGCCAAGAAAATGGGGTTTCAGCCGGCCCAGCAGCCTTATCACCGTCAAAAATGGTATAGGCCTGTCCCATACCAACCGCGACAGCAACAGGACAGGGCGCAGCGATATCAGCCTGCCTCAACCCAGCCTTACCAGCCACGCAAATCCACACCACGCTACCAACAGCGCACCAAGCAGTCTCAGCCCGGCAAGCGTCGTCTTTGACTTGACGCCGTCTCTATTTGTCAGTGGGGCAAACAAGTTAAAGCCCTTTCTGCAAGCCTGGGAGTCCATAACTTCAGACTCTTGGGTTCTACGCATCATCGCAGAGGGCTACAAGATAGAATTCGAAGTTCCTCCTCCACTTGGCACCATAAAAATAACAGCGCCCTCGGTGACGCTAGCTCAGGAGACTACCACCCTTCTTCGCAAGCAAGCAATCACGAGAGTGCGACGGTGCCATCTCCGTACGGGGTTTTACTCCCGTTATTTTACGGTGCCAAAACGGGACGGGGGACTTCGTCCTATTATGGATCTCAGAAGTCTAAACAAGTACATACGACCCAAGAAGTTTCGTATGGTTACTCTGGCGGCGGTCCTGCCCATGCTGAGAAAGGGCAGCTGGTTTACGCTAATCGACCTGAAGGATGCATACTTTCACATCGCTATTCATCCTTCCCACCGCCGCTATCTACGTTTTCTCATAGGTCATCAGGCGTTCCAGTTTTCTGTCCTTCCTTTTGGCCTGAAGTCTGCACCACGAGTTTTCACCAAGTGCATGGCGGCAGTGTGCGCACACCTGCGTTCTCGCGACATCGACTTGTATCCTTACCTGGACGACTGGCTGATCGTCTCCAGCTCCAAGGCTCGGGCGTTCGCAGACGTGCACGTGGTCATCTCTCTCCTGTCGTCACTTGGGCTGCAAATAAATTACAAAAAATCCATCGTTCAGCCATCCCAAACAATACAATTCATAGGAGTTACCCTCAGCGCCACCATGGGAAGGGCATTCCTTCCACCAGACAGGGTGGCGGATGTAGAGCAGTTGGCGACGACACTGCAAACGCAGCGTCGAGCGTCCGCGTTCATCATTTTAAGGCTGCTAGGGCTTATGGCGGCATCAGTTTTCGTCGTTCGTTGGGCGAGACTTCGAATGCGCCCCCTCCAGCATTTTCTCCTCCGGCATTATTCACCACTGCAAGATCCACGACAAATAGTACTCACCGTACCGCAGCATGTCAAGGAGTCTCTTCAATGGTGGGCGATCTCTCACAACCTCTCCCAGGGCATGCCCTTTGTCACACGGGGCCCGTCTCGAGTGGTGACGACGGACGCATCGCTGGACGGATGGGGCGCGCACTGCGACAGTCTAGTGACACAAGGAAAATGGTCACCTTCAGAGACTCGTCTTCATATCAATATGTTAGAACTCCTGGCAGTAAAAAAGTCCCTGCAGGCTTTTTCTCCTCAGCTTCGCGGACATCATGTTCGAATTCTAACCGACAATACCACTGTGGTGTGGTATATAAACAAAGAAGGCGGGACGCGCTCCCATCGCCTCCTTCAGCTAGTAACGGAAATCCTGCAGTGGGCCATCTCACACAATATGCTCCTATCTGCCCTACACATTGCAGGAACGGAGAATGCCAAGGCGGACGACCTGAGCAGATCTTTCACGGACACGCACGAGTGGGAACTTTCCCCTCGCATACTCAGCCGTCTCTTTGCTCGTTGGGGAACTCCCAACGTCGATCTCTTTGCTACGGCTGTCAATGCAGTCTGCCCCGCGTATTGTTCCAGAGCGGGCATAGGAAGGACATCGTTAGGAGATGCCCTTCAGTGGGACTGGTCCAAAGGACTTCTCTACATCTTTCCACCGTTTCCACTGATTGCCAAAGCAGTAGCAAACATCAGACGCAACAACTCGGACGTCATCATGATAGCGCCGTGGTGGCCAAGGCAATCTTGGTTCACGTCGCTACTCAGACTAGCGAAGTCGGAGGTGTGGCACCTACCACATGTCCCTGACCTTCTTTCACGAGAGGACGGGAAAATCCTTCATCCCGATATCAAGACGCTACACCTAACGGCATGGAGAATCCGGCGTCTTGGAGAGACCTCGCCCTGCCTGAGGGAGTGAGGTCTATTTTAGAGGCATCACGTAAACCTTCCACCAGACTCTCGTATGATAAGAAGTGGAAGCGTTTCCAAGATTATGCGGCCCTCAACGCCTTTGATTCTCACACCTCAGATATGTCTAACATTGTCTCCTTCCTTCATTATTTGCACACCTTAGGCCTGAAACCAGCGTCCATCCGTGTTTACCTGTCCGCCATTGCGGCCAACCATGGCTTGATCAACGGGTTTACGGTTTTTACTCACCACATGGCCAGGGCTTTTTTGAAGGGTTTGCATAACTTGTTTCCCACTATTCGCCCAGTGGTTCCCCAGTGGAGCCTCTCTGTAGTGCTCACGGTACTTACTTCAAAGCCCTTTGAGCCATTAGCAACAATAGATATTCGTTTATTGACTCTTAAAACTGTTTTCCTAGTTGCCGTCACATCGGCGAGACGTGTCTCAGACTTAGCCGCATTGCTGATAGACCCTCCCTATTTGCAGTTCTTTAGGGATAAGGTAGTCTTACGACCAGATCCCCTGTTCGTTCCTAAAATTTCCTCAACGTTTCACATAAGTCAAGACATCGTTTTACCCACTTTCTTCAAGCCTTCGTCGGACCCCTTGTCCTCAACCTTACACACTTTGGATGTTAGGAGGGCGTTGGCTTTCTATAAGTCAAGGACTGAGCCCTTTAGAAAGTCCCGCAAGCTGTTCATTTGTTATGGAGGTGTGCATAAAGGAATGGAGGTCTCCCGACAACGCATCTCCAAGTGGGTTGTGGAAACCATTGCCCTGGCTTACCAGATTGTTAAAAAGGAGCCACCTTTTCATTTGACGGCACACTCGGCCAGAGCGCAAGCAACTTCTTCGGCCTTGCTCCATGGAGCGTCGCTTTCTGACCTCTGCAGGGCGGCCACCTGAACTAATGCTTCCACTTTTGTTAAGCATTATCGCCTGGATGTAAGGGCCAGACAGGACTCCTCGTTTGGTAGAGCGGTCCTCTCCTCGATTTGCCAGTGACCAGCCAGCATGCCTACCCTCCTCCGGTAAGTCTCTGCTTGTTATTCGCCCATATGTGTGATGCACAGAGACCACGAAGAAGAAATGCAGGTTGCTTACCTGTAACTGTAGTTCTTCGAGTGGTCATCTGTGCAGTCACACAATCCCACCCACCGTCCCCTCTTGGCATCGCTGTTGTGATGGTCAAGTTGTTGCCATGCTCATTTGATATTAATTTGCTATTGCCTTAGTTGCGAGGCCAGGCGGTCTCAGAGAACTGAGGTAAGTCAAGGGCGGGAACCCTGAGCATGCGCGATAGGATGGTGGGGGGAGGGGTTCCCTCCAAAAGTCTAAGCTAGCTAGGAAGTTTCCCGGAACTCGGCTCGGCGTCGGCCCGAGCCCATATGTGTGACTGCACAGATGACCACTCGAAGAACTACAGTTACAGGTAAGCAACCTGCATTTCCATGCCCACAGAGCAGATTCAGTCCTTATTCATCTGTCCCTCCCCCTCCCCATTTAGTTTTTTTCCCCTCCTAAATATTCTTTGTACTCCTGCAAACCCTGTGGTTTCCCCCCGCCCCCGCCCCCAATACGCCTGCTGATGCCTTCCTCTTGTGTAAGAATGGTGGTGTTTTGTCTACATAGGGATTGGTATGTAGAGAATTGAGAGTGCTATTAGTACATAATCGTTCCACTCTTTGAATTCAGTGTAGACTCTGGACCGAAGTAAATATTGGGCCTATTCAGATGACACACTAAGCCATGGTTAGGCCGCTAACCTAGGCTGACCATCTGAAAAGGAGGACAGGGCTCAGGTAACTTTAACAGTTGTAGAGAAAAGGGAATTTCAGCCAGTGTCATTTGTATGCAATTAGTTCCTGGTGATCTTCCCTCTTCACCACAACAGTTAAAGGTGCATGCACTATACTAGAGTGACCATATACAAAAGAAGGCAGGGCTCTGCACCTTTAACTCTGTACAAGGCCGCATCATGTGTTTGTCTGCAATAAGGGGATAATAAGAGTGAGCTACCATACAAGGGTGTCATGATGATTACTGGGACTGCCATGTGAGCAGAGGTCTTCTCGCGCCATGTAGAATGGGACTTCCCCATCCCCTCTGTGTGCCACAAATCTGCTCTGGAGGGTCCCCAAAATCCCCCAGAATGGATTTGGGGGTGCATGGGGGCTGCAGGGGAGAAGGGGAAATTTGTTCCCCTAACGGTTTCCATTCTCCTAGCAAATGACCAGCATTGGATTATTATGAAGCTCAGCTGGTAGAATGATCCTGCATGGTATGAAGGGCCGAGAGGCTGTGTTCTAGCATCTCTAGAGAGGGATTACCTCTTGCATAAGCCCTAGGAATGAATGCAAAATTAATTTATTCCTTACCTCCTGTCTGAAATGACTGAGAGGAAGAGTAGATTTTCGGACTAACCCCTCTGTTCGCCTCCTTTTAGGATAGCCGCTCCTTTTGGTTTTTAAAGGGGGAACCAAGCTGTTTTGTGTTTCCTAAACCACTGGAAATTGTAAATATTGCTGCCCAGCTGTTGGGTTCCAAGTTTGTTAGAAATGCCCATTCTGTTTTAGAAAAGGACAACACAATCTGGACAGTTGAAGACAAATTTCTTTATTGCAAAAACAGCCTTTTGCAAAAGGGGTGTGGCTATGCAAGCTTGGCACACACCGAAAATCATAAATCACACAGCATTTATTCCCTGTTCCCGGCTGGAAAAGGTTCCTCCTATAACAAGTTACAGCCTATCCGATACGCCTGATTATAATACTAAAATCTCCGCCTTTGTTCATCCTCCCCTCTCCTCCACACTTTTACACCCACACATATCATCTGTTTCCTCTGTAATTGCAAGCAATCTTAGCAGAGCTTGACCTACTGTCATGGTCTAGTTATTTCTACCTGTGTTCCTTACTATCACGCATCCGCTTCCAACCACAGACACCTGTGTGTCCTACTTGCATTAGCTAAGTTCCATCTCATGACAAAACAGCCCCCATGATGTCTCGTGCCTTTCTTCACGCTTCAAAGGTCCATTCACTTCCTTACTACCTCATCTAAAGTGGTCATCATTAATTTAGCTATTATTATTATTATTATTATTATTATTATTATTATTATTGTTATTATTATTATTATTATTACTGTTTTTGCTTTCCTCCCTCTCTTCTTATAAACACTTTCTGTACTTTTATCAATAGATCTTCTATGGATTTCTCATTCCATGATTCTATTTTCTGCAATTTGTTTTATATATTTAGCTCTTTTAGTTACACAATTTATCTTTAAGAGACCTTCTGTAACCAGATTATCAACAGATAATCCTGAGTACTGCCTCATTCTTTCCTTCAGCCTTTGCAGAAACGCCGAAGGAACTTCCTCTTTTTCTTGGCAGACCCCAAAAGCTTTTGTAAAATTCTGATTTTTAGGAGCAGCCTTTCTTATTCTTTTGATTATTAATCCCCTGAGGTCTGCCATGTGGGTCCTGTGTGCTGGGTCATTATTATCCCAGTTGGGACCCACATTGGGAAATTTCTGGTCTGCAGGAGTCACTAATGGTCCTGGTGGATGTTCAATTTCTCATATTTTCATGGCTGTTGTTTGAATTAAACCTCTTCCTTCTCCAGTAAAGAGAATACTTAGGATTGACATTAATTCAGCCCAAGTGAAGAGGTTAGGACCCAAGAATTGGTCCACTTGTTCTGCTAATCCTTCTAGATCACTGAGTAAGGTTTTCATCTCCTTTTTTAAAAAAAACAAAACTCCTAACCTCTGCACTGGGGTTAGGGGACTGCTCACATAACTTGTATTATTATTATTATTATTATTATTATTATTATTATCTATAAGGGCCTCTTTTAGAGGGTATAGGTGTTGGCTTGGTTTCAACAGTGGATTTTACTTTGGTTCTTTCTGACTCTTTTTGAAAGTGCCTATGAGATTCACTATCTGTGGCTTCCGTGGTTCTTATCTCAGGATGTGCTGGAGCACTTGCTTGTTGCTCCTGGGGTGGAACATTTACTGCTCCCTGATGTGGTAATGGGGCATAGGGTGGGGTTAGGTTATCTAAAGGCTCCCACTTTTTCAATGGCCTCACTATCTGTATGTTGTTTTGTGTCCTTATTTTCAGCTTTAGTTTTTAAGGACATTAGCTGTGTGAAATTCCCCTTCCAACAAGCAGTATATTCAGATTCTTCTTGGGAGAAGGGGATCTTTCTATTGACATAGATATTTAAATCCTGACATAACGATACTTCATCTGCACCAAAATTTTTATTTGGCCAGAATATTGCAGGTGGTTTAATATTTTGCTTTGGCTATTCAACACAACAATACTGCATCATTTTTCTTTTATCTTTATTGCTTGTACAAGTTAAATTATTCTAATATTTCAACATTCTTCCCAACGGACTATATGGAGGAATGTTAGGGGAAAATACCTAACCAGGTTTTATATTCCCCTCCCTGGCCTCAGGATGTAACTCCATCTTGGCCTTCCCTTTAGACGTTTTGTTTCCCATATTGCACAGGTCTTAGAAGCTGTGTTATTTTCCTTCCCTCTGTCAACCAACCAATCGCGTCGTCCGTCTCCAGCCGTTTTCCTCGCGGAATAACGGAAACGTGAATCGGGACTCCCACTTACTTCGTGTGTTTTTCAACACGTCTCATACACACACACAGACTTCTTCACTTGCAATCTCCCTCATCCACCAAGGTAATACTTAATAGCCGATTTTCTTACCTTGGTCTTGTATACAAGAGTTGCCTGGATGAGCCGCGGTTTTCCCAGGGTGTGCCCTGTTGTTTTGACAATCTCCAGCAACAAAGAAACTGCTCCCACCAAAGTCCAGGGCCTCAGGAACGTTTTGCCAGTCTTCCCCTGGTCGCAGTGGCCTTCAAGGAGGCTGCTGAAATCAGCAGAGGCGCCTTCCTCGTTGTTGGCCACTAGCGGTCAGCAGCTGTGATGGCTTAGGTTTCCCGGCCAATGCACCATCTGTTAGAAATGCCCATTCTGTTTTAGAAAAGGACAACACAATCTGGACAGTTGAAGACAAATTTCTTTATTGCAAAAACAGCCTTTTGCAAAAGGGGTGTGGCTATGCAAGCTTGGCACACACCGAAAATCATAAATCATACAGCATTTATTCCCTGTTCCCGGCTGGAAAAGGTTCCTCCTATAACAAGTTACAGCCTATCCGATACGCCTGATTATAATACTAAAATCTCCGCCTTTGTTCATCCTCCCCTCTCCTCCACACTTTTACACCCACACATATCATCTGTTTCCTCTATAATTGCAAGCAATCTTAGCAGAGCTTGACCTACTGTCATGGTCTAGTTATTTCTACCTGTGTTCCCTACTATCACGCATCCGCTTCCAACCACAGACACCTGTGTTTCCTACTTGCATTAGCTAAGTTCCATCTCATGACAAAACAGCCTCCATGATGTCTCGTGCCTTTCTTCACGCTTCAAAGGTCACAGACACCTGACAATTCTGCTCCACTGTATGTTCCTATCTTTAGCTCATGCTCTTCTGCCCCTTTTCTGACTACTGTGCATTTGGCATCTTATGTGCCTCCTAAATTAAAATTGCTTTAGCTTATTAATTATTGGATTAAATATATGTGCCTAGGCTTTATATGTGCTTACTGGATTATATATATAATTGCTTAGCCCTGTATGTTACCTGATGGAAAAGCAACATATCCCACAAGTTCAAAATAAAGGTATGCTGTGTTGTTCCTTATGTGACTTAAATTGGCAGACCGCTTTTTGAGCAGCAAAGTAGATATGAGCCAAACATAAAAGGGCCCTTTAAAGATTACCAATAAACGACTTGCGTCGAGTGAGCATTTTAAGGAAACTAGTTGTAAGGCAGTGTGCTGGTCATTGGCTCTGGAAGTTCAATCCAATCTCTCAGCTTCTATTATCTAGCTACATGACCAAAAATAAGAGCAATTTGCCACACACACACTTATTTGTAAAGGTGAATGAGAGGTTTTAAGCCATGTCACCCATCAGTTAATGATACATTGTTAAACCATCAACCTTTCTCCTTCTGGCTGAGGTAAATCATGCTGATCAGCAAGTGATGGGGAGAGAAGCATGCACAAAAGTAACCACGAAAAAGAGGCAAAACATCATTAAAAACGCTTCATTGTTTCCATCTGGTGGGTAAGGTATAGTTACCTAGCAACTATTGAAAGTTGGTGGTCATTCGCCATCCTGCGGCCTTCTCTCTCTCTCTCTCTCTCTCTCTCTTGTTCCACTTGCATATCTGAGAAGGGCTGAGTGTTCCACAAAACAGATGTGTTCCCAGTTCAGAGTGTTCATTGGCAACCGTTTGTGGCATAGATGCTTTGCCATCCTTTTCTATTGCCAAGTTAGAAAACATGCTTGCTGTCATGGTTAGACATAAACAGCATTCTCTATATTTTATAATTACGAAGTTAGTCAATTCTGTGGGAACAAACGGGGGTGAGCAACACAACACCTGCTGGCCACATGCACCCTTCCAGCTTTTTTTGTGCTCCCCCAATACTCTCCTGGGCAAATTTTGGTGGCAAACCACCACTTTTGCCTTTTAAATAGAGGCTGTTTTTCCTTGCTGCTGACATTTCAGGGACAGGCGTCTGCCCCCCATGATGGGGTTTGGAGGCACTGCACCCATCTGATCCCTGGACGTTGCTCACCCCTGATATAGAACAAAGGCCTGGTCCATTTGGGGCACATACTGTCTTGACATTCATGTTCAATATAGTCTATGTCCAGATGTTTTGAACTTCAATTCCCAGCAGCCTCAGCCAGCATGGCCAGTGACCAGGAATGCTGGGAGTTGTAGCCCCAAGCATCTGGAGGACACCCCACTTTGTGCAAACTCTGGAAACAATACTAAGAAACCTAAGAACCTGACTTGTACCATGCCAGAGTGTTGGGCCATCCAACTCATTACTGCCCTAATCCGACTGACAGTGGCACTTCAGGTTTGTAGGTCGGGGCCTTGCCAGCCCTACTTTGAGATGCTGGAGCAATTCACAATAATTAAAACCATAAAATGCAATATTTATGGGTGGTGTAGAAATGTAATAAACAAATAATAAAAATGCCACATTATAGTGCCAAGAGGCTCTCAAAACAGCTTGCCAAAGGGTTACAGAATGTCTGTGAAAAACTCACTTCCATTAGCCTATGCATGTGGGCTATGCAATATATTGGCTTTATAGCTCCCCCCCCCCCAAATAATAGTAACCTGCTAGTACATGGCTAGACCAGTTTTAAAAAAAGTGAGGGAACTCTTGGTTTCTTTCTTTATTCACTCATAAACTTTTTTTAAAACTATTCCAACCATGTGCTAGCACACAACCTTTATTTGGGTGGGGGTGGGCTGCTAAAAAGCCCATATTGTGTTGTTTACATTCACTCCTGGTCAGGCTAAACTCTGTCCAGACCCACCTATGGCCTGCCAGGTTCTGCCTGGTTATCTTGAGCAGGACATACTCCATATACCATTTCAAACCACTTTCAAAGTGTTATATCCTGCCTGGTGTAGATCTGGCCCATGGTGAGCTCCACCCTCTGACCCAGCCTGGCAGCATACAATCCTTCTGAAAACAAAATTTTGCCAGCTCTTAAGGCCAAGAGTGGAATGCATTCATTCCACAATGTACACCCTGATTTAATCATGACTTGGCATGGTTGGTCCCATGGTACTTTGGTAATGTAGAAAGCGTAAGAATGTAAAGAAAAACTAAGAAGAATTCTGCTGGATCAGAGAAAAGACCTGTCTAGTCCTGCAGCCCCTTTCCCACAATGACAAACCAGGTCACAAGCAGGATATGAGGGCAATAGGAGCTGGTGTCTTGGAGATGTAGTTACCATGACTAATAACCCTACTCTCCACGAAGTTGTCTAGCTCCCTTTTAAAGCCACAGGTCATAACCACATTGTGTGGCAGTCAATTCTATCATTTAACTATGCACTATATGAAGAAATACCTATAATTACGTTGCTCTGTCCTGAATTTCTCACCATGGAGTATCGTTGGATGGCCCTGGGTTCTAGTATTACAAGACAGGGTGAAAAACTTGTCTCTATCCACTTTCTCCACACTCTGCATACCTTTATAAGCCTTAATCGTGTCTCCTCTTACTCTCGCTCTTTTTTTTCTTTTTTTTTAACTAAAAAGCCCCAAATATTGTAACCTTTCCTGTACAGGACATTTGCTCCAGCCTCCCAATAATTTTGGTTTCCTTTTCCCTCCACTTTGTCATGCAGTCGATGTGTCAAATGCCACACCTGTGAGTCACAGGCATGGCAGGTAACCATGGGGTCCTCTTTAACCACATGGGGTAGACCGGCATGGAAACAAGCAACCATGAAATTCAAGAACTGTTCAAATCAGGTGTGAAACTGTGAAACATAATTTATAATAATTGGTGCTCATGATTGTTTGGGAGGATCAAGAGCAGGTTTTGAATGTTCGACAAATTAGCAGTCTTCTTGAATTTAAGAGAGCTGTGAAGACTGATCTCTTCCGGCAGGCCTACCCAGTTGAATTTTAAGATTTTTTAAATAATGTATTAGTTTTAATGTTTTAACTATTTAATGGTCTTTGCATTTATATTTATTGTTGTTCCCCACCTCGATCTGGATGGAGAGGCGGGTTAGAAATAAATATATTATTCTTACTCTTATTCAAGCTGAGCGATGAGATGAGAGATGGGTTGTTGTTGTTTTTACAGCTATCTGCAACTATTAAAAAGTGTGTGTGTGTGGGGGGGTATTTTGGCTAGGTCTTCAGTGGGAGATGGCCTTGTAGTAACCACTCTAACATAGATAGAGTGGTAACTCATGTTTTGCATGGAGGTTGGCTTTATAGTTAATTACTTGGGTCAAGGGAGTATTGTATCAGGCATGTTGGTGCAATTTTCTGTTAACAAATAGAAGGCTGGAGATGGCTTGTGGGTAATGGATGTATGGGATTCCTCTCATACAGCACTTAGGTGGTTATGTAACTTTTCATTATAAATCATCAAGGGGTGCCTTCCACTGCAATTTAGGGGAAGAAGGTGACGAATTCATCAGAAAGGGCACATTTCAATCAACATTCATTAAAGTATGCAGGACCTTTTATAGTTTGATACATGCCCTATTCAGGCATTCATTCCCCCCCCACTACACAATTACCTTCATGAGAGGGGTGGGTGAGGTGAGGTGAGGGAAAGCCTTTTGTCCCTGCCCTCTTCCACACATCATGGTCCCCATTCCTGCACTCTTCTAAGCGACGTCTGCTGCAGGGAGACTTTTTGAATAGTCTCCCTGCGCAATGAAAACCCCGATCTTTAAAACCCACGGTCTGCATCCATAACACTGTTGTCAAAATGGATGGTGAGAGGGCGACTTAATAAAAACCCGTCCCAGTCAATGCGCTGGAGCTGAAACTAACATTAAAAACATCTACATGCAATTGATTCTCAGGCCTCCTCCACACGAGACGTTTAATGAGCCTTGAAGGCTCATTATAAATTTTACCTCCACACCAGCAGAGCGCAAAACGGGCGTACAGGCGCGTTATCTCCCCGATAATGCGCATTTTCGAATGCGCGTTAAATAGCGCCTTTTATTTTTCTCCGGCCGTTAAAGCGCATTTTCGCCATGTGAACAAGCGATTATGCGCATTAACGTCTTCTAAAGCGCTTTTTGGACATCAATTAATGCGCTTCGCCGCCTCTCGCCGCCTCCCGTGCAGAGGGATTAGGCGTAAATGCGCCTCCGCGAAAATGCGCATAATCCCCGAACCGGGCGCAAAAGCGCATCCTTGTGGAGGGGGCCTCAGACTCGATGTCAACAAAAGTTGATACCTGAATTTTCGAACTGAAATTTTATCTCAAAACTTGAAGTTTGCCTGTTTGTAAACCTATTCAAAGGAATGTTTCCTGGCTGGCTGAGTTTACAATCCTGTATGCACTTACCTGGGAGTAAGCCTCCATTGAACTCAGTGGGACTTCCATCCAAGTACACATGCCTAGGATTGCACTTTCAAAAAATTACTGAAGTTAGTACAAAATTGACTTAGGGGGCAATCCTATACATGTTTAGATAGAAAAATGCCCTACAACTCCCAGTGTGCCCCAGCTAGCCATGCTGTGAATTGTAGAACCTTTTAAAGTTTAAACATGCATAGGATTGCATAATAATAATAATAATAATAATAATAATAATAATAATAATAATAATATCATTATCATCCTTTGATAGCAAACACATTCTTCTCTTATCCATATGTTTTAGCAATGCCCAATAGTTGCTAACTTTGGGAAGATCTCATAATACTAATAAACATTGTATTGGAGCACTTTTTAATATTGAATGATATACACATCCTCCTAAACTATTTACCAGTTTCTTGGAAGGCAACATATGATCAGTGTAAATGGATTTTCTAAGCCCTTTCAATGCCGAAAGACTGATATTACAACATTGGAATGATAAATGTTCATATTCTATCATGCAATGGATTGCGGACCTACCAACACTAATAACATCTGAACAGGTGGTATATATATACGCACCATTCGTGAATGGATAAATATATGGATATTCAGTTTGCTTTTCTTGAAGCTTACATATAATCTCCTGGTTTTCTTTTTGTTCTGGTTTTTTTTTGGGGGGGGGAGGTAGAATGTGGTATTTAATGGACAACATTGAATTTCTGTGCATGTAAATTCATGTTCTTTTTTTCTTTTTTTCTTCAAGATTTGTTTTGTTTTGTTAAAATAACAATAATAGAAAAAGAAGCTATTCTCCAACTGTATCAGCAGGCTCAGGGAAATCCTAAGATTTGCAGAAGTACGAACAAATTATTTGGGAGGGCGGGGAGAAAAACAAAAACACAACCCAGTGAATCCTGAGCATGTGCAATGGCCATGGAATACTGCCCGAGTGACGGGGCAGGGATGGAGAACTGGGTGGAAGCGGAATGGAATTGAGTATTCCAGAAAAGGGCATAGTTGCCTGCCTGGAACCCTGAATAGCAGTACTCCACACTGCAACATTTTGTTGCAGGTTCCTGTTGTACTATATAATATTGACTGTTGCTGCATGTCAGCTGTCAGATACAAGTCATTTGCTTTGACAAACTAGTCATTTGCTTTGTTCTTAGCACTTCCTGGCATAATTGTTGAAACTTCAAAACAGGAAAAAAGAACATAAGGCTTTCTTCTGATCTTCTCTGCAGTTGAGGATTAGTAAAACAAAGTACTTGGCTATATAATGACTGTAGCCAATGAGTTTCCTTTTCCTCTTAATTAATGATCTTTTTACATCGTATGTGGCTCCGTTCTTTTCTGTTGCCTGTGTGTTTGTAACTTTATTTCAAAATAAAATTCCAGCTCTGGAAAAAAAATGAACACGCATGGAATGAGTTGTGAATTGCATCTCTGGAAAAAAATGGCAGGCTCCGAGGACTTTGGTCCCACAATCTGCTTTTAGTCCCAAGCACCTTATGACCCAGCCCTCACAGTGAACACAGTATACGAGCCATGTAATGGGACCTGCCAGGTACTTGATCTCTGCCTCTTTTTCCAGGGTCTGAGCAGGAAGTGAAACAGGATATCATCAAAACAAAAGATATATCAGGCCATGTTCATTGGCACCCTGGTGAACAGTTCATGCAAGGCTGGATAACCAGATATATTTCTTCATCTATCTCAGATGCATGGGTGGTCTTAGCTTCTGCAAGTGACCTTCCCCTAATGACCTGGGATGAGAAATGATATCTTATTACAGGGATGGGGAATGAGGCTCCAAGTCCTGGAGGTTGACCGCGTCATGTAAAGGACCCGCATGCAAACTTCTGTGAGAGGCCAGTCATGAGCCTGCAACAAATAGCTTATGTAGAGAAGCTCTAATAGTTATGCTTGAAAGTGTGTAATATCTATATGGTGGACCCAGAGGAGGGTTTTCTAGGGTTTCTGGTGTTCAGAAGGGAAGGTTCAGCACCTTGACAGCTCCTTGCCTCTCCATACCAGTAGCAAAAGCAAATAAATGACATAAGGTGACATACGTATCCAAACACACTTAATTCGCATTTTTTTTTGTTTCTGTTTAAAGATCTTATAGAATTCAGCTTCTCTCGATGCAGAATTTGGGTAAGGTGAGGGACATCTTGGGATCTGGGGGGGGGATGTGTGCACGATCAAGATAAACCTAATATATATTTTTAAAAAAATCCTAGAGTAATAAACCTGCTGGAGCACATGTGGGACAATGGACATGAAGAGGATATTTGAATATACTTGTTTATTTTTCGTTACCTTGCAGTTGTTGCTGCTGCTGCTTATGAGGAAGGGGGCATACCGAGCTACTAAGCCCCAATCCCCTTGAACAAGCATGCAACACTGGTCTGCTATAGCCATGTATCTCTGTTCAGATCATTGGCAATCAGTAGTGTAGTGGTGATCCATTTTGAAGTGCTCCCCATCACAGTCCCCATAGCCATGGCCCCAAGGAGAATCCCAAATGCAGATAGCTGTCTCGATCTTTCTCTCTCACTTTCTCTTCCATACATCTTTTGTAAAGCTAATGTGTCTTAATTATCCATTCCAGACCAAGCCGACCAAAATACTTTACATTACAACAGGGATAGCTCACAACAATATAGTGTTGCTGGGAAAATCCATTTCTCATCAGCTACTGTGAGGACTGCATCTATGCTCAGAGGTAACAGAGAAGCCTGAGTGGGATGGCAGATGATGTCATAATTCCTGTTAATCAAAAAATCATGGGGCTCTGACCCTGTGAGTCCTGGATCCACTACACCACTGTTTGCAATAGTGGCAATGCTTTGCTTTGCCATTGGGTTGCAGAAAGAAGCTGGGAGATTCAGTTGGACCCCCCTGTACCTGTCTGACCCCTGAACAGGTTATCAGGGCTATGACTGACAATCTGACTGAGGCCAGATGTAGCTATAGCCTCCCACTTCTATTTAAGGTGGAGAACTATGCACTCAGACCCTATTTGGCAGGAGCTACACTATAATTTATAAAGGTTTATGACGTTTTTGACAACTCTTGGGGCCCAGGACACATTCCATATACAATTTTCAAACCGCTTTCAGAGTGTTATATCCTGCTTAGTGTAGATCTGGATACAGTCACATGTAGCAAACTAGTTTACCTGCAGGAGCACTCTTGTTTTAACAGTGCGACAAGGGAAGTGGCTCCAAAGTGGTATGGAAACAATGGTCCAATCTGCATCTTAAAGAATATGATAAGAACATCTTTGTTTCCTAGGCCCACTGAAATGTTTGCTTGAGCATCTGTTTTCCACAGGATTCATGTCCTCTGAAATATTCGCTGTGTGGATCCTGTAATTCAGATTTAGAGATGAGCACTTCCTCATGAATGTCAGCTTTGAGTATCAAGATATGATAAACAGTTCTCTGAATTAGCATATGCAAACACACTGGGGTACTGAAGGACAAGTGCAATTTCCAAATACCTTCACCTTGAGCTATGAGGAGCTAGTAAAGTTGTGTGTGAGAGAGAGTAACAAATAGACAGACTTCGGAAGAATCTGTAGCAAAGGTGTGCACAAGGGGTGTGCAGGGTGTGCCCAGGCACACCCTAATGTCTCAAGCAATAAGCACCAAATTGAGGGACCCACTGAATAGGGATACAGAGGGGAATCCAGACACAGCAGGAATGGTCCTCCCGCTGCCCTCCAGTTGCTCCACTGCTGCTGTCCCCCAACAGCTCACTGTTTCTCCTAGCAGCAGGAGTGAAAAGGAAGCGTTCTGCCAGGAGCCTTTCTACCGGGAGCCACACTTCAAAGAGGCCAGGGGGAGGGCCTCCAAAGGCTAACATCACCTCATAAGCCGCTCCTCCAGCCAGTGTCACCACGAAGCCTCACCAATGCTGGGGCTTGAGAGCATCTCATTCCACCCCCCTCACCTTCAATGGTCCTTCCATGGTCAGGCAAGCCGAACGTGGAGTTGGGGTATCAGTATTCTTCTGCCACTCCCAGACTGTGGAATGACCTGCCAGAGGAGACTCGTCAACTTAACAGTCTTTTAGAATTTAAGAAAGCTATAAAGACTGGTCTCTTCCGGCGGGCATATCCAGTGGAATTTTAGAAGGTTTTAGGATTATTGCTATTTTAATAATATTTGCCATGTTCCTAATCGGTTTTATGTATTTTATCATATTTTATATTTACTGTTGTTCCCCGCTTTGATCCTAAACGGAGAGGCGGGTAAGAAATAAGATTATTATTATTATTATTATTATTATCATCATCATCATTATTATCTACAGTGTTTAATAAATAAACGAAGAAAAAAGTCCTTTATGATAAAGTATTCAATAAATGTTTGCCTTTTAAAAAAATTACCTGGGTGCACATCCTAATGAAATGTGCTGTGCACGCCTATGATCTGTTGTGTTATCAATACGTAGGTGATAAGACCAGCTGTTGAATATGCAGCATCTGCCCAGCATTCGCCGACACATGCTGCAGCCCACTGTGGCTTAAATAACCCACAGGAAGCAGTTTTGAACCAGGTGTCTGCAAGTGCAGAGTCCTAAAACAAAATGGGGGGGGGGGAGGAGGGGGTCTATAGACATTCAAATTGGACTCTCCAGGCTATGTGATGGTTACCAGGTTGGACTTAGAGCTGCCTCTTGAGTCACTGGGTATAAGAAAGGGGGAAATGATGGATCTCCCATTTTGGAAATAGAAACTTAGGATGCCACTCAGACTGAGTTTTGTAATTGAGAGGTGGGAGAGAAGACTTCATGGGCTCTTTGTCTGTATTTGGGAGAATTGATGCCCCTTTAAAAGACTAGCACTCTCTGCCTGGATCTGTCGATCTATATCATCTATCATCTATCTATCTATCTATCTATCTATCTATCTATCTATCTATCTATCTATCTATCATCTATCTATCTATCAATCATCTATCTATCTATCTATCTATCTATCTATCTATCATCTATCTCTGTCTGTCTGTCTGTCTGTCTATCTATCATCTATCTTCCTATGAAAAATGTCATGGGCAGTATGTCTTAATTATCAGTTTATTTATTTTTGTTTATAAATTTATGGGTCACCTTTCAACCCAAATAGGGCCCCCAAGGCAACTTATAATTAAGGGGAAAAAATTAAAAGCATTTTTTTAAAATTAAAAACTTTAAAACAATTTGAAAACTTGTTTGGAGCCAATACATTTAAGCCATACAGAACGGAGATGTTTTAACAGCCCTCCTAAAACTGAACAAAGAAGGGGCCAGTCTAGAGATCTGAAGACCTTGGAGAAACAAGAACAAATGGGTGGCGAAAAACATGTTTTTTTCCCCCCGTACACACACACACTCTAAGGGATTTGTTTTGGAAAATTCTAGGTTTTTTTAAACCCCCCTCAAAGGTTTCTAAACTCCCCCCCCCCAGTTTTTTCCAAGTCTTCATATCTCTAGGTTAGCCTAACTTACTTTGGGAGAGAATTTCAGAGGTGTGTGCTGTCACAGAGAAGGCACTATGTTGTTGTTTTTCCAACCGTTGAGCATTTAGCAGTGTGATAGAGCACCTGCTCTGCATGCAGAAGTTTCTAGGTTTGACTCCTGGCTTCTCCAGGTAGGACAAGGAAAGAATCCTGCCTGAAACCTGGGAAAGCTGCTGCCAGTCAGTGTTGACACTACTGTGCTAGATGGACCAATGGTCTGACTCAGGCCTCCTCCACACGGGGCGTTTAATGAGCCTTGAAGGCTCATTATAAATTTTACCTACACACGAGCGGAGCGCAAAACGGGCGTACAGGCGCGTTATCTCCCCGATAATGCGCATTTTCGAACGCGCGTTAAATAGCGACTTTTATTTTGCTCCGGCCGTTAAAGCGCATTTTCGCTGTGTGAACAAGCGATTATGCGCATTAACTACCTGGAAAGCGCTTTTTGGGCATCTTTTAATGCGCTTCGCCGCTTCCCGCCGCCTCCCGTGCAGAGGGATTGTGAGTAAATGCGCCTCCGCGATAATGCGCATAATCGCGGAACCAGGCGCAAAGGCGCATTCTTGTGGAGGGGGCCTCAGTAAAAGGCAGCTTTCTATGTTTTGAAACCTAGCCTCTCTTGGAATTCTTGGAAGGGCGTCTGAAGAAGGTATTTAACTCGGAGGAGGCAGTCTTTCAGATATCCTGGCCCCAAGCCCTTGCTGGGTGTCAAATAATTGGGTGGGGGCAGGGTTGCTGCCTTGGAGCTGTGGCCTTTGCACTTCTTGGAAGCATCTGGGCAGCTGCTGTAGGAAACAGGGTCTGATTCAGAAGGCCCCTTTGCTGGTTCCCTTTGGAAGGCTTCATAACTCTCTCTTCAGAAGTATATGGATCTTGCAAGGTTGCCGCTGAAGCTTCTTATCAGGCATAGCACTAAATGATATGTAATGGATGTGCACAATGAATAGAGACCCTGTGAGATGGCTTGGTGGTAGTCCTTCCATTCTATCCCTGTGAAACAGGACCAGTAGTGCCTTTCTGCAAAAGGGCCTTGTACCCCTCAGCAGGAATAACCAGACTTGCTTCATTAATCACCCACAACGTTATGTTTGGAGGCAAAGCCCTTCCCCAAATGATGAAACATGAGGCGGCTCCGTACCCTAAGAAAACATCAGTTGGACATGTTTGTCTCCAACTGGTGTCCATTTGGATTTTTGCCAGGTTGCTTTGTTGCTTTGGCCAGCTGCAAAAGAAATGAAATCCGTTTCAGAGTCTCCTCTCCGCTGGCAAGTGAGCCTGCGGTGAAAATGCAGCAGCAAAGTCCAACCGTCTGACACATTGAAACTGGAGGCATAACAAACACAAACACACACAAAGAGCCGAAGACGCCGGGAGCTGCCAAGTGACCGTGCGAGAACGGTAGGCTTTTGCAAATCACCCGATTTAATTTGAGATTTCTCACCCGCCTTGGATCAGCTGCTTCCCATCACGCCCCATCCACTCACATGCGATAAAAGAATATCCCAAAAATTTATTTATTTATTTATTTATTTATTACATTTGTATACCGCCCCATAGCCGAAGCTCTCTGGGCGGTTTACATAGGATTAAAAACAATTAAAAACAATATACAAAAATTAAAACAGCAAAAACATACAACATACACACAATCTGTACATTTAAAAACCACTTCAACACTTCAAAAAAACAAAAACAAAAAAAAAAAACAAAAAAAACAACAACAAAAAAAAAAAAAAACCTACAAAAACAAAACAAAACAGACCCAGGCTCCTCAGATATTGCCAAATGCCTGAGAGAAGAGGAAAGTCTTGACCTGGCGCCGAAAAGATAACAATGTTGGCGCCAGGCGGGCCTCGACAGGGAGATCGTTCCACAATTGGGGAGCCACCACAGAGAAGGCCCTCTCTCTTGTTGCCGACCTCCGAGCTTCCCTCGGAGGAGGCACTCGGAGGAGGGCCTTAGATGTTGAACGTAGTGTTCGGGTAGGTTCATGTCGGGAAAGGCGTTCCATCAGGTATTGTGGTCCCAAGCCGTGTAAGGCTTTATAGGTTAAAACCAGCACCTTGAACCGGGCTCGGAAACATACAGGCAGCCAATGCAAGCGGGCCAGAGTAGGTCTTATATGTTCGAACCTACTGGTTCCAGTTATCAATCTGGCCGCTGCATTTTGCACAAGCTGCAGCTTCCGAACCACCTTCAAAGGCAGCCCCACGTAGAGTGCATTGCAGTAATCTAACTTGGAGGTTACCAGAGCATGGACAACTGAAGCCAGGTTATCCCTGTCCAGATAGGGACGTAGCTGGGCCACCAACCGAAGTTGGTAGAAGGCACTCCGTGCCACTGAGGCCACCTGCGCCTCAAGTGACAGAGATGGTTCTAGGAGAACCCCCAAGCTACGAACCCGCTCCTTCAAGGGGAGTGCAACCCCATCCAGAACAGGTTGAACACCCTCCATCCGGTCAGCGGAACCACCCACCAACAGCGTCTCAGTCTTGTCTGGATTGAGTTTCAGTTTATTAGCCCTCATCCAGTCCATTGTCGCAGCCAGGCACTGGTTCAGCACATCCACAGCCTCGCCTGATGAAGATGAAAAGGAGAAATAGAGCTGCGTGTCATCAGCATACTGATGACAACGCACTCCAAAACTCCGGATGACTGCACTCAACGGTTTCATGTAGATATTGAACAGCATGGGGGACAAAACTGACCCCTGCGGAACCCCATACTGGAGAATCCACGGGGCCGAGCAATGTTCCCCAAGCACCACCTTCTGGAGCCGACCCACCAAGTAGGAGCGGAACCACTGCAATGCAGTGCCTCCCACTCCCAACTCAGCCAGTCGTGCCAGAAGGATACCATGGTCGATGGTATCGAAAGCCGCTGAGAGATCAAGGAGAATCAACAGAGTCACACTCCCCCTGTCTTTCTCCCGACATAGGTCATCATACAGGGCGACCAAGGCTGTTTCCGTACCAAAACCAGGCCTGAAACCCGACTGAAATGGATCCAGATAATCAGTCTCATCCAAGAGTGCCTGGAGCTGAGGTGCAGGCACTGAGAACAGCAGGACAACCATGGAATCTGTGACAGCTGTGGTAAAGTGGAGCTTTTATTCACAACCTTCTGGATAATCCATCCAGGCAGGGCAAATTTTGATATGCTTCTAAATTCCGTGATGCCTGTTGCCATGTCTTTAAAACACACACACACACACACACACACACACATGGAATGATCTGGAGTGGCAGCAACGATGACTTTTGGCAGCCAGGAACCCTAAGCGTTTTGAAGAAATATTCTGCAGGAGGAGATGTGTTATCTGAGAGCGCTATCATCTCCTTTGAGCAGGTGGCTTAGTCTCTGGGTAGAGGGAGGCAGTTTTTACAAGAGTAAGCACTACAGGATAAGGGTAAGGGCTACAGTGAAGATAATGTGTTAAGGATTAGCCAAGGAGACGGGGGTTTATTCTTGAAATTGTGTTTTTGAACTGTTTAGGACTGTTTCGTGGTGTTCCAGAATAATGTGTGTTCCGAGGCAGGTGAAGGATTGGCACTGAAAAATATGGAAGATATACAGCAAATATGGGTCCAGATGTTAGGTACTTGATCTGGTCTGTGATTAATAAAGCACTGCAGAGAATTACATCATATTTTGAAGGGGCCCCCCCATGCCCCCAGACTCACCCGTCAGGTTTTTTTAAAAAACCTAGGTTTTTGTAAAATGAATAAGGAGGAGTGAGTGTGTTGTTGGGGCACAAAACCCAGGGTTTAACTCTGGGTTCCAAATCTGGGTTTTAAATCTGGGTTTTCTCTCCACTGGAAGCCCAGAGTTCCTGGTCTACACATAATGCTGAACAACCCTTGGATGGAGCATCCCTGGGTAGTTTAGCTCCTCCTGCTTGCAGTGGGAGTGATCGGGTAGCAGAAGCTAGCATGCTTGCTCATCCTCACTCACTTCAACAACCCAGGGTTAAAAAAACCCAAAACCTGTGTTGTTATGACTTACAAGCTGGGCCTTTGTATTTGATGAAGACTGGTTTTATGCAAATATACCATTATGCTCAGCCCACTTCTATGACGGTTGAGGAATTGTAGTGCTGCACACTTGCTCAGATTTGGTTCTGTCGTGAAGAAGGCTCATTGAGGTTTCAGAAAATGTGTGCTTTATTGACAAATGTACAGGTCAAGCATAGGTGGAGGCACATCTTAAACACTCCCAACAGACAGCCAAAGTCCCTAAGATGCTTACAGATCACAAGCTCCATTCTCTGCACGTCTGTTTTTCTGATTCTCATTCGAATTGTAGTCTGTTGTTCTTTACACACACACAGACACACACACACACACACACACACACACACACACACAAGCCAGCCCACTTAGATCCTTTGCATGGAGTGTCTGCTTCAATTTATGTCTCCACTTTAAGTCCTTTCATATGTATGAGGATGAGAACACGCTTCTGAATAATACACAGAAGCTTGATTTCTGTTCAGAGAATGAAATCTAACTAGACTTGGACAATGCAGCAGCCCACTAATTCAGTATTTTTCAATAAAGTTAAACTGAAATGGGGAGTAGCAACTATTCTGAATTTTGTTTTCCCCCTTTGAAAAACACTGAGCCTATCTACACTGCTGCTTTAAAACGGTTTATAACAGTTTTAAAACAGTTAATAAGAGTTATTAACCAGTTTAAAACTGTTATAAACCGTTTTAAAGCAGTAGTGTAGATAGGCTCACCTTTCTCTTTTGTTTGTTTGGGCTCCATCACACCTACTCCCCTTCCCCCGGTTTGCTTTTGGGGATTCCCCTTCCATTTCCTTAGCGAGTTGAGCGCTGGGCACTTTCATGTCTGTGCATTGTTGCGCTCATGTATCTTTTCACCTATGTCGCTCCTATGGCAGCAAAATCTCCCTCCCCTCCCCCTACGTTCTCCTTCCCCCTGTGGTTAATTATATACATGCTCGTTTCAAAGGGTGGGCGGATGAACAATAATTTAAACTAATTTCTTTTGTAAAGGTGGTCAGGTCCCCTCCTTTGCTCCAAGGTAACCAAAATGCTTACATCTGTGTATTTTTTAAAGATAAAGAGATGAAACTTGGCATAGTGATAGCTGTTAAGGAGGGCTTTAGGCATGCCAAGTTTGAATCAGACCCGTTCATGTCATTACTTTTAGGATTTTGTTTAATTCCCCCCAAACCATTCTCCTGATACTCCACCAATGTGAAATTCCACCTGTTTGCATTTGTGAAGGTTCTGGTTTTTTTTCTTTACCTTGATAATGAGTAGCTGAGCATCTCCAGTTAATAAAAATTAGGGGTGTGCACCAGATCGGGTCCGATCCGGCCAAAATCGAATAAAATTATCCGATTACGATCCCCACATCTGGATCATCCAATCTCATCCAATCCGATCCGAAAGGACCCGATCCAGATCGGAAAAGATCGGAGGATCGGACCTCCTCTCCCACTCGCGCTCCTTACCTGCCGGGGCCGTCCACTGGTATCTTCTACTGAGAAACAGGCTTCACGGCCTGCCTCTCAGTTGCGCACCGGGTGATGATGTCACCCAGCGCACTACTGAGAGGCAGGCCGTGAAGTCTGTTTCTCAGTAGTTGGGACCAGCGGATGACAGCAGATGGAAGCGGATGCCCCGGCAGGTAAGGAGCACAAGTGGGGGGGGGAGGGGGAGGGCTCCACTTACCTGGCGGGGCACCCGCTGCCATCCGCTGCCATCCGCTGGTCCCGTCTACTGAGAAACAGGCTTTGCGGTCTAGTTCTCAGTAGAGCGCTGGGTGATGACGTCACCCAGCGCGCTACTGACAGGCAGGCCACGAAGCCTGTTTCTCAGTAGATGGGACCAGCGGATGGCAGCGGATGGCAGCGGGTGCTCCGGCAGGTAAGTGGGGCCCTCCCCTTCCCCCCCACTCGTGCTCCTTACCTGCCAGGGCACAATATCACAATACAAAAATAAATTTAAAATCCATTAAAAAATTGGCGGTATCTAATGTTATTTACTGTGCCAATTGAAAACAATCCACTAGATTTGGAAGTGTTATTTTCTGTGAAACCTTTATTGTGTGTGAGTTTGCTGCTGATCTCCTGGTAATGGATTCATTATTAGTGTCAAGGAAGAAGCAAACCTGTGGGGTTGACCAGAGCCGAGCTTCAGTGAGCATCGGCAGAGTAGCTGTTCTGTAACTTAGAGCCGATCTACACACTAGCTTTATAACATTTTATAAGGGTCACAAAAACTCTTTGGACCACATGACGCACTCCCTTGAACATTGTATACCCGAGGTTTTTTAAAACTCACTTCAGCTATATACAATGGTTTTTACTTTTAATAAATCATTTTAAGTAAAATAATGTGTCCTTCCTTACCATTTGTGATTTGTGGGGGCAGTGCTTCATTTACCAGCACCCAAATGCTTAGCCGTTGATTGGTGGGGAAGAAAGAGGGGCTAAGGATAGGGTGACCAGATAAAATCCAGGTCAGGGTTCATGTAATTTTAACAGTTGTAGAGAAAAGGGAATTTCAGCCAGTGTCATTTGTATGCAGTTAGTTCCTGGTGAAATTCCCTCTTCATCACAACAGTTAAAGTTGCAGGGGCCCTGCCTTCTTTTGCATATGGTCACTCTAGTATAGTGCCTGCAACTTTAACAGTTGTGATGAAGAGGGAATTTCACCAGGAACTAATTGCATACAAATGACACTGGCTGAAATTCCCTTTTCTCTACAACTGTTAAAGTTACATGAGCCCTGACCTGGATTTTATCTGGTCACCCTAGCTAAGGAGGAAGTGGGTGAGTGAACTACAACACCCACAATGCTTAGCCCTATATTCATTGAAAACTAGGGAATGAAAGGAGAACTAAGGAGGAAGTGGGCGAGTGAACTACAGTGCCCACAATGCCTTGCCCTAAACTTGTAAAAATGAAAGAGAAATAGATGGACAGAAGGACACACAGATGGACACGCCACTTTGAAGACTGAAGAATTTTTCTCCTGTAACATGAGTACTCCTTAATGTGGCCTAAAACGTTTTGGAACGCACCTATTTGGAACTTTTCAAAATACTATTTAAAACGTTCCAAGGGACTGTGTAGATAGGCTCCTAATTTTATAAACTGTGTTGTGGCAAGTAATAAAGGGAATCCTTATTTTATCTCATTGGTCAAGGCAGAACATATACAACACTTGGAAACCTTTTGTGGAATTGTAGTGGAGAGGATGAAGAATGCAGGACTCCTACCTCCATGTCCTGGCTCTGTGGAGCCAGCTCGGCATACAGCTGCTATCTTAGCTGTGCTTTGCTTGATCCAGTAACAGTAGAAGCACCAGAAAAATAATTGGGGTGAGGGACAAAAGGGGCAAAGTACAGTTTGGGGAGAGGGTAAACTTTGCCCCTTTGCTGGATTTCTGAAAATGGAAAAAAAAAATGGTCCACAGCATGTTAATGCTCCTATCCAAAACCATATTTTCTCTGCATGAATAAATCCTATCAATTTTGAGGGAGTTAACTTCCAGGTAAGCATGCTTAGCACTGCAGCTTTATTTTAATTTCCAGTTTATGATTCAGTTATAATTTCCAGGGGCTGGCAGACATGTGGCTTTTCTGACTTAAGAAATATTGGCTATCTTTCATTTCCAAAGTTTTCTTCCCCACCCCAGTTCTGGCACTGACAGGCTCAATTCGGACGACACGATAGTCAATGGTGGGTTGACTAACCCTAACCCTAACCCTAGGGGGCACTCCCCACACAACATGGTAATAAATAATCAACTGTGGTGTGGATGAGGATCAGCGCTGAGTTGACTATGGCAGCATTCAGATGACACAATAGTCAAAACAACTGACGATTGTTTCCCCCACACCAGTTGTTTATTGTGTCGTCCGAATTGAGCCACAGAGAAATGAACCCATGTGGAGTTCCTCTCATACGTGTGTGTGTTTTGAAGAAATATTTTAAATATTTCTAGGCCTCCTTTCAGGACAGGAGCCCTTCCAAGGCAGCTTATAACAATAAAACAGACCGATACAATTTCATAAAAACAACAGTCTAAATAATGACAAACACACGCACATAAGCAGGGGAAGATTGGAATAAACAAGTCATCTCCAGACCTTCCGAAAAGCCTGCAATATTGGGGCCTGATGGATCCCCAATGGCAACCTGCTCTAGAGGTATGGAGCCATTCATGTTCTTGGCCAAATAACTGCCCTCAAATTACTTCAAGTCCCAGCAATGGGAATGGAAGTGGGTGGATAGGGCAACTAGGAAGACATGTGTTCTGTGATGCACATCCCCAAACTAATACTTCTTCCTGCAAACCCTTAAGCGGTGTGAGTGGATGCAGGGTGGGTGTGTATACGGTGAGCACCTCAGGGTGTGCACTCCCTGAGTCCAGTTTCTACAGTGATTCCCCAGGCTAAAGGGAAGTAAATGGCAGGTCACTGGCCTTCTTTTTCTTGATTGCAAGTCCAGCCCTGACTGGCTAAGGGCTTTTGCTTGTGTCTGTGCCCTGCACATGACTGCCAGGGTTCCATAGGAGCCTGACCATGTGGATTCACACACGCACAAATGAATGCACATTTGGATCAGTTCACTGTGCTGAACGGAATGGGAAAGCTGCTCTTTGAGCTTTGGTCATCGAAAGCCGTGTTCCCCCATAGAACATATTGTCCCTGTTCAGGCAACACACAAACCATGATGGTTAAGCGTTTTGAGCTAAACATGATGGCTTAGCGTGTTTTGTGAACCATTCCTAAACATGGTGGCTACATAACCACAGTTTAAACCTGTTCACTAACCACTTGCTGCAAAAAGATTAGCAGCCTAATCATGGCTTAGCATGGCCCTTTCCACACCACGGATTTTTCCTGGGATCATCCCTGGGTTGTCCCCGTGCATCCAAATGATGCACAGGGACTCCCGGGGGCAGGGGGGATGGGCATAGGTTTTCCCAGAGATAAAGAAACCCTGGGAAAACCCAATTCTTCCAGCAGTCCCGGGACCATCCCGAAACTGCGGGAGGTGTGGGTGCCAATCCCGCATGATGTCCGCTTACTCATGAGTGAGCGCAGCACCAGAAACAGGCACAGAGTCATGCGGTGTGGCTCTGTGCCCATCAGGGGATGGTGGCTACAATTTTGCTATCCATGAGATGGCGGTGGGGGTAAGGGCCACGATTTTGAGGGGATTTTTTTTTTAAAAAAACTTACGCTTTGATGGAGCGGGCCCTCGCTCTTGCACGACCGGCCCTGGTGCTTCAAACTAAAAAAATAAAAAATGGCAGCCATGACATTCCTGCTTCCTCCTGGAATGTCACACGCCACATGTGCACACTGGGGAAGGCTGTCGTGATCAGGATATTGCAAGAGCCTCCCCCTCCCTCCCAGAATGCCGGGAGGTGTAGAAAGGACCCATGTTATCCGAACGGGCCCATTATTGTTCAAAAGGGATTGCTTCCTCCAGCAATGTTTAAATATTATTGCTACTGATTTTTTTTAATGTTGTTATGACTAGCAATCTGCTAGTGGGGAAATTCTTCTACAAACCAACTAGAAAAATGAGCTTTGGCGCCTGCAAAGGGAAGTCTCATGGAAGCAACTTCTTCATCTTCCTTCCTTACCATCTCATTAGGAGGAACTACCCTTCAAAGCCAAGGAACTTGATTGCCTTCTGATAAATATTAGAGATTTCCTCCTTCACATCCCCTCCACCAGCGCCTGTCCTTGCCTAACAGCAAAGAGTTGCAGAGACCCCTGGTCCTCTCGCTGATAAAAGCAAGCACTGCTGAGGGTGAGTGGCAGAGCCAGAGGTGGCACAGAGCTCTTCACAAATGCCTGTAGCTGCTGTTTCTGACAGCTGCTGCTACAGTCACCTGAAAGCTTTTGAATATGTGGTGGCAGATTTACGGGCTTTGGAATGATCTGAATATAAAATGATACGTAGATAATTTTTTTTGCAGATAATCTTCCGTGGAAGCCCAGCAAGCTATGCCAAAGCTGCTACGAGTTATGATCATTCTTTATGTCTGTCATTACTGTATTTCGCCCTTATAAACAATGGGGTGGGACACAGGAGCAGGCGAGTGGAACGGCAAGGTTCCGTCCTGCTAGAGGCATGGAATGTGGCTATCAAAAGAGGAAAAGTGTACGCTTTCATTGATAAGTGGTTTGATTTTTATCTCCAGGCATCAATAATGGGGCTATTTTCTGAGTCTGAAAAAATGTACTGAGCGTTGAAGTTAAAACTGCAAAAGATGACAAACATAGAGTGGACAATTCACACAGCAGTTGGCGAGTAATGAAAACAACATGAACTCCTGTTGCAGGAATGTTTCAAAAGAACAAAACAAGCAGCGGCTGTTTAGCTCATAAAAGGATTGGGATGATTTGCTGGCGTCCTGTGCAGTAAGATTTCATTCTTCAGAATAATAATTACAACTCATTCTGCTCCCATGACGATATTGGAGATAAACTATTTCTTTTGTCTTTTGGGTTTTTTTTTTTAAAAAATCATCAGCACCTTGTAATTACTACGAGTTTCATTTAGTTTTCTCTTCCATGCATTCCATGTTGAGAAGAGGTGTCCCATATTTCCTGTACACCAGGGGCTGCATTATTCGATAACAAAGCCAGATGTGTCATCCAGTGTACACTATATGGGGATTCGCTGCCAATCCATCTCTGATAAGTGTTCCTGTATAATACACATGTTTTTCATGCACAGGTTTGTCACATTCACTTTTTGTATATTTGGATGTATATTGCCCACCTAACAAGGGGTGCCTCTACAAGAGCGATTTAAAGCTCTTTCAAAGCGCATTACCGATTTTACCTCCACATGAGCAGAGCACAAATTGGGGGTTGAGGCGCTTTTTCTGTCCGATTATGCGCATTATCAAATGCGTGTTAAATAGCGAGTTTTAATTTACCGCGGGAGTTAAAGTGCCTTATGACCATGTAAACAAGCGATTCTCCGCATGTAAACACCTTTAAAGCGCGTTTCATACAACTGGTAATGCGCTTCACTGCCTCCCGTGTATAAGGATTAGGCGTAAAAGCGATTGCGAGAAGATGCGCATAATCGGCCAACCGGGCGTCAAACCGAATTCTTGTAGAGGGGACCAAGGTAATGTGTGAACAAAGACTAAGGGGAGATGGAGAACAGTATTTTTGGTAAGGATATAGCTTTGGTGATTGAGCAGTATAGAAATGTAATGAATGATGGATCTGGAAGATGATAGATCTGGAATCAAAGAAAACCTGTATTCTCAGGGAACCCTGGGGGAATCCACACAATCCTTTGGAACGTTTTAAATTGTATTTTAAAACGTTCCAAATAGGTGCGTTCTAAAACGTCTTAGGCCACATTACTGAGTACTCACGTTACAGGAGAAATAGTCTACAGTCTTTAAAGCGGTGTGTACGGTCACACATTGTTCTGCCCTGTCTCTTTCTCTTTCGTTTTTCAATGAATTTAGGGCAAGGCATTGTGGGGGTTGTAGTTCAGTTACACACTTCCTTCTTAGTTCCTCTGTCATTCCCTAGCGAGTATAGGGCTAAGAATTGTGGGTGTTGTAGTTCACTGGTCCACTTCCTGTTTCTTCCCCACCAATCAACTGCTCAGCATTTGGGCACCAGTAAAGGAAGCACTGCCCCCATGAATCAGAAACGGTAAGGAAGGACACATTCTTTTACTTAAAACGATGTATTAAAAGTGAAACCGTTGTATATAACTGAAGTGAGTTTTAAAAAACCTCAGATATACAACGTTATAGGGAGTGCGTCATGTGGCCCAAAGAGTTTTCATAACCCTTATAAAACGTCAAAAAACTCGTGTGTAGATCCGCCCCCTGTTAGATCCTTCTGGAACAAATTAAAAATATTCAAGAAATATTTACAAATAGGGAGAAAGTAGTTTCCATGCCCATCTAATACTCAGAGCTGGTGTAGATTGTCATGGATGCTGGGAAACCTTCTTTTGTTAGGCTGATGGCTTGCTAATAGGCCAGGATGATCAGTTGATGTATGTTTCCTCAATGGTAGCGAATGATAAAAGGTGTCTTCTTGAATCTTTATCTAGTGTTTGAATATAGTATCAATCAGGGTTTGGGATAATAACATACTCCAAGTCATGCCAGGGTCCAGAGAAACCATTTGGAGCCACTTTTGAAGTCTGACTGGCCAGAATGCCACTTCGCCAGCATACCATTTGTGTGTGAGTGTCCCTGTACAACGTTCACGGCAAGGACAAGAGATCCCTATGCCACTGCCGAAGGCCGGACGAATTCCAAAAAGGTGTCATTTGGAGGAGCTGGGTTTTCCCGGAGTGGGGTGGGGGAGGAGGAGCCCTTCTATGTCAGTCCCAACCCCATAACCAATAACGATAGGAGGGAGGGAAAAGGGGCAGGCCTCAAGAGCTATGTGTATCGGAGGGCCTGCTCACGCAGGTACAGTTATAAATCGGAAGGTACCGATATAATAGAGGACTGTGTACGTTGTCAGCACGCGATTTGTAATAAGGAAGAGCGTCACAGTGGTGGGATAAAGAGGTGGTGAATGAGAGATGAAGCAGCTCAGGGTGCAAAACATCATCTGGATTTCTTGCTTTCGGAAAGAGTGTCTGTTTCTTTTGTGGTGTGTGTATGTGTGTGTGAATTAAACTAATATTTCAAAGGCACCATTAAGTCTCCAGTGCTCTCTCATCCAAAGGGAATTAGCTGATGGATCCCACCATCAGGGAGATCACAACTTAGGGAAGCACACAACACTGTAAATGAGAAAAAGGAATGTTATTTGCCTGAAGGCCCTTGTGCTAATTTTCCCTCTCAAAATTATGGTCTCCTCTATATCTTCCCTCTTTCCCAGCCCACGAGCCTGATTGTCCTGCTGTGAATTTTCTTTTCAGCTGCTCAAAATTCACAGCAAGTGTCAGATCAGTATGCAGTTTTCAATATGGGCAAGTTTAAAACTCACAAATTGTTAAATGTTTTGTCTGGCACATTGGTTGGCCTGGGTGATGCATTGATCAGCCCTTGGTTTCTTAGTTTGTTTTAATTATACAAATCACGGAAATGTACCAAATGCAGCCCCACACATGTGTTCACACACACACAGCAAGTATGGTTGCCACCTCAGTTCAATACCAGAAAACACCCATTGCTCATACGATAAATTAATCATTCCAAGGTTTGCTTTTTAAGCTTGAGAAGGGTTGAAATGAGAAGCAAGTGGAAAAGCAGAAAATGATCTGAGTTCATGGGGTCAGGGGAATGCAACCTTTATTTCTCCCCACGACTTCGTTCTGGCTTGGAACAAATGTCTCTGGAGGGACCCGAAACGGTGACGGAATGTGGGAAGCAAGCCAAAGCACATTTGGGCGCCCTACAAACAGTTAAGGAAAAAGTGGGGTAGGGGAGAGAGAAAGTGATGGTCACTGGCCAGCTGTTGAGCTGCTGCTGATTGTGAAAGAAAACAAAGCCTGACAAGTGGGCAGGGTAGCAGGAAGGGGGCATGGTAGCCCTGAAGAAGCAGTGAAGGCTGGATTGGGTCCTCCAGTGGGGCAGATCTGGCCCACAGGCAGGGGGTGCCACACCCCTGAGTTAAAGTCTATATACACCAGTTTCTGGGGAACATGAGCGGGAGGCTGGGATTGCATTCACATCCTGCTTGTGGGTTTCCCATGGGCAGCTGGTTGGCTACTGTGTGAACAGAATCTTGGACTAGATGGACCCTTGGTCTGATCCAGCTGCCTCTTCTTATGTTCATAATGTATGCATGGATATGGATATTTCACATGTATGTTCAGTGTTACATTATGTGTTCCCAGGCCTGGCTCTTGGAAAAAAAAGACCCGTTAGTCAATCCTTCCCCAACCTGATGCTCTCCAGATGTGTTGGAGTACAACTCTCCATCATCTCCAGTCAGCTTGGTGGGCACCATGTTGTAGAGGGCTGTGTTAGTCAAATCCTCCCTCTTACTCACCTGCTCAGGTCAGTTTGAAAACATCTCATGTTTTTTAAGTAGCCCATGATAACAGGGATCCAGACAAGGCTCTAAGTGAGAGTATGGCGGACAGGCGTTCTACTTCACAGAGGACAGTCCTGTATTTGAAGTGCTGTTCAGTCTGAGTCCAGTTGAAAAATAAAGAACCATAAGAAGGGAGAGCAGAGCTGGGGCCTTCGAGTGGTCCATCAGCACCCGGGAAATAGCTGAATGAGCAGGCACACAGGGCACCTGTCGACAATCTTCCCTGTTTTGATGAGATGAATTTCTATTTAAATTATTGACATTCTATTTAAATTATAGTCATAATTTCTAAATGTGCCTCTATACATATAATTCAGCCTAGGCAAATTGGACTCCTCTTTTTGTCCCTTTATAACGACGCATTCCTCTTTTTTTGGGAGTAGTGAAAATCGGGGATGGCATTTGCTGAGTCTGCTTGAGGGCCAGAGGTCTGGTTTGCCCCCCGAACTGATCACACCAGAAAGTTGGCACATGTATTGCTTGGGGTTTCCCTGGATATGGAGCACATGCAGAGAAGCACAGTATTTATTCACACTGTACACAGGACATCTATAGCTTCCTTCAGTCCTTTATTTATTCGCCTCTGGCATTAGGCACACCAGTAGCCTTGGCTCCTGGATGTCCACGCATTGATGTTGGCATCTGTAAGGCTTCCACATGATCAGAAGAACCCCAATAAAAGGGGGTTAGGTCACATTCCAAATCCGAAGCTGTAAAGTGTGGGCTATTTCTCTTTCTTGCTACTTGAAAACCTTTCACTTGCTCTTATCAGATCTCCTCCAGTTTGGCCATCACTGCTCTAATTTGTGTGTGTGTGTGTGTGTATCTCCACTTTGGCAGGATCCACACTACTGTTTTATAGCGGTATTGAAGTGCAATGGCAACTGTTGGGGCCCATGACACATGCCATATACTGGTTTCATACCACTTTCATAGTGTTGTATCCTGCTTGGTGTAGATGTGTCATTTGTCAAAGGATGTAAAATTGTGGCTTGTGAAGCGAGAATGAATTATTCTTAGCTGTTTTCTGTTCCGAGCGCTGTTAGCAGTTTTTAGTTTCTCTTTCCGAATGGCCTTGTTATATCCTATACCGAGTTATAGATTCCATTGCCAACTCTGTAATGTCAGGTTAAGAGGACAGCTTGGCAGCAAGTAACTGATGCAGATAGTTGAAGCAAAACAATGGTAAACTTGTTTTGAAGACGTACAAGAAATTTCTCAGTTACTTTATTTTTATTGGTAGCAGAGCTACCTCCAAGATACTTGCCAACTCTGACTGATTTGCGGAAGTAAACATGTAAGTTGGTGGTTTATTTACAAGAAGCCGAACCTTCAGATTTTTGTTTTTAAACACACACACGTACACACAGATTCTATGGGCTATGTAATTCCAGCTTTAAAATCTGTGCATATCTGAACAGGACATGGCCGGCATTTGTTGCTGAATGAAAGAGCTTGTAAAAACACATTGCTTCAAACATGAGGGAATCTCAAATAAAGCTAATGTTGCTAAAAGGGCCTCAGGGAGGTAATATTTTAAGCACCATCCATATAACACAGTGCCACTGAGTGTTTGCCTCATGGGAAGTAAATTGCTTTTGTATATAAAAAGCTAAGAGTGGCTACAGTTAAATATTAATAAGCATCCCCACCCCCAAATAAAAGGCTTATCAAAGCAATCCAATACAGGCCTACTCAGAAATACATTGCATTGAGTTTCATAGGGCTTAACCTTAGGTAAGAGACTATAGCATTGCAGCCTGAGTGTAATTTCTAGGCACTTCATAGGTAAAGTATTTAAAGTTATAAACATTGCAGGTGGATTTTGCTGCCCTATCACGTGACGCTGAGTTCTCTGAGTGCGGGGAGCCCCACTGACAAATTATCTCAGCCCCAGTGATGAAGCGTCAGCACACAAGTCAGCGAAGTACCCGTGTGAGGAGAAGATAAGTGCTATTCATTATTTACCTATTAAATTACCTCAGGTAATAATCTAAAACTCATAAATTGTCAGCTGAAGCCAAAACAAAGGCACAGCAAAGGGAGCTAAATCTCAGAAAGGTAATATTTTACAAGCTTACAGTTGGGAGCTAAATCCCAGGAGGGGAAATCTACCAGGAACTTGCAGATCCTGCAGCCTTGTTCTATCAAAGATTCTGGAGCGGTTGAAGAGAAACTCAACCATGTATTTAAACTAAACCCAAGCTAGTAGAAGAGCCTGCTTATAAACAAAGCAAACGAAACAAAAAGTGTAGGCTAGCTTCAGTTTGGGCTCAGTGTAGGCTCAGGATTTAGGCTTTCTAGAGCAGCTCATAAGCTAAAGCTCAGAAATAGACTTATCCCAAGTTTGTGAGTACAAATGATCATTTGTCACACAAAAAAGACTCGGCCCTTGCAAACCACATCCCATCCTAAATCAGATACCCTGTGTCAGCCGCTAAGCCCACTGCATCCACAGGGGAGCCTGGACACGATCCTTTCCGAAGTCACCTACCCTTTTTCTGTTGCCCCCTCCAACCACCCATTGACTATTGTCTTCTCTCTGAGATAGAAAAATCTCCCACTGATTATTGTCCTCTCCCCTAAGCAGAGATTCTCCACTCCCAGGGGGCTCAGCTGACCTACATTCCCACTCACTGGAAGCTAGTGCAGACCAGTACTTCAGCCACAGACTCCCTTACTTTTTGAGTGAGGCCCTCTAATCAGATTGTGGGCCGAGCTAGCTAGAGCTATATAAAGAGGCAGGTTTGCAAGGAGACCCAGTGACAAAGCAACGGCCCACAAGCCAGTTAAGCAGGTTTAGCAACAGGGCGAGGACTTCACAACCCAAAAAGAAGAGCTAGTTCTTGATGCAAGCCCTGACATTGACCATAGCTGCACCTGTTAGCCAAGAAAAAGGGATCTCCAAAGACTGAGACACCTGAATGTGAATTCTCCAAGGAACTGATTGCCTCTCAATGATGGGACCAAATCTTCCCATTACCAGGGTGACCAAATGACCAGATTTGCCTGGACATGTCCTCATTTTGAGCCCTTGGGGGCAGTCCGGCCATAATTTTAAATATTTCCTTAATGTCCGGGCATGGAGGGAGCAGGGCATGCATTTTCCAGGCTTCCGGAAAGTAAGCAGCTTGCTTACAGCATTAGCGTGGAGCCACGCTAATGGTGTAGCTGATCTACACACTTTCCGGAAGCCTGGGGAACATGCCTGCTCTGAGCCCCACCCCCGCCAATCCAGGGATGAAAGAGTCGCTTAACACTTGCATGATCCCTGGACTGAAGCAGGGGCAGTCCGAGCAGGGTGCATGTCTCCGGGCCTCCGGAAACTGCCTCTGTCTCCCAGTATTGCAAGGCTTCAGATGAGACTTCCGGGATTGGCTGGGTGCACATCCTTGTGCCAAAGAGAAAATGCCTGCTGGCTAGGCAGGCAGCAGCTACAGGAAAAGAAAGGAGCCAGTGCCAGGAACAGAACCAAGCAGCAGCGCATCCACCAGCTATACACCCACTGAAGAGAAATGCTGGCGCGAAGTGGAAGGAGCTGGGGCTGGGCCCTCCAGCAGCACGCCAGCCTGCCCATCAAAGAAAAAAAAGTGCCGGTTGGCTAGCTGGCTGGCCAGGCAGGTGGCAGCGCAAAGTGGAAAAAGCCGGGGCTGGGGCCTGCAGCAGCACACCCGCCGAAGAGTAAAATGCCAGCCAGCAGGCAGGCAGTGGAGGCGCAAAGCAGAAGGAGCTGGGGCTGGGGCTTCCAGCAGCGTGGCCAAAGAGAAAAACGCCAGCTCAGTCAACAGGAAATCTTAAATCAGCCCTCTGCAACTTGGCACCCTCCACCTGAATTGCTGGCTGGTTATTATGGGGGTTGTAGTCCAACACGTCAGGAGGGTATTGGGTTATAAATCTTGCATAGCATAGGGTGACCAGATAAAATCCAGGTCAGGGCTCATGTAACTTTAACAGTTGTAGAGAAAAGGGAATTTCAGCCAGTGTCATTTGTTGCAGGGGCCCTGCCTTCTTTTGTCTATGGTCACTCTAGTATAGTGCATGCACCTTTAACTGTTGTGATGAAGAGGGAATTTCACCAGGAACTAATTGCATGCAAGTGACACTGGCTGAAATTTCCTTTTCTCTACAACTGTTAAAGTTGCATGAGCCCTGAACTGGATTTTATCTGGTCACCCTAGCGTAGCAGTTCTGTTAAGAACATGTAATTTTTTAGATTTCCCCTTCCAGAATTTCCCCTTCCTGGTAGCAGCCCACATCACTAGTTGATTAAAATCATTCAGATGATTTTTTTAAAGGTCTATCCTCTAAAATGTTTGCAGTCCTTTTCAGCTGGGGATTTGATATGTGTACTGTGTACTTTTTCAGCCAAGTCATTAGGGTAGATCTTAAACAGCATTGGAAGTAACCTTCCTCCCTGCAGAATACTACTCTTGTTCAAAATAGATGGCTTTATCACTATTCCCTGAGCGTGTGTGTGTGTGCATTTTGCCAAACAAACCGGTTGCACAGACGTCTTTATTTGGTAGTTGCTCCTAGTCCATCTTTCTCAAACCTCCTTTTCAGGATGATGTGTTGGACTAGGCCAGATGTCCAACTGCGCTCCTCCCTTGTATTAGTTCCATTATAATCAGTGGAAACTTTGCCATTGACTCCGATAGGATGTAGATTCCACCCTAATTGTGTTTTCATTTCCACTAAAGGTTTCTAGGGTACAAAAATTGACTTGTGATTTCCTAGGTTTCCTTTTCGTAAAGATTCAGGCTCTGTGTTCGTTCTTCTCCAGACTTCTGGGGACTTGCCAGTTTCCCATGGGTTATCCAAATAATAAATCCTTCCATCTACTTCCTATAAGCTTCCTTTTTGGTCTGCAGATCATTTTTTAAAGGCTCCTATGTAGCCACAATTATGCTCTGAGACTTTTAACATTTTTTTTACGACACTAATATAGTTTAGAGTTGGGTTTCCACTGAAGTTTCCCAAAATCAAGTTTAATCTGATTAATGTAACCTGCCCAGAGATGATGATAATAATAATAATAATAATAATAATAATAATAATAATAATAATAATTTCTAACCAGCCTCTCCCTCCGGATTGAGGCAGGGAACAATAATAAATATAAATACAAACACCATAAAATAGATAAAACATTAAAAACAAATCAAACGAATACATTATCAAAACATCTTAAAATTCAACTAGGTAGGCCTGCCGGAAGAGATCAGTCTTCACGGCTCTCTTATTTCATTGCAACTCAGAACAACTGGCCGACCTGGCAACTAACCTGCATCAGCTAAAACAGAAATGCTTTGCATGCAGAAAGTCCCAGGTGCAGTCCCAGGTGTTTCCAGGTAGGGCTAGAAAAGAATCCTGCCTGAAACCCTGGAAAGCCTCTGTTAAGCACTGTCAACAATACTTGGGCTAGACAGACCAATGGCCTGATTCATTATAAGGAGCTTCCTAAATTGTCCCTATGTTCCCGCTTCATTTTTCTAATGATAATCCTCATATAGGCCATGAGCAATATGCAAGATATCTTGGTACAATGGGAATAGGTCTGTGACATATTTGTTCCCAAATGACAAAGAAAATTGTGGCATCTTAAAGACTATCAAAGATGGCATACTTTTTGAGGGCCAGATTCACATTTCTTTTTCTGAATGCTAGGTTGCTAGTTTGTTGTACTAGATTTTTTTGCACTTGCCAATGGCTTCATTTGTTCAGTGGTAGCTGTATGCTGAATCTGTGAGCATGGATATGAGAAAGGTGATGGGGAAAAAGTGTTAAAATGTTAGGAAAGTTGAGACTATGGTCATCCAGTGAAGGATTTGTGTTCAGAAAAGATATTTGAGGGAAGGGGAGACTATATCACACAGAGAATAGCAAAAGCTTCAAAGTCCAGCAAAACCTTCAAAAGTAGGAGTGAGTGAAGTTAATTTCAGATACATTGAATGTCTCACTTGTTCTTTGTTTTAATGATTTAACATTAAGATGTTGTGTAGAACTGGTTTGTCTTAATTGTGTGCTGTAAAATCAGACATGTGACCAAGGCTATGTTTGGGTGGGCACCCCCCTTGGGACTGGACATGCCCCCCCTGGGGGCAGATATGTTAGTAGGCATGCCCCCTTGGGGTGGCCATGTTGTCCTCCCTTTTGGGAACCCTGAGAGGAGATGGAGTGTTAGACCTTCTTTCAATCTCACTAAGTTCCAGGATAGAGGAGGAGCCTAAGGATGATAGTCTGGGCATACGAGCAGAAAAGGCCTCATTTTGGAGGAAGTTGTTCACTTGGAGTTCTCTGAGGTTCTGCAACTCTGGCTTGCAGAACCTCAGAGTGGTCGTTGGTTGGTTGGCTGGGAGTGGTCGTTGGTTGGTTGGCTGGGAGTGCTGTGCTGCTGGCTGAGCCTGAGGAAGTGTTTGTTTGCCCCACCCATCTCCACAGGTATTTCAGCCTTCAGGCTGCTGAAGACTGAGGGGAAGGGTGGTCGTTGGTTGGTTGGCTGGGAGTGCTGTGCTGCTGGCTGAGCCTGAGGAAGTGTTTGTTTGCCCCACCCATCTCCACAGGTATTTCAGCCTTCAGGCTGCTGAGGACTGAGGGGAAGGGTGGTCGTTGGTTGGTTGGCTGGGAGTGCTGTGTTGCTGGCTGAGCCTGAGGAAGTGTTTGTTTGCTCCACCCATCTCCACAGGTATTTCAGCCTTCAGGCTGCTGAGGACTGAGGGGAAGGGTGGTCGTTGGTTGGTTGGCTGGGAGTGCTGTGCTGCTGGCTGAGCCTGAGGAAGTGTTTGTTTGCCCCACCCATCTCCACAGGGTTCTCGGCTTGAGGCTCTCAGCCGTGGGAGCGACGCCGTGGAACCAAACCTGCAGCCATCAATGAAGAGCACAAGAGAGGAGAGCCACCTACACCTACACCCCACCCTTCCTTCCAGCTATCCACAATGTGCAGGGGAGTGGCAATTTCTGTTGTGCTGGGCAAAGGGAGATATGGCGTTGGCAGGGCGATGTGCCTTTACAGGGGAAGGAGAGATAGTTATCTAACACCTATCTTACCTTCCGATTGCTCTGCCATCCCGGGGAACTTGGAGAACGAACCAGGCCACCCACAGAACCTCTCCTTGCTCCTATGTAATGCCAGGTCAGTTAAAAATAAAACACATGTCATCCATGACCTTCATTTGGATGAGGAGGCTGACCTGGCATGCTTCACTGAGACCTGGTTGGGAGATGATAGTGGACCGACATGGGCGCAGGCCCTCCCAGCTGGGTACTGTGTTAGTGAGCAGGTGAGGGAAAGTGGGCGGGGGGGCGGAGTAGCTGTGGTCTACAGGGATAATCTTAACCTGACCAGACTTCCTGTTCGTGAACTGAATTACATCGAGTGTGTGTACCTGAGTCTGAAGACCAGGGATAGACTAGGGATTCTGTTGGTGTACCGGCCACCCCGCTGCCTATCAGACTCCCTGGCCGAGCTCACGGAACTGGTCTCGGAGCTGGTGTTGGATTCGCCCAGGCTTTTGATCCTGGGCGATTTCAACATCCCATTCGAGACTGGTTTGTCAGGTGGAGCTCGGGAGTTCGTGGCATCCATGACAACCATGGGCCTATCCCAATTGGTCTCTGGACCCACACATTCAGCGGGTCATACCCTCGATGCTGTTTTCAGTTCCGAACAGATGGATCTGTGGGCGGAGGTAACGAATACCTCCGTGTTGTCATGGACAGACCATTTTCTGGTTAGGGTTAGTATCACGGCTACCACCCGCCCCTGCGGGGGTGGTGGACCTATTAAGATGGTCCGCCCTCGAAGGCTGATGGATCCTGCTGGATTCCAGAAAGCCTTGGAGGGTTTTATGGCTGGTATCGTCGACGATCCTGTAGAAGCCCTGGTTGATAGATGGAATCGAGACCTAACTAGGGCTATCGACACGATCGCCCCCAAACGTCCTCTCCGACCCGCTTCTAACAGGGCGCCCTGGTATACGGAAGACCTCAGGGAGTTGAAGCGGAAAGGACGACGACTGGAGCGCCGATGGCGGAAAACTCGACTTCTATCCGACAAGACACGGCATAGAGAACATCTTCGTTCCTATGGGGTGGCAATACGTGCAGCGAAGAAAGCTTTCTTCTCTGCGCGCATTGCGTCTGCGAATTCACGTCCAGCGGAACTGTTCAGGGTGGTGAGGGGTCTAACCCGGGCACCTTCCCCCCTGAATCCGACTTTAGAGCTTTCGGCGGTTCGCTGCGATGCCTTTAATGATCATTTCGCAGATAAAATCTCTCGGATAAGAGCCGACTTAGATGCCGTCGTTATAGCAGAGGCTGACGATGGAGTGTCCAGTGACTCCGCGAGTAGAATTATATTGGATCGGTTTCATTTGGTGAGTACCGAGGACGTAGACAAGCTGCTTGGACGAGTGAGGGGGACGACTTGCCCTCTCGATCCCTGTCCTTCATGGCTGGTCGTCCAGGGAGGAGATGTGGTTAGATCGCAATTACAATATATTATTAATGCATCTCTCAGGGAGGGGAGTTTTCCATCATGTTTAAAAGAAGCGGTGGTACGGCCGCTTCTAAAGAAGCCCTCCCTGGATCCCCTGGACTTTAATAACTACAGACCGGTATCAAACCTTCCATTCTTGGGCAAGGTGATCGAGAGGGCGGTTGCCTTTCAACTCCAGGTAGTCTTGGATGACACTGATTTTCTAGACCCATTTCAAACTGGCTTCAGGGCGGGATACGGAGTTGAGACTGCTATGGTCGCCTTAGTGGATGATCTACGCCTGGGTATTGACAGGGGGAGTGTGTCCCTGTTGGTACTTTTTGACGTCTCAGCGGCATTCGATACCATCGACCATGGTATCCTTCTGGAACGCCTGAGGGGATTGGGAATCGGGGGCACTGTGCTTCAGTGGTTCCGGTCCTACCTCTCGGGCAGGTTCCAGAAGGTGATGCTTGGGGATAGCTGCTCTGCAAAGAAGGAGCTGCTGTGTGGCGTTCCGCAAGGTGCCATCCTTTCCCCAATGCTGTTTAACATTTATATGAAACCGTTGGGAGAGATCATCCGGAGGTATGGGGCGGGGTGCTATCAGTATGCTGATGACACCCAAATATATTTCTCTATGCCTTCGATAACAGCGCCAGCTAAGGATAGTGTGTCTCCTCTGAATGAATGCTTGGAGGTGGTAATGGGCTGGATGAGGAAAAACAAACTGAAGCTGAATCCAGACAAGACGGAGGTGCTTGCTGTCAAAGGCCGCAACCTGGGTTTGGAGGTGTGTCAACCGGTTCTGGATGGGGTTACACTCCCCCTGAAAGACTGTGTTCGCAGCTTGGGGGTGCTCCTGGATCCGTTGCTCCAAATGACAGCCCAGATAGATGCGACGGCCAGGAGTGCCTACTATCAGCTTCGGCTGATACGCCAGCTGCGCCCCTTCCTAGAGTTGGAAGACCTAAAGATGGTAGTGCACGCGCTGGTAACTTCAAGGCTTGACTTCAGCAATGCGCTGTACATAGGGCTACCTTTGTGCCTAGTCCGGAAACTTCAACTAGTTCAAAATATGGCAGCCAGGTTGGTCACCGGTACATCTAGGAGTGACCATATTACGCCAGCTTTAAAATCGCTCCACTGGCTGCCAATTAGTTTCCGGGCGAAGTATAAAGTGTTGGTCATTACCTTTAAAGCCCTACATGGTTTGGGTCCAGGTTACCTGCCGATCGCCTTCTCCCGTACAATCCGCCCCGCACGCTCAGGTCCTCTGGGAAGAACTTACTGCGGTCGGCCAAGACCAGGCTGACAACTGTTACCCAGAGGACCTTCTCTTCTGCCGCTCCCAGACTGTGGAATAACCTGCCAGAGGAGACTCGTCAACTTAACAGTCTTTTAGAATTTAAGAAAGCTATGAAGACTGTTCTCTTCCGGCAGGCATATCCAGTGTAATTTTTAGACTGTTTTTAGGATGTTTTAGGATGTTTTAATGCAGTTTTAATAATATTTGTCATGTTTTAATTAGTTTTATGTATTTTATCATGTTGTTGTTCCCCGCCTTGATCTAGACGGAGAGGCGGGTAAGAAATAAATCGTTATTATTATTATTATTATTATTATTATTAACCTGCCAAATGCCGCCTCCCTCGGACAATCTGGTGTGACCCTTGAATTCCTGCCAAAGCTCAGGACAGAACAAGTAGACCTTTGCCTCGGCCCTTTCCAGTTGGAGCCCTGCGAATACCAACCCTGTCTGGGAGCAAATCCTAAGACTTCCATGTTTCATGGTGACACATCAAATAGATCTTGAGGGTGCAGCAGTTGTGGGTCATCACTATCATCATGCTTGAGTCAGCCACATGATTTCCTACCGTGCTGATGGGCGGGAAACCTAGAGATCAAGTCTTTCTATTGAGCTTGCTTTTGCCACCTGCTGTTGAAAGGAAGTCCTGTGGAAATCACCTAGTGGTCAGGTCAGTCTTTGCTGTCCTTATTTAGGGGGAAAGAGCCACTGGGGATGGGAGAAAATTATGAATAGAGGATCGCACATCCCTCTTCTCTCTCCTCCCATTTTTTGATTTGTTCATTTCATAAATAAAATGTACATGTTATCTTTTTGACACCTCCAAGGATAATGAGGGTGGCTCCTGCGTTTTCTAAAAATAGCATGGAAAGCAGCCACCCTTAGCAACCTTGTGAGATCAAGAAGTGAGCAGCATTGTTATGCAAACCCGCATTAGCCGGGGTAATGCCGCGGAACAGAAAGAACACACATGAGCATAGGAAGATAAATAATGCAAATCCCCAAGGTCAGAATTTTTGGGATCATCTAATCTACAGCTGTTAGGCCATTAAAGCCGCCCTGGCATGATCCCAAAGTTCTTAAAATCCATGTAGCCCTGAGAGGATTATATTATGACAGCATGTGGCAGAGGAAAAATGGGAGGAACCAAAGTCAGCCGTTGCCAAAGAGGCATGCAAGTGAAGTTAGTATGAGAAACTTGAGCCAACAACTGGAAGCTGATCTACATGCTAGGTTTTTAACGTTTTATAAGGGTTACGAAAACTCTTTGGGCCACATGACGCACTCCCTTGAATGTTGTATACCCAAGGTTTTTTAAAACTCACTTCAGCTATATACAACGGTTTTACTTTTAATAAATTGTTTTAATTAAAATAATGTGTCCTTCCTTACCGTTTGTGATTTGTGGGGGCAGTGCTTCGTTTACCAGCACCCAAATGCTTAGCCGTTGATAGTGGGGAAGAAAGAGGGGCTAAGGAGGAAGTGGGCAAGTGAACTACAACACCCACATTCCTTAGCCCTATACTCATTGAAAGCTAGGGATTGAAAGGGGAACTAAGGAGGAAGTGGGCGACTGAACTACAACACCCACAATGCTTTGCCCTAAACTCACTGTAAAAATGAAACAGAAAGAGATGGGGCAGAAGAGTGTGTGACTGCACACACCGCTTTAAAGACTGAAGAAGTTTTCTTCTGTAATGTGAGTACTCAGTAATGTGGCCTAAGACGTTTTAGAACGCACCTATTTGGAACGTTTCAAAATACTATTTAAAACATTCCAAGGGACTGTGTAGATAGGTTCTAAGGCTCCATTCTATGTAGGGTAGCCAGGTGTCCCCTCTTACAGTGGACAGTCCTCTGTTTGAAGGGCTGCAAGAGGACCATCCTCTATTTGAAGGTGTCTCTGTTTCAAGAGCTGTCCTGTCCAATTCCAGTTTAAAGGCAAGGAAACATAAAAACTGTTGTCCATCAGTGAGGCACCTGGGCAGCTGACTGAAAAGGCAGGTGCATAGGTCAGCTGGTCACTGTTTTCCACTCTATGGTGAGATGTATTTCTATTTAAATTAGAGTAATTCTAAATTTGCATCTCTCCAGATGCTAGCATATACAAACTTTTTGCAAATCTCTGTTCTCTTTTTTGGGGGGGGGGTGATGCGTTTTCTCTGTTTTGTAAGTAGCCACCCTTCTTCAGCACAAGGAAACCTCTTTGTGCTTTAACCAGCCAATGGATTCAAGTGTAAGGCAAATACAGATGATCTTTTACCACATGGTAACTCACCACAGTGTTTGTGTAAGTGGGTTATCTGGAGCAACCTATGGTGAGGAGGATGGTTTACACTCCCCCCCCCCCCCATTCATTCTCAGGAACCTAGGGAAGCAAGCGAGGGATCAGTAAAAATTCACCCGACTTCGCAAGGTGATATGCAGGGGTAGACAACCTGGTCCCTGCAGATGTTTTGGACTGTAACTCCTGCAATCCTTGATCACTGGCCATACTGTCTGGGGCTTGTGGGAGTTGTAGTCCAAAGCATATGGAGGGTACCAGGTTCCCTATCAAGGGTGAAGTCAAGTGCTTGTTGTTGTAATTCCAAATGGTAATTTAACCATAGTGTGTAAATAACCACACAACTCCTTTGCAGGAAGTTTCACTTGAAATGCATGCATGCAGAGAAGGATTTGAATCTTGCCCTTTGGCCTTCACCACCCTCCACATATTTGAGGGTCCCAGGTGCCCAGAGCCTCAGCTCTTGTATCTGCAATCCTTATCTTGGAAAAGGAACAGGAGCTGGGTGCTTGCACCTGTTCAGGTACATGCGTGTAGGCTCTGTGGACCTGGAACATTTGAACATGTGAAGGACCAAGGGCAGCACCAGCAGGTATGATCCTGATTCTTGTCTCACTGCCATGAACAAGTTTTTCTGTTTTGAAAGCTGGTTGCAGAGGACTATTTTACCACCCCTCCCCACACACACTTGATCTAGATCCAGGGTAGCAGAGTGATTAGAGTAGTGGATGAGGACTAGTGACTCTGGCTCAGATCCTCCCTTAGCTACAAAATACAGTGGCTGAATTCGGACAACACAATAGTCAATGGTGGGGTAATAAACAACTTTACAGTTGTTCATCTAGGGGGTACTCCCCACACAACATGGTAATAAATAATCAACTGTGGTGTGGATTAGGATCAGCGCTGAGTTGACTATGGAAGCATTCGGACGACATGATAGTCAATACAACTGATGATTGTTTCCCCCCTGCCAGTTGCTTAATGTGTCATCTGAATTCAGCCACTGTGTGACTTTGGGCTAGTCACTATATCTCTAAGCCTGACCTACCTGACAGGATTGTTATGAGGAGGAAAGGATCATGACTGCTTCCTAGAGCTCCTTGGAGGAAAGACCGGATGTAAATGTAAGTAAATAAAACAGGAAAGCAATGCAGCAAACATCTACCCACCATTTGTCAGGACATCTTGGAACACTGCTTTTGTCTCAAAGAGTTAGACAACAGGTGTATAAAAGCCCCATTGTGCGTGTTTGACTTTTACACATACAGTTGAGGGGGGCTCTCTCCATGTGATAGAGGCCCCCAAAAGAGCAGGGTTCCCAAATGGAGGTAATTGGTATTCGCCCATTCCAATTATAAATTCACCGTGTCTTCCCTTGGATTGACAAGGATTGTTTCATAGCTTCATTCTGCTGAGGAACTTATCTGCCTGGTGGAGGAGTGGGTACCTGCCATGCATCTCCCAGGCATATAAGGCAATGTGTGGCACTGTAGAATGTCCTCTCCAGTTTCTAAGTTTGAAGAGCCGTCTGAGTAGGGCCCACATGTCACACGGGATAACTTCCATGCTTGTTCCTCCTCCATGCAGAAGGATCTCTGGCCAGATGAGTTTTGATAATGGACTGTGTTGAGGTTGGGTTCTGGTTCTGCCAGGTCCAGGTCAACAACCAGGTTATTTTGGTTATCAAGATGAAACAAGCCACTTGGGCAAAAAGATGACAGTTTATTGATGGGAAATGGATGCAGAATATATACATTCCAGCTAATCAAGCTTTCATAGCTGGGTGTCTATTGCCCCCCCCCCCCCATAGACGGAAGCCATCCCTTTGAGACACAGCAGGTTCTCTAGGTCAGTAGTACGTGCAGTTCCTCCTGAAGCAAAGCCTGGAGAACCTGTTGTGGCTTCAAAGGGATGGTTTCTGACTATCGTGGGCCCCAATAGACACCCAGCTATGAAAGCTTGATTAGCTGGAAGGAGGTGCGAACTTTCTTTGCAGATATATATGCTGCATCCATTTTTCCATCAATAAACTGTCATCTTTTTGCACAAGCGGCTTGTTTCATCTTGATAACCAAAAGAACCCCATTGATGACTTGAACCTGGCAGAACTAGAACCCAAACTCAATTCATGGACATTCCTGGGAGTTGTGATGTCACAGTTGCTTTGAAGCCAATTCTATATCATTTTCTCTTCTTTGTATCCAACTGCATTTGCTTCTTGTACCAATAGGATGTTTTCAGGGGAGGAGAGTAAATCAAAAGCAGCACTTTGGCAGACTTCCCCAACCTGGTGCCCTCCAAACCTGTTGGACTGTAACATGCCCAATGGTTGGGGATAATGAGAGTTGTAGTCCAACTCACGTGGAGGGCAGCAAGTTGGGTAAGGCAGCACCAGGTCAATATCAAAATCCTCAGAAGTCACTCTCATATCTCTAGTCCAGCCTCTGCTGAGGAAGTTTTGTAGAATGAACCTTGACAGTTTTTGCCTTCCAAGATATTGCAGTAATAACAAAGAAATTCTTTAGGTTACAATATTTCCTTCCGTATTCTACCTCTCACCTTTGAACCCACAAGAAAATGTTGCCTCTGAAGTTCCTAGTTTTACTGCTTCCTCATGACATTAAAGCCGATCTCTCAAATTCACTATATCAATTGAAACTTCTACGGAAGCTAGTTGCTGAACTACAACAGAGTCATCATATAACCCTACTGTTGATGTAAGCATTTAAACTATCAGTATATTCTTCCATGCATTCATCCTTTGGTGGTGAGGAGGAGATGTTGATAATATTTTCTTTTGCAGGAGCTCATCTTTTACACTTTTGTGGGGGTATGCCGAAAACATGGTTGTGTCAGCATTGACTTCCTGTTGGTGGTTTATAAATGCTATAACACTGAGCTGCGACAGTATAGATTGATGTTTTTTTTCTGAAAATGAGGGCTGGAAGGAAGCAGGCTAGCTTGACTACTCCTTTAACCTGTCAAAAACTGGCTCGTTACAGGATGTGGTTATATACTTTATGGTGATGTTGCTGAAATAGCCTTTTGTAAGCATGGCTATGTAGCACGTTGGGTATAACATACCCACCCTAGTTCAGTACTGGTTATGCACAACTGGCAGTTTCCAACAGCTAGTAGTCTTGGATGACGATGTGTATCCATTCCCACATCCAAAGCTACAGCCGGCCAATTCTCTGAGGCCTGGGTGAATAGCATGATGGGAATAACTATTGGTTGCATGGATGGATTTCCTTTTCTGGATCAGAATTTCTTTATTCTCATTACTGCAGGGGTCTTGGACCTCTTTGAGCCTGAGGGACAAACTGAATTTTGGAGAAGTTTTGGGGACTGGACCAAGAGGTGGAGGACCAAAGGCAAAAGGGTCTGGGCCAAAATATGAAAAATGCCAGCATACTTTAGCATAAAGTTCTGACATGCCAATAGCTAAGCCTTAGGAGAAGCATTTCAACTTTCTAGGATTGGGGCAGGAGGCACACAGAAGCTGGGAGAGCACCAAATCATTGGTGGCCAGGTAGTGGGTCCTCTGGGGAATGCTGGAGAGCTGGATTGAGACCACAGGCAGGCTGGATTTTGCCAACTGGCCTGAGGTTTGATTCCCCTGGATTCCTGGTACTGGGCATTAAGAGTCCAAAGAGGGACTTTTTAGTGGCAGCCTCCCATGCTCCATCAAATGATTGACATAAATACCAGGGGACCCTCCACAGCAGCACTTTGGCTTTCTGCTAGGCCTCTCAGGATCCTGGCTTCAAATTCGGAATGAATTTTTCGTAAAGAAAATATGTCTGAGGCAAGCAGATACAACAGCTGCCCAATCTTAGACTTGTGCCCTTGCACTGATGTCATTTAGTTCTATGGTGGTCCAAGAGCCTTTCAGATAGTGCATAGGTGAGTCATCTCTAGGGATGTTGGAGAAATTTGAGACAGACTTAAATGAGTTCAGAATTTTAAGGATCCGCCCTGCGGAATCAGCTGCGGACTGGCCTCCCTGGGATGCGTGGATTTGAAGCCAAGTTGGCCATTCCTCCGCAAGTGAACGTATTGAGGAAGTTTTAGAGAAGCCACGGGAGTTTCTATATGACTAGCAAAACTCCTCCAGAAGTTTTAAGACACTGCTTTCAGCCATCTCTTTGCTAGGGATGAATGGCTATCAGTTTTGCTTACTGACTTATTTATTTTTTTATTAATATCTTGCTTTTTCCATCCTGTTTATGAAGATGTTTGAGAATTTTGTTATGTTCGTATGAAACAATGAATCAATGAAATTCATCGGCACCAGCCAAAGTCAATGGCTCAATTCGGACGACACAATAAACAACTGGTGTGGGGGAAACAATCGTCAGTTGTTTTGACTATTGTGTCATCCGAATGCTGCCATAGTCAACTCAGCACTGATCCTAATCCACATCACAGTTGATTATTTATTACTATGTTGTGTGGGGAGTACCCCCTAGTTGAACAACTGTAAAGTTGATTATTACCCCACCATTGACTATTGTGTCGTCCGAATTCAGCCAATATGTAGCTATTCTCTCAGCATGGAGAGGATCATGGTTGGACCAGCTTGCCATATAGCTGTTAAAGATGAGGAGACTGACAGAAAAAATGAGATCGCAAACCTGAATGCAGCACCACAAACATGGCAGAATACACAGGGATGCAAATCCAGTCTTTTAAGAGCTAAGCACTCAGAGCCATGGACGAATGTCAATTTTGCTTTCTTCCACATTATTTCCATTTGTTTCTTTCCCCCTCCCCATTGTTGCACTTCCCCCTGATTTTAGTCTCTTTCTGACAGTACTTCCTCCTTCAGCAACATGAATGACTTCTGAGGCATGTCTCACGCAGAACCATCAAATTCCACCTTTGGTGTAAAAGCCTCCAGTTCCTTTTTCCATGCAAGGTCCACCCAGCGACCCTTCCCAAGAGAAACATTTGTTATGGTTTTAGCACCGTTGCCTCTCATCCACTATATGCCCCTGCTCCTGCACATGTCAGCTGGTCGACTCTGAAAATCACACCTCTCATGGCATCTGGGCTGCTATAAGCCTATAGAGGTGAAGATTTAAATCCCAGTAAGTGCATAAAATGGAACTTGAACTTTTCACCTTTTGACTAATGGTATAAAGGAAAACATAATTAACATTGACCTCTGGTGGTTTTGGAACTTCTGCTGTTAACTGCTAATGCATTTGAACTTTCTCTGACTGGGAAAACGCGATTGTCAGTCATTAGGAGAATATATAATTTACCAAGAAGAACCACATCCATATTACTCTCTCCTTTTGGGTCCATTTATAGGGTCTATTTTTATTGTGGGCCCATTAAGAAACGTGATCTCCTAAACAGTGTGGAATATAAATTAAAATCAACAAAACCAAATAATTTTAATCTGTTATAATTTTTTTTTTGCAAAATTCATCACTCCTTATTTCCTTAGGACTTGTCAGATGTATAAAGCAGTGTCCCTATGCTCAACAGCTCCCAACTTTGTGGGATAGGTTTGGATCAGTGTTGCCTATGAGGAAGTTAAAAGTTTCAGCAGACTTCAGTATCGACCTATTTCTGGGACCTGGAATTTTAACATGCACAGGATTATTTTCAAAAAGCCAATCTAAGCTTTCTAAATCTCATTGGCATGGCACAGTGGTCCTTTGCTAAGCTGGCTTTTTCTAGGGATTGCATTTGGAAATGCTCCCCTCCTTTTATCTAGCAACGGATGGAATATAGATGTGTAATTTGTTAACAGTGATATTAAAAGTGTGTGTGTAATCTTTTTGATAAGTCCTCAGTATGCTGCTTGGAATTTTCTACCAGATTCCACACTGAAAAATAGTTCATCTACAGCCCTATTCAGGTGTCCTATGTGTGATCTAATAAACCAGTGCAGAGAGGGAATGCTCAAACCCCTCCTTTCTGTCATCACATTTGTTCCCTCTGCTCATAGAAAGTGATTATCTGAAAAGGAGAATCTCTAGTATTCATGGAGGGTCTCCATACAACAGGCAGAAGGCAGTAAAATCCAGCTTTACATAAAGTTACAGAAACAAAGCAAAAAATGGCAATTACGGCTGACTACCTGTACAGGACATCTGATCCTTGCAATCCACATGTCCATGTATGTTGATCTTTTCACTCATTGTTTCTTATAGCTAATTCCCATAGTTAGCTGTGATAGCAGGTAAACTTGTGTCAATCTGGTTTAAACTGGTAGTGTAAATGTATCCCTAAAGCAGGAGCTGGAGAGGACAACGACGTTACTTGTTCCTCCTCCTTGTGTGGTATCGGTAGTTCAGAATCTATCTATGTGCATCTATGTGCATTCATTCAAACACTTACACCTCCTTGCATACTACCATGGTTTGGGAAGAACCCATTCAGGCATTTGAATGCACATGTGGAGGTCAGGGCAGAACTTGACACTGCCGATCTAGGTGAATTCAGTATCCCTCAATGCCTGAATAGGGATGCCTGAATAGGGATCAATTCTTGCCCTTCAGTGAAAGTGAGGCAGCAAGTTGGCATGATACATCCTTTGTGAAAAGAAACATACCCTTCAGATTCTGTCCTAGACATATATTTTTTTAACTGCATGAATTAAACACTGAAATGAGGTAATGCTATTTATTTCATTTATATCCCACCTTTCTTCCAGAGGACTTAAGGCACTGTATGTATGGTTCCCTACCTTATACCAAATCAGATCATATGGTCCATCAATCTCAAGATTGGCCACTCTGACTAGTAGTAACTCTCCAGGGTTTCAGACAAAGCTCTTCCCAGCCCTGCCTGGAGATGTCGTGGATTGAACTTGGAACCTTCTGCATGCAAAGCACGTACTCTACCACTAAAGCTATGGACCTTCCCCTCTCATCTAGGCAATGTCCAGACCAGGTCAGCTCAGCAGGTTGTTGCATCTAGGACCATCGGGCCTCAATCAAACCAATCTTACATTGTTCATGGACAAAGCACATATTATTATTATTATTACTTATTTATTTATTTATTTACTACACTTATATACCGCCCCATAGCCGAAGCTCTCTGGGCGGTTTACAAAAATTAAAAAGATTGAGCATTAAAAAAATATACAAAATTTAAAACCATAAAACAGCTGTCATTAAAACACTTTAAAACATTTTAACTGTTAAGCCTGGCCACAATGTCAATCAAAACCTCAACTTGAGCTGTTAAAATGCCTGGGAGAAAAGAAAAGTTTTGACCTGGCGCCGAAAAGATAACAGTGTTGGCGCCAGGCGGGCCTCATCAGGGAGATCATTCCATAATTGAGGGGCCACCACAGAGAAGGCCCTCTCCCTTGTTGCCATCCTCCGAGCTTCCCTTGGAGTAGGCACCCGGAGGAGATCCTTTGATGTTGAGCGAAGTGTACGGGTAGGTTCATGTTGGGAAAGACGTTCCATCAGGTATTGTGGTCCCAAACCGTGTAAGGCTTTATAGGTTAAAACCAGCACCTTGAATTGGGCCCGGAAACATACAGGCAGCCAATGCAAGCCGGCCAGAAACTGTCTTATATGTTCGAACCTTCTGGTCCCTGTTACCAATCTGGCCGCTGCATTCTGCACAAGCTGCAGCTTCCAAACGGTCTTCAAAGGCAGCCCCACGTAGAGCGCATTGCAGTAATCTAACTTGGAGGTTACCAGAGCATAGACAACTGAAGCCAGGTTATCCCTGTCCACATATGGGAGTATTGTTCGCGCATATCCATCAAGGACCTCGCAAAGCGTACATCTTCTTTGCTCGCTTGTTAGAGGAGAATTCACTAGTGAACAATGTATGCATCTTTGATAACCCCAGTAGCAGGAATGCTCTGGAAGCACTAAAGTGCATGAAAAGGCCTTATAAAAAACTCCCCTCTGCTGGCCAGTAAACCTTTCCTCACTGACTCCAACTAATTCATGATCATATGGGCAGAACATCAGAGAAACATTGCCCTGCATCCAATCCCTTCCCCGAATATATATTCACTTTCCATCAGAAACATTTGTTCACTCATCAGAACAAGAGTTAATAATCTCGATGGGCTGCTTCTGACATCCTGATATCTTTGTTCTCATCTTAATGTAAACAGTGTTTTGTTGGTATTCCAATATTATCCTTAGCTGACCTATAAAAGACGGGTCCTTGAGGTTTCTATTATCTCACCTGGGGTTTAATTTTGTCAGTCTAAGGTTTGGCCTTCATGCTAAGTTGAATAGAAAAATTAGCCCCTAGCTAATGCTAGCATACTCAAGTAAAATTGATTTTTAAGGTCATTCCATTCCCAGAACTTCCTGCTTTAAACTAGAAGTTCAAAATGCTAGAAATTAGCTGTGAAAAGCTCACTTCCCCCCACCCCTATTTTCCCAGCTTGTGCAAATTCATTTTTTCTCTCTTAACCATCGTTAAGGGCCAAGGTACAGACACCAACCATGGTCTGTCCAGGTTCCCTGATAAAATGTGTTTCGTATTGGATAACAAAACTTGTTTAATGGGAACCTGATTATTAAGAAGATTAACCATGGTTGATGGGTCATTATGTCCCATGGTTAATGAAGAAGGGGAGATTTCCCTCTGGGAAGGGACTAGGCTGAAGAAGGAGAGTGGGCAGTCCTGCATATTGGCCCAAGTCTCATAACTGTGGCTAATCTCCATCTCTATCTACCGTGATTAACCTCTAATCAGGGCCAGTGTTACAAGTGTGTTAACACAAATGAGAATGAAGCCTTAGAAGAAGGGGTAGATTTGCTATTTTATTTTCACTGCAGGGCCTTGGTGTTTACTGTGCTTTTCAAGGATCTTTATCATCTTGAAAAAGCACCAACCTCATAGAAAATTTAATCTTAAAGGACTCTCTAGATCTAGCAACAGCACGCTGCTCCTTCTAATTTACCTAGGGCGTCTTTATCATGTATCTGTACTATCCTTTAATCCATGTAGATTGTAGAGGGTCTGGCAGGCATTCTGAGGAGCAAGAAACATGCCAAGAGATAAAAATGTATAACTGAGATGAAGGAACAGAACAGCATCCTTCACCCTTCTTGCTATGAATAACACACACTTTTTATTTGCTCTCTGATTAGGAGATGTTCAGCAGTGGGGAAAGAAGTATTTAAATCTCATTGCAATGGTTCATAAAATCCTGTCATTTTTGTACTTGGGGTGCCTCCAGACAAGGATTGCATGTGTTGCCCTGCCTCATTCGCAGAATTTGTGGGAAGCGGAGGCAGACGATCTCATCCATTTGTAGCCCATCCATTTCCTTAGCTTCTTCCATCTTTTTTCTTTTCAGGAAAGCCATTAGGCTGGAATAGCTACACAGTGCCTTTTGACTGGCAATGCTAGGGAGTCCTCTGTCTGGAAGTATCCTCAGCCATTTCCCTTGCTCATAAACTTTTGGAGGACTATCTGGGCTTCCTTTTGTTCTAACTGTTAGCAGAACAGCAAGAACCTGGCAAGGTTGAGCTGTATGAAACCCTGGCTGAAGAAGCACACTTTATTCTGGATAAATCACACTGGAGACTCGGGGGGGGGGGGGCTGTCTCCATGGCACCAGGTTGGCACCACCTCCCTCTGAAACCCTGTGGTTTTGTTCTTCTAGATGACGTCAAGTAATCCTGATGCCAAAGTGGGAGCACAGGGTTTCCTCTGGCCATCCAGGTACTGGAGCCACCACCCAGCTCTCTTTCTGGTGGAAGGTGACCAATCACCAGACTCCTTCCACCAGGGACTGTACCTGGATTGGCCCCGAAGCAACATCAGACAGCAGAAGAGCTATACGGACATTGTGCCAATTAAAAAAGTTGGTGTAAGTCCCTGACTTTTTCAACCTGCAGCTTTGCGGGAAAGCACAATGGTGGCTGTGAAGCTGCACCTGTGCAGCGCAGATCCTCAGCTACCTTGCATTTAGAAAGCACTTGGGTCAAAAGAATAACCAAGCTTGCATTTTACTGCAGGAAATACATGTTGTATAGGAAGTTCCCTAACTCAGGATAGAGGGACACCCAAAGAGATGTCCCTTCTCTGAGAGGCAAGAGCATGAAGCAGTAGGAAGTGAGGTCAGCACCCTAAGTGTAGAAGTCTAGCAACAGAAGAAATGTCAGCACAGATCAGAGGACAGTCTAGGATTTTTGGAGGTCCTGTCTCTATTCTCTGTTTTCCTTTTAAAGCTAGGTGAGTTGCACACACACTTCCAACACTAACAACATCTATCAATGCATGTCTGCATCCCATGCAATGGAATCTGGGACAAGCCATGTTGAGATAAACTATACTTGCTTGAGGAACATATAAAACAACATTCAACAGATCAGAACCAGTTGCTCCAATGGGTTATTCTTGGCCCAGTTTCTTTCCAGTCCGGTTCATTTTTAGGTGAGCTTACAGAGTATATATGTGTGTGTGCATAACAAGAATATTAAAATAGTTTCATCTGTCATTGTGAGGTGCAAAGCCATTCATTTTTCTGTGGTCATTTATTCTTTCTTATAAATGTGTCCCCATGTGTGGGTAAAGAGAAATAACTGCCATGCAAATACACTGCTGTTTTTATTAATACATTTTATTTTCATGTGGCTATGTCTCTGTCTCTGGATATAATGAACATGTGTGGAAGCGGAAGCTGCATCACTACAGTACGATCTGCCCCTGAATTATACATGTTCATTTTATTAAATTTTACCCAAAATGTTTTTTAATTTAATTTAATTTATTATTATATTTATATCTTACCTTTTCCCCTCTTGCAAGGAACCCAAGGTGGCTCACATGATCCTCCTTCTCTCCATTTTATCCCCACAACAGCCCTGTGAGGTAAGTTAGGCTAAGAGACCACAGACTATCAACACTCCTTTGTCAAGTCCAAATTACCTCAGAAAAACTGATTGCCTTACTCACAGAAATCTGTCACAGTATCAATGCAATTCAGGCATGGGGTACATGTGACCCTCCAGATGTTGGTGGACCAGAATTCCCATCAGCTCTAACACCACCATAACATTAAACTAGAGAAATATTTCCTGTCCCTTTATCTTCCATATCAGGAAAATCTCCCAGTGAAATCCTCAGAAGTAGGCCCATTGAGTCCCATGGGGCATACTCCCAGGTAAAAGTGTATAGGATTGCACCGTTAATTTCCGATAGAAGCACAGAAGTACGGCCCGACTGAAGATGGCAACCCTATTATTTATTAAAGTTACATCCTACAGTTCCTCCAATGTGTTCAATGTGCATAGTTCATCCCTCCAATTGATCATCGCAACAACCTTGTAAGGCTGGTTAAGTTGAGAAATGGTATGAGCTTCATCACTGAGTGGGGACTGGAAGCTGGGTCCAGCAACCCCATGATGGCTACCATTAATTAAGATAGCACACTATGGGGACATCTATATAATGCCGCTTTGCTTGCTGATTCCCCCCAAACCCTGCAGCCTTGTTACACGGCAGGAGGGAGCGCAGGCTGTTTGGCCAGGAAAAAACACAATGCTGTTGTTAAGTGGTGGGAATGGGGAGGATATGGAGGGCCTGGAAAACAGCAAAAAACATTTTTTTTGGGGGGGGAACTCCACGTAACTTTGAAAGCCTGTAGCAGCGCAGATGTGCTGCTAAGGTCATTTAATTTATCTAGGGAGCGTGTTATATATGAACTGCTGTTTGGTTCCTTCCCCTTTAGCATTGCTATGGCAACCGTTCAGCCTGTCAAGCTGCCCCCTGCTCCACCTTCCCATGCTTGCTCTGCACTGGGATCTGCCCAGAGCTATATGCCCACTTGATTAACCTGAACCGAAGCCACCAACTGACAGACAAGGAGCAACAGTGGTGACATCAGAGCAATGGGAAAAGTCGCAGCAAATTGTCACTTTGATGTGCCTGCAAGTTGGAGGCTGCATCATATAAACGACGGGGAGCAACTCCGCAATCACAGTGGGGGTATTTAGAGGGTATAGACAAACCCTATGTCAGAATAACTGTCATCAAAGTTCACATCTGTATCTTTTTTTTAGGAGATCGTGGATGTAGATATCCTACCCTGGATTTTCATGCCTCCCTTTAGTAGTATGAAAATAGGGCGGTAGTCTTAACATGAAGAAGTGGAGAAATGTCAACACTGGCCTTTTCTGTCCAGCGCGCGTTTCAAAGAGAGCACCAGCTGCTCGAGTTGTTGCTGTTTCAAACCATTTGCTTTGTTTCTGCACTTGGATCCATGCTTCTTCTAAGCATTCAAGGCAGGAGCCAAAGTGTCCAAAGCAGGAGTCAGAGGTGAACAAACACGGAGGCTTCTGAGTCTATTGCTGTAATGTTTTGCCAGTGTGGAAGTGCACCTGCAAGCCACTCTGTTGTGAGGAAGGCACTTTGCTTTCTCTGTGAAAGGCGTGGTTGCAAAATTATGACTGCTTGCATTATCCGAGCTTTCGGAGTGCCATGGGAAACAACAATATTTCCAGACCGAAACCTGAAAAGCAGGAAGGAGTGGGGCCCAAATCCCTAAAAATAAATAAATGGATGCCTGCATATCATGTTGGGAAAACATTCTCTGAAGTACAAGCTGAGCATTTTTAAAAAATCTCTCTATTCCCTTCCTTTCTACCATTACTCTAGAAATTCCATATTCCCCTGTGCTCTGCCCCTCCAAATGAGTGTGTTCAGTAGCCAGATGGATTGGCTATAGCTGCACCTGAAGAAACACTTGCTTTGAAGACAAAGGGAGTGTCTATATGCTCTATTAACCCCATTGTGCAGTGGCACTGCATTGTTCAAATGATGCAGCCACCAGCTCGCAGTTTTCAAAGTGCCAATTTGTGGCTATTTCTACCTGTGGCCGTTGTGAAAAAGCTCCAATCAGCTGGACAGAGAGGCTGTCTTTTTGTTGTTGTTGGGATGGGAAAGTGTGGGGACCCAGGGCAGAGGGCAAGATGGCCCCCGCTCCCTCCTGCCCCCATCTGGCTTTATCGGGTTAGCCTTACAGCAGCAATGAGCTGATGCCTTTCCAAAGTATCATCGTATAGACTCCCTCAGAGTTGGCTCACAGTGGTAAGAATGTTGATTACCTTGTGAAAAATTGGTGGATGAGTTGAGCCATTCTTTGAGCTCTAATAAATTAATGGCTGAATTAATATTTGATTCTCAGGCTGGTGGGGTGTGGAAGATCCCGCTGACATCATTTTCTGGGGAGCAAATGACAACAGGTGTGTGTGGCCACACCCACTGACATCATACGGCCCACAGAGGGCTGAACGGGGAAGTCATAGTTCTTACCCCTGATATAAAGAGAGAGTGAGAGTGAGAATTATATACAGAATAGTACAATATGTACTTCAGTACACACATGTGTGGGGATTTATTATCAGTATAGACTCCAGGTGCATGCTGCAGTTATTTCCACTGGCTCTTTTAGGTGTTCAAACTGACACCAATTTAGTAATGTATTCCAGAAATTCTAATCATTGGGCTGATGTAACCAAAGAGGTTTGGGAGATTGTAAATGTTAAGGGCTGTGTTAAAAGAGAAGATTTAGGTTTTATGTGTAATTATGATAGTTTACAAGTTCACCACAAGTGCCTCAATGTGTAAGCTGTTCTAAGGGCTCCTGTGCTACCCCTAAGGAGGAAGGCTCTACTATAGTTTATACCGGTAATGGGTGTGTTTGTGCTACAACTCAATGTGAGTTCATAATAATTAATAGTATTAGTATTCAGCCTATGTTGCCATATTATGGTAATAGATGGGCTTCTCCCCCCCCCCCCCCAATGTTTCTGTTATTACAGCATGTAGTTTTTAGTTTAGATTCAGAACACCTGCATGGGCTGTTGAACCCGGGAAGCCGTGCCTCTCTAAAAAGACTTTTCTCCCATCTCTTCAAGGTTTAGGTCTTTCTGCTATGCAGAATCTTCTTTCTCATCTAACAGGACTTCGTTTTGGGAAAAAGAGAGCAGAGGGAAAATAGATCCACCAAAGGGAGACCCTGGGAATTTGTGACGAAAAGCTGAGGAATCTGAAGGTAGTTTTGGGCTATCTATTTGCAACCAACCAGGCAGTGAAGTCTTTTGGGTTCCACCTTGAAATCAAATAATTATAATTCCTTGTGCTCTATTTCTTTTCCTTTCCTCCTAAATCTACAAATTTCCACCCCTGCACTCCACCTTTGCCACCAGCACCAAAGCTCCCCAATATCAAAGCTTCCCAGCCCCCCTGCCTTACCATTTCCCATACCAATTGCCTCCTTCTAGCCTTTATGTGGCAAATGATAATTTTCCCAATCTCTGACTGTCTCTATGGTAGAGAATCAGTTAGTAGAATCAGTATGCTAGACCATCACTAATGGGTTGGCATACTAACCAAGCTATTTTTCTCTTTCGTAACACGGATGCATGAGTGTATATTAAAGAACAAAATCTGGAAAAAAATGTCTATGCCTCTGGACTTTAATGCATGTTTGAGCTAAAGTTCCCCATTTTAGAAGTTGCTGTTCCTTACTTTGCAAGGTCATAGTGAAGCCTTCCCCAACCTGGTTCCTTCTAGTTATTATGGACTTCAATGCTCATCAGCTCCAGCCAGCATGGCACATGGCAAGGAATGCTGGGAGTTGTAGTCAAAAACAGTGGTAGTCCAAAAACACTAGATTGGTGAAGCCTGACCTAGTCCATAAACCTGCTATGTTCACACTGCACCTCTGGTAAAGATCCCTTTAATCCAGTGTCTGTTACACAGATACACATGAAAGTGCATGGTGATGTGTGAACGAGGTTGCACGGCAACACATTAAAAACTGGGTAGGGTATCTCCAATTCCATCTGTGCTCTCTTACCTTGTTTATTAAAAAACAAAACAAAACCCTGCAAAACAAACCAAAACTACTAACAACAAGCAAAACTTCCAAACAGTAAACAAAATAATATGGCAGCTGAGCAAAAATAATAAAAATAAAATAATTAGAATTGCTCCAGCACAAACTATACCCAGTGGTAATCAATAAAAGGAAAATGTCCCCTGTTACAACGTCAGGAGAGCAGCAGTTTGAATCCCGACTTAGTCACACCTGAAGTAAATGCATTAAAATCAATTTGACTTAAATTAGACATGAGTAACTAAAGTCTCATTGATTTCTGTGGGTCACTTCTAAGAATGACTATGTCACTAAGAATGACTATGTCACGTGATCCCAACAGCATCATTGAGAACCAGGCTCTGCCTGGCGTTAGGATGCACTCAGTGCTGATGTCAGCCAGATGGGCCTCCCTGGGGCTGCAGATTTAGTGCCACTCCTGAAAAGCCCCTGCTCCTAGTAGACACCCAGTGAACCCATCTGGCACGAGTACCCAGAGCAAGACATCAGATGGCTAATGGAGTACAGGAAAGTATATATGCTAGGGTATGGATGAATCAGAAATTTCTTTCAGTTTGTTTTTGATCAGGAGTTAACCAGTTCCCACCTTCCGGGCTGACATGGACTCAAATGTATCCTGTAGTACAGTCCATACCTTTCTGAGCTTGGAGTGTGGTTCTTATCCCTCCCATGCCTTCAACAGCATGTGGACGTTTGAAAAATGCCATTGAAAAAAATGCATACATGTGAAAAATGTGCACAAAGATGCTTTAATCAATGGGAGAAGAATATGTACATTTCAAAGATGCACACAATTGATGCGTAAATTTGCAAAAATATGTACGGAAATAAGCACGAAATTTCCTGTGGGATAAAACAAACAAACTAAAGCATGCAATCTGATATGGATTCAAGCAGGAACAAGCCTCGAGGTGGAATTTGAAGAACTTGGTCAAACCTGAGTTTTGCTAATATGCACAATGTTTCATGTACCAGGTATGAAGCTTCTTAGTGTTTTTAAGTTAAGAAGCAGCATCTTAAATTGAACCTGGAAACAACAGGCAACCAATACAAGTGGAATGCTACTGGTCCCCTTCAGGAATCTGGCCATGGCATTTTGTACCTGTTGAAGTTTCTGGCAACCCAGTTTAGCACATAATATAGTAGTCCTACGGAGGCTGCATGAATGACTGTGTATGAATGAGCATGCACAATTGTGGGCAAGTGTAGCTTCCCAGGAAAACATAGCTGCAACACAATCCAAAACTGCAAGTCAACACCACTGTTGGTCCTTTAAATTTTTTTCAAGATGCTCATAGTACTTAAAAACAAATAAGTAGTTATCAAAAATGTGTCCAAAGAGAACAATAACAATAGACCAATATATACATTAGATTTTTAAACTGAATTAATTTTAAGTGTTCAGGTGTCTGCTTGAGAGTATTATTTGGGAATGCTATTAGGTTATTTTTTAAGTGGCTATTTCAGTCGCTTGTCATAGTAACATATTTGTTCATAAGTTTTCTGAATAAATGCTATGATGTCTTTATTTTCTTGTAGATTTTATTTGGGTGGACTTTTATGGCTCCTTTTGAAAGCATTGTAACCTGCAAGGTTTATAAACCATTGTAACGGCCCAAGAACACCCCATTAAATTATTCTCATTAACATATTTTACTTTGGCTCCCTTTAATTGCATTGTGTCTGTAATACGGTCATCTTGTGTTCACAACTGTAATTAAACTGATGCTGATGGATCTTGCATGCCTTCCTCCCCTTCTACAATTTAATGGATGATGAAATTAGGTCTTCAATATTAATGCAACATTTGAGACTTGTAGGCAAGATGCTAAATGTAACAGTTTTGGGAAATGAGTGCAAAGAACTTGTTAACTGCTTAACAGTGCAACCCTGGGCCTGTCTACTCAGAGGTAAGTCTGATTGAATTCAATGGGGCTTACTCTCAGAAAAGTGAGTATAGGATTGAAGCATGAATTCCCAATTTGGTTCTTTCTCTTCAGCTTGAGTTCAACAGCCTTCCCCAACCTGGATCTCTCCCAGCAGCCGGCTCCAAGCCTCAATATAAAACCCAAACCTTGCATCCCAGGCTCCAAAGCATTTTTTAAAAATCATACAATGCTTGAATCTCTGCAGAGACAGAATTGTATTCCCTCAATGCCTCCAAAGAGCCAGACTAAAGGGTCCTTCCATTTTTGCCCAACAGAAAGGCTGTCTGGTTGAAGTGCTCATCTGATAGGACCTGACTGGAGGGAGAAAGAGAAGGGGAGCGGAGTGGAGCAGAGCAAAGGAGCGAGGACAGTAGGAGCGAAAGAGTAGCTTTTCAGGTGACAGGGATCATAAGCTTGACGCACTGGTAAAACAACATGGAGGCAAACCAGGGGGAGGGGAATTAGGTGTGATGGAGGTCTTGGTTACAATATGCATGGGCCACCTCAGCACTGGTTCACACATACAAATAACTCTGTGATTGGCACTCAGCAGCAGCCGGAGTATTTTGCCTTCTTCATTATTTCATTCAAGCATCTAATCTAATGATTTGATGAGGCAACAACAATGCTACAGTGTGTGGGGATAAAGTGCATTGTAAATGCTTAAAGAAATTGAATGATTTTGTAGTATTCAGTTCTTCTGATAAAGTATCCTGACTGCGCTGCCTTCTGACTGACCCAGCGCTGATGTGGTTCAATGATGCCATAGCATATAACAGCACCATTTCCTTTTCAAAATGTGTTGCTGCTGCATTGGTCTGCAGCCTGGGTCACCTTGAGCAGGTTTCATGGGAAGTATCCTCAGAGAAATTATGATTTGCTTCAGAATCCCTAGGAAATGCTACATAAGACACTTTGAATTACCAGATTCAACTGGTATAATTACACCCACCCAGGGATTTGCGTCATTTGATTGAAGTTCCATTCCTAGCAATAAAGGATATGTAACCTTTCCTGAATATATTAAAAGGATTCTGTTTTTATGGCCATCAATCAGAATTTTCCCTTCTATCCATGTGAACCAGGCAGTCATGATAGATATCACGGCAAGACCCCTGAATGAAGAAGCTACCGGGATAGCAGGAATTTCTGCTGACTTACATCCACCATTACCTCGTTTATTCATTGTGAGCCATCTAGACATTACTGCCCCTGTACCACAGTTGCTCCTCCCCAATGACGGCTGCTGGTTGGATCAGGAAAACTTGTGATGGCACCATGTTTCATGGTGTTAGGCTGAGAAGTGGACATTCACCTGGCTCTTTCTCTCTCTCTCTCTCTCCCTCTGTATCCGTCAATGTCCATATTGAAACTGCTTCCTGTAAGAGTCTGCAGTGACCCAGGACAATGCTAATAAATGGTTTAAATAAATTATGGCTTCATTACATCAACTTTAGTATTGAACAAGTATTTAAATTAAGGCCTACCAGAATCTTTCATGGCTGCCTGACCAGGTATAGCTTGCAAGAAACAGGAGGAGTGAGACACTGTGAGAAAGAGAGGAGTCCTTGCATTCTCAGTAAAACCTGGACCAGAACAACCAAATTTTAATCTTTGTAAACAGCCCAGAGAGCTTCAAGCTATGGGGTGGTATTTAAATGTAATAAATAAATTAATTAAATAGTATGCTAGAATTGCTAGGAAAACATAGAGTGGACTTCTAAGCCTTGCACTTCCATATACGCAAAAGTTATTGTGAGAACTGACCCATACTGGAGCCTTGCTCCAAGAGCCCATGTATTCTGCGGTTACGCCATTAGAAAGAGCAGGCCATTTTCTGGTGTGGTTCCCATTCTATGGAACTTTTCCCTGAAGGGGCTTGTCTGACTAGCCCCTTTCAGATTTTTGAAGAGGAGCAAAGATCTTCTTATTCTGCAGGGCATTTAGAGGAGGGAAAGGGAGGCATTGGATGATTTCATCTCTTTGCTGTTCTGAGCTTTCATTACGTTTTTTTTTTAAAATTGCTATTGTTCTTTTTGTCTTTGTTGCTTGTATTGTAGAGTTGGCTTTAACACACTGTGTTTATTTTATATTTGTATGGTGAACTGCCTTGGGAACCCTGAAAGGAAAGGAAAGAGTGGGTGGCGGGACAGGGGGACACTATATTTTTTCCCCTTATCTTGTCTTTAATAGTTTTGTGTGTGGGGAAAGTGTGTGTGTGTGAGAGAGAGACCTTTATCCCACCAACATGGCTCCATCAAATCCTGGGAGCAGGTATTAGATGCTTGTTTATGTGCAAGGCCTGTTTCACACATGCATGAACATCACTTTCGCTCTGATTACTTGGTTGCTAACTCTTGATGACTCTCAGTTGAACATACAAACCATCTCCAGTGAAAAGTACTGTGTCTGAGGTTACATCAGGCAATAGAATTTTTTTTTGGCAAGGGCTTTGGGTCTGGTAGCTCACTCCCATAGATAAGCCACTCCTGTCATGCTGCATTCAACAGGACATGCATATTGTTAGGTGCTACTCACCTCCTCCAGACGTTCCTGGGGGAGTGTTCCCTAGGCATAGCTTCCTTTGGAAGAGGGATCACTGGAGACTTGTGGCCTTTTTGTTAGGGGTGTGCACTGGATCAGGTCCGATCTATGATCCGGATCTGATCCAGGGGAAATAAGATACAATTATCTAATTTCCGATCTCACCGCTGGATCATTCGATCCAATCCGATCTGATCTGGAAAGGTCCTGATCCAGATCGGATGGATCAGAGGATTGGCGGGCGCCCAATTATCCGCCGCTTCCTAATAATATGCCAGTGGGCCGCTTACCTTCCGTGGCTGTCCGCTCCCGTCCGCCGCTGGCGTGCTACTGTGAGCAGGCTTTGCGGCCTGCCCCTAGGTAGCGCGCCTGTGTGCTACCTAGGGGCAGGTCGCGAAGCCTGCTTGAAGTAGTGGCCAGCGGCGGATGGGAGCGGACGGCCATGGAAAGTAAGCGGGCCGTGGGCCCCCCTCCCCACTGCTTACCTTCCATGGCCATACGCTCCCGTCCGCCGCTGGCCGCTACTGCGAGCAGGCTTCGTGGCCTGCCCCTAGGAAGCGCACCAGGTGATGATGATCAGGTGATGATCAGCTGGCGTGCTACCTAGGGGCAAGCCGCGAAGCCTGCTCGCAGTAGCGGCCAGCGGCGGACGGGAGCGGACGGCCACGGAAGGTAAGCAGGGCAGGGGGGGCAGGGGGTGGGGTCTTCCCCCCCGGTGCCAGCAGATGGAAGCGGATGGCCACGGGGGGAGCACAGGGAAGGAGCACAGGGAAGGGGGCTTTCCTGCCGGGGCTGTCCACAGCGGATGGCCCTGGGGGGAGGAGGGAGTTAGGCCCCCCTCACCCACCCGCCACCATTTTTTCCTCATAGACTTGCATTGGGGGAAAGCTTTCTTTCCCCCAATGCAAGTCTATGGGGGGGGGAAATGGCGGCTGATCCAAAAATCGGAAGCGGATGGCCACGGGGGAGGGGGGTGGGTAAGGAGTGCAGGGGAGGGGGCTTACCTGCCGGGGCCGTCCACAGCAGACGGCCCCGGGAAGGAGGAGGGAGTTAGGCCGCCCCTCACCCACCCACTGCCATTTTTTCCTCATAGACTTGCATTGGGGAAAAGCTTTCTTTCCCCCAATGCAAGTCTATGGGGAGGGGGGGAATGGCGGCTGATCCAAAAATCGGATGTCCGATTTTTGGATCAGGATCGGACCCGATCCACTCTGGGGGGCCTCCGATTATGTCCGATCCGATCCGGGACAAAATTGGAGGTCCCGATCTGGGTCCCGATCCGATCCGGGGGGTCCGTGCACACCCCTACTTTTTGTAATATTTGCTTAATTTACAAATATACAAGTACAGCACTGCCTGAATCAAATGGCATGTACAATCCTGCCAGGCAGCAGATCCTCTACCTCACACCAGATATCCAGAGAGAGACATCCTGCATCCCAAGTTGCTCCTGGGCTTCAGCTCTCAACTCTTTCCTGCTTCTGTCTCTGTCCCCAAAACTTCTTTTTGTTACTATTCCCCCTTGCTTAAGTCTCAGGCCAGATCTACACCAAGCAGGATATGACACTTTGAAAACGGTTTGAAAACTGTATATGGAGTGTGTTCTGGGCCCCAACAGTTGTCACTACTGTTATAAACTGTTTTAAAGCAGTAGTGTAGATCCTGCCTCAGACCTTGACCAGATCTACACCAAGCAGAATATAGCACTATGAAAGTGGCATGAAAGCACTACATAAAAGTAGGATCTACACTACTACTTTACAATGGTATTGAAGTGCACTGACAACTGTTGGCGCCCATGACACATTCCATATACCGCATTCATACCGCTTTCATAATGTTTTATCTTGCTTGGTGTAGATGTATCATGGGCCCCAACAGTTGTCAGTGCACTTCAATGCCACTATAAAACAGCAGTGTAGATCCAGCCTTTGACTTTGGTCCTTCCTCCAAAGGGAGCCAAAGCTGGGGAACACTGACCCAGGAACATCTCACCACTCAAGAAAGCCAGAAGCACCAAACAATGTTCATCACCTGTTGAAAGCAGCATGAAGGAAATGGTGCACACATGTGAATGAGATGTGCCACAGGCAAAACCTCAGTTACAGTCCCACCTGCACGCCCACAGCAATTGGACAGCAAGCCCACAACCATATACATGCGTGAGCCAGCCCTACGTGAGCAGCACTCGCATGTAAAGGCAGCTTTCCTTACTATTCTGTTCAAACAATTATACCTACACCCAATGAAGAGGCAGACAAATGTAAGGTTATTTACTCCTGCAATGATCATCTAACTGGAGAAACACTTCAGCTGTGGTGAACCATTTTATTTTCTCTTGACTACCAAGTAATGAGACAATTCTTTCTTGACCTGCAAAAACAAACCTACATCAAAGGGAAAGGTGGTTGCATTATTTGAAATGGAGTCAGTTGTTTTCTACTTAGTGCCTCCGATAGACTTCACTGGGTACTGTTTTGTGAATCTGATGGAAAATCAGGAGATGTGCTGTACTGTGCTAAGACACAAGATTAAAGCAAGAAATGCGATGCGGAGGTGATGATGTTAAGTGGCATATTCTAGCCATGTTTCAGGTGCTGCAGCATTTCAGAGCTGTAGAGCTCCATCACACCAGCGATTTAGTGCACTCTTGCCATGGCTGGTGTGCGGATTTGCAGCACGGTACTCACATAATGCTGTGCCTGTCCTGCTGACACCCCGCCTCTTCCCCAGCCTTTCCTAGAACACTAAAACACTGGATTATTTCCCCTACGTGCATTTAATACACCCTAAGCCTCCATGTAGATTTAAAGGAACTGGGGGCTTGAATGGATTGCAACAGGTCCTGGCAGGGAAAAGCGTTCTCTCCCAACAGCCAGCTTGAAACCTCAGTATAAAACCCAAACCTTGCATCCCAGGCTCCAAAGGGTTTTTTAAAATCACACAACACCTGAATCTCTGCAGAGACAAGATTGTACTCCCTCGATGCCCCCAAAGAGCCAGATTAAAGGGTCATTCCATTTTTGCCCAGCAGAAAGGCAGTCTGGTTGGAGTGCTCATCTGACAGGACCTGACTGGAGGGAGAAAGAGAAGGGGAGGGGTGGAGTGGAGCGGAAGAGCGAAGGAGCAGCTCTTCAGGTGAAAGGGATCATAAGCTTGACACTGTGATGTTCAGCTACTGTTGAGATCCTTGTATGTAAAAGATTGTAAGTTAGTTGTTTATAAAATGCCATAAAAGAAGTTAAATAGACTTACAGTTATGTTGTAACTGAGTAAGCATAAGGGGGGGGGGAGTTCATGTGTGAGTGCTGATTGGATGGTGGCGGGGGAGTGCCTGGATTGGCTGGCTGTGTGAGAGTGGCTGGGTAGATATTTTGAGCTGACAGGAAGAAGAGAGAAAATTGTTGTTGACTGGATTAGAGGCTAGGAAGGGCCAACGTGTTTTATTATTTTGGTGGAACTAGATGGTGGGAAAGAGTGTAGTGTAGTTTAGAGTGGGTAGAGTAGGCAGGAGAAACATAGAACGTGAGAGTTTCTATTTGAAATGTTATGAATATAGGTTACAGCATTGTGTCTGTAACCAATAAGCTGTTGACCTGAGGAAACCATCAAGCTTGTGCTATATGAACAATCATCTTAATGTTAATAAATCTTGTTAATTATATCCAACTGGTGTGATCTGTGGAAGTGTACCTGAGGAAGGTACTGGTGGCAGCGGACAGAAGAAGGGGGATTTGAGGGCTAGGGTGCTGGGCTGTGGAGCCGTGGGTCCTAAAAGAATAAAGGCAGGATGGGAGCAGCAGCAGTAGCCCTAAACCCTCAACCACATCATAAGCACAGGGGGGGTTGAAGTAAGCCCTGAGTGCGAGTGGCGTGGACAGCCCTGTTGTGTAGCCTGGTGAGTGTCACAGGTGCAGGCAGGGCGTCACAAGCGGTGGCTATAGCGGTGGGATACGAAAAGTTCCAGTGAAAGCTGAAAGATATGTGAAAATCCTGTGCACATCGCAAGTGTTGGCGTTAACTGAGAGGTCTGTGGAGATCCAGAACAGTTTACAATGGTGTTCTGACAAGAATCACAAAACCAGTACAAGATACACACCAGGTCTCAGGGGAGACAATAACAAGAAAATTAACAAGAGAGTAAAAACAATTTACCTCAGAAAATGACAGAAATATTAGCTTTGGGAAAAAATGCTGTAGTTGAGAGGTGCAAAGCTCAACAGTGCTGACACAGTTAATAAACAACTGGTGGAGGAAGAACATATTTTACCTCACCAAACAGTCCAGATTAAGAGTATAAATGAAAAACCTGAAGAAATTCCCTTGGCTAAAGTTAAAATCATGTGGAGAGGCCAGGAGAGGGAATTCACAGTGGGCATAAATAATGAGCAGGAGGAACCAGTACTATTGGGGAGAGATGTGATAGAAGCCGAGACTAAGAAGATCCTGATTATCACCCGGAGCCAGGCAAAAGCAGCCCCTGTGACTGAAAATGTAGATTCTATTTCAGTAAGGCCAGAATCACACAAGCCAGTACAGAAGCTGAGCAACCCAGTTACCCAGGCAACAGCAGAGCTGAGAGGGGTACATGCTCCTGAAGAAATAACACCTACCGCCTTTAAACAAGAACTGCAGGCCGATAGCAGCCTAGAACCTCTTATACAAGAAGTGCAGTGTTCTGTGACATTCAGCGCTGACGCTGTTAAAGAGCAACTGTTGTGGGAGGACGGCTTGCTGTATAAAATATGGGTACCTAAAAACTCCCACAAGTCTAAAGAAACTAACAAGTTAAAGCATGCCAGTGCTGCAGAAGCAGTGCTGCAAAGAAAGAATAGGACTTACTATCCTATTGTCTTTCCAAGTAAAAAGCCAACAAGCAGTAAAAAATCCTACCCATCCAGCCAAAAAACAGATTTAGCTGTTATGTGGATGCAGAACCAGTTAACACCCTGTATAAAGAAAAAAAAAATTAGCTGACAAAATTGACCATCGAACAGTGATTTGGCGAGAGACTGCGAGAAGCACAGACGAGATGCTGCAACGATGGTCGTGGCTGCTACAAGAGTACCAGCATGAGAGAGGCAAAGACCACGTTACTGCCGATAGACTTTCCAAATGCAGCGGCAGAAGAACCAGATGCAACAGAGAGAAGACCAGTGACAGCGACACTCCCAGATAAGAAGACGACAGAAAAGACAAGTTTCAACATGTTCTGGTGAACTTTGAACTCTGTGACTATAGAACAAAGAACTCTGTTTAAGCGCAAGAACACACACCCTAGACTTTAGACGCTACGTATGCCACTTAGGACTAAAGAGGCATACTCTGCTTTATTTTAAGGGGGGGGGGGAAATGTGATGTTCAGCTACTGTTGAGATCCTTGTATGTAAAAGATTGTAAGTAATTGTTTATAAAATGCCATAAAAGAAGTTAAACAGACTTACAGTTATGTTGTAACTGAGTAAGCATAAGGGGGGGGGAGTTCATGTGTGAGTGCTGATTGGATGGTGGCGGGGGAGTGCCTGGATTGGCTGGCTGTGTGAGAGTGGCTGGGTAGATATTTTGAACTGACAGGAGCTGACAGGAGAGTGTGAGAAGAGTGTGAGGGGGAGAGAGAGAATTGTTGTTGACTAGATTAGAGGCTAGGAAGGGCCAACGTGTTTTATTATTTTGGTGGAACTAGATTGTGAGAAAGAGTGTAGTGTAGTTTAGAGTGGGTAGAGTAGGCAGGAGAAACATAGAATGTGAGAGTTTCTATTTGAAATGTTATGAATATAAAGTACTGAAACCATTAAGCATTGTGTCTGTAACCAATAAGCTGTTGACCTGAGGAAACCATCAAGCTTGTGCTACATGAACAATCATCTTAATGTTAATAAATCTTGTTAATTATATCCAACTGGTGTGATCTGTGGAAGTGTACCTGAGGAAGGTACTGGTGGCAGCAGACAGAAGAAGGGGGATTTGAGGGCTAGGGTGCTGGGCTGTGGAGCCGTGGGTCCTAAAAGAATAAAGGCAGGATGGGAGCAGCAGCAGTAGCCCTAAACCCTCAACCACATCATAAGCACAGGGGGGGTTGAAGTAAGCCCTGAGTGCGAGTGGCGTGGACAGCCCTGTTGTGTAGCCTGGTGAGTGTCACAGGTACAGGCAGGGCGTCACAGACACACTGCTAAAGAAAAGTCGAGGCAAATCAGGGAGGGAAATTTGGTGTGATGGAGGTCATAAACATTAGGGAAATTGTGAAGGGTTTTGGTAATGGCAACATTTATGACATCTATTTCTTAACGCCAGCCACTTTCAGCAGTTGAATTGCAAAATGAAAATTGCCAAGCCTTTCTCTCAATCGGACACCCTGTTCCCTGATCCCAGATGTGTGGGCACTGGCTGTAAGAAGTCAGTAGTGGCTGAAAGGTAAACTCCTCACCAGACTAGAGATGATGGAGGAATTTGATCTTTGTGAATGGTGACAGGAACTGACTTGCTCCGCACCTCCTAAACTAATGTGTGGGTCAGAATGTAATTATCCTTCGGAATTCATAACTTTCCGAATTTTGCAATGTAGCCCCCCAAAGCCCTACGAAAATGCATTTGAAAAAGAGCTGTATTTTTTTTTAAAAAAAATACATTTAGAAATGCACACTTTGAAAGAAAATGCATTTCTAAATGTGTATTTTTGGTGGAAATGCATTCAAAAATATGTATTTAGATAAGAAGTTTCATGCAGGGTTTTTTTGTTACTTAAATTGCCAGTTCACCCAGATAAGGGACAAAACAAAATTGCAAATGAACACAGAAAATATTTGACACAGACCAGGAATAGGCTGATTTGTCCATCCCTGCACAGGAATTAATCAGATAGAGAGAAAAGTAGTAAAACCTAATTGCTAATTATAAGAACTGGGTTCCAGCACTGATGGTTCTCGATGTGAAACTGGCCTATAAATGTGTCTGAGTGTTATGGACCTACTACACAAAGTAGCTTTGGTTTTAGGCTTTAAATATTGACGGTGAACAATGACTATTAAGGGACACTTGGCTGCAGAAGGGATCCTTCCTTCTAAACCTCTGCAATTTTCCTTGAATCACATGTGACTACAGTCCTCAACAACAAATCTTTATTACAGTTTATAAACCAGCAACAACTACAGTCCTCTTACTATTGTCTTGCCAGTATGATGGCACAAATAAAATGAGTTCTGCTACTATTAGCAAACCCATTTTAATATTTGGCCAACAATTCGATTCAGAAAGGAACACATGAGGATGTGCCATTATTATTTTTCCATTTTTTAAAAAACCAAAGGGCACCATTTTTGAAATCCTGTTTTGTAAACATCTTCTTGACGAAGATTATGACAGCTCAAAACAACCAACAAGGAAAGTAATGTTTTGTTTTATTTTTATTTTTAAAAGGAAAAGCAGGTTCCAGATCTGATTAATATTTTGAACCATACTCCGTAAACAAAGCTTTGACTAACACATTGGCATATGGGTTCCATGAGTAAACAGAACCCCAATGTTACAATCTCCTTGTGTCTGGAAAAATTAAAAGTCCTGGACGAGGTCAGCTGTTGCATATGCTTTCCACATACAAGGAGATTTTGAGGTGGGGCTTTTACCCCAAGAGCATCCCCCATCCCATGGCACAGTGCCATTAAATAATTGTACCAAGTGCCCTTCCGATGTTTGAATTGGCTCTTACATTATAACGATAACAGCCATAAATAGTTAGTTCCTACCAACGAAATTACTGATCTATTATTTACACTAGCCTTTTTCATAGTGGGAATTTAAAGTGACCATTTCATGCACAAGGTATTGGCCACTCCATTTTTGACTCTTGGGAGATAAAAGGAGGAGGGACCTCTTTCAGCAATAAGGGAAGGATCTACACTACTGTGTTAAAACAATTTGTAACAGTAGTGACAAATGTTGGGGACCAGGACAGATACAGTTTTCAAACCATTTTCAAAGTATCATATACTGCTTGGTGTAGATCTGCCCAGGGTGGTCACTTATGAGAAAATGCATCAAAAAAGAGGATAAAAGAGGCCAGCAATTTCCATGGCAGAGGCACAGGAAGCTGGTTAGAAAAAGAACGTAACAAATCCTGTTTATTTTGAGTATAACTCCCATGTCTCTTGGCAGACATTTTGTCATAAGATGGTGAGTAAAGTATGATTTTAATGTTGCAATAAAGCGGGCCAGTTGCTGTTGATCTTTAGGAATGGCTAACCGTTAACCAGCCTGGTTGTTTGGCTTCATTAAGTTCCTTTCTCTCCCTGCTTCCCAGCCTCAGGTAGATTAGTGTAAGTAATTAGGTACTCCTGAATTTATCCTGGCTCCAACATCTCAGGGCATCTCCCTGTGGTTAATCTGATGGAGATAATTGGAATGAATTTGCTTATCTCTCATTATAAGTGAAATTTGCACAGACGAATGCAGAATGAAAGGAATACTTATGGCACAATTATCATTATTAGAGGCGGCCTAATGAGGAACAATGAGAGCCGAACAAAAAGCAAACTGCTGATGTACTACAACACTTTGGGTGACTCTTGGGGGCCTTAATTATTTAAGACTGTGAGATCAGCAGCAGAGTTCAGAGGTCTGGATGCTAGTAGCTAGGGTGACCATATGAAAAGGAGGACAGGGCTCCTGTATCTTTAACAGTTGCAAAGGACAGGGAATTTCAGCAGGTGTTGTTTGTATGCATTCATAACCTGGTGAAATTCCCTCTTCATCACAACAGTTAAAGCTGCAGGAGCCCTGTCTCTTGACCATGTAGAAAAGAGGGCAGGGCTTCTGCAGCTTTAACTTTGTGATGAAGAGGGAATTTCACCAGGTTCTGCATAAATACAAATGACACCTGCTGAAATTCCCTTTTCTATGAAACTGTTAAAGATACAGGAGCCCTGTCCTCCTTTTCATATGGTCAGCCTACTAGTAGCCAGATCCCCCCGCCCTGTCCCATGACTAAGATTGCAAGTTGCAGCAAGTTTAGGTAAGAAGTAAAACATCTCTAGGTTATTTTTTGAGTAGATTGGTGGTGCCCAGAGTCCTTAAAGTGGGTGCCAAGGTGTTTTTTTTTGGGGGGGGGTGAGCCTAGGTAGTTTAATGAGGCAAATAGGGCATAGAAGCTTCATGCTGTATTTTGCCTCACATATAATTGCCTGCCTCCTATAATTGCCAGTTGGTCAGAGGGATAGTCCATTCCAGCAGAATACAAAACCTGCCTTTTAACCTAAAGGCCTAGTTCACATGTTGCAACAACCATGGACAAATCATGGGTTACATGCTTAGGTTGTTCTTCCCACCACAACTCACAATTCCAGCTCTGGATGTCATGCAGATGATCCCTGGGTTGTTTAGCTCGGTGAGAGAGGAAGGGTGGCCAGAAGCCGGCTTGCTCCCACTTGTTCACAGCTTCCCAGGGTTGTTTAAACTGTGGGTTGCCATGATGTGTGAACTAGGCTGACCATATGAAAAGGAGGTCATTTATATGCGATTAGTTCCTGGTGAAATTCCCTCTTCATCACAACAGTTAAAGTTGTAGGCACTATACTAGAGTGGCCATATACAAAAGAAGGCAGGGCTTCTGCAACTTTAACTGTTGTGATGAAGAGGGAATTTCACCAGGAACTAATTTTATACAAATGACACTGGCTGAAATTCCCTTTTGTCTACAACTGTTAAAGTTACATGAGCCCTGTCCTCCTTTTCATATGGTCAGCCTATGTGAACTGCATCAAAGTATTTTAGGGAACAATCCTAAGAATACTTAAATGGAAAAAAGTCCTATAATTCCTGGCATGCACTGACCAGCAGTGCTGGTTGGAGGAATGCTGGGAGTTGTAGGACTTTTTTCTATCTAAACATGCATAGGATTGCACTAACCCATTCCTCTATGTGCCACCCAGTGACTTGCATAATCTAAATTAACAGCATTCCAATTATCATCTGGGGGAGATCTGTGCTTTTTCAGGAGCTTACAGGGAACTCCACAACAACAAGCTTCTATGTTGTTGTGTGCATGCCCGTTCCCTCTGGCATTTACACATGCTGGCAAACTGACATGAGACACTCACATCAGTGAGACTTCTTTTCTTGAGGAAATCTCACAGTAACACGCTTAATGGTTACTGACTCCAAAACACACACTTAAAGCTGAATGATGGTCAGCAAGTTTTAGGCTCCATTCTTGATACGACCTTTCAGGCAATCACAAGGGGGGGGGGAATTCTTGAAAGGCTTAGCAAACCATCCCAAGGGAACTTCTCCAAATGGCACATGCGCTGGTAATGCAGGAGACATGGCCAAAGCCTAACCAAGATCACGGGGGGGGGGGGGAACTCTCAACTCTGTGCCACCAGAGCCTGGCAAGGAAGAAATCCAATAGTCACACCCAGCTTGCCGAACGCTGAGCAGACCAGGGAAGAGAAGCACTCAGGCACAAGAACTCCCTGCACGTACGTTAGCTCCTGGAGAGCTCACTGCCACCTGGGTCGGGCAGAGACTAATCATGCACCAATCAGACCCAGCCTGCCAAATTCTGAGCTGGCTCGGGGTAAGCATGATCACAAGGAAGGTAAACCTCAGGCACGGAAGTATCATGCTTCTGCAAGCACTGGCAAACTCCCTGCCCCCTGAGTCTCTGGCCACAAATACCCAATCCACAGCAAATGTAAGTTCAAGTCTATGAAAAGCCTCACAGTACTTTTCATGGCACAGTCCTTAGAGATCCAAAGTCCAAATAGCAGAGAGTCCATGTGAAGAGTGCTTTCAAAGTCCCAAATGGAGATGGAATCCAAAACATGATGTGTCAAAAGATGATCTCTAGCAAACCTCTTCAGCCTTGCTGTAGCTATTACATACGAAGGCCTGGCCTATTCAAAGCCACTTGACAGACAGGCCCTCTGACCTGTAAATCATGCCCATGTGCCAACAGGGCAGGATTGTTCCACCCACTAAGATGATGCTACAATCTGAGTGACAGCTTTCAAGAGTGCCCCCCTCCTTTGTACCATACTCAGGTTCCCAGGGAAACCTGTTACAACTGCAAGGCCGTGACAGGGAATGAGAGAGCTACTCCCGTGAGAAACTCTGGCTGCCTCTACATGAGAGGTTTAAAGCTCCTTCAAGTCTCATTAAAATTTTTACCTCTACATGAGTGGAGCGCAAATCGGGAGTTGAGGCGCGTTATCTATCCGATTATGCACATTATCAAATGCGCATTAAATAGCGAGTTTTATTTTGCTGCGGCTGTTAAAACGCATTTTGACTATGTGAACAAGCGATTCTCTGCATTAACTACTTCTAAAGCGCATTTCAAACAACCGGTAAGGCCACCAGTTGTGCGCTCAATTACCTCCCGCGTACAGTCATTTACCATAAAGCGTTTCCGAGAAGATGTGCATAATCGGAGAACCAGGTGTCAAACCGGATTCTTGTAGAGGGGACCTCTGACTGAGATAGCTCACAGAGACATTGACTTTCTAAAACTATTGCTAATGCATCAACTTACACACTACTTCCAAGATTTCAGTGCAATGTGCAGTTGCAGGGAAAGTGTTGGGTGTGTTCTAGGAATATGGTCATCTCCATCCATATTGAGCTGAGGACCCAGTATGCCTGTACCATGCATACCCAAATGTACCATGTATACCTAAAAAAAGTTACCATAATGGTCTGACCTAGAATTTTCTGCCATGTGTGGGAATTCATCTGTAGACAAACCAGTGGTATGTAAATATTCCCTGGAAGAGCAAATGAATCAATGGATCTACAATTATGGCAAAAAGCAGAGGAAACTCAAAATAAGAATATGTTTGATATATATATAAAAAATGTAGGAACATGTACGCCAAACAAAACATGCTGTACCAAGTAAAAGTACAAGGTTTCAAGTAACATAGGACCATACGTTTCTGAAAATTACAACCAATTGTGGTAACATCCAATACAACTAATTGCAAGAAACTCTATGTAGCAAGGATAAAAAGAACATAGACATAGCAATGCTGCAAATTCAGAGTCTCAAATGATAATATGCAGTAAGCTATCTGTAGGAATGCAAATGGTGTAATATCTACCATACAGAAATGAATACTGCTAAAAATGTGTCATTTTGACAAATAATAATAATAATAATAATAATAAACATAAATAATTACATCTACCTCACAAGTAATTGCAATTCAGAAATGTCTCTTAAAGATAGAGGTTAATAATGGTAAGTATACTTATATAAGAATGAATTCAGTTCACAAATATTATTATTAAACCAATGATAATAATAGTACCAGTGGTAAGTTATCTATGGACTGTTTTCTTGAGTAGGTGGGGCACCCAGGGCTGGCCCTACCATTAGGCAGAGTGAAGCAGTTGCTTCAGGTGGCAGATGCTGGGAGGTGGCAGCAAGGTGTTGGAGGAGAGAACTGTAGGTCACATGGCCTGGCCTGTGACCCCTAGACTAGCCTGCTTTCTTCAGGTGTGGTAAAGGATGCTGTTCCATTGCCAGTACTGTAGGAAGATTTTACCACAAGTCCAGTCAGCTTTTGCACATTGAATGGAAGAGGGCACCATCTTGTCTTTTGTCTCAGGCAGCAAAATGTCTTGGGCCAGCCCTGAGTTGCCTCTGCCTCTCAGGTGGCAATAGCTCCAGGGGTAACCCCTGCTGTTTCAAGGGAACTGAGGCAGCTGCAATTCTGAGCTGAGGGGTGTGGATAAGCTTGTTCTTTGCTTTTATTGTCTGCATCCTCTTTCCATGAATAAACTGTAGGTCATTCTTTCAGACAAGTGGACTTGAGTCACGTTGGTACCCTCATATCTTTTTAGTGTGGCCTCAGGTTTAAGACATCCCGGTTCAACCCTGGCAGTTAATTTTTTAAAAAAATGGGAGTCGGGTGGGGTGGGGGAATTAGGTAGCCTGAAAAGCCCTTCCCTGGTTGACACCCTGGAGAGCTGCTGATATTCTTGGTACACAATGTTGGTCTAGGTCAGGGAAGGGCACCTTATTGACCCCGAGGGCCCCATGTGGGGCCAGGTTGTGCACATAGCCCCCCATATCTAATCATGCAAAGGGGGAGGTTTAAACCTCCCCTCCTTACCTGCCAAGATGGAATAGCTTGGGGGGGGAGGTAAAAACCTTTCCACACCCTTAATGATCCCCTCAGAGGTCATTGCTTCCTCAGCAATCTTGGCAGCATTGGGATCGCTGGGGTGGCTGTTGGGAGGGAGAAGCCTTAACTTCCCACCCCACAGCAATCCCCATTGAAACTGCTGTTTCCCTACTGTCGTTAACACCCACTAAAGCTGCATCAGGTGGGGAGGCTTAGACCCCATACCAGTGAAGCCCAATCAGGATTACTGTCCTGGGGTGGTTTTAGCTGGAACAGCAGTCTTTTCTCCACAGCACAGCTGATCAGGGGCTCAGCAGGCTACAAGAGAGAGTTGACCAAGGTTGTATACAACTTGTGGGTCACCGGTTGCCAACCCCTGGGTTAGATAAATAATCTCTGAACTGGAATGAGGCAGCTTCTGTTGTTTCCTATGGACACATTGGCTTGTGTGACTATTCCATCAAGGAATAGATAAAATAGCCAGTTTCTTAAAATAGAGTGTAATAATTATAGTAAGCATCTTTTGATCTGCCTCCTAATCTGGGAGAAAAGTTGATCAGTTAATGGATGTAAACACAGAAAACAACACAATGAGCTGGGGGGGGGGGGAACAGAAGCTAACAAAGTACACATAATATGTTTGAGATTACATATAATTTTATTAAATTAATATACTGTGTCTTAAAATGGTAGAAATACTGTGGAATGGAAAAGAGAATGCTTCATATTAATGCCATCCTAATGGAAAACCACTTACAGCAAATAACAGTAATTTGCACTTTGATCCCTCCTCTGAAGTGACTTATCAAAAAACAATATCCCATTATTTCTCTATAAAAGTTCTAATTTTCTATTATTAAAAAAAAGAACCTTTTCAGGTGGATCATTAACATAAATTCATTTCCTCCCCCAGCCTTTTTCTGTCTCATTCTATTACCATTGTGTAGTTCACCAAGCATACATTTTCAACAACTTTGTTCTACATGCAACAGACTAATTTCTCCATTCAATACTAATTATTCAGATCCGCAAGGTTTTTGTACATTTTCTTTTTTCATTTTACTCTCTCTTTCACTTATACATATGCAAAGTCAGCTAATACAGCATTGATGTAACATTTATACAAGGTTTCTCATGTTGTTTGAGCCTGTCTCCCCCCCCCCCCCCCTTTTCTTTCTGAGATGGAGTGGGGGAAATGACAGAACAATTATAGCAATGCTAGGAATTCCTTAAGGAAATGGTATTGTGCCTGTCTAGGGAAGGGTGAAAAAACAGTGCAAAATGGTAAAAAGCCAAATAATTCATGCAAACTTATGCAACTGTATTTACTTTGCAGAGTTTGCACAACTTACAGAATCCAGCTTTTCTTGACCTAGAATTTGTTACAGATGGTACAGAGTTCTAAATTTATAGAAGCACTTCATATAATGGATTGTACAGATGTCATTTCCAAATGAGTATTATACTCTACTATATGTTCATTTCCCCCCCCCCCCCCCCCTAACTTGTTGCAGTTGATTCAGACATTTTTCTGAAGCACACACTCAGGGCTACCACTTCCCCTCATGAAACAAACAAAACAAAAAAGATAGCTCTACTATTCTATGATAAAAAAAACCCCACCCTCCAAAAGGTAGAATATTTTTATTTATTTATTACATCTTTATACTGCCCATCAGCCGAAGCTCCCTGGGCAGTACACAATGAAAAACCATAAAATATAACAATATAGATTTAAACATTAAAAAGTTTAAAAGGCAGTGTAAAACGAGCTACATTAAAAACCAGGGAAAGCCTGTGTAAAAAGGTATGTCTTCAGGAGGCGTTTCAAAGATGTAATCTTTTCTGCCTCCCGAATCTCACAAGGGAGGGTTTTCCAGAGGGTGGGTGCCACTACAGAGATACCTTTATTAGGAACAGTCAAAGCACCACAAGAGTGTGAAAGCTTTCAAGTTCTCCAGATCTCTCAGGCTAGAAGGGGTCGGGTAGCAAAATTTTGCTCCTTTTGCTGTGCCCTTGTTTTGGCTTCAGCTGCTATCTAGCAATTATAAATGATTACCTGAGGTACATTAATAGATACTTAAGTAATTTCCCTCACCTTTTCCTCACACAGTTGCCTAACTCACTTGTTTGCTGACATGTTGTCACTGGGGATGAGACTCTTCACCACTGGGGCGCCTCAAGCCATGGCATCGCTTGACGCTGACCCTGGCTGTGCTGGGATTTGCAATCCATGCTTACCCTTAACACTGGGCCCATTGGGCAAGCAGATAATGGTGAAGGAATGAGAGATTAGCTTCCCATCTTACCCCCAGGCATGTCAATCAATGGAAATGCACACATGGGTATGATATGCACATTAATTCAAATCTGCATAGGCTTGAACTGCACAGTTGATAACCCACATGATTTGGACCTGTGCATGTTGGGTTGTATTTGGGTGGGTTTTATGCTAATGTATGTCTGGAAGGACAGGGATGTCTTGTGGGTGGAATGCAGAAATGTGACCCCACTCTCGAAGGATTTTTTCTTCATTTGAAATTTTACTGAATATGTGTGAGAATGGAGTTACAAGAGTTTGTTGGCATAGCATAGAGAAAGAAGCTTTTGGGGTCATAGAATGAGTTTTAATGGATGTACAAGCGCTGGAGTGGGACAGTAACAAGGCAAATAGCACGCACACATAGAGTTGGAGATCCTAGATGCTTGGGGAGCAGAGGTTTACATAATTACAATATAGCATATAAAGGACATGCATATAAAGGGCAAATATATAAGGCCACGGCTAGAAATTATAAGCTTACATCAATAGATGGGTTAGCTAACAAAGCTCATGACAGATGTCAGCTGTCCCTTTCCCAAAAAGAAAATGAGATGATAAAAAATAAGGGTTTGTCTGGCAAGAATTTGTCTTCTAAAGCTATTATAATTTATAAATATATTTTAATTAGCTTTGCTGAATGGAAGTTATTGTATCTGTTCAACTTTCTTAAATTGTTTTAATAAATGTTTTAAAGATATAACGGTTTCTTAGAATCTGTGAGTCCGAGTGAAGTCAGTCATTCTGGTACTGGTCTTTAGAGCTCTCAACTACCATTGTGGGAAGCAGTCTTGAGGAGTATTGCTGAAAGGTATTACAGGGATCTATACTTCCAGGGAGCTTATGTTCAGTACCTCTCAAGAGAAAGGTTATCAATAAAACCTCTACACTCCCCCTTTGCATGTAACCGGTATGTGCCATAAAGTTTGCCTGAACCTGCTCTAATTCTGACAGCTACTTTGGACTAGACCAAACAAAACTAAACAGCATGTTGAGCTCAGGTAGGGAGTTGGAAAACTATTTAAAAATGTGCTTCTGTAATCATCAGCAGGGAGCTATTGAGACAGTAGCTCTCATTCACTTTACTTTTGAGAAATATAAGAAGAGTAATATTATCAATTTGTGTACTTCCATCCCAGCCTTATTTATGATGCAACACATTTTTATGTGCTGTTCCCAAACTGAAATACACCACAGCCAACTCATAAAACACTTTTTTAAAAAATGCTATACTCTCTTTGATGGCTCAGTAATAAGGTTGAAAATGTACTTATCGATAGTGTTATTGTACGCAGTCAACGATGTAAATGCCTGAGTAATAGCAATTGCTTTTAAAACACACGTACTCCTGAAACATCTCAGGGTTGAATCCTAAATACTGGGTTTTTTTCTTCATTTTTTCCCTTATCTGTGAATGGTTGTTGGGATCTCAATAGCATTCCAGCATTCAAGAAACCAGTGACTATAAACCTTTTCGATCCTAATAATGAAAGAGGAGCCACAGGGACACCTGGATTTCTGAATAAAATAGATGGGCAAAGAATGGCAACAAATTACTACCTGATTATTGGTTTTACATTCTTAGAAAGCTTGACATTTAGTGGGAGGATCGTCACAACATTTTTAGAGCAGCGAGTCTGGTTTGGAATTTTCCCCACCACACACGGAATGATCATATCTTTACTTGGTGTCATGTGTGATCGGGGTCCTAGTCAGGAAATCTCTTCCTCAGGTGAAGATCCCACAGCCAAAAATCCCATGAGAAACCTGATCCCAGCAATTCTGTTGGCATCCCTCACATCCCATTCAAAAGGCTAAACCAGGCCCTCCAGCAGCAGTGGAACTTGAGGGTGCCACAGATGGGCCCCCTCATGAACCTACAAAATTTACTTCACCCATGGGTCTGAGAAGGAGGCCAAGCGATCACTAGGCATAGGGAGTACTGGCACCAGAAGGTGAAGGCAGCCTCCTGTCAATGAAGCACATGCCTAAGGAGCCACTCAAACCAGACTCCTCAGGAGTAGGAGGGATTTTTGGATAGAGAGAGCTCCACAAGAGTAGGGAAGTTTGAGTAGGCTGACCATATGAAAAGGAGGACAGGGGTCCTATATCTTTAATGGTTGTATTGAAAAGGGAATTTCAGCAGGTGTCATTCGTATACATTCAGCACTTGGTGAAATTCCATCTCCATCACAACAGTTAAAGCTGCAGGGGCCCTGCCCTCTTTTGTATTTGGTCACTCTAGTATAGTGCCTGCCTTCATGTAACTAACAGTTGTTCAGCCAGTGTCATTTGTATGCAATTAGTTCCTGGTGATATTCCCTCTTCATCACAACAGTTAAAGTTGCAGGCACTATACTAGAGTGACCAAATACAAAAGAGGGCAGGGCCCCTGCAGCTTTAACTGTTGTAATGAAAAGGGAATTTCACCAGGAACTAATTGCATATGACACCGGCTGAAATTCCCTTTTCTCTACAACTGTTAAAGTTACATGAGCCCTGTACTCCTTTTCATATGGTCAGCCTACCCAGAAGGCCAAATTGGGACTCCACTAGGTGACTCCTGGAGAGTGATATAGGTAACAGCACACACACACCGCCAGGGCCCTCAGCCCCCTAAACTAGCCTGTTGCCTTCTGCAGTGGTGGAGGACACTGACCTGACACCATTGTTGAAGTAAGATTCAAATGGCAGTCTGGTTGGATCTTGGGTGTGGAACTGGGGCCCGGGAAGTGTGCCATCTTGTCCTTCGCCTCAGGCTGAAAAATGTCTTGGGCACAATGTGGTGGTGGGTCTTTCTTAGGCTGACCAGACCCCCCGGGGTTTCCCGGTCCTAAACGGGAAAAATGGGCCAAACCGGGCCGACCGGGCCCCAGGGGGCAACCTCCGGGAAACAGCTCGTTCTCCTCCCGCGAGGAGGGGGGCGGCGCGGTGCGGCATGGGTGGGGCGGGCGGCGGCGCGAGGCACTTACCTGCTGGGGCGTCTGCTTCCCTCCAGTGCTTGGAATCTACTGAGAAACAGGCTTCGCGGCCTGTCCCTCAGTAGCGCGCCGGAGTGGTACTGAGAGACAGGCCAGGAAGCCTGTTTCTCAGTAGATTCCGAGCACCAGAGGGAAGCGGACGCCCCAGCCGGTAAGGAGCGTGGGGCGGGCGGCGCGGGGCATGTGTGTGGGCAGCGCGGGGCGGGGGGGCGGCACGGGGGGGTTGTTTTGGGTGGGTGGGGTGGCGGGGGGGGGTCTGGGATTTTGATCCTCAAAATCTGGTCACCCTAGTCTTTCTGCAAAGGTATTTTTTCCCCTGTGAAGTCCGTTTGGCAGCAGATTCCAGAAGGGATGCTGTTGTCCTGTCTCCATAATCCATCTCTGTGTCTGTCATTTTAGAAACTTAGCTTGGAGAGTTTTTCTGGGTTTGGTGCTCAAGTATTTAGGGGCCAACATTGCTTCTCTGGTCTTTGAAAGGGCCAGATTAAACTGAAGTAAGAGGAAGCAGGCAAGAGCCTTGTGTGAGACAAGACCCATTTGTGTAAATTAACCTAGAATCTCACACCTGGAGATTTAAGAAAAACAATTTTTAAATATTTTTGATATAAAGCATGATTTCATGTCATTTATTACATTTCTATACTGCCCAATTGCTGAAGCTCCCTGGGCAGTTTAAAAAGATGAAAAACCATTAAAATACATGATGAATAGTATTAACAAACTATTTACATAGAAACATATTAACACACAGCACACACTGAGGTTGTCGTTACATTAGGGGGAAATCACGTAGCTTACCTGGAGCATTTATGCTTCCTGCTTTTTGGTGCCATTGTTATGGGCTTAATTGTATGGCTAGAGAAGGGCAACCATATGGTTTGAATCGAATACTTCCCCTCTGTTCACTTCAATTGAAACATCGCCATCTAGTGGTGGAAGATCCCACTTTTTTTTAGGATGTTACCACTTTAAAAGTGGTTAGTTTCATGGATCCTAGCCACACTATAGATATAAAACATTTTAAACCAATATAAAACATTTTAAACCAATATAAAACATTTTATATTGGTTTAAAACATTTTATATCTATAGTGTGGATAGGTTCATGGTGGAATTTGCAACGAGTGCCGTGGGAGACATCCTGTTGTTCACGATTTCATTTAAAAGACCTGCAAACTTTCGTGAATGGCCAGTCACGATTGTGTAATAAATTGCTAACTTAGAGAAGCCCACAGACACACATGTATCTAAACAATTTTAAATAATCTACAGTAAGAAAAATCCAGGACCTGATTAAATGATAATCCACTATTCTTTACCCAGAAAGCATAAGATGTAGCTGCAAAGACTATGATCTAAATAACCAATGAGAACACCTTAGCTTGAGTGGCAATTCTGCTAATCCTCTTCACTATCTCAGCCCAGGTTTCCAATATTATTATTTATCAATCTCAGGACAACAAAAGATGGTTCCAATCAGATTCCTCTGGCTCTGCCCTCTCCCAGTTGTGAACCTCTAACACAGTTGTCAATCAATAGCCCATTAATTTAGCTCCAATTTGCGAAACTGCATTTTATTTAATTGGCATTTCATTTATTGGCTTGGGCAATGTTATGCAAGGTCATGCCTTGGTTTAAAAGCAAGAAGCAGCGTAAGTGGGGGCAGGGCAGGGCAGGGAGGAGGGGCAGCGCCAGGCTATTATTGTCTCTTATAACATGAACCATAGAGATAATTGTGCCTCCATTACTGAGTGATAAAAACGGCACTCATTGAAACTGAGTCGCACCTTGCATAGGTTAGAGATGTTCAAAGCACAAAATGAGGAAGCAATAGGCAGAATTCCTGAAGGAAAATATACTTGACTCAGATAACCGTTGCATATCTTGATTATTTGGAATGCTAATGCTCAAGAATTCTGCAATGGGCTCAGAAAAGACACTCTGGCTATGCAATTGCCTGGGAGCCACAGTTTCTAATGCCATCCATGGCACAATGAACGGCTCTTGCTTGTTCACACAAACACGGGGGAAGAGCAGCCCTGGGGTGCCAGAGGAAGCTGCAGATCACCTCTTCGATGCCTGCGCAATGAGCACAGGGAAGGAGATCTGATTGTGGCTCTTTCCTCCGAAGGGTCCAGAGGGTTGGGGGAACCCCTGGACCAGATATCGGAGGTGTGCTGGGGCCTGTAGGAGTGAAGAGAGATGGCGGAGTCCTGCTGTGGAAGTGGAAATCCATTGTATTTAAGTCGAATGGGAAATGGGTACCGTGCCTCAATGCAAGGCAATCAGCACACGTTCTTACTGCAGGCTGCGATAGAATGATGATGCAATATTGACATATTTGTGCTGAACCTTTTAGCGTTTGTTTTTGAGTGCTCTCCCCGTTCCGTGCACTTAGAAAAGGGCTTGTGTAAATTCTTCCCAACTGAGGGCATTTCCCATTCTGTATGAAAACAGAAAATGGAAGGGGGTCAGTGCTTCGTGGCAAAGCCCACACGTTGAATGCAGAAGGGTTAGGGTTCACTTCCCAGCATCTCCAGGGAAAAGGAAATCAGCTAGCAATGCTCAGAGAGAAAGAGTTTTGCCTGTGACCTGGGAAAACCTCAGCTAGTCAGAGTAGCAATAGTGGGCTCAGTGGACCAAAGGTCTGATCCAGTGTAAAAGGGTTTCATGAAAGAAATCCTCTGCCAATTCACAGGAGGTGGGGAGGGGTTAGTTCAGGGGTACAGAACTACTCATCCACCCTTTCACCCAGCCATATGACATCGGGTCGGCATGGCCATACCCAGCTGGTGTCATTTTCTCCAGGCTTTGCTTTGTTGTGTGCGGTTAGGGAAGCCCCATGTGCAATGAAGCCAAACTAGAGTAGTCTCTGTCACTCATCTGATGGGGAGTGGTGGAAGTGAGTTTGGCTTTATCCCAGTTTTGCACATCCCACCTCCTCAGGGGAAGGAGTCAGGGCACATGAAGGGGAAGATGTTGAATCCCCTTTGCTTCTTTGCCTCTAGTTTGTATGTGTGTGTTTGGCACTTGATTACTGCAGCCTTAAGCAGGCTGTTATCACACGCGCGGTTTTAGGCACACTTGCCGTGACTTTGATCCACTTCTTCAGTGAGGGACTCGCATGATGTCATCCCCCTCGTGCTGTTCTCGCCCCCTGAGTGCTCCATTTTCAGTTTCTGTTTCGATTTAACCCTGAATGGACAAAGTCTGTCTCAGGCAAGTTCAGGCAAGTTCAGCAGGCTGAGTTGAGGTATTGGAGCAAAACCAACAAGCAAACTGGGTAGGTGTGATAAAGGCCGCAGTGATATGCAACTGGGGATGAGCCATCTCAGATCAAACACACTGCATTTCAGCCATCTCACAGGTCAAAACAGGTTTTGCAGGTTCTTGAAGAACTCTGATCAGAGATGATAGTGAGATGAATGTGCACAGTCATGTACTGCTTCTCTATACACAGGATAAATCCCACAGCCTTACCGGGGCTTTCATCCTTGCAATTTTCCACTATCATGAAAGGCTCCATTGCATTTAAGGAGATATCACCATTTAGTGGTTGAGAGATCCCACAATATCCCAGATAATACTATATTATTTCTATTTTTTTAAAAAAGAAAAAGTGAGATTCCCTAGGGATAGCGTGGGAGACATCCTGGCTGTTGATGATGTCATGTAACGGACCCGCAAACATCCGTGAGTAGCTCGTGTTCAGGTAGAAATGAATGCATGATGGAGGCTGGTTTGGAGACACTGGCTCAGTTCAGATGACATATTAAGCAATGGAGGGGTAAATAACGTACTGACCGTGCGTTAGGCAGGAGGAGCTCCACAGACGACACACTGCAGCCGGTGCTGCTCAGAACTGGCAAACGCCCCGGCTGCAAGGAACTTGCGGTGGCCATTTTGGTTGCAGCCTCTCCTCCATGTGTCCCCCAACCGTATCCCAGCATGCACCGTGAGTTCTGCCGACTGCATAGAGTGGCTGGGATATTTTGGCTGCTCTAGGCAGCAGAACTCTATTCCGAAATGGAATAGTCCACGGAGAAAGGGGGGGCTGAATTCGGACGACACTTTAAACAATGGGGCTTCGGGCTAAACAACGTGCAAGCCCTTTGTTTCGCTCTGTTGTTTAAAGTGCCTGATTAACGTACTGTCAGTTGTGTGTGCGTTGTGTGCTGCCCTCCAGATGACACAATAAGCAACACAACTGACGATTGTCCCCCCCTCCTCCATTGCTTAATGTGTCATCTGAACTGAGCTACTGTCTCTAGCCCTGCCACTGAACTCCAGGTGTTCAAGGGTTCAATGTGCATAAAGCTTACATTGGCCTCACCCATCCTGGTGTCCTCCAGAAGTGTTGGACTGTCATTGGCCATGCTGGCTGGGAATGATGAAAGGGCACTAGGTTGGGGAAGGCTGACCTACAGGCATATATCTGAACACATAGTCTTTACCTTCCATTTTTCAAGATCACATATATGGATGAATATGTGTAGGCTCTATGTACAAGGTCTGATAAATGTGTGGGAGGTTGCATTTGGTGGGGCAGCAGGCATATCCCTAATGCCCCCCTTCTATCCTTCACACATTCAGTCCTACCTGGAATTAACCTCTCTAGTCAGGACCAATGTCTCTAGCTAAGTGTGAGGAATGACAACGTTCCCAGGGCTACAAATTTATTTTGGAGTAAGTCCCAACAGTGCTTACATCCAAGTAAATAAGCATAAGATTGGCTTGTACAGATGTTAAGTGATGGGACATTCCATATTCACAGACACTCACTAACTATGCCACATTAATTTGGCTATTAGCAAACAAGCGCGTAGCAGCTCCAAAGAGGGAAAATAAAAATAATAATAGTGAAAACTAATTTGCAACATTCTGGATGCTTTCTTTCCCCTTGAGTCACTGTGAACTGAATAATGTGGACTGGGAATTTCAGAAGGCAAAGAGGTGGCATTTCATTTTCAGATGTCTGGGGGTGCCTCTTCACGAGAGGTTTAATGCTCTTTGAAGTCTCATTAAAAAATTTACCTTCACACTAGCGGAGCGCAAATGGGGCGTAGAGGCGCGTTATCTCTCTGATTATGCGCATTATCGAACGCGCGTTAAATCGCGAGTTTTATTTTGCTCCGTCCGTTAAAGCGCATTTTGACTGTGTGAATATGCGCTTATGCGCATTAACTACTTCTAAACCGCATTTTGGACATCCATTAATGTGCTTCGCCGCCTCTTGCCGCCTCTCGTGCAGAGGGATTAGGCGTAAATGCGCTTTTGCGATTATGCGCATAATCGGCTAACCAGGCACAAAAGCGAATCCTTGTAGAGGGGACCTGGGATATATATATATATATATATATATATATATATGTGTGTGTGTGTGTTTGTGTGTGCGTTTGTGTTTTCGTGTGTGTGTGTGTGTTTGTGTGTGCGTTTGTGTGTGCGTTTGTGTTTTCGTGTGTGTGTGTGTGATCCTAGCTGCTTCATGGTGGTCAGATCCCTTTCATGTAGTTGGCATAAAAATGGCACCTAATTAAAAGGGATTTTTTTTTTTGTAAAAAATAAACCTTTTGAAGTCATGCTTTCCTTTAGAGATGAGAGAGACGAAGCTGTTCTTAATGTTTCCTTAGCTGCTTACTTTTTAAGAATGCCAGAAACAGATTGGTTCCTGTTAACTTTGGTAAAAACAAACAACAAAAAACACGTTTGCATTTGAGAAGTAGTACATTTTTAAAATTACCTCACTAGATTTGGTAACCATGGTGAAGAGCGCTACTTCCCCATTCACATTTAACTTACAAAATTCACCATTTCGGAGGAGAATCAAAACCAAATCTAAACAAAGAAACAAACACAGTAGTTAATCCCCCACCCCTAAATTTGAACAGAACTTGGTCAATGTTTTAAAAAGCTCTGTTAAGTCAGAACTGGAACAGAATTTTAAAAACAAACACACTGACTGCTAGTTCAGAATACAGATTTGACCGAAACAACTGTAAAAAACAGCAGGGGTAATAAATCAATACACTTACTAGTAAAGGAAAATATGATTTGCCTAGCTGTAAGGGATGTTCCTGTCAGAGGGTGGGATCCAATGTTGTCCTGGCACTAGTGCTAATGCAAACCAACATTTGCTCAACATAGGATGCAACTTTTGAAAAGCAAATTGCCAGTATTTCAAGGAAATGTGATGTAGTAGTAATGGGGGACTTCAATTACCCCGATATCTGCTGGCAGACAAATTCTACCAAAAGTGCCCCCCCCCAAGAAATTCCTGACATGTGTGGCTGAAGAAACTAGAGGATCGGCTATCCTTGACTTGATACAATAGGGATGACTTAGTGGATAAATATTTATATTTTTATTTATTTATTTATTTATTTATTACATTTGTATACCGCCCCATAGCCGAAGCTCTCTGGGCAGTTTACATGGGATTAAAACAATTAAAAACAATATACAAAAATTTAAACAGCAAAAACATACAACATACACACAATGCACACATACATTTAAAACTGCTACAACAGCCCAAAAAGCTACAAAAACAAAAACAAACCCAGGCTCCTCAGATATTGCCAAATGCCTGAGAGAAAAGTCTTGACCTGGCGCCGAAAAGATAACAATGTTGGCACCAGGCGGGCCTCGTCAGGGAGATCGTTCCACAATTGGGGGGGCACCACTGAGAAGGCCCTCTCCCTTGGCAGTTATGGGAACTCTGGGGGAAAGTGACCACATCATACTTGAGTTCTTGATTTTAAAGGAAGCAAAAGCTGAGCGTAGCCGTACACATACTCTGGATTTTAGGAAAGCTGCTTTTTAATAAATTCAGAACTAGGTCCCATGGCAAGTGACCCTAATGAGAAAAGGAGTCCAAGATGAGCGGGAGTTTTTAAAAAAGGAAATTTTAATGGCACAATTACAAACAATTCCAACAAGGAAAAAAGATAGAAGACAACAGAAGAAACCAATGTGGCTTCACAAAAAGCTTAGAGATGACCTGAAAACAAAAAAAGGACACATATAGGAAATAGAAGGGAGGCTTGGCTACAAAAGAAGGGACAGGTAGCACAGAAGTGCCGGAATGGCATCAGGAAAGCTAAAGCTGAGAATGAGCTGAGGCTAGCGAAGAATGCTAAAGGCAACAAAAAAGCTTTCTTCAGGTATATGCATAGGAAAAGGCAGAGGAAAGAAATGCTTCAACTATTTAGTGAGGATGGCAAATTGATAACAGATAACAAAGAAAAGGCTAAAGTGCTCAATTCCTACTTTGGCGCAGTCTTCTCCCAAAAGCAGGTCCATGACGCCCTGGAAAAAGTGAAGTACAAGCTGAAGGGGCAGGATGGCAGCTTGAGATTGATAAACAAATGGTCAAGGAACACCTAATTTCTTTGAATGAGTTCAGCTCTCCAGGGCCTGATGAACTGCACCCAAGAGTAATAAAGAAGCTAGCAGAAGAACTCTCAGGACCATTGTCTATTATCTTTGCAAAATCAGGGATGATGGGTGAAGTGCCGGATGACTGGAGGTGGGCTAATGTCCCTATCTTCAAAAAGGGCAAAAAGGAGGAACCTGGGAACTTCAGACCAGTTAGTCTGACATTAATCCCTGGGAAAATTTTGGAGCAGATTGTAAAGACGTCAATTTGTAAGCACCTTGAAAACAATGCAATATTACTAGAAGACAGCATGGATTTGTCAAGAACAAATCCTGTCAGACTAATCTGATCTCATTTTTTGATCAAGCAACCTCCCCTGTGGACTGTGGGAATTCTGTGGACATAATGTATCTTAACTTCAGCAAAGCTTTTGACAAAGTGCCCCATGACGTTCTGATAAGCAAACTAGCTAAAAGTGGGCTAGATGAAACAACTATTAGGTGGATCCACAGTTGGCTACAAAATTGGACTCAAAGGCTGAATTCGGACGACATATTAGGCAATGGAGGGGTAAATAGTGTACTGACCATGCGGCAGCGGCAAAAACACCGGTTGCGAAGAACGGACGTCTGCCATTTTGGTTGCAGCGTCTGCTCCCTCCCCTCTCTCAGTTCCCCAACCATATCCCAGCATGCCCCGTGAGTTCTGCCGGCTGTATAGAGCAGCCGGGTTTTTTTGGCTGTTCTGGCCAGCAGAACTCTATTCCCAAACGGAATAGTCCACGGAGACAGGGGAGGGGCTCAATTCGGATGACACGTTAAACAACGGGGCTTCGGGCTAAACAACGAGCAAGCCCATTGTTTCTCTCCATTGTTTAATTCTCCTGCTTAGCGTACTGTCAGTTGTGTGTGTGTTGTGTGTTACCCTCCACACGACACAATAAGCAACACAACTGACGATTGTTCCCCCCCTCCTCTGTTGCCTAATATGTCGTCAGAATTCAACCAAAGAGTGCTTATAAATGGTACCTTCTCAAACTGGGCAGAGGCAATGAGCAAGGTGCCACAGGGCTCAGTCCTGGGCCCAGTGCTCTTCAACATTTTTATTAATGACTTGGATGAGGAGGTGCAGGGAATGCTTATCAGATTTGCAGCTGACACAAAATTGAGTGGGATAGCTAATACCCTGGAAGACAAGCATGATCAGGGGTCTGGAAACAAAGCTCTATGATGAGAGTGAAAGAACTGAGCATGTTTAGCCTTGAGAAGAGAAGACTGAGGGGAGACATGATAGAACTCTTCAAGTACTTGAAAGGTTTTCACACAGAGGAGGGCCAGGATGTCTTCTCGATCATCCCAGAATGCAGGACACAGAATAATGGGCTCAAGTTACAAGAAGCCAGATTCTGGCTGGACATCAGGAAAACCTTCCTAACTGTTAGAGCAGTATGACAATGGAACCAATTACCTAGGGAGGTGGTGGACTCTTCCACACCAGAGGCCTTCAAGGTGCAGCTGGTCAGCCATCTGTCAGGTAGGCTTTAAGGTGGATTCCTGCGTTGAGCAGAGGGTTGGACTTGATGGCCTTATAGGCCCCTTCCAGCTCTACTTTTCTATGATTTTATAACTAGCTTCAAATCAAGAAATGTTTTGAAGAAAAAAATTCCCGTTTTTGGTCGGGTGCCACCATATTTTGTCAGCCAATCAACATTTTTTTTCCTGTTGCACTAGTTATATTGCGCAAGCTTGGCTTATGGCTAGCTCACTGACATTAACACTAGCATCAGTACAACACATCTGAGGACTGGGAAAAGACTTATAAACACCTTTGATCCTTCCTAGTATCTTGTATGTATTTTACTGCATATGAAATAGATTGTAAGCCGGCTTGAGGACTTAGGTCATATGGGATATATACATTTTATATTATATAAAACCAGTATAAGAAGGAATTATGGCAGAAGCAGCGTTATCATATAAATGTTACGAGAATTATAACTGCTGCAATTGCCTCTTCTACTCATCTCCTTACTACGAGCACAAAGATCCTGGCTATAGTTTCTACACCCCCCTCTTTTTTAAAAATTGGCTCTGTGTTTGTGCCTGATATAAAGAAACCTAGTACATCAGCGTTTTCCAGGCATGGTGATACAATGCTGAGAAAAGATTCACCTGTTGCGTTTTTGTATGTCAGGCTGCTGCTAAAGGCAGAGAGGAGTGACACACAAAAACACTGTCTGTTTTCCTTTGGTCGTGGTTACCCTATATGTTGTCTCCAACTAGAATAAGTGTCAAACACGCTGCATCAATGTCTGAGGAGAGGTTGATTCATTTTGGGGTTGTCCAGGCTTCTGTTCTCTGCTTTCTTCAAGAGCCGGTAAACAGCAGGCGGGGCTGAGTCTTGCTGCTTGAAGTCTGCAATCCACTGTAGCAGACTGTGAAGATAAATAGCCCGGAGAAGGAAAGGGAGAATGATAGCATTCCGGATGTAGGGAGCTTGAAGAGATGAGAGAGAAAGAGAGAGAGAGAGAGAGAGAGAGAGAGAGAGAGAGAGAGAGAGAGAAAATCCCTGACAGCATGCGGAAAGGGGGCAGATGGTGTGAGAGTGAGCAAGGAGATGGATGCATTTATTATTCTTTTCAAACGTAAACACTGGATAGTCTTCAGTCTGACTAGAAACGGCAGTGCCTGATGAGAATGTCCAATGGGAAGTACCCAGGGTCTGCTTTCGCAGATTATAGTGGAGGTAAGAGATTCATATAAATGTTCAAAGGCCTGCTCCAGGACATACTGAAGATTGGCCTTGAAGAAAAGGAAATGTTATTTTAAGAGCAATTGTAGTGGTTCTTTCATGCGCTTGAAACATGAATCATGGTCTCCTGGAAGTCCTGCATGGAGGTATGCCATGTACTAATGGATACGGCTTCTTTTGCTGGATTTATGAGTGTCCCTTAGCTATGAAAGGTACAGGGGCACTGACAGTTTAAAAAGTTGGCAACCCCAGGTAACAGCAGGATTCGGAGATCTGGTGCAGTTTCAGGAGAAGCAATGCCTACCTAGCTCCCCTACTGATGACATTATGGATTCCTTCTCTTCTGCCGCTCCCAGAGTGTGGAACGACCTGCCGGGAGAGATCCGCCAACTTACCAGTCTTCCAGAATTTAAGAGAGCTATAAAGATTGATCTCTTCCGGCAGGCCTACCCAGTTGAATTTTAAGAGTTTTATTGGTATTTTAATAATGTATTAATTTTATATGTTTTTAATCAGTTTTATGTATTTTATATTGTTTGTATTGATGTTGTTCCCCACCTTGATCCGGAGGGAGAGGTGGGTAATAAATAAATTATTATTATTATTATTATTATTATTATTATTATTATTATTTTATATGTCCCCCAGGCCTTTCACAACCTGGCACCTTCCAGGTGTTTTGGAACTGGCTGGGTCAACTCCCATTAGACCCCGCTAGCATGGCCACTTGTCAGGCATGCTGGGAGTTGTCCAAAACAACTGGAAGGTGGGGGAAGGTTGCACTGAGACCAAGAATGCTAGGATGATGTGTAACATCCATAACATTGTGCTTGTTGAACTTCATTTCATTCAGCTGCTAAAGCAGCCTCTCTTACCGAGAAAAAAAGGTAAGCAACTCTAAATATGTTGTAAAGAGGCTGTGAAAGTGTGAAACCAATACAATGACTAGCCGATTGCTGACAATGAGGGTCTGTTCTTATCGAGTTTGATGCTCCCATAACGTGTAAGAACTGCTTCTGAAGTGCTTCTTTCTTAAGGTGAAAACTGTTTTCATATTGACATTGGGATATTCTATACGTGATATTGTGAAAGTACATGTCATGTAACACAGGAACCGAGGACCTAACTACACATTACTTTAAGATGTAGTTAAAAACATAATTAAAATAAATAAATAAATAAATACCAAGCATGGGGTGGGGTGCTCTTCTGGCATGGGACCATAATGCGTGAGGAGGGGAGGTTTAAATCTTCCCTCTCCCAGTACAATCCTGAATAAATCCCCCCGTTAGATGCCCAAAATAATAAATAGCTCCCATTGCCATCATTGTTTGTTTGTTTATTATTTTTTATCTCACCTTTTTTTCCTAGGAGCCCAAAACCCTGTCAAATAGGTTAGGTTGAGAGTCAGTGACTGGCCCCAAACTCACCAGTGATCGCTTACTGGGGACTATAACCCATGTCTCCCAAGTCCCAGTCCAGCACTCTAACCACTAATATAGATGGAGGTTCACTTTGAAGAGGGGATTGTGAGCCATACCACCCTCCAAAGTGGATTGTTGGCAAGTTCCATGGCCACCACCATTGCTCCCTTGATGTACAGTTCTTGACGCTAGACTGGCCACTAGCTAGTACTGCTCAGGAGGCTGATTTTGGCCCATGGGATGCCAATAGTAGATCCGTACTCTAACTCTTCTCAGATCTAGAGGAAAAAAGGAAAATGGTAAGAGAGCTTTTCTGAGGAAAAATCTCAAACAAAAGAAATCTTCTGGAGCTGCTTCAGTCTTGGCAAAATTATTTTTGTTCTCCTTTGAAATTGTGTTCCCCCCCCAGGGGTAGGTGGGTCCATAACTGGTATCAACACTGGAAGGGGATGTCTGATGGGATGATGGACCCCTGACAGCTGCCCAAGATTGGGTAGCAGATGGGAAGGAAGGCAGTAAAAAAATAAGGTATGGATTCTTCTGTCATGGGTTTGTGAAGTTCCTCATATGTTCCTTCGCTTTTAAGCTCACTAGGTTCAACTTTTGTTAAAGGAGATCTGGGAAGTTAAAATAACTCTTTTTCGACTGATGGTGTGTATATATTTCTGTTCTCATAATGTATGCCCAAATGGGCATACTGTTCCAGTTTAATAAAGCATGCTTTGATTAAAGTTTCCTAGCGTTTGTGTGTTGTCAGGTGAGACTAGATGGAGTAGAAAGAAGACATACACCTAATAATGGCTTCTCATGTTTGAAAGGATTTAAATGAGTCGAAGGCGGGGAGTCTGGAAAGCAGAGGCTGCCAATGTAAATGTATTTCTAATTATATGCCTTTGAATCCTTGGCAGAACTTGCTGACCTCCCTGTCAGAGCCTTTCACCATGGATGCCAGTCAGGAACACCCGTAAACTAGGAAGCTATGCTTAAGGGCCTCGGCTGCATAGATGCGGTTGCAGTTCGCGATACCATTAATGTTTCCTTAGTGCATCGACTCTCTATAACCAGAGCAATGCAGAAGATTGATAATTGTCTCCTACAGAATGCAGCGCATTCATTCAGACAAGTTCACCCTGTACCACGATTTGCTCTCCGTGTTTGAAGCAGAAAAAGAGGAACCTGCAGGTGGATATTTTATCATCTCCATGACCATCAAAGTTCCTTTCAGTGTGATAGGGTGTGTTTGGAGGTAGGGCAGGCAGAATTTCCGGTGAGGGTCAGGCCCTAGGATATCAGTGGCAACCAGTACCTTTCCAATGCAATGGTGTCGTCCAGTAGTGAGGTATGTGGTGGCCAAATCTGGCCCACCTGGAGTCCCCAGATGCCCAGCCCCACCGCCAACCCCACAACCACCAATTGTTTGGTGGTTTCCCACCTTTTTTTTTTGCAGTTTTTACCCATTCTAAAAGGTTGAAATGCCTCTCCTAAAACTTAGTTACTGGCAGTAAGAGCTTTAAGCTAGGTTGCTGGGGTTTATTTTGGTATTTCTGGCTTGCTCCTTTGGCCTTTGTCTTCATTCCCTTTGCCTTTGGTCTTGATCACCACTGAACTGCAGGGATGTTGGAGACATCTACAATGGAAGCAAATGAGCTTGGAATTTAATAAATCCAACTCAAAGATTCAACAACAGACCAGCTTTTCCCCTGTCGGGTGGATTTTGTGGACTTATGGGCTGTTTTTTCTACCCTTTGGGAATTTTGCAAAAATTTTGCTGTAGAAAAATACACAAAAATATAAAAAAAGACAAAAACAAGCCCCAGCCATAAACTTACATTTCCCCATAGGCTAAAGTGTAAAATGTGTATTTTGGAGCAATTGGTGCAGTTTGGGGGCAATTTGCACATTTTTACATGTGTGGATTTGTGCAAATTTGCATGTGTACAAATTTGGAAACAAAAAAACAACAACCTCTGATTCTATTGATGGTCAGACAATGGAACAGAGGTGCCTGCCTATCCGTGAAACAGATGGAGCGAATTTTACATAATGTAGCCTCTAAAAGCTTCCCTAAAAGTGAATTTGCCCCTCAGGCTGAAAGAAGTTTCGCATCCCTGGTGTACTCAATTGCAGGTTTGTTTATTTTGTTTAGTTCTCCCATCTCCAACCATGAATGCAACCATTCACTTCTATGGGAGGAGGTAAAGCGATGCTGTCTGGAACATGACTTGGGTTGGAACCATCTCTGTTCCATGTCAATAATGTCTCCAGTCACGGCCATTCCAGCCTTCTTCTAAATTTCATTTGCCTAGTCCCATCCCAATTTACTTGCTTATCCATCGTCAGCCATCTTGCTTTCCAGAAAAGCCTGAACCAATTTTTAGCTTGAAATGAAATCCCCCCCAAATGGGGTGGCTTTTCTCACTTTTGCAACTAATTGCCTGAAATAACAAGAAGCTGACAAGGTGGAGTAAGTTATAGCAGAATGGCTCTAATGAATTGATAAAGACCAAGATCGTGATGGTAAAGGGAAGAAAGGCCCAAGTCCTTCTGGGGAGTTCCAGAAATTCCCAGGAGTTTCCTATTTGCCATCCTATTCAAACAGACAATGAACCCTTTGTTCCAAATATGATTGGTTATTGGAGTTGCTGGGGAAGGAGAAACAGTTTAAGGAGTGACTTCCTTCCCAATGAAAAGGGTATGAATATAGGGTGTAAAGCTAATGAAACCTCTATATTTGCACCATCCTTTGAAGATAGGATGACTCAACACATAGCCTAGAAATCCTCCCTTTGCTTGGCTGATGGAGATCTCTGGAAGACTCACCAGCTGCATTGATGATAATAGTTTACAAAATTATCTTAATAAATTATCTTAATTGTTTTAGCAGTGAAAACTGTGTTTTTGTGTGGGCTAATTACCACTCTTCTTCACCCACCCTTTACACTGGCAACCATACAGTGGTAACTGTTTCTTGGCCATTTAAGCGTTATGACAATCCCTTAAAAACTGCCTTTTGTATTTTTTAAAATTTTATATACTGGATCTTGGAATTTACATGTTCTTAAAGAATTAAAGGGCCACTTTTAGGAAATACCTCCTCCCGTTTTTCACCTTGAGGTCTTAAATTAGCCAGCACACTGATCCTCGATAGCTTGAGTTGACCCTAGATTAGTTCTTTTAGTGAAAGGTAGCTTATTGTTGTTTTGCCAATCAACAAGATATCTTCAATGCAAATAAAGATCTGCAGTGGCTACCTCTCTGTGCTCGGTAAATGGAAGGTGGTGATGGAGGAAAGGGGACATTCCTGGGGGAGGGGAGGAAACCGGGGCATCTGGTTTACACCTGTTCCTATCATTGTCCCAGGCTCCTTCCCCTTTCCTTCATGAAGTCTTGGCTAGATGGGCAAAATCACCCATCTAGCTTAAATTCATTAGATACATGTAAGCCTCTAAATTTGGAGGCTTGTGTCTACCCAGGGCACAAGCCATTGGATTATGCCCCAAAATATAGGACTGGTAACAGCTGGTACTTAACTGTCTACAGTTTTACATATTGGTGATCTTGGTGTATGAAGTAGATTAAGGCTGAAATTCTATGCACACTTACTTGGGAATAAGCCCCATAGAACACAATGACCTTCAGAGTAGACATGCATAGAATTGCAGTGTTAATGCATAAAGTCCAGTAGAATGACATTTAATTGTAATGCTTAGCATGCAACTATGAAGAAGTTGCATGTATGTGAAAAAAGGGGATTCTGTGTCTTGATAGCAACCCCCCCCCCCCGCTGCAAATGTGAATCCGAATTACACAGCTACTTTAGACTTTAATAACTTTAGAATTAGATGGAATCACTGCAGGTGATGTTCAGAACAAATAGTATTTATTTCATATGATTAAGATTTCTGTGAAATGTAGCCAAAAGATACCTGCCATTTTATCCTGGGCAGTCCCACCACATCAGGTCAGCCAATTTTTGTCATGGCTGTGTGCCACAAATATATTTTACACACCTAGATAAAATGTCACCTTGCCTCAACTGCTCGTGAAAGAAGATGACTATTTCTTTTTCCAGCTTTCTTTATCTATGATATAGTGCGAGGGAGCCACTGAAAAGGAATATTATAATGAACTTTTATATAGGGCTTACACCATATAGGGCATTTTTTTTTTAAAAAAAGGAAAGGCCAATGCCTGTGCTTGGGCTAGGCCTCAAAAGATGCAGAGAGGCAGGCTTCTGGAGTTGTTATTTGTTTCATACATATCAGGGGTGCAGAACCTCAGCCCTGGGAGCCCCCTTCCCCTGGCCCACCCTTTTCCACACCCATTGATCATTTGGGGGCTTCCTAGCTTTTGTGCAGCCCCCCCCCCCATTCTAAAAGTTCAAGATATGCTAAAATATGCTGCTAAATTTGGCCTCTCTGGCATTCAGCCCCACCCACCACTGGAATTTGGCCCCAAAGAGCTTCCCTGGAATGGAATTTGGCCCTTTAGGATTAACGAGGCTCCTACCTTCCCTGCCCACTGAACCTGCTTCCTGACCTTGGAGAGGCAGCCAGTGCAGTTCTTTCCATTCTGTCTGCAGAGGGGAGGGCAAGGGCCAGAGCTCCAATTCCCAGCTCTGAGGTCAGAGCGCTGTCTCTGACCTTGGATCTGGGAATCTGAACTATCTTATGGCCTCTCAGATGATGTCTAGGGGCTACAGGATTGTTCCCTAAAATGGTGAACATACACACACACACACACACAAAATACGTAGCCAGGTTTCTTAAATGCTGTGTCTTCTGCACACTCCTGGAACTTGCCTAAGAAGGGGATGGCTTGCTAGTCCTCCCACAGCAGGGAGTTCCATATGGAGGGTACTACAACTGGCATGGTCCTGCCTTCTGTGCCAGTTAATTCCAGGAGTTCAAGCTGCTCACGGTGGTGGTGGTGGTGGTGGTGGGGGCTCTGAAGATTGTGCTGTGCTGAAAGGTTCATCTGGGGCGGGGAGAGATGTTTCCTTAAGTGCTGGTAATTGTGGAGCAACAGATGGTCAGCCACTCCCAAAGAAAGCTGGAGAATAACGGTTGCTAGATGGAACAAAGCAGGGCTCATTCATCAAGCCAGCAGCATAACTGTTTCATTATTTATGGGCATCCTTTAATAATAAAGCTTTTTGTTCTAGAATGCTTTTGACAAAGTCCTCAGGCTCCTGGGTAAACTGAGCTTTGATGGCAGGCCTGACACAACTACAAGGCATACTCAGGCTGTTGCCACTGCCCAAGCACTCTTGGTGGGCCTGCCCTTGATACTATTTTTAATTTGTTTTCTCTCTCTCTTTTAAATTCCAAGGGTGCTCTGGAACTTCAGTCCGCCATCTTGGATTTGCCCCCAGTGCCCCAGAAATGGTCATTCCAAAGCATGGAGTGTGTCTGTGTGTGGGGATGAGAGCCGCCACAAATGCATAGTGGCTGCCATGTGTTTTTGGGAGCAGGCTGGATATGGATCCACACAACAAATAAAGGCATCCAATTATATACAATTTTAGGCTGACCATATGAAAAGGAGGAGGACTCATATAACTTTAACAGTTGTAGGGAAGAGGTAATTTCAACCAGTGTAATTTGTATGCAATTAGTTCCTGGTGAAATTCCCTCTTCATCACAAGAGTTAAAGTTGCAGGGGCCCTGCCTTCTTTTGTATATGGTCACTCTAGTATAGTGCCTGCAACTTTAACTGTTGTGATGAAGAGGGAATTTCATCAGGAACTAATTGCATACAAATGACACTGGCTGAAATTCCCTTTTCTCTACAACTGTTAAAGTTACATGAGCCCTGTCCTCCTTTTCATATGGTCAGCCTATACAATTTGTACTCATATTGTATTAGTGTTAAAGGGATGCACACTTTAAAAATCCCAATTAACTGAACCTGCTTGGAATTCGAAATTGGATGTGTTCAGAATCTTCCCACTCAATGCAAGAAGGTTGGGGTTTGTGCCAGCGCATCCAGGGATGTTGCAGTGAGGCTACTCTTCAGGCAATAACTCCTGAGTAGGACTATCCAAGAAACTGAGCATACTTGCATTCTAGACAGAGAGCTTGAGAATTGGGCCTTGGGGCCCTTAGAAATTTGGAGCTGGTCAGTTTCAGTTGACCAAGCCTGGGAAATATTGCCAATTTGACTACAATTAATCACTCCAGGGATATTCATTGGTGTGCACACATTTACATTAAGAAGACACACACACCATGTCAACTTATCTTGGCTGCCTTTCGGGGCAGAAGCCCTCACAAGGCAGCTTACAGCAGTAAAATACATAAAACCAGTTAAAATATGAAAAGCAATAAAAACACAATCACAATAAAATTGCAATTAAAAACAATAAAACCAACAATAAAAGAAAGGGTTTCCAATGTATTAAAATATCTCTCCCAAAGCTTTAGGGAACATCCAGGCCTTTTAAAATTCATCATAGGTAGAGGCTGAAGGTGGATGGGAGAAGAATGTTCCCGCATGCTAGGCAAAATGCCAAGTTAGCATTCTCTCTTGGTTAATTGATGTGCCTGGCTAAATGCAGTAGCTTTCTGCACCAGCTCTGCTGTAGCCTTTCCCTTGCAAAGCAGCCTAATACTTACTAATATGCTGTTCATTATAGTTTTCAACAGGAAAAAAAAGCACCGTTGCTAATGTGGTTAGCAACAAATTTGCTAGCACATTAATGAAACTCACTGGCCTTTTCCTCTTGACATTTAACCATCAAACAAGTCATTAACCATTACTGATTACTAAGTAATTTCTTAGAAATTATAACTCTATTTACAGAGGTTGAACAGCTTCCCATTTACTCTTCACTGGATAAACAATAAACTAAACAACTCACCCCTTTTTTTCAGAAGATGGTGTGTTAGACCATCTGCCAGGAGCATTAATTATGTGTATATTTGGCGCTCCTAATGGGAGTTTAGTTTTAGCTAGGGAAACCAAATGAGCTAGGGAGAACAAGGGAGGTATGATGTAGTAGCCAGTGTAAATACATACTTCCAGATGACCAGAACATAAGGAGGGAACATGTTAGATTTGCAGTCAATAAATGAAGATGCTGCAACTAGATAAAAATAGGCTGACCAGATAAAATCCAGGTCAGGGCTCATATAGCTTTAACAGTTGTAGAGAAAAGGGAATTTCATCCAGTGTCATTTGTATGCAATTAGTTCCTGGTGAAATTCCCTCTTCATCACAACAGTTAAAGGTGCAGGCACTATACTAGAGTGACCAGATACAAAAGAAGGCAGGGCCCCTGCAACTTTAACTGTTGTGATGAAGAGGGAATTTCACCAGGAACTAATTGCATACAAATGACACTGGCTGAAATTCCCTTTTCTCTACAACTGTTAAAGTTACATGAGCCTTGACCTGGATTTTATCTGTTCACCCTAATAAAAGCAACACTGGAGAGCACACATTATAGCAAATTCACAGAGAAGGCAGAAAGAATGTTGTGTTGTGTTTTTGATGTGCTTTGAACATAAATGTGGTTTGTCAAGGGAGACCGGAAATCAGTGGGGGAGAAATAAGAAAATCATTCAAGATTATTTACATAGGGATTAGAATACAGAGCATACTCTTCTGCTATAAAATATATTTCAGAACATTTTTAAACACTGTAAACTTGGTGGCTTTCACAACTCTCTAAAGCTATCATCCTATGTACTAGGGCTGTGCAAGGCAGCTCTGCTCTGCTTCAAAATTTGAAGTGGAGCTCCAATGAGGCTCTGCTCTGCTCCAGTCTTTGAAGTGGCTCTATCTCTCCACACCATTGAAGCTTCGTTGGAGCTTCTATCCGTTTTCGGATAACCACTCCATTGTAGTCTATGGAAACAATATTTAATTCAATGGGACCTACTTCTGAGTAGACAAGGACAGGGTTGTGCTATTAATGTCAGATGTAGCTGCAATTGTAAAAGCAGTTTCACACCAATAGAGTGTGTGTTATTTTCATTGAAAAAGGATATTTTTCCATTTTTGTTTTTGTTTTAAAACCTTTCTTTGATCTTTAAGCGAGGGACTTTAATGTTGATCCTAAAGTGACAGAAACCCCCAAGAAAATGATCCTAGGGGGGGAGGTACAGAAAGAGTAAAAGGAAACTCAGCCAAAGCCATTCTCTCCAGCAAACATCTACACAGAAGTAAGTGGCTCCCTCCCTATTAGTAAGAGTTGCAGCCTCGAGACTGCAGTTTTGTTCACACTTACCTGAGAGTAAGACCCATTGAAATTGATAGGACCTACTTCTCAGTAGACATACATAGGGTTGCACTGCTCATTGCCTCTATTGTTAGGGTGACCAGATAAAATCCAGGTCAGGGCTCATGTAACTTTAACAGTTGTTCAGCCAGTGTCATTTGTATGCAATTAGTTCCTGGTGATATTCCCTCTTCATCACAACAGTTAAAGTTGCAGGCACTATACTAGAGAGACCATATACAAAAGAAGGCAGGGCCCCTGCAACTTTAACAGTTGTGATGTAGAGGGAATATCACCAGGAACTCATTGCATACAAATGACACTGGCTGAAATTGCCTTTTCTCTACAACTGTTAAAGTTACAGGAGCCCTGACCTGGATTTTATCTGGTCAGCCTACTCTATTGGTTTCAAACCAGATTCTTTTTAAAATACTCCTCTTTTAATTTTTAACCCCCCAAAAAGATGCCACTGATGTCTATTTCTCTCTTTCTGTCTCTCTCTTTTTCTTTTCACTTCTGTGTTTTCTTTGTTTTAGGAAGCTATGGGGATAGGATGGTGTGTGTGTGTGTGTGTGTGTGTGTGTGTGTATCGGGGGAATGGTCTGAGGGGAAAACTTTTTAAAAATGCTAAAAATCAAGCTATAAACAGATCTGCTTTAAACTTGGCATAGCTAAAGCCCTACTTAGAAGCTATCATAGTGTCAAGTTTCATGTCTTTACCTTTAAAAATAATGGAGATGTAAGCATTTTTGTTAATTTCCATAGACTACAATGGAGCAGTTATCCGAAAACGGATTGAAGCTCTGCCCGGCACCTCTGTGCTCCCTGGGTATTCCACAGGTTTTAAACTGTCCCCTCTCCACTCTGTAAACTCAAAGCTTCGGCCCCCTCTACAAGATTTCAGTTTGACGCCCGGTTGCCCGATCATGCGCATATACAGAGAAGCGCATTTACTCCTAATACCTATTCACGAGAGGTGGTGAAGTGCATTACAGGCTATATGAAATGCACTTTAAAGTTGTATACATGCGGAGAATCACATGTTTACATGGCCATAAGGTGCTTTAACTCCTGCGGCAAATTAAAACTCGCTATTTAACATGCATTCGAAAATGCGAATAATCGGAGATAAAAAGCGCCTCGACCCCCGATTTGCGCTCTGCTCTTGTAGAGGTAAAATTTGTAATGCACCTTGAAAGAGCTTTAAATCGCTCTTGTAGAGGCACCCGAAGCTCCGTCGAAGCCTCGAAATTTCAGAGCAGAGGGCACAGCTCTACTATGCACACTTTAAATCTTTGTCTAGGAACTAGGTCTTTTCTGTCTTACTCTAGAGTAGCCACAAGGGCCCTGATAAGGATCTCAAAAGCCCCCACCCACCCACACTAGGGTCCTGATTCAGAATGGGCCACCTGCACTTACTTTAGTGTAAAGAAAAGAGGAAGATGTAGTTCCTAGACACAGATTTAAAGTTGCAATCTCAACATAATCCTAAACACCAAAAAGGTTAAAGTTTCAATCCCAAACATAACTGTATAAAAGTAAGACACTCTCAATTCAATGAGCTTTGAGTAAACATGCTTAAGATGGTGCTGTAAATAATTTAAATGTTTATGATGTTGTTAATTAGTCTATAAATAATCAGTCTAGGAATCCAAATAAAAATTCTGCTTGCTGTACCAAGTCTACTTCAGATTTTTTTTTTAAAAAAAAACACCTTACTTATATTTTTTCATTCTATCCATTTTTAAAAGCTATCACTATGTATATTTTAGCCATCTGTTATGCATGCGATGAGTTATTTATTGCTGGATGTCTTTTTTTTTAATGGTGAGTACCTTTATTGCCTGCAAGTTTCTCTTCACTCTTCAAATTTAAGACCTTGAGCCAATTTTCCAATAAAATATTGGTTTACTGGCACATAAAAGGGTGTTCTGGAAAAGGGTTTATTTAGGAGGAAGATGGGTGATGACATTAAAAAAAAAACAACCTTGGAGCCACTTCCCAGGTAAAAAAATGGTACGCTTGTAGCCAGGGCTTTGAGGAAACGTCCTTGCGGCAAGGGTCTCGTTCCTTTCTGAGGGCAGGGCAGTATAAACACATCAAAATATATGTTGAAATGTGTATTTTGGGAGACAATGCATACTGAAATGTATATTTTAAATAAACACAATTTTTGTGAAGAATTTTTTTAAAGCACAGATTAATTCAGGAAAAGGATGGAAATGGCATTTGGATGAGCAGATGGAAAGGTGGCCTTCCCTTACCCTTCCTACTCTTTCATGGTAACCTCAGGACCAGTGCAGACAGTACTTTAAAGATGTGACTAGCAGCTAGGTCTTGTTTTCATTTTTACTTTAGAATAGGCAGAAGGCCCCCAATCCAGATCAGGCACCTAGTTTGGGGGGTAGGGAAGCTTTCACGCCCCCTGTCCATGGTCCCAATCCAAATCAGGCCCCCATACCTTCCATTTTTATTTCAAAATAGTGACAGCAGTTTGCCTTATGGATCACTACTTTGCAGTTGCACATGCAGGTGTGGAGGCCTGATCCTGACTGGGACCAATGTGTGTGTAAGTGTGTGGAGGGGGAGGGTTACCTGCCCAGGTAGTGCTTTGGTACCTGTTTCTGCTGAAAGTAACGAGACTTCCTGCTGAAAGTATAAACAAAACTCATTATATGCTGCTAAATGCTTGAAAGAGGTTTTAACTTGGCGCCAAAAAGATAATAACGTTTGCGCCAACATAGTGGTGGGGAAGCAGCGTCGGCATCGCTAATCCCTTTATTAACACTGGCTCACAAATGCAGGTTCATTATTTGTTGCCTGCAGCATCAAGGGATTACTTGCATGTATGAAAGGACTATTACAAACAGAACTTTCAAACCACCTCCCCCCACATTGCATCAAGTACAATTATTTTCAATGGAACTAATTCCTTTAGCTACCTGTCATCAGGGAAATACAATGGTGAATGCACACAAAGAATATGGTCTACCTGGGGCTGGACAGAGTTTGTTAAATTAATTCCGTCTATGTTCGTGGATTGTCAGGTGACTGCTGTCTTTTGTTCCCTCATCTGCTCACTGATGGAATTGGATTTTTCTTTGGGGGGGGATGCACAAAGATTTTGTTCCTGTTTGCAAATGCTCATTTGCATGAATGTGAGTGTGCATTTGCGTCCCCCCAGTTAAAAAAAAAAAAGTACACAAGGTCTGCAGAATCTGCATGATTCAGGAAAAGCCGGTCCACTGCAGAATCCGCAGATTGGATTTGTAGAAATCCAAACTTGTTTGAATCTGTTGTGGATTTCTCCGGCATCCCTAGCCCAACCATTGAGCTGTTGTCCCTCACTGAAATGTGCCCTGTTCTTTATGAACAGCAACTATAAGATGTCAGCCTTGGCCATGTTCTCTGAGATGAAGATGGGACTTACAGGAAGGATTTTGGTGGAAATACATAGAATGTAGGATAGCCCATCAGAAATGTAGCACTCTTCTAGGAGTATTCATCTGCTTCTAAAATTCATCCCGGATTTGCTTTAGGCTATCTGAGACCAGTGGTCCATCAAATGCCATCGCAGAGAGTGAGAACAGGGTAGAAAAATCCCCCTGTGATACATCGCATGGCAGCACAATAACTTGAGGTGCCCAGCTGGCCCAGATGATTACCCATGCAACAATTCCATGCCCATTTGGGCTAATAAAATGTCCTGCCTTCTGACCCAGTCTGACATTTCTTGCTCAGTAGCATGATGATCTCCAACTCACACTTCAGAATATCCTCCGGCTGTTGTACCGTATGCAAAGCTATTTACATCTGCACTTAAGACATCATGATGGGAAGAAAATCTTATAAGGGCCAGTGATTTTGCACTAGGGGAGTGTCCCCACTCCACCCAGACACTATACACAAGGTATGTCAGACTGGGGAGAAAATGAAGCAAGGTGATCTTTCAGTACCCAGCTTGCTTTGAAGTTCATGTTTGGACATTTAGTTTACCAAGCGCTTCAGCATTTATAGCAGGAGTAGTAGTATTGTGAGTACTTCTCTGCATTCTCTAGGCTTCATGCCTCTTTTTCCTGCATAGTCCCTTGAGTGCTTCCATAGTATTTACCTTCCGCATGTGCTGCAATAAATGGTGATAGATTAATTAGTGCAAATGGATGATGATGATCATCAGACAAAATAAATGTAAAACACAAATGGTTGATAACTAATCAATAATTATGTGGTATGCTTGATCTTCAATATGCAGGACATCTCTAAATGGCATCATTGGAATGAAAACCAAATTATAGCACAGCTGTTTTAATTATGGAAACAGATTAAAGCCACAGTCTTCCACATTTGCCTTGGTTGCTATTTAAGTCACACATCCCCCCCACCCCGGCTGCTACATAGAAATGGGAAAATATATGGATTATATTAGAGCACGAAAAATTCATAATATTGGTTTCCTCAAGGTCTTTCATAGATGTCATAGAGATAAGCACTCTATTTCTTTTCTGTAATAAAGCAGAGTGGGGAAGTAATATGGAAGATTAAAGATAAACTTTAATGATCTATATCCCTGAATTTAGATTTAATTTCTGCCTGGAGATATTTTGTCCTAAATGACAAAATATATTACTTTCTCTTGACAGTGCCATACCTTGTATATTCTGAGCGGCCCAAATCTAAGTTTATGGAATATGGAAGAAGCAAAATTATTTATGACCCATTCAGTTGCAAGGACTTACTTTTGGCTGAAAAGTATCCTGTTTGTATTTATTTCAGTTCATTCTACCCAGCTTCTAGGCAGCCAGGGAGAAGAGAGTAAGCAAATGCAAATCCATAAACTGGAGATCCTGCGGAGAAGATGTATTGCAGATAGATGTGCTGGTCATGGGGAGGAGATACTGTCACTAACAAAAGGCAAGGTTGAAAATAAATTCACAGGACTTGGACTTCTGCTTTAGGGAAGGTTTTGGAATTTGAAATCCATTTTAGGAATGGTAGTGACAGGATCATAAACATAAATTTGTTCTTAAGTCTGGCATTTTTCAAATGTCCCCTACTATGTTATGCATAGCTGACACAAAACAGCATAAAATAAGGCTGGGGAAGTGCTGATTATGGATAAGAATTATATTTGGGAGGGGGTGCCCACTCTCTGGTAGCTTAGAGACAATTAACTAAAATATCCACTGACACATCACCAAATAAGAAAACAAAAGAGGGCACGGACTTGCATATCTACTGCTAATGTATATGTGTAGATGAAAATTTGAAATAATTTTGAATTTTGAAACTCTAGTGGGGAAGACCATGATGAAGGCCAGATCCACACCTTGTGTCAAATCATTATGATCCCATTTTGGTAATGCTATATCCCTCTTTTGCATTTATACTCCTTAGGACACCCAATAACAGTTGTTGAGCTATTTTGGATTAAGTGGAATAAAAAGCAGGACGTAACAATATGGAAGGGGTAAATGGAAAGTGTCCTCTTTCCCAACTGTTACCATTATATATAAACTATACTAAAGTGGGAGGCGGGGGAGGACGGCCGATAGGGGCAGACAGGTCACCCTGAGCTAAACGACTGAATGGGAAGGGAATTTCATCCTAGGCCCTCCATCTCCTCTGGGTGGTTTACTGTTGTTGGTGAGTAGCTATGTTGTGTGTCTTAGCTTGGATCGATCTCTAAGCCAAAACTAACATATCCCAGAGGCTGTTGGAGAAGCTGCATTAAGTAAGTAATTTAGTTTACATTTCTGAGAAAACTTTGCATAGCAAACAGACATGGCAGAATATAACACATTCCCAGAAGCCTAATATTCATGGTTAAAAATAACAGCTACACCATATCTGTGATAAGGGACTGTTTCCCTAGATCGTTATTGCTAAAAGGAATCAATATCACAAGCAAATGAGCTACCATCTTGCCAAGAATGTTTGCCTTCTTTGAAAGTGATATTTCCACCCTGATTTAAAAATGGCTGTTGGGGCTACTATACTTTACCTAACAAGTGACTTTTTTTGGAGAGTCTTAATGAGTAAAGCCATTCCACAGTGTACTGTTCAATACCTCCTTGTAGACCATGCTGTTGCGGGCTGGGCTGAAATTCATCAATGCCTGTCGTCGTGGTTAAAATCATTAGGAAGCAATGCATTATTAAAAAGCTTTCCAGACAGAGCGGCTTTGGATTGCTATTGATAACAAATGTTGCTAATGTTCTCTTGCAAAAAAGTCGCATGGTAAAAAGCCGTGGTTTGAATGTGTTTGAGCCATTTAAAAATGGGGAGGGGGGTATAAACAAGCACAAAATTAAATTATTTGAACAGAAGTTCTAAGGGCTAAACCAGATTTGTTATGGCAGCAATTCCAAGTGATTAAACATGAATCTGTCTGGGGGCATATAGAAAGGGAGGTTTCCCCCTCTGATTTAAAAAAAATGGTGGTAGGACTCCAAAGTAGATATGACACTAAGGTCCATGTGTTTAAACACAGAATTGATCTAAACACATCAAAAAGGAGGTTGGGGTGGTAGCCCATTGGCTTCATCTGTTTGGTATAATAACACAGAATTTATATGGTTTCCCCCATGTTTTTTTCTTTTAAAATTAATGAGTGATATCCACCACTGAATGAATGGACATCCATTTATGCAACTGGACATCTCCTGACCCTCCCCCTGTGCCACCCAAATCTGCTTCTCAGAGTTCTCCAGTCCTCCAGCCCAGATTTGGGCCTTCACAGGGCTATATGATGGCTATGTATTTTTTAAAACTGTGTTACTCGCTAAAGCTATACTGAAGTGTGTGTGTGTGGGGGGGAGGACGGCCGAAAGGGGCAAACAGGGAAGAGTGAAGAACTTTCAAAGCTGATCCATGACCTTTTGCTGCCTGAGGAGAAGCAGAAAATGTGCCCCCTCTGAAGTAGAGGTTAGTAGTAGTAGTAGTAGTAGTAGTAATAGTAATAATATAACTTAACAACTAACTGTCCTTTTCATGATACCCCAAATCAGCTACCTGAGGCAGCTACCTCACTTTACTTAATGATAGGGCTGGCCATGAGAACCTTCCCCATCCATGGCTTCTTTACCTTCAATCTTTCCCTTAGGTCCTTCTTCAAACTGAATAGACTGACCATACTGGAACTCTGCTTAAGAGAAATGCAAATGGGGGACCTCACTTCTTTCTTCTATGTGAAGGGAACAGTTCCATATTTAAACAAATGGAACTGATGTGTCACATCTAATTTGGCCCATCATTACCCTCGGCAGAATTGTGTCAGCTGACTATTTTAGCAGTTGTCCAGATCTGATTTTTTTGTTGTTGAAAATGTCAACAGTCTAGTTAATTTGGACACAATCTTGTTTATGAACATGCATACAACATTTTATTTTCTGCAGTTCAAAGTCTGGAAAAGGAAGCACTATCTGACAATATGTGCATTTTAATTTCCATACATGATCTCTGCTGTGTCTTTTTTAAAATGTATTTTGAAGATTTCCTGTGTGTGCTTCAATTGGGTTGCAACAGCTAAAACACAAACCTTTCCAGTAATGAAATTACTCAGATAACAGAAATTACGATACTGTGGTACAATGTAAAAACTAAATTTTAAAAGATTTCCAGTGTTCTTTATTCAGCTTTTTAAAAAGGGCTCAATTTAGTTTTAATTACCTAAAACACAATCTTTCCAGTTATTCAATTACTCAGATAACACAAAAACAAGACATAGCTTAAACCATAAAAACAAAATTCAAGCCACTAATATGAAACCAAAGGGATGTAGCTGAAAAGACAAATGCATAAAACACATTAAAATGCATTAAATATTATTAGATATAAAAATTTCTACACCTAATAATAACCATAAGAAAGGAGAGCAGAGGTTTTGAAGTTACCCATCAACAGCATATGCAAATTGGGGCTTTTTTTGGTCAGATAGTACAGGAATGGACATTTCTAAAAGCTTAAGTACATCAACAATAGTATTATAATTGATTGGTAGCTTACTCAGTATAAGTACTGAGTTAATTTGCCAAATAAATTGAAGCAAGGAAAAATGCTACCCTAGTAATTAATTATATTTAAGTAATAGAGGTAATTCCACTGTAAAATTACTGAGATTAATAAAAGGTGTTGTGTAATCTATTACATATAAGTTTTTGATGTAAATGGATTAGTGTTTCTTTCCCTATAAAACAGAATATGTTAACTCTAAAAAAATAAACAAAATTAAAAATAAAAAGAAAGAACAACAATGAAGAAAGAGCGAGAACAAATCCAGCATTTCCCCCCTTGCAATTACTGCTGCTCCTACTTGACTGTGTAGACCTGCTGCTTTGGAAAAGTTATGATGGGGGCCAATCTCCATTATCTCATCAGGAAATTACCTAACCATGGAAGATAAATTGATACAGGATAAACCCATCATGCCTTTGTTCTCACCTAAATGGAGGCTACCTTTGTACTATCATTTTATGTAATTTAACTCTGTGTTTACCATTATCTCTTACCGGTGGTAGAAAAAGCTTTTGCCATTTTGATTTCAAGTTCATATATTTCAAACAGGAGCCAAATTGTAGGTAAGTTTCGTGTTCTGTTCAGACATGTCTCTGATTTCTGTCCTCTCCATTAGTGTTCATCATGCATTTCTCTCCAACTGTTTTTTTTTTTTATGGGCTGTTGCTATCACAAAAGTCAAAACAAAAACAACTTTTGTTGAACTTCCCCATGCAACTTGAAGCCCAAGTGGAGGGAATGACTTGGACGAGGAGGTGCAGGGAATGCTTATCAAATTTGCAGATGACACCAAATTGGGTGGGATAGTTAATACCCTGGAAAACAGAAACAAACTTCAAAGTGTTCTTCATAGGCTGTAGTACTGGGCTGAAAATAACCAAATGAAATTTAATGTGGATAAATGCCAAGTGCTACACCTAGGAAAAAGAAACCAAATACACAGTTACAAGATGGGGGATACTTGGCTAAGCAATACGACAAGCGAGAAGGATCTTGGAATTGTTGTAGATCACAAGCTGAATATGAGCCAACGGTGTGGCATGGCTGCAAAAAAACCCAAACCAAAAAAAGCAAATACTATTTTGGGATGCACTAAAAGAAGTATAGTTTCCAAATCAGACAAGGTAGTGGTTCCCCTCTATTCAGCACTGGTTAGGCCTCATCTTGCATATTGTGTCCAGTTTGGGCACCACACTTCAAGAAGGATGCAGACAAGCTGGAAGGGGTTCAGAGGAGGGCAACGAGGATGATCAGGGATCTGGAAACAAAGCCCTATGATGAGAGACTAAAAGAACTGGGCATGTGTAGCCTTGAGAGGAAAAGACTGATAGCACTCTTCAAATACTTGAAAGGTTGTCACACGGAGGAGAGCCAGGATCTCTTCTCTATCATCCCAGAATGTGGACGTGGAATAATGGGCTCAAGTTACAGGAAGCCAGATTCCGGCTGGACATCAGGAAAATCTTCCTGACTGTTAGAGCAGTATGACAATGGAACCAATGACCTAGGGAGGTCGTGGGCTTTCCCACACTAGAGGCCTTCAAGATGCAGTTGGACAGCCATCTGTCAGGTATGCTTTAAGGTGGATTTCTGCATTGAGCAGGGGGTTGGACTTGATGGCCTTATAGGCCCCTTCCAACTCTACTATTCTATGATTCTATGAAATTCCTCTGATTGTTGCTTTAATTCCATATGTCTTGGAGTCCTCAGTCAGTTACTTCTCCTTACCTTAATCTTTGGGATGATGGTGTAGGTGCCTGTGAGATTTCTGTCCCTGTGTTTGCGAGGATGGCATGAGTGGTGTACAGTGGTGTAGTGGAACCAGGACCTGAAGGGATGAAGCAACAGCACTTTTTATTAGCAGGGAAGCTGAAGTCATCTGCCTCCTCCCTGACTTTTTCCTCTGAATTTAGCTACAATCTTCACAATAGCTGGGGGAAACTATTCCACCCTTGAACAGTATATTGTTCCCTGTTGTAATACACAGGATTGTGAGGTGGCTTGACCTCACAATTAAGACCTATTAGCCTTACAAAAGGCCTGCTTCTGGTGGAGATGAAAACTGCTAGAACTTTGTCAATATGGAGCAATGTGGTTTCCTGGGCGTTGGGAATCTCCTTGGGGGTGTGGCTAGAGGCTCCTGCACTTCAAAATTGACCACGACACCACTGGTGGCCTGTGATCATAATGTGGGTGGCATAGGTGACATTTGGGTGCGGCAGGCATGGTTTGCATGAGTGACTGAGCGTTGTGTATACAGAGGATGGGGATGGGGAGATGATATATGTGGCTGTGGAATTTTGTGGTCTTGGCACTTGACTGGTCAAGGAGTTGATGCAGGAGGCACACATGCAGCATTTAGCTGGAAACTGGGACCAACAGTGCTGAATAAAGAGTTATTGTGCATAAGAATTATCTCCCGTGGATTCACTGATAACTGGCTTTGGTCATTGTTGTTTCCTGCTTAATCCTTCCCTGTCATGGATTGATGGGTTGGCGTGGAGACATATCTCTCAGCTCCAGTGTTCTTCTCCTTCTGTGAAATGGAACAGGTGTCTTCTAGATGCCTAAATGGTATACTATACACAAATCGCAGGACTCATTCTCTGAGTGTGGATAGTGTTGAAGCCCAAACAGTACCACCCATGCACAAGAAGTTCTTGGGAAGCCCCAAGCTTTGCAGAAGAACACAAAACCCTTAAAAAAAGATTTCCGGTGGGGTGGGGGTGTCCCTAAAAACAACCCAATGAGGATTGAACATTTTCAGTGGCCATAGAACACTGACTGATGGTTGGGGTGCGGGTGGAAAACCCGGTGGAAAGGGGCATGAAATGATATTTGCCGGAAGAGGGTATGGCTGTCTGGTTCACTGGAACCCTGAATAGGAGTTATCCACACTGCAACATGTTGTTTCAGGTTCCACTTACATCCCATCACAATATATCATATTTGTCTTGCCCTGAAATCTGTGGCTTGGTTCAACACTTTTTGTCATCTGCCATTAATTTGCTCTGTGTTTATTTGATTAGTAGCCTGGATTGTATTGGCTCCACCTCTGTGACCTACCAACAGTTCCAAAGGCCCACTCCTGGCCCTGTACAGGGTCCAGAATATTTTTAAAAGATGAATTCTATTGATTTCGAAAGAACAGAGTGCCACCGTTTGCTGCACAGTCCTTAAAAGGTTCCTGTCATTCTCCCCCCCCCCCCCCAAGTAGATACCTAGGAGCAGTATCCAATTGTGTCATTCCTTTAGCACAAATGAAGTTGTGCTAGCAGAAACTAGGTTCTGAGCCATGTGCAAGAGACAAATCCAATGGAAGCTATGTTTGCGCAAGCGTGGTTGTACACTATGCTTGTGACCAGGCTTTAAAGTTTAAAATATTTTAAATATCTGCTGTTTTATGTTTTGTGTTTTTAAATTTTGTATATTGACTTTTAATGTTCAGTCTTTTAATTTTTGTAAACTGCCCAGAGAGCTTCGGCTATGGGGCAGTATATAAATGTAAATAATAATAATAATAATAATAATAATAATAATAATAATACTCTTGTGCAACTTATTGCACAACCTGTTGTACATCCGTATTGTGCAACCGGTTGTGCAAATGGAATGAGCAACTGTACAAGGGAAAGATTCGGCGGAGCTCTGCTAGCCATATTTGAGTTTGAAGAATGACACTGTTAAATACTGCCCATAAAGTTCAATTTCCAATTGGACATGCTTTCACCTTTGAAGGCCCAAAGTTCAGTCCCCAACACCTCCAGTTAAAGGACCTCGAGTAACAGAATTTGGAAAGACTCCCAAGGCTTTGGAGAGGTACTGCTTGTCAAAGAAGTAATGGCCCATACCACATAGATCAATGGACTGATGCCATCTGCCCTTCATTGAATTTCTGGGAAGTTTTTGGAGAATAACAAGTAGAGGCAACAACCATCAGGTGAATACAAGATGAGCAGTGTTCTACATTAATGAGGACAGTTTTTTCTTTGAAGGGTTGTCCAGTCCAACCCTAGTTTAAAGAGAAAGAATAAGGAGAAGAGAGGGCAGGGAAAGGGCATTGGAGCTGCCCATCAACAGTTAGCAACTGGACAGCCAACTGAGCAGGCAGGCAAATTTATCACCTGTTCACAGTCTTTCTCATTGTGGTGACATATAAGGTATTTCTACTTAAATTATAGTGATTATTTATAAATTTATGTCCATACCCTTAACTCAGCTCATGCAGATACCATGTAAACTGGTGTCTTCCTTTGTCCTCCTTTCTGGCGAAGTGTAAGTGGACACCCTAGCTGAATATGGGCAAACCTCAACCATCTAACAAGCAATAACCTGCCTTGGTGTGCATATAAAAACTAGGAAAGCTTAGGCTGACCATCTGAAAAGGAGGACAGGGCTCATGTAACTTTAAGAGTTGTAGAGAAAAGGGAATTTCAGCCGGTGCCATTTGTATGCAGTTAGTTCCTGGTGAAATTCCCTCTTCATCACAACAGTTAAAGTTGCAGAGGCCCTGCCTTCTTTTGTATATGGTCACTCTAGTATAGTGCCTGCAGCTTTAACTGTTGTGATGACGAGGGAATTTCACCAGGAACTAACTGCATACAAATGACACTGGCTGAAATTCCCTTTTCTCTACAACTCTTAAAGTTACATGAGCCCTGTCCTCCTTTTCATATGGTCAGCCTAGGAAAGCTCATTGTTTGCATTGTCTAGCCAAGTGGCGAAGAGAATTTTACCACACCTTCACACCTGTTCATCAATCTGGGAAGTAGGCAAGCCATAACACACACCAGTTTCCCACCTGACCAGCCTACCAGGTGATTTATCACCTGCACTTTGTGGTACATTATCATTTGGTAAGTGGTCATCTGTATTCACTTGAAAAGCTAACTCTCCATATGTTGCCACAGGAAATACATGGTCCTGTGATTCAATCCAGTTCTTGTTCTTTAGGGGTTTTGTGTGAGACCCTTTATCCCCATTTTGTTCCACAATGGAACTCCTATTTCTGGCAACTTGAAGGTGGACATAGGAAGGCTAGAGGCCAGATCTAATTGTAGCCAAAAGAGTAATCAGATACAGATTTGAAGAATTAAATCATTTGTATTTATCGTTATACTCTCTTGAGTGTGCACCAAAATATGTCTGAGATTACCTATATTTCTTCTTGTGCTTGAAAAAGAATCGATTGATGGATTTCAACCATTTTTATGGGGCCATGCTATATACAAGCTTTTTTTTTAATTAGACTGTTTATATATTTAATACTTAAACAAAGCATTAATTTTATTCATAGAAAATTTGCTTGGAATGAAAGATTGTGAATATACGTACATTTTAAATGCTTGGCTAATTTATTGCAAAGCAAAAACAAATTTGCTTACAGAGAAGGAACAAAGTCCATAATTTAAGCAATTATCCCAACTAGTTGTAGTTTTACTTAATGCTTATGAGAGTGCAGAGTCAAATTAGATGACAATAGTTCTTGAGGAAGAGCGCAGACTCTATTGCTATGGCAGGTTTGTTTGGTTTTTATTTTTAAAAGGCACATTTCTAGTCCTCATGGAGATGCTTAATAATTTATTATAGTTTCATTTGTCATTTCTAAAACAGTCTCTAAGTGTTAATCTATCTTTGTGTAAAAGACAGATGTAACCTTCTCCATGTGGTGGAAATATTTTGAACACACAGAGGATGTGTGTTCAAGCCATTTTCACTACACTTAGAAACTGGAGATTTTGGAGAACTCATGAACAGAATCAAATGGGGGAGTGGCCTAACGGACATGGAGTAGAGTCAAAACTCTCTCGCTCTCATTAAGAAGCGACGAAATAATTACAAAATCCCTACTTTGGAGACGATGGATTGTTGATTAAAGATTTGATTTCGGGTCCGGAAGCTTTGCTGTATCTGTGGTGAAGGAAGCAGCTGGATAGCTACTGTACAGCAGAGGGAAAAGCAAAACTACCTTTGATGTGGACGGGAGCTTTGGCAGGCGACCAGTGACGGTAATTAATGGACTTTAATTTGAAGCAGTAAGGCTAAGATAAGACTGGAGGGAGAGGTTGAAGTGATTTTAAGTGGGAAAAGAGACTTTTAACCTCCAGCCGAAAGAATTAGAAGCCGTAACTGTTGATATGAGCCGAGAGGATATCTGAGGCGGATAGCGATGATTTAGGTGAGGGGTGCGGATTTATGAGTTTAGCTTTATGAAAAGAAAGCAAAAAGGTAAAAAGCCCAGTGCCCCCACATGGAGCAGGCTATCAAAAGATCATCCTTCTGATAGGAACTGGCACCGGCTCATGAGAGTTTCTGGAATTATGCCAGACAAAATGCCAGACAAGAAGCAGCAGTCTGAGAAAATTGGGAAATTATCTCCTAGTCACTCCGGAAGCACTAAATCTGGCACAGCTCCTAAAGCAGCAGGTGCAGTTCCAAAATTGGCCAAAGAGAGTCAAGCAGAGACCTCAGATGATTTAATGACCAAATTTCAGAATGTGTTGGAGGTGGCTTTGCTGAAGCAGGAGGAAAGATTAATACAAAGAATTAAGGACTCACAGCTTGAATTTATGTTGGACCTTCAGACTGTGGTGGAGAATGTGGAGAGATTGGAGAGGGAATCTGGGAAGCTGCAGGAAGACAGTAAGAATCAGGGGGAGCACTTGAAGGAGATGGACTTGCGCTTAATTGCCTTGGAAGATCGGGACAGGAGAGTCAACATTCGAATTAGATCTTTTGGAGAGAGAGAGGGAGAGAATCCTAAGGATTTAAGAGATACAATCTTGGCATGGATTAAGGAAGTCGAACCTCAGGAAACTTGGGAGATGGCGGATATCTAGAGGATTCATAGAGTGGGTTATAAGAAGAAGGGGATGCTCCCAAGGGATATAATTGTTAAATTTGCCAACTACTACAAGAAAGAAAATTTGATGCAAGCAATTAGACATCAAGCCCAGCTAATGCTACAAGCAACACCAATCGAGGTTTATCAGGACCTATGCCCTCAAACAGTGCAGTGGCGGAAGAGTGTTAGACTGTGTACAGTGGCTTTGCGGAAAAGATCGATAACATATAGTTGGGGATATCCAGTCTTTCTGAGATTTATGTGGAAAGGGAAACAACATAGAATATCATAATGTGAGCAAGGGATGGATCTTTTGGAGAAGCTGAGCTTAGTTGATCCTACGGATGTTGGAGAAACAAAGCAGGATGAAGGTGCTGTAGGAGGAAGCAGTCAATGAAGAAATATTATTGTAAAAGGGATAAGAAAAGATTACAAGGGAGGGGAGTGTCGGATTTCTGCTCCGGGAATGTTGGGTTGCTTCTCCCCCCCCCCCGAAGAGTTCTAAGAATAATTGGGGCCATTGCCCAGAAAGGTCTGGTGAGGAGGGGGGTGAAGATGGGGGGTAAATGTGGGGGTGAGGGAGGGGGGTATGTGTATCACAGAGGGAGACCAATATAGAGATGTGTGTGAAAGAGAGAGATGGAAAATAAATTAAGGGTTGCAACTTTAAATGTTAAAGGGCTAGGAACTGTTATAAAAAAGAAGAGAATAGAAATGTTATTTAAAAAAGAGAAAGCAGATGTAATTTTTTTGCAGGAAACTCATCAAACAAAGGAGGGTGTAAATGAGCTCCGGATGAGGGAAGTGGGCGTTTATGAAAAGTCTTTTGGCACTTCTAAAGCGAGAGGTGTAGCAATAATAATTTCAAAAAAATGTGGTATTACTATACAAAGGGTGAAGAAGGATGAAGTGGGAAGATTTCTGACAATTTCTTGCATGGTAGGGGAGGAGGAATATATATTGATCAATGTATATGCTCCAAATGGGAAAAAGATGGAATTTTTCGATGAAGTTTTTAATGCGGTGGGGGAAGTGGGTAAAAAGAACATTGTGATGGCAGGTGACTTCAATATGGTATTAGACAAAGGGAAAGACAGGGATAATATATTAAGAGTTCTTAAGAGTGGTGGGAGGACGGGGTTAAGCAAATTAATGGAGAGAAAAGAACTAATGGATGTTTGGAGAGTATTAAAAGGGGAAGAAAGGAAGTATACTTTCTACTCACCAAGGTTTAAGAGTTATTCCAGGACTGATTATATTTTTGTGTCAAAGAATATGATGTCTAAACTTATAGACTGTGCTATTGGGGTAATTAAAGTCACCGACCACACATTATTGACGATGGATATTAAAATGAAGAAGGATTATAAACAAGCTAAGAGATGGAGAATGGATACAAGACTAAGAAATGCAGGAAATATGGGAAATTAATGAAAAGGACTTAAACTCGCAGGGGTTAATATGGGACACTATGAAGGCTTTAGTAAGAGGGATTTGTATTAGGGAAATGTGTACCCTAAGAAAACAACAAGAAGCACAAAATAAAAAGATTGAAAAGGAGGTAAGGGACTTAGAGGAGAAGCTAAAAGAGACAAAAGATAAATGCCTATTTGCCCAAATCCAAGCTAAGAAAAAGGAATTAGAGAGAGAAGAGTTAGAACAAGTCCAAAGGGATTGGCTACATTTAAGGAGGGATTTTTTTGAATATAGTAATAAAAACTCGAAGATGCTGGCTAGGTCCACTCAGTCAAAAAAGGCTAAGAGTATGATAGGGACAATTAGAGATAAGACAGGGAAAAATTGTAATTTAATGAAGGATAAATTAAATATATTTCAGGAGTTTTATAGAGAATTATATACATCAGATATGGGATCACAGGTTAAAGTATTGGAATATGTAGAGAGGAATTGGAAAATAAGATTGCAGGGGCAAGATAGGGATTATATTTTTCAGCAACGGGTTGTCCAGTCCCCTCAGATCTTTCTTTTGAATTTTAATTAAAAAAATATTTTGCAATTTAAAATCTAGTTCCCCTGTTTGTGTTTCTAGCCATTCTAAGTCTTCCTCCCCTAATATACTATTTATAACATATCTTAACTGATTAGCAATATAATAATTCTTTATATTTGGAAGTCCCAAACCACCTTTCTTTTGTGTCTTATACCATAACCCTTTGTTAATCCTAGCTCTCTTATCTCTGTTTAAAAAAAAATGAACAGAATCAAATAAGTTCAGAATTCTCTGGCTCCAACCTGCAGATTTCACAGCAGACTGGCTTTGCCTGAGTTGCATGGATTTTGCGGGCTTGCTGACTTTTTTTTAAAGAAAAAAATCTTTCTGGAATTTTATGCAAATTTAGTTGTAGAAAAACACATACAATTGAAAAACACTGGCCAAAAATGTGCATTTTCTCCATAGCCTAAAGCATGAAATGTAGATGGGTGGTGGTGGTTGTACATTGGTGGGGGAGGGAAATTGTGCATTTTTGCAAGTGTGAATTTTTGCAAATGCAAATTTGCATTAAAAAATTCACACAAATTTGAGAAGTTGGGGAAAAGGGCAAATGATGGAATGAAAAGTATCCAACAATCTGCGAAATGCAGACATAGCTGATTTTACAAAATCCATACATCCCTATTAGAAATACATACATTCCTATCATCACCCTTTATCTCATCATTGGCGCTAGTTGGTTTGTTTCTCAATAAATGTTATTGGGAATATTAAAAAAAAAAACACAATCTGATGTGGATTAGGGAAAACTTCGACAGATCTGATCACATCTAATGAGCTGACTTCGGGAGATCATTTGCTGATGGATAACCTTCAGACGTGCTTGCAGTTTCATGGATCAGGGCTGGCATCTGCTTTTTTTTAAAAAAAACTTGTTTTATTAATCACTACTCCATTAACGATCAAAGTAACATACAACTGAGTCAAATATTGTGATTTACATATTATGCTAAAATCTCTGCTATCAAAATCAAAGGCTTCCATCTGTGCATTTTTGTGGCTGTCCCCAAACTCGCTTTTGTTTGGGAACCTATCAAAGTTCAATGCCTTTGGAAGTGTTGTAAAACTTACCTATTAGGGCCCTGGCTTTCAACAGAGGGTGGAGGATTAAAATGTTTAAATAGGATAGAATCTTAATCTGATTCTCTATTTATTTTGTTTTTGCCATCTTTGCTAAGCTGAAGAGATTTTCCTTTTACTAGTTCTACTACTTCCAATATATTCTCTTTTTACTTTTAAATCTGGCTTCTCCTGGCTATTACCCCTTGGTTCTTCGTTTACCTGTCCCTTCCTCTGCTTGCTGTAATGATAAAGACTCCAGATGTGCCACAGAGCAGGCAGGAGAGGAAGGTGATGGTGGTAGGCTGACCATATGAAAAGGAGGACAGGGCTCATGTAACTTTGACTGTTGTAGAGAAAAGGGAATTTCAGCCAGTGTCATTTGTATGCAATTAGTCCCTGGTGAAATTCCCTCTTCATCACAACAGTTAAAGTTGCAGGGGCCCTGCCTTCTTTTGTATATGGTCACTCTAGTATAGTGCCTGCAACTTTAACTGTTGTGATGAAGAGGGAATTTCACCAAGAACTAATTGCATACAGATGACACTGGCTGAAATTCCCTTTTCTCTACAACTGTTAAAGTAATATGAGCCCTGACCTCCTTTTCATATGGTCAGCCTAAGTGGTGGTAAATTCAATCTGTGGGAGGTGTCAAAGGCAGAGTGGGTGTGTTTATTTCCATTATAAGCCAACTCAGAAATAAGCATGACTAGACTTCTGCATGTCTACTCCAAAGTAAGCAGGACTGAATCACTCAATGGCACTTTGAAATAGCATCCCAAGTACCTAGTCTCTGCATGTCTACTGAAAAGTAAGCAGAGCAAAACTCTACATGTCTGCTCAAAAGTAAGCTGCACCAAATCACTCAGCAGTTATTTCTCCAGGCTTCACCCCATCTCCTTGGCAAGGAAAAGTTCTTACCTCTGATCAGCTGCTTACCACAATTGCAAATTTACAGCTTGTAAAAGATTAAAGTAATTGAATAAGAGCTGGAAGAAGCAAACTGTTTTTTTTTAATTTAAAATCTGTGTGTACTGATAATTGCTCCATTTCTTCTCTCTGAAACTAAAGGGAACAACAGCAGCAGCAGCAGCAACAGCATCTCTCTTAAGCAGTGAATTATTATTATTACTTCATCTCTTTCTCGCTCATGGCGGTTTTTCTAGACGGACATGATGTGCTTTGCCAAGTCATGCTGTCTTTTACAGATTCAGGAATTTCCTGACAATTGAGCAGGTTTTAAGTATGATGATAATGATTATTATTTCTATATTTCCCAATAATCGGAGTACTCTGGGCAGTTCACAACAATTCACAAAATCACAAAACACAGACGCAAGATAATAAAATACAGCATAACAGTACAGGGTACATTATTTAAAAGAATGTAACAGCTAAAAACAGTTTCAATAAAATGCTAGACCTGTTCAAGACAGCTGACATAAATGTCTGATCATATGCCATTAAATGCCTAGGAGTAGAAGGTGGTCTTGACTTGGTGCCAAAAGGATGACAGTGTTGGTTCCAGGCAGGCCTCAGTGGGAAGCTCATTCCATAGTTGGCCTCCTCCCTCGTTGCCACCTTTCGAGCTTCTCTCAGAGGTGGCATTTGGAGGAAGGCCTGAGATGTTGATTGCAGTTTCCAGGTAGGCTCCAACAGGTATTGCAGTCCTGAGCCATGTAACACTTTATCGGTTAAGACCAGCACCTTGGGGGGGATGGACTTCCGGGGTTGACGGGCGAGCAGCAATTTCTCCAGCTCCAGTCGTCAATAAAATGTAAAGCTAATAGTCTCATCAAAAGAGCTTCAAATGTGAGTAGAAAGGAAAAAAATATTGTGTGGGAGAGATAAGAGAAGCTAAAAGGCTTTGAAAAAACTATCTTTGAAAACTGCTGTAGCCGGAGCAGGCTACTTTCGCTTTTAACCTCTGCAGCGTCTGGGTTGGATCAGATCCAATGTCAAACTCTAAAAAAACAACAGAAAATTCCGCTTTGGCTGAGAAATAAGTCTATTGGGAGACCATCGGATAATACAGCAGCCAGATTGGCTAGAGTGGAATCTCAGATGCCAACCTCAAGTGGCAAAAATAACAATAATAATAACAAAGACTCCCAGAAAACTGGAAGGGAGAAGGAAGGGATGGAGGGAGGAGTTGACCTGAAGGCAGCTGCAGCTAGATCTAAAACATCAGATGCTACAACGCAGCAGACAGAGCTGGTTGAGAGCATTAAAGACATGATGCAGCAGATGATGACACATAATAATGAAAAGATGCAAAAAATGATAGAAGAAAGCAATGAATCCCTGAAAAAAGACGTGTTGATGGGAGTTACAGATCAAATAGATAGAAGTATTTCAGAAATGAAAAGGCAAATGAAGGAGGCCAATTCGAGGTTTGAAAAGGTGGAGAGAAAAGCTATGGCAAATGAAATAGCCATACAGAACCAGACGGAACAATTTGATTCAATGCAGCTGAAAATGATTGATTTGGAGGATCGGGCAAGATGCTCTAACCTTCGTCTCAGATTCTTTCCAGAATCATCGGGAGAAAACCCCAGAATTTTGAGAGATCGAGTTATGGGGTGGATTAAGGATATAACTCCAGATATTGCATGGGAAGAATGGGACATGGAAAGAATACATAGAATTGGAGGCAGAAGAAGCGGAGTGTTGCCTGGAGATATCATCATAAAGTTTGCGAATTATTATAAAAAAGAGGAATTTATGAAAGTAGCGAGACAAGCCCCAGAGGGACTGAAGTATCAATCAACTCCAGTACAAGTATATCAGGATTTATGTTCAGAGACAATCAATTGGAGAAAAACTGTGAAAGTTTGTACATCAGTCTTGATGAAGAAGAATGTGAGATACACGTGGGGCTATCCAGTGTTTTTGAAGTTTCAGTGGAAGGATCGAAAGTACAGGATTACATCATCGGAACAAGGCATACAATTACTACAAGAGTTGGGAATAACGGATCCGGAGGAAGGAGCAGCTGGAAGCAAGCCGGAGGAAGGAGCAGTTGGAAGCAGAAAATAGAAGAAAGTTTTTCTTATTAAGACAGAGAATTAAATATAAGCTAGTGGATGACGAGAGTTATATAAACTGACCGGGGAGTGAGGGTGGCTGTCGCTGGGAATCCTGGAAGGGCGTCTCCCTCCCCCCTCCCCCCGGATTGATCTTGGGTTTTTGGATGAGGTTAATTCCTCGGGCATGAGGGGGGAGGAATAATTGGGGGAGGGGAAGGGGGGAGGGAGGGAGGGGAATGGGGGTGGGGGGAGGAAGTGGGGTGGGAAGAGGGTAGGGAGAAGGTAGAACACTAATAAGGACCAATAGAAAAGACAATTTGCTATGTAAAAAATATCATGGGTAATAAATTGAAAGTAACATCATTAAATGTTAAAGGGCTGGGAATGATGATAAAACAAAAGAGAATAGAACATTTATTGAATAGGGATAAAGCTGATATTGTATTCTTACAGGAAACACATCAAGTTAAAGAAGGGGCTAATGAAATTAAATTAAGATGGGTGAACATCTACGAGAAAGCATATGGAACATCTAAAGCTAGAGGGGTAGCAATTATAATTTCAAAGAAATGTGGTTTTACTGATATGAAAGGAATAAAAGATGAACTGGGGAGGTATATAATTATACAGGGGAAGATAGCTAATGAAGATTATACATTGGTGAATATATATGCCCCGAATGAAAAGCAAGAATTTTTTTATAATAAAGTGTTCAATAAAATGCAAGGAATTCAAAAAGGCCACATTATAATGGGAGGAGAGTTTAATATGGTAATGGATAAAATAAAGATAAATCTAATCCCAATATGAATGATAGGCGGCAAAATGTAACAAGTTTAAATGTATTAATGAAAGCAAAGGAGATGTTCGACGTTTGGAGGTTAAACAAAGGGGAGGAAAGGAAATATACTTTCTATTCAGCAGTACATAAGAGCTATACTAGAATAGATTACCTTTTTATTTCTAAGAGTTTATTAACAAAAGTATTAGAAGTAGGAATAGGGCTTATTAAAGTTTCAGATCATGCATTAATAAATATGGAGATGAAGATTCGGAAAGATTATAAGGAAGTTAAAAGATGGAGAGTGGACACAAGAATATTTAAACATAAACGAACGATAGAAAATATTCAGAAAGAAATGGAGGATATATGGCAAATAAATAATAATGGGGAATCCACTCAGGCTATAATTTGGGATACTATGAAGGCTGTGATGAAAGGAATATGCATTAGGGAATAGTCTAAATTAAAGAGACAACAAGGAGAGGAGAGGGTAAGATTGGAAAAGAATATTAGGGAACTGGAGGATGAATATATAAAGAATAAAGATAAAATTATAGGGGCCCAATTACAAGCAAAAAAGAAGGAATTAGAGGGTATAGAAATTGGGAAAATACAGAGAAACTTGATATACTTAAAAAGAGAATATTTTGAGTATAGCAATAGGAATTCTAAAAAGTTGGCCAGATCCACAGAGTCAAGGAAAATGGGAAAGCCAATTGGGGCTATAAAAGATAAATTAGGTAAGATTAATAATTTAATGAAGGATAAATTACAAGTTTTTCAAGAATTCTATCAAGAGTTATATACATCAAATAACAAGTCATTGGGAAAGATTAGGGAATATATTGAGAAATACTGGAAAATAAAAATACAAGAACTGGATAGGGAAGCGATGGAACAACCGGTAACAGAGGAAGAAATTGGAGGAGTGATAGATGGATTAAAAGTGGGGAAATCCCCGGGAATGGTTGGATTGGGCCCTGCCTTCTTTTGTATATGGTCACTCTAGTATAGTGCCTGCAACTTTAACTGTTGTGATGAAGAGGGAATTTCACCAGGAACTGATTGCATACAAATGACACTGGCTGAAATTCCCTTTTCTCTACAACTGTTAAAGTTACAGGAGCCCTGTCCTCCTTTTCATATGGTCAGCCTAGTGTAGAGGGAGGGAAGGTGATCCTGGAAGTACCTAATACACACCATCGGCGCACAAGGACCAGCTGGGGACCACCCCAGGCAAACAGCCTGGTGTAGGAACAGCCTTGGTTTGATGAGCCAGACGAATAGAACAGCTTTCAGAATTGGATCCTTAATTAAATTAAACCAATCTAAAGTGATAGACCAGAATATATACAGAGAGATGCCAGATTATGTCCTGTGGGAAAGGGAGGCTTTTTGGATTAGCAAATAAGCTTCTGTCCAAGCTATGTTTTCTTTCTGAAGAAACCACACTGAAATCGCAGGTTCTATCCATGGAATGCTGTTCTACCTCTGTGATTAATATGCCTGAATTTGGTCCTTGATAAAGCTCAGTGTTGACACATAAACGTCATAGTCTGATCCTGAAATGGTGATACAATTTCTCTAGCTCTTTATAAAGGTGCAGAAAGGTGAGATAGGAAAATATTCCCTGTTAATGAGATGTGTGGATGTGGACAAACAAACTGCATGGCAATGAGGTGGGCTGCACTTTCTGAAAGATGAAACCTTGTTAACATCTTGCTTTTGATTGTGTCATATAGACAAGTTCACACAGTCATTGTTTAGAACTATGAGCGTGAGCAGCAACAAGGCTAGGGAGACACTCTCTTTCATCTCTTGTCCTCTGGCATGGCCATGAGAAGCAGATCAGAAGCATCCACATTGGGTTAAAAATGAACTAGAATTTGTTATATTGGAACTGGTTAATTTACATGAAGGGTAGGCAACTTGGTGTACACCAGATGATTTGTATTATAACTTCCATTTGCTCCAGCCAACATGACCAATGGTAAGAGATTATGGGAGTTGTATTCAAAATATTTAGAGGACATAGCTGGCCTATATCCTTTTTGACCATATTAGTGCTCTGTAGCCTCTCTGGTCACCGTTTTTAAAATTATTTATAAATGATTAACCATGGGGGGGGGGGTGGCCCTTGGAGGGGAGTCTGAGGGACAAAATTGCCCCTAGTCCTCCTGACGTTGCCCACCCATTGTTTAAACGAACCACAGTTTGTCCTTGTGAGACTTAAATATCAATAAAAGGGGCAGTGGAATCAGGTGGGCCAGTAGCACAACCTACAGAGATGCTGGTTCTGGACCCTGACACCAGTGATCCTGAGTTAGGGTGACCAGATAAAATCCAGGTCAGGGCTCATGTAACTTTAACAGTTGTAGAGAAAAGGGAATTTCAGCCAGAGTCATTTGTATGCATTTAGTTCCTGGGGAAATTCCCTCTTCATCACAACTGTTAAAGTTGCAGGGGCCCTGCCTTCTTTTGTATCTGGTCACTCTAGTATAGTGCCTGCACCTTTAACTGTTGTGATGAAGAGGGAATTTCACCAGGAACTAATTGCATACAAATGACTCAGGCTGAAATTCCCTTTTCTCCTCAACTGTTAAAGTTACATGAGCCCTGACCTGGATTTTATCTGGTCACCCTATCCTGAGTCCAGGAAGCAGGGACTTTTCAAATATAGGACTCTTGATCCAGCCGCCCCCCCAAATGACTGCAACCCCGAGCAGGGCCCCATCAAGGAGTCATCATCCTTGGCCCTATGTTCCCTGTGTGCCACCAAGTCTGTACACGATGGCAGGCAGCATAACCAACAAGAATTAGCAGAGAGGTGACAGAATGCAGGTTTCAGGCCAGAGAGCTGTCTCTTTAAGTATCTCCATTTTTAGTAAGGGGGTGGAGCTTGGGATGGGTGGTCAGAGACTATAAAACTTCTTTCAACCCTTGTTGGAGTAAATTGTCTTTTCGATGGGACCTATTGAGGGTCCTGAAGAAGTTGTCCCTGATCATCCCCCCCCCCCCCCCCCGATGCTGTTATTGACTTGCTAAATGGCTGCACACTCTGTACCTTTTGGGTCCTTATTCTTGCTCTTGGTCCCTTGCTCTTGTTATCTGCTCTGTACCATTGCCCAGCATGCTTCCTCCAGACTCTACTGTAGGCTCATCCTTGCCAAGGTAATGCACTATGACAAATCATGGTTAATTTTAGACCTCCTCTAGATGGATTCCGTTTGACACCTGGTTAGCCGATTATGCGCATAATCGCTGAAGCGCTTTATCGTAAATGCTTGTATGCAGGAGGTAATTGAGCACTCAACTGGTGACCTTACCGGTTGTTTCAAATGCACTTTACAGGTAGTTAATGCGGAGAATCGCTTGTTCACATAGTCAAAATGCGCTTTAACGGCTGGAGCAAAATAAAACTCGCTATTTAACGCGCATTCGATAATGCGCATAATCAGAGAGAAAACGCGCCTCTACGCCCGATTTGCGCACCATTCTTGTAGAGGTCAATTTGTTAATGCACCTTGAAAGAGCTTTAAATGCCTCTTGTAGAGGCAGCCTAAACCTCAAAGTGGCTATGCTGGAGGCAGAGGAGGAGAGAGAGCACAGGAGCCCAAGGCATGTTGCTCAGGCACATAGTGCTAAACTATTGTCTAAAGGTATAGTGTAAACACGTTATTGAAAGAATGGGCCCACCCAGGCTGTGGAATTGTGTGACCTATTGATGGCATCTAATGAGTGAATATATTTTAGAGATTTTCAGACAAGTTGAATGGATCCTAAATTAGTCATTCATTTCTGGAAATCCAGAAGGGCTTGGTCATACTTATTAAAAGAGATGGGGAACTGCTTCTCTGTGGTTTCTTCTTATTCTACTATAATAAAGTCTTGACATCAAATGATCCGGTGGTGCTACAGTGCTATTTGGTGTATGTGTGCCAACTTAGTTGCTAAATATTAGCATAACAAGACAGATTAAAGGTTCAATGGTTCAATCCAAAGATCCACACTTAGAGTAGAAGTCTGCACTGATCCAACTGATTCCCGAAAGCCAGCCAGATCATTCTGTGAGGGCCAATGAATGCTCACTAGGGGTGGCGTTGGAGTCACTTCCTTGTGGCTACTTCTTATGCTGTTCTGAAGGTTGTGTTCATGAAGAAAACACATGGGTGGATTCAATTACATGATTTTACGTCGGAGCTCCATTGCCCAATACATAAGCAAAGGTAAGCCGTCAGCATAAATTTATGCATAACGTTTCTTCACTCCTTGTCACTTCTACTTGATGATAAACAGACAAAGACCAAAATGACTCTCTCTAGAAAATTCAGTGGACCATATTTTTCTTCAGCTAAGATGTAGTTTCCTGCTCAAATACGATTCACAGATAAATACGTTATTCATATATACATTTTCCTCAAAGAAAAATGCATATTTGTTCAAATGCAGCATGTTCTAAATTTCCATAGCTCAGTCTTTTTGTGTTTGGCTTTTGTTTTGTTTCTTTCCTATGTACTAAATAACTCTGAGGTATTGTACAAATATTTCAGGTGGAATGAGGTTTGCAGTCTGAAAGCCCTCTTCTATTCAGAACCCCCCTCCAAAATTCGAATGTGAGGTCTGTTAGTGTACAGATGTGGAGTAGCTGAATTATAGCATTATGTGAAAGAAATGCATGTCTTATTACTTCCTCACCGAATAGAATTTCTTGTGGAGAAGTGCACTGATAACCATTTATTACTGAAATCCCAATTGATCCAGTACAATCCAGTAATAAGAGATATTGAAATTGACAATGCAAGTAAAACAGTTATTCACATTTTAGTCTTACGTTCTGCGCTGCACACATCTAGAGATGCAGAGAAAACCACTACAGTGGAGGATGCAATATACATACTGTTTGTTCAAATATGTAGTCTTGTAGCACCTTAAAGACAAATCAATATATTACGGCACGAGGTTTTGTGGACTACAGTCTACTTCTTTATATGTACCCTCAATAACTATTAGTCCTGACGGCTATGTGCTACCTCCAGTACAGAGGCAGTATGCCTATGTACAGCAGTTGCTGGGGAACATGGGCAGGGTGGTGCTGTTGTACTTGTCTCTTGCTTGTGGGTTCCAGGTCGACAGCTGGTTGGCCAGTGTGTGAACAGAATAGCCATCCACAAAATATTTGTTGGGTGATATAAAACAGATATGTTGTAGTTGTTAGCTGGTTGACACATGTAGCATGATTTAAAAACAAACATCTCTGTCCATATGCAAACTGCAGGAGAGAGTTGAGCCTCTTCAACTATTTCGTATTGATATAGGTCTTTGAAGTTCTTTTGTTCATGAATGGCCACTTTAAGGTCAGTGGAAATGTACTGGGCATTTGAAATGTCCCCTCACTTTTTTTTTTTAATTGCCCCTTTTGAAAACAGATTTGTGACCCATTTATTATTTTGCATAGATACTGGGCTGTTCATCCTATGCAGAATGCAGAAGGGCATTGCTGGTGGACAATGGCATATATATGTGATTGGAAGATGAGCAGGTGTATGAATGTCTGATGTTCTGGATGGCATTAGGTCCTCTAGTAGATATGGGGACAATGTTGGCATCTCTGTCTGCCACAGGTAATGGTTCCTGTGGCTGTATATGTGTTATGTGATCTCTTGTTGCTGGTGAGATGTGTTAGGTTGGGTTGCTGTCTGTAAAAAAGTCCAGGCCTACCACCCAAGTCCTGTGAGAACTAAGTGTCATTGGCCAGGATGGACTGTAGATCATTGTAAATATGTTTTGAATGGTTTTAGCTGGGAATTGTAGGTAATACGCTGTTCCTATTCAGATGAGGCGCTAAGCAACAGTGGTTAAGCATTTTGAGCTAAACATTATGGTTTAGCGTGCCATGTGAACCATGACTTAGCATGTCATGTGAACCGTTCCTAACCCTGGTGGCTTCATAACCACGGTTTAAACATGCTCGCTATCCATTTGCTGCAAAAGGGTTAGCAGCCTAACTATGGTTTAGTGTATTGTTTAAACAGGCCCATAGTGTTCTCTTATTTACTTTTCTGGGTCTGACCTATAGTAGATCATTTCTGAGTATGTAGCCATTAGGCTGACCATATGAAAAGGAGGACAGGGCTCATGTAACTTTAACAGTTGTAGAGAAAAGGGAATTTCAGCCAGTGTCATTTGTATGCAATTAGTTCCTGGTGAAATTCCCTCTTCATCACAACTGTTAAAGTTGCAGGGGCCCTGCCTTCTTTTGTATATGGTCACTCTAGTATAGTGCCTGCAACTTTAACTGTTGTGATGAAGAGGGAATTTCACCAGGAACTAATTGCATACACATGACACTGGCTGAAATTCCCTTTTCTCTACAACTGTTAAAGTTACATGAGCCCTGTCCTCCTTTTCATATGGTCAGCCTAGTGGCCATACTGATCTGTTAAGGTCCCCCCCTTCATTGAGTGGCTATTGTAATCTGAGAAATGCCTGATTTAAATACTTAAGTTGTGAGATCCAAATTAAACATTTGTGTAATCACACATAAATGAGTTATGTGCGATTGGTTTAATTATCCCAGAGTAATCACATTAGACCCTGATTCACACTGGGACTGCCAGGTGTTTTTTAAAAAAACTTCTTCCCACCCATTTTTGTCCTGAAATTCCTCCCCCTATGGGGGGAGGAGTGTTAAAAAAAGGGGGGGGGGAAATGCCTCCATTGGAGTCAACCAACGTGCGCTTACAAGAATTTTTAGCTTGGCCCTGTGTTTTAGTAAGTCTGAATAGGTATGGTTGTATCGTAATTCATGCCAGTAGACAATGGATTTTATGGTGTGTTCTGTGTGGAAGCTGGAGGCATGAAAGTATGTGTAGCAGTCAATAGGTTTCCAATAGAATGTGGTGCTTTTATGTCCATTATGTAGTTGCACAGTAATGTCCAGTAAGTGAACCTGTTCCATGGTCTAGTGAAGGCTTAGGTTGATGGTGGGATGAAAGTTCCTGAAGTCCTGGCAGAACTTTTTCAAGGCTTCCTGTCCATGAGTCCAGATGTTCAAAATGTCATCAATTTATCTCAGGCAGAGAAGAGGCGTTTGGGACAGGAGCTGAGAAAGCTTTGTTCTAAGTAGACGATGAAGATGTTGGCATGCCTTGGCACCATCTAATTCCCCATGGCAGTGCCCTTAGTCTGATGACATATGTTATCCCTGAAGCAGTAATAATTGTGGGTACATGCAAAGTGGAGGAGTTTGGTGGCTAAATATGCCACAGCACCATCAAGGATGGTATTCCTGATAGCTTGTAGTCCCGGTGGGGGGGGGGGGGGATATGGTTGTAAACAGCCTTTAACATCCAAGGTAGCCAGGATGGTGTTTTCTGGGTGATGATCAATGGATTGTAGGTTCCTCACACTAAGAACAACCCTGGAGGCATCAGCAGCCATGCTGGTACAGGTGCTGTTTAATGTGAACCTCCCAAACTATTAAATACAGTAACAGTAAGGAATCTGCCCACTGCACCAAATAAGCAGCCATTACGGGCCATTCCAAGGTTACAAATAGTCCCACAAGGAGGAGAGCTATCTTTATGGTGTTATCTCTTTATAGAATTTCCTTCCCATAGGTGGCCCGCTGAGCCTGATATCTGTTGTTCTTTAGAAGGGCTGTTTCATAAGGCCTTTGAGGCAGGGAGGCAACGTGTTCCATGTCAAATAATAGAGAGCCAGTACAGACAACCAGGTGACTACAGATTAGCTGCTGATGTGTGATAAGGAGCATTTTATCATTTGGCAGGGTTATTTATTTATTTTATTCCATTTATATACCACCCCATAGCCGAAGCTCTCTGGGCGGTTTACAAAAATTGAAAACATTGAACATTAAAAGCACCGATATACAAAATTTAAAACCATAAAGCATAAGAACAAGTTATAATTACAATATCCTTTAAAACAACAATTCTGGGTCAAAGCACAACAACAACACAAAACCCTCATCGTATGCTGTTAAATGCCTGGGAGAAGAGGAAAGTCCTGACCTGGCACCGAAAAGATAACAATGTTGGCGCCAGGCGAGCCTTGTAGGGGAGATCATTCCATAATTGGGGGGGCACCACTGAAAAGGCCCTCTCCCTTGTTACCACCCTCCGTGCTTCCCTCGGAGTAGGCAACCAGAGGAGGACCTTAGATGTGGATCGTAGTGTACAGGTAGGTTCATGTTGGGAGAGGTGTTTCATCAGGTATTATGGTCCCAAGCCATGTAAGGCTTTATAAGTTAGAACCAGCACCTTGAATCGGGCTCGGAAACGTATAGGCAGCCAATGCAAGTGATGTAGATGACTGGGCTATCAGTGGGATAAGACAGTTCCCCTCATGATAGATTAGCCATCCCTATGGTCTCACTTGATGGACCTGAATTAAAACTGTGCTGCTCTGTTTGCCACGTTTGTTAACCATTTAAATATTTTTAATGATGATACACATTGCTTTCAATTGCTTGGCCTGTCTCTAACAATGGTAAGATATCTTGAGAGCTTTGTGGTGAATAAAGCAGGATATAAATGGAAAAGCAAACAAATAACATCCCATTCTCTGGTGCCTGTATAGAGGTTATTGGCAATGGTACAGCTCTGCCCCTCTAACAATGAGCATTTGCTGCAAAAAATGAGAGCTCCTGATGGCAACCAGTAGAGTTGATGCTGAACTTGACTTGCAGTAGACCCTCTGCTTTGAGTCAGAATCTTGACAGCACAACATCGTACTTTAGATGGAGTGCTCCTAATTGTGCATTCAAGGAGAGAGTTGTTAAAATTGTTTAAATGGGATAACATAAATGGATGGCTGAGGACCATTGAATCTGCACAATGACAGTCTCGATCAGGGTTACTAAGGAAGTGAGGCAGACAGACAGTTTCCCTCTGAGAAGGGACAAGTGTTTCAAAAGTCTGATCAAAGTCTCACCAAATTCTGAATGTGAGGTGGTGAGTCTATATAGTATGCAGAATGAACTGGTAGATAGAAGTAATAGAGTATAGGGTTATATCACTTCAGACTGCAGTTGGTGTTACGGATTGCATTGTTGAATGCTTTCCCATGTAATACAAAAACAAAAAAACCTCCCTGCATCTAGTAAACTAGCACTTCAGGTACTACACAATAAATCTTATTAATGGGGGGACGGGGACTGCTGGGGTTCTTTTTCCTCCCTTAGCCTCAACAGCTCAGCAGGTATAAAATATACTCTCAGCTTTGGGCAGATATATATATATGTGTGTGTGTGTGTGTGTGTGTGTGTGTGTGTATATATATATATATATATATATATATATATATAATTGAAACAAAAGAAGAATGAACAAATATATACTTGAAATCTACACATGCACACATGAAAGTGAGCTCTGGTGCACTGAATTCCAAGGAGACTCTATACTTACATGGTTTACACATTGTTGAATCCTTCCCTGTGGGAAAAAAAACCCCTGCATGCAGTAAACTAGCACTTCAGGAAGAGGGCTATTCTAAACCTTTCTCTCTGATGTGCTAGTTTTCTATATACAGATGGTTAGGTGCAATGTTGTGCGAGCAGACATCCATGCATGCAGTGTGATTCTGCTGATGTAACAGGACGACCTTGTCTTTTTCTCCCGCCTGAGGTCCCCTGCATGTACCCCAAATATGCCCTGGAGCTTCCCTCAATGCTCTGGAGCATATTTGGGTTGCAAATGGGGGGGGGAAGGTAAAGTCTGTTCCATTTACCAATAACCAGTGTTGGATCCAGGCTGCCTCTACAAGAGGCATTTAAAGCTCTTTCAAGGCGCATTAAAAAATTTACCTCTACAAGAATGGAGCGCAAATCGGGCGTAGAGGCGCTTTAAACATCCGATTATGCGCATTATCGAATGCGCGTTAAATAGCAAGTTTTATTTTGCTACTTGTAAAGCTCATTGTAAAGCGCATTTGAAACAACCGGTAAGGTCACCCGTTGAGTGCTCAATTACCTCCTGCATACGAGCATTAATGATAAAGCGCTTCAGCGATTATGCGCATAATCGGCTAACCAGGCGTCAAACGGAATCCATCTAGAGGGGGCCCAAGTGTTGTTTTTGTGAGGAGATAATAAAACCATGACCTTGACCTGCTGTCCGAAGTGCTCTCTCGCTCAAAGGCTCTCAGCCATTTTGTTCTGCCACCTCATTTTGTATAAAGCAGAAGGCGCTCTGGTTTATATTTGGCACAATCCATGGGAAAGGAACGCACTTAGCCTGCAAGCTTCCCATACGCAACCCTCACATTAAAATGCCCTTGTTGCCACATGTGCAGGCCCATAAAAGCATAGCCAGAGAGCAGTGGCTTTGGCAGCGTTTCTACCACCAGTGCCCATTTCCCCCCCAGTCAAAATCTGACCTCAATCTCCTTTCCCTTCTCTAGGGTTCCAGATACCTGATTACAGCTGCTGAAGAGGGCAATTTTGAGAAGATGAAAAGATAGCCAGCAGGGAAAGTGTTAAGCAGATGGCTTGAAGTGCCCCTCCATCCTCCAGTCTAAATCCCTGTCTCCTGAGGTTGTTTTTTTCATTTAAAAATAATTAAACAAAACAAAACACCTGTCAGGGCTTCATTGCATGCAATGTATCGTTTGTCCCAAAGGCATTAATGTGACCTGGAGCATAGAGTCCAATTACATGAACAATTCATTCTAGCAAAACATTTCCCGGGTTTGGCGTTCGTGTAATTGCCACATAATCATGATCATTGCACAACTACTTAAGCACCGCAATCCTATGTGGGGCAATGTAGAAGTAGGATTGTCAGAAGTAAGATGTACTGAATTCAGCAGGACTTACTCCCAGGGTAGTGTGCAAAGGATTGCAGCCTGGTGTAACTGAAGGTTGTCGCCTTTTCTTCTTTCTTTCTTTCTTTCTTTCTTTCTTTCTTTCTTTCTTTCCCTTCTGGAATTAGTTCTTGAGGAATCATTGTATTGGTGGTGGGGGTTTATTTATTTATTTATTTATTACATTTGTATACCGCCCCATAGCCGAAGCTCTCTGGGCGGTTTACATAGGATTAAAAACAATTAAAAACAATATACAAAAATTAAACAGCAAAAACATACAACATACACACAATCTGTACATTTAAAAACCACTTCAACACTTCAAAAAACTACAAAAACAAAACAAAACAAACCCAGGCTCCTCAGATATTGCCAAATGGTTGTTAATTAACCATTCTGGAGAGGAGCTTGGGAAATTATTCATCAGATAACAGGTTACTAGATGATGCCCGATCCTTCAAAATTTCTATTGATAGGTAATGTTCAAGCTACTATTCTCACAAAATATCAAAATTTGGCGCATTGTCTGTGAATTGCTACTTGTGCTGCCAGAAAATGGACCGAGTCAGCAAGCCCCCAAGATCAAAGATTGCAGTAATGGGGAAAGTGGCCACGGTACGTTAGGATGAGAGAAATTAAAACTTGTGTGAATGATTTCCAAACCAAATGGTGTTAGTATATTAATTTTGGGATGTTACAGGTACACATGTGTACACCATTTCTAGTGTTTGTATGGGTCATTTTGGCTTTGCATTTAATCATAATCACAATCATAATCATCATAATAAATTTATTTCTTACCCACCTCTCCTTTTGCATCGAGGCGGGGAACAACAGTAAATATAAAATATGACAAAATACATAAAACTGATTAAAAACATGATACACATTATTAAAATAGCAACAAAACATCCTAAAATTATTCTAAAATTCCATTGGATATGCCTGCCAGAAGCAATTAGTTTTTATAGCTTTTTAAAATTCTAAAAGACTGTTAAGTTGATGAGTTTCCTCCGGCAGGCCATTCCACAGTCTGGCAGCGGTAGAAGAGAAGGTCCTCTGGGTAATACCCATCAACCTAGTTTTCGCTGACTGAAGTAGGTTCTTCCCAGAGGACCTGAGCATGCGGGGCGGATTGTATGGGAGAAGGCAATCCCACAGGTAACCTGGACCCAAACCATGTAGGGCTTTAAAGGTAATAACCAACACTTTGTACTTCACCCATAAAGTAATTGGCAGCCAGTGAAGAGATTTTAAAATTGTTGTAATATGGTTACCCCTAGGTGTACTGGTGACTAACCTGGCTGCCATATTTTGAACTAGTTGAAATTTCCGGACTAGGCACAAAGATAGTCCTATGTACAGCGCAGAAGTCGAGCCTCGAAGTTACCAGCGCGTGCACTACCGTCTTTAGGTCTTCCAACTGGATGCAAAATCAATTGCCTGGCTTTGGCTTCTGTGAAATTCAAAGAAATCCTAGTAATGGATTTTTTGAAAAAAAAATGTACATTCTTAGGTTTAAATTAGCAAATGCAAATTTTATGCAGATTTGTATCCTATGGGTCTGGCCCCCAGATCTTTTAACTATCCAGCAACACTCCTATAGTGGGGCATGTAAAGTATGTCTGGCATAACTGATGGGCCGTTCTTAATCAATGGCACCATGGCTGCTTCCAGATGGATGGCTCCTATTGCAGCTATTCTGTCTTTCCCTCCTTAATGGATTTTCTATGATAAGAAGAAAGATGGAAGAAGGTATGTGAAAACCAGGGAGGGTTAGAAATGGGAATTATGTGCCCCCCATAAAATTCTATGTTTGAGGCAGAGCAATTGCACAATAAAAGCTAAATCTGGAATCACCTAACTTGTTATGGCAGTGGGGATAAATACTGCCTGCGATCACACATAATGTTAAGCTATGGTTTATGTTAACCATGATTTGTTGCTTTAGCCATGAATTGTCTTGCAGATTGTTTCCCCTCTTTCTGGTTTGCTTTTTCTGTTGTCCATTTTGCCATCCTTCAGAGTATTTTCATTTTCAGGCTGCTCTTGCTGGCCACCTTCATTTCATGGTTGAAACAAGCCAGGGTTCATAAGCTAACAACAAACCATGACTTCTGTTTGTGGTTTGTAGTTGGTTAACAAACCCATGGTTTGTTTGCAAGGATGGGTTCAGACATAATGACAAGCCAGATTTAAACAAACCATGCCATGTCTTAGCGTAATGTGCAAACTAAGCCACTTTGACTTGGAGGCCCTTTTCAGCTTCCTTCACATGATTAAAAAAAATGTAGGTCTCTTCCAGGTAAACAATTTTGCTAAAATTGCAACTTCAACGTAGCAAAGGCCAGGCTCTTAAAATTCTGCCCTTAGAATCCCCATCTAACATGAGTTTTTGGCTGTTGGTCCTCAAGTCAAAGCCAAATACACTGGAAAAATAAAACAAACAGAATGCCTGGATCTGTGGTGCTAAATGATAACACCCTTTTGGTCTATTATTGATGCATGTAAGCTTCACTTCAGCATCTCGCAGACATAGCAGCTGCAACAGCAATCACATTTATAACAGGAGCATGACACATTGATCTCATTTTGAAGGTTACCCTTTCAATGCACTGGCTTCACTGACTCCTTACATGCTATCCATTTGTATTTCCAGTCATCCTGGAGACACTGTTTCATTCCAATCTTGTTTCTTCTCTTTCTTTTTTGAGACAGTGAGATCAGCAACTTTTCCGTGATGAGTAATGAATGGACGATGCATCCGAGCAACCAGGAAAGCGAAAATGGCAACATTTAGAACAACCTGATGTTCTATTTTGCCATTTCTCTATGTGAACCTTCAGCACGAGGATTAAAAAGACTGGAAGGGTAGTGCATTCATGGCAATGACCCACTGTGTTTGCTCTAGAAGTTCTGGATGCGAATCTACTTCACTGGATAGTTGCATCCCGTGGGCATTAGGTTGCAATCCAGAGAACCCTCATGTTTCATTAACAGCCCCACACCAAGAAAAAAGTCCCAATAATCTTTGCAAGAGCTTTGCAAGGTAGGTCAGTGTTTTCATCTCCTTTTGGCAACAGGGCAGGTGTCAGACTGAAATAACACTGCAATAAGTATGTTCACTTAGTGATTTTTGTGGATGAGCTGAGACATGAACTGGAGAGTTCCTAGCTGAACTCACACTTCAAGGGTACCTCTAGACGAGTGATTTGCACCTCCTTGTCTTCACTCTGATGGCATTTAGGACAGATGAGTGGGGTGCAAATCAGACGGCTATGCGATTTATAGCCTCCATTAATTTGCTTTTCCAAGGTATCGATTTAACGCAACTTTTAATTTTTCTCTGAAGTTTGATCACATTACCATTGTGGAACCCTCCACTGACCATTCGGATTAAGGCTAATCGGGGGCATACTTTGGTGGGCAGGGCTTGTGATGTCATGAGTGAATGCCTGCCCCTTCTCTAGCTACCCCTCCCAGTTGTGGACAAGGTGGGAGGAGATTGACCCAATGCTTGCTTTGTCATTTCCTGTCTCCTCCCTCCTACTTCCTTCTTCTTCTTCTTCCCTTAACTCATGGACTGTTCAGTAATGGCTGACTTTAAGTTACCGGTACTTAAAGTAAAATTTCTTTTAAATCTCCACTGGAATCTTTCTTTCGTCGAGACATGTGGCTACTCACATGGAGCTGATTCTACAGGAAGCAAGGGATTGGAATAAGGATGTGCATTGATCATTTTGAGTATAATTTGAGGTCTGCTAAGGCTTCCCTCCCCCCTGCTCCCTTGCTGGGATCCTGGCTGGAAAAAGGCAGGGAAACTTGTCTCCATGCAGTGCAAGCGAGTTCTTGCCATTGAGCTGTCGTCTCGTGCGCTATTACTTGGGAGTAAGGCTCATTAAGCAGGTGGGGGGGGACTAGCTCCCTGGGAAGTGTGGTGCAGGATTGGGGATCGGGATTCGTATCTACTCCTGTTACCTCCTCCCCCTTTCCTTTCTGTCATTGCTTTACTGGGAAGTTGTGTGTGTGTTTGTTTGTGTGTGTGTATCACCCTCCCACACTCCCGCCTGCCCAGTCACCCACCTTTGCGATGCAGAGACCTGCTGGGATGGAGAGGTTGCCCTCTAGCCCGCTCAGCATGGGGCAGCCCAGAACCATTGCGAGCTGGCATCTCGGGGTCCGGAGACAGTCAGAATAATGGGCAGTTTGTATGGAACTGGGACATCAGTGTGAAATGCAACATTGTAACGGAAAGGCAATACAGAAATTTGCCCTTGAAGCAGCACATTTCAAAGATGGCCGAGGTTGCAAGGGCGCAGGAGATAAGGGGCAGCTGCTGCAAGCATGGTGGGGTGGGATTGTCCAGCAGCGGATTCTTGGCGGGAGGAATGGGGGGGCAGGTGATCCATGAGCGGGTGTTCGCCATGGCCATCCAGTATCCGGAAAAATGATGCTTTTATGGTTTTACATTTGGTCCCAAAGCCACTGCTGCCCTGCTAAAAACTCTAATTGTAGGCACATCCAATGTTTAGAAATCGTACCCACATGCGATCGTGATTGGCCAGGGGCTAACATGTAATCCACGGCAAGACACTCAGGTGGGCAGGGTTAACGAATGGCGGGAAAGTGCGGGGGAGGTACCATCAGTAGACAGGGTGGTGCTTTCGTCAAATTTTCCTCATTCAACCATAGACCCCTGATCTGAGGGTGCCTCTACAAGAGGCATTTAAAGCTCTTTCAAGGCGCATTAAAAAAATTACCCCTACAAGAACGGAGCGCAAATCGGGCGTAGAGGCGCGTTATCTCCCCGATTATGCGCATTATCGAATGCGCGTTAAATCGAGAGTTTTATTTTGCTCCGTCCGTTAATGCGCATTTTGACTGTGTGAATAGGCGCTTATGCGCATTAACTACTTGTAAAGCGCATTTTGGACATCTGTTAATGCGCTTCGCTGCCTCTCGTGCAGAGGGATTAGGTGTAAATGCGCTTCTGCGATTATGCGCATAATCGCCTAACCAGACGCAAAAGCGAATCCTTGTAAAGGGGACCTGTCTCTGCTGCCAAACTCCGCGTATATAAACAATTGTAAAGCACATTGTATGGAGCCCGTAAGTCGCCTTCACGGCTCGCGTCTGCTGCTATTAGACATAAAATCGAATATAGGAAAAAGCGCATATTCGGAGAAACAGGTGCCAAAGAGACATTGTGTAGACCCCCCCTACCCCCTAGGCTGCAAGGAGTGGAGGCTGGTGGCTCCGACGTTGGTGGGGCTGTGAATTGGTTCAACAGAAGCAACAGTAGGATGGAGGATGAGTGCTATAGGAATACAAGAAGCTGCCTTTTGCCAGGTTAGACTATAGCTGACTATTGTTTACTTAGGCTGGCAACAGCTCTCCAGGGTTTCAAGTAGAGGTCTTGCACATCACCTACTACCTGATCCTTTATGAACTTGAGATGCCAGAAACTGAATCTGCAACCTTCTGCATACAACAACATGTGCTCTCTCACTAAGCTGTCGATGTTCCGTTGTGTGTTGGCACTTCCTATGCAAACTGCCAGAGAGTCCCTGTTAAGGGGATGTGAGAACGTGCCCATGATGAGAAGGAGAGTGTTGGATTCTGCTTGGTTCCCATGGGGAGCCACTCCATGCCACACTGCCTGCTAGCACATGTAAGACAATGCAGTAGAATTGCACCCTTTGTGGCTGTGATATACTCTGAAATAACTCAGAACGTCTGCTATATCTTTTTCTTCATGAAGAAAAATCCCTTGAAAAATCTGTTCCATTTCCATGTTTGAATTAGCGATGGCAGAGGATCATACCAAATAAAAGTGCAAGGTAAGGGTTAAATTGTACTTAGTTTTAAATCAGTATGCATGGTGATGGATCACTCAAGGTGCAGAGATTATTAACTGCTCTTGATGGAGAAGCTTTGGCTGCAAAGTGGGAGGGGGGAGGGAGGAGACAGGATATTGCCTAGCAGCCAGATGGAATCAAATAAGTTTCAGCCAAATACATTTCATTTCAGCATTGGTTTCTTGAGTATAAAAAGACAAGCATTTTCACCATGTTCTGTAGTAGTGGTGGTTTCATTCTGTTAGAAGCCTGGCCTGATTTGTTTTTCTGTTTTATACTTCCGGCTGCTTAGCTAGGGGAATATCTGTTTTATGACTCAGTAAAGTTGGTCAAGCTTTTTACTTTTTCGATTCAATCTGCTATTCAGCCACTTCTGCTAACATATCATACCTACCTTTGAATTCATGCACAGCAGTAAGGAAAGGAAGATGTTAAAATCCTTCCTTCTTAATCTCAGCATTCTAACTTTGGGAGGTAGAAACAGCACTAATCATATATTTTATTTAACGACTATTGATTTGCCCAATTGTTATAGCATAAAAAGTTCCTTGACAAAGGTAAACGGAAGGGCAGATACAGTTACACAAGCAGAGAAACTACCTGTGTCATCACAAAATGGTTTTCAAGGTCATAAAAACATCACTTCTGAATGCAAGTTTTTTTTAAAATTGGGTCTCTAAGCTCCTAAGTTTGTTTCTCATCTTTCTGTAGATTTTCCATTTTAGAACGTTAGAAAGACAGCAACAAACAAAACAATTCCCCTACACGTGCCTTTCTTTATGTTTGAAAATAAAACCTGTTTACTGTGCTCCCTTTTTAACTGAAACAGAAAAAGGGGGATATTAAAAAACAGATTTTTTTTTTTTTTTTAGGAAACAGACAGTCGGGGCCATAGCTAGATTTATCTAATGGCAGTTCTTGGCTGCCTTGACAGAAAAACATGCTCATGGCAATACGAAACAAATTTCTGAGGGTTGGATTGAGTTTAAGTTAGCTATGGGATATGACTAACTTAACTTGTCCCATCTGTTGGATCCAAAGGCCCCACATTGCCCTGACACATCCCAGATTGAGCCCCCAACCTATGCCAGCTCCAGCCCAAATGTGCATGCTGGGGTTGTGTTATTTTTCATAGCATGCTAGCAAATCCAACAGTAACCAACTTGCATAGGAACACAAGAAGAGCCATGCTAGATCAGGCGAAGACCTGTCTCATCCAGCATTCTATGCACCCTCCTGCTCATGTTTCCCAGAAATTGGTATTCAGAGACATGGCCATCATGACTAGTAGTAGCCATTTATAGCGTTATTCTCCATGACTTTGTCTAATACCCTTTTAAAGCCATCCAAGTTAGTGACCATCAGTATGCCTTGTGATAGCTAATTCCATAGTTTAACTAGGTGCTGTATCAAGAAATACTTGCTCTTCTATGTCTGGAATCTTCCACCATTCAGCTTCATTGGATGACCCCAAGCTATGGTAGGAAAATACTTTATGCTGAGTCAGACCATTGGCCCATGTAGTCCAGTATTGTTGGCGTTGATTGGTTCTCCAGAGTTTCAGTCAGGATTTTTTTTCTAGTCCTACCTGGAGATTCTGGGCACTGGACCTGGGAACATCTGCATGCAAATCATGCGCTCCACCAGAATAATTTGGTATAGAATATGCGAAAGTGAAGAGTGAGAGACACTTACAAAAGTGCAAATAGGTTGTATCTTTCCAAGGAATTGTTAGATTATCTTTCTATTAAGAGCCATCTTGTAGTTAGAGGGGTTTACCTGAAGCTTACATTATGGTCTTTTCGGTGCAAAGCAAAGACCCTTTTATTTTGCCAGGCATTTTAGTTTTTCAGTGTCTGTTTTAAATCTGTTCCTGTGTTTTAAATCTTTGCATCGCTGCTAGGTTCTGTTTGGTTATTATTTTTGTTTTATGTGGTAGTTTTAACCTTCTAAAATGTATCTCATAGTGTTGTACTTAATGGTTTTAATTGTTGTGAACCTCCTGGAACCTCCCGGAAAGCTTCGGCTATTGGGTAGTATAGATATATATATATAAATAAATAAATAAATAAATATTATTTGCCCTAATAACTGTTGAAATGGCAAAGTAAATGGTTTGCCTGTGTGAGCAGTGCAACATTGGGAGGAGAGTACCCAGGTGAGCTTACTTCTCATAGCATGAGGCATTGGAAAGCACTTGAAACCTCCCCTAGCATTTAGTTCATTAATCCCTGCTTTTGTACCTATGCCTTTAGCTTTTTTAATATGCTTTAATCCGTGCCATTTTTTTTTTCTAAATTTGGTACTAGAATTAGGATTTCTTATTTCATTAATTCTATTTACCTTGAACCAGATTTTTATTATCTGAAGTTGCAGTTCCGGAGACAGGAGTGGGCAGGTTGAGCAGCCTGCAAAACAAAAATGAAAGAAGAAGAGTCAAGCAATTAACCCTGTAATACACCAGAGAACACTTTGAGGATGGAGGAAGCAGTCACTATGAACGTAAGTACTGCTCAGTGTGTCCTACCACGTAATGAAATGACTTAAAAAAACACGTTTTTAAACAGAATATAAGTCATTTTAAGGGCAATGTGGATAGACTCACTTGGGGTCCCAATGAGGCCCTCTAGGGTTTCACAGACTGCCACACCTCCTTCCCCTGACCCCACCCCCTTTCCCTTTGATCACTGATTGGAGGTTTCTCTCTCAAGATCATCAGGAATCATCCCTCTTTTTTACTTGAGACAGAAAATGGGGAGAAATGGTATGGGTGGGTGATGACCTTAAGAGAGAGAGAATCGGGTAGCTCTGCCCCCCTCCCAGCTCCAGCACCTGCCACATACTGCTCCCAACATATCCCCTCAGAGATGCAGGGGCCTCGAGGGGAAAAAGGAGATGGCTAAACAGGGTCATAATCAAATTGAAATGCTGGCGACTAGGCTCATTGCAGGAAAAGACGGATACAGAATTAATTAGATGTTCACTTTTATTGAACCAGGCCATGGTAAAGACAAATTTTTGGGTTTCATTCAACTTTTTGACAGCCAGAATGAATGTTCAGAGCATATGGAGGTGGCATAGATTCTTTTTAAGTTTCAGCATTGATGGTTGCTGCAGACAAAACATGACTGATTATTTTATTTCCTCTTGACCAGAGCTGGACATTTCTTGCTACTTTTAAGAAATCGTAAGTAAATTGAAGGTGGACGTAATATGCATTGATTTTTAACTAAATGCTGTCAAATCCTTTGGATTAACACAGTACACTTCACGGTAACAAGACAGCAAAAGAAGAAATGGCCCCCCAAAAAAAGGGGGGGGGAAAGGCTCGTTGCATTGGTTTAGAGACTCTTTCTTGGTCACCACTCAGCACTGCTAATAGGTATTGCACAGACTGCTGTTTAGGTACACCAGAGATCCCCAGGTTTTTTGGGTCAGTGGGCACACAATTTTGATAGAGAATTGTGGATGCTCTCACAAAATGGCTGTCATGAGGGGGTTTGAGCATTCACAAAATGCTTGTTATAGTTAGTCACAAAACACCCATTTCCCAAAAGCTAAAAGAAAAATAATATGCTCAAGAAGCTAAGTACAAAACAGAGGTGTGGTCTGAGCTCCAAAACTCAACATCATCCTTTTTTTTTTTTAAATACCTCTTTATTACATTTTCTTATCCAACAACATATAAATCATTTTAACAATAACCACCAACATCGAATATAATTTCCCCCCCTTCCCCCTCCCCCACAGTTTTTCTTCTGGCTTGTCTCTTCTTTTCTTTTTCCCCCCTTCTTTCTCTCTTCTTTTTTCTTTCTTTTATTTCCATAAGTTCCATAACTTTTTATATGCTTCCACCATATTTTCCCTATTTGGTTCTTTTTTCATATACTCTTTATATGCTTTCCAGTCTGAAGGTATCTCTTTTCTCTCCCCCCCCCCCCGTAAACTCTGAATTTCTGTGTCAATTTTTCATTTATTGCAATGTTCCATAATTTTTTTCCCCACATTTTAATTGTCAACATCCTAGCTGTCTTCCATTTGGATGCTATCAAATGTCTTGCTGCTGTCAACATGAACCCAATTAAAATTTTATCTTCTAACCCTCTATTTTCTTTAACATACATATTCAGTAGAGCTAGCTCTGGCTTTATTTTTATCTCCTGATCCGTAACTTCCTCTATTTTTTGAAATACCTTTTCCCAAAATTTCTTAACCCTTTTGCATTCCCACCACATATGTATTTGGGTCCCCTTTTCTTTGCATCCTCTCCAGCACATTGATGTCAGATTTCTGTTTATTTTGCCATGTTGGAGACCCCAGAGCTTGAAAAATATGTACTAGAATAAATAGGGAGTTAGAAAATAGATCTTGGATGTTAACTTCCAACAATTCTGACCATTGGCGATGCTGCCAGAGTTGAAGTCCAAAACATCTGGAGGTTGATCTTCTACCTATCCGTTCACTAGGTAACGGCTAACTTTGCTCAACAATCCCAAAATATTAGAGCCAAGATCACAGCAATATAAACTACAGCTTGTTCTTAACAAGAGCTAGAACGCAGGTTATCACGTTTGAGATGTCCATTGGTTGCAATCCCAACTCTTCACCGAATTCTACAAAATGGTTTAAGAAGTTTTACTGATTCAGGTCAACAAAGGAAGGTGCATTAAACAAAGGGTGATATATTAAACATGAAAAGTTAACAAGGATGTGGACATAAGAGTTAATCTCTCTATTACTGGCAGTAGCACATTTGGAGTTAGCAAAAGGGTGGAAAATCAAGTCAGGATCTATGGTCTAAGGATGGCATACCAGGATTGGGCAAATGGCTCCAGCCGAGAAGCTCACTCATCACAGTAGATGGATTATGGGGCTGACTGAGCAAGATACTTTTATAAAGATATAGTTTCTATCTTTGACTTTTGTTAACCAAAAAAGAAAATAATAATAATAATAATAATAATAATAATAATAATAATAATATTTATTTGTAGCCCGCCTCTCCCTTCGGATTGAGGCAGGGAACAGCAACAATATAAAACACAAAAATCACAACAGTTAAAATTTTAAAAGCAAGAGAAAAATACAACATTAAAAACATCTTAAAATTCATCTGGATAGGCCTGTCGGAAGAGGACAGTCTTCATGACTCTCTTAAATTCATGAAGACTGTCAATTTGTCTAACCTTCTCCGACAGACCATTCCATAGTCTGGGAGCGATGGAAGAAAAGGTCCTCTGGGTAACACCCGCCAGCCTAGTTCTGGCTGGCTTGAGTAAATTCTTCCCAGAGGACCTAAGTATGTGGGACGGATTGTACGGGAGAAGGCGATCCCACAGGTACCCTGGGCCCAAACCATGTAGGGCTTTAAAGGTAATAACCAACACTTTATACTTCGCCTGGAAACTGATTGGCAGCCAATGAAGCGATTTTAAAACTGGTGTGATGTGGTCACCCCTAGATGTACCGGTGACCAACCTGGCTGCCATATTTTGAACTAGTTGAAGTTTCTGGACTAGGCACAGAGGTAGCCCTATGTACAGCACATTGCACAAGTCGAGCCTTGAAGTTACCAGCATGTGCACTACCATCTTTAGGTCTTCCAATTCTAGGAAGGGGCGCAGCTGGCATATCAGCCGAAGCTGATAGTAGGCACTCCTGGCCGTCGCATCAATCTGAGCTGTCATCTGGAGCGACGGATCCAGGATTACCCCCAAGCTGCGAACACAATCTTTCAGGGGGGGTGTAACCCCATCCAGAACTGGTTGACATACCTCCAAACCCAGGTTGCGGCCTTTGACAGCAAGCACCTCCGTCTTGTCTGGATTCAGTTTCAGTTTGTTTTTCCTCATCCAGCCCATTACCGCCTCCAAGCATTCATTCAAAGGAGACACACTATCCTTAGCTGACGATGTTGTCGAAGGCATAGAGAAATATATTTGGTTGTCATCAGCGTATTGATAGCACCCCACCCCATGCCTCCGGATGATCTCTCCCAGTGGTTTCATGTAAATATGAAACAGCATTGGGGAAAGGATGGCACCTTGTGGTACACCACATAGCAGCTCCTTTTTTGAAGAGCAGCTATCCCCAAGCATCACCATCTGGAATCTGCCTGAGAGATAGGATCGGAACCACTGAAGCACAGTGCCCCCAATCCCCAATTCCCCCAGGCACTCCAGAAGGATACCATGGTTGATGGTATCGAAAGCCGCTGAGAGGTCCAAGAGTACCAGCAGGGACACACTCCCCCTGTCGATACTAAGGCGTAGATCATCCACTAAGGCAACCAAAGCGGTCTCAACTCCGTATCCCGCTCTGAAGCCGGTTTGAAATGGGTCTAGAAAATCAGTGTCATCCAAGACTGCCTGGAGTTGAAAAGCAACTGCTCTCTCGATCACCTTGCCCAAAAATGGAAGATTTGATACTGGCCTGTAGTTATTAAGGTCCAGGGGATCCAGGGAGGGCTTTCTTAGAAGCGGCCTTACCACCTCCTGTTTCAAACATGATGGAAAGCTCCCCTCCCTGAGAGATGCATTAATGATATGTTGTAGATGTGATCTAACTGCATCTCCTCCCTGGATGACCAGCCAGGAAGAACAGGGGTTGAGAGGGCAAGTCATCTTCCTCACACATCCAAGTACCTTGTCCACATCCTCGGTACTCACCAACTGAAACTGATTAAGTGTAATCCTACTCGCGGAGTCACTGGACACTCCACTGTCAACCTCTGCTATAACAATGGCATCTAAGTTGGCTCTTATCTGAGAGATTTTATCTGAGAAATGATCATTAAAGGCATCACAGCGAACTGCCGAAGGCTCTAAAATCGGATTCAAGGGAGAAGGAGCCTGAGTTAGACCCCTCACCACCCTGAACACTTCTGCTGGATGTGAATTCGCAGACGCAATGCGGGCAGAGAAGAAAGCTTTCTTCGCTGCACGTATTGCCACTCCATAGAAACGAAGATGTTCTCTATGTCGTGTCTTGTTGGATATAAGTTGAGTTTTCCGCCATCAGCGCTCCAGTCGTCGTCCTTTCTGCTTCAGCTCCCTGAGGTCTTCTGTATACCAGGGCGCCCTATTAGAAGCGGGCCGGAGAGGACGTTTGGGGGCGATCGTGTCGATAGCCCTAGTTAGGTCTTGATTCCATCTATTGACCAGGGCTTCTACAGGATCGTCGACGATACCAGCCATGGAACCCTCCAAGGCTTTCTGGAATCCAGAAGGATCCATCAGCCTTCGAAGGCGGACCATCTTAATAGGTCCGCCACCCCTGCAGGGATGGGTGGTAGCCGTGATATTAACCCTGACCAGAAAATGGTCTGTCCATGACAATTCGGAGGTATTCAGTACCTCCGTCCACAGATCTGTCTGTTCGGAACTGAAAACAGCATCGAGAGTGTGACCTGCTGAATGTGTGGGTCCAGAGACCAATTGGGATAGGTCCATGTTTGTCATGGATGCCATGAACTCCCAAGTTCCACCTGACAAACCGGCCCCGAATGGGATGTTGAAATTGCCCAGGACCAAGAGCCTGGGCGAATCCAACACCAGCTCCGAGATCAGTTCCGTGAGCTCGGCCAGGGAGTCTGATAGGCAGCGGGGTGGCCGGTACACTAACAGAATCCCTAGTCTATCCCTGGTCTTCAGACTCAGGTACACACACTCGATGTGATTCAGTTGCCGGACAGGATGTCTGGTCAGGTTAAGATGGTTTTTGTAGACCACAGCTGCTCCGCCCCCCCGCCCACTTTCCCTCACCTGCTCACTAACACAGTACCCAGCTGGGAGAGCCTGAGCCCATGTCGGGCTACTGTGATCTCCCAGCCAGGTCTCCGTGAAGCATGCCAGGTCGGCCTCCTCTTCTGTGAGGAGGTCAAAGATTATGTTTGTTTTGTTTTTAACAAACCTGGCATTGCATAGGAGCAAGGAAAGGTTCTGTGGGTGGCCTGGATCGTTCCCCAAGATCCCCAGAGTAGCAGGGTGACCGGAAGGTAAGATGGGTATTAAATATCCATCTCCCCTTCCCCTGTAACGGCATTTCGCCCTGCTATCGCCATATCTCCCTCTGCCCCACACAACAGATATTGGTGCTCCCAGACACATTTCAATTGCCTGTGAGAGAAAGAGAAGATGTCTGTTGTCTCGTCGCCTCTCATGCGCTTGCAAGAGAGAGAAGGAGGAGGTGGGTGGGGGGGCATGCAAGATGTCAGCTGCACTTGTCCTTCTTCTCCCCCACTCACGCCGTTCTGTTCTCCAGGTGTCCGCTCATGGCTGCCTCTGTTGTCCCGTCGCCTCTCGCCTGCGCGCAAGAGAGAGAAGGAGGAGGTGGGTGGGTGGGGGGCGTGCAAGATGTCAGCTGCTCTTGACTTTAGTCCTCCAGTCAAACAGAGATCATTTTGTAGAAATGTAACATCTTAAGATTTGGATATATACCTCATGCAACTCTTTCTATCTAGTGTAACTCGGTACTAGCAAACTGAATGTGGGGGGTTTATACAGTATAATAAGTCCTTGTATGCTACGGTATTGTTAAACATTTTGTTTGTCTGTTTAATGGAAAAATAAAGTTTTTTTTTTTTTTTTAAAAGAAAAAAAGACTGCTGGCCTGTATATAGTTAACTGGGAGTCACTCAATTGAACTCAGTGAGACTTACTTCCAAGTGAGTGTGCATCAACTGAGCTGTATGAAAAATAATTAAACGGCACACCATTAAGAACAAGGTAAATGTAAGCAACATGTAAAAAAAAATAGCTGTTACAATTTAGGAAATAGCTATATAGAAAAGGAGTTGCCACTCTTTTTATTAGGGATGTGCACTGGATCGGACCCGATCCACGATCCGAGTCCGGTCCAGTGGGAAATCGGATAAATTATCCGATTTCCGATCCCGCAGCTGGATCGGCCGATCCAATCCGAACCGGTCCGAAAAAGCTCCGAACCGGTTCGGCGGATCGGCGGATCGGCGGGCGCCCACTGGCGCCCACCGCCGCTTCCATTGGCGGGCGCCAGCGGGCGCCCGCCGATGAAAGTGGACAGCGGGGGGGGGGAGGAGGGGGGCACTTACCTTCTCGGCCCGGTGGCTCCCGTCCGGCGCCGGCGCCTACTACTACTAGCAGGCTCCGCGGCCTGCTCTAGGGTGGCGCGCCGGGTGATGTCATCACCCAGCGCGCTACTCTAGAGCAGGCCGCGGAGCCTGCTGGTAGTAGTAGGCGCCGGCGCCGGACGGGAGCCACCGGGCCGGGAAGGTAAGGAGGGGGTGCGTGGAGGGGAGGAGGGGGCGCGCGGAGGGGGGAGGGGGGCCCTTACCTTTCCGGCCCGGCGGCTCCCGTCCGGCGCCGGCGCCTACTACTCCCAGCAGGCTCCGCGGCCTGCTCTAGGATGGCGCGCCGGGTGATGTCATCACCCGGCGCGCTACTCTAGAGCAGGCCGCGGAGCCTGCTGGAAGTAGTAGGCGCCGGCGCCGGACGGGAGCCGCCGGGCTGGAAAGGTAAGGAGGGGGTGCGTGGAGGGGAGGAGGGGGCGCGCGGAGGGGGGAGGGGGGAGGGGGGCCCTTACCTGCCCGGCCCGGCGGCTCCCGTCCGGCGCCGGCACCTACTACTCCCAGCAGGCTCCGCGGCCTGCTCTAGGATGGCGCGCCGGGTGATGTCATCACCCGGCGCGCTACTCTAGAGCAGGCCACGGAGCCTGCTGGAAGTAGTAGGCGCCGGCGCCGGACGGGAGCTGCCGGGCCGGAAAGGTAAGGAGGGGGTGCGTGGAGGGGAGGAGGGGGCGCGCGGAGGGGGGAGGGGGGCCCTTACCTTTCCGGCCCGGCGGCTCCCGTCCGGCGCCGGCGCCTACTACTCCCAGCAGGCTCCGCGGCCTGCTCTAGGATGGCGCGCCGGGTGATGTCATCACCCGGCGCGCTACTCTAGAGTAGGCCGCGGAGCCTGCTGGAAGTAGTAGGCGCCGGCGCCGGACGGGAGCCGCCGGGCCGGAAAGGTAAGGAGGGGGTGCGTGGAGGGGAGGAGGGGGCGCGGGGAGGGGGGAGGGGGGCCCTTACCTGCCCGGCCCGGCGGCTCCCGTCCGGCGCCGGCGCCTACTACTACCAGCAGGCTCCGCGGCCTGCTCCAGGGTGGCGCGCCGGGTGATGTCATCACCCGGCGCGCTACTCGAGAGTAGGCCGCGGAGCCCGCTGGTAGTAGCCGCCGGCGCCGGACGGGCCGAGAAGATAAGTGGCGGGGAAGGGGGCTTACCCCCCCCCGGAGCCGTCCGCTTCTATCCGCTGGCGCCCGCGGGCGCCAGCGGATGGAAGCGGGCAGCCCCAGGGGGGGTAGGGAGCGCGGGGGAGGGGGTTTACCTGCCGGGGCCTTCCACAGCGGACGGCCCCGGGGGGGGGAGGGAGTTAGGCCCCCCCTTACCCACCCGCCGCCATTTTTTCCTCATAGACTTGCATTGCAATGCAAGTCTATGGGGAAAAAAATGGCGGCCGATCCAAAAATGTACGATTTTTGGGTCGGGATCGGACTCGATCCGGTCCGGGGGGCCTCCGATTTTGTCCGAACCGGTCCGGGACAAAATTGGAGGTCTCGATCCGGGTCCCGATCCGATCCGGGGGGTCCGTGCACACCCCTACTTTTTATTTGCCCTGCTCATATGTCTGTAACAATAGCCCAACATAGAAAATGTACATGATAAACTTTTATTATTCTCTCTCTCTCTCTCTCTCTCTCTCTCTCTCTCTCTCCCCCCTTCCTTAGTATGAAGATAAGTGACGGAAAAATATTCACTTATTAAATCTACATATGCTAGACTGCTGTTAAAGGCACAGGAACACAGTCTGTCTCTCCACCAAAGTGACAACCCTTGAAGCAGGTGAAAACGAACATAATATAAACAGTGTAGTCACAGTACGTTCTTCACCCATAGTGATAACCTGGCTTCTTTCCAGCATCACAGTTTGCATGACAGAAAGATAGTGGAGGCTGATGGCTATGATGTCACGGGATTGTGAATCTGCTCTGGGTTTCAACCAGAACCAGTGAGAACTCTAAAGGGGATATCCTCCACTGGATGTTTCAGACTACAATTCCAAGTATTCCTAACCATTGGCTATGCTGGCAAGAGTTGATGGGAGCTGAAGTCCAAAATGTTTGGAAAGCCCCAGGTTGGGCAAAGATGCACTAACTGCTCTCAACACACATATACCTTTAAAAAGTGCTGATCTGGCAGGATTTGCATTTTTGAAAGCCTCTTTCAAAACGGATAGACCCTGGGCCTGATCCAGCATGGATTCTTTTCCTTGCTGGGTACTTTACTTCCTCCTGGGCAGGAAAAGCTATGGAAAACTTGGATCTGGCTGAGGCAATTCTTTCCAAAGATGCTTATTACTTGCTCGGGTGGAGAGGAGTCTGTGTCTTCTCCACCCAAGTAGGAAATACTTTGGACAGTCCAGATCCGGCTGGACCTGCACTTTCCAAATCTTCTCTCCCTGCTTGTGTGGGAGGGGAACCTTCCCTTCTCCATCTGGGTGAGGGAAGGATTGGATGGAGCCTGCCAGAGGTGCTATAGGCCATCCACTCCTGATTCACATGACCACAACGAGCTTTTTCAAGCATCACATGTGCAGCCCTCACATGGACGCGCTGGTGCATTCAGATTGCAAGCCTGCTGGTGGCCCTGCTCATTCATGTAGGTGGAATACATGAATGAGCAGGGCCATACACTGGAGCTGAAACATCTGAGCTGCTCCTAAGATGGAATGGAATACATACCAGATGAAAATCAGAACTGACTGTGAGTAACTGTGTTGCTCTTCAGGTTTCCTTTTCTTAGAACTCCCTCTCTTAGAGTGGGCCATCAGTCAAAATATGTGGGATAATGGATTGTACAAATCAGAAAAGAAAAGCAAGATTCAAGCCACTTAGAACAATATATAGCATATTTTGAAATGGCTCATATACATTTGTTCCAGGAAATCACTCTGCTTCTCTTCTGTAACTGAATTTTGAGTGAGTACATTGTTGCCTGTCTCAGAAATAGCATATGCTTCGTTCTGCTGTTTTGAATCTATACCCAATCTCTTCCTGGAATGTAATTACAGCGAAAATGAGGTCTCATCAAATACATGTTTTAAATTTAAGATTTTTGCAATAAAAATTCCAATGAATTAATTTTAAAAAATCCTTCCAATGCATGTATTCATGCATGTGAAATAAGACAGGGGAGAGAAATGCAAGGAGACTTGAATATGGGTACACCATTGGCTACTGATTTTTGTTGTTGCTGCTTTGGATAATGTGTTAGTCATTTAGTGACTTGATTCATCAAAATCATTAAGGAGGAATTCCCACTGGAATGAGGCCCCGTTGGAGTAGGGCTTACATAGGCCAATCTCTTGGCATAGCTTCAAACATCTCTGAAGCCACATCTGGATCTTCTTTATGACCTAACACAGAATTGGGGGTGAAATGGGGAATGGAAGATCATAATTTAAACCAAGAACTATGCTGGATCCCAATTTGTTTCCAAGCCTCAACTGAAGATCTAGTTTTGTCTTTTAATTGCCCTATGACTCGGATCCTGAGGAGACTGCCTTCTCCCACATAAACCTGCCTTTTGGGTGCCCATGTCATCAAACGAAAGGTGGGCCACTACTGGCACCCAGATCCAGGGCCGTGCAGAGCTGGTAATATGCCCAGGCCAGATGGGATGTGTGTTTGCTTCAACAGGAGCACTGTTTCAAGTCAAAAAACCAACTGCTTCCCACCTTACATTGCTGAACTCTGTAGGATGTAACCAGATTTTCACCAGCCTGGCTCCAATACCCCAAGGGAACCAAACTGTTTGCCACCACTGCCGAATTCCCCTCATTGAACATAAGAGGAGCCATGCTGGATTATACCAACACAGTGGTATACCAACACAGTGGCCAACCAGCTGTCAACCAGGGAATCACAGCCAGCAACTTAGGGCCACACTAAGGCCCTTTCTACTAGGAGTGTGCAATGGATCGGGTCAGATCCACGATCTGGACCCGATCCAGGGGAAATTGGATAAAATTATCCAATCTGATCCCCAGCACCTGGATTGGCTGATCCAATACGATCCGATCCGAAAAGGACCCGGTCAGGATCGTATTGGATCGGAGGATCGGGCCCCCTTCCCCCCCTCGTGCTTCTCCTTATCTGCCGGGGCCATCTGCGGACAGCCCCGGCAGATAAGGAGAAGCGCGAGGGGGGGGCTTAGCTGCTGGGGCCGTCTGCAAGGGATGGCCCCGGCAAGTAAGGAGTGTGAGGGGGGTTTACCTGCCATGGCTGTCCACTGCCATCCGTGGGTGCCAGCAGGTGCCAGCGGACGGCAGCAGACAGCCCCGGCAGGTAAGAAGGAGCACAAGGGGGGGCCTTACCTGCTGGGCCAGTCCACTGCCGCTCATGGGCAGCAGCGGATGGAAACGGATGGGTCCAGCAGGTAAGGAGGAGCGTGAGGGGGGAGGGGGGAGGAGGGAGGGCCCCCCCACTTACCTGCCGGGGTGTCCTCTTCCTTCACCTGCTCGAATCTACTGAGAACTAGGCTTCGCGGTCTAGTCCTCACATGGTGCTCTACTGAGGACTAGGCCGCAAAGCCTAGTTCTCAGTAGATTCGAGCAGGTAAAGGAAGAAGACACCCCGGCAGGTAAGGAGGAGCGCGAGGGGGGGCTTACCAGCCGGGGCCATCCGCTGCCATCCACGGGTGCCAGTGGATGGCAGCGGACAGTCCCAGGAGGTAAGAACTGCGGGGGGGGGGCTTACCTGCCAGGGCCGTCCGCTAGCACCCACGGGTGCCAGCGGACGGCAGCGGATGGCCCCAGGAGGTAACCGTGGGGTGTGGGGGACAGGGAGGGGGGAGTTAGGCCCCCACTCACCCCACCGCCATTTTCCCCCATAGACCTGCATGCAAGTCTATGGGAAAAAAATGGCTGCCGGTCCGAAAATCGGACATCTGATTTTTGGATCAGGATTGGGTCCGATCCAATCCAGGGGACCTCTGATTTTGTTCCGATCTGATCCGTCATTCCGAGAGGGGGGGAAGCCGTCGCAATATCCTGATTGCAAGAGCCTCCCCCAGTGTACACTCATGGCGTGTGGCATCCGGGGAGGAAGCAGGGATGTTGCGGCCACCATTTTTTGGGAAGCAGTGGGGCCGGTTGCACAAGAGCGAGGCCCCGCTCCAACAAAAACATAAGAAGGAAAAAATCCACCCTCGAAATCGGCCCCCAAACCCCCTCCCTGCCATCCCAGGGGAGGCAAAATTGCTGCCATCCCCTCCCCTGATGGGCATGGAGCTGAGCAGTGCGGCTCCGTGCCTGTTTCTGGTGCTGCACTTACGAGTAAGCAGGCACGAGGCAGGACGGCCACCCACACCTCCCACGGTGTCGGAATGGTCCCAGGACCGCAAGAAGAATAGGGTTTTCCCAGGGTTTCTTTATCCCTGGGAAAAGCCATGCCCATCCCCCCTGGGAGTCCCTGTGTATCATCTGGATGTACAGTGAGCACCCAGGGACAATCCTGGGAAAGAAGGCCGCTGTAGAAATGGCCTCAATGTTCCTGTAATCATGCATAGCTGAGCTACACATTGTTGTTTCCCTTATGCTCCTGCAAGTGCTCAGGGCCCCAATTTGGATCAGGTCTGTGGCACTATAGGAAGGTAAGGCTTAGGTTTCCTTCTTTTTTCCAAATTGCCCCTCCCCCGTGTGTGTGTGTGTGTTTAAGTCTCAATTGGAATCAATGGAGATGATTTTTTTCTTTTTGTAGGTGGCACTCTTAGAACACCAGTGAAATGTTCTAGGACTTCTAGTTCCAGGATCCCCAGCAGGAAAATGGCAGGCTGTGAGAGCACCCGCTTGCCCTGCCTTCTCCATTGGTGGCTTTGGGGGAGGGAGTAAGGGAAGGGGACAGCAGATGTGGGTGCTGCATGAAGCACCTTTGCACCTCTTTGAGGTGCTTGAACCTTGTGATGCTCCTGCATTCCTCCTCTCTTTTAATTAATTTCAGGGTCAAGTCCTCCCAAGGCAGCTTACAGGAATAGAATATGTAAAAACAGTTCAAGTAAAAACAAACACAAGAAAAGAGCAATAAAAACAATAATAAAAGCCAGCAATCAAACCAGCAGCAGCACCAATGGCAATAGCAGCAGCAACAGCAGTCATATCAAGAGAAAGCCATGGGAAAATAATATGTTTTTGTGAAGGAACTGACCCCCAGTCACTTGACCAAAGTGACTCCATTTTGAGTAATGCCCCCCCCCCCCCATTCTCTTCTCTCTTTGTTTTCCCTCATAAGTAGCTTCGGTGCAGCTGTATGCAGACAGCAGACCATGTGACCTGACCTAAAGAAACAGTTCCAGACCATATAAGGCAACACCTAGGCTACCATAACGTTATGTTGCGCACGCATTATCCTGTTGTATGAGACGTATATTTCCTGTTTGCTTGAAATGTATAAGAGACTGGGTCACCCAAAGGGGGGGGCGGCAGTCTGTGGAACGATTCCAGGCTGCTGTCTTGCTAGCAATAAAGGTTATCTGTTTGAAACTGGAACTTTGGACTGGTCTCCGATTAATTACTGTAACATTTTCAAGGCCTTCTTAAAAGCCTGCAATGACGGAGCATGGCGGACCTCTCGTTGCAGCTTGTTCCAACGGTATGAGGGCCTCTGCAGATGTATGATGTGTGGTCACCCACCTAACTGCTCCCACAGGTGGGCAAATGAGCAGGGCCTCTCTTTCTGACCTTAAAGTGCAGGTAGGCTGATATACAATCCCAAACTGTTTAAGGCTTTGTGCTCCACAGACTTAAACTAGGGGTGCAGAACGTCAGGCCCAGAAGCCAAATCTGACCCTTGGAAGTTCTCCAGATGGCCCCACCCCTTTGCCCAGGCCCCACCTGCTTTCTCTCAACCGCCAATTTTTTGGTGGTTTCCTGGCTTTTGCACATTTTCCCCATTATAAAATGCTGACATGCCTCTCTTCAGGCTTAATTACTGGCAGTGAGAGCTTTAAGCTAAAATATGCTGATATTTTTGCTAGATTTGGACCCACCCTCTTTGACTTTGGCCTCTGCCTGCCCCAGGGATGCAGCCTCCAAGAGCTCCTCCAAAATGGAACCTGACCCTTATGAGGTTCAACACCCCTGCTTCAAACAATTTTCTGCAGTAGGATGTGGAGTATCATAGCAAGCAGGGCCCGTTTGCCCCACTACACTTGTTTGACCTGGGTCACTCGCTTTTGAAACAGGTTCACTTCCCTAACCTCCCCTAACATCCTTGGACTCCCCTAACCTCGCACTCAGTTTTCAGTAAACTCTAGTTGATTTACACGTGAAAGGGGCAAGTGTGTGTTCAATGTGCCCATGGTTGTCCCATGCAACTAGTTTGACCCTGACTTTACCCTTTTTAAGTTCTTGTTTTGTTTGTTTGAAACCTGGCAGGCTTTTGCAAGTTTCATTTTGAGCCCATGCTCAGCGCAGAGGAGCGTGGGCTTTTTCAGTAGCTTGCCTTTAACTAAATGGGCATATACAAATAGCACAGGTTTTTCCTCCCCAACCTGCCAAGCTAATGATCATCCAGTAGGATGGCCAAATGCAAAAGAGGTCGGAACATCTTGACCTTGAATAGTTCGGTGGAAGAATTTAAGCAGATGCCACTTGCCATGGAGGAGTGACAAACGTTGAACCTGTTGAAATTCCCTCATTAAAAGGACAGGAAAGCTCCTTGTTTCCCGGTGCCTGCTATTCAAGGTCACTCCCAAGTATACAAAGGAAAAAGGGCAAGTCGCTTTTTTGTGCATAATAAACTTATGCAAATGATGTGGAAATGGGCAGGGGAAAGATGAGTCAAGCATTGAAAACCATTCCAGTGCAACTAATCAGCATTTATTCAATGGGCCTTATGAATGTAAGCAGTGCCCCATTTAAAATCTAACTGAAATGATGGCACATGTTATTAGGAGGGATAATTACCAATTTGTTCCTTCTTCAAATATTAAATATATGTTATTACACAGTTAAACCCCGGCTTGACATTTAGAAGGGAGAAAAGAACTTCGAGGATGAGCCGTTGAACCTGGCAGGGTGCATTTATAAGAGGCATTGAGAATACCTCTTGCCTGTAGGCTGGGCCCAAACCGGTAGGCCAGCATTACCCCAATTGATGTCTGGCTGGCCAGTTAGGTTGGATTGCAGCTCCCGGCACAGGGACGCCTGCCTGGGGTGGCTTTCCAAGCAGGGCCAGTGCCTTGGGTAAGCATGGTTAGGCATCTGCTGAGGGTCCACACCCCATCAGGGGCCCACTGACAGCAGCCTGCTGGACTCGATCCACCTCTTCACTACTACAAACCTCCTGTTTGCTTGTCTCTTGCCCAGAGCCAATGGTGATGAGAAGGAGGAGCAGTAGATGCCACTGCCTGCTTTCTCACTGGCTCTCTGCCTATCAAGCAAGTCAGTGGGACCAATCATGAGAAAGTGGAGTAGGAGGAGGAGCAATCATAGCTGGTAACAATGGTGATGGGACGGTGTAAATCTCATTGAAGGAGGGAGCCCATTGAGGGGTTCTTGCCCAAGGGCCCCCCAAAATTTATTTATTTATTTATTTATTGCATTTTTATACCGCCCCATAGCCGAGCTCTCTGGGTGGTTCACAAAAATTAAAACCATGAAATCATTTAAAATGTGTAGCCAGCCCTCATTTCAGGCCTCCAGACTAATTGGGGGAATCCTTCATGGGCAAGGTGTGTCCCCCCTCCCCGACCATATTTTCTGATTGCATCCCTTCTTCCTCTCCATGAGAGCAAATGGGGAGAGATCTTGTCGTGGCAAGCAGGAAGTGTGCACCTCCAATCCTGCGAGATAGCAGAGAGTGCAAGAAACCCTTTGTTCAGAGATAGGCTCACCCACATGATTAATTCCTCTCGTATCCTGGACTTGTGAGAGGCCAGGCTTTTATACTTATGGAGGAGAGGCCCCCTTTTCAAAACTTTCTTAAAAAATAGTCAGTGTGTTTGCCAAATGGCATAGGCATGTGTAAGGTCAATCTTAAGGATAGGCAAAGGAACTCAAGTCAAGTCTAGTTTCTAAGCTAAAACCAAGCAGAGAGAAGTTCAAAAAAGGTCAGTTGCTTTTTAAAATAAACAAAGCCATTTAATTCACTAACTAAAGCTTACTTTAATTCATCAAAGCAGCTTTCTGGTGGGGGAGGGAAGGGACCACCTGGGATTTTGACTCTTTACCAGCTGCTCAAAAAGTATCTCTACACCAGTGATTTATAGCACGCTCTTGATTGGCCACTCATAGATGTTTGCAGCTCCGTCGGATGATGTTGTCAACCTCCATGACATCTCCCATGCCTTCCTCTGGAAATCTTGCTCTAAAACACCCCCCTGAGATATTCCAGTGCTTTTGAAATAGTGCAGGTTACCTCAGCAACTAAAGTCGAAGTTGTGCTACAAAGCAGCCACTGGATGGCACTATCCTATTCAAGGCTATGAGTACCGAAAGGAGGGGAAGTTTTCAATTACAAACCAAATGGCCGCCCTGTCTGCCCATGTAATGGAGCCCATCACAGTTGCGCAAAGGAGCAGACCTGGTAAGACAGCACGATTTCCCCTTAATGTAGAGACGCTCAAAGACAAAGGAAGCTGTCACAAACAAAGGTATTTCTGGGGCAACTCCCAGAGAGGGAAACTCAAACTGACAAAAATAAATGCTGGGGATGATTTGATTATGTGTCTTCCAGGTGATTCCTGCATGTACATATGTAACATTAGGCTGCATTCTCTTGGTGCAGTTCGAGAGGCAGAAAATGTTGTTCAAATGCCTCCTGGGCTTTAATTAAATTAATCATGCTGCTCTATCTTACTGCTTCTTGTATTACTTTTATTGTAACTGGAATTGTTTTAATGTTGTGATTTTAATATTATATTTTAATATTATATTTTAAATGTGATTTTAAGTATTTATATGTGAACCGCTTTGGGATTTCATTATATTTAGCAGTATCGAAATATCACAAATAAATAAACAAACAAGGGGGGGGAAGTCAAGCCTTGGATGTGGAGTAATGCAGATTTTTGGTGGCTACAGATGCATGGCCATGTCTGGGCATGTTCGTTGGTACAGTTGTACTGAGCAGGAGGAACAGATCGTGATTCGGAATAATTTCAAAAAGAGAACATTTGCAAACCTTTCCCCTTTGTTTCATCCAGTTCCATGGATCCAAAAAAGGGGTCTGCTGGGAAAATCTTCAAGAAGGAAACACAATTCCCAAACACTTGCATACAGCAAGGTGTGTGTGTGTGTGTGTGTGTGTGTAGGTGGAGAATTCATTTTTACTTAGGCAGGCAAAATAACTTGAGACAACCCTGTTTGTTTCTAATATGCTTTATCATTTTTGTGGTGAAACTCAATATGGCTGATGTGGCATACATGCAGAAAGAAAGGGCAAGGCCCATTTTGAAACACTTTACAATTGTATCTAGAAATTGGTGTGATTATTTAGTGATGATGCCTCCCGTTAGAAAGGCGATTAGCAGAGAAAAACAAGAAGGCAAAGCAAAATGAGTGTTTACCAGTCCCACTCACATGCACATAGGCTATCTTACTATAAAAAAAGGAAACCACACCTTTCTTTGGTGAAGAAAAGTTAAAATGGTATTACTCACAAATGTTCTGGCATATAAAATGGAGGTACAGTGTAGAGCTTCAAAAAGAGTTTATTTATTCCATTTTGTGTTCCATTACACAGCCAGGAGAAAGAGAGCAAAGACACATGCTCCCAGCAATGCTGGAGGTCAGAGAGAAAGGGGGGAAGGGGAGGAGCAAAAGGAAGAAATCATAGGAAACCACACTGTATTCTATGGAGATCCTAAGTCTAGTTGTGGTCTAAATGCCCATGCATTAACTAACTGTAACACTGCCCCCTTCCAGGAACTTGCAGACAAGGTTATAATATTCCCAACATAAATGCGGCTGCTTAATTTTAATGATTTAGTTCTCTGAGCATGTCTGTCTGTACAGTATATATTTTCTGGTTCTGTGAACAGAGGTAGCATCAACAAAGCACAATATTGTTCACATCACTTTTTCCCCATGGAAAAATATAACACTTCGTGGGAGGGGATGATGGCCTTCCCTATTCTAGGAAGCAGTCCAGGAGCTAAGAGCATGGAAGTGTCAGCATTGGAACATTTCTTCATGCTTATGGTGAAGAATGGAGTATTCGGGTTTTGTGTACTATTGCACCCTATATGCTAGCTATGATGGCTTGTCATTCACATTGCAATAGCCTTCACCACACCATTTTTGAGGTGCGAAAATGTTGACTGTTGCAGTTGGCTGATCTTTCCTGTTCAGAATGTCCAAAGTGGGTTTTATGCAGGAAATGTGTTGATGGCAAATTCACAACTTGCACCTGCCCTTTCCGGACATTACCCAGTGGCCACCAAACAACTGTTGGTATCTGTTGTTTTACATGTTCCATCCATCAGATTAGGTGCAGGAAAACTCTCCAAATTTATAAAAGCCATGTTGGTGGTTGGTGCATATTCAAGTAGTGGATAAAAGACCATTTGGCTGGCGTAGTTTTCAGATCTCCAAAGCCGCCGGACACATGTTTTGAAGTTCTATAGTGGCAGTGAGGGGAAAAAATGGATTTGGGTTGTCAAAGGGTAATGATGAGAGCGGATTTCCATAACAAAAGCTTCAAACAAACTGCTCCTAGCAATTAAGGAACAGCTTGATACAAGAGACTGCATCCTTTCAAAGTATTTATGCTTATGTGATATAGAGACGAGGGAGTTTTCTTCACAGGGAAGCGACAATGGACTTGCCTCTGAGTCAGCTGGGATGGCAAAGGATGATATTCACTGAGTCGAGGGCTGAAGAGGGTGAATGCTGCTCAGTCAACCAATTCTGCGCAGATTTACAGAAATCCAAAGGGAATGAATTAAAATGTGGCAGTGAGGGAGTGACCCACAAAGGGTGGGGGAAGCAGCCTCTTCAGTAGTCTAACCCTGAGAAGCAGAATTTATTACCTTTTCCTTTGCTTATCACGGATGTCCTGCTGTGCATATAGAAATGTTTCTCTCTTCTCCCCCTTCCATCTTCGACAGGCGTGCTGGCTTGTAAACAAGATGTGGCATGAAAATGAAATAGAGAGGGAAAACATGGTGAATTAGATATGTGACCTGGCTCTGTAATTTTCTATGGCTTTCATATAAACTCCCCCCCCCCGCCCCCGCTGAAATGGCTCAGGGTTGAAGAAACAGCTAAAATCCTTTTTGAGCAGGATGGGTTCTTTCATTAAAGTTAGACTGTTCCTGGAGATGATGTGTAGCAGATATGTGTGGAGCCCTTCTTGCAAATTATTTCCCATCTCCCTCACCCTATTAGCTCCAAGCTGATGCAAAAGGCCAGGTGACAGTGGTCGTAGGTGGGTATCACAAGGATCCCACTGAGCAAAACTGAGCTTCCCAGAGAGGCTCGCCTGGCTCATTCCGGTGCCAGGTGAAGCCCTTATTTGCCCAGGCATGTTAGTCTTTCAGTTTCTGTGGTTTCAAATCTGTTACTGTATTTTAAATCTTTTCATTGCTTCTGGATTTTATTTTGGTTTTGATTTCGATTTTATACTGTAATTTTCAGCCTTTATCAAATTTTATCGTGTTGTATTTTATGGTTATAATTGTTGTGAACTGCCCAGAGAGCTTTAGCTGTTTGGATGGTATATAAATGTAATGAATGAATGAATGAATGAATGAATGAATGAATAAAGTAGCAATTCTATGTTGCCTAGACAGTGATGGGGGGACATAGGTTTTTTTTGGTTTTGTGGCTCCAAGCTCAGAGACAGCACTCTGAGCTCAAAGCCAGGAAACTGCACTCCTCCCCCTCACAGCCAGCATGGAGTGAACTGCAGCAGCTTCCTTTGCGGGAAAGTGGAGCTCAGGAAATAACGAGGCAGAGGAAATAACGAGGCAGAGGAAATAACGAGGCAGACACAGAGTTTGGGTTTAAACAGGGCCACATTTATTGATGAATTGCAGAAGGGTAACCTAAGCGGGCATCTCCAACCTACGCATGGTCAAGAACCATTGTAAGCGGTATAGGGCGAGTCATTCTTGGCCAGGGTGTGTTGTACAACTTCGGCACGCCCTGGCTCCCCCTTCTGGGGTGGGAGGCCTTTCCGGTGTCACCTCAGCACGTGCCTCATGACTCCGAGTGGGTGAGGAGGGTTAGCCCCAATAGTAACCCTTATCTCACCACCTGGGCCGCAAGACTCGCAGGTGATGAGCCTCAGGCATTACCAATCACCGTTAGGTGCCTTAGAATGCTCACCAACACTCTCCAAGGTGAAGATGCCCGCGCCTAACAGCCACAGGGTGCAACAAGCCTTATGCTTTATCGCCACCCCCCCATCTGCATAGAATGACCTCTCGCAGGCCCTTCTGCAAATCCATCAGGAACACATCGTTGCCGAGGTCTGACAGGTGGACCCCATCTGGCCTATATAGCTCCCTCCGCGCCCTTACAATTGTTGAGTGTTTAATACTCCAATCGCCATGTAATCGCAGACTGCGAAAGATTTCACCATTCGCCTTTCTGTGGTCTTGCTCCAAACACCGAGGATCACAGGGTGCCTTCCACTGAATTCGTGGGATGATGCATGACCAAATAATAGTGACACCTGGCCAACGGTGTCTAATAACTTGTAAATCGGCCAACGCTTGCAGGACCAAAGCCTTGCCCTTTAACATCCCCAAATCATTTCCACCTAAATGGATTAACAACACCTGAGGTGGGCGTAGGGCTGTACGCTGTTGAAATAACGTCGGGAGGAGATGTTCCCATCTCATACCACATCTGCCCAACCACTGGATATTGGCCAAACTGCTCAGGCCCAACTGGGTGCCGACGCTGATTCTGGCTGCCCTCCTTCCAGCCCAGAAAACGTAACTGTGCCCACAGATGAGGACACGGGCAGGGACTAGGCCCAACGGCAAATCTAAAAACAAACACAGCATAGTTAAATTGTGATCAGTGCCAAATTATTTGTGTAGATGGCATATATAGGATTGATAAGCTTGTGATCTCCATCTGCCCAATGCCTGAATCCGCTCAGTTGGTAAGCCGATCGCCGCTGCTGTAGAGGCAGCCCCAATACGAAATGAATGTGTTCCAAATTGAAAACCAACTAACCCCAAACTATCCAATGCCTTTTTCGTGACCACTGAAAACTGAAACTTCGTCAAATGCATGCCATCGCTATGGCAAAAGAGGAATCCATCTTTCGATCCTCTCTGCTCCAGAAAAATCCGCAAAGCCAGAACAGGACATAGGTCATGCTGTGTAGAGGAGTGTAATATGATTAGTTGTCCCTTTCCCTTTTGATCTGTCTTGGATTGTCTCAAATGTATGTGCACTTGCTGTGCCTGCAACAGAATATCCCCAAATTGGAGTGCACGCCTCGACAAATCTCCCTTGGAGGCAGCTAGCAATTCAGAAATCTGAAGAGCCCCCAAAAAGGCTGTCAAAGCCAATGCATGGAAGAGAGCCTCCTCAAAAGGGGAAGAACAGCAATAATGCCACCTTGCCCTCAAGCCAATTAGGATATTCGGAGACAAAGGGCTCCTTGTATCAGGTGCCAGGGCTCGAAATCTCTCCACCTGCCGATGCAATAAAGCATCAGCGATCGAATTGTCGAGGCCCGGGATATGGTGAGCACGAAAGAGAATGTTATGTCGAAGGCAATGCAATGTGAAAGCCCTAACTAAAGTCATAACTCTATTATTCTTGGAAGACAATGTATAGATTACTTGGACTGTAGACTGATTATCACACCAGAAATGCACGACACGGTTCCTGAACTCCACAGCCCATACATGGACTGCCACGTAAATGGGAAAGAATTCTAAAAAAGTCAGATCTTTGCATATATCTGTATTTTGCCAATCCGTGGGCCAACTTTCAGCACACCAACTGTCACCCCATATCACACCAAAACCTAAAGCCCCTGAAGCATCCGAATGTATTTGCATTTCTGCCTCTAGGAGCAAATCAGTCCTCCAAAATGATATCCCATTAAATTCTTCCAAGAATGATAGCCAGACCACCATATCGTCCCTCATGCTTTTAGTCACCCTTACGCGATGATGCGGGCAAGAAAGCCCCTTCAAAGCATTACATAACCTACGCGAAAATGCATGTCCAGGGGCAATAACTCTGCAGGCAAAATTAAGATGGCCAATTATCTCCTGCATTTGCCTCAATGTTGCTTTCCTCTGTGCACTAAGGAAGTGTAGCTTATCGCTTAGGGACACCACCTTATCCCGAGGAAGCCTACAACAGAATCCACATTATAATGTTATAATGCATTATAAATACATTATAACGTTAACTGGGCCCTCAGTCTTACCCTGTGCAAGGGGAACTCCCAGCTCCTCCATTAATATCTCAAATTTCCCCATCATGAAGGTGCACTGATTGGCATTAGCCGCCCCACAGAACAAAAAGTCATCTAAATAATGAGTACAGTCAGCCAATCCCGTGCGATCTTTTATAGACCATTCTAAAAAGGAGCTGAACCGTTCGAACATGGAACAGGAAATTGAACAACACATAGGTAACACCCTACAATATAATATGGCCCATGAAAACTAAAGCCCAGGAGATCAAAATCTGCAGGATGAATGGGCATTATTCGGAATGCAGATTTAATATCACATTTTCCCATAAGTGCCCCAGGGCCATTTCTCCTGACCATGGCCACAGCAGAGTCAAATGACACATAATGCACTGAACATAGTTGTTCGGGAATTGCATCATTGACCGATCTCCCTCTCGGAGCTGAAAGGTTATGTATTAACCTGTACTCCCTTGGGGTTTTCTTTGGTACAATGCCCAAAGGGGATACCCGCAAATTTGGAATGGGTGGCTCAGTGAATGGGCCGATCACTCTGCCCGCAGCAACTTCCTTATCTATTTTGTCCTGTACTAACTTTTCCAACAGTGTAACTGATTTCTGATTCCTAGAAAATGAGGACACTCGGGGGCCCTGAAATGGTATGCGAAAACCTAACCTAAAACCTTCCTCTAAATACTCTGCATCCTGACAGGGATAACGTGCTAAGAGCTGCTGTAGTGGCTCAAGTCTGACTGGACTGGGGCCCTTTTGGAGGGGGGGGTTTGACCTCCTGGTTTACGGCTTCCCTGATTGTCGCGATTGAACCCTCGCCCCCCTCTTGCCCTGGGACAATTGGAGCCTGGGTGAGGACCATGGCATACTGGGCATTCATGCCGGAAGTGACATGCTGGGTAGGTGCAGGTTCCCCTGGAGCTATATTCCCAACAGAGCAAGCGGGGTTGAACCCCTTGCCCCGCGGTCCCGTGGGAATGTGGCGAAGGTTGTAATTTCGCTATAATATGATCGCTGTCGGCCCGCTCCCCGAACCCAGGCCTGGCAGGAGTCATAAATTGGAGCCATAAATCATGGTCCCTCATGTCCCACCGGAGGGTGTGGTCAAAGGTGGCCCACATACGAAAAGGCTGATCATATGCAAGCCACGCCCCCTTCATACTCTGTATATGCTCTATATAGCATATCCAAGTACTTGGTCAAGATGCAACTCCTATCAGGAAATTTCTGTTGTATAACCGCCATATAGATCAGGAAACCAGGGAGCCAATTAGCCCAAGTCCTAGCTACCTTCTTGCGCTTTATTTGATCATAATCTTTATCAGCCCCCTTCTCCCTGTCTTTCGTTTCCAGCTCATGAAACAGCAATGAAAAAACATCAACAAATTCTCCCCGCAGTATCTTTTCCCTGGTTGCGGGTAAAAGATGGTAACCTAAAGGAGTAGACGTACTACCAGTAGGTATGGCATCCCTGTCCACCCCTGCATATGGGTCCTTATTCGCATGCACCGTGCCCTGTGAAGAACCGGTTGCCCCGGCCGGGCCTTGCCACACCGCAATGCAGGAGGAAGCTCTGGCCGCAGGCTCCTGTTGATTCTGTGATGACACCGTATTATTTGTTTGGCTACCACCGTCCCTGTTGTCAGCAGTATTACCTTTCTCCCCTCCTTCAATTATAGGAGTCAGGGATCCCAAGCTGTGAGGAATTGATTGTCTCACCTTCCCTGAACTACTATCAGATTGAAACTGAGGTGTAATTGGTGTACATTGTGGTAACGCATTCCCCTGGAAAGGCCCAGCCATAGGATGCATTCCTGTACCTGTAGGCATCATTGCCCAGCCCGGTCCTGTCAACCATGGGTACCAATTCCAAGGAGGGGGAGGTCCCCAACCTGCAATTGCATTGGCCTGTGTTGTTGTTTGCGTCTCACTTTAAGTTTGTGTTGTAATCAAATTGGTCTGTGTTGTTGTAATTGTCTCACCTTGAGTTTGTGGGGTAATCCCGGCCCCATCCGGCCTCAGGTCAGGCATGGCCATAGCAGGAACTGTGACGAGAGTAGTTTCAGAATGTAAAACCTCCGCCGAGGAGATCCGATCCGCTGACTCGGCTCCCTGTTGTAACTGTTGCGCTGGCGCCATTCCTCCTGCCGCTGCCGGGCCAGAAGCAGCTTCAATAACCTGTAAGCGAGCTGACACAGAGGCCCACAATTCATCCTGCTTCTGTTTTCTAGTTCTGTAGTGCCCTGGCCTAGCAGAGCCATCACTCTCATGCCCAGTAGTTTGCGCTGGTACAATTCCTTTCTCCTGCTCAACCGCCTGTAACCTGGTTAGTATAGCAGAAATGTCAGGATTCTCTGCCTCATCAGAAGAAGAATCATAATGGGCCCTGTGCCTTTTAGGTGCTGCACGAGGGGCCTTTCCTTTTCCTTTCTGTCCCCCAACTCCTTTTCTGGGAGCCAGTACAGGCAAACGTAGTTTATGCTCGGCCTAGAAATAAAGAGTATAGGAATTCTGCCACAACCCTACGAATGTCACAAAGCACACCAAAATGGGAGGGGGGATTTTTCACCAACCAGGCCCCAATCACCAAGTTCACCCCCAGAGAACAACCCGAGACTCTGAATCAATAAAGCCCGCCGGCTCAGTAGGCTGCCAAGCCGCCCTGTGTGGTATCCCTTCTTGCTCCCCTCGCTAACCTACTGCGAGAGAGCCAGCCGGCTCGCCCACCTTGCAGCAAAAAAAAAAGAAAGAGAAAAAAGGGGGGGGCAAACTGCTGCCTTCAGCCCCAACCCCTGCGCTCTAGTCGTCCACCCTGCCCAGACCGGCAGGGAGAAGGAGAGCCAGCCAGCTCCTCCCCGGCCTTGAAGCCTCGAGGAAGACGCGGCAACGCCTCCGTGCTTCCTCCTCCCACGCCTGTAGAGAGGACACGCTAGTCCTCCCTCCAACCTGTGGTCTCCAGGCCTGAACTGTGCCTCATCCTTGCCGCCTGCTTCACGGAGTGCCCAGAGAGTCGGTAAGCCTCGCCGCTGCTTGCACGCGAGCCGCTGACACGCCCACTTGCACGCACGCTCTCTCGCTGCCGCTCCTCGATGCTCCCACCGCCGCGGCTTGCTGTACGTGGGGCTGCTGCAGCCACCCACACTCCAACAGCTCTGCCCAAGCCGCGATTTCAAAGAATGGGGAAGGGAGGGGGTGGAGCCTTAATATAGGCTCCTTTCCCCCTCACCCCCCTTTGTGGCATGAAAAGGAGGACGCCAATGGCGTTCCTCCACGCCTCAGCCTCTTTCGCCCCCCCCCCCGCAATGGCAGAGCCGGGCACGGGGTATGGCACTTCTGTGCTCAGTAAACTGAGCATGAAGAGGGTGGGAAGGGGGCAGTCCCTGGGGGTGGAGAGGAGAGGAGATTGTGAAAGCTTGTTTAGACAGTTTCCTAAACACCATGCAGCCTCCTCCCTCCTGCTGTGAAGCCTCTAACTAGGCAGCCAAAATCTGCCATCTAGACAAAAAACCTGGGCGGATGGAGCATGGAGGAGGAGATCTCTTCCATGCTGCAGCCACCTTGCATTGGATAGTCATTATTCCCTGGGTTTGGGGGCTTATCGGTTTGCGCACTAAGTAAGTTTTATGAGCTCTTAAAGTTTCAAACCAGGCTGCAGATTTTAAACTGATATCATAGTGAATCCCTATTGCAGGACAACCCTGTGAACTGTAGCTGAGTGAGGGGAGCTAGGGACCTCTAAAAGAGAATTCTCAGTGCCCTTGTTAAATTACAATTCCCAGGATTCTTTGGAGGAAGCACTGGCAATATAAAAGCAATATAGTTCTACAGTTCATATATGCTCTTAGTGTACTCTGGTTTTCTCTGTTTTAAGAGGGATGCCTTGGACATGCAAATCAAACTCAGGATTTTCATAGCAGATGCTGCTTCTTCATTGCACCATTACAAGCTGCATTGGCTTAAAAATGCCCTTTTCCAGTATGTTAATTAAAACTGAAAGAGCCCTGTGCTTCTCTGTATTTGGTCCACTGTATTAGTAGTATCAAGCGGGGGATATATTTGGATCCCAATCAGATTAGGTTTTATTAGTACCCATTTGATCAGCAATGTTAAACCTCAGGTCCACAAACCAAATCTAGCCATGCCCCCTTTTCCCTCTCAATTGTTTGGTGGTTTGCTGGGTGTTTTTTTGTGCAACACCCCTCCCCCATTCTAAAAGGTTGAAATGTATTTCCTGACCATGAAAGCGTTAAGCCAAATTATGTTGTTATTGTTGGTATTTTGGCCCTGCCTCCTTTTGCTTTCAGCTCCACCCACCACTAGGTTGCGGCCCCCAAGAACTTCTCTGAAATGGAATTCAGTCTTCTGGTTGAAAGCGGTTCAACATCCCTGTTTTAGATAAAGGTATCTATAAATCATCCACACTATGGCTTCAAATGGAACAACCTTATTTTGTCCCTAGACATTGGAATCCAAGGCTGGTACCATCCCTTTTTCAGTATGTGAATCGGTAAGATTCCTTTTGGGCTAGTCTGTAGCTTCTTCCAGGAGAGAAAAATAACTTCTTTACCTGAACATGGGTTTTGTCATTTTGCTTTCTTAGCATGCAGGGGAATAACCAAACACTTAGAAGTCTGTTCACTACAGATAAGTGTCTTTCTTTTAAGTAGGCTTTAAATATTAAATGCGCTCTTGTATATTTAGTAGCTCTGCCTGCAGAGTCTCAAACAGTAATTGGATGCTGCTTAGAAATTGGATTTGTAGTGCTGGTTGTTCAGTGTATTCATTGGCAACTATCATTTCCCAATCTAAAGTGTTGCAACCATGTAGGTCTAGGCCTAAGAAAAGAAAGGCGCACAGAATAGGTAGTAGATTGTATGTTTTGATGGACAATCAATCTCCGATTACCTTAAAAAATAAAACAAAAACCCTTTCAAACCACACCAGTTCACACTAAACTCATACTTCAATAGACTTCTCACACAATGGTTGGAGCCAAATGTATGAATTCATTCAATTGGAAAGTATTGTGATTGAGGTGTCATCAAGTGACATGAAAGTTCTATCTGTGATGCTAGAACTGTTCACACATGCAAGGTATCACTTGATGTTGCAATAATCCAGTGACCATATCCCTGAACTGAATGCTGTGAGCTAACTCCAACTACAGAATATGTACTGTTATAAATTTTGTTCAGATTTTTTTTTTTTTTTAGCAAGGGCACAACTGTATTGCAGTGGTTAGAGTGTTGGACTATGACTTTCCCCACTTGGTCATGAGGTTTGCTGGGTTACTTTGGGCCAATCACTGACTCTCAAAGGGCTGCTGAGAGGATAAAATAGAGAGGAGGAGGAACATGTATGTCACCTTGGTTTCCTTGGAGGAAAGGTGGCATATAAATGTAACAAATTATATATATATATATATATATATATATATATATATATATATATAAATATAAATTGCCAACCCTTTTGGGGTAGATCAACACATGATTATTATACACAGAACACTAAAATGACACTTAGCAGGTAACCACAGATTGTGAGGTGAGTCCTCTTAGATTGTGGATATGTACCAAAATATTTGTCTCATGGACACAATTAGAGAGCTCACATTTTCAGAAATTTGGGGAGTAGGGGGACGGACCAGTGACTTTGAGCCTATCTACACTACAGCTTAAAAATGGTTTAAAACAGTTTATAACAGTTTTGAGAACTGTTGGGGCCCAGGACACACACCATATACAGTTTTCAAAATGTTTTCAAAGTGTTTTATCCTGCGTGTGTAGATAGGCTCTTTGTGGAAGGTTAAAATATATGCAATATTTGCTTCTCGAAATTAAATTTGTTTTATCTCTAGAAGAACATACATAATATACTTTACAACATGTAGCCTGATCATATGTATGTTTACTTAGAAATAACACCTATTGAGTGATCATATGATTGCAACAGTAGTCAGCACGTAAAAATACTGTTTCTTATATTTATGAAATTAAGATACAAAAATACCATTATTTTATTAAAACAACAATCACACTTATACTCATTGCCAGAGATGCAATTGCAACATGCTTAAGCTTAAGTTTACAGGTGCATAAAGTATATTTTAGTATGTGCTAGCTGGGAAATAAAATAAAATAAAATACAGGGGTCATAATAGAGTCCAAAGGTAGCGTAATAAGACTATAAAACAATTCCTAAAGCATTCCTAAATGTGTCCATTCTTCATTAAAACATCATATTCAAAACATATAAAAATAGCAATATACAGCAAAATATTTAAATTATCTATATGTTTTTACACATTTCAATCAGTTGGACAAGTAATGGTAAGGAATATGAAGAGTTATATTATCACTGGATCTGTTATTTCATAATCTACAAAAACGCTAGGAACTAGTTATTAGGTTCTATGTTTTAATTGTATCTGTTTTAATTATGTAAAGCCACTTTGAGTCTGGGATACAAATCATCATCATCATCATCATCATCATTGAGGAACTGACAACAGACATGAAAATGGAATTTGGGATAGGAAAATGCAAGATGCTGCACATAGAAAAAGGAAAATGGAAAGAAGAAACAGCAGAAACACTAAATAACCAAATATTAGATGACATGGAAGAAAATGAAACATACAAATACTTAGAATTCCAACAAAACACAAAAATCAATCATTCCACAGTAAAAACTCAACCAAAACTCGCCTATCACAAATCCTAAAATCTAAACTCAACTCAAAAAACATTTTCAAAGCCATCAACACCTACGCAATTCCTATTATCACATACTCATTCGGAATCATACACTGGCCACACACTGAACTCGAAGAAATAAACAGAATCAATCATAACGAACACACAAAACACCACATGCTCCATCCCAACTCATGCATTGAAAGAACAACAATCAGCAGGAAAGAAGGAGGAAGGGGTCTGCTAGACATTAACACAATTTTTGCTAAACAGATAAAATCACTCAGAGAATTCTTCCACACTAAAAACTCCCCCATTCATAAAGCCATAGTAACAGCAGAAAAAAACTACACCCCACTCAACCTAGCATTACAAAATGAAGACCAAACATGACCACTCATACTCGCAGAGAAGAAAGAAAAATGGGCACAAAAAGCACTCAATGGGAAGCACTACAACATAATATAGAACCCAAGAATAAACAAAGAACAATGGCTCAGGAAGGGTGAGCTATTTCCAGAAACTGAAGGATTCCTAATAGCTATACAGGATCAAGTTATAGCCACCAAGAACTACCAAAAATACATCATAAAAGATAACAGTGTAACAACAGACCTATGCAGAAAATGCCATCAGTTCCAAGAAACAATAGACCATATAACTGGAGGATGTAAAATTCTGGCAGGAATGGACTATACAGACAGGCACAAAAATAATTCACCAACAACTGACCATCAAATTCAACCTTATCAAACAACTTACACCATACTATACAAACTCACCAGAAATAAACTTGGAAAATGCAGATCATAAAATATACTGGGACAGAACAATTCATACCAACAAGACAATACCCTGCAACCGACCAGAAAAACGATCATAGACAAAAAAGGGGAAAAAAACCACATACCTCATTGACATAGCAATAACGAATGACAAAAATGTTGTTGAAAAGGAAGAAGAAAAGAGAGACAAATAAACACCACTGGCCATGGAAGTCAAAGAACTAAGGCAACAGGAAAAGGGCACAATTATTCCATTTGTCACCACAGTCACTGGCATCACATCAAAAAATTATACCTTCAGAAACTGGGCCTACCAAAATACATTCACACCAACATCCAGAAAGCAGTCATACTTAAAACATGCTCAATTGTCAGGAAATTCCTAAATCTGTAAAAGACAGCATGACTTGACGAAGCCCGTCATGTCCATCTAGAAAAACCACCACGATCGAGAAAGAGATGAAATAAATTGCTGCTGCTGCTACTTCTTCTAAAGCCATACTAAAAACACCGTTGTATTGGGTGAACATTACAAAAGTGCCTTGGAAGTACTAATTGCTAAAAGAAAATTAGCAATTAGTGTGCTGTGTGTCAGATGTTTTACATTAATAACAATAATAATTTCACATTGTCACCCACTGTGTTTTTAAAAATGATTTGCGGATTGTGACATGCCTGCCATTCTAATACGTAGATCAACAGAGATGCATTTCTGCCGTGGCCTTCAGTGCTGAACAAATTGCCTCTCTCTTTTTTTTCTGGGAAGACACACACTGTGAAAGATCTCCTTAGTCACAAAAGGTGCTTTCCCCATTACTGTAAGAGTGTTTGCTTTACACCTTCAAGAGTTAGTTTGAGGCCAACAAGTTCGGTCTTTCTTGTCTTGGCACCTCTCAAAACAATCATACCCAATGGGTGACTACTGCATTAAGAAATTGCTCTCTGGGACTTGTTGTCCCAAGATGTCAGCAAAACACCATGCTTTTACACTCAAATCAAACACGACACCTCACTTGTTGTCCTTTTGCCTGAGATGATTAGTTCAGAGTCACAGGCTATTTCATAAAGATATTGTACTCTGACACGACTGCAAAAACACCTGAGGTTCTTTGACATACAGCATGGTAGTGGCAACTCAGCTCCAGGGCTTCAAGGATGAAATGGATTATTTAGACCAGCCTTCCCCAAACTGGTGCCCTTTCGATGTTTTGGACTTCAGCCTAATCTACACCAAGCAGGATATTGCACTATGAAAGTGGTATATAAAAGGCAGGAGCCACACTACTGCTTTATAGTGGTATTGAAGTGCACTGACAACTGTTGGGGCCCATTGACACATTCCATATACAGCTTTCATACCACTATATCCTGCTTGGTGTGGCTCCTGCCTTTTATATTATGCTTTCATACTGCTTTCATAGTGCAATGTTTTGCTTGGTGTAGATAAGGCCTTCCTCTCCCTTCAGCCCCAGCTAACATGACCAATGGTCATGAATGCTAGGAGTTGTAGTCCAAAAATTCTGAAGAACACCAGATTGGGGAAAGTTGACCTGTAGCCCCGCTTCAGTCTGGCTTCAAGGCTGGTTTTGGGACAGAGATAGCTTTCGTCACCTTGGCAGTCAATTTTCACCAGAAAGTGGACAGGAGGTGTATGTTGTTGTTGGTTCCACTGCGCTCCCTTGTTGGCTCAGTGGCATTTGATACCATTGGCCATGGACCACTTGGCAGGGATGGAATTAGGAGGAACCATTTTGTAATGTTTCCAGTTGTTCCTGGAAGGTTGGTTCCAGAACAGGGTGGCGGCGAACTCCTATTTGGCATCTTGACAATTATAGTGTACTGCAGGGCATTTCTCCTCTATGTTATTTAACATCTACATGGAGTTTCTGGGAAAGATTGGGTGAGGATTTGGGGTGCTTTGTCACCAATAGTAGATGTCACACAACTCTATTTCTACTTTTCATCTAATACCAAGCAAGCTGTTGACATTCTGAATAGGTGCCTGGAGGCAGTAACAGGCTGGATAAGGGCCAATAAATTGCAGCTTGACAATAAAGATGTGCTCCTGATCAGGAAGCAGTCAGACTCTAGAATAGGAATTCTCCAGCATTTTCACGATCCTCCCACCTCATTCTAAAAGGTTGAACTGCCTCTCCTAAGGCTTTGTCACTGACAGTAAGAGTTTTAAGCTAACATATGCAGGCATTTTTGTTATTTTGTCACCCCCCCCTTTGCGTTAAGCCCCTTGTACCACTGGAATGCAGCCCTTGAGTGCTTCTCTGAAATTGAAATTGGCCCACAGGTTGAAAGAGCCTCCCCTCCCCTAGGCTACGGTCTTGTGACTTCTTTCTTTCTTCAAATCTCTCAACATTGAATTTTTTAGTGAAGACTTTGGCTTAACTAAAGATAAATGAATGGGCACATCTACCTGTTTCAGTTTCTCACACCTTCAAATTGTTTACATCTTAAGTTCTTTCCTTCCCCCCCTTTTTTTTTAAGAAATCTGAGAATTTTGGCAAGTTCTTATCAAAAGAGAATAAAACCAAATTCTCGCTTATTCTTGCGCTGGCCAAATTTAATAGGTAGAGCTCTTCCCAGCATGGAGAGGGCCATGTTGTACCTGCCTGACACGTAGTTATTAAAGATGAGGAGCCTGCCAGGAAAAAAGAAGAAAAATCGGCGGCCACTGTGATTCAGCGCCACAAACATGGCTGAATATCCAGGGATTCAAAGCTATACTTTTAAGTGTGACAGACTTGAAATGTTCCACCAGGATGAATGAATCTGTCCATTCCACTTCCTCTTACTTTCATTAAAAAATAAAAATAAATCTCAAGTTCTTTCTTCCTCATTCATGAAGATATTTGAAAATGTTGGTCAGTTCTTCTCAAATAATGAACTGAGCAAAATTCTCACTCACCCTAATATTTTGGACACACATACAAATGCATGTACTATTAAACTAGGTGAGCTGGAGAGGTGTGAACAGCCTATTGAAGGATTTATTTTATGACACATAGCCATGAGGTGGGAGTGGGGGAATAGGGCTGAACATTTGATTGGAATGATGGCAGGTGAAGGTGCTTAATTCTTCTCTTGCTAGTTTTTTTTGAAAATCTCTCTCTCTCTCAATCTCTCTCTCTCAATCTCTCCCTTCCTCCCTCCCTCCCACACCCACCCACACACCCACCAGCTTCTTTACCACCTGAAGTAGAAAATAAATAGGGATCTCATATTTCCTCACACCACACCACTTGGAAGAAATCAGCTTGCGGAGTCTCCGATCATGTTTTCAGTTATGGTGGACTTGTCCACATATCCAGGGATTCTGGATGGTAGTACATAGAGAAATAATGTTTATTACTAGAGAAATTATTGTATATGATCCAGAATTATTTTTACTATCAATATACAAAAGATCTAATGTAAGTTTGAAATGTAAAGACTTGTTATAATTTTTGCTAATTGTCGATCGCTAGACAATTACACAGCACAGTGGGAAAAAAACTGCATGGTACTGAAATAGATGGTCTGTGACAATATCAGAAAAAAATAACTCATGATCTGCTTCTAATCCAAGGAAAAATAGAACCATTAGTGTTTTATGCTATATGGTGGAGATTCATTCAACATACATCACAATCGGACTTACAATAATATACGCCCTTAAATTGTATTAACCAAGTTTTCTGTAACCACTGTTTAAAACCCAATTGTTAGGGAACTGTTCTATTTTTTTGTTATATCTAAATTAAAAAGTAATATAAAAAATATTTTAAAGATCTGATTTAAAAAAAAATTAAATATTGTATTTTGATTCTGTTTTCTTTCTTTTTATTGTTCAATGCTTGGGAATCCTTTTGGATGTAGAGCAGTATATAACTCTTTTAAGTAAGTAAATAAATAAGTAAACAAACAAACAAAGAAGCTGAAATACATTTCAGATAGGGCTGAACAATTCCTGTCTGAAACCATGGAGAGCAGCTGCCAATCAGAGTGTACAATTTTGGGCTGGATGGCCCAATAATCGGACTCAGTATAAAGCAACTTCCTATGCTGTTATATTTGCCTCCCTCAGTCCTCCTGTCTCTGTTGGTGGTGGTGGTGCTGCTGTTGTTTAAAATTGCCTCTCCCACCTATCCCTATTTTAAAGTGCCATGTATATTGGTGTCCCTATATAAATAACAATAGTTGTTCTCTATGTCGCACTGTGCTGTAGTTCAGAGTCAGATTCTAACCTGGTTCAACATCCCTTACCACCTTGATCTGTTGTAGGGAACTTATTCCTGCTGTAGCTACAAATGCTCCAACTCATCCCATGAAGCCTCATCCACAGACAATTATATATCTGGATGGCAAATGCATCGATTTTGCAGCTTTGATTAGCTTAAGTCCTTGTATATGTTCACCGGCTACAGAATCAATACAAGAAATGCTTTTAGAGGGCTTTCAAAATGTTTAGTTGGGTAGCAGCATATGGCATCCGAACTTCCAGGCAGTTTTAAAATGTGTTGAGAATATTATTTTTAAAAAAGAAACCTGATCGCAGTCTGAGAATTTATTTTTGATCTATAGCACTGCAGAGCTCTGCATATTGAAGATTAAATTAACCATTAAATTAACACAGGCAGAAGCAATATCATTTTTATTTAAGGAGATTACATGAAAAATCTTCACTATTTTAAAAGAAAGTTCCCTTTGTGCCAGTATTGCAGTTGTAGCTCAGCCAAATTGTTCTATAATTCAAAAACCTTCCCTGCTTCTTGTTAAATAATTCTTCACATTTCATGTTAAATGAGGATCTGCAAAAACTAAAATAATAATAAAAAAACCCAGACGGATAAAAGCTAGATTCTTGGCGGCTGCAAATCAGACTAGTTTTATAATGGTCAGCGATCCCACCCACCTCCTCCCTGCAAAGTACATCTCTCCTCAAATCAGTAAAGCTGAGCACAGAATATTTATATGCTGCATAGTGAAGTCTTCATATCATTTCAAAACAACCAATTACTGCTTTCCATCTGTTACAGGGTGCATTTTTGAGACTTGCTCGCTGGTCCTAAATATTATAATTTTCACCGGTTGCAACTAGAATTTTCTAGCTAAATGCACAATCCTCTGCATGTTTAGACCTAAAAAAGAAATGCTGGGATTTGTAGGGCTTTTTTTCTGTCTAAACAATGCATAGGATTGTACCTTATAAGACCTCTTTAGTTCATGATGGAGATGGAGAATACCCGTAGGCCTTTCCCCAATCAACTTCCCTGCTCTGCTTTCCGCCTCCCCACCACACCCATATTTGAGGCCATTGCTTCAGGCAGAGTAAACTGTTGGGCTAAGACTGCATTTCCACACTTTTTCTGTTCTGTTTTCCCCAAACTGAATATCCAAGCTTTAAGGAGGACATAAAGCTACTTGAAAGTATACAAAGAAGAACGGGAAATCAACAGATGATTTGGACTGATGCTCAGCTGAATGATTTTTTTTCTTATTGGAATTATTAGTGGTAACATAATAGGTTAGACCATTTTTTGTTGTTAAATGACCCTGTTTCCTTTTTTGTATAACCTTTTGTATAACCTTGTCATGTTAAATGCATTATTATTTAAAAAAGAGAGAACACGATCAGTCCTCAACCATCCTTTGGTATATAAAGCCAAAGGAAGAGTTCCCTCGAATGTAGACACAAACCAGAGAAATCAATGGACCCTAAGAATGGTTATGTATACAGGAATGGAAGTTTTAAGTCAAATGAATATGTGGTGTACATGCACAAGTACTTCTTAACAATACGTTACTCAACCACCCCAACACTACTAAACAGAAGAGCTGAGTGTCTAGCAGTAATGTCTTTGTCTTTTCTTTTTCATTTTTACTCTAGAGTAGCCACAGCCCCCTTGATTCAGATCTTAAAAGCCTCTTTTCTCACCACAGTAGGGTCCCAATCTGGAACTGACCCCCTTTATCTATACTGAAAATGAAAATAAAAATAAAAATGTCTTTTTTGACCCACAAAGCTGCATTCTGACTGATTTGGATATTCATAGTTATACATTCTCTGTTGTATGAGATGAAGAGCAGGGCAGCCCTTGTTGGCCTTCCTTCCATTGCTTCCCTCATTCAGAAGAACTAGTGACAGTTCTTAAGTTGTACGTGCCTCTTCATTCAGGGGGATTGAACCACAGGCCTATGGGCTAAATACAAACTCCCCAATTCAGCCAGTGTCATTTGTATGCAATTAGTTCCTGATGAAATTCCCTCTTCATCACAACAGTTAAAGTTGCATGCACTGTACTAGAGTGACCCTATACAAAAGAAGGCAGGGCCCCTGCAACTTTAACTGTTGTGATGAAGAGGGAATTTCACCAGGAACTAATTGCATACAAATGACACTGGCTGAAATTCCCTTTTCTCTACAACTGTTAAAGTTACATGAGCCCTCTCCTCCTTTTCATATGGTCAGCCTAATTTTGGCCCCACCCCTTTTGCCTTCAGCTCCACCTACCACTGGAATACTTGTCTTGGGGGCTGTCTATACAACATATTTGCCCTGTGGTGGCTGCACAGTGGCACTGCATTGGTTATACGATGCAGCTGCCAACTCACAGCCACCATGGGACTTTCCCTCAAAGCTGCAATTTTAAAAAGTTGGGGACCTACCCTGACTTTTTCCTTTGAAGCAAGATCACCACAGTCCTTCCACTGTGTGACTTCACTTCGGTGTCGAGTTGGGGATATTCCGGGGTGGGTAGTGACTACTGGGCAGAGGGCAGTCAATGGCCTGTCAAGCCGAATGGCCATTGGAAAACCTGTACTACCTCCTGGTGTGGGGATTTCCTGCCCCCACCCTGAAGCAGCAATACCACAGGGTTGTACTGGCAAAACAGCACAGTGAAAAAAATCACTCTAAGAGCTTCTTCAAAATTGAATTCAGCCCTCAGGCAGAAAGTGGTTCGACACTGCAGTGTATTCCCTAAATTGCCTAAATTCGGAGATTTCTGCTTGGATGTTTCACCAAAGAAATTCTGTTTGAGGAAAAAAAGTGCTTTGGATAAGACAAAAGAACAGTGGCATGTCCAAACATTCCTAATTCTGGTGTTCGGATGATGTAGAGGCAGAATATGCCCAGTTGTTTTGTGAGAGTTGAGACAGAACCTGCATTTTTTTCTTTTAATACTCTTTACTCCCTCTCCCTCTGCCACCCACTAACCTGTCTTCCCCCTCCCACCACAAGCCTTCTCTTTTTGTGAAATCATCTTTATTCCTTACTAATGTACACCAAGCTACAAAAACATACTTCAACTATCATTTCCCTCTTGTTAGCAGGATGTGGAGGTGTGTGAAGTGGAGGGAAACAAAACAAAACAAAAGATCAGCAACAGATAATAATGGGGGAAGACATTCCGAGACCTAGAAAAGTGTGTGTGTGGGGGGGAAGACACACACCAGGAATAAAATCTTCAGAGAGATAATGGCATGCTACCAAATATGAAAGATTGAAGCTCAAGATAGGGCAACTCATTATGAGAACAGACAGAAAACCTGGAATGAATACAAGGTCAAAAATGGAATTGTCACGTAGGACCTCAATTTCAGGAAACAGATCATATACAGCCAGAATGTTGTCATGAAGGGTTATTGCTTGCCCTTTCATCACAAGCTTTATTGTATTTTTGATTGATTATCTCAAATGCAAGCAACAACGATGCAACAGAGGGCAGAATTACTGGGCATATATTTATACAGTGTATAAATAGACAGTTTAAGGCAGACCACGGCTGCTGGACATTTTAAACCACCAGAGCATAAATCTAGAAAGCACAAATTGTTTCCCCCCCTCTAATTGTAGCCTTTGGCTGTGGAATCCTCACCCCCTCAACCACTGTCTGGGGAGAGGGTCAGGATGGCTAAAGCATGACATTCTAACAGCAGAAAGGATCCCTCCTGGTGCAGGGGATGGGCAGTCTCTGTCCTGGCCAAGGATGGGGGAGGGACGGGGAGCAGTTTTGCCTGTGAAAAGCTCTGTAGACATACATCTACCACCAGCAGTAGGCTGCAAAACAGGGCATTCCAGAGAGACAGGACAGAGGCAGCCTAGGATTCGTTGGATTGAAGGTCCCTCCATGCCCTTATGAGGCACTGGGATTGGCCCCTCAGGTGACAAAGGTAGTTTCCATCTCATTGGAACTAAAGAGAGGGACTTTTTGTTTTAAAGGAAACACAGGAAGAAGAAAAAAGAGTTAAGTCCACCCTGATTGGGACAAACCAGTAAGTCATAGACAATCTGCTGTCTCAATCTACCCCACCTTACTTACGACTGCTCTGCCTATCCCCCTGTATACAGTAACTGTTACTTCCAGGTTATCTAAAGGAACGCCTCCTCCCATATATACCTGCCCAGACCCTAAGATCATCTACAGGGGTCCTTCTCCGTGAGCCCCTGCCAATGGAAGTGACGCAGGTGGCCACTAAGAGGAGGGCTTTCTCTGCTGTGGCACCCTGGCTGTGGAATGAATTCCCCAGAGAGGTTCGCCTGGTGAAGACCTTTTTATTCTCCCAGCATTTTAACAGTTAAATTAATTCAATTTTAACCCTTGCTGTTTAAAATTTGTATTAATCTGTATTAATCTCTGCTGCTTGGTTTTATCCTGGTTGTGCTTTTATATTGTATGTTATTTTGTGTTTTTAGATTGTGGTTTGTTTTATATTTCTTAAAATGATTTCATGGTTTTAATTTTTGTGAACCGCCCAGAGAGCTTTGGCTATAGGGCGGTATAAAAATGCAATAATAAATAAATAAATAAATAAATAAAATGACAATTGTTATTATCCATGAAGGAGCAGAGGTTTTGAGCCTATTATTATTATTGTTGTTATTATTATTATTATTATGATTATTATTATTATTATTGAAAATCTCCCTTGGATATAATAGTTCTGGTTGGTAAAAACAGGCATATTTTTAATTTGAAGCTGCTGAAGGGCAAGTTACAATGGCTCCACCCAATGACCCATGCGAACCAAGGCTGTTTCTACACCAGACAGGTGTAGAGGGAGGGAGGGAGGGAGGGAGGGGCGGCAATCCCAGAAGTACCTGCTTCTGGAATCATCACTGCAATACACATGAGAAGTGCAACGACCCGGGCTCCTCCCGAGCCGTTGCACCATCGCACCCGCCATTTTGTTGTTCCGGGCAGAGTGGAGAAGAGCGCTCTAGCACTCCATCGCAAAGGTATGTGTGTGTGTGTGTGTGGGGGGTATTTTAAATAAACCAAACCAGGCCCCTCCCCCTCCCTGCCAACCCAGGGGTGGCGAAATTGCTCCAGAGCAAGTGAGGCAGCAGTCGGGACAAACAGTCGCATCTCCCACGGTCTCTGGACATTCCTGGGATCGCGGGAAGATTCGGGTTTCCTGTGCCCATCCCCCCTGACCCTGGGAGTCCCTGTGCATCATTTGGACTCACAGGGACCACCCAGGGGCAATCCCACATCCAAAGGTAGGGTGTCCAACTGTCAGGATTTCCCTGGATTTGTCCTGGTTTTTGTTCTATTCTGGATGTCGGGGGATTTTCTGTGATTTTCTATATTGTCCTGGAAATACACACTTTCCCCTTTAAGGCCGCTATTAGCATTTTGGGAGGGAATTATGTGCTTTCTGGAGGCGCATCATTTCCCTCCCACTGCTCCAATCAGGACCTTAAATGGGAAAGTGTGTCATTCCCGAAGATTATAGAAAAGGCCCTGATTGGAGTAGTGGGGGGGGGGGGAAGAAATGACACACTTTCCCCTCCTCCACTCCAATTGGGGCCTTTAAGGTGGCGGGGTGGGGGATGACGCTTTTTCCAGAGGCCCTGAAAAGTCACTTTCCTGCCCTGCCCACAGGTTGTCCTCTTTTTTTGGTTTCCCAAATATGGTCACTCTATCCAAAGGCCCATGTAGAAATGGCCCACAACTCAAGCAAAGGGTTCATTTTACTCCCTCTTAATGAACAACAACAGAAATGTTCATAGAGGACTCCTTTTATAAACCCCATTTGCCTGCAAGTGGCCCTCAGACTGGAGTGAATAGATGCATAATGGAAGAAGCTGTTAAAGAGCCCTTCCAGCTTAGGAGAAAGAAAGTTTCTGAGATGTATTAGTGAAAAGAGGGATCCTTAGGACCAGTGACTATGCTGGGGACCAGACAGGAAACCCATAGGTGCCATTTTTCCTGATATTACATGTTAGATGCTTCTAATACAGTGTTTTACACTACATCTTCTACTCTCAAAGGAAAGGGGGGAAATCAGAGAGAAGATCACCATGTTGTTGTTGTTTTTTTGAGTAATGCATAATGTGAAACTCATTATGTCAATACTTTAAAATAATAGTTCCAGAAGTGTGAGACTGACCTCCTTAGAGCTACATGGACACCCATAACCTCAATTATATGACTAGGGGGTATCTATGTGAGAACAAAATGTGAATCACATTGGGTTATAATCTGGATTTTCATGAAATCGACACAAGAAGCAAGAAAAGCGAAATACTTTATACGTTGTAATACCCCACTTTTCAAAGGTCAGACTGCCATTGAAATCACCTTCCTTTGGGGTAGAATGGATGGAGTCTCTTATAGAAGTAAGCATCATCAGCCCCATTGATGCTGTTCAGCCAGTGAGAGAGGCTTGCTCTCCTCCCTCTCCATGCTTCACTGCTCAGAGAAGTATAATGGAAGAGACAAATAATGTGGGATCGTTTCCTCTACATCTCTCCCCCTTGCATCCACTGACTGTGAACCAACATTGGAGCTCATGGACAGACAGGAAGTGCCAAGTTTCTGCAGGGAGGGAAAGGACTGGAATTGCCCCCCTCTGCTAGTTCTCTACTGCTGTTGCTGCTGCTGTGGCCTCCACTTGCCCTACTGGAACTAACCCTCCCCCCCACAAACACACAGGAATACCACACACATGGGATTATTCTGAAGGGAAAACATGAATGAATCAACGGCAGCTATCTGTGAATGGAAAGAGCAAACGGCTGCATTCCTCTGAAGGGGAGAGCCAGACAGGTTTGTTCCCAGCCCTTGTTGTACTACCTGCCCTTTCTCCTTCCCTTCTGGGTATTCCTTGGTTGTAAGTGTCTCATGTGACTGCAAAGTTGTAGGTGTCTTGCAACTGCATTACTGAGAAATTGTAGGAGTCTCGCAACTGAAATACCATGGCTGTCTGTTTCCTTCCCTTCCCGGTATTCCTTAGTTATAGGTGTATAGTTACTGTGAAGTTGTAGGTGTCCCACAACTGAAATATCATGCCTGTCTGTCTCCTTCCCTTCCTTACAGCCTATCTACACTTCTGCTTTAAAATGGTTTAAAGCGGTTAATAGCACTAGTGACAACTGTTGGGGCCCAGGACACACTCCATATACTGTTTTCAAAACGTTTTCAAAGTGTTGTATCCTGCTTGGTGTAGATAAGCTCTAAGTTATAGGTGTATAGTTACTGTGAAATTGTAGGTGTCCCACAACTGAAATACTATGGCTGTCTGTCTCCTTCCCTTCTCTTCCTGGTATCCCTTAGTTATAGGTCCCCTCCACAAGGATTCGCTTTTGCGCCCGGTTAGGAGATTATGCACACTATCCCTGAAGCGCCTTTACGCCTAATACCTCTGCACGAGAGGCGGCGACAAAAGGCGCTTCCCTCCCCTCCCCTCCCCTCCCCATCTTGTCTAGCACCCTGTCCCCACATTGGCCAAGCAGAAGCTTCTGGAACCCCATGATCAAGATCTATTGAAATTAAGGGCCCTCTCGATCTGCTCCGGCGGCAACAGGCAACGCTTGAAGGGGGAGGGAAGGAAAAAAAAAAAGAGACGATCGCAGCGTGACTCCCAACTAGTCGCTGGAGAGGAAGAGAGAGAAAGCCGAGTGGGGCACCTGCCTGCCCACCCGCCCGTTACCAGCGCCGCCGCCGCCTCCTGCCAGGCCCCCCGCCGCGGGTGCTGAGCAGGAGGCGCCCCTCTTGCGGGGAAGGAGTCGCAGGCGGGCGGGCGGGCGGCCGCCCAGAGACGAAGCAGCCGTGCTGCCCACAGCCTACCAGCCAGCCAGCTGGGGAGCGGCGGGGAGGGGAGGGAAGCGCCTTTTGACAGCCTGATCCCCTCAGCAGGAGCCGGAGGACAGTGGAGAGAGAGGGGTGCGTGAGGCTGCCTTGGAAATGTGGCTGAGCGGCGGGGAGGGGAGGGAAGCACCTTTTGACAGCCTGATCCCCTCAGCAGGAGGAGAGAGAGCGGCAGTGGCAACAGCTTCCCATCAAAATGCGCTTTAATGGACGGAGCAAAAAAATCTCGCTATTTAACGCACATTCGATAATGCGCACAATCAGGGAGATAACGCGCCTCTACGCTCCATTTGCACTCCTCTCTTGTAGAGGTAATTTTTTAATGAGACTTGAAAGAGCTTTAAATCGCTCTTGTTGTAGAGGTAATTTTTTTAATGCACCTTGAAAGAGCTTTAAATCGCTTTTGTAGAGGCAGCCATAGGTGTATAGTTACTGTGAAGTTGTAGGTGTCTCGCAATTGCATGACTGCAAATTTGTAGATGTTTCGCATGACTGTGCAGTTGCAGGTGTCTCACAACTGCCAAAATATATTTATCACCAAAAAAACACTATTCAACATACATATGTATAATAACAAAGTAAAAACAAGGCTCTTATGATTCTGGCCAAACGCATTTCGACAAAAGTGTCTTCTTCAGTGGCCCAATCACTAAATTGTTTGAGTACCAGGCAGAAGTTTTTCACAACGGGGCTGATTTAAATATTTCCCAAATAATGGGATTGTATCACCCCCCAAATTGGTGTGTATAGTACCCGTTGTGAAAAACTTCTGCCTGGTACTCAAACAATTTAGTGATTGGGCCACTGAAGAAGACACTTTTGTCGAAATGCGTTTGGCCAGAATCATAAGAGCCTTGTTTTTACTTTGTTATTATACATATGTATGTTGAATAGTGTTTTTTTGGTGATAAATATATTTTATTAGTATTAAAATTTATTACATTTTTTCCTTAACTTTCTTTTTTTGTTTTGAGGATTTTGGTTAAGGTTAGCACCTTGTTGTTTGTGTGTCTCACAACTGCCAACTACTGCAACTGGCTGCCCCCTTCCCTTCCCTTCCCCTCTCCACACTCCCCCCTGCTACTCCTCTCAACCAACTAAAGGGAAAGGCAGTGAGGGTGCTATTCCCATTGATAAATGCACAATAGCGATTTTACTTCCCTTCAACACTGCACACTTACTGCTTTAGAAAGAGAGAGTAGCTAGCCTGCTTTTATGAATGGGAATGGTAAGCTAGTTATTCTCACTGACAACAGCAGTGCCTTAGGGGAAAAAGAGTGAATCGGGGGAGCCCCCCAACCCCTTGACCACATCACTGCCAGGTCACAGAGGTACACCTAGGATTTAATGTGGAGGGATGGGGTATTCTGCAGGGAACCACTTGGGAGTAAAAGGACTTTCATAAATTGTTGCTTTTCAAGAGGGAAACAGCTGGTTGGCTATGGGTTGGTGATGATGTCAGGTGTAGCAAAGGACCTCAGACAGCTCTCCCTTCACACCAAATGGCCCACGTAGTTTGCCCCCAGAAGGAGGAATGCTAGCCCATGTGTTGTCATTGCTGGTGGTCAGTGAAGCCTCTTTTAATTTCCTGTCACCTTAAGGCATATTGTAGGCATTTGAAAATCAGTCCTTTACCCTAAGCCAGGGGTAGGCAACTTGTGGCCTTCCAGATTATCTAGGAATGCAACTACAGTCCTCCCTCACCATTGGCTATGTCAGCTAGGGCTTATAGGAGTTGTAGTTCAAAAGCATATGGAGGGCCACAAGTTGCCCACCCCTTCCCTAAGGCAAGGACCAGGTCCAATGTAGGAAGCTGAACCTCTTGTCTGTTTTGCTCCCAGGGCCTGACCTAGGCAGGATCTACACTCCAAAACAGTTGTCACTACTGTTATAAAGCACTTTAAAGTGCTTTAAAGCAGCAATGTAGATCCGCCCCAGACGTAAAGTTAAATGTATCCTTTGCACTGGCATCAATGTGGAATTTACTTCAGAGAAGCAGAGGAGGTAAACTTGTTCTTTGGATCATGGCCATGGCATGGACCTAGGGAGGGGGCTAACATTTACTTTGAAGTATGTGGTATGATTTTGCAAATGAAAATTTCCCCCTCCCCCTCTTAAATTTTGTGTATATAACTGAATAAAACTATTTGCAGAACTTTGCCTCTTGAGTTGAGAAGGGAAGACAGAAATCAAGTTCAAGGACAGCAGACCAGATTTTGTCAAACAGGGTTACCTCTGGTTTCATTACTGTTATTGCAATATTATTTTTTAAAAAATGGAAGAGAAATATTACAGTTACTGAACAGAGAACGCTTGCATCTGGATTTTCTTCTCATTTTTTTCTGCAGGATTCTATGTGCAAAGGGTTAATTTCTCAGTCCCAACTTTGTTTTTACAGCTCTTTTTTTTTAAAAATGTAGTAACCCTGAGTTTCAAATTAAATTTGTAATGGCTGGATATTAAAAGAAATCCTTAAGTCCTTAAAAGAGTATACTTTGCCTATGGCTCAAGAAGCAGTAAACCCTTTGGTAGCAATTGCTTCCTTCCCCATACCAATGAGAGCTGCATAATTCATGTGAGGCGAGTAATTCAGCAAAAAGAGAGGTTATGTATGAAAGGAAAAGATGAGACACTGCTTTCCGCCTTAAAAATAAAAAAAAGCTTTATATTATTACATTGAAGCTGAAATGCCTTACGTTGCAATGCGGAAAAAAAAGGAAAGCACTATTAGATATAGGAGGTGACAGATCAGATTTAGCGCTCAAATTTATGTGTGTTTAGAGGAAACAGGAAAGTTCAACAATTTCAAGCATGCCCCAGCCGGCCATGCTGGGAGTTGTAAGACTTTTTTGTTTATTTAAACAACGCAGAGGATCAAGTCCTTAGCCTTTCTTCTTACTATGATACAGTGGTTCATGCAGTAGTAGAGATGTGACTGGAGAAAACAAAAGGGCAGGACTGAAACATGCCCTCCTATACATATCTATTCAGAAGTAGAGCCCTTTGAAATCAATGAGGTGCACTCCCAGGTAAGTAGGTACAGGTTTGTAGTCTTAGGAGCTGTTGGCCCCTGATCAAGACCTCTCATTGGCACTTCATTGGCATTTCAACTGATATCTTTAACTCAAAATCCATCATCTTGGATTTGTCTTTCCATGTGGGTTATATGTGTGATGCCACCCCTTTGGTCCTCCTTTTTCTCTCACTAAAAATCAAAGGATCCCAACTATAGGGTGGGTCATCAGAGTGCTTCTCACTGACTCTGTGACTCACTGGCCCAGCATTCTGTATTTTCCCTTCTCCTTCACTGCTGACACCATTGACCACTGTACCCTGCCTCAGCTACCCTAAGGATCCAATCCAGGTTCTATAGAACAGAATAACTAAAGTACTGTTATGGAGTTACAAATCTTATGGTTTCATCAGGTTCAATACTTGTTTGCTTCATACAGTTTCATTTCCAATCCTGCCTATGCTACCTCCTAGTCTACACTCTCTCCTCCCAAACACTCTGTTTCCCAAAATAACAAAACACATTGTTCCTACACTCTCTCTAACGCCAAACTCAACCCCCTCACATACAATCTCTACTGCTTCCCTTAACTCCTCCCTCTGACTACTAACAACAAATCCAGCCCTTTGAACCACCAGCCAATCAGCATTCATTTCACTCTCTCCACTCTCCCCCTCCCACTTTTTAACTACTTACCAACCTTGTATTTGAGATCCACACAGCACTTACATCCTAAATAACAATAATCATCAACACATTGCAAATACTTACATTACACATAGCAGGCAATAAACAGCAAAATATCAATATGCAATAACAATGCTCAGGAAGATGCTCCTGACAGTGTGATGTTGCTTGAAAACAAAGCCCTGTCCATGTGTGTGTCTGGTCATTCTAGTATAGCTCCTGCAGATTTAACTGTTGTGATGAAGAGGGAATTTCACCAGGTGCTGCATGCATGACAATGACACCTGCTGAAATTCAATTTTCTATGCAACTGTTAAAGATACAGGAGCCCTGTCCTCCTTTCCGTATAGTCACCCGAACAAAAATACATTATATTAGGGGAAATTCCTAGCTATATTAGGGAAAGTTGTGTACAAAAGTGCACGTATGAAGAGGAATGCACACAAAAATGCACACAGATGTTTGTGCTGACTCTTTTTTTTCAAATAGTAAACTGATGCAGAAACAGGATGAAATTAACTTAAGGGTGGAAAAATGAGAAACTGCAAAACTGGAATTGACAGATTCATCCATTCTTACTTGGGTTTCATGGTCTTATTGCATTCTGTTAAGGGTTACATTCTTACCTTAATTTGGGTATTCCAGCTTTCTTTAATTGGAGAAGATATTTCCAATGCTTTACTGTTGTGGAAAAAAATCTCATTAATCTGCCCTTGATTGAAATCTGATAAAATCAGTGTGGTGCTTATACTTGATAATCTGCCAGATCAAATATAGCAAGGTTCCAATCCTATGCATGTTTAGAGAGAAAATGTCCTACAATTCCCAGTGTCTCCCAGCTAGCTGTGCTTAAAGCTTCTGTAAATCCAATATTCCCTTCTCTGGTCTTTCCTCTTTCCAATCAGTTCCTGCCGGGGATGAGTGTGTAATTTTGCTGTACTTTGTTTTGGTATTATGTGTGATTGGGTCATTAACAGTACACTCCTATGCAAGGCTATTCAGAATTGAGTCCTATTTAGTTCAATGGGACTTAAGCCAGATAAATCTAAGATCTCAGCCTAAATCACTCCCAGTGTAGAGTGGTTGCTGCCTGTCTTCAAAGGAGGAAGTTTGTTGCATCTCTGCATGAGTCACTGCTTTGGCTTTTGATCCTTCCAATCATTCTCTGTTCAGGGCGGGGGCATAATTTTGCTAGTTGGATCATTCAATCATTTTCACTGTAGAAATGCTACAGCATCACTGCCTTCAAAGGAGGTTGCCTGTGGCATCTATGCATGAGTCACTGCTCTGGGCTGGCTTCTTTTTCCAGTTGGGAGGCATATCCAGATCAGTGGCTCATACAAAAATGTAGGAAATGGGCTGTAATCCTTACTTTTATGCACTCTGGTCTAGAAATATTTTTGTATGTATCTGTATAAGAGTAAAATGTGCCTCCAATTTTAATTAGAAAAAATTGCCCAGACTATCGGAAATGTGGGAGATCCTGCTTTGCCTAAATAAAAGTGGCAAAAAGACAACATAAAAATGAAGGTAGGATATATTGTGGGAATTAAAATGAACACTTCAGATCCACCCAGGGGGGTGGGATAATCCTATTTGGGATTTGCCCTTTTTCTATTTCTTTTTCTTCCTCTGGAGTTTCCTGACGGTGCTTCCAAGCATATCCAATGAGCTGGCTTTTTGCAATCTCCATTTGCTGCATCATAAACCTCATTCGGCTGCACTAAACAAGGACATATGAGTTACTGGAAAGAAAATGTTAGTAGTGAGAGATCTGAAATTTATTGAGTCCATAATGGTCGGAGTTATAGACAATTCTATCCTAGATGCAAATGAAGTGCTGCAGTTAACGGACGTTCAACGTTACGCAAGTGAGCTTTCTTGGGCTAAAGGGCTCTTTTCAATTTGAATGAATTAGTGCGAACGGAAGAAATGCAAGGAGAGAAGTATCCCCAGAAGCCTCTAAACAATGATAGTGTGTTGGCTTTTGCAATAAATTAATATGGGGGCTTGTAGGTAAAACTTACCAAATGAAGACTGGGGCATCGCTGAAGGCAGAGAAACTGAAATGATTGGAGCAACATGGTTCAGGAGGGGGCGTGGCTCAGTGGTAGAGCATATGCTTTGCCTGCAGAAGGTTCCAGGTTCGATCTCCAGCAACATAAACAATTAGGGTTTTTTAAATTATATTTAGCACTATATAAACATTAATGCTGCGCCAAATCCTGCCTCCCATTTTTCAGAACTTTTTCTCATGGTGTGAAAGAGACATTGATTTTTCTGCCTCTTTTGCAGGGAGGAGGAAAATTGCGAAGAATTTTCTCCTCGGCGAGGAGGACAGCATTTCCACATACCTCACAAAATTGTAGCTAGTTGTTTAGGAGTCTTCTTCCTCCTTTCGTTCTTTCGTTTTTGTTTTTTAAAAAATCCCCCGGCACTTGGAGGAGCCTGGCAGTTCTTCATGAATGCCTACGGGAGACCATGTGACCTCACCCTCTCCAGTAGGCATTTAGGAAGAACTCATGGGCTCCTGCTAGTGCCAAGGGTGTTTAAAAATAAATAGAAAGACCCCTCAAAACTTCCAACCCTCAAAAAGGTATGTAGAGCCCTGTCCCCCCCCCCAAAGAAATTTTTTTTGGAATTCTCACCTCTTCCAGCATCTTTTGCCCGAGGTAGAGTGACCATGGCAGAATCTACACTATTGCTTTAAAACTACATCATGGGTCTCAATCTGAAGTTAAGCAAGGAGACTGGTACTTCTACTGCTCTGAGCAAATAAAGCAGGGGTGCAAAACCTCAGCCTCAGGGGCCAAACTTGCCCCTCATTTGGTCCCAATCCAGCCCCATTGGGTTTTCCCAGGTGATCACACCCCCTTTCCCCAACCACTGATTTTTTGATAGTTTCTTGTTTTCTGGGCAGTTTTTTCATCATTCTAAAAGGCTGAAAACCTCTCCTAAGGTTTAGTTACTGGCAGTGAGAGCTTCAAGCTAAAACATACTGGCATTTTGGTCCCACCCCTTTTGCCTTTGGCCCTGCCCACCACTGGAATGAGGCTTCAAGAGCTTCTCCATAATGGAAACTGGCCCTTGGGCTGAAAGACAGTCAACACCCCTGAAATGAAGCTTCCGGGTGGGGATGTGTTGTCAGGGATTCCAAGCCCTCCTGCGGAGTAGCAAAGCAACAAAGACTCTGTCCTGTCTCAGCAAACCTTTCCAAGCACAGTCCACTTAACTAAGCTGGGAGCCCTACCAGCAAGAGTAATAATTATTGGCTGAGAAGGAGTTGTCCAGAAAGCAGTCCAAAAGTCAAGCCAGGCAAAGGTTCGAGTATAGTATATAAACAAGGGTTAGGCAAAGTCAAGATCGCTCTGAGGGTTGGAGAAGGTTTCCAAGGCAGGTGGTCAGGATCACTGAAGACACAGGATGTCTTTGTTCCTGTTCTTCTTCTTTGGGTTCATGGTGAAGCAAAGCCTGAAGGCCCTATTACCACCACCCACTGATGTCTAATAGCCCAGGCAAATGAATTACAAACTGCTTACTAAATTACAATCTAGCAGAAAATGTCACATGGCAGAGATCATACAAGATAGAAGCTCAAGAATCTTAACACACAAGTCCCCAACAGGAGCTCCTTTCTCCCTTAATAAATGAAGGAAAGGTTCCCATTCTCCCAAATATGTTATGCTAACCCATAAACTGTCTCCCTAACTCCATAAGATGAACAGAGATCTAATCCATCTGCCCAATATTAAACAGATTGCTTCAAGCTGCTCAATGTCAAGACAACGCTTGAAAAACAAACTTGCTGAGCTTCCCCAGGTCGATATAGGAAGTATTCTAAGATGTTGCATTCTTATATACAGGTGCTAGTCTGGACCCACCCACCTGCCTGCTGCAGCCCATCAGAGAGCTTTTCTGTGAAATTGGCTCTAAAAGGGAGTTTTTCACAGAGCTACTTCCTTGTTTGTAGCATGGTGCTTTTCCATAAAGGCTGAGTATGTTGTCTACACTTCATTCTTCATCGTTCTCTGGGGGCTGTGTGGTCTTGTTACATCTGGCTCTATGTCGGACTCATCCAAGGCAGGAAGTGGGGGAGGGAGGCTCCTATCAGGCACTGCAGAGCGCCGATCCCCCTGCACAATGGCCATCCTCTTGCAACACAGCCTCCTGAATGTTCTCAGGGGAAGGAGAGTCCTCGAGCTCAGGTAAGCCAAGTTGCTCTTCAGAAGAAGACTTCTCAAAGGGAGTTATGACAGATTAGGGGTGAATTCGGATGACTCTTTAGGCAACGGAGGGGGGAATAGCATACTGCCGATGCGTTATTTTGGCGCTGCTGCCGCGGCATCCACCACACGATATGTTGCCCCTCCCCCGTCGCGCAGCTAAAAGTCCTGGCGTCCTTCTGGACTGCTGCGTCTCCTCCCTCCCACCTCCCTCAGTCCTCCGGCTGTATCCCAGCATGCACCACAAGTTCTGCTGGCTGTATTGGAGCAGCCTTAGTTTTTTTGGCTGCCCCGGCCAGCGAACACTATGGCCAAAGGGTGTTCCCTCCACACGGCTCTTCAAACAACGGAATTCGGGATAAACAATGTGCAAGCCCATTGTTTAAGTTTCCCAAATAGCGTACTGTCAGTTGTGTGTGTGTTGTGTGTTGCCCTCCACATGACACAATAAGCATCACAACTGACGATTGTTCCCCACCCCCTGTTGATTAAAGAGTTGTCCGACCCACAAAGTCTTTTATTCAGTTAATAGCACCTCTTCGCATCTGAAGTGACTACAAAAACTAAGAGCTGTCCTCCAGGCCTAATTAGCCAACTAAAGCTTTTGTTAAGAGAGCTACTGAAAGCAGGGCACTTGCCTGTCAACTAACGGGTGGGTTTCTCACTGTGCCCTGCAGGTTTTTCCTGGGCTCCTCCCTTCAGAGAGGATTGTCCCGACTTAACTTCCAACGGGCAGCCAATCTGGCAGGACTACCCCCCCCACCTCCTCTCAGTTCTGCCCACTTAACTATGTGGCGGGCTCTGGCACCTATCAATTCTGATGCTTCCTCCCCTTCCTACAGAAGCTGGGTTCCTACGGGGAGGGGGGAAGGTGGTCTCTGAGCCTGGCCCTCATGCTCAGTAAGAAAAGGTTCTTTGCTGACTCTTGAAGAATCTTGGGGAATTTCTTTCCCTGCTCCCTGTCCTGACTGGGACCAGATGTTTTGGTTTACAACTCCCATGGTCCCTATGCTGGCTAATTCTGATGGGAGTTGTAGGCCAGAACAAGTTGTCCACCCCTGATGTAGGGAATAGGGACTGTCCTCTTTTAGGAGGTGATACAAATGGAAGTGAATTAATATTAGGGATGCTTGGGGAAGTCGATCTTTGTGAATTCTGCTACAAACTGGTGTGATCTACACCTCCCTCGACTAATCTGCAGATCAGAATTTAGTTATCCACTGTTAGGGTGACCAGATAAAATCCAGGTCAGGGCTCATGTAACTTTAACAGTTGTAGAGAAAAAGGAATTTCAGCCGGTGTCATTTCTATGCCATTAGTTCCTGGTGAAATTCCCTCTTTATCACAACAGTTAAAGTTGCAGGGGCCCTGCCTTCTTTTGTATATGGTCACTCTAGTATAGTGCCTGCACCTTTAACTGTTGTGATGAAGAGGGAATTTCACCAGGCACTAATTGCATACAAATGACACTGGCTGAAATTCCCTTTTCTCTACAACTGTTAAAGTTACAGGAGCCCTGACCTGGATTTTATCTGGTCACCCTATCCACTGTCCTTTGTACTTCCTGACTGTTCCAACACAGGTTTTGAATCTAAGAAGCCTCAAAATACAATTTGGAAGGCATATTTTGAGAAAAATACACTTCAGGTGCAATCCTATGTTTTCTGGTGAGCATCTCAAGGACCATAGGATTATTTGGATTCACCTTCATGAAGCTGTAGAGATACTATGCCTTTGAGAGGGGTAACTCCAAAATGTGATCCCTGTCCTATCCCAACCCCTTGCAGCTGCCACAGAAAGAACCGTGGCACCTGCTTTCTGAGGTCACAACAGCGGCCTCACAGGACTTTGTGGAGGTCAAAATGCTCCAGTGGGCAGGGATGGGAGGGGATAGGCCAGGATATGAAAAATCCTATGGCCTCTCCACCCTTGCCCTGTCCCTGCAGTACATTTCCTCTAGACAGGCTCAGTGGCCCATCTAGGAGGAAATGAAACAAAAAGGAGGCCTGAGAGATGAAAAAATTCTTTGTCTCCCTTCCCACCCTGTTGGCAGCAGCCTGGCAAGGCATTTGGCTACTTGGAAGCACGTGACTTTGGAGGCTTGTTTCTTAGGAATGAATATCTTGTGAAAAATATGTTTAAAATATGTGTTCAGATATGCATTTTCATGCTGATTAATGCAGAAACAGGGTAGAACAGCCTTATGGGTGGACATATGTGACAGTGGCATGGAACAGAAATGGGCCATTCTATCCACCCCTAGTTTAATATTGCATTTTGGGTGTTTTAAGGTAGCTGAAGTTATGCTCTCTTACAATGTGGCCAATCGCTCTCCCTTCTAGGCTAGAACTATACTAGTGCTTTTTATCGGTATTGAAATGCACTGATAACTTCTGGGACAGGTTACACGTGCTGCATACTGCTTTTCTAGTGGTATTTCCTGCTTTTTATTCCATATTACCCAAAATACTGCAACAAAAGTCATTGTGTGCACAGCAAGGTATAAGTGCACATAAAGGATATAGTGTCACCATGATGGGATCATATCGATATGACACAAAGTATAGATCTGAACCAGTTGTGGCTTTCAATTTAGGAATATCACGGCAGCCACACTGTATTTTTTTGAAGTGCACATTAATTTCCCATTATTTTGACCCTTTAGACAAAATTGAATTTCTGCCAAAGAAGAATCCTCTTTATATTTGGCAAAGATTGGTTAATGCGAAACAGATTTTAAAAAACAAACAATAAAGTAGAGAATGAAGGCACCTCATTTAAAACTAATTCTAGAGATGTTAAAGCAGAAAAAAAACTATATATATAGTTACCATGGCAACTGCTTCTTAGCTTCTTATAAGTAAGTGTGGATAAAGGAGGCTTCTTAGAATGTGCGAAGTAACCCTGCGGGCATGATGAGGAAGTATATATAATTATTTTCGTGCCCAGCGGCCTCCATTTGGGATTTGGAGTCCCCATTGTGCCAAAGGCTCTCCTCATAACATAAATGTGTGTGAAAATGTAATCCCTGCCCCTACATAATTTTGTTTTTTAGTTTAAAAATGACATTTTGAAATAAATTTGGAGTTTTGCCACACACTATAGTGGGGTCAAAATATCAACGTAATAGGCAAATGTATTGTTGCATTATCTTGGCCTTTGAGAAGACAGTCCATAGAGCACACAGTTTTATGAGACTCCGGTATTATCCATGGTACTTTGGTTAAGGGATTTTTCAGAAATCAGGCTAGAAAAAGCTCACTGGAGAGGTGGGTTTGGAGTCAAGTCTACATCAGGGGTGGGCAACCTTGGGGTCCCAGGGTTATATATGTCTCTCAGCCTAATTTCAAAACTCCTCTGCAAGCATTCAGTTCAGACCTCTGGCAAGAATGATCTGTCCCTTCCATGTGTAGGAAGGAAGATGGAGCAAGAGAAAAGTGGATGTCAGAAAAAGAAAGAGAAAAGGATCACCCACCCACTTTTGGCATTGGCCCTGATCACCACTGACATGTGGCCCCTGAAAGTTTAGCCATGAGGGAATGTGGCCTTTAATCGAAAACAGGTGGCTCACTCCTGGTCTATTATTATCTATTGTAGTCCAACTAGCCTCATAGACTTAGTCTTGGCTAGTGATGGGATGTGTCAAGCAGGCCCTCTTCATTAGGCTGCTGTCAGAGGGGCCAGCCAGACATGACAAAGCAGTAGTGAATGGAGCTGCCCCATTCACATCCTGAGGTTTTCATAAAAAAGAGTGCATGGGGAGGATTTGCCTCTGCCTGGCTTTGCTGCAGCCCACCGCTTTCACTGAAAGCCTTTCAGCCACTTTCCATTCCTCTGGTTCTGGTATTGGAAGCAAGAGTGCAGTGAGGTAAAGCCCGGGAGGAATTTGGGCTTTGCCCACCTCTGCCATGGGCTTCACATGAAAAAAGTAGATCCCACTTTATAAGTGTACGGGGCAGACACACGCACAAAAAACATGCCGCTGACCTGTCAGATTGAATTTGGTCCTGAAGAATGAGTTGTGAGAAATTGGCTAGCCAATGTCCATTTTATTTTCAAAATAGGAGGAAGAATAGGAGGGCACTTCAGTAATTTAGACCTTGGACTTAATGGTCTTATGGGCCCCTTCTTTAGACGGCCATGTCTGTTACTTCAGTTGTGAGACACACAAGAAACATTTGTATTCCTCACACTCCACCCCCACAACACCCTTCTATGGTTTACAACTCCTTCCAAATTCCTGATATGTTAAGAGCAAATAAAACAATGATAGGTAAATAAAGAAAGGCAAAAGACCTAAGTGGATTTTGCAAGTAAGAAGGAGCGTGTGAGTACTCTGGTCAATTTGTGTGTGAAGTGTGAGGCGCTTGAACCCCTTAACTGCTGGATAAACAGTTTCTTGGCTTTTAGTCAGAGGTATGTGAGTATGTCCAGCAAAAGGAAGAGAATGAAAACAAGGCTGTATTACCATTCCCCGTCATTTTTTGGCCTCTAAAGCAGAATAAATAATGGGCATGGAGGAAAACCTGCCTCCCATTTCTAGAGTATCCTGATAAGCCCCCAACCCCACTTAAATGAGACTAGAGGAGACCATCCTTTGGTTATAGAGACCAGGGTGCACAGAGGGGTATGTGGGAAAACATGCAAGCTCTGGGACCAGTGTAAAAGCCCCAAGGCTAGGCTGGACAGGTTGAGGAAGTGACATACCGGATGTCAGGTGAAATTTTAGTTTCACACAATTTAAATATTATCTTGCCTAGTGAGCCATCATGTCTGAAAGCTGTTCCTGTCAACTTAGAAAGTGTGTGTGTGTATAGTTCAGAAACCCCAAAGTACAGAGAAGAGTAGGCCTTTTCAGACTGTCTAAAATATGTACAATTAGCACATGAAGGGCTAGGGGGATTCCACCTGCTGTACTCACCCCACACGTTCATCCATTCTGTGTACACAAAGCTAAATTGCAGACATGATCAGGGACACAGGGATCCTCATTGCATGGAAAGACCCTGCACACACAAACCTTCTAGAAGGAGAAATGCCAGTCATTGATGAAATCTTCAGTTTTGGAAATCACAAACACTATCTCTAGCTATAAAATTAATGTAAAAACTGTACAAAATTGTAACCCCCTCACCTGTAAAAATACAGAGTGTCATAGTTGTATGGTGAATTTCTGCAGGATCTGTTTTTTTGTGATCTATAAGCATAATTCACAACTGTGTATTAACATGATGTTTTGTCACTGGATCCTCAATGAGGGGCCATTGCTGTTCATTGGAAAATTCACTACTAGCATACTTGAACAGCAGGGTGACTACTTGGAACACCATTATACTTGCCAATATGAAGTAGTAGTATGTTGTCTCTCCTCCTCCTCCTCCTCTTTCAGGACCAACTCAAATTGCCTTTTCTTTTCACCCATCCATAGTTCACATTGTGTATTATTTTATCCATCTTTAGTAGATCATGTCCGCTATTTTATCCATCATTTTATCTGCAGTCTACCATTTTATCCGTATGTTATCCATAATTTTTCCTTTGATAGGGAAAAATTGCCAAAGAGGATGGAGACAGAGAAATATATGATCTGAAAAGGAGAAAAAAAATCAGAATCTTTTATCATTGTCAAAATTATTTTTTTGCAAACTGCCCAGAGAGCTTTGGGTATGGGATGGCATAAAAACATAATAAATTAAATGAGTAATACTGAGAATGGGCAGGGAAAGGGAAAGGTATGGCTAGTCTATTGCAAGGAAGATGGCAGTATAGTTCTTTTGTTGCTAAGACCAATAAATAACCCTGACCCTGAAGCCTTTTAAGCAATCTGGGACTCTCATTTAACTTGCTGTGCCCTATTGTTAAGAGGCTTCCTTGCTCGTTTGGCTGGTTTCCATTCATTTCTGTCTTTTGGTTGGAGCTGGTTGGTGGCATGCAAGTTGAATCCCTGCTTGTCTTCCTCCATCTGCCAAGAGGACCGGCTGCAGACTTAAGTCAAGCAAGGCACTTGCTTTTCTCAGTACTTTTAAAAAAATCAAATGAAGAAAAATGTGCCAAGAGCTGTAAATATAGAAATATCATCCATGGAACATTGTTTGGCTACCAAAGAGATAGAGCTTTGAATAGGGAACTCTTCAGGAACAAATATGAACAGCTGGCATGAAAATGGCTCAGACCTGGAATTATCTGTGGTGCATTTGATCATCCAGAGCGGGGATTGGATGCTTCTGAAACAATCAAATAATTTCAGAGCAGAAATGTGGCCAATCAGAGCTTCCAACATCTCCTAAATTATTTGACCATTTTGTATGTGTGGGGTGTGTCAAATTGAAAGCCTCTCAATAAGGAACATGGAGTGATGGGGTGGGGTAGTTTTGATAATTGATATTGACATCTATGGCTAAACAATTAGGAATTGCCACAGCACTGTCCATGATCATGTTTTGTTCTCTTCCAATCACAGTGCTTGGGGGAGGGAATGCCAATCATTTTTCTCATGGTCCTTGATTCTGTGCATTCGTTGCGGTTCTCGGTCTTGCGGTGTTCGTTTCGGTCATAGAGCGAGCAAGCGAGCAAGCATTGAGATAGCATTTGTTGTGAACTGAGATATTGCATTTATTTAGGAGAGAGAGGGAGGGAGGGAGATCTATGAGATCTTCTGTTGTGGTGCAGAGATTTGTGTTGTTACTTCCCTCTGGTTCTCATTTCAAAATAAGAAAGACCCTCTTCCAGGAGAGGGTTAAGGTCCTGAAGCTTTTCCCTCCAATGTGCCTGTCCATCCTGCCTTGCAGGGATGTCTTGCACTATTATTATTATTATTATTATTATTATTATATTCCCCCCTTAACGGTTTGACGTGCTGTAGCTCTCCTTCCTCTAAGTTGAGCCTTCCCAGCTGCACTTGGCTTCAGAGTTACAAGTGTCTTCTTGTACTTGGAGGTTTGTGTGTTTTAGGGTTGTGCCGTGCACACAAGCAGTACACAATTAAGAAAGCACACTTTGATAACAGTCCGTCATGAGGTGTGGGAAACGCTGCTGCTGCTGGTTTGGCCATGTGGGGAGAGGGAGTGCAGGGCTGGTTGGTTGTGAATTTCTGCTCGGACTCATAGAAGTCAGCCACAGTGCGAAAGTGCTGCTGGGCTGGCATCGTCAGTGAGTAAGCTTCTACATCTGAGTCAGGCAGGCTCTTTATTTCAGTTAAACTATTACTCCTATTGGCTGGCTGGGCTTCCAGTGCAGGGAGAAAGCTCCTCCTTGTCATTGTCATCCTCCTCCAAGCCACGTAGCCTCCTACGGGGAAACTGTTGTTGTCTTGACTCGACTCGCTCCAATGTGTCTGACCAATAGTAGGGGAGGGGTGCCTCCTCCTCTTTGTCCTGCAAGCCTCCTGTCCTCTCTGAGGATGGGCAAGCTGTGTGCTGCTGTTGTGGCATTTATTAATATATATTTATTTACTTATTTATTATTGTGCTAAGTGCTTTTATTCTGCTGCTTTGTGTCCCTCTCCTTCGCCATACAGATCAAGGCACGAGAGGTGCCTGAGAGGACATTTGAGTTCAGACTTTAAGAATTCCCTATAAATCACTGCATGCAGGGATCTGCTCCAAACTTGGCATGCCTAAAGCCCTCTTTAAGAACTGTCACGGTGCCAATGTTCATGTATTTCTCTTTAAAACTGAGGGTGCTGTGAACATTTCTATTAATTCCCATTGATCAGAATGTACCGGTTACCTGAAAATGGAGCAGTTTTTCACCAAGCCATCTGGCAGAGCAGAGCGAGGGACCCGCTCTGAAAATCAATGGAGCGCCACCCCAAATTTTGGGGCAGCAAAGAACCACTATGCACACCTCTACATTGCAGGAGTGTGACTGAAGGGGAATCCAGCTCAGTTTTGGCACTGGTCTGTCATAGCTGAATAATGAATAGTACACATTATATGGGAAGGTTTATCAAACTATAATACCCATAATTACATTGGACATCTAGGCAATGTAAGTTTGGCATTATATTGGCCATTATTGTTCATCCAGTGTCCCTCCAATTCTTACTCTTCCTCTCTCTAGGCATAGCAAACAGCTTTAATGAATTATTTTAGTGTATGAAGGTCAGACGGAGGTTCAAATTTTGGTTGATGTGACGGAGTACTTGAATTATGCATTTCTCGTAAGAGCTTACAAATCCTTACCTTGTTCCTCAAAATATGGAGACTGCTAGCCTGCTTGTGCTAAAATGTTGAGGCACATTTTGAAGTGACAGGGACCCCCTGCAGACACTTTCCGGTGAAATGACCATCGTATGAACTGCGGATTTCAAACTCTGCCTTATTTGGCACTTCAGCTAGGATATATTGACCCTTTTAATAGGATCTGTCAGTGTGGTGGAAACAGATTCCCTCAATCAATCAATCAGAGCCACTATCCTTGTTTGCTCATATAATGTATATATGACAGAAACAGAGAGCATACATTTGGCAGATACTAAGAGGCTCCATTTCATTTGCAATGGAAACCACAATCTAATTAAAATGAAGATAGAAACAGGTGATGTAGCATCAAAGCATGCAAAATGACTGCCCTTCTCATTTGAGGATTTGAGGTTATTGCAAAAGAGAATGATGATGTGTTTAAAATATTAATTAAGCCAAGGCAGTTCCTGGCTCTTACAAAGCATTAACTAATGTATTTAGCCAGGTTCACGTTGACATCCAAACAATGGCCTTAGTAAATGTATGATTTGTGTGTGGAAGTGCAGAAAAGCTGCAGGATGTAAAATATGGCTGCAGAGTTCCCCATGCTGAGAGTTTCAATCCAGACATTTTGCTTAACCCTTGTGGCGGCCAAGACAGACTTTAGAGCAGCAAATGTCAAACTGTGCTGGGGAATCCCGATGTGCTGCGGGGGAACGGCTGCTGTGCTAAGAGAAATCAATTAATTCAAGACCCCAGTGAGCCTAAAATACCAACCCAGGCATGAAGCCGCCTTCTGCTCCTCTGCATGATTTCCTTTCGCAGAGCCTCTGTTGGACCTAGGTGGCCATGTGCCCTCTTTTACAGAGGCCAGTCCTCTAGTGGAAGGGCTGCCAGAGGACATTCCTCTATTTGAAGTCTTCCTGTATTTGAAGAGCTGTCCTGTCCAATTCCTGTTTAAATATAAAGCACCATAAAACTGTTGCCCATCACCAGCTGGACAGCAAACTGAATAGGGAGGCACGCAGGTCACTTGGTCACAGTCTTCTGCAGTTTGGAGAGATGTACTGTATTTGTGGTACCCCGGTTGTGGAATGAACTCCCCAGAGAGGCTCACCTGGTGCCTGCACTGCAGTCTTCTTGGTATCAGATGAAGACCTTGGCCAGATCTACACTTTGTGTCAAATCAGTATGATCCCATCATGGTAATGCAATATCCTTCTTGAGCATTTATACCTCAAAGACACACAATGGCATTTGTTGTGATATTTTGGATAATGTGAAATAAAAAAACAGGAAATAACACCATGAAAGCAGCATATGGAATGTGTAACATGTTCCAACAGTTATCAGTGCAGTTCAATACAGCTATAAAGCAGTAGTGAAGACATTTTAGTCTTTCAGCTTGTTGTTGTATTTTCAAACCTTTACACTGCTGCTGGTTCTTACTTTGGTTTTAAACTGTCATTTTAGCCAATTAAAAGTTTTATATTATCCTTTGCTGTGCTGTATTTCATGGTTTTAATTGTTGTGAACTGCCCAGCGAGGTTCGGCTATTGGGTCCAGCCATTCCTATATTTAGAGAAATGTAATATAGAACTAATAAATAATGAAGATTTACATTATAATATTCCATACAAATGAGCACATGCAAATTGTATGCAAACATATGTCTTCTTTTGTCTTCATTTTTTGGTGATGCAGTTCCTCCTTTTTGGTGATTCATCAGTGGCTGCATTAGTTTGAACACTTTTAAGGCAGAGATACAGCAGGGTTGTCTGTTTTCAGAGGAGGCAGGCCAAGAATAGTGGCTGGTGAAGGAATCCTCTGAGGGCAGGTAGTTCTTGGTTTCATGTGGTCTTAAAAGGAAACCTTGTGAAATATAAGAGAGGAGGAGACATTCAGCTTTGAGTTAGAAAAAGAGTGAGTTTCCGTGACCATAATGTTGGGAAATCCAGCTTTGGGGTGTGAGGACAATGCCTGGAAAAACATTGAGAGCCACTCAGAGCTCAGGGAAGGGCAATGTACAGGTTACATTTAATTGCAATTGACTTACATTGCCATGGGGATTCGGACCACAACATATTTATTTATTTATTTATTTATTACATTTGTATACCGCCCCATAGCCGAAGCTCTCTGGGCGGTTTACATAGGATTAAAAACAATTAAAAACAATATACAAAAATTAAAACAGCAAAAACATACAACATACACACAATCTGTACATTTAAAACCACTTCAACACTTCAAAAAGCTACAAAAACAAAACAAAACAAACCCAGGCTCCTCAGATATTGCCAAATGCCTGAGAGAAGAGGAAAGTCTTGACCTGGTGCCAAAAAGATAACAATGTTGGCGCCAGGCAGGCCTCGTCGGGGAGATCGTTCCACAATTGGGGAGCCACCACAGAGAAGGCCCTCTCTCTTGTTGCTGACCTCCGAGCTTCCCTCGGAGGAGGCACTCGGAGGAGGGCCTTAGATGTTGAACGTAGTGTTCGGGTAGGTTCATGTCGGGAAAGGCGTTCCATCAGGTATTGTGGTCCCAAGCCGTGTCAGGCTTTATAGGTTAAAACCAGCACCTTGAACCGGGCTCGGAAACATACAGGCAGCCAATGCAAGCGGGCCAGAGTACAGATGAAAAGTAGAGGTTCAATGCCCTAACTGCTGTGGTTGCAATATAAATTGCCCCAATCCAAGATCTTAGTCAGTTTGAGGATGTGATTCACAGTACATTTCAAAAGGCTTATACTTGGATATACTCAAAATTAAATTGTAATAAAAAGTAACCCTTAGATCAGTAGTGGAGCCCATGCTAGGGATGAAGCTCCCTGATTCCATCCCTGTGTCTTATCTACAATTCTAAAAGTTCTCAGGCACGATCATAGCTGAGAAGAACTTCTGCCTGAGAAACTGGAGACCTGTATCTCAACAGTAAGTCTAGATTGATCAATGGCTTGACTCAGTAGATGCAGCTTCATATATTTGATTTTGGAATTCTGATAAAGCAACCTTCCTGAACCTGGGTTGGACTACAACTTCCATAATTTCTAGCCAGCAGGCTGTCTGGGAATTATAGGAGTTGTAGCCCAACAAATCTTGAATGTTTTAGGTTGGGGAAGGCTTCATTAAGGCAATTATACCCTTTGGAGATTTTTTCTCACAGAAGCTTTCCAAGAAGCTAGTCAGGCTCTGTTGGTTGAGAATTAGCAACGTGTATTGCTTTTCCTGTTTCTCTTTGCATTTATTAATGCCATACTGGCTGCGCTCAGATAAAATGCATCCCCAAATATTACTTTAATTTGTCCCATGTATTTGGCAGATGAACTGATTCTATTTTCCTGTGAGTTCCTCTTCCTGTTCCAGTACACTTACCAAATTAAACATCTGGTTTTAGAGTTAATCCCAAATAAAAGGGAACTGGGAAGGATCTGTGTTAGCAACGAAAGTTGCTCAGGAACAGAGGAGTGTAATGAAATTCCATTTAGGGACTGGCACAATGTTAACTTTCTATGTAGCAAGTAAATCTTTTCTTTCCTTGTCATTCTGCCATTCAGTTTGCCAACACAACTCTGCCGGCTGCCTGTCTTCCACTGATCAAAATCTGAAAGCTAGGGAACAATAGCAAAAGTTTCCACCCATGCCGAAATTGATCTTGATGCCCATGTACAAGTTACTTTATCACAAGTAAGCCAAATGAAATGGGCGGTCAGTGGCCTGTCCTCCACATCACTAATATAACAGCACGGTTCATTACATTGTTCCTCTGGAGCATATGGAACATTTGCACCCCAGCACCAGCTGCTTTTGTAATCAAATTATGATGTCCACACATACAGATCTACAGAAGTATGAAAAATGTAGAAGAAAAAAGTGTCACGACTTGCAAGTGCTGATCAAGAGGGCCAGCCCTCCCAGGAAGCAGGGTGAGGTGCCTGCATCAGGCAGTGGAGTGGGAGGAGTGGTGAATTGTGCCATTCCCTTCCTACCTATGGCAGGAGGACCAGCCAGCACTGCCCCACCACCTCCAGTGGAGAGCCTCATCAGCTATTCTCTGACTGTGACATTGGCCACAGTGACAGAGTGACTGGTGGGGCTCTCTGGAGCAGCCACCTGTCCTCTGTTTTCCTCATTACAACTCCCCCCCCCCTTTCCCTTACATTTGCCACCACCATCACATCAGCTCTATGGAGAACTTTGCAGCTGGGAGATGTGCTAAGGGTAGGGGATGGGCCCCAGGGTGCCCCCCCCCCTGCAAAGTGACTGCATGTGTTTTCTCCCATCTCAGGCGGTAAGAGAGTTTGCTCTGGGGCTGCTTATTAAATTAATTATGGCTTAATCACAAAGAACTTGGAATTCATGAAGGAGCATTGCATACAAACACATTGAGCGCTCAGAACAGAACCTGCATGATTCCCTAAGGTCAGGGAGAGGAACCATTTTGCCCCTGAAGCATGGATGTGGCAATGGGTGGTGAGTCAGGGGCCATGTCCATGCACGCACATGCATGTACACTCCCTCCCTCCCCTCCCCCACCTTGGGGTGAGGAATGGGGAGGTTTAATTCTCCCCTTCCGGCCTTCTGAGATCTCATTCCGCTTTTCCCAGTGCCAATCAGCTGAATCGGGAGAGGTGCATGATTTGAATAGGGAGGAATATACAAAACCATCCCTATGCATGTTCCTCCACATCATAATCATATTGCAGGCAGTCTACTGCTCAGCTGAGGTAGCAGCTTGGGTGCCCCTGTGGCACAGAAGAAGGCTTCTGCAGAAACTCAGGTTGCCAGTGTGTACCCTAGAATATTAAAATTGAATTCTATAGGCGCATTTCAACCAACAGGGTCCTCTTTAGCAGCATGATGATGGCGGATAGTCTCACCCTTTTAACCGTATACTGGATCTATACGTGAACCATGCATTTTTAATTCATTGATTTGGTAGGTTCCTTAAAAAGCCATGCCACTGCATTGTTAACACATCCACAGAGAACGGACATTTGGCAGGGGCAGTTTTTTTTTTTTTTTTTTTTGAAATAATTTTATTAATTTCAACATAATAATAACATAAAATACATACATAATCCACGACAATCCCCCCCGTGCACCCCCACACCATGAGACCTTCTCTTAATCTTTTATTCTATCCAGAAATTTATCGACTCTTTTGAAGGTATTTGTCCCTTCCCCAATCTTAATACATATTCCAATAGGGGACTCCATATTTCCCCAAAATCATTTTTACCGGACATTCCCCTCTTTAATTTCATTTTACAAGTCAGCATATCATTCAAAGCCATATCCCATATTTCTTTATACCATTCTTCTATTGTATAGCTTCCTTGTCCTTTCCAATTTTTTGCAATCATTAGTCTAACAGGTGTCAGGAGGTTGTTTATCAATTCTCTCTTATTTTTGTCCTCTTCCCCTCTATCCCATATTGCTAGTAGAGCAAGCTTCGGGTTTAATTCCACTTTACTTCCAATTATTTCACTTATTTCTTTAAATACCCTTTTCCAAATTTTTTGTACATATTCACAGCTCCACCACATATGGTAATAAGTTCCAACCTCCTGGCATCCCCTCCAACAATTTTTAGATATTTTTTTATCTATCTGGTGAAATCTAACCGGTGTTAGATACCATCTCCACAATACCTTATAAAAATTCTCCTTAATTCTGATCGATAACAATTTTAACATTCTTGCATTCCACAACCTCTCCCAGTTGTATTCCTTAATTTCTCCATTCACATCCTCTTCCCAAACCTTTTTTATTGCTTTAAGTGAATTTTGAAACTCCTCCTCTATCAATAATTTATATATCTCACTAGTCAACCCTTTCTTAATTTTCTTTTCTTCTTTCCTACCTTTTAACTCTATTAAATCTTCAAATCTTGTATTATTTCTACACTTGATATTTTTCAGTTTCCATTCCTGAGTCCATTTCCCTAATTGTATACATTTAAACCATGCTGATTTTTGACCTATCAGTAGCTCTTTAATTTGCTCATTATCCTTCAAATTTTCCATCCACTTCCTTAACTTAATTATTTCCTTATCTTTCAATCTCGCTTCAATCTCCACTTTTAACACTCTTGGGAAATTCTCCACTACTACCACTGGGGCAAGTGGTGAATCTCCTGGTATCAACTTCCCTCTAAATTTCTCCCAGATCTCCACTATATTTACCAACAAAGGGTTGTCCAGTCGCAGGGGCAGTTTTGAATAGGATTTATTTGTGTGAATTGGATTAGGCTGGGAGATGCTGACTGGCTCGCCAAAGTTATCGAATATGCTTCAGGGTAGAGATTTGAACTCAGGTCCTCCTGTTCCAAGTTTATACTACACTGGCCTCGCTCTTTCCATAGCCTGCTTTGTAAAGTCATGGTTCTTTGCTGAATTACTGTGAGAATATGCTACAAACAAGCTGAATGATGATGCAAAGTGAGTGAATAATGCATTGGTAAACACATGTTACTCATATCATAATGTCTATAAATGTTTAATATGCATTTCATATTGTCTTTTCAACATATCATAAATGATAAATAGGTGTCAATGGATGCCTTGGTGAAATATTTATTAAGTGCTGTGGTTATTGTTATAGCCCACTCAAGATCCATTAGTAAAAGTGAATGGGGTTATCAAGCAATTCGAAATGAAAGGCGTGCCCCTGGAATTAAGTACTGTAAATGATGACAACTGCGTGACAAACTGCAACTGTGTAATAGACCATAGTCTGCTATGGATTGCCCCCCCCCCCCCCCCCGAGATGCACCATCTTCTGCTTAATGAGCGTTCATGGAAGGACCTCTACCAGATGTGTAGAATTTTCGGATCAGTAAAAGAAAAAAAAAGAACCCCTGCATTCCCCATGTGAGTGTCACATGCATAATATATCTCAAACATTATAGCTTAGAAACATAAATAACTTATGTTGTAAAGTGGAAGTCTTAGGGACTTACTTGACACTGGCCGGATCTACACGTCGTCCTTGATGTGCCCTCCCTGCGCCACAAGCCGCTTTGGAGCGCTGGACTTTGTCTAGTGTGGCTCAAGCCTCGGAGGCTCTGCTCACGCTCTCGCTGCTGCCGCCGCCCTTTCATCCCAGCCGGTCCCAGGGAGGGAGGAGGAAGGGTTGTAAACAAAAGCTAACAATTGGAAATCCCTATCCCAATCGCTGGCTTTTGTTTACAACCCTCCCCCCTCCCTCCCCAGGACCGGCCAGGATGAAAGGGCGGCGGCTGCGACGGCGCGGGCGTGGGCAGAGCCTCCGAGGCTTGAGCCACACTAGACGGGGTGAAGCGCTCTGAAGCGGCTTGTGGTGCAGGGAGGGCGCATCGAGGACAACGTGTAGATCCTGCCACTGACAGATTCTAGTCTTTTGAGTTTCTTTTTTAATGCTTGTAGCATATACCACAGTAATGTATCATAGAATCATAGAATAGTAGAATTGGAAGGGGCCTATAAGTAGGCTGGCCAGATAAAATCCAGGTCAGGGCTCATGTAACTTTAACAGTTGTAGAGAAAAGGGAATTTCAGCCAGTGTCATTTGTATGCAATTAGTTCCTGGTGATATTCCCTCTTCATCACAACTGTTAAAGTTGCAGGGGCCCTGCCTTCTTTTGTATATGGTCACTCTAGTATAGTGTCTGCACCTTTAACTGTTGTGATGAAGAGGGAATTTCACCAAGAACTAATTGCACACAAATGAAACTGGCTGAAATTCCCTTTTCTCTGCCACTGTTAAAGTTACATGAGCCCTGACCTGGATTTTATCTGGTCACCCGACCTATAAGGCCATCAAGTCCCACCCCTGTCATGTACTATGGACACTGGGTATTAACAGCATATGTGTGAGGGAAAATGTTATGGATAGTAATTAGGTACAGGGACTTACCTATGTTTTCTGGTCCACATGACTGGAAGGAGATAGTCAGGGATGCCATTCAGGGAGGGCAAGGGGGTTGTCAGACTTTCCCCAGTCTCTTTGTTGCAAACCAGATGTGGTTGCCACTCTGGAGCATGTGTTTTTCTGATCAATTTAGCATGCTTACTTCTACACACATGATTTACCCTGCAATCCTATATATACTTCCCTGGGAGTAAATCTCATTGAACGCAATAGGGCTTACATATGTATAGGATAGCACTGTAAATGGTTAACATGTCAGCATTGCACAAAGACTACTGCTTGTTGTTATAAGAAAATAACATAACTGCTTGGTTATTAAAATACGTCCCCTGGCCGTTCCATCCATACAATGCTTGAAGGTGGCTATCAGTCAATAATTAAAAAAATCCCAGGCAAAAATACTTTCCTCATCATTACATATAAAATAGTAATCATACAATTCAGTAGACTTCATTGGAAAAGCAGCAAAACCAAACAAGGTAACGTAAAAAGATAAACCCTCAATAATTAGTTTTTTTTCCAGCCAGCCAGGTTAAAAGCTTGTTGAAATAGCTGAAGGAAAGGCACCAAAGAATCCTGCAAAATGGATGCCACCAATGAACAGAGGGAATTTCACTAGGTGCTGCATGCATACAAACGACACCAGCTGAACTCTCGTTTTTAATGCAACTGTTAAAGATACAGGAGCCCTGCCCTCCTTTCCATTTGGTCACCCTATATACTATACCATGTAGCCACCTGTTAAAATTGAGCAGGTGGTGGGATGCAGAACAGGTCCGCCATTGAAGTTCTAAGTGCAGGAGTAGTGAGGCTATCTAGGTCCAAAACATTTGGGGGTTTAAAGTTGAGCCAAACCAAAAAGTTCTCAATAGAAAAAAAAAAAGGGCTCACCATTAGCAGTGGTGATACATCAGCTTCTTTCTTTCTATCCATAATTTTTGTAGCATAAAGCCCATGTGGGTGACCCAGTGTCCATTTAGATTTTTCCACCATGTTTTGCAAAGTAGTGACACATCCAGGGGCATTGTGTCAAAATAATAAAAAAAAATTGCAATCCCATTGGTTTATTTTTGGGGCAGCCACCCCCCCCCCCACTCTCAAATGCATTGGAATGACACTATGCTTAGGACATTGTAGGGGAGTCCAAATGGTGTCCAAACCATTGACACAGGCCTTTTGTTGGGTCTACCACAGCCATAAGTGTCTGTGTGTGTGGCTGGGGGAAGGGAATCCAAAGAAAGAAAGAAATGGCGAGTGCCCAAATTTTGGAGGATTTTGCCCTAACCTAAGAAGAGCCATGCTGCATCAGACCAAGGGTTCATTTCATCTAGCATTCTGTTCATGCAGTAGCCTACAAGTAGGACATGAGTGTAATACAATCTCCCACCTGTGTTCCCAAGCAAATGGTATACAAAGGCATACTGCCTCTAATACTGGATGTAGCATATAGCCAGCAGAACGAATAGCCATTGATAGTTACCCACAAATAGAGTGATGAATTATTGGAGGGGTATGTGCGGGGGTGCATTTCATAACAGCACTACTTTGTTGAACTTCAAAATAGTCCAGCAGCCAATGAAGATCATATATCATTGTTGTACTGTCACTGACAGCTCCCACCCCCAGCCAGTAGCTGTCTGGCATTTTCTTTGCACCAACTGAAGTTTCTGAACACTCTCCTGAATACTGTTTAATATTCTCCCCACTGTTACAACAATACACAAGAACCAAAATAAACTCAGCAAGTAAAGTAGTGTGCCCATATCTTTCAATCCCAATGATTTAAACTTTGCCTTCATGGATTAATCGATTAATGTTTTGCTGGAATTATTTATTATTATTATTATTATTATTATTATTATTCTTACCCACCTCTCCCTCCGGATTGAGGCGGGGAACAACATCACAATATAAAATACATAAACTGTTTAAAAGCATATAAAATTAATACATCATTAAAATTAATAAAGTCTTAAAATTCGACTGGGATCATTCTTTATCACTCTCTTAAATTCTTGAAGACTTGTAAGTTGGCAAATCTCTCCCGGTAGGTCGTTCCACAGTCTGGGAGCGGCAGAAGAAAAGGCCCTCTGGGTTACCAGTGAAACTGAATTAAGGTTACCTGCCAAAAGGAAAACAGTTCAAATAAAAAGGCACAAGCAGGAAAAAAAAATAGAGGGAAAGTACTGAAAAGCAACAAAACAAAACTAAGTGAGTGAAGACCTGAAACTGCAGCTCAGGAATATCCATTCATCTTATTTGTAAATAATGAGACATTGATTAAATGTATATAAATTCAGTACCGTTATAAGGATATCCTGACTTCATTATGGGTGTTATCATTAATATTCTTTCTTATAAAAATGGAATGGAAATATTTCCCCTAATAAAACAGTTAAAAAAGGTTTAATAATGTATTTTGATATGTAAAATGCCAAACATATCCCTAAATTGTCTTTTTTCAAAAGCACAGCAAGTAAATGGCAGAAAGATAAACATCACTAAACTGCCACAGCTCATTACAAGGGAACTTTCTGGTAAGCTGTAGGTCACAAAAAGGCTACCTCACAGCCAGTTACCATGTAGTGCCACTTCGAACGGCCAAGATATCAAGTGACATGCCATAATTGGATGATTTTTTATGGTTGTCCAATGTAGATGCTTTACAGTTTCCCATTTGTCTGTTGCAACATCTGCTTTTGTATCTTCCTCACAAAATTTGATTCTAAACATAATAAGACTGTGTAACTATCTGTAGCCCCAGCATACTGTCCCTTCAGTACAAGGGTTGCTTTGTGATGTCTTAAGTCCATTTCCTTTCCTTTGTTGATGCAGCAAGTCTTCGAAGTGGTTGGTAAAATTTATCTCAGGCTGAATTTCAGAAATCATGGACAAAGAGAACATAAGGAGCTCTGTAGCCCTTTGTGCTGTCTTTTTTTTTATTATGAGAATGGTTTTCACAACTTCTCTCTAGTAAAGGATTACTATGAAATAATAATTCCACCTGAGCTCTGTAACTTGATGGCAGGTGAATACACAAACCCTTATATGACAGGAACTAAAGGGAGACAACAAAGAAGCTGTGGATAATCACAGAGTTCCACACAGATGTGTTCGTTAAAAAGGGGCAGGTGGGGAGAAAAAGCCAAATATTTGATAGACTTGGTTCCAAAGCTTACAGAAAGGAGAATTGCGAGCGGAGAAGAAATCACATGAAATAAGACACAGACACCAGAGCTTGGGATAAACTAGGGCCTCTTTATTTAACATGGAGATTCTCCCCTCCATGGATCTGAGCATGAATGTGTGGGAATCTCGCTTATTAATCTCAGGCAACTAGCCTGCCAATCAGGGCGAGCCACTCCATTGAACCCAGGGGTCGGGTATACCCGACTCAGGAGCAGGCAGGGCCAACCTAGCCCATCCCTCAAGCATCTTTCTTATGCGGAAGCCCTACGTGGCGCCAGGCCACCCATATGCCTTTAACATAAATGAGAGTCCAGCCAGCTGATGTTATGAGTGGACAGGCCAGTGCGGTGTAAAACCACACAGAACTCTATCAAGTGCTCTGTTGGAATAGGCCAATGGACTGGAAGATGCCGCCTGGGCCTGAAAACACTGAACTCCCTACCTGCTCTCTCTTAAGCTGTACATGTGCTGGGAGCCGCCGATCTCATAATGGCTTCTGCCACCTCACCTCTCCAAGACCCCATAGAAAACTGGGCATGGGATCTGGGGGCAACCTGGCTGTGGAATCTGGACATCCTGAACCATTGTGCTAGCAGCCGTAGCTGTTTCTGTCTCACGGACTTATGCTTCCGGCACTGGTTCCTTTGAAGTCATCACTTGCTCCACACGTGTTTCAAAATCCCCAACTGGGGCCATAGTTTCTCTCCTAGATCCCCAAGCACACTGGGCCAACTTCAGGAACCTGTATATCTGGCTACATGACCCGGTGTTCCCGACTTCATTATCCAGCCCAGGAATATGGTGGCCAAAATAGAGATTGCTTGATGGCTACCAGGACTCATGGCCCTGTCAGTCCCATTCCTGAGGTTCCTTAGAGGACAAAGAAGGAACGACGTGAACAATGGCCAGCTGTCAGGCCAAAATGAACATAGGTTAATAACTTTGGTCCAAAACCCAATCACTACTGCAAAAGGAAAGATCTCTAGGAATAACCAATCTTGACATTATAGCTTCTATAGTATGCCAACCAGTGCTAATACCCATAAGTAATAAGCATGGCATCTTAATGGATTAAACCATGGGAACACTTTAAGATGTGCAAAGGAGGATAAGGGATAAGCCTAACACATGGCTGGCCTTTACATCACTAACTTAGTTCTGGTTCCAATGCTCACTGGTTCTAGGCTAAACAGGTAGCACTAGGGCCCCTTAAGAAGGGCTCTAAACTATCAAATGCCTTCCCTATACAGGTAATTGGCAGAAGGGCCAAGCTACGAATTTACCTATTGACTTTTGGCATTACTCTATGGGCATCCCTACCCTCACACTTCCAGCGTACAGGGAGCAAGTTCTCTGGCTATCCAGGTATCTCCCAAGTCTGCCCTAGCCTGTAAAGTTGAGGACTTCCGGTCTAGGGACCCTATGGGCACCATAGCTGCAGCGGGGCAGAAACCATTTATAGAGGAGATGCCACTACAGCATGCCTAGCTTGCCACCCCACTAGGATGGAGGCCAACTGACCAAGACCAAACTGTGAGACAACAGTTGCTCGTGTCATTCTCAAGCTGGCCCAGATGCCTTGCTGCCTCAGCAAATTAGGATCCACATGGTCTGTAGTGTCCTTCACCAATCTCCCTTGACTAGGACGGGCCATAAGGCCTAAAACTCCTCTCTTTAGTTCTGAAAAACTAAATCCCCTATCTACTCGGTGGTATGCCATCACGGGTCACATAGCTTGGGTCATTGCTTGTCCCAGATCCCCAGGCACACCAGGCGTAGGATCCTGGTACTGTCTGGCCGCAAGGGCCAACTATGTGAACATGGACGTCTGACTGTTTGACAGGTGATGCCAACTTCAGAAACCTGCCCAAATATGACAAGCAAAATGGAGTGTAATTGAGGGCAACCAGGACTTATGGCCCTAACCAGCCCCATCCTGAAGTTCCCCAGGTGACAAGGAGGCAACTACATGAGTCGTAGCAAGCTGGCAGGCCAAGTTAAACAAAGGCTAATTATAATTTTTTGGCCTGAGCCCGATCACTACTGCAAAACGAAACAAATCTCAATATCACTGCTTCCAACCCAGGTGGAGACCTAAATGTTTGTGTAGCAATAAGGGTGTCTGGCCCCACTAAATGATACTCCTCCTCTCCACTTTATCCTCACAGCAGCCTTGTGAGATAAGATATGCAAAAAACAAAACAAAACCAGCAACTGGCCCAAAGCCAGGCAGTGAGCTTTATACATAGCAGTGTGGATACTAGAACGCAAATCTCCTGAGTCCCAATCTAATGATCTAACCGCTAACCAAACTGCCTGTTATTTATTATTGGGGACAGCCTTATACTGAGTGAGACCAATGGTCCACCTGGCCCTTTATAGTTAACACTGGAAGGAGCAGCTCATCATGGCCTCAGTCCCCTGAGGAAGCAGTCCCCAATCAAACATTCTGACCACTACACCACACTGTCCATTACTATGTTTTGTTTATTATTGGAAGGCAGCCTTATACTGAGTTAGACCAATGGTCCACCCAGCCCTTTTATAGTTAAGATTGTTTTGTTGTTAAGACTGAATTGCTAACACTGATTTTTTTTTTAATAAATAATAATAATAAAAAAGGCAGTAGCTCATCATGGTCTCAGTCCACCCAAGCTAACATTCCAACCACTACACTCCGCTGTCTCTCATTTATTATTGAGAAGCAGCCTTATACTGAGTCAGATCAACATTCCACTCAGCCCTTTTATTGTTAATACTAAAAAATCAGTGGCTCATCATGGCCTGTCTACACCACACTGTCTCTCATTTATTATTAGGAGGCAGCCTTATACTGAGTCAGATCAATGATCCACACAGCCATTTTACTGTAAATGCTGCAGCTCTCTATAGCCCCAGTCCATGCAGAAATGCCTGGCCTACACCTGCTGACAAGCACAGGCTAGTGTGTCTTTGAGGGAGGTGGGGCCGCTGCAGAGACCCAGCCTCCCAGACCCTAAATGCAGCCCCACTTAAAATGGCTCCTGCCTACCAATATCCCTTTGCTCCACAAAATGGCTGCTAGGCCAACTGAGCCCATGCTGTGGCCTGCCAATCCCCAGGGCTGTTAAAGTGGGGCCTACTGAGTAGAGGCCTGGCTATAGCCCCAGCACTCCAGCAGATTCTGCATCCCAGCCCCACACTGGACGTTGAGGGTAAGAAATTGGGAATGATCCAGCGGGATCACGCTTCCCCAAGCTGGCGCCCGCGGGCATCTCAGCAGCTTCTTGAGGGAGGGTGGGGAGGAGAAAGCACTCCAAGCATAGCAATCCAACCCACAAGAGGGAAGTGCAAAAGAAAGCCCCCCAGAAGCAATACTACTGCCTAGACCACTCCACGCGACCCCAGAGAAAACAGACGCTTGAGCAGCAGGTAATCCCAGCCGTGTCCCTACTCATGAGTAATGAACACTACTGTAGTCTTTGTATGCGGCACCCTCAGCTCCATGGGGAGGGCTAAGGGCAGGCAAGCCGCTCTTTCAAAAAACCCATCCACCCAACTCCAAACCATTTGGGCGGGAAGCCTCCTAGACCCCGCTCTCCCAATGAGTTTGCGCTTGCACCTCGTGGCTGCAAACTGTCTCCTCGCTCCCCGAAGCAAAACAAAAACCTCCGAGCAGAAATAAGCATGCGGCTGCGAGTAAACGCCTCGTGGCCGCACGCTCCGTCCCTGCTCTATCGCCACCCTCAGTGCAAGAACAGCAGAGGAATTACGAGGAGGGCGACTGAAAGGGTGGAAGCTCCTCCAAGCCTGCCCTCCAATCTCCAAACCCTTAGGGCTGGGAAGCCACCCAGCCCCAGCTCTCCTGAAGAGTGTGTGGTCGCTGACAAGCCTCCTGGCCACACACTATCTCTTTCCAGCAACATCTCCCGTCTCCTGGCCAGAAGAAAAAGAGGCCGGATGGCTGCGCAGGGCAAGGCTATATAGGCTTGGCTCCGCCCCCACGCTAGGCTATATGCATGGCAAGCATGCGTATAGTCTTCTTTCATCTCTTCCTCCCGCCCGCAAAATCCGACCCCTCCCAAGCCATTCTGGCTGGGTGGGGATCGGGCGTGTGGGAAGAGAACGAGCGATCACAGCTCCCCCACACCCTACATCCCTTTCAGGTAAACACCTTTTGTGAGGAACAACTTTTGGTATCCAAGGTCATGTTCTTTTTATTGTATGTGCCGAAAGTTCTAACATGTGACCCAGTTTATAACAGATTGGGATTGTGGCCACATAAGATATTGCAACAATGAACGTCCTTCAATGTCCTGGGAAAGGGGAAAGACTTTTGGGGGAGCTCAGCCGGAGTTTGGTAATTGGGTTTTCAGCAGTTTGAGAGTGCCAGTAGAGACTGTCCGGTTAGAGTTCTTTGTTGAGAGAAGTTCAAGGGCTTGAATATCTTCCATGCTGGGTTCAGTTAGGCTGACCATATGAAAAGGAGGACAGGGCTCATGTAACATTAACAGTTGTAGAGAAAAGGAAATTTCAGCCAGTGTCATTTGTATGCAATTAGTTCCTGGTGAAATTCCAAGGGGTGTGCATGGACCCCCCGGATTGGATTGGGACCCGGATCGGGATGTCCAATTTTGTCCTGGATCAGGTCGGACAAAATTGGAAGCCCCCCGGACAGGATCGGGCCCGATCCTGATCCAAAAATCGGACATCCGATTTTTGGATTGGCTGCCATTTTTGTTTTCCCCATAGACTTGCATTGGGGGAAAGAAAGCTTTCCCCCAATGCAAGTCTATGGGGAAAAAATGGCGGCAGGTGGGTGAGGGGGGCCTAACTCCCTCCTCCCCCCTCGCGGTTCTCACCTCCCGGGGCTGTCCGCTGTGGACGGCCCAGGCAGGTAAGCCCCCTCCCCTGTGCTCCTTATGTCCCGGGGCTGTCCGCTTCCATCCGCTGGTGCCCACGGGTGCCAGCAGATGGAAGCGGATGGCCCTGGGGGGTAAGCCCCCCCTTCCCCTGCTTACCTGCCGGGGCCGTCCACTCCCCTCCACCGCTGGCCGCTACTGCAAGCAGGCTTCACAGCCTGCTCCTGAGTAGCGCGCCAGGTGATGACATCACCTGGCATGCTACCTATGGGCAGGCCGCGAAGCCTGCTCGCAGTAGCGGCCAGCGGCGGAGGGGAGTGGATGGCCCCAGAAGGTAAGCCCCCTGCCCCCATTGTCCACTTCCATCGGCAGGCGCCCGCTGGCGCCCGCCAATGGAAGTGGTGCTGGGTGCCAGCGGGCGCCTACTGATCCATTCTGATTCTGATCTGGATCAGGTCCTTTCCGGATCAGATTGGATTGGATCGAACGATCCAGCGGGGTAATCGGGAATCGGATAATTGTATCCGATTTCTCCTGGATCGGATCCGGATCGTGGATAGGACCCGGTCCAGTGCACACCCCTAGAAATTCCCTCTTCATCACAACAGTTAAAGTTGCAAGGGCCCTGCCTTCTTTTGAATATGGTCACTCTAGTATAGTGCCTGCAACTTTAACTGTTGTGATGAAGAGGGAATATCACCAGGAACTAACTGCATACAAATGACACTGGCTGAAATTTCCTTTTCTCCGCAACTGTTAAAGTTACATGAGCCCTGTCCTCCTTTTCATATGGTCAGCCTATTCAGTGATTCACGTATGTATTTATTAATTAACTTTACATACCCCTGAGGTGGCAGATTCCCTCAGGGTAGTTTACAATCATAACAACCCCCCCCCCCCATCACGATAAAATAACAATTAAAAAGAAATTCAACATTGAAAATGTTAAAAGATTAAAACATTAGAAATACTTAAGAAATATTTAAGAGCCAGAAGTAACGTTAATAAGCGGAGCAACGGATTTAAATTAAATGGCTGTTGGAAGAGGAAGGTCTTAACTGGCCATATAAATATATGCAGTAGGGGTGCAGCAGCTCAGGCTCTGGGGCCAAATAGAGCCTTCCTGAGGTCCTAATCTGGCCTGTAGGGGTTCCCTACATGGCCACCCCTTCCTTTAGTCCTACCCCCTTATACCCAACCAATTGTTGCAGTTTCCCCTCATTCTAAAAGGGTTACATGCATTTCCTGTGGCTTATGTACTGGCAGCAAAAGCTTTAACCTAAAATATGCTGGTATGTTGCTCCTGTACCTTTGGCCCAACCCCATTTTACTTTCAGCTCCACCCACCACTGGAATGTGATCCCTGAGAACTTCTCCAAAATGGAATCTGGCCCCTAAGCTAGGGTGACCAGATAAAATCCAGGTCAGGGCTCATGTAACTTTAACAGTTGTAGAGAAAAGGGAATTTCAGGCAGTTTCATTTGTATGCAATTAGTTCCTGATGAAATTCCCTCTTCATCACAACTGTTAAAGGTGCATGCCCTATACTAGAGTGACCATATATAAAAGAAGGCAGGGCCCCTGCAACTTTAACAGTTGTGATGAAGAGGGAATTTCACTAGGAACTAATTGCATACAAATGACCCTGGCTGAAATTCCTTTTTCTCTACAACTGTTAAAGTTACATGAGCCCTGACCTGGATTTTATCTGATTACCCTACCCTAGGCTGAAAAGTTCTGTGCCACTGATATACAGTGTAGACACCAGGTCGATCTCACTGGGAAGCACATTGCATGGATGGGACCACTACAGAGAAGACTCTTTCCCTGGTAGCCGCCTGTCACATCATTGTGGGTGGTGGCAGCCAGAGAAGAGCCAGCCTCCCCCACCACACACGGAACAGGGACTTTTGTGTCTAAACGTCTGCATGAGTAGGCCTTGTTCAGATGATCTGACCATCTGCTCCTCTTTCTGACAACAAAGTGGAGCTTGGGACAATGCCTGTTGGGTCAGGGACAGAGCCTAGCACGGATCCAGGGGGGTGGAGCTAGAGGTGAATCCCAGAGGTATATCTGGCTTATCCTGGCAGGAGTCTAATGGCTTTGCTGGAGTAGTTCAAGAGCTACTTTGGGTTGCTCAGGAGGGCAGCAAAGCTAAAGCTTTATAAATGGCTCAGTGGTAGGCTGACCATATGAAAAGGAGGACAGGGCTCATGTAACTTTAACAGTTGTAGAGAAAAGGGAATTTCAGCCAGTGTCATTTGTATGCAATTACTTCCTGGTGAAATTCCCTCTTCATCACAACTGTTAAAGTTGCAGGGGCCCTGCCTTCTTTTGTATATGGTCACTCTAGTATAATGCCTGCAACTTTAACAGTTGTGATGAAGAGGGAATTTCACCAGGAACTAATTGCATACAAATGACACCTGCTGAAATTCCCTTTTCTCTACAACTGTTAAAGTTACATGAGCCCTGTCCTCCTTTTCATATGGTCAGCCTACTCAGTGGAAAAGCCCAACAACCTTGCTCCTTCCTTTTCTGCCAGTTGGTTTGCAAGGAAACAAACAAACAAAACTAACAGACCAGTTGTTTTTCTGATCCGTAGTCAACTTTACTTATACACTATATGTACTTCCAGGGATTTCCCCCCCTCCCCCCCCCCCCCCCCCGGTCCCTGGATGACTCAAGCAATGTAAGGTTAATAGTAATCTTAGGGGGAAAAACACATCCTGGAGCCAGAGGGACAATTAGGAGGGCAGAGCTGGGCAGTTTGAGTGGGAAGAATTTGCAGCATTACCAATTGTGGGAAGGGGACACCATTAGCCACTTTTCTTTTGTTTTTTGTTTTAAAATAGAAACGAAGTTCTCAGTCTTTAAACGAAATGTGTCATGTGACAAATTTAAAATCCTTTTAAAATAATAATAATAATAATAACACCACCAACAACAATAATAATAATAAATAATTAGGTGGTGGTGCATCTCTAGGGATATATGAGAAATTCACTTCAATTTTGAGAGAGAAGTACCCTGTTCACACCTGTGGACTAAACATGGACTTGGGCATAATCTGTGGCCGAAGTCTGTACGTTTCCAAGCTTGCAATGTGGTTTGCGAACCCCCGAAAAAGTGTTCAATAGCATGTGTACATTTGAAAAATGTGCATAAAAAAAATGTGTCCATTTGAAAAATGTACTCAATACATGTGAATAAATGGGAGAAGAAGGCGTACATTTTGAAAATGCACACAAGAGATGTGTACATTTGGAAAAATACACACAAAAATATGGATGGATTTTCATGCAAAACAAAAAATAAAGTTCACAATTTGAAACACACTTCCCAACCTTGCCTCTGCCCTGTTCTGCTCCCTCACTTTCTACCCTGTCATGAATCTTTGCAGGTATCCACTTGTGAGAATTAAATTGCACCAGTCTGCCAACTATCTTGCAATTGACAACAAGAACAACAACCAGGCATTGGTGCAATCACCCATTGTTGTTGTTATTGGTTGTTGTTACTGCTGCTGTTGTTTTAGAGTGTTATCTTCAGTCCTGAAATCTTGAGGATAACAACCCTGAGTATTTGCATGAATTTTACACGCTTGGCTGGAATCCAATTTCTATTTTTTTTCCTTACTTGATTAAAGCAGAACATGTGAGATCTTTTGATCTGCTCGGTTTGAAAGATTTTCTGCAACAATTGAATTAAATGGTTTATTAATCTCCTGCAATGTTGCAATCGGGTCTTGTTAATTCGAAGATGACCTGCTGAATTTCTCTCAGTTTCTACGTAATCCTTCGTTGTGGTGCTGTTATGGCAGCAGGCAGCTTTCCCCAACCTGGTGCCTTCCAGATGTTTTGTACTACAACTCTCAGGTTTCCTGACAATTGGGGCTGATGGGAGTTGAAGTGGAGGGCAGCAGGTTGGGAAAGGCTGGTATAAAGGCTATTTAGGGTGCAATCCTATGTATCATACTAACCATCTCCCCACCAAATGGAGCTGGCATTTCTAGATTGACCAACATTAGGGGAAATTAGCAGTTGTTCCTGGGGGTGGCATGGAAGCAACCATGGAACAGCAGCAACCATTTCAGTACAACTAACATGTAATGGAGTCAGAGAACGCATTTCTAGATGAGACCGCTCATCCACTGTATCTACTTTTGATTTTGTCACAGAACTGAGATCTGAGCACTAAACACAGAGCATTTCATAAGAACATAAGAAGAGCCATGCTGGATCAGGCGAAGGATCTATCTAGTCCAGGTACCCACATGGAGGACACCGTTGCAACAGCTCCAAACCACTTGTGTTCCCCAGCAAATGGTGCATATAGGCTTACTGCCTCGGAAACTGGAGGTAGCACATAGTAGCCATTTCCTTTCCTTCTTTTCCACTACATAACCTCTGGGGTGTGTGTGTGCTGTGATGTTGCAGAATAGTGCAGATACACAACAGGAAATTGTTCTTTCTTTTGCCATCAGAAATAATGCCCTATTTCCTCTGCTCTAAAAAAACAAACAAAAACAAAACCTTGCTGAAAATGCTGTTTAAAAAACAGAAGCAAAACTGGAGTGTCAGGATATCATCAAAAAAAAACCCTAAACAAGCATGAGAAGGGAATGACAAGCCCACAATGAATGCCTCATGTAGAAAAGCTCAAAGACACATTGCTGAAGATCTCCATAACTGGAACTATAGCTATTGCTATGATGGGTGGATGCTTTTTGTGATTAGAGAGGAGTATCTACTTGGGTTAGCAAGTCAAATGTCAAGATAGCCAGGCCTAAGCTACTAGGGTGCTACTGGCAAAAAGCAAAATCCTATTTAAAACACTTCACCATCATGCAGCTACGAGGAACAGGAGAACCATGGCAAGGAATAATCTACTCCAACCTACCCCAACTTGGTGCCCTCCAGATGTGTTGGACTACAACTCCTAGCATTCCCAGCCAGCTCACTAGGTTGATTAAAGCCATTCTACTTTATTATTTTGCATTGCATAAGAGGTCCATGAGCATCCAGGCCCAAAGATTATTGGTCTTGAAGGACCCCTATTGCTGTGATCTAGCAGAGTGTCATCTGCTCATCTTTTGGGATGTTGTAGATTGGCCAATAATTTCATGGGTCCAAAAATCTATACTCTGCAGGACATAAAAGCAGCAGAGTTGTTGTTTTTACTTTTCCAAGCAGTGGCACCTGACAGCTGCAATCAGGGGTTTATCTCCTCTCAGTGTTAGACTTTTCTTCATTCCTGATAAAGGCAATGCTTTTATTTCTGACTCGGCTTAATGAAAGGAGCCATGGTTCAGATCCTCTACTGATGTGAATTCACACAGGTCCTTTGCTTCAAATGGAGCTCAGCTGACAGGCTTCAGTGGCAGAATCTTCCTCAGTGATCTTAGTGGAAGGGAGAAATCTCTTTCCGTTTTGCTTTGTCAGACGTAGAGCTACGCAGAAGGAGGTCCCGTATTTGTCACCTGCCAACAGATGATGAATGGGTGAGCTTTTTGAAGGTTTTTATTGAAGGTCTGAGTGGTGATTTTTTCTTTTTTTAAAAAAAAAGATTTATGATGTTTTTTCAACCTCTATTCAATTTCTCCCTTGTCCAGGTTCCTGCAAATTATCATTTCTTCAGATAGCAACCTTGGTGATCCTAAACCTATCAGTAGAACAAGGAGTTGGCTTTTTGTCTGCTTAACTTGACTTCCCAAGTATAGAGAAAAGAATGAGTTTGAAATCTGAGAAAAGATCCTATCGAAATTACCTATTTATTTATTTATTTATTTAAGTTGTACCCTGCCATTCCACCAAGAAAAATGCCTCTCAAGCCAGCTTACAATCATAAAATAAAACAATACTAAAACAAAACACAGAAACCTAGTGAAGAACGGCATGTTGACGGCATGTGAATGGCAGCTGGAGAGAGTTGTGGAAAAGGAAAGTCTGATTGAGTCCCTAACAGCTTATAGTATCCTTTAAGGATCCCCAACCATAATTCCTTCCTATGAGTTGAGGATGTTAAAAGGCTTTAGGGTAGGGGTGCAGAAACCCATGCCGAAGGCCCAAATCTGACTCTTCAGATGCCCTCACCCCTTTCCCCCCACCCAATTTCTTGGTGGTTTCCCAGTTTTTGCATTCCACCCCCCCTCCACTGACCAATGCCCTCTCAAAGCTTAGTTACAGCCGGTCAGAGCTTGAGGCTCCAATACGTCGGTTTCTTGTCCCCCCCCCCTTTTGTCTTTGGCAGTCTCACCTCCTCTTCAAATGTGGGTCCTGAGAGCTTTTCCAAAACTGAATTCAGCCCTCAGGCTAGGGTGACCATATGAAAAGGAGTACAGGGCTCCTGTATCTTTAACAGTTATGTAGAAAAGGTAATTTCAGAAGGTGTCATTTGTATGTGTGCAGCACCTGGTGAAATTCCTTCATCACAACAGTTAAAGCCACAGGAGCCCTGCCCTCTTCTGTATCTGGTCACTAGGGCTTCCTGTGATCCTGGAAGGTTTAATCCTTTCTCCACTATGACATTTTCCCAGTAAATATTACCCCCTTATCAAGTGCTATTTGTTCTGGGAGGGAAGTGGCTATGGGCATAAATGGCAGTTTCCCTTTTTGTGCAAATCACAACTTGGGAGGGATGAACTTTGTAGAGGAAATGGTGCCAGAGAAAGGTCTTGTGGTAGACTGAATACGCCTTTTAAAGGGCCCATAATGGGACAGCCCAGTTTTCCTTCTGAATTTTGCTGAGTGTGATTTATGGTGCCTCTACAAGAGAGGTTTAAAGCTCTTTCAAGGCTGATTAAAATGTTTACCTCTACAAGAGAGGAGCGCGAATTGGGGGCTGAGGCACTTTAAACTTCCGATTATGCGCATTATTGAATGTGCGTTAAACCGCGAGTTTTAATTTGCGGCGGCAGTTAAAGTGCCTTACCGCTGTGTAAACATGCGATTCTCCACATGTCAACAAGTTTAAAGCACGTTTTGGTCGTCCCGTAATGCGCTTCGCCGCCTCTCGTACAGAGGTATTAGGAGTAAATGCGCTTCCGCGAATATGCGCATAATCGGGCAGCCAGGCGCCAAAGCGAATCCTTCTAGAGGGGGTCCAAGTCCCACTAGGCATGGCTCTGGTTTTGTTCTGTTGTGCTTGGTGTACATTGGAGTTTGAGTGTGTGTGCTTAAACTGCTCTGCTTTGCTGCCACATGGTTATGTTTCCATGTTTTGTTCTTAATTTTTAAAAAAGAAAAGCTGTTCACTACCCTACTTATTTCTGCTGAGTGTTGATGTGCTAAGGAAGGACTTTGCCATAGCCAAAGAGGAGATATGTTAGGATTCTGCCCCCCTCCCCCCCCACTCACTCACTATAATCCCAAATTAGATTGCCTCCTCAAAATTGCTGGGTGTTCTTTTGGTTTTCAGTACTGAAATGAAAGATATGCAAACAAGGTGCCTGTTCAGACAACACACTAAACTATGTTTACGCCACTAACCCCTTTGCAGCAAATGATTAGTGAGCAGGTTTAAACAGTGTTATGTAGCCACCATGGTTAGCAATGGTTCACACAACATGCAAAGCCATAATGTTTAGTTCAAAATGCTTGTCAGCTGTGGTTTAGCTTGTCATCTGAACAGAGTCAGTGTGACACATTTAATGTATGGGACTTAAAATTCTCAACTTTTGTCTGGGTTGCGCCACAGATCTTTTGCATCTGGTCAGCGTCCTAGTGTATTGAAACTGAGGAAGAATGGACTTCCAAGGCATTAAGCTCCATCTTGCCTATGATTAAAAAAAAATGCTTTGGAGCCTGGGATGCAAGGTTTGGGTTTTATATTGAGGCTTGGAGCTGGCTGTTGGGGGAGCTTGCTTTTCCCTACCAGGACCTGATGCAAGCCATTCAAGCCAATTGCAAGACTCCCGTCACAGCACACACATTGAATTCCTTTCAAACTACATGGAGGCTTAAGGTCGCATTAAATGTGCTTAGTGAAAATAATCCAGACTTTAGGCATTCTAGGAAAAAATTAGAAAAGGCTGGGGAAGAGGCGAGGTGTTAGCAGGACAGGCACGTCATCATGTGAGTACCGTGTTGCAAATCTGCACATCAGGCATGGTGAGAGTGCATTAAATCACTGGTGTGATGGAGCTCATTATTCCCTATTTGGGTGCTTTCCAGATGTGTTGGACTCATGCTCTAGATTCTTGGATTTCTGAATGTGGGCTTTTGCACAATATTTGAAAGAACCTAGCTTTTATTATTCCCACTTCTGCTGCTGGCCAAAATGTTACTTTTCTATATGATCTAGAACAGGGGACGGCAGAAAGTATATCACTTTTTTTGTACTTAGACTCCCAGAAATCCCAGCGAACGTGGGCAATGATCAGGAATACTGGGAGTTGAAGGCCAAAACATCTGGAGATCTACTTTCTGCCCAGCTCTGATCTGGAAGAAGCTAAGCAGTGACCTTTTTTGTCTGTCCAATAGTCTACATGGAGAGATGTTTTCATACTTTGTGTGTATAGATCTAACATGCATAGTGATTTCTTTAGAAAGTTACCAAACTGAAGAAACTTGGCTTTTCTTCCCTATTTAACATTTTAAAAAAACAGAGCTAAAATACCATTCTGTGAAAAGCATGTGTAAAAACTATCTGTTTGGAGCTTGCTCTTTCAAATGCATGACGCAAGCAACATAACTGATTTCTGTCACACAGACCAGACCTGAACTTTTTGAGACAAAATCATATCAATATTTCACCTTCCACTTTATTGCTTATGTTCCACCATGTCCTTCGCCAACGCACCATTTTCCTGACAAGGTCCCTAAATAAAGAGGTCAACAAAAGCCTGCTCGTCAAATATCTGAAGGAGCAGATCTATTGTACTACTAAAACCTTGTGAAGTGAGGTTTCCTTATCTCCCTCTGTTGTATTTTGCCCCAGGGTTAGGTGAATGCAACTATTCTGTTTGTTTCTTGTTCTGAAAAATTGCACGCGTGGACTAGAGATTGCGTTTTTGCTATCGAGGAAGTTATATTTGATACATATGACTTCATTGCTAGGGGAAAAAAAGACTGTAAAGTTCAAGTCTATGGTTTTTTAAGTTAATTAATAAAAAACATCCGTTGGGAGAGGCGGGTAATAAATAAATAAATATATTATTATTATTATTATTATTATTATTATTATTAATATGTTAGAAGAGCCTTGTTGGACCAGACTAAGGGTCCATCTAGTTCAGCACTCTGTTCACATAGTGGCCAATCAGCTGTCGACCAGGGACCCACAAGTAGGACATGAGTGCAACACCCTCCCACCCATGTTCCCCAGCAACTGGTGTACATGACTTACTACCTCTGATACTGGATATTCACGGTCAGTACTCTTCCTCAGAATACATATTATGGCTTGTTTTATAACTCATCTCTGAAACTTTAGGAGTGTCGTGTGGGAGAGAGAGAGAAGGAAACAAAGTTACATTAATACAGTTTCATTTTCAGATTTCAAAGGTCTATGATTTCTTGGACCTTAGGCAATGATAATTGTTAATGCTTACCTGTAACCAAAAGAACTGGATTTTTTAAAAATGTACAGCAATCCAAATGTAACTATTTTGGGATCAAGAATTAAGTTTGTATAATGTATATAATAATCAAGTTTTGTATAATGATTGGATTGTATGGTGGGATGCTTTTGTAAAATTCATTTTATTAGCAAAGAGCCTATCTACACTACTGCTTTAAAACGGTTTTAAATGGTTTATAGCAGTTTTGAGAACTGTTGGGGCCCAGGACACACTCCATATACAGTTTTCAAAACATTTTCAAAGTGTTTTATCCTGCGTGTGTAGATAGGCTACAGGCTACTCCAGTGATGAAGCAGTGGCTTAGCAGTGGCTTCCTACAGCCTTCCAGCCAAAATTCAAGATGCTGGGTTTGACATATGAAGTCATAAATAGGTTGTATAATGAGTGTTACTTTCCTAATGCATACTTCTTAGAACTAGTGTGACCAACTTATAAAACTGTGTTTGTCTAATAGAAGGTTGCTCTAAAATGTGGGCTGCAAGCACATATGCCCTTGTAAGACTAGGCTGACCAGATAAAATCCAGTTCAGGGCTCATGTCACTTTAACAGTTGTAGAGAAAAGGGAATTTCAGCCAGTGTCATTTGTATGCAATTAGTTCCTGATGAAATTCCCTCTTCATCGCAACAGTTAAAGTTGCAGGGGCCCTGCCTTCTTTTGTATATGGTCACTCTAGTATAGTGCCTGCAACTTTAACAGTTGTGATGAAGAAGGAATATCACCAGGAACTAATTATATACAAATGACACTGGCTGAAATTCCCTTTTCTCTACAACTGTTACAGTGACATGAGCCCTGACCTGGATTTTATCTGGTCAGCCTACGTAAGACCCACTTTATTAATGTAGATATAAATGAAAATGACCTCTGTGAATTGACACTAAGATGCAGCTCTTGACGGCTGCTCACCAGCTTTGTTGTTTCTCTTCCTCTACAGTGAGGAATGGAAGTAATCTTTATTTAGGAGGCATTTAGAAACTGGGAATAAGTGTGTTGTTGGTAATATATATATATGTGTGTGTGTGTGTGTGTGTTGTTCATCATTGGTCTGAGTGTCAATACCAGGAAGCATCCCTTACTTATTAGATCAATTTTCTTGAGGACAGAGGGCTGTTTTGGGCCCAGATACAAAGAACTGTTCACTAGAGCCATTAAGTCAAGGTTGCTTTGGGCTTGTATTACTCAAACAGTGCCCATATGCTGCGCTCCTTTTGAAACTGCTTTTGAAGCTCCTGGCACATGCCTAACCTGGGTCTTCTGTTACCAGCTGCAGCATTTTTTATAAGATCAGTTTGTCTTACAAAACAGACAAGTTGGGCAAGGAGATGGTTGCAAGGGACAATTATTTTGCTCGAAGAAATTCTGCAGAGTGATACTATCTTCTCACAACCTCCTGAGGAAGGCCTTTGAATATAGTACAGGCTGAAATGCGTCAGGCTTTGTGAAAATAAACATGTTGTATCCCAAGAACCCTTTTCTCCTTTTTCCGACCAGTGTTGGATGCTCTCCTCCTTTTGTTTTTAGTTTTTCAAGGAGAAACACACACACACACACAGAAGTTCTGCTCTTTAAAGTTGCATCCATTTCCAAAGACTATAGCATAATCTTGCAGTTCTCCAAGGCTACAGTTTGCCAACCTTTCCCTGTTTTGCTGGCAACATTTCAGATGGCAAAGCTGTTCCTTTCAGTACCTCTACCTTGGCAGGTAGCAATCACCTGCGTCCCTAGTTCTGGAAACCACAACCAACTGTCACTGCCCATTAAAGAAGCTCCTTTAGGAAGCAAGCCATATAAAAAGGTTATTTTGAGGTTACTCTCTTCATTTTACACAAACCATTAGCATCCCTGCTCACATATTTTGGTATATTTTCATAAATGCTGTTTTTTTTTTAAAGTATTACCTTCCTGATCTTAGTAACACAAATGCAATTTCCCATCAACAGCGGCTGAATTAACAAAACCAGCTGATGAATTTACAAAACCAACTGAAGTTTCAATTCGAATGCATGTTTCTGCTTTTGTATTCAGTGTTGTTTCATCATCCATTATTTCTTAATAAGTTGCAATAGAATCACTGGAATGCACGTGAGCATGTGAAATGCAGACTCCCTCCTCAAGATAAAAAAAATGGGGGGAGTGGCCTAGCGAGAATGAAGTGCAGTTGGAAATCTCTTGCTCTCTCATGGAAGCGTTGGTCTAAACACATAATCCCTGTCTTGGAGATGATGGATTGTAAATTAAAGACTTGATATTTGGTTCAGAAGTGTTGCTGTATCTTCTGAGTGAAAGAGAAAGTAAAGCGGATCGGGATTCCTGGCAGGCGGCCAGAGGCTGGTAATTGAGACTTTTATTACTCTGGCTAACGAGCTAAGTCTGGCAGATAAGGCTGTGGGGGGAGGCTGAAGTAAATAATTGAAGCCGGGTGAAGAGAGGATTCAGTGCCCCCAGCCGAGCGTGTGAGAAGTTGAAATATATTTGCCTGATAAGAGCTGAAAAGATTTAAGAGCGTGGCTGTTAAGATCTATGTGGAGGGGCGCGGATTTATAAGTGTAGCCTGATGAAAAAAAGAATAACAGGTGATAAATCAAGTGCCCCCAGCTGGATCAGGCAGCCAAAAAAGCATCCCTCAGATAAACACTGGGAACGGCTAACGAGATTAATGGCCGACAAAGAAAAGCCTTCTGATCGTGGCGAGAAGGCAGCTCCGCTTCTTCCCGGAAGTGGGAATTCTAAAACTGGAAGCAAGCCAGGAACAATCCCCAAAACGTTTAAAGAAAGTCAAACGTGTTCACCAGGAGAACTAATGGATAGCTTTCGGGAGATGTTAGATGATGCTTTGGCAAAGCAGGAGGAGAGAATAAAAAGCAAAATTCTGGACTTGCAGATTGAGGTTTTGACAGGCTTCCAAACTGTGGTGGAGAGAATGACAGAATTGGAGAAGGAGAATGTACAAATCAAGGAAACTAACAAGCAGCAGGGAGAGCAAATGCAAGGGATGGATTTGCGTTTAATTGCCTTGTAGGATAGAGATAGAACAGCAAATATTCGGATTAGATCCTTTCAGGAGCAAGAGGGGGAGAACCAAAAGGCTTTGAGAGATATAATATTGGCATGGATCAGAGAATTGGACCCCCAGGAGGAGTGGGAGATGGCTGACATTGAGAGGATCCATAGAGTGGGCTATAAAAAGAAAGGAATGCTTCCAAGGGATATAATTGTCAAATTTGCCAACTATTACAAGAAAGAAAAGTTAATGCAAGCAATTAGACGTCTTGGCCAACCGATGCTACAAGCAACACCAATCGAGGTTTATCAGGATTTATCCCCTCAGACATTCCAGTGGTGGAAGAGCGTTAGACTGTGCACAGTTACCCTGCGGAAGAAGGCGATAACATATAGCTGGGGATATCCAGTTTTTTTGAGATTCATGTGGCTAGAGAAACAACACAGAATAACTTCATGTGAGCAGGGAATGGAGCTTCTGGAGAAGTTGGGATTGGTCGACGCAACTGACGATGGAGAAACGAGGGTGGAGGAAGGAGCTGCAGGAGGAAGTAGTCAATAAAGAACTATGTTTGAACAGGGATAAAGAAGAGATTATAAGGGAGGGGAGGGTCAGCTGTTACTCTGGGATTGTTGGGTCGCTTCTTCCCCCCTGAAGAGTTCTAAAAATATTGGGGCCATCGCCCAGGAGGGTCTGGTGAGGAGGGGGGGGTGAAGTTTGGGGTAAGTGTGGGGGGGAGGGTAAGGGAGGGGGGTATCTGTATCACAGGGGGAGACCAATATAGAGCTGTGTGTGAGGCATGATGGAAAATAAATTAAGGGTGGCAACTTTAAATGTTAAAGGGCTAGCAACTGTTATAAAAAGGAAGAGAATAGAAGCATTATTAAAAAAAGAAAAAGCAGATGTTATTTTTTTGCAGGAAACTCATCAATCAAAGGAGGGTACAAATGAGCTTCGGATGAGGGATGTGGGCATTTATGAGAAAGCATTTGGTACTTCCAAAGCGAGAGGTGTAGCGACAATAATTTCAAAAAAAGTGGTATTAATGTTCAAAGAGTGAAGAAAGATAAATTGGGTAAATTTCTGATAATTTTCTGTATGGTCGGGGAGGAGGAATATATATTGATTAATATATATGCTCCTAATGGGAAACAAATGGAATTCTTTGATGAAGTTTTTAATGCGGTGGGAGAAATGGGGAAAAAGAATATTGTAATGGCAGGAGATTTTAATATGGTATTAAATAAAGAAAAGGATAAGGATAATATATTAAAAGTTGTTAAGACTGGTGGGAAGATGAGTTTAAGCAAATTAATGGATGGAAAAGAGCTAATGGATGTTTGGAGGGTATTAAAAGGGGAAGAAAGGAAATATACTTTCTTCTCACCAAGGTTTAAGAGTTATTCTAGGATAGATTTTATATTTGTGTCAAAAATATGTTATCTAAAATTATAGAATGTGCTATAGGGGTGATTAAAGTCTCCGATCATGCATTAATGACAGCGGATATTAAAATGAAGAAGGATTATAGAGAAGCAAAGAGATGGAGAATGGATACAAGGATTTTAAATAATAAAATTATTGTTGAAAAAATAAAAAAAGAAATGCAGACAATATGGGAAATCAATGAAGCAGAGCAAAACTCTCAAGGGATAATATGGGATACAATGAAGGTTGTGGTAAGAGGGATTTGTATTAGAGAAAGGTGCACCCTAAGAAAACAACAGGAAGCACAAAACAAAAAGACAGAAAAGGAGGTAAGGGAATTAAAGGAAAAATTAAGAGAGACAAAAGATAGACGCCTATATGCCCAAATTCAAGCTAAGAAGAAGGAATTAGAGAAAGAAGAGTTAGAACAGGTTCAAAGGAATTTGCTATATTTGAAGAGGGATTTTTTTGAATATAGTAATAAAAATTCTAGGATGCTGGCCAGGTCCACTCAGTCAAAAAAGGCTAAGAACACGATAGGGACAATTAAGACAGGGAAAAGATGTAATTTAATGAGGGATAAATTAAATATATTTCAGGAATTTTATAGTGAATTATATGCATCAGATATGGGTCCACAGGTTAAAGTAGGGGAATATGTAGAGAGGAATTGGAAGATAAGATTACAGAGACAAGACAGAGATTATATGGAAGGTTTGGTTACTGAAAAAGAAATAGAAGGAATTATTGATAAATTAAAAGGAGGGAAATCTCCGGGGATAGATGGTTTGGGGCCGGAATATTATAAGACATTTAGAGCGATATTAATACCAAAATTGAAAAAGTTATTTAATAGTATAATAGAAGGAGGAAAGACCCCACCATCATGGGACCATTCTTTGATTATATTAATCCCGAAACCAGATAAGGATTTGATGGATCCAGCTTCTTATAGACCAATTTCGTTAATAAATCAAGATTCAAATTTTTTTATGGCAATAATGGCAAAAAGAATGAGTACATTTATAAATAAATATATTAAAAAAGATCAATGTGGATTTATTGTAGGAAGGCAAATGCCTAATTTAATTGGAAGAGTTTTAAATATTATTAATATGATCAAAAAAAGGAATTTAAAAGCAGGATTGTTAGCACTAGATATATTCAAAGCCTTTGATTGTGTGGAATGGCTAGCACTTAAAAAAATTATAAATTTTTTTGGGGTTGGAGATAAATTTATAGGAGTGATAGATCAGTTATATAAAAATAACAAAGCAGAAATTATAGTGAATGATGGGTTAACGCAACAGATTACTTTAGCCCGAGGAACTAGACAAGGATGTCCACTTTCACCGATTTTATTTGCAATAGAAATTTTGGCGAATGTTGTAAAGGAGGATGTAAGATTAAAAGGGATAGGTGTGAAAGAAAAGATTAAAATGAATATGTTTGCGGACGATACATTATTGACGTTAGAAAATCCCCTGGAGAGTGGGGAAGTGATAAAGAAACATTTGAGAGAATTTGGAGAGATTACAGGCTTACAAGTTAATTGGGGGAAGTCAGAAATGATGTTATTTAACTATAACGAGAGGGAAATGGAGGAGTCTACATTTAAATTAGGTTTTAGGCTTAAGAATATAGTATGCTATCTAGGAGTTAATATTGCAAAAGATTTAGATAGGTTAGAAGAAATTAACTTTGCTAGTTTGAAAAAACAGATAGGGGAAAAGTTAGAGGTATATAGAAAATTAAAGCATTTGTGGTTTGGTAGAATAGCGATCATTAAAATGAAGATATTACCTAAGATTCATTTTTTGTTTAGAATGTTACCGATTAAAATAACGGAAGCAGAGTTAAAGAGTTGGCAAAATATGATTAATGCTTATTGTAATGGAGATAAAAAAGCGAGGATTAATAAAGGGTTTTGGAATAAGACTCAAAAGAAAGGAGTTTTAGGACTTCCAAATATAAAGAAGTATTATATTGCTAATCAATTAAGACATATTATAAATAGTATATTAGGGGAGGATGATTTAGAATGGTTAGAGTCGCAAACAGGAGAACAAGACTTTGAATTGCAAAATATCTTTTTTATTAAAATGCAAAAAAAAAAAAAAAAAGATTTGAAGGGCCTGGACAACCCATTGTTGAAAAATATCTTAGAGATATGGGAAAAAGTTAAGGGGAAGTTAATACCAGGAGTTTTTCCTCTTACCCCAGTTGTAGTAATGGGGGACTTCCCAAGGAATTTAAAAGCAGAGTTGGAAGGGGGTTTGAGGGATCAGAAAATTATAAAATTAAGAGATTGGTTAAAAAGAATGATAAATAAGGAGCAAATTGGAGAGCTATTAATAGGGCAAAAGGTAGCTTGGTTCAAATGTATACAATTGGAACAATGGACACAAGATTGGAAAAGGAAAAATAAGGAGTGTAGAAAGAATACAAGATTTGAAGATTTAATTGAATCAAGAGGAAAGAAGGAAGAAATTAAATTTAAAAAAGGTTTGACCAGTGAAATATATAAAATTTTGATTGAGGAAGATGCATATCAAGACTCTCTTAAAATGATTTGGGAAGAAGATTTAAAGTAACAGATTAATGAAGACAACTGGGGGAGGATATGGGATGCAAGAATGTTAAAGCTTTTGTCGATTAGAATTAAACAGAATTATTACAAGACAGTATGGAGATGGTATTTAACGCCGGTAAGATCCCATCAGATAGATAAAAAAGTGCCCAAGAATTGTTAGAGGGGATGTCAGGAGGTTGGAACTTATTTTCATATGTGGTGGAGCTGTGAATATGTACAAAAATTTTGGAAAAGGGTGTTTAAAGAAATAAGTGAAATAACGGGAAATAAATTGGAGATAAGCCCAAAGCTGGCTCTACTAGCAATATGGGATAAAGGAAATGAGAATATAAGTAAGAGAGAATTGATAAACAACCTCCTGGCTCCCGTTAGAATAATGATAGCTAAAAATTGGAAAGGGCAAGGAATTTATACAATAGAAGAATGGTATAAAGAAATATGGGATATGGCACTTAATGATAAGTTAACGTGTAAAATGAAAATAATGAGGGGAATGTCCAGGAAGAATGATTTTGAAAATATATGGAATCCATTATTGGAATATGTATTAAGATCGGGGAAGGGGCAAATACCTTCAAAAGATTCTTCACAATTTTGGAAGGATGTATAATTGAATAAAAGTAGGTCTCCTGGGGAGGAGGGGAGCACGGGGGCATGTAGGTTATGTATTGTATGTATTGTTTATGTTGTATTATGTTGTTTTAAGTTGAAATAATATATATATAAAAAAAGATAAAAAAATGGATTAATGACATTATCCCTGCTTACAAGAACAGGTTGCATTTAACAGCAATGCTGGCCAGTCAGTCTTGAGCTAATCGTAGCTAGCAGTTGTTCAATATTAGGAGAGAAAGGGAAACATATGGTAAATGCCTGTGAGGTCATTAGTGTGAATTCAGGTCTGTTATCATACCTGCCTTGTAATCAGCGGGAGGTAGAAGTGGCATATCATTATTTGCAATCCTGAGTGAAGGTCTTGACACAAAATGGCTCTGAAAAGCTTCCAGGGGCAGCAAGGTATATTCCATCCCCCTGCTCTGCAAATCACAACAGCTCCATTTTATTCTGCTTCTCTTTTTCTTAGAGGGAGTCTACACCAGCCATTTATTGCAGGATTGCGTCACAGTCATCGCCAATGGGGCACATGACGTTCACCTGCTCCTGCGGTGATCTCAGCTCCATCTCTCAGTTTTCCCGGAATATCCCTGACTCCTTTAGTTGTGGGTTTTTCCAGCTCTCACACTTCCATTCCGAAGAATGTTTATGGTGTGCCCCACCTTTGTGAGGCCATTGGTGTTCGCCATGAGTTCCAGGCTCAGCAAACAGCCAGTCAGCTGTGAGGGGCATATACATGGATATTGGAGGTATGTGGGAGTGGACCTGTCAGGTCGTGACTAAGCCTGTTCCCCTTGGGCTGGGAGAAGGAGTTTCAGACGATCAATCAGAGTTAGATTCTGATGCAGAAGAGATGGTGCCAGAAACATACCAGCCTGTACGGGGAGTGGGGAAGGTTACTCTCACAGGCTCTTCACCAGCTGGGAATGAACTTTTTGCCAGCCCTTATCTCTGAGGGTGTAAACAACCCACAAGCTGGGAATCCATGTTGTTCCGAGGGGGAGGGCACTGAAAGTCTAGCTGATCCAAGAATCCATCAGAGACTAAAGCAGGTAGAGTGAAAGGAAGCAGAGAGAAGGTTGGCCTAGCTAGCTTCTCACCACAGGCTTCTTCAGAACCAGCCTCCCTGAAGTTATAGCACACTGGAAAAAGACTTTCCCTTTTTCTTTAAAAGGCAATTGTCTCACTTAGTTTGCATAATCTTGCCTAGAGAAAAGTTCCTAGAAAACAAGAATCCCTTCAGGTGAGAAGAGATGTTTATTGCCTGAATACAGCTTTGTGGATTACATGGCAGACCTCTTTCTTGTCTCACAATAAAGCAAGGGGTGTTAGGAAACATGACAGCGTCTGCCATTTCCGCAACATGTTTTGGATGGGTATTGGCATGGTATACCGCTCTGTGTGTATGTGTGTTTAATACAAACATCTCTCTGTGCAGGAGTGCAAATTCAATGGAGTTCCTATTCCCCAATGTGTTGCTGTTGGTCTGCACTCATGGGTCAATAAAAAAAAAAACTGTCCCATTGCCATCTGCCTAACCCCACCCACTTCTACCAATACACATGCGGAAGCTCTGTAATGGGGCACATGTGTTCCTGCAATGGCACTCCAGTCATTGTGGTAAAGATCAGTCACCTGTGCCCTGTGAGCGCTGATCGTGGAAGTGGGGAACATTCAGAGGTATCCCTCTTCCGTAGCAAAAGGGCTGCAGGTGTAGATTAGCCCTTAATCTTTCCACCAAATGACTTTTCTTCTTCATAGTTTGGACTTCCTCTCCATAATGTATGTATTCCTAACTCTCAAATGTAACTTAGTATAATTAGCCTCTGCTAATTGTGTTTTGCCAGCAGGACCCACCGCCGTTGCAACAGGAAGCTAGCGCTTCCTGGAAATGAGCCCAAACGTTTGTTTCTGGAATATGTCAGATCAGTGGAACTCCCTTTTGTGGGCTCTACTGATCTTTTTAATTTCAGAAACAAGTGATTTGGCTCATTTCTGGTTGTTTTCATAAGCACTGGTAAACCCATTGCTCTGGCAGTGAGTCCTACTAGAAACTGCCCTGGGAGCTGTTTATTCTCCTTAGCTTTTAAAGGTCATATGAAGACCACTGGCCTATCAAGCCCAATTTTGGCTACCTTGGTTACTGGCAATTTATAGCACAGTTTGAGCAACTTGTGGCCCTTTAGATGTTGTTGGACTGTAACTCCCATCAGCCCTACTGTAGTCAATTTGGAGTAATGATTGGGAGTTATAATCCAGCCACATCTGGAGAATAACAAGTAGTGATGTGAGGTTTCTAGGGAAAAAATGAATTTGAATGTTTTCTGATGCCCTAAAGCAGCCTTTCCTAGCTTGGGCTAGATCTACGCTACTGCTTTATAGTGGTATTGAAGTGCACTGATAAGGCATTGGGACACGTTACTCATTACTGCTTTCATAGTGTTATTTCCTGCTTTTTATTCCACATTATCCAAACATACTGCAACAAATGTCCTTGTGTGTCCAAGAGGTATAAATGCACAAGGGGGAATATAGCGATACCATGATGGGATCGTAATGATTTCAGACAAGATGTAGATCTGGTACTAGTGTCTTACAGTCAGCATACCCAAAGGCCATGTTGGCTGGGGATGATGGGTGGTGAAGACCACACATCTGGAGGGCATCTGTTAGGGGAAAGTTCCCCTAAAGAGTATTCTAATTTAGTATGTTGGTATTTAGTAAGTTGTATTTAGTAACCAAAGCTAAGTACCCATTTTTGGGTTTTGTGTCCATTACCTAAATAACTATTGAAACCTGCAAAATCCACCTGAGGTGTAATCACAACTTAGACAAAAATACAATTTGTTAATAGCAGTAAATGAACAGCTTAAATAACGTCTCTGACATAACCTGTGGAATGCCAAACATATCTGAAAACCTACTGCCCATTTTACTCTGCTCTTCCTGAAAGATTGTTCATCACAAAAGGAGCATATCACTTGGATGCATTGCAGGCTTGTGGTCATTTGTCATTCCTCCCACCTTCTTGAGCTCTGACACAACAGACAGAAAGTCTGTGGGCTAATTAATCTGTTTTCTCTGACTTGTATTTTGGTGGAAAGGTAAAGGAAATACATCATATCAGACTAAAAGCTACCACCTCCCATTGCAAAATAGCTGATTAATATACCCCATCCCCGGGTAACTAAGTAAATTTGAATAAAATTCAGTAAAGATCCAATGGGGAAGAAATTAATATTTATGTAATATTGGCTAATTGCTGTTGATGAAAATGCCTAATAGTTTTAAAAAACCCATCAACAACAGAAACTGGATCTGGAGTACTCCATTAACTGCAGACAGACTTTATTGTGAATAATAATAAGAATTTTTGATAACCAGCAGTACACCTCTAAATAGTGAGATTTTGCTTGGTTCTATAGCTGAGTAGGGTGGGAATTCTCTTCCTCAACTAGTTTTGCCTTGCCTTTTTTCTCTGTAGGAGTCTCACCTTTCATCGGGCAGGTCTCCAAGACCTTTCAACACTGTCTCATAGCTGGAACTTAATTGTTACATGGACGTTTTGACCATACAAATAGTCACAAATCAGAGGGAGGGGAGTGGTGAATTGGGTGGTGATGTCATAATGGTCTTTAGCCCACCATTTTCTTTTTCCTTACTGTTGTTCCTAGCACTAGAGTGCATGTGTATGTTTGTGTGGTCTCTCACAGGTTCTCTAAACACGTTGTGTCTATCTCAGCTTTCATTGTTATTGGAATTATTATTATTAGATAAAGATGAGAGAGAGATAGAGTGTTGTCCGGTATTATTATGCCATCAGTGTTTAGGGCACTTCACATAAAACAAGAAGACAGGTTCCTGCTCCAAGGGTTTAGCAATCTAAATATTTGACAAAGGAAGAGGTGAGAGATGGTGGCATTGGGATTCAAGGAAAATATGCATTGAATTCAGCAATATGTTTTTAGGCTTCGTTACAATAGGGTATAGGACTAAGATGTTTTGCCAAATTTTTCATGAAAAAGTAGAATCTGAAGGATATGTTCTGGGAGACTGGTCTAAGCACTGGATAGTACTGTTAACATACATTATGTTGCGTTAGTGTAAACAACCTCTAGTACCATGCTAATAGCGCTTTGTGGTGCAACTGGTTTCCCTGGAAAAGCTGTCATGCCAGCAAGTGCTATTGGTGTCACTCTAGAGGTTGTTTAAGCTAGTGCAATGCAAGTTATGGTAACAGCAATGTCCCATTGGATACTGTCAATTAGGAACAGGAAGAAAAGAAGGATAAAGCCCATTTGAGAGAGCAGGGCTGCCTCTACAAGAGAGGTGTAAAGCTCTTTCAAGGAGCTTAAATTTTTTTACCTCTACAGGAACGGAGCGCAAATCAGGCATAGAGGCGCGTTATCTCTCCGATTATGCGCATTATCGAATGCGCGTTAAATCGTGAGTTTTATTTTGCTCCGGCCATTAAAGTGCATTTTGACTATGTGAACAAGCGCTTATGCACATTAACTACTTGTAAAGCGCATTTTGGTCATCCGTTAATGCGCTTCGCCGCCTCTTGCCACCTCTTGTGCAGAGGTATTAGGTGTAAATGTGCTTCAGCGATTATGCGCATAATCGCCTAACCGGGCGCAAAAGCGAATCCTTGTAGAGAGGACCCAGGAGACCTTTAGATGACTTGAAGATGTTGGATCTGGAAGTGTAATAAGGAAAGATCAGAGGTAGAGATTTTAAACTTATCTTAAAGACAAATTGTGCATTTTCTTTAACATATTATGTCATACAAAACACAGCAATACATAAATACAACATTTTAAACAGTAAACATAGATACTAAATATTAAAGAGGAAACACTTACAGTATTGATTTAGTGACTATAAGTCAAGCAGTGATATTAAATGCCAAACAGCACTTTCCACCAAATCATTTATACAGCAACATCTTCATATTAGGTTTAAAGGGTTGAAACAGTCGACATTAAATAACACAGGGCGCCTCTACAAGAGCGATTTAAAGCTCTTTCAGAGTGCATTACCGATTTTACCTCCACATGAACAGAGCGCAAATTGGGGGTTGAGGCGCTTTTTCTGTCCGATTATGCGCATTATCGAATGCGCTTTAAATAGTGAGTTTTAATTTACCGCAGGAGTTAAAGCACCTTATGACCATGCTCTACATGTAAACAACTTTAAAGCGCATTTCATACAACCGGTAATGCACTTCACTACCTCCCGTGTATAGGGATTAGGCGTAAAAGCTATTGGGAGAAGATGCGCATAATCGGCCAACCGGGCGTCAAACCGAAATCTTGTAGAGGGGACCACAGCAGGATGAATATTCTATCCTAGACATTCTTGTTTCACAACAGCATGTATTTTTACCCTCTCCTTTTTGATAGGGAATCAGTTTAACCAGCGCTACTAAACAGTTTAACCAGAGAGCTTCGGCTATTGGGTGGTATAGAAATGCAATAAATAAATACATAAAAAACAGAGGCATGGATTTATTGTGCTATGACAACAAAGAAACTGGGGTGGGGGAGCAAATCCATTGAAGGCCAAGTTGAAGAATTTGTGCTGCATGTGGGAGTGGACAGAAACCCAGTGTAGGTATTTAAGAGGGGCATCAAGTTGTCGGTGTTGTCCTATTCCAGCTAGTTTCAGTACTCTGCTATACCAAACACAGAACTGACTACAATAGGGAAGTCAAGCAAGCAAAATTCAAGCACAGTTTTAACAGTTAAATCCAGAAGGCTGTGTCTGGCAGAAGTCCAAAGGTCAATAACACAGAGGTCCAAACATGGGTTAAAGAGCCTATCTACGCTACTGCTTTAAAATGGTTTGAAACAGTTTAAAATGGTTTATAACAGTTTTGAAAACTGTTGGGGCCCAGGACACACTCCATATACAGTTTTCAAAACATTTTCAAAGTGTTTTATCCTGCGTGTGTAGGTAGGCTCAAAGTCAGGGAAATAGGATACAAGGCAGGAGGAGCTGAAGAAACTATTGTTTCTAGCACTGGCTAGGCTGAAACTGAAGGCTTATATAGACAGAGCCTCCTGAGCCCACCCAGGGCTCAGCTCTCGTTCATTGTAGCCCACTTCTTGAGAAGTCCTTCTTTGTAATTGAGCCTTTCTGTCCTTGGATGCTCCTGGAGGCCAGAGGGGTTGCTCAGCCTCTGCGCCAGAGCTGGACTTCCCTGTCTCTTGCAAGATGGACTTCCCTGTCTCTTGCAAGATGGAGCGCCATCTCACTTGAGGGCCCAGGCTCCTCCTGGTCTTCTGACATTAGCTGATCTGAGGTGCTCTTGATCTCTGGGAGCTCTAGCTCTTCCTCTGAGAAGAATTCTTCCAGTGGGGGCATGACAGGTGTGTTAAGAGAAATGAATGGCAGTGTTGTGGATAGTGGTGAGCAGGCCAAGGTGTGACAGTAGAAGTCTTAATAGAAAAAGGTAGCAGTCATCAAGAAAAGATGTGACCAGAGTGTGAACCAGTTTTCACTAAGGTGCAGAGAGGAAGGGCTGTATTTTTGTGAGGATGAAAAGGGAGAAGTGAATGGACTAGGTACAGAAGGAAAGTGAAAGGTTTAGCATACAGTGGAGAGGAGAGATAATAAAAGAGGAGATGACAATATAGAGTTGAGAGGATATAGGATATAGGGGAAATGTACCTCTCTTGCCCATGTTGGAGGCACAGTTGAGGAGACTACATCAGCCAGACTGATTTGTGCAGAAACATCTGGCACATTATTATAGAAGCTTAACTTTTGCAGTTTTACTGTTTTATGTACACATTTATTGGCTCAACCTCACAAAATAGACTTCATTAGACAAGTCAACAGCTGTGGTTAAAACAACACAATTATAACATTAAATGAATACCTCTAAGATAAATATCCAATCATATGGATCCAAAATCCTCCCTCAAACCATTCCCCCTCAAACAGACGGCCCCCATACACACACACACTTCAGATGGACTTCATCTTCTCTCAAGAGAGCTTGCAGAAGTTTCAGAAATTAGAAACCTCCTACAAAAATCAAAGTCCCCTATCTCCATGTGTGGAACAAGAACACACACATGCACACACTCACTCAATAACACACACTCTGTGTGTGGACAGACACGCACAGAGAAAAGAAAGCCCAGCAAAGAAAGCTGGCTCTGGCTGTGTTGGGCGAGAGAGAGGTATTTCTTCTAGTTCCACCCCCCGCACCCCAATTAGGCACATCCTTTTCTCTGCTGCTGCTGGTTGTCCTTCTGAAATGCAGGAGAAGAAGTTGGGTGCAGGTGATCTTGAGGCTCCACCCGCACCCTCGCCTTCAAAATGCAAGTCTAGTGCCTGGGATCAGTTTTCTGTGGTGGTCAGGCTGGCAGCATCAGCGGCAGTGCGGTGGGCAAGGCTCCTGTCCCCCTGCACCCAGAGGCAGGCCATGCTGGACCAGTGGGGCAAGGGCAGAGGGGACTTCAAAATGCCCCCAGATAGGAAGGTGCTAGGGGAAGCTGACGGAACTTTTCCCATTTCCGAGACATTCATTCAGCCTCAGCCACATTGTGAAAGAGCAGTGCTACGGGTTCTTTCTTTTTACATAATTGCAATCCCCCTCTAAGCAACATGATTGGAGGGGGGGACAGGGAGGTGACTGGCTACTGGTTAGCCATAGATGTCAATCACAAAACTACTCCTCCCTCGCCTCTCAGCGACAGTGTCTTCCTGATATGGAAGTGTTCAGTTAGTTGTCTATCAACATAAAATGAGCCCTCATGTTGCCTAAAAAACCTTTAGATCCCTTTGGATCCATTCAGAGCTCCGAACATTCTTCTAACCACACCGCGGGTTTCCAATGGTTTTGAAACCACCTCCTAACCACACTGCAGTTTTGAAGGTCCGTCAGAGGTCTGTCAGACCCCTGATTTTCAGTGCGGAGCAAACACCCCAATAGACAGATAGATGAGTGTATGTGTATGTAGGCTTCTCGTTTAGGTTGGGACGTTGCCTGTGCAATAATGGATCTGGTTCTATTGTCTTCTGGTTGAACCCCTGACTTTACTTTTTAGCAGTGTTCACTTCTCCCCATCTCTGACTCCTTGGCATAATTCTTGGCTCCACCATGACAGTTGCCTATAGCTCAGCCCTGACACCCATGAATGGTTTCAGCTTCATCTGAATTTAGTGAAATAGCAAAGAAGAGTTGGGTCGACAGCAGCATACTTTTGAATTACTTTTGTAAATTGAGGCAAAAGTCTCAGTTCTCCCAGCAGGGCGACAGACCATGTGCCATTCACAGGAATGTCAAAGCACTAGTATTTCATTTCTTCGTCAGTTAATAAATTCTTTAAAACCATTGTTTAAGGAAAGTCTCTTGATGAACATAGGAAGCTGTTGGAGAATATAGGAATTGTTTTGAAATTTAAGGATCTGAAGGATTAATTGCTCTAGTGACCAGACAAATTAGACAGTGATACGCAGCCCTCCCTGAAGGCTCATGCATGGCTGGATGAAATATGGCATTTGTAACTTTGAAATATGAGTACGCTGCCACATAAGAACACTGGAGATTATACAAAGCAGGAGAAACAGGGGAATCTCTTTATTAAATGCTCAACTAAACACATGCCCATATAGAAGAATGAGATATTAGTGCTAATAATGAAAGCTCTTATTGCAAAGTGTGAAGAGTTGAAAATAATATTTCAGGGCTCACCCCATGTTGCTGCTGACTACTGCTAAATACTAGGGCAGTAACAGTTAAGATTTGAATTTCTAGCTTTTCCATTTATTGGTTGGGAGGAAAGGAGGTGCACTGTGCCTCTGCTGGTTTAATTTATTTATTTATTTATTTATTGCATTTTTATACCACCCTAAAGCCGAAGCTCTCTGGGCGGTTCACAAAAATTAAAACCATAAAATCATTAAAAAAATATAAAACAAGCCACAATCCAAAAACAACAAATAACATACAATCTAAAAACACAACCAGAATAAAACCAGAATAAAACCAGCAGAAGGAATTAATATAGATTTGATCATTTAAAATAATAATAATAATAATAATAATAATAATAATAATATATTTATTTATCACCCGCCTCTCCCAACGGATCGAGGCGGGGAACAACACCAAACACAAAATACAAAAACTGATTAAAAGCAGATAAAACCAGTACATCATTAAAACACCAATAAAACACCAATAAAACACTTTAAAATTCATCTGGGTAGGCCTGCCGGAAGAGATAAGTCTTTATAGATCTTTTAAATTCCGGAAGACTAGTGAGTTGGCGAATCTCTCCCGGCAGGTCATTCCATAATCTGGGAGCGGCAGAAGAGAAGGTCCTCTGGGTAACGGTTGTCAGTCTAGTTCTTGTTGACTGTAATAAATTCTTCCCAGAGGACCTGAGCGTGTGGGGCGGATTGTATGGGAGAAGGCGATCCCGTAGGTAACCTGGACCCAAACCATGTAGGGCTTTAAAGGTAATAACCAACACTTTGTACTTCGCCCGGAAACTGATTGGCAGCCAGTGAAGAGATTTTAAAACTGGTGTAATGTGGTCACCCCTAGATGTACCGGTGACCAACCTGGCTGCCATATTTTGAACTAATTGAAGTTTCCGGACTAGGCACAGAGGTAGCCCTATGTACAGCGCATTGCAGAAGTCGAGCCTCGAAGTTACCAGTGCGTGCACTACTGATTTTAGGTCTTCCAACTCTAGGAAGGGGCGCAGCTGGCGTATCAGCCGAAGCTGATAGTAGGCACTCCTGGCAGTCGCATCTATCTGAGCTGTCATTTGGAGCGACGGATCCAGGAGCACCCCCAAGCTGCGAACACAGTCTTTCAGGGGGAGTGTAACCCCATCCAGAACTGGTTGACATACCTCCAACCCCAGGTTGTGGCCCTTGACAGTAAGCACCTCCGTCTTGTCTGGATTCAGCTTCAGTTTGTTTTTCCTCATCCAGCCCATTACCGCCTCCAAGCATTCATTCAGAGGAGACACACTATCCTTAGCTGATGCTGTTGTCGAAGGCATAGAGAAATATATTTGGGTGTCATTAGCATACTGATAGCACCCCGCCCCATGCCTCCGGATGATCTCTCCCAGCGGTTTCATGTAAATGTTAAACAGCATTGTTTAACTAAACTTTCAGTATAGTTAATTACACAATGGTCTACTTCAAATGCAATGGGAAACCATGTTTTCCTTCTACCTAAAGAAACTGCAGTGACCTTGGGCTTCCAAGCTTTCCCCTCTTTTTGTGTGCATGCCAGAGGAGGGGACCTGATTTTAAACAAGCTACAGTTTCCTGAGATGTCCAAACTCAGAGAACTGTGTGTTCTTTAAACCAAGGTTGGGAACATGTGTCCTTTGGGCCACATGCAGCCCTCCAAGGCCATTTGTCTGCCCCCCCCAGTCCTTACTACTACCACCCTAAAATCCCAGTGACTGGAAACCTCATTCCATGCCTTGTTTCAAGTTAAGTGGGGCTTCTATTTCATAGCTGCTTGGTGAGCTGTCATGAGTGCAAGTCTGCTGGGAAAGAAGGTGTGTGCTCTCCATGGGCCTTGTTTTGCAGCAGAATTATTGGGATTCTGGTGACTCGGCCACTCATTGTGGGGAGGTGAATGGTCCCAGCAGGGTTCCATGGTGGCCTATGCAAAATTACCTTTCCAAATTTCCCACTCCTGATTTAATCTTTGCTTTGAGAGCATGCCTGGATCTAAAACCATGGATTGGTCCTGGGTTGGTCCAACTCACTATAGTTTAAAGAAATCAAGTTCTCCAAGTCCAGATGAGGAAGTGGTTAGTTTAAACCAGCAGTCAAACCTTCAGATCTCTTTCTTGGAGGCACAAAAGAGGAGGAGAGGTGAGGAGGGAATGTGAGAGCTGGAGGATCTCCATGGGTCATTCATATAGGAGAAAACCATGGTTTGCTTATGTCTGAACAAGGCAAACAGGTAATTAATGCATTTCAGTGGTTTGCTACTGACAGTGCATTAGTGCTTGCAATCTCTCCCCCCCCCTTTGGATATTTATATACAATTTGAAAATCACATCAAAGTCAATTGATTTAGGGTGCTTCTAGTGGAGGCTGGTGACTCTGATGTCAGTGGAGCAGGGAAACTATTTTGAGGATTGGTTCCAGCACCTTGGATAGCTCCTGACTGTAATCCAGAGCAGAACCGCTGCCCATTGACATTGGAGCCGCCATCCTCTACTGGGTGCTTCCTGATAGAGGACCCCTGGACTCACAATCAAAAGGCACTGTGTTACCTGCTCCATCTTTTCTTCCTTCATGGATTTTTTTTCCTGGTAAGAAAGACAGAAGAAGTGACAGCCCTTTTTCTTTCAGGCAGTTTAGTATGCAGACTACTGGATCCCAAGTTATACTGTGATTACCTGTTTCCTCTTATGTGGTTAATATCATTTTCAAGAAGGTCACCATTTTTTGTAAAGTACTTCTGCTTGTGATGAAAAGTTTCGTTTTACATTATTTCAGCACCAGCCTCCTCTGCTATTTTTTTTAAAATACGGCTTCCAAGATGTGGCATACCATTATAGTAACATTTTAGAACAACCTCCCCAAACTTGGTGCTCTCCAGATGTTTTGGACTGGAACTCTCAGCATTCCTGATCATTGGTCATCCTGGCAAGGGCTGGTGGATGTTGAAGTCCCAAACATCTGGGGGTACCGGGTTGACATAGTTAGAATCCTTTCCCATTTTCCTATCAATGCCCAGTCCACATCAACAGCATCTCTGTGAACTCTCCACCTCCAACCTCCACGTTTAGTGGCTAGCTGTTCCTCTGAATCCTATGCTATCTGCCCAGCAAACAGAACTTTAGTTTGCCAATTGACTTTTCAGCAGAGGCTGGGGAAAAGTAGCAAACAGCGTCTACAGACTGATTAGCTCACTGGCTTAGCTCAGGCAGCATGGAGTCTGACTCATCAGGGGAGCTTTCAGCTACAAACCATAGAACCAGCGACAAAAGAATGGAGGATTTGCCAGCTGCTAAGCACTTGTTTGGGCTTGGCAGAGAGCACATCAATTGGTGCAAAACTCTTTGGCAAGCAGCTTCAGATCTGAGGCCCAAAGCAGCTAGATTCAGGATGATTCAGATCTAATCCAAAGTGTCATACACAGACCCACTGAAGTGATTAATTGCTGGGAACTGGGTTGATAAACAAAGACAATTTACTTTATAGCAGGTAGGAACACATATACACAAAGCATGGCCATTGCTTCAGACTTGCCTTGCAGCGTGGTCTCTTGAAGACATCAGTGCATGGAACAAATTGCAGAGAAGTTGGTGCCTGCTTTTGTGACTGATGTTTAGGCTCGAAGGGAGTTCTGTGTCTTTTATAGTTCATTGGCTCCGGAGGATCTGGCAGGGAAAGCATCGCCAAAGGAATCTTGACAGGGGAAGCCTCATTTTCTGAATGTTGTTGCAAGAAATGGCTATTAGAGGTACAAGAGGTTTTTTACAGCATGGTGTGTGCAGGCATAAGGTGTTGTCTCTATAAACCATTTCATTGATTGCACAACCTGTAACCCATAAAATTTCCCCCTTTTCTGCAATCCCAGACCAGCAGCAACAAAAAGGAGGTTAAGTGAAGCTCCAGGGACCACTATATAATTTATTTACTTATAACATGTATTAATTGTTTTTCCAACACAGTCAAGAGTGCTGAAAGTGACATCTGACATAGTATGAAAACACCCAATTAGACTGCAATCTTGTACACACTTAACTGGGAGTAAGCCCCACTGAACACAATGGGACTTCCGTCTGGGGAAATGTAAGATTGCACAGCACAAAACCAAACCAAGCAGTTAAGGGTATAAATGATGTTTGAGAGGGGCACGTACTGAGGTTTTTGAAGCTGTTAGAGGCTTGTGAAACTTGTTTTGTTAGATATAAGAAAAAGCCATTTTGGCCAGGCTTCAAAGCCTACCCCATTTGTTCTCTTTGTGAAAAGCATGTTGTAGGAGGTGTGAGAATGCTGATTTCCAATGGCTGGCTCAACTAGTTACATTATTTCTGTAGGACAATCAGTTTCCATTCACTCTTAAGTATTAGCTCTTTATGTTCCTAGCTTGCAGATGCTGCCCATTAAGAAGATACTCCTTTTTCTGTTTGCATGCCTGAGTCCATCAAAGGTATTAGTGATGGCGCCAGGATGGCCGCTTATGCCCCCACAAGAGGAAATACATCACCAAAACAGAGGAAAAAGAGGAGACATATTTGCATACGATGTGCATGTGCTAATTTCTATCTATAGATTCATATTGAGAAATAATTACTATACTTTAAATAGAAATATAGTACATCTTGCCATAGTGAAGAAGACAGTGAGAAGGTGACCTGTGTACCTACCTGTTCAGTCTGCTCCCAGGTGCTAACTGTGGATGGGTAACAGTTCTTGTGGTTCTTCTTTATCTTTCAGCTGGACAGCCCTTCAAATAGAGGACAACTTCAAACAGAAGGCAGCCCTTCAAATGGAGGGCTCTTCTCTGTACAAGAGGACACATGGCCACCCTAGAGCATCATCAGACTGGGGGGGGATCACATTTCCTTACCATAATTTTCTCCCTGCTCCTGTCCCATGATACTTCCTCTTTCTTCATTCAGGGGAAGAAAGAGGAAGTAAACAAAGACGATGTGGCCCATTCAGTGCCGCTTTTCCTGCACACCACTTTTCTTGCACACAGCAGGAAATGATGGCACATTTCATTTCTAAATAAATAAATAAATAAAAATCAGATTCACAGGGGTCTATGTTGTGAGAGAAGGAAGGCCAGAAGGAATGGGAGATGCATGGAAGGTGAATGGTGAAAACCGTGAGCTGGCAGTAACGAGCAAGCAATAAAACGCTCATCTGATGACTCTCCAAAACTCTGCAACTAGCTAATACCCATCATCCAATAAACACCAGCAGAAGCCTTGGAGAGCAAGGCTTTTTTTAAAAAAAAAAATAGTGGTTTATTTGTTTTAATATTTAATCTATTTTGTGGTTCTTGTTCCCCACCTCGATCTGGAGGGAGAGGTGGGTTATAAATTATTATTATTATTATTATTATTATTATTATTATTATTCTTAACTGTGTTAAGAATAAGCCAATCAAATGTCTCATGGAAGGGAGGGAGTTTCACAGAGTGGGTGCCACTGCATGTAAAAAGACCCCTAACCATTCTCTGTGCCCTTTCAGTTCTGATCACAGTAATAAAATATGGAGCAAACCTGGTACATGACTGGTGACTTGGTTTCTTGGGGTCACAATTTGCATGGGATGGATCCACATCCTTTCCCAGAGAACTATCACTATTAGGGCTGCACAGAATATTTTTATGGCTTGGTTTTTTATTTTTTTTATTTTTGTGGGAGAAAATAGCTGTTTTGAAGGGTAGAAATATTCCCCACAAATGCTTTGATGGTAAGAATATCCACTTTCCTTTGATCCAGTTAGACATTGTTGCTTTCCTTTACAGCTGCTGCTGCTTGGACAACACTTTATTTCTCTCCCATTATTGCTCCTATCACTTTCCTAGATTTGTCACAGAGAACAGGGGACTTAATTAGTCACATGGTCCCCAGACAAGCAGGGATGATGCAGTGAACGGGATGACATTGCTGGCAATCAAAGCCAGCAGAGTCTTTCAGTGCATGGGATGACATCACTGCACTATGAAGCCAATCAGAGCTGGCGATGTGATATCATCAGTGGGGCCAAATGAAGTGAATTGAAGCGGGGAGGCAGGCAGGGGGATGTAACTAAAGAAGCAAAGGACTTTGCAGGCATTGCCAAACAATAAAAAGGAGGTGATATTCAACACAGCTGAAAATTATTCCCCCCAAAACAGAATTAATTGATACTATCTATTGCACTTTTAATTCCTCACACAAAGTGAGCACACAAAGCAAATGTAGTTGCGGTCTGGCTTTTAAGGTGCAGGGATAGCTTCTGGGGCTTATTATGAGAAACAACATCAGTGTGATAGGAACTTAAAAGGGATGCGCTTTCCATTTCTTTCAGGCATGTATTTTGTGTTTCTTTTTGTGTGTTTTTGGTTTTTAGCTTCCTCCGAAGTCTGCTAAAAGCTTACAGTTCAGCCAAAGTCACTTTTTCTCTTTAAAAGGGTCGTTCTGCTCTCTCCTCCTGCCCACCTTTTGGTCACTCTTCTGTCATTCACAAGGACCACATGTGGTAAGATTGGTAGAAAGTAAAAATTCAATCCTGGTTTGATGGGCAGCGGCTTGTGCTTTCAAGGGCAGCAATCAAAGCCAGCATTCCTTTATCCCAACAGATTCTTCCAGGATGAAGGCAGCCTCATGTCGAGCCTCTGCCCATCAAATAGGCACAACTGGCTTCTGCTTCTGCTAAGCACTGTGTATTTGCTAAGACGTCTTTAGATTTCTATCCCACCCCATCCCCATAGCTGAGAGCACAGGCTGGTCTGGAAATCTGCTCAGCTTTCTCCATCTGGCTGTCATCTGGATGTGTTGGACTACAGACCTCATGTTCCCTAATCACTGACCATGCTGGCTGGAGCTGATGGGAATTGCAGTCCAAAAGATCTGGAGGGCATCCCGTTAGGGATGGCAAAGTGCAAGTGCACAGTGGGGCTTTTTTAGATGCTCCCCAAAGTAGCCCTTGTACCATGTAGTCCTGCTTCTGAGACCATCAAGTGATGCTTTCTGGGTTTGGCAGCATCCCACTTCCCTGGTGATCAATCATCAGTAGGGCTGAACAATATATTCATCTCCCCTCCTCCCAAATCGCACCTACATTGTCACTAAACTGACCCTCCCCCCCAGCACCAGCATGGGAAATCATAATGCCATATTCCCCTTCCATATACTTTTTTGCATTTCAAATATTACCATCTGGTACATGATTGCACGGAAGGATCTTGCTCTTCAAGTAGTGTAATAAGTAGCTTTTACACAGCATCTTATAGGGTAACCTATCCCACAACACGTTTTATACCTGTTCATTTGTGTGTGTGTGTGTGTGTGCTCATTTCAAGGTACAAACAAACCTTAGTAATTGTAATTTGCTACTTACAACATATTTTTTGGAAATCTAAGACATTTATTTATTTTATTTATTTTATTCCATTTATATACCGCCCCATAGCCAAAGCTTTCTGGGCGGTTTACAAAAATTAAAAACATAGAACATTAAAAACACCGATATACACAATTTGAAACCATAAAGCATACAAACAAGTTAAAATTACAATATCCTTCTGGGTCAAAGCACAACAACAACACAACAACACAACAACACAAAACCCTCATCATATGCTGTTAAATGCCTGGGAGAAGAGGAAAGTCTTGACCTGGCACTGAAAAGATAACAATGTTGGCGCCAGGTGAGCCTCGTCGGGGAGATCATTCCATAATTGGGGGGCCACCACTGAAAAGGCCCTCTACCTTGTTGCCACCCTCCATGCTTCCTTCGGAGTAGGCAACTGGAAGAGGACCTTAGATGTAGATTGTAGTGTACGGGTAGGTTCATGTCGGGAGAGGCGTTCCATCAGGTATTGTGGTCCCAAGCCATGTAAGACTTTATAGGTTAGAACCAGCACCTTGAATTGGGCTCGGAAACGTATAGGCAGCCAATGCAAGTGGGCCAGAGTAGGTCTTATATGTTCGAACCTTCTGGTTCCTGTTATCACTCTGGCTACTGCATTTTGCACAAGCTGCAGCTTCTGAACAGTCTTCAACGGCAGTCCCACGTAGAGTGCATTGCAGTAATCCAATTTAGAGATTACCAGAGCATAGATAACTGAAGCCAGGTTATCCCTGTCCAGATAGGGGCATAGCTGGGCCACCAACTGAAGTTGGTAGAAGGCACTCCGTGCCACTGAGGCCACCTGAGCCTCAAGTGACAGAGATGGTTCTAGAAGAACCCCCAAGCTACGAACCCGCTCTTTCAAGGGGAGTGCAACCCCATCCAAAACAGGTTGAACACCCACCATCCATTCAGCAGAACCACCCACTAACAGCATCTCAGTTTGTTAGCCTTCATCCAGTCCATTATCGCAGCCAGGCACTGGTTCAGCACATCCACAGCCTCACCTGCTGAAGATGAGAAGGAGAAATAGAGTTGTGTGTCATCAGCATACTGATGACAATGCACTCCAAAACTCTGGATGACCGCTCCCAACGGTTTCATGTAGATGTTGAATAGCATGGGGGACAAGACTGACCCCTGAGGAACCCCATACTGGAGAATCCACAGGGCCAAGCAATGTCCCCCAAGCACCACCTTCTGGAGCCACCCCGCCAAGTAGGAGCAGAACCACTGCAATGCAGTGCCTCCCACTCCCAACTCAGCCAGTCGTCCCAGAAGGATACCATGGTCGATAATATTGAAAGCCAATGAAAGATCAAGGAGAATCAACAGAGTCACACTCCCCCTGTCTTTCTACCGACATAGGTCATCATACAGGGTGACCAAGGCTGTTTCCATGCCAAAACCAGGCCTGAAGCCGGATTGAAATGGATCCAGATAATCAGTCTCATCCAGGAGTGTCTGTAGCTGGCTCGCAGCCACGCGCTGAAGGACCTTGCCCAAGAATGGAATATTTGCCACCAGTCTATAGTTATTAAGATTTCCAGGGTCTAGGGAAGATTTCTTCAGGAGTGGTTTCACTACCGGTCTGGAACCACTCCCTCTCGTAGAGAGGCATTGATCACTTCCCTGGCCCAGCCGGCTGTTCCATCCCTGCTAGCTTTTATTAGCCAAGAGGGGCAAGGATCCAATACAGAGGTGGTTGCACGAACCTGTCCAAGCACCTTGTCAACATCCTCAAGCTGTATCAACTGAAACTCATCCAAGAAAACAGGACAAGCCTGTGCTCTGGACACCTCACTAGATTCACCTGCTATAACAATGGAGTCTAAGTCCTGGTGGATGCCCAAGATTTTATTCTGGAAGTGCCTAGCAAATTCAGTACAGCGGGCCTCAGATGGTTGTACCACATCCTTGGGGCCGGCATGCAATAGCCCCCGGACAACTCTGAAAAGCTCCTCTGGGTGGCAGATTGATGATTTGATAGTGGCAGCAAAGTATTGCTTTTTTGCCGCCCTCACTGCCCCTGAATATACCTTACTATAGACACTTACCAGTGTTTGATTGCATCCATCAGGAGTTCGTCTCCATCTGCCCTCAAGCCGTCTCCTATTTTGTTTCATGTGCCTATTTGATCATTCTGCTGACTTGATTAAGAATTCTCTCCTATCCTAGCCTTTTAGGGACAAACAAAACATTCCTTTAATTATGCGAAGCTCATTAAATTAAAACAATGGAGACTTCCCCCCTTTTTTAACACCCCCCATAAATGGAGCAAAATTTCAGGATGGAAATGGGGGGGATGTAAACCCTCCTCTCCTGAAGTGACATGGTCCCAATCCAAATTGGGGACATGCACACTTGCAGGAGAGTAGGGAAGACAATCGCACAGAGCTCAGCTATGCATGATAAAAAGAACATTTAGTTTGGCCCTCAATCAATAATATGTATACTAATTGGGAACTTTGGGTTCCTGTGATGACACTGTTTTGAGAGATTTCCCATGTTCACACTGGCATGACTAGGGATGTCAGAGGAATCTGGTTGTAGGGTAGAATTTGTTGAGCTGCACAAACTGCACAAATTTGTACAATTTGCATAAATTCTAACCATGAATTATGCAAATTATGCAAATGCTTGCAATTATGCAAATTTGTGCGATTGGCAACTGTGGGCACCATACTGGGGATCCAATTGGAGCAAAGGGCTAATCTGCACCTACAGGCCTTTTGCAACGCAGGAGGGATGATTGCAATGGTTCCCTGCTTCCCCAATCACCGCTCACAGGGCACACGTAAGGGAAGTTTCCTGCAATGACAACAGTGCCATTGCCGGAGGACGTGTGTCCCCTGACAGCGCTTCCACGTGTGGATCAGGAGAAGTGGGCGGGGCTTGGCAGATGACGTGGCTACAGGAAGGATGCACATGAATGCAAAATCACAGCTACGCCTGAGCTTGTTTTTTCCTCTTTGGCTTTTCCCCCCAAAACATGGTGTGTTCTGTGCTCCACCTCCTGCCCTTCTCCACTTTAACTGTGAAAATTGGATTTGAATAACCCCATAAGCAGTTGATCAGGCTGGAAGAGCTCGGATCTTATGAGGAGGAGACAGGAAACACAACCAATTTGTGACACAAGCAAAATGATTTATTTGGGGGAGTTGGGGAAGGGTAGAAGTGATGAATATAAAACACAAGAAAAGCAAGCACAAGTATTTCTTGGAAAGTCTCACACCCCCTCTGGGCAGAAAGTTGCAGAAACACTCACAGAGTTATACGAACTCTGTGAGGGCAGAAACACCTTGGAATTGTGCAAGCTGAACCAATCAGAAAGCGGTCAATGGGCAAGGAGTGAGTCACGCCAGAAAAAACCTCCTCTAACCCTCCTTCCAATCAGTAGCACAACCCCACTGAGTTGATCCAATCCAACCAACGAAGTCTTGGTAGCAGAGCCTCCTGGATTGTCCTTGCATTCAATGGGCAAGGAGAGATTCACGCCAGGAAAACCCCCTCCATGTCCCCCAGTTGGTAGTGCAACTCCTTAGGAGCTAATCTCCTGGTTACCATGGCACTGAATTATCCAGTTGTAGCTGCTGGAGTATACAGTCTCTGCCAGCTGAGTCTCAGGACAGTACTTCCTGGATCCAGCCTGCCCAGAGGCAAGGAGGATGCACACCAGGGAGCGGCACTTCCCTCGTTCCTCAGCTGGATGTATAATCCAGTCTAGTATTTGTGTAGTATGACAGAGGCAAGACAGCCCACCCTTACCTTTGCCCTGGATGATGAATTCCACCCACAAAATTCACCCACAGCATACTCATGGTTTTTCAGATAACTCTCCTCCTGGCCGTGGAGGAAGCCAGAGCTGAAAAAGTTTGGATGAAGGTTCAGTTCAGTTCTCAGGTGCACATGGGATCGTCCCCCCCCCCACAAAATGCCATGACCTCCCAGAGCAAAGGGGGGCTTGGGCTTTGATACCCTTGGTTCCTCATTGGGGCTTATGGCCACGGATGAGATGCTGGAGTGCTCTTTTGTTTATAATACATCATGTTCAGTCCTGGGATGGATTGCTTCGTTTTGATGGATTGACAGCAGCTCCTGACAGCATTTCCTGACTCCCCAATAATTCCCAAGGTTGTGTTGGGGGTAAAGGTGCCTTTTGTCTGATGTTATTGAGAACACTTGGCACCTTTGTGCCCCCTTCAGAGAATTCAGGGTGCCTGGTGCATATCCAGTTTCCTCCCAGAAATTTGAGGCCATCACATTTCTTTTTACACCTTCCTCCACCCACCCAAACCAGGGCAATTCATTTAGGGTTGTGACCTTGCCTCTCTCATCCCCCCTTTCTTGACATTTCCCATTGACATCTGCATGCTTTGGTAACACAGAGACAATCAGCTTATTTACAATTCAGTTACATCCGAGGTCATGTGGCACATGCACCATAATCGTTACATTTCAAACAAGGTCTGGAATACACAATACATACATTTGGGAGGCGAAGCTCGCAAGGTCGTAAAGCTGGCAATTTTATTGAAAAGAAAGGGGAGAGAGAGATAAAGGGGGAAGGTGATAGACTAGAGGCAAAGAGAAGGAAAGCAATCTTTATTGAGAGAAGGGGGTATCACAGGCTGAATGCAGGAAAGCCAACAGAAAGGGGGGGAATAGAGAGAAAATCTTAAAGCAGGCAACTATGAGCATACTGTAGAAGGCACATTCTGTTTTGTTTTAGTTAGGTTACTGCACAATATGGGAACCAAGTCTGTCAAGAGGAGATCCAGCAAATATGTGATGCTGTGCAGGGATATATTTGTGTTAAAAAAATACACATGGTCGGTGCCAAAACACACCAATAACCAATAAAAAAGTACCAAAAATAGTAGATGGGTCCACTCCCACACACCTTCAAAACCGCTGGACAAGCCCCTGACAGTGGGTTGGCCGTGATAGGCTGACCATCTGAAAAGGAGGACAGGGCTCATATAACTTTAACGGTTGTAGAGAAAAGGGAATTTCAACCAGTGTCATTTGTATGCAATTAGTTCCTGGTGATATTCCCTCTTCATCACAACAGTTAAAGTTGCAGGGGCCTTGCCTTCTTTTGTATATGGTCACTCTAGTATAGTGCCTGCACCTTTAACAGTTGTGATGAAGAGGGAATTTCACCAGGAACTAATTGCATACAAATGACACTGGCTGAAATTCCCTTTTCTCTACAACCGTTAAAGTTATATGAGCCCTGTCCTCCTTTTCAGATGGTCAGCCTAGTTCACCAAACCAGAAATTCGCACTGAACAGCAAAAACTTCATGAAGGGGGGCACACCAGCCATGGACTTTGGGATTGTAGTAAGAGAGCCCCCCCCCCTCAAAAAAATGACAAAAGCAGTCAGCGATATTCCTGAATAACTGAGGGTTGACCTGAGATCACAGCGGAATCAGCTGTGCATCATGTGGCCCAGTAGGGACGACTTCAATATTATCCTGGAATAAACAGCTGGTGTAGACACAGCCTAAGTTCCCAGATTTTGGAAAGCCTGTGGTTTGACTCTCAAATGCAAGCTGAGCCAGGGGCTCCAGGGAAACCTGACGAGTCCAAAAAGGGCAAGATTTCCTAAAATGGCCATCCCTATGCATGATTCAGATCTCCATTTAAAGCACATAACCTGTCAGTTCTATGAAACACAGCAGTCATCTGAATTTGAACCTGAATTTGAAAAAATAACAAAAGATCAAGGTACACATGGGAAGCACATTGGAGGAGGGCGGGGAATGGAGAACTGGTTGGGTCTTTGGCTACAGAGGAAGGAGCAGCATATGCAGAAATACTTGGTGGATTGTTCCCAATATAATCCTGGGACACTTTTTCAAAGGAGACAAATATCAAAGTATTATGTATTCCTAATTGCCTATAGCAGAGAGTAGTCCTTTCCCATTCCTACTGATATGTCATTCATTTTGTCTTTTCCTTTTCCAACCAAGAAATGAAAATCATTTGATATCCTCCAAACCTTCATAGACCAATAAATAAATAAATAAATATTTTTATTGCTACGACATATTGAGGAAAAGTGGACAATGTAACAATCTGCTTTTGGCAAAAGGAAAGAAATGCATATCTATAACCAACTTTGAAGAGCTCCAAGTTTTGAATATTAAAAAGCCGCAGTTGCAGCCATTCCAACATCCTTAATCCTGTCATCTGTATGGTCCCCACCACCCCGACCTGCTTGCTTGTTCTTCTCTATTGCTAGATAATAATAATAATAATAATAATGCATTGCATAAACCCAGATTTATCATTTACTGGTGGCATTTGCTTCTTTTATTTTCCTTGCTCTTGTCAATAAATTTGTAACTTCATAGCTAATAATCGGAGTGATTGTTTGGAAAATAAAATATCCTGTTGTTGTTCAAGTTCTGAGCAGCAAAGCTTTTTGTGGGAGAAGAGTCTTAAAAAGCCAAGAAAAATAAATTTCTTTTAGTGCACTGTTTACCTAATGGGAATCTAAGTTCTGCAGCTCCATTTTGTGACATTTTCATGGTCATAAATAAGAATCAGATTGACACCATTTTATTAGAAGAAAGGCATTCTAATACACCTGATCAGATGAATGTATTCTTTGAGTAGCATGAGTTTTTAAAAACCTGTTGTTACACAACCAGGGCAAAGAGGTTAAGTTATTTTCAGTGTGATTTTCTTTTCTCTTAAATGTAGGCTGACCATATGAAAAGGAGGACAGGGCTCATGTAACTTTAACTATTGTGGAGAAAGGGAATTTCAGCCAGTGTCGTTTGTATGCAATTAGTCCCTGGTGAAATTCCCTCTTCATCACAACAGTTAAAGTTGCAGGCACTATACTAGACCATTTACAAAAGAAGGCAGGGCCCCTGCAACTTTAACTGTTGTGATGAAGAGGGAATATCACCAGGAACTAATTGCATACAAATGACACTGGCTGAAATTCCCTTTTCTCTACAACTGTTAAAGTTATATGAGCCCTGTCCTCTTTTTCATATGGTCAGCCTACTTAAATGTATTTGTCATTTGTAGCATTGTAAACTATATGTTTGATAAAACAGATGACACACACACAAAAAGCAAAAGAAAATCAGCTTAAAAATATATTGATGGGAGCAACCACTGTTCTCCATTCTAACATTTTCTAATAATCCAATTTCAGTCCACCATAGAGTTCTAAGAATCTGGAAAGGAGTTCTCAGTCCTGTTAATATTCCCAAATAATTGTTCCCAGAATAGCTTCTGGGCATGTGAAGTTCGGCCTATTGTAGCCTTGGGCCACACTCACACTGTCTTAGTCTTTGCATGGTCAATGACATCACCAGCCAAGAATTGCAATAAAGGGCTTGCCTTAAATAGAATTTATGGGGCAGAATTGGACAGGTTCAGTTCAGAAAGTGCTCAGCTCTAATCTAGGATTTTAGACTTGATTCCAGTAGGAATGGGCAAATCTGTAAGTTTCACTTTATCCTGCCTTCAGTTTTTTACAATTTCAAGTTCTTTCTCTCCCACATATGAATAACTTTGCCGGTTTTGGTAATTTCTTATAATAAGCAAACTGAAATGAAATTCTCATCCATCTGCACCAGCCAAATGGAATAGGTTCAGCTGCTCCCAACATAGAGAGGACCATGATGTACCTGCCTGACATACTGGTGATAAAGAGGTGGCAACCCTAATTCAGTACCACAAACACAATCAGAATACACAGGGATTCAAACCCAGACATTTAAGAGGAACCCCCTAGGCCTGGATGGACAAATTTGTCAGTTTCATTTTCTCCCAGGTTCAGTTAAAAAAAAAAAAGCAAGTTCTTTTTGTCTTGAATATGGAGAACTTTGCAATTTTTTTGTAAATTCTTATCAAAACTGAACTTAAACAAATTCCTCACGCATCCCTAGGTTCTGTTAGGGTGGATATTGGCATCCTCCTGACTTTAAATGAGGTGAACATGTTCTGGCTAAAGTTGATCCATATAATAAAACATCAGTGATATGTGGAAGTGTTCTAGTTCCAGCTTTCCTTATGTCAGAGATAGAACAAGTTTAATCAGGATCAAATGGCAAAATTTTCATTCATTGCACCACTTCAGAGTGCAGATGAGCTCCACCTTTCGAAAATGCCCTGGATAGCGAAAACAAACCCTTCTTCCTGGCATGTTTATCTCTCTCCTTTCCTTGCTTTATTTATTTATTTCCTTTCTGTACTGCCGAATGGTCGAAGCTCTCTGGGTGGCTCACAACAATTACAACCATAAAATACAACAAATGATTTAATATAAAACTTTAAAACTACAGTACAAGATAGAATTAAAAAGCAAAATAAGACCTAGCAGCAACTAAAGTTTTAAAATACAGCAACAGGTTTAAAACAATAGAAACCGAAAGACTACAATGCCTTGGAAAAGAAGAAGGTCTTCATCTGGCACCAGAAAGAGCACAATGTAAGCACCAAGTGAACCTCTCTGGGAAGCTCATTCCACAACTGAGGTGCCATAGCAGAAAAGGCCCTCTTCTTGGTACCCACCCAACTCAGTTCCCAGGGGCTCCTGGACAAGGAGCACTGAGAATGATCATGCTATGTTTTATATGTGCAGAAGGTTTTGTTTTGCCCAATTTGTGTATGGTCCAAACAGCTAGACATTTTGCTGCTTGTGGCAAAGGAGAAGATGGTGTCCCTCTCTAATTGCTTGTATAGAAGCTGACTCAAGAGGATGCTATTCCATTGCACTGGCAATGGAATAGCATCCTCCCCTACAAGTAAGATGACTTAGGGGGCTCCCGGCCATGTGGCACAGCACTGTCCTCCACCTCCTCAGCATCGCTTGCTCATTCCTCAGCCCAGTGCATGCTAGCACAGACAAATGTTGCAATGTTAGCTGTAGTAGTGCCAGCTTGTGTTACATGAGCAGTAGACTGCATTTATACACACAATGCCTACTGGGAGATGCAGCCTGGGATGGCTGCTTCTCTGCTTGCTGACTTGCAGGAGCCTTTCCCAATTTTACTGTCTGGATCTTGATGGGAGGAGAAAGGACCAGGTTGTCCAGTCAGGCAGCAACAAGCAAACTTTACTGCCACAATGGTGCTATCTTAGTTGGTTGAAAATGGCTGTGTGAGTGTCTGTGTGTGAAGCTGTCACTGACCCCAAGCATCTGTTGTTGGAGAGGCCACTGCTTTCTGTGCTGGACTCCCTATCTGGAGCCTGAAGTGGTTTAGTAATGGACATGGACAGAGATTTTATTTATTTTTTAAAGTAAGTGTTCAGATCTCTCCTCTGCTCAATAATCGATCAAAGTGAGGCACATATCAAAAAGAAAAGAAAAAGAATAGAATAGAATGCATAAATTACAGAAAGATGAACAAGACCATCTGGAAAAACTACAATTCAATAAAATCAGGGATTAATAGTAAAATGAGAGAGTGGCATCCACTATGATAACCTCAGGAGAACAAGGTTGTCTTCAGCAGCTGGCTACAGGGTTAGTAAAGAGGAGACTAACCTAAACTTCCCAGGGAAGGAGTTCCACAGTCTGGGTGCTGCTACACAAAAGGCCCCGTCCGAAGTACTCATCAACCTCACCTCTCTAGGAGGTGGGAGACTTAACAGGACCTCAGATGATGAATGCAAGTTTTGGATAGATGGTCTTTCACATACCCTGGCCCCATGACATTTAAAGCTTTCTAGGTAAGAACCAACACTTTTACTGATTCTGAGCTCACACATAGACTTCTGTGTAGTAACATTAATTCAGCGTTTCATCATTCTGTTGCAGTGAAGGAAATATTCCAATTTGGAATCCCGCTTGATATGAGCAACTGTTCTATGGATTATGTCTGTGAGACACAATCAATATGAAGGCCTGCTGTGCATGTTTTAAAGTAACCTTTTGCAGGAGAACCACCTGTGGTGTGGAGCTTTCTGGCTCTGCGGAAATTAATGGCTAAGCTCCCATCGACGTTAATGGAGTCAGAAGTTCACCATTTTGAAGTTTATGCTCTGATCTCTTTTGATAGAGATGCCATTCTCAAAGCGCTTTTGTTTGTGAGTCTCTGGATTACTCCTTGGGATGTGTGAACCTGAGATAAAGCAAATAAAGGTGAAATACAGAGGTGGGCATCAGAGGAGTGGATTACTTAGGGTTCAAAGCTATGGGTAGATATATAAAATACAATGTTTAGGGTTGCTACTTTTAAATGCCACAAGGAATGGACAAGTTTTAAAATGAAGCAAGTATCTGAAGGGGTTCTCTGCACAAACCCAAACATTGTTTGCAGGGAAGAACAACATGGTAAAGAAAAAAACAGCAAAAGGCCCACAATGAGACAGGTGGTGTGCATATTGTATATTACTTGTCAATTTCCGCCCCTAACTGGACTCCTAGCAGAGAAGATTTGGCCACTGACTGTCAGGGTTTGAAGTGGCCTTTATTACAATAAATGTTCCCAAGTACAACATTGTACTTTTCCCCATAAGAGAGAATAGCAAACATTTACTCATATGGAAGAAAGTAAAGGGGTGAGGGCTAAATCTGCTCCCTCCCTTTTACTCCTTTGTCTGCAGAGTCCCACCTTGGGTCCTATTTCTTTGTCACACTCCAGTGTGACAAGATATTGGGAGCCAAAACTAGCAGCCCCATGTTGCGTTTCCCTGCTTCCCCTCTGCAATGTATAGCAGAATGTACTGTGCTGCCTGATGTGAGTACACTGTGCATTTTTCCACCCTCAGCTCTGTATCATTGGCTGCCGCCCTCAGCTAAACATTTCAAATGTTGTTGTTTTTTATTTCATCTGCCAATTCTCTAGTGAGTTTGGCTGGTATTTTAGCTCACAAATTTTTAGCTCACAAATCACATTATTCCACATATCTGATAGGAAATTCCTTTGATAAAGTCAACTTTTCACTGAAGTTCCGTTCCATTAACATTGCTGTATCTGAATTCCCAAACCTCATCATTGAGCACATTTGGAATTTTGAGAGAGTGTCGAGGATGCTCTCACAAAATGGCTATCATGGGTGGGGCTTGACTGATCATAAAATGGCTACCATGGTGGTTATGACCACTCATAGAACACCCATTTTCCAGAAAGCAAACCAATGTCACTAAAAGAAAAGTAACTTGCCCAAGATCCTAAGTACAAGGCAGAGGTGGGTCTGAGCTCTAAAACACAAAGCTGCTCTTTTGAACCCAAATAAAGGCAGCACTGGAAGGCAACCCTTCACTTTGCAATGTGGCAGCCTCCCAGTTAAAAAAAATGTAATTAAAATATTAAGAAACGAAATAAAAATCAGGAGCAGCAGGTGTGCACCAAGAGAGGGACCCATAAGCACATTTGTGCCCATGATGTCATCACGTTGGAGCCACCCAGCTGTGTCACAACTTTTCCTTTTTTAAAAAACACCACCACCACCAAATATCATTTTAAATAATAAAAATATGCCTTCTTCAGCAAACATAGTGGGGGAAACTTCACAGCAAACAGCATCAACAAATGAGCCGTTCTAATTTAATAGAACCAGGCAGTTTGGATCTTTAAAAACCCCCAACTCTGACATAATCTTATATATTAACCTGCTAATGAAATATCAAATTAAATAACTTCCTAATGCAACAAATCCCAATACAGAGCACTATTGAATCAAATTAATATTTCATTAAAACAAAGGCGTTTGAATGGAAGAAAATTGCCCTTTGGCAAGAGGATAAAGGAGGCTTATTTTGTCCTGTTATTCTGTTCAGAGAGCAAAAACAATGGAGGAGGGTTTTTTAGAATAGTAAATGTCAGGTTTAGCGATGGGAAGACTAGAAAGTTTCTGTGCATCTAAATTCTTCAAAAATCACTGTTCAGCTCATTTCAGCTCACCCGTTTTTATTTTCAACCTGCTTTTAGCTTTTCCAAATGGGAAAAGCGCACACTGTGAATAGGAAAAGAGCGTGCTTGTGGGATTTTGGATAATGAGGCGCCAATACGATCTTGTATAAGCATGGCCTGGGTGTCTTCAGTTAAAATGCCACATCAACATTAAGCTCTCGGAGCTTAGAAAGCACACTTTTCTGCTTGTTAGTATTTCAGAGCCCTTTGACATTCCATGAAATCACACTAAGCATTGGACAGAGAGAAACATGTCATTTATTCTTCCACATAAACAGATCATACAATATTACAAATATTTCTTACACTTGAATCACAAACCACAGTGAATCTTAATATACTACGTACAGTGTTGGTCTGCAAAAAGCAAAAGATTCCACAGTAATATCTGTCTCCCCCAAATTATAACAAAAATAAAATAAAAAAGTATCTGAGCAAACCAACAAAACCAAAAATAAGAAAACAACAACAGCCTAAAACAAAAAAAGAGAAAAGCATGCCTTTCGTTAAAGACCATGGTACACTCCCTCATCCTGTCCTCCCCCTGGATTGAGTTAATCAAATATTTAATCAAGCCAGCAAGTAATATTAAAGTATTAGCAGACAGCCTTGAAAGGGGGGGGGGACCAGAAGCCAACCAATAATTTTAAAAATCATAATAGTAATAACTCCATTAATATTAAAACCTATGCTGAATAAGTTGCTTATGATTAACAAAAAGATAAATAAATGTATGTATATGTACACATACATATACATGTGTGTTTCAAAAGTGTGTACATTTCCCCCATTGACTGAAGCATAAAAATGCATTTCCATAGGAAAATATGTATTTCAAAGCGTGCATTTTTCAACCACGATTGAAATTTCTGGTATTTGTGAACATTAAAAAAAAAAAAAAGACAAAAACTGCTGCTAGTATTTGCATTCAGGATTGTGAATGGGACGTGTTTGCATGCTTTGTGAAAAGAAATGAAATTCCTGTACAACCCTAGTGAGGATTGGATTTGGTGGTTGGTTAGGGAGGATGTAGTACTGTGCCATTGCCTGTCCTATATTAGGTAGACATAGTGAATAATACCTGAATGTAATGGTGAATAGTTAAGCTACACCTGAGAGAAGTTTGATTTTTGTTTGTTTTAGTGCAGGAGAACGCATTCCCCTCTTCCTTCCCTTTTTTTCCCTGGCACTGAACTTGGAAATATGCAATCATATTCAACTATGAAATGAAAAGGCTTCTTCATCTCTGTCCAAAGTTAGGCACTTTTAAGCATCATTGATTTGGAGGAAAGAATTAGGGAGCAATCGTATAGGATTTTTCAGTTTTCTGGCTTTGAGCTCATAGACAGGGTTCTGAGCTGAGAGCCAGGAAACCGCTCTCTCCACCCCTCCCTCTCCCCCTGACAGCCAGCGCAGAGTGAGCCATGATGGTTGCTTCTCCATGTGGAGAGGGAGAAAACAAGGTGTTCCATGGGTGGGAAGGGGAGGAGACTCTGGGAGTTGTTTTAAGACAGCTTCCTCTGCCCCTCCCACCCCAAAACTCTCCAGATACATGCTCAAAATCGACCGTCTAGCAACAACTGCAGGGCAGATAGAGCACAGAAGAGAGGATCCTTTCTGTCCTCCATCCACCCTGCAGTGGATATTTGTAAGTCCTTGGGTTCAGGAGATTACGAGTACCCAAGGCGCAACACACAGGATTGTGCCCTTAAGTGTATGTTTAAATATCTTTCATTGCAATCACTGGGACAAAAAAGTGCTTATATTGGTCTAGATCAGGTCCATCATTGTTTGGTTTGTTATAAATGAAGGCTTCCTGTGGAATTTAAATAACCACTTTAAATATCCTTCATAATGCTCATGAACTATTTGTTTATTTATTTACTTTTTTGCTGTTGCTGCAAGTTTGTTTTTGGTTTTGTAAATATAGCTTTTAAATGTTTTTTTATGGCATCATTTTAAATTGTGTTTTTAAGATTGCATTTGATGTATTTTTTATGTAAGCTACTTCAAGTACAATTGTAGAAGAGCAGGATATAAAGAAATCATTACTTATATTCAGAATTGCTTTTTGTGGATCAATGGGAAGGCGCAAGAAGGGTTGTTTTTTTTTAATGAACTTGAAGGTTTAGGAATGATTGGCAGATGCTCTGACGTTCATTGGCCTGTTCACCTTTATGCCCTAGTTGTATATTTTTGACTGACCTTCCAGTCGCCACACAGTGATGACTAGGCAATTCAGTATTCGCATGTTGAGTGCATTACACTCTTCTTGCTCTGACCTTTTGAAGCTCCCTGAATGTGGCACATATGTCATGGGCTGTCATTTAAAGTGTCAGGAGAGAAGCAAACCAAGCATGGCTTCTGAGTCATTGGGGGAAGAGAGGATGATATTGAAAGAGAAATGTAAGCACTGCATCGGAAAAAAGTAATGCAAATCTGAAAATAGGGTAACATCTCTCCTGAAAAGAAGACAAATAGAAGCCAGGGAAGTGAGACAAAATGACTAGAGATGCTGTGGAATGAGGGAAATATCCTCTGATGAATGGGAGACAGTGATGGGAGCATATTGTTGATAAATGAAGATGCTAGGCAAGGAAAGGGCTGTGTATTTGTAGTGGTGGGGGAAGCCATGGTTATATTATGCTGAATCGGTATTCTTATATTGAGAAAACAACCAAATGTAATACTTAGGCTGTACAGGTCTCTTGCTTTACAGAGGGCAAACCTCTATTTTGCAGAGCTGGCAGAGAAAAGTCCTCTATTTGTGCATGGTCCCAAAAAATCGGATCGGGACCAGGATCGGGATCAGGACCGGCACTGTGGCATTGGATCGGATCAGATCTGACTCCCATCTGAAAATCGGACGTCCGATTTTCGGATTGGATGCCATTTTAGGTGTTTTCACCAATGCAAGCCTATGGCGAAAACATGGGGGCGGGTGAGTGGGGATCTCCACCTCCCTCCCCCCACTCGTGCTCCTTACCTGCCGGGGCCATCTACTTCTGTCTGCTGCTGCCCGCAGGTCCAATCTACTGAGAAACAGGCTTCGCAGCCTGCCTCTCAGTAGAGCACTGGGTGACGGTGCTCTACTGAGAGGCAAGTCACGAAGCCTATTTCTCAGTAGATTGGGGCAGCGGGCAGCAGTGGATGCCAGCGAGGAGGCAGCAGGTAAGGAGCGTGAGTGGGGGGAGGGAGGGAGGTCCCCAGTCACCCGCCGCCATGTTTTCCCCATAGACTTGCATTGGGGAAAAACACAAAAAATGGAGGTCCGATTTTCCTCCATTTTTTGAAATTGGAATAGTTAATTAACGTTCCGATTTTGGCCAGATCAGGCCCGGATCGTGGATCGGGTCCGATCCATTGTACATCCCTAGAAACAAGATGAAAGGTTCATCTCCTCAAAGGGACAGATCAGTGAAGTTTGCAGAAGGAAGCTTAGCTAACCTTTCCTGATCTGGTAAACAATGTTACCAGTAGGGCTGTGCATGGTCCCCCTGATTCACCTTGGAGGCAGTTTCGGAGCTCCCAAAATGGCCCCAATTTGCCTTGGGGTGCTTCAGGGTTTGCCTGCCTCACCTCAATGCCAAAGCTGAGGCAAGATTCGAGTCCCCCAAAGTGACTCGACCTTGCTGGTTCCTGGCTGCTAGCCATGCAGCCAGCACCCAGGAAAGCCAAGAGCAAGTCTGGGTAGGAGTCCATTGGACTCCCAACTTCGTGCTCCCTTCCTTGCCCCCTGTCCCCCCAACCCAGAACTGCTGCCACTGGGACTTACCTGCTCACCTGCTTCTGCTGTGCTGCAGTCCTATCACCACCACTGCCGCATCGCCCCATATCTTCCACCATCATCCCATAGCTGCCATGACCAGGAAATGCAGCGTTCTCCTGAGAGCCAGGCCGTGATTTCAAGATATTGTGGGGGCTCTGTTTTAGTACATCTATGGCTGCAAACTATGGTGGCCAGAAAGGGCCATTTTCCCTTTATGAACGCTTAGTTTGCAGCCCAAAGACCCTATGATAACTTAAAATTGCGGCCTGGCTCTCAGGAGGATGCCGTGATTTCTTGGTCATGGCAGTGATGTGGTGGTGGCAGCAATTTAGCGGCAGCGGCAGTAGGTGAGTGGGGAGAGGGAGGTGAGCCCAGTGCCATCTGAAGTGGCCTGAGGCACCCCGAAGCTTCAATACCAATCCACTTCAGCCTCGGGCTGCCCCAGAACCAACTTGAAACCAAGGTGAGGCAGGCCGAATCAGCCCACTTCACCTCAGTTTTGGGGATTTGGCCCGAGGCGGTGCACAGCCCTAGTTACCACTCATTTACAGGATTGCTGTAGGAACCACTAACTACCTGCACCATCTGGGATGGGTCCCATTTGTGCAACAGAAACAGTATCAGCACAACAGCATTATGAGAGATACTGCCCACAATTTATAAATTTGCAGTGATACCCATGAATTTGCATATGCAAATGTTATAGAGATAGGATCCTCCGCTTTTGGTAATGTCGTTCCTCTCTTTGGGCAAAGCGTAAGTCGCCACCATGGTAATACTGCAGGGTTGCCTGTGTTAGTTTTTGCGGTGCACCTGGAGGCTTGTGTGGCAAGTAGCACAGAACTCCAATTTCGTTTTGCAAAAATTTGCACTGCTGCGCAAAATGGCACAAGTGCAAGATTGACAGGGCTACTTGCAGAGTCTGAAGCTGATATTTTAGACAGCCAAGCAAAGATGCATCTGAGGACCTTCCTTTCCCTCCTTGTAGGGATTTTTCCTCAGTATACGAATAGGGACAGAGCTTAGCGCCTCTGCTCTTCTGATTCAGCTCATCATAACATAGATTTGTTATGATTTACATTGCAATATAATATTGGCAAAGTTAAATCTCCTCTATCCCCATTCATATATGTATTCACATATTGTATGATTTATTTATTTATTCATTCATTTATTTCCCACCCTTTTTCCTCTTGCAAGGAACCAAAGGTGGGTCACAACCCTGCATGTCAGGTGGGGCAGAGAGTCAGTGACTGGCCCAAAATAACCTATTGAGTTTCATGGCCAAGTGAGGATTAGAACCCGGATCTACTGGGTTCCAGTCCAACACTCTAACCACTACACCACACTGCTGTTTGTATTTTGTTGTGCTTTTATACTTTTTTATGCTTTCATGCTTTTAGGTTTTTATTCAACATTTTTAGCATTGATTGAATGCTGCTCTGGGAGCTTTATACTGCAGGGCAGTCTAGAAATCCTAGGAATAAATAATAAATAAATATTTCTACAGCTCATAACAAACAGGTGTGTATAACACCCAGGTGTCTTTGAAGGCAGGTATGTTCTTAATTGGATTGTGGCCCTGTTTGAAAGAGATTATTTTAGATCATGGAATGTAGTATTTCCGTATTTTGAACCTCCACAGCCCAGATATATGCAGACCACATGAACTGTGCTTGTCTTTCCAGACTGTACTGATAAACACCAGTCCTTGCTATGCAGATTCTATGAGCATGGTACATCCTATGGAACACATACCTCCCCTTTCCCTAATATATCAAGCTGGAAGTATGAAAAGCTAGCATGCAGATGTGACTCCCATATTTTTATGTCAGAAGGAAAGATAAAGCCCTGATTGGTGGGTCTTGAACTTCAGGACCTGACCCCATCCAGTGTATTTGCTTGTTGCTGTTTTTGTTTTTGGAGATGCAGGCCAGATCTATGCCAAGCAGGATATAACACTTTGAAAATGATTTGAAAACTGTATATAGAGTGTGTCATGGCCCCCAACAGTTGTCAAAACTGTTATAAACTATTTTAAAGCAGTAGTGTAGATCCTGCCTCAGTCTCTCTTACATATGCCTGGTATTCCCTTGCCATGAGCCCAAGATGTTAAATCCTAGTTAGGTTACTGGGCAAGAAGTTGGCCAACAATGGTTCAACTTTTAATTTGTAGAGATGCCAGCTCATAAAGAGTACACCATATTTCCTGTGCTCTGAGGTATGAGAAGCTAGCAAAGCATCAACCATCTCCCAAATCCCAACAGCTGATATGTGAAATGTGTAATTAAATGCATACACTAGCTAAATCATAGAAAAGGAGAAGCAGGGGTTTTTTTTTTTAGGTATCCTCAAAGGGCAATGGAATTATTGGGCACACAATCCAGAGAAAATTAGTCATATTTAAATCCCCCTGAAATCAATGACATTTCAGTATTTAAAACTGTGTGCTTAAGTCTCATTGATTGCAATCATTGATTAAATTGTATAAGGAGATATAGGGTGCAATAAAAGTTAGGAATACAATCACTGATAAGATAAAGCAAGGCTGTCATCTAGCCAGAATTCTACTGGTCTGGCCAGAATGTTATCTTTCTGTCTACTTGCCAAATAGAAGAATGTGAAGCCAGGGGGAAAATTTGCATGTTGTGGGTTTTTATTCTTTAACTTCCTCCTTCCTATAAGACATGTTTAAAGCAAAAATAAAATAAAAATGATGGTATCCTTCAGAGACAGGAACAGCTTGGAGAACCTTAGTCTTCACTCCAGTTTATTTCCAAAACTGCTTCCTGCTACAGAGAAAGTCACTCTGCAGTTGCCCAGAAATGCCCTATGCTCAGGTTCATTTTTAAGAACGGAAGTTCATTTTTAAAAAAAACAAAGCAATCTGTTGAGACACTTTACCATTTTGCTCTTTTAAAAAGCTAGCAAAGAACCTTTGCTTTCCAGGGCAGAGGCACTCTGAACTTGTTTAGGGACACTTAAGTCCAAGTGCCAGAATGTTGAAGAAGAAAAAAGTTAGCATCGCTGAATGCAAAGGCTGGTGTTACATGTACAAAGGCAAACGAGGCAGATCCTTCAGTGAAAGTTTGCGTAACATTTGCATGTGTGAATTTTTATCTATAGGTGCAGATTTAGAAATAATAACTATAATTGCACTAGAAATTCAACACATCTCACCAGAGTAGGGAAGTCTGTGAGCAGTGACCTGTGTGCCTTTTTCACCTGCTGTCTAGGTAGAAAGTTTTGTTGGGCAACTTCATGGCCCCTGTTGCTTCCCTCAGTATGGTTCTTTGACACAGAGAGAGCAATCTTATGGCCCCTAGACAGCATCTAGTGGGGCATAGGATAGTTCAGTTTCCTGAATCTAAGGTCAAAGATACCACTGTGACCCTGGACCCATGAGTTCCCTGTCTCCTACCCTCACAGCTGGTGCAGAGAGAACCATACCAGCTGCCTCTCCAAGGTTGAAAATAATGACCTTGGAGGGAAGGTAAAGGGGGGTCCTGTGGGTAGGGAGGGGAATGCTCTGGCCTCCCCAGTGATTTCCCCTCCCCTCCCCAACACCTCAGCTAGACAGGCAAAAGAGCCAGTCTGGCTGAAATGCAGAGCAGGAGGAGCATGGAGGGAAAGATCACCTCAGCTGTTCCTCCTAATCTTCATTGGATGGCCATAATCCTCTGAGTTTGAAGGCCAACAACCATCCTAATGGGATTGCACCCTAAATCAGACTTGGAATGGACATCTCTTCAAATAGATGACACCTTCAAATAGAGTGCTGTCCACTGTAAAGTAGGGCACCTGGTCACCCTGCGATTTCCAATCCTTTAATTTCGTAGTCCAAGGCAAATCTAGGAGGTTAACTGTGTGCAGCTTGGTGGGTCACTAGTTGGGCAGACATGCTCTAAGACAGTCCTGCACAACATGAGGCCCATGGACTAATTGCATTCATCCATCCATCCATCCATCCATCAATATTTATTATGGTCACAAGACCAGCAGAAACAAAACAACACTACAGGTGCCTACCTCTTTCCTTTCTATATGACCTACTGGAGGCTGGCGTGTCTGATTTTGGTGGAGCTGTGAATCCATTCTGGGTTTTAGTCAGAATCATCCAGAACTCTAAAGGAGCTATACAAGGTGCTGAACCATACTTCAAAATAGGTTCATCAACTTGTATAGCTCCTTTAGAGTTCTGGCTGGTTCTGATTAAAACTTAGAATAGATTCACAGACCCACCAAAATAAGAGCCGTGAGACTGCACTGGTACTATCTATACTTTTTAACCCTTCCCCATATTGGAGTGAACATCTAAGGCAGCCTTCTCCAACCTTTGGGAGTTGGAGTCAGACGTTCTGGTCTTTAATTCCCCAATGCCTCACCATTGGCCAAGCTGACTGGGACCAATGGAAGCTGAAGAAAAAAAATGTCAGGAGGGTTTACCCAAGATACTAAAATTTGGGTAAGAATTCTTGCCTCACCACATCTTCATTGCCCCTCCTCTGTGTGTATAGGATAATTTCAGAGACATTTATTTACCTATTTATGTGAGTTTGGCAGATGCCTATCAAATAATTGTCTTAGGTGTTATAGCATCATTTGAAAACAGAACGATAATGCAATAAAATTTTAATGACTACCTAAAAGAGATCTAGATCAGAACATAATTATAAAATCAGCAGAAAAACAAACACAAAGCCAGTAGATTTGAAAGCAGTACAAAAGCCAACAGAATAAAGTGCAATGCAAACAAAGAGCTAAAACCACTTAACACCGGAGTGAAACCCACTGAAACATCATAGAGAGGTGGTGGAGCCGACTCCCATTTATTTCAACCAAGCAACCTGCAGCTCACTGTGTGTGTATAACTCAGAGAGTGAGAGCCTTATCACACCTACTATTTTTTCCCCGGGTTGCTTCTGCGGGTTTCCCCTCTGTTTCCTATGTGAGTCTCGCATTTTGAATCTCCGCTACCTCAGCTTGGCCTGTTGAACTTTGCCTGTTTCGGACTTTGCCCATTCAGGGATAAATTGAAACAGAAACAGAAAACTGAGACTGCAGGGTGAGAGAACAGCACGACGGGGGCGACGTCATGCGATTCCAGCGCTGAACAAGTGGAACAAAGTTGCGGCGGGTGGGCTTAAAACTGCGCATGTGATAACGACCTGAAAGTCTGGTGTGCTGTGGTTGCTGAATGGAGTGGAGAAGAGAAATGACAGCAGGTACAAAATATAGAAATGGCACAAAAAGAGTGAAGGAAGCAAACAAGGGGAAAAGGGTTGAAAGATGAAGGTGGAGAGAGAGACCTCTAAGGTGAGGAAAAAAGGAAGTGAACAGATGAGATGCAAAGAGACCTGTAGATGAGTAAACAGAACAAAGGGGAGAGGGAAATAAGAGAAATTTATACACATCATTGGTGGCTGGTGCCTATTTGGGCTGGTGGGCTGGTAGGCAGTTCAGATGTTCAACAATCTACTGAGATTGCCAGAGGGGTTCAGGAGATGCATGCCATGGATTGGAGCAATCATAACTGGTTGTGGAGGGAGGACAGGTGGGAGTTCACTGACCTATTTGCCCCAAATATAGGGAGAAGAAAAGTGGAGAAAGCTCTGAAAGCAGGTGCGATGGGGTGCAGGGAGAGAAAAGTGTGTTCTATGGAATGGAGAGACAAAAGCAAGGACTACTAACAGAGAATGTGGTTCAAGTCCTCCTAGGGCCTGTCTTGACGGTGGTGTGATGGTGGAGGTGCAGCGGTGTGAGGGTTTTTTTGGTGTTTTTTTGCATGGGTGCTGGGGGGGCAGCCTTTTTGGGTTCTGTAAACAACAATGGGGGGTTGTGGAGGAATGGGGCTCCAGCCCTGAACATCCACCCCATTTTTTATTTTATTTTAATTTTCTTTAAATGATGGTGTGCAGAGGTGGTCTAGTGAGTGTTTGGCTCGCTGGTTTACCCCATTCCCTACCCAGCCTATGGCGACCAATCAGAGGTTGCCATCGGCTTTGATGCACCTTCGCAGCAGTTCTGGAGCAAGGGAGACAGACAGCAGATGCCGATGTCACTTCGCTGCAAGCCAAAAATGTCAGGGTAAGTGCCCGATTTTTTAAAAGTGGAGCTTTGGGTTCCCCCCCCCCGACCCTTGATGGCCTCACGATGTTGGCTGCATAATGTAGATGACCTGCCGCCACTCTGAATCCACCCTGGGGCAACCTGGAGCAAACCGCTCATCAAGATGTACACCTAGAGAGCCATATGGAGTGCAGAGAGAAAAGGGGATGGGGAAAGCAGAGATAACTGCAGTGAGACGGAGAGAAATGGGGCGTAAAGATAAAAAAGAGGTGATCATTGAGAAACATGACATGGATAAACAGTTGGGCAAAGAAATTTAAAAGAGGGAGATAGGAACTAAGAAATGGGGTTGACGATTCGTGACAGTACAGAATGGGAAGAGAGTTTGGTATGGGATGCATATACTGCTACATTGTGGAGAGCTAAATGGGTGGAGAGTTCACAGAAGCAGGGTTCAAGTCAGGATGGGCACATCTGTCAGTTTCGCTTTCTCAAATGTTTAAATTCTCAAGTTCATTCTCTCCCGCGTAAGAAGAACTTAGCGAAGTTTGGTAATTTTTTTTTTATATATAAAAAAAAACCCTGAAATAAAATACTTACTCATATCAGCCAAACTCAATAGGTAGAGAGGACCATGATGTACCTCTTGACAGACAATTGTTAAAGTTGAGTAGCAAATAATAATAATAATAATAATAATAATAATAATAATAATAATACCAACACTACAAACATGGCTGAATACACAGAAATGCTGTGTGCAAATGGCCTTTGGAAATTTTCCACCCTACTTGTGGGCAGAGAAATTTGGGGGATAATTTCACTGAATGCCTCCTGGGGAAAGAAAAATCCTCCAGCAATTTCTCACAGGCAGGGCTCACCATTGGCAAAGGTGGCACCACAGTTGCTTTCCTTTCTCCTAAGGGATTTTGCTTTTTTTTTTGCAAGACCTCTGCAAGGAACCACAGCATTCACGGTGTTGGCAGGCTAGGCCCCTTTTGCATTTAGAATACCTCATACCTAGCATCATTCTAGGGCATTGTAGGGGTGGTGGTGAGGTAAGGTGAGGTAAAGTTCAGCACTTCCCCAGAATCTTCCAAATGTTACATTGCTGAGAGGCCATTGAGCAGGTGCTGATAATACTGCTTTCTTCCTGAAAGCTCTGTATCAGGTGTGAGGAGGGAGGCAGTATTGTGTGCAGTTCCTGGGAAGAGCTGGAACTAGTGCTGCACCAAAATCTTACCTCCAATTTCCTGAAAGGTTTTATCCCCCATGAAATAAATTTTCATTTCTTTGCCTTATTCTAGGGGCATTTTATAATTCATTTCGAATTTCTTTTAGTGCTGTTTTTGACCTTACCTAATCACTGTGAGGTGGAGGTGTGTGTCCCCCCCCTTCCTATTACATACCTCACTGTTGCTCTGCAGTCTCCCAGGCTCCCGGTGCTTTCTGACCTGGAAAAAAAAAGTCCTATGGATGAAATGACTTCATGATGTCTTTCCCTGGGCTTTGATTGAAGTGCAGGAAGCTGAGGATGCTGTAGGCAGCCAGAGAGATGACCGTACAATGAAAGACAGGGCCATCACACACGCTCCTCAGCCACCTCCTAAGTAAAGTAAGCACAAGAACCCTGAACCCAACCCACAATAATTTCTCTGAAATGTTCTTCTCCTTTGAATTACATTTTGAAAGCAATTCCTTTTCTATCAAATTGAATGAAAATGGTTGAAAAACTGGCGGAGAGATTTTCAGTGCAGCACTAATGCACAGGGATTCAAACCCAGGCCTTTTAGAGGAAAGTATTCAAAGCCTGGAGGAACAAATCTGTCAGTTTGGGTTTCTTCCACATCCATTTTTTTTATCTATATCTATATCTATATCAAGAGTCCTTTTGTCCTGAATATGGAGAACTTTGTGAATTTGGGTAACTTCTTATCAAAACTAAACTGAACCAAAATTCATATCCGTCCTTAGTTCAGAGAGACACATGGTGTAGAAAGGAGAGAGAGTGCATATTGTGTGATGTAGAAAGAAAAAGAAGAGAATGAAACAAAAATAACAATTTCTGTGCTTAATGTAGCAATGTGGCTCCCTTAAGTTTGTAAAAAGTGTATAAAAATGGCCCTTGAATTGTGCATCGCTCCCAGGATATTTGAGGTGAAACAAAGGTCTGGATTCTTGTATAATTGCCATAAGTGTGGATTTCTCTCTCTCTCTCTCTCTCTCTCTCTCTCTCTCTCTCCAAAGCTCTGAGTAAGCAGGCTTTGGAAAGCTCACCTGAGATTACCTGCTTTTTATTCTCTCTCTCTCTCTGAATGAATTAGCCAGTGTGGGACACAGTGGATTAAAAAAATGACGATATACCGCAGTCCCTTGGAAGCTTGTGCAATCTGACAACTCATGCTGTGTGAGCATCTCATTTCAATTGATATACAAAAAAAGAAGAAGAAATTCTGAGGAAGGCAGAGGAAGCATCCTGAATAATTTAAGGCACCTCCCTCCCTTCGGTCGTCGGTTGCTTTGTTCCTTTATGTATCTTTGAGCCCACACTGGGCATTTTAGTTTGTCAGCGGTCATGGTACAACTGTTGTCACGTCCACAGCAGCAGGAAAGCGAGTCTTCAGAAAAATACATATTTATATTGTTCTGTATAAGTTGCAGGGGGAAAGTCTTGGGGGAGGTTGACACAAAATCTCTCTTCGTTGATATAATATAAGAAACATCTATGTATGGTGCAGGGGTTGCTCCAGTTGGTCAACTCCAGGTCTGGAAGGTAGTATCAACATCTGTGTGCCCCCACTCCCATCCACTATACAACCCCATTAACATAAACAACAGCTTTTATTTCCTTAGCTGTGAATTTGTAAAAACATTATTGTCAGTCTGACTTTAGAGCTTACTAGCTTTTCAGTGACTGATACTGGTTAGCTACTAGAACATGGTTGGACCAGGAAAATGGCGGTGGGTGGCAACCTTGGGTGTCTGTATTAAGCCTATGCATGAAGTTATACAAGTCAGTGTGTTGTGGTGGTTAGAGTGCTGCGCATGAGAGCCAAATTCAGTTCCACACTCAGCCATGTCATTCTCTCGTAGCCTAACCTACTTCAAAGGGTTGTTGTGAAGATTAAATGGCAGGGGAAGAGAAGAACTGTGCATACCACCTTGAGCTCCTTGGAGGAAGGAGGGATAGATGTGAAATAGATGGATAAGATCAAGGGTGCAGAGCTTTTTTCAGCCCAAGGGCCAAATTCCATTTCAGTGAAGCTCTCGGGGGCTGCATTCCAGTGGTGGATGGGGCCAAGTCAAAGAGGTGGGTCCAAAAATATCCCCATATTAAAGCTCATTGCCAATTATAAACCTTAGGAGTGGCATTTAAGTCTATTAGAATGGGGGAAAGATTGCAGCTAAAATGGGGGAAACTACCAAACCATTGGTGCTTTGGGGTGCAAGGGGGGTGGGACCAAGGGGAAATCTGGGGAAACTCTAGAGGGCCAGATTGAGACCACAAAAGGGCTGGATTTGGCTTCTGGGCCTGAAGTTCTGCCCCCCGTGGATTAGATAAATAAGGGGGCTTATACCGTGTTGTCTTTTGCTAATCCCAGATCTGCAACAAGAGAGTGGCTGAATTTGGACAACATAATAAGCAACTGGGGGGGGGGGACAATCATCAGTTGTATTGACTATCATGTTGTCTGAATGCTGCCATAGTCAACTCAGCACTGACCCTAATCCACACCTCAGTTGATTATTTATTACCATGTTGTGTGGGGAGTACCCCCTAGATGAACAACTGTAAAGTTGATTATTACCCCACCATTGACTATCGTGTTGTTCAAATTCATCCAGTTTGTTATTTAAAGGGGAGCCCAAATGGCACTTGTTCCCCATGCTAGGGACAATTTATTTTTTCTTCAAAATCTACCCTATTTTGAGACTCATCTGTGAAAGAGGTCGCAATGACTGGTTGCTTGGCAGGGCTGGCCCTGATCCACAAAGAAGAATCCACCGCATTACAAATTGCTCCAAGTGAGCTCATAGGAATTGTCCTGGGGTGCTTCCAGATGAGGCTTTTATTGTGCAAAAATGATCCATCATAGAATTTAATCATGCCAGCAGGACATGTCTGTGTGTCCATATATTATCTTCCACGTGTAACCCTCCCATCTTTTCCTATCACTTCTTTTGTCTTTTCTTTTACCATAGAAAAGGAGTGAAAGATGGGATGGCTGTACAATATCTTTAGGTTGGTATTGCTAGGAGCGAACAGAATGTCGCCTTAAAGACCTTGATGGCAGACCTTCTCTGTAATGGCACCAACAATCTGGAAAACCTTCCCTCATGCGGTTTGGGAGGCAGAAGATGTAAACATCCTTTAAACGCCTCATGGAAACATATAACTTTTCATACAAGCTTTCCCTGGGCTGTAACTTATTTTGGTTTTATATGGTGTTTTAACTTTTATAGCTTTATTTATTTATTTACTGCATTTCTATACCACCCAATAGCTGGAGCTCCCTGAGGCGGTTTACAAAAATTAAAGCCATAAAAACATTCAAAATATAAAACGACAGTATAAAAACATAATTTAAAATACAGTATAAAAGCACAACCAGGATAAAAACCGAGCGGCCATGCAGAAATTAATACACATTTAAAATACAAATTTAAACTGCAAGGTTAAAAAATCACACTGAAGAACTGTTAAAATCCCATGAAAATAAAAAGGTCTTCACCTGGCATCTGAAGGAGTATAATGTAGGTTAGGGTGACCAGATTTTGGAACCCAAAATCCCGGTCCCCCCCCGCCACCCAAAACAACCCCCCCAAGCCACCCCCCCACCCAAAACAACCCCCCACCAAGCCATCCCCCACCCAAAACAACCCCCCAAGCCACCCCCCACCCAAAACAACCCCCCCACCAAGCCACCCACCCCCAAAAAATATCAGCCCGGACCTACCGGGTTCTCTTCCGCCGTTGCTCCCGCCGGGTCCGCCGCCGCCCCCAGGTCCCCCGCCACCGCCGGGTCTTCCTCCTCCGCTGCAGGGTCCCCCGCCGCCAGGTCTTCCTCCGCCGCCGCCGGGTCCCCTGCCGCTGGGATCGTAAGGCCAGCGGCCGCGCGGAAGAGGCGGGGGAGGGATGATTACGTCACTTCCGGATCTGGCCCTCCCCCGTCACTTCCATGCGGTATCTGGCCTCACGAGCCCGGCAACGGCGGTGAAGGACATGGCAGCGGTGGAGGACCCGGTGGCGGCAGACCTGGCCGCCCCAGCAGGTAAGTGCCCCGCGCCTCCCGCCCCGCGCCTCCTGCCTCGCGACTCGCGCTCCTTACTTGCAGGGGCGTCCGCTTCCCTCCGGTGCTCGAATCTACTGAGAAACAGGCTTCGCGGCCCGTCTCTCAGTAGCGCGCTGGGTGATGACATCATCACCCGGCGCGCTACTGAGGGACAGGCTGTGAAGCCTGTTTCTCAGTAGATTCGAGCACTGAAGGGAAACAGACGCCCCTGCAGGTAAGGAGCGTGAGGCGCGAGGGAGGGCACTTACCTGCTGGGGCGACCACTTCCCGGGCTCCTCTGCCGCCACCGCTGCTAGGTCTACTGCTGCTCGTCGCTCGCTGCCACCGCCGCGTGAACCCCTGCCCCCCCGGTTTGCCCCTGCCGCCCCCCGGTTGGCCCGGATCGCCCCAGGTTTCCTGGTTAGGACTGGGAAACCCCGGGCCATCTGGTCACCCTAATGTAGGTGCCAGGTGAACCTCTCTGGGGAGCTCATTCCACAGCCGGGGTGCCAAAGCAGAGAAGGTCCTCTTCCTGGTAGTCACCTGCCTCACTTCCTTTGGCAGGGGCTCACAGAAGAGTACTCCTGAAGATGATCTTAGGGTCTGGGCAGGTACATATGGGAGGAGGCATTCCTTCAGATAACTTGGCCCCAAGCCGTTTAGGGCTTTGAATGTTCATACCAGCACTTGCTGTATTTTATGGTTTTCATTGCAAACTGCCCCGAGAGCCCCATTTGTTGGGCAGTATAAAAATGTAATAAAATAAAATACTTCTCTTCCAGAGAAATCTTATTCATTTGATCGTTGAATCTCATGCTACTACTAGGGAAATGAAACTTTTGTTTGGGAGAAAGAGGGGCTGCATGTTGCAAGTATAGCTTCTATTAAGAGAGATGTGCTTAAGACAAACGGAGATGGGATCAATTGAACTTTTCTGGAAGCTTATTAGTCAGCTGAAGAGAAGTAGTGCTGAGCAATGGTGGTGGATTTCATCAGCCTCCTGAGTAGCAATGATTTGACACAGCTTGTCATATGTACTTGATCTTGATTAAAAATAAGGCGTATTAGCTCATTTCACCTCTCCTGAAACAGAGCAGATGTCTCCCTCTTTTTCTTTCTTTCTTCATTTGACTACTACTTTCACTTCATAGCTCACAAATACTTGGGTATTGTCAAAGTTGTTGTTATTCACTGGCAGGATTGATGTTCATTACAATGTTGGAGTCCTACTGCTCCAGACAATTGAATAGCTGGATTTTCACTGAATTGCAGGAAAGGCAGGCCCTGTGTTTTGATTATTTCTTTTCTTAGGCCATGCAGGATCGTTTTGTATGGTATATGTTTTAAGGTTAGGGAGCCTAACCTTTGGGAAGGCACTTGATGTGTGTGTATGTGTGTGGGGGAAACTGAGATACCAGGAATCTCTTTTTAAATAAGGCAGAAGCTAGGCATGGCTAGTTCATCAGAACATTCCCCTGCACATGTCCCATATAAGTGAATGGCAGTAGTTATGTACCCTTGCACAACAGGGCTTGTTCAGAAGAACATCCAGATGGATTGTGTTCATTGCTGCTTTTTCCCTGTTCTGTGTGGGTAAGATGCTATCCCTTGGATCCTGCTTCCTGACGTTGTTTTCTGTTTCTGAAATCTTGGTCCTCAGGCTTGGCCTTTGGCATATCTCCAAAGCAAAGAAATTTTAAAGCACATCTCTTAGTGGGGTGGGCACAATGCCCAAAACAGCACTAGTAGCCCATCTTTGAGATTTTACTCTCCTTATAAACTGCTTAGAGATATTTAAAAAATATGAAAAGTGGAATATAAAATTATCATCATCATCATCATCATCATCATCATCATCTAAAGTTATAGAGGTTTGTTAATGGTGTTTCCCCCCCCCCCAAAATACTTAACATTTAAAAGTGCCTAGTATAAATACCCCAGCACTTATTTGTTTGACATATGGCAGGCTCCATCCCCTTAGAAGGAGCTACTGTGTTTGCAGATGTCTTCCAATTATGCTAGGAAATCCAAATGTTACAAGCATTTTTGATTTCTTCATTCCAGTCAATGGGGAAGATAGCCAAGGCTGAAGACAAAATATGAAGTTCTCAAACTTCGTGGCTGTTCTGGATAAATTGGCTGAAATCATTATAAAGATAAAATTAGTAGGAATACAGAAGGACAAATCCTGCTGAAAAAGAATCAGCATAGCTTCCATAAAGGTAAGCCATGTCTCACTAACCTTTTAGAGTTCTTTGAGAGTGGCAATAAATATGTGGACAGGGGTGATGCAGTAGACATTGTTTTCTTGGACTTCCAAAAGGCTTTTGACAATGTTCCTCACCAAAGACTCCAGAACAAATTTAGCAGTCATGAAATAAGAGTAGAGGTCCTCTTATGGATCAGTAATTGGTTAAAGTACAGAAAGCAGAGAGTAGGAATAAATGGTAAAATCTCCTAAAGGAGGGATGTAAACAGTAGGGTCCCACAGGGTCTGTATTAGGACCAAGGCTTTTCGACTTGTTCATATGTGATCTGAAATTAGGAGTGAGCAGTAAAGTGCCCAAGTTTGTCAATTACATCAAATTATTTAGGGTGGTGAAAACAAAAAGGGATGATGAAGAGCTCCCAAAGGATATCTCCAAATTGGGAGAATGGACATCAAATTGGAAAATGTGGTTCAATGTAAGCAAGTACAAAATTATGCAAGTTGGGACAAAAAATCCCAAATTCACATATATGCTGATGAGATCTGAACTAGCAGTTACAGATCAAGAAAGGTATCTTGGGGTTGTGGTGGACAGCTGAATGAAAATGTTGACCCATTGTGTGGCTACTGTGAAAAAGGCAACTTTCATGTTAGGCATAATTGGGAAATGAATTGAAAATAAAACTGCCAATATGATATTGCCTTTATACAAATCTGTGGTGTGACCACACTTGGAATACTCTGTACAGTTCTGGTCACCACACTTAAAAAGGATATTGTAGAGTTGGAAAAAGTGCAGAAAAGGGCAACTTTTCAAGGAGCCAGAACATATCCCCTATGAGGAAAGGTCACAACATTTGGGACTGTTTAGCTTAGAAAATAGAAGTGAGTAAACGGAGACATGATAGAGGTGAACAAATTTATGCAAGGTGTGGAGAAAGTGGACAGGGAGACATTTTTCTCCCTCACTCATCATGCTAGAACTTGGGCTCATCTCGTGAAGCTGATTGGTGGGAGATTCAGGACAGATAAAAGGAAGGATATCATAAAAAGTGCATAATTAAACTATATAATTCATTTTGACAAGATTTAGTGATGTCCACCAATTTGGATGGCTTTAACAGAGGATTGGGCAAATTTATGGAGCTTAAGGCTATCAATGACTATTAGTCCCACTGGTAACAGAGGCAATGTGCCTATATGCACCAGTTACTGGGGACTATTCTCTCAGGCATTTAACAGCATATGTTGAGGGTTTTGTTGTTGTTGTTTGACCCAGTATAGTTGTTTTAAACGGATATTGTGTTTATAATCTGTTTTTATGCGTTTTGTGGTTTTTAAATTTTGTATATTGATTTTTTAATGTTCAATGTTTATCATCTTTGTAAACTGCCCAGAGAGCTTCAGCTATGGGGCGGTATATAAATCCAATTAATAATAATAATAATAATAATAATAATAATAATGGCAAGAGAGTGCTGTTGTCCTCATGTCTTGTTTCTCATGGGCAGCTGGATGGCTACTGCGTGAACAGAATTCTGAACTAGATGGATCCTTGGTCTTCTTATAGTATTATGTAATGTTTCAGAAAACAAGGTGAGGTGATCCTCAACCTTGGATCTGAGGTAATGCACGTTGCCTATCTGAGCCACTGAGCTGAGGTGGCCCCTAACCAAGTCAACTAGGCAGGTTGAGATATTAACACCTTTTGTGGGCATAGCCCTTCTACCTACCACCTATATTGATGTAAAGGTTTATGCTAAAAAGTTATTATTTAAAATTGTTGCCTGATTAATCCAGGCCATATTTAATTGATCAAAAGGCTTTTAATGTAACCAGTTAATTGACTAAATGTTGCAGCCCTGCAGTATCTGATGCTGATGCAGGACTTTTCCAGGTGATCAATTTTAGAGCAATAATAAAAGAAAAAAAGCAAAAAGCAAAAGCACAACCCTTGCTCATTTGGTATGGTAGCTCCAGTCATCTTCTTTCAAGTTAGCACTTTTGTTGTAAGGATATATTGTGCTTTCCCAGCGCTAAGAATTTTTTTGCCACTAAGGAAAAAGTGATCTCTCCGTCTCCTGCAGCAAGAACTTCAATTGCTATAGTAAACGCTATGTGCAATCCTCTATATGTCTTACTCAGAGGTAAGTCCCATTGAATTCAGTGAGGATGACTTCCAGGTAAGTGTGTGTATAGGATTGCACCAAACAGAGGCAGCAGTTACAAGTACCCAGCAGAGCAATGCTAAACAACACACAATGGCAGTTGTGTGCTGTTTAGCATTGCATGGGATTACAGCCAGGAGCACCTACCGTACAATGCCTGACTCTGAGTGCTTCCAGAGGGAGAGCTCCTAGTGCTATCAGTCGAAAAGCATCATGCAGCTGATCCACCTTTTCCTCCTTAAAGGCTTTTTTTCTGGTAGGGAAAAAAAACTATGAATAATGCAATGGGAAAACATGGAAGAGTTACAAATTGTCTGGATTTGTGTAAAATTCTGTGAATAGCATATGGCAATCACAGAACAAAGCCTTGCCTGTAACATCACTACAATAGTAAAGAGTGACGCAACTTCCACCACCCTCATGGGCCATATTGTAAATGTTCTTCTTTTTAAAACATTTCACTATCCTCTGTCATACTTTGATCCCTCAGTGGCTATTGTAAGATGCTTGTCTCATGCGAGTAAAAATAAATACATAAATAAAGTACTTAGCATGTCTGTTACACTTTAGAATATCCAAAATGTGTAATGTTAATCATCTCACTAACCCTTACAACAAGTCTGTGTGATAAGTCAATAATATTACTCATTCCCCAGTCTAGATACAAGGATGAAACTGATAGATAGCAGCTTGCCTAAGGTCACCTCCTAAGTCCATAGCAGAGGTGAGATTTGGATCAGAGACTTCCTGGCTCATAGCTCATTCTCTTAGGTACTATGTTACTGGAGCAAAACTACACCCTCATCTTCCAGAAACCTACCTTTCAGAACTTTTCCTTGGAGTCAATAGCTACACTATGCATGATTAGCAGAACGTGTAGTTTGGACATTACTGATAGTTAATGGAGAGTGGAAACAAATAGGTGGTCTTCTTTTTCCATTTTCTTTCTCCCCATATGGTGCTGGGAAGGGAGCTTTTTTAACCTCATGGTGCACATGATTTCACCCTTTACTCCTTTGCCCAGGATAAGAGATTCGGTCCAACACAAGTTCTTCTCAATCTTCCCTCCATTTTTTTGTCCTCCGGGAGGCCACTGAGCATAATGGTCCCTCATCCCTCTTTAATTTAGAAGTGGAGTCCACAGAATATACAGGAAGTCCCACCTTGTCTGTTTTCCATCAAATGGGACCACCTTTGATATCGTTGTAAATTTCCCAGAGAGCTCTGGCTAGGAGTGGTATAGAAATGTTGCTATAAATAAATAAAATTAGAAGGAATTGTGATGATCTGCAGATGTTAAAATTACACAGAAAGGCCTACACAAACAATCAAAAGCATTTCACCATTTCTTGAATACCTTAATAATTCACTGGCGTCTTTTCCGGCAGTGCTCAAATCAGAGTCATGATATATCTGTCATAGCCAAGATGTCTTCAAGTTTTTAATTTTCTCTTGAGGGAAATGGGTTGAAAAGCTTGCAGGCCTCCATCTTGCCTAATTCCAGTGCAGTCAGATATTATTATGTTCCTTTGGGTCATATGAGCTATTGCTGTGTCAAAGGTTTTAAGACAATGCGGTGTAAATTAATGCAGGTAAAACCAGGAGGGCTGTTGGCATACAAATTAAATCTGGTCTTCAATAGAATGTGTCTAGACTGAACAAAACATTAAATCAATCTTTTGTGAGACCACTTTGATTTAAAGATGAGAGACTAAGGAAAGTAAAGTGTATGCATTATTAGGAACCTCCAAACAACAACAACAAAAATATTTTAACAAAGTTTTCATCCAAAACAAAAGGAGTAAAGTTCTGAATTAACAGTATGAGCGATTCAGCATGGATCAGAAAGCCTCGAGAGGCAGTGGTCTCGTCTTCACTTGAAAAATTTAAGCAGAAGCTGGATAGCTATTTGTCAGGCATGCTGTAACTGGATCTGGTATTGTAGATCCTGCAGGGTAATACTATCATTCTATGATGGGGTGCGGCAACATCCAGGAGTCAGGGCCCACACTGCCACCCTGAACCTCACTGGGGGCCACACCAAATTTGCTTTTGAAATTTGGCATAGTAGGGAAAAGTGGAAATTTTGCTTTAAAAGAAGGTGTTGTGGAGCATTCCCCTTGTTTTCAAGTAAGGTCATGCTCCCAGACAGTGGATGTGGAGGCCACAAAAATGACCAAGGAGGCTGCCCACTCATGTTCCATGATACTGCACCACAAGAGGGTGCTTGCTTAGCACTAAATCATAGCTTGCTCCTTGTAGCCTGGTACCAAGTCACCCTTGTGATGGCTAGTCGATGGAACCAGATGGATAGGGTGATTGATGTGATTCCTCCTTACCCTTTGTGAGCAAAGCAAGCATAGTTTTTTTTTTCATCTATTAGAAAAACAGATGGAAAAGAAGGGCCAAGCTACACATAAAGGTAAAATCATTCTGAACTCCTTAAAATTTGGAATGTCTCTTTTTTTAGAAAAAGCCACCATGATCTGAATTAGGACTGTGATGCATAGGGTGACCAGATAAAATCCAGGTCAGGGCTCCTGTAACGTTAACAGTTGTAGAGAAAAGGGAATTTCAGCCAGTGTCATTTGTATGCAATTAGTTCCTGGTGAAATTCCCTCTTCATCACAACAGTTAAAGTTGCAGGGGCCCTGCCTTCTTTTGTATATGGTCACTCTAGCATAGTGCCTGCACCTTTAACTGTTGTGATGAAGAGGGAAATTCACCAGGAACTAATTGCATACAAATAACACTGGCTGAAATCCCCTTTTCTCTACAACTGTTAAAGTTATATGAGCCCTGACCTGGATTTTGTCTGGTCAGCCTAGTGATGCACCAAGACTTTGTGGAGGTGTCGTGCTTTTGTGGCTGTCCCAGTTGAATGCTTATGAAGTGTTGACCTTTTTTTGTGAGCATTCAATTCAAAAGCTGCAAAACGATTGTAGGGATTTGCAAAGTGGCCACCACTCTCTCTGGCTTTCATTTGAAGGCCCAGCAAGGCAGGGCCTTCAAACAGGGCAGGGTGGTAGTGGAGGTGGACTGCATTCCCCAGTTCTGGTGGAGTGTCTTTATCAATTGGGTTGAGAATGGACTTAACAATCCCAGAATCCTTGGTGGCAAACCAACATGCTACATGTCATTTCTGCTGGGAAACTGCTTTCTGGACCCCTGTCCTACCCCAGTGGGAATGATAAGCTGCTGATACCTGGGGAATGCCTGTCACCAGGGCTGCCCCAAGTCAGTTTGATGCTCAAGTCAAAGGACAAGATACACCCCCTGCCATTCCAAGTACAAAACCAGACTGGGCTGCCAGTAAATCTTACTTCAACACTGGTGGCAGGACAACATCCTCTGCCATACTTGAGGAGTTTAGGCTAGCTTACTGGATGTAGGGCAGGCTCTATCCTCTCACACCACCTCACTGCACATTCACCACTTCACCTGGTGCATGCTCATTGCCTGCTGAAACAAGCACCAGCATGCATCTCATGAGCAGGACAACAAATGTGCAAACACGATCCTTGCTGAAATGTGCGGCTTGTGCCAGCTACCTCTTTACTTGCTCACTCAATTAGGGGTCTTTCCCAAGGGTGCTGTTCGTCAGAGATAGGGATGAAATTCTTTTGGTTTGAATTTTAACGTGCGCTTGCCCCATTTTGCACTTTCCGACCAATACACGAATGGGAACTCAGTTAATCTTTGAAATTTGTACATTTTCAAATTTTGCAGGCACACAAAATTTGTACGGAAAGGGATTTGTTAGGGGAACGTGTGAACAGAACAATGTGCATATTCATGAAAACGATATTCAAAATGCATTATAATACATCAGGAAAACTGCTTGCTAACTTTTTTTGGTGTGCATATTAGGCAACATTGCATACAAAAATGCATGTGTCAGGTGAAGGGAACATAAAAGACATATGCAATTTTTGACGTGAACCTTTTCCCCAAAACAACTCTGAATGTTTGGGATGAACCAGACTTAAGACTGGAACAATGAGAAACAGTGGCTGCATTTGGACAACACGATAGTCAGTGGTGGGGTAATAAACAACTTTACAGTTGTTCATCTAGGGGGTGCTCCCCACACAACATGGTAATAAATAATCAACCGTGGTGTGGATTAGGATCAGCACTGAGTTGACTATGGCAGCATTCGGACGACATGATAGTCAATACAATTGTTTCCCCCTCCCCAGTTGCTTAACGTGTCGTCCGAATTCAGCCAGAGAGAAACAAAAACTGATGGATTGTTCATTCCTGCTGTTGGTGTCACATCCGGAGAAGGCCTCTAGGTGAGGGAGAGACAGCCAAGTCAGCAACCAAACAGGCACCACCATTGTGTCAGCATCTGGTTAGAAAAATAGGAATTGCCAAGAGTCTCAGAAGCATAAGTTTCTGGGCCCTGGAGCAGAACAAGGGTAGTTGAAGGCAACAGTGGTTACATGATCAAGACAAGTTCAGGTGCTGTGAACAGAACTCATCCCTCAAGCACTTGAACAAGGGTGCTTACTTTTGTCATCATCCCTAGTCACGTGCTTGGGACACCCTTCTCCAGTAGGTCTGGACCTCGGGACTGACCATTATGGGCTTTTTGAGATTAAGGGGAAATCATGTTTCCTTACCAGGTCTTTGCTTCCTGCTTCTTGAAGCTGCATTAAATGGCTGGAGAGGGGCAACCATGTAGAAATCCCCCCTCCCTGCTCTTAGCCCTGAATGGGACAGTACCATCTAGTGGGTGAGTTGTAGCACAACTTCCCCTGTGTACAGTAGGAAATCCCAAGAGATTTCAGGAGAATCGGCATATCACACTTTAAAAAACAAACAAACAAACAAAACCAGAATTACCAGGGGAAGGTACAGGAGACATGTAGGAGGTTGCTGACATAATCAAAAGGACCTGTGAACTTCTGTGAGTGGCCAGTCATGAGCGTGCCTTTCTTTGCTCGTGTGAAGAAGCCCTATAAGACCATGATGTCCAGGGTGTAAAATGATCGAGCTTCAGCACTGGCTTTAGCAACAAGGCCAGTTACTTTCATTCCCTTCTGGTAGGTTTCCCCAAAGGATCTGGCTGACTACCATTGAAAATGGATTGTCAGTTTAGATGGGATCCTTGTGCAGTTCAAGCCAGGCTTTTCTTCTATCCATGGTTCTGAACCCTGGGGAAGTGACTCCCATGCTGTTGTAGCAATTTATGACTTTCACCTTAGTAAATTAGTTTCAAAGGAAAAGCAGGCGCATGTTGACCATGTTGAGGGAAAGGAAGAAACTGAAAGGAAACAACCCATAATATCCAAGCGTGGTATCCAGCAGGGTTGCTATGTCAATGTAAAGGCAGGACCCATTGCTTGTGCAATCAGGTCTTCATATAAGAAATGCTAGTTTCCAGATCAGGACAGCTTGACAGACCTCTGTTATGTGAGCTTTACTACCTGCTCTGTTCCAGAAATGAGCATTCCCATTTGAAGTACTAAAACCTCATTGAACAAGCAGTGGGTTCTGCTGCTGCTTGGGCAGCGCTGGATAGTGCCCCAAGCAGGTAAAATATGGGAAAATGCAATTTTGAAATGCAGCATTAAACGTATTAAAAATTAAACACACGGCAGCTAAAAAAATCTTTTTAATGGCCTTCCTAATGGCAAAAATCCTGGAAGGAATTAGAATGAGAATAAAATTGGAAGCACCCCTAACATAACCAAGTCGAGAAACTTTATGAGTCAGCCATCCACGAGTGATGGTGCAGCCAATGATGGACCCCTTACCTCGTCAATATATGGGTCGGGAAACCATATCCGATCGTAGCTTCCTGGTATGGAGATGTGCACAATATATGCATCTGTTGTGGGCAAACATTACTTTTCATATCTGCGCATAAAAAGCAGCCATTAGTTGTGAGTGGAGATTTGAACATACCCAATGTGCTATTGGTTGTGCAGGCGGCAAATTGTATTGTAATAAAAAATAATAATAGCGCCATCAGTAAGAAAATGCTAAGGAGTTAGCTGAAAGGTAGAATGTATATTATCTCTAATGATAAAGCATCATATGACCGCTGTTATGGCCAATATTATAGAGGTGTGAAGCTGAGGGGTGGGTTCTCCATTCCAGAAGGACCCATGTGCTCCCCACGCCACCTCATGCCCTTTTGTACTGTAAGTTTTAAGGCTATGTGCTTGCTCTGTTTGAATTCCAATCAATTTCAATTCCATTGTAGCAGACAATATGGGTTGCTAATGATTAGTCAATTAACCTCAAAGTGACAAAGTAAAAGGTGAATGCCAGAGTAATGTAATAGCATAATTGCATTCTGATCCTGCAGAGTAAAAGGTTGAATGCAAATGAGTTGCATCAAAGTAAAATGAAAGCTACAGAGAAGGCAACATAACATTTGAAAGTGTTTCCTCCCAGTTCCCCCCCCCCCAAGCTATTATTGAGAAAGGGTTTGCACTTAAAACAAAGGGCAGAGGGGGAGAATTTCCTTTCCTCTCCCCATATTTGTGGAATCTCTCAAGCTGAGCTTGTAGATGTCTTCCTGCTGGGAGATGTTGCAATCTCGATCTGGAGATAGAGGAGCTGGGTACCTATGAAGGAGATGCTCGGGCTCAACTTCTGATCAAGCATGGGCAACAAATGGAAGTGAGGAAGCAAGAGCCATAGGGACATAGGAAACTGCTTTATACCGAGTCAGATCATTGGTCTGTCTAGGCTAGTATTGTTGACACTGATTGGCAGTGGCTCTCCAGGGTTTCAGGCAGGATCCCTTCCTAGTCCTACCTGGAGATTCCGTGGTTTGAACCTAGGAACGTCTGCATGCAAGAAGCTGTTATACCACTGAGCTATGGTCGTTCCCCAACAAAACCACTTTTTATCCCAAAGCACTTTTTATCCCAAATCTGAGCTAGTAACTGGGATGTACCAGAGTTTTTAACATACTTACTTGGAAGTCTCACATTCAACGGATGCACACATCTATGCAGATGCAATGCAGTGTAACATCCATCAACTCAACTCAACTGAGATGGAATGATGGAGGATGTCTCTGTGCGCTCACAATATCTGCAGGATTGATTTTTTTTTTGTTCTTCCTTCATTTTATTTCAGGGAAGAAAAGGAATATGAAGTGAATCTGTGGAGGAAGTATCCCTTAAATTTACACAAGGAAAAAAAATCTGATAAAAATTAGACAATTTTCTACAGAACTGGAAACATCATTTCAAAGCTGTTTGCTCTGGACCAGTGGTGTAGTGGAGTCAGGGCTCACTGACACTTTTTTATTAGCAGGGATGCTGACGTCATTTGCCACCCCCTTATACTTCCCTATTCCCTCTGAGTTGAGCTGCAATTCTCTGTTGTAATGCAAAGTGTTTTGCTGTGTCTTGGTCTTGAATGGACAATTAAAAGCCATTAGCTTGACAAAAGACCTGCTCCTGGTGGAGATAAGAAATACTAGAACGGATAGTTTAGATATGGATCAAAACAGCTTGCCTGCATGTTTGGATTCTCCCCCTTGGGTCCCACCTATGGGGACTACCATGATAAGTGTTTGCATTTCAACATTTACCACTGCTTTGGACACATCTAACAACACTTGGTTTAATTTTTCTATAACAGCTAAAATGTGATCCACTCAGTAGATCCAAGCGCAGAACCAAAGTTCCATGTACACAGCTCATGTGGATGCACATTTGCATGTGTATTTGCTTTATATATCAGTATTCAGGATGGACCTCACTGAAACACATGAATGTACCTTTCGATGCACATCCATTATCCGGTACACACTCAAGAATACACTCCTCTAATCCAGGGCTGGCAGTTCTTACATGTAACAATTGACATACAATTAGTGGTGATCATGCCTAGCCAGTGAGAATTTTCTTGCCCGTAGACATACCTGAGTTAATGCACCATGTATGCTCCATAATGCAAACTATTTAATAGGTTCTGGTTTATCATCCAGTATTTATTACTATTTCTTAATATTTATTCAGGTTGGAAATATCCCAGTCATATTTGCCTAGGAACAGAAACAGCTATTAGATATTTCCCAATAACATGTGCACTGGATTTTAATGTGTTGTTCAGGATCATTTGATATGGGTGCTGGATTTTCAGGGTCAGTTATATTTCCTGTTTGGGTCAAAGATAGAGTGCCAACCTGAGGGAAAATATCAAACAGGAAGCTTCTTCTCAATACTGAAGGGTTTCCTCCCCACCCCAGTTCTGTCATGTATCACATGATTCTTTGGCACTTTCCCATTGAATTCTATTTAGCCACTTCAGAGCAGAAGAGAAGTGAGACAGCAAGGCCCGCTCCATGGACTCAACTGGAATGAATTTCCATTTGGCTTGTCCCCTCCCAGAATTATCTCCCAGCAGCCAAGATGAGGTACCAAGGCCCACTTTATTGTCCTACATAGGATCAATGGTCATTTGGCTTCTTCTTTCTCAGAATCCTTGGATAGAGTGGTCATCTTACCTGGATTTACATGTTTTCCTCTTTTCTTCCTTGCCTTTTTTATACCATATCTACTACATTATAAACCAGTGGGGATTAATTCTGAGTAAACATGCATATGGGTGGGCACATGTCTTTGTCTATACACTAAACCTAGTAGGAAAGCCATGAGCTGGACACATAGCTGGTTTTATCTTGGCTTAAAAAGTCAAAATATGAACATGGTTTTTAACCATACACAAATACCCTTTGTTCCTCCCTTTTCATGACTAAGCAAACAAGCAAGCAAACAATAGGAAGGTCTTTAATTAAGCATAGTGTCCTGTTCTATCTGAACTGGAAAGCTATGGTTAACAGCTTTGGAACAAACTAGGATATGGGCAGGATCTACACTACTGCTTTAAAATGGTTTATAACATTATTGACAACTGTTGGGGCCCAGGACACACTCTATATACAGTTTTCAAACCATTTTCAAAGTGTTATATGCTGCTTTGTGTAGATCTGGCCATGAAGTTTGAAGTTGGCTTAAGATCAGAGTCTTCCCAGACTACTGTCTATGTTCTCCTCTCCATGAAGGACCTGAGCCCATGTAACACCATATCCCCCATCCCACCCTGGCTAGGTGACCACAGAAAGCTACCACTGAAAGGTCCAGGAGAACTAACAATAAATCCACTTCTCCCATTTCTTATCCAATTTACATTACCCCTGGAATTAAGTTATCCCTCAGAAGGAGCTGTGAGAGCTTCCAAATCTCCACTGCTAAGGGCATGACCATTTCCTACCATGCCATTTTCCTAATGAAAAATGCCTCCCTCAAACTGTTTAAATGGGGGGGGGGAGGCAAAAATACAAATGTCATTTAAGGACTTTGGGGAGCTGGGCCAGGGAGTTCCATGTCAAAAGGCTGTTATAAACCAGAAATAGGATGTGAGTCCATGAAAATGGCAAAAGGGTTGCAATTATTCCAGACTAAGCCCAGCTCAATAAAATAAATTAGCAATGGGCAAGAGCAACCTTCCTTTCTTGCATGTTATAGTCCCATTAACTATCACCCCCCTGTCGGTGCCTGTAATTAATTAAAATATTACCAAAGATGTAGCCCATGCTACACATTTATTATTATGGATAGCTTGGTCCACAGTCTAACAGATGACCAGATATGTGGTGCTAGTGTCTACTCTCTCCTCCACTATACCCCTTCCAGTCAAGGTTATAGAGTTTTGGGTGCTGACAATTGGAATGTTCATAAATATTCCATAATACCTCAGTGAGTTAGCCAATGTTGCTTGCAGAGAATTGCTATGGAAATTCAAATGCTATAGGATACTGATATTTATTGACTCTGCTTTTCTGGTTTTAGATACATATGATTTCAACAAATGAACAAAACTCCTGTTTTCTTTAAGCCTACAGTTCCTGTGCTTTAATTTCTTATCTCATTAGTCTCTCTTTGACCATAATAATTGCACTAAAAGGTTATCTAAAGCTGCCTTTGACACACACACACACACACACACACACACACACACATTATCTCCATTTATCAACATTGTCTATAAATAGATATATAATATCAAAGTGTTTTGTCTCTAATGCTTCCATTTCAAGATGTTAATGTTTCTAGTACTGTTTTTGCTAAAAAGTAGTTGGACTGAGGTAAACAGTATAAGTACTTGGGGGCACTTTACATAACAAATAATGTAGCAAAATAAACATTTAAAATACACTTAAAAAGAAAGCAAATATGAGAGCATAAAAGGAATACACCAACGAGGACAGGGAGTCAATTTTTCAAACGCACCCATAGAACAAAAACAAAACAAAACAAAATCTATTCAGACACTTTTTAAAGGTGAGTAGATAGGAACTGAAATATGGAGCCCCCTATTTTGGTTCCTTCAGATAATAAAATCATAGAATAGTAGAGTTGGAAGGGGACTATGAGGCCATCAAGTCCAACCCCCTGCTCAGATGGAGGGTTCCTTGTGCTAACACCTAAAGCCATTGTGCAACTATTCTGCCTTTTCTTCCTCAACTTATTTTTTTTCCTTGTGAGAAAAATGATTGAAGAAGAGGTGGGACAAAGACAGGATGCCAACTTCCATAATCAATGGTCAGACTCTGAGTGCACATAACACATCCAGATAAGATATCCAGGAGCAGAAAGAACATCCCAGACATCAAATCATTAAAAATCAAAAGACATCGGCTTGTTAGTCTAATTTAAGTCCCATTCATCTCAGCGGGTCTATCTATATGAGACTAACATTGGATGCAACCCATGGGCTTGGATCCAAAGATGCTTCTGCTCACACAAGCTACCCCCCTCTCTTGGGGAGCTGTGGTCAATGAAACAGGCTAGACGTCAGCTAGAGTGCAAATGGCATAGGACTCAAAGTGCAGATGACCAAGCATGCTTTAGAGCACATAATCGTGCCTATTGAATGGCATTGCGGGCCACGAAGAAGGGTTATTTTGCTGCCTCCATTGCATCTCCAAATAGCCATACAGTGTAGCTCTTCCAGGGGGTCCAGGGGATGTTAACACCCTCCCCAGCAAATGTGGCCCTGGCCCTGTTGAGGACCCGCTGTGACCTTTTTGCATTGCACTTTGATGACAAAATCGCTTGTCTCCACAGTGAGCTTGACACTGTTGTTAGTGCAGCTCCAGTTGAGATGTCTGCCCAATTTTGTGGGATCAGTTCCAGTTGTTGCGGCCTGATGATGTGGACAGGTTGCTTACAGCAATGCAACTAACCACTTGCCCTATTGATCACTGTCCCGCCTGGCTAATAAAAGTGCCTAGTTCATCAAATGAAATCAGCTTTTCAGCAACTGTTTCATAACCAGCACCTTTATCTTTACTTTTGGAATTAGCAGGACACAGAAGATCATCAGAACTGTCTTGGCAAAATATGCATTTTGTCCAATCCGTTTCACTTCTTTTCGGTTGCTGATTACTCGCCCATAGTGTGCGATGCACAGAGACCACGAAGAAGAAATGCAGGTTGCTTACCTGTAACCGTAGTTCTTCGAGTGGTCATCTGTGCATTCACACAACCCACCCACCGTCCCCTCTAGACCTCGCTGTTGGCCTGGTCCAAGACGCTATCGCCATGCATGCAGCCTCTCATAGGTATATTATTATTATTATTATTATTATTATTATTATTATTATTGTTTGCACACTTATCTCATTTGCGAGGCAATTCGGTCTCATAGAACTGAGGTAAGCGGGAACCCTGAGCATGCGTGATAGGACGGTGGGGGGAGGGGTTCCCGCCAAAAGTCTAGGCTATAGAAGTTTCCAGAAACAAAAAAGTAACCTGTTGGCACTTTTTTTTCCATTGTAAACTTCTTCGTTGTGCTCCAATCTGAAACAAACAAGAAAGAAACGCTAAAAATAAGAATACTTTATACCTGAGATCAATCTCAAGTAAGCAGCAGTCTCTTATGGAGTTTTCACATTATTTTCACTAACCTCCCTCCCCCATTGATGCTTCAATACATATTCTTGTTCAAAAGGGTGTAAAATATAACTTCTGAAAATGTTTTTATTCTTTTGTTGTATTTGTTCACTGCTGCAAAAATCTTGAATGGGGAGTGGTATATAAATATTGTAAATAAATAAATAAACAAATTTCACTTGCTCCCCCTTCATGCCCAGTCCAATGCTATTTCACAGGTTCTCCCAACCCTCAAGAGCAGGAAGATGCAGTGGGGAACTGGGTACAAGAAAGCCCTGCTGTGTGAGCAGAACTTTGCTCACACTTATCTAATCCAATGCATTATAAACTGTATTTACAATTACATCACTCTTCAGATAGACTTGGTCGAGAGTCTCTTTGCATTGAGTATTGAAAGCAAGAAGAAAATCAAGAACCCCGAAAGAATTGCATAGCTCCCTAAAGTTGCAGCAAGCCATTGACAAGAGAGTCAGGATGGTGGTGGCCAAGGTCCTAATACCCACTTTCAAATCCAGTTTTTTAAAAAACTATTTTCCTGCAGCCACCATTCTTTCCAGACCTCTATTCTTAATTAGCAACTGGTAGCCAAATTTGGCTTAGGAGCCATCGTTGCTAAGACCCTGCATTGAGCAGGGGGTTGGACTTGATGGCCTTATAGGCCCCTTCCACCTCTACTATTCTATGATTCTATGATCTTAGAGCTTTCTAATCAGAACATATTTTCTACATGTTAGAACAGAGGCAGGGGACATTTTTTTTGGCCTGAGTGCTGCATTGCCTTCAGGGAAACATGTCAGGTCCTGCCAAGGACCCTGCTCTGATCTAGTGAGGTCAAGGTTACATAATACCTGTAAGAGATGGAGTTTTGAGGAAGGTTAGGATTCAGGAACAATCAGAAAAGACAGGTTTCTGGGATAGGAATGGATCAGCATCACAGAAACCTGCGAGTGGGGTTGAAAGCTAGAAAGACTTGTCTAGATGTTGCTCCAACAAAGATCAATAAAGGTTGAGACTAAAATAGGAAATGACTGGCCTCTAGGATGGTTAACTCCACCTACTTTTACAGAGGCTTTGATGCTTAAAGTGGGCTGGTCTATTTTGGCAACCTCTGGCTGCAGTGATGAGGGAGCAGTGGTGGTAGTGGCATACTAGTCCTTTCATGGCCTGACTCCTCAGACTCACAGGATGGTAATGGATGCTGGGGAGCCATACCCTGGGGTTCCTCTGGAGAACTGGGTTTGGGGAGATAGAAGCCTTGCAATGCTTTTCTGTGCCTGAATCTTCTCCTACAGGCTATAGATCCTCTTCTGGGGATGAGGAGTTGGACGCCTCTGAGGATGATGGTTCAGGGTTTTGGGCCATGACAGGCCCACACCTCAGCAGAGATCTACTGACAAAAGCCCTTTGGAGTTCCTCTTCTCCATTGCAGTCTACTCATTTGCCTGCCGCTTGTTGTGGTGGTGAGAAAGGAGAGCACTGCCTACTTTCTTACTGGCTCTCTGCCTGGCAAGCAAGCAAGTGGAAGCAATGATGAGAAAGAGCATGAAGAGACTAAGCAGCTGGTGAAAATGGCAGTGAGAAGGTAGATTCACTAAAGGATGGGGGCCATTGAGGATGTCTTGCCATGCTGTAAGTGGCAGGAGAGCCTCTCTGGTAGGGTGACCATTTGAAAAGGAGGACAGGGCTCTGTAACTTTAACAGTTGCATCAAAAAGGGAATTTTAGAAGCTATCATTTGTATGCAGCCAGCTCCTGGTGAAATTCCCTCTTCATCACAACAGGGCATTTCAAAAGTGGTGCAACACCACTGAACATTTGCATCAAGCAAAGCTAAGCTGTAATTGAGTGAAAGCCAACTAGCAAACTATGATTGTCAGCATGGAACTATATTTCACATATTTCAATTCTTTCCTATACTTGTAGTCTTCTTGCTTGGAATATTTGTCTCTGTTTGTGTCAGTTTCTCTAAAGATTAAAGTTTTAATAGGTTTGAGTTTGGAGCCTCTAACAGAAGGCAAAGGAAGGCCACCAATTCCCTGTAATTTCTAACACACATACACTCATTGTAATGGATCCAGATTCAAGCTGGATCAACTTAGGCTGACCATCTGAAAAGGAGGACAGGGCTCATATAACTTTAACAGTTGTAGAGAAAAGGGAATTTCAGCCAGTGTCATTTGTATGCAATTAGTTCCTGGTGATATTCCCTCTTCATCACAACAGTTAAAAGTGCATGCACTATACTAGAGTGACCATATACAAAAGAAGGCAGGGCCCCTGCAACTTTAACTGTTGTGATGAAGAGAGAATTTCACCAGGAACTAACTGCATACAAATGACACTGGCTGAAATTCCCTTTTCTCTACAACTGTTAAAGTTACATGAGCCCTGTCCTCCTTTTCAGATGGTCAGCCTAGATCAACTGTACTGGTGGAAGTGGATTTTTCCTTGTTTCCTTCCCAGGACAGCCACTCCACTTGCCCCAAAAATGTTACACAGGGATGAGCTGTGGTGCCGGGGGGGGGGGGAACCTCTCAAAATCAGGCAGAAGGACCTTCCACAAGCAGGGCCCTTCCTGTTGCAGAAGGCAGATCCTGGCTCTAACACCTTGAATATTACTCCAGTATCTTCTTTTTCATGATGCCTAGATTCAGGAAGCCTCACCACCACCGCCACCACCGCCACCACCACCACCACCACCACCAGGGTTCTAAAGGAGACTTGTATTCCCCCTCCCCTCTTAGATTTAACTCAGATCTCTGGAAGTTTATTACGGATATTGTAAGCATCAATGGCAAAGTAGCTAACAACACTTTAAAGGAGTTCAAGATTCTACCTGGGTGGCTGAGTACAATGTTTGAAAGTCTAGCTGGATTTAGTCAGTTATGAAGTTCATTTGAAGTATCTGTAGGATCATTTCTACCCATATACTTACACTTCTACCCTGCTCATTGCAAAACTGCCCTGACCTTGGATGTACGTTTAGCAGCAGCATCACACCGTCTGAAAGTTCCTGTAATCTATCCAGGCTCTTTTGTCCATCAGAATCAACTATTGGGCTTGAAATTGTACTCGTGTGATCACTGTACTTTATAATGCTAAAAACAGCTGGTAATTCATGGACTGTCTGAAAATTGTCCCAGACAAGCCATTGAACCTTTTGAAGCAGCAGTTCAAATCATTTATAAACTTTTCATTTTATTTTCCCACCCTGCTAAAATCCTAAAGAATGGCCTTCTTCAGAGGTCCTGAATGGTTTTTTTTTTTTAAAAAAAGTATTTCGCTGAAGGTTTCCAAACAAATTAACCTTTGGGTTGAGATCAAGTGCAGAAAGGTTCAGCCCCAGAGGACACATCATCAGAGCTTAATGAGTGCATGAAAACATAAGGGCGTATGTGTCAGATTGAGAACTTCAATGTAGCCCTTTAACTACTAAATAAAGGGAGATGTAATAAATTGCTGGCTCTGCAGCACTTCTCACAGGTGGGGTTCAAAGAGCCCACAAAGGTGAGGAATCAATATGACCTTATCTAAATGGGGAGAAATTATTTGTCAGCAAATTATGGTCCATATATCCACGATCCCTGGTTGCAGCCATACCTAACAAATTTGAAGCAACATGGATTTGACAGGGTCTATGTGTGTAACAGGAACATGGAGAGGGACATAGAACTGAGATATCAGGTAAGCTGGCACTCTGGTCTTGGACTCATCACGACCGACTAGAACAGGAAGAACTTAGAGCAGGGTTGTTCCCATGCTGACAGTGATAGGCATAGTCTAAGATCAGATAGATAGATAGATAGATAGATAGATAGATAGATAAGATATTGCATTAAAAGCCATGGTGAGGTTACCCTAATCCCAGGAATTGGGGTATATCATAAACTTGGAGTCTATGTGATAACTTTCCCTACTGGGTGGGGCTTTGTCTAGACAGAAGTTTGAGGAAAGCAGAGCGGCTCTTTGGTAAGGTGGAAGAGAACCATTCAGCCTTAGCACATGGAATTCCTGCTAGTGTAAATGGATATTACTGGGAGTGATTTGTCGATCTTCCGTCGAGCTTTTCCGTATTTGTGATATTGTTCTACAACATATCAAGAAACTGAAGTGATCATTTGCCTTTGAAGCATTGTCCCAGAGTGGGAAGCATGGGCGATTTATGAATTTGAGAGCATTTTTGGACGTTGGGAAAACAGAAAGTTCATGTGACTTGTGCTTCCTGTTTCTGGGCTTCTCTGTAACGTTTGGAGTAAAACTCTCATCTCGCATTCAAGCTGATATACACATAGTTACATGTAGGCCTTGGATGCATTACAAGGGCAAGCACCCTTTTGGAAATTATGGAGAGTGCTGCAGCAGGAAGAATAAGGCGATTGCACATGCTATTCTCACACATCTCCAAAATGTTTAATGCCACTGCTTTGATATTTGTCTCCCAGTCCGAACGATAACAAGGAGCGAGACTAGGAAAGAGAAGTGCTGCTGTTCTCATTTATATGGTGCACCCAACAAGATCAAAGGCAGTGTGTGATAGAGTTGTCACATCTCTTGCTTGCCACACTACTTCCATTTTAAGGGAGCGCTTTCTGAGAGTGCCTTTCTAAGCACTCCCCCCTGCCCCAATCTCAGAGGCAGCACTATGTGTCTGTCTGTTTATTTTAAAATGGAAATTACAGCAAATGTCCCGCATCACACCTGAACTTTGAACCAGTTCATACCTCCAAATTTACTCTTGTGATGATGCAAGCAACGAGCCATCAATAATGTAAATCATAGGTGGGCAACGTGTGACCTTCAGGAAGTTCTGGCCTACTACAACCCCAAATGTCCCTTAACGTTGGATATGCTGGCCAGGGCTGATGGGAGTGATAGGCCAAAACATTTGGAGGACCACAAGTTGCCCACCCCTGAAGTAGAATCGTAGAATAGTAGAGTTGGAAGGGGCTTATAAGGCCATTGAGTCCAACCCCCTGCTCAATGCAGGAATCCACCTTAAAACATACCTGGAAGATGGCTGTCCAGCTGCCTCTTGAAGGCCTCTAGTGTGGGAGAGTCCATGACCTCCCTGGGTAATTGGTTCCATTGTCATACTTCTCTAAAAGTCAGGAAGTTTTCCTGATGTCCAGCTGGAATCTGGCTTCCTGTAAATAATTGCATTTGTAGAAAAAGCACCATTGCAGTCAAATAGTACTACCTTACCACTTATACCAGGGTGGTGAACCAGTGGCCCTCCAGATGTTGTTGGATTACAACTTCCATCATCCCTAACCTTTGGCCATGCCAGCTAGGGCTGATGGGGGTTGGAATCCAACATCAACTGGAAGGTCATAGATAGTTTATAGTAGTGGAGGGCTTTCCTGTATGGCTTCTTTCAATCCTGTTCCACTAAAATTCAATGGAGAAGCCGATGTGGATGGAGTGAATAGCCCAAAAATATACGATGATTTTCTCATGGATGTATTAGCAGAGAAGACATGTGGAAGAGATTACCCGTGCCACTCCCATAATGTAGACCTGTTAGCATTAAGAGAATCTGATTGCTATCTTAAAGCTTTCATCTGCATACCTTATTCCTGATACAGAGGACCTTCTGCTTGGGAGCTGAATTGTCCCCTGAACCTGCAAGTAAGTGAAACAAGACTATTAAAGTTTGTCACTTGCCGGGGTGACTGTGATCCCTTTGTGCCTTTCCCCCCTCCTGCTAAGATTCAAGTCTACAAGCTGTTGTCCCATTTAATAGCGAGAGTTACATATGAAGAGAGCTGAAAATCGTACTGGTTTCAAGAGGGATGATTTCCTTCCTTCATCTCACCATGTGTCAAAGACGATTCAGAGCGGCACATCAAACATGATAAAGAGCTTAGAAGAATGTAGGGCACATGAGGGGATGTGAGGAGCGCTGATAATGTTTGGCTTTAAAGTGGGTGGGAGAATGTTTAAAAGGCAGAAAACGTTTGAAAGTTTAAAAGGCCAACAATGAAGATGGACAAGGGCTGTGCTTCTTTGGGATGATAGGGTTACAGCTAGGGGTGTGCATGGACCCCCCGGATTGGATCAGGACCTGGATCGGGACCTCCAATTTTGTCACGGATCGGATCGGACAAAATCGGAGCCCCCCCGGACCGGACCGGATCAAGTCCGATCCCGATCCAAAAATCAGAAATTTTTGGATCGGCCGCCATTTCCCCCCCCCCATAGACTTGCAATGCAATGCAAGTCTATGAGGAAAAAATGGCGGCGGGTGGGTGAGGGGGGCCTAACTCCCTCCCCCCCAGGGCCGTCCGCTGTGGACGGCCCCGGCAGGTAAGCCCCCTCCCCCACACTCCCTAACCCCCCCAGGGCCGTCCGCTTCCATCCGCTGGCGCCCGCAGGCGCCAGCGGATGGAAGCAGATGGCCCCAGGGGGGTAAGCCCCCTCCCCCCTGCCACTGCTTACCTTACAGGGTCGTCTGCTCCCATCCGGTGCCGGCTGCTACTGCGAGCGGGCTTCGCGGCCTGCTCCAGGATGGTGCGCCGGGTGATGACGGCGTGCCACCCTGGAGCAGGCCGCAAAGCCCGCTCGCAGTAGCAGCCGGTGCCAGATGGGAGCGGACGTCCCTGTAAGGTAAGTGCGCCGCGTGCCCCCCTCCCCCCTCCCTGCTTACCTTCCAGGGACATCTGCTCCCGTCTGGCGCCGGCTGCTACTGCGAACAGGCTTCACAGCCTGCTCCAGAGTGGTGTGCCGGGTGATATCATCACCCGGTGCGCCACCCTGGAGCAGGCCGCGAAGCCCACTCGCAGTAGCAGCCGGCGCCGGACAGGAGCGGACGTCCCTGGAAGGTAAGTGCGCCACGGACAGCCCCGCTAGGGAAGCCCCTCCCTGCTGTCCACGTCCATCGGCGGGCGCCCACTGGCGCCCGCCAATGGAAGCGGCGGCGTGCGCCCGCCGATCCGCCGATCCATCCGAACCGGATCGGAACCTTTTCGGATCAGTTCGGATTGGATCGGCCGATCCAGCGGTGAGATCGGAAATCGGATAATTTATCCAATTTCCCCCTGGATCGGATTCGGATCGTGGATCGGATCCGATCCAGTGCACATCCCTAGTTACAGCCACACAACATATCACAGGAAAGACAAGTTCCCATTTGTCCATTGCATGCCTCCAAACAGTGAACACTGTTAAAGCATGGAAGAGAGATACGTAATTTCCCCCTACTATGCATTTTTGCACATCGTTTACCCTAATATGTGGTTGCTGTTGTGCACACTTTCCCTTGATATACACATGTTTGTGCACATTTTTGTGTGTGCTGTGAACTGCATCACAGAATTCTGAAAATTGGATTTTGGCACATGAGTGTATTCTGGTTTGGGAAGTGCAAATTGGATAAGTTTGTATAACAATTCAGACTGAATGGATTTTTCTTCCTTCCCTATCTTTTGTTTTCATCTTCCTAGGGCAGAAATTATAGCTTAGTTTAGTAGGATTGGACAGTGGTTTTTTTACCCAGAAACAAAGGCAGCTGAAAAGACAGAGGTTCGTCTCTCCCCACACTCTCTCTCGTGTGTGTTTGGTAAACCTTTTAAAAGTTACTCCACCACTAGGTAAGCTGGTTTGGGCAAGCTATATTTGTCGGGATAGGGATGGTGATCATTCCGAGACATCGTTGGTGGTAGGCTGACCATATGAAAAGGAGGACAGGGCTCATGTAACTTTAACAGTTGTAGAGAAAAGGGAATTTCAGCCAGTGTCATTTGTATGCAATTAGTTCCTGGTGATATTCCCTCTTCATCACAACAGTTAAAGGTGCAGGCACTATACTAGAGTGAGCATATACAAAAGAAGATAGGGCCCCTGCAACTTTAACAGTTGTGATGAAGGGGGAATTTCACCAGGAACTAATTGCATACAAATGACATTGGCTGAAATTCCCTTTACTCTACAACTGTTAAAGTTACATGAGCCCTGACCTGGATTTTATCTGTTCACCCCAGTTGGTGGTAGCAGGTGATGTCTGAGGGCCTCCCGCTGAGGGTTTTGTGCCCCCAGTGGGGGATAAGGATTGCCTGTGGGGCCATCTCCCCTCACAGATCTGGTGTTTCACGGCCTGGGGGGATTGTGACAGGGGATGCCCCCCTTTCTCCAAATGTGAAAATAATGGCAGGTGCCAATTCTATATTCAAAATCCAGCAGCCAAAGAATGTTTCACTCGATTACATTGACCGGCCAGTGCCAGCATAATGGAATAGCAGCCCAGGGATCCCCCTCTGCAGATCAGATTTAATCAATGTGGCCCTATTTTCAATCCATACAGTTTTGATGTCTCTTTATTGTCTCACCTACTTCACTCGCAAATGATTCAGGACAGTAATAACACTGTCGTGTCAGCATTGGTGATGAGGGCCAGCCTCATGGTTAGGCATCTGCCAAGGGCCCACACTCCAGTAGGGGCCCACTGGCAATAGCTGCTTGGAGTTGCTGCTCTTCTTCACCATCATAATGTGCTTGCTCACCTGCCTCTCACTCTGGCCCAGACAGTGGTGGTCAGAAGGGAGAGCAGTAAATGCCACTGCCTGCTTGCTCACTGCCTGTCTGCCTGTCAAGGATGCAAGGGGCAGTGATGCTAACAGAAAGGAAGAAGAGCAAAAGCAGCTGGTGGTGAGAAAGTAGGCCAACGGAGGGTGTCTTGCCCAAGGGCTGAAAAGACCATAGTGCCAGGAGAGCCTCTCTGGGGAGGGCATTCCCATTTCAAGATGAATTGCACCCCCCAACCCCAACCGAAACCTGAAAATATTGGAATGTAGGAGCCTGCTTCATACTGAGTCAGAGCATTGGTCCATGCAACTTAGTCTTGTGTACACCAGGGATGGGCAACTCTTGGTCTGCGGGATCCATGCGCCCCTGGTCTTTTCTACCACCCTCTGTTGTCATGGCCACTGAACGTACCACAGTTAAACAAGGCATGGGGAGCGCACAGAATTTGTTCTAACCCTAATCACATTTCGAGGCTCCTGGAAGCCTCCCGGAAGTGAGATTCAGCTTGTTAGCAAAGCCTGCACACTCTCGGCACCTGGTTTCATGGAATCGCCACGGTTTTCACTGGCGTGACAACTTAAACAGCAAATTCAGTGGAAGGTGGGGTTGCAGCCCCTGTTAGGTTCTGCGAGGGCAATGTGGACACCCAACCCCTGGACGTTGTTTGCCCTTGGTCTATGCTGATTGGCAGTGGCTCTTCAGATGTGAGTCTTTCCCATTGCTCGCTGGTGATGCCAGAGATTGAACCTGGCTGGGACCTTTTGGGTAGAATCCAGTGTTAGTCCTACATAAAGTAAAAATTGAAATGAATGAGATGTAAGTTAGTCACAAGTAACTTAAGTCCTACTCATTTCAGTTGGGTCAACTGTATGTAGAACTAACGTTGGATACTACCCTTTGCTTCCCAAACATGCACTCTGTCCCTGAGCTATGTGTTATTAATGAATTACTTCTCTGACAGTGCCACTTCACTTAACTTCACAGCCTTCCCCCCCCCAGGGTCTTGCTGGCACAGCCAACCATTGTAGCCATCAGCCCCCCTCCCACTGGTCCACCCAGTGTGTGCTTCTGGGAGCCACTTCCCCAAGGCAACCCAACTGCCCTGAAACAGCAGCTTCCAACACTCCCCCTTTCAAGAAATGGGGGAAGTGCCCTAAAACAACTTGATTGCCCTACAGCATTTCAGGCCCCTAGGATATTGTCTGGAAAATAGAGCAGAAAGAATTGGCCATCCTTGCTTTCTTTATTAGATTGCATCCATTATTAGTTCTTGTTAGACTAGACCCATTGAAATGAATGGGAGTTAAGTTACTCATGGCTCACTTGTCCCATTCATCTCAACGGGTCTACCCTAAGAGGTGGGAACATTGAATACACCCCATTGTCGGCATCAATATGTTGCATTGTTGCTTTGCTACCCAGGAAATACATGTGGCTTTTAGAGTGTTGGAATTGTGTAAATGCATAGTATGGCTGCTTTAATGTGGACTAGAAGAAAAAGGTCAAATGCGCACAGTACAGATATACTTTGCGACACTGATATTATGGATTATAGAGGGAGAAAAAGGTTAGGTGTGCTGTAAAGTCATTCTTAATTTAATGGCGCAACCTGGCCTGTGCCTATATTAAGGAGGTTTCATTTCCGTCCCATGGGTTCACTTTCAACAGGAGCTCATGAGGCACATAGCAGCATTTATGCTCTTTTATTATGATAATTTACAGTTAGGCTAATGGATATTTATTATGTTCATTGCAGAGCTGATAGCACATTAGTGCCCTGTTCTGGCCAAGAAACGTGCAGGAATAATTGCTGGCAACATGTAAGATAAATGTATTTTTACTGTGATGTTCAGACCATTGCCATGCACATACTTAACCCACAGTAGAGAGCCATTATTTGTAAAGAACGTGGTGTGTATTAGAAAAGTGTCCTACTTATACTATAATTTATATATTTTGATAGCACTTCTTAAGTGCATGGAATAGGAATGTGATGGATCAAGTATGGACATGGGTTCAGATATCCATTAATCCAGGCAGCAAACTGGGTGGCACTGGCTAACTTACTGTCTGTCATCCTAGCCTACTTGGTAGGATACAATGGAAGAATCCCATGGGTAGTGTCCTTTCATCATTGGAGAAGGGACTGCATACAAATATTGATTTATTTGTATTCATATTCATAGGATTGGCTCCAGATTTAGTTGGATCAACTGTGCTGGTGGAAGTGGATGTTCCCAACATTCCTTTCCACGGCAGCCCTTCCAGTCCTCTGGAAATGCTACACAGGGAGTCAAGAGACCCTGCTGAATGGAGTGAGCTGTGGTATGGGGAGGAAGGGAGAGAGCCCCCAAAATTGGCTGATCAGAGCCCTTTCTCTTGTGGAAGGTCCCTTCCTCTTATGGAAGGCAGATGCTGAATTTAACCTATAGAGAATCCAACAACCACAATATTAAAACACAAATAAAAAACTAAAACAACTACAACAGAAAATCTGAAAAAAATACAATATATAGCAAGGATCCAAAAGTGAACTGATAATAAACTAATTAATATTTAAATACAAATAAATACTACGGCTTTCAAGTGTTGAAAGCACTTCATGTGCATTATCTTGTTGTTATCCTTGCAACAACCATGGAAAGTAAATTGGTATTATTATCCCCCACATTGCAGATGGGGGAACTGAGGCTGAGAGATTATAGCTTGCCTAATGAGTTCATGGCAGAGGTGAGATTTAAACTGAAGACTTCTTGATTCATAGCTCAGCCTCTTAGCCACTATGTAAGACCAGCCTGAGGACAGATAGTCAAGACAGCAAGAAGGCACATGAAACCAAAGGCCTGATGGAATCAAAAAGTTTTTGCACTCCTAACAAGAAGGTTGTAGTGGGAGGGTGGTGGCTATAAGACCCTTCAAGGAAAGGGATTTCAACAGCCTGGGTGCTGCCACAACAAAGGCCCTGTCCTGAATCACAACCAGCTAGTGGCAGCTGATGCTTATTAGGGCTAATGGGGCAGAGGGCAGGGCTGATACTCCATATTCTACTGAGATTGTTGGAGGAGAGCAGGAGAAGATCGTGTGTGGCAATCAGCAGCTGCACGCCATGCATTGGAGCAAATGTACATGGTTGTGGGGAGATTTCTCTACCACAAGTGCCTGGAGGAGAGGTAGAGGATCACTGCCCTATTTGCTCAAAATATAGAGCTGCCTTTGCCACCAACCACACTTCCAATGATGGTGGCACATGGAGGAAGGTCTCAGTTGATGATCTAGCAGGAAGGAAGGTTCATATGGGAAGAGAGCCAGTGTGGTGTAGTGGCTAGAGTGTTGGACTAGGAGTTGGGAGATCTGGGTTCTAGTCCCCACTCAGCCATGGAAGCTCCCTGGGTGACTTTCAGCCAGTCACAGAATCTCAGCTCAACCTACCTCACAGGGTTGTTGTTGTGATGATAAAATGGAGAGGAGGAAGATTATGTATGCCACCTTGGATTCCTTGGAGGAAAATAGGTGGGATATAAGTGTAATAAATGAATGAATAAATAAATAAATAAATGGCAGTCGTTTTGAATATGTTCTGCCCAAACTCTATAATGCTTTAATGACCAGCACTTTGCATTGGCTTCCAGTTAATTTTTTGGCGCAATTCAAAGGGAATAGTAATGGAGAAATATGTTCATTACCATAGCATTCTGCACCTGCCATAGTTCTTGAACACTTTTCAGAGGCAGCCCATATAGAGTGCATTGCATTTGTCCAACCTAGGTGGGACCAATGCATGTGTGACAGAGGCCAGATATATGATAATGACTCTTTTCAGCTGGTTCACAAGCAGTGGGTTCAAACTACAGAGGCTACTTACCTATCCAGGAGCATAGCTGCATTGAGAAACTTTCCCAGAGTGTGAATATGATTCTTCCAGGGAGTACAACTGCTCCCAAAACATGTGGTTGTGGTTGTACACCAAATCCCAGAATCGTTCTCCTGCTTATCTTGACTGAGTTAACTATGACCAAAATAATTCAAAATACAGTCCAGATTAAGCTTTATACACAGAAACCAGCATTGCAAGCCAATATTGCCCCAAATAGGAAAAAAAGTTAATACATGAGGCAGTGTGAGGTGGCCACCTCGGGAGGCAGATATTGGGGAGGCAGAAAGCAATGGTGAGGTGTTGGAGGACAGAGTTGTGTGGGCCCTGAGGTGTATCCTTCACAACTGAAGCTAGCCTGCTGCCCTCAGGTGTGGTGGAGAATACTGTCCTGTTACCAGTGCCAAAATAAAATTCAACTGCCAGTCCAGTTGGCTTTGAATGGGCACCCCTTCCCCATCTTGTCCTTTTTCTCAAGCAACAAAACAGCCTGATTCAGGGAAGCCCAAAGAAAGAACTAATTTACACAGGCAAGTGCTTCCCTTGATGGCTACAACTAGCTTCTTTATCTGGATGTAGACAAATGGATTTTGATTATTTTGGATGCACACAGGAGACTAAAAGGAAGTATTCAGTAAGGAAGAAATTGTGCATGGAAGCTCCCCCACTTTTTTTTTTTTTGGCCAAAAGGGGGAAAAAACGTTTGCTGTTCTTTATATCATAATTTATGTCAAGAGCTAATGTCTGATATGCTGTATATCGACATCTCCTTTGTCAATGAGCAAAAACCCTATGGGTAGACTTTAAGTCTATGTTAATAAGAATAAAAATAGAAATTTATAAGCAAGTTCAAGAAAGGGATATGCAAAATTAGGGCAGGTTGTCAGCCAAACAAATAAACAAAATGGCTAAAAAAAAGTTTTTCTGTGTTCATTCATGTGTGCAGGCATTTAGCTGAGCAAACTCCAGCCCCAATAATTCAGTAAGTAAATTACAGTGCTAATGAATATTTCTGTGAAGATATGAGAAAAGAGGCTTTTTTTCTTCAAACCCTTTTTTCCATATAAAATGTTGAGCAAGGCTTACTAAGGCTGTGTTTCCCAATCATTTGATTCCTGATAGACAGACTTCTCTACCTATAAAGCAGGAAGTATGTATGTGTCACGTATGTCTGGAAATGTTTACCCACTTCCAGATGAGTTAGAAACTTGACACGTTGACAGAGTGATAGGTCTGGCTGTACAATGTACCAGAAAAATCTAAAAACCCAAATTTTGGAGGTTTAAGTACTTTTAAAGAATTTAATAAAAACTAGGTTTATGGTTACAACTCCCAGCATGCTTTGGATGGAACTCCCAGCATGCTTTGGGCAGGAGGCCTGCAGTACCATCTTCAGTCACTAGGTGGCAAATTCTCCTAACCAGTACATAGTTTTTTTTGCAGTTGATACAGTTGAAAGATAGTGGAGAATAGCCCAAAGGACAGGGTTATATGGCTGCCTTCCCCTCAAGGGAATAGAGTGGACAGAGCCCTCTATCAGATCAGAGGGCTAGAGCTGTGCACTGTGGCAGGGGCTGTGCCTAAGGGTGCTTCACTTAGACAGGGCAGGCACAATATGTCCAATTCTGACAGCTGCATAAGTTGGCCTGAAGTCTTCTCTGAATCAAACAAAAGGCTATTCCAACCTGTGCAAAGCTGGGTATGTTCAATAACAATAACAATGAGACGAAGAAGTAGATCCTGCAAGACTGAATCTGCCCAACCTTGCTCTAAGATACTTGAATTGCAAAAGAAAATATCTGGTTATCTGGTTATGTGACCTGGGCACCTGCAGTAATTAGGTTTGGGTCAAAGGGAAAACAGATGGTTGCCCTGTTTTTCAGATCTCCAGTTATATAAAGGCCTAGATTTCCTTAGTGGAATTAAGTAACATTTTCTACAAACAAGATTTTTTTCTCTTCTGGCTGGTATTGTATCAATTTCTATTAACCTTTATATTTCTCCAAATGGCTCCACGATTCCTCGAGAGCAAACTGGGCTTCATAAATCCAGATTTTATATTCATGTTTCCTTTTAGAAGTTCGTTTGTTATTTTGGATGTTTGTCCCATTTATAAATGTGAATTCTTATATGCTTAACTACCTTGTAGTTAAAGTAATAAATGACAAATGCTGTGAATATTTGGTGGATGCCATAATGGTTAAAGTGGTGTAAAACCTCTACAAATTTAGAAATATTTGTATTTATTAATACACTAAGGGAAAAAATTCATTGACACCAAAGTTACAGATAAGAGATCTCTTGATATGAATCAGTCTTCTTCCCTGTGTTTTTGTTTTGAAAGGACTGTGGTGCATATGAACATTCTGTTACCATGAAAAGGGAAGCGGGCTGTTGTGATTTGTAGAGGTATGTGGGTGGGGGGCTATTTGTGGGTGGGAAAACAATGTAAACAACACTATTATTTTTTGGAACATCTAATACTGACGGGACTGCTCATGTAGAATTGGCAAGTCATTAGCGGATTCCAATACTAGGCAGTAGAGGAAACATTGATGAATGCTAGCAGTGACAACACGGTGTTCCAGGAGGGAAGACAGCATTTTTATCATTATAAATCCAGACTTCTGCCAATTTCATACCCTCCAACATTTTGCAGGTGGAAATAATGACATGCTTATCATACTTTTTGTCATACCAATAATCACAGTGCAAACTCCAAGCCCTCCACTAGTACGCACTGGTAGAGGCTCTTCACTTCGAGCTCAAAACTCTGTTCATTTATCCTGTATAATCTTCCTACCTTCCTTTCTTCCCAGAACTGAAGTGGTTTTGTTTTACTTTGGATTTTCAGGGGGCTGTGGGATGAGGCCCTTTATTTAAATTTGATCTCAGGCTGTATGGGACTATAGTTAAAAAAAAGAAAAGAAAAGAGGGGGGACATCTTACAACAACTAATGACTTCTTTATGAGATTTAACTTAAGTTTTAATTAACATTAGGACCAAACTACATGTCACGTTAAATGCAGCTTCACATGTAATGTGCAGGATTTGAAAATTGCATATTGCATCCGTTGCAGTGGGCTGATAATTAGTGGGATCTGAGGAGACATGGAGGGGAGATTTAATTCCTCCCCTGCCCTTGTCATGGGGAAAATCCCTCCTCTGAAGTTAGTATTTGTGTCAGTGTCAATGGGGGATTCCCCTTCCAAAAGTGAATGCTTGCTTCAGAAAAGCTATTTTCCTTGAGAATGCAGGGGAGTAAAGGGATAACCACACCCACACATGCTTATTCTGAGTTACATTTACATCTTTTTTTTCTTTGTGCCTTGTAATTTTGCACGGCTTTGTGAATGAACTCCATGAATGCAGTGCGTTCATTTTGAGTATCTCGTTGTACTTCTACTAGTACCGAACCTTCAACGGACAGATTCGTTTATTCTTATGATCAGATGGTAGATGACTTCATTCAGAACATAAAATCCTATTCAGTGATGAAAATGAATGCTGGACAGAAACAGTTGTGTTTGGGAGCAGCCAGAGATGAATTTTTACTTTGATCATTCCAGGGAATATAACTCTAAGGTCAGGTTGATTTTTTTTTTCTTAAAAAGCAGAAGATTATAGCAAGGTTGAGTGTGTGTGTATGCTATGGGATGGGGGGAGGGTGATCAGAAATTTCAACAGGTTGGATCTTTAATATCTTCAAGGTTATAATGTAAACAGGATTACAGGACCCTTCTAGACATAGAGCCTATCTACACTACAGCTTTAAAACGGTTTAAAATGGTTTAAAATGGTTTATCACTGTTGGGGCCCAGGACACACTCCATGTACAGTTTTCAAAATGTTTTCAACATGTTTTATCCTGTGTGTGTAGAGAGGCTCTTAGCCATACTCAGTTGGAGGTAGTTTAGTCATGTCTCTCTATATATCTCACCACATTGGTGGTTCTGAATTGCTAGCTCTCCTTTCTGAAAGACTCCTAATCTTTAACAGCTCTATGGCAGGCAGGTACAACATGGTTCTCTTTATGCTGAGAAAAGCACCCATTGAATTTGGACTCTGCAGATGGTTGAGAATTTTTTCAGTTCATTTTTTCAGAAGAATTTACCCAAATGTGGACATTTCTTCATATTTGGGAGGGAGAGAACTTCATATTAAAATATTTTAGATGTGAAAGAAAGCAAAACTGACAGACAATATACCCTTTAATCCTACAATAGCCTGCCATCTACAGATTTAAAACCAGGAAGGTGACAGTTCTTTTCTAGAGAGCCTAAAGAAATGTAACTGTCATACAGTATGTAATCAGGAGCTCAAAACGTACCTCGGCAGCTGCCCTTTGTGAAATGACAGACCGTGAAATGGATGGCACCTTAGTGTTCATGCAGGGGGAGCAATCCAGATTAGGAAAGGGGAGGAAGGGCAAATGGTTAAGGCCCCTACTCGCCATGTGATAGTATCAAAATGCCATAAGTGAATGAACGAACCAACAAGTCTTGATATGAAGAGGCAGGAAAGATCTATTCTAATCAAAGTAAAGACCACACTGGGCTAGAACAGGAGTGGGTAACCTTTTTATTGTCAAGGGCCCCATTCCTTTGTGGGTAACTGGTTGGGAACTGCATATCCATGGTGAGTGGGGTCAGAGCCGAAAGTGAATGGGTCTCCCATTTTCTCTTCTGCCATTCTTCTCTCTCTCTCTCTCTCTCTCTCTCTCTCTCTCTCTCTCTCTTTCTGCCATCTCCTTCTTTCTCCCTCTCCCCCTTCCTTCCCATCCGGCAGGCTACCAGAGAAGGGAAAGATAACTCTTACCAAAGATCTGAATTGACCACATGCAGAGCTACATGTGGTCTACAAAAACCATCTTAACCTGACCAGACATCCTGTCCGGCAACTGAATCACATCGAGTGTGTGTACCTGAGTCTGAAGACCAGGGATAGACTAGGGATTCTGTTAGTGTACCGGCCACCCCGCTGCCTATCAGACTCCCTGGCCGAACTCACGGAACTGGTCTCGGAGCTGGTGTTGGATTCGCCCAGGCTTTTGGTCCTGGGCGACTTCAACATCCCATTCGAGACTGGTTTGTCAGGTGGAGCTCGGGAGTTCATGGCATCCATGACAAACATGGGCCTATCCCAATTGGTCTCTGGACCCACACATTCAGCAGGTCACACCCTCGATGCTGTTTTCAGTTCCGAACAGACGGATCTGTGGGCGGAGGTACTGAATACCTCCGAATTGTCATGGACAGACCATTTTCTGGTCAGAGTTAGTATCACGGCTACCACCCGTCCCTGCAGGGGTGGTGGACCAATTAAGATGATCCGCCCTCGAAGGCTGATGGATCCTTCTGGATTCCAGAAAGCCTTGGAGGGTTCCATGGCTGGTATCGTCGACGATCCTGTAGAAGCCCTGGTCAATAGATGGAATCAAGACCTAACTAGGGCTATCGACACGATCGCCCCCAAACGTCCTCTCCGGCCCGCTTCTAATAGGGCGCCCTGGTATACAGAAGACCTCAGGGAGTTGAAGCGGAAAGGATGACGACTGGAGCGCCGATGGCGGAAAACTCGACTTATATCCAACAAGACACGACATAGAGAACATCTTCGTTTCTATGGGGTGGCAATACGTGCAGTGAAGAAAGCTTTCTTCTCTGCACGCATTGCGTCTGCGAATTCACATCCAGCAGAACTGTTCAGGGTGGTGAGGGGTCTAACTCAGGCTCCTTCTCCCCTGAATCCGATTTTAGAGCCTTCGGCAGTTCGCTGCAATGCCTTTAACGATAATTTCTCAGATAAAATCTCTCGGATAAGAGCCGACTTAGACGCCATTGTTATAGCAGAGGTTGACAGTGGAGTGTCCAGTGACTCCGTGAGTAGGATTACACTCGATCAGTTTCAGTTGGTGAGTACCGAGGATGTGGACAAGGTACTTGGATGTGTGAGGAAGACGACTTGCCCTCTCGATCCCTGTCCTTCCTGGCTGGTCGTCCAGGGAGGAGATGCAGTTAGATCACATCTACAGCATATCATTAATGCATCTCTCAGGGAGGGGAGTTTTCCATCATGTTTAAAAGAGGCGGTGGTAAGGCCGCTTCTAAAAAAGCCCTCCCTGGATCCCCTGGACCTTAATAACTACAGGCCTGTATCAAATCTTCCGTTTTTGGGCAAGGTGATCGAGAGGGCAGTTGCTCTTCAACTCCAGGTAGTCTTGGATGACACCGATTTTCTAGACCCATTTCAAACCGGCTTCAGGGCGGGATACGGAGTTGAGACCGCTTTGGTCGCCTTAGTGGATGATCTACGCCTTAGTATCGACAGGGGGAGTGTGTCCCTGCTGGTACTTCTGGACCTCTCAGCGGCTTTCGATACCATCGACCATGGTATCCTTCTGGAGCGCCTGGGGGAATTGGGGATCGGGGGCACTGTGCTTCAGTGGTTCCGATCCTATCTCTCGGGCAGGTTCCAGATGGTGATGCTTGGGGATAGTTGCTCTTCAAAAAAGGAGCTGCTATGTGGTGTACCACAAGGTGCCATCCTTTCTCCAATGCTGTTTAACATTTACATGAAACCGCTGGGAGAGATCATCCAGAGGCATGGGGCGGGGTGCTATCAATACGCTGATGACACCCAAATATATTTCTCTATGCCTTCGACAACATCGTCAGCTAAGGATAGTGTGTCTCCTCTGAATGAATGCTTGGAGGCGGTAATGGGCTGGATGAGGAAAAACAAACTGAAACTGAATCCAGACAAGACGGAGGTGCTTGCTGTTAAAGGCCCCAACCTGGGTCTGGAGGTGTGTCAACCAGTTCTGGATGGGGTTACACCCCCCCCTGAAAGATTGTGTTCGCAGCTTGGGGGTACTCTTGGATCCGTCGCTCCAGATGACAGCTCAGATTGATGCGACGGCCAGGAGTGCCTACTATCAGCTTCGGCTGATACGCCAGCTGCGCCCCTTCCTAGAGTTGGAAGACCTAAAGACGGTAGTGCACGCGCTGGTAACTTCAAGGCTCGACTTCTGCAATGCGCTGTACATAGGGATACCTTTGTGCCTAGTCCGGAAACTTCAACTTGTTCAAAATATGGCAGCCAGGTTGGTCACTGGTACACCTAGGGGTGATCACATTACACCAGTTTTAAAATCGCTTCATTGGCTGCCAATTAGTTTCCGGGCGAAGTATAAAGTGTTGGTTATTACCTTTAAAGCCTTACATGGTTTGGGTCGAGGGTACCTGCGGGATCGCCTTCTCCCGTACAATCCGTCCTGCACACTTAGGTCCTCTGGGAAGAACTTACTCAAGCCAGCCAGAACTAGGCTGGCGAGTGTTACCCAGAGGACCTTTTCTTCCATCGCTCCCAGACTGTGGAATGGTCTGTCGGAGGAGGTTAGACAAATTGACAGTCTTCATGAATTTAAGAGAGTCATGAAGACTGTCCTCTTCCGACAGGCCTATCCAGATGAATTTTAGGATATTTTTAATGTTGTGTTGTTCTCTTGTTTTTAAATTTTTTAACTGTTGTGAATTTTTGTGTTTATATTGTTGTTGTTCCCCGCCTCGATCCGGAGGGAGAGGCGGGTTACAAATAAATATTATTATTATTATTATTACATGAAATTAAGCTGAGGGCTGTATGCCAACCTGTGGGCTAGATGGACAACTGGTCCAGCTTAGGCAGGGTATTGCTTGATTCCCTCTGTACATTTCATGGGTTAGGCATTATTTCAGGTGGAGGGCAGTACTGCTATGTCCCTCTTTAGTAGCACCACAGAGGTTTTGGTGTTCTGCTTGCCCTTTTTGAAGAACAAAGTCCCATCTCTCAAAGTGTGGCAATAACATGCATCTGGCCTTTTCAGCTTCTCCAGCTTTCATTACCTAGGATACTAAATCAATAGGAGAATGCAACACAGATTTTCAAGATTATGAATAAAGATGTGAGAGCCAGGAGTGGGGAGGGTTGCATTGCAAGCACACAACAGGCATTAAATTGGCCTACTCATTCTGACACTGACTGCTGACCTTTAAGGAATGCTCTAATTGGGTACAGGGGCCAAGTAATTAAAAGGAGCCTCCTGCGTACTCTCTGTTTACTGACTTCATGTTGCCTTGGAGTTGAAAAGCCTGTAGCGGAAGTTGCTTCAGTGTCAGGTGCCTTTTGAATGGCACCTGAACTGCACAGCCATCTCTCACAGTTCTGGGGTTAAATGCCCCAACCACGTAATCAGTGATCAGTTGCATAAGACGGACAGGCAACTTGTTTTTCTCCCCATTTTGATACTTAATTTTTTCCATTTTGAAAGACAATTTCATTTCATTATTCCTTCATGCAAATCAGATTGGCTTTGTTACTTATTTGATGCACTGGTGCTGATTTTAATTATTCAGATTTACAGGGTGCATGTGTGTAGGTTTTCTTCAGCTTGTTCCCTCTGTCACCTGTGGTGGTGGTGATGGTGGTGACAGATGCCTCCTGGCAGCACCCATTATTTGCCCCCAATATGGCATCATTCCAAGAAATTGTGGGTAAAATGGCAATGACCACAAAAATAGTAGCTGCCATCAGGGTCAACATATCCCCTTGCAATGCCCTTAATGTTGTCTGGGGCATTGTGGGTAAATAGTGGCAGCCACTGAGAAGATCTCTGTCAGTGGAGCAGGTAAATTCTCCATCTCCCAGATGACATAGATAGGGGATGAATAAATACAGGTGAAGGTAACATTAGTTCTGTAACAGATGCACACACTTCACAGGCATTTTCCTACAGTTAAAATGTTTTAAATTGTTTTAATGTCAGCTGTTTTATGTTTATGGTTTTAAATTTTGTATATTGACTTTTTAGTGTTAAATCTTTTAACTTTTGTAAACTGCCCAGAGAGCTTTGTCTATGGGGCGGTATATAAGTATAATAAATACTACTACTACTACTAATAACAACAACAACAACAACAACAACAACAACAGGTATCACTCCTACTAGAGTGCCAATTCTGCTGACACAGCAGAAGACACAATTATTAGGGGAAGAGCATAAGAACATCTCTCTTAAATTACTATGTCTCATAGCTGATTATAGAGTTTGGAACAGTATTAGGGTCAGATCATTGTAACATAATGCTAAGCAGACCACATTCATTATAAACATCCAGTTATTTTAAACAGCCCATAGCTGTTTGGGTATCCAAAAGAATACAAAGGCCATGCTTTATTGGATCAAGAGTTTTGGTTGGAATAGGTTAGCTTTCAAGTTTTGCAAAACTTTTGTATAGGCAGGAGAGATTTGGTGCAACCTATGCTCGCTGCCCTGCTCTGCCACTACAATTAGGCTAGATGAATCTGTCTATTTTGGTTTCTCATTTTCCCAATCTTAAATTCATTTCATTTTAAAATCTGAGATTTTTGCAATCTTAAATTCAGTCAGAAGGTTAAAGAAATCAAGAATTTTAAAAAGTAAGTTGCATTGAAAGTTGTATGCCCCTTTTTTGCACATTTGTCATAATATATGCTTGTGCACATCTTTTGCAAGCAATTTCCCTAATATAATGCATTTATGAACATTATTCTCAATAATTGACACATTCTTGTGCACACTTTCCCCTAATGAATACATTTTTATACACATTTTTTGATTTGGGAGCTCTATTGCAAAGTTTGGAGAAGTGCGAATTTCAAAGGAATAACTTGGTTTCAGAAGTGCAAAATTAGGCAAGTTCACATTAAAAATGCAAAGAGAGTGAATTTGTACCCATCCCTGATTACAATTGTTCCACTAAAAAGCCATCATCTGATCTCTTTTGAGTCATGACTTCATTTGGGAATAACCTGGCAGCCATGCTTTGCACTGTCAATGTGGTGATCATCAGAAGATGACAGAGCAAGGGTGTAATCCTCTGCTCTTTTCTTTTTTTTTAGACAGAAAAGATCCTACAATTCCCATCCTGTTTGGCTGGGGAATGCTGGGAATAGTAGAACCTTATCCTGTCTAAACATACCAAATGTTGCTGCCTAAGTGGTATAGTAGTGGAATTTGGACAACATCTAAAATGTAGATAAGGCTTCTTGTTCTTCACACATAGTTTAATTCAAACTTGTAAGTAAACATTAAGATTGAGCTCTTAAATCTGAAGGGGAAAATAGAAACACTGAAGTAAGCTCATGAACCAAAATTTTAAAATACTATAAGGACGCAATCCTATGCATGTTTAGACAGCAAACAATCCTACAACTCCCAGAATTCCCCAGACAACATAGCTGGGTGGAGAATGCTGGGAGATGTAGGACTTTTTCTCTCTAAACATGCATAGGAGTTCACCCTAATTCATGAATATCTCTGATTTGGCTGAGAACATGGGTACATGCTGCTACTACCACTACTACTGCATTGGTTAACAAAAAGGCCAGGATTTCCATGTACGGTTAATTCTGTTCGCTTTTCATTCAGTTATCAGAAAGAAAAAGTCAAGAAGATTAATGGAAACAATTAAAAGAGCCTAAGTGATTTAACGGGAAGGGAAAGAAGGTTCTGTTAAATTTTGCTATCCTCCTAGCAATTTTACTTGAGTAGAATACAAAAATAAAGGAAGTGAATCCTGAAACAGCTTTCATTAATTACAAAGCATGCTGTTGGGAGTAATTTAGTATTATCTCTTTGTCTCACATATTCATAAATGTAGTAGATATGTACACTGGCTATAAATAACAAATTCAGTCCAGTTATTTCCTACAAAACTCACTACACTATCATTTTCCCTGATGGAGTGTGGAAAGACAGAATGTTATTGTATGGATTTTATATCACAACAATGATCTACATTGTGTGATTTTGTTATTCAGATCATATTCATCAAGTGTAATGTCTGCAGTAGGTGTTATCAAAATTGATATAAACAAGAGTATGGTAGGGGAAATAGTTGAATAGGGGAATTCAACATATTCAACACTGCATACAAATAAAATAAAATAAATAAAATTAGGCATCTCTCCTGACACATATACTGCATTCTGCAATGCACTCTTGTGTGCTTAACATCAAATATGAAAATACTTGTGTTTGCTCTCTGTTACTTTATCCACCATACATTTTCTGGGATTTCTCTCACTATACCAGTGTTCTTTGAGCAGCTCCCATGGTTGTGAAGTAACTTTTGAAAATGCAAGGGCAGTGCTGTACTTCAGTAATTTGTGGATGCTGGTTCTTAAAGTGAATACATGGAGATTCCTTGTTTTTAAGAGCTTCCCTGAGGGCAAAGAAATATTCATGAAGAGCAATTCCTGGCCTGCGACAAAGGGCTTAGGAAATGTCAGGACACTTGTCCATCTAGGGGTAGGCAACTTGGTACCCTCCAGAGGTTTTGGACTACAACTCTCATCAGTCCCAGCCTACATGGCCAGTGGTAAAGGATTGTGAAAGTTGCAGTCCAAAACATCAGGAGGACACCAAGCTGCCTACTCTATGCTGACAGTGGCTTTCCAGAGTTTTACTCCTATGTGGAAATACGATGATGACCAAATCTTTCGCATGCAAAGCATGTGCTCTACCATTGAACTATGGCCCTTTCCCCTTATGATTGATGGTCAATGAATCCATTTCAGATTATAGTATGGATAAAGGAGTAATGGTTTTTTTAATAGCAAGGTCTAAAGGCATACTCCATTTTTGGATATGGCCAAGGTTAAATTGCATCAACAAACTGTGTAATTTAAGATCGTTTGTTGTGTTGGTGTTCTTTCATTTTGGGCATTCCGTTTATTTGTTACATTTGTTTGTTTAGTAATGTGACAACTTTGAACATTGAGAAATGAAATTTGATACATCCGTTCACAACAGAATTCTACATTCCAAGTTAGAATTCCAGCTGAACCTCTAGAAGTGCATTCGAACAGGAGGTGAAAAATGCAAAGTACATTACAAAATGTGGTATCTCCCTTCCACATTGAGATTTTGGAATCAAATTTGTTGGGCACCTTTGATGAGAGCATTCTGTGTTTCAAACCTCTGCTTGACCCTACATCCATTTTTAAAGGAGCCAAGTGCATATTCATGAAAACACTGTGCTGATTTTTTAACCACAAACTCCCATTTAACTCCCGTAGCACAATGCAAAGTATCTCTATTGAAAAGTGAGATGCTGGAATGAAAGATGATGACCATATTCAGAACATCATTCAGTGTTTCAAGTGTGAAGTGCAGCTTAACTCTACTCAAGTTTTCAAGGGGGAGCGATACAAACAACACTTTGCAATGCAACTTCTGAAGAAATGCACCTTAGGCATGGTGCTAACTAGTTATATGCCATAGGAACTATAGCACACTGGACAATACAGGACGAAATGGGACCCATTTAAAAGCACACACAAAGGAATCTGTGCTTTCAATAATTTGTAATGATCCAATGATTTGGTGAGGGATAAGGTGTCTCTGCATTAAGAGAAATCACATTGTTTACTTTTGGGCTGTTGTGCTTCCTGGTTCCTTGGCGCAAATTATATGAGCTGATTACATTGGAGGAGAGGGGCAACAAGGTGGAAGTTCCTGCTGTTTCCTGGGCTCCTTTAGGGCTGCAGATTTACAATAGGGGTGTGCATAGGATCAGGTCCGATCCAGATCCGGAGCCGATCTGGCTGAAATTGGATAAAATTATTCGATTCCAATCCCGGCTTCTGGATCGTCTGATCTGATCTGAACTGGTCCGAAAGGACCCGATCCGGTTTGGATAAGATTGGAGGATCGGACCTCCTCCTCCCCCTCGCACTCCTTACTTGCCGGGGCCTTCCACTACCTTCCGCCACCGCCCGCGGGCGCCAGCGGATGGCAGTGGACGGCCCCGGCAGGTAAGGAGCGTGAGGGGGAGGAGGGGCTTACCTGCCGGGGCCGTCCGCTGCCATCCACTGCTGCCTGCGGGCGTCAGCATACAGCAGCGAATGGCCATGGCAGGTAAGGAGCGTGAGGGGGAGGAGGGAGCTTTCTTTCCCCCAATGCAAGCCTATGGCGAAAACACCAAAAATGGCGACCGATCCAAAAATCGGACATCCAATTTTCAGATCGGGATTGGGTCTGATCCAAGGTACCTCCGATTTTGTCCAAACCAATCCAGGACACCATCGGAGGTCCTGATCCAATCCAGGGGGTCCGTGCACATCCCTAATTTACAGCACAATCTTACACCTCCTCAGAAGTAAGTCCTGGCTTTCCTGGGGCTGCGAGGAAATAGTACAGTGCAAGTTAACCTAGGAAAACAAGACTTCCCCTTCCCTCCTTGCACAGATACCAGGGAACGAGGGAGGTGCTCCCTCACTTACTTGGGATTAAGCCTCATTGAACACAGTGGATCTGATTTCTGAAGTAGATATGAGATTGCACTGTAAGTAAGCCCCATTGAACTTAAAGGGGTGCTCTTGGTGGGGTGGGGTGGGATGGGGATCAGATCTGCCTCCCTTTCTTGCAGGGAGGCATTTTACCCTCTTCTCCCTTGATCACAGACACAGGAAAATCCTTGCTTGGCAAGTTTATAGTGCAATGCCAGCTTTACACACTGAAAAATTATTTATTCCAGCTTTTCTCTGATCTATTTTAAAATGGAATAAGGGGGAGAAACTGCAGGAGATGTCCTCACTGTTGCCAATGCTATTAAAAGGACCCACAAACTTCCATGAGTGGCCAATAATGACTGTGCTTTAGTTTGCTCATATGAAGAAGCCCACAGAGGTATTCCTGAAAAATGATTACATGTGGTTTGAAACATGTGGAGAAGCCGATTAATGCCTCATCTCTCCTACACGGCACACCTGGTGATAAAGCTGTGCCCTGAGGTTTCCAGTGCCGTCCAGTCATTTTCACCTATCCATACAGCTTTAGTGTTATTCAGCCTCTCAATACTCTCTTTCCAGCATCACACTGCGACTCACACAGATGCAAATAATTTTGAAAATTGTGTATATCGAAGCAAAAATGACAGCTTTGCACAGATTGAATGGATCATTTATTCTGACCACAGCATTAGTGCCACATTTGAGTATGGAAGCTCATTAGCTGTGAACTGAATGTTCATTAGCTGTGTTGAGACAATGCCCTCATGTGTTCATTGGACAAAAGGCTGGAGTTGGATCATGCCTACTTGGCACCGCATTGATGCTGATGTCTTTGCTGGCCATGTCCCCATATCTGTGCCTTTGGCAGTAGTGTGAAAGAGGGTCCTCTCGACAATCAGTTCCTGCTTACAGGAAGGAGGTTCATACAGCTGCCAAATGGAATGCTAACACTGGGTATGGACAATGGGCATTTCAGAGCTTGGGGAATGGGTAGTGTGGGCAATCACTGAACACATGGGGGTTATCAAGACTCAGTGTGGTGTAGTCATCACTGGATGACTTTGAGCCGGTCATGGACTCTCAGCCAAACCTACCTCACAGGATTGTTGTGAGGATAAAATGTAGAGGAGGAGGATAATGCATGCCACCTTGGGCTCCTTGGAGGAAAGGCAATATATAAATGTAACAATAAATAATAGTGCTGGGCCGAAACCTGCCCCCTGTTTATGGGAACTTTTTCTCTTCCTGCGAAAGAGACATTATTTTTTCTGCCTCTTTCACAGGGAGGGGGAGAATTTCAGAGAATTTTCTCCTTGGGGGGGGCAGCATTTCTACATATCTTTTAATAGTATAGCCGGATGTTGAGGGGGTCTTCTTCTTTCTGTTTTATTTAAAACAACAACAGCAACAACACTCCCGGCACTTGGAGCTGCCCGGAAGTTCTACCTGATTGCCTATTGGAGACCATGTGATCTCATCCTCTCCAATTAGGCATTCAGAAAGAACTCTTGAGAACCTGCAAGTGCTGCAGGTGTTTTTAAAATAATAATAATAAAAATAAAAATAGAAAGAAGACTCCTCAACAACTGCCAACACTTAAAAAGGTATGTGGAAATCCTGCCCCCAAGGAGAAAAATTGTTGAAATCATCACCTCTCCCAGCCTCTTTCACCAGAGTTTTCATTTCCCCCCCACACCCCACAAATTGCCAAAAATTGAATAATTGAAATGTTTTGCACACCACCAATAAATAATATCTGGAGTATCATAAAAGAGGGAATTGTGATTTCTTTCTTTCCCTCCTCCTCCTCCTCCTCCTCTTCCTTCCCTAGACCTGCGCCCCTTCCTAGAGTTGGAAGACCTAAAATCAGTAGTGCACACGCTGGTAACTTCGAGGCTCGACTTCTGCAATGCGCTGTACATAGGGCTACCTCTGTGCCTAGTCTGGAAACTTCAACTAGTTCAAAATATGGCAGCCAGGTTGGTCACCGGTACACCTAGGGGTGATCACATTACACAAGTTTTAAAATCACTTCATTGGCTGCCAATCAGTTTCCGGGCGAAGTACAAAGTGTTGGTTATTACCTTTAAAGCCCTACATGGTTTGGGTCCAGGTTACCTACGGGATCGCCTTCTCCCATACAATCCGCCCCGCACGCTCAGGTCCTCTGGGAAGAATTTACTACGGTCAACAAGAACTAGACTGACAACTGTTACCCAGAGGACCTTCTCTTTTGCCGCTCCCAGATTGTGGAATGACCTGCCGGGAGAGATTCACCAACTCACTAGTCTTCAGGAATTTAAAAGATCTATAAAGACTGATCTCTTCCGGCAGGCCTACCCAGATGAATTTTAAAGTGTTTTATTGGTGTTTTATTGGTATTTTAATGATGTATTGGTTTTATGTGCTTTTAATCAGTTTTGTATTTTGTGTTTAATGCTGTTCCCTGCCTCGATCCGTTGGGAGAGGCGGGTAATAAATAAATTTATTATTATTATTATTATTATTATTATATGCAGCAGAATGAGGTGATAGAATCCTGAGATGGTGGAATGGAGTATACCACTTCAGCTTGCAGGTGAGGGATACAATTTTGAATGCTTTCCTCCTTTTGATTTTGCAGGAGCAGTGAATCCATTCTGAGTTTTAATCAGAACCAGCCAGAATTCTGAAGAACCTATTCAAGGTGCTGAACCTGACTCCCTAACTAGCTTCAGTGCCTTGGATAGCAACATTAGAGCTCTGTCTGGTTCTGACTAAAACCCAGAATGGATTTACAGCCCTACTGAAATCAGAGACATTAGACTCCATTGACACTACCACATCTGGGGAAATAGTATTCACTTTGCCCTGATGAGCTAATTTTATACTTATGGACCAGACAGACTGGCACATGCACACACACACACACACACACACACACACAGAGAGAGAGAGAGAGAGATTGGAGAGCATTGGCATCTACTATTCTCCCATTGTAGTCTGAAGTGGTACTGCCCATTCTAGCTCTCAAGACATTTTCCCTTCATTTCCCCTTCCTTCTGCAGCATGGGTTGGCCAGGCCTTCCATATACAGCTGCTAATGACATGTACTTTCAAAGTCATACTATTCTGGCATGTGCTTGACTGGAAGAAAAGGTCAGAATACCCTAACTTCTAAAAACTCCACTCCGTCTAATTAGTGTGGCATAACTCCGCATCGCAAAGGATCAATAATGGATGAGCTGGTGCTCTCAATGCTAAATAATGTAGTGCCATTTGTACTGATTAAAAGCAGACTTCTACAGGAGAGGGGGAGCAGGGAAAGATGACCAATCACAGCCGGTTTCAGAGGGATTCATCACTGGTGTGAAAATGTAAAACAGTCGATCATGCCGCAGACTGAGTCAGAGCTCAGTCATGAAGAGTGATGCCTTTTGCAAGCACACGAAATATTATTTCAGTGCAAAATCAGAGAGAGTGGAGTGTGCTTTCTCCACATCCAACTAGTCAGATTCTTCTGTTTATCGGGGGCAAAGGGATATGAATGTGCTGTAATGACTTGCACCTCTCCTCAGGCTACATTCATATCTGCACAGGATTGTAAAGAGAAACCTGAAAACTTTACAAAAGTTGGTGCTCTCTTTCGGGACAGAAGCACTTTATTTATTTATTTACAAGAAAACTTTACAAAAGTTGGTGCTCTCTTTCAGGACAGAAGCACTTTATTTATTTATTTATTTATTTATATTATTTGTACGCCATAATAAGTTATCTGGGCAGCTCACAGAATAAAAATAACCAATGAAAATACAATGATACAATTAAAAAAAAAAGAAAGCTAAGACAGAACACAGCAGTAAAACAACACCAAACTATATCAAAAAAACAGATCAAAGAAAATATAGAGGAGAAAATAAAAATGAGTAATCAGAGCTGTTAAAAACTAAAGCCGGGTGGTCAACTTGTGGCCCTCCAGATGTTTTGCCCTACAACTCCCCTCTCCATTGGCTATGCTGGGTATAGCTGATGGGAGTTCTAGGAAAAGAATAAATCAATAAATATGAAGGGCCATAAATTGCACACCCCTGAGCTACAGAACAACTTAACAGACTTGGGAAAATAAAAAAGGGTCTTTGCCTGAAGCAATTTACTTGTGAGGTAATCCATGGGTTGTAGTGAAGCAACCATCATGTGCAAAGGGGTAAGCAACACACATCAGATTTTTTTTTCTAATCCTTTTTGCCTTTTTCCCACTTTGGGTTAGCTCTTGAAACTATATTTCAAATTTGAGAAAGTTTTAGCAGTAGTTCATGGATTTGTTTGGAGAAAGCTGCAGACCAGTATATTGTCAGGAAAAGTGGGGATCACACCTCTGGATCATTGCTCAAGTGCTAAAACTGGCATGCTTCACAGAGACCTGGATGGGATCTGACAGTGGCCTGACATGGCCCCAGACCCTCCCAGCTGGGTACTGTGTTAGTGAGCCGGTGAGGGAAAGTGGGCGGGGTGGGTGGGGTGGAGTAGCTGTGGTCTACAAAGACAATCTTAACCTGACCAGACTTCCTGTTCATGAATTGAATCACATCGAGTGTGTGTACCTGAGTCTGAAGACCAGGGATAGACTAGGGATTCTGTTAGTGTACCGGCCTCCCTGCTGCCTATCAGACTCCCTGGCTGAGCTCACGGAACTGGTGTTGGAGCTGATGTTGGAGTTGCCCAGGCTTTTGGTCCTGGGTGACTTCAACATCCCATTCAAGGCCGGTTTGTCAGGTGCAGCTCAGGAGTTCATGGCATCCATGACAAACATGGGCCTATCCAATTGGTCTCTGGACCTACACATTCAGCAGGTCACACCCTCGATGCTGTTTTCAGTTCCGAACAGACAGATCTGTGGGTGGAGGTGACAAATTCCTCTGCATTGTCATGAACAGACCATTTCTGGTCAGGGTTAGTATCACGGCTATCACCTGTCCCTGCAGGGGTGGCGGACCTATTAAGATGGCCCACCCTCAAAGGCTGATGAATCCTTTTGGATTCCAGAAAGCCTTAGAGGGTGCTAAGGCTGGTATCACTGACAATCATGTAGAAGCCATGGTCAATAGATGGAATCAAGACCTAACTAAGGCTATCGACATGATTGCCCCCAAATGTCCTCTCTAACCTGCTTCTAACAGGGCACCCTGGTATACAGAAGATCTTAGGGAGATGAAGCGGGAAGTATGATGAATGGAGCACCGATAGCGGAAAACTCCACTTAAATCCAACAAGACACGACATAGAGAACATCTCCGTTCCTATGGGGTGGCAATACATGCAGCGAAGAATGCTTTCTTCTGTGCATGCATTGTGTCTGCTAATTCACATCCAGCAGAACTGTTCAGGGTGGTGAGGGGTCTAACCCAGGCACCTTCCCCCCTGAACCCAATCTTACAGCCTTCAGTAGTTCGCTGTGATGCCTTTAACAATCATTTCACAGATAACATCTCTCAGATAAGAGCTGACTTAGATGCTGTCATTATAGCAGAGGCTGACAATGGAGTGTCCAGCAATTCCGCAAGTAGAATTAGACTGGATCAATTTCAGTTGGTGAGTACCGAGGACATGAACAAGCTACTTGGATGAGTGAAGAGGACAACTTGCCCTCTCGATCCGAGTCCTTTTTGGTTGGTTGCCCAGGAAGGAGATGCAATTAGACTACAACTACAACATATTATTAATGCATCTCTCAGGGAGGGGAGTGGACCTTAATCACTACAGGCCAGTATCAAATCTTCCGTTTCTGGGCAAGGTGATCGAGAGGGCAGTTGCTTTCCAACTCCAAGCAGTTTTGGATGATACAGATACAGATTTTCTAGACCCATTTCAAATTGGCTTTAGGGCAGGATACAGAGCTGAGACCGCTATGGTCGCCTTAGTGGATGATCTACACTTGAGCATTGACAGGGGGAGTGTGTCCCTGCTGGTACTTCTGGACCTCTCAGCAGCTTTTGATACCATCAAGCATGGTATCCTTCTGGAATGCCAGGGGATTGGGAATTGGGATCACTGTGCTTCAGTGGTTCCAGTCCTACCTCTCAGGCAGGTTCCAGATGGTGATGCTTGGGGATAGTTGCTCCTTAAAGAAGGAGATGTTGTGTGGCTTACCTCAAGGTGCCATCCTATCCCCAATGCTGTTTAACATCTATATGAAAGTGCTGGGAGAGATAATCCAGAGGCATGGGGCAGGGTCCTATCAATATGCTGATGACACCCAAATTTATTTCTCTATGCCTTTGACAACAGTGTCAGCTAAGGATAGTGTGTCTCCTCTGAATGAATACTTGGAAGCAGTAATGGGCTGGATGAGGAAAAACAAACTGAAGCTGAATCCAGATAAGACGGAGGTGCTTGCTGTCAAAGGCCACAACCTGGGTTTGGAGGTGTGTCAACCAGTTCTGGATGGGGTTACACTCCCCCTGAAAAGCTGTGTTCACAGCTTGGGGGTGCTCCTGGATCCATCGCTCCAAATGACAGGTCAGATAGATCCGACGGCCAGGAGTGCCTACTATCAGCTTCTGCTGATACGCCAGCTGCGCCCCTTCCTGGAGTTGGAAGAGCTAAAGACAGTAGTGCATATGCTGGTAACTTTGAGGCTTGACTTCTGCAATGCCCTGTACATAGGGCTACCTCTGTGCCTAGTCTGGAAACTTCAGCTGGTTCAAAATGTGTCAGTCAGGTTGGTCACCAGTACACCTAGGGGTGACCATATTACACCAGCTTTAAAATCACTCCATTGGCTGCCAATTATTTTCTGGGCAAAGTACAAAGTGTTGGTCATCACCTTTAAAGCCCTTCATGGTTTGGGTCCAGGTTACCTGCCAATCGCCTTCTCCCATACAGTCCACCCCACACACTCAGGTTCTCTGGGAAGAATTTGCTACAGCCAGCCAAAACTAGGCTGACCATATGAAAAGGAGGACAGGGCTCATGTAACTTTAACAGTTGCAGAGAAAAGGGAATGTCAGCCAGTGTCATTTGTATGCAATTAGTTCCTGGTGAAATTCCCTCTTCATCACAACAGTTAAAGTTGCAGGCACTATACTAGAGTGACCATATACAAAAGAAGGCAGGGCCCCTGCAACTTTAACTGTTGTAATGAAAAGGGAATTTCACCAGGTACGAATTGCATACAAATGACGTGGGCTGAAATTCTCCTTTCTCTACAACTGTTAAAGTTACATGAGCTCTGTCCTCCTTTTCATATGGTCAGCCTAGTAGGCTGACAACCGTTATGCGGAGGACCTTCTTTTCTGCCACTCCCAGACTGTGGAATGGCCTGCTGGAGGAGATTCATCAACTTAATAGTCTCTTTGACTTTAAGAAAGCCATGAAGACCGATCTCTTGTGGCAGGCCTACCCAGTTGAATTTTAAGAGTTTTATTGGTATTTTAATAATGTATTAGTTTTATGTGCTTTTAATCTGTTTTATGTATTTTATATTTGATGTTGTTCCCCGCCTCGATCCAGAGGGAGAGGCGGTTAATAAATAAATAAATATATTATTATTATTGCAAAATTAGACATTTCGTTTGCTTATAATGCAGCATCTAGAAGAATTCTCATGGCAAATTTCTGCAATAGTTACACGAAATCATTCTCTACCTTTTGTCAAATTCTTTATCAAAGAACAATTTTTTTCATTGCTTTAATAAATTGTGCTTATCTGGATATTTCATAGTTTATTGATTAGAGTGAGAATACTTTTATATTATTATTAGCAGCAGCTTAATAAGGAGCTCTATAAATAAATTACCCATTAAAATGGGCCATGGGGTGCAACTATTACTGCTTTGCTTTCCTACAGCCTTGAATGGGCTTTTCTATGTTACACTAGAATTTTGCTAGTATAAAATATTGTTATGCGTCATGCAAAGAAACCAGAGGCACCACCAGGGGGCAGACCATTGGGTGTTGGTTTGGGGTGCTGCAGCCTTGAAAGCCCCCAAATGTAGGCACCACAGACAGATGCACACAACTTTATTTTTATTTTAAAAAGAACTTTCAGGCAAGAACACACACATGCTGCATCAGTACTCCCTCATTCTTTCTCTGCTCTTACCCGTCTCCTCCTGCCTGTGCTCACTTTCCTCCTCCCCTGTACCAGGCGGCAGCATCTTTTCTCGTATGAAAAGGGAACTGAAATGAATTCATCCCACAGTGAAGGGCAGATACACCTGCCAGCATTTGAAAATGCCAATAAGAATTAAGTAGAGGCCATGTTCTCGAGTGATGCTAACAATTCTGTTGTTTGTCAATCACAGCCTTGCCTGACCTGGTGCCTTCCAGATGTTTTTGACTTCAGCTCCTATCAGTCCCAGCCAACATGGTCAATGGTCAGGAAAGTTGAGAGCTATAGTGCAAAACATCTAGAGCAAAGGGGTTGGGGAAGGCTGGTCTACCAGTTGTGAGTATCATATTTTTGAATGTGCATGCAATGCCCTGAAGACAGGCATCTATTTGAATGACTGCCAGAGGACCGCCCTCTATTTGAAGTAGTGTTGGGCTGAATCCTGCCCGTTTTGGGGGACTTTCTCTCTCTTTGCAAAAGAGGCATTGTTTTTTCTGCCTCTTTTGCAGGAAGGGAGGAATTTCAGAGAATTTTATCCTTGAGGAGAGGCCCAGGGTTTCAACATCCCTTTTTTAAGAGTAGTCGGTTGAGGTGCTTGATTCTTCTTCTTCTTATTATTTTTTTTAGTTTTTCAAGAAACACATCCCCCAGTTAACTTGGCAATTCTAAATGAATGCTGTTGGCGACCATGTGACCTTGCCCACTCTAATAAGCACTCAGGAAGAATTAATGGGCTCCTGCAAGTCCCAGGGTGTTTTGAAAATGAAAATAAAAAGAAAGAAGTCCCCTCAACAACTGGCAACATTTGAAAGGGTATGTGGAAACCCTGTCCCCTCCCCAAGGAGAAAATTCTCCAAAATTCATGCCACTCCCAGCCTCTTCCGCTTGAGTTTTCATCCCCCCCCCCCACTTCCCATAAAATGCTGAAAATGGAATGGTCAAAATTTTTGGCCCAGCACTAATTTGAAGACATTTTCTATTTGAAGGGTGGCTCTGTCCAATTCCAGTTTAAAGATAAAGAGCCATAAGAATTGCTGCCTATCCGCAGTTAGCAGCTGGGCAACAGACAAGTCACTTGCTCACCATCTTCCATGCTATGGTGAGATGTATTAGATTTCTTTTAAAATTATAATGATTATTTCTCAATGTGCATCTATACACATCAATCAATTTTGGCAAGAAGATGCCCTCTCTTGTCCTCTTTTTGGTGATTCCGTTCCTCTTTCCCTTTTTCTTTTGTCAATTCATATTTGACCAGCCTACCATGCAGTGTGGGAAATAGGTCACCTTTCAACTTCTTAAACCAAATAGTGGCATTATATTTAAAAATCCACCAATCCCTAATTGTTGAAAGACATACAAATTAAGAGAATAGAAATCCAATATTGGCAAGCAGATTTGAACTAGGAAAACCTGCTTGAAATTTCACCCCCTTCAGAACACCCAGAGGGTCAGAGATGGAATGGGCCATGCACCATTCAAAGCCCATACATTAGGCAACTCATGCAGATTCTTCTTCAGAAGCAGAACTCGGTCCCTTCACTGAATCCGTTATATTTCAAGAAAAGGCTGCACCAGCAGCAAAAGAAATCACTCTTACTTCTTAAAAATGAATCCCCCCCTTTATCACACAGCATTAGAGATGACTCTCAGGCAACCTACCCCATTGCCTGCAAATCAAGAGAATGAAAGACTCTCTTGTTGCCTTCTCCTCTACCATTTATTTTTCTTCCGCTGCTGAAACAATAGTACAAGTGCTCATGCCATACACTGTGAATTTCCACCCCTCCAGAATCATTTCTTTTGTTGTGCTTTCAGTGTAAATTCTGTTCATAATCTTATCAAACCGAGAAGATACACTCCATTTGTGACCTTGGTTCTCAGTGAATACCACTTCCTTGTCCGGTGTTAAGTAGCTTTCCAGAAAAGAGGCTGAATTCTTTTTTCAGAATCTCTGAGATTCTTAAGCGATGAAAGATCTAAAGGATTATATTTTCTCCTGGCCATATATCAACAGATGAGGAGTGTAAAAATAGTAGGGATGTGTATCATATAATTAAAATGTCCGATAATGATATGATGATAAGGTTGTTATCGGACATCTGATTAACGATAACGATACGATAGAAAAACCTCCGATAAATATCCCATCTGAAAATTTTCAGCCCAATTATATCGGATTATCAGACTGCTATATAAATAAACCTATAACATCTGTATTTTAAAAGTTAGAGGCTTGAAACTTGGTCACAGTGCTTATGGGGTATACCTAAGTATGTGTATGAAATTTGAGATCGACCCCTCCAACCCTCGATTTTATATGAATTTTTGAAAGATCATGCAACTTTTTGACAGGTCTGAATGAACACACATGGCAAGCTGTCATTCTGACCTGTCAGAACTTAAATGTTCTTTAATAAATTCATATACAATCGAGGGTTGGAGGGATCAATCTCAAATTTCAACACATACTTAGGCATACCCCATAAGCACTGTGACCAAGTTTCAAGCCTGTAACTTTGAAAATACAGAAGTAATAGGCATTTTTTTCTAAAAAAAAAAACACAAAAAGCTCTATAGGGCACAATGGGGCTGCAAATTAAATATCGGATTTCCAATAATTATCGTGAAGACAATACGATTAACCTACAATAGTATCAGAGACGATAATTTTTTTGGTCCGAAATTCCGATAATGATAAAATATGATATTTTGGGGCGTGCACATCCCTAAAAAATAGCAGTGGTTGCATCATTGCATCTGCATTAATATTTGCATTATATCTAGTTGCTCTGTGAGGAGTGAATGGAAAGATCCTCTAAACTCTGGAACCAGTTGCTGCTTTGAACCTTTTTATACATTCTATGATCACCTGTACCTTCTGATCCCTGGAGAACTGTATAACTAATTATATGTCCTTAGTGGAGCTTTAGAATTGGGTGTCGCAAACAGCAGACTGCCTTGTCCAAATCAGTGGTGTGAACTTCTTTCAGCCTGAGGGTTGAATTAAACTCTCAGGGTGCTGCATTCCAGGGATGGGCGGAGCCAAAGACAAAAGAAGTAGGTTCAAAGGAAAAGGAGAAAGGGTGGGGCCAGAGGAAGGGGCATGTTCAGGGGAAGGATTGGGTCCCCAGACTAAGTTTCTGCACTCCTGCCCTCTTCTCATGTGATTGTCTATCCATTCAGCTCTTCAATGGGGGCCCTTTTTCACGTCCCACTAAGAGCAGAGGATCAATCGGTCGGTACACAGGACTAAACATTTATGAGGATTTTGTTTTTGCTCACAAAACATGCGAGCATGTTCCAGTCAAAGCCCCAAATGCAAGCGCGAACACAAGCACATGTCCATCGAAACCATTTGCAAATTGTCAAACATGTGCTTGCAATAGTCTCATTCCCGATTCCAAGTGTGATTTAGGCAACTTTTCTCTGGTAGGCTGAATCGGCCCTGCTGTGGAGGAGTCTTGTGCAAATGCTGAAATTTGCAGAAATTCCAGGAGATTTGCGCAAATTACCCATTTGATGTAGAATCGTAGAATAGTTTCTGTCTGCTTTGTGCAAATATCATGTTTGTGCAAAGTAAGCAGTGATTGTAAATACGAATGGACATCGAGCACCAGGCGAGTGGTGAGATGATGTTCAGAGAATCCGAGCGATCTAGAACAACATCGCTCATTCACCCATTCCTAGGCTTTCTCCGTCATGGTGCCCAGGATTTAGAAATTTCTGCCTTGGGAGAGAGGCTAGCTCTGCAATGAAAATGTTCTGAAGCATCATTAAAACATGGTTACTTCACTGTGCATTTAGCCTAGGTCCTGAATGATATAGAATTGTAGAATCATAGAAAAGTAGATGTGGAAGGGGCCTATAAGGCAATCTAATCCAACCCCCTGCTGAATGCAGGAATCCATCTTAAAGCATAGCTGACAGATGGCTGTCCAGCTGCATCTTGAAGGCCTCTAGTGTGGGAGAGCCCACAACGTCCTTAGGTAACTGGTTCCATTGTCATACAGCTCTAACAGTCAGGAAGTTTTTCCTGATGTCCTGTAACTTCAGCTCATTATTCCATGTCCTGCACTCTGGGATGATTGAGAATAGATCCTGGCCCTCCTCTGTGTGACAACCTTTCAAGTATTTGAAGAGTGCTGTTTTGTCTCCACTCAGTCTTCTCAAAGCTAAACATGCCCAGTTCTTCTTCTTCATAGGGCTTTAAATAATAAAAATTTTATTACAGCCTATTGGCCAGTAGTACATAATTTAAAAATACATAATAAGGACTGGTATTAAAACTAGGGGTGTGCACGGACCCCCCGGATCGGATCGGGACCCGGATTGGGACCTCCAATTTTGTCACGGACCGGTTCGGACAAAATCGGAGGCCCCCCGGACCGGATCGAGTCCGATCCCGACCCAAAAATCGTAAATTTTTGGATCGGCCGCCATTTTTTCCCCCATAGACTTGCAATGCAAGTCTATGAGGAAAAAATGGCGGCGGGTGGGTGAGGGGGGGCCTAACTCCCTCCCCCCCGGGGCCGTCCGCTGTGGACGGCCCCAGCAGGTAAGCCCCCTCCCCCGCGCTCCCTACCCCCCCTGGGGCCGTCCGCTTCCATCCGCTGGCGCCCGCGGGCGCCAGCGGATAGAAGCGGACGGCTCCGGGGGGGGATAAGCCCCTGTCGTGACTCTGTAAGTTCTAACAAAAGGGGTGCGAACAATAAACAGACCTCTTGAAGGGAAAGATACAAATCCTTTATTATGCACAAAAACGATCGTTCTCCCTCCTCCAGCAAAACAAGGAAAACAAGGTTATCAAAAGGCTTTGTAGCCCCTAGGCATGCAGTTGAGTTTACTTAGAGAGAAAAGAGAACAGAGTCAATTCATTAGGACAAATTAGTCTGTAGTGCCCTATTTGCTAGCCTCTCTGAGCGGCGGGTGGTTTTGAGTTTGAAGTCCCTCCTCTTTGTCCTATGCCTCGTCACTGCATTCCTAAACTCCTTTGTCCCAGAAGAGAAAGTACTCTCTCCCTGGTTTAGGTCGTTATCGTCTTGAGGATTTACTTCCCCCCCTGCCGTGGGAAAGGGCTCTATTACTTCGTCTTGCAGTAACTCCTCCATTTCCTGCCCCTGCATTTCCTGCATTCCATCCCCAGGTTCTGAGTCGGAATCTGAGATATCATTCCTTTGAAGCAGGGAGTTGGACGTAGACACAACACCATCCCCTCTCCCATAACGCTTCCCCCCAGGAGAAAAGCGTCCTAAACCCGGGGCAGGTTTATGGGGATAACGTTGGTGAAATTCACGGACTAATAGGGGGGCATGCAAATTTTCTAAAGGTTCCCAGGAACGTTCTTCAGGACCATAACCCTTCCAGTCAATTAAGTATTGAATCTTTCCTCGGAAACAACGGGAGTCTAAAATGCCAGCTATTTCAAACTCTTCCTCTCCCTCCACCAAGACCGGAGGGGGAGGAACCAAATTTGAACGATGAGGGTCTCCTGTTATGAGCGGAGAGAGCAAAGACCTGTGGAAAACTGGGTGAATTCTTAGTGAAGGAGGAAGAGCTAACTTGAAAGCAACTGGGTTAATCTGGGCTATAATTTGAAAGGGACCCGTGCGGCGGGGAGCAAGTTTTTTGCATAACATTCGTGAAGGAAAATGTCGAGTAGACAACCAAACCCAATCTCCAACAGATAAAGAAGGCCCCAGGCACCGGTGACGGTCTGCCGCTATCTTGTAAGAAAGTTTAGCCTGTTCAATCTGGTCTCGAAGAATGTTATGTAGAGTCTGTAGCTCTTCCAAGAACATATCAGCGGCAGGAACTGTAGCTGAGCCGAGAGAAGATGGGAAAGTTCTGGGGTGATATCCGTAGTTGACAAAGAATGGGGATTGGTTTGTAGTGGAGTGGCAGGCATTGTTATAGGCAAATTCAGCTAAAGGCAAGAGATCAACCCAATTGTCTTGTTGGTAGTTCACATAGCAACGGAGGTATTGTTCTAAGGTAGCATTAGTACGTTCCGTTTGTCCGTCCGTCTGAGGATGATGAGCAGAAGAAAGTCGAAGTTCTATGTGCAGTAGTTCTAACAATTCCCTCCAAAAATGGGCAGTAAACTGAACGCCACGATCGGAGACTAATCCCTCTGGCCAACCATGTAAACGGAAAACATGCGTGACAAAGAGTTTAGCAGTGTCCTTGGCCGAGGGTAGACCCGTACAAGGAATAAAATGAGCCATTTTAGAAAATAAATCCACAACCACCAGGATGGTGGTTTTGCCTTGTGATAAAGGCAAATCAGTAATAAAATCCAGGGAGAGTACTTTCCAGGGTCCCGCAGGCGTAGGCAATGGATGAAGTAAACCCGTGGGTTTACCTGGGACAGTTTTTGCTCGTTGACAGGTATCACAAGAGGCTACATAGGAGGTGACATGATTTTGTACTTGAGGCCACCAAAAGTCTCGGGTTACAGCTTTTAAGGTCTTGAAAATTCCAAAGTGTCCAGCTGTGCAGGAATCATGGCATTGGCGAAGGATCTTTTCCCTTAGAGTTTTTGAGGGGACATAGAGTTGGTGTCTGTGATGTAGGAGACCGTCACGCAACGAAAATAAGGAGGATGGGGCAGCCCCCTCCTGCAATCCAAGCTGAGTCACTTTGCGGCGTACAAAGGGATCTTGAGCTTGTTCACGACGGAGTTCATCTTGCCAGGAATGTAAGTCCCCCACCGCGGCCAAAGTTTGAGGAGGAAGAATTGGCGGAGGTAGTGGTGTCTCCTCTCCCTCTGCAAAGTATTCCGGCTTGCGGGAAAGCGCATCTGCCTGTTGATTTTCAGAAGCATGGACATGGCATATTTTTAAATTAAAGCGCGAGAAAAACCACGACCATCTAGCTTGTCTTTGATTCATAGCTCGAGCTGTTTGTAAATAAACTAAATTGCGGTGATCGGTTCTAATTTCCACTGGGTGGAGGGCCCCTTCTAAGAGGTGTCTCCAGGTTTCCAACGCAGATTTTATGGCTAGAAGCTCCTTTTCCCAAATGGTGTAGTTCTTTTCTGAAGCAGTCAATTTTCGAGAATGATAAGCACAGGGCAGCAGGGCTCCTTTCTTCCCGCCCGGTTGTAAAAGGATTGCTCCCAAGGCTACATCGGAAGCATCAGTTTGCACAACAAAAGGTTTTTGTGGATTGGGATGGTGGAGGAGGGGTTCTGAGCTGAACAAATGCTTTAGTTTGTCAAAAGCCTCTTGAGCGGAGGGAGGCCAGCGAAAGGTAGCACGTTTGCCCCTGAGCAAGTCAGACAAGGGGGCAGTAAGGTTAGCATAGTTAGGTAAAAATTTTCTATAGAAATTGGCAAATCCCAGAAATTTTTGTAAATCCTTCCTGGACCTTGGGGGTTGCCAGGACAAAACTGCCTGTACTTTGGCGGGATCCATCTTAATGCCATGTGTGGAAATCTGATAACCCAAAAAGTCCAATGTAGACAAATCGAAAGCACACTTCTCCAAATTAGCAAAGAGATGGTTCTCCCGAAGACGTTGCAGGACGGCTTCTACATGAAGCTGGTGTTCTTGGGGATCTCGAGAAAAGATAAGCAGATCATCCAGATAAATAATTAAGAACTTGTCCAAAAAATCCCTAAAAATGTCATGCATGAGACGACAAAATGTGGCTGGAGCATTGACGAGGCCGTAACTCATGACCAAATATTCAAAAGCGCCATACCGTGTCAAAAAGGCACTTTTCCATTCATCTCCCTTACGGATACGGACCAAATTATAAGCGCCCCTCAGGTCCAATTTAGTGAAAATCGAAGCTTGTCCCAAACGCTCTAACATCTCCGGGATGAGGGGGAGGGGGTATGTGTCACGGATCGTGGCCAAATTTAACGGCCTGTAGTCGTGGACAAGACGGAGATCTCCAGAGGCCTTTTTTACAAAAAAGGAAGACGCCCCAGCAGGGGAGCTCGAAGGGCGGATGAAACCGCGCCTTAAATTTGTGTCCAGGAATTCCTTAAGGGCTTCCAACTCAGGGCCTGACATCGGATACAGCTTTCCCACAGGGATGGGGGCCCCCGGGATGAGATCTATAGTACAGTCATATGGCCGGTGGGGGGGTAGCTGATCCGCTTCAGTCTTGTCAAAAACATCACGAAAGGCGGCATATTTCTCTGGGAGAGCAGTAAGGGTGGAGGAGCCGAGGTGGCTGGAAGCTGCTAAAACTGGGAGCGGAGGAGTCAGATCCTGAGCAGTTGGAAGGGAGGACCCCGGAAAACAGTGCTGGCGACAATAAGGAGATGTAAAAAGAACTTGGTGATGTTGCCACGAGATTTGGGGGTTGTGTTTGGTGAGCCAGGACATACCCAGTATAAGTGGGTATTGAGGCATTTTAGCAAGATGGAATTGTAATTGTTCCTCATGCCCTTGGGAACATACAGTGATGGGAGAAGTAATTTGGGTTATCGCTCCTGACAGGAGCGGACGGCCATCTATTGTCTCCACATACAGGGGACGGGGCAGGGGCTGAGTAGGCACATCGTAGCGGTTGGCAAATTGGACATCCATAAAATTCGTGGTCGCCCCTGAGTCTAGTAAGGCCAAAAAATCTCCACCCAACCAATGAGAGGTGTGCAGACGTACAGGAAGGACGAGGTGGGATGAGGGAGACGCGTGTGAAAGACTTACCCCAGTCGTTGCTGGGACCTCCTGATTACAGACCCCCATGAGACTTGGGGTTCGGTCTAGTCATGCCTGAGGAGCAGAAGTCGTCAAAGGAGTAGGTTCTGTCTTCCACACTGGGGATCTGCAGGATTTCACATAATGCCCCTTTCTTCCACACTTGAAACATAATCCTTCCGCACGCCGGCGGGTCCTTTCGACTGGGGAAATCAAGGAGTGTGTGGCCCCGATTTGCATGGGAACTTCATCAGTTGCAACAGGAGGAGAACGCTGAGGAGGAGGAAAAGCCCTAGGAGGTATAGGAGGAGGTATGGGCCGGCCGACCGCTGCGCGTCTGGCATCTCTGCGACCCTCCAAGCGAGCATCTATACGCAAGCAGGAAGCGGTAAGCTCTGCCAAAGTCGCCGGGAGCGGAGACCGCGCCAATTCATCTAAGATATCGTCGTTGAGGCCTTCCATAAACTGGGCCTTATAGGCAGCATCATTCCATTGTAAGTCCTGTATTAGTAGCTGAAAGTTGGTAATGTAGACAGCAGCAGAATCCTTTCCCTGGTGTAGACGGCGGATTTCTCTGGTTGCAGTCTCCGTTCGAAGAGAATCCCCAAAAAAGGTCGCCATAGAAGTTACAAAATTTTGGTAATTGGTCAATAAGGGGCTGTTTGCAATGAGGAGAGCAGACGCCCATTCCGCAGCCGCCCCGGAGAGTAGACTAATGAGAAATCCAACCTGCATCTGGTCGGTCGGAAAATCGTCAGCCCTCAAACGCATGTAGAGCTCTACCTGAGCGCGAAAAGCAGTAAAAAGCTTCTTATCTCCATCAAACTTCTCCGGAAGACTAATAGGGCATTTCCGACGTGGAGGCACTGGGGGGGGGGCGCCCGCTGCTGCGGCGCGGCTTGTAATGTAGCAATCGCCCCAGCCAATTGATTCACCTGGTCTCGGAGAGCTTGGTTCTCACGGGTTATTTGATCAAGAGCCGCTTCCATCTTGCAGACGAAGGACGAGAAAAAAAAGATTCTCTAAGTAAACTCAAGCTGTCGTGACTCTGTAAGTTCTAACAAAAGGGGTGCGAACAATAAACAGACCTCTTGAAGGGAAAGATACAAATCCTTTATTATGCACAAAAACGATCGTTCTCCCTCCTCCAGCAAAACAAGGAAAACAAGGTTATCAAAAGGCTTTGTAGCCCCTAGGCATGCAGTTGAGTTTACTTAGAGAGAAAAGAGAACAGAGTCAATTCATTAGGACAAATTAGTCTGTAGTGCCCTATTTGCTAGCCTCTCTGAGCGGCGGGTGGTTTTGAGTTTGAAGTCCCTCCTCTTTGTCCTACGCCTCGTCACTGCATTCCTAAACTCCTTTGTCCCAGAAGAGAAAGTACTCTCTCCCTGGTTTAGGTCGTTATCGTCTTGAGGATTTACTTCCCCCCCTGCCGTGGGAAAGGGCTCTATTACTTCGTCTTGCAGTAACTCCTCCATTTCCTGCCCCTGCATTTCCTGCATTCCATCCCCAGGTTCTGAGTCGGAATCTGAGATATCATTCCTTTGAAGCAGGGAGTTGGACGTAGACACAACAGCCCCCTTCCCCGCCACTGCTTACCTTCTCGGCCCGTCCGCTCCCGTCCGGCCCCGGCGGCTACTACCAGCGGGCTCCGTGGCCTACTCTCGAGTAGCGCGCCGGGTGATGACATCACCCGGCGCGCCACCCTGGAGTAGGCCGCGGAGCCTGCTGGTAGTAGTCGCCGGCGCCGGACGGGAGCGGCCAGGCCGGCAAGGTAAGGGCCCCCTCCCCCCCTCCGCGCGCCCCCTCCTCCCCTCCACGCACCCCCTGCTTACCTTCTCGGCCCGTCCGCTCCCGTCCGGGGCCGGCGGCTACTACCAGCGGGCTCCGCGGCCTGCTCTAGAGTAGCACGCCGGGTGATGACATCACCCGGCGCGCCACCCTAGAGCAGGCCGCGGAGCCTGCTGGTAGTTGTAGTCGCCGGCGCCGGACGGGAGCGGCCGGGCCGGGAAGGTAAGGGCCCCCCTCCCCCCCTCCGCGCGCCCCCTCCTCCCCTCCACGCACCCCCTGCTTACCTTCTCGGCCCGTCCGCTCCCGTCCGGCACCGGCGGCTACTACCAGCAGGCTCCGCGGCCTGCTCTAGAGTAGCGCGCCGGGTGATGTCATCACCCGGCGCGCCACCCTGGAGCAGGCCGCGGAGCCCGCTGGTAGTAGCTGCTAGTGCCGGACGGGAGCGGACGGGCCGAGAAGGTAAGCGCCCCCCTCCTCCCCCCCCCCGCTGTCCACTTTCATCGGCAGGCGCCCGCTGGCGCCCGCTAATGGAAGCGGCGGTGGGCGCCAGTGGGCGCCCGCCGATCCGCCGATCCGCCGAACCGGTTCGGAGCCTTTTCGGACCGGTTCGGATTGGATCGGCCGATCCAGCTGCGGGATCGGAAATCGGATAATTTATCCGATTTCCCACTGGACCGGACTCGGATCGTGGATCAGGTCCGATCCAGTGCACATCCCTAATTAAAACACTTAAAATAGAAAACATTGGTGAGCTAAACATAGGACTCACCCCTTAAAAAGTAAAATACATTACAGTAATTATATGAATAAGCAGCAGTTCTTCTTCTTCATAGGGCTTTGTTTCCAGACTCTTGATCATTCTCATTGCCCTCCTCTGAACACACTCCATCTTGTCTGCATCCTTCTTGAAGTGTGGTGCCAAGAACTGGATGCAATACTCAAGATGAGGCCTAACCAGTGCCAAATAGAGGGGAACCAGTACCTCTCTAGATTTGTAAGCTATACTTCTATTAATGCAGCCCAAAATAACATTTATTGTTTTTGCAGCCACACCACTCTGTTGACTCATATTCAGCATGTGATCTCCAACACTTCCAAGATACTTCTTGCTTGTAGTATTGCTGAGCCAAGTATCCCCTATCTTGTAACTGTGCATTTGGTTTCTTTTTCCTAGGTGTAGAACTTGGCATTTATCTCTACTAAAGTTCATTCTGTTGTTTTCAGTCCAGTTCTCCAACCTATCAAGATCACTTTGACGTTTGTTTCTGTTTTCCAGGGTATTGGCTATCCCACCCAATTTTGTGTCATCTGCAAATTTGATAAGCATTCCCTGCACCTCCTCATCCAAATCTTTAATAAAAATGTTCCTTACTGTTTCTTTCTAATATTGTTATTTGTTATGCTGCTGTTATACTACCTGACTGTGCTTTTTAACTTCTTAATAATTATTAATGTTTAAATTGAACCATTTTTAAACTGAAATGCTGTTAGTTGCCTTGGAAGTCCCATAAATATAAATATTTAACAAATAAATTATGAACAGTATGCTGTTTCCATGATGCACAAATAGGATCTCTAGGCCTCTGTTATCCCAACGTTCCTTTCTTCCAGCCCCTACAGCCACTGAAGAGAATCTGCTCTCTAGAATGTAGCACATTTCAGATCAGTCTCCATGGGGAAACATATAAAAGATATGTTTGCTATGCGTAAATATCAAGGAAATGTCACCTTGGGGTGTATGGCTATGCAGAAATGGTATAGGAGCATAATTCTTCAAGCACTGGTAGATAATGATCTGTTGAAATTGTATCTTGGCTGGTTACACAGAAAAAAGTAAGATCAAATTATATGATTAGTGAAAGTTAAGACTAGGCTAAATTGCAGAATCAATGGTTTCAAAGCGGAATATGCTTCCAACTGTGGCTGTCTGGAGATTCTGCAAAGTTCATAAGTACACTGCTGTTGAGAGAGATGAGGACTGCTCAGCTGTGATGAGATTGCTTGAGCATCTGGTAATCAATCCCACCTTTGGGGAATTTCAAATCTTGGCCAAATGTGGATGGGACTTGAATCGGTTGCTGTGGAAGACCAGTCTTCTTATCATGTGTAGGTCATTCTTGGGTAACACATGCTGAAAAATACCCCTGAGCTTCATTTATTTCAGCAAGTATGATGACACAATAAAATTTTGGCCTTCAGACACATATTGGACTAGATGATTGGAACAATGGGTGATCCCTTACCTCTGCAGTTTCTGGCTGTCTGCACATCTCTTTTTTGTCCATTATTTCTCTGAGGTTTCCTAACTCCTCTCCTCAATACCTCTGACCTTTCCCTCTGCATCTCATTCCTGTGGATCACCCCCTCTTCAACATACAGTCACAGGAACATTGGCTTCTGTTAAGCCACTACCTTCTCAAGTTGCAGGCGTATTGGCCAAGGTATTGGCCACTTCTTTTCTTAGGCTTCTGCGTCTACCCAAGGGAAGGCCTTAGAGTCCCCCATCTAGGCTAAGGCTAGCTCAACCAATGCCAGTCAGGTGCTCATCAACATGTTCTGCCCCTGTACACCTGCCCCTGCACAGTGTGTTGGCCCCCATGCTAACATCACATGTGGCATATTGGTTACTCTCCCCTGATTTTATGGATGTCTGAGTTCATATGACTGGTGCCTTTGTCGTGGGCACATGATGTAATGGCACAAAACAGTAAATTGTCCTTTTCCTCTAGTGAAGTGAGCTTTTAACTTAAAAGTCTGTAGAGTGCAGCAAACATTTCTTTGGCAGTAGCCACTCAGCCCTGCGAACAACAAGGAGAAAGCAAAAATTGTTTGCCCTTCACATAAAAGGCTGGAGGTTGATGAAAATATTCCCAGAGCCACAATGTAACTGGGGGATGAGCTCTTCCAAAGATAACCCTGGATATATTCTTTTACGATAAGGTTTGGCTCTATAGCTCAGAGCTGCTGCACATTTTGAAGAAATGATAACACAGCTAGAAACCGTTTGGACAGCTCCCTCCGGGAATAATATTACTTATCGATAGGCTGATAAGGAGAAAGAGGGCATTTTTATTATCGTGCTTTCTAGATCTTACTAAATTTCACCTGTGGCAGGTCAAAGTGAGAGGAAGAAGCCTGGGACAAAAATAAAACTGTAGAGGGGTTAAAATGTGTTGTTGTCTTCAGAGAGAGGAGAGAGTAAAAGGGATGCACAGTTATGCATGTCCTGAGTGAATCTGAATTACAAACAAGGGCAGAACTACATGTGACAAGGCAAGTGTGGGTTTCCCAAGCCTGTCTTCATGCCATAATACTAATGGAGTGACTGAGGTGGGATTGTCCCTCATGGGACAGTTGTTAAATGGAATTTTTCCCACATCCAAGTTCCAAGATCTAAAGTCAGCATGGCTGAGTGGGTGAAAAAATAGCCTTGGATCTGGATTCCCCCCTGCATCTATTGTAGAGTAAAAAAAGGAAAAGAAGATATGGCTGCTAGGAATACATTTAAAGAAAATGTCTGTTTTGGCCCACAGCAGTTACTAATCAGAGAACTACACGGGATGCAGAGTTCTGTCACTGGAAAACAGCAAGTGCTTTGTCTGCAAAAGGTCTTTGCTCTGCACATTCAACCATTTATGGATCCTAGTGGCAATAACACGCAGATCTGATGGAGAGGTTGTGCCTTCACATTTGTTTCAGGGGGAAAAAAGGTGTGCCTCAGCTATTGGGAATGTGGGAAATGCTGCTACAGGGTGTTCAGTCTCTCAGTGCGTTGTGTGCAGAGTTTGCAAGCTTTTGATTTCCAATGCGGATGTGAGAGGATGAAGCCAAGGCAAAGCCTGGAGGGCAGAGAGGATACACTCATGACAGAACCTGTACCATATTGGCTTTTCTAACTCAAATAATGGTTAACCAACAGGCTGCCCATCGATAGGAGTGGGCATACATTTCAGAAGGCTGAAAAACTGAACCAAAATGGGCCAATTTACTGAAAATTGAGTTAAAATAGGCCAATTTTTCTTCTGAAACTAATACACAGAGGGCTTACCTCTTTTGAGGTGGATCTGACTTCTGTGGCTATTCTTGCCAGCCACCATTATTTTCCTCCTAGAATGCCTTGAGTGTTTGATTGTCTGTTTGCAGTTGCCATTGGGGAGGCACCATTCCTGATCTGGAAGAACACAACCTTTTTAGCGTTCTGAGAGAAGAAATGGCAGCCTCCAAGAATGGCTGCAGCATTCAGTTCCACTGCCTCAGGCAACAGCAAACAAGACCAGAACAAAACAAAACTTGTAGACAATGCGAAGTAACAAAGAAGAACATGGATTGAACAAATGGGTAGCAAAATGAGTGGGAAATCCTCACAATAAAAATAAATGGAAGAACGGAAGGGGATTTTTGTTTTTGGCACACTCCTACAATAAGACTTATATTTTACTGAATGGTATTGAACCATTACTGTAGAGAAAAAGTAGTCTTTAATAAACTATTCTCCATCACCTCCAGGTAAGCAAAATCTTTTTTCCCTGTGCAGGAGCTAGGGTTGTTGCAATAAACCCCCCTCCTCCTAATTTTTGTAAACTGGAAAGCCAAATGGTGTACATTTACCATGGCCACCCTAAACTTTGCAAAACTCAGAGTCAGGTCATTCTCAGATTGAAAAACCCATTTGGACTGATTGAGATTTAGTAGTGTTATTAACAAACATAATGCACAGCCTGAGATAACATAAGGAGTGGGCCAGCTGTTCATAACAGATTCTGGTACAGGTAGAGGTGCAATGCTAATTTTAATTTGGTTCTGCACAAGATCAGATGCAAGAGGCAGCTTCTAGGCTACATGTCTGAAAAGGGTATGTGCTGTCTTTTCAATTGCTGTTGATTTAAAGAAAGAAAGAAAAACTATTTTAGCTTCACTCGAAATGCTTGTGTACCCAAAGTGGTAAAGTGCTTTGCAGCAATAAATGCTTGCAAAGCTCAGCAACTAAATGCTTACGAGGCTATCTGGGCTTGTTCTCGAATCCGTAACTGATAAGACACTGTGAAATGCTGTGGGAAATAAAGCAACACCTTTACCTAACTCAGTGGCTTTCAAACTTTCTTCCTTCAGGGAACCATTTACCTGGCCCACCTTGGAAATCTTGTGCGCTGCAGAGGATCCTGGGACATATTCTAGGGTGGGGGTGGGCGGGCTTCATGCTTGTTACATCCACATGGCTTGTTTTTATTAGAACTCCAAGAGCCAGATGCAAAAGACATGCACCTAAAATGGGAGAATATTACTGCCTCCTTCCTCTCTGGAGAGCATCCACTAGATCCTGGTTTCCTCTGTAGATGGAAGGAGCCATTCACATAAGGGCAAATCAGGATCCAACCCATAGTAAACTAGATGACATATAATCTTAATTATGAACTACTGTATAAGGACTTACTCTGTTAATTGAGCAATGAAAGAAGCTATGCTTTGTCCTTCTAAGGTCGAATCTCAGCAGCAAAAAGGAATTATTTCTTGAAATAAACTTTTTTCTAGGTTCTTTCCATTAAGCCAAACAATGATCAACTCAATAATGGAAGAAGCTACTGACAGAATTTATTTTTATGGTGCAAAAAGAAATCAAGAATTACAGTGACGATAGTACAGGATGAGAAAAATAAAGGTAGGTAGTCTTTTCAAAATTTAAAGTTTTTGTATGCTTTAATCATATTAAGTGAATTGATTAAATATCCAAAACTGGACATTTCACAATTTGAGAACAGTATAACTGACATTTCCTTGCATGCATTGTTTGCAGGGAAGGAAAGTATTAGACCAATATAAGTAAAACAGAATTTATATTACCTAATTTATGTATAATTTGGGACAGGATTCATTTAACTCCCCTCAGCATTACCACTAAGCTCTAGTACATGATCTGGAATTTTAAGTATGACAATGTGATTTGATGTCTGAAAAAACTTACTGGTCCATAATTAGGGGCGGGCAACGAACATTTTTTTGGCTACTCCATTTGTCATATCGATTTCCATAGAAGATCCAGCTGCATTTCTCCTGTTTGTATGTTATATACTTGCTGTCCAATGGCAGGACAATGGCCATTCCTTGTCAGATTTCAGACAGAGCAGAAAAAGAGAACCCTGTTTGAGAGATAATTAAATGGGCACAAATTAATTATCTTCCTGTTGCTTGCATTTGGAGGCCGGGCTACTACTGTCCGGCTTCTGTGTTCATCACCCTATTGACATGAAATATTGAGGTATTCTGCTCCTCCCTGAAAAGATCAGACCTGCTAAAGACAGGCAGGACAAAGGACTGCCTTTTATATCTGTCAATTTCACCATTCTCTTTCTTACCTCTCCTTGCAGCTTTTCTCTAACCTGCTGAAGCTGTTCCAGTATACTGCAATTGTTCATCCCAATAAGTACTAACTAATGAAAAACATATAAAAAAGAACTTTTATTTGTTTTCATTCCGATGTTCATTTTGTTTTATTTTCCAGTTGTGTTTAAAATGGATGCACTCCTCACCCATAATTTGATCCTCTCTTATCGTGAGGTTAAACATAAATAAACAGACTCATCCTCCTTAGCTGTGGTCGTCCCACTCAAGTAAATTATATATATATATATATATATATATATATATATATATTTCTTCTCTTTCTTGTCTCTGCCTTTCCAGACTCATTCTCTTCTCTCTCTGCCTCGATCTCTCTCAAAATTAGCTTGCAAGTTTCTTTAGGCAGGGGCTTTTTTCATGTCATCTTCATCAGCTTGCATTTAATTGAATGATTATTCAGTTAAATGCCAGGTTATTAATCAACTCAAATTTCTTTATATGGTTAGCAGGCCTATTATTAAAATGAAACAGAGAGAGAGAGAGAGAGAGAAAGAGAAATAGAGAAAGAAAGAAAAAAAGAAAGAGAAAGGAAAGATACACTGAAGATTTCTGCTTTTTTAAAAAATTCACCAGAATGACAACATTTATAAAGTAGATAAAAATATTTACACCATTTGACTTGTTATCATGATTATTCTTGGGAAGGTATTTTCTGTTTACTGCAAGATATGCACACATTATGTTTAGGGCAAAACATATGCTGTCCATAGAACTGCAATTTCTTACCTAATTGTGAGATTAAAAATAGCCCGAGCTGCTCCTAATGCAGCACATTTCTTATGTTAGCAAGTGGGGGGGGGGGGTTATCAGCAGGGTAAAAAAAAGTAAATGCTAGCTAGAGCATTTGCCTTGCATATAGAAACTTCAATCCCCAGCACGTCCTAGCTTCAATCCCATCTCCAACTTGGATAGATCTAGGGCAGGAGTAGGCAATGTGCTTCTTATGGAAACCAGTGGACCCCTGGATATCTTTCTTGGTGCCCACCAAGGTGTTCTACACTTCCAGCTTTTTTGAATTCAAAATTTTCTTACTAGCAGCTGGGATTGCTGTGAAATAGTTTTTTGTTGGTGCTAAAAACTCTGGCTTCAAACAAATTGTTGGGTATGTCAGAACTTAATCTCCTTCTCTGCTTTGTACTTAGTCTCCTGCACATGTTGCTTGTCCTTTGCCACACCTCCCACGGTGGCCATTTTGTGATGCTGCCCAGCACAGTTTCCCAAATTGGCAAATATTGGGTGACCATATGAAATGGAGGACAGGGCTGCTGTATCTGTAACAATTGTATTGAAAGGGGAATTATAGCAGGTGTCATTTGTATGCATGCAGCACCTGGTGAAATTCCCTCTTCATCACATCAATCAAAGCTGCAGGAGCCCTGCCCTCTTTTGTATCTGGTTACTCTAGTATAGTTCCTGTCCAAACTTCAATGAACACCTGAGCTATTCTGCAGTTGTATTAATATCTACCAGTGGTAAATGCAACAAAAAGTTGCACTACAAATACTCCTGTCCTGGGTTCCAGCCAGCTAGCCATGGCTTAAGGATTTGCCCCCTCCCCTGAATATGAGTTGTCCTTCTACAAACATTAAGGCCTGTTGAGAACCTCCCTCTTGTGTGTGTATTGTGCAGTTCTGGCCACCTGAGGATCCACGTTCAGAGAATGAGTTTGCTGTTCGTAGTGCTATGGGCCACGAATTGGCCAAGGTGATCTAAAAAGACTCCTATTTTGGTAATTTATGGTTGGGTGCCCTGAGGCAGAAAACAGTTGAAAGCCAGTAACATTCTGTTGATGTTTTTCCAGTGGTATCTAGGATGGGTCAAGAAATCACAGGTGATGGGCAGAGATGACTCATCTTTCTCTCCCCCCCCCCCCCCCCCGTCCAAGAGTTAAGGAGAGGGGCAAGTGAGGCCTTTGTATTTAGCAGGAAGTTAGTCTGTGCTGGAACTGGGGCAGGATCTACACTACTGCTTTAGAATGGTTTATAATGGTATTGACAACTGTTGGGGCCCATGACACATTCCAGATACCATTATCAAACCACTTTCAAAGTGTTATATCTTGCTTGGTGTAGATCTGGCCTGGGTCTGAAGAAGATTCAGAGCCTCAACTTTCCTCCATGCAGGAAAACTGATAGGGAACAGAAATCTGTTAGTTGGTTAATGTTGTGATGGGTAATGCTGTGATGGTTAATCTTCTGCTCAGCCTGTACATGTATGTGTAAAAAACTTTATATCACAGGAACACCATAAATCTCAGGTGGCCTCCCTTGGTAAGTGCTGGAACCCCTGAAACTTTTTAAAGGTACACATGAAGCTAAATCGTGTCATTGATCCATGTAGCACGGTATTGCCTATTTTGGTTGTCCACAACTCTCCAAGGGAGCCAAGATCCCTTAACTAGTGATGTCAAGTATAACCGCTATTTGCACTCTGCTAGTTCAGATATCACTAAAAAGGAATTGTGCTTCTTCCAAAGAGGCAGTGATTTGAAGGCCATCGTTCCATGCCTCTTCTCCCTCTCCGATCATCTCTCTCTTCCTTGTACTAAATTACACATCATTTGTGTATGATGCCTTCAGCATATTGTACATGCACACTGCCCAAGCCCCATCCCAGCCAGCCAATGAAAAGCGCTGGGGGTGAGGAGACACACAGTGCAATGGCATCGTGACATAGGTTAGACTTTACAGAGAAGAGTTAACAAAAGGAAGGAAGGAAGGAAAGAAAGAAAGAAAGAAAGAGACAAACAGACAGACAGAAAGGAGTCATGGAGTGGTAACAGCTTTGAATTATTGGTACCCCAGGGTCAATTACCGAATTGGAACATGCCTGCCATTTGTGAGCTGGCCTGAAACTCCTAATATTTGTTTCATTGATTCCCAATATGTGCAGAGATTTTAGAGAGCTTAAAACACCCAAAGTGAGTGAAATAGTTTATCCTTCCCTTAACCCAGTGCTGCCTTTTTCTAGCTATTAAAAGCCTCTGCTCACAAACACTGTGAATGGGCTGAGAAAGTATGACATAAGCCTCTGGAAAGGATGCACTTTTTATCTGCTTGAAGGCTTGTATTGCCATCCTTCAGGATGTGGAAATTTCCACTTGTGCTCTACCTCATTGTTAGTGTCGGGAAAAGACTGAGAGGCAATGCACTTGACATTAGTTCTGTGCCTCAGAAGTCTAGAAAATCCCACTTTGAATTAGGCCATTCCTTTTAAGTATTTCCCCCCAGATTTTGAAATGCATAAGTAACAGCAAACCAGGAAAAGATTGAACACAGATGTTACAATATCTGATCAGAGTATAGAATATGCTCTCTATTGTGATGTATGAACAACTAACATGTGTAACAGTGGTATTGAACCCCTGTGCCATGGGTCACATCTGATCCACCTGGGGTTTTCCAGGTTTCCCCACCTCTTCCCATGGCCTCTCCCTCTTTTCCCCAAACATCCACCATTTGGTGGTTTTCTGACTATTGCACTATGGGTTTAGTTATTCCCATTCTAAAGGGTTCACATGCCTCTCCAAAGGCTTGTTTGCTGCCAGTAAGTAGTTTCAGCTAAAATATGCTGAGCTTTTTCGTATTCTTGGCACCACCCCCTTTTGCCTTCTGCCCCACTCACCAGTGCTATGTGGCTCCCAAGGGTCTCTACGAACAATCATTTTTTAACCAGAGAAATCATTTTCTAACAAGCGGTACTATAGGCTGACCTATAGTACCCCTTAGGGCTCATGTAACTTTAACAGTTGTAGAGAAAAGGGACTTTCAGCCAGTGTCATTTGTATGCAATTAGTCCCTGGTGAAATTCCCCCTTCATCACAACTGTTAAAGTTGCAGGGGCCCTGCCTTCTTTTGTATATGGCCACTCCAGTATAGTGCCTGCAACTTTAACTGTTGTGATGAAGAGGGAATTTCACCAGGAACTAATTGCATACAAATGACACTGGCTGAAATTCCCCTTTCTCTACAACTGTTAAAGTTACATGAGCTCTGTCCTCCTTTTCACATGGGCAGCCTAGGTACTATTTGGGAGAGGGGCTAGAGTGGGGAGAGGGGCTGCTTCACTTAGTGTATCTCTGATATGGGCTGGCAGGGTGCTGCCATTCAGCCTGCCTCCCACTAAGCTAGGAGGCAACAGCAGCAGCAGGCAGTCACCATCGGTCCATCGCCCACAAGAAGAGCTCTGAGTGAAGAGGCTACAGTCACTGCCATCTTTATTTCCCCAGATTGCCTCTGGGCTCCAACGTAGATGGAGTCCAGAAGCGTGCTGTGGCTGCAGCTGCCATCTTTGGCAGCACTTCAACTCAGCATTCTATGGGGAGCACAGAAAAAAATAAGCTATTTTTAAAATTAGTTTAAAAAGTGCCAACACTGTCAGTCCCATAGGCCCAAGGCTTTTCCCCATTGTGCCTGTTGCTGACTCCAGGCCTGACAATAGCAAATAGGGGTTTGGCGAACTGGGGAGTGCTCAACCTGTGAGCATTCGTGCTGCCCGATGCCTCGGCCCATCCCCCACGATCCAAGCCCTGTAAGCCCCTGCCAAGCGCTCACAAGGTTTGTGAGCACTCAGAAGCAGCCCACCTGGATTTGGCCCTTTCCCCCACTGCGTTAATGGCAGCAACCATTAACAAAGCAGGAAAATTGCACGCTTTCTGGAGGCTTCAGAAAGCCACTCCCCTCTGCCAATGGTGGCCTTAAAGGCCCCATTAACACAAGGGTACCCTTGTATTAATGGTGGCCTTTAAGGTCTCCATCGGTGCGGGGGGGGGAGGAGTTTGCTTTCTGGAGCATCTGGAAACTGTGTAATGTGTAATTTCCCCCACTGTGGTAATGGCTGCCACCATTAATGCAGCAGGGAAAATTTACAGTTTCCACAGCCCTGGGGAAATCATGTGTTTCTCCTTCCCCCCACTGCCGATTTGGATCTTAAAGTCCCTATTAACACTTGCTGGGGAAATTGCATATTTTCCCCCTCCACACTAATGGTAGCCACCATTAAGGCAGTGGGGGAAAAGGGTGTGATCTGCAAGCCAGGGCAGAGCTGCCCCGAGTGCTCTTGGGGGCTCGTGAGCACTCGGGTGCTGGTCTGCCCCAGCAACGGGTGCATCTGACTGGGCCCATGAGGGCCAGACACAGGGGTGTCCGCTGCCCTCACGAACCCAGGTGGACTTTTGCTACATTCCTGATAGCAAAGAGCCCTCGCTGCTCTTCAATACATTTGAAATTGTTCCACATTCTTACATTAATTTCTCCAGTTCTTAAGAATCGGGGTGCATAGCCATTATGCACTGATAGCCATTATCTCTTATTGCCCTCCTTGCCGCTTCCTTTGACATTCCTCTGTGAAAGAGCATGTTGAATAAATATGTAGATCTGTCTTCTGAAATGCTCACAGCTCCTTGTTCCATTTATTTTAAATAACTGATTAGAACAAAAGCTGCTATTGATTGTGACTTTTGTACAAGAGGACAAGAACCAGTGCCACCTTTTCAGGGAGGTGTAAGGGCCTAATTGCCCCCACATTCCACTTGTAGCTAAATTACCTGCTTATCTTCCTACAACCACCTACCCCCTCCGATAAAAAGGCAATAGCAATAAAATGACACGTTTAGTACCGTTAAGTAACCTGAAGCTATAAACGGGAAGATGGATTCTTTTTTGGCCCTTGAGTTTCACCAATGATTTTAAACTTCCTTTCTTTAGGGAAGGGATTCCAGGGGAGGGGATGTCTTGCTTCATCTGGAGTTCTCACTATGCATGCGTATGTACTGCCCTGCATGAATGGAGGGTGTGCCTGTGCACCACAGAATGTATTTCATGCTCTCTTGTTGCTATACATTTCAAGAAAAGATCGGCAATGATAGAAATCTCTCTTTCAGGGAAATCTCTTCTCCATTCAGTGCTATTATCACAGTTTGAATGCCACCGGATTCTTCCAGTGCCGCCCCCCCACCTACAAATAGGGTGGAGAATTTCAAGAGGCCACTGTGCACAGTTCTGTATAATATTCCCTGTTGTCACAATATCATGGCTACTCCCTCAGTCTAAATTGCGAAATAGTCCTGAGAGTACACAGGGGATAACTCTTCAGATATTCATAATATGTGTGAGGAAAGGAAGCATGGCCTGCACTTCCTGCATTCATACCTATCAATTAACATCTAAATTCACTTTGCCTGGACAAGGAATTTTAGGGGCGGCCAAACGCAATGAGTGCTCGCCCCCTGAGTGCTCGCCCCCATGAACCGAGCCTTTTGAGTCCCCACCGAGTGTTTGCAAGGCTCGTGAGAGCTTCACACCTGCTCGTGCTGGCCTGCTATGTTAGTGGTGGCCGCCATTAACACAGAAGATGGAAATGCATGTCTTTTGGACCCTTGCATTTAGATGGTCTTTAAGGCCCCCATTGGAGTGCGGGGTGGGTGGCAGCTGCTTTCCAGAGCCTACGATGACTATGCATTTCCCCCTGCTGCTTTAATGGCAGTAGTGGGGGCTCACAAGTACTCTGGCACGGTTCCACCCTTGTGCCGAGCACATCTGGTTGGGTCCATGAGCGCCATACACAGGGAGGTCCGCTGCCCTCACAAACCGAATTGGACATTTGCAGCATCCCTAATTTTCATCCCCATGCTGTGTTACAAGTTCAGACCTCCTAGGTCAGCAGACCTCCTGACGCTTCCCAATCCCAGTTTGTAAATATGTTCAAGAGGTAATTCGATCCAACAACCTTCTCAATATAACAGGCTGTAAGCATCCTGCTCTTCCATCCCTGGAGAAGTGATCATTTTATTTATTTATTTAAAACATGTCTTGGCTGCCTTTCAGGGCAGAAGCCCTCACAAGGTGGCTTACAACAATTATATTATTTCTGGAATATATATTATCTTTAGTGGGGAAATAGTCCTATGAAAACAAATCAGAATAGACTTTACAGTAAAGTGGAGGCTGTCCCCCAAAAGTGCAGCCACTTCCTTCTCCCCACTAAAATATCCAGGAATGATCAGTGTGTGATGTGATGTCATCCCAGAGTGCACTTTCCCATCCCCAGCTTCACTGTATTAACTGCTAAATGTGAGGTCAAGGAAACACAATGACATTGGGTTGTATCCAATGTTAGTCCTATGTAGAGTAGACCCATTGAAATGACTAACATTGGATTCAACCCACCATATCACATGTTAGGCATTCCTAGATCAGGGGTGGGCAACTTGTGAGTGTCCAGATGTTTTGGCCTACAACTCCCATCAACCCTAGTCAGCATAGTTTGTGATGAGGCATTATGGGAGTTGTAGACCAAAGCCTCTGGAGGACCACAAATTGTCCACTGCTGTCATTGCCCACCACAGGGAAGAAAAGAATGAATCAGAGCTGTTGTTTTCAGTGATAGCCTTGTGGTTACCACATCTAATTCCAGCATGAATGGATATGTTTCAAGTCTCCATAAGACCAGTTCACAATCAGGGTTTCTGCATATGGCTAACCCTGTGCAAAATCTACAAGCTGACCTCTAAAGGCTTCTAAATTTCCAAGTGATGTCCACTGCTATCTGCAAGCTCTTTGAAATTGGCTATCTAGTACTGTCTGCTCCATCCTAGGTTTCATTCTACCATTTCATTGTTATAATCACCTCATTTTGATATTCCACTTAGGTATCAAAATTCAAATGCCCAAACTAATTTTAAGCACATTAAGGGAAGCCTTTTATTAGTAGAGAAAATCAAATTTTACACATGACATATCATACAGTGAATTCTGTAATTCTGGTAAATTAAACTACGATGGCCATAATGTAATGGGCTGAAGCGTTGCTGATATCTCCCAATAAATACATTCTAAGAGGGTAGGGGGAAAATGTAATGATATAGAAGAGATTATTTTTTAAAACCTCATCCAGTGCAAGCTATTTCTGGAGAAGCAATTCTTTAAAAACAAAATCCTATTACTTGGAGTATCATAGGGAATCAAAGGAATTCAATCCAGTTCATAGGATCCTTTAAGTCTATTCCAAATAAGACATGGATCAGCCCAGAAATATATGTGCTTGGGGGCAGGTCTGCATTCTGCTGGCAGTAATGAGGGCCTTTGAGACAGAGGCAGTAATACATTTGGGGGATTTCCCCTTTGCATTGGAGAAATTTATTCAAAGTGGTGCTATAGCCTTAAACGGTTTCTGCTTGTGCTTTAGATATTAGACTCTGAAAGCAGAAGTGCATAGATGTTGGGAGATAAGTGGATGAAGGCAGAATAGTAGCCACTGGAAATGGAAGGAGCAGCAGTGCTCAGCACTGAAACTGGCCCAGCCTTATCATGAGACACAGTGAGGCTGCTGCCTCAGGTGGCAAATACTGGGAGGATGGGGAGGTGTTGGAGGCTAGAGCTGTGGTTTGTGCGATGTGCCCTGTGCCACCTAAGTTGGCCTGCTGCCCACTGGTGTGATGGAGGACAGTGTCCATGACCAGTATTGAAGTGAAATTCAACTGCCAGCCTAGTCAGCTTTTTTATATGGAATGTGAGTATGACAAAACCATCCAAACAAGACCTGGCTCAACTAAGGATGGGGCAATCCATTTTTGGTCTACCAAAATGCAGGGTATATGGGAACAGAAAAGTGGCACTGATTTCAAACATCATGGAGACAAAATTGTATGCTCATATTTGAAACACCACTAACATTTGGGGCTTTAATGGAATGTAGGGATGGGTGAACAAGTGATCTTTCAGTTCTCCAAGATTCTGTGAGCATCAGCTCAAGCTTGTCTCTGCTCGATTTATCCTCGCATTTGGAATTGCTGTTCATCATGTATGAACAGGAAATTTGTGCAATAAATCAATCTGGAGTTGTGCAAATCCCACCCTTCAAACTTAAAGTGTGAAATTTCACATGTTTTAAAATGCACAATTTTTTTTTTTGGGGGGGGGGGAAATTTCCTGAAAACAAAATGCATATTTTTTTAATGCAAGCACATGTTCGAGAATTTGTGAACATTTGCATTTGGGGGCTTGAACATGTTGGCATGTTTTGTGAGCAGAAACAAAATTCTTATACATTCCTAGGAATGAGAGAATTAGAGGTTTTTTATTATTATTATTCTGGAATAAATTTCTAAATTCTCTCCTGAGAGGTCAAGAGTTCAATGTTGTAAACAATCCCAGGGTAATTCCCTGTTCAGATGAGTTTGCTCTCGTCTGGCTTAAACTAAGTTGTGTCCCAGAACCTAGATTGGCAAAGTTCTGTTTACATGAAGTACTTCAATTTATTTTAGCTATTTCAGTCACTTCACTCTACTAAATTGTCTATTTGACCTTATCATATGGTTTCTCCAGTAAGTATTTGAATGAAAGGCAGCAGTTGGCCACTAAACTGGGCTTTCTGATACTCCCGGCGTACATCTTTATTGCCTGATGCAAGATCAGTGGCATGTATGCCATGTTAAAAATTCAGCATGGTGTGGAAAATTACTTATGGGATTTATCACAATTTGATTTAAGGAGCGCTTTAAACTTATCGGGATTCCAGCAAATGCCCTTTGGCCATTAAAAAAGGACAGTATCTCAAAGTTCCTTTCAATCTGTATTACTGTACTGGGCAGGATGGGTGGGGGGGAAAGAGAAGACATAGGAAGATATTCTTTCCTACTTGTCCTGCTGCGCCATTTATGAGAATGTTTGGAAAAGATTTCCAGAGGGTAGCTGTGATTGTTGTTTTTGCTGTGATAAACTAAGAGTCTTTTGGCACCTTCTTTAAGGTGCCATAGAACTGTTTATCATTTTTGCTGAAATAGGTTTCTACAGCAAGTCCTTCATGATAAAGTGAGAGCATTAGTTATTTGGCAGATTAAAAGCACAATAAATAAATAAATAAATAAATACATACATACATCAGTCAAATTAGTAGGAACTGGAATTTCTCCTAGCTAATAGCACCTTGACTTATATGGTTCCATTTTGCCTGGAAAGACCACCTACCAAGGATTTGGTAAACTAAGACCCTCTATTCCAGGGGTGTTGAACCTCTTTTAGACTGAGGGCTGAATTCAATATTGGGAAGCTCGGAGGTCGGCAACAAGAGAGAGGGCCTTCTCTGTGGTGGCTCCCCAATTGTGGAACGATCTCCCCGACGAGGCCCGCCTGGCGCCAACATTGTTATCTTTTCGGCGCCAGGTCAAGACTTTCCTCTTCTCTCAGGCATTTGGCAATATCTGAGGAGCCTGGGTTTGTTTTGTTTTGTTTTTGTAGTTTTTTTGAAGTGTTGAAGTGGTTTTTAAATGTACAGATTGTGTGTATGTTGTATGTTTTTGCTGTTTTAATTTTTGTATATTGTTTTTAATTGTTTTTAATCCTATGTAAACCGCCCAGAGAGCTTCGGCTATGGGGCGGTATACAAATGTAATAAATAAATAAATAAATAAATATTGAAGAAGCTCTTGGGAGCCACATTATAATGCTGGGTAGAACTGAAGACAAAAAGGAAGACCCCAAATACACCAAATACTAGGGATATCGTATCGGGTCCGATGTTCAATAAAGAACCGATAAGGATGTTATCGGACATCCAATGACTGATAATGATTATTTCCTAAGGAGGCCCTATCTGATTGGATCCGATACCCATATGTCTGATAACTATCGGACATATTTGATTTTTGGACTGCTAGTTTAGGAGTTTTTGCCATAGACTTGCATTGGGGGAAAGAAAGCTTTCCCCAATGCAAGTCTATGGGGAAAAACACTGGGCTGGCACTCCCTCCCTTCCCCCCACCACTCGCGCTCCTTACCTTGCCTGCCATCATCGCCACTGCCATCCAGCGCTGCCGCCCACTTAGTCCGTAGTACTGCTAAACAGGCTTTCCGCCCTTTGGTCCATTGCCTTTGCTTTCACACCAACGCTTTATACCCTGTCATGGGACCTCTTGCAAATGTCAGTTATCAACTGTCATCTGTTCCTAATCTAATCTAATCAACACTATCTCACCTATTGACTGGCTATGGAGAGCCCTGTGATTTCAAGTATCCTTTGTAAGAAATACTTTAAATTGTCACTTCTAATTAAGATGTAGGATTCCCCTACTTTGTTGTCCAGGAAAAACCTGGGAATCACCAGGTTTTGAAACCTGGTGATTCCCATTCCAGGACCTACTATTTGGTGAGTCATTATAATCTAACTTCCTGAACTGAGCAAACAGTTTCCCCCAAGTTTAGCTGAGAAAAGTTTAGCTTGGAAAAAAGGCGAGTAACGGGGGACATGATCGGGGTGTGCAAAATTATGCAAGGTGTGGAGAAAGTGAATAGGGAGACATTTTTATCCTTTTCTCATATTACTAGAACCCAGGGTAATTAAATGAAGTTGCTCGGTGGGAAATTCAGGACTGATAAAAGGAAGTACTTCTTCACAGAGCACATAGTTAAACTCTGGGATTCACTTCCACAAGATGTAATGATGGCCACTGATTTGGATGGCTTTCAAAGGGGGTTGGACAAATTTATGAAGGAGAAGGCTTTGGATGGCTACTAGTGCTGATGGCTATATGCTATCTGCAGTATCAGAGGCAGTATGCTTATGCTTACCAGTTGCTGGGGAACATTGGTGTGTGTGTGTGTGGGGGGGTGCTGTTGCACTCATGTGGGTTTCCCATGGGCAGCAGGTTGGCCACTGTGTGAACAGAATGCTGGACTAGATGGACCCTTGGTCTTATCCAGCATGGCTCTTCTTATGTTCTCTAGTTAGGACACATCTAGTCCATCTGGCTCCTGAGCTTCTAGATTTGGGGCCTATGCCTTGCACCTCAATCTTGAGATGATTCCAGAAAAGGTCTTTCTGGGCTAAACTCAGCCTGTAACCCTGGAGTCCCCCAGCTTTGAGTGCCCCTCGTACGCACATCCAATTCCAGTGGACACCACCAAGAAAAGCCCGGCCGCAATTGAGGAAAAACTTTTACCATCTTTTTGAATTTACCCTGATGCTCTCCGTCCCTTTGCTCTAGACACAAGGAAAGAAAAATGTAACACTCTCATTTCTGTATTCCGCCCATCTTTCTTCAGCAAGCCAAAGCGAACACCACACAGCGTCCCTGGCTAGCAGCCACATCACTTCTCATGCCTCTCTCTCTTTCCTCCCCTCTTTGGGATGGCCACCGCAGTTGACTATTAAATGGCCATTTTGTTTATATTCTTTGTAAACCATATTTTCTGACATCCTGCTATCCAAAATTTTGCACGCTGCACTCCAGGAAATATTTTGGTAAGTGTGCAAACTTCTAGGTGAACTCTACGAGACAGAAAACAGCCTGTTTTCAGCAGAATAGAGCTGGGTTCATTGTGGAAAATGGTTCCCCTCTCATATTTGAGTTAAATTGCCTCTGGCATTCATGTATCCAGAAGGCCTTATAGTCTACAGATGTGTATAGAGACATGTGTATAGAGACAGGCATGGTAGCGTGTTTCAAATCTATTTAACCTAAAAGTAAAATGCACCAAACTGAAGGAATGTTTTATAGTGATTCATACCTGTGTGGTTAACATTCCTCTAAACCTTAACTTAGTAAAGTTCATGCTTTTATAAAAAATGCAGAAAATATATTTTATTATCCCACAATTATGAAACTATTAGGACAGTGTCAAAAATATATCAGATTCTAAGGTATAAGCTATGATTACAAGTATAAAAGCTTAAAGAACTGAGTCTGGTGATATAATTAATCTGTCAAATATGAGAAGTTTTGCAGACCAAAACACAGTTCCTGCCATCACGGAATTAGTTATTTAAAACCACTTGTCATCTTTAAGACGTTCAAATTGTCAGCAAAAGGTGTGATCATTTTGTTAGGCAAAACTTGTTTTGCTCATCCTGTTTGCTACCTGTTGCTTTTTCTGCGATGATTATTGCTACTGCAGTGCAAAATAATCTATGTTTTAAAAGTAACTACCTAAAACAGGAGCGGGGAATCTGTGGCCCTCCAGATATTGTTGAATTATAGTTCTCATCAACTGTGACCATTTGCCATACTTGCAGGTGCTGATGGGATCTGGAGTCTGTTAACATCTGGAGGGCCACATGTTCCCAGTGTCAGCTCCAGAAGTTTGAGGGCCAGTTGGCAAAGTACCTTAAATGGGAGGCCCTCCCTCAGTGAGTCTTCCTTCTCACTGCCATTATCACCAGTTGCGTTAGCTCCTCCTCATCTTCCTCCTCATTGCTACCACTTGCCTGTTGGGCCAGAGCGAGAAACAGATGAACAAACAGCTTGCAATGGTGAAGAGGAGGAGCTAGTCAAGGGGGCTCATGTCAGTTGGCCCTTCCTGGGATGTAGGCCCTTGGCAGGTGTCCAACCATGCCCACCCTTGACCTAAAAGTAGTAGACTGTGGCTCAATTTGGATGACATATTAGGCAACGGAGGGGTAAATAGCATACTGACCGTGCGTTAGGCAGGTGGAGCTCCACAGACAACATGCTGCAGCTGGCGCTGCTCGGCACTGGCAAATGCCCCGGTTGCTACGAACGTGCGGCGGCCATTTTGGTTGCAGCTTCTCCTACTACCCCCTCCCTCAGTCCCCCAGCCATATCCCAGCATGCACCGTAAGTTCTGCTGGCTGTATAGAGCGGCCAGGGGGTTTCAGCTGCTCTAGCCAGCAGAACTCTATCCCCAAACGGAATAGTCCATGGAGAGGGGGGTGGGACTGAATTCGGACAACACTTTAAGCAACGGGGTTTGGGGCTAAACAACGTGCAAGCCCGTTGTTTCCCTCCGTTGTTTAAATTGCCCGATTAGCGTACCGTCAGTTGTGTGTGCATTGTGTGTTCCTCCCCACACAACACAATAAGCCACACAACTGACGATTGTTTCCCCCTCCCCCCGGTTGCTTAATATGTCGTCCGAATTGAGCCATAAAGTTGGATCCAGATGGAGTAGCTGAATTTAGGTCCCATTGAAATCAGTGGAGCAAACTGATAATAACTTAAGTCTCATTGGTGTCAGTGTGAACCAAGGTGAACTAATTTAGGGTCCAAGCCATGAAATAAAGGAATTCTGTACACCATGTTGCACAATCCGGTGATTTACAGATTTCTGTTGCCATGAATGCTTCCCCACAGTGCTGAGGCGTTTGAGGACAGGGTGGTATTCTAGGGCACATTCTTAGTTCACATGCAGTGCTGTTCAGTGCTGAGTTGGGCCTCAACATTTATTTATTTATTTATTTATTTATTTATTTATTTATTTATTTATTTCTATACTGTCCAATATCCAAAGCTCTCGGGGCAGTTCATAAAAATTAAAAACCATTCTAAACTACTAGCCTTTAGAAAGTCAGAGCAGGAGCTGCTTTAGGGTGACAGCACCATTCTTAGGAATTAAAAATCCATTGAATTCAGTTGAAAGAGATAGTGGAGTGAAGGAGCTTGAAAGAGCAAGAGGAGGGGGACAGAGGAATAGCACAGGAGCAATGAATGGTTAACAGGTTGTTGATATTGTTGGTTAATTTGTTTTTATGATGATTTCCTGGTTTGCGGATATCCAGTATCTGTGCCTCGTTTGTATAGTCCAAAGCAACGCTCTACCATAAACTGTGCATGTGCAGAGGGGTGACACCATTTCTCTATGTGAAGAGAGATTGCACCTCAGAATGCACGTAATGCTCCTTTGGAGCTGAATTTTGCAGTGGAAGATTGGACCCACCGAGCACGCTGTCTTTCTACAAAGCTTGTCTGCCATTACTGATTGGCTCATCGAAGAAGCCTGAGAAACTGTATATCTCTGAGCCCAATCGAAGGAAGCTCTGAGGAGTGCTTTCAAAGGTGCCAGCGAAGTGAAGGAGCTCAGAGTTGAAAAACGCTTCCCTCCAGCAAGAGGCGTTGCTAATTGTGGCTAAATTTTGCAGCATGTGAATGATGTCTGAGTCTTTATCAGAATGCTTTAAGAACATGCCCACAGAGACTACCAGTCATTTGCAATATGTTTTCTTTTGTTTTCAGATTGTTTACAGCTGCACCATGAACAGCTACCTTCATTATGTGTTAATCTGTGCCATAGAAGAATGCCTGGCAGCAGCCCTGAACATAAGGGTTGATCAGGTGATGCTCAGCATGTCAACTACTCTTTTCTCTTTCTCTTTTACATGGAGCACAACTTTTCTGCGATCAAAATTCCTCCTGTATATGCACCTTCTGGCACTCTTTATTTTGGGGGAAGCTTTCATTTCAAATCCCACCTTCACTTTCTATACCCAACACAATCTCTGGCTTCTCTTCCGTTATAGTTAGGGCTCTATGTATTCAGAATTAAAAGCAACAACACATTTCTTTTCTTTTGCATGACCTTCCTGTTCCAATATCCAACGGGCAAGGAGATATGCAGGGCATTGATATCCCACCACCTTTCACCAGAAATCTTGATCAGAAACCCCTCTGGCAGGCATAGCTCAGATATTTGGAAATATATCTTCACAGCCATAATGGCTGGTAACTTGCATTTTTTTTTAAATGGAAGCTGAAATTCTCAGGGAAGCTGTGGCCGTTCTTGTGCTTTTTCTACCCATCCACATCACTGCAGTATACACACTGCCCTGTTTATAGTTTACAAGCAAGGGTGAAGTATAAACAGAAATGGAGTGGTGTCTGCGTTGCCACAGTTAGGCTACTTAGTACCAAACTACATGTGACATCAGATGAGTCCCTTGGAGTTGCATGGATCTCTTAAACTGTAAAGAGCAGCCATTGGGCACCTGATCAGGTCTTGGACTACAATACATGGCGATGCTGAGATGCTGTTAGCAGGTGGTTGTTCTGACTGGATAGAGGGTCTTTAACCTGTTCTGGATGGGGTTGCTCTCCCCCTGAAGGAGCAGGTTCATAGCTTGGGGGTTCTCCTAGAACCATCTTTGTCACTTGAGGCTCAGGTGGTCTTGGTGGCACGGAGTGCCTTCTACCAACTTTGGTTGGTGGCCCAGCTATGCCCCTATCTGGACAGGGATAACCTGGCTTCAGTTGTCTATGTTCAGGTAACCTCCAAGTTAGATTACTGCAATGCACTCTACGTGGAGCTGCTTTTGAAGACAGTTCGGAAGCTGCAGCTTGTGCAAAATGCAATGGCCAGATTGATATCAGGAACCAGAATGTTCGAACATATAAGACCAGTTCTGGCCCATTTGCATTGGCTGCCTGTACATTTCCAAGCCCAATTCAAGGTGCTGGTTTTAAGCTAGAAAGTCTTACATGGCTCGGGACCACAATACCTGATGGAACACCTGTCCCGACACGAACCTACCCGTACACTACGTTCAACATCCAAGGTCCTCCTCCGAGTACCTACTCCGAGGGAAGCTCAGAGGATCGCAACAAGGGAGAGGGCCTTTTCAGTGGGGCCCCCCAACTATGGAGTAATCTCACCAATGAGGCTCGCCTGGCGCCAACACTGTCATCTTTTGGCACCAGGTGAAGACTTTTCTCTTCTCCCAGGCATTTAAAAGCATATGTTGAGCTTTTTAAACTGACCCTTGGACATTTTAAATGATATGTAGTTTGTTTTTAAGCTTTTATGGTTTAAATTTTTATAAGCCGCCCAGACAGCTTCAGCTATGGGGCGGTATATAAAATAAATAAATAAATAAATAATAAATAAATAAATAAATAAATAATAAAATATTAACCTTTTCCTCCTATGCCACAGCCCTAATGAACTATTTGGCATAAGAGGGAAGCTCTCTTTTGGCCCTGTGAGGGTAAAATCCAAGGTCTCCTGAACAAACTTCTCTATCTATGCAACTGTCCCAATATATGAGTTACTTGTTGCATTCTTTGCTTCAAGCTCTAAACACCAGTTTTCAGTCTTCTACTGTAAACTTCCCTCCCCACTTCTATTACCTTTCAGGAAACTTAATTGCATCAGGTCAGCTATTACATTTCAGCTTTCTTTTTTCTTACCAGCACTCCAGATTGTTTTCCGTCCCTTCATTGGTTTCACTACAATATATCACCCAGTAAAGTGTTTCTCTCTCTCTCTTCCCCCTTCTTTTTCTCTCTCAGCTCTTATTGTCAAGTCTTTTCAGGAGACTCAATCTTTCTGAAGTTAAACAAAAATAAATTATGCTGCATAGAGAACATTCATTTCCTCCTAGTGCTCCATCACTTGGCAATTGAGTAAATATCAGTGATGCTAGTGTTAATTTACATGTGAAATTAGTGATCAGTTGGTTTCCATGGATTTATAATCAGTGATATGTTGTCAATAATGAGCTCCAATATGAATATTCTTAAACTGATTCTGAGAAACTGCAGAGAATCCGTGAACCTTCAAAATTTAGTCAACCATGGATAGTTGGAGATAGAATATCTTTAGAATTGATAGTAAAGTCTTTAGCTGCAATAAGGTTTATCAGTTCCTGTTTCTGCTGCTTTACATAATTGATTTCTGCATGTGCAAATGGTTTTAAGGGTCTACGTAGTCTAAGGATGGATGAATCTGTTAATTTCAGGTTTTCTTACTTTCTCATTTTCCAATCTTAACTTTGGTTAATTCTGAACATGGATATTTTTTTGAAGTGTGCTGAACATGTGCATTTTCGTGTGCATTTCTTCTAATATATGCACTTTTGTACATAATGTTGCCTAATGCACTCATTTTTTTTCCAAGCAACTTTCCTAATATAATGCATTTTTATGTTATTTTTACTTATGTGTACATTTTTGCATGCCTTCTTTGACTGGAGAACTCCATTGCAAAATTATGAGAAGTACGAATTTCAACAATTCACTGAGTTTTGGTTCGTGTGTTAGTTCGAAAGTACAAAATTGGATAAGCTCACATGGAAAAGTGAGCCAAATTAATTTATCTCCTACCTTTAGTACATACACTCATTTTCATTCCCCGTGATTGTTTTTGATGTTGATAACACACAAAAGGGTAGAAAGCTACACAAAGGACAGCTAAAACACACACACCACTGTCTCTGCAAAATTGAGGCCATGTCATGGCAAGCAACTCTACTGTCTCTGTGCCTTTGATTCGTAGGATCCTTTTGCCTCATTGCTACTCCGACTTTATGCCCGTGAAGCCAGAGCACTAAATTCAGCTTTCAGTGTGTTTATTTTGGGTCCACATCTGTGCAAGCTAACACCAATTAGGCTTGTTAAAGAGCAGGGAAAGTAAATAATTCATAGTTGTTCCAGCAGCACCTCTTGGGCTGCGCACCTCTGCAAGCTGCCAAATCTGAAAACTTCAGAAGACATTCCTGTTGGCGTCAGTGAGATGCCATGGTATATCTATCTATGGAGTTGAAGATGGATGTTTTCCAGTCTCCTGTGGTGCATGCATTAAATGTTCCACAGTATTAGTGCCTTCTATGGTAGTAACGCACAAAGTTTGAGATGACTAGCTTCAGATATTGCGTTACAGTGTGTTTGGTGCTGCCCCCATTCCCTGGCTATTTGAAAATTCAATGAAGAACTGCATTGTAAATCTATTTCTTTGGTTTCTCCCTTCAGTGGTAAGGGAGAAATCACATGGCAGTGTATCTTTTCTTGCATGCAAGTTCAGCTTGTGCTTTGAATTACAAATTATAGAGTTATAGGGTGACCAGATAAAATCCAGGTCAGGGCTCATGTAACTTTAACAATTGTAGAGAAAAGGGAATTTCAGCCGGCATCATTTGTATGTGTGACGCCCTGCCTGTACCTGTGCCACTCACCAGGCTACACAACAGGGCTGTCCACGCCACTCGCACTCAGGACTTACTTCAACCCCCCCCCTGTGCTTATGACGTGTTTGAGAATTTAGGGCTACTGCTGCTGCTCCCGTCTCTCCTTTATTCTTCTAGGCCCCACGGCTCCACAGCCCAGCACCCTAGCCCTCAAATCCCCCTTCTTATGTCCGCTGCCACCAGTACCTTACTCAGGTACAATTCCAATGATCACACCAGTTGTAAATAAACAAGATTTATTAACAGAAGTATATGCAGGTCAGTAAGCATGATGGTTTCCTCAGGTATAGACTCGTATTGGTTACAGGCACAATGCTTTATGGTTTCAGTACTTTCTTCTTATAACATTGACAATAGAAACTCTAACGTTCTAATTATCCTGCCTACTCTACCCACTCTACACTACTCTTCACTCTCTCCCACAAACTAGTTCCCCCAAAATAACAAAGCACATTGGTCCTTCTTATCCGCTAATCACACTCTCCCTCCCACTCTCTTTCTCCTACTAACTCACACTCCCCTGCCTTATTCTTACCTAGTTACAACATAACTGTTCTCATCTTTACCTTCTTTTATGGCCTTTTATATACAACTACTTACAATTGTTGATATAAACAGTTCTCCCAGCAGCTGAACATCAAAGTATGCAATTAGTTCCTGGTGAAATTACCTCTTCATCACAACTGTTAAAGTTGCAGGGGCCTTGCCTTCTTTTGTATATGCTCACTCTAGTATAATGCCTGCAACTTTAACTGTTGTAATGAAGAGGGAATTTCAGGAGGAACTAATTGCATACAAATGACACTGGCTGAAATCCCCTTTTCTCTACAACTGTTAAAGTTACAGGAGCCCTGTCCTCCTTTTCATATGGTTACCTTGTAGAGTTATGTCCCATATGTGCACACCAAATTTCATCTACTTTCATTCTTCAAGGCAAAACATGGTGAAAGTTGATGTCTCCCAAGCTACCACCATGGCAGGTGAGATAGGGTGGATCATCCCATAGTATATTTGAGTACTCTAGAACCTGCTGAATCAAGCCTTATCATGGTTCTTAATTCTGTTTCCCCATTACCTATTTTTAAAGAAAAGGTAATCAAAGATTTAAACTATTCAACAGTAGCTTTCAGAAATTAACCAAATGTCCTCTAGACAGCATCTGGGGGAGGGGGGGAGACACAGGATTTTTTAATTTTCTAGGTCGAAGCTCAGACACAGCACTCTGAGTGTGGAGCTAGGAAAATGGACTCTCTTCCCACTCCCCCTCGCAACCAGTGTGGAGTGAACCTTGGCGCTTGGCTCACCATGTTCAGTAAACTGGGTGTAGAAAGGGCGAAAAGGAGCCATCCCATGGTGGAGAGGGGAGGAAACCGTGGAAGCTGGTTTAGACAGCGTCCTAAGTGTTGTGCGGCAGCCACACTCCAAAGCCTCCAGTTAGATAGCCAAAATCGTCCATCAAGCTGAAAAAGCAGGGCAGACAGAACATGGAGGAGAGAATCCCTTCTGTCCACCCTGCATTGGTTTGGGGGCTTAAGGGAACCCCGGGAGCAACCCATAGGACTGCACCCTTATTTATTTTATTTGTATGCCACTTTTCTTACAAAAATGGCACTTGAGGTGGCTTGATTAGGACTCTGGGTAAATACATAATCTTGAGTGATACATCTTTACTTTTTCATACATAAGCACCCAACCCCCCCCCCCCCATTTTATTAATAGGCGTTGTTTTATAGCAGTGAATCAGGAGACACAGTTGCATTAAAGGGCTCCTTGAGAACAGAAATAAGAACAGCTTTTGCTTGGCTAGGCCTTTTAAAACTATCCCCCCCCCCCCCTTGGATGTTAGCAGCAAATAGATTAGATCATTTCTATATTGATGTGATGTATAATGCCTACATCTGCCTTGCAATTGATCCTTAAGACTTGGCTGGGTAAAAGAATAAAGCTTTGGAATGTCAATAATATTGCTTCTTTTAGCTGAATGTGGCACAGCCACAGATTGACCTAATGCTGTTTCACTGCCAGGATCACCGATGGTAGTGCAGAGGAATGATGAAACGAAGAGCCCTGAAGGGCCTTACTAGGACACCTAATAACTGCTGGTTACTTGCACATAATTCAGTCATTGGTCTTCAACTTGATCTCCAACCCAGGGAAAATGCATCAGTGGCAACATCAGCATTTTTTCTTGTTCCTGTGTAAGCTGTTTCAAGAGAGGAGCCACATATGAAGCTGCCTTATAATAATGGGTCAACTGCTGATCCATTGAAGCCTGTGCTTCTTGTTCTGAGTGGCAGCAGATATCCAGCTACCAAAAGGACCTTCCTAAGCCCTGGGTTCTTTTAACTGGAGATACCGAGGATTGAACCTGAAAGCTTTTGCATGCAAAGCATGTGCTTTATTGAGCTGCTGCCACTGCCAAGTTGGAGAGTGGTGAAGAGATGGACAAGAGATGGGTTCCAAGTTTTTGAGGGCCCTTGGGCAAGGCATCCTCAAAGGCCCCCTCCTTCTGTGACTCTACCTTCTCACCACTATAGTCAGCAGCTGCCATTGCTCCTCCTCTTTCCCATCATTGCTCCCACTTGCTTGTTTGGCAGGCAGGCAGCCAATAACCAAGCAGGCAGTGACACCTACTGCTCCTCCTTCTCACCACCACTGTTGTCTGAGCCAGAGCCAGAGAATGGTGATGAACAATCAGGGTGCAATGTTGACAAGGAGGAGCAGGTCTAGGGAGTTCTTGTGAATGGGCCCCTGCTGGGTGTAGGCCCTCAGCATCTGCCCAACCATGCCCACCCTTGAAGCTGGCACCGCTGCCTTAATCTGACCCAATACATTTGTCTATCTAGCCCAGGTGGGTAGTGGCTCTCTAGGGCCCCAGACAAAGGTGTTTCCCAAGATCCTTTTGAAACTAGAGATTCCATGGGTCAAAATTTGGACTTTCTGTATTCAATGCATGTGCTCTACCACTGAGCTATGATTTCTCTCCAACATATACTGTAAACATTTAAAAAGTGATTTCCATGTTGTCGGCTGAAGTTAAAAGGTGAGCCCTGGTTCTGAATTAATGGATAGGGAATGCAAGAATAGCCACTGCTTGTTTCAAGGTGTGGATTGTATGGTTAATCTTTATGCAGCCTGAATGTGGGAGCCTTGGAAATCCACCTTTTAGGGCTTCTAGGATCATTCCTGTGGAGGCAGCCTTGGTGAGAACCAGTGTTTATTGCATTAATTTATTAAACTATTATCCTTTTTTTTCCCAGGAAAAATGGTGCCTGGGGTGGATATATATATATTCGAATGAAAACACTAAAACTTATCAAATGAAAAACAACACATCAATAAGAAAGAACAGCATCTACCAGATTAGCACCTAAATGCCAGAACGCTGTCTGAATAAAAATGTCTTTGCTTGTTGGCAACTAAAGTCTTTGCTTGTTGACAGCAGAGGTGGAGCTAGCTTGGCCTCTCTTGGCAGGAAACTCCAGAGCCTGAGAGCAGTCACACACTCCCTATAAGCAGCCCAGGTCAATAGTCTGGCCACTGCATTCTGGACCTGCTGAAGTTTCTAAACAGTTTTCAAAGGGAGCCTCACATAGCGCATGTGACAATAATCCATACATGATGTAACTCAGCCATGCATCATCATGACCAAATCTGACATCTGTAGGAATGAGTGAAGCTGGCATCCTAGCCTCAGCTGTGCCTTTCTCTTGATACTGTTGTTTGGTGGTGATTCGAGAAAGGGTCTTCTCAGTGGCTGCTCCCACGTAATGGAACTCTCTGCCAAGGGAAGCTAGGCTGGCTGTCCTTCCATTGTTGTCCTTGCATTGCTGTCCTTCCATTTTTGTTCAAGCAGGCCTTCACCATGTAAGCTGGTCTGTTGGGTTGGGGACTGTTTTTATCCTGTATTTTGTGTGTGTTTTATCTGTGTTTTATAATTGGCTTTAACCATGTGTTTATCAGTTTCTTTCTTTTTTAAAAAAAAATTCTATGAGTGGTAGCCATCTTGAGTGCCAGATAAACAAGCAAACAAACATACTTCCTTGGAGAGTGTCACCACTCTCTAAGGGAAGCTTGGAGGGTGGCTACAAGGATGTGGGCCTTTTCAGTATTCCCCCCAATTATGGAATGAGCCTGCCTGGCACCAACACTGTCATATTTTCGGCACCAGGTTCAGACATTTAAGGCATTTAATGGCATATGATGGGGGCACTTATGCCAACCATCTAAACAGGTCTAGTATTCTACTGGAACTGTTTTTGTTGTCTTAATTGTTTCAAATTTTGTATATTTGTATTTTCATGCTGTATGCTATTATTTTATGAATTGTTGTAAACTGCCCAGAGAGCTTCGGCTATTGGATGATATAGAAATGAAATAAATAAATAAATAAGAATTACTCTTGCCCATCACTGAAACCTCAGAATCCAAGTAAATGGGCTGAATCCAGTGAGTTTGTGGCAGAGACAAAATTTGAATCCATGACAGCCTGATTTACTCAGTCTCTTGTCGCTATGCTACACAACCAGAATGTAGCCCTCTTGTCCTATATAATGGACCACTTGAGCTTGTTTGATTAACCAGTTTGGAAATGTAACATGCAAAACTGGATTTCACTGTTTTATGGTATCATTTGCTTTAGTGTGAATTTCTTGCATGCCTTTTCTTGCCACCCTCCACATTGACTTCCATGGTTCATGGCTGTCCCTTTGTTTCCTGCTGCTAGTACTGCCAACTCTGTAGCTATCACTAGTTCTGTATCTGGACATCTGTTAAGGGCAGCTTGCAGTTTTGCCTCCTGTTCAGTAAATGCAAGCATCTGCCTTAAATGCCACTTCTAAGAAATGCAACCCTGCGAACCTAGTAATTTTGGAGAGGGTGATATTATCTTCATGTAAATGATCTAAAATACCATGTCAGATCCCAGTAAAATTAGCTGTGAAATGGCTATCTGAAAGATAAAAGTAATTATTGCACAGCAATTGCCACCGGTGAAATGTAAATAAAAACATCACAGTACCTCTTTTCTCCTGCCCTGAAATTTAATTTGCAGAAGGCTCTTCTCCCTGAAAGCTGGATATGGCACACAACTCCAAAGGGCAAAGTGGCTGAAATATGTCATAATAATAGCAAGTATTTCCTTCTTTATTTGTCCACATACTGTAACTCCTTGACTGCTGAACCAGAGACTATCTCATAGTCACTTATAGGGTGACCAGATAAAATCTAGGTCAGGGCTCATGTACCTTTAACAGTTGTAGAGAAAAGGGAATTTCAGCCAGAGTCATTTGTATGCAATTGGTTCCTGGTGATATTCCCTCTTCATCACAACAATTAAAGTTGCAGGGGCCCTGCCTTCTTTTGTATATGGTCACTCTAGTATAGTGCCTGCACCTTTAACTGTTATGATGAAGAGGAGATTTCACCAGGAACTAATTGCATACAAATGACACTGGCTGAAATTCCCTTTTCTTGACAACTGTTAAAGTTACATGAGCCCTGACTTGGATTTTATCTGGTCAGCCGAGTCACTTATTAGCTACTCTTACCTGGGAGTAAATACCATTGAACTCAGTGGGACTTATTTCTGAGTAGAGACGGACAGGATTGCACTGTAAATCTAGGCTGACCATATGTGCAGATTCTGTTCCTTTCTGACTAGATTTCTAGGGATGTTTGAAAATATTTCCACAATGCCCAATAGATTCATTGCTATTATGGAAACATGTGGATCCAACATGGCTGGATAGCTTCTTAAAGTAAAAGCTAACATACATGATTAGCCTCATTGTTGCCTTTGGGAATCTTAACTTGCTACCTACTGTTGGACTTGATGGTACAGAGCAGGGGTGGGCCACATGTGCCCCCTAGACCTGTTTGCAGCTTCACTGCCCCTCCTCCCACCAAATTTGCCACCAGGGTGATAGCAATGGCAGAACAAAAGGACCATGATTTTCTTAGAAAGCAAGGTGCACAAGGAGCCCATGCCTTGGAGAATCATGTTCCCGGGAACCTTGCAGAAGCATGATTTTGCATCCAAATAAGACACAGGCTCCCTGTGTACCTTCTTTTTAAAAAAATATTTTTATTTCAACTTAAAACAACATAATACAACATAAACATGCAATACAATACATAACCTCCATACCCCCCGTGCTCCCCTCCCCCCCAGAAGACCTACTTTTATTCAATTATACATCCTTCCAAAATTGTGAAGAATCTTTTGAAGGTTTTTGCCCCTTCCCCGATCTTAATACATATTCCAATAATGGATTCCATATATTTTCAAAATCATTCTTCCTGGACATTCCCCTCATTATTTTCATTTTACACGTTAACTTATCATTAAGTGCCATATCCCATATTTCTTTATACCATTCTTCTATTGTATAAATTCCTTGCCCTTTCCAATTTTTAGCTATCATTATTCTAACTGGAGCCAGGAGGTTGTTTATCAATTCTCTCTTACTTATATTCTCATTTCCTTTATCCCATATTGCTAGTAGAGCCAGCTTTGGGCTTACCTCCAATTTACTTCCCGTTATTTCACTTATTTCTTCAAACACCCTTTTCCAAAATTTTTGTACATATTCACAGCTCCACCACATATGAAAATAAGTTCCAACCTCCTGACATCCCCTCCAACTATTCTTGGGTGCTTTTTTATCTATCTGATGGGATCTTACCGGCGTTAAATACCATCTCCATACTGTCTTGTAATAATTCTGTTTAATTTTAATCGACAAAAGCTTTAACATTCTTGCATCCCATATCCTCCCCTAGTTGTCTTCATTAATCTGTTCCTTTAAATCTTCTTCCCAAATCATTTTAAGAGAGTCTTGATATTCATCTTCCTCAATCAAAATTTTATATATTTCACTGGTCAAACCTTTTTTAAATTTAATTTCTTCCTTCTTTCCTCTTGATTCAATTAAATCTTCAAATCTTGTATTCTTTCTACACTCCTTATTTTTCCTTTTCCAGTCTTGTGTCCATTGTTCCAATTGTATACATTTGAACCAAGCTACCTTTTGCCCTATTAATAGCTCTCCAATTTGCTCCTTATTTATCATTCTTTTTAACCAATCTCTTAATTTAATAATTTTCTGATCCCTCAAACCCCCTTCCAACTCTACTTTTAAATTCCTTGGGAAGTCCCCCATTACTACAACTGGAGTAAGAGGAGAAACTCCTGGTAATAACTTCCCCTTAACTTTTTCCCATATCTCTAAGATATTTTCCAACAACGGGTTGTCCAGGCCCTTCAAATCTTTTTTTTTTTTGCATTTTAATAAAAAAGATATTTTGAAATTTAAAGTCTTGTTCCCCTGTTTGCGTCTCTAACCATTCTAAATCATCCTCCCCTAATATACTATTTATTACATGTCTTAATTGATTAGCAATATAATACTTCTTTATATTTGGAAGTCCTAAACCTCCTTTCTTTTGAGTCTTATACCAAAACCCTTTATTAATCCTTGCTTTTTTATCTCCATTACAATAAGCATTAATCATATTTTGCCAGCTCTTTAACTCTGCTTCCGTTATTTTAATCAGTAACATTCTAAACAAAAAATTAATCTTAGGTAATATCTTCATTTTAATGATCGCTATTCTACCAAACCACGAATGTTTAAATTTTCTATATACCTCTAACTTTTCCCCTATCTGTTTTTTCAAACTAGCAAAGTTAATTTCTTCTAACCTATCTAAATCTTTTGCAATATTAACTCCTAGATAGTGTACTATATTCTTAAGCCTAAAACCTAATTTAGATTTACACTCCTCCATTTCTTTCTCGTTATAATTAAATAATATCATTTCTGACTTCCCCCAATTAACTTGTAAGCCAGTAATCTCTCCAAATTCTCTCAAATGTTTCTTTGTCATTTCCCCACTCTCCAGGGGATTTTCTAACATCAATAATGTATCGTCCGCAAACATATTCATTTTAATCTTTTCTTTCCCACCTATCCCTTTTAATCTTACATCCTCCCTTATAACATTCGCCAACATTTCTAACACTATTGCAAATAAAATCGGTGAAAGTGGACATCCTTGTCTAGTTCCTCGGGCTAAAGTATTCTGTTGTGTTAACTCATCATTAACTATAATTTCTGCTTTATTATTTTTATATAACCGATCTATCACTCCTATAAATTTATCTCCAAACCCAGATTTTTTAATAATTTTTTTAAGTGCTGGCCATTCCATGCAATCAAAGGCTTTGAATATATCTAGTGCTAACAATCCTGCTTTTAAATTCCTTTTTTAAATAATATTAATTATATTTAAAACTCTTCCAATTAAATTAGGCATTTGCCTTCCTGCAATAAACCCACATTGTTCTTTTTTAATATATTTATTTATAAATGTACTCATTCTTTTTGCCATTATTGCCGTAAAAAATTTTGAATCCTGATTTATTAAAAAAATTGATCTATAAGAAGCTGGATCCATCAAATCCTTATCTGGTTTCGGGATTAATATAATCAAAGAATGGTCCCATGATGGTGGGGTCTTTCCTCTTCTATTATACTGTTAAATAGCTTTTTCAATTTTGGTATTAATAATGCTCTAAATGTCTTATAATATTCCGGCCCCAAACCATCTATCCCCGGAGATTTCCCTCCCTTTAATTTATCTATAATTCCTTCTATTTCTTTTTCTGTAACCAAACCTTCCATATAATCCCTATCTTGTCTCTGTAATCTTATTTTCCAATTCCTCTCTACATATTCCCCTACTTTAACCTGTGGACCCATATCTGATGCATATAATTCACTGTAAAATTCCTGAAATATATTTAATTTATCCTTCATTAAATTACATCTTTTCCCTGTCTTATCTTTAATTGTCCCTATCGTGTTCTTAGCCTTTTTTGATTGAGTGGACCTGGCCAGCATCCTAGAATTTTTATTGCTATATTCAAAAAAATCCCTCTTCAAATATAGCAAATTCCTTTGAACCTGTTCTAACTCTTCTTTCTCTAATTCCTTCTTCTTAGCTTGAATTTGGGCATATAGGTGTTTATCTTTTGTCTCTCTTAGCTTCTCCTCTAAATCCCTTACCTCCTTTTCTATCTTTTTGTTTTGTGCTTCCTGTTGTTTTCTTAGGATGCACCTTTCCCTAATACAAATCCCTCTTACCACAGCCTTCATTGTATCCCATATTATCCCTTGAGAGTTTTGCGCTACATCATTAATTTCCCATATTATCTGCATTTCTTTTTTTATTTTTTCAGCAATAATTTTATTATTTAAAATCCTTGTATCCATTCTCCATCTCTTTGCTTCTCTATAATCCTTCTTCATTTTAATATCCTCTGTCATTAATGCATGATCGGAGACTTTAATCACCCCTATAGCACAATCTATAATTTTAGATAACATATTTTTTGACACAAATATAAAATCTATCCTAGAATAACTCTTAAACCTTGGTGAGAAAAAGGTATATTTCCTTTCTTCCCCTTTTAATACTCTCCAAACATTCATTAACTCTTTCCCATCCATTAATTTGCTTAAACTCGTCTTCGCACCAATCTTAAGATCTTTTAATATATTATCTTTATCCTTTCCTTTATCGAATACCATATCAAAATCTCCTGCCATTACAATATTCTTTTTCCCCATTTCTCCCACCGCATTAAAAACTTCATCAAAGAATTCCATTTGTTTCCCATTAGGAGCATATACATTAATCAATATATATTCCTCCTCCCCGACCATACAGAAAATTATCAGAAATCTACCCAAATTATCTTTCTTCACTCTTTGAACACAAATACCACATTTTTTTGAAATTATTGTCGCTACACCTCTCGCTTTGGAAGTACCAAATGCTTTCTCATAAACGCCCACATCCCTCATCCGAAGCTCATTTGAACTCTCCTTTGATTGATGAGTTTCCTGCAAAAAAATGACATCTGCTGTTTCTTTTTTAAATAATGCTTCTATTCTCTTCCTTTTTATAACAGTTCCTAGCCCTTTAACATTTAAAGTTCCCACCCTTAATTTATTTTCCATCATGGCTCACACAAAGTTCTATATTGGTCTCCCCCTGTGATACAAATACCCCCCTCCCTTACCCTCCCCCCCACAATTACCCCCCACTTTACCCCCCTCCTCACCAGACCCTCCTGGGCAATGGCCCCAATTATTTTTAGAACTCTTCAGGGGGGGAGAAGCAACCCAACAATCCCGGAGTAATAGCTGGCCTTCCCCTCCCTTATAATCTCTTCTTTATCCCTGTTCAAACATAGTTCTTTATTGACTACTTCCTCTTGCAGCTCCTTCTTCCGCCCTCGTTTCTCCCTCGTCAGTTGCGTCGACCAATCCCAATTTCTCCAGGAGCTCCATCCCCTGCTCACATGAAGTTATTCTGTGTTGTTTCCCTAGCCACATGAATCTCAAAAAAACTGGATATCCCCAGCTATATGTTATCGCCTTCTTCCGCAGGGTAACTGTGCATAGTCTAACGCTCTTCCGCCACTGGAATGTCTGAGGGGATAAATCCTGATAAACCTCGATTGGTGTTGCTTGTAGCATCGGTTGGCCAAGACGTCTAATTGCTTGCATTAACTTTTCTTTCTTGTAATAGTTGGCAAATTTGACAATTATATCCCTTGGAAGCATTCCTTTCTTTTTATAGCCCACTCTATGGATCCTCTCAATGTCAGCCATCTCCCACTCCTCCTGGGGGTCCAATTCTCTGATCCATGCCAATATTATATCTCTCAAAGCCTTTTGGTTCTCCCCCTCTTGCTCCTGAAAGGATCTAATCCGAATATTTGCTCTTCTATCTCTATCCTACAAGGCAATTAAACGCAAGTCCATCCCTTGCATTTGCTCTCCCTGCTGCTTAGTCGTTTCCTTGATTTGTACATTCTACTTCTCCAATTCTGTCATTCTCTCCATCACAGTTTGGAAGCCTGTCAAAACCTCAACCTGCAAGTCCAGAATCTGGCCCTTTATTCTCTCCTGCTTTGCCAAAGTTTCATCTAACATCTTCCGAAAGCTATTCATTAGTTCTCCTGGTGACCATGATTGACTTTCGTTGAACGTTTTGGGGATTGTACCTGGCTTGCTTCCAGTTTTAGAATTCCCACTTCCGGAAAGAAGCGGAACTGCCTCCTCGCCACGATCAGAAGGCTACTCTTTGTCCACCATTACTCTCGTTAACCATTCCCAGTGTTTATCTGACGGATGCTTTTTCGGCTGTCTGATCCAGTTGGGGGCACTCGATTTATCACCTTTTATTCTTTTTTCCATCAATCTCACTTATAAATCCGTGCCCCTCCACATAGATCTTAACAGCCAGCCACGCTCTTAAATCTTTTCGACTCTTATCAGACAAATATATTTCAACTTCTCACACGTTCTGCTGGGGGTACTGAAATCCTCTCTTCACCTGGCTTCAATTATTTTACTTCAGCCTTCCCCCACAGCCTTATCTGCCAGATTTAGCTCGTTAGCCAGAGTAATAAAAGTCTCAATTACCAGCCTCTGGCCCACTGCCACGAATCCTGATCCGCTTACTTTCTCTTTCACTCAGAAGACTCAGCAACACTTCCAAACCAGATATCAATTCTTTAATTTACGATCCGTCATCTCCGAGACAGGGATTATATGTTTAAACCAACGCTTCCATGAGAGAGCGAGAGATTTCCAACTTCACTCCATTCTCGCTAGGCCACTACCCCCCCCGTGTACCTTCTTTTCAAGCAGAGCAATTCTATCAGGAGATTCTGTGGCAGTGGAGGGCAGGGAAGTGGCTTTTGGTGGTTTCTGGGGGGCAATGTGTCCCACCAACCTGCAAACATTGCCCACTCCTGGGCCAGATCTACACCAAGCAGGATATAGCACTATGAAAGCAGTGTGAAAATGGCATATGTGTACTGGGCCACAGCAGTTGTCAATACCATTATAAATTGTTATAAAAGGTAGATCTACAAAGTGTAGATCCAGCCCTGGTGTAGAGAGTGTGTAGGGGTAGTGACTAAGGATGTATCAATTTTGTTTAATATGTTCCTTGTGTGTTTCACAGATTGTCAGGCATCTTTCATTCCATTGTCCCTTCATTGACAGAAACAGATTTTTTCCCCATTTGAAAAGTTCACAAACAATGACTGACCCAATTTATGGAATTTTTGCTGGTGTGTGACATTTTGTGTACTTTTTTTAGCTTTAGGGTGATCATATGAAAAAGAGGACAAGGCTCCTGTATCTTTAAGAGTTGCATCGAAAAGGGAATTTCAGCAGCTGTCATTTCACCTGGTGAAATCCTCTCTACATCACAACAGTTAATGCTGCAGGAGCTATACTAGAGTGACCAGATACAACAGAGTGCAGGGCTCCTGCAGCTTTAACTGTTGTGTTGAAGAGGGAATTTCACCAGGTGCTGCATGCATACAATTGACAGCTGCTGAAATTCCCTTTTCAATGCAACTGTTAAAGATACAGGAGCCCTGTCCTCCTTTTCATATGGCCACCCTACTTAGCCTAGTGTACAATCAACGAGCAGAGTGCACACACAGAAAAATAGTGCTATGCAGCAGAGGCCGATGAGAGATCAGAGATGTATGAAATGTCATGTGTACTTTTAAATGGCATATATTTTCCCGTAACTTTCATCTTGCCATATGACTAAGTTTGTGTACAATTCCAGAAAGTTAAAAAATGGTCCACACATCCGTGGAATCTGCATGACTTGGAAAATACTAATCCACTGCAGAATCCATGGGTCAAATTCATAGAAATCCAAAGTCATGTGAATGCATTTTGGATTTCCCCAACAGCCCTAGTAGTGATTCCTGAACCAAGGTACTTGGGTTCAATCTTCATTGAAACAGTCATACGAAAGCCTGAAAGTGTGGGTGCTGGGTTTTGATTAGAGAGTTAAATGTTTTAAATATCAGCTATTTTATGTTTTATGGTTTTAAATTTTGTATATTGACGTTTTAATGTTCAATCTTTTAATTTTTGTAAACTGCCCAGAAATCTTCGGTAGGTATATAAATGTAAATAATAATAATAATAATAATAATCCTCAGAGGGAGAAGTAAGGGGTGGCTGACATCATAAATCAAACCTTCGAACATCTTTTGTTGGGAACTGACATACTATTCTGGAAATACGGCCGGCCTCTTTCTATTTTCTTCACTTTCTCCTCTCAAAACATTTTCTTTCCACACAGCCAACTATGGGAAGCTGGATCTCCTGTATGCTAATATACCATGAACTAACATTTGACAAATTACTTCAAAAACCTGTATTGAGTTTCCATATACATGAAGCTTCACCTCCAGGTTTGATAACACAGCCCTGTGTATGTTAGCATCACAATCTGCTGAGTCCCCTAGTCCCCTCTGACATGGATTTATCTTTGTCTCATTCAAAGTGGCTTTTGAAAAGGAACATACTTGGTTTGACTTTCACTTGGGCTGTAATAATAGAGAGCCAGAGTGGTGTAATACAAACTGTGTCCATGATGGGGATCCTGAGAAATTTATCCGGGTTTCCTCAAGAAGAAGATTGCTAATACCCAACTGGATGCTTGAAAGACCAGTCATGCACCACTGCCAATCTTTGACTGTATTGTGGTCTTGTGGATCACTATTTTGCCATTGAAACTGCCTGTATGTGGGAACCAATCCAGATTGGGGACCCTGTGCCTACTCTAGAGTAAAAATGAAAGAGTGATATTACTAGCAGTTACATCTTTAAGAGAGCAATGCTCTGGTCCCTGGGTGAGTGTCCCAGGAAAGATAGGATGGCTGAAAAAAAATCCTCTCTGCCCCTGCCCCCTAGCAGCTGCTCCAGCTCCCTCTCTGAGGTTGGAAAATCAACTTCAAAGAGGGGGGAAAGGGCTGTGCTGGTGGGTAGGGAAGAGAAGAGACAGGAGAGGCCAGGATACAGGTTATCCTGAGCCTCCTCTAGCCCCCTTCCATTCTTTCCAAAGCACCCTAGCTAGACAGGCTGAAAAGCCCATCTAATGAAACGAAAGGAGATTGGAGGATAGGGAGGCAGAGAATTTCTCTGCCACTCCTTCTATCCTGCCAGCTTCAACTCAGCAGGGCATGGGGATCTCAGAAGCCTATGGGTTTGGGGGCTTCTGAGCAGTGAGAGTGCAGTACGTAAGATTGTGGCCTAAAGCAATATCTATTTGGCCCTCAGTTGAGGCAGATCAAAATGCTAATATAATACTGAAGCCAGACAGCAGAGCTGCACAAAGTCCCGGTCACAGGCAACCAACAGATTTTTAAATTTATAGGTGAGGAACACTGAGGCTGAGAGAGAAATGGTTAGTACAAGCTCAGCCACAGCAGATAATTACTTTTTGAACCTTTTGAGTTTTACTTGCAGTTTTTAAACTACTGGGAGTCTGAAGCCCTTAGAGGAGATCTCCTGCAAATAATCAAAATCTGCCTTCTGCCCACCCCTGATCTAGGACATGGCTCAGAATTCTTTTGGGAATGCTTAGGGGTTCTGTAGAAGACATGGAGGAGCTCTTAGACAGACAAGCTTTAGCAGGGTCTCCAATTGTTCAGAGAGCTTCTCTCACATTCAAATGAATGCAAGTTGAAGACTTTGTTGCGGCAGAGATGGCGCATGCTGGGATGTAGTGGGCAGGGTACACTGGTTCAGTAGTGTGAAATTAGGCAAGTCTGCATTAAATGTGAAATGAACAAAGTTCTTCCCCATCTCCACTAGTAGCTCCCACACAAGCTCTTCAGTAGCATGCAATGCTGTCGGACCCGTGGCCATGCTGTGCTCATGTAAAGGCATCATTTTGTGCGAACTTGTGTCTCCATTCAAGCATAAGAAGAGCTCTGTTGAATCAGACAAAAGGCCGATCTAGCTTAGCTTTCTGTTCAGTGGCTGGTGGCTCTGATGTCAGCAGATCTCTGAATCTGCTTCGGGTTTCAGTCAGAACTCTAAAGGAGCTATCCAAGGTACTGAGACTACTTGGGGGTCTCAGTGATCAAATATTGATCACTAAATTCGAAAGGTTTGGAATGGCATGCACATTTCTAATTGATGCCTAATGATGCAATTCTATACACCCTTACCTGGTCCTATTTAGCTCAGTAGGGACTTATTTCTGATTAGACATATATAGGATTGCAAGGTAAGATTGCAATCCTACGCTCACTTTCCTAGAAATAAGACCAACGGGATTCAATGGGATTCATTCTGAGTAGGCATGTACTGAAATTAATCTTAGTCATGTAGGTACTTATTGTATATAACTGGGGAGGCAAATCCAGAGTATAGGTGCCACATTAGAGAAGGCCCCATTTCCCCTAGCTCTGTTCTAAAGGTAAATTAGCTCTATGTGAGGGCAATATGGCCCTGGCAATCTGGGGTTCTCTGGCATGCAAGTGAGAGCCAGCTCAAGGTTGTAAGGAGTCTGGAAGAGATATTCTCTTTGCATTGCATTTCCCTTTCTAGAGGAGTGAAATAACTTCATCCCTAATGTGACCACATGGCAACTGCCTGTTGTTTCTCCTGGTCTTTGTTTTTCATCCTCCTCCTTCCTGAGATGGCAACTTTTCACAGGCTGAGCACAATGCCAACTTTTTAATGAATGCTGCTACACGCCTCATCTCAAGAAGAGAACAATCTGTTGTTTTTGTATCCCCTTTAGTTTTTCTTGGCTTTCTTTACTAACCAGAGAGCCATGGCTTTTCTCTCTCTCGCTCTGTGTGTGCGTGTGTGAATTTTCTTCCTGTTTCAGCATTATAGTAACTTACATTCAAGTATTCTCCCCCCCAAAGGGTTGGAGGCAGTTTGAAAGAAAGAGTGCTGCCTGAATTGTAATGTTGAACTTTTTGCCCTGGGAAACACAGGTTTTGTAAAAAAAAAAAAAAAAGTTTTTTCAAAACCCCCAAAAAACTATTTCGCCAGAATCCAACACTGGGACAAAATGTGTGCAGTTCACAACAGTTCATAAAAACACAGAATAATGTGACATTATAAACATTATAACATTATAATAAAACGTGGTCTAATTTTAAGATACAAATTTTAAACAATTAAATAGCTTTAAAAAAACCAATTTCAATTCAATTTTAATTACAGACCTATTCAAGACAGCTGACTTAAGTGCCCCATCTGGGCTTAGAGGGCAGTCTTAACCTGGAGCTGAGAAGACGACAGGCCTCATTGGGGAGCTCATTCTACAGTTGTGGGGGCACCACTGAGAAGTTCCTCCTGTCCTTTGTTGCCACCCTCCAAGCCTTCCTCAGAGGAGGCATTCGGAGGAAGACCCCAGATGTTGATCATAGTGTCTGGGTAGGTTCAGGTTTGGAGAGGTGTTTCATCAAATATTGCAGTCCCAATGGGATGCAATGTACCTCCCAAACCACTTTAGCTTTCTTAACAACAATATAGCCTTAAGGTGATTTTATTCAACTTTTCTGTACATTTTTGGCCAGTGACATGAAAGTACAATAAATGAATTCTGGTCACAGTGGGGAATTTAATTATTTTTGTCTTTCCTAGTAATTTCTTTATCAGCTGGAAATGTTCTGTAAAGAATCCTGATTGAAGGACTGCCTATTTTCTTAGCGGGAATCTTGTAAGTGATGTGTATATGTTAAGTTTCGCAGGAAAAAGCAGGACCAAGAATGGTGTGTTATTTTAAAACAGTGTATTCTTGGTACTGATTGAGATTAAAGGTCCTTATCATTTACTTCTGATTTTTTTTAAGACAGGCTAAAACTGAAGGGAAGAGAGAGTCCTCCACATCATCAAAATTGTTTGGAATAATGTTATTTCTAAAACCATAATTATGTTTTCTTAACACATTAATTATCAGTGTAATCTTATGCATGTCTGCTCAAAATTAAGCACATTGAGTTTGATATGGATTACTCCCAGGAAAGTGGGGAGGATTGCAACCTTTGGGATTCACTTTTGAATAGACCTAAATCTACTAAGATTTAGTTGATTAAATGGTTGTGGTGAGGAAATTTAATTGGTGATAGCAAAATTTAATTGGTGGTAAGAAGAGTTTAAGGCAAACTTTATTGTTGGATAATATTTTGGAATGAGAAAAAAATACTTAAGTTGGTTGAACAATGAATGGTAGCATTTATTAAATAATAAGTTATAATAACCTTCTTATTCTTGCATATTCAAAATCCAGCACATGGTAGCAAAGTTATGAAGACAAGTGTCAGCCGATTTACATGGGCCTTTAAAAACAAACAAGCATGCTGAAATCCCCCTGAGATTGAAATGTAGTACTATAATATTCCCAAAGCATGCCCTCAGCACAAATGGGAGAAAATATGTTGCCAATTTTGTCCCTAGGAGAGACAAAACATAAATCAAGCGGTATTCATCTAAAGGTCAGTATAGCTAGAGTGACCAGATACAAAGGACGGCAGGGCTCCTGCAGCTTTAACTGTTGTGGTGAAGAAGGAGCTTCACCAGGTGCTGCATACATGCAAATGACACCTGTTGAAATTCCCTATTCTATACAACTGTTAAAGATACAGGAGCCCCGTCCTCCTTTCTATATGGTCACCCTACTTTGGACAGAAGGGTAGCAAGGAATGGCCTCCACATTGTAGCCATAATGCTTGTAAGAAATAGCTACGAGGACCAGGCTGCAGCTATCAGCTTTTGCAACAAAAACGCGAAGAGGAGGTCCTCACACTAGACATAATTCTGGTATCTGGGAGGGGCATCTTGCAGGGTCAAAAATGCAGCTCATTCAAATCCATGTGTGTACACTAAAAAGAACTGTGGTAGGCGAATGGATGCCCATAGACCTGTTCATGTAATGTGTACAGCTACTCCATGTGGAGGTTTTTGACACAAGGCATTTATTGTGTGGTCATAATTCTTTACTCACAATTGTTTACAGGTTCTTTAGATGGCATCATGATCTTCCAGTTTGGCTTCTGATTTTTTAAGGACACTTCCTCCCCCCTTTTTTAAGAGTATGAAAATGGGGCAATGTTTCTGAAAATGAAAGAAAAAGTATTTTCCTACTTGTGTAATTGCAATATTCCACTATACCACAGCTCCACCTAGAGGTTATGAAGTGGAAAAGCAGGAATGAAAGCTCTTTGCATAGAGCTCGGATCTCAATTCTAGATTGAAACTGAAAGTAGATACAGCAAATTAATAGCCTAATATAGAAAAGTTTATGCTGACAGTCATGGGCTGCTAGCAATGCCTGAGAAATTCACTTTGTTGAGTTTTTTTTAAAAAAATGGATTAACCCTTTTTAACTCTTCCCGAGCCTTTCAGAAATCTGGAAAAGAGCTGCATACAGAAATCTGCAGTTTGCAATCTTCCCAACGCAGTTCATTTTAGGAAAAAATGTGTACAGAGAGTTCTGTCCACCTGGCTCCCGGCTATTTCTTAAGATTTTGTTAAGTATTCTTTTTTTAAAAAAAATTGGAAAGTTTGTTTGCTGCAAAACCAAGTGCTTCCTCCCATGCCATCTTTGTTCAGGTCTGAAAGAATGGTTTTCTGTTTTGGAGCTCAGATTCTATGGAGGCCTTTTGTGTAGATTCTTGGTAACATTAGTGTCATGTTTCCCAACTTTGAGCTATTCTCTGGTTCCAAAGAGGACTCAGAGGCTGTGGAGACTCCATCCATTAACCCAATTCATGCTATGCCAAGCCAGAAGATGCACCTCTGATTCCTCACATGCAGAGGACACTTTCCCATTAATGTCTTCACCACTCCACCCCATAGGAGCCAATGGCTACAACTAAGAAACAAACTGCTTCTCTGAGGGGGTGGAGCTAACTATAGGTATTGAGCTGCTGGCCTTTCTAAGACTCCAGAAAGCTTTTGACTGTTGCTGAGTCATCAGCTCACTTTGACTGAGGCCAGATCTTCACCAAGCAGGATATGGCACTTTGAAAACAATTTGAAAACTGTATAAGGAGTATGTCCTGGGCCACAACAGTTGTCACTACTGTTATAAACTGTTTTAAAGCAGTAGTGTAGATCCTGCCTGCATCTCAGTTAACTGGAGCTGGCCAAGGTCCTGAAAGATCCTGCCTTGCTATTTAGTACACCAAACCTCACTTGACCTGATGCGTTGGGACTTGATCAACCTTAACATGATTGGATGTGACCTGCCTTGCCCTGATGGGGGGTTGCATTGATTGCCCTTTCTTGTATGTGCCTGGCTGGTTTCAGCACTCCTGGGTATCGTGAACCAAATTGGACAGGACAGTTGCTTTCCATTTTGTCTCAATATTTACCTTCTGGAAAATGGGTGCTTTGTGACTGATAATGTCCAGCATGGCAGCCATTTTGTGAAAGGTCAAGGCTCTACCAGTGCAGCCATTTTGTGAGAGCATCCCATGATGCTCTTTCAACATTCCAAATGTATCCACTGACCCATAAACATTGGGGACTTCTGTTCTAACATAATATTGTCAACTCTGACTAGCAGCAGCTTAGCATTCTTTACCAGCCCTGTTTGGAGATGCCAGGGCTTGAATCTGAGATCTTCTGCATGCAAAGCATGTGCTATACCACTGCATTACAGCCCTTTTTGGCATGTGTGGGAATATATCACAGCGAGTAGCCCTTAGTTCTTTTTAACAGCCACAAGAAAAATCAGCTTGTTCTTTCCCCCAAAGCACACCGTAGACATAATTATTCTCTCTCTCTATTACAGCAGCTTTAATTCTGTCTCTGACCAGTGGAATTATTCCTGGTTTAATTTCATACACATGACAGCCAAATTTGGCCCTTGGCCTCCACATATTAGAATGTTCTTAATATAAAAGTATTAAAGAAATAGGTCATATAAATGGGAATGTAAAATGTTCTGAGATTGCCCCCTTATCTTTTAAATAAAACTCTAATTTGACACCAGCACAAGAAATGGAAATTATTTTTTTTTCTCTGGGCCTTCATGTGAGCTGTCAGGATGATAAAATGGAATATGCTTTAAAATCAGCCTTTCTGTGGACAGCTGGTTCATCATCATTAGGATGGATATACTTATTAATATCTAGGCCACCCAGTTCTACAAGGCTTTTGATTGGAGCTTTTCAGAATACGCGTCTGTTCCAATAATTTGTTAAAGGATTGTATGTCGCACAGAATCTTGTAAGAATGAATCCTGGGCCTGTTTGTTGTGAGCATTATCGGTGGCTTTTACAAACACATGAAAGGGTAAGTTCTTATTTTTGCCTTATCACAAAAATTGCACCCAAACACACATGCCTCTGTCTCTTTGATAGAGACACCTTGCACATGTTCTAATGGCCCCAACTTCCAAGGGCGATCATTATTTTGTAGAAGCTGTGCTTACTAAATCATGGATCCCATTTTATACGTTGGGAATGAGATTTTTAAAAGTTTAAAATTAAAGAGGGAATACCCACCCACCCCATCCCCAATTTTACAGGGCCATTCCTAGGGAGCAGGGGAAATGTTTGGCTTTGGAGCAGAATTCTATTATTTTTTTACTGGGGGGGGGGAAGGAGATTACCATTATTTAAGTTAAGGCAACAGAGGGTTTTGTCCTTTCCCCTTATTCCTTAAACTAGAAAAGAACTTTGAGACATCTTCCATGGGAATGCCATTTTGTGGCAAATGGGAATGCCCCTGGACAGCTGCCACTGGAAGTGGTGGAAAATTTGTTCCTTTGTTTTGTTTTGTTGTAGAAAGGGAAGATAAAGGATAAAGTCACCTTATTTAAAATCATGGTAATCCTCCCCCTCCCAATTAATATATTTCTGGCAATCTCCAAAGCTTGTTGCAATATCCAGCATCTTGTTTCCCCTGCCCGCACCCCTGGTCTTGAAACCAACAAAAAATACTGGGCCAAATCCTTCAAATACATGGGATAGTTACCGTACTTCATTCAGACCCTTCCCCTACATTTCTTAAAACAGGAATGGGAAACATGTGGCCCTCCAGGAGATTAAGTCTACAACTCCCATCAGTCCTAGCTAGCATAGCCAATGGCAGGGGATGATGGGAGTTGAAGGCCAAACATCCCAAGGGTCACAAGTTGCCCATCACTGCCCTGGACATTAAATCTCTGAGGGTGTGTGTGTGTGTGTACACAGTTACATCTGACTCTCGGCATGCATGTGATTGCCCATGGATGAACACAAAGGACCAAACTAGACAATTGCATGAATAAAAGTAAGTTGCACATGGTGTTTTTTATGTAAATCACAGCCAAGCAAAAGCATGAGCAGGTATTCTTAACTCCCTTGAGATGAAATGCAAACAGCAGTTTTGGAGAGGAGATATTTGTACTGTGATAGGGAGAAAAAGAAGTGTCCATTGTTTTCTCTCCAGTGTGTTCCTGCTGTCCTTCATGGGGTGGGTGGGTTGAATTTCTGCAGAGGGCAGCCTCCTCCTTTTAGGATCTTGCATGATCAAGGTTCTACATTGTGTGGAAAGTGTTCACGCATAGAGCAGGCTACTCACTGCAGACGTTTAGTGCCAGCAGATGGAGGATAGTAGGGCTGAGCCATCAGAAATGCAACAGAAGAGGTCAGGCTGGCAAGTGTTCTGCTCTCTCCACCCCCAAACACACTCGTGGAATGCCAAAAGAGGGCTATACCATGTGTCTGTTCTCTGGCTTGACCTTAAACTGTGGGGAAAGGGTTGGTGATCAGGAGACCAATCCAGTCTGTAGACAAGCACGTACAGAAGTTTCAGCCCTCCAATGTGGAATTTAGGCATTAGATTTTGATTACAGAATAATCCCTGCTAAAGCTTGTAACTGCTGGCTTATAATACCTTTCTGATTCCAGCATCCTCAATAGGAACCTGGAAATACCACACCTGTTCATACACTCTGGCTGAATTCGGATGACACAATAAGCAACTGGGGTGGGGGAAACAATAATCAGTTGTATTGACTATCGTGTCGTCCAAATGCTGCCATAGTCAACTCAGCGCTGTTCCTCATCCACACCACAGTTGATTATTTATTACCATGTTGTGTAGGGAGTACCCCCTAGATGAACAACTGTAAAGTTGATTATTACCCCACCATTGACTATCGTGTTGTCCGAATTCAGCCTCTTTGTGATATTGGAGCCTCTGCATCACAGCCGGTTCCCATGCCACAATGGCACTTTGAGAAGCAACAGGCCTTGTGGAACAAGCCCATATGGGGCTCCTCACTTGCCAATTTCTAGGAAAGGAGAGGCTTCATCCATGTGGTCCAGTGCTTCTTGCATTACCTGACAGTGTGTATGATGCTGCCAGTGTGTATGGAAGAAGAGGCCCTAAGTGTAAAGATCTTCACAGATGAGCGGTAAAGTAAGTGTTTTGCATACAAAAGCTCTCAGATCCAATCTCCAGGAAGGGCTGACCTGGAAAAGACCCCCTCTCTGACATCCTAGAGAGCCATTGACAGGCAGTGTAGTCAATCATACTGAATTTGATGGTTCAGTGGTCTGACACTCAATACAAGCTAGGTTTTTTGTGTTCCTAGTATGCCCCAAACAAATGTGTGCTTGCCCATCTTGCTGTGGCTGTTATTTTGAACACTGTCAGTGTACACTTAATGCTAATATAGGTCAAGACAGAAGTCCTTGCCCCAAGGAGCTAACAGTTGGAATTCTAACACTGGTGAGAGGCTACCAGAGGCAAAAGAGGTTAGCAGAGTTAGGTGTGGAGGAGAAATTAATTTGATGCACATTTTAAGGGGAACTTTCCTAAATCTCATACTTTTGAATCAATGCACGGACTGAAACTCATCTATCCTTTGAAATTTGAACTTTTCCAAATTGTGCAATGGGATTCTCCAATCAAAAATGCATACAAAAATGTGCATATCAGGGAAATGTGCATATTTCCCTGATATTAGCAATGTGTATATTAGTAAAAACATTAAACATATGTTGTATTAGGAATGTTGACTGCAAAAATATGTATGTTAGGCAGAACTGCATACAAAAATGGATGTATTAGGGAAAATGCACTCAAAAATGCTTACAAATTAAGCATGGTTCTTCCAGACATTCAGAGGTATATTTTTGGAATGCTGCAAGAAATTAAAATGAACCTGAAATGCCAAATACATTATATATTTTTTAAAAGTTTCCCAGAATAATAATAAAGCCATAATAATAATAATAATAATAATAATAATAATAATAATACTTTCTGCAGGATCACAATTGCAATTGGCATTTTAAAATTGGACAGAGTGCCATAAGATCTGTGATCCAGCCACATTGCTCTTCTGATTTAATATCACAGCTGGCGCAGCTGTTGGCTGCATAGCTCCCATTCAGAATAACCATTCTCCGGGAGCAGTACTGAAAGAAAATAAATAAAGAATAAATGAAAAGAAACTGCCCTCTCTCAGCAAATAAACTAGTCTATGTCACTTTAATTTAAAAACAAGCACATATTCTGCAGTCCACTGATACTTAATTCCTAGCCAGATGGGAGAAGTGGATATACACACACAGATGCTGATTTCCCAACCCAATCGGGCAGCAAAGTCTGAACACATGTAGTCTTATCACAGAAGCTTCAATCAAGCACATCCGATGCTCAGGCGTGGGAGAAGGATTTAATTCCCCCACCTCATCAGACAGCTGACTTCAATGATTGCAGCTTACAGGGGGTACACAAAGAGATAGTTAAATCATGGCCACTGGGTGCAGGTATACCTGGCTCACCAAGACTTCAGGAGGAAATTAGCAAATGCCCTTCTCTTTGTCTCCAAAGTTTGGAATGCTCTCCACCTTCCTAAACCATGAGTAGGCCTTTGCACATGGGCTCACTGTAGTCACTGGTCCTGGCTGGGTGAGCATTTCCAAAATTGTAACCTCATGTTCTACTCTTGAATCAATTCAAACTGATGTATAAAACAACAAGTGGGATATGTGAGAGTCTAGTTAGAGGGTGCTTCCAGATTAAGAGGTCACAGCGTAGCTACCATGAGCAGTATGTGAAGGAGGTGGTTCCAGTTTCCAGGGGTGGCCTGCTGTTGCCATCTCTGAGTTCCTGTGCTCTCCTCTCCCCCACCAGGAGCCAGTGAGCAGAGCTACAAGTGTACAGTAGGGATGTGTATCATATCGTTAAAATGTACGATAATGATACGATAAGGTCATTATCATGCATGTGTTTAACAATGACAATACGATAGAAAAACCTACGATAATCATTGAAGACGATCATTTTCGGGCGATTTTATCATTTTATCGGACTGCCATATAAATATACCTATAACTTCTGTATTTTCAAAGTTAGAGGCTTGAAACTTGGTCACAGTGCTTATGGGGTATGCCTAAGTATGTGTATGAAATTTGAGATCGATCCCTCCAACCCTCGATTTTATATGAATTTTTAAAGATCGTTTCCATTCTGACAGGTCTGAATGAACGCACGTGGTGAGCTGTCATTCCGATCTGTCAGAACTGGAACATGTGCTACACATATGTGCCAATTTTGAGATCTATCCCTCCAACCCTCAATTTTATTTGAATTTATTAAAGATCGTTTCAGTTCTGACAGATCAGAATGACAGCTCGCCACGTGCGTTCACTCAGACCTGTCAGAATGAAAACAATCTTTAAAAAATTCATATAAAATCGAGGGTTGGAGGGATTGATCTCAAATTTCATACACATATTTAGGTATATCCCATAAGCACTGTGACCAAGTTTCAAGCCTCTAACTTTGAAAATACAGAATCTATAGGCATTTTTTTCTTTAAAAATAGGTTCTGCAAAAAATATTGTTTTTTCATGATAATGATCCTGAAGATGATACGGTTCACCTACGATATGAATGATGATAATTTTTTTGGTCCGAAATGACGATAATGATAAACGACAATATTTTTGGGCGTACACACCCCTAGTGTGCAGACTTCCCCAGGCCTGCTTTCCCATCCTCTGTTCCCCCCATCAACGTGCTCTTCACGTTCTGCCACTCACAGGGGATGAGGGAAAGTAACCAGGGTGCCATCAAAGTTTCAGGGTGCCCTGCAACTCTGCCATCAAAGGCTTGGAGGGCAAGAGGAGAAAGCAAGCAGCAGTTAGTGCCACAGCTAACGCTGCACCATGGAGGGAGGAGAACCCAGAGATAGAGCGGCAGCACCATCTACACCTCTGATGTCCATTTGGGAGAGATTAGAGCTGGCTGTGGAGTAGCTGTTCCTAGGAGCAGGGGCGGGACAGGGGGGAGAAGGAAAAGGGGAGGCAAAAGCAGCCCTGGGGCAGGCAGAAATGAGCTTGTTTCATCTCTTTTTTTTTCTCCTTTGTAGCAGCAAATACCTTTCTTCTGCCTCTTTTTCAAGTCCTCTTCCATTCTGCCTAGGATACCTGTTGTTTGGACCCCAAGCATGAGGTCTTAAAGTGCTATTTGCTTTCCTCTCTCTCTTTGCCTTCCTCTCTCCTATGACTATGGTATGGTGGGGATAGAACAAGCCAGAAATATTAGCAGTGCAGCTGAACTTGTTCATTCGTGCACTCTCTCTTTCTCTGCTCTCTGGGTATTGGGGACTTTTCTCTTCTGCTTCTATCTCATTTGCAAGTCCTTGGAATCCCCAAAGACCTAAAGAGCGATAATCTTTCTTCCCTTTCTTTCTCCTTGCAATCAGAATGTGTCTCTCCTGATGTGGGCTTATCAAAGATCAGACACTCCTGTATACCACACAGTGAGCAGGGATCTGGAGCATAGGTGAGTGGATTCTCAAGAATTCTTGCACCATGGCAGATGCAAAACTTATGAAAACTTTTGCAAAGAGGCTTAGGCTGTGCAGGAATTTAAGTCCAGGCACTCATTAAGAATCAGCTGGTGTAATTACCTTTCAGTGCAATGCAATGCATGTCTACTCATTGAGTTCCGTGGGGCTTACTCCCAGGTAGGTGGGTGCACGGTTGCAGGTTCAGAATCATAACCAGCCATCTTGTGAGGAACGGGCCAGAGGATTCATAGTGAGAGTTCCGGTGTCCATGCAACACAAACATCCAGTAATCAAATAAAGGCAGCCCAATATACTTTTAAAAATGGGGAGGAGAGTTAGAACATCACATTATAGTTAATAAAGTTATGTTATTACTGACAGAATAAAACAATTCCACAACATTTGAAGAACTTGTCAGTTTTCTGAGTGCCTTTGAACTAATGGGAACAGAACATTGGAAGGCAGGAAGAGGTTTTATTTTTTACTCAGCATTTTTTCCCCTGTTACTGAGCAATTGGGAAGAATAATTTCATTTTTCCTTACATTTTTACATGTAGAATAGGTAGACACTTTTAAAAATTAAAGCAGAAAATTCTGCTTCCCACCCCTCTCATGTGGCTACAGCTCTGAAATAATTCCTCTTAGAGCTCAATTTATTTTATTTTATATATTACATTTCTGGTTGGCTCAAAAAAATAAATGTATGCACCAGCAATAGTACAACTGTCTTTTGAAGAGAAGAAGAAAAACAGAAAGTGGATGGTGAAAAGACAGATCAGAGTTAGAGTAAAGGTAAACATAATAAACAAGTTTAAACAAAGCTGCAACCCTAAATGGGACTTACTTCTGAGTAAGTATATAAAGGATTGTTCTAAAAATGTTGCAGGCTCGAGCTAAAAGTGAGTTCCGGAAGGGTTCCTGATGGTTCTGAAAAGGCAGATGGTCATGGGCACAGGTGAACTAAAATGACAAGAACATTCTCCCACCTGGCCTGGGACACATCTTTGTGGAAGCGGAAGAGGATGGAGACATGTTGGGCAAATGTATGTCTGTGCTTCATGCTCGTGCAGGGGTGATTCTTTAGACCTCCTTCTCACCTGCCTCTCCTTCTTTCTCCTTGCTGGTCATCCGTTTGGGGGATGCATAGGAATCTTTTGCCTGCAGGCCTTGTCTGTAGGTATTTCTGCTTGTTCTACACTGGTGATTCCATCTAGGTACTCCTTAGAAGACCACTAGTTAGGTAAATTATTAGCTTTTATTACTGTTAGGCAGCTGGATTGGTTCAATCGGTCACACTGGCAGGAATGTGTGGGATCCATCAGGTAGGGTGACCATTTGGTGAGCAGCACCCTCGGCATCTTTATGGTGAGTGGTCAATCCTGGAATTTAAAGCTCATCTCTGATATTTGAAGCTCAGGGCTATGTGACCTGTGAGCAGGGTACAGGTGGCCTTTGTGGCTATTGTGGATCTTTCGCCTGGAGTTGTGTGGCACTAGGAAGAGGTGATTCAGGAAAGGCCACCCTCTGCATCTGGAAGGATGTGGCCTGGGGGAAGGGATGGGAGATAATCATCCCACCATTCTCTCAGACAGGGTGGAATTCATCCACATTGCTTGCAGGTTGATTCACCTCCTTATCATGAGCAAGATAGATTCCTACATAGACATTGCTCTCTACAGACCTCATTTTCTTGAGGTTAATAAATGTGGCCCAAGTTCTATCCAAAAATCTTATATATCATCTCTTTCTTTCTGTTCTTTCTGCAAATGCAGCTGCAAAGCTGGTATATACCTGTTGAAGAACTGAACCTGCCTTATTTATGTCCACTTATGATGGTTGGAACATAATTCCCAAACTGGTCATTTTTTTATATTTGACAGAAGTGAACTTCCAAGACTGGTGGAACTCATAGAATGATAGAATGAGTGTAGTCAGGACTGCAACTGGAATGAAAACATATCACCATTCAATCCTTCCATTGTTCCAGTATTCAAAGATTGAAGGGTTATGCTGGTTGCTATGCAGCATCATTTGTATGTTGATGCAATAGTAACCCATGGAATTTCTATCGAGAAATGATATGTTTAAATACACTAGTTTTGGAAATCTTTGTTTTGTTCTTCATTTGGTGTATTTGTTTCTGTATGCAGATGTTCAATAGTTACTTTTTAAACATTTTATTTGCTTCGGGCTACATGTGTGGGGATATGGGTGTTCAGTAATGCTGATAGTGATGTAATGTTAAAGAAATTAAAAACAGAAGAAATCAGTATCCCAAGAAAACTACAGATCCCCACACCCAATGAACTCATTTTATGATGCTCAGGAAATGAACAGAGTAGTGCAAAGGGGGGCAAATTGTCCTTCGCTTGGAACAACAAAATACCTTGAGACAGCAGTAAGTCCTAGTGCTAACAACCAGAAGGCATTGTAGAGTTATTCCCCTTTTCCTTCCTTAATGGATTTTCTGTGGCAAGAAAAAAGATGGAAGAAGTGGCAGGAAAACATGGGAGTGTTTCAAGATGATGTCATCTGGCTGCTCATTCCTTGAGTGAGACAAGGCGAGGTCACAATAAAAGCCTCGTCTGGAAGCACCCAAAGACACCTGAATACAATATTTAAGAATTGAAACCCATCCATACTATATTGTTATTATCACTTCACACCCAGAAGCCAGCTGGGACAGAACAGAACGGCCTGGAACACAAACTCCCAAGTTAGGAAAACCAAATCATGTCCACCAGTCACACATGGCTAGAAAGGATACAGAATCCATGTTCCAGTACCTATTCCTGGCAATAATTGGCATTCCAGAAAAAGTCATCCCCCCACCCAGTGTAGCGCTTATTGTCTGAACGGGGTACTGGAATATTTAGTCCATGGAAATTTGGTAGGTTACTGTATCATTTCAATTTGGTTCAATGTTACATATAATATTTTGTCAGTTTGGACACCTTGGAATTTGGAATTTAGTCCATACTGAGGTAATATAGTTCCATTGCCTAGAACAGGTACTGGAAAATCATGTCTGTGGCTGTTTTGTGACTTATTGCATCAACCCTACCTAGTTCTATATGCCATAAGAAGTTGCTTTGATTTCCACAAAAGTTGCTGTTTTGAGCCATTTTTCCAGAACGCTGTCATATTACTTAGAATGCTAATTATTGTCTGGAACAGAATTTGGTTATGGATGGCATGACAAGCATCTAATCTAATTTGGTTAGTTTGGCTAGCTCAGAAGAACATGTTTCAGGCTGTTTTCAATGGAATATCATTTTTTGCATGGAGTAGGTTACAAAAACCTAAATAGAGTCATGCTGGATCAGACCAACGGTTCATCTAAACCAGCACTCTGTTCACACAGTGGCCAACCAGCTCTTGACCAGGAACCCACAGCAGGACATGTGTGCAACAACTCCATCTAATTGTATGTGACTTGTGAATTTGGTTGGTTTGACTAACTTGGAGGTTTGCATTCTGGACCATTCCATTCTGTTTTGGATGGCATCTAAGTATGAAGGGGTTAGAAGTATGATATTGGATGGGTTTCAGTTCTTGAACATTATTTTCATGAGTGTTTTTGGCATCAACTAATTTATAAAGGAGCTGTTCCTGCCTGTTTCATTTAGTTCCGGCTTTTACACCGTCCCAGCAACTTGCCTAGAACAAAAAGTGCCATATTTCAAGGGTAAACATATTGTGTTGAGTCAATATGTTGCGGAGACAGAACGTTCTGTTCTTCAGTTTCTGTTTAAGAATAAAAAGTGTAACAGATGGCTAATAACAAAAATCTTAGTGAGAAGCATGAAATAGAGCTGCTGTAACTTTCATCTATCAAATAATTCAGGTTTTGATGTCAGTCTTAAGCTCTTTTTTCTCTTCTGAGTTCTTCCAGTTGAGGTCCAGCTCATTGTAGTGAACTTTCCCCCCATTTAACACAGTGCTACTATTGTCCTCCATCTGGGGTCCCCTTTCAAAGGAATCATTCCCATTCCCATTTCTGTTTATTTTATTTTTTATTTTGTATTAAGACTCTGTTGTTCTCTCAGTTGTAGAATAGAAGCATTTATTCCACCACAGAGGTGATAAGCTTGCCCAGGTATCCATTCCATTGGGATGGAAGGACGCCACCTCATGAGCAATAGCCTGCTTGGGAGTAAGGGTCGAATCCTGAATACGGCAAGGGATACAGCAAAAGAGCATGCTTAGACAGCTGCATATAAAGGATAGAGGACCGGTAATGGCAAGAAGGAGGCAGCTCTGTTGTTCTCTCTGGTCAGGGAGTGGCTAGGAACTACAGAGGGGAAGGATCAAGTGGTACTTCCAGACTGGAAAGTTTTAGTACTCACCAGGCATAAACTACATGTGAAATTGCAGCTAACTTCCTACACTTTGGGCTTTGTGTGTATTTGTGTGTGTGAAAGGATAGTCATGGGCAGGATCCAACTGTGAGCATGTACATGCAGCCCAGTCCGCTGATCCTGGTGGGCTTGTGGTCCCTACCACTGGCAGCTGTGATGTAGCACTTCTGTGCAAAGCCCCAAAATGAGAGAAAACATTTACTTCTGGAAGGGACAAGACACACCCCTTCCAGAAACAAGCGTTTCCTCTGTTTTCAGGGCTTGCTGCACACACACCAGAAGCAGTGGACGTGGCTGCCCGTCAAAGGGCACCATTGGTCCCTGCCCCTTGTGTCCTCTTTTACAGAGGACGGTCCTGTATTTGAAGGCATCTTCTATATGAAGGACTGTCCTGTCCACGTCTGGTTTGAAGATAATGAACTATTAGAACTGTTGTCCATCCACAGTTAGTAGCTGAATAGCAGACTGAACAGGCAGGCACACAGGTTACCTGGCCACAGTCTTCCATGTTATGGTGAGGTAAGATCTACTGCATTTCTATTTAAACTACAAATAAAATTCTAAATTTGCCTCTGTACATCGATATTAGCACATTCAGATTTTATGCAAATTGCTGACCTCTTTTTGTGGTGATGCCTTTCCTCTTTGTTGCTGATTCATAAATGGTTACCTGTGTGTGTGTGTGTGTGTGTGTGTGTGTATATATTATGTACATCCCACTATGCCCCGTGTACATTAGTGGCCATAATGTAGCCATGTTGTGCCTAAGCACACCATTTCAATAGCATGTTTATTTTTGAGAACTAGTCTTTCAAAAATTGTGCTAAACACTTTTTTTGCTGTTGTAATTAGGGGTGTGAACAGAAAATGAAACACTTTGAAACCTGTTTCAGATAGGAGCCACTTTGCTTTGGAACGTACTTCTGACAAGCTTTGCTTTGCTTTGCTTCGTATCCAAGGCAGAACCTTGCTTCAGTTTTCTGAAACTAAACAATAACTATTATGGAGAAATTAACAAGTGGTGATTCCTTATTATTTCTTGGCAGAATTGGATGAACCTTGTAGGCACAGCAGTGTCTTCTTAGAGATTAAGCCTGCCCAATTGTGGACAGGCAGGTTCAGGAGCTATTGTGACAGGCACTGGGGTTTGGGGAAAGTGAACTGATTTTGCCATCTCTGCCTCTCCTCCCAAAATCTACCTTAACTCCAATGTATTTCAGTGGGCCTACTCTAAGTATGACTAAGCCTGGATCCAACCCCTAGTCTAGAAGAACTCCGGGGTGTGATAACCCTCCTTACCTCTAGCTGCTGCCAAAGGGGCCCAAAACTTGCACCAACCTCTTCCTGACACTTTCATGGTGAAGCATCGTGTATATTCATTATTAATAATATTTTCTTTTCCCCTGCATTCATTTCAACCAGTCCAGGAGTGGGTCTACATCTGAAAATAACAAAAAGCATTTAGCTTTTGGTGCAGTCAAATAAGAGCCCTTAAAGTGGGACCACACACAAAGAGAACTGTTAAAGGAAATTGAGTATGTTGTGCATACCATCACTACATCTACCTGCAAAAGAGAACCATTAACCGGAATAAATAATATCAAATAAGGAGGAAAATGACCCAGGTCATTGTATTTGTTTGCAATACATTTTTATGTTTAATAGGGTTATACATTAAAACATTTGCTTTGTCACCTGCAACTTCCTGAGAGTACCAGGCTGCATTAGGAGCATTTTATAATAGAACTCAAGATGAAACCTCGCTACTTCGACCCGATAAGAACAAATAAATTCAGTCCATGTTGTTCACAGTATTACAGAGATTGCTTAAAATGTTCTTCAGTAATAATCCAATTCCCTTGTAGTTTTCAAGGCCAAAAGGAAAAGTGGCTATTTGTTTTATGTAAAACTAGTAAAAAGAGAGATGGGGTGGTGGTGGTGGTGGTGAGAATAGATGTATCATCATATGATCCTGGTCAGTGGGTCACAATACAGCAAGCGGGATATGACACTTAGAAAACAGTTTGAAAAATGCATAAGGAGAATGTCCTTGGCCCCAACAGTTGTCACTACTGTTATGAAATGTTTTAAAGCAGTGTAGATCTTGCCAATGAATGGGAAATAGTGAACGTCCAAGCCCATGGTCCCAAAATGGCTGCCTTGAAAACACAGGTGCCCCTTGCTTTTCTCATGTCTGTCTTTCCCCCTCTTCCCTTTGTACTGCCTCAGACATGACTGGGAACCAAAGAGACTTCAACATTTGGGGTGTTGGGTGGGGAAACAAAGAACCCACTTCTCAGTATCTTGATTATCTCTGCCTGTCTTCCCTCCCACATTTCTATTAAATCATCATCATCAATATCAATATACTACTACTATATAGAGCCTTTCATCTTGAGGACAAAACAGACATGATGGAGTATGTGTTCATTTGAATATGGCTGCAATCTGGTTTTAATAGCAAAAAAAAAAAAATGCTAAAGGAGACTGCTAATTCTTCTCACACCTGTAACTTTTCTCCCTGAAGCCTTTCATTCCCCATTAGAACATAAGAAGAGACATGCAGGATCAGACCAAGGGTCCATCTAGTCCAACCCACTGCCCACACGGAACCCACAAGCAGGGCATGAGTGCAGCGCTACAGTACTGGAAGCTATGTACAGGGGGAAAATCAAAATGGAGAAAGGGGAGGTTAATAGTGGCTGGGGGAATTATAATGCTTTATTTATTTATTTATTTATTTGATTTGATTTGATTTATATACTGCCAACTGGAAAATCCCTTCCAGCAGTGCTTCAATGAATGCTAGGCAGCTGGGCCCAGGAGCTGTCATTTAAATTTCCCACAATGCCCCTCTTGGAGTGTCACTCTGGGAGCATTATGAGAAATTAAAATGGCAGCTCCTGGACTCAGATGCTTTTTTAAAGCAGGGCCCATGGTGAGTTCCAGTGCTGGGCTCTGGCACCTGCCTGAGGATGTCAAATGTGACCACTACTCCAGTACCACCTGCATTGTGTGATTTCAGCAGGTCCATGTTTAAACCCATGGATCTGCCCCTGTCACATCAAGCTTGGACTTTTAAGTAATTCTTAAAATAAGCTTGTAAGGTTGTCAGTATTAGTCATCCTTGCTTGTTGGAGTGGGATTTGGTTACACTCCAAATAGCAATGGAGATAAATTGAAACAGTTCCCCCTATACTGGGCGTACTGTTTATGGGACCAAAATGTCTGCCTCCATCTGGGCTTTGGAACATGGAAAAATGCTTTCTTAGGAATTAGGGAAAATGCATCTAGCATTTTGTTTTTGTTTCCAGCAATCTGTTCTGCTATTTTCTATCTGTATCTTAATACCTCATTAAAAAAGGGGGCTTCTACACAGATTTAAAGATTCTTGACACATTCCACAGCAATCCTTCTTGATCTCTTATAATTTCTTGCCTGCATTACTCCCCAGTGACATTACATATGTAGATTGCTCTCTAAATATATACAAACCTCACTAATAATAATAATAATAATAATAATAATAATAATAATATCTTCCCTTGACTGCACTGTAGAATTAAGAAGGAGAAAAAGCAACACAATTCCAAACTTTTAATAAAATGAAAAATTATGTTGGAACTTTAATATTATTTTGCTTATGCTTCAGTAAGTGCATTCATTAAAGTTTTAATTTGCAGAGAACTTGCACAGATAAAACCAAGTCAACATCTCTTGTTGCTATCTACCTAGATAGACCACAGCACACACAAAATTGCCTCTCTTTATCATTTACAACTATCTGTATTCAGTTATATTTACTCTTCCTGTTGGATTGGTATAGATTCCCCATTTTCGAAAGGAGCAAAGGCAGAGGACCCAGTGCAGTGTTCACATGGCTCTTTCAAAATAGCTAAAATAGTTGCTTGGTGGAGCCTTTGCCAGAAATGGTACATTTGAGACTGGCCTACATAGTTACTTAACTTTACTGGGTCAAAGAGGATCTTATTATTGCCTCTTTCAAGCCCCTTTCACAAAGAGGCATTGATCACCTCTCTTAACCATGGCAACAATCCTGCCTTGACTAATTTAATCAGCCAGCAGGAACAAGACTTGAGTAAACAGGTGTTCTTCCAGCAGCTGGTATTCAGAGATATACTCCTCTGATGCTGGAGGACATCATTATCTCCCAAAGATAGCCACATTTACATAAAATATATCCAATCATAGAGATGGGAAAACTCACCCATGTCCACTGGACTCCTGAACTTAGTCATGGACTTAGTAATGTGCCTGTGACATCCCTAATCATATATACAATCAAAACCAACATACATTCATTCTAAAAGCGTGGGTGAGTCCAGGAATGCATTTTGGAACTTAGAAAATATAATGTATTAGATAATTTATTTCACGGTTAAAAACCATAAAATCTAATAGATTACACTATTGCATAGCGTTATCTGCTGCTACAATATTTCCTCTAATATAATCATCAAAATTCTCTCCAGAGAAACCACATAATATCTTGTTTCCAAGGGAGAAAAGCAGTAATTACCATTTATGTATATTTTAAGGAAATATGTAGACATTGACTGACTGGGTGCAGCATTTCCTTGTATGAGAGATAAGTAAAATATTGGAGATGGGTGAAAAATCCATACCCAATAAAAGACAGCCACACATAGCTAACTGTCTGCAAAGTCAGTGTATTACACACAGCTTAAAAGAAGCTCTGGATCTGGCTGTATAAATAAGTTGTTCCATAAGTAGTGATTTTTTTAAAAAAAAAACAACTTTTAAAATTGTTATGTACATAATTTTATATGCAGAAAATCCACGGGGGGGGGGGGTGGAGCAAGTTTGGATCTCCACCATCCTGCATACATTGCAGGCTCAGAGCCAGTTCAGATGGCCAAATTGGTGTAGTTATAGTGCCCGATTGGGCTCATGTAGAGTTAAGTACATGGTGAAGAGTTGGGTCATCAGCCTGCATTCAACCCAGTGCCTATTTGCTGCACAAACATATCTTTGACAGCTTTGAAGCTACTTTGTTAAATGTGGGTTAAGTTAGGCTGACCATATGAAAAGGAGGACAGGGCTCATGTAACTTTAACAGTTGTAGAGAAAAGGGAATTTCAGCCAGTGTCATTTGTATGCAATTAGTTCCTGGTGAAATTCCCTCTTCATCACAATAGTTAAAGTTGCAGGGGGCCTGCCTTCTTTTGTATAGGGTCACTCTAGTACAGTGCATGCAACTTTAACTGTTGTGATGAAGAGGGAATTTCATCAGGAACTAATTGCATACAAATGACACTGGCTGAAATTCCCTTTTCTCTACAACTGTTAAAGTTACATGAGCCCTGTCCTCCTTTTCATATGGTCAGCCTAGTTAAGTTGCAGAATGAAGACATGAGAAAGCAAATTAATGGTCAAAGAACTCTATACTGATCTACTCAGCCCTTCATGTGGGTTATCTGAATGGGTTTCAGTGGGCACTCATACAGCAGCACCAGGCTAAGGATGTACAAGAATTTTGTTTCAGTTTGCTAAGGGTAAAAAAAGGAAGAGAAGCAAGTTCTCAGACTGCTAAGATACTTTAATGTTCACACATGAACAATAAAGTATCTTAGCATTCTGAGAATTTGCTTCTCTCTCTCTTTTTACCCTGCGTGAATGGTCTCCTCCATTTTTTTCAGCTTACTAAGGGTCAGAATAATAACAGGAACATGATTGGGAGCACATTTTTGACCAGAGATTGCTTATTCCCAAGATTGTGATCATGTTAAAATAAAATGTGTTCACTGGAAAAATGCACACTTTAAAATAGGGATGTGTATTCCGATGTCCGATAACGATACGATAATGGCATTATTGGACATCCGATTAATGATAACGATACAATAGAAATCCCTCTGAAATTATCGGATCCGATAATTTTCGGTCTGATAATTTTTGGATTTTATCGTAATATTGGACCGCCATTTATAATCCTATAACTTTTCTATTTTATAAGTTTGAGACTTGGAAATGGCCCACAGTGCGTATGGGATATGCCTAAGTATGTGTATGAAATTTCAGACCAATCCCTCCACCCCTGTATTTTATATGAAATTTTGAAAGATCGTTTAACTTTTGACAGCTCTGAATGCATGTGGCTTTAGCTGTCATACAGACTCAGAGCTGTCGAAAGTTAAATGATATTTCAAAAATTCATATAAAATATAGGGATGGAGGGATTGTTCTGAAATTTAATACACATACTTGGGCATATCTTAGGCATATCCCATAAGCACTGTGGGCCACTTCCAAGTCTCAAACTTATAAAATAGAAAAGTTATAGGACTTTGCAGATGGGGTGTTGCTAGTCCTGGCTCCCCAAGTTTCATGTTTCTATCTTTTAAAATAAAAAAAAAATTACATGTATTTATTTAGTTATTGAAGGGAAGCGTATAACTAAAATGACATCATCCAATAATCGGATTTCCAATAAATTATCGGAAATCCAATAAGTTCTGATATAAAAACTTCCGATAATGTCGGATCCGAAAATATTTTATATTGGAAATGCCGATAACGATACAATACAATATTTGGCGGCTGTGCACTTCCCTACTTTAAAATGTGCATTAAAAGGAAAAAGTGTATTTTCATTCTTTAGTCAATTGGGGAGGGGGAGTGCACATTTGGGTGAATACTTTGAAAAAGAAGCAAACTTCAAAGTTTGGGATTGGGGATGAGGCAAACAACACTTCAAGGTGGAAAATGGAAAACCTCATTGCTGATTCTCCCATCCCTATATCGGACTGGCCAAAGGTTGTGCCTTGATGTACTTGGAACATATTCAGTCTTCCTAGATTGTTCAGAACAGAAAAACAAATCAAGGTGCTTTCCTGGTGCATTAAGATGTGCACATGCATTTTCTGCCCCTTTCTTTCCTAGACTCTTTTGGCTGCCTTGTTTCTACATGGCCTTAATTGCTGTGGTAGTGGCAGCAGCAAAGCAATTGGCGGTTTGCCACCAAATTTCAGTGGCAAACCATGACAGTAGCCTAAAAATGTGGTGGTGCGCAAATATGGGAGTGCAGCCTCCAGGGGCTGAAATTGGACACCAAAACCTTGAAGTTGTCTCCAGTGCTTTAGAGCAGCTTAACCAGTCATTGACAGAGGCTTCACCACCACCACCACCAAATCCTGACAGCATGATAATAAAGACATACCTTCTGAAATGTCCCACCTTTTCTGTAAACACCTCTCTTCCCTCCATTGTTTAATCTGTCTCCATTGTTTAATCTGTTCTCACTGCAGCTGGATTTAAAGTCAAAAGCCCCTCTGTTTACTTTCAAAAGAAACTTGAGAGTACACTATTCAACCTTATTTGATTATAGTTGTTACAGAATTGTCGGCAAAGATGCAATTAAACCTACTTACATTAAATGATCCGCCTTCGTATTAGAAATAGTCAAGCAAATGGCAAATCTCTTAATTCTTAAGTCAATTTAGCAAGGATTAGACCCCTGGAGGGGGAAATCTTCTTAAACTAGAGGAAAGCTTTCCCCTGCCATTTTAGCAAGGAAATATAGGGGAGTCATTTTTATTTCCTCTCTCAAAAAATGTTTTATCAAGATTTCTTCAAACATGCAACTCCATCTTTTCCTCTCATGGCCAAACAGAAAATCTGACCTAAGCAGATTTTACAGCTCACCATGAAATTCAGGTGCAAATGACAGATAAGGAGCTACTGCCTACTGAATTTCTAAAAGTTGAATGTTTATAACTTTATCTAATAGTACTGGATGTTACAATGCATGAGTTGGGAATTATTTCAGTAGCAATGCAAAGGCTCAATGTATCTGAGTTTCAGGGGTTTGGGGTTTGGAAACCACCTGTTTCATAGGAAAGTGTACTCTGGATTCAAGGTCTTTGCCCTCCATCCCATCCGGCACCCATGGTGGTGGAATGAACTCTCTTCAGAAGAAAGGGACAAGGACATATTCTTGCTTTCTTTACTTTAAACTAGAGAATCTTGTACAATTCCAGCTTCACCTTTTCCAAGTTGAATTGACCTGATCAGCACCTCGCAGACTAATGGGTGAATTGGAATTTAGTTATTCACTGGCTTTCACACTTCCCAAATGTTCCGACACAGTTCTCAAAGTCTCAAATCATGTTTTAAAAATGCATGTTTTGAAAGAAAGGTGTGTCTTGAAAATAAATTGTTTAACCATCTCCACCACTTACTTTGACAGTATCAATATGATAATGGGAGGGGCTGTGGCTCAGTGGTAGAACATCTGCTTTGCATGCAGAACATCCCAGGTTCAATCTCCAGGTAGGGCTTGAAAAAATGACATATCCAGGTAGGGCTTGAAAAACCCCTGCCTTAAATCTTGGAGAGCTACCACCAGTCAGTGTTGGCAATATTGGGCTAGATGGACCAATGGTCTGACTCAGAGTTTTTCTATATGAGGTTGTTAATTTTTTAATGTTTTAATGTTTCGTAAACCATCCAGAGAGCTTTGGCTATGGGGTGCTATACAAATGTTAATAATAATAATAATAATAATAATAATAATAATAATCCACTTTTAGTTTTGGCGCAGAATTTATTTATTTATTTATTTATTACATTTGTATACCGCCCCATAGCCGAAGCTCTCTGGGCGGTTTACATAGGATTAAAAACAATTAAAAACAATATACAAAAATTAAAACAGCAAAAACATACAACATACACACAATCTGTACATTTAAAAACCACTTCAACACTTGAGATCTGAGGTCTACACAAGGAGCTTTTCCTTTCCTGCTGTTCCATGACATAACCTCTAGGTGGAGCTGTGCTATAGCAGAATAGCTCAAACACACAAGGAAGAACAGCACCATTTTCTAAAATAATATCCCACTAAAACCAAAACAAATTAAAGCAAAAACAGGAAAATGAATAAAACCAAAACGAAACTGGAGGATCATGAAGTCATCTAAAGAGTGTGTGAGTAATGAATCACAAGTGCACAATAAATGCATTGTATAGAAAAACTCCTTGTACTGCAACCCCTGAGGATTCCTCCAAAGTTAAATTTGGCCCTTGGGTTGTAATTCCATGTGATTCAAATCTAGTACCTATGATTGTGGATGCAAGAGAGAAAAGTAATAAATTTATTTGAAACAGCTATAACTAAAATAAGTTTGATGATATAGGCAGTTGAATTTCAGGACTCCCGGAGTGGTAAAGCAGTGGGAACTGGTGCTCTGCAAAATCCATACCCTCTCCATTGCTAGGAGAATATGTGTTATAAGAAAATCAAATGTATGCAGATATATCTGGTGAGGCTGTAGAGCTGAATGCTGCCAGCCTTGAAGTATGTGACTGAAGTTGTTGCTTCAGAAATCTGACCTGTCAAAGGCGGATGAACTGTTACGCATAGATTCTTGTTGACCTAGTAGTATATTGGGAAGGCTAAGATTGAGATGTGAAGATTATGTTTGAGGCTTACAGGAAGCTTACTCAAATGTTGAGGGTGGAAGCCTTGTTCCCTTTTGGAATCTCAACTTCTGTAGGAAGCTTCAGCTCTCTGATTTGCTGTGAGAGAAATGCAAAGAATTCCAAGCAAAGCTGCCAAGAACTCCTTGAGGCCTGAAGTGAACCAAGAAATAATTGTAATAGCCCAGAATCCTTCCAATGAAAGGCATAAGATACCCTAAGAGCTAGGGGTATGCAGTGCAGGTGTGCTCCACCCCAACATGTGGGGCAGAGCTCCGCTGACCATGCTATCCTCTTTGATGTCAGAGTGACCCCTTGCCCCGCACCATCTGATTTTCAACTGAAAACTGCTCTGTTTTACAGAGAACCGTGCTATTATCGTCAATGGGAATTAACAAAAATGCATACATCATTGTCATTTTTAAAGTCAAAGAGATGAAACTTGGTACCCTGGTATCTCTTAAGGAGGTCTTGAGGCATGCCAAGTTTGAATCAGATCTCTTCATTCATTGGATTTTTTTATTTTTATTTTTGTTAAATCCCCCTCAAGCCATTCACCCGCATAAACACACACACACATATCTGATTCAGCATTAATCCACCCCTGCACATTTTATCCTAATATGATTAATGTAGACCTTGCTGTGGTTTGTTTGGTAAAATTCTGTATTTTCTTTAACATTCTTCTAAATGTGTATTTCCCACCTGACAGTCTTGGCAAATATACACTTAGCTCTTCAAGAGACAGTAGTGTTATCAATTATGTTCTTCTCTCACCTCAATTGAAATACCAGATTTATATTGTTATCAGTATTATCTTTAGTGGGAGATCACACACAATGGCTGAATTCGGACAACACGATAGTCAGTGGTGGGGTAATATCAACTTTACAGTTGTTCATCTAGGGGGTACTCGCCACACAACATGGTAAAAAATAATCAACCGTGGTGTGGATTAGGAACAGCGCTGAGTTGACTATGGCAGCATTCAGACGACATGATAGTCAATACAACTGACGATTGTTTCCCCTCTCCCCCAGTTGCTTATTGTGTCATCCGAATTCAGCCACTGTGTGCATTTCTCATTAGTTTTTGAATCCTATGCAAGTTTAAACAGAAAAAAGTCATACAACTCCCAGTATTCTCCAGCTAGCATGGGGAATGCTGGGAGTTGTAGGACTTTCTTCTGACTAAACATGTATAGGGTTGCATCCTAAAATGGGCTATTCCTCTAAAATTTTCTCTCTTTGTTTTGCCTTGTTTTGGATGTTGATCATTTATGTTGTCATAAACATGTTAGATGCACAAAGGCTGTATATGAAAATATTATAAAGATTCCTAAGTCAAGTCTGATATCTTTAATACTTTAAATCAGAAAATAACATCAGCTGACTGACGACTTTCAGCATTATGTAAATTGTACTCAGCCCATTCAAATAATATTGGAATTAAAGGGTATTAGAGACAAGCAGAAGATATCAAAATGTCAACAACTAAAAAAATTAGATTACTTATCTGTATCACATTCTCTGTATAACTTTTATCATAAAAAACAAATTAAATATTTTTTCCAATCGAATAGTTCAGTTTAAAATGAAGTATAAAAGTATTATTGTTAAAAAGAAAAGTATGGTGCAAAGAGATTGATAGGAAGTATTGATAAATTCTTCACTTAAAAGCAATAATAAATTATTCTGGACTTTACTTATGGCTGTGACTGTCTGATACCAGCTAGGGTATGGAAAAGGTATTTTTCAAGAATGGTTTATGATACATCCGTCTCCTCATCTAACTTTACAAACTGTTTATTATTGGATTCTCCAGAGTTGCTCCTATGAGTCCAAGTCTTACTGCACAATTCAAAGTTGCAAAAACATGAGGTCCAGGTTGTATACCACGAGACTACTAAACACATATTTAGAGGAGTGGGCCCCTCCTCTGGCATACTCTTTTTACACCTTTTCAACAGGCTGGGCAGTTTCCAAAGGTGGCCATATTTTCTGCCTTTAAAAAGGGAAACCCAAATGCTTGGGCCACTTATCACCCTTATCATTAGAGGAAAATTATATGTAACATATTTCTCAGATCAGTTGCAAACGTGGACAGAGAACTATGACAAAGGATAAGGACACGTTGGTTTTTGCCCTAATACATTTGCACTAGACCATTGTAGTGTTGGTTCATTTAACAAAGAAGCACACTAATCTTGTTAAACAGGAAATTGATCATATCATTTATTGATTTGAGATAAGAATGCCGCGGGCATGTGGCTGGGTCCACAAGGCCCCTCACGTCCAGCCCCACACATCCAACTAGATGGGCCTGGCGTGAGGGCAGACCTGCATCTGAGTGCTCGTGAGCCCCTGCAAGCGCTCGGGTGTGTGCCCACTCTGGGAAAGTGCATTTTCTGGAGCCTGCAAAAAGTGCACAGTTCCCCCGGGCATGCTAATAGCAGGTGCCATTAGTGTGGCTGGCAGAATTGCACACTGTCTGGAAGCTACGGAAAGTGCACTTTCTCCTCTCTGTTTCAGTTGGGATACAAGCCCTATAGAAGGGATTTTTCCCCTTCCAGCCACCTCTTTGTTTGTGCGGCTGCCAGATTGCTGTTGGTCTGGACAGCCGACGAACGCAGCAAGGAGAAGGAGGAGCAGCAGTGGTGATGCCTCAACTATGGCTTTAGGCTGAAGGTTTGGAGCAGGCCGTTGGGTCTTGGCCCGAGTGCTGCTCTGTGCCCGCGCTTTCTGGCCTGTCAGGATAGCCCATGTAGGCTAGGCCCAGAGCAGTGCAGCCTTGGGCGGGGAGCAGCAGTGGTAGCCTCCTGGCTTTCTTCTGCCTGCATGGGCAGGGTGGGGAAAGCGCAGCCCAGACAGTGACAGCGGCCCAGAGGTCCAGTTTTTTTAGGGCTGAAAGGAGTGGCCTGAGGCTTGCTGTGGTGGAAGCAGGAGCCCTGGGTTTTTTGGACTTTTAGTCCCGTATGTCTCCTATAGGCATGTAGCCCTGGTGAAGGGCGGCGGCCATTTTCCAGCTTCGCACCAGTAGGTGCGAGGCTTGGTTGGCCACTGTGGTGGCAGCAGCCATGGCCTTCGAAGTTTTAGGGCCTGCCCACCTGTGCTAGGCTATTCCAGTGCCCTGAGCGTGCAGTAGGGAGGTAGTTTATTCCTAAAGGGGTTGTACTGGGCGAGTGGTGGACCACACCCTGGAGGCCAAGGAATCAGGGCAGGTATTACAGTGGCTATAAGCAAGGACAGATACAGCCACCCCCTTCCTTTTCAGATAGCATGTGGCAAGTCTATTTCAATGAAGACAAATTCCAGTTGAAATATTGCCCATCGATTGTAAACTTTCAGGATGCCTCCCCAAAAAGGTATAGGTGGTCCTAAAGGAAAAGGGAAAGCTAGTCGCCCATAGACAAAATGCTACAGTTTTATGATTTGCAATTTATTCCACCGGGTGTTACAATAAATCTGAGAAGGTCCAAAACCGATCAGGAGGGAAGAGGCACCAATATTTCACTGGCCCAGGCTCCGATACTGGAACTATGTCCAGTAAGGCTCTAAGAGAATATGTGGCCCTATGGGGCAACAGGCTAAGGTTTTTGTTTTGCCACCAGGACCAATTGCCTCTCACGAAATTTCAATTTTGGACTATATCTAAAAAAGCTTTGCATTCAACTGGCTTATCGGAGAGTCAGTTTGGCACCCACTCCTTCCAGATCGGAGCTGCATCTACAGCTGCATCAATTGGTTTCCCCTCATCTAATATACAGGTGGTCGGCAGATGGTATTCAAAGGCTTTCAAAACATATGTGCGGAAATTCCCTCAGTAAAGACGGTGCATGCGGTTAGACTAATTTCTCCATATTTATTTTAGATCAATGGAGAAGCAAAACCCCAGTACGCATGATCATCTGCGGCCATAACATGGTCTTCTGGGCTGGCAGGAGGGCTTCCAGTTCAAGCTTCGGAACACAATTGGGTATGAGTCACTGTGCCAACATCCAATGGTTGGGCAGACGTGGCATGTGTTGGGAGTGCCTCCTGCCCAAGTTATTCCAACTTGTGGCCTGCGCTCCACCCCCAGATGCTGGTTATACACCTGGGAGGTAATGATCTGGGGATGTTGAAGGGTAAGGACCTTGTTCTCCAAGCGATTGTATGGCAGTGTTGGCCGGGCATATTGATAATCTGGTCCTGCATTTTGCCCAGATTTAATTGATTTATGGGCAGCGATTACAGGGCGATAGGAAAAGCCCGTAAGAAAATTAATATAGAAATGTTCATGGATCTGTTAAAACATGGAGATTTTAGTATCTAACAACCAGCGATCAATTTGACCAGGAGGGAGCTATATAGGCAGTATGGGGTTCATTTATCGGACCTCGGTAATGATTTGTCCTTGCAAAGGGGTTTACGGAGCATAATTGTAGCTAAATTGTAGCTAAGGGGGCGGGAGTGACTAACCAATGGCTTGACGCTCCCCGTGGCAGAAAGGTATGGGCATCCAGAGCAGAATTGGGAATGGTGAGCATTTACAGGCACTGTTGTGGTGATTGATAATACCTGAGGCTCCCAGCTTTGAGCCCTGTGCCTGGCTGGTGAGATAAGGGTTACCTTTGAGGCCAACCTTTCTCACCTACTCAGAACCTTGTGGTATGAGGGGGAGTGTGACACTGGAAGATCTTCCTACCCCAAAAGGGGGAGTTGTGGGAGGGCGATTTGCCCCTTGCCCAATCACGGACCCTGAATGGCTTGCCCGGCTTAGGATGGGGCCTGGAAACAGGCCATACTGGATGCCCCTATAGGTTCCCCCCTTTTGCAGATCTTTAACTAAAATGTGGCCCTATCTTGTGTCTGTCTCTTCATTTATCTACCTCCACTCCACAATGTATGTGGAAACTAGACCTTGGATACAGCCCTTAAATGTTTGTCTACATCTTCACTTGTGCACCTTATGTTAACAGACTCATGCTTCAGTAAATGGTCCTGTATAATTCTACATAAAATTAGTTTAATTGCTGTCTTAGTGGAGTCTCTTTGAATGCTCGGGCAACAACAATCATGCTCAATCATGTCCAAGGATTATATGATCTTGAAAGACAAACGTTATACTCCCTGGCTAATAAAACTGGTTCCCCCATTATTCCCCAATTATGGTACTTATTCATCTTATTTGAATTCTCTAAAGAGAATAGCCCTTGGAACATTTATGCTTGCTAGACTGAATGCTCTACCTATGGCAGTAACATCAGGGCAGATTTCTGAGAATGCTGTTTCAAGATGGATTGTGTCCATGCAATGCTGGAGTCTCTGAAAGCTTAATACATGCACATCAAACCATTTACCTTCTTTTGACTTGTTTACTGGGGCACCCAGATGAGAGCCTGGTTATGTACTGTTTCTCAGATTATGTCCCATACATATCTGAACAGGAGGCTAACTTCTTTTTAATGGCTTTGCACAGAACAGCTCAATTGATTGATTGTTCTAGTAAATCTGGGATTCTTTTTCTTTTCTCGTTGCTAATGTATTTGTTATGTGTTTTAAACCAAAGACACCATATGACCATAAAAAGTCATTTTTTCATTCATAAGCAAACAAAAAGTCATGTAACAATAAATGCAGGGATGTGCACAATTCCTGCCCACCCCACCCCAATTCTGGCAGCCCCAATAATTTCATTTCCCATTTGTATTGTATCTTTTCTTTTTCATTACCATTTTACTCATTTTATCTTTTTTTGTTGTTTCTAATTCTTGTCATCTCCATATTATGACCCAAACTGTTGCTCGATGCCTAGATATTTTGGTGCTTTCTATCCTGAAATTTTCAAGAGCGATACTACTTCTATATAGCATCAGGTGTGTCAAGCTTCAGACAGATTACACAAAAGCTTCCCATTTTATAAGCCGTTAAAAAGACGGTGAAATCCTCTAGACATCCCATTGTTTTCTTTCTTGTAGCTTCCTTTAACAGTTAATATTGTAATGGTTTGAAATTTGTAGGCATTCCACTATCTGTTAAGTTATCAAACCTGCCAAGATTCAGGAAGATTTGTCAATGGGTTCAATGTTATATGCAATTTAAAAGACATCCACTGAGCTTCTTATTGCTTCATGCTTCCGAATGGATAGGTTTTATGTCTTTCAGAACTCTCCAAGACACCGCTTCTCTCCAGAATGTTCCCTGAATATTTCAAGTTGTATTAATTTGCTAAGCAAGGCTTTGGGCTTTGCCCTACGTTGCCTATGTGCTAGGAGGACTCCCTGCTAGCACAACAGGAAGCCAGTGGATCCTTAAACAAATGGAACTGAGCTCCACTGATCTGTCCCATTCTGGAAACAAGTATTTCCCCTTGTTTCTGAGGTTGCTTTATGAAGCATTAGCTTCTTGTAACACTATCAGTGGGTCCCACTGGTGCAAAACACACACACACACACAGAGTTTCATTCATTTCTCTGTGTTCATTTCTTTCTCATAAGTATGAATTAGAAAGAAATGGATGAGCATTGTTTTGTTTTTTATTCATTTGAGATATCAATGCACACTTGTCATTCATTTTAAGAGATGATGAACACAGAGCTCCATCTGTGGACATGCCCTTAGAAATGAAGGAAGTTATTTTAGCCTACAACTGGCCTCTTTGCAATGTAAACTGTGGGCGGGCACATTTCTGACCATTCCGAGTGGCTATAGGATTGGTTATAGCCAATCACTTGGTTAAATTTGACTGTGTGGAGTATTCCATTTGGTCCAATTACTTTGAAGTTACACTCTGCAACGCAGGATATCATCTGGATGATTCAATTTTATTGGCAAGCTGATGAACAGAATTTCCATTTTGCATGACAACGAAATGCCGTAATTTTCTGTTTGTATGAAACATTCTGTTTTGCATAATCTTTCTCATTGTGGAAACTGGCTACTGTAGTGTGTAGTTCATGTCAATTATTAGACTGTTATTCCTCCCACAAGGCCAATGGCAAATGCTTTCTGTTGTTATGCAAAATATTGTTGATTGAATCTAGCAGCTGTTCATTACAGCAGAAACGTTGCTTGTCACCTTAATTTTGCAACACTTCACATTATTTGGCAATTGCAAAGGCGCATTTCCTGTGCACTTTTAAGTATAAAAAGTAGGGTTTCATATGGTTTCTCAGCCATTTTATGCATCTATTTTCAATTTGTTCAATGTTCACCTCTTCTGCAAGAAGACTGTATGTTACCTACCATAACTTATTTTGTCCATGCTTTCATTAAATATGGCCTTGTTTTAATTACATAAAGTGGGAGTACCCAGGATGATGACGCTGAAACAAAATATTCACCTGTTGATTACCTTCCTATGAAACAGCTGTGTTTTTATTTGGGAGGTTTCTGTATATATTATTGCATTTCCAAGGGGGTAGCTCTGTCTGTCTGTTGTACAAATCTGTGGCACTTTAAATATCAACACATTTATGAAGCAGTCCTATAGCTACCTCAATATGTTTTACTTCTACATAAACATATATAAGATCGGGCTGTAAATGTCTAAGCAGTTTCCAGGGACTAAAACCCACATTTGTGAGTGGAGAAGGATGCATAGAATAAAGACACAAACACCAGAACTTGGGTTAAAGTAAAGGCCTCTTTATTTGAATCACATAGGTAGTTCACCCCCTCCTTGGATCACATGTAAAAGTGTGGGAATCAATGGGTCCTTCCTCAGGCCACTTGCTTGGCTTTACGGGTGAGCAATCTCCAAAGCCAGAGTCGGGAAACAACCCAGCCCCTTTCTTATATGACACTCTGCAAGTGTGGGGAGACCAGCCCACGTCACCCCCACCCAAAGCCTCACAGCTCAGAGTAGGTGAGGCAGGAGAGTCTCCAAAGGCAAACCATATGGTAACGCTTGAGCCTCACAAGTCCTATGGATATGACAATCACCAAAAAGTGTGAGAATGCTCACCATCCCTATCCTAAAATATTGCCAATTCCCACACATCCCTGTACCAAATCAACCTAATTATCCACCTTCCTCTCATAACACTTCCAGCATGGAGTAGACAAAAACCTGGCCACATTTAGAGGGAGGAAAATTTCCTACTCAGCCCTCCCTACAAAGGGAGTGACTAGCTAATCTCGTACTAGATTGAGGAAGGGAGGGTGGGAGCCGAGACGAAAGAGGCTGAGTGTTGGGGCAGGGCTGGCTTTTATAGCCTTTGCCCTGCCCTTGTCTCCGGAGGCACACATGCCTATGCACATGAGGTGCCTTCATTCCATTCCTTTCCCCCAGCAAGAACCATCTCCTGTCCAAGCCATTCCAGTTGGGTGGGGAATGGATTTTCAGGTTGATGGAGAGGATAAACAAACATAGATCTGATATTTTGGAAGCCAGCATTGAAGAAGAAGTTGGAGGACACTTTGGTGCTTACCTCAAATGTCCTTTTCAATAATTAGGAACATTGGAAATTGCCTTATGTAAGTCAGACCATTGGTCCATCTAGTCCACTATTGTCTATTCGAACCAGCAGGTACTCCCTAGGGCTTTCAAGCATGAGGCATCCTCAAAATCAGTGGAGGGTGGTGGCTATGATTTCAGTGGGCTGTGAATCCATTCTGGTTTTCAGGCAGAACCATCCAGAACTATAAAGCACCTATTCCACATGCTGAACCCTATCCCCAAAATAGGTTCAGCACCATGGATAGCTCATTTCGAGTTCTAGCTGGTTCTGACTAAAATCCAGAATGGATTCACAACCCCACCAAAACCAGAGCCACCACCCTCCACTGCTCAAAATCCGTGGATAATAAATATGCATGAGGTGGTGAGGCTCCATCCACAGCCTAGTTCAATAGACTGTCTTCAGAGTATAAAGCTGTCCATATGGGGGGACCTTTAAAGATGTTCTCATAGACAGATGGAGATTAGTAATGAAGATTAGCACCCATACATCTTCACTACATATAGATTTTGAGCACCTGGGAAGGTCAGAAGACAACCTTCTTTAAGGAAAAGGCCAAGGATGACTCCAGTATAACCTGCTGAACTAGGATTTATTTATTTATTTATTTAAACAATGCAGTTCTGTCGAATTCAGAGATTGAGAGCATCTTTCCCATGACAGAAACAATTCTCCCTCTTTTGTGCATTGTTACAACAAGAAAGATAGCATCGCCACCAGTGACTATGTCTGTGACCGGGTCCCTTTTTATTTGTACGCATTTGTGCTCTTCATACTTCCTATTTGAGCAGTCCCATTCACACGAATAAGTAGTGTGTGATGGGAAGAGCAGGGTTATGCCCACTTGTCTCATATCTGCTGTAATGTCCCTACAGCCCCAACCCCATCATCCATGTGTTGGGGGCAACTGTGTAGAACAGAGCATGCTCTATGCATGCTTGCTCCCAATATGAATTGGAGTTTTCTGCAATTGTTAATCCTGCAATGGGGAAAGCCAAAGAAAGCTCCAGAAATAATAATAATAATAATAATAATAATAATAATAATAATAATAATCCAAGAACTATGAAAAATACATCATAAAAGATAACAGTGTAACAACAGATTTATGTAGGAAATGTCACCAATTCCAAGAAACAATAGACCATGTAAAAGGAGAATGTAAAGTTCTGTCAGGAATGGCCTATACGGATAGATACAATACAGCTGCAAAAATAATTCACCAACAGCTGGCCATCAACTTCAACCTCATCAAACAACCTACACCATACTATACATACTCACCCGAAACAATCCTGGAAAATGCAGATCATAAAATATACACCGGGACAGAAAAATTCTTATGGACAAATCAATACCCTGCAACCAACCAGCCATAACAGTTATGGACAAAAAAGAAAAACACACACCTCATCAACATAGCAATACCTAATGACAAAAATGTTGTAGAAAAGGAAGAGGAAAAGAGAGCAAAAAATACACCACTGGCTATGGAAGTTGAAGACTTATGGCAACAGGAAAAGGTCACAATTATTTCGTTAGTCACATCAGTTACTGGCACCACATCAAAAAATTATATGGAAAACTTTCAGAAACTAGTCCCACCGAAATACATCCACCCCAACTCCCAGAAGGCAGTCATAATTAAAACATGCTCAATCATAAGGAAATTCTTAATAAAAGACAGCAAGACCTGGCAAAGCCCGTCACGTCTGTCTAGAAAAACCACCATGAGTAAGGAAAGACTAATGATGATGATGATGATGATGATGATGATGATAAGAACATGTTTATTATTATAGTATTTTTATCCCACCCTTCAGCCAAAAGGCTACCAAGGCAGCTTTCAAAGATATTCCTTAAGACATGGGTACAATCTAAAAAAACATGAAACAAAAAGAAAGGGGATTGGGAGGGAGGTAAAAATAAATACATAAATTAGGCACTAGATTCTTATTTGCAAAGTTCCTTTCCCTCTAATAGCCTCATACAGATCCAGGCCTGATGGAGGGACAGCTGGCTTCTACTTCCTTTTGCTCTGACTAGGCTGACCATATGAAAAGGAGGACAGGGCTCATGTAACTTTAACAGTTGTAGAGAAAAGGGGATTTCAGCCAGTGTCATTTGTATGCAATTAGTTCCTGATGAAATTCCCTCTTCATCACAACAGTTAAAGTTGCAGGGGCCCTGCCTTCTTTTGTATATGGTCACTCTAGTATAGTGCCTGCAACTTTAATTGTTGTGATGAAGAGGGGATTTCACCAGGTACAAATTGCATACAAATGATGCCAGCTGAAATTGCCTTTTCTCTACAACTGTTAAAGTTACATGAGCTCTGTCCTCCTTTTCATATGGTCAGCCTAGCTCTGACTGCTCAGCTGGAGCTGGATTCAGGCATGATGGTGAGGTACCGGACTGCTGCTTCCTTTCCCTCTGAAATATCATCAGCATCCATGGTTCCAAAGTATCCCTTATTTCTGCCATTTTGATTTGCTATCTTCAGCATTTACGGGGAACAATTTTCAGCATTATAACAAACGTTTAAATTTTAAAAACCTCAAATAAGACTTTTCTTTTTTTAAAAAAAAATATTTTCAAGATTGCATTAATATCATTCATTCTCAACCATAGTGCATAATAAGATAAGGCACTTACCAATACATAACACAATTGTTAATCTTTATATAACCACCACTTGATATCCTACTTAAAATATAGGGATGTGCACTGACCCCCCGGATCGGATCGGATAGCGGATCGGAATCAGACCAGGGGGGTCAGATCGGATCGGATCGGATCGGATCGAAGGATGGTCGGATCGGATCGGACCGGATGTCCGATCCGGATCGGACGCCATTTTGAATGCTTTTTCCCATAGCCAAGTATTGTTTTACAAAAACGCCTATAACTTTTTCATTTTTAAAGATAGAAGGATGAAACTTTGGCACATTATACAATGGTTAGGGACAGTTATCTGTGAGAAATTTCAGAAAGATTGGTGCATGCGTTTTGTGGCAATTAATTTTTTAATAAATACCCAGGAATGCCTATAACTTTGTCATTTTTAAAGTTACATACATGAAACTTTGCCACACTGTAGGCGGTACCTTGGGACCTATGTGTGTGAAATTTCAGAAACGTAGGTGCTTGCCTTGTGTGGCAATTAATTTTAGAAAAATGGGTAGTAGTGGGGTAAATACATTTACACCTCCCATTTTTTTATTTTTGAAGATACAAACAGGAAACTTGGGCACATTACAGGTACCACTTGCCTTGATATGTGTGTGAAATTTCAGAAACATTGGAGCTTGCCTTGTGTGGCAATTAATTTTTGAAACAATGAGGAAAGAAACACCTATAACTTTATCATTTTTAAAGTTACACACATGAAACTTTGCCACATTGTAGATGGTACCTTGGGACCTATATGTGTGAAATTTCAGAAACATAGGTGCTTGCCTTGTGTGGCAATTAATTTTTTAATAAATACCCAGGAATGCCTATAACTTTGTCATTTGTAAAGTTACACACATGAAACTTTGCCACACTGTAGGCGGTACCTTGGGACCTATGTGTGTGAAATTTCAGAAACGTAGGTGCTTGTATTGTGTGGCAATTAATTTTTGAAACAATGAGGGATTCATTGGACAGCACTTGCCCATAGGGATTCATTGGACAGTACTTGCCCATAGGAAATCATTGGACAGTACTTGCCCATAGGAAATCATTGGACAGTACTTGCCCATAGGAAATCATTGGAAAGCACTTGCCCATAGGAAATCATTGGAAAGCACTTTCCCATTGAGAAATACAGTTATGCCTCCCACTTTTTTATTTTTGAAGATACAAACAGGAAACTTGGGCACATTGTAGACTGGTTAGGGATTGTTATCTGTGAGAAATTTCAGAAAGATTGGTGCATGCGTTTTGTGGCAATTAATTTTTTAATAAATACCCAGGAATGCCTATAACTTTGTCATTTTTAAAGTTACATACATGAAACTTTGCCACATTGTAAGTTGTACATTGGGACCTATGTGTGTGAAATTTCAGAAACATAGGTGCTTGCCTTGTATGGCAATTAATTTTAGAAAAATGGGTAGTAGTGGGGTAAACAGTTACGCCTCCCATTTTTTTATTTTTAAAGATACAAACAGGAAACATGGGCACATTACAGGGAACACTTCACTTGATATGTGTGTAAAATTTCAGAATGTTAGGTCCAGGCATGTGGTGGCAAGGTGTCTGCACACACCACTTTGAAGACTGTAGAAAATTTCTCCTGTAACGATCCTAGCGAGAGAGAGTGATCCTAGGCTCAGCCGTTCTGCTTGAGTAAAAGTGAAAGTATCAAAGCAGACACGAGCCAAGTGCTACTTTGTTTCTCCTTTTGTAATGGATACTAGCTCAGTTGCAGCCAAGCGTGCAAGGATCAAAGAGATGAGAGAAAGTGTTTCCTTCTTCTTCCCGGGAGGCGGGAGGGTGCAATTGACAGCCCCAGCCTCTGTGGAAAAATGTTTATAACTTTTAATCGAAAAAATTTGTAGCCACCAAATGCCTGGACCTATCATTCTGAAATTTTACACACATATCAAGTGAAGTGTTCCCTGTAATGTGCCCATGTTTCCTGTTTGTATCTTTAAAAATAAAAAAATGGGAGGCGTAAATGTATTTACCCCACTACTACCCATTTTTCTAAAATTAATTGCCATACAAGGCAAGCACCTACGTTTCTGAAATTCCACACACATAGGTCCCAAGGTACCACCTACAATGTGGCAAAGTTTCATGTGTGTAACTTTAAAAATGACAAAGTTATAGGCATTCCTGGGTATTTATTAAAAAATTAATTGCCACAAAACGCATGCACCAATATTTCTGAAATTTCTCACAGATAACTGTCCCTAACCATTGTATAATGTGCCCAAGTTCCATCCTTCTATCTTTAAAAATGAAAAAGATATAGGCGTTTTTGTAAAACAATACTTGGCTATGGGAAAAAGCATTCAAAATGGCGTCCGATCCGGATCGGACCTCGTCGGATCGGATCGGATCGGATCGGAGGTTGCTCGGATCGGATCAGATTGGATCAGATTTTCCCGATTTTGGGGCGGATCGGATTCGGATCGTGGATCGGATCCGATCCGATGCACACCCCTATTAAAATATATCCAAAAGTATATAAATATCAGTGCCAATGAATACTATAGGACTTTCTGTCTAAACATGCATAGGATTGCACCTTAACACAACAAACCAACCTTTCTCCTGCAGATGGAAATTTACATATCTTCCAATGTTTAACTATTAACATTCTGCGTGCTGTAAGCATATTAACTCAAGGTTTAATGCCTAATTGAGCCCTTCCTTTTGACAAGACAGCTGAAAAACAAACTGCTTCTGGGATGGTCAATTGTCCATTTACAATTCCACCAGCACCATGCGAAACACTCATACATACACCTCCCCTTGCCTCTTTTGTTAGGCAAGAATGGAAGCAATCAATAAATACCTACCACATAGTCTGTTCAAGGACCACTTATTCCCTAATGCTGTGTGTGTTTATTAAAATAGCTTTGCTGGAAGCTGCCTGCTGATAGCTACAGGGTAAATGGAATGTATGGGCAGTTCTCTGTGGGTAAAAATGGGCCTCTTAAACACACACACACACACACACACACACACCACTTTACACAAATCACATAGCATGTAGCAGAAGATTAACTTTTTATTTACTGTACTGTCAGTACACATAGGCTGAATTCGGACAACACGATAGTCAATGGTGGGGTAATAATCAACTTTACAGTTGTTCATCTAGGGGGTACTCCCCACACAACATGGTAATAAATAATCAACTGTGGTGCGGATTAGGATCAGCGCTGAGTTGACTATGGCAGCATTCGGACAACACGATAGTCAATTCAACAGACGATTGTTTCCCCCTACCCAGTTGCTTATTGTGTTGTCCGAATTCAGCCATAGTGTGTGTATGGATGAAAAAACAGTCTCCTTGGGCATCATTGGAAGCTTTTTATGACCTCCCCATGGGGGTACATGGGGGGAAGGTTTAATCATCCCTTCCAGGTGTATGGTGTTTCCAATCCAAATTGTGGCCTCTTGTGCTTACACTAAAGTAAATTAAAAAACTACCCTTCAGCTATTCACTATGCGATTAGCATAACATGTAGTTTTCCTTTACTTCAGGAAGGATGCAAGAGATCCTTATTCTAGGGTAGAATATATACTGAGCCAGACTGCTGGGCAGGATCTACACTACTGCTTTAAAATGGTTTATAACAGTAGTGACAACTGCTGGGGCCCAGGACACATTCCATGTACAGTTTTCAAAATGTTTTCAAAGTGGACCGATCTACACCAAGCAGGATACAACACTTTGAAAGTGTTTTGAAAACTGTATATGGAGTGTGTCTTCAGCCCCAACAATTGCCACTACTGTTATAAACCATTTTAAACCATTTTAAAGCAGTAGTGTAGATAGGCTCAGTTTCATATCCTGCTTGGTGTAGATCTGGCCCTGGTCCATCTAGAATAATATCATCCATGGGGACTGATCTGGGGTAACAAAGTCCAGAGTTAGGGAATGGTTTGTATTAACCTCCTAAGAACATAAGAACATAAGAAGAGCCATGCTGGATATGACAAAGGATCCATCTAGCAGCACTCTGTTCACACAGCAGCCAATCAACTCTTGACCAGGAACCCACTAGCAGGACACAGGTGCAATTGCACCTTCCCATCCATGTTCCACAACAACCGGTGTATATAGGCCTAGTCTCTGATACTGGAGGTAGCACACAGCCACCAGGACTACTAGCAATGTAGTAGTAGCCCTCTCCTCCAGGAATTTATCCAACCCCATTTTAAAGCCATCCAAACTGGTGGCCATTGCTACATCTAGTGGTAGTGAATTCCAACTCACTAAGCCATAGTTAGGCCCTAACCCTTTTGCAGCATGTGGTTAGTGAGTGTGTTTAAACTGTGGTTAAGTAGCCATCACGGTTGAGAAGGTTTAGGAATGGTTCACACGATGCGCTAAGGCATGGTTCAGTGCTGTGCTGAAAATTCCAATTATTCCATTTTTGGCATTTTGTGGAGGGCATGAAAACTCTAGCAAAAGAGGCTGGGAGAGGTGAGAATTTCAGAGAATTTTCTTTTTGGGGAGGGGGACAGGATTTCTATATCCCTTTTTAATTGTAGGAAGTTTTGCAGGGGCCTTCCTTCTATTTTTTTTAAAAAAACACCCCTGGCCCAGGAGGTTTTCCTGAATGCCTATTGGAGAGGTCAAGGTCAAACGGTCTCTAATAGGCAATCATGAAGAAGTGCCGGACTCTGCTAAGTACCAGGGTGTTGTTGTTATTTAAAAAAAATAAAAAACAGAAAAGAGCCCTAAACAATCAGCTACACTTTTAAAAGGTATGTAGAAATGCTCTCCCCCTGCCCAAGGAGAAAATTCTCCAAAATTCACCCCTCCTGTGAAAAAGGCAGAAAAAAACAATGCCTTTTTTACAGGGAGAGAAAAGGTTCCCAAACATAGGGGACAAGGTTTGGCACAGCACTAGTTCACATGACACACTAAGCCATAATGTTTAGCTCAAAATGCTTCACCACAGTGGCTTAGTGCACTGCCTGAACAAGGAGCTTTAAAACGGTTTAAAACGGTTTCTAACAGTTTTGAGAACTGTTAGGGCCCAGGACACACTCCATATACAGTTTTCAAAACGTTTTCAAAGTGTTGTTTCCTGCGTGTGCAGTTCTACAATTAATTTCTGGAATTCACAGACACAAGTTGGGGTGATAACCCTTAGGTTAAGATGGCCTTTGGAAAGGACTGGACAGATGTCTGGAGAACGGTTCTAGCTGCGGCAATTAGCCATTAGAGCTAATTGGAATCTCTCCCTTTTCCGTGAACCAGGCGGGAGGTCTGCTACCTTCACGTTTTCCTTTGTGGTTTTCCTCGCTGGTCAGAATTGAAAACCAAATGCCAGAGCAGATGAACCTCCTGTCACATCTAGCGGAGCTCTTCTTATGTTCTTAATGGTAACTTCTTCCACCATCCCTCCTCTTCCTAAGATCAAATAAACTTGTAAGCTAGCAGAACTTTTTCTCCTTCCAAAAGGTGCCAGAAGCACTTCGGAGGAAAGCAGCAGATTTCCCCCTCTTTATGTAAATGACATCTAAGGCATCCTGTCTCCAAAGACCATTTTTTTAAAATCAATTACCATTTCCATTTCTGATCCATCATGCATTCAGAGGTATGAGAGGCTGTTTTCCTATTTCAAATCTCATCAATATATAATTCTCCTAAAGTGGCTGCTGGTTTCAATATAATTGTACCTTTTGACATCCGAACGTCGGGAAAGAAATAGCCTCTGTTCTTATCTGCATTGCATAACTCCTTAAATAACTTACAGGATTTCTCTCTGGCACCCTTTCCAATGACTACAGGAATCGCATCTCTGAAACATAACATTATTTCAGATTAAACATAGAATTATGTAAGGCTGGACGGGGCTCTTGTGTTTACAGAATAATTACCACCCTGTCATACAATCTGAGTGCTAAAAGGTTGAACTGATGCACACTTGAAAATGCACTTAAAAAACAAACATTTTCATGCTTTAGACAACAGGAAGAAAGTGCAAACTTTTTTAAAAAGATGTTCACAGAAATGTTCACTTTTCCTGTTCAAAATGCACACTTCCCCCTTTCGAATGAAAACATACAAACAAGCAAAACAAAAATCAGGTTCAAAAGTAAACAGGGATTTTGCGAACCAAGCTCCAAAATGAAGTTTGGAGAATCTCGGCAAGTGTGAACATCCCCTGGTTCTCCCATTCCTAAAAAGGGGAGTCTATTCCACATTCATGACTGTGATGTGTATAGAGTCAAGGAATGGGAGCAATTCTCACTTCATTTGTTATCTTTTGTATGTAATGTGAGTGTGTTCGGCTGGTTTTCTTCCCAAGGAAAACTCCCAAAAGCTCAGGCCAGTAAGCTAAGACATATATGTAGGCTGACCATATGAAAAGGAGGACAGGGCTCATATAACTTTAACAGTTATAGAGAAAAGGGAATTTCAGCCCGTGTCATTTGTATGCAATTAGTTCCTGATGAAATTCCCTCTTCATCACAACAGTTAAAGTTGCAGGCGCCCTGCCTTCTTTTGTGTATGGTCACTCTAGTATAGTGCCTGCAACTTTAACAGTTGTAACTAAGAGGGAATTTCTCCAGGAACTAATTGCATACAAATGACACTGGCTGAAATTCCCTTTTCTCTACAACTCTTAAAGTTACATGAGCCCTGTCCTCCTTTTCATATGGTTAGCCTATTATATGGGAAGGAGGACATATTGACAACGACTGCACCCATGAGAGGAAAACAATTGCCCTACTAACACAGCCCCTATGCTGGTGGTACTGATGGTTATTTGTATTTAGTGGATGCTGGCCTCCACTCTATGGCCCATATAAGACATAGTCATCCCTTTAATAAAATCCATAACTATGATGAGAGAGGCAGAGACCCCAGTCCTATGTCTCACCTGTCCACCTGGCTCCAGCCCTGATCCCTGCACACTGGGTGAAGGTCTGAAGCAGGTTTGGGGGTGAGTTGTACTTGCATAGGCACCTCCATGCGATTGGGAGCCTACATGAACACAGCTGGCTCCCCATCCAGACTGGAACCCAACTTATGGAGGTTGAGGGTGGAGCATTAGCTGAGTAGGTGCATGATGTCAAGGGTGGGATCAAGAGGCACAGTCCCACTCCATCTCCACACATCAGTCCTATTTAGGTTGCAATCCTAACCCAGCCAATCTCAACCTTGGGTCCTCAGATGTTGTTGGAGTATAAGTCTCATCACTCCTAACCATTGGGCATGCTGGATGGTGATGATGGGACTTGTAGTCCAATGTCAACTATGGATCCAAAGTTGGGAAAGGCTGTCCTATAACCAGGACTATGCTGAAAATTCCATGCCAACGCAGACTCCACCGACATGCCAATCTTCCCTTCTCTTATACTTATCCACGGCTGTTCTTCTACTTTCTCCTTGTCTTGCCGAAGATGTTGTCCAATCTCTCTTCCCAATCAACCAATCTCTCCTCCCTGAACCCCTTCCCACCAGAAAAAGCTACTTATTAAAGGGACATCTTGGAATTCTTTTTTACTCTTTATAATCCCTAGCTCTCATTTGGGGACCTTATTCCTTCCACCACCAGCCACAAGCCTCTGGCACCTGCTCTATCATATAGGTACCATGTTTCATTTTGCTAGCCATGCTAAAGTTATGCTTCAGCAGGATTTTCCCATTATGTATTATTTTTTCTCAAATATAACTGGACAAATGTTGTGTTGTTGTTGCTGCTGCTGTTGTTTTAATCTAGAGCTTGCTCCTGCTCCTGTTGGTTTTCTCAAACAGAATTAAATCCCTAGAAACAGGCTAACAACTGTGGGAACACATGGAGTGATTCCCATATCGGGAAGCAAATTAAGTATTTGCTTTTTCTATGATTTGCTAAGGATTACAGATCACATGCACATATAAAGGGTATGATGCTCCTCCACATGAGCCCAATTTGAACACTTAAATTATCTACTATAGAGCTAAACCTTCCCTTTCCCTGCTCACGCTACATTAAACAGAATCACCATTATTGTGTCATAGCCGTAACCATTAATACCTATTGTTTGAATAGATTCGGACAAGATAACGGCCATATCGATACAATCCCATCATGGTAACTCAATCTCTCTCTTGCACATTTATACCTTGTAGCACTCACAGGTCCCTTCTACAAGGATTCGCTTTTACGCCCGGTTAGGCGATTATGCGCATAATCGCTGAAGCGCATTTACGCCTAATCCCTCTGCACGAGAGGCGGCGAGAGGCGGCGAAGCGTATTAACAGATGACCAAAATACGCTTTACAAGTAGTTAATGCGCATAAGCGCTTGTTCACACAGTCAAAATGCGCTTTAACGGCCGGAGCAAAATAAAACTCGCGATTTAACGCGCATTCGATAATGCGCATAATCGGAGAGATAACGCGCCTCTATGCCCGATTTGCGCTCCGTTATTGTAGAGGTAAAAAAATTTAAGCGCCTTGAAAGAGCTTTAAACCTCTCTTGTAGAGGCAGCCACAGTGATATCTCTTGCAGTATTTTGAATAATATGGAACAAAAAGAGGGAACCAATGCTATAAAAGCAGAAAATGGACTGTGTAATGTGCCCCAACAGTTACCAGTGCACTTCAATACCAATAAAAAGCATTAGTGTAGATCTAAATCTAGCCAATGTATAGATGGTGGAACTACATACCACTCAAATTAACATTCCATGTTTTATATGCCACTCAAAATAACATCCTCATATTCAGTTGCTCTTCTCTCTTCTCTATGTCTTTTCTCCTGGCAGACTTTGACACTCTCATGAAAGTTCATTATGCAAAGTAGGGATGTATATCATATCGTTAAAATATACGATAACGATATGATAAGGTCGTTATCGGACATCCAATTAATGATAACAATACGATAGAAAAACCTCCGATAAATATCCAGTCCGAAAATTTTCAGCCCGATTATATCGGATTATTGGACTGCCATATAAATAAACCTATAACTTCTGTATTTTAAAAGTTAGAGGCTTGAAACCTGGTCACAGTGCTTCTGGGGTATGCCTAAGTATGTGTATGAAATTTGAGATCGATCCCTCCAACCCTCGATTTTATATGAATTTATTAAAGATAGTTTAATTTCTGACAGGCCAGAATGACAGCGAGCCACATGCATTCATTCAGACCTGTCAAAAAGTTGCAGGAACTTTTAAAAATCGTATAAAATTGAGGGTTGGAGGGATCGATCTCAAATTTCATACACGTACTTAGGCCTACCCCATAAGTATTGTGACCAAGTTTCAAGCCTGTAACTTTGAACATACAGAAGTTATAGGCATTTTTTGTAAAAAATAAATAAATCAGATCTATAGGGCACAATGGGGCTGCAAATTAAATATCGGATTTCCGATAATTATTGTGAAGACGATATTATTAACCTATAATATTATCGGAGACAATAATTTTTTTGGTCTGAAATTCTGATAATGATAAAATACGATATTTTTGGGCGTGCACATCCCTAATGCAAAGTGTTTAGATCCACTATGGTGCTTGGAGTATTAACTTGTATAATTTTTTGATTTGGTAATTTTATTAGTTCAGGGCACAGTCCTCTGACCTTAAAGCCTCCATCCATCCTAAGTGCAGCGGGATGGGAAGAATGGCTGAGGCATTTTTAGGCTTTCCATCCTCCAAAAAGACTGTTGGGAAATTCGAATGTATTAATGATTTTACCTTGAGCCACTTGTAGAAATTCACGACTGTTTCCTATTCACTATCTACTAAAATTTGGTGCAGGTTAGGAGAGATGGTTGCCTTGACGTTGAGATGTACTGACTTTGACTTGCACAGGCAATGATTTAAAACTGATTAGAATTTTTTTATCAGAAAGAAGTAACATGCGCACACACACCTTTCATACTAAATACAGAAATAGGGGGGAAAAGGGTTAGAATTAAAGTATATATTAAAAAAACACCCCCAGTATTTGCAGGACCCTGGAGTTCTTCCTCAATGTGTATTGGTGAGAGCAAGGTCACATGGTCTCCAATAGGCATTCATGAAGAACTGACAGGCTCCTCCAAGTGCTGGGGGTGGTTTTTTCCCTAAATAAAATAAAATAGAGAGAAAACTCCATTCTCAAAGGTCAGTGGAAATGTTATCCCTCTCCCCAAGGAGAAAATTCTCCAAAAATCTCTCCCTCCCTGTGAAAGAGGCAGAAAAAATGATGACTCTTTTGCAGGGAGAGAAAAAAGTTCCTGAAAATAGGGGGCAGGATTTGGCATAGGACTACTTGAAACTACTGGATCCATTTTATATTAAAAAAAACAAACCAAAGAAAAGTGACTTATTTAGTAAGTCAACAATGTGGTACATGCTCAGACTTCCCCCACATGAGATGTAGAAAGGATTTTTCACTTTCTGAACTGTCAATCAGATGTTCCAGAAAATGTTGTCGGCAGTAATTTCCTGCACACTTTGTGATGCGGTCGCATTGATAATTTCACATTGGAGGGGGGCAAAACAACTAACAAATGAAACAGTAAAGTATTCCTCCTGAGTGTGTGGTTTAGAAGTCTCACTTTTGGCATGCCAAGGAGATGAAGCACTATAAGGTGAAACACGGGTGGTGGGAGAGATTTGTTTTTCTTGTTGCTACGCTCAAGGGTCACCCAATATATGCATGCCCAACGCTAAGGAATTGGAAAATTGCCCTCTAAACAGGCCTTTATGCATGTAATAAACAGCATATGGGACACTTGGGTAAGTTCAGCACCTGACCTGACTCCTCACCATTTCTTCTGGAGTCAAACTCACTACATCCCAAAATCCTCTGCAATATGTAGGAGGAGTTCCTTAGCAGAAAATAATTAGCTGAGGTAGAAATCTTGAGAACCTTTTTGGTAGGTTATCTGCAAATCAGCCATTTTCTTCTGGTGCCTTACCATCCTTACATTGTAATGTGCTGTGTGAGGTGCCATGAGTTCTCACTATTCCATCAGCTCCACATTCCTCTTCCCGTAGTTAATCTCATCTCAAGAGCTGTAAGCTACGGCCCTGTTACATTTGATGAAATCATGTTACTCTGACAGTATAGATCTGACTATACTATACACAAAAGTACAAAGTGAACCACGGAATTGCCTTGCATTTTGCCATGATTATAGAATCAATGACATATTGAACAGTCAGATTGAGCCATCCACTTGAAAACTTGAAAGCATATACTTGGAAGACAAAATGTATACCATTAAACTGGTACACAAAAGGCGCTGGAGAGTGGTTCCCTATCACTACAGAAATGAACTGTTCCACATTATTGACTCTGTTGACTCTGTGAGACTTACCAGAAGTGGTGACTCTCTGGCTGCATTCAGATAACACATTACTCAATGGTGGGTTGAGTAGCCAACTCACAGTTGGTTATTTTGTGGGTACCCCCCCCACAACATATTCCTACACAACTGTGGGTGGTTGGGGCTGGCGTTGAGTGGACTAATAGTCAACCCAGCATTTGACTGACACAGCCCCCACCCCCCCACTCCTCTCCCCACCCTCCCTCCTCCCTCAGTCCTCCCAGTTCTAGCCCAGCAGCCTCTGCAAGTTGCACCAGTTGTAGCAGAGTGGCAGCCACTGCTTTGGTTGCTCTTGTCACCTGCCTCTATGGGCTTGTGTTTTAACCCACTCACCACACACCATTAACACACTCACCCCTCCACACAACACTTTAAACAACTGGCTTCAAGCTAAACAACTTGCAAGCCAGTTGTTTCTCTCAGTTGCTTATTTGGACGGAATAGCATACCATCAGTAGTTTGTGAGCGGCGTGTTACCCTCCACACAACACAATAAGCAACACAACTGATGATTGTTTCCCCTCATTCAGTTGCTTAATGTGTTGTCTGAATGCAGCCTCTGTGAACACTCAAAATCATCACATTGTAGTCGAAGTGGCTCACACCTGCTCAGCTTGAGTTTTCAAATCATTTCTGCTCTTTGTGGAGTTGTGACAAACTACTCTTGAGTTTTCCTGCTCTTTCAGTTCCACTGTGTGTAAATCACTGGGAAAGTGGAGAGGTGTGCTATTTGTACGTGTGTGTGTGTGTATATATATATATATATATATATATATATATATTTCCAGAGGGTGGAAAGGCAAAGGGTTGGGTTCATTAATGAGCTCAACTATGTGAACAGAGTGTCCATTTAAGTAAGTGTGTTCCTGGCCCCTTTGTCCCTTCTCTTTACCTAGTACCTGCCAGTATTCACTAAGTTTCACTGCTCCATTAAGTGCTGGCATTATTATTAGGCAGAGTGATGTGCAGCAGTTGCTGAGGAATGGGGAGCAGGCAGAGCTGTCATGTGGCCTTCCCTACACCCCTAATCTAGCCTGCTGTACTCCTGTATGGAGAAGGATGCTATCCCATTGCCAATAATGAAGTAACATTCCAGTGCCAATCCAGCTTCAGTACGCTGAAAGATGTGGGGAGGTGCACAATCTTATCTTTTGTCTCAGGCAGCAAAACATTTTGGGCCAACCCTGCCTCTGCTTCAGATGGTATTTCAACTAAGGCTGTGCACAGTGACCCTAGGGTGACCAGATAAAATCCAGGTCAGGGCTCATGTAACTTTAACAGTTGTAGAGAAAAGGGAATTTCAGCCAGTGTCATTTGTATGCAATTAGTTCCTGGTGAAATTCCCTCTTCATCGCACCAGTTAAAGTTGCAGGGGCCCTGCCTTCTTTTGTATAGGGTCACTCTAGTATAGTGCCTGCACCTTTAACTGTTGTGATGAAGAGGGAATTTCACCAGGAACTAATTGCATACAAATGACACTGGCTGAAATTCCCTTTTCTCTACAACTGTTAAAGTTACAGGAGCCCTGACCTGGATTTTATCTGGTCAGCCTACGTAGGCCCTAGCTCACTGAGGAGACCATTACAGAGCCTCTGAAATGGTCTCAATCCAATTTGGGATGCTTCAAGGCTTGGACGCCTTGCTTTGGAATTGAAGCCGAAGCAAGGTTTGCCCCCCCCCACCCCTTGAAGCAGGTCAGCCTTTATGGGTTCCTGAAAGCCTGCTGTGCAGCCAAACAGCAAGCACCCAGAAAAGCCAGGCCAAGGTGACTGGGAGTCCATTGGACTCCCCCTTGCCCCCTCCCCCCTGAACCCAGAGCTGCCTCAGGGACTTACCTTTGCCATGCGTCCTTCTCCATTAGAGCAGTATTTTAAAGGTAAGATGGGGGTTCTCTATTTTTCATATATCTATGGTCACAAACTAGGGAAATGGCCCTTTAGGGGAGGGCAGAAAGGAGGGAGGTGGGTGTGTCTGGTGAGTCCAATGACTTACGTTAGGACTCGCACCAGCTTTCCCGCACTGGGTGGAGCAGCTCACCACTGCATCAAATCGGCCTAAGATACTTTGGAACCAATCCACTTTGCATGGGCCAAATTGGTACTGCGTATTCTGGTCGAGTCAGACCAAGTTGGCCCGCCTCACCTTAAATTCGTGGCTTTGGGCCAAGGCAGTGTGCAGCCCTTATTTCAACAATGCCACTAGCCATCAAACTACTGAATTGCATGGGTACACTGAAATAAATGCTTGCTGCATTCTAATAAAACTCCTGGCAACAAAGTACACAGTTCAACTTAGAATGTATTTGCAGAATTTGAATTTCTTGATTGTTTATTTTCAGGTTTTAATGTGCAGTAGCAAGTTAGTTTTTTTCTGCCTCCGGTATGGTTCACATACCATGTAAGCTGATGCACTAGATAAGTTCCACTGAAACTGATAGAAACATGTCGCTATATATAGCATGGTTTGGTTTTATTTACATTTATTTTTACAACACTATCATAGTGCATTAGAGAGTTTCATATGCCAAAAAAGGACAGTCTCTGCTGAAGGAGATGACAGTCAGAATTTTGACAATCAATGGGCCAGTCCACAAGATTGCCACTGTCCACCATAGCTTATTTAAGCCATGCTGGGTGGCAACATGTGTTGGGCCCCCTTTTGAATATTCAAGTTGTGGTGGGCAGTCACCATGGCTTATTGGGTCATAACATGTGAACCCCATGAGCATGGTTTATGCAAGGGTTAAACAACCCTAAAAACAGCTCATGGGTTATGTGAGAGTTGTTTACCACTCACATAGCCCACCTTCATTGGGTTCTCGTTTGTAGCGGAAACACAGAAGACCATTGTATTTGAGCAGCTAGTTGACAGGTGCCACAGCCAGGCCATTAGAGCCATTTGTCAGATTTGCTGATCTGATAAAAGTATAGGGCTCCCAGTGACTGAAGGAATTTATGCTTTATGGTTTGAATGTGTTGTCTTGCTTTTCCTTGCTATCTTTTTTGTTTTGTTTTGACCCAGAATAGTTGTTTTCAGTGGATATTGTATTTGTAATCTGTTTTATGGTTTTTAAGTTTTGTATATTGGTTTTTAATGTTCAATGTTTTTAATCTTTGTAAACCACCCAGAGAGCTTCGGCTATGCGGTGGTATATAAATGCAGATTATCATCATCATCATCATCATCATCATCATCACCTATTTTAGAAAATAAACTTCTTTGCTTCACTCATTGGTACGCTCATTGATTCTAAATATCCAAAAAGAACCACTGCTTATTGCCAAAGAATTGGCAAAACACACTAAGCTATGGCAACTGCCTGCTGCGACTCCAAAAGGGTGGTTGGCACACACCACAATGCACTGTGGATTCAATAAGGCATTGTGGGCTGTGGCGATTGTGTGAACCCAGTCATTCAGTGGCTCAATTCAGACGACACGATAGTCAATGGTGGGGTAATAATCAACTTTACAGTTGTTCAACTAGGGGGTACTCCTCACACAACATGGTAATAAATAATCAAGTATGGTGTGGATTAGGATCAGCGCTGAGTTGACTATGGCAGCATTCGGATGACACAATAGTCAAAACAATTGACAATTGTTTCCCCCACACCAATTGTTTATTGTGTCATCCGAATTGAGCCAGTGTGTGTGTGGTGGGGGGAATAACTCAGGGAGGAGATAAGTGGCAGAGGAAAGAGTAGCAAGTTAGGAATTTGAATCAATTTAGTTACTTGTACTTAGGTTTCCTTTCGGCTGAGAGTCAGGTGTACAGAGTTAAGTGCAAGTATGTGACTTCTAGTATTTTATATATTGCAGCTTTAGTATGCAATTTGGTCTCATCGCTGTTTGCCACTGTTGGCTCTAGTAGTCCTCGCATTGAATTGGCTTCAGTAAAAATATAATTGTAGGAGAAAGCTGACTCCTTCCCCTTGCTATCACTTAGATACTCAAGACGTTTCCCGGTTGGCTGCTGTGATTGTCTTATGCAACTTAAACTATGGAAAGAAAGCAATCAAGAAAAAGCATGTCTTGATGGAGGTCATTACCAAGGCGTATAAAGCATTTTAAGGAAATAAAAACGCAGAACATCATTTTCTATCTTGTATCATAAATGCATAAAGTGATTGAAGTTAGATATCAGCCTTGTCAGCCCCACAAAAGATTGCATGGGCAGCAAATCATAATTCTGTATACTTCATATCAATATTTTATCGAACTTTTTTTTTTTCCAAGAAGGAGGCTGTTCATCATGCCTTGCCACTGATTTTAATTCCCCACAAACCTTACCTCTCCTGGAATATTTTCTCTCTTCCACAATAATTCTGCAGTATGTTGTTTTTGCTTCAGTGTGGGTTGCAACTGCTAAGGCTTCATTTCAAATGAAGTTAAACATGTCTTTGGATCCTATGGTTGAGATCGTCCTCCTCTCCTCTTTTCTTTAAACTAACAATAGCTGTAGGGGCCCTTTATCTGGATACGGATCTCAGAATGGGGAGGGGGGAGTCGGCACTTCTCCCTTTTCATTTTACCATTGAAAATACCCTCCTCACAGTGGTTATTTGCTATAAACCGCAGATTTTGGGGCAAATAACAGTTATGGGGTAGAAAAATGCTGCAGAGGAAAGAATCAAATTCTCCCACTGTGCTGCCTGTAGTGCAGTCCCAATCCAGATCACCACATACACACAGCATTTTGAGTAGTAGTAGAAGAAACCCCAGCATGTGATTCAAAGACACATTTAATGTCCCATTTGATTTGCCTCTTAGACATAAGGCTATCATTCATGGGTGTCAAGAAGTCAATTTTCTCTTGAGTTCTAAATGTGTATCTCACTCCATCTGACCAGGCTGGCATGGCATGCAGGGCACAAACACTTGTGTATCTGTTATCTTGAGAGGCCTAAGCCTTCGAAACCAGAGCCAGAATGGATCAATCAGCTGCATTCTGATGGGAACCTTCCCCCTCTCTTTTGGGGCTGGGAGTGCTGCTTCAGCTAGATGGTGACTGGCTAACTAAGATCTTCCTTGGGTTGTCAGGGGGTTGAGCACAAAAAAGGGGTCTTGGAGTTGCTCCTTTGTCTTCATCTTCCTTGCTATCATTATACTGCAATTTGCTTTCAGGCTTGTGATTGTTTGGTTCCAGGATTAGCCCTTGGAAGTCTGATATTTAGATAATGTATAGGGCAGCTAAAGTATTTCTTTGTTATTTTTGCCTGAAGTATTGCTTCCAAAGGCTGTTCTGTCTCTTGTGTTCCTTTCCATTCCCTTTCTCCTTTCCTCATATAAACTTACCTCTACCTCAAGAGTTGTGTGTGTTTCCTTCTAAAAAAGTCTTAATATTAAATCCAGAGCCTTTTGGTGGGTTCACTGCTACTGTTCAAAGTTTCAGGCCTAGGGTTTACAATAGAGGGTGACAGTGCGGCCTCCCATTGTTAAGTCCTAGGTGTGTACTGTAAGGACTGAGCATACCCTAGCTCAGGCTGAGGTGGATGTAAGGAGTGGTGGCTAACAGCCTACCAAACAATCATTTGTCTCTGCCAGCATTGCTGGGAGCAAGCTAGCTTCCCCTCATCCCTTCACAATGTGTCTACACACTGTTCATATATAAATTGCCTCCCCTGTGTCAAATTTCCAATTGTAATTTCCTCAGGGCAGAGAAATTGCCATGGAAGACTCAACACCAACATCATCTTCTATTGTTACCCATCTCAGGTCCTTGGGAAGAGGCAGGATAGAAATTGAGCTATATAAATCTGAGAAATAAGGGAACTAGTTGCATGACAGTCTTGATGAATATTATGGTGACACTGTGCACACGTATAAGAAACTAATTTGTTCCTAAATCATTACATTACTGAACTGGCATTGTAGGAGAAATTAACTTGCTATGCAATTTAGGCTTAGTGACATTGGTTTTATAGCAAACGCTTCTCTGGGGTTTTTCCCCCCTTTTCTTTTTGGGTGTGAAGTGATAGCCATATTAACTTTTGCTATTTCATTCTAATGAAGATTGCTAGAGGTGTATTAGGATTAATGTAGTTGAAAACTAGTAAAGAAATAACACACTTCATGTACTATTAAACTTGGGTTGTTCGATATACGCATAAATCTGATGTGGACTCTTACGATATGTCCTTATTTTTAATGAATCTCTCTGCGTGTGTCAGCCAACAGGATTTAAGTCTCCCAAATGGACAGCAGGTGTATGAGAAGCCCTTTCAAATAGGCCATGATTTCCAGTCCTTCAGCACTCTACATCTACATACAAGACAATGTAGCTCAACTGTATGAATCCATGGGGACAATGCTATTTCAAGTGTAGTTTTATTTAACACTTCTGAGACCTGCTCTGCAAAATCAAGTACCCTGTAGGAAGAAATCTGTCTCCTCATCAGAGTTCTCTTGCTGCCAATAGATTCGCAGGGCATCCTTTTTGCATTAAACTTAAAACACACACACACACACAACCCACTGCAATGGGACTGTGTTTTCCAACTCCAGTCGACATACCTTACCTGTTGAACCATATAAATGTAGTGATGCCCTAGCGTCTCCAAGAGTTTTCTGTTAAAAAATGTATCCTCTTAGTAGTCCGTATTTATTTTTCATGAAAGTTCTACCTTCTGCATGTAAGAGAAACTATGATTTTTGTGTATACAGGTTTCCACAAGAAAGAAGCCTTTTTTTTCATTTTTCTTTTTTAAAAAAGAAGCATATACAACTGCAATCTTTTGGGTTCATCTGAAAACAACACTGCTTTCAAACCATATGCTTCTGTACACCAAAGAACAAGGGGGAAGGCAAGCATGCATTATATATTATGGCTGTCATCCATTTAAAGACATCTTAACTGAGCAGTTAATCAATTGATTCTGCATAGATTTGCATATGAATAAGCAATTGCTCTGAAGAAAAAGAAAAGCTATTTTGTCTTTAAGTTATGCCTGCATATGTCATAGGAGACATGTACATCGCTTCCAGCTAATATGCAAATCTACCCAATTTGGCTTCCATTGACTTGTTTTTTAACTTGGTACACCATCTAAAATTACCTCCAACTTTGTTAATATAAAAACTGTTATTTAATTATTTATTAAAACATTTGTATCCCGCACAATATCATTGGGATCTCGGGGCGGCATACAGATAAAATCAATTCAAGCCATGTAAAACAATAAATTTGCACAGCTAAAAACATATTGAACTATTAAGAAGCTAATACCAGTAAAAATAAATAAATCAAAACAGTTAAAATAATTAAAACTATGTGCAACTTTAAGCAAATTTAGCCCTCAAAGTCTTTGATAAAAAGCCACATTTTAACTTGGCACTGAAATGAAGCCAGCATCTGTGCTAGTCAGGCCAAGGGGAAGGCATTCCACCACAGGGGGGCTGGTTTTGTATATCTCCATTTCTGTTTTCCACCTACCAAGGAACTTGTGTATTTTGCCTAAGAATAGAAATGGTTCTGAATAAGAGCTGGATTGTATATTTTTGAAAATGGAGGATCAACCTGTACAACTGGAAACCACCCCTTTACTCAATGGAGCCTAATTTGAATATCTGCAGTCTCCTCCCACATTCCATCTTAAGACTGTAACCAGATACAGACTCCATGGCTTGAACATCAGCCAGCTTCTTTCTTCCCCCTACCATTTTATTTTTTGTTTACCATCGTGTGTGATGAAGAGCTCTGGAGCACTCTAAAGCTTGCACAGGATTTTGTGATCTTTGATTTCAGGCATTATGTTAATATGGATTTCAGCATTCTTCTTTTGTGACTTTTCTTTTGGCCAACATGACTGCCTTCACATACTCTTTCACTATCAATATCTCTATCCAAAACATGAGACTTGAACAAATAAGATGAATTGCAAGAAAAATGTTCATAATATATGAAGCTAAATTCCTCATGCATATTCCAGGAAAAATTTAGGTATAGTTAAGGGCTGCTATTAGGAATGCTAGACAAATCTGCAATGGAATAAAATGAGTTCATATTCCTAAGAATCACCCCTAGATTCCAGAGCAGATCAGTATTTCCAAAGTTGCATGGATTCCACAGACATGTGGACAAGTTTTTTACTTTCCAGAATTTTATGCAAATTTAGTCATAGTAAAATATGCAAAAAAAAAAATCATCCAAAAGTTTGCATTTGCCCCATAGGTTAGGGTGACCAAATGAAGAGGAGGACAGGAAAGCAAGTGTCATTCTAGTATATAGCTAGAGTGACCACATGCAGGGCTCTGGAAGCTTTAACTGTTGTGATGAAGAGGGAATTTCATCAGGTGCTGCATGCATACAAATGATACCTGCTGAAATTCCCTTTTCTATACAACTGCAAAGATACAGGAGCCCTGTCTTCCTTTTCATATGGTCACCCTACAATAGGCTAAAGCATGAAAATACACATTTTGGTAGGTGGCCTTGCACATTTTGAGGGGGATTTGTGCTTTTGCAGAAATATGAATTTGCACAAATTTGGATAATTTGAAAAAAATCCATCTGAGCAGACATTGTACCTTAAAGGGACCTGACAATTCACAAAACACAGCCGGAGCAGATTTATATATATCCCTAGCCCCCACCACTGGATGCAGACTTTGCATACTGCTGCTGGGAATAGGTGAAAGTCACAGAACTATCCCGTATGTGTCAACTCTGAGATAAGCCCCACTGAGTTCAATGTAAGGTAGGCAAGTTGGTATAGGATCACATCTTAAGGCCATTTGGAACATGCCCACAACTTGGTTTTTTACCTACTCCAGGGCCACCACCCAGAAACTAGTGCAATGCTGCTATGGGCAGCAGCTGTATTGTACTTTTCTCCTCAAACACACCCAGATCTTCCAACATTACTAGAGCACAACAGGAGGAGCACATATTGTGGTGGCTTCCTTGCTGCTAAGGTAATGTCTGAAGGGGCTGCAAAATCTTACTAAAGTCAACAGGACTGAAGTATCTGAAATTTAGTGCTAGATCTACCTTACAGTCACTATTTGTACTCTATATTGGCTTTGGAGGATGAACCCATTTTCTCCACTGTTCCACTACCAATAAAGCTACCCACATATTTAATGGTGGAGAATGATGCTTCCACTGGCTTCAAGAAGGTCATGTTCATTCAACCAGCTTGCCTTATTTCCAATCAGTTGCTATTGTTCTCTATACTCAGAGAAGCGTCGTAACTTCCCCTCACCTCCTATCAAGCCTACTGTTTCTAAGTGGGTCACTCTCTCCACACATTCCTCTTTAACCTTCATCAACACGAGTTGGCCCAGCAATTGAGAGGCAAATAGAGTCCATGGGCTTTGACATGGGGTGGATGTGGGGTCTGTCTCAAGCAGCAAATATTCTTGGCCTGGATCTGGTTAGCTCCCCCTTCCTTTCAGCAAAAGCTGGCAATTCAACGGCAAGCCTATCAGTCTTCTACAGCAGTCAAACCTAATATATTTACTTGAACGTGTGTGATTTTTCTTGGCATCTCTTATGGTTATTCTGCCTTATGGCTGTCCAGCTGCTTTTGCAGCAAATTTGGTTAGAAAGCAAAACTGTGAAATTTGCCGCTGAAAAGAAAGAAAAAGAAGAATCACCAGTGGCCACTGCTTTTTGAAACAGAGCAGCTGCTAACTTCTTGGAGAACTGAGTAAAGACATCTGTCTTAACAAACAGTAAGGTTATTAGAAAGTTAAATCCATGCAAACATGTTTTTAAAAAGAGAGGTAGCAGCCTGCTCTGAAGGCTTGCTATAGTGGCAGAATTGTGCTTGAGGTCTACCTGGAGTCCTAATCCTGCCTTCTGGGGGGCCTCAGGTGGCCATAGCCCTGTCCCATTACAATTATACAGCACTGAACAGGCAACCAGCAGCAGCTCATTTGATAAAAATGAAAAAAAAAAAGAAAAGAAAAAGCTGCTGACCATGGAGAAAGACTGCAGCACCAAGAGCGTTGCTGCAAATGGTGGTCCCTCTTGCTGGTTGACTCTATGGTCACCACCTTTTTAATTTTTTTTTTTCCAAAACAAGGCCCGAACCCCATGAAATTCCTGCCAAATGACATAGGAAGTTAGGAACCGCTGTGGCTGCCTGCAGAAGGTGGGTAGTGGGCATGGGTAGTTCACCCATCATAGGGTGGGAAACCTCTCAGCACGCAACATGCTAACCCACCATAGATCATGTTTTTAAGCGATCCACTGTGGGTTAGCATATCCTCCGAACAGGCCCTATATTTTTCTCCTGAGAAAAAAAGCATACTCGGGCAAATAATGTCAAGACCACGAGTGCAAATCAGACTGAAAGAAAGAGAAAAGAGAAAAAAACATTGAAAAAGAGAGGGGAAAACAGAAGGGTTTGGTGGCTCCTGGAACAGCCCCTACCCCTACCCGCACCCCACCATCCACACACCCTATGATTGTTTTCACACTCTGACTACCAGGTTTTTTTTAAAAAAAGTGAGAAAAATAGAGGAAGAATGGAAAATTTAAAAAATAAAAAGGAAAACGTAGCAAGAGATTTGAAGCTCCTAGAAAGCCTCTACCTCTCTGATATCCTACATGCCCCCAGGCCTCCAGACTGTTTGTATTTTAAAATTAAAAATTAAAAATCCAGCACAACACTCCGCTGGCTCCCTGCTGCCTTCCTAGAAAAAAAAAAATCATTAGCAATTGAGAATGCCTAAGGTAGCCCACAAGAAGGAAAGGGGAAACAGAGAGCAGCAGGCATGCTCAGAAGCACCAGCCAGCTCAACTGCTACTAATGAGTAGACCCATCAATATGAATGGGAATGACTAACTTAAGTCCCATTCATTTAAATGGATTTATACTAAGTAGGACTAATGTTTGATCATAGTACCCATGGCCACTCTCCTCAGGGGAGGTCTGCGCTAAAGACTAATTATTCTTAGGCCCCATTCATGTGCATGCAGGGGGAGGGTGGGTACGGGAACTACAGAGCAGGGCGGGGTGAGGAAATCACTGCACAGGATAACCTGACAGATAGCCACACAGCACCCCGGGGTTCACTTACCCCTCCTAGCTCTGTGTGTAGACTTTTGTCCTCCCACTATCACTGCTAAATCCATCAGCTAGTGCTGACTTCTCCATCCTCTGCTATGCAACAGCAACCACTGAGAAAGCCCACACTGGTTAGAATATTGCTGGAAGCTCTTGATGGCCAACTCTATGGTTGAGCATTTTTTTACATGGAGCAGCCGGCATGAACTACAGGGATCCCGACACACAATGTGCAAACCACCCCTATGACCCATTACTCCCACTGTAGAAGGTGGGTATAGGGGGTGGGTACATAACCCTATTTCCCCCCCCCCCCCAAACAAACTTAGCCACCATGGATCACATTTTTGAGCTAGCCATGGTGACTTAACATGACATCTGAACAGGCCATAGGCTGCAGATTTAGCCTCTTTGGTAAGCTGTAGGTGTTTGGCAGTGGCAATCTATGAGCAGAAGAGACACGACATTCTATTAGAAGTTCTTCAGGAGGACGAGAAAGAGTTCTAAAGGCATAGACACAAAGAAAAGGATAAACATAAGACACTGTGCTGGGCTGTGAAGGCTGAAAAGGGGTATGTCCTGAGAGCTACTTGATTGTAAGGGGTGTGTCTTGAAATAGCTGCTTGATTGCTTATTGCGTAAGTTTGGAGAATTTCTTCTTGCTGAGCAAGCAGAGGCTGCATCAGTTGGTCCAGAAGGCATATAAACTCACTAGTTCCCAGGGAGCAAGCTTACTGAGTAAATGAGCAAGGGGAACTAACAGGAGTTTGGCAGTGGAGGAGGAAGTAGTTGTTTTGTAATTAATAATAAAAGATCAAATTAGCTCCCTTTGGGTTCATTTTTAATTTCTTACCAATCAAATACTCTCAACAACAAATGGGCATAAATGGGTTTATTTTCTTTACTCCCTTTATACCTATTCATCAGTAAAGGGTACCCCCTTGATTGAATAAGTATAAAGCTATATCTTGCTGATAGCCATGGAGCTGATTTAAGATGCCATTTTATTTTTTCCAATGCTCCATTAGGAGGGCACCTTTTTTTTTGTTTTGGTAGCAGCCACCATTCCCCTCTCATAAAATTCCCTGGAGCAATGCAGTATCTGGGAAAACACAATGGTGGCCAACAGAAAGGAAGGCAGCTATCAACATGAGCTCTGTTACTGGTAAAGGGCAGTAACAACAACAACAAGTTTAAGAAAGGAGGGGAAGCAATGACATGAAGACCAATGTGAGTAAGGGAAGGAAGTGAAATGTTCTGTAAGTAATCTATTCAGTGCTTGTACTGTGTTTGTACCATAAAACAAAAAGTAGGTCAGCCATGAAGAGATAAGAGTTTGATAAAGTTTGACTACACTGTATATGTTCATGTCAAACTAGAAGAGAAGGGGTGTAATGGCAGTATTTCTAAAGTTGTAGTGAAAATGTTATAGAAAAGAGGATCCATGCAAAGTAGCAAAGTGTAGTAGCATCTAAAAAGTATACACTACACTTTGCATCTGGGCTTGCAGTTTTCAGTGCTTTGTACTGAGTTCTTTATATCATAAATACCATAGAAGGGCAAGCTATTGGGTGCGCTTTTAAATAGCCTCAGAATGTCAAGCAGAGGACAGTGAAAAGTGATGGAAATTGGAATAATAAAGCCAAGTAGAATGGCAAATATTAGTTTTAAGACAAAGCAGGACTGAAGAAGGTCTAATGCTGTCAAGGAGATTTAGGTGCTCAAATCCTATTGAGTTTGTTAGTGGAATTAATGAAAGCTGTGCACCTCAGCTTGTTACAACCTTGGTGTTTATATGACAGATACATTCTTTCAGGTTGGTTGTTATGACAGGTCCAATCTAAGTATTTTCTGATGAGTACTAGGACTTCTCTCAAATTGGCTTATTCTGATAATGATAAGGGGTGGGATTGAACATTTTTTTCTTCAGAGTAACTGCCCATGTCAACACAATTAGTTAAAGGTAATTACTCTCAGGAGAAAAGCTGGCTTGTATTGAGCTTAGGCTAGATTTAAAAAATAATGCCCCCCCCCCTTAGCTGGCACCTGAGATAAAAATGGGGCAGTCAGGCAATTTTGCTCACCCTTACTTTGAAGTTATTTTCTTCATTTTCCACCTTACTATTCAAGTAGTTGCTGGGAATCAGACCACAAGTCTTTATCACCACCCAAGATGGCTGAGTTGAAAGACAGTCCTCCTGGCTAGCTTGTTCAGGCAGGTGTAGCCAGCAGAGTCTGTTCCTAGGAGAGGCAACAGCTGGTTGCTATAGAAGGCAGGATGGAAGGCCCAGGTTTGCCAAGGCAACAGCTGGTTTTTCCAAGGAAGGGACAACTGGAGATGGAAGAATCAACTCGGTGAAGGGTCCAGGGACCAATCTTCACCAAGCAGAATACGACACTTTCAAAACATTTTGAAAACTGCATATGGAGTGTGTCCTGGCCCCAACAGTTGTCACTACTGTTATAAACTGTAATAAAGCAGTAGTGTAGATCCTGCCCAGGACATTTAGATGGGACATCCTCAGAAGAGGACCTAACTGCTGGCCATAGTAGAAGTCAGGACCTGAGGAGCCATCAAACAGTTTTTTAGAGGACACCCCACAGTTGGGAACGTTGGCAATCTGGGGAGCCATTGCCCTCCACTTGAGTCCTCTCTGCCACTATTCCCCTGGACCCCAAGAATAGAGAATGATGAGCCTGAGCAGAAGCCTTGAGCAGAAGGTAGAGTGCCCCCTCTCTGGTATGAGGATGGCCAGCTGCTGAAATTCCCTCTTCTATACAACTATTAAGGGTGCAGGAGCCCTGTGCATTTGTGCAGCTGGCCTTCTGACAGACAGCACTAGGTCTCCTTTCCCATAGTGCTACACCTGAGGAATGATCCTTGTCCTAAGTACTCTCAGGGTCAAGGCCCAACTAGTGCAGTGGTGTGGCAGAAAGACTGCAAGAAGAAATGTTTAGAAGCTTTTAGAAGCTGCTGGTCTAATGTCTATATAACCCAGCTATTGACTGGAATCTCCCTTGCTGTTCAGCATTGTGGCTTTAAGAACCTGAAGTTTGCTTTGACTTGAATTTCTTGTATTTATGTTAAATCCCATGAACTGACACCCAGCTCCAGCATTCTTTGGGTGAGGGCAGGCTCCTCCCATAGTAGTCTTTCTGCCACCCTTACTGTCTTCCTCTTTCCTTCCCCCTACTCAAAGTCTTTTGAAGCCCTGGGCTCCACCTTCTCATCCCACATGATCCAATCAGGGTACAGATTGTTTTTCTGCATTGTTGTTAAGCTTTGTGGTTGGAAAGGAAACTGGAAGGATGTCACAGACAACTGAGCTCAGGTTAACTAGGGCCTCCTTACTTAAACCAGTAATACTTTCCTTTCCAGGATCTGCACGTGAACTAGCCTGCCTTGTCAGATGAGCCACTCTGCTGGTTAAGAAGTGGGATCTGTCCCTCCCCTTCCCATAGGCTGCAATTACGTGCAAGGGGTGGACTACCTGAGTCACCTGTATCAGGTGACTCACAACTCTGGGTAGATGAGGCAGGTTGGTCTCAAAGATAAACTGTATCCCAGCTCATAGGTTGTACAGCTCTGAGCTGCAGGCCTCTGGACTTACCAGTCACCATAAAGGTGCCTCTGAGAACCAAACAAATCCTACTTACCAGCTAAATTCCTACACATCCCTGCCAATGGAGGTAGTTAAGCCTCCACCCCCTACTTCCACTTGCTCAGGATGCAATCCCACAGCCCCACATGCAGATCTTGGAGAAAGATGTTGTTACCTGTGTCAACAAATGAACACCATCGACCTGATAAAGTACAAGCTGTCATTGCTGAATTTCAGGATGTGGTAGTACTCTGCCCAAAGGATTGAGCAGAGCCAATCTAATCTCTCTGTATTCCTTCTTCCTAGCTCTATTTGAATTATGAGGATCCCCTTCCTCTCTCAATGTTTGCTGTGGCAAGATGTTAGAGCAAGGGATATATGTCTGTCAACCTCTGCTATATGCTTTCAAAATCCACCCTGGCCTGTAGAATTAGGGTCTTCCTCTTAAGAAGGCCCATATCATTCTCTCCCAGATGGGGCACCAAAACCTGCAAGGGAACCATCACCAAACCTGGTTGAAACAATGGCTGCCTCTACACGAGAGGTTTAAAGCTCTTTCAAGTCTCATTAAAAATTTTACCTCTACATGAGCGGAGCGCAAATTGGGAGTTGAGGCGCGTTATCTATCCGAATATGTGCATTATCGAATGCGTGTTAAATAGCGAGTTTTATTTTGCTGCGGTCATTAAAGCGCATTTTGACTATGTGAACAAGCGATTCTCTGCATTAACTACTTCTAAAGCACATTTCAAACAACTGGTAAGGCCACCAGTTGTGCGCTCAATTACCTCCCGCGTACAGTCTTTTGCCATAAAGCGCTTCCGAGAAGATGCGCATAATCGGAGAGCCAGGCGTCAAACCGAATTCTTGTTGAGGGGGTCAATGTGTGAAGGAGATGTCTCCACAACATGCCATGCATCCCATCCCACTGGATGGAGGCCGTCTGGCTGAACACCAACTGTGTTCTGACAGTTGATCAAGTCACCCTCCAGCTGGGTCAGAACGCCACACTGTGGCCATAGATGAGGGATCTCATATGCTCCAGGGTCCCTGAGCAATTTGGCACCTTCTCAGGTGATGACTGGAAATCCTCCCTTTCTTGGGCTTGAGGATCATCGACTTGAGGATCACAGAGGCTGGACCCACTGGGACACTGTCTGCCTCCAAAGATGCGACCGGAGCTCCAATGTCAAACCATGCATGGTTATTGACTTGCTTCCTCATCTTCCACTTATGAGAGCCACTTGCCTGAATCATCTCACTCAGCAATGGCTGTTCTTATTTTCATTGTCGAGGCCTGGAAATATGGCTTGGTGATTTACACACAAGAATAGCTTTAAACAAATTGGAAAATTGCTATAATACCTAAACTCATTTATTATATTTAAACATAGAAAGCTGGTCTTGGTGTACTATGGTTTGGACTAACAAATACAATGATAACACATGACCATATACTTTGTTTTTATTGATTTGACTTCATTTTGTATTTATCATATATTTATAAAGTAGTTTTATTTTTAAAGCATGACTGCTATATATATTATAATAATCTATTCAAATAATTCTATAGGTAGAAGGAATATCTTCAGGAGTATGCATTTTGTGAAGTGAAGACCAGTTTAATGTTAATAAATAAAAAAGAAAACCTCAGGAGATTTAAATGGGATGTGATTTTCTGGTCCCAAACAGATTAGCAGATAAGTGTTTTTGTCAATTTGAGATTTATCTGCACAGCCTTCTGAGCTGCCATTTTATCTCTTAGCTCAGCAAAATCCTCAGCATCTTTTGCGATTCCAATATCCTTGAAAAAATTGAAATAAGCTAGGCTTTTATTTACCATAGCTGTGCCACGTAGGATGAAAAAAATCCATATTAAAAAAAAAGTTGACATGACATGGGAACAAAAGTCTTATACTTGCCTGAATTTTAAGAGGATATAGATAAACATGTTGGCTGTTTCAGTTCTCAGATTGAATAAGGAACAATTAGTCCAGACAGTGGAACAATGCGGATGGGCACGTAGTCATCCACGAGGTCTCACGGTTTCCACTCAAAAATTGTATCTAATTCCATCTTAAAACTGATATTTTAAGAGAAAATATATTTAGAAATGTGTATTTAAATATGTTTTTGAATACATCTTTTTCATGCAACCCTGCTAATTAATGAGGAAATGGGTATTTTATGAGTGAACACATGAGAACATGACATATATTGGGAGCATTCTGATTCACACATCTATAAATCCAGCTTTTCCATAGAACTATGATGGCTCCATCTGTAGTCTCTTTTTTCCAGCATCAGATATGCTTTTAATTATTTTGTTCATTGCCTGCTTCAGAGATCTTTGCACGTGTGCAAAGTGAGCCTGGTATCCTGCAGTAAAGGCTCACCTGACACCAACATCGTTATCTTTTCGGTGCCAGGTCAAGACTTTCCTCTTGTCCCAGGCATTTAACAGAGTATGTTGAGTGTTTTGTTGTGGTGGTGGTGGTTTGACCCAGAATAGTTGTTTTTAAATGATATTGTATTTATAACCTGTTTTTATGCTTGTTATGGTTTTAAATTTGTATATCGGATTTTTTTTAATGTTCAATGTTTTTAATTTTTGTAAACCGCCCAGAGAGCTTTTGCTATGGACTGGTACATAAATGGAAATTAATAATAATAATAATAATAATAATAATAATAATAATGTGGTGCTGGGGTGATATCAGAAGTAGCAGGAAAATCAGTCATTTCTCAGCAGACAACTTCTACCTGTGCCAGAAAAGGAAGAGATGTGTACACTTTTCCTCCAAGAACCCAGCTTCTTCTTACAAGCAGGGAACAAACCTACTCTATTCCTGCAGTTGTCCTCCATCATCCATGTGGCAGTGGGCTTGACGTTCCTTGCACAACTGCAGTGTAGTGATCGGGGGGCACTCGAATTATCCATCCACTTACCTGACTAAGAGCCTAACAAATAGCAAGAGGCTGAAACATGTTGGGCCTTTCCACAAGAAATCTGTCTATAGCCTCCTGAGACTTTTCTCCCTTTTTTGTGCCCACAGAATGAAGCAAAAAGGTGCATTATGACGTTGCATGTCTGATTTTATTTTTTATTTTTTTTAAAACGCAAAAAACTATGAAACATGCAGTACAAAATAAGAAAAAAGAGAAGGAAAAAATACAAAGAAAGAAATAGAGGGAGAGTATACAAACAAAGTTAAAATAGATTTCCAATTTTCTCCCCAACAGAAGCGAATAACAATTTTTTTCTCTTGCTAAAAAAAGGTAAATAGGTTTTCCCTCTTTCTTTTATGTTAACCTTTTCTTATTGGTTGAATCCACAGACAAACAGCTCATTTTAAAAGAGATTTAAACATAGACATTATCTTTTCTTTCATTATTAGCATCATTAGTTTTTTTAACCCCCACCCCTCTCCCCCGTTCCAATAACTCCAGCATCCAATCATCTTTTTAAAGTAACATTAGGTTTATTCTACTTTTATGTGTATACATTTAAGATTCCACAATTTCTTTCCAGCTAATCATCCATTAAATAATAAAAAGATATTCCAGCTTCAATCTCATCCTTTCTTTCTTTTTTTAATGAATCTCCAGTCCATAGTCAAGTGTCCCTCATGTTGGGAGAAAATTCCAGAGACAAAGTGGATTAAAGGAAAAGTTATTAATCTAGGTCCGAAGGACAAGCCAGCTGCAAGCAATATGCTGAGGGAGTAGCCTGGAGGCCAGACCGATTATTGCTTGAGCACCAGCAGGAGATAAGGCAGAATTGTGCAGGGTGTAGCTGGTTTGGAAAGGTATAAAAGTCAGTCTAATTAGAAAGACTGTGTGGGAGATTTCGGAGAGACATTAGGAGACGGTCGGACTAGATGATTTTGTACAAGAGAAGGATTGTGTAAATAACTGATTGGAAAACCGTGGTGTTGTAAATAGATTGGATCACTAGTAAAGCAACTCTGTATATACACGAGAAGTTGCCGTGTGAGTATTCCTTGAACGAAAGACTCTTATTGAGCCCAGCTCTAACACAAACGTTAGCTGCGTTTGGTCCTTTTTGCTTCCAATTCCTCAACAGTCCAGCAGTCATGAGGCACCTTTGTATATTTTAACCAGTTTCGAAAGGGACTTCTTTTTTAAGTTTTTCAGCCAATTCTTTTGGTTTTCGCACCGGGCTCCACTTACATCTCCGCCACTTGATAGCAAGGCTCACACCCTCTGGGGTGCCCCATCGGAGAATCCTCTTCTTCTGCTTTATTTTTTGCATATGACCCAGATCATAACTCTTCCTTCTGAAGACAAAAAAACCCACCTCTCGGGGCCTCTCGTCTGAAGATAATCTTCCTCTGCTTCCAACTTGCTGTCAGTGACATAGGAACTTTTTTTTCACCTGGTACTCCATTGCACATTTCTTTCAGAGCAATCATCTCCCCATCATCTCCTTTGCCTCTGGTATCATTAATCATTTGTATTATACTAATGCCCATTTTTTTTCCTTCTTGAATCTTTTCTTGTTCTGTTTAATAATAACATAATAATAATAATAATAATAATAATAACAATTTATTTCTTACCCGCCTCTCCATCTAGATCGAGGCGGGGAACAACAACATGATAAAATACATAAAACTGATTAAAACATGACACATATTATTAAAACTGCATAAAAATCCTAAAACATCCTAAAAACATCCTTAAAACATTCTAAAATTCCACTGGATATGCCTGCCGGAAGAGAACAGTCTTTATGGCTTTCTTAAATTCTAAAAGACTGTTAAGTTGACGGGTCTGTTTCTGTGGGTTTATCATCCATAATTTTCCCTAGTAATTCCATCTTATTTCTAAGATTGAGTTCACACTGTTCTCATTTAGCTGCAATCTGATCCAATTTGTTATACCTTTGTTGAAAAAATGTTTGTATTTGTATTTGTGCTTGCTCAATTCCAGCCATTTTTTCAATAAAGTCATTTGTTTTTTTTTTCTAGTATTTCCCATTACAAAAGCTGTTGTATCTCTGTGACATTATATCTCTGTGGCAGCCTTAACAGGCGATCCTGTTATGATCAGAGCAGAAGAGGCAGTTCTCTGTCTCCCAAACCTCAGTTGCGCTTTCATCCCAAGAAAAGATTTAAAAAATCCTTTTAAACACTTATGAAAACTATTTATCCAAAGATATTTACATCTGTGATTCTTTCCGAAGCTCTCTTTGTTCCTTTTATATTCTCTATTACACAGAAAGTGAGATGACTCACCCGGATGATGACGCAAGAGGTTTCATTTCCTTTGTTTCTGTTGCAAGGAAGCTTTCCGTGTTAATAAGTAAATTTCTTCTGTAAAGCTTTTCAGAGCTGAGGAATGACCAACCTTCTGCCCCCTAAGAGGCTCCAGAACAGTAGGGAGAGATAATTACCCCACAAAACTCTCACACCTCCAGCGGTTCTGCCGGCTAGATTAAATCCCGACGGCTGCGCCACACAGAAGGTTAATGAACTGTTTATAGGTTTCTCTTCATCTTCCCTTTCATCTAGGGTAGACTTTCCTGACTGAGAGAGCCCTCACAGTTGGTTTACGAACCGTTTCATCATTCCACTAAAAAAACAGAGCTTTCAATCCACCATAATCCCCATTGGAAGTTGACATTGCATGTCTGAAGTGTCGCTTATCCCACCATTTCTGTTTGTTTGCTGAAGTTTGCTTCTGAGGAACTTCAAGCTAGGGATGTATTGAAAGAATATATCAGGGGTGTTGAGTGAACTGAATCAACCCCCCCCCCCCAGGGATGGATGGATCAGTCTATTTTTGGTCCATGTCAATTTTGTTCATGCTTTTTTATACAGTTTGTACATCTTCATCTGTTGCATCCCATTTTCATGTCGATTTGGGCAATTTTTCTTTTTTTAAAAAAAGCTTTATGAAAATTTGCTTTTAAATACAAATGTAGTTTCCACCATTATACACATTTTTGTATGCATGTTATCCTAAAATACACATTTGCATCTGCATTTTAAGCCAAGAAGTGTTTTGCAAAATCCAGGGAAGTGCAAATTGTGTATTAGTCTACAAAATGCAAATCAAGTTGGTTTGCTTAAAAATACGGACTGAAGGGAATCCTTAAGCATCCCAGCAGAACCTGTGTTGAAGGATAACTGCAGGGAAGAGCTACCAAAGCTTACTTAGGGAGTGATGTTGCAGCTGTCTGATTATGCCAGAAGCGAGGCTTCAAATGGTTTTATCCCTTACTGAAAGTTGGAAGGAGTTTCAGTGTATCCAGTGCCCTTCTGGGCAGCTGCTCCCAGGGTGAGAGGAGTGATAGAGATGATTTCCTCTTGTCCATTGTCCATATTTTGCTTTTGTTTTTTCTTCTCTAAATGAGCCTCTGATAGGCTATCTACACAGGGGGTGATGCTGGCAGGGCAGGGCTAGAGAGGCCATAGGATTCTTTGTATCCTGGCCTTTCATCTTCTCACCGCTCCATGTCTGTTTGCACATCTTCCTTTAGACCTCTGAGGCCACATTTGAGACCTCAGAATGCAGCTGCCTTGGTTCTTTCCAAGTTGGTTGTGAAGGGGTGGGGGGAGGGATCAGATCCTCAAGTCCCCCTCCTGTGGTCGTAGTAGTTTCTATGGCCTTGTAGCTGGGACTCTGAAGAATCCTATGGTACCTAGGACACTTTCCCAGATCCATAGCATTGCTCTCTTAGAATTACTTGACTAATGTAAGCTGCTTGGAGGACTATTTGAACCAAGGAGCTGCTAAGGCTTAAAAAAGAGACAGACAATAATGCTGAATATTGACCTGATACAGAATATAGCAGTAAGAGGAGAGCATGTATCTTCCTAGTAAATATTTTCGCATTTGAAGATGCCATTTTATCATAGAGGGCAATTTGTCCCACCTTCTGCCACCTCTTAATCAGCATATATAATTTCATATAGAGCTGGCTCCTCCCAATCCCCCAAACATGGCAATGTATTACACTTGTTGCTGCTGGCTTTAGCTTTCCACTTATGAAGGTCTCCTTGGGTGTAGCAGGAACTCTTCTCTGCTGGTGAGGGCTGATGGAGGGGCATTTCAGTGAGATTCTAGCCCCCTCCAGTAATCAACATGGGGGAAGGGATAGGATTGCACTGTCAGCTAGTAACTTGTCAGCTGAAAACTTTTTGGAAAGATGTCTGCCTACACATTTCTTAACTTCTCTTCTGCTAATGGCATCCAGCTGTGTTTGTACTCCAGAGGCGAACATTTTTATTATTTCAGATCAGATCAGAATGGTTCTTTTGTAAAATGCTGTTGTATTTGCAAATGTTAAGGTGGCATTGAAATCAGGCAGACTTTCTGAATTGCTTTCATTTAAGTGAGGAAAATAAACGGTCTTATTTAAACCCTGTCATCACAAAAAACAAAAACAAAACATAAATAACAGTACATACAAGTTTGAAATTAGGCTTCTCCAATAAATAAATTGTGGTTCCAAATAAAAAATAATGTAATTTCCTTTTCATGTTGCTTTGAGGAAAGATTTCATTTTCTCACTTGAGTTTTAACCTCATACACAGCATTATGACATTTTGAAGATATGAAAATTGCAGGCTCCAGTTGACTTGCTCTATCAAAATAAAATAAATTGCTGTTAGAGAAAGCAGAATTGCACCCACCATCAATGTCGGGGTCATCTTTTGATGCATCCTTGGTTTGAGTTAGTTACAGCTGATAAGAACTAGTGTGAAAATTCATCACCTGAACAGAGAAACTTGAAATGAAATTATTTTTTTATTCAACTATGACATTTGTCATATCAACACTTGCTTAAATTATTTCTTCTCTTAGTTTTTCCCCCTCCATAAAAAAAGGAGACTATTACATTTGTGAAAAGTAAAATCGTTCCACAGAAGTTGAAATGGTTTAGTAAACAAGACTCAGGCAACTTAATGGTTGTTGCTATTTCTAAGCCTAATACTTGAAAAAATGACTGATGGGGGAACTTAGTAGGTGAAGAAAAAGGTGCCCGCAGTGTGAAAGGACTGTGAAGAAACAATGTTTCTCAGTGTCAGAGGAATAGAATAATTTAACGTTACCTTGACAGAGATGTCCTACACCTTTTCCCATACTAATCAATAGAGTGTGAAAGGAGGGGGAAAAATAAAGATATAAGACAAGTATGTATGGTATGACATTTGGGCCAGATTAATCTGCAGAGGGAAAAGTGGGGTGGGCTCCTAATCTACAGCAGCAACTAGCTGCACATTATATCAGGTGAAATATTCTATGCCTGCTAAGTGGCGTTTGTAAGATATGTAATTTGTTATTATGCTTTTTATAGTTTAAAATTTTGTATATTGTTTTTTTAAAATGTTCAATGTTTTTAATTTTTGTAAACTGCCCAGAGAGCTTTGGCTATGGGGCATAATAATAATAATAATAATAATAATAATAATAATAATAATATCACCACGTCCAGGACTACCCCATTTGGGGAGAGGAGGCCTTCCCGTGTCATCCCCGGGCCATGAAACACTGGGTGGTTGAGGTGCGTTTTCCTCACAGGAGACCCTTATCCCCCACTGGGGTCACAAAACCATCAGCAGAAGGCCTGAGGCATTACCTGTTCACCAAAAGAGTGCCTCAGAATGATCACCATCCCTGTCTACCCTAACCATCCCTCTCCTACCAGCCTACCAAACATGACCAAATTAACCCAACAACCAAAACATAATCAGTTTTTCCAAAGATACTCTCTCCCCACATACAGTGTGAAGTAGATAAAAAGATACGTAACCCAGACCAATCAGACTATAAGACAAAAACTCCTACTCAGTCCACAATAGCGTGACTACATAGACCCACACTGCTGCATACAGGGAGGGAGGGAACCATGTTGTGAAGATGCTGGAGTGTGGGGCCCCACAGGCTAATATCACCTCAGAAGCCGTACCCCCAGATGGTGGCACCATGAGTTCAAACCAAGGGTAAATGACTCTTCTTCTCCCCCCCCCCCATGGCCCACAACAGCCTCCCCTTGGCCAGGCGAGCGAGATGCAGACATTTGTGTCTTCAATATAAAATACAGTAGAATTTTGTGCCTTGCTTTCCCCCCAGTGCCAATATTAGTGTTTAATACTGTAAGTGCCATTGCCAAGATAGCATTTTCCATTTTTGATTCCATGACCCATTCCAGAGCTAGGGATGTGCACAATGGCCTCTCAAAATTCTCTACCTATTTGTGGGCAAAGAAAATGGGAATATTTCTCCATAGGAAAAATTGCCCCAGGGCTTATCCTTAGCAGTGGGAGTAGCATGATATCTGTCTTTTTCCCCATTAGTTTTGGGTTTTGTTTTTGATACTGCTTTTTTGCTGCTGCAGTAATTGTGCTGGTAGGCTGGCCAGCATCTTTCACCAGTCACAATGCCCTTGCATCACGAAGGTATGAATGTGGGGCATAGTACTACCACCAAAGAAAATGGTGGAGGACATAAGAATGTAAGAAGAGCCATGTTGGATCAGTGTGAAGGTCCATCTAGTCCAGCATTCTGTTCATGCAGTGGCCAACCAGCTACCCACGGGAAGCCCACAAGCAGGACATCAGTCCAACAGCACCATCCCACCCATGTTCCCCAGCAAGTGGTATAAATAGCATATTGCCTCTGATACTGGAGGTAGCATATAGTCATTAGGACTAGTAGCCATTGATAGCCTTATCTTCCATGAATTTTCCAATCCTCTTTTAAAGCCATCCAGGCTGGTGACCATCAACACGTGGCCGGGGGAATTTGCACACTTTCCAGAGGCTGGGAAAGCATAGTTTCCCGCACCTCTCTTCCCTCCCTCACCCACTGGAGGAAGGTGCGTGGGTGGGTGGGAAAGCACACTAGGGCCTAAGACCCCCCATCAGCATGGCAGGAAGGCCGTTGGGACAGGAAGACTTGCATATTTTTCCTTGAGTGCAACCGGAGAAGCGGCCCCATTCTTCCCTAAGGAACAATGGGGCAAAAACCTGTTGAGTGGGCTCAATGGGGCTCGAGAGGGCAACACCCTGGGATTCCATCAAACCCGCAGACCCCAGTGGATTTTTGCCCCATCTCTAGTTTAATTATGCACTACATGAAGAAGTATCTGTCCTGAATCTCCCACCAATCTGCTTCATGGGATGACCCTGAGTTCTAGTATTATGGGAGAAGGAGGAAAATCTCTCCCCATCCAGATTCTCCGCACTATGCATGATTTTGTACACCTCTATAAAGCAGGACATGAGTCCAACAGCACCCTCCCACCCATGTTCCTCAGCAACTGGTGTATATAGACATATTGCCTCTGATACTGGGGGTAGCATATAACCATCAGGACTAGTAGCCATTGATAGCCTTCTCCTCCATGAATTTTCTAATCTTTTAAAGCCATCCAGACTGGTGGCCATCACCACATCTTGTGGTAGTGAATTCTGTATTAACTATGCACTGTGTGAAGAAGCGCTGCCTTTTACCTGTCCTGAATCTCCCATAAATCCGCTTCATGGGATGACTCCAAGTTCTAGTATTATGGGAGAGAGAGGAAAATGTCTCCCATTCCCCACACTGTGCATAATTTTGTACGCCTCTATTAGGTCTCCTCTTAGCCCCCTTTTTTCCAAGCTAAACAATCCCAGCTGTTGTAACCTGCCCTCATAGGCGAGATGCTCCAGCCCCTTAATCATTTTAGTTGCCCTCTTCACTTTTTCCAGGTCTGCAATACATGTTTGTAGGCGCGGTGACCAGAACTGTACACAATAGCTAAATGTCATCGTGCCATAAATTTCTATAAGGGCTGTATGATACTGGAAGTTCTATTCCAAATCCCTTTCCTAAATATGCCTAATGTGGAGGTTTCATTTTTCTTTTACAGTAGTCATACACTGATTTGACATTTTTATTGAACTGTCCACTCTGAATGTTCAGTGAAAATTCTGCAAGGTGGCCTTTTTCTCCTCTTTTTTTTTCCTTAGAGGATGAGAAAAATAAAAATCTGAGATGTTTTCCCAGAAAAATGTCTTCAGAGAAATTTTGGCTTGGCTCTAATTCAGACACTTTAAACCCGCAATGCAAACCATCTTTGTGGATGTAGTCGGCAGAATCACATCAATATTCACAGCCGCGATTCTGGTCAGCAAAAACCTGAGTGCACTGAAATAGACGGGAAAATGCTTCTGAAAGCCGTAATGCAGGGTTGTTGAATTTCAGGCTTGCAGGCCTAATCCAGTCCTGCTGAGGTCCCAAAACAACCCTATGCAGCTCTCCAGATCTCCACACTTATTTTCCTCTTACTCTGAATCCTTTGGTAGCTTCCTGGCTTTTGAGCATTTCCCCACATTCTAAAATATGTCTCTGAAGGCTAAGTTATTAGCAGTAAGAGCTTTTAAGCTAGAATATGCTGAATTTTAGCTCCACCCCTCTTTGCCTTTGGCCCCACCCACTACTGCAATGCACTCCCCCAAGAATTTCCCTGAAAATTAAGATGATGATGATGATGATTTACATTTCTATACTGCCTCATAGCCAAAGCTCTCTGGATAGTTTACATAAGATTTAAACAATTAAAAACAATATACAAAATTTAAAACCACAAAAATGTAACATGCACAGAAACATAATCTAAAATCGACTATAAACAACTGTAAAAACAGTTCCAGGATTGATGAAGCTCATCACATATTGCTAAATGCCTGGGAAAAGAGAAACGTTTTAACCTGGTGCCGAAAAGATAGCAATGTTGGCGCCAGGCAGGCCTCATTGGGGAGATCATTTCATAATTGGGCGGCCATCACAGAGAAGGCAATTTTTAGGGCCACTGATTCTTCTGTGCTAGAGGGAAGTTCTTTCTTCTGCTTCCACCAAAATATTTCTGGGATTGCTTCAGTGGGGGGGTCTCTCTCTATCATTCATTTCCTCCTCTCTTTCTGTTGCATGGTGGTTGTCATGTAATGCAAACCCAGTGAGCATGGGTTATGCAAGAGTTGTTCAACCCTTGCACACCCATGCTTGCAAGGTTCCTGTGACATGACAATCCCAGAGTGGAGGCTGCATTTTTAAAATGGTGGCCGCATGTGCCACGTACATGCTGCAGCCTCACCATGGATTAAATAACCCATGGTGGGCTATCATGTCATGCAAACAGCCCCATTGTTTGAAAGCTGAACAATCCACTATGGTCTGAAAAATGTCTCATCCTAGTAGACCTGGGTTTAGAGTTGATCAAAACCCTGGCATATAACACCAGTAGTGAGAAGCAGCCTCAGAAATGGTAGGTAGGGCTGTGCACAGCTCCCCCCCCCCCGACTTGCCTCAAAGGCCATTTTGGAAACTCCAAAATAGCCCCAATTCAACTTGGGCCAGCTCAGGAGTTGCCCGCCTTGGTTTAGCACTGAAGCTGAAAGATTCAAACCCCCCCCCCCCCACATGCAGTTCAGCCTTCACGGGGTTCCTGGGCACTGCCCATGTGCCAGGCAACCCAGGAAAGCTGACTCTCTGACCATTGGAGCCCTGACTCTCTACCTTCGGGAGAGCTTCAGCTGTGGAGCAGCATAGAAATGCAACAAATAAATAAAGTCAAAATACCTGACTCACTAACTACCTCCCTCCCCCCACAAACCTGGAATCACCACTGGTGCCAGGACTGCTGGGACTTAGGGGGGATGTACACTGTAGCTGTAATACATTAAGGAAGGGTTACGAGCACTTATTGGGCCACATGACACACTCACTGTAACGTTTTATAGTAGTTGTTTACTATTACGCTGCATTGAGTTATAATCCATTTTTTTATTAACATAAATCGTTGCAAAGAGAAGAATGTGTTGTTCTTCACCGGGTTATAGTCCATGATTTCAAATGTCCCCTGCATGCACTTTCAGTTTCAATTCTTCATTGAAAGCAAGGGAGGGGGGGATAGGAGGAAGTGGGCTTGAAAACTACAGTTCCTGAAAGGAACCTAACAGGAAGAGACGCACGGAGGACAGTGAGACTTCATGGTCCGCTTTGAAGACATTTGAAAATATGTACTGAAACGTAAGTAGATCATAATGTGGCCTAAGTCGTAATAAACTGCGGGAATATACAACGTTATAAACAGCACTTTAAAATGGTTCAAGCAACAGTGTAGATCCCTTCTTACTTTCACATGTATCATCTTCCTTGAGAGCCAAGTCATGATTTAAAGGTAATATCACAGAGCTTTCTTTTTAAATATCTCTATGGCTACAAACTAAGGGAAATGTTTTATGGCCACCATATTTTGTGGCCATAGAGCTATTAAAAACAAGAGAGCCTCATGATATTGCCTTTAAATTGTGGCTCGGCTTTCAGGGAACAGGATGCATGTGAAAATAAGTCTCAGCAGTGGTGGCAGGAGGTGACCAGGAAGGAAGGGGAAGGAGAGGGAAGGGAATCCAGTGGGTCCAATGGACTCACCTGAACTCATGGCCAAACATGTGCTGGTTTTCCCAGGGGGCCGGGTGAGGGGGAGCAGACCACCACCCTCCCAAATCAGCCTGAGGTGCCCGAGGCTTCAGTACTGATCTGCCTCAGCCTCAGGGTGCCTTGGGCCAACCTGGTACCACCTCAGATTCAGGCTGAGGTGGGCCAAATTGACCCACCTTAGCTCAGATTCAGGGATTCAGGCCGAGGCAGTGCACAGCCCTACAGGTAGGATCTCCAGAAATATGGAATGGATTCAAGTGTGCATTTGCAAACAGCAACAAAATTCTTGTACACTTTTAAAAACAAAATGAGCAGGTGGCTGAATGAAAGATGCCTGATAATCTGTTAAACACATTATAAAATATGTTCATCACTACTAAAAGAAGGGGTAGGTGTAATCTCTGTGGCAACAAAAAAATGCAGTGATTTGGGGTGACTTTTTTTCTCATTCCAACAAATGCAGTTGTGAAATGAGGTAGTTGCACAAAGGCTGGTTGAGCTACATGTGCTATCGTTGGAAGTTCTGTGAAACTACAGGTAATTCATAACTGATTATTATTCCATTGTTTTACTTCTGAAACTGTACTTATGAAGCTTATGTTGATGGCACAATATGTTTTATGCTTAAAATCCTATGGGATCAGTTGGACACTACATGGGGTATGACCTCCAAGGGCATCTTTGCATCTATATTACTTTATTGAAAAGGGGAAATTCCCAATGAAGGCAGAATTTGTTTTTGTTTTTATCACTTGGGAATGGTGTCATGCATAATATAATCCCCTAAGTGTTTTACTTTTATGATTTACCTGGGGTACATTTGACTCTCAAACCCTAAGTATCTACTTTTAATCATAAACTAGCCTTTATGTTCTAATGGTGAAATGCACCATGGAACAGATGTAGGCATTTTTAAGCATGGAGCCAAAGGAAGCTCCTAGTTATAAATCATGCCACGGGACTAATGATAGACTTACTGTAAGCCTGCTCCTTTCACTACGATATCCCTATTCCCATGCTTTCCCATGAATGGACCTATTGAGGCAAGATGCAGCCAACATTTTCTATTTGATCATTGCCCCACTGAATTGCAATGGGATTCGTCCCCTCTCCTTTAAAATCTGAAACAAAACAAAAAACCCGTGCATTTCCAGTCTCTCAAAGAAAAGAGACAAGGTTGTCAGCAACAGCGCTGCTACTATCTTTTACCTTGATTTTTTTGCATTGCTTTTTTTACATATGGTGCTTTATCATCCACATTCTATCTTGGGCCCTACCCCACTCCCGGCGCAGCTTGGGGGTGGTGGGGCGATTGCGGCGGTTGCGGGGCAAGACGAGGCGTGGAGGCGTGCGATTGGCGGCCTCCAGAAATGGGCGCGAAAAGGAGGGGGAGGAGGAAGGCGAGCCTATATTAGGCCGGAACTCCTCCCCTCCTTTGTCTTGTTTCACACGGCTGACAAAGGCAAGGCTGGCTGGAGCAGCGGCAGCAACAGCCTCGGCAGCAGCAGCAGTGCTTGTCGGAGGGGTCGAGGAGCAGCGGCTGGGAGCAGCGCGGCGAGCGTCGAGGCTCGGTGCTTGAGGGCTGGGCCGGCTGGCCCCCCCCCGCTCTCCCAAAGCCTCGTTGTGCGGAGGGCGCCAGTTGGGGAAGGAACGGAGGCGGAGGCCTCACCTTCCAACGGTGCAGAGCGTCCTGTCAGGGAGTCTTCAGGCCGGGAGGCCACAGGTTTGGGGAAGGGCCGGCTGGTCCTTCCCGAGTGGAGCGGTGCGGCGGCGTGGCCAGGGCTACCTCGGGTAGCAGGGCTTTCGAGTCAGGCGGGGGGATTGTTAGGGGCACTTTGCCCGGGCTGACGGGGCTGGGCCGGCTGCCCCCCTTTTCTTTATTGACCCAGGGCTGGTTGCTTTCTGTCCAGGCTCATCCGTGGTGGTGGGCGGCTGGGAGCAGAGGGGCTGGCCCTATTATAACACCCTTTAGGGGCCGGGGGACCTTTTGTCGAGCTGCAGTTGCAGCGCAGGCGTCAGCCGTTCCCTGACAAGCAGGGACTGGTTGAATTTTGACCCCCCCCTTCCCTACCAGTCCCCTTTGGCTGTGGAGGCGCTGACTGGATTTGGGGGGATGTGAGGCTTCACTGAATTAGGGGGTGGCTGGCGGTGCTGCAGGGGTGCTAACAGGCACTTACAAGGGATTGGGTTGACTCTGCCCCCCCTCTGTCCCCACCCTGTCAGTTACTGTGAAGGCACAAAGGGTTTTTTGTAGCCAGCTTGGGGGTGCCTGAGGGCTGTTTGGAGGCTATTGCCCTTTCTCCTTGAGTTAATTGCCACTCGAGTGGCCCTGTTGGTGGGCATAGGGTACTGCGGAGGGCGGTTAATTAGCTCCGCCCCCGGAATTTGAATTCTACAGAACTCGATACAGTGACTATTGGTGGTTGACAGTTGGGAGAAAGGGGAGTGGCTTGGTTATTGGCGGTATCAGTAATTTGTGATACACGAGGGGAAGATGGCCCCTCCTAGGGGGAGTGGAAGTAGAAAAGGCAAGGGGAAGGCGCCAAAGCCTGCGTTCAAGCGTCCTAGGGTGCGTAGGGAGTCTTCATCTGAGGAAGAGGAGAGTCCCGAGGTTGCGGCTATATTGGCCAGGTTGCAGGCGGTTGAACGCGAGCGGGGATTAGCCCCACTCGCGCCTGCAGGAACGTTGGGTGGCCCTGAGAGTGGGACAGGGCGGTATTTGAGGAGGAAACAGAAGCAGGATCAACTGTGGGCTTCTGTTTCAGCACATTTACAGGCAATTGAGTCCGGTAATGTGGCGTATGCGGTAGGAGATTCGGTTCAACAGCCCCAGCAGCCAAGTCGTCCAGAGGTGCAGACGGAGGTATATGGAGGGCCGAGTCAAGCAGCAGCATCAAGTGACTCTGCGGAGGCTGAGACGCCGACGCCGGGCAGGGCTGGAGGGCCTTTGGCGGGGAACGCCAGCGGTGAGCGGAATCCAGGTGAGGCCTCCACCACACCTTACACGGGTCCGCTTCCACCTTGGGGCCCGTCCTCACCGTGGAACTGGTACCTGTGGGCCCCGGGCTGGGGTTGGCCGGCAGCGTTTCAAGGGGTGGGCGCACCTCAGGTGGGGGGTGTGGGGACAATACAGTCCACTACACAACTGCACACGACCCTGAGTCTGATGCAGTCGGGGAACGTGGCTGGGGCAGCGGCAGCAGCACGGCAGGAGGTTTCTCAGGCAGTTGGAGACACGGTGGTGATGGTAGGCCAAGGGGACAAGGGTCCTACGGTAAGTCACACGGCGGTAACACAGACACAAGAGGAGTCCCAGGCGAACGCATCGGCTTTGGCAGTGTGGCAGGGACCTGCTGGGGCGTCCTTTCAATTGACGGCACTGGGAGGTGTGGCACGAGACCTGTATGTAGGGGTGGAGGCTTCGGCCATTCCAACGGGCAGCACTGCTGCCCCGCTGGGATATCACCTGCTTCAGGCGACGCGGGAGAAGATTTGGAGGGGGGAGTTTGTTGATGTCTTTTCTCTGCTCTTTCGGGAGACAGAGACGAAAGACAAGGATAAGGCCACAGACAGGGAATTGGAAAGGATGCGACGGAAGGAGGTAGCTCGGACGTGGGCAAATTGGCTCCCTGGCTACCTTATTTATATGGGGGTGATTCAGCAGAAGTTCCCAGAGAAAGGGGGTATTTTGACGAAATATCTGGATATGCTCTATAGAGCATACACAGAGTACGAGGGGGGGGGCGTGGCTTGCGTACAATGAATCATTTCGTATGTGGGCCGCGTTTGACCACGCCCTTCGGTGGGACCTGAAGGATAATGATCTGTGGCTACAGTTCATGACCCCGGCAAGGCCAGGGGTCGGAGAACGGGCAGATAGTGGTCATATGTTGGCCAAGCAGCAGCTTACTGCATTTCCCCACAGGACGGCAGGGCAGGGGGTTCAATCCCACCTGCTTTGCTGGGAATTCAGTTCCCGAGGGGCCTGCACACGCCCCGTGTGTAGGTATCGACACATATGTCCAATATGCAGGGGACCTCACCCCGGGGCTAGTTGCCCAAGGTCCAAAAGGGGACGGGGAACAGGGGGGGAGGCCCCAGGAGGCCGTAAGCCGGGGGGTCAGCACCCTCCTCCCAAAGGGCCCCAGTCCGGTCAGACTTGAACTATTAGTGCGCCTCTTGGCTAGATATCCGGGACCGGATGCCAGTTATTTAGAGGCCGGGTTTAGGGATGGATTCCGCATCCCTTTTGAGGGTCCTAGGATATCTGCGTTTGCACGGAACCAAAAGTCTGTTCAGGTGCTGGAACAGTTGGTTCAGGATAAGATAGATAAGGAAGTTGCTGCGGGTAGGGTGTTGGGGCCATTTAGTTGTCCCCCTATACCGAATTTGAGGGTTTCCCCCTTGGGCATTGTTCCCAAGAAGGCTCCCGGGGAGTACAGGTTGATACACAACCTGTCTGCGCCACAGGGGCAATCGGTTAATGATGCAATCCCAGAGCATTTATGTTCTGTACACTATGCGTCTTTTGATTCGGCGGTAGCCATGGTTAGGAAACATGGGCTAGGGGCTTTAATGGGCAAATGCGACATTAAGTCAGCGTTTCGCATACTGCCCATCCACCCTTCGGATTTTGATCTTCTGGGTTTTCATTTCCGCGGTTGTTATTATATAGATAGGGCCTTACCCATGGGTTGTTCGATTTCCTGTTCCATGTTTGAGCGCTTTAGTTCCTTTTTGGAATGGGCTGTTCGAGAACGCACGGGATTGGCCGATTGTACTCACTACCTGGATGATTTTTTCTTCTGTGGTAGAAAGGATTCTGGGCAATGTAGTTATTTGATGTCGGAATTTGCTGCGCTGGCGGACGAGTTAGGTGTCCCCTTAGCTCACAAGAAGACGGAGGGCCCGGCAAATGTCTTAATGTACCTGGGGGTGGAAGTTGATTTGGTTCAACGGTGTTGTAGGCTGCCTTTGGACAAGGTACAGGCCTTGGTGGCCCGGATCTTGTCTCTCCGGTCACAAACAAAGGTGACTTTGAAGCAGTTGCAGGAGTTGGTCGGGCATTTGAATTTTGCCGGCAGGGTGGTGGCGCCGGGCCGAGCCTTTTTGCGTCGGCTCTGCAGTGCCATGAAAGGCCTCACCAGGCCTCATCATCACGTTAGGGTGACAAAGGGAATGCGAGAGGACTTAGCTGTTTGGCTATCCTTTTTGGAAGGCTTTAATGGGGTTTCCTTTTGGAGGAGGGAGTTATTGTTGGAGGCAGATATGCAAATACATTCTGATGCCTCGGGGGGCATTAGGTTTTGGAGTGATATGGGGCGATAGGTGGTGCGCCGGACAGTGGCCTGGTGGTTGGCAGGATTCTGGCACATGTAGGGATTTAACTTTTTTGGAGTTTTTCCCTATTTATGTGGCAGCGCATATTTGGGCGCGGGAATTGCAGAATTGCGTGGTGCACTTCTGGTGCGATAATCAGGCCACAGTCCAGGTTATCAACACGCTGTCCTCCAAGAACAATAGGGTCATGTCATTAGTTAGGGTGTTTACGTTGCACTGCCTTCAAAATAACATTCTGTTCCGAGCACGTCATATTCCCGGATTGGATAATGCAATAGCTGATGCTTTATCGCGCCAGCAGGTAGAGAAATTCCGGGATCTCGCACCTTGGGCCAGGGCAGTGCTGGAGGAGGTACTGGCGGCCCTGTGGGAGATTGGCAGGATGAAGTAGATCGTGCGGTCTGGCAGTCCCTCGCCCCGAGCACTCGAGCGGCATATAGGAAGGCAGGTAGGGAATTCCAAGAGTTCAGGTCGAGCGCGAAGCTGGGGATGGAGTGGCCAATCCCGGTCGATCATCTATTGCAGTTTTGTGTGGCAGAGAGAAGGAAGGGCAAGGCAGTACGCACCATCTCTGGTAAGCTGGCGGCCTTGGCCTTTTGCACGAAGAGCCGGGGTGTACAGGATAATACAGCGGATTTTAGGATCAGGCGCGCCTTGAGCGGCTGGTCGCGTGAGCAACCAGTCAAGCCGGATTTACGGTCCCCATTATCGCCTGACATTCTTGTTGGTCTGCGAGCGCGGTGGAACTTGCTCTGTGCGTCCCCTTTTGAGGCCGCTTTATACCATGCGGCTGCCTTGACTGCCTTTTTTGGGGCATTGAGAATATCGGAGCTGTTAGCGGCTGCTAAGGGGGATAGGTCGGGTAGGGCTCTGCAATTTGCTGATGTCCAATTCAGCGTGGAACATGTCTCCATCCGGCTGAGGCGTTCCAAAACCGACCAACTGGGCAAAGGGCAGACGATCCTCCTGCATGCTGCCCCACGGGAAGAGTTATGCCCCGTTAGGGCTTTAATAGCCTTCCGGGAGTTGAGAGGTATGGCACCTGGATTCATCTTTTGTCACGGGGATAGTTCACCGCTGACGAAGTTTCAGTTTGCGGCCATCGCACGGCGGGCGCTGGACGGTCTGCAGTTGGCAGGTTTTAAATTTGGAACCCATTCATTTCGGATAGGGGCGGCCTCTATGGCTGCGGCTTTGGGTTTAACGCCAGTGCAGATACAGGCGATTGGCAGATGGCGATCGCATGCGTATCGTTCCTATGTTTGGCCCCTCCCTACGGGGGGGAAGTGACGCATTCTCCCTTGGGGGGGGAAGGGACAGTTGGCTGACCATAATCTGTTTGTTTCTAGATGGCCGGCCGGCGGAAGCCCCAGTTCGGGTTCTCATCTGTGGACACAGCTACGTGTTCTGGGCCGGACGGAGGGCAGCCTGTACCGCAGTTGGCACACAGTTGGGACTGAGCGGCGTGGCCAACATACAGTGGGTCGGCAGGCGGGGGATGAGATGGGACCAGCTCATCCCAATGTTAATGCAGCGGCGTGTGGCCCTACCCCCACCGCAGGTGTTGTTACTCCATTTGGGGGGTAACGACTTGGGGATGCTGAAGGGCAAGGCCTTGGTGCTGCAGGCGATCTCTGATTTTCTGCAGATTTGCAGTTGGTGGCCCGGGGTGGTGATTGTATGGTCCGCAATTGTGCCTCGGTGCCAGTGGAGGGCACCGTGTGATCCCAGAGCCTTGAATCGGGCCGGTAGGAAGGCAAATGGCAAGATTTTTCGCAGCCTACGGGTGTGGGGTGATGGGTATGTTAATCATCCCACTATTTACCCAACGCGGAGGGAGCTTTATAGGCCTGACGGGGTCCATTTATCGGACCTTGGGAATGATATATTTTTGATGGATTTGCAGAGGGGTCTGCGGGATCTGATCCTGCGCAGATGGGGGGTTGGCGACAAAGCATAAGGCTTGTCGCACCCTGTGGCGGTTAGGCGCGGGCATCTTCACCTGGCAAGGGATAGGTGAGCATTCACAGCCACCGAGCGGTGACTGGTAATGCCTGAGGCTCATCACCTGAGTGGTCTTGAGGCCCTGGTGGTGAGATAAGGGTTACCTTTGGGGCGGACCTTCCTCACCCGCTCGGAAGTCTTGAGGCACGAGCTGGGGGTGACACGGAAAGCCTCCCTACCCAAAAGGGGGGGCCAGGGGGGGCGTGAGCTGCACGCCATACACTGGCCTCGATTTGACTCGCCCTATCCTTAGATTGGCGTTGGCCACCAAGTGTCGAGGATGCCCGCTAGTTTCCCCTTCTGCAATTCATCAATAAAGTGTGGCCCATTTTTAAAACCCAATTTATTGTGTCGTCTCGATATTTACGCGCTCCGATTCCGCAAGTTGCCTTCCTTTTTAAAACAAGGTGTTGGCAGGGTAAAAAGTTAGATGCTCTATCATTTCCCCCCCTCCCCAGCTACACTCTTTATGGATTTTAGAAACAAGATATCCTCTTGTTATTGGAAGATAATTGAAAGTAGACATTTCCTCCACACCGCAAAATAAGGAGCAAATGATCATTTGTATCAATTTTCCAAACCTTATGAAAGCTCAAAAGCATCTCTGTCGTTTGTGATCTGGTCTCTCTTGTATTGGATGTTCTACATACCTCTGAGCAGCCTTTTAACAGCATAGTTCTACTGAAGATGATGCATTTTGAAATGTAGCTTTAAAAGCATTTGGTTTCCATAATGACTACCTGCCTTTCGACTCGAGGGACTTCATTTCTGTTCTCTTTGCACTGCTCACAGCTGTCTTTCTCTTTTTCTGTGAAGCCTCCTAATTGGCTGGCACCCAAATATGTGAGATGTCACTTCTGATTGCATCAGAACATGATATTATGTTAGTCACCATAATGAAATATTGTTAGGTGATGTCTTTGTGCAAATATAATGTTTATTTTGATAGAATGAGACATGGAGTATCTGCACTTTTCCCTCCCTTATTGGATGTGATGTTTAATAAAGCCGATAAAATGTCCACAGTGAACTCAGAGTTCAGATATGTGAGATCTTCAGTTTGATGAAGAATTTTAGCTGGAAAAAAAACCTTTTTGTTGCTTTTTAATCATTTCTGTTCATTTCCCCTCTGTTCTCCCCAGATCAATAACCCATCATTTAATTAACCCGGCACTACTGATTGGATAAAGGCTTTATCGGCCATGACAACGAATGTAGCAGGATGTGCAAAAATGAAAGAGTAAGCAATTTTCTTTGAAGGAAGAGGCTGTTTCCCTTTTAATGCTCTCGTTTCTAAAGAAAATTGAGTTTTCTGCTAACTCCAGGGTTAGCTAGATAATTGCATAAAACGTATAAGGAAAAGGACTTAAACACATTTCTAGGGTATTGTAATCAAATTAATTTTATGTGGCATAATAAAATGCAGTGCTACGGTATTTGTGGAGGAAGCACTAATTATCTCTCCAGCTTTGGCATTAGAAAGCTATTTTGAGAAAATGATGGGTGTCCCAAATTGCCTCTTCACACTGAATTATAGTCATAAATGTAATACAACTTTGTGACAGGATCAACTAGGTCTTGAACTATGAACAAGTCCAGGATCTGGCAGAGACCCTGGTAGAAAAAAAAATAGATGTGGATAGAATTTTGAACTTTATATGTGTTTCAAATCAGCGAAGGAACACATTTAACCTGGGTAGGTTAAATGCACCTTTCTGATGCATGAATTCTGTAGCTGCCATTTTCAAAGATGGCTGACCTGGAAGGGGGATATGCAAATATTCATGTATGATAGGGTGACCAGATAAAATCCAGGTCAGGGCTCATGTAACTTTAACAGTTGTAGAGAAAAGGGAATTTCAGCCAGTGTTATTTGTATGCAATTAGTCCCTGGTGATATTCCCTCTTCATCACAACAGTTAAAGGTGCAGGCACTATACTAGAGTGACCATATACAAAAGAAGGCAGGGCCCCTGCAACTTTAACTGTTGTGATGAAGAGGGATTTTATCTGGTCAGCCTAATGTATGAATGGCAACAAAATATAGGGTTTCTAAGTTATAGGGTTGAAAAACTATTACTAATCACTGTTACAACCTGTATGGTTTAGTTGGTGGATGCTGGATTAGCAGCAGAAAAACACAGGTTAAAATGAGGGCTGTGCAAGCCTTGAGCCTCAGATTTCTGAATCCGAAGCCTGGAGGCCATTTTATTGCGGAACTGCCATTTTATGATGGATCTACCATTTCCTCGCAAAGTCCTAGGCCCTTGCGCAGTCCTAGGCCCCCATACAGTCTACAGCTCCCAGCATGCAGTACCTACCAGGGCCCAGGAGCAGAGGGTAGACCTGTCATTGCTGCCATTGCCCACTCCTTGGTACAATCACATATTTCTTCCCTGGACGATTGTGTGCTTCCCGGCGAGATTGCCGGCTTCCCCGCAAGAGATTTCATGAGATCGCCGGCTTCCCCGAGAGCACTTAATAATTTCTAAGAAGAGTTTTCAGAGCTCAAACCTTTCTAGAAAGACTTTCCTCTAATCAGGAATCCCTTTCCTCTAAGGCTGGGTGTTGGGGTGGGTGGGTTCAGTAGTTATGAAAGGGAAGTACACTCTGCATCTATTCAGGGGCATTTGTGCCTGTTTTTTTTTAAATTCTTTATGTTCCTCATAAGCATTGAGAAGAGATTATTGATCCTTCTTCTTCTTCTTCTCCTCCTCCTCCTCCTCCTCCTCCTCTTCCTCCTCCCCCTTTCATTTCACATAGCAAAAATTTCTATGGAAATCTGTGAAGTTACTCAGATGTAGCAACCCAATTTTAAGGGAGCCTACCGAGAAGCAAATTTCAAGTAATATTAAAGATGCTTTGTATTGTAGCCTATCTATTTATTTCCAATGTTTGAAGATTGCACTGTACAGATAATTTACACACAACCTATCATCCCATAAAGCTGATAGGTGGGAAGTTCAGGACAGATAAAAGGAAGTACTTCTTCACACAGTGCATAGTTAAACTATGGAATTCACTACCACAAAATGTGGTGATGACCACTAATTTGGATGGCCTTAAGTGGTGTGTGTGTGTGTGTGTGTGCATGGGGGGGGGGGGTTAGACAAATTCCTGGAGGAGAAAGTTTTCAATGGCTACTAGTCCTGATGGCTATATGCTACCTCCAATATCAGAGGCAGTATACTGGGAATATGAGTTGAAGGATACCGTTGCACTCATGTCCTGCTTGTGGGTTTCCTATGGGCAGCTTGTTTGCCAGTTTGTGAACAGAATGCCAGACTAGATGAGCCTTGGTCTGATCCTGCATGGCTCTCCTTCCATTCTTATGTTCTTAACCTTGTACTGGATCCTGAATTTTCTCCCCAATTGCATTGATTTGTTTTGTTGACTTGCCAAGTGATCTTAGTATCTGTTGCAACAGCCAATGGAAAGTCAAACTAGACATCATGAGAGATATGGGGTCCCTTTTCCTCATACTTTCTAGTTGAATATAACTTGCAACATCTTGCACTGCATTATCTTGCTCATGGCTCAACAGCCAATGATATGAAGGGAGGACAATGCACAGCACAATGACATCACATTACATACAGCATTCACCAAGGCACTGTGAATGTGAGTGAGTGAGAATTTGTGTGTGTGTGTGTGTGTGTGAGAGAGAGAGAGAGAGAGAGGCAGGCAGGCAGGCAGGGAGGGAGGGAGGGAGGGAGGGAGAGATGGATTGGTCACAGTTCCATATCTTTCTAAATGTGTAGGTAAATTTGGAAGGATAGTTAAAGACTAGCAAATTAATGCCAGTATAAGCTTTTTTGGACACTGTCCACTACGTTAGATGAAGTGGACAGTGTCCATGAAAGCATATGACAGAATATATTTGTTCATCTTTAAGCTGCCACAAGACTCTTTGTTGTTGTTGTTGTTGTTGTTGTTGTTGTTGTTGTTTTGCTACAACAGACTAATGTGGCTACTAGGGGTGTGCACGGACCCCCCGGATCGGATCGGGACCCGGATCGGGACCTCCAATTTTGTCCCGGACCGGTTCGGACAAAATCGGAGGCCCCCCGGACCGGATCGAGTCCGATCCCGACCCAAAAATCGTAAATTTTTGGATCGGCCGCCATTTTTTTCCCCATAGACTTGCATTGCAATGCAAGTCTATGAGGAAAAAATGGCGGCGGGTCGGTAAGGGGGGGCCTAACTCCCTCCCCCCCCCCCGGGGCCGTCCGCTGTGGACGGCCCCGGCAGGTAAACCCCCTCCCCCGCGCTCCCTACCCCCCCTGGGGCTGCCCGCTTCCATCCGCTGGCGCCCGCGGGCGCCAGCGGATAGAAGCGGACGGCTCCGGGGGGGGGTAAGCCCCCTTCCCCACCACTTACCTTCTCGGCCCGTCCGGCGCCGGCGGCTACTACCAGCGGGCTCCGCGGCCTACTCTCGAGTAGCGCGCCGGGTGATGACATCACCCGGCGCGCCACCCTGGAGCAGGCCGCGGAGCCTGCTGGTAGTAGTAGGCGCCGGCGCCGGACGGGAGCCGCCGGGCCGGGCAGGTAAGGGCCCCCCTCCCCCCTCCGCGCGCCCCCTCCTCCCCTCCACGCACCCCCTCCTTACCTTTCCGGCCCGGCGGCTCCCGTCCGGCGCCGGCGCCTACTACTTCCAGCAGGCTCCGCGGCCTGCTCTAGAGTAGCGCGCCGGGTGATGACATCACCCGGCGCGCCATCCTAGAGCAGGCCGCGGAGCCTGCTGGGAGTAGTAGGCGCCGGCGCCGGACGGGAGCCGCCGGGCCGGGCAGGTAAGGGCCCCCCTCCCCCCTCCGCACGCCCCCTCCTCCCCTCCACGCACCCCCTCCTTACCTTCCCGGCCCGGTGGCTCCCGTCCGGCGCCGGCGCCTACTACTACCAGCAGGCTCCGCGGCCTGCTCTAGAGTAGCGCGCCGGGTGATGACATCACCCGGCGCGCCACCCTAGAGCAGGCCGCGGAGCCTGCTAGTAGTAGTAGGCGCCGGCGCCGGACGGGAGCCACCGGGCCGAGAAGGTAAGTGCCCCCCTCCTCCCCCCCCCCGCTGTCCACTTTCATCGGCGGGCGCCCGCTGGCGCCCGCCAATGGAAGCGGCGGTGGGCGCCAGTGGGCGCCCGCCGATCCGCCGATCCGCCGAACCGGTTCGGAGCTTTTTCGGACCGGTTCGGATTGGATCGGCCGATCCAGCTGCGGGATCGGAAATCGGATAATTTATCCGATTTCCCACTGGACCGGACTCGGATCGTGGATCGGGTCCGATCCAGTGCACATCCCTAGTGGCTACCTCTCTGGAACTTGGTAAATTAGAAATTTGTAAATTAAAACTGGAAAGCAATCCAGACCTAAATTTAGGCTTCTGGTCAGTTTCCTTGCAGAAGGAGTGTTCATCTGTCTGAGGTGAGGGCTATGGACTGCTTCCTTGCCTTTCAATGTAAATGTAATTATAAGTCAGATAATAGTGCTCTACAGACAGACAGATGATTACAGTAATTCCAGGTAATGAAATTGCTGGGAAGTCTGTTTCGTGCTTGGAAGCCCAAACTAAATACATTAGGCTCTCTTAATTGCTTAAACACTAACATTGTGTGTTAGCCATGCACTTTGGTAAAAGCCCTTCCTCCATTGACTCTCAATGGTGAAAAATGTGTTCTCTCAAAACGGCCTTGGTCCCACTTTTCAGTAATGTGGCTGCAAAAGTGCTGGCGGCGTCTTCTGTTCCCGGAAACTGACTGATAACCAGTTGAAGGGGCCAAACTGTGGAAGAAGCAATCTTCACACGCAGTACTAAAATACATCAGGACAAAGGAAACCAAGTTGCTGTAGTACAGCTCCATGAATAAACATGGATTTTAAAAGGCAGTTACAGTGTTACGTGATGTGCTTTCGTTAGACCCACATACAAACTTGCACATGTTCTAATGAGACTTACACACCTGCTTGCAAGGAATCTTTAGACATTGGCAGTAGAGTGTCTGTGGCTAAGTAAGGGGATTCTTACCCAAAGAAATCTACACCGTTGAAGAGGATAATGCCATAATGGCACATTTATTGAGGTTAAAACAAATTCAAATGCACAAGCTAGTTTTGGGGGAATTAGCTGAGCAAATGGAAGCTTAAAAGAAAGTTTTAAGGATGTTTTTAGGATGTTTTAGGATTTTTAATGCAGTTTTAATAATATGTGTCATGTTTTAATCAGTTTTATGTATTTTATCATGTTGTTGTTCCCTGCCTCGATCCAGACGGAGAGGCGGGTAAGAAATAAATTGTTGTTGTTGTTGTTATTATTATTATTATTATTATTATTATTATTATTATTATTTCAAGACTGTGAGAAAGGAGTCTTCTTGAGACTTAGAGCATACACACACAGAGCAGGGGAAAGAGCCCTTTCCTGAAGACAGCAACTAGTGTGCGTTGCAGCTCCTGGTCTCAGTGGAGAAGAAGGAAGGTGCAGGAGCCTTTCCTCTGGAAGGAGAGACTCAGCAATTTCAGCAGCAGTGTGGCACCTTACCCCTGAAAGGGGCGGGGGTAAGGCACCTAGTGACTTCAACAGCATGACCCCATTCCTCTGGGAAGAGTGAGCCTTTGACTCTCAGAATCCGAGAGTTTTTATACAATTTTGGAGAAAAGCAGTGACACCACTGCTCATATGCACTGGAAATGATGCTACTTGCCATGGGAGAAAGACTGAGCTGGCTTTTGATTTCAGATAATAAAAGAGGGTACTTGGGGATGATGGCTGTACTTTCTAGAAACAAAAGCCTTACTATTTCTATTCTTTTATCAAAAGGTGACCATAGATACTAATGACTGCCCTAAAGACAGGTGTCCAGGCTGGAGTTCAACAATAGGACCACATTAGCATGGGCAGGACTAGGTGCAGGACCATCCAGCATTCATATCCTGCTCAATTTTACTCCCATCTTTGCCTCTGGATAATACATTTTAGAGGTCTATTAGAAACTGATTTTACCTGATTTAGCCTGACGTGATGGCTCTTAGCCCCATTCCTGTGCCTTTGTCTTATCTCTGCTGAAGGTGGGGGATGAAGATGCCTTGGCTTTTTGGCTGTTTCAAAATGGAGTCAGTACTGCTCACTCACAAGAGAGCTACTTTGTAACAACAGGGTACGTCAGTCATCTCTCTGTGTGAGAAAGAGTTGGCTATCTCAAAGCCTAATCACCCAACTCAAAACCCAATCACCCACCTATGACAAAGAAATGCATGCATTTACTTTGGATTGGGCTGTTAGAATTAAGGCAGAAGACATTTGGAAAAGATGCCAAAGCCTAACAGGCTTTCAGATACAATTCTTCCTCTTTTTAGGAAATAAAACAAAGGTGGTGTGATAGAATATTGTCCTCATTCATTCATTCATTCATATCCCATGCTCCTTTCCAGGAGCACAAGATAATGCACATAATTCTCACCTCTTTTACCTCTGAACAGTCCTGTGGGTAGGGTAGGAAGAGAGTGTGTGCCTGGCTTCACTGGGGGATTTGAACCTGGGAGTTCCCAGTCCACACACTACACCGCTCTTTCTCCTCTCTCCTTTAAACTCACACTTCACACCACAATCCTATGCATGTTCATTCGGAGGTACATTTCCTGAGGTTCCTTTGCTTACTAAATCTGTGTCCTTCCTTTCCGCCAAATGGTGCAATAAAATACCACAGAGCAATCAAACACATAAAAAGAAGGCACCAGAAACACATCGATAAAATCGATAAGAATGGCCAGTTGAATAAACTGCAATGTATGTACAAAATAGTAACATATTATTATTATTTTCATTCCTTTAACTCCCTTCTAAAATTTCACCTTTTCTGAGAAGCCTTTGGACCAGTCCCCTAGTACCTATATCTTATTGTAAAAAAACCAAAATAAATGTAACTGAAGCAATCACAGATTTTTCCCCTTGCTTACCGATGCTGCTATGAGCATCATCAGATGGGTGGATTTTTGTGTTTCCCTACTGTCACTATGGCCTCCTGCTGCTGTCCCACAATAGTGATAGTCATAGAATCATAGAAGAGTAGAGTTGGAAGGGACCTCTAAGTCCATCAAGTCCAACCCCCTGCTCAATGTAGGAATCCACTTTAAAGCATACCTGAGAGATGGCTGTCAAGCTGCCTCATGAATGCCTCTAGGTAATTGGTTCCATTGTCGTACTGCTCTAACAGTCAGGAAGTTATTTCTGATGTTCAGCCAGAATCTGGCTTCCTGTAACTTGAGCCCATTATTCCGTGTCCTGCACTCTGGGATGATCGAGAAGAGATCCTGGCTCTCCTCTGTGTGACAACCTGTCAAGCATTTGAAGAGTGCTATCATGTCTCCCCTCAGCATAGGTGTGTGCAGCACATTCCATTAGGGTGTGCACCCAGAGATTTTTTTAAAAAAATTATTGAATACTCAATCATAAAGGACATTATTTTTATTCATTCATTCATTCGTTCGTTCATTCATTCATTTATTAAACACTGTAGATACTGATGTCATACTCTGCGTTCGGCTTGCCTGACCGCAGGAGAGCCGTTACAGGTGAGGGGTGGGGAAATGGGGAGATGCTCCTCCAGCCCCAACATTGGTGGAGTTTTGTCATGACACTGGCCAAAGGAGGGGCTTACAAGGCAATATTAGCCTTCATGGTCCCTCCACCTGGCCTCTTTGAAGTGTGGCTCCTGGCAGAAGGGCCCTACCCCACTCCCGGCGCAGCTTGGAGGTGGTGGGGCGATTGCGGCGGGCGCGGGGCGAGACGAGGCGTGGAGGCGCGCTATTCGGCGGCCTCCTGGAATGGGCGCGAAAAGGAGGGGGAGGAGGAAAGGGAGCCTATATTAGGCCAGGACTCCTCCCCTCCTTTGTCTTACTTGCGCGGCTGTTGGACGGAGAGGCTGGCTGACAGAGCAGCAGCCTCGGCAGCAGCGTCGCTGGAGCAGCAGTAGCGGCCTGGGCGACGGTGCCTTTCACCAGCTGGGAAGAGGCTGGAGCACGGTCGGCGCTTCCCAGCGCAGCTGGTCGGGGGAGTCGCAGGGCCGGGAGGCCGCAGGTTTGGGGAAGGGCCGGCTGGTCCTTCCCAAGCAGAGCGGGGCGGCGGCCAGGGCTACCTCGGCAGTGGAACGAGGCAGCAGGGCGAGGAAGGGCCGGCTGGTCCTTCCCGGAGCTCAGCGGGGTTGCGGCCAGGGCTACCTCAAAGGGAGCGGGGCCGCAGGGCGAGGAAGCGCCGGGGAGGCGGCAGGAGGGCTCCCTTGGCTATTGACGTGGGGCGCTGGGGATTGTTTGTGGCAGTCGCCGGTTGGGGGGTTAACAGGCCTTGGGGGGAGCGGGGCTTTGGAGTGGCCTGAGGCTGAGCGGGGACGAAAAACAAAAGCCCCCCCCTTCCTTTTTGCTACCCCCCCATCCACGATCGAGATACCCCCCCCACCTGCCTATTAGACGCAGCGGGTGGCTTTGACCCCCCCTTTTTGCTTGCCCCGTGGTGTGTGCATGCCACTTGCCAGGTGCCTAAGGTAGGCCAAGTTAGCCCTACGGGCAGCTAATTGGTGCAGAGGAGGGCGGTGATCACAACGCCGCACAGTATATATTTGAATTCTACTGCATTTCAATTGTGCAAGCTTGGGGGGGAGCCTGCTGGCTGTTGGGAGGTTGCCCTGCCTTCTGGAGTTAACGGCCATTGGGGTTGCCCTATTGGTGGGTGGGGGGTACTGCAGAGGGCGGTTAATTAGCCCCGACCCCAGAATTTGAATTCTATTCAGACTTGATACAGTTACTAGTGGGGGCTGACGGTTGGAAGAAAGGGAATTGATTGGCTATTGGCGGTATCTGTAATTGGGATACACGTGGGGAAGATGGCTCCTCCTAGGGGGAGTGGAAGTAAAAAAGGCAAAGGGAAGGCACCAAAGCCTGCGTTTAAGCGGCCTAGGGTGCGAGGGGAATCTTCATCGGAGGAAGAGGAGAATCCGGAGATTGCGGCTATTTTGGCCAGGTTACAGGCGGTTGAACGTGAGCGGGGATTAGCCCCACTCGCGCCTGCCGGTACGTTGGGCGGCCCTGATAATAGGACAGGGCGGCATATGACACGGAAACAGAAGCAGGATCAACTGTGGGCTTCCGTTTCAGCACGGTTACAGGCAATTGAGTCCGGCAATGCGGCGTCTACTGCAGGTGATTCGGTTCAACAGCTCCTGCAGCCGAGTCGTCCAGAGGCGCAGGTGGTGGTATCTGGAGGGTCGAGTCAAGCAGCAGCACCAAGTGAATCTGCGGAGGCGGAGACGCTGACGCCTGACACGGCCGGAGGGCTTATGGCGAGGGACGCCAGCGGCAGTCGTATTCCAGGTGAGGTTTCCACCACACCTTACACGGGTCCGCTCCCACCGTGGGGCCCGTCCCCGCCGTGGAACTGGTACCCGTGGGCCCCGGGCTGGGGTTGGCCGGCAGCGTTTCAAGGGGTGGGCGCACCTCAGGTGGGGGGTGTGGGGACAATGCAGTCCACTACACACCCGCACACGACCCAGAATCTGATGCAGTCAGGGAACGTGGCTGGAGCTGCGGCGGTAGCACAGCAGGAGGTTCCTCAGGTGGTTGGAGACACTGTGGTGATGGTAGGTCAAGGGGACAAGGGTCCTACGGTAAGTCACACGGCGGTAACACAGACACAAGGGGAGTCCCAGGTGAACGCGTCGGTTGTGGCAGTGTGGCAGGGACCTGCTGGGGCGTCCTTTCAGTTGACGGCAGCGGGGGGTGTGGCGCGTGACCCGTATGTGGGGGTGGAGGCTTCGGCTATTCCGACGGGCAGCACTGCTGCCCCGCTGGGTTATCACCTGCTTCAGGCCACGCGTGAGAAAATTTGGAGGGGGGAGTTTGTCGATGTCTTTACGCTACTCTTTCGTGAGACGGAGTCGAAAGACAAGGATAAGGCCACAGATCGGGAATTAGAGAGGATGCGACGGAAGAAGGTAGCTCGTACGTGGGCAAATTGGCTCCCTGGCTTCCTTATTTATATGGGGGTGATACAACAGAAGTTCCCAGAAAAAGGGGGTGTTTTGACGAAATATCTGGATATGCTCTATAGAGCATACACAGAGTACGAGGGGGGGGCGTGGCTTGCATACGATGAATCATTTCGTATGCGGGCCGCGTTTGACCACGCCCTCCGCTGGGACTTGAAGGATAATGATCTGTGGCTACAGTTCATGACCCCGGCAAGGCCTGGAGTCGGGGAACGGGCAGATAGTGGTCATATGTTGGCTAAGCAGCAGCTTACTGCATCTCCCCACGGAATGGCGGGGCAGGGGGTTCAATCCCGCCTGCTTTGCTGGGAATATAGTTCCCGAGGAGCCTGCACACGCCCCGTATGTAGGTATCGACACGAATGTCCAATATGCAGGGGACCTCATCCTGGGGCTAGTTGCACGAGGTCCAAGAAGGGACGGGGGGCAGGGGGGGAGCCCCCAGGAGGCCGTAAGCCGGGGGGCCAACAACCTCCTCCCAAAGGGCCCCAGTCCGGTCAGGCTTGAACCGTTAGTGCGCTTATTGGCGAGATATCCGGGACCGGAAGCCAGTTATTTAGAGGCTGGGTTTAGGGAGGGATTTCGCATCCCTTTTGTGGGTCCTAGGATATCTGCGTTTGCACGGAATCAAAAGTCAGTTAAGGTGCTGGAACAGTTGGTTCAGGATAAGATAGACAAGGAAGTTGCCACGGGTAGGGTGTTGGGGCCTTTTCATAGTCCCCCGATACCACATTTGAGGGTTTCTCCCTTGGGTATCGTTCCCAAGAAGGCTCCCGGGGAGTACAGGTTGATACACAACCTGTCTGCACCTAGGGGGCAATCGGTCAATGATGCCATTCCAGAGCAATTATGTTCAGTGCACTACGCGTCTTTTGATTCGGCCGTGGCCATGGTAGGGAGGCACGGTTTGGGGGCATTAATGGGCAAATGCGACATTAAGTCAGCGTTTCGCATACTGCCCATACACCCTGCTGATTTTGATCTTCTGGGTTTTCATTTTCGTGGTTGTTATTATATAGATAGGGCCTTACCCATGGGGTGTTCAATTTCCTGTTCCATGTTTGAACGTTTCAGTTCCTTTTTGGAATGGGCCGTTAGGGAACGCACGGGATTGGCCGATTGCACTCACTACCTGGATGATTTTTTCTTCTGTGGAGGAAAGGATTCTGGGCAATGTAGTTATTTGATGTCGGAATTTGCTGCGTTGGCGGACGAGTTAGGTGTCCCCTTAGCTCACGAGAAGACGGAGGGCCCAGCAAATGTGTTAATGTACCTGGGGGTGGAAGTTGATTCGGTTCAACGGTGTTGCAGACTGCCTATGGACAAGGTTCGGGCCTTGGTGGCCCGCATCTCGTCTTTCCGGTCGCAAACAAAGGTGACTTTGAAGCAGTTGCAGGAGTTGGTCGGGCATTTGAATTTTGCCTGCAGGGTGGTGGCGCCGGGCCGAGCCTTTTTGCGTCGGCTCTGCAACGCGATGAAGGGCCTCACTAGGCCTCATCATCATGTTAGGGTGACGAAGGGAATGCGAGAGGACTTAGCGGTATGGCTATCCTTCATGGAAGGCTTCAATGGGGTGTCCTTTTGGAGGAGAGAGTTATTGTTGGAGGCAGACATGCAGATACATTCCGATGCCTCGGGAACATTAGGTTTTGGAGTAATATGGGGCGACCGGTGGTGCTCTGGAGGGTGGCCTGGTGGTTGGCAGGATTCTGGCACGTGTAGGGATTTAACGTTTTTAGAGTTTTTCCCTATTTATGTGGCAGCCCATATTTGGGCGCAGGAACTGAGGAATTGCGTAGTGCATTTCTGGTGCGACAATCAGGCCACGGTCCAGGTCATCAACACTTTGTCCTCCAAAAATAATAGGGTTATGGCATTAGTTAGGGCATTTACATTGCACTGCCTCCAAAATAACATTCTGTTTCGAGCACGTCATATTCCGGGTTTGAACAACGCAATAGCTGATGCTTTATCGCGCCAGCAGGTAGAGAAATTCCGGGATCTCGCACCTTGGGCCAGGGCTGTGCCGGAGGAGGTGCCGGCTGCCCTGTGGGAGATTGGCAGGACGAAGTAGATCGTGCGGTTTGGCAGTCTCTCGCCCCGAGTACTCGAGCGGCGTATAGGAAGGCAGGTAGGGAATTTCATGAGTTCAGGTCGTGCTCGCAGCTGGGGATGGAATGGCCTATTCCAGTCGATCATCTCTTGCAGTTTTGTGTGGCGGAGAGAAGGAAGGGCAATGCTGTGCGGACCATATCCGGTAAGCTGGCGGCCTTGGCCTTTTGCTCGAAGTGCCGGGGTCTACAGGATAACACAGCTGATTTTAGGATTAGGCGAGCCTTGAGCGGCTGGATGCGTGAGCAACCTGCCAAGCCGGATTTACGGTCCCCTTTGACGCCAGAAATTTTATGTGGATTGCGGGCTTGTTGGGACTTGCTCTGTGTGTCCCCGTTTGAGGACGCCTTATACCATGCGGCTGCTTTGACCGCCTTTTTTGGGGCATTGCGAATATCGGAGCTGTTAGCAGCTGCTAAAGGGGACATATCTGGCAGGGCCCTTCAATTCGCTGATGTACTATTTAGCGCGGGACAGGTCTCCATTCGGCTGAGGCGCTCCAAAACTGATCAACGGGGCAAAGGGCACACAATCCTCCTATATGCGGCCCCACTGGCAGAATTATGCCCTGTTAGGGCTTTAACGGCCTTCCGGGAGTTGAGAGGGATGGCGCCTGGATTCCTTTTCTGTCATGCCGATAGTTCGCCGTTGACGAAATTTCAGTTTGAGGCCATCGCAAAGCGGGCGCTGGACGGTCTGCAGCTGGCAGGTTTTAAATTTGGAACCCACTCTTTTCGTATAGGGGCGGCCTCTACGGCAGCAGCTTTGGGTTTACCGCCAGTGCAGATACAGGCGATTGGCAGATGGAGATCGCAAGCATATCGTTCCTATGTTCGGCCCCTCCCTACGGGGAGAAAGTGATGCATTCTCCCGGGGGGGGGGGGAGGAAGCGGTGGCTGACCATAATTTGTTTGTTTTTAGATGGCCGGCCGGCGGAAGCCCCAGTTCGGGTTCTCATCTGCGGACACAGCTACGTGTTCTGGACCGGATGAAGGGCAGCCTGTACCACAGTTGGCACACAGTTGGGATTGAGCGGCGTGGCCAGCATACAGTGGGCCGGCAGGCGGGGGATGAGGTGGACCAGCTCATCCCGATGTTAAGGCAGCGGCGTGCGGCCCAACCCCCACCGCAGGTGTTGTTGCTCCATTTGGGAGGTAACGACTTGGGGATGTTGAAGGGCAAGGCCTTGGTGCTGCAGGCGATCTCCGATTTTCAAACCATCCGGAGGTGGTGGCCTGGGATAGTGATTGTGTGGTCCGCAATCGTGCCCCGGTGCCAGTGGAGGGCACCGTGCGATCCCAGAGCTTTGAATCGGGCCGGTAAGCGGGCTAATGGTGAAATTTTTCGCAGTTTACGGGTGTGGGGTGATGGGTATGTTAATCATCCCGCTATATACCCAGCGCGGAGGGAGCTTTATAGGCCTGACGGGGTTCATTTATCGGACCTCGGGAATGATATATTTTTGATGGATTTGCAGGGGGGTCTGCGTGAGCTGCACGCCATACACTGGCCTCGATTTGACTCGCCCTATCCTTAGATTGGCGTTGGCCACCAAGTTCTGAGGATGCCCGCTAGTTTTCCCCTTCTGCGAATTCATCAATAAAGTGTGGCCCATTTTAAACCCAATTTATTGTGTCGTCTCGTTATTTACGCGCTCCGATTCCGCAAGGGCCCTACCCCACTCCCGGCGCAGCTTGGGGGTGGTGGGGCGATTGCGGCGGGCGCGGGGCGAGACGAGGCGTGGAGGCGCGCTATTCGGCGGCCTCCTGGAATGGGCGGGAAAAGGAGGGGGAGGAGGAAAGGGAGCCTATATTAGGCCAGGACTCCTCCCCTCCTTTGTCTTACTTGCGTGGCTCCCTCCCTCCCTTCCCTGTTGGCAGTATGGGAATGAAACTCCGGTTGTCATTAGGAAGCCAAGTAGGAATTTTTTGCTCACAAGCCGTCATTGAGGATGTGAGTTTTTTCGCCTACTTCATACTGTGAGACAGCAAGGGAGTACTAAATAGGTGGATTGGCTGTGTTAATTTGGTCACATTTTGGCGGTTAGGTGCGGGTATCTTCACATGGTAAGGGATAGGTGAGCATTCACAGGCACCGAGCGGTGACTGGTAATACCTGAGGCTCATCACCTGAGTGGTCTTGAGGCCCTTGTGGTGAGATAAGGGTTACCTTTGGGGCGGACCTTTCTCACCCGCTCGGATGTCTTGAGGCACGAGCTGGGGGTGACACGGAAAGCCCCCCTACCCAAAAGGGGGGGCCAGGGGGTGGCGTGAGCTGCACGCCATACACTGGCCTCGATTTGACTCGCCCTATCCTTAGATTGGCGTTGGCCACCAAGTTCTGAGGATGCCCGCTAGTTTTCCCCTTCTGCGAATTCATCAATAAAGTGTGGCCCATTTTAAACCCAATTTATTGTGTCGTCTCGTTATTTACGCGCTCCGATTCCGCAAAGGCTCCCAGCAGAGTGACTCCCATTTGCTCCCTCTGCCGGAAGAAACCACAAGCTGTGTCTGGATCCCCCTTTGGATTCCTACTCAATGGCCCCCTCAATTCAGAATTTATTGGTTGAGACATTAGGGTGTGCCTGGGCACACCTGGCACACCCCTTGAGCACACCTATGCCCCTCAGTCTTATCCAGGCTAAACATGCCCAGTTCCTTCAGTCTTTCCTCATATGGCTTTGTTTCAGGCTTTCAGGCTTTCCTCATACAGCTGATCATCCTTGTTGCCCTCCTCTGAACCCCGTCCCACTTGTCTGCATCCTTCTTGAAGTGTGGTGCCTAGAACTGGACACAATACTCAAGATGAGGCCTAACTAGTGCCGAATAGAGGGGAACCAGTACCTCACATGATTTGAAAGCTATACTTCTATCAATGCAGCCAAAAATAGCATTGCTTTTTTTGCAGCCACATCACACTGTCGGTCTCTTTACATGGGGAGAGAAAGAGGAAGCTGCAATGACCACATGGCTCATTCAGGGGACGTTTATATTGCACTGATTTTCCTGCACACAGCAGGAAATGATGGCACATTCTGGTGGTTGTTTTTTTGTTTTTTTAAAGATGGATTAAAAGGGGTCTATTTGCAACAGAAAAATGAACAGAAGGAGTTGGAGGCACGTGGGAGGCGGATGTTGTCGTCTAAAGGACGCGTGAACATCCGTAAGTGGGGAGTAGCAAGCATGCAATAAAACACTCATCTAATGACACTCTACAGGTATATCTACCTTTCTCTTTTGTTTCCCGGTGTCTAGATTTTATGCCCTTTGGGGTAGGAGCCTGTAATCCCTCCCATAAGATAACCAGAGATCCCTTCTATAAGTGTTACTTCTTTGTTATCCTTAAGAGGATAGTATTTTGGGTGTTTTTTCTGGGTTTTTTTTAATGGGGTCAGAACAACAAAAGCTGAGACATCAACAGTGAAACAACTGCTGTTGGTATTTTGCTCCAGTCTGTAGCGCACTCATTAAAACATGAAGCTTTTGTAAGAGTCCCTGGAGCTGGTGTTGTTGAAACTTTGTTGATACATATGGAAGCTGACTGGCCAGCCCCTCTTTTCTACAAAACCAGAAATAAAAGGTTTTCCTAAGCACTAGTCTAAGTGGAAGTGGTCAGAGAAGTTTAAGGCAGGTTCAGCATTGCACACGGATATTATTTTTTAATAGTATTGCCTAACATGTACTAGAATTGCCTTTGTAGCCATTTCGGCAACTGGCTAGCAATTGAAGATTGCTCTGCATGGCGCACAATCGCTGTATTTGAACATTATTGCACTTCCTGTTGCTCTCCCTGTGCTGTGCAAGCAATTCACACTGGATAGCTCTGTGTGGCTTTTTGAACTCAAAAACATAAAAAAAAAAAAATACAGAGGCGATTCGAAATGACTTGGTTCTGGGAGCAAGAGTGTGTAATGGATGAGCGAGGCAGGAGCTGGCTATGTGCTCTATGAAGTGCATCTTGGAATAAAAAAAAGAGGCATGTTGCATAGCTTGTGTAGCACCAGTGATCCCTGAAATGGAAGTATGACAGGCCTCATATAATGAGGCTGGCAGTATAAAAACTCTTTCACTCACTGGTTGCTTTTCTGAATCAGCGGCTCACTCTCATTTTTCATCAAAATAGCATTTTGGTATTATTATTTTTTCCAGGGTGGGTCAGTGGGTGGAGGGAGAAGCAAACAAGCAACATGAAGGCAACAAAGGGGAAATCTGAAAATACTCTTGAGCGATCAAGCCTCAAAATGTTCCTCTAGGGAGAGCTCCATTAACTTCAAGGTGGCTTGCAACTATACAGTACTCTCAGTACTGAGATCTTAGATTTTGAATTATTTCCCCCATCTGTCTTTTTTTTAACATTGTTGTTACTCACACGGTGGTCCTGATCTAATTATCAACCTGCTCACTGGGACTGCCATTGCAAAGTCATCTTAGAAAGTGATATAATCAGCTATTCTGGCCTAGGCTAGTTGTAATGTTAATTGAGTGGATGCAATTTGACTAGCAGCCTTGGGGCTTTATTATTTTTATTATTGCATTTATATCCTGCCTTTTTTTCCTCCAAGGAACCCAAGACAGCATACATAATCCTCCTCCTCTCTATTTTATCCTCACAACAACAACCCTTAGAGGTAGGTTGGGCTGAGAGTCTGAGACTGGCCCAAAGTCACCCGTCTCCATGGCCAAGTGGGGACTAGAACCCGGATCCCCTGGCTCCCAGCCCAACACTTTAGCTACTACACCACACTGGCTCACTTTAGCAGGTGGGGAAGGGTGGTTTAACTCTAATAGCCTCTGGAAAGCTGCTATTTGCCTTTCAAAGGAATCTCCTGTTGGCATCTGTGGAAGTGGAGTTTGCTTGAAAAGCAAGTAGCAGCTTCTGTGAGCAGAGTTTTTTTGGGACAGTGAAATGTACTGCTTAGAGTCTTGGATTAGGACTGCGGAGACCCGGGTTCAAATCCCACTAGCAGCCATGAAGCTCACTGGGTGATATTGAGCCAGTCACTGACTCTCAGTCTAGACCACCTCACAGGATTGTTGTGCGGATAAAATGGGGAGGGCGAATTATGTACATCCCATTGGGCTCCTTGGAGGAAATGGCAGTATATTAATGAAGCAATTAAAATTAAAAGACAATGGTAGGGAAAGAAAGAGATTAACTTTGTCTCCTTCACCCTCCACAGTCCTGAGGCTGTTCTGGTTTTCCCATGGCTCCTATCTGCATAATATGCACATTACCTCCAGTGTTGAAACTGTGGAAAACTGCAAGAATCTAAAATAATCAGTACAGAGTTTGCCATGGTAGAAATGAACAAAACTCAGGATTGTAAGGTTAAGCACCATACCTCCCAGCTCATTTAAAACGAACATGTAATTTATGTATATAAGTCACACTTTTCTTTCAAGGAGCTCAAGGCAATATCCACCATTACCCCCTTTTTATTCTCACAACAACTCTGTCTGAAGTCACCCGGTGAGCTTCATGGTTAACTAGGGATTTGAACTTAGATCTTCACAGTTCTAGTCTGACTCTCTCAACTATAGGAGTAGGGAACCTGGTGGCCTGCAAAAAAATTTGGACTAAAACTCCCTTCAGCTCCAGTCAGCATGACTAATAGTCAGTGGTTATGGGATTTGTCATCCAAAATGTCTGGAGGATACCACCATTGCTCTAACCACTATTCCACCCTGGCTCCCAGTATGCATCTATCACATTTCCCATTCTTGAATGTAATAACACATGCCAGTTCTTGAGATATCCAGAGACAGTGATTTCAAGGCCATGCAACTTCTCAGTGCACTGTATGTGTACGTTAAGCAGCATCAGGAAAAAAAGAGTTAAATCAGAAGTGAGAAAATTGATGTTTTCTAACAGTCTTGCCCCCATACAGAAGGAGGGAATCAAGTACTGCTTATGGGATGTTAAATGATGAGAAACAAATCTCTTTATGAGGAATTGGTATTAAATTTCTGTCTGAATCAACAGAAAAGCAGCATCCAGCTGATTGTTCTGAAGATGATTAATTTCTTAGGGGAAAAAACCCCAGGAAAAAAGGAAAAGAAAAACCTTTTGTACTACATAGAGATTGTTTTGAATTAGTAGAATAACTAAACATAGTAATAGCCCAATGCTGTGCCCATTTTCTCAGATGCAATTCCTACTGAGTTGAATGGGATTGATTCCCAAGCAAGCATTGATCAGGTTTCATCTAGGGATGTCTGTCGCTGGGAGATCTGGCTTTTTTTTGACTCGAAGGACTTGATTTTTTGCTCATTTCCCCCCTTACAGCTTCTGCAATTGGTGCACATTTCTGAGCAATTTGCACAAATTATGGTCGGATTTGCCCGAATTAGGCCATAATTTGCACCAATTGCTTAGAAATTGGTGCAAATGAGTGAAGAACATGTGACAAAAAATGTGCTAAATGCCCTGGAAAACCTGCGAATTGGCTTGACTCACTGCAGACTAAATCGGGAGCTGCAGAGGGAACTAGAACAAAGTCCAGGGGGTGTCAAACTCTACCCCCCAATGGATTTCCCTGACATCTTCTTCACCCTTGCCACTTCTACTACAAGGAATAGGCCCAGCTACTGTGGGTAACCGCTGTTCTCCAAAACATCTGGAGGGCACCACGATGCCTCTCCCTGCTCTTTTGATTAGGTCGGGTAGGCAGCATGGTGAACATGGGCATCAATGTGCCCCTGGGCATCTTTGTTCCTGCCCATCATGGTGCCCTACCCCACCTACTTTAAAGCAATTAACATGTTTGCCCTGGAAAACCATAAACTGGCCCAACTCACTGCAGACTAAATCAGGAACTGCAGAGGGAACTGGATGACAACATTGAACTCCACCCCCAAAATGGATTTCTCTGACTTCCCTAGTTTCATCATCCTTAACACATTTTCAGGACTGTTGATATTCAAATGCTGCTCGTCATAGGAAGCTTAAAGGACACACCCATCAGGTAGCTATTTCTCTCCAGCAAAAACAGAACTGTAGCAGGAAACTCCACCAAGATACAGCTAAAGCTGTTTTGTTTGGAATGTCTCCAAGTGTATAGCAAACTCCCCACTTCAGACCTTCCTCAACATCTGGATGGCAGGAGGGGGCCAGTGGGGATGGAGTAAATAAGTGCTGCTGCGTTCTTCCCCATGTGATCAAAGGGAGAGCACCTGAGAATAGCTAAGGTCCAGTGCCATCTAGTGACTAAACAATCTAATTGCATTATCCACACTGTGCCTCATGAAAAGGTCACTTGCACATAGACAAACAGCATGCTAGAAAGAAGGCTGGGCTCAACTTTTCTCTTTTGTGCACTATATTTCTACATGTAAGATGGGTGGGTGGTTTCTGGGGGAGGATGTTGGCGGCAGAGCATTGTAACGTGCAATTCGTCACCTGTAGACTGAAAGGAAAGCTTTTGCACTTGATTTTGCTGAACATATAACTGACTACAAACATGCAGTGGAAAAATGAATTGCCTTACCTAGCAGGACAAAAATGAATGACTAAACAAAGTCTAATATACCTGCTGAAATAGTAGTGTTGGAACATATTTCAGAGGTGTAAAAGAAAAGCTAGCAAGCTTTTACAGTAAATGCCTCAAGTCCTTGTTTGGGGGGGGGTTGCCTACAAATCATGGCACAAATAAGATTTCTGCACCTCAAGACAATGTTTTTTCTCTTCTTGAGGATCTTGCATGGTATGTGATGAAGAACAGATTAATCTAATCATCATCTAGGAGTGTTTCAAGCATGTAAGCAAACTTATATAAGCAACATATGACATACACATTAAAATGAGAATAGCTACACCAGGGATATTAAGTTGCAGTTAAACATGAAAAGAAATAATACAATCTCAGCTGCAAACATGAAAATTATACAAGATGACTTAATTGTTCAGGGTTGTATGCTGTTGAGGAAAAAGAAAGATGATCTTTTGGAAGTACGATAATGGATACAAAAGGCATATGTAACTTCCTATACCACCATCCCGATTGAGATGTAAATGTTATGGAATAGATTTATGAATGTACACATAGGGGTGGATCCAGGCTCTGTCTTCCATGAGAAGAAGGGACCTTCCACTTGAGGAGCATAAGAACCTAAGAAGATCCATGCTGGATCAGACCAAGGGTCCATCTAGTCTAGCATGCCCAAGGGAAACCCACAAGCAGGACATGAGTGCAACAGCACACTCTCACTCATCTTCCTCAGAAACTGGTGTACATGGACATACTGTCTCTGATACTGGAGGCAGCATGTAACCTCCAGGGAGAAGGGGCCTTCCATGAGAAGAAAAGCTCCACTCGCAGATGCTCCCTCCATCCAATTTGTGGGGATCCCCTGACTCTCCGTGTAGCATTTTCTGGGGGGCTGGAGGGATTGCCATGAGAAGGAGGGGGCATTCCACTTCAATCATCTCAGTTGATCCAGCTTCAGTAATGTATCCATCCCCAGTCTGGACTGCACCATTTCAGACTGCAGAAGGGGTTTTGCATTGTTGAATTTCTTCCGTGCAGAAAATTCCCTCCACATTAAAAATAAAATAAAAAATCTAAATGCCAGAAGGGCCTTCCTCCTGACATGACATTATTTTATGTGTTTGAATCTTTTTTTAAAAAGTGGGTATGTATTCCATTATGAGCGTGCCTACCCACAGACCAAAGTGGAAAAGCTGAGACACACGTTTACTCCCTTTAGGCTTTAGTTCTTCTGGCAGAAATCTTAACATTATAACAATATCCTCCATAATTTTATGCGTTGCCATAACTTGACAGGCCCCCATTGATGCTTCTCAGAACTGATTTTTCTCAGGAGGCTCTTTTTGCAACAGAGATTTAACATTCAAGAGTAGAGTGCCATTCAGTAGGGAATTCATTAAGATATTTGGTGCAGGGCAAGATTACATGTAAAAGTTCTTCTTTTCAAGGGATGTTGCTCTTTATAGCGGCACCATCACCTCATTCCAAAGTGATTATGTTTACTTGTGAGATTTATGTTCAACAATGATTCAGTAAGTAGAGTGAGAGACAATGGCTGAATTCGGATGACACAATAAGAAACTGGGGGGGGGGGGTGACAACTGTCAGTTGTTTTGACTATCGTGTCGTCCGAATGCTGCCATAGTCAACTCAGTACTGATCCTAATCCACACCACAGTTGATTATTTATTACCATGTTGTGTGGGGAGTACCCCCTAGATGAACAACTGTAAAGTTGATTATTACCCCACCATTGACTATCGAGTTGTCTGAATGCAGCCAATGTGAAGGTTAGCTTTATAAAAACAATAACACGGCATTATTTGCACGGCACAAGTTTTGCTGCACAAATTTCCTGTTGTGTGAAGGGTAGAGCACTAATCCAGTGCCAAATGTAGAATCAGAAGATATTCTGCATCAAAGAAACACGGTTTGGTCTACCATCTAGCTGTGGGAGGAATAGATAGAAGCCACCATTTTGGTTCTAGAAAATAGATGGTATCACGAGTAAAGACTGGTTCAACAGTTGCAGTTCGTCATAAGAATGCAGAGAAGAACACCAAGATTGTATTCCCAACAAAAACAGAGTTTACATTCCCGTCACTGTTTTTTTGTCTTCTGTTATCAGCTCCTGAGGAAGGAGTGCAAAATCCGAAACATTGAGCTTTTTGTTCAACAATAAAACAACAACAACAACAACAAATTGACAACTTCATTAGCACCAGAGCTTGTCTCCTTTACAATTCTGCACAGGGAATGTGTACCTTGTTTCCTCGTGGCAGAATTGACCAGGTAGACTCTTATAAGTACTTGGGTATCTGGTTCCAAGAGAATCTGAAATGGAATGTGCATGGCAAGCACGTTAAGGCTAAAGCCGAACAGACAATGGGAGCTCTCTCCCGATTTTTCCATCTAAAAGGGGGTAACTATATACCAGCCATTATCAAGATATATAAAGCAAAGCTGGTCGCACAGGTTCTGTTCGGGGCTCCAAGGTTGCTTTGGAGGGGGTTCAGTCTTTATTCTTGAGATTAATACTGGGTGCTCCAAGATGTGTGTCTGGTTCAGTACTAAATTTGGAGGTTGGTTTAAGATCTTTGAAAAGTGTAGCTTGGAGCTTAACCCTGCAATACTGGTTCCGTCAATGTCATGCCCTGACCCATAACTCCCTGGTTTCCCAGGTCCTGTTGGACTCTTTCCAATCTCCCTGGACCAAAGCGATAGTGAGGAAGGTTACAATGATGGGGTTATATCCCCCCCACTTACTCCTGCTAGATTTGGGTAGTGTTAAACTAACTATCAAACAAAGACTGGCTGATATCAATCTCCAGGAGATGCGGGCAGCTGCGAGAGGTCCCTGTTCCCCAGCAGCGTTGGGCTTGCCGGACTACACAGACAGAGGCGAAATGGCATATCTAGAGTGGCTCTTTGTCCCAAAATATAGGAAAGCATTTACCCTGGCCAGGTTTGATGCTCTCCCCTCCAAAATGTTGGAGGGGAGATATAAACAAATACCAGTGGAAAATAGAATCTGTCCATGTAACAATTCTGAGACTAAGACAATTGTACATGTGCTCCTCAGTTGCAATTTCTATAATGGGATTAGGAATGATCTGTTGCAACCAATTATTCAGGATCTCCCTGGTCGCTCCAAAGAAACTCTATCTATTATCCTTCTCCAGGGCAAAGATAAGCTTCTTACCACCCAAGTCTCAAACTTTGTATATCTCGCCATTCGTTATAGAACTCAAATGGCTATATGAAGATATTTCCATGTACTGTCCAGTAAATTTTGACAAAACTGTATATTTTAATTTGTGTTATGGTCTGTTGACTGATAATAAAGTGATTGATGATCACTGCCATGGCAGTAGATTTGGTCGGAATCTGGGTGATGCTGGCCCTTTTTGGCAGTGGAGGTAGAGCGTGGCCCGTGGTGGATTCCATGGGGAGTGCAGTGTGGCTCCCTGACACCTGGAAGTTGTTCACCCATGGTTTAGGCAGAGATACTGGGAACTAGTGCCTTCTCACTGCCTATATACCAGGGGTGAGGATCCTTTTTCCCCCCTCATAGCTTAATTCCATCTCTCTGGGGAAGCATGATGGTGGTGGATGGGCCAGAGCTAGAACTGAGCAGGGCCACCTTTTATTTCTCTCTCCTTCCCTCCCTCTCGCCTTCTTCCTCTTGACCCAGTGGGCTGGTGGGATTGGGACAAACCACTCTTGCTGGGGGGGTCTGAAATGATTGCATGCAGAGAGTTTTTGAAATTAGGCCAAGAATCACAGTGTACCTGCCCTGCCTCTACATGAACAACCTAATGTACTTGGTGACGGTACCTTCAGAAAATGCTGTCACTATTCTAGGGACCAGAGTATCTGCATATAGACCGTCCATGTTGTTTTCATGTGTGGGGCACTGAACTGCAGTCACATCACATGTGAAAAACTTCTCTTCAGCAACATAATTTCCATTAGGAAAATGCACGTTTCCTGTAATCTGTGAAATGTGAGGAGAGTGAAGCAGTTGCCCAATTTCTTTACTCGTGCTGTGGAAAGCATTCATGCCATATTGCACACATTACCCTTAAAAATAATCAATTTTATCTCCATCTCGGAAAACCGCAATATGTGAAGCACCCCCTTAGTGAGACTGCAGTTGCCAATTTATCCAGAAAATATTCAGGCATTAATAATTTGCATTTGTTAATATCTATTCAAATTTAAAATTGCACACTAATTAGCATTACATTTTCCCACTGACTTCTCCTGACTAGGAGTATGTGTGGGAGGTGTCAAAACATAAATTGCCAAATCTAGGGCTTGAGAGAAATTGTTTATCTTTACAATTAAGAGTTGTATAGAAGGGGAAATTCTACCTGGTACACCTTCTATTAATGCAGAACTGTGGTGGGAAAAGCTGGCTGATTCATCCTACCCATGTGGCCTTTAAACACTGCAGCTGTGCCATGGGAAGAACCCACAGGTCAAATGACTCCTGTGCAGTTCTCATAATGCCTAAGCAGAGGTACAAAAAGTGCAGCCCCCAGGGTATTTGTGATACCCCCCTGTTTAAAAACACATTTTAACCATTTTTTAAAAAAACAAAAAGAGCACAGGCTTACCAGATGCAATTTTGCCTCTCCCAGGGATAAAAAAATAGATCTTCAATATTAATGTTTCCCCATTATTTTGTGCATGTTTAATGTTCTTCTGAGCTCTGAGAACATGTCCTCATTATTTCTTTGTTATGTCTGGCAATGCCCTGATTTCCACAGAGCACTGGAATAGTTCTGGCTGCTGCTAAGAGGGTTTTATTAGAGGCCTTACTGAAAGTAAGGCGATGCTTATAAAGGCCCCCTCCACAAGAATGCGCCTTTGCGCCTGGTTCCGCGATTATGCGCATTATCGCGGAGGCGCATTTACTCACAATCCCTCTGCACGGGAGGCGGCGAGAAGCGGCGAAGCGCATTAAAAGATGCCCAAAAAGCGCTTTCCAGGTAGTTAATGCGCATAATCGCTTGTTCACACAGCGAAAATGCGCTTTAACGGCCGGAGCAAAATAAAAGTCGCTATTTAACGCGCGTTCGAAAATGCGCATTATCGGGGAGATAACGCGCCTGTACGCCCGTTTTGCGCTCCGCTCGTGTGTAGGTAAAATTTATAATGAGCCTTCAAGGCTCATTAAACGCCCCGTGTGGAGGAGGCCTAAAAAATATAAGTGGGATTTTAAACACAGATTTCAAACACCTTATAAACTGGATGGGATTGGATGAACTTCACAAAGTAGGATAAGATGAATATGAATGAAGTGGGATGAAATATAATGTGGATTTTAAATACATGTGTGGTAGAATTGGGCTTTTGTTCTGGACATGCCCCATCCGTTCTCATGCAGCCCCCAATAAGATTTCCAACACTCAATGGCAACTCTCCCCCCCCCCACACACACACAGAGGTTGTGCAGCTTGGTCTAAAGAGCACCTGACAAGGCAATATATCTTAAAGTCATAAACAAGGCTGGTGTTAACAGCTGGCATTACCAGGCACCTTCAGTGGGCCCACACACCAGAAGGGTGCCCACTGATAAAATACCTCCTCTTCACTTTTGCCTGCTTGTTCACCTTGGAGTGGTCCATGGGAACTGAGGTTAACGTACTTGACGGGAGCCTCAGCCACACAACGGTGGTGGGGCAACATGTCGTGTGGGGAGTACCAGTGAAATAAAGTACTGTGAATTGACTATTCCCCCACCGTTGACTAAAGTGTCGTCCGAACACGGCCAATGCATTTGCTTTAACTAAGTGGTGCTGCTGCAATAACAAGGAATTGCTGCATTCAGAAAGCAATAATTATTTATTTATTAAAACATTTGTATCCCACCCTATATCACTGGGATCTCAGGGCAGCATATAGGTAAAAGCCGAACAACGTAGAACAATAAATAATATGCACAGCTAAAAATGTATTAAATCATTTTTATTATCATGTATTAACAAATCAAAACCAGTAGAATTTTTTTTTAAAGCAATAGAAACAATTTAAAACAATTAAAACTATGTGCAACCACAGAGAGCCACAGGGAGAGGTTTCAGGAAATGTAGTTTTTACTCAGAAAGATGCCTGGGCTGGTCCAACAATTGCTGCAAAGCTCAAGTGGTCCAATGAAAATAGACTTCAGCAAGTGATGCCACATCTAAACAGATATGTTTTAGTGATGGTAAATGCACAGGCCCAAATCTCTGGGAATTTAAAGGCACTATAGCAACCTTTGAACATCTTTGTTGAGTCCTACTACTTTAACAACCAAATTCAGATCCGTTTGATGTTGACTAAAACTCTGCAATCTCAGCTGCATTATGCATAATACTTAAAAACTCCATCATAAAGTGTAACAGGATTTTAAAATTATGAGACAAAGACACTGTATTGTGGAAAGCCTGAACCACAACCTGATCATGAAGTAGAGTATTTGCAGCTATTTAAAGTGAGACACCCTTTAATGTTTGCCATTAGAACATTGAATGTTAAATTCCTACCTCAATCTCCGAGTGCTTTATGTTCATCTTGATTTTGGCAGGTTTCCAGTCTGAAATCTCATGAGGCATCAAATATATCTTCCCATGGTATGCTGCCCAATCCAAATGCAAAACGACTCCTCGCTGACTACCAAATACCATTGAACTGAAATCAAAATATCATTGGATATCAAATATTGATAAAAAATATTCAAATACATAGAATATCCAGCAAATATTTGCCACTGAAGATCACACTTAGAAGAATTCTGCACATGGCAGCATATGAATTCAAAACTGCTGCCTTCTGTATTGCTATTTTGTGAGCATACAGATTCAGACACTAATCCTGAGTAATTTCTGAGTGGTGGCTAAGAAGTTGATTTATGAACCAGGAAGTTCCTGGTTAAAATCTTGCCTTTGTTGAAAACCTGCTAGGTGTTTCTAAGCAAAACTGTCTCACTCAACCTCAGCCTTTCCCCACCTTGTACCATTAATGCACACAGAGGTATAAGGATTCCTGAGGTAATGTATGTGAAGCACTGATACTTATGCAGCCCAATCCTAAGAATCTCTACTCAAAAATTTGAGTCCTCTGACTCAGTGACTCAATTCGGACATGATAATCAATGGTGGGTTGACTAACCCTAACCCTCACGCTAACCCTAGGGGGCACTCCCCACACAACATGGTAATAAATACTCAACTGTGGTGTGGATGAGGATCAGTGCTGAGTTGACTATGGCAGCATTCGGATGACACAATAGTCAAAACAACTGATGATTGTTTCCCCCACACCAGTTGTTTATTGTGTCATCTGAATTAAGCCAATCTGTGGCTTACCTGCTGGCAAGACTGCCTTCTCGACTTTCCAAGCTCTGCTTGCTGGCCTGCCTGCCGCTTAGCTGGACTGTTTTAACCTGCAGCTTGCCATCTGAGGACCGTGTGGTGGATGGATTGGGCCAGAGCCTCACCTGGAAGAGGCTTATAAAAGAAGCAGCCCTACCGTGGTTGGTGGGGCCGACTGCTGCCCCTTTGTGTCACCCCTTTGGGGAACCACGTGGGCAGGGGTGTCCCCCCTTTTGGGTTGATATAGGAAGGCTGCCAGGCTGTGTGTGACGGACAGGCCTGTGACGCTGACCTGGGGTGAGAGCTTGGGTGGGGGAAGCTGTGGTATGTGGGATTCCTCCCTGGAGTGGGAGTCAAGGGAGGAGGAAAGATAGCAATAGAGGTTAAAAAGCTCCAACCAACTGGGGGTAAAATGTACCTATGTGTGTGCCTTATTTACTTGCCTTAACCATTGTTACTGCTCCGTAACCATCTCCCCCCCTTTTTTCTCCCTCCCTCCCTCCCTTCCCCTCCTTTTTTCTTTCATATTCCTTTCTCTTAAATTCCTGGTGTAGGGGTTATTACAAACCAGGATGCTCCAGGGTGGAAGGGAGGGTGCCGCCATAACAGTTGACATGGGTAAGCAGTAGGGATGTGTATCGTATCGTTAAAATCGCTGATAATGATACAACATGCTCTCTATCATGTCTCCATTTAACGATAACGATATGATAGGAAATCATAGGAAATCCAAAGATAATTATCAGAAACGATAGAAGTCCAATGATAAGTATCATATTTTATCATTTTATCGGAAAGCGCTTTCTCTTTTGCTGCCACGTGAACGGAGCTAGAAGGTGGGGTGTGCTTGATGAGACTGACAGTTTCAGTGACCAATCATGCAGCAAGGATTCCAGCAGGAGCCAATCACAATGTTGGAGGAGGGCTAATATCCCCGCATAAACCCCCCATACTTGGTGTTCCAGGCTCTGTATGGAGTTAGGCGTTGAGGGGAGAAGGGTGGATTTGTTGGAGCTCTGTCCTGGCTCCTGGGTCTTGGTGGCGAATTGTTGCAGATTCATTGTAAATCTCTTGCATCTTTGTGTCTCTCAGGTTCGTTTGGCTGTGCATTGCTGCCTGTGTGTTTGAGAGACTTTGAGTTATAATTTTTATTTTTATAGTATGTTTTCCGGTAGGATTGATTTGAAGGGCTAGCATGAGTGGGGGTACTGTGACTGAGGGGGAGTGTTTTGTCCTCTGCCCTGTTTAACTTCTTTAAAAAACCCAGAAATATTATATTTTAAAATATAATATATAATTTATAACTCTCTGGGTGTGTGTGTGTGTTTGCTTGATTGACTGTGAGTGTGCTGCTGCTGTGTCTAGCCTGCTACACACAGAATCTGTGTGGTCAAAGCAGCACATAAAGTCATAAACTGTGGGCAAAGCATACATTTGTTGCAATCATTTTGTACTTTGTTGCAGTATGAAACGCGGCTCTAAGATGTGCCTTGGGCAACGTGACTCTGGGTCTAGGAGAGATGCTGCTGTTGCTGCTGGGGGCAGTTCTGGGGTACCTGTCATTCCCTCTCATACATTTTGTATTTATTTTAGAAGACACTGCTCCAGCCATTATGGTTCCAGTCTGGGGGAGGGGGACTGCAAAGCAGAAGCATCCCTCTCACACATTTGTGTTTTTTTGGGTTTTTTTGAAACTTTGGTCCAGGCAATGTGCCTGCCTATGCCTGCCCAGAAGGGGACTCTTATTAAATTGCCAATGTGCCTGCCGGGGACTCCTATATTATCAATTTGCCAATGTGCACTGCCTACCCAGAGGGGACTTCTATGAACTGGGCAATGTGCCTACATGACTTCTATGAACTGGGCAATGTGCCTACCCAGAAGGGGACTTCTATGAACAGGGCAATGTGCCTAACCAGAAGGGGACTTCTATGAACTGGGCAACATGCCTACATGACTTCTATGAACTGGGCAATGTGCCTACATGACTTCTATGAACTGGGCAATGTGCCTACCCAGAAGGGAACTTCTATGAACTGGGCAATGTGCCTACATGACTTCTATGAACTGGGTGATGTGCCTACGCAGAAGGGGACTTCTATGAACTGGGCAATGTGCCTAACCAGAAGGGGACTTCTATGAACAGGGCAATGTGCCTAACCAGAAGGGGACTTCTATGAACTGGGCAACATGCCTACATGACTTCTATGAACTGGGCAATGTGCCTACATGACTTCTATGAACTGGGCAATGTGCCTACCTCTATCCCAAATGTGACTTTTATTTGCTTCTGCTCCAGCCAATGTGCACAGCTCTGGCATGAAGAAATGCCAACCTGCCTGCATGGGAATGGCGGGCAGACTGGGTCATTTTTTAAGCACGATGATGAGGATCCTGAAGTTTGGCATAATTCCGGGGTATCTCCTGTCCCAATGAGACCCTGCCTGCTAAGGCTGGCTCTAAAATAATAACTGTTACACCCGTGCTATTCCCCTACCCCCCCAATCCTTTTAATTAATGGAGGTACAGCCGTGCCTCCATTGTTAAGGTCCGTCAGTAAACAACACATTCTGCCATGTTAAAGTGATAATGGGGGGGGGGTCATTCTAACAGCCATAAAATAGAAAATGTTTCACCAATCTTTATGAAATTGACAGGTGCCAGAAAGAAATGTTTGTTTTACATTACCTGAAAATTTCAAGAAGATTGGTGAAAGATTGAGGGAAGTAGAAAAGGAACACAAACCTATCTCCCTGCTTTTGTCAAATGATTTTGGGTTTCTGAGTTTTGTGCTCACGATTTGCATAATTTCTAGAGCCTTATTAATTAATCCAGTAGTGGGGTCTTCTTCCTCCTTCACTGTAGTTGGTGGAAAGCTTTTTGTTTTTTAAAAATTCCCTTCAGTTGACTTTTAAGGATTATTTTTACCTCTCATTCAAGTCAATGAGGAAGCCATCTTCCCTCATAGCGCGAGGCATGCTCAGTAGCGTCAGTCTCCCCCCTCCCTCCTGCCTTAGGATGTTAGGGGTGGGTGGGTGAAATGGCTGCTGCCTCTAGCACAGACCTTTTGAGTGAAGAAGAAGAGTTTCTCTTTTCTCTTCTGGAACATGCATTCCTTTGGTTCTGAGAGTAATTTGGGCTATCTTCATCAGGCCAGTTTGTTCTTTTGCTCCCTGGTGAAGCAGGGTGTGGTTCCTCTGGATCCATGATAACCTGATCTTCAGATCTCTCCTGGTAATAGGTAGCTATACATTCCTTCCCATCCCCCCCACCCCATACACACACAGTGTGCTCCTTCCCTCTTTTCTAAGAGTTTGGTCCATGCTGCTATAAAGTTGAAAGCTTCAAACTCTTCATTTAATTAGTTTGGGCTGGTGTAAGTTTTAAGTATAATTTTGAAACCTTTCAAAGTGCTTCTGGGTCTACAACATTGGTTTTGGCCTAGTCACCCTGTTTTTCTAATAAGGTTTAGAAACAGTTAAACGGACGGACAGACGGCAGGATGGACGGCAGGACATTAAATAGATACTTTTTTTCACCTTGGGTTCTGTGATTTGCACAAATAGGATTGTGGGTTTTTTTGTATTTTTTTTTTATTATTGGTGGTCTTGCATAAGTCCACCTACCTGCTGTGTATTCAGGTCGTAAATATCCTTATCAGTTTCATCATCGCCACACAATTTTCCCTTAGCCCAGCAAAGCCATATTTGTGAAAGAACTTGTCAATTTCACCTTCCACTCCAGTGTTCCTGAGCAAAGGTGGGGGGGGGAGTCAATGTGGAGAATGAAATTGACAAGTTCTTTCACAAATATGGAATACAGACCTGCTGGGCTAAAGGAAGTAGGGTGGAGAGGATAAAACTGACAAAGATATTTACAACAGCAGCACACAGTGAACAGGTGAACTTGTGAAAGATCACCATTTTTTTTAAAAAAACAAACATATGGCCCCATCTGTGCAAATTTAAAAAACCAAATATATATATATATATATATATATATATATATATATATATACCATTTGCACAAAGAGCCGCCATTATTAAAACAAATTTCCAAAATCTGTGTATTGGATCGATTTGTTACAGATTGAATTGACGTCAGCAGGGTGGAAATGGGATGAAATCAGCCAGGGCCGAACCAGTAACATCCACTGAGATTTCAGCCCCCAAAATTTAATTCAAATATATCCCTAGCTGGAGGGCAGCACTTTGATTCACAGTTGCCAGCTGTCCAGGTTGTTTTTATTTTTAAATAACCCTTAAGAAATAAAATTAAAATTGAGAAGTGCAAGAAACGTGGGACATAGCAAGACAGATACCCCACCCCACCCCGGGCAGCAGATTAGACCCCGCAGTCCTATATATTGTATATATTGGGTTATTTTCTTTTATTTTTTATTTTTTTATTATTTCCAAATTAAAACAACATAATACAACATAATACAACATACAATACAATACATAACCTACGAACCCCCTGTACTCCCCACCCCCCAGGAGACCAACATTTTCCCATTTATTCATCCTTCCAAAATTGTAATGATTCTTTTGAAGAATCTTTACAATTCTTCCCCATTTTTAACACATATTCCAAAAATGGACTCCATATATTTCCAAAATCATTCTTCCTGGACATTCCCCTCATTATTTTCATTTTACACGTTAACTTATCATTAAGTGCCAAATCCCATATTTCTTTATACCATTCTTCTATTGTATAAATCCTTTCCAATTTTTAGCTATCATTATTCTAACGGGGGCCAGGAGGTTGTTTATCAATTCTCTCCTACTTATATTCACATTCCCTTTATCCCATATTGCTAGTACAGCCAGCTTTGGGCTTAATTCCAATTTACTTCCCATTATTTCACTTATTTCTTTAAATAATATTGGGTTATTTTCTGTCACACCCAGGATCTATTAACCATTTTATATTTCCTGTGCTTTGGCTGGACAACATGCAGCCAAATGCAAAGGTGTAATTTGGCATGAAACAACTTGTTGGCAAATTATAACCCTTAAACACAAGCAGTTTGTGCTTTTTACATGTACAAGTCCCTCTTTCAATTCCAGTCATCACCAGATAGCACTTGTCACACCTTTGTAATCAAGCAGTGAAGCAGGCAGCCTGAATAACTCACTTCTTTGCTGTTTGGATTTTTCAGGTGCAAAAACTCATTTGGTTTCCCAGCCATTATTACCGTGTTTCCTGACATGGGCAGAACATTTTTTTCTGAGGAATGTCATGGAGTCAAAGTGGAGACATTAATGGAGCTCAAGAGCCAGAGTTTTCATGTTTACACTTGGGCTGCCTCTACACCAGAGGTTTAAAGCTCTTTCAAGTCTCATTAAAATTTTTACCTCTACATGAGTGGAGTGCAAATCGGGAGTTGAGGCACGTTATCTATCCGATTATGCACATTATCGAATGCGCGTTAAATAGCTACTTTTATTTTGCTGCAGCCGTTAAAGCGCATTTTGACTATGTGAATAAGCAATTCTCCACATTAACTACTTCTAAAGCGCATTTCAAACAACCGGTAAGGCCACCAGTTGTGCGCTCAATTACCTCCTGCATACAGTCATTTAACCATAAAGCGCTTCCAAGAAGATGCGCATAGTCGGAGAACCAGGCGTCAAACCAAATTCTTGTAGAGGGGGTCTCCAAGAAATGTGGTAAGTCAATACATAACCAACAATAATAACTGCAAAACAAAATTAAATTATTTCCTTCTCTCTCTTAGTTGCTTCCAGTCAGGATTCTCAAAACCTCATTAAAGTGAATGACTGCTATTTATCAGGGGTGTGTGTGTGTGTGTGTGTGTGTGTACTAAAACCCACTGACACAGCATCTGGACTTGATTGGGGCAGCTTGGCAAAATGGGTATCCATATCCCTTACCACCCAATTATGCAACGGAGAGAAACAATGGGCTTGCATGTTGTTTAGCCTGAAGCCCTGTTGTTTAAAGTGTTGTCCGAAACCAACCCCTCCTCTCTCTGTGGACTATAATAAACAAACAAACAGAGTGCTGCTTGGCTGGCCCTGTTCTGGGAGCCGGCCTGGCCGAGCTCTCGGCAATGTGCACTTTCCAGGGCTGGGGCATCATGCCAGGAGAGGCCCCAGAAAGTGTGCCTTTAAGGCCAAAATTGGCACCGGGAGGGGGGGAAGGGAGGGAAACACAATTTCCCCAAAACTGAAATTTTTGGGGAGGGGGAATATACGTGATCTCCCCTGTTAATAGGGCCTTTAAGGCCCCCATCGGTGGCGAGGGGAATTGTCTGCCAGTGGGGGAAAGGACAAAGGGCATGCACAGGTAAGGGTGACCTTCCACCAAGACCTGTGCCCCCTTTGTCCTTTGCCTAGCGTTGGGGTGAAAATTTGCCATCAGGGTCTGAGAGGCTGGATACAGGGATGTCTGCTGTCCTCGCGAATCCAGGAAGATTTTCACCCCGTCACTACTCTCAGCTTGTGGCCCACACCCACATTAACAAACAATATTCCATTGAAACAGAAGCCACATAGCCCCCTATGCAGTTTGGGCCCTTTCCACACCAGGCAAAATGCCTGGGATGGACCCCGGCTGCTCCCTGTGTGTCCGAATGATGCACAGGGAGTCCCGGGAGCAAGGGGCGGGCATGGGATTTTTCCTGGTTCCCAGGGACCGGAAAAATCCCGATTCTTCCATGGTTCTGTGAAGTTCCCAGGACCGCAGAAGAATGTGCCTGCCTGCCCTGGTGCTGCCTCACCTATGCGCAAGTAGGTGCAGCAGCAAAATGGGCCTGGAGCCGCACTACGCAACTCTGGACCCATCAGGGGAGGGGGGAAGGACACCTGCCATCCCCAGGATGGCAGGGGGGAGGGCCTCCCGTATCCACTTTTTAATTATTATTATTTCCCTTGGCGCTGGAGCGCAACTATGCTCTTCTCTATTAAAAAAAATGGTGGGTGCTATGGCCCGGGAGCAGCCCAGGTTGTTGCACTGGTGATGTGAATTCATCACGACAAACCCAGAAGTGGCTACTTCCAGGTTCGCCGCCCCTCCAGCCCTCTACACCCATTGGTGTAGAAAGGACCTTGGTCTCACTGGTAGAAAACCCAGAGTCCAGGGGAATGTGTGTTTGCTCACTCACTGATCAGAGAAGCACTACTCTCTCCTTGTAATATACGAAGTATACCCATTTTTCAGAATGACTTGTGTTTTGGTAATAAAAGATGACCAGGGAAGAAGGGCTGGTGAGGAAAGTAAAAATACCAATATTTTCATTCCATTCAGTATTTTAAAATCCAAAGCAATATTCTCTCTCTTTCTCTGTATGTGATATTTGTGCCTTTTAAGATTTGTTAAGTAATGGGTATCTGCAGGAGCAGATCTTCAAATTAAATCTTACACTGAGATGTAAATCTTGTCATATTGTAATTTCAAGATGGCAAAGTCACAACCTTTGATCTGAACGTTTCCTTGGCACAGGGGCTTCCTGACAGCTTTGCTCTGACAAAAATTGAATTGCTCTTAGAAAAATGCAAATACAAAACTAGGTTCTATGTACGCTTCCTCCCCCCCCCCCAACATTTGCCGAGGTATTTAAATGATTCCAAACAGAGACAGCTAAAAACGTTTTTAAAAAAGATGTATTAGAATTTCTAGGCAATGGTAATGAACCAAAATCTCCCCAAGGCTTTTAGATAATAGAATAATCCATTTTATTAAGACCATAAATTCACATATAAAATGAGGTGATTCAAATAAGTCAAAAGTTTTTTTTTAAAAAAAAAACAAAAAACAAAAAAAAATCTATTAAACATCCCTTTTCATCATCACCCCATGTCAGATAGTCCTATCTCCATTGATGGAGTTTTGTTTTCATTCCTTCAGTTGACAATTTTGAATGTAACATAATTCAACTACTAGAAGTACATGTTTGTTTATAGCTTGATAATAGGTCATCAGAGGCCTAGTCTGTAATGGGCTTGATGAAGGTTAATCAACTAAAACTCATTCAGAAAAAGACAAGACATTTTGTTGGTTAATGGAGGATGATCTGATGGAAAAGGGGACAGGGTTTCTACAACTTTAATTGTTCTGTAGGCATTTGCAGCTTGGGGATGCTTTGAGATCCAGCCTTGATGCTGGTCCATCTGTTTTTTATCTGCTATTTTATTGTGCTGTTTTTATGGTTATGGTATTTAGTGTTTCATTGCATTGTCCATGGGTTGGATCCAGACTTTCCCCTCTATGAACAGAATGGCTCCTTCCTTTCATGGAGGTAAAGGGAATGGGCAATTTTCAGAGAATCCTACTTGTCCCTGAAGCCCCCAGTGTCATCATCAACACTGTTCTGTTGGGTCCCCAACTTTCTGGAGCAGCTTGTCATCATCATCAAAATGTGTTAATGGAACGACTATGACACAAAACACAAAACAGAAATAGCCATGTTCATAGTGTGAGTACAGCTTAATTTGCCATCATTAGCAATGTTCACAAATGTAGCAACCCTTAACATAATCTTGGCATGAGGGCCATCCCAACAGAAAGCAAGCAGAAATCCATCCAAGCAACCAAGAAACAACGCTTATTCCCTAGCTTTTTTTATAGAAATTACAATGCAACGCATGAGATACAGTCTCAGTCTCACCAGAATAGCTGGTGCATAATCTCAGTGTGATTGGGCTTCCTATGAAGTGACCTTCCAATACCGCAGAAGATAAAATGTTATATCTTGCCAAAAAAAGAAAAAAAGGCTCTTCTCTTAGGACCACTAAAGCCTTCAGAAATGGAGCCTATTCACTCAAGCAGGGTATACCCATATGCCAAGAGTGAACAGACATGCAGAGATACTGCTATCAGACTCTTGGCAGTTTGCCAAGGCATACAGAGGGCTTCAGGGTGTACAAGGAGTTGGCAAACTCCTCCTAGAATGCCTACTTTTTCCAGTCGGAGTTGAACTCTGCTGAGCATAAGTGTGACTCCAACTCAAAGTTGCTCTGTTGTAAGCTACCTTGGGTCTGTTTCAAGAGGTAATGGAGTTCCTGAGGAGACAGTAAGCCTGTGTCATGTTTGATTGTCCTACTTCAAACTGCAATTGGGAATTCTCCAAACTGCACACACGTCCTCCTAGACAGAGAAAACTAGCATGCTAAACTAAATCTATTCTCCTGACATTTAGTTTTCTAAGTGAAGGGAGGTATTTATAATAATAGAAGAGGATATGTGTCTATCAGCCAAGACCATGAAAACTAGGCCAGATCTACACCAAGCAGGATGTAACACTATGAAAGCAGTTTGAAACTGGTATATGGAATGTGTCATGGGCCCCAACAGTTGTCAGTACACTTCAATACTGTTATAAAGCAGTAGTGCAGATCCTGCCTTGGACACCTGAGACATGGTATGTATACTAAGGGAGCCTAAGGATGTGAACCATCATGTTATCTAATTTTTAAAAATGTGTTAACTAATTCAGTTGTGTCTGTGTTGATGAAGCCTGCAGTAACAACTTTTGCCACCAGAGGCAGGCTTCCCTAACCAGCACATAGCTTTCTAGTCCATACAGTTTGCAGCCAGGGGAGATGAGTAGGTCAAGAGTCACAGTTACATGCCTGTCGCTTCCCCCCTGCTATGGGCAAGACACCCTCCAAGGAATGGAATGAACAGACCCCTCCCTTAGGGGGCTAGGTTTGCACCATGGCAGCGGTTATGTCTAGGGCTGCCAGCAAGCATGGCTTCACTCAGACAGGGCAGGACAATGTTTTCAACTCTGACAACTCTGTAAGTTTGTTTGGAGGCTTCATTGTATCAAACTACGGGTTATTCCAACCTGTGCGAATCTGGGTCAGTTCACTAGTATGTAATATTGAATGCGTGTTCAATCATGTAAGCCTGCCTACAGTGGTACGGTCCAAATACAGTGTGTCTTTCTGAGAGCTATCTCAAAGTCATTGTTCCCTCTGAATATCATCACTGCAAGGATATTATCACTGCAGCTATCAAAGCCATAAACATAGTCTTATGAAGAATTGACTTTACAATTACACTTCATTGACATACATTCCCTACATTAATTCCTGGTAACTTTAAGTATCTCATCAAACTATTTTAAGTGGGTTTTATGAATATTCAATTTAATGGAATAGCAACACACTTTTTGCTTATCAAATTTTATTTCTTTATGAATATATAGTATCAATACTATAAATATGGGGAAAGACTACAAGCTGAATATTCCAGAACTCTATCATGAACATCTGCTCCACACTTGGTAGCTACAGAGGCAGCCTAAAACAGTTTGAAACCTTTGACAGAAAATCAAAAGTATGTCCTCCATGATGAACAAAATATAGGGTTGGTTCCAACTATATAATTTTGCTGACAGAACTGCTTCAATCAGTATAACCAAGAGGGGAACAATTGTGCCTCCTCTACAGCCCCACACAGTCCCCACATGCCCTCAATGTCAGTTCTGGAGGGCTGGGAAACCCTCCAGTTTTTTTGGGCAACATGGAGGACTGCAGCAGGAAGGAGAGAGGGAGAAAGTTTTATTGCACTAGCCAATTTCCTCTTACGTATCCCATAGCAAAATCAGCAATGGGTCCTTCGATAGTAGCTCAACATTGGTCATTTCACCCTGCCTAATGGTAGGGCCGGGCCCAGTTGGGTGAGTTATGATTGCAGCCAAGGCTGTCAATAAGTCTTCAACAGCTTTGTAAAAAGGGGGTATTTTGGCAAATGCAACGTGTCATGCTAGATGAAAAAAGGTAGCAGTTACTAGGAGTGTGCAGACTGGGTCTTCTCCGCCATGAAATTTAGGGTGGAGCTCTGTTGAGATGTTTCTCTGCCCCAATTTCTGGAGCAGGTCCCTCTCTCCGCTCTGCTGGATGGTTTGGTGAAAAACCACACCGTTTCCAGGTAACCGGTATATTCTTGTCAATGGGAATCAACAGAAATGCTCACCGTTCCCTCAGTTTTCAAGACAAACACATGAAAATTGGCACCGCGACAACTTTTAAAGAGGGCTTTTGGAGCAGATCCCTGCATGCAGTGATTTATAGATAATTTTTTAAAGTCTGATCTCAAATGTCCTCTCAGTCCCTGTCGTGCCTTGATCTGTATGGCGAGGGAGAGGAAAAGGGAAATGAAGCAGAGGGATAAAACTAAAAGCACGTAGCGCTATAACAAATAAATTAATATAAATTAATAAATGCCACAACAGCAGCACACAGCTTGCCCATCTTCAGATAGGACACCATACAGGAGCAGAGACTTGCAGGATGAGTAGGAGAAGGAGGCAAGACACATACGCCCAGCAATGGCACATTGGAGTGCGTCAAGGCAACAACAGCTTCCCTCTATACGTGAGGAGGTAGTATGAGGCTTGGAGGAGGAGGGAGGAGGAGGAGGACCCCCCCCCCCCGAACTGGAAGCCCAGCCAGCCAATGCTAATAATAGGAGTAATAAACCAAACAAACACACACTCACACACAAGCAGGCTTGCATTTTTTAAAAAATCTTTTTCAGTGGGGAGGAAGTACACTACAGAAACACAGCACACTAGGAGTTTTAACAATTTTTAGAAGAAGAGCTTAGAAAATAGTGGAGCAAGAGACAGTGGCTGCTGCCTGGCTGCAAATCTCTCTCTCTCTCCTCTCTCATTTCTTTCTCACTAGAATTATGACAGGCAAGGAGGACAAAACACTGTGACTGGAGGGGAACAAGAAGGCAAGAGTAATTATTGGCTATTGGTTAGCCACAGATGTCAATATACTCTCACCCCACTCAGCGTCTTTCAAATCTGGAGATAATCTCTCTCTCTCTCACACACACACACACACTCACACACTCTCTCTCTCTCTCTCACACACACACAGAGCATTGCCACCTGAAAAACAGTTGGATAATTTCAGAGACGTTAGAAACTCCTATTGGACATATATCTGCCCTAAAATGATTCTATTAGTTTAGAAGCAGCCAATCCTCACACTAAAAGACTAAATGCACCACAGATGTTCATGGTTATCAGATAGGGTGACCATATATTGGAAACCAAAAAGGAAGACAAGATGGCCGCCCTCAAGGAGGCGTGCCCACCGAACATGCCCAGCCCCGAAGGCGGGCCCAATTTGAGATGACCGCCCCCAAGGGGGCGTGGCCTTGGTCACATGTCTAATTTGACACCTCACAATTAAGACAAATATGTTCTACATAATATGTTAATGTTAAATTCACTGAAATAAGGAACAAGTGAGAAAGTCAGTGTATCTGAAATTAACTTCACTCCTACTTTTGTAGCTTTTGCCGTACTTTAAAGTTTTTGCTATACTTTGTGTGATACAGTCTCCCTTTCCCTCACATATCTTTTCTGACTGCAAATCCTTCACTGGATGACCTTAGTCTCACCTTTCCTAACATTTAACACTCTTTCCCCATCACCTTTCTCATATCCATACTCACAGATTCAGCACTGAACAAATGAAGCAGTTGACAAGTGCAGAAAAATCTAGTACAGGAAAATCTTGTACAATAAATGAGTAACGTAGCATTCAGAAAGAGTATAAAATACTATTACCCTGCAAACAGTCATGGAACAAAATGGACTAAAGGCTTGTAACAGTTATTTCTCACTAGCATCTCTTAGCTTGTTTCAACTTCTGGTTTATCAGTGAGAAACTAATCTAAAAATGTGTCATTATATCTCTGGTTCATTAGCCATATAAACAAGCCCATGGTCAGTAGAGGTACAAAGAAAGGCCAGAACAGATGCCCATTAGCACAATGCTAGACAAAGATCTTTCCCTCCTTTTAGCCAAATATCTCCTGAATTTACACTGCCTCAGTGTGCAGAGAACAGAAATCCAATCAGGGACCCCCCAAAAAAACTGCCCAAAGAAACCTCAGAAACAAGCCCCATTGATTTCAATAAAGCTTGCTCCTAGAGAAATGAATACAGAATCGCAGCCTCTTCACATCTGTTCACCTTTCTCTAGCAAGTGCAAGCCCCTCCTGTCAAGGAGAACTATCCAGTCACCAGAACCTGGCCTCGTGGATCATGCAACCAGCAGGTGCTCTACAGAAAGATGATTTCACAGCCTAGGAGATCCAGACACACTCAGACAAGACAAGCCACACTATGCACTCACATATTATCTTGCTGGGACAGGACAATTCTCAACATGATCAGATACATAAGAGAGCAGGGCTTCTGCAACTTTAACTGTTAACCTTTCACCAGGTTGGGGTGTGTGGGAAATCTACAAAGCCACACTGTAAAATAATCATAATCTGAAAGCCATACAGAAAAGCAATGTTTGGAACCGAGCTGAAAGTTGTGAGAGTGTGTATCCCCTTGCATGTAATAATAATAACAACAATAATAATAATAATAAATCAACATATGCGTCAGCATCAGCACAAAAGCAATTTTGGAGCCACATTTTTTTTATTATAGAAACAAACCAATGGTGCTGTTGATGGTGGGGAATCCACCTACTTAAGGCAAAAATAAAAATTCATTCACACACACACACACACCCAAGGTAAAATAATAATAATAATAATCCACACACACCCCTCACACATGCTTACCACGGACAATAAAAAATTAAATCCACTCCCTGCACACTCACCCGAAGTGGAAAAAACCCACACCCTCTCCAAGACAATTAAAAAACCTCCACACACACACTTAATGGGGGAATAGAAATCCACGCCCACACTCACCAAAGGCAAAATAATAATAATAATCCACAGCCACCCACCCAATGACATTCATCAACACAATAAATCTACACACCAACATGCACACACACCCCAAGGCAAAAAATAAAATAACATAAAAAATACAACACCAACCCACATACTTACCCAAGGTAACAACAACAACAAGACTACAAATCCAAAAATGCACCAGTGCAAAACCAACCAAACACCCATACACACTCAACCAAGGACTGCCTTCTACCTGCCCCCCGCCCGCTGCTCACCCGCTCCGCACACCTGCCCACCCTGCACCGCAAGCCGTGCACCCTGCCGCCTGCACCCCACACTGGATGGACCTGCAAAATAGTTGCTGGCTGGAAACAGTAATGACCTGAGTTCAATGGAAAGGCCATACCGCATGGAGTGGCACACATGCACAGCCTTGTTTGTTGCTTTCTTCACATCACTTAAGAATCAAGCATCATCAACCATTTATTAATGCTTTGTTGATAAATCTTTCCAGAGCTAGAAGCCTTTTCTAGTGGTGAAAAAAGAGCTTTAAAATCCCAGACTAAACCTCCATGATCCTACATATTTGTAAACCAAGGCTGTGTGTTCCACAAAGCACTGAAACTGCTTGAATCCCATTGAAGTTAGGGTGACCAGATAAAATCTGCCCCCCTCCCCCCTGCCCCCTGCTTACCTTGCAGGGATGTCCGCTCCCGACCGGCGCCGGCTGCTACTGCGAGCGGGCTTCGCGGCCTGCTCCAGAGTGGCGCGCCACGTGATGTCATCACCAGGCACGCCACTCTGGAGCAGGCCGCGAAGCCCGCTCGCAGTAGCAGCCGGCGCTGGACAGGAGCAGACGTCCCTGCAATGTAAGCGTGCTGCGCGCCTCCTCCCCCCTGCCCCCTCTCCCCCCTGCCGCCACGCGCCCCCCTGCCCCCTGCCCCCTGCTTACCTTGCAGGGACATCCGCTCCCGTCCGGCGCCGGCTAGAACAAGCCTCGGATGGTGCAGGGGAGGAGGCCAGAACGACACATACCCAGAAGGGCGTGCGTGCGTCATTCCAGCCTCTTCCCCGGCCGATCTAGGCCTTGTTCTTGGCCAGCGCAACCACACTAGCTAAGAACAAGGCTCAGATGGCGCAGGGGAGGAGGCCGGAATGACGTGGAAGTGGCAAAACGCGTCTTCCAGCCCCTCCCCCGAGCCGATCTGGGGCTTTTCTTGGCCAGCGCAGTAGTGCCGGCTAAGAACAAGACCTAGATGGCACAGGAGAGGCCCAATTTCCCGGACTTTGGGAGATATTCTGAAATTTCCCCCTGGACTCAAATTTGGCCCCCTTATTCCAGACTTGTCCGGGGGGATCCGGACATCTGGTCCCCCTATTATCAGATAATTCGTGGGCAGAGAGCACACCCCTAAAGTTACTGAAAGATAAAAAGCCTTGCTGTGAGAAGTGGGCTGACACATGGGGGTTGAAGCAGGTTGTGAAAACTTCAACCACAGTTGGAGTGGCAGAAGAATGACCTGAGAGGAATAGAGCACAGAACAATGACTCCTTCAGACACGTCGGAGGCAGGCTCCTCTGTGAGTGGGTCATTCTTACACACTGTGAAAACAAACCTTTTGGAGTGTAGGAGTGAAGTAACTGTCTAATTTTTTATTTCAAGAAGGGAACTGTGTCTCAGCTATGAGGAGCCTGGGAAATACTGTTGTAGGTGCTTTGTTGACAATGCAGTTAAATGAGGAGGCCGCCTCAGGTGGCAAATTCTGAGATGGGAAGATGACAAAACAAGATGTGCCACGTGGCCTGCCCACACCCTGAAGGCTAGCCTTCAGCCTTCAGGCATACTGAGGGAATTCTGACCCATTGCCAGTATTGAAATAAGACTTGATTACAAATCTGGTCAACGTTTGTGTGTGGAATGGGGCTATCTTGTCCTTTGCCTCAGGCAACAAACACTCTTGGGCTAGCCTTGCATTAAAGAATAGCTAAAAACATTTAAAAATAGATACTTCATCGTTCTTGGTGAGATAAAGGTACTATGTGATGTTTCATATGCTATATTTAGACTAACACCCTTACAAAATAAAATCTATATTTTTTTCCTAGGAGTTGCGAGACGTCCTCCGTGGTTTGAGTTCCAAATTTAAGCTACAATCCTAAGCATGCGTACGCAGAGGTAAGTCTCATTGAGCACAGTGGGGCTTAATGCTGAGTAAACATACATAGGATTGCATTGCTAATGACCCATATGTAACTGAGTGGGAGGCATGGTAAATACAAGAAAAGATCTAGTAATGAACTTAAAATTGGTTTGTAGGGAACATAGGGAAATTTTATGGGCAACTTGAAGGAGAATTTGTTTTTATGATTTCATAGAAACATACCAATAAAGGATAAAAAATGTATTAGTATTTGTACAAAAAAAAGTAAGAGAAATATTGATGGTCAGAGGATAAATAGTAGAAGGAATTATGGGCATAATAATTACACATCATCCTCTCAGAAAATCATAAAACCAAAAAGTATTACCTGTTACTTTTCATATTTATTCTAGTTTTTACTGGGAACCTAATATTTAGTATCAGGTACATGACTCATGACTTATATTGGGTTTTGCAGAGAGCAGCACCAAAAAGCAGCCTCTAAAGAGACAAATGGTATATAAAATTAGAAGTGACTCGAATGTGATGTTGCACAAAGCAAGCAAGGGTCTTTTTGTTGTAAATTATCATTTTTTATACTTCGAACATGAAATACATTTTATCTTCCAAAATATGTTTGCTGTAAAAGATTTTTTTTTCTTTTTTTAAAAAAATGCAATTATCTCACATGGTGGTGGTGTGCGTCTCTGTGTGGGAAGAATCAGTAAACCACTGCAGAAAAAAGAAGATAAGATAGTTGAAAAGTTGAAAACAGTATGTGAGAAATGAAAAAAGAAAGAAAGATGAAATATAATTTTGGAAATAAACATAGTTCTGACTGTAGCCCAGAATTTCTTTTTAAATGAATAGTATGTGTATGTTTACATTTTCTACTATATTTTGATAGTTTTCATGTATGAATGATAGGTTGTATCCAACTGTGTCTGTCTGCCAGACAAATGGATTTGGGGTTCTGCAAACTACAGAAATGGCCCTTTACAGCTGCCATAGTTTTTAAATATTGTATTACCTCAATGTTAGACTTGTAAAAAGTAAGGTTTTAAGATTCATTTATTTATTGTTTGTTTTAAACATGTGTTTATTGTGTGTGAAATGGTCTGAAGACTTATTCAATAAACTTTTTTTGATTTGATTTGATCCTTTAAAATGGCAGCTCTTATTGAGGATGCACAGCTGCAGGATGGCTCAGATTAGTCCTGCAAGCAGGCGGGGGGCAGCGGCTTTGGTTTTGGAAGTCAAGTAGAGAGGAGGAGGAGAGAAGAGGAGGGGGAGGGGAGTCCAATGGACTCCTGGGCGGCCTTGTGTCTGGCTTTCCTGGACACCTGCTCAGCAGCTGCATGGCAGGCATCCGAGAACCCGCAACAGCTGACCCACTTTGAGGTATCTGGATCTCGTTTCAGATCCAGATCTGAAGCAGGTCCTCCTGGGCCTGAAGCACCCTGGGTCAAATCGGGGTTGATCAGGAAGCCCTGAATTGGCCTCTGAATTGAATTGTGTGTTTGTGTGTGTGCCCAGCCCTACTTAAAGACACAAAATCTCACCAAATTTATTTGTTCAAACATTTTTGCAGAAGACTCCAAGGCTTGAACATCAGCCACTTTCTGCACCCACCACTTTCTCTTCGCCACCCCCTGTTGTGTCCACAGACCTGGGACCCTTGGAAGTAGGAATCTGGTTCCACACAAAACTTAGGTGGTAGATATTTATTGTAGTGCTCCTTCTTTGCAGGCAGTTATAGGCAGACTGGCCTTTTCATTGCCAGCCTGCTACAAAACCTGGAATGGATTATCTGTTCTTAATTGCAGGTCATTCATAAATCCTGGCCTGGCTCAAAGAATGGGCCTATCACAAACACTACACCCCCCACCCTTTGCTTTGTTTACCATCTTGTATTTGTGTTGGTTTATTGACCGTAAATAAACAATCCATTCACCATCTTGCATGATGAAGACCTCTGGAGAACTCAAAAGGCTGCACTCTATTTTGTGACCTTAGATGGCTATATAAAGGTATAGTATATTGTTCAGAACTCTCTGGCCATATCATAATCCCACAGCATTAGCCTTCCATAGTGTTACCCTTCCACTGCGTAACTCCCTGCTGCTCCTTCCCCAAACAGCAGAATGTTCAGGGCAGCTAGTGGCCCAGTTCAGCCATTCAGATTGCATGCTCAATGAATGTATACAGGGGAATTAGCAGGGTCTACCTCTCCCCCTACACACATTCCTTGAACATCTAATGAAGTCACAATGTTTGCAGCTGTATATACTGGGGCTCTGATTAGGCTTCCAATAAGCACATGTAAGGGGAACAGAGCCTGCCAATCTCTGCCTATGAACTTCCCTACTTTTGAAAAAACAACAAAAAACAACAACAACACCTTACCTGGGCTTTCTGCTTCCGCTTTCTTTCTTGGATTATGATCAGTGCTATTACATGGGATGTCACAAGCAAGCCACATGATTTGAATTGAATACTTTCTCTCTCCGCATGCTACATTCAATTCATTGAAACAGCTGCATCTAGTGGCAGAAGTATAGCAACACCAACTGGGCTGATTTTGCACGTTTCTTTCTTGTCACTGATTATCTTTCTCTTTTTAAAAGTGGAATAAGGGGGGAAGCACAGGAGATGTCCGAGAAGTTGGCGCGTCATCCAAAGGACCCACAAACTTCCATGGCCAATCACGAGCTTGCAATAAATCACTCATGCAGAAATGCTCTATTTCTGCTTATTAGTGCTGTGCTGAACATTTCTCCCATATTTTTATTTTAACATTCTCAATCAATAAATTCTAGGAAGCTCATTCCACAGATGGGGTGCCACAGCAGAAAAGACCCTCCTCCTGGTAGTCACCCACCTCACTTCCTTTGACAGGGGCTCATGGAGAAAGATCCCTGAGGATGATATTAGGATCCGGGCAGGAACGTATGGGAAGAGGAGATCCTTCAGATAAACTGGCCCCAAGCTGTTTAGGGCTTTGAATGTAAATATCAGTACTTTGAATCAGGCTCAGACATGGGCTGGCAGGGGAAACTCACTAGAAGAAATCTTGAAAGCCATTGCTTCATACAGTTAAAGGACTGAAACTATTGACTGAGCTCTGGATTGGTATACTGGGTGCAAGCCAGAGCAATTCACCTTAACGGGAATTTTGCTATTGAAAATAACAAGATGTGGGCTCCCGTTGTTGTTGTTGTTTTTAAATTGCCTTTACTATTTCTCTCTGTCATATCCCATTCACTTGGGCCCCCATTCTGAGCTCTTTCTACAAGGCCAAAAGCACTGTGCCATTCGGACCATGCTCTTATCAGGACGTGCAGGAAACCCACCAGAGAACTAAGAAAACAGGCATGGGAGATACCAGATGCCAACATTTTGGCCTTATTCTTTGTGCGCCTTTAGAGCCGAGTATGTAAATGAAATTTATCACCACACCTAGAAGGCGCTTAATTAACTGGACATGTCCCCAGTCCTCCAAACATGACGACGATTTAGTTACTGCAATCAAGTGGGTATAAATCCCGAAAGTGCTCAGGTTTCTTTTCTATTCTTTTCTTTTCATATCCCCCCTCCCTTTCCCCTTCTATAAAGTGTTTGTGATTGTTTGTGTGCTTTTGTTGCAATCCTTTAGTACGAGGCAGGCACTGTGAAAAGCTGAACGAAAGCCATGTTCAGTGGATTTGAGAGATAGCGCTTTCCGGCTCTGCTGTACGGTAGTCCTTTTATCTGTGCCGAGAAAGAGATAGTTTAGACAAGTACCATTCATTCACCGAATTTCCCCACATGTTTTGAAATGCCAATGAATAATTCATGGCTATGAACAGCTTTACAGGAAACAGCTCAATATAATAGGGAAAGGTCAGTGTGTGTGTTGTGTGTGTGCATGTGTGAATTTTGAAAGTCTTTTCAAATCCCCCCCCCACCTCCACTTTGCACTAAATCTGAAGCAGCAAAAGAAGGGCTGTTTTGGTTCTAAGTTAGAAAGGTTTATGAAGTTCAAACTTCAGATGTTTGTGCTTTATTATGACGGCAGCCTGTTCTGTCACTAGGGACCAAAGATGGCATCTTTTCTTTCCTTTGTTTTACAGTTTTGCATGGGGAAGAGGATAAAAGAGTAAGGGGTGTTGTTTTCCATGGGAAAATCTTAATCCGATAAAAGTCGTGGGCATCCGCGTGTGTTGTCTTCTCATCCACTTTAGTTCTTACTGGGTGGAGGAATCAATAAGTGAACTGGATGGTACCACGTTGATTTGAACACAGGAGCTGCCCGACTCTGACCTCTGACAGAAAAGGGTAAGGTTGAATTGTGAGAACACGGACATCTTGCATTCAAATAAATGCCAGTCAAGTCCAGTTCATTCCTTACACTCTCTGCATGGCAAGAGGGAGGAAGCCAGAAAGCCTGAAGGATTTACAAATTTGAGATGTCTCCCCGGAAAACAATGAGCAAGTAAGAAAGAGAAGGACTTTTGTCCATAAAGTGATCACAGCCTGACTTTATATATCAGGAAATTCTTTGTAAAGAAAAAAGCAGACGAAGAAACAGCCGTTTACTCCTACCTATTTAGCTTTGTAGTAGGATGGCACACCAATCTCTCCTCTGTCCTCCAGATCTTTCTTCCTTTCAGTCCCATCCTTCCTTACTTCTAGGTCCACACTGCTTCCCCCTTCCAGATTCTCTAGAGAATCCTACCCCCCCCCCACACACAGACACCTACAGATGGAGAGTCTCTATTAATTCTTTAAAGAGAACATTTCCATATGTGTCCATGTGTTTGTTATTCAAACACAAATGGTTTGTTATTTAAATTATTACAGTTGCATTTTACTGTCAGGGATGGGGAGACATTCCTTGTGGGATTTTCTGCTTCAGATTCCAAAATAACTTAGCCAGCCTTGGCTACTATGCAACTTGACTTGGAGGTGGGGCGGGTATGCTGCTCTGCCTCAGTCCGCGCTTAAGCCTGAACATCATTGGGTTCCCCACACCCCATGCAGTTATTTAATCTCCACATGAAGGAGGGGGATAAATGGCAGCCTTTCCCATATATACAATGTTCTGGCTGGAAGCTGTTGTTGTTGTTGTATCCATATCCTGCCTTTCTTGCTCTTGTAAGGAAGCACAGGATGTTCCTCCTCTCATTTTATTCTCACAATAACCCTGTGAGGTAAATAAAGCTAAGAGTTAATGACTGGCTAAAGTCACCCAGTGAGCTTCATGGTCAAAGTGAGGACTAGAACCTGGATCTCCCGAGTCCTAGTCCAACACTCTAATCACTCCGTATGCGTCCTTTCTGACAGAATAATATGTTGAGTCATAAAGCAAAATGAAACAAAACACCATGGAATGTTAAGCAGCCCTTATTCACAGGAGATGTTTTAGAAATTAGAAAATGAAGCTGCTAGCATCATAATGACCTTTTATAATCCTGTCATGCAGTTGCATGTAGAATACTATGTATGGTTCTGATCACTCCAGCTCAGGAGAGAATATAAGTAGCTTTCAGACCAAAGGTCTCCTCTGCACAGTACTGTCCTGTCTGACTGGCAGTAACTTCCTGACCCATGCAGACTATGATGACTTTCTCAGCCCTAGTGCAAACTGTGATTGTATTGATATGAGATACTGTGGGATGAAACTGGAACTTTCTCAGACATGCAAAGCAGAGGGTCTGCTACTGAGCTCAGTCTTTGCTGTATACCATAGAGCCAAAATTCTTACAGAAAAAGACAGCTTAAAAAAAAATCACAGAAGTGGAATACTTTCCCTATGGGGAAAGACGAAAGCTTTTGAGACTTTAGAAGGAACATGACAGAGGTTTTTAAGATTATAAATGGCATGGAGAGAATGATGAATAGTATGGAGAGAATGGTTTGATAGAATATGGTTCTTTGTCTTTTCAGAGTATGAGAACATGCAATTACTCTGTGAGGTTGAATGGGATGTATAATGTGAACACAAATTTGGGACTAAGAAAAAGAAGTATTTGTGTTGTCAGCACCTAGGGGCCTCAGGTTGAACTGAAGTGAGAAGAAAGGAGAAAGATCTCACTCCAGTGGGTTCACCCCCTTGGCTCCACCCTCATCAAGCCCATTGAAGCACTGACTGACTCAGCAGCCCTCTCCCTGGGAAGGCTCCAATATTGTGGTTGTGCAACTGCTCCTCACCAGCCTGTTCTCTTTTCACTGCTGACCTGCACACCCCCACAAATCATGGCTCCCTGGTAAGAGGGGAAGTTGACTTTTTCATATAAAGCACTGAACATGACAATCAAGATGTGGTGGACAGAAGTTTTAGGTCATATAACTTAAGGGAAAATCCTATTCATGTTCAGAGAGTGCTGGCTGAGGAATGCTGGGAGTTGTAGGGCTTTTCTTCTGTCTAAACATACACCAGATTGCATCTGTATACATGCAGCGAAATGCAAAAGTGAGCCTAAACACTCATCTCCCTCAAATATAATATTAAATGTGAGCCAGGGGCTTCTATATTGCTGAGTTGTGCAAAATTAATCACGTAAAAGGCTCTCAGCTGTTAAATAATTAGGTAAAATACTAGGCAATAGCGATTGATCAGGACAGTGAAATGGCACCTTGTTCATAGGAAGTATAGTTCTGATTACTAGTTGCTAGAGATGACACTCACCTTCATGTTTTGTTGATGAGCTCCAAGGGGCATTTAGCTGGCCACTATTGGAGAAAGAATATTGCTGGACTAGCTAGACCTTGCTCTGACCAAGCAAGAAATTTTACAAAGAATTCCAAAAGAGTCCAATTTGAATGCCGAATTTGGATCAATAGGTTCTCTTTCCCTAAGGATAATGCCTGCTAGTGTGCTAAAGGAATGCAATCTTATATCTCAGTTTCTGAGAAAATGTGTGAGTAGAATTCCTCAAGTACAAATGAATGTGTTCTAATCAAAAAGAAAAGGTAAAAAACAGAAAATAATTCCATTCATTGTAAGTGGGGGGATTAGGTGAAAAACAGAAAATAATTCCATTCATAGTAAGTGGGGGGGGGGATTAGCAGGGCTTAAATAACCACAGATATGTTTCATTGTAAGAGCTGTGGAATGGCGGGCAGTTGTCGGCTTTAAGTTATGATTTTTTTTCTTCCTTTCAAGTGTTTCCCTCAACAGCTTCAGTTAACAAGCTGATGTAATCACCATGCTGGTCATGTCAGTGTTTTCCTTTGGGAAGCTAAATTTTGTTCCACATAGGAACAAATCCACTGAACATGGCTTTTGTTTATCTCTAATAGACTTCTGGCTGGATGTTGTTAAAAAACAAAACAAACATTCTATAACAACAATGCAAGTGGCGGTAACTTCATTTAGGGAGGCAGTAAGTGAGAGCAACAGAAGTTGCTGGCCATGAGTCCACGTTACACCAGTACTTTTCTAGCTGCAGTGGCTACCAGTCCATGTCTGGGCCTAATTCAAAGTGCTGGTATCAATGTTATCTAAAGGATCACCTCCCATATGTACATCCCTGGACCCTAAGATTATCCTTGGGGGTCCTTCTTCTTGAGCCCCTGCCCAAGGACGTGAGGTGGGTGGCTGCCAGGAGGAGGGCGTTTTCTGCTGTGGTACGCTGGCTATGGAATGAACTCCCAAAAGAGGTTCACCTGGCACCTGCATTGTACTCTTTCCGGCACCAGGTGAAGACTATTTTATTTTCCCAGTATTTTATCATTTTATCATCCTAGTCTTTTAACTCTGCTATTTTAAATCTATATTTTAAATCTGTAAAATCTCTGCATTGCTGCTCTATTTTATTCTGCTTGTATTTTTATATTGTGGTTTTAGATTGTGATTTAAGTTTCCATATTTTATACTTCAAGCTGTACTCTATGGTTTTAAATTTTGTGAACTGCCCAGAGAGCATCGGCTTTTGGGTGGTAAATAGAAATGAAATGAAATAAATGCAATAAAAAATAAGTTCCGCCTTTGTTTTGTGTTTATTTATGTTGTTTTAGGGTTTCATTTTCTTTTCAAAAAGGTCTGGGTAGAGCAATTTTTTCCTGTGAACATACATTGGTTTGCAGCTGAAATAATCCTCCTACCCCCAATCCTGGTCAGCATTAGAGTTTGGAATTCAAAGAACAGTCAAAACTATTTTGGGGTCTTGCATGAGGTAGCAGCCTTGAATTTTGTGATGGTTTCCATCCAGAGCAGCCCTAATCCAAAGAAAACCTAGAGGTTGTCTATACGCCCTGTAAATCTCATGGTGGCTGTGCACTGGTGGTGCATCATTTATACGATGCAGCCACCAACTCGCAGCTACCATGGGCTTTTCAAACAAAATTACATGGTAAAAAAGTAGCCGGCTTACTGCAGCTTTTCCTTTTGCTGCAACATTACCATATTCTTCCCGCTGTCTGTCGGTGGTGACTTTGCTTTGCACCAAGGCTGGGGTGCATTCCAGGGGCAGAACAAGGCCCACAGTAGATCAGGGGGATGTGTGGAAAGGCCAGGCAGAGGGTGGGCCTGATGAGCTTGATGGCTGCCATTGCAGCCTGGAAAACCTGCTCTCCCTCCTTCAGTGGAGATTTGACGCTTCCACCCCGTAATTGCGATACTGCGGAGTTTTCAATGAATGAGCAGCAAAGTGACGCCATCAAGACACCCCCCTAAACACTTCAGAAACATATATAAGAGAAAGTAAAACATCAATAAATCATAAAATCCATACTTTCTTAAGATGGTATCCTCCTGGAAAAATAATTAGGAACAATATTAAATTGTAAATACCATTTATGGCTTTTGTGTTGGAATATTTAAACAGAATATTATCATGAAGGTATAATGTGTTACATCATTTCCTATAATTTTTACTGAGTCTAAAATGTATGTATGCATATTCCAGGATTAATTTAATTTATGTTAATATATTTTATATGAAACTTGGCTATGCCATCTGTAAATAATGAGAAAGATGGTAAATGAAAATATATACTTGTCCACCCATTGCAAATAAAAAACCCACCCCTAAAAATATGCCCACCACCAAAATTTTTCACAAAGATACAATTTAAGCTGAAAAAAATACATAACACTTTCTTCTTCGGCTGAATAATAATTCCTCGGAGGCAACTAAGGAAATAACAATTGAAATATATTATCCGAGCAGACTGACACATCTGCTAGGGAGACAATTTACAAGCATGTAAAATATATTAAAAAGTGCCACAAGACTCTTTGTTGCTTTTATTAAAAAGTCAGTTTCTGTCTCAGAAACAAGAGTTTGAGGACTCTGATATAAAATCAAATTGTAACTTGCATGAGTGAAGGAGACTGAACGATCCAACAGCACAATGAAAGTTTTAGTTAATCCTGAGCAGATTTTGGGCCGCATCCAATGCTGCCGCTCTGCTCCTGCCATTCTGTTGTGCTAGTGGGACCCACCTCTGGTGAAAGCTCTGCTGACCTGCCCCATTCTGAAAATGAATGCTTTGCTTGGTTTTGATCACTGCAGGGTCTTCTATAGCTTCCCATTTTGCTAGTGGTGAGTCCCACTACTAATGTGTGGGCAGTGTTGGATACTGCCCATTACAAGGAATATATGGAGGGGGTAGAAAGGAGCCATTGTTCCCAATTTTGTCTTCTACATGTTGAGCAGAATGTCCACACACTGTATGTGCGCAAGGGCTTTTAATGTGATCAGGAACCCCATGTTTTTCAAGTCATGAGTAGGCTTATGTGCAGGCCTGGTTCTGAAAAAGTTGCCCCCCCCCATTTCCCCCTGTGCCAACAAGGTTCCCCCAAGTGCCATCCACCCCCCATAGCAGCATGGTGCAGCCACAAACTTCCTTAAGTAGGTTACAGATTTATGTCATTATCCTACAAAGCCCTAAACAACTTGGGACCAGCATGCCTAACATATCTCCTTCTCCTATATGCACCTGGAAGACAAGTGCAATCCTAAGAGGAGACCCTACTGGCCATTCTGAACAGAACTGAATGCTGCCATGAAGAACCTCGGTGGTGAACCTTCTCTGTAGTGCCACCCACCCTCTGGAAAACCCTCCGTTGTGTGATTTGGGAGGCAGAAAATGTAACATTTTTTAAACACCTCCTGAAAACATACTTTTTCACACATACGTATTTTATGGTGTTTTGTATTTGCTGTTGTATCCCGCCTCGATCCAGAGGGAGAGGCGGGTAAGAAATAAATTTTCTTCTTCTGGTGGTAGCACACACTACTCCTCAAACGAAGATACTGCCTCATGATATGTCCTTCTCCGTCACTATCTGATTGATACGGCAAATGCCTAATTGTTAACATTTTGCTTGAATGGTGTTTAGAGAAACCCCTAATATACTTCAATTTTTGAGATCCTCTCCTGTAAGCTATGCATCATCCTTTACATCAGTGGCTCTGTTCGGACATTCACCAAGGACATGAATGTACACATTGTCTCCATTCCCATGTCTCCATTCCCATGTGCCTAAAGTAACATGTGATGTGAGTGCTCCATAAGATTTATACAAGAAACCCTGTGGTGGGTCCACCGATAAGAGTCTGGGCATCTTTAACTGCTATGTGTGCAATATCTCAAAATGCTACATTCATGTGAAAACTCTCTTTACATATCGTATAAAAATTCTGCATGCTAGAAGGACATATATAGTTTAACACTGAATTTTATTAATTCCACCCTGGATATAAAGTATTCCTAATTCAACAATTTGTGGAATACACTGAATAATGCACTCATTAATAGAAGTAAAACTAGTAGTGTTAATGACTGTTGAATACACAACACTTTCGTGAAATACACAAAATAAGTATTCTAAACAGTTAAACACATAGAGGAACTTGTTAAACAAATAATAATCAGCATGTGGAATACACAAAGTAATGTGTCCACAATACAATTCACATACACAAACGGTGATACCGGTTTGTCCTAAACCATTTCTGACTCCTTCCTCAGTGGCTGTGTATCTGATCTTCAATAACACACATGAAATAATAATTTAACTATGATGATTTAACAAATTTTTTTGAAAAGAACTTGATATCCAAATATTAGATCATAACAATGTTGAATGTCCTTTAATCCATTTGGAGTGACAATATTAGAATATAGCGTAACAGTGTTGAATATCCTTTAATCCACACTTCATTTGGAGTGACTGACTTTAATCCCCATTGTGGACTGGACACCAGGTTGAATCTAGAATAAATATGGTTGAACATATTTACATTATGCAAGCTAGTGTACCATAAATTTGTACAAGGTATTGGCATGATTGCCTGATAATCATGAAATAATTTATTATATATTGAATATTCAAGTTAAACCTTAGAACACAAGCATCAATCTCCAAGCACCATAATTACTTACTAAAACATTACTCCCTAGTTTTTAATAATATGAGGATTTTTTTAACCAAAATTTTAGTGATTGATTGATTGATTGATTTCATTTCTAACCTGCCTCTCCATCTAGATCGAGGCAGGGAACAACACTAAATATAAATATAAAAACAATAAAATAGATAAACCATTAAACCAGATAAAAACAAATACATTATTAAAAACAACTTAAAATTAAACTGGATAGGCCTGTAGGAAGAGAGCAGTCTTCACGGCTTTCTTAAATTCCAGAAGACTGCTAATTTGTCGAATCTCCTCCGGCAGGCCATTCCACAGCCTGGGAGCGGCAGAGGAGAAGGTCCTCTGGGTAACATTCGTCAGCCTAGTTCTGGCTGACTGGAGTAAATTCTTCCCAGAGGACCTGAGTGTGCAGGGCGGATTATACGGGAGAAGGCGATCCCGCAGGTAACCTGGACCCAAACCATGTAGGGCTTTAAAGGTAATAACCAACACTTTATACGTCGCCCAGAAACTAATGGGCAGCCAGTGTAGGGATTTTAAGATTGGTGTTATGTGGTCACCCCTAGGTGTACCGGTGACCAACCTGGCTGCCATATTTTGAACTAATTGAAGTTTCCGGACTAGGCACAAAGGTAGCCCTATGTACAGCGCATTGCAGAAGTCGAGCCTCGAAGTTACCAGTGAGTGCACTACCATCTTTAGGTCTTCCAACTCTAGGAAGGGGCGCAGCTGGCGTATCAGCCAAAGCTGATAGTAGGCACTCCTGGCCGTCGCATCTATCTGGGCTGTCATTTGGAGCGACGGATCCAGGAGTACCCCCAAGCTGCGAACACAGTCTTTCGGGGGGGTGTAACCCCATCCAGAACTGGTTGACACACCTCCAAACCCAGGTTGTGGCCTTTGACAGCAAGCACCTCCGTCTTGTCTGGATTCAGCTTCAGTTTGTTATTCCTCATCCAGCCCATTACCGCCTCCAAACATTCATTCAGAGGAGACACACTATCCTTAGCTGACGATGTTGTCTAAGGCACAGAGAAATATATTTGGGTGACATCAGCATACTGATAGCACCCTGCCCCATGCCTCCGGATGATCTCTCCTAGCGGTTTCATATAAATGTTAAACAGCATTGGGGAAAGGATGGCACCTTGTGGTACACCACATAGCAGCTCCTTCTTTGAAGAGCAGCTATCCCCAAGCATTACCATCTGGAACCTGCCCGAGAGATAGGACCAGAACCACTGAAGCACAGTGCCCCCGATTCCCAATCCCCTCAGGCGTTCCAGAAGAATACCATGGTCAATGGTATCAAAAGCTGCTGAGAGGTCCAGGAGTACCAACAGGGACACACTCCCCTGTCAATACTCAGGCGTAGATCATCCACTAAGGCAACCATAGCAGTCTCAACTCCGTATCCTGCTCTGAAGCCGGTTTGAAATGGGTCTAAAAAATCTGTATCATCCAAAACTGCTTGGAGTTGGGAGGCAACTGCCCTCTCGATCACCTTGCCCAAAAACGGAAGATTTGATACTGGCCTGTAGTTATTAAGGTCCAGAGGGTCCAGGGAGGGCTTTTTTAGAAGTGGCCGTACTACCGCCTCTTTTAAACATATTGGAAAACTCCCCTCCCTGAGAGATGCATTAATAATACATTGTAGATGTGATCGAACTGCATCTCCTCCCTGGACAACAAGCCAAGAAGGACAGGGATCGAGAGGGCAAGTCGTCGTATGTATAACTACCTGTTCTTGGTGTCCAATAAACATAAATGAGTCTACCTCGATGGAGAGAAGCCTGGTGAATAGCAAAGTGAACTCCTTATATATGTGTGGAAATCTGTGAGTTAACACCTGAAAATGATTCCCCAGCTCAAACTGAAGGAACCACATGAGGACCCAATCAAAATGCCAGATCAAATTTCCAGGTCATCAATTGTAATGCTGTTGAAATTGGAAGATATCCCAATTAACGAATGACTCTTGAGAAACATCATTTAAAGAAAAAGGATTTAAAGAAAAAACAGACAAGTCCAGTTTGTCATTTAGACCTATAGGACTGAGGGATTTCAGCTTGTGGATCCAAAAAGCCTCTCTTCTGGTCAACACTTCACCAAGATTGGTCCGATAATAGGGTTTATTAATAATATGCTCTACGGCAAAACATTCAAAGGAATCTGGTGCATGTGAGTGTAGGACATAATGTGCTGTCAGCGGAGCTTCCATGATCTTATTCCGGATGCGACTTTTGTGTTCCGTTTTACTTCTATTAATGATTGCATTATTCAGTGTATTCCACAAATTGTTGAATTAGGAATACTTTATATCCAGGGTGGAATTAATAAAATTCAGTGTTAAACTATATATGTCCTTCTAGCATGCAGAATTTTTATACGATATGTAAAGAGAGTTCTCACATGAATGTAGCATTTTGAGATATTGCACACATAGCAGTTAAAGATGCCCAGACTCTTATCAGTGGACCCACCACGGGGTTTCTTGTTCTACCACAAGATTTATATACATGATGGCCCACTATCATTTCTTTTCCTCCATGATCTGTACAGGCCTGTGTGGAGCACCAGTGTGACACATTATGATGCACATGCAATGGAGTGGAGGGACATTTGCCTGTTCCTCTGCTGAATGAGCTGGAGTACTAGGCAGTAAATGTCTGAACCCAAACCAAAGAACATAAACTGTAGAGATTCTTCTTGCCCACTCTGTAATGATGTTCTGCTGGCTGGCTAAAATCACTGTGGTGTTGTGGTTAGAAGTAGGGATGTGTATCGTATCGTTAAAATGTCCGATAACTATACAATATGTATCGTATGCATACGATTAACAATAACAATACGATACAACTTCCTACGATAATCATCGGAGACGATAATTTTCAGCCCGATTATATCGGATTATTGGACTGCCATATAAATATACCTATAACTTCTGTATTTTCAAAGTTAGAGGCTTGAAACTTGGTCACAGGGCTTTTGGGGTATGCTTAAGTACATGTATGAAATTTGAGATCAATCCCTCCAACCCGCAATTTTATATGAATTTATTAAAGATAATTTAAGTTCTGACAGGTCAGAATGACAGCTCGCCATGTGTGTTCATTCAGACCTGTCAAAAAGTTGCAGGAACTTTAATAAATTCATATAAAATCAAGAGTTGGAGGGATCAATCTCAAATTTCATACACATGTCTAGCACATGTTGCTACACATACATGCCAAATTTCAGATCAATCCCTCCACCCCTGTATTTTATATGAATTTTTGAAAGATTGTGCAACTTTTGACCTGTCAGAACTTAAACAATCTTTAATAAATTCATATAAAATTGAGGGTTGGAGGGATCAATCTCAAATTTCATAACATACTTAGGCATACCCCATAAGCACTGTGACCAAGTTTCAAGCCTGTAACTTTGAAAATACAGAAGTTATAGGCATTTTTTCTTTAAAAATTCAGCTCTATAGGGCACAATGGGGCTGTAAATTAAATACCTTATTTCCGATAATTATTGTGAAGATGATACGGTTCACCTACGATATTATCGGAGACGATAATTTTTTTGGTCCGAAATTATGATAACGAGAAAATACGATATTTTTGGGTGTGCACATCCCTAGTTAGAAGGTCAGACTTGGACTGGAGAGACCCAGTTCAAACCCCTAGTCTTCTGTGGAGCTCATTGAGTGACTTTCTGAGTGACCTTGGGCCAGTTACTACCTTTCCGCTTGACCGTCCTCACAGGATTGTTGTGAGAATAGGGATAAGAGAACCAACAATGTTGGAACTTGTCAAGGTTCTCTGTATTCGACCTCAATGCTATATTCACCTCATTGTCATCCCCAAATACAAGAGTCTTTTTTTTTCTGAATTGAAAAGGTGCATGTTTTCGACTGTAAAAGATTCACATTTTCTTAAAGGAATCAACTAAATGTGTATTCCCCCATTGATTAAAGCATTTTAAAGTACATTTAAAAAAAAAGAAAAGAAAGAAAAGAAAGCATTTTGCCAATGTCAAAATGCAAGGTCAAAAATGTGCGATCTTTGCTTGAAAAATGTGATTGTGATCGCATTCAGGGCATGTTCTCGTTTTCAAACAGAAACAAAATTCTCCTACATCCCTAGTGAGAAGTAGGAGAGAGATGAGGGAGATCCATGCATATTACCTTGATGAGCTCCCCCAGAGCTTTTTAAAACTATCCAGCCTGATGATGAGTTCTTGAGAACTAGAAAACCTGCTTACTATTTTGTGATAATTTGGCAGGTCTTAATAAAAGGATTGCATGACAGTAGAGTTTCCATGAAAAATAGCTAATTCCTTTCTCTTAGATTGAAATCAAGCAAAATATCGTCATTATCATCATCTTTATTTTTCTTTTTTTACCTGTAGCATAGAAAATTTGTCAGTGAAAGCACTCCCAATTATTTCTGCCTGTCATAACTTTCCCTTATCTTAGGCTGGTTTCTCATTATCTTTCCTTATAACTAGTGCCATTTTAAACACAAAGAACATGCAAGCAAAATGTAACAGTATTTAAAGTCTTAAAAAACTGTGTGTGCATTATTAGGAAAAGATAATATTACAGTTCTGAACAATAATACTGAATAGCAATGGTATCATAATTCCTTTTTCAGGGGCAACTAAAAATCTCAGAGCTGGAATAAAGTTTTTGAGTTTTACAAAACTCTTCCTTGGGCATGATTTAAAAATAAATAAATAAATAAATATTTTCCATCTCTTCCCACATTCACATTGTGCTTGAGGAAGAGTTCTATGAAACTCAAAAGCTAGCTCACTGCTATGTAATTTTTACTTCCTACATTGGGTACTGGGTTGGACTAGATGATCTCAAAGATCCCTTTCAACTATGTGATTCTAATAAAGGCATTGTAACAGTGTTCCCGATTGGATTATTTTTCCTACTAGACCAACATCTCTCTCTCTCTCTCTCTCTCTCTCTCTGTGTGTGTGTGTGTGTGTGTGTGTGTGTCTAATAATACATGAGGACATCAAAGGTGCTGTTTAATCCTCATTTAGCTATCTTTTCAGTTGCCTTTAGAAAGAAAACAAATAGAAGAAATCTAATCAAAGTTTGCTGCAGGAGAGATAAAAGGTCTCTAGGCAGGAATCCATTTTCTTCCCCTGTACAGATCCAAGTTAACATCTTTATTATCCATGAAGGTTGTGTAGTGTATTCAGGAATAGAAAGAGAAAAGCATTGTTGTCTATGGATCTGGTAGCAGGACCAAAGTGGTCATAAATGCTGTCAGATGTGAGGAGAACACATCATAATACTTTCAGAGGTGCATTAATGTTCCCAAGGGAACATCAGCATATTTGAAATGGTTTCTTCCCGATAACCCTTATCCTGTTTGTTCAAATATGGAACAGGATTCTCTCTCTTTCTCTCTCTCTCTCTCTCTCTCTCTCTCTCTCTCTCTCTCTCATCTTATTCTGAATGGCCTGCCTGTAAGCCAGCAAAACTGTTATGTACTGCTCTTAGCATCTTTTGATGTCTTCTGAAAAAAGATGTTTCTTTGGAGCCTTTAAGAGTCCCCAACCAATTACTGCTGAGGTTTTGTTATGTACAAAATTGGATGCCTTATTGCCTTTCTGCTTTCCGGAATTGTTCCTTAAATACTTTGTCTTTTGTTGTTGTTTGTTGCCGCTCTCTGAAATGTTAAAGAAAAGAGTTCAGGAGACTGATGGGATGTTTTGTAAATGTGGATTTCAACAGGTTCTAGGCTGCTCTTATTTATTTATTTATTTATTTATTACATTTGTATACCGCCCCATAGCCGAAGCTCTCTGGGCGGTTTACATAGGATTAAAAACAATTAAAAACAATATACAAAAATTAAAACAGCAAAAACATACAACATACACACAATCTGTACATTTAAAAACCACTTCAACACTTCAAAAAACTACAAAAACAAAACAAAACAAAACCAGGCTCCTCAGATATTGCCAAATGCCTGAGAGAAGAGGAAAGTCTTGACCTGGCGCCGAAAAGATAACAATGTTGGCGCCAGGCGGGCCTCGTCGGGGAGATCGTTCCACAATTGGGGAGCCACCACAGAGAAGGCCCTCTCTCTTGTTGCCGACCTCCGAGCTTCCCTCGGAGGAGGCACTCGGAGGAGGGCCTTAGATGTTGAACGTAGTGTTCGGGTAGGTTCATGTCGGGAAAGGCGTTCCATCAGGTATTGTGGTCCCAAGCCGTGTAAGGCTTTATAGGTTAAAACCAGCACCTTGAACCGGGCTCGGAAACATACAGGCAGCCAATGCAAGTGGGCCAGAGTAGGTCTTATATGTTCGAACCTACTGGTTCCAGTTATCAATCTGGCCGCTGCATTTTGCACAAGCTGCAGCTTCCGAACCACCTTCAAAGGCAGCCCCACGTAGAGTGCATTGCAGTAATCTAACTTGGAGGTTACCAGAGCATGGACAACTGAAGCCAGGTTATCCCTGTCCAGATAGGGACGTAGCTGGGCCACCAACCGAAGTTGGTAGAAGGCACTCCGTGCCACTGAGGCCACCTGCGCCTCAAGTGACAGAGATGGTTCTAGGAGAACCCCCAAGCTACGAACCCGCTCCTTCAAGGGGAGTGCAACCCCATCCAGAACAGGTTGAACACCCTCCATCCGGTCAGCGGAACCACCCACCAACAGCGTCTCAGTCTTGTCTGGATTGAGTTTCAGTTTATTAGCCCTCATCCAGTCCATTGTCGCAGCCAGGCACTGGTTCAGCACATCCACAGCCTCACCTGATGAAGATGAAAAGGAGAAATAGAGCTGCGTGTCATCAGCGTACTGATGACAACGCACTCCAAAACTCCGGATGACTGCACTCAACGGTTTCATGTAGATATTGAACAGCATGGGGGACAAAACTGACCCCTGCGGAACCCCATACTGGAGAATCCACGGGGCCGAGCAATGTTCCCCAAGCACCACCTTCTGGAGCCGACCCACCAAGTAGGAGCGGAACCACTGCAATGCAGTGCCTCCCACTCCCAACTCAGCCAGTCGTCCCAGAAGGATACCATGGTCGATGGTATCGAAAGCCGCTGAGAGATCAAGGAGAATCAACAGAGTCACACTCCCCCTGTCTTTCTCCCGACATAGGTCATCATACAGGGCGACCAAGGCTGTTTCCGTACCAAAACCAGGCCTGAAACCCGACTGAAATGGATCCAGATAATCAGTCTCATCCAAGAGTGCCTGGAGCTGGCTCGCAACCACCCGCTAGTGAATTCTAGACAACTATCTAGATGATGGTTCCTAATGGCAGCTTTCTCCAACTTGATATCCTCCAGATGTTTTGATTTACAACTCCCAGCATTCCTGTCCATTGGCCATGATAGTTGTGGCATATGGGAGATGAAGTCAAAAACATCTGGACAGCAGCTGGGGCTGTATGGATTGTGTAAAATCTGTTCTGTCTGTGTTTTATGGATTGTCAGGCTTCTTTTGTTCCATTGTCCACCTGTAAATGGGATCTGGTTGGAGGTTTTATAGTTTTCAAATTTGCACAAATTTGCATATGCAAAAATGTGCAAATTTCCAGCCCTAAATGTGCAAATCTCCCTATCTGAATTTTCATGCTTTAGCCTATGGGGGAAATGTAAGGTTTGTGGCTGCATTTTTAAATTGTTGTATATTTTTCTATGATTATGTTTGCACAAAATTCCAAAAGGTTAGAAAAATGGTTTGCACATCTGAGTAATCCACGTAGCAGATTCATAAAAATCTGGACTCATTTATTTCTGTTGTGGATTTCTCTGATATCCCTAAGGGCACCAGGTTGGGGAAGGCTGCCTTATGGGGCAACTATTAAAGAGCAATGCTGTTCTGAGGGAATATGGGTGAACATTATTGGTATGGTTCTCAATAGAAACTGCCCTGTATGACTTCACACACTTTTAATTCTCTGTATTGTTTGGATGTAATTTAAATTTCCAAGTGAAACTAGTCAGATTATACTCTAGAGGGAGGTCCCTAATTTTTTTGGGCTGGTGGGCATGTTTGGAATATTGAGGTAGTGTATTGGACACTCTCACAAAATGGCTACCTTGCCCATTCATAAAATAGCTGCCACGGTAGACATGCCAGTCACAAAACACTCAATTCCCAGAAGGCAAGTTGATGAGACTGAAAGAAAATTATCTTGCTCAAGAAGCTAAGTACCAGTCAGAGATGGGATCTGAGCTCCAAAAAACAAAACACCTAAATAAAGATGGTGCTGGGGTGGGGGCAACACTTTTCTTTGCAGTTTGCAAGCATCCCTGCTAATGATTTTTTTAAAAAAAAACTTAAGGAGTAAATTAAAATAAGGATGGATAGGAGGCCTAGTGGGTATCAAAACAGTTTCCAGGGACACCCACAGGCACTACATTGGAGAACCTGTATCTAAGGCCTAATCCCAGGGGATGCCACCATCCCACACATTTCTTTTCTGCAAGTTTGGCTGTTCAAAAACCTGCAGGAATTTATCTGACATTGATTTCAAAATGGCCATGCCTTTCTTTAAACATGTGGTCTTCCAACACAGTGCTTGAATTCCTCTGTATTACATGAACTCCAGCATGTTCCTAATGTTTAGGCAAGACTTGGATTTAAACAATGCAGGAGGAAGTAACCACAGAGTAGAAATGTCTATTGTCAGGTGTATGGTGCAAAATAAAGAGTCGAGACAAGAAAGTTGGGTATAAAATGGGCCACTTTTATTCAAGATCTGCAGAAAGGGGTAAAACCTATGCGGGCATCCTCTCTTGGCCTCTTCCAGGCCAAATCTTAGGAATGGGCGAACCATTCTCTGACCTCAAGGTGGCAGAGAATGGTTCGCCACCCCTTGGTCTTCCCCCATATGGGGTTGGGAGGCCTTCTTTTGTCACAACACCCGTGCCGCAGGGCTCCAAGCGTGTGAGTAGAGTTGGCCTCAAAGGTAAACCTTATTCCCATGATCTGGTGCCACGGGGCTCCCAGATGTGGGCCTCAGGTATTACCCTTTACCTCAACGGTTCCTGAGAATGTTCACCATTTGAAAACGCCACTAAGGATGCCTGCACCTAATGCCAAATTAAAGTGACCGAATTAATACAAATCCACCTATTTAATACTCCCCAGCTGTCTTACAGTATGAAGTAGGCGAAAAAACTCCTAAACAAATAAGGATAAGAGTAAAAAATTCCTACTTGGCCTCCTAATGATGACCGGCTAGCCCATACTGTCTACAGGGAGGGGAGGGAGGGGCTGCGTTGAACCGAAGAGGGCGGGCAGGACCGTTAGGCGGCAATTTAAGCCGCTCATCCATGCCCCGCCCAGTGGCACCATCCGGATGCTCCAATCAGGAGCATCCCCCTCGGCTCTTTGCCCCCCCACCTGCAAATATCATCCCTCGCCCAACTGGGCTGGGGATTGCAGTTGCGAGGTGTATGGTGCAAAATAAAGAGCCGAGACAAGAAAGTTGGGTATAAAATGGGCCACTTTTATTTAAGATCTGCAGCAAGGGGTAAAACCTATGTGGACATCCTCTCTTGGCCTCTTCCAGGCCAAATCTTAGGAATGGGCGAACCATTCTCTGACCTCAAGGTGGCAGCACACGTTCGCCACCCCTTGGTCTTCCCCCATATGGGGTTGGGAGGCCTTCCTTTGTCACAACACCCGTGCCGCAGGGCTCCGAACATGTGAGTAGAGTTGACCTCAAAGATAAATCTTATTCCCATGATCTGGTGCCGCGGGGCTCCCAGATGTGGGCCTCAGGTATTACCCTTTACCTCAACGGTCCCTGAGAATGTTCACCATTTGAAAATGCCCCTAAGGATGCCCGCACCTACCGCCATGGGGACTGACAAGCCACTTGATTAGTCACTCCCCCCCCACCTGGCCTCTAGTACTTCCCTCAAACCCTTCTGCAGATCTGCCAAAAATAAGTAATTGCCACAGTCCGAAAGATGTATACCATCTGGACGATACAGCTCCCTCCGGGTATGCCCAATGTCAGGATGTTGAATACTGACATCCCCATGTTTGGATAACTCTTTAAACACTTCGGAGTTAACTTTCCTGCAAGCACGCTCCAACGCCAGAGGGTCGCTACCCTCTCTCCAGGCAAGCCTGGGCAACAAACATGACCAAATGATCAGCACGCCGGGCCAACGCTGCCGAATGATCTCAAAATCGGCCATAGCTTGCATAATCAGGGCCTTGCCTCTAAGCAAGCCCAAATCGTTCCCCCCCAAATGGATGATAAGGATTTGTGGGGGGGGGGGACGGCTGGCACGCTGATGGAATAAGGTGGGCAGGAGACGCTCCCACCGCATGCCACGTCTGCCCAGCCATAGAATAGACGCGCATTGACTCAGCCCCAGCTGAGTTCCAAAGCTGGAGGAAGACGCTCACCGTCCGGCCCAAAAGACCCTGCTGTGTCCGCATATGATCACACTCACTGGGGTCTGCCTTTTCCAGGTATCTACGATTAAACATGAGCATGTCAGCAACCCCAACAGACTGATTACTTCACAGGAAATTTTCTGATGTACGACTTGAAGGCAGAGGAATGCCATCTTCCCACGGCTTGTATCTGTATGGGAGAGAAACCAGCGCTGGCCGCCGTTGATACAGCACCTATTCAGAAGAAATGAGTCCCAAACAGATCCGCTGGGAGACCCAAATGCCTCAAAGCCAGCTTTGTCACCGACCAGAATTGAAACTTGGTCAGTGGGGATCTGCCAATATGACAGAAAAGGAATCCTGCATCACTCCCCCTTCTCCCGAGGAATGACCTCAGCGTCTGTACCGGGCATATTTCCGCCATTGGTGCAGGAAAAAAGGCAATGTCCACCCCTTTTCCCCCTTGATCCATTTTGGAATATCTTAACCTAATAGTGACACCTGATTCAGAAAAAGTTACATCCCTACTTCAGCGCTCTGCCTGTGTTATCGGTTTTTGATGCTGCTACCAATTCCAAGATCCTAAGGGCCCCAAAGAATGCCGTCAAAGTGGCCACATGAAAAGGCAGAGCTTCATAATGAGAAGAGCAAATCTCAACCCAGGCCGCCCTTAGTCCCTGTAGAACTTCAGGAGATATTGGAATCCTCGTATCTGGGGCCCTAGGCGTCATTCGAGACCAACCCTTGATGGTATGCTTAATTCTCCACGGATATTGGCCAGAAAAGATAACGCAGCTATCTTATCCCCAATGGTGCGTGGCACTAACCCAGACCTGCACAACACCGCGCAGAATTGTAAAATCTGGTCGACCGGAATAGGCCAACACTCCCGCAAATTGTAGGTGGTCAGGAATTCCTGAAACTGTCTACCTGTCTTGGCATAGACTGCCCTGGTGGCAGGCGCCACAGACTGCCACATGGCCTGCTCTATGTCGACCCTCCAATTTCCCAGAACGCTGCTGGCATCGTTTCCGGCAGTGGCCGCGCCCACGGAGCCAGTTCCCGGAACCTCTGAACCTGCTGACGTGATAAAGCGTCTGCGATATCATTCTTGATTCCAGGCATGTGTCGCGCCCTGAACCAAATGTTATGTGACAAACAATGCAAAGTAAATGCCCTGACTAGCTCCATCACCCTGGGACTGCGTGAGGTCAACGTGTTGATGACCTGCACCGTAGCCTGATTGTCGCACCAAAAGTGAACAACTGCGTTGGCCATTTCTGTCACCCATATGTGTGTTGCCACACAAATAGAAAAAAACTCTAGAAATGTTAAATCTCTGCAGATGCCGTTAATCAACCAATCTGAGGGCCATCTCTCAGCGCACCACTGATCCTGCCAAATTACTCCGAAACCCAGAGCGCCGGAAGTGTCGGAATGGACCTGCATCTCAGCCTCGAGAAGCAGGTCACGTCGCCAAAAGGACACCCCATTATACTTATTTAAAAATGAAACCCAGATAAGCAGGTCTTGCTGCATCTGGGTCGACATGCGGATTCTGTGTGCAGTGAGCGAAGGCCCTGCATGGCTGTGCACAAGCGCCTGATAAAGGCTCTCCCTGGTGCTATAACACGGCAGGCAAAGTTTAAATGCCCAACTATCTCCTGTAATTGGAACAGTGTTGCTTTGTGCGAGCCAATCAATACCTGTAACTTCTGGAGAAGTGTCTGCAACTTGTCCTGGGGCAATCTGCTGCACTGTGCCACAGAATCCAATTTGATTCCGAGGTAACGGAGGATAGTAACAGGGTCTTCCATCTTCTCATGTGCCAAAGGGACCCCCAATTCGTGTGCCAGCTCCTGAAACTGCTGCATCAGGAAGCGGCATTGGTCAGATCCCCCCGGACCAATGAGTAAAAAATCATCCAATAGTGAGCCACGTCCTTGAGTCCAGTCCTGTCTCGCAACACCCATTCCAAGAATGAACTGAACCTCTCGAACATGGCGCACGAAATGGAGCATCCCATGGGCAATGCCCTATCTACGTAAAATTGATCCTTAAAACAAAATCCTAACATGTTGAAATCACAGGGATTGATGGGCAATATGCGAAACACAGATTTTATGTCGCATTTGCCCATCAGCGCACCTGCTCCACTCTTGCGCACTAGAGCTACTGCTGAATCGAATGAGGCATATCTAACAGAGCATAAATGCTCTGGAATGGCATCATTCACGGACGCTCCCCTGGGGAAGGACAGGTTATGAATTAACCTGTACTCCCCAGGTGCTTTCTTTGGTACTATGCCCAGAGGAGACACTCGCAAGTTGGGTATAGGCGGTTTATCAAAGGGGCCCAGTACCCTCCCCGAACTCAGTTCTTTCGCAATTTTTCCCCGCACCATGGCTTCCATAGCCTGTATGGACTTCTGATTTTTAGCTATGGAAGCAAACCTTAGGCCTTCTAAATCCTAAAAGCAACAGTAAAACCAGCATCTAAGTATCCTGCATCCTCCTTAACCGGGTAACGGGCCAACAATCGCCTAAGGGGTACAAGCCTAATTGGACTGGGGCCTTTTGGGAGATGGCTGTTGTCTCCCGGGACCCCCTGGTTTTTTGAAGTTGGATCCCCCTCAAAAGGTGCCCCTTCCCCTCTTGCCGGACGGGCAGCTATGCGCGGGGTGGATGGCCCCACAAACAAGGCACTCATGCCTGTATCTGCAGGGGGATCTTGTGCAAAAACCACAGGAGCTAAATTCCCAACAGGGCGGGCGGAGTTGAACCCCCTGCCCCGCCGACCCACTCAGGGTGGTGGCGGGTTGAGGCTTCTCCAGAAGGTGACCGCTATCTGCCCGGTCCCCCTGACCCTGTTTGGCAGGTGTCATAAATTGCAACCATAGGTCATTGTCCTTAATATCCCACTGCAGGGTGCGGTCGAAGGCGGCCCTTCTACAGAACGATTCATCATAGGCCAACCAGGCCCCACCCTCATATTCTCTATACGCCCGATAAATTATATCGAGGTATTTAGTGAGTATGTACCCTTTTGTAGGGAAGCGTTGTTGCAAAACGCCTATATATGATAAGAAACCCAGTAACCAATTGTTCCAGGTCCTGGCTATCCTTTTCTTCCTTAGCTTCTCCGCTTCCCTCTCTGCCATCCTGTCTTTGTCCACGTTCTCCGGTTCCCAGAATAATAAGGAAAAGATATCTATAATCCCCCTTTTAGGATCTTGTCCCTCGTGGCCGGTAAGAGGTGGTAACCCAGAGGAGCCGCCGTGCTTCCAGTGGGAATTGCTGACTGCTCCGCTCCTGCTAAGGGGTCCCTGTCTGCCATGATTGTCGTGGCAACTGAACTGACAGGACCCTGCCACACCTCCACACAAGCCACCACATCAGCTGGCACCTGCGGAGCTGAGCCCCCCCCCCACACTGTGACAGCCCCTATTTCTGAAATTGGGTTAACCTGTGTTTGAACAGAAGTGTCAATTGTAGCCTCAGATGTTGCCCTAGTGTCACTTACCGTACTACTGTGACCGACTGCCGACGAACCCAGGTTAGTAAGCTGCAATGGTGCCGTGTCCGAGCTACCCCTATCACCTCGGGCCGGTGTCGGTCTGCTCTCCCCCGCAGAGGGTGGAGGCGGAACATTCACCTGCGGTGCCCCCACCAAAGAACTGCCCAAGTGTGGTGTCGAATATGTAATCCCAGGCATCCATGGGTACCATCCCCAAGGAGGGAAGGCACCAATAGCCTGCACTGGGGAATTTAAAGTGTTCAATAGCTGCTCACCTGGTCCCTGTGATGAAATGCTCGGGACTGCAGGCTGAGGTAGCACGAAAGGTCGTGCATGCTGACCATCCATCGCCTGGGCGCCCTGCGATACCACTGCGGAAACCTGCCTGTCAGTCGACTGGCTGGAGGAAGCTTCGACCACATCCAATCTGGAATTAATAGATGACAACATACTATCTAACTTTTGTTGCCTGGTCTGCTGCTGTGGGGTGAGCAATGAAACCGTCTGAACCTGATCTGTCGCGCTAGATATTATGCCCCTCCCCTCCTCCAGCGATTGCAGCCGTGCCAAAATTACTGCCAATTCGGGGTTAACTTCCTCATCGGAGGAAGAATTGCTCCGAACACTAAGCCTTTTTGCCGGAGGACGCGTGGCTTTTCCTTTGCCCTTCCTTCCCCCAAGGCCCTTCCGAGATGACATGTTGCCTAATAATGACTAAACTGGAAGAAACAGTTATGAATGACCATAAAACAGTGCAATGGTACCACCCAATGGCCAAACTGGGGAATTACTTGTGGATACAGGAATAAAGTGGTGCAATGGCACCACCTGGCGGCTAAACTAGGGAATTACTTGTGAGTACGGAATAAATCAGTGCAATGGCACCACCCGGTGGTTAGACTAGGAAATTACTTGTGTGGAAGGGAAGAAGCACTAGCACCATCCAGTGGCTCAACTAGTAATAACATAAGACACTCCCCCCCCGCAGACTCAAAAGGCACGAGGCCCTGCCCAACCACCGAGGCCTCTGCAGGAGGTGTATCCCCACGCAGAGCGGCTGCTCAGGCCAGTCCGCAGCCCGAGGTGTCACCGTGGGCCCAACCTAACCGCGAGGGCGCAGCCCGTCGCCACCCGTCCCCGGAAAGAGGTTAAGCGCGGCCCTGTTGGAGGAAAATACCCCCCCGCACCCCGCGCAAAGGCGCACGGGGCCAGACCCCTCACCCAAGACCCCCAGAAGTTAGAGCAGGGCGATCGCTATAGAGATCCCCCCCTAAAAACCGGCCCCCGTTACTCGCTCATCCGCCTCCCCGGGAGCCGTTCCTTTCTGCTCACTAAAGCAGCCCATGCCGCGTTGCAGCTGGCCGGGCGGCGGACCCAGCAGGGGCTTACTGCCCATTGCCACTCGCGCCGGGAAAAGGGGTGGGCGGGAGACGCGGCGCGCGCACAGTCCGAGCCCGGACCGGCAGCCGCGAAGCCCTCATTATCCAGGGAGTGGCGCAGCCGAGCACGGCCGGCCCGCTCCTTTAAGAGGAGACGATCCCGCCCATCAGCAGCCGCCGGCGGGCCAGTCAACCAGGGGGATATTCCCCTTTAATTGGGCGCATCCGCACCTATTCTTTTGCTCGTGGAAGGGAGGTGGGGGGGCCAGCTGGCCCACCCCTCCAACCTGGGGGCTGAGTGCCCCGAAGAGATTCCGCTGTCTGGGCGATGGAGCTCCGACTCCCTGTCACTTTGCCCGGAAGGTAGCCAAAAGCCCAGCCGCTGTGCGCCTTGTCAGCAAAAAGGGGCGCTCGGCTCTTGCTTCTCCCCGCCGCTGTCCTAGGAACCGATCCATCCTAGGAGCTGCGTTAAACCGAAGAGGGTGGGCAGGACCGTTAGGTGGCAATTTAAGCTGCTCATCCATGTCCCGCCCAGTGGCACCATCCGAATGCTCCAATCAGGAGCATCCCCCTCTGCTCTTTGCCTCCCCCACCCGCAAATATCATCCCCCGCCCAACTGGGCTGGGGCTTTCACTTTCCAACAGCCATAAACGTCATACCACTAATGTAGGGAAGAGGATTTACAGGGGAGAATTAGCGAGTGGAAGAGGTGCATTTAACTCCTTCTCTGTCCACTAATAGTCTACTAAAAATGCCCCCTTAATTTTTTTTCCTACTTTCCTTCCCTAACCAGTCTCCAACCCTGCACCTTAGCCCACTTCATTCAGGAGGGTCCCCCGACCGTTGGTAGATGTTTTTGGGGAGACCAGGAGGCTTCTGGGGGAGTAAGGTTGGGAAAGTCATCTTGTATCAGCCCTTTTCTGTTGATGCATCTCTAGATGCATATTTAGACAGAAAAAGTCCTACAACTCTCAGCATTCCCCAGACAGCATGGGAAATGCTGTAAGTCATAGGACATTTTTCTGTCTAAATATGCCTAGGATTGTACCCTTAGAAACCAATTAGCTATTTAAGCAAGCTTTGTAGAAATTGTCAGTTGCAACACAAATCCAATCAGCCTAGTCAGTCAATGTGACAATATCTTGCTTGAAAAGGATCCTTCTTTTGAAGGTGGAATATGCTCTTACAACTTCCCATGGGTGAAAGGAAAAAAGAGTTGCATAAGTTTGATAGTCAAATATATCTGCCCCTATAGAGTCTATATAGTCAAGAGGGCTGTGAAGTTGAATGTGTAGAATATGCCTATTTATGGGTGCGACTGGCAGGACAGTGAAAGAGCTATAGGCCGTGGGGAAGGTTGAGGGAACTAAAGCTACATACCTTAACATATGACAAGGTACAAGTCTGATGCTGTGCTGTTGTTCTTGGATATAGAAATGCCAGTGAATTCTGCATTAGCTAAAATGCAATGGTATAATTGCAGTACTACTGTAATAATTCCATGGAGCATGGATGCAGGGCAGCCATTCCGTTCATGCAAAGGCCCATTCCATTCATGGAAGAAGCTGCCATCCATTGGAGGCCTCAATGACTGGAAGGGAGAACAGTGATTTTTGCCATTACCCTCTTCCCCCAGCTTCCCATGGCATCTCTCACACTGTTCCAGAATTTCACCCAATCCTCCAGAGCAGATTTGGGGGTGGGGTGCAAGGCAATGCAGAAGGAAGGGGGGACCATCCCTCATCTTGTATGGAGGAACATGCTGGCAGCTCTATGAAAGGAGCCCAGGGACACAACTCCGAATGTTCTCTGGCTAAAGGGAAACAATGGTTGAAAGGGCAGAGTCAGGTTATTTTGTTACTTCCTGAGTGTACATGTATTCTTGCCAAGCCCCAACTGGAATTATCATGCCTGTAGCTCATTAGAACATAGATTGCAGCATCTACCATGTCAAGCTTGCCTTATGCATCATATTGCCTGTCTTATTAGGCATGTGCCTCAACTTCCCGCTTTGCATAATTTTGCCTACCCAGTTTAGTGGCTTAGTTGTTACAGGCTGGCTTTATTGACATTTTATCCCTTATGTAAACTTGAGCACTAATCTTCTGAACCCAGTTAAGGTACTTTATTTCAGGTGAACATGGGAGTTCTGTAGCTCCCCATCCCTGTCACGCTCTTCCCCCAGCCCGGCTCAGCCCCATTTACAGCACTGTCATTCATCTTGAATTGGCTGGGGTATCCTTGCAATTGCCTGTATGAATTGATGCTTTCTACACTATTTCTCCACCTAATTCAATTCAGTAGCCTTTTAAAAATGAAGTGGGTTGAGTAGAAGGCATTACCAAATGATTAGGATGGGGTAAGGATTAGGCAGTACCCCCCCCAATAGGGGGGAAATGGGAGGCGCCAAAGAAAACAAGAGGGGAAGAGGTAGATGCTTATTTTGAGGTTTTGCTTTTTCTTTTCTTTTTTTAAAGAAGAATCCTGCCAATCAGCTGTTTGGGAGAGGGACAGGACAGTAAGCTACTGGATTGAGTCTTCCCTATGCATGCTCTGGGCACTTTTAATAGAAGAGTGAGGTGATGATTATGATGATGATATATCCCCCTTCCTTGCTAAGTAGCTGTTCAGTGACATTCTAGCTATTTTCACCTGGCTTCATTAGCCCAGTCCCAGTGGCTGATATATATATATATATATATATATATATATATATATATAGTAACATTAGAGCCATTGTCAATATGGAGTAAGGGAGGCACCATGCAGTCAAATTCTTCTTTTCAAAATTATTTGTGATTTGTGCTTTTTTTAAACACACACAAACTAAACTGAAATGTTTGACCTGATGACTCTGACTACTGTGCATAAGTTGACTTGGGGTGAGTTTCTTGGTCCTCTTTGAATTGGTCTTTCTCACATTTTCTGCATTAAGTCTTTAGAGGCTTTATAAAGATTATTTCTATCACCAAGGGGATACATAGTACTTCTAGGGAACTCTGTTGTGACCATTTTAACACTCATCAGGTTTAATCAGAATTGTCATGATTAAAGGGCTGACCCAGAAAGAACGAGAGGCTGTGAAACTTGCCCCCCACATTGAAATTTCTTTGCACCACCCCCATGCCATCCTCCAGTTTCAAATTCTCATGTGTTGACCTATGCAAATACACAGTCCTCATTTGTGGTCTTTGAAAAAAGAAGTGTGGCATCAAGAGCCATATATAAATAAATGACAAATAGAAGAATCAAACTTGATAATGTATTTTCCCAGATCAGTACAATACTACACATCAAAGGAGAGTCTAAGAAAAAATGAGTCTTGAAAACTGCTCAGACAATAGCAATGTACTATGAAGGTCTATGGCATGAGGTGTGTCTTATTACAGTATATGAACAATAGGATCTCAGTTTCATCGAGAAGCCCAGAATAATCCTTCTCTTTAAGGATTACCAAAGTGGCCTGAGCAAATTTTAATGAGATATTTTAAAGCTTTCAGCAACTGAAGGTGGAACTGAGTTCACTCTGTTCACAGTTTCCCCTAGCGCCTACCGGGGGGGGGGGGGGAAGGACCTGTATCTAGCATCAAAGTTCTCATCTCACCTGCTAAAAATCACTCTTCAAAAGAGCTAGGTAAATGTAACTGGGAAGGTCAGCTTATCAGACCTTATGCTGCTGCTTGAGAATGCTTGTGATCTACTAACTGTTTGAACAGACATCAATGGGAGGGAGGCAGTTTACACTGTGATCCCACATTGGACAAAAGTCCTGCTGATTTTGGTGGAATTTCTTTTCAAGGAAGCATGGTGAATAGATTTGCCCACATGAAGTATTAAACTGACCTGTACATTATTTTATCATTGAAGGCAACTATGCAGTCCCTTGCTGCCACTTTCCATCTTCTGCCTGTATGGTTCTCCACATGTAGGGGTCCTTTACTGCCAATCTCCCTTCTATATGTGGAGAACCATACTTGTGTGAGGTCTGTGTGTGGTATTGTCACCCAAACACTCACACAGCATTGACTAGGTGCCACCCGTAGTTATTCATCTTCATAGTTACAGTGTGCTTTGTCTCTTCTCTCACTCCCCTTCCCTCCCCATCATGAAAAAACAACCAACCCTGTTTAGGTGTTTGGCTGTACATGCCACCCCATACTCTCCTGTGTCCTTGTGCACACCAGCTCCTTGCCATGTCGAGTAGGGATGTCTGTGAAATCCAAAATGGATTAAAATAAATTGGGGATATCTTGTAATCCATTCCGGGGGTTTCTGCATGTGAATTCAGTGGACATACAGCTTTAAAATAATAAATGAATAAACAAACCCAACATCTCTGTAAATAAATTTGTCGGCAAAATTGCAAGTGAGGGACAGAAAGTTCAGCAATTCACAAATATACATTCTGTAAATTGTAATGCATTACTTCGGTAAATTGTTGTGAAGTCATTTATGTAATTTTCTGGGTGAGGGGGAAAAAGTCCAAATTTGTGAGTTTTTGAATGACATACCTCAAAATTCTACCCATTCCATGGAAATACAATCCGAACATCCCTAGTGTTGAGCACAAGGTCTGAAAGGGATTCTTCTCATGCTTACTTGAACATGTATAGAACTCTACAAAATCGGGGTCCCTGATAAAGCAGGGAGAGCTGTACTTATGTGTAAGCAAATATGAGTAGATATCTGCTCAAGATGGCAAGGTGGGGAACAGAGGAGCTGGTGTGCATGTGGATGTAGGGGGTGGGGACCAGTATTCACAGTCCTGCTCCCCCCCCCCCCCAGTTCAGGTCCTTATGCATTTAGGTGAATGCCTGCATAGCGCCACAATAAAAAGCTTATCTAAAGACCAAACTGGAAATGATTGCAGGAGACTCATTGGTTTGTTCACATGGTCTAATTTTTTATATCAAAACAGATGTGTTTTGTATGTTTTGGTTAATTGGGATGTGCTATGGTATAAATTTGCATGATGATGATGTGTGGCTGAAGGGAATGAAATGTTCCTACAATCTGATACATAAGGCACTTTTGTCCCAGCCCAGCTCATTTCTAGGAATGGGAGAATCCCATCTTGAACTCATCAAGGTTCTCCAAATTCCACTTCCAAGTTTGGTCCACCTGGTTCGCAAATGTGAGCTTTTTTGTTTGTTTGTTTGTTCAACTGGAAATTGTGTATATTTTGGTGCAGTCCCCCCCCCCAAATGGTGCACTCAAATGCATACTTCCTTCCTCATTTTCTAAAGCACAAAAATTCATATTATTATGCCAATATTATTCTTATTATTATTTACATGTGTATACTGCCCCATAGCTGAAGCTCTCTGGGCAGTCTCAAAATGTATATTTTTCTAATAAACACATTTTGAGAATGTGATCACAAGCTTTGGGATATGGAAGCTTTGCCTAAAACGTGCTTGTGTTGGCATTTGGGCATGTTTTGTATGATGTTTTAATGCAGTTTTAATAATGTGTGCTGTGTTTTTGATCAGTTTTATGTATTTTATCATATTTTGTATTCACTGTTGTTCCCCGCCTCGATCCAAACAGAGAGGTGGGTAAGAAACAAATTGTATTATTATTATTATTATTATTATTATTATTATTATTATTAGGCAAACATGGCAAGTCTTGATGCTTTAATGAACTGAAAATAAATTCTCATATGTTCCAACTCACTTCTTGTATACAAGCCAAACTATGGAAAATGAGTTACGATAACTGTCTGTAAGGAGGGGAGTGGTGAAATTCCCCTTAACTACACACCCATTTTGATATAAATATTAGAATTCTTCCCCACCTTATACATTGATGGGGTTTATGTATTACAGTAAATATGACTGCCCTGTCTAATTTGCCCTTGTAGAGTGCCACAGCATTCCCTTCTTTTTGTAGCTAACAGTAATATATATATATATATATATATATATATATACACACACACACACACACACACACACAAATATATATATATATATATGCATGCACATACACACACACACACACACACACACACAGTTGTATCCTGCCCTATTATCACTGGGATATCAGGGCGGCATACAGATAAAATTAGAACAATATGAACATAAATAATTTGCACAGTTAAAAAAGTATTAAATCGTTAACAAATTAAAACCAGTAGAATTTTTTTAGAAACATAAAAAACAATTAAAACTATGTGCAACCATCGAGAATTTAGCCCTCAAAGGCTTTGATAAAGAGCCATGTTTTAACTTGGTGCTGAAATGAAGCCATTGTTGGCACCAGTCGGGCCTCCAAAGGGAGGGCATCCCACAACCGGGGTGCCACAACAGAGAAAGCCGTCTCCCACATCCCACCATAATGTATGTCATGCATTGGTGGGATGCAGAGGAGGGCTCCTCCAACAGATCTCAAATCTCAGGCAGGCATATATAGGGAGAGGTGCTCCCTAAAGTACCAAAGTACCAAGCCATTTAGGACTTTAAATGTCATTGCCAACACCTTGAATTCTGATGGGATGTGTATAGGCAGCCAATGCAATTATTCTAAGATCAGTATTACATGGTCTTTACAGGATGTTCCGATGAGCAGTCTCGTTACTGCATTTTGCACTAGCTGCAACTTCCGAGTTGTCTTCAAGGGCAGCCCCATGTAGAGTGCATTGCAGTAATCTAATCAGGAAGTTACCAGCACATGGACTACTGTGGCTATGTTGTCCCTGTCCAGGAAAGGCCGTAGGTGGCAGATTAGCCAAAGCCTCCAGTAACAAGGATGGATCTAGAGTACTCCCAAGCTACTCACCTACTCCTTCAGAAGGAGCGCAACCCATCCAGAACAGGTCATTTATCCAATTCCCAGGCTCGAGAACCACCAATCCACAGAACTTCCATCTTATCAGGATTCAGCTTCAGTATATTAGTCCTCATCCAGCTCACTTCAGACTCCAGGCACTGGTCCAGCACCTTCACCACCTCAGCTGATTCTGATGACAAGAAATAGATCTGCATATCATCAGCATACTGACATCACCCAACTCCAAAACCCTAATGACCACACCCAACGGATTCTTGAGATGTTGAACAGCATGGGGGATAGAATAGAACCCTGTAGCACCCCTTAACATAATAGCCATGGGGTGGAACAGGAATTCCCCAATACCACTCTTTGCAATTGGCCTTGCAAGTAGGAGCAGAACCACTGTAACACAGTGCCTCCTACTCTCATCTCGTAGAGCTGATCCAGTAAGATATCATGATCAATGGTATCGAAAGCCACTGAGAGTTCCAGGAAGATCAACAGGGTAGCACTCCCCCAGTCCTTGACCCAGAGTAGGTCATTGGTCAGTGCCATGCTCTGGCCTGAAACCAGACTGAAATGTGTCCAGATAATCAGTTTCCTCCAAGAAAGACTGAAGCTGCCCAGCCAACATATGCCCAAACGCCTTGCCTAAAAAGGGGATATTAGTGATAGGGTGGTAGTTCTCGCATACCTCTGGGTCCAGGGAGGTCCTCTTCAGGAGAGGGTGTACTACAGCCTCTTTCAAGGCAGCAGGCACCACCCTGTGACAAAGTGAGGCATTCACCACACCCTGGACCCACCAGATCAATCCACCTCTGCTAGATTGTATTAGCCAAGATGGGCAAGGGTCAAGTTTACAAGTGGTGGGACGGACTGATTCAAGCTTCTTGTCCACATTATCAGGCTGCAACAACTGGAACTTATCCCAGGAAACATGACCAGATGGGGCACTGGATACCTCCCCAGGCTCTGCGATAACTGTAGCATCAAATTCTGAATGAATACAAACAACTTTTCCCGTTGAAGTGCATAGTAAATTTATTACAGCAAATGACCCAGGGTTCCAGTACTGGTTTCTCTAAACCCAAGATTGGTCCCAAGAGGCTCTTAACTACTCAAAATAATGCTGCTGGGTGACATTTCAAGGATGAGATAACAGAGGCAAAGTAAGATTATTATTTTTTTGCCATTTACACTGAACAGTACTTGACGTCTATAGGCTGTTTTTCACTGTTGGAAGGACAAGCACAATCTACCTTATGCTACTCTGATGGGCAGCTGCTCTCCAGGGTCTCAAACAGAGGTCTTTTGCATCACCTGCTACCTTCTTGGTTTAGCTGGAAATGTTGGGAATTGAACCTGAGATGTTCCACATGCAAAGCATGTGCATGAGCTCTGATTTACAATAGCTGCATGGATATTTCAGAAACAGTATCTCAGTAATCCTTACAGTAAACTTGTAAAGTAAGTCAGTGAAATTAAAGATCATGGTGAATTTTCAATTTTTGTGAATTTTTGTTCCAACATGATGGGCTTTTCTATATCAGGCTGTTAATCTCCTGTATCTATTCTCACTTTAAATTGCAGAATTGAGATCTGAGAACTCCATGAGGAGTGTTTCCTTTTCTGTTTTTCCATTGCATAATTTCTAGGTGGCAATTAGTGCAATTATGCAAGTGGAAAAGGTGGTTTTTTTCATTTTCACAAATAATACTGCATTTTCCATGTTCTAAAACAACAACAACAAAACATGTACACAACAATGACTATGGAATGTTGAGCATGCAATAAATGTGTCTCATGTAGAAAACCTTGAAGTCTGAGAAATGCCACACTACCATAGTTCAGGTTCTCCAAATACTATTAGAAAAGCAACAACAGTTGCAATTGCTAAATGTCCTCCTTTAGAACTCTTAAAAGGAGAGAAGCAGTGTCCTGGGTAGCCCCTGTTCCTCTCTACAATTCATTCCATGACTTGCACAGATTTATTGAAATTTTGGGATCTGCAATTACATCTGCAAAACAAAGAAAAAAACACAACACTACTTTCTTGAACTTATAGCTGGTGCTGCTATATCTTTTTAAAATTGTTAAAGTTTAGAATTTTGACCTTTGTATATTATGGATTTAATTGTGAACTGCCCAGAGAGCCTTACTGTTGGACAGTATATATATATATATATATAGTCATCCCTAATGTCCCCCTTGCTACTGATTGCTTAGCATAGTTTTAAGAGACTGATAGCATGATCTTCTGGTGTCATTAATTTTGGAATATAACTGAAATCTCTGAATACAATGTTATCCTGCATAGGATACCAAAAAACCAAAACAAAACAAAAAAACAAAAAAAATCTCATTTAGAATCATTGATTTGAGTTGAAGATGGCATCATGGCAGCCATATAACTCAATTCCCAGACTTTTGTTAAGGAATCAGAGCTAATATATATCTTTGTGTGCATTAGGCGCAGTTGTTCTCCCCATTTTTCCAGGGTTTGTGATTTTATTTTGTTTGTTTGCAAATATATTTGTTCAGACATGGATACATAATGATATAAATATTTGCCAAGAGAGCCGGCAACCTTATTTGCACATCCAAATGGGTTTAATGCTCCACCTTGTCCTAATGAGAATGATTTATCCGTTGAAGAATGCACTGTGTAAACAATACTTTGCAATGGCGGTTACTATGGGAACTATGGTGTGCAGTATTTTATGCTCATATTTCAATATATCCTCCTTTTTATTTCTCAAGTGCTTTTCATGTGAATGTGTTAAATGAACTTATCACTTGAAAAATGTTGTTTCCTTACCCCCCCTTTCATATTACTGAACGTGGTTGATATGACAACGGGATGATTTTTCTTGATAACATGCCTCTGAAAAGACAGTAGCCACATTTCAGGAAGAATGAGGTAAAGAAGTTGCTCAGTTATTATTTTCTAACATTGTCCTACCTGTTTGCTAAAAGCTTGATTGCCTGTGCCAACCTTGTATTTCACAAATGTCAACAGCGTCGCCTATTTTGTTTTGTGTGTTGTTGTTTTCCCCTATTTTTTCAAGATGTGGTTTTGTACAGAAGGCTGAACACACAGCAGTTCCAGTTAATTATACAGAAATCTTCTTTGGCTCCATTGAAACGAAATGTGGCTGTACTATAAGTGCTGTTTGCATGCCATCCCTACCCCTACTCCCATCAGAGCCTGCTCTAACATAAGGTAAAGTGAGATGGCTGCCTCAGGCAGCTGATCTTGGGTGTCATGAATGGGCAGTAAACCAGTATTCAATTGGGTATGGGTATGTGTGTGCTTGGGGTCCTCCTCAGGCAAAACATTTGTAGGAGTGTTTTAGGAAACTTTTGATAACTTTAGCAAAATTAGCTAATTTTGGGCGTTTAGGGTGGGGGTTTAGGATTCAGTATACCTCTTTACTGAATCTCAGGTGACCTGATCTGGCTACTTAACGATAAAACTTCCAAAAGATGGCTTTCCAATGAAGGTTGTCTTTTAAAAGGACTTTCCCAATCAATTTTTATTAGGATTGCAATAGGATTTAGTCATACTTACAGCAGTCCCATTGAAATAAATGGTACTTAAATTAGCATGAGTAACTTAAGTCTCATTAATTTCAATGAGACTACTCAAAGTATGACTAAGCCTGGATTTAGCTCTTGGGAAGCATTTCAGACTCTTCTGTGATGAAAGGTATTAGCTTTACAGCACAACTCTATGCACGTTTACTCAGAAGTAAATGCACTACATTGAATGGTGCATATGTTCAGGAAAGTGTGCACAGGGTTGCATCCTTACAGTGCAATCCTTTGCTTATGCATTCAGAAGTAAATCCTATTGAGTTCAAGGCAGCATACTCCCAGGGAAGTCAGCAGAGCATTGCAGCCTTAACAGTCTAAAGGAAATTCTCAAAATAGGTTTCATATATTTAATGATTAAAAACAACAACAATAGCAACAACACCCAATCCCTCAAATCCTGCAGGTTTAAGACCACAGATAAGGCTACCCACACTGGATAACTGGAAGCTAAGGCTCATGCCTTCTCATATGTGCCCTGTGATCAGGCATGATGTTGTGCAATGTCACTAATTGAGCCTTACCATATCTCCAGAAGAATCCTCTGAGTTGATCCATGCCTGTTCGTTGCTTACATAAATAGCTGAACTGTAAGAGTTCTGGTGATAGACATCTCAAGAAATATATGATAAATTGTTGAAAACAGGGGGAGAAAGGAAATAACCTAAGGACCACAAAATCTATAATTTTTCACCTTCACGTTTTCAGTTGTGGAGACCATTTGACATATTTGCAAATGTATTTATTAGAAGGATATATCAAATAGTCTGTGTACATGTGGTATTCTGCCTGGAGTTATTTTCCATACAATACTTTACCTTTTTCTTTTCTTTTTCTTTTCCCCCCTGCAGATTTCATGATGTGGCGTTAATCATGTTTTCCCCTGCCTGCTTCTTTTTCAGGCAAGCAACAGGAAGATCATGTTAATTATGAAAAAAATGAGCAAAGTATCCTGAATCTCCAAAATAGCCATGTGGTGTGAATCTAAAGGAACCTTTGGGATTTGAGAATATTTTCCTGAAAGCTGGCAGTTGCTAAAAAAAATCTAACAAATATAATGAATTGTGTGATCCCCCTCAAGAGCAGCAACAAATTGAATGAGTCATTTATTTATTAACACTGTTGCAAACCTTCTGTCATTATTTAATCGGTTTTAAAACATGTGTCGGCAACAGAGGCAGTTGATGCTCAAAAATATGGAAAGGTGCACACCTGAGGTGCTTGATGGATTGCCTCCAGCCTTTCTTGCACTGTGCTAGCACAAATAGGCAATAACCAGAATCATATCAATAGACATGCCTGGACCCCATGCTAGAGTTGGAGAGATCCCACCGCAGATAGTCCTTTTTCAGAATCTCTAGGTTGAAGTGGGGTGGAGTTGGGGGTAGGGATGGATGAATCTGTCAAGTTCAATTCTCCTCAGATTCTCATTTTCCCCTACATTAAGAGAACAATCCCATGGCCCTAGACTCTGTCCAAAGGGCTACAGGATACTGGGGATCCCCCCTCTGAAGTAGGAGCTCTCCAACTTTGAAAGATGGTGTTGGAGATCCAAAGTGTCCCCCTCTACCCTCTCACAGCTGGCATGGAAAGATCCAAAGTCAGAAAAGCAATTCTCAGAGGGGAAGGGGGCTTTTTGGTGAGTAGGAAGTGAATGAGACAGGAGAGGCCAGGATATGAGCTATCCTGAGTAGGGATGTGCACTGGATCGGACCCGATCCACGATCCGAGTCCGGTCCAGTGGGAAATCGGATAAATTATCCGATTTCCGATCCCGCAGCTGGATCGGCCGATCCAATCCGAACCGGTCCGAAAAGGCTCCGAACCGGTTCGGCGGATCGGCGGATCGGCGGGCGCCCACTGGCGCCCACCGCCGCTTCCATTGGCGGGCGCCAGCGGGCGCCTGCCGATGAAAGTGGACAGCGGGGGGGGAGGAGGGGGCACTTACCTTCTCGGCCCGTCCGCTCCCGTCCGGCACTAGCAGCTACTACCAGCGGGCTCCGCGGCCTGCTCCAGGGTGGCGCGCTGGGTGATGTCATCACCCGGCGCGCTACTCTAGAGCAGGCCGTGGAGCCCGCTGGTAGTAGCCGCCGGCGCCAGACGGGAGCGGACGGGCCGAGAAGGTAAGCAGGGGGTGCGTGGAGGGGAGGAGGGGGCGCGCGGAGGGGGGGAGGGGGGCCCTTACCTTCCCGGCCCGGCCGCTCCCGTCCGGCGCCGGCGACTACTACTACCAGCAGGCTCCGCGGCCTGCTCTAGGGTGGCGCGCCGGGTGATGTCATCACCCGGCGCGCTACTCTAGAGCAGGCTGCGGAGCCCGCTGGTAGTAGCCGCCGGCCCCGGACGGGAGCAGACGGGCCGAGAAGGTAAGCAGGGGGTGCGTGGAGGGGAGGAGGGGGCACGCGGAGGGGGGGAGGGGGCCCTTACCTTGCCGGCCCGGCCGCTCCCGTCCGGCGCCGGCGACTACTACCAGCAGGCTCCGCGGCCTACTCCAGGGTGGTGCGCCGGGTGATGTTATCACCCGGCGCGCTACTCGAGAGTAGGCCGCGGAGCCCGCTGGTAGCAGCCGCCGGCGCCGGACGGGAGCGGACGGGCCGAGAAGGTAAGCAGTGGCGGGGAAGGGGGCTTACCCCCCCGGAGCCGTCCGCTTCTATCCGCTGGCGCCCGCGGGCGCCAGCGGATGGAAGCGGACGGCCCCAGGGGGGGTAGGGAGCGCGGGGGAGGGGGCTTACCTGCCGGGGCTGTCCACAGCAGATGGCCCCGGGGGGGAGGGAGTTAGGCCCCCCCTCACCCACCCGCCACCATTTTTTCCTCATAGACTTGCATTGCAATGCAAGTCTATGGGGAAAAAAATGGCGGCCGATCCAAAAATTTACGATTTTTGGGTCGGGATCGGACTCGATCCGGTCCGGGGGGCCTCCGATTTTGTCTGAACCGGTCCGTGACAAAATTGGAGGTCCCGATCCGGGTCCCGATCCAATCCGGGGGGTCCATGCACACCCCTAATCCTGAGGCCTCTCCAGCCTCCTTCCCTCCCCTCTGAATCACCCCAACTAGAGGGCAAAAAAGCCAAGTAGTGAAAAATGCAGGGTGGGAGGATGTGGAGGTGGAGATTCCCCCAGTCCTGCATTGGATGATGAGAACCCTCTGACTTCACGGGGCTTCCGATCATCACAGGTGCAATTGATAGGATTGTGCCTTAGGTTTGTACCATGCTATTTCTACATCAATTTGTGAATTCATTGTTTCTAAATCTGCACAATTTTTAAATTATGCATTGATTTAAATGTACACATTTTTTTGTGGGAACTTTCCCAAATATATGTGTTTGTGTATCCACTTTTTTTGGCAAATGATTTTCTCTAATATAATGTGTGGTTGGGTTTTCTTTTCTTTTCTTTTTTACACTTCCTCTAAGATATGCATGTTTGAGCACACTTTTCCCTATTGTACAAATTTCTGGGTGTATTTTTCCCCATGATAAGTATTTTGCTGACTGGAATGGCAGCCAAAATTGAAGGGGGTAATAATTGAATCATTGGGGTGTGGGGAGGTGCTCCGCCTACCTTCTTTAAAAAATAAAACATGCACATGCTTCTCTCTCTTTCTCTCACTGCACCTGGGCTTCATCCCCCATCCCCAGAAGGCATGTGTCACTGTGTGCATTTGTGCTCTTGAGTTTTTGTTTTTGTTTTTAAAAAGGCAGGTAACCAACCTGGCCCATCTCCCCAAAATGATTCAATGATTCCCCAGGACTGAAAAAGATCCAAAATTGTCTTCCCCATTTCATTGCCAACACAGTGGAAAAATGGGATGGGCATTTCAGCTCATGTTCAGATCCACCATGCAAACTAGTGCTGTGCTGAAAATTTTCCCTATAAAAATTTTGACCAGTCTCATTCAATTTGATAGAAAAGAAATTCAAAGGAGAAGAAATTTCAGAGAAATTCTCATTAGGGCTGTGCATGCCCCCCCAATCTGATTCGGATCCGGATCTGTCAGATCCAAATCTTGGGGGAAAGAAAGGGATATAACTTCTTTATTTTTAAAGATATAAAAATGAAACTTGGGCACATTGCAGATGGGTTGTACAACATCTGTACAACATTTCAGAAACATAGGTATAAGCGTGTAGTGGCTATGAATTTTTGAAAATGAAATTTTCCAGGCAATCCAGAAGTGCTATAACTTTCTCATTTTTCAAGATATACACATGAAACTTGGGCACATTGCAGATGGCATGTAGGTACTCATGTCTGCCAAATTACAAATACAGAGGTGAAGGCATTTACTCCAAATACTCTTTCTCCAACAAGATCTACCCCAGAAAGAGAAATAAGGAAGCAGCAGATTTCCCTGGTTCATAAACCCTCCTCCACCATTGCGATTGGAAGCTGCTGGGAGACTTGAGCAGGATTGGGGATACAGTGATTGAATGTTCAGCACGGTTGGGAGATGAAGCTGTCAAACACAATCTCCCTTCTCCCCCCACCATTTTTGAACTTTTAAAGTAAAAGAGTACAGCCACTTGCATACTCCTCATGGTTAGTTAAAAGAGCTCTGTCTTTCATATGCTTGCCAGCTGTCTGAACCAAATTCATGTACGCTCTCACACAGTTCCCGGCTTCAAAATCAGGTTGGAGTGGTTTCATAGGGATCAAAAAGCCATCTACATAAAGTGATACAAAATTAATATGGTAATGTTTAAAGTTAAATGGATTTTTACTGAATGTACCACTAAAAGCATCATTATCCACCACAACCTGTTTAGGCATCTGGCCCAAAAACAGGTTCTCTTGATTGCTCACATGGCTTCCTCTGGGGATTCTAAACACTTTCATGCTCACATGATTCACTGGGTATTTGGTATTGGCTGTCAGCAGCGCCTCTGCATGGCCTAACCGGACACCAGGGGCCACTCTCACCTTCTTTACAAAGAGGGTGGCTGACACAACTTGCAGTTTGTAATGCCTATCTGCTGCAGCTGACATTAAGGGGAGAGCATCTTTGTTACGCATCAGTTTAATTTTCACATCCACGTCATTTAACAAGTTTTTCTTGAAAAAACAGGTCAGAGTGGCGATGGCCCAGCAGATCTATTTTCTGGCTTTCGGCTGTAAGGTTTGATCTTCTAATGAATCATTGATTATCCCCATCCAGAGCAACTGATTCGTGTTCCCCAGCCGTATCTTTGTAAAAAAGCCCAGCAGAGAATTATGTGGCTAACGTATCTTCTCTGTAGTTCAGTACAGATTCGATGAAAGCATAATAAGGATAACAGTTGTTACTCTGAGTTATTAAACGGTCTCCCAGTGTCATGTCCAGCTGGCTAAAAATGGAGGCTATGGGATAATTTACCACACTTACTTCAGTATCTCTGGCAAGATCTGTTCCATTTCCGTTGACAATTTTACAGCACAGGTACAGCAATGTGTTGTTTAAATCCATATAATCTTCACCATTTCCCACAATGAAGAAGTCTACAGGGGCAGTTTCTGTCAGGGCTGCCAAGGAGGTACTTTAGTAAACAAGCTTCTCTCAATACTTCTGTGTAGGTCCAATTTGGAATATATCTAATTTGGATTTAGTGCATTCTTCAGAGCTGCAGTGGATAAAAGCCATGGCGGATTAAAATATTTCTCCTCAAACTGACGATGAATGCCTCTTCTTTCTTATGCTCTTCCATTTCTGAGGTTTCTTCCCCCTCATAGCTTTCCATTTAACGGGGTGGGGCGGGCCGATTAGCTGTGCTTACTACACTTTTCTTTTCACCCCTTTCTTCTTTTTATATAGATTAGGCCTTATCCATCTTGGTGTTGTGTAAGGGTGGCATTATTCAAAAACATTTGAGACACATGGCTGACCACATCTTTAGCAATATTCTGAGTTGCTGTTTTAATATGGGGCTTAATGATCTCTAGCCCCCTTCTCAAAAGAGGAACAGCCTTTTGGAAAAGTCTCCTGAATATCACCCCCAATCCCTGTCCCATACATAACAGGGCTCCATGGTAACCTGGAAGGGCATTCCCCACCTGAGCCCTGTAATAATTCCTGTAAAGGGCAGGGTCTCCATCTGTTTACTTGATCACCATTTTTAAAGCTGCAGAGTTCTCCGAGGGTGGAAGTGTAGCTTCACAATCACCTTACCAAAACAGAATGGCATGTTTTTGTTCTGGTCCATCTTTATCTCAATAGTGACAGTGTTGATGTGGTGCTTGCTCACAGAGATGTAGTGAGGCTTATCATAAACAATGTTGACACACTCATTGTTCTGGCCGTGTACAGGTACACAATGCAGTAAAGGTACATAGAAGTCCCCCACTATCTGGTGATCCACAATGTCTGTGTAAATGTTTAAACTGTTGAAACCACCTGTAATATCTGCTGCAAAAGGCATTTCTTTGACATGGTTGCCAGAAAAAAGTCCTACTATGTGGAACAGTTCTTCACTTGCTAGAAAAGTATACATTTCAGTTGCTTTAATGCTGATTTTTCTAATTGCTGGATCGTAGTGCAGGGTCACTTCAGGGGCATCATGGCTATCTAGTATAATGCTGTTGATGTTTTCCACCAGCTCAGGAATGCTAGCATAAAAGCCACATCGTAATAAAAAACCCCACTTCTTCCCCATTTAGCGATTTCAAATTTTACATTGGTGGTTAGCGTGTTCCAGTTGTATGAATACTGTATCTCTACTAATCCCACTTCCCATGCTCCTGGAAGATCCAGGGACCTTGCTAATTGAGTGTAAAGGCTGAACTGGTGTTCTGCGGAAAAAACCACCGCACAAGCGTTGCTATGCAGGGTTATGTAAAAACCACTCTCATCCATTCTTCAGCTTTGTCTATGTAGGAAGCAAGCACCCAACTGTTGAATTTGCTAGGCCACTCTTGCCATTTCGCTAGATGATACTTTTCTTACCCCTGCCTGTCATAGATAGTATTTTTTCAATCCTGTACACTCGGTCTTCCTTGGTGTTAACCTTCAGCAATTCTTCAGGATAGAATGTTTCAACAACAGCTTCCCCCTCATAATCTTTTAACCTGTACACAGGCCATTTTGCCTTTAGGAAGACTTGATCCACAATAAACAATTTTGTGGTAAATTCTGCTTGTAACCCTTGGCAAATACCCCCTTGCTTTTAAATATCAGCACGTAGTCTCCTTTTCTGAAGAAAGGGACCTCTGCTTTCCTATTAACACTGTCTTCATAGATAGTTTTCCAAACCACAAGTCAGTTAAACTGATTAACATCCACAGGCCAGGCCTGGATGGTTCTGTGAAAGCTGTGGTTATAACTTTTTAGGAGGCATGGCAGCACATCGATATAGTTGAAAGTATTATTCACTGTGAAATACCTCCACATTTTTGTTTTTAAAGTTTTATTAAACCACTCTACAATGGCTGCTTTGGCATCATTATTGGTGACAAAGTGATGAATGCCATGTTGTTTTAACATCTTGTTTACAGACTGATTTAGAAACCCATTCCCTCTGTCCATTTGCAGTTTGCCTGGCTTTCTGGCATCTTGTCTGAAAAGGGCATTAAAGGCCTTGGACACTTCTTTACCTGTCTTGTTTTTTAAAGCCACAGCCCAAGCATATTTAGACAAAATGTCTATTACTGTTAAAATGCACTTGTAGCCCTTGTTGTATTTAGAAAACTGTTGCATATCCACTAAGTCAGCCTGCCACTGGGCATCTGTTCCAGACACAATAGTTTTGTTTCTTTTAAAATAGAGTCTGACTGGCCTATGCAGAGTGTAAGCATCCTGGTCTGAAAGCCATGAGATAACCTGTTTTTTACTCTGCGTCTTGGCCTCCTGAAATAGAGGGTCCACACCTCCAAAGCTCCCAGCCTTCCCAGGTGTGTAATGCATATTCTTTAGAATTTCATCATGCCCTGCCATGTTGCTTGTTAAGACAGATATGGACACACAAGTAAAAAAAACCAACCTATTGTTATTGCCATCAGCAAACTTTAGCACTCAGGGCTCTGGCAAGGGGCAAACACATGAAATGCAGGAAATATTTACATTCCATGAACTCTTGATTTGCAGATTCTTAAAATTGCCAGACGGCTTATCTTCCTGTGAAAAAAGCAAAAAGCCATTAATTAAATGGCACTACTTCTGGACAATTACCAGCACATAACACATTAAGAAATCACTTACCTGTAATGTACTTCTGTTCAGCTTATCACTGTCCATCTCTTTCAGATCATCATGTGGGGGTCGGTAAGTTGTCCAGGACAAGTTTGGATATGCCATCTCCATTTTCTCTATAGACCAGCTGGCCAGGCAGTGATGTTAGTGAACTCCTCAAGGCTGTTGGAAATATCCATAATCTCTTTCTTTAGCATCAGCTTTTTCAATCCAATACCACAATCACATTCTGTGTCAGACCATTGCTCACTGCAAACCATCCTCTGGTTTTCAAGAAATTTAATTTCGGGGCCTGTAACTTGACCCACTGTAAATGTGGCTGTAGGTGAACTCACGACTGAAAAACAGCTTTTTAAATTCTCAGGCGGTGCAGCAGGTTTTCCCTCTATCAAAATAATTTTCATTCCTATCAGTGGATATGATGAAGACCGAAGTACTCCCTTCTTTCTTGGTTTAGGCCTGACTGGTGGCAGTGGGGCAGATACCTCTATAGGCCTCATTGGGGTGCTGGGGATTTCCATGTTCTCTCCTTCCTAAAATCAGCAACTGTCACCAATGGCTTGCCCTGGATGTCTGAAAAGCACTGCACCCCCTGTCCGAGCGGTGGACTATTCAGGGCCTCTGAAACCTCTTCCCATTGGCCGAGGGGCAGGTCACAAGCTATTCCTTAGCCAACCGCTGAGGGGCTATGGGGAGACATGCCTGGGCATGTTCTTACAGTATGTGTCACCCAGAGGGTCCCATGTTACTGTTGGACCATTTCCGGCCATGTGGTTCGGGTACTACTTCTCCTTAATCATCTCACCACATGCCATTTCCAGTGGCCTACAAGTACACTTCATTTCCCGTCGCCCACCAAAGCACATCACTTCCAGTCATGTACCCTCACAACATACACCATTTCCGGGTGCAAAATATACATCATTTTTGGTCACCCACCAAAACATGTCACTTCTGGCTGCATGGCCTTTGTTTTGACAGGTAGTAACATCACTTCTGTTTCCGGCCACGTGGTGTCTGTTGTGATATGTCACTTCCAGTTCCGGCCATGTGGTGTTTGTTGTGATATGTCACTTTCAGCCACATGGCTTTTGTTTTGATAGATGATGACGTCACTTCTGGCCACATGGTGTTTGTTGTGATACATCACTTCCAGTCACGTGGTCGCATGTTGACAACAAGTAAGGCCATTATACTACTCACAGGGACTTGTTCTGGGATTCACTCTCAGTTCACAATAGGTGATGGTGAGATCCTGCCCTACAGAATGTCCCAGAATCTTCTTTTTCTTGGAATCTGTAGCAAACATGTTGGGGTTTCATGGCAGATAGGACAAAATGGAAAGTGTATGCAGAAGGTAGAAAATAAAACAACAACAACAACAACAAACTATTTTAATATAATATGGCACATGAACTATCAGTACTGTCATATGCTAAAGATTGTTGCATGCCAACTATCAAGTATCAATGGCCCAATGGCAACTATTGAAATTAAACATACATAGTATCCAATACAATTATCAAATATTTGAACATAAGAAGTACCATGCTTGATCAGACCGACAGTCCATCTAGTCCAGCACTCTGTTCACACAGTGGCCAAACAGCTGTCAATCAGGGCAACAGCACCCTCCCACCCATGTTCCCCAGCAATTGGTACACATAGGTTAACTGCCTTGGATACTGGAGGTAGTACATAACCATCAGGGCTAATAACCATTGATAGCCTTCTCCTCCAGGAATTTATCCAACCCTCTTTTAAAGCTATCCAAATTGGTGGCCATCACTACATCTTGCAGAAATGAATTCCATAATTTAACTATGCTCTGTGTGAAGAAATACTTCCTTTATCTATTCTGACTCCCACACCAATCAGCTGCATGGGATGATCTCAAGTTCTAGTATTATGAGGGGGCGGGAATGTCTCCCTATCCACATTCTCCACACCTTACATACTTTTGTACACCGCTATCATGTGGGTTACTATTAAATCAGCTATAGAGTGTCAATATAATATTCAGTATAAACATCTGCAGAGGAGAATTTCATGGAGCAATTTAATTTGAGCTATATTATGATCTCCAAGTAGGGTGGCCATTTAGAGAGGACCATCCTCTATCTGTAGGGCTTTCAGAGGATGGGGCCATGGCTCAGTGATAAAGCACCTGCTTTGCTTGCATCCAGATTCAATCCCCAGCATCTCTAGCTAGGCTTGAAAATATTTCTGCATGAAACCCCAGAGAGCCGCTGCCAGTCATTATTGATAGTACTGGACTAGATGGACCAAGGGTCTGACTCAGTATAAGGCAGCTTCCTATGTTTCTCTGTTTAAAATCATCCTCTTTTTGAAGGGCTGTCAAATCTGAGTCCAGTTTAAAGAGAAAGAGCCCCAAGAAGGGAGATCAACAGGGACCTTGAAGTTGCCCATCAACACTTGACACCTGGACATCAGGCTGAGCAGCAGGCACACAGGACACCTCTTCACAGAGATATATCACATTTCCAGTTAAATGATCATAAATATTTATAAATGCCCATCTTTACCTATCCATTAACATATGGATTTTAAAAATATATGTTTTGCCAATGTGTGTCCTCTTTTTTGGCAATGTGGACATGGCCACCCTCTTGGTTCAAAAAGGAATTTTTCACAAGGACATATTGTATGGCTCCCTTGTTCTCTTCTTCCCATGCCATAAATATTCCCATCCCAGCCAACCTGTGGTTCTGCTCTCTAGTGTGGTTGCCTCATGATCACTCCCTCCAGCGAAGTTAGATTAGGTTAATACGATCATCTTTGTCTGTGTTCCACCAGTGTTTGAAGACATCTTTTTTTCCCCCAACAGCCTTTTGATTTTATTTTGCTGCTTAGATTGTGATGTGTTTAGCTCTGGCTCTCCTAGGGTTTTTTAATGCTATTTTTTTTTAAAAAAAAATCTCTGATGTGTTTTTTTATTTTGTTGAATTTATTGCATTTTAATTTGTCCTATGTATGCTCTTGATAGTTGCTTTGAAATCTCAGCTTGGGGAGGAAAATGCAGGCTTTATATTTACTTCTAAAAAATGAATAAATTGATCTGTCAAAAAGAATCTGGGCAGTGTCCTTGTCCTTTGAATGTTCTGTCCAATATTTGGCACAGCAATCACACCTTCTAATAGCAAACTTGGATATCCAGTGCTGCTACAATTGTAGCCTTGTAGGTAAGAACCAGGAGGGAGCACACACACACACACACATCTTAAAGAAACAAGGAAATCTAAGGGAGCAGTCTCCCTAAAACAGCCCAATGAGAATGAGCATGCTCAGTAACCATGGCATATAGACTGACAATTGCGAAACAAAATAAAAATATATAATAAAAAATGGAAGTGGGAGACGGGAAAGCCCTGCTTGCAGGAAATGGCCACCTGGAATCCTGAACAGGAGAACTGTTTTTAGAGGAAGAATACACTGCAACATCTTGTTGCAAGCCACTTCTGTTAAGTAATTGTATACTGCACAATGAGAATGGCTATTGGCTAATGGAGCAGCATAGTCTAGAGTAGTCTCTTCAATAGTAGCGATGGATGACAGCATCAGGAAGTCACTATGTAAGGTCAGGAACTGCAAACTGTAGAAACAGCTGGTATAATTTTTTCCCCCTTGGGTGTGGGAGAAGTGTAAATTTTTAGGGATGACATTTTTATTCCTTGTTGCAACAGCTTGGCTACAACCCATATGGAGACTTAAGGTGGTTTGTTTTTCAACGAATGCTCCAAATGCTCCAAATTGTCTTTTGGGGTTTTTTTGTTTTTGTTTTTTTGGTTTGCACTTATCATTTAAGAAATGTCACATCCTTTCTTGTTAAACTTATTATTGCTAAAACAATTTCCCAGATAACTAGAGGGATGTGTGTATCTCTCTCTGTGTGTGTAGATATAGATATAAAATTTCTTCGGAGAAAAGTGTTTAGCAGAAAAGCCATATCTGTGCTTCATTTTTGCTTTTAGAATATCAACAGATTGGCTGTGGTTTACTTTTTACAATTGTAGCTCAGTAGGGTAGGGGGCAGACAGAAGTGGGTAGCCTTGTTGCTCTGACCAGAGAACAAGCCTGGCCCAGAAGATTTTGAAAGGGTCAGGACACATCACCTATTGCTGATCATATGCAACTCTCATGTTTGGCCAGAACTTGCTATGGCTCACAAATCAAATCTTTGGCTGCTCTTTCTCAGGCCATATGTTCCAGGTATTTGGCAAAACCCCATCTTGACAAGCTGCCTGAAATGTTACCTTCATTTTTTTCAAATTGTTTCTATTTATCAAATTTCTGGTTAGTGGTAAAGGAGTGAAAAGTAACAGCCCAATTTTAAGCACCGCAAACTTCAGCAGGTGTTGGAGCCTATACGCCAGGGGATCTTATCCATTATATTCTTTACTGTCCCCTATACATGACCCAAGGGAACAATTTGTGGCACCCTTAATTGGAAACTACTTTTGCCAGAGCCCACTGGATGTGATCTTTTATGTCCTAGTGGGCATTGTTAAATATGTGGCTTGGCGTGTAGCTCTCTTTGCCACAGCTGCCAAAAAGATTAGAAAGAAATACATAACAGAGATAGCCACTAATTGTAAAGGAGATGACTGCATTTGACCATGTCCGATTTATATTACATCACTGATGGATCACCTATGACATACCAGTCTATATTTTAAAATTTTGTATATTATGTACTATATGCATTATGTCTATATACATTATGAATAACCTTTGTGTGTGTTATTATTATTATTGTTGTTATTATTATTATTATTATTAATATATATATTTATTTTTGGGTGATTGTAATGTTATTGTTTGTTTTATGCAAAGGCCATTGGCCAAAAGCAATAAACTTGACTTGACTGAATACGCCCAAGTAGAGATCACTTGCAGTAATGCCTACCTTGGCTGAATGCCTCTTTCTTAGCGATGTGTGTACAAGCAAAACTCAAATTTGTCTAAGTTCCGCACATTCCCCTTTGAAGCTCATTCCATCTCATGTGTGTTTCGGTTTCCAATCTTTGTTTCCCCCGCCTTCTCACATGAAAATGTGTGTGTGTTTTTCCAAATGTCTACACCTTTGAAATGTACGCATTCTTCTATTAATTAAACTGTGGCCCTTTCTACACCATGGAGCCTTCCAGGACATTGGGGGGGGGATCCTGGGATTTCCTGCTTCCGGGATCGTCCCCCAGCGTACATATGCCAGCGTGATGTTCCAGAAGGCAAAAGGGGTATTGCGGACACCGGGGTTTTTTTTAATTGTAGGAGATGGAGTGTAATTGCGCTCCACTGACAAAAGTAAGTATATAAATGAAAAGAAACACCCCAAACCTGCTCCCCCACCACCCTCTGATGGGCATAGATTGTGCCCGTTTCCAGAGCCCCACTACTCGTGGGGAGGTGGGACAAGCTGGGAGTGATGCCCAGACCTTCTGTGGTCTTTAGGATGGTCCCGGGACCATGGGCAACCAGTTATCCCGGGAAAATGGAGAGGTTGTCCCTGCCTGCTCCCGGGAACCCCTGTGCATTATTTGGATGTACAGGGATGACCCAGGGATGACTCCGGGAATAATCCATGGTGTAGACATGGGCCCTTTCCACATCAGGCAAAATGCCTGGGATGGCCCCCGGCTGCTCCCTGTGAGTCCAAATAATGCACAGGGAGTCCTGGGGGTGGGCAGCGGGCACAGGATTTTTCTGGATTAAGAGAAACCAGAGAAATCCTGATTCTTCCATGGTCCTGGGAACTTCCTGGGGCCATGGAAGAATGTGACCGCCCGTCCCAGGCGCAGCCGCGCTTACTTGCTAGTAAGCACAGCCACAAACTGGGCATGGAACAGCACTGCATGGCTCATGCCCAGCAGGGGAGGGAGTGGCACCAGTTTCACCACCCCCTGGAGGGCAGGGAGGGGGAGGGGAGCCCATGCGCAGTATTATTATTATTATTATTATTATTATTATTAATTATTATTATTTTAAAGACTCACCATTTTCAGAGGAGCACTTGTGCACACTTCTGCAGAAAACAACAACAACAAAATGGCGGCCATGACTTGCGACGGCCCGGGAGAAGCCTGGGCCATCACATTTCTTATGAGTTTTGGGTGCGCTGATCCTGGAAGTACCTACTTCTGGGATCCCTCGTCCTGAGCCCTCTACACCGCTATGGTGTAGAAAAAGCCATGGCCTGTGTTTATGTGCATGTTTCAAAAGCATGTGTCTTTCACGCATTTTTTTTCCAATGTACAAATGCTGTTGAACACTTTTGTGTGTTGGGGGTGGGGGGGGAGGTTACAAATCACACTGCAAGTTTGGAAATGGATGGACTTTGACCATGGCTTGCATTTGAGTTTGTGTTGAGTCTGGAAGTTGCAAACTGGATAAAGCCTGATTAAAACCAAAGTGGAATGAATTTCTCTTACATCCCTACTGCTTCCCCACCCCAGTGGTGGGTGATGCAAAGTAGGCTCCCTGCGGCAGCACTGCAACCTATCATTCCATCCCACCCCCAGTATTTGCCATCACTGTCATTCTGGTCGTGTGCCTCTCCGCCCCCTATGAATATGTATGAAGGTGCTTCTGGAAAGGCAACAGTAATCAGCAGTTGCAACAACAGCAGCACTATGGGGGGGATCAGCAGTGATGCTATGGGGGAGCATCAGTGGCACTAAGCTGAGGGCCTACTCAAGACTGGTGCTGGCCCTGCCCATTTAATTCAAATGGGCTTATTCCCCAAAAAATGTGCATACAACTGCAGCCTGAAATGAATTCAAGTAAAGGGCATAAAGCAGAACAATCACATGGCTCCATTTTGACTGCAATCTTCCTATGCACACTTATTAGCAAGTAAGCTCCATTGAACACAGTAGGACTTACTTCTGAGTAAATATATTAAGGTTCTTGCTGCACGGGTACCTCCTTACATTTGCATGGGCCATCGTTTTTATATACTTCTGTATGGTTAATTTTGCCTTCATTTTCAGCATGAATAACTGTTCCCATTTTGGTCCAGAAGGTTTTGTTCTGTAATTCGGTTATGACAACCAGCTGGCTGAGAGAGTTGGTGCTTGGTACCATCAAGCCGGAAAGCCTATCATGATAATGAGGAGTTTGCTCAGCAGAGCAGTAAATATGCCAGAGATTTTTTTGAGTAATTTAGGATTGCCAGACATTAAGAAGTTTCTCATTCCACTTTACTTCTTTCTTTTTTAATGGTTTTGCATCACATTTTCTTTAACAGAAGAGTGGGAATGGTGCGATTCAGATTTCATTTGCTCCTTTTTGTCCACAGAAATGCAAAGTGGTGCAAAAATCCACTCGAGCCTGAAAACTTGGCCCTGCTGTGTTACTGAAGAAAACTTGAAGTGTGGGTACCTTTGTTTCTAGGATCTAACTTATTTGTTTGTTTATTTATTGCATTTATATCCCAACTTTTTACTCCTTAAGAAATCCAAGGCAGCGTATGTAATCCTCCTCCTCTCCATGTTATCCTCACAGCAACAACCCTGTGAGGTAGGTTGGGCTGAGAGTCTGTGACTGGCCCAAAGTCACCCAGTCAGCTTCCACGGCTGAGTGGGGACTAGAACCCAGATGTCCTGACTCTCAGTCCAACACTGTTACCACTACACCACTGTGGCTCATCGGGGGAGGCCTCATCTGTAGGGATACTTCCCCAAATTTTCCTCATCCAAATTTCTCCACAGTTTTGGATTATTTTATCTTATCCGTCCCTGAATTTTATCCTCACAACAACCTTATAAGGAAAGTCAGGCTGAGATACAGTGAATGGCCCAAGGCTATCCAGTGAACTTCATGGCTGAGTGGCGATTGGAACCTGGTCCTCCCTTGCCTAGTCCGACACTCTAAGCACGACACTACGCTATCTAATCCTAGCTCCAAGGTGGAAACTATTGATATTATCCAATACTGCCCCTGCATGAGTGGGACCTATCACTAGTGCAATGGAAACCTAGTGGTCCTCAAAGCAATTGAAAACGAGAACTACAAATTACCAGAATGTTGCAGTTCAGTGGAGCTTGCAGAAAGGAGCTCTGCTGACCTGTTTCATTCCAGAAACGAGTGCTTCCGCTTGGTTCTAGGTTTCACTGAGGAAATGCAAGTCTTGTTGCGCTCCCTGGGGGCCTGTGAGCACAATGGAACTAGTGGAAGCACTGCCCACAGAGTTAGGCATCTTCCATTCTTGAAACTTTATCTCCAAGTTCTGTACAAAGAACTGTGCATATGCGGTCTGCCCCAGCTTTGAATGTTTTCTGTTCATTTGTCTCCCTCACGCTGCCCCGTGCAGTATGCAGATCGATAAACCACTAAAAAGGCAATCTGGACGTGATTGATAATCCTTTTTGTGTGCCAGTTTACAGCCGTGTTGGAGACATGTCACTAAACAACGCAGAAAAAGAATTTGATGCAATCCTACATACGGTCGCATCAAAATGACTCTTTTGCAGTGTTTCACCCAAGTGCAAGTGCATATTGGTAACATGTAGAAGGGACATGCAAATGAAGTGAAAGAAGCAAAGGTTATGGCAAGAGTGGCCTGCTTGAATTGATTTTTAGGACTCCTCTTTGTGAAAACATTTTTTTTAACTGAGGAGTTGAATACAGACAGAGTAAACCCATAGGACAACAAAGGAACAGAATACGGGTAATGGGTTCGTCCCTGCTCACTTTTTACATTCCTCCAGATGTGATAATTTTGTGCTCTCACACCATTTCTTTTTCATTAATACTCTAATCCCATATTCTCTCTCTCTCTCTCATCTACACCTGCCTTTTTTCACGGGGTCATCCATGGGTCATCCCTGTGCATCCAAATGATGCACAGGGGATCCCAGGGGCTGGCAGGGATGACTCCTCCATTATCCCGGGATAACTGGTTTGTCCCCGGAACCGTTCGGGGAGGCTCTGTGCCCAGGGGGAGAGGGATTAGCAATGTCGCCATCCCCAGGATGGCAGGACAGGGCCTGGGACATGGGGTTTTGCTTTATTTTATCTTTTGTTGGTGAATCAGGGCCGCATGGCTCCTCTTCTTAAAAAAAATTGTGGCCGCGACCTCCCTCTTCTCTTCTAGGACGTTACACTGCCATCTAGACCCTAGGGGAGGATTGTGGAAGCAGGTAAGTCTTTGATCCTCCCCTCTCCTCCCTACACCCTTAGGTGTAGAAAGGGCCTGTGTGTGTGTGTGTGTGTGTGTGTGTGTGTGTGTGTGTAAAATGAGAATGAAGTATGAGATAGAGAGTTTTGAGTAGTTCACTACTGCTTGCCAAATGACAAAATAGGTGTTGGCAGAGAAAAAGGTAGATGACTTTGTGAAAACTTTTTCCTCCTCTGGATTCCCTAATTTCAACCCCCCCCCCAAAAGAGAGAGTTGTAAAAATGACTTTTGCTTCTGCTCCAGTTCCGTTCCCCTTCTTCACAGTGTCTAAGGAGATTCAATGCTTGATGTGATGTCATTGTGCTATGCCTTTTTGTGGTTCTACTATACTCCATTGGATGCCACTTGGGGTGGGGACATGTACAGTGTGATGATGTCACAATACACGTTGAATATACTTCAACATTGTGCAGGAAATGACCAGGAAAGGAGGTCCATTTGCTGTAGCATCTGGTTCTGCAGAAACATACAGATGTGTGCACTTGTTGCAAACCCTTATTTTGATTAGCAGTTGAATCTTTCAGAAGATTTAGTTAAGTCAGCAGAGACATGTATCCAAAAAACAGGTCTTTATCAGCAGTCTGCAAGACGGGCCCAGAAATCTTAAACAAACAGCTTTCCTTCACGAGGCCATCTATTTTTACCTCTTTGCTTCTGGCTGCAGGAACAATGAACCATCTTTCAATGCTCTAATTCAGAAGTTGGGGGCAGAGAGAGGAAGCTTATCTAAACTCTGCATGATCTTCAGTTAAATGATTTTATCAAAGGAAAGGTTGGGGTTCAAATGATGTAGGAATTCCACATTCATTCCTGCCTAGAGCGGGGAAGCAAATATTCAAGGAAGCAACAGTGCCCAACACAGCGGCATGGCATATCTGCTGTCTGGGAATTGATGATTTGGAAACAGCTATGCTGGAGACGGTTGTTGCAATCAATGAAAGATGTTGAGTGATGTGATCATCAGTTTTGCCTTTAGTAATTATGTTGCTTTTAGCCCTGCCCAAGACAATTAAATCAAGTAAGCTTAACTAGGATCATCCTACCAACTAATCAAAATAGAAAGCTACCTACAAATAGTATGAAAGGTTTACCCTTTTATATAAAGCCATACATCCAAATCTTTGATAAAACATAGCATATACATCCACACAGTGCACATTTCTTTTTACATGTTCATATGTGTTTCTTTGTACTAAGTGAATACTATATTTTTGAAGTAATAGCGTGGATGATTTCATCATTCATTTAACAGAAAGGTTTTTTGGTGTGTTTTTAAATCCTTATAAATGAGATTTCATCTCTTGATATTTTGTAATCTTAAATGGCAAGATTTTGGCACCTGCTGCTTAGAAGGATTGGTTACATGGTAGTAACCCTAGCCTCCTTCATATAAATAGCCTTTTGTATGTGTGAACTCAAGTCCTACTGATATATCTTATTTAGTCTATAGACTAACCATATGAAAAGGAGGACAGAGCTCATGTAACTTTCACAGTTGTAGAGAAAAGGAAATTTCAGCCAGTGTCATTTGTATGCAATTAGTTCCTGATGAAATTCCCTCTTCATCACAACAGTTAAAGTTGCAGGGACCCTGGCTTCTTTTGTATATGGTCACTTTAGTATAGTGCCTGCATCTTTAACTCATGTAACTGTTAAAGTTACATGAGCTCTGTCCTCCTTCCTTTTCATATGGTCAGCCTAATTTAGTTAGTTAGTTGGTTAGTTAATTTCTTAAATGCTCCATAATTTCTCTAGGCATTGCCCAGATTAAAACACAATAAAATACAATGAAATGCACAAAGGATTAAAATAAAAGTCAAAGATACATACATATACATATCAGCAAAATATTATAAAACACACCATAGATTATAAAAGTTAATACAGATACTAAAAGCCTGGGAGAAAAGAACAGATTCCCTAGAGAGAACATTTCAAAGCCAGGGGCTACCACTGAGAAAGCCCTTTCTCTCTTGGCCAAAAGTTCTGATTGAGTGGGCACATGGGAAAGGGCTTCCAAAGATGTCTTGAGGCTATGCGTAGGAACATATGGAAGCAAGCATTTCATCAGGTATTGCAATGTGAAGCCTCAGAGAACTTTGCAGGTCAAAATCACCACTTTGAATTGGAACTGGAATCTAATTAGAAGTCAGGCAAGGTGAGATAGAACTGGTGCAATATGTTCATAATGCTAAATCCTATTTATAAGCCTCATAACTGTCTTTTGGACTAGCTGAAGTTTCTGGGCTATGTTCAAAGAGAATGAATTGGGGGTGGGGGCAGAGAGCTTGAAGCTGATAGGCAGTGGCTTGCCTAAGGCCATCTAATAACTCCATGTCGGGGGGTGGCGGGGTGGGAATCTGAGCCACAGCTCAATCTCTTAATCACTGCACTACAATAGCTTCAGTACACAATGAACAAAACACACTGCCCATTGTTTTAAAAAGAAACTATAGCAGACTTCCTTCTTTGTCTGTGTGGGCCTCACCGAGCACTTACTTGCCAGCCCTCTTCCAGCTGAACCTGGCTGGCGAATACTCAACATTATGCGCATCCAAGGCCTCTGGAAAGTGCATCATTCCCACACTATTAGCGTGCTGGGGGAATTGCACACTTTTCAGAGGCTTCACTTTCCCTCCCCCCCCCCGCATCCATCTGCATCTGAAAGGGCCTCTTAAAGCTTGTGTTGTGGCCCTTTTAGCCCCAATGGGTGAGGGAGGAGGGAGAGGCATGGGAAAACATGCTTTATGGGCCTCCAGAAAGTGTGCAAATTAATGGTGTGGCCAGGGGGATCTGCATGCTGTCCAGCCCACCAGCCACCCATCGGTACCTGAAAGGGTCGCTTAACACTTGCATTAAGAGGCCCTTTCAGGCCCTGATGGTTGCCACGGGGTGGAGGAGAAGAGTTTTTGCTTTCCACTCTGATGGTGGCCGAAAAGCCTTTAAAGTCCCTGTTGGTGGGGCAGGGAGTAGGACTAATGCTGGGGGAATTGTGCATTTTATTCCGTACCCGACAGGACCAGAGCTGCAAGGGACCACCAGGCCCATTCTGGGGGGTATGAGAGGGCCAAGCGCAGGGTGTCCGGCAAGCTCTCTGGCCCCTGTGGAGTTTCGACCGATAATTTACACTCCAGAACAGTCACAAAGCATAAGCAAATTGTACCCTCACTTTCAGCCCCTTTGCCCTCCCTCCCTTCCCCCCTCCTCATAAGGCATAATTCCTATCAATTGCAACTTCGGTGATTGGAAGCCTCTGAACTCGGAGGCATCCAATCATCCAGTGTAGGGTGGGAGGAGCAGTGGAGGCGATCTTCACCTCCTCCTCATCCTGTCCTGCAAATTTTGCCACATGGGCTTTTTAGACCGTCTAGTGAGGGCACTTCAGAGAGGGAGGAAAGGAGGCTGGAGGAGGTTCAGGATAACTTGTATCTTGACCTCTTCAGTCCCCTCCCCTCCCCACCCACTGAAACATTCCATTTTCTCCCTCTCTGAGGTTGCTTTTCTGACCTTGAAAGGCAGCCAGCATGATTCTTTCCATACCAGCTGTGAGGGGGTGGGGAATGAGGATCAGATCTCTGTCTCCCCCTTCCAACATAGGAACCCTTTCTCTGACCTCAGATCAGGGAATCTGAACAATTCTATGGTCCCTGGGATGCTTGCCCAGGGACCATAGGCTTGCTCTCTCCATAACTAATCTTCTGATGAAAGCTTGCAGCCCTAGGGTTAAATCCAACATTGCATTGGGGGTAGTGACAGGACTTTCTCCTGATCCTCTCCTCTCTGCAGACTTCTGTGCCATCTGAAAATCTGCTCTGCAGAGTTTCTCAGAACTTCTTTTGTCATTCGAATGACATTGTTGGTTACAACCCTTAGTATTTTTGGATGAAGTAATGTAATCTCATCTCTGCCATCAACTTGCTAGGTGGACTTGGGCAAGCCCCCCCCCCCCCAGCCTCAGTCATCACATCTGCAGTATGGGCGATAATAACACTGACTTATCTTATAAGGTTGTTGCAAGATTTGGAACTAGATAATAACTGTGAAGTACTCTGAATACCTGGAAACACTATACAAATGTATGTTTTTATGATTGGTTTGGATCCAGACTAAGATATACTTAGAATAGACCCATTGAAAACACTAGGCTTAAGTTAGCCATGACAAACTTAAGTCCCATTGACTTCAATGGGTCTGCACTAAGTATAACTAAGTCTGGATGCAGCATCATAATCACCACCTCCATCAAATAACTCTTTCTTGCCAGTCATCCATTAAATCAATATTTCCATACAAGTAGGTCACCTTTCTGAGAAACCAGGCAACACAGCAGAGTGCTGCATCCTGTTATCCAAATTTCATCTCCTCTTTGTTTGCTTTACTTTTAAGTCATGCTGTCGTCCCCTCTCTTGCGTCTCCTGTGAGATGAAGCTTAAATTGAACTGACTATATTATCTCGTGAAATCCCTTGAAAGGCACCTCAAAATACATTCAGGTGTCACAGGCACAGCAAGACATAAAGAAGATATTGGAGATGAAGAGGAAGGGGGGAACCCACCTGTGTCCTTTTTATACATTGACAAATGCCATGGAAATGGTAATGGCTCTTGATAAAGGAAAGGAAACAGAACCAGCCAGTGTAATAAGTCCTGTGAAGGATCCTAGCTCACTGATTATATTGGCAGGTGATATCTAAAAAAAACATCAATTAGAAAAGCAACTCATGCATAAAACCAACTGAAGATGTGGGGACATCTGGCTCTTTGCTTTTGCTTTGGGGTCCTATCTTGTGATGTCAAAGGTTGAGGAAGTGAAGCATCCTGTTTCCAACAATACTCAGCATGATCCTTCTAGGAAATACATAAACAGGTCTGAGGGTTACACCCTTTCCCTTTTTGCTTGCGTCCAGCATCTACCTCTGGACTTGGAGGTTCCATTTGATATGTCATGGCTAGGAGTCAATCGTAGACCTATTCTTCATTAATTTGTCTGATCCCTTTTAAAAGACATCTAGACCAGTGGCAAGAACCACATTCCGCACCATTTAATGCATACTGTCCTTAGCCTAACTCCAGTCAATTTCACACGGTAATTCTAGTCATTCCAAAAGCAACAAGACTTAATGCTCAAGGAAGAGGGGAGTGTTGGCGTCCGGTATCGTTCTCATCATAAGGTGAATTGTCGCTCTCTCCCTCTCTCCCCATACCCTTCATAATTTTACAAATCTATATCTTACTGAAATGATAGCACTCATAAATGAATGACCACCAGTAGTGAATCCACCTTATAAATCTATAAAGTTTATAAATTTATAGATTTTTTATTAAAGATTTTATTCTATTTTGCTAATAAAAAACAATTAAAATACATACAATACATAAAACATCAAAAACATATTAATATAGAATCCCGTTTCTTTCCCCAACAAAACCATACCTTTTATGCTATTTCATATATTGTCCACCTATTTCTCTCTCTCTTTTTCCAATTCAAACTTCTATTATTTTCTATAAAGACAAAACTTACAAAGACATACGACAATTAAAAAGGACCCCCTACTATCCCACAGCAATTATATATTTTTTAAAATAAAATAAAATAAAGATCATCCTCCCCTTTTTAATTCATTATTTAACATAACTAAATATTAACATTCTTATAACTCAAAACTTATACCCTACACACAAGTTCTGCCTAAATCTCCACATATTCCATCCTTTTACTCTAACGCATATTGATTATTTTCCACAAAAATAAAACTTACAAAAACAAACAGCAAATAAAATGGACCCCTTGTTTTTCTCTTATAAAATGTTTCATTCAACAAAAGAGAACTTTCTCCCCCTCTCTTGCAAATAGTAAAATTAGCCAAATCTTCTTCCTTTTATCCCTTTTTTTAAAACCAATCTTATAACTCCCAACAACTTTAAACTTATACCCTCCACACCATTTTCTACCTAAGTCCTCAAATATTTCAGTCCTTTTATACAAATACAAATTACCTATTGTTTCGTTCTATTAACATAACAAATTTCTACTCTTCCCATCTCCCAATTTCAGCCATCTCCTGTTAATTCTTAAACAATTTTTATTCCATTTAACTCCCAACAGTATTGAATTTATTCTTATTCATGTTATAGATATATATCAAAGTTTCCCCATCCCTCATATAGGAATTGGCCAGGTATGTGCAAGCTTACTTGACGAGGATTCAGAAAAGCTCATCTGTTTTCTGTGTTTTCTCTCCCATATTGTGATGTTGGCATATGCACACGCCCATCATACTATGCACTGCCAGCAATGGGTGAGAGCCATTTGGACATTCAACTGCCCCCCCCCCCAAACATACCTGGGATTCACAACGGACTTTATATTGGAATGGGACAGCAATCTCAGGAAACATTCTTGAAAAACAATAATGAATATTGACTGAAATGGAGAAAATCTCAGCAAACCAACCAACCAACAAACCAACCAACCAATCAACCAACCAACCATACAAAAAGCCTGTTTGGTTGGGTGGTCCTGTCATAGAATTGATAGCAACCAGTGAGAATTTCATTGACAGTCAGAAGTTAATAGTAAACTTAATACTAAATCCATGCAGCCTCACAGTTACTTGGTGGGCCTAAAACTGAGAATGAATGTGCAGAGTCTTGTTTCACATTCTGATTCAGATAACTTCTCAGGGAGATGATGCTCAACTCGAAATACTCAAAATATGAGCTGGACAAATGTGTCTTCCAAATGAGTTAATTGACCTTTGGTGAAATCTCTAAATAATGACCTCCTTTAGTTATCTTCATGAAATTAATGAAGGCATCATAAACATCAGCGTTTCTTGCCAGAAAAGCGCCCCCACCTCTTGATCTTTTCAATTGTCCCTTTCTGCACCCTTTCCTGTTAGAGTACAGGCTCTTTAATTGATCTGTTTTGCCTCAGTATTAAGCTTCCTTTTTTCCTTGATATTGTTAGTGTGCACTGGGGCTTTCATTAACCGTCTGACTCCAATAAGTGCCTTGAAAAACCAACTGTATCGAGTTGGTAAAGTCAAACAGGGCAAATCTTTGTCACACAGCAGCATAAACCAAGTGTACTCAAAAGTAATATTTGCATATGGTAATTGGTTGAGAATATTAAAACAAGTGTGCTCTGCAAGCTACCTGCGGTAGTTTATTTGTCCACATGGCAGAACGGCAGTTCTGACTGAACAGTCATAATGGGAAGGAAATGTGATTAATTTTACACTCTTCTGCAGATGACATTCTCCTTTTGTTTAATGAGCTATATTTTTCTTACTGCTGTACGTGTGGGCTGTGCTGCATGATTTTCCTGAATGTTAGTGAATCATGTCTCGAAAGGCACATATACAGCAGGTTGGGGGACTTGGCTTTTTTTATGGGACTCCCCACTCCAGCATCCAACTAGGATTGTGTCAAATAACTCCTGATTTTGACATGTGCCTCAAAATCAGCACATACAATGCTGCTGAAGAAATTACCAAGGAAAACATGACATAAGTCATTCCTGTGCCATCTGGGACAAAGCTCCAGGATTGTAAGGGAGGGAGAAAATGGAGAGCTGGGTTTTGGGAGAGGAAAGGAGTCATCACCTCAAATTCTTTTCACTTTGAGGAGAAAGATCATGTTTCCCAGTCCTGTTTGTCAGGCAGGCTTTTCTCTTGGAGTAGTGATACAGTGACTATGGTTAGGAGAAAGGACTGAAATTTCATCCCTCCCTTTTTCCTGATCATCAAACAATGTGGGAATTTAGCTGGAGAGAAAAAAAATGAAAAGTATAGATGTTTATAGATGTTATAAAGGTAACACAGTACTAAGGATTAGAGCTGTATTTTACTAGAAACTTTAATCTACGTGTTGTTTGAAACACACACCCTGGATATGGAAGGGGCAATGAATCATCACCACCATCACTTATATTTTAGGATGATGAATGCATATCTGAAGCCATGTGAGAAAGGCTGAAGATCTTGCTAAAGGCCCTAATGATTTTGGCTACTTCATTCTCATACTGAACCTCTGCGTTGATATCACATACAGCCCCAGTGTAATACTGGGGGGGGGGGTGCAAAACGGGACTGCTCTGCTCCGAAATTTGAAGTGGAGCTCCGTCGATCGGCTTCTCCACTTCAATCTTTGGAGCAGCTCCCTTGCTCTGCTTTGTCAGATTCTCGGTTGAAAAACCATTCCATTTTCGGATAACTGCTTAATAATATTATTATTAATAATAATAATAATAATTTATTTATTTCTTACCTGTCTCTCCCTCTGGATCGAGGCGAAGTACAACAACAAATCCAAAACACCATAAAATACATATAACTAATTAAAAGCATGTCAAATGAATGCAGTAGTAAAAGGCATTTTAAAATTCAACTGAGTAGGCCTGCCGGAAGAGATAATAATAATATTATAGCCTACAGAAATTAACCAAAATGCGTACATCTCTCTCATTTTTAAAGATAAAGATATGAAACTTGGCACTTTGATAGCTCTTAAGTAGGGCTTTAGCAATGCCAAGTTTGAAGAAGTTCTGTTCATCCATTGATTTTAAAGTTTTTTTTAAAAAAAGTTTGAGATTTTAATTTAAAAAAACACACGCTGGAGCCATACCCTTCAAACTCAGGGTGTCAAACCTCCTCTTTGAGGTCTTGCACCTTGCACAGTTTCAGCTCTTTAGCTGAGAAGTGCTGGGTGGGCAGGGCACCTTTCCTGTCGCAGATGGGCAGCAGGTGGTGCCACTGCCAACACACAAGCCAGGAGAAGCTAATGTTACATAAATATAAGTGAGAAGTGTGTGTTGGTGAAAAAGTAGTGTACACTGACTGCCCACCCTAATGTTAGAGTAGAAAAACTTCTGACAATCATACTGAAGGTTTGTTTTGTAAATGGAAATTGAAAAATAAAAAAGCCAGCCAGCCAGTATGCAGCATGTTACACACAAACAACAATGAGAGGTCAGACAAGAAGAAACATAAGAATAAACTTTACTTTCATTTTGATATTTGTTTTCAAAGCATATAAACTTGACTCATGTATTTCAAAATAGGATATGACAAAACCTAGTAACAAACTTTTATTTTATTTTTGAAAACAGTATTTAAGGCTGCCTACTTCTGAGCCACATATATAGCTGAAGCATGATTTTAAGCCAATTACAAACATAAAAAGAATGCTTGCAAATGCACAAATTCAATTTTTGAGGACAAATACAGCCATAGTAGAAACTGAAACTGGTTGTATTTGGAGGGAGTCCCACAAATTCCAAAGTTTTTTGAAAAACAAAGTGATGTTTCTCCCATCCATCATCTTCTTGGCAGAAAAGGCAAAACATAGAAGAGAAATGACTTTTTTTATTTTGAAAGAAGAGCAACCACACAAAGTTGAGAAATCCCAACCCAAGTGGCAGTGATCCACTCCCATGAAATCAGGTGCCAGGGAGGTGGTGAGCCTACCAATCCATGGAAGGGACTCTAGAAGCCCCTTGGCAGCTGATGGCCAATGGGGGCCTTTGCCCCTCAACAAGACCCCCTTTTTTTTAGTCTATGCCTTTCTTCTCACAACAGCAAGCCCCACAGATAAACAGTCTAGTTGCCAAAAACTTGCAGTGAACAATGAAAAGGAGGAAGAATTCTTAGAGAGAACACCTTACAACAAACACTATGCAAATCTGCAGCTGCAAGCTGGAGGTGGTTCATCCTGGAAGAGAAGGAGGAGGATCTTGACAGGGTCCATCGCAGTGCACTGGAAGCCCAGCCAGCAGCCAATGTTAACGCTAATAGAAATAATAATAATAATAATAATAATAATAATAATAATAATAATACAGAAATAAAGAGCTTGCTTGACTCTAGCAACAGGTATAGAAGCACAGTCACTCATGATGCCTGTAGCACTTTCATACTGCAGCTGACCAATTGTGAAGAAGTACTGTAAAAAAAGTTCAAAAGAATTTTGAGGAGAGCAAGCAAGCAGGAGTTAAGAAGTAAAGAGGTTGAGTCTGCACAGTCCTCCCGGAGGATTCAACTGGGCAGGTATGGCTGGCCAGTTCGGGCTGGTGGATCCCCTCCCTCCCCCTCCCTCTCATGGGGAGGGAGGTCCTGATCACCCACAACAACCAATAATAATAATAATAATAATAATAATAATAATAATAATAATATAAAGAGCCTGCCTGACTCTAAAAATGCACTCTAGCTGAACTCACACAGAGGATTTTAAAAATGTATTTATTTTTGGTATTTTTAAGATTGGCCCAACGCATGCAAAAGGACACACACTTGATCTGGTTTTCTTGACCGGGCAGGAGGTTGGTGATGCGAAAGTGGGGGAATTAACATCCACCCTCTTGTGATGGCCAGATCACTTTCTATTAAGGTTTAGACTCTCAGCAGCCTTACCTCTCTGCAAGGGTGGGAGCTATTAAAATGGTCCACCCCTGGAGGCCAGTGGGGGATTTTCCTGCCATACCCATATCCACAGCATGTCTCCAAAGTGAACAGCCTCTGGCAGGTTAGAACAATGTAGGGCTGGTCAGGCACAGTGGTACAGGAGACACAGATGAAGAGAAATGCTTCACCATCTTATTAATAGGAGGGTTGGAAGAGGATACTTTCAGGGCCCTTCAGAGTTCACTTACTGCACTGTAAGCAATTTTTCTCCATAAACACTGTGAGTGGAGGGGGACAGGGAGGCCATTGTGGCTAATGAGTAGCCACTGATGTGTGATGATTGTATAAGCACTGTATCTTTAAGAGAGCTGGGATTATACCCAGCTGAAGGGTGGCAGTTTATAAGAGGAAATTGGGAATAGTAATTGGGAGGCTTAGTCAGGCATACTGCTTGTGCTGCTAGCCTTGCAATGGATACTTTTAAATAAAATGGTTTATATTTTTACTCTGCCTCTCTTTGGATCCAACACCCCTACACATACACTGGAAGTCCAGTGACCTAGCCAGCCAATGAAGATAATAGTAGTAATACTAATAAGGATACTGAAATAAAAAGCCTGCCTGACTCTAGAGACAGGTATAGAAGCACAGTCACTCATGATTCCTGCAGCACTTTCACACTGTGGCTGACCGATCGTGAATAAGTACCGTAAAAGAAAGTTCCAAAGGACTTTGAGGAGAGAGAGCAAGAGGGTGTGAAACTGTTAAGAGGTAAACAGCTTGGGTCCGCACAGTCCACCTGGAGGATTCAACCCGGCAGGCACGGTCGGCCGGCTTGGGCTTGTGGATCCAGAGGTGGAGATTTTGGAAAACAGTCATCAGACACGATCATGATATAAGCTGGCATCCTGCTTGTGGCCACATGGAACATGCCCAGCCTGGCTGGACTGTCAGGAGACTGGCATACACACAGAGAGAGGCTGGCATGAGGCGGAGAGAGGTGGAAGGCGACTCAGATACCCCAGTGTCTTGGCTCCAAGAGGCTGGCTTGCCACCCAGAGCCTATTGAGAGGACATCAAAATTGAGGTGGAGGCTGTGGTGGAAGTTTTTGAAGTAAGTGTCATCCGGTCACAACCAAGCTAAGATGGCATCCTTCCCTGCCCACAGGGAGCAGATGCCCAGCCCAGCTGGCATATCAGGAGACAAAGAGAGAGGGAGTGGCTTTGGCTGGCTGTCTGGCTGGTGTGAGGCAAAGGCTGAGAAGGCACCCAGATGCACCCATGGATTGGCCCCAAGAGGCTGATGTGCTGCCCAGGGCATTTTGAAAGTGCATCAGGGTCAGGAGGCAGAGGAAGAGGCTGTTTCATTGAGAGTCACTGGACATGACCACACATTAAGCTGGCATCCTTCCCTGCCTGCAGGGAACAGATGCCCAGTCCTGCTGGCCCATCGGGAGACAGGGAGAGGCTTTGAGGCTGGCCGGCTGGCCGGCTGGCATGAGGCAGAGAGGGAGGCAGAAGGTGACTCAAATGCACCGATGGCTTGGCCTCAAGAGCTGCTGTGCCACCCAGGGCATTTTTAAAGTGCATCAGAGTCGAGAGACGGAGGCAGTTTTCAAGGAGAGTCACTGGACACCACCAAATATTAAGCTGGCGTCCTTCCTTGCCCACAGGGAACAGTTGCCCAGCCCTGCTGGCCAATGGAAACAGAGAGAGTGAGACAGAGGGAGAGGCTTTGGCTGGCTGGCATGAGGCAGAGAGAGGCTGAGAAGGCACCCAGGTCACAGTAGCAGAGCCCTGAGTAGCTGGCTTGCCAGCCAGAACCTTTTTAAAGTGCATCAGAGTTGGGAGGCAGAGGCGGAGGCACTCACTGCATCTCTGGCTCCAGCCTTGGGAAACCAAAGAGGGGGAGGTTTACTTTAAGGAACACCAGCTGCTCCACCAGCGCAGGTTCCAATGTGGCGCAGTGAGGTGTGACAACATTGTCAGCCATGCTGAACACATGCTCATGGGGAATGCTGGTTGGGGGCATGACAGGTGTTCCTGGGCAACCATCACCAGATCCTCCCACATCTGGCTGTGGGCTGCCCAGTATGCCAGGGGGTCTCAGAACAGATTCGCCCAGGGCTTCTGGAGGTAGGAGCTCACCAAGATCTCTGCCAAATCCATTCTGCACAGTCTAGCCTCTTCCTTTGGCAGAGATGACAGAGATTCCAGCCACATCATCTCTGTCTTCCCCTGATGCCTGCCTGCGTGCCCAGCTGCCAGCAGCTACCATCCCGCTGGCAGTGCTGCTTGGTTTCCCTTGTGTGGAGGAGGAGGGGGAAGTTGAAGGTCTGGTTGCTGCCACCACTCCAGCACCTTCTGCATCTCTGGGCCTCCCTCACTTTCAACACCAACTCCTCCTTTCACTGGGCAAGATAAGAACTCCCAGAGAGGCAGGCAGGCAGGCAGGCACCCCTCTTCACTCTTGAGTGGCACAACACCACCAAGATGTATGCCTTCTGCTGGAAGAGGGGATCTAACTGCCTCTTTATGCCCTCCCAGGACCACATCACCAGATCCTGCACTTCCAGTGACAACGGTGAAACCAGGCCAGTCAGCATGGACCCTGCCCCCAACCCCTCATGTTTTGATTTGAGGGTCTGCATGAGGGGGAGCACCTGGCTCTGCAAGGGCAGTCAAAGAGCTCATGATCTCCATGGCACAAAGGAAGGGTTCAAGCATGGAGAACAGCTGGTTAATGAGCTCCCAGTTGTAGCTGGTGAGGTTGGTGCTGAGGCCTATTTCCACAGCCTTGGACACATGGTGGATTGCATCCTGTTGCTCAGACAGCCATTTGAGCATCAAGTACATCGAGTTCTACTGTGTGGGGCATCCTGCGGCAGCCAGTGTAGCTGGAGGCAGAGCTCCACCTGCTTCTCTCTAAGCAGTTGGCCTCCCTTGACACTGCAGTGGTGCCAAGTGGTGCATATGGGGACTTTCTTTGGGAGGGGACAGAGCCATCAGATGACAAAACCCTTGCTGCTCCACCATCTGGAAGGGCTGGTCGTCGAAAGTCATCATCTCTCCAATGGCCCTGGTCACCTCCCTATCTATGGGCATTTTGAACCCCCTCTGCCCTTGTCCCACTGGTCCAGCATGGCCTGCCTCTGTCACCTTCCAGAGGTTGGGAAAGGGGCAGAGGGGCCTTGTAATTTTTAAAAAAATAGTGGAGGGAATATAAAACAGTAAAACACACAAAACACACACACACACACACTCAATAATATAACAACAAAGGGGGAGTGTGGGGTGGAATAGAAGGTAAAGGTTTGGAAGAAGGATTGGAAGATAAAGGGCTTTTAAGTGGAGGGAATGTACAACAGTAAAACACACAAAACACACACACTAATAACAACAAAGGGGGAGTGTGGGGTTGGTAAAGTGCTTGGAAGGAACTTGGAATAATTGTAGACATAAAGAAAGTTACACTGAGACAGATAGACTCAAGCAGCTTAGATCTCTCTCTCTCTCTCTCTCTCTCTCTCTCCCCTCTCCCCTCTCCCTCCCTCTCTCTCCCTCCCTCTCTCTCTCTTCCTCTCTCTCTCTTCCTCCTAGCAGAGGAATGACTCCAGGACAGAGAGATATGATTTGCAATCCCTCCCCTCAAGCACTGCGATTGGAGGGGGACAAGAAGGCAACTGTGGCTAACTGGTTAGCCACAGATGTCAATATCAAAGCTACCCCTCACCCCCTCAGTGTCTACCTTATATGGAGATGTGTTCAATTAAGAAAGACTCAGCATACATTGCTAAAATCAAGCCTCAGTGCCTGAAAAACTGTCAGATATTTCCGGCTTGGTTTGAAACTTCGATTGGATGCCACTCCACTCTGAAAATATTCAACAGCTTTAGAATCATCGCCAAACCACTCCGGAAGGTCAGAGCTTCATCCTAGCTTTGTCAGAGCTCCGATTTTTCAGAGCAGAGTGAACAGCTCTGATGAATACTGCAACCACATAGACCAGGCTGGTCATGTGGGTTTTTCCAACCTGATTGACATCTTGTCAGAAATGATGGTGTGACTTTGGGTGCTGGGAGGGGGAGACCTACATGATGTTTAATGTTTAAGGTGTGTTTTTGTGTGTGTGTGTGTAAAACTTTTTTATTTTCCTTTTTTCTTTGTGTAAAACTTTGTTTTATTTTCCCATGTTTAAGATGTTTTTAATGATGTATTCATTTTTATTTGTTTTAATGTTTTATCTATTTTGTGGTCCTTGTGTTTATATTTATTGTTGTTCTCTGCCTTGATCCTGAGGGAGAGGCAGGTTATAAATAAATAAATTATTATTACTATTATTATTATTATTATTATTATTATTATTATTATTATTATTATGTGTTCCTGGTATTCACATCTAAACCACAGCTACAAGGGACAGAAGGTCCCCTGCAGCTTGGTGATTACGTAGGTCCTGTACAGCTTGGCCTTTCTCAGACTAGAAATTTGTTGAACAAATGATCAAGGAACATAGAAACAAGTAGAAGCTCCTTCCTATCCATTTCTTTTTTGTTGTTCAGTAGGGAGGATGTGGCATGAAAAGCAGGAGGTCTTTTTATCAGACACACTATTCTGCTGCTTCCAATAAAGGTTTACACTAACAAATTGTTGCATTATGACAAGTTCATCTGTTTTTCTTGAAGCACAATCTTCCCGGGAAGTTTTACTTAAACACATTAGTTTAAACCCTGTAAGATATGTACTGATGTGACAAGTTTTCACAATCATGACCCCTCTCCTTGAGCTACTTTAAAGTATCAAGTCTAGTTAATAAGGTCTGATTTGTCTCACTGTTGTTTATTTTCTTTCTTCAAACAGCAGCAAGATTCAATTTTTTCACTCTTGATTGAGAGCTCAAGTCTCCTATTCCCTGTGTGGTTCTCTAAAATCACCAGTAATCTGCTTTTCCACCTCTGGCTGTGGGGGAATATTATAAGAAAGAATCCAAACCATCATTAATGCCTTTTAGTTGACAAATTTTAGTGGGAAAAGAGAAAAATGGGAATATTCTATAATTAAGTCCCAAAGGTTTTCAATGGAAGATGCTTAAATGTTTACTTAATTCATGCAATGAGATAAGAAGAGGTAACCTGGACTAGATTGTGACCAGTATTTCTTTTTTGCTATAATGGCAGAACTGAACACAACCAAAACAATTCGTTTGCGAACTATTCCTTATGCCCAGTTAGACATTAGTGCCAGATAGCCCTGATTCTGTAAATATCTGCAGTGGGAGTGCAATTGGCTAGACCAGAATATTTAGTTACTTGATCTAGTCAGTTTCATTGCTTCATTGACTTGGATAGAACTAGGCAAGAGGCTGCAATGTGGGATTAAGAAAACAGAATGTATAGGCCTTTCTCTCTGTAGCTAAACGTCTTCCTCTTTAATTAAATGTGTACATTTATCATCTATTGATAGGCAGGGCTAGTGAGGAATAGAACAACAGGGCAGATGTTCTTTATGATGTACATAGAGAAATCCACCTGCCTCCTCCTGATCTTCATTGCACTTTTTATGAATGCAGAGCCACAAGTCCCCCATTTTTGTGCTGTAATCAGGGATAGTGCCAAGGAAGGCACCTCTTTCTAGGATCAACAGAAGTTGCAATGGATGTCCCACTTGAGTTGACCTGTAGACTAGACACTGATAGTTAATGGTGGAGTAATAATCAACTTTACAGTTGTTCATCTAGGGGGTACTCCCCACACAACATGGTAATAAATAATCAACAGTGGTGTGGATTAGGATCAGCGCTGAGTTGACTATGGCAGCATTCGGACAACGTGATAGTCAATACAACTGACGATTGCCCCCCCCCCCCGCTGCTTACTGTGTCATCCGAATTCAGCCACTGTTTCCGCAAAGAAAGGCTGCATTTAAATCATACGTAGCACTAATCATGTGAGGCCTGCATGAGTTTGCTTCGAACTTCACTTCATCTTCCTGAGGCCCTATGTCCTTCAAGCAGGGCAAAATCTGTCCTCTACCTCTCATTTTGGCTCATTGCCTTTTTGTCTTGAAGATTCATCCTCCCAGACCTCCCCCACCTCCCCCACACTCTGCTTGTCTCCCTTATATCGCAATAATGCACTGCCGATGAATTATTGAAACCTAAGGGAATGAATTAAAGATATGATCATAGTAAAAGATCAAAGCTGGACACAACCCAACTAAAAAAAAAGTGAGCTAGATTCATGATTCTTCCGTGAAAAAGGTCAGTTTAGCCATCTTTAAACACTGAAGGCATCTAGATTACTTGCTGCATTAACATAAGGTAGAAGTTTGCTGACATTTTGCTGCCCTTGAACATTTTTTTAAAAGCGCATTTTTACTTTCCCCCTTTGATTTGCATACATTTGGCAGTTGGCGCCTGGCTCACAGATTAGTCATTGGGCTAATTGGTAACCCACCACACCAAACACAGCTGGCCTACTCTGTATGGCAACTCATAAGGGGCTTGATAAAACTGGGTTTGCTGCCGGCCTGGGTATGTAAAATTCGGCAGCTTCTCAATCCCCTAGCATATGACAATTCATAGATCAGGGGGTGTTGAAGCCTGATTTCCATTTTGGATAAACTCCCGAGGGCCACATTCCAGTAATGGAAGGGACCAAAGAAAAAGGGTGAGACCGAAATCCTAGCACATTTTTGGGCTTAAAGCTCTCACTAAGTAAGCCTTTGGATAAAAACTGCACAAAAGCTGGAAAACCACCAACCATCAGTGGTTGGGGGAAAAGGGAAGGGGTGTGGCCATTTGGGGGATGCTGAAGGGCTAGAGAAATGGGTGATCTCAGCCTTGGTGGACTCCAAGTTATGCAGGCCAACACACAGACTAGGATGTCCTAACAGAGCTCAGCTCTGAGACAGCAATGGGCCTGTTCAGACAACATGCTAAGCCATGGTTAGGCTGCTTACCAGTGCTGTGCCAAAAAAAAATTCTCCCATGAAAATTCCAACCATTTTCATTCAATTTGATAGAAAACAAATTGCCTTTGAGAAGAAAATCAAATGAGAAAAAAATCTGAGAAATCCTCATGGGTTTGGTTCAGGGTTCCTGTGCTTGCCTTACTTATGAGATGGCTGAGGCATGTGTGTTAGTGTTCCGTCTTTCATTATACACTCATCTCTCTGACAGCCTGTAGGCTCTTTGGCTTTCGGTGCTTCCTGCCCAGGGGAAGACATTGTGGAATCTATTCAGATCAGGAACTGAAGGCAGCCTGGGAGACCGTACAGCAGTGGTAAGATGTGTAATAGAAAGAAAAATATAGACAGTCCCCTCAACCACCTCACAGTGATTAGTAATGGTCAAAAACACCACCAATTGACATTCTAAATAAATTCATAAATTTCCCTGAGTGTGAGGCAGAAAAATGGAAGCCCCTTCATGGGGAAAGAACACTTTCAGGAAATTCCTGAGATTTTATTTCCTTTTCATACCCTCTAGCAATAAAATGACACTTTCCAGAATTGTCTCCATCTGTTCTTCGCCATTACTTTTTGTGATGCTCGGTGCATGGGGCATTGTAGAGGATGCAAAATGGGGCCAGGCTACCAATGCAGTTGATGCTGTTGCTACTTTTATTGGAAGTGCAACCAAAACAAACAAACAAACAAAAACTTTAGGGAAAAAAGAAGCTGTTCCTTACCCCTTGCCGATGGTGATGCCTACCTGTGAGAAATGGTAGGAGAATTTCTCCTCCCCACAGACTAATTCATAGGGGTGTGCACGGACCCCCCGGATCGTATCGGGACCCGGATCGGGACCTCCAATTTTGTCCCGGACCAGTTCGGACAAAATCGGAGGCCCCCCGGACCGGATCGAGTCCGATCCCGACCCAAAAATCGTAAATTTTTGGATCGGCCGCCATTTTTTTCCCCATAGACTTGCATTGCAATGCAAGTCTATGAGGAAAAAATGGCGGCGGGTGGCTGAGGGGGGGCCTAACTCCCTCCCCCCCCCGGGGCTGTCCACTGTGGACGGCCCCGGCAGGTAAGCCCCCTCCCCCGCGCTCCCTACCCCCCTGGGGCCGCCCGCTTCCATCCGCTGGCGCCAGTGGGCGCCAGCGGATAGAAGCGGACGGCTCCGGGGGGGGGTAAGCCCCCTTCCCCGCCACTGCTTACCTTCTCGGCCCGTCCGCTCCCGTCCGGCGCCGGCGGCTACTACCAGCAGGCTCCGCGGCCTACTCTCGAGTAGCGCGCCGGGTGATGACATCACCCGGCGCGCCACCCTAGAGTAGGCCGCGGAGCCCGCTGGTAGGAGCTGCTAGTGCCGGACGGGAGCGGACGGGCCGAGAAGGTAAGCGCCCCCCTCCTCCCCCCCCCGCTGTCCACTTTCATCGGTGGGCGCCCGCTGGCGCCCGCCAATGGAAGCGGCGGTGGGCGCCAGTGGGCGCCCGCCGATCCGCCGAACCGGTTCGGAGCCTTTTTGGACCGGTTCGGATTGGATCGGCCGATCCAGCTGCGGGATCGGAAATCGGATAATTTATCCGATTTCCCACTGGACCGGACTCGGATCGTGGATCGGGTCCGATCCAGTGCACATCCCTACTAATTCAGTGAAATTGTCCCCCCCTTCCCCAATTTCTCTATCCACAAATATGATGGGGGATTTTGAGAGGCCACTTGCTCACAGCTCTGCGGCCAACCCTTCTGCAGGAAATTGGTAGCGAGCATTTTTAAACTAGTGCTGGGCCGAAACCTGCCCCCTATTTTCAGGAACTTTCTGCCTCCCTGTGAAAGAGGCATTGTTTCTTCTGCATCTCATAGGAGGGAGGGGGAATTCAGAGTATTTTCTCCTTGGGAAGAGGGACAAGGTTTCCACATACCTTTTTTAAGTGCAGCCAATTGCTGGGGGGCATTTTTCCTATTTTTTAGTTTTTCAAAACCACCACCATTTGGAGGAGCCCAGCAGTTAGTTATGAATGCCTATTGGAGACCTTGTGACCTCTCCCGCTCCAATAAGCATTCAGTAAGCACTTCTGGGAGCCTGAAAATGACAGGGGTGTTTTTAAAAAGAAATAAAAAGAAATAAAGAAGGCCCCTGAACAACTGGCTACATTTTAAAAGGTATGTGGAAAATCTGTTCCCCTCCACAAGGAGAAAATTCTCTGAAATTCTCACCTCCCCCACCCTCTTTCTCCTGAGATTTCATTTCCCTCCTATCCCCCACAAAATGCCTAAAATGGAATGGTCGAAATTTTCAGCACAACACTAGTTTAAACCATGGTTATGTAGTTACCATGGTTAGAATGGTTTACACAACACACTGAATCATGGTTCATATGACACGTTAAGCCATAATGTTTAGCTCAAAATGCTTAACCATTGTAGCTTAGCATGTCGTCTGAAGAGGGTCAATGTCTCTTCCATCCCATCCCATTCCAATTCCTTAGAAAGACTTCACTCCCTAGAGTTCTTTCTTTATCTCTGTGACGAACCTTCTGCCACACCATATGAGAGGGCATTTAAGAAAACAACAACCTTCAGGGGACTAATTTGGTGTCTGGGACAAATGCACTATTTCCCCACCAGGTTCTGGCTGCTTTGAATGGAAGCCTTGGCTCCCACATCTTCATTGTAAATCATACTTACACACCTTTTCCATTGATTTAGATCATCATACCCTGCAGTCAGGTGTGGGGGTGTGACTCACTGCTGTTTCTTTCATTCATCGGTTTTGTTTCCAGGGCCCCAGAGATGAGCCATTTTAGCGCGAGTTAAATATTCCATTCAGCTTTTTTCTGCAACTGACATTGCTACACCAGTTCAATTGAAGTCATAAAACACCTGTGTGTGTGTGTGAAGGCTTAATTACTAGTGTTTACACATTCCTGCAGAATTCAGAATATCCTGTGAAAGACAAGCAGAACACTGCTTCAAAGCTAGGGGCAAAGTAGTAACATACGATTGTAGCATCCAAACAATCACTGTCTCTGTGGGTGAGCACACCTGAACTTTTAAAATTAGATGTGCTTACTTCTGCTAGTAGAAAAATAATGCAAGATATGGTGACTACTCTTCTTCCGGGTATTTATTTACATGAAAATGAACACTAAAATTATCCATCTGGCAGCCAGTGTTAAGCTCTGTCAATTTATCACATCTTTCTTCCTTTTTATGATACTTTCCAGATGCCGAATGGTTTTTGATATATGCCATTTCTCCTTGTCATGCATGTGTCATATAGAGTACTGGAGTGAGCTGGCTTGCTACCTTGCAAGGTTGTTGTGAGAACAAAATGGGATAACCCCATGTAGGACAAGCTGCACAAATTTGAAGATAGATAGATTCCCAGCCAAGAAAATAATAGCCTCAAAACAAGCAATTGCACTTTTAGTTCACAGCAGCCTTGCCATCTGAACAATTTATCAAATTTAAGCTTTAGTTGTGCCAGGGTATGATTGGTGTAGTTCAACTTTTCTCAGCCTTGTGTCTTTGGGATCTTTTGGACTTCAGTTTCCAGTAACTCCAGCCAGCATTGCCAATGGTCAAGAATGCTGGGGGTTTTATTCCAAAACATCAGGAAGGCACCAGGCTGGGGAAGGGTGGTATAGCTGGATCAGGATAAAGCGGGGGGTGGGGGACATGGAACTTACAAATAGCAGGGTTGGATAAGGGTGAGTCGAGGAAGATCATGCAGAAGAAGTAGATTCTAGGTAGAATCTATGGAGTGCTAAGAAGGAACTGTTGGCCATTCTGCTAGCAACCCCAGTCATGCTTCCTTTTATAGGAGATGCTGGGAGGTTGACAGCAAGGAAAAAGGGAAACTCAAGTGCCTTCAGTTGAATTTGCATCCCAAGACAGGGAATGCAAGTTGATGGATTTGCCAATCCCAAGCATACTTATTTTGGGGGTGAGCTTCATTGGATCTGAATGGGACATTTCCAAGCATACTTTCCTAGAATGTGGCTGTAAAGCTTGAGTCCTGAACTCTTCTGCCAATGGACAATACAAGGGGCAAAGATTGATCTCTGGCACCATAATAGAGGAGAATAAAAACAGTTCTCAAATGCCGTTGATTTTATAAGACATTATTAAAACAAGTGGTCGCTGCAAAAACATTTTTCTTATGATACTGCCTAATGACACCAGCCAAGGGCAACATGTGTCAAGAATAGCAGGATCTCAGGGTGTGGCTGATGGCTGAAAACCTGAGATTTAAAAGTTCAGCTATGTGTGTCTATGAGGGTTTTCAGACGGGGGGAATCATGATTCCTGACCATCACTCTTGCTTCCTGCCTCTCTTCTGCAATAAGGACAAGCCAAATCACATGGGGAAGGAAAGGAAGAAAGCACTGACCTTGTAGCCCATTCAGTATAGTGGGACAGCACCCTCTAGTGGGCCTTTTATAGCAAAACTTCTCCTGCACACGGCAGGAAATGGCAATAAATATTGCTATAGTCTAGAAAAGTCATGTTTATTTAGGATTATTTTATAACCAAAAGGTATGGAAGAAGGAGCGGGACACAGGCGGGAGATGCACAGAAGGAACACAGCACCATCAAGATGACCCATGAATATCAATAAGCAGCCAGTCACGAGCATGCTATAAATTGCTCACATGAAGAAGCTCTATGTCCACAAACACTTCTCTGCAGCCATACAACAGCTGCTCAGGTTTCCCCTCCGTGTTGTCTGAGCAACACTTTGCAACAATTATGTGCATTCCGTTTGAGATCAGAAACTTCCATGCAAATGATGAAAGCAATCACTTTGCAAATGAATTCCTTTGCATCATTTCTTTTGCTAGCTAAGTCAAAGTCAACGATTGGCAGTGAAGACCTTTTTAACGGCCTGGATCCGTTCAACTCTCTGATGCATCAGTGAGTCAAAATAGGATTTATTATTTATTTCTGCTACAGTCAGTCACTGTTCTTTATGTATACACCAGACGACACAGCAGGTGCCCTGAATATCTTAAAGCCCCAGGGGGTTTCAAACAGCGCTATAGCAAGCATATCTAAATCAAGGAGATGAAATGTGTGAGCATCCCAGGATGTAACAAAGGCAGATTGCATGAATACTGAAGCTCATTTTTACCATATCCTGGGGTAGAAAACAGCAGGGATCTAGGCCACAAAAACAAGCGGTGTACTTTCTGATCCCTGATGAAGAATGACCAGGAAAGCTAAAAAAAAAAGAAAAAAAAAGGCTGTGAAACATTGGGGTTATTCCAGTGGTTCTTAGCACTGTCAATCAACACAAATAGAAACTGCATAGCCAACCATGTCACTTTGATTAGGAGGGGACAAAAACACTTTCCAGTTCATTCAAGACACAACAACAAAGCCGGCTCATCTCCGCACATATGTGTGTGTGTATGGAGATGGAGTGGCAGTGAGAGAAGATTACGTTCTTGCAATTCTGACTAGATGTCTAGCTACAACCAGTGCCAATCTGCTTCAGAACTGATTCAGAGCGAATGGTTTAATTTGTCAGACTTCTGAAAATTAAGTAACTCAAAATCCAGCTGAGGTTCAGTTAAGATCAGCCATTATAGATAGCAGTGACAAGGCCCAGGCCCCTCAAGAACTACTACAGAGTTCTCAAAAGGCTATCCATTGCCAGGACCCTTTCCACTTCTAACCACACAAGAGTGAGGCAAGGCTATTTATTGCCTCTTTGCCAGACTTTTTGTGCATCTGCATAATTTACATTTGAAATAAAATGACTGTAATCTAATTCAGATTATCTCTTTTCTATAGCATCTTCTGAGAGCCAGTTCATATATTTTACCTTCCCAATGTTTGATTGGGGTGCCCCATATATATTCACACACACTCAGAGCTGATCTACACACTAGCTTTATAATGTTTTATAAGGGTTACGAAAACTCTTTGGGCCACATGACACACTCCCTTGAACGTTGTATACCCGAGGTTTTTTTAAAACTCAATTCAGCTATATACAACGGTTTTTACTTTTAATAAATCATTTTAAGTAAAATAATGTGTCCTTCCTTACTGCTTGTGATTTGTGGGGGCAGTGCTTCATTTACCAGCTCCCCAATGCTTAGCCGTTGATTGGTGGGGAAGAAAGAGGGGATAAAGAGGAAGTGGGCGAGTGAACTACAACACCCACAATGCTTAGCCCTATACACATTGAAAGCTAGGGAATGAAAGGGGAACTAAGGAGGAAGTGGACAAGGGAACTACAGGAAGAGGAAAGAGAGAGAAATATATATACACAACAGGCTATGAAAATTAAAGTACTGTGGCTGGAGGGAAAAGTTACAATTATTCCGTTAGTCACAGGAATCACCAGCATCACATCATTATTATTTTTTACAGAAAACCTTCAGAAACTAGGCCTACCAAAACACATCCACACCAACATCCAGAAAGCAGTCATACTTAAAACATGCTCAAGTCAGGAAATGTCTGAATCAGTAAAAGATCATGCTGATTTGGCAAAGCCAGTCATGTTCACCTAGAAAAACCACCAAGAAAAGAGACCAGATACAAAAGAAGGGAGGGCTCCTGCAGCTTTAACTGTTGTGATGATGGAATTTCACCATGTGCTGCATGCATACAAATGACACCAACTGAAATTCACTTTTCTATACAACTATTAAAGATACAGGAGCCCTGTCCTTCTTTCCATATGGTAACCCTTAAGTCCTAAGGGGTTTGAGAGGCAAGTTGTATAAGGTTTTGATACACTTGGTGCCAACTATAGCCACCTGAACTTTTAGAAGTTTTTGCAATATATATATATGGTTGTGTAATATAAGACAATAGCCTCAACACTGTTTTGTGAGATCTATGTCAGTAGAACCAACCTTTATAGCTTGCTAACCAGAGATTACTTCGTGGTTGGATGCTACATAGAAAATAATTTCTCTAGTTTTTTTTTTAAAAAAAATTGCTACCAAGCAAGCTTTTCCTCTTCCTTTTAAAATGTTGACTTTAGTAATGTTTGCTCATATACATAATTTATTTATTACTTTTCTTTTCTGCCTTTCCTCTAAGGAGCCCAAGGTGACATAATGGAGCTCACTGGGTGACTTTGGGCCAGTCACAGACTTTCAAGACTTTCAGTCAAACCTGCCTCTCAGGGTTGTTATTGTGAGGATAAAATGGAGGAGGAGGATTATGTATGCCGCCTTGGATTCCTTGGAAGAAAAAAGGCAGGAGCTAAATATAATAAAATAAAAATAAAATAAATAAATGGACATCAAAGAGTTAAGAGAGGCCAGGAAAGGAGAGTAAATGGGAAAGGGTCCCAAGACCTGAGGCTCTTTGTACCTGGTGCAATGTTACTGTCTGATATTCAGTTGGGACAGGAACCAGATTGATATTAAGTATAAGACTGCTTTTAAATTCATCACTCTTGCAATGCATGGTATTGCAATGTCTCCATCTGCTTATTATAAACTACTTCAGTGGAAAATGGAGTGAGAGTGTGGGAGTCTTACCATTTAATTCTGAAGTCATATACTTGCAGTTTACCAGCAGCACAATTTGGTGGGGGCTACTGTTGTCTTTTTGTTTTTATGTAGAACTTACATGACTTCTGCCAAGATGAGTGGCTTACCACAGAAAACGCAGAGGTTTAAAAATAGAGATGTAAATTGGAAAGGAATTGATTGGGTAAATAATATTATTTACACTTTGAGGAGCCTTAAGAAATGGAGCAATAAGCACACTCTTCTGCAGATAGAGCAAACTCTATGGAGTGATAACGTATTTCTCTAAACCTTTTCATTTCAGGGCTTTAAAAAAAATATCTTAAAATAATGAAAGAAACTTCATATGCACCCAGTGATAAATTATCAATATGATTCTTTAATTTATAGATGTGAGAAATTCATATACCACTCTCAGTATCACTTGTGGTGGGGGTGGACCCAACATTTTTTTATTTCTACATAGTTGTAAGTGAGGATCAACCTGTTGATAATTCTTAGAACTTCCGTGCTGCTTTCAGGGACTTTAGAGGAAGCCTGTCAGTATATATCTTTTGTAGACAAGAGCTGACTCGGGTAAAATTTATGCTGGTTTGCATTCTGAAGTAGGGCATAAGCCAGGCAAATTAAAGCAACTTAATGAACAACACTGCAATTAATATTTTCTTCTCTTTCCCACAAAATCCTTCCTTTTACTCAGTGTGTTCACATATATTTAAAGCACAATCCTACACATGTCTACACAGAAGGAAGTCCCATTGAGTACAATGAGGCTTTCTTCCAGATAAGGGGGTACAGGATTGCAGCTTTAATTTTTAGACCCTCTTATGTTTGTCAGTAGCATTTATACTACAAACTAATCATGCATATTAAAATTGCCACCACCTCTCCCTATGCTGCTGGTGTCCTGCAGCTGCTTGACCCGGCTTCTTACCTTGCACACTTTCACCGTACGGCCATCAGCCAGCCAGCCAGTCCCAGCTTCTTGCTCTGCATGCCACTGGCCAGCTACCCATCTGCCGCGCCTAGTGGGCCGCTGTGCTAGGCCAGGCTGTGGCTCTAAGCCCAGGCCAGGCCGATCACTGCCGAAGCAGGCCTTCCAAGGCCTATCCATGGCAAATCTGGATTCCTAATGTGTCGTTGCCATGGCAACGAAGCACTAGGATCCCAGATTTGCCATGGGTGGCCCTCGGAATGTCCGTTTCTGCCACTTCCGAAAGTGCCTGAAACAGGCCTTCTGAGGCCAGCCCTCTGCAGATCCTTCACCCTAGTGCTTCGTCGCCATGGCAACAAGGCACTAGGACCCCGGATCTGCAGAGAGCAAGCCTCAGTAGGCCCATTTCAGGAAGTGTCCGAAATGGGCTTTTCGGGGGGCTAAATTTCCAGATTTGCCCACCGAAAACAGGATTTCCCCCCCCCCCCCCAAGATTTGGATTTGCCCGCCATTTCCCAGACATGTCCGGGCAAATCCGGGCAGATGGGCACCCTACCATGTCCGTCTAGAAAAACCACCACAAATGAGAAAGAGATGAAATAATAATAATATAAGACGTAGCTGTTCGATGCAGATTTAAAATAATATCTGTTTTGGCCCACAGTTCCACCATTTGAGAAACCATCTGGAGGTGGTGGGACTGAACCCAGGACCTTTAGGTGTACATAAAGCATCTGCTCTGCTACTGAGCAAGACCCCCTTTTACTTGGCTCAATGATGGCCATAATTTTTAATGTAATCTACCAATGCTTCCTTTCATAAGCAAAGGGAGCCAGTTTGCATTGTCATTTTCTTATTTTTTCTAGATGTTGTTGACCTCATACTTTTGTTTGCTTCTCAAGGGCCCTTATTAGTAACTCTCTGGAACTGTAAGCATTGGTGTAATACTTGAACTGAGAACGAGCACTGAGGGTGTTATGGTGCCGCAAATATGTGCAAATTGTTGTGATGAACCTACAAAAAGCCTGGATTTTATTGCTACCAAGTCATGAAATAGGCATGTGAAAATGTTGCTTGTGGATTGCCCTCATTGAATTGGCACTCATTTTGAGAGTGTTTTGTAATGCTGAGTCTGTTTTCCTGATAGATGGAGAATCTTGAGTAGAGTAGATCTACACTCCAGATTAAATTGGTTTAATACTATTTTTTCTCTCTCTCTTTGGAGAATTTGTGACCTGTAGTTCAGCTAGGAATATCTAACAGAACTCTCAGAAACCTTTTCAAACTACATGTCCCAGGATTCTTTTAGGGAAGCCATGACAGATAAATAGGTATAAAACAAAGAATGTTGTTGCGTAGATCTACCCATGGTTACTTACAGAGGTGTTCATAGATATTGGATGCTGGCCAGCTCCGAGAAAGGGGCTAGACCTCTCAGGTGGGTTTGTTGGTAGGTGGATGAGGTGGGTTGGTTGGGATTGTTAGGGATAGCATTGGTTGGCTGGGGTTGCTTGATGGTTTAGTTGTGGGGTGGGATGGGTTGGTGACTTGGTTGGTGAGTTTGTTGGTGAGGAAGAGTTGGTTGGGTTTGGTGGGTTGGTTGGAGTGGGTGGGGTTGGGGTGGGTAATTACCATATTTTCTTACCCATTGCATCAAAATGAACATTCTTGCAGGGTGACCATCCTGTGTAGCTTACAGTGAATGAGTGAGAAATCTTTTGTAGCAACTGAGATGGTGAGTCAAACTGAACATCTTGCAAAATGTTGGGTCCTCTGCACATTCATTAAAAAAAAAAAACAAGCAACTTCAGCTTTGTGGGAGTTCGGTTTTGTAATTCCCACAGGAGAATCAGAGGCAGAACATTGGTTAATTCAGCGAAGAGTAGACAGTGGCTCAATTCGGATGACACAATAAACAACTGGTGTGGGGGAAACAATCGTCAGTTGTTTTGACTATTGTGTCATCCGAATGCTGCCATAGTCAACTCAGCGCTGATCCTCATCCACACCACAGTTGATTATTTATTACCATGTTGTGTGGGGAGTGCCCCCTAGGGTTAGGGTTAGGGTTAACAGCAGCATGCCAGGGTCTGAGGCAAGGGCCTTTTCCATATTTTTTACCTGATCTTATTTTAATGGGTGATGTCAAAGGACTTCTGTATACAAAGCACGTATGTGATCACTGGCCTTTGGCCTCTTTCCTAGGGGAATCTAGAATGGTGGCTTTGAGGTCAGTAAGGTATAAGACATTGGGTATTCCTGCTCATACAAACAAGAGGAGAGGGAGGGGAGCAGGGAAGGACTAAGGAATCTAAGGAATTTGATCTTTGTGAATATCTGATCTGTACCTCTCAGACTATGAATTGGAACATAGCTATCCACCAATTTTTGCACTGCCTGCATCTTCTGATACAGTTCTTGGCTCAAAAATTCTGAGAGAAAATACATTTTAAGATAAGTACTGAAATGTGGAGTTAGAATAATGAGGAAATGAGACAGAACAGATTTATGATTGAAAAGATGTCAAAATGACATGAAATTAGATGGATCTTGTCCAACTCTACACATAGAAAAACAAATTGTACACTCTGTGCAAAATAATATTTTATGTATGCATTGTATATGTTTGTTTATATAATCTGTATCCATATACCCAGATTTTTCAGGCACTACTGTGACAGATCAAAGAGACCTGGAGGAAAATAAAGCAGCTATATATTCTGTTTGGCATAAAATGCAAACTGAGTTTGAAAGCAAAGGTGACACAGATGTGTTCATATTTAGCTGAGGATTTTAGAAGTTAAGGTATTTGCAGTGTCAAGTTGATAAAAGAGTGTCAACTGTCAATATAGGAGGTTTGCATTCATACATTATGATTTAAGCCACATCCCTGTGTGTGTGTGTCTAAGGGTTTTTACATTCTACGTGAAATTTTAGACATGATATGACAAATATGTATGTGTGGCCCAAAGTACTCATTATGTTAATCATGTAGCATGTAGTTAAGGTTTAGCTTTTTGTTTCCTCTAGTGTGAGCCTTACCCTCCCTGTCACAAGTAAGGATGTTTGGGGGGGGCAGTGGGGGAGGTTCAATCCTCCCCTCCTGGTGCATGGTGGTCCCAGTCCAAACTGGGACTTTGTATACTTACACTAGAATAAACAAAAAGCTAACCTTTAGTTACATGCCACACAATCAATGAAACATGTAATTTGGCTCTCCAAATCAGATCTAGGATTTTCCATTCAGTTAACTCCCAGTTTTGGAAGAAGAATAAGCAATGCAAATAATGGGCCTGTTCAGACAACATACTAAACCATGGTTAGGTCACTAACCCTTTTACCGCAAATGGTTAGCAAGAATGTTTAAACTGTGGTTATGTGAAGTGAAGCAGGTGGCTACCAGGAGGAGGGCTTTCTCTGCTATGGTAACCCAGCTGTGGAATGAGCTCCGTAGAGAGGTTTGCCTGGTACCTACATTACACTCCTTTAGATGCCAGATGAAGACCTTTTTATTTTCTATTTTAACAGTTCATCAGTTTAATTTCTAACCTTGCTGTTTAAATTTGTATTTTAAATCTGTATTAATTTTTACATGGCTGCTTTGTTTTATCCTGGCTGCTTTGTTTTATCCTGGTTGTGCTTTTATACTGTATTTTATATTATGTTTTTTATACTGTCATTTGTTTTATATTTTTAATGGTTTTAATGATTAAAATTTTTATAAACCGCACAGAGAACTTCAATTATTGGGCAGTATAGAAATGCAATAAATAAATAAATAAATAAATGTAACCACTATGGTTAAGAATGGTTCAGATGACACACTGGCTCAATTCGGACGACACGTTAACCAACGGGTGTTAAGTTAAACAACCGTCAGTGGGTTAACCCAACGTGTCGTCCGAATTCAGCCACACAACGGTTAACCAACCCACAGTTGTTTAAGTCGCGGTTTTAAACAACGGAGTTAAACAACTCACTTGCGAGTTGATTAAAAGTTAGTCAATTGACTAACGTGTTGTCCGAATTCAGCCACTTGAGGTGCGTGGGTTAAACAACCGAGGTGAGTACGTTAACGGAAAAGATCATAGAGGAGAGCGGCAAGAGCAGCAGAAAGCGGGCAGGAGCTCGGGCGCGGATGAAACGGAGCACTGGTTTCGCCGCCATAGCAACCAGGATGCCCGCCTCCCCCACCAGGCAGCCGGCACAGAGTTCAAAAAGGAACCAGCTCCTGCAAGCACTCACGCAGGGTGCCCAGTCAGCTACCCACACAGACAGGGAAGTGCACCAGAACGGAGCCAAGGCAAAGGGAGGGAGGGGGGACGGAGCAAGCAACAACCCCAGGCGCCCAGGAACAAGGGGCAGCACCCCCACACCAACAGGGAGGATGACACCCCATCCAGAGGTAACCCACACCGCAATGCCACCCCCACCCTCGCATCACCCAGAAGGTCGAGGGCAGGGGAAGCAGCATCCAGATAGCTCCCCCCCATTCGCCCAACACGGCTGGACAGCGAGCGTAGGCGAAGCCTATCCCCAAGATGCTAGAAATGCCTAGGCAATTGGTGCCTGTGGGCAACAGCCAGCCACCTGTGGTAAACGATGTTGTGGTGAACGAACGAAGGCATGCATAGCAATCCTAAGGACATGAAGAGGCCCTGGCCTCCACAAACAACAACGCCTACGCACAGGGCACATTCACAGCAACCACTAGAGCCCACCAGCACCCACCAACACACATCCACATGGGACAGGGAAAGGCAGCCCAAGGCACCCACCACCCTCACCATTGAACCACACACCAATTGGCAACATGGAGCCAGAGGAGAGGGGCCAAGGGACGATCCGGCCGAGGACACAGGCTCACAATCCCCTGAAGAGGGGAGCAGCCAGGACCCCCAGGAAAGACGTAGAGCTCTGCGCTGGTCTGAGGAGGAGATCGGCCACTTCATAGAGCTCTGGGGGAGCCCGGAAGCCAGGAGGATCATGGCCACTGCCAGGCACGATAAGCTCTACCCATGGCTAGCCGAGAAAATGCAGGAACGGGGACACGACCGCAATGGAAAGCAGTGCAAGGACAAGCTCCACGGACTCAAGAGGAAGTTCAAGGAGGTTGTCACTCACAATAAAAGAACAGGTGCCCAGCCATGCACCATGCCCTTCTACGACGAACTGTCACACCTGCTGTTGGAGCGTCACGACGGCAGGCAGCAGGGTCGCCACCAACGAGCCTCTGCGCACGCGTCAAAGAGCACAGCTGGACCAAGGGGCACAATGGGAAGAGGGGCCCACCGCACAGAAACAGGAGCCCCCGGCAAGGCCAGTCGACCCACGGCCAACACCCCCTGCCAAGGCCCCCCCTGAAAGCATCATCCACACCCCCTGCCAAGAAAGTAGCGAGGGCAGCATCCGCTCCTCCTGCCAAGGCAGCCCCAAAACTATCATCTGTACCCTCTGCCAAGAAAGTAGCGAGGGCAGCATCCGCTCCCCCTGACAAGGCAGCCCCGAAACCAGCATCCGCAACCCCTGCCAAGAAAGTAGCAAGGGCAGCATCCGCTCCTCCCGCTAAGAAAGCTGCGAGGGCATCAGCTGAAGCATGGCCGGCCAAGGCGAGGCCGATGAGTTGGCCCGCAGCATCCCAAAGTCCATTGGTGCTTGCGAGGCCGCCACCCGTGCCACCCAGGACAGCCACTGCCTCAAGGAGCATCACCCCCACGCCAGCCTCCTCCAGCAGCAGCAGCCCCACGGCCTTCCTATGCCTCATCTGTGCGGACATGCAGGTTGAGGACCCCGCACCTACCCCCCTGGTGCCAGAGACCCAGCAGGGAGAGGATGAGCCAGGGCCATCCCATACACGGGACACTCTCACGAAGGGGAGTGTGGCTGCCACCATAGGGCGAGTGACACGGCCAGTACCAGCACCACGCACGTAGCTAGGGTCCTCGAAACATGCAACTATGGTGCAGGGCATACCGCACAGGATCTTGGATGTCGTGACGGAGATGGGGCCTGTCTCCCAGGAGGAACAGGACGAAATGGAGCTGCTTGTGGAACAACAGGTGGGTGACATGCTCGAGCCTGAACTGTCGCCGTCCCAGGAAGAGCTGCTGCATATTGATATGCAGGCCTCCGCCGAAACATATGTGGAGATGAAGGCGATGGAGACGGAGGCGCCGTCGGAAGTGGAGCTCGAGGCCGGGGAGGCCGTGCTGGAGCGGGAGATCGAGGGGTCCCCACAGCCGGAGAATGAGCCGATGGAGGGAGGCCCCCCCTAGAGGAGGAGCCACTGCCACCACACATAGGTGAGCATGGTGAGGCCGAGGCCGAAGAAGCCTGTCCCCTGACCAATGCGCAGAGGTTTGTGCATATGCGCAACAGGCGCAGGGCAGACCGGCTGCAGGTGGCGAGGGAGTTGGTCTCTGTCACAGAGACAACTGGGGAGCGCATCCACGGCCTGTTCACACGCATGGCGGCCGAGGAGGAGTCCAGGCGCACCAAGGAGTGCGTCCTCACTGTGTGGGCCATGCGCACAGCCGCACAAGCCATGGAGGAGTGCGCCCAAGCCACACGGGAGGCGGGGAGGTATGTGCGTATAGGTCTTGAGCACCATGTCACCAGTATGACCGAGGCCATGGCTGCCACCGATGCCATCATCGACCGAGGCATGTGGGAGCACACAGCAGCCATCGACTGCCAAACCGAGGTGCTCAGGGAGCTTGCCCAATCCTTCCGTGGGGCCTACCATGGGCCACTGCAGCCTGCGCCCTACATGGGGCCGTATGGATACATGGCACCGCTGCCGCCGCAGCAGTACATGCCCCCACCAATGGCCACACCATATCGGGCCCCACGGTCGACGGTGGCGGCAGCAGCAGGTGCCTCAGGGAAGGCAGGGGGGGCGGCCGGAGGGCACGTGCACCGGAGCATAGGCGGCCGCCCAAAGAGGGACCGCACCATCCCACCAGACACTGATGAAGAGGGAGAGGAGGAGGGGGCGAGGAGCCAGAGGAGGGGGAGGAGGAGGAGGGGGATGAAAGGGCCACTCAGGATGACATGGCCTAAGGCGAGGTCGTCCTACGAGCCCCTAGACCCAACCCCCATAGAACCATAGGGACGTGCAGTTGTATACTCTCCCGCACCCCTATACGCGATAGGACCCGGTTAGATATGCGACCCTCTGGCCGCCGCCTCCCTCAGCCCGGTCTAGACGCTCAAGGCTATGTCCATTGGCATCCCAATGCAACAATGTTGCACACGCTGGATGCCTCTCATCCTCGGCCCTATCTCCCCTCATTGCAGCCAGAACCAGGCATGATGGCACCACCCTACAGGTCCGATTGCCACCAAGCAGGGCGCATTGTCCGACGCCGAAGAGCCCTTCGGCACGGAGGTTGGTAACTGGGCCGGTGGGTGGTATGCATTGGTGTTAGTGTGGACTCCGTGTCACTGATGCGCTCCCCCTCCTCTCCCCCCTTCTGTTCTCACCTCCCAGGGAAACTGTGCTCCCTCCGCCGTGCCATCCGTAGAAGACGGAGGGCCCAAAAGGCACACCGTCTCCACGCTTTGGAGGTGGCCCTGGGCGAAATAATACATCTCATTCGACGTCTGGAACGAAACGTCCGGCGCCATCGCCGTCCGAACCACGGCCAGCCGTAGGGGTTTTTGGCAGCTTGGAGGCGTATGCCCATCCCCCCTAGTCGCAGCGTAGTAATGGCCCACTCTGCCGATTCCCCATCATGCGCCCCGCTTCAGCCGCTTCCTGTCACTCCCCTCAGCCTTGCAGGTGCGTTTTAGCCTAAACAAATCCTCCTGCCTTCCCATTCCCACGCTAATGATGTGGACTGTCCCATGCTCCACCTCTAGCCCCACCTCCCTCCACCCTCCTGCTTCGCTTCGCCTCGCCCACCGCTCCTCCCGACCTGCCCGCCCCGTCTCCGGCCCACCTGGCATTTGCGAGAATGTCCCGGAGGGAGTTCGCGACGGCCTGCTTGCAGGGAGCGATCCAGGCGGCCACGCAAAACCATGGTGATGCCGACGAGGAGGACCTATTCCATGGCCGCCTACGCCGGCTAGGTGGGGCCATGCCCGTGAAGCCAGTGTTCGGGGCGGAGACCTTCCACTGGCCGCTCTGGGCGACGGAGGCTGTGCCTTGTCTCCGTGCCACCGTCCTGCCACTAGTTCATCCCCGTGCAGCCTCCACATTGCTGGCGGGGATGTTGGCCGAAGGCGTGGCCGAGAGGGCCCTGCACTGCGCCCCTCCCCTCTCGACGTCGGCCGAGCTTCTTGCCGAGCGTGAAAGCGTGCGCCGCTTGGTGCTCCCCCGGATGGACGCCGTGTGACATGAGATGCAGGACTTGGAGGACTGGGATGACGAGCGCTTCCGTGGGAGCTTCCGCATGTCTCGCGCGACATTCAAGGTGTTGGTGGCCGAGGTGACCCCTGTCCTAAAGCGGGAGTGTACAAATATGCACAGATGTATTCCAGTCTCCCGTCGGCTCGGCCTCACACTGTACAAGCTGGCGTTCAACGTGGGCTACTTGCCCCTGTCGACCATCTTCGGGGTGGGCGTGTCTACCGCGTGCGAGATCTTCCATGAGACGGTGAGCGTGCTGAACAAGCTGTACCTGGCCGATGTCATCTGGGTGGGGGCGAGAAGAACATGCGTGGCTTCCGTGCCCTGGGCTTCCCACGGGTGGTGGGGGTGATGGACTCGACCCACGTGCGCATCCTGGCCTCGCCCTCCCATGGTGAGGAGTACTTCAATCACAATGTTAGGTGTCAGATACTTTGTAGACAATTCACAGGGCTGGCCCTGTGAGTTGTGGACTGAAGACTTGGCAATTTGTCATGAGAAAATGTATCTCTGCTTCTCTGGTATGTGCTTATCTCAAATGGTAGGCCGAAGGCCTTGAACGTTCTCTGGGAATTAAACTATGCTTTGCAAAGGTGGGGGCTATCTTCCTCACACTGTGGCGTCATCAGAAGAGGTTGAACCGTGCCGCCCTGTTGGTACGTGAGTTTAGATTACAGGCCTGAAGCCCTGTCTATCAAAGTAGCTTAGAATTTGCCCAGCCTCCACACTATATTGCCTTGGTCCTGAGAGTAATTCCGTTGCTAGGAATTATATCGTCTATCCTCTTGCTGCTCTGCTACTGCTGTGAGTTACTATTCTGATTTAGAATTGTGAGATGCACTCTATACATGTTCTGTTGATGTTTGGACTTATTACTTCTAAAGAACTCTGCCATGAGAAGTGCACTGTGGCTTTTCATAGATTTGGACTTGAGAGTACTGTTCTGGATTCGTGTTCTATAGCTTGCTGTCTCCCTCCATGGAGCCAAAGTTACGGGCAGAGGGAGGCAGAAGCTGATCGTTGCTGTTCTGAAACTCGTGTGTGTGTGAGACCTGTGAGAGGACCTTCCTCAGAGCTAAAGCTACGTGAATTGGGAAGGCTCCCTAGGTCGAAGAGGTTCATTCCCTGGCTTCTGCCTTCCGTGGTCAGCTCAGCGTTCCCTGACAGGCTGAGTGAAGATTTAGTTGCCAGTTGACCGTTATACTACTGTTAGGAGGCCTAATCCTAGAGTCTCTCTATGTTCCAGAGGATTCCAGTGCAGCGTGGCCGCTCCTGCCCTCTAAAGACTAGAGTTAATCTCTAAATGTCAGCCCCTGAGTGAGTGCTGTTCTCATTAAGCCGTTCTACCTGAAAGCTGTGTGGTCCGTCTTCAGCTTCAAGTGTGTGTTTGCAGAAATGAAACCGTTATGCTTTGAACTCCGTGTGATTACAATAAAAGAGATCTCACTGTTATTGTTGTGTGTCAGTGTACCTGAAGTCGTGAGCAAGAACTTTAGAGAGTTAGCCAGAGTCACGACACACAAGCATTTCTACAGCATGGTTCTGCAGGCGGTTGTGGATGCCAAGGGCCGCTTCCTGGACTTCTATGCAGGCGTGTCTGGGCGTAGCCACGACACAGCTGTCTTCTGGAACTCCCCCCTGGCTGCCAAGCTGACATCGGGGTGCTTCCTGAAGTCCGCTCCCGCTTCCATGTGTGGACGTGAGGTGGGTCCGCTCCTCCTAGCTAACCAGGCCTTCGCCCTGCAGCCGTGGCTGATGGCCCCGTACCACTACCCGCACACCAACGTGCAGCGTAAATACAACTCCTACCATTGCCGTGCCCGCCTGCCCGTGGAGCATGCCTTTGGGCGTTTGAAGGAGCGCTGGCGCTCCCTATTCAGCTTGTTGGACTTGCAGGCGGACATCATTCCGGACGTGATGGTGTGCTGCTGCATCCTGCACAACATCTGCGAGTCCCGTGGGGACATGTTACTGGCCGAGCACCCCGACCTCCCTTGGGAGGGTGAGGATGCCAACGCCATCGCTGTGGATGGGCGTGACAATGAGCCTTTGCCGGGGCCGGAGAATCCCGTTGGGGAGCGTCGTGCCCATGCAGAGGCGTCCCGGGTGCGTAAGAACATCAGTGCCTGGATCTGGCTGCGTTACCCTGACCCCGTGTGAGCGTTGGCTGTGGAGTTCCATCTGTGGATTGGCATCTCTCCCTGGCATGCCACCCCTCTCCACCACATCCCCTTGGCACGTTCCATGCATGGCTCCCTGGGGGTATGGCCTCGGCCGTCCACTCTTCACCGCTGTGCCTTCCAGGCGCCTCCTCCTCCCTTCCCGGTGGCGCCTATCCTTTCTGTGGGCTCTGCCCTGGCATACTGGCACCCATGTGCCTTACTGCCCATGTCTGCTTTCCTTGCTGAATAAAGTTTTCCAAACCACCCCGCTCTTGCCTTCTTTCCTGTGTGTGCGGACGATGCTCTAGGAGGGAGGTGGGGGGGATTGGGGGCTGGGGGCTGGGGGTCTTCCTGGCGACTGCCAGGTCCCCCTTGTGGGGAGGGTGGTGGGAGGCCCCCTGGGGCGTGGGTCCCAACGTTGGGATTGCTCTGCTGGGCGCGGGGTGCGGGTGTTGTATTGGTGCTGCCGTTGCTCCTGGCAGAGTCTTTGCCCGAAGCTGCTGGAATCCACCCAGTGACTGAGGCAGCCAATGGGGTTTGGGAGGCGTGTCCTGCATCATCCAAGATGGCGGCACCCATGGTTTTCAGCCTCATTGCTTGCTGGGATACCTGCTGGAGGACTGCCGGAGTTCGGTAAGCGGGGAAAATAGCGCCCAGGCTGTCCGTCAGAACTGAGTACGTTATTAACCACCAGGGTGGTTATCTTAACTTTGCATCCCCTGCTGCAGCGTGTCATCCGAATTGAGGCCGCCTTTTTAACACACCGTCAGTGGGTTAAGTCCTCTCAGTTGATTAACATGTCATCCGAATTGAGCCACTGTCATGGTTCACATGACATGCTAAGCCATAATGTTTAGCTCAGAATGCTTAACCACTGTGGCTCAGTGTGTCGGCAGAACAGGCTCGATTTATTGTTATTATTATTATTATTATTATATCCTGCCTTTTCCCCAATAATTGGTCCCAAGGCAGCTTACAAATTAAAACATGTACAGTTAAAACAAATAGCGATATACAAAAATTAAAAATACAATTTAAAATAGTACAATTTTAAAATATTTTAAACATTTTAAATACACATAATTAAAAATCTAAACTATAAGCAGTACATCCACAACATTTATAACATTTAAGTAAACCCTAACTGGGCTTTTTTTTTTTTTTTTGCTTGCTTGCTTTAGTGCTTTGTCCTGGACTTGGGTGGGGAGAAACTGTGGAATGTTCAGGGAAATTCAAATTCAGAACTCTTAAATTCTGGAGCGATTTTATATCTGTCATAAATCATCAGCATTAAACTCGATAAGCAGGAGGGAAACGTCAATAAATAGTCCATGGTTGACAGCCAAAGTATCCATCAGAAACAGGGTCAAACAATACTGGGTTCAAGAATGTACCAAAGAGTAGTCAGAGTCTGGTCCAAGGTCAGGGCATGTCCAGGCAAGATCAAGGAGCTGGTATGCACATGCCAAAGACAAAGCACCAAAAACAATAGTTGCTTCCAGCATCGCTTCTGTGTTCTGGCATGTCTTTTATGGGGATGGTGGTGATTGGGAATAACTGTCAGCTGCATTGACCTTCAACCAGCTTCTGCCTGTTCCCATGAAGGGCCACTCCCCAAACACTCCCAGGCTCAGCTGTTCCTCCTTTCTGCTTAATCCCTCAAACTGAAGCACAACAATATCATTCTATATTAGGTTTGTGCAAATTTAACTTATTTTATCTAGGGATCCAGCATTTTAAGTATATTCTACATGATCTGTGCTTGTGTTTATGTAAATATTTCATCTTTGAATTGATATATAATATCTTTCATTTAATGTTTGATTTGTGATTGTCTGATAACTATATATGAATTTTAAAAAATCTGATCTGAGTGAAGTTTCACTCCCAAACTCCTAGCTGAAAATCTATCCAGATCCTATCTTCTTATTTATAATTTTGCAGTCCTGCAGCTTATTCCAAACCTGTTTGAAGAATTTCCACAGTGGGAAGGTTACTATCAAATTTGTTTTGGCATTGTCTAGAATAAAGATCCACACCAGTTCTTCACAGCCACAGGAAAGTGGGACACTGGCACAAGTATTTGCCAAACATTGTGGGAAGTAGGGATGTATTGGAATTTTGCTTTTGCTCACAAAACATGTGAGATGTCCAACAAAAATGTTTGTAAATTACCAAAAATGTACTTGTATTTTATTTGTGCAAATTTCCTAAAGTCATGCAAATTTTGTAACTGGGTACTAATTCCCCTGTAGACTGAATCAGCCTCACTTTAATATATGGAAGAAATTTAGATTTGCATAAATCAAACAAGGGAATGTTGTCCAAATTTCACAATCAATCACTGCTCAATTTACGCAATTTTTCTGTTTGTGCAGAGTGAGCAGCAATTGCAAAAGCTAGCAGCGTGAGATGAGTGGCAAGCCAATGTTTGGAGAATCCTGGCAATCTCAAACACTGCACATTTGCCCAGAGGGAAACTGATTCACAAGTTCCTCCAATATGTGGCGCCACAATTACATAGAAGCTATTTTTGGAAGCAACAATGTCACAAAATCAATATCTTGATTAGGTCTAAGTAGAATTGTAAACCATTAATGATGGGAAGATTCTTCTGAACTCAATTCATAATTGGGGTCAGCAAATTCAGATATTCCTTAAACAGCTGAAGAATAGCTCTAACTAAGCCTGATTATTAATGGTGTCACATGCATAAATGACAACATCAGGAGTGCCCATCATCAGGAGTGTCTCCAAATCCCCAAGCCTCTTTCTGGCCACTATGGTAGCAACTACAGTAGCATTATCTCTCCTATGGTCTTTCTCTCACCTGGCTGTGGCAACTGTGGAAGCAAGTACACAGCTTCTTCATCCTCTATGAGAAAGAAGGATCTATCTGCACACAGCCACTGATGACAGAAGGGATCTGTAGCTGATGCAGCCAAATAAGAGGGAAAAAGACAGTGTGGGTGGTGATCGAGTTAGTGATGGAAGGAAAAGAAGAGTGCTTCTCAAATTGGGATTTCCCAGAGAAGCAACTGGGAGGTCATAAATGTCGTCTAGGAATGAAAGATTCAGTCAATTTTGGTGTTTCATTAGATAAATCTTAACTTTGATTCGTCTTGATATTTGAGAATTTATTCAGTCTTAAATTCAGTTCATGCAAACATTGAGATATTATTTGAATATTCGTCATAAGTATTTTTTGTGCACATTTCTCTCAATACATGAATCTTTGCATGCATTTTTGCTTAATATACAATTTTTGCAAGTGGGTTCCTAATGAAATGTTTCTTTGGACCTTATTTTCCTAAATATATGATTTTTTGTAGACTTTTTTGATTGGGAACTATTGCAAAATTTGTAGAAATTTAAATTTTGAGTTTTGGTTTGCATAGTAGTTCAAAACTATGAAATTAGGTAACTTTGCATTAAAATATGAACTGAATTCATGTCTCCCCCATCCTTACCTATGACTGGAGGCATCTAGGCTTGGAGGCAAGTATTATGAGTCACTGAGGTTTGTATTCCAAGTCAAAGGAAGTTTAAACTTTGGAGCTATCACTCTTGTGAAAGCAATACATACACAGAACCATGTTTAGAATTGCGGCTCAAGGGCACAATGTAATCTAGCAAAAGTTAAAAAGTAATTAGCTAGAACTGCCTGAATGTTTATATTTTTCTCTTCAAAAAATCAGTTGAACTGATTGATTCTAAGTTCTAAATGAATCTATGGCTTGCTTTATAACTATAATGTCTGTAGCTGATAGGGGAACCAGAAATGACTAAACTTGGCTTCTTCAACATGGTGCCTATGGACATCAGTATGTCAGTGGTCATCTCTCTTTGTGCCCCTTTGCTCCCTGGTCCACCTGATTTTATTGTATTTCTTAAGATTTCTTAAAATTGTTATTATTTTAACTGTGAGTCTGGTATGCTGCAAAGCAAAGTGTTACCCTCCAGCACCATCTTTATTTGGAGTCAAAAGAGCAGTTTTGTATTTTGGTAGTTGGTTGGCCACTGCTGGCAACAAGTGGTGATCTAGATGGAGACAAGAGCCCAAGGCCACCAAGACATATCTCATCCCCATCAATTCTTGCTTCCTTCTGCTTCCCCACAAGGACTAATGTGTCCCATTTTTTCTCACCTTACTCATGCCTGCTCAGAGCTCTCCTTCAATACAAAATAGCAGCCCAATACTCTGCTCCCCTGCCTCTACCCAAAGAGTTGGGAAGAGAACAGGAGGCATAGAAATTAAATTGGTAGTTGCTGTTGGATTTTCAGCCACCCTATGCCATCCAAGTCTACTACACCATCCCCCTCCAGGCTCCTACAGCAGTACAGGAGTTAGTGTGGCTCTCTGGCTTTCATTGTAGAGTTTACTACAACCTGATCCAGAGGTGGAAATAAGACAAGCCCAAACAGAGTGCCTAATTCCAGTTTGCCTTTCCCTTCCTAGTACCTTTTCTCTGCCACCAGATGGAATTGTTTGTTTTCCCCATGAAACAGACCTTTAGGTCTCATGTGAATAACTTTAGGTAGTGTGGTGTTTGGCTTTTAGGCATGGGATGGGTAACCCAAGAAGTAAAGAGGCCAAAAAGTTTAAAGTAAAAAAATATTATTGGTAGGGAAAAGGTTTTAATATCTGAATAATTGCACCACCCTTACAAAACAAAACCGTAAGAGCAAAAGGGTAAGACAATAACTAGGGTAAATGCATCCAACTGGCATAACTGGACTGGGGTTCTTCTTCTTTGTTTCTTCCCCCCTCTTAAGATCTTCCTAGCAATAACACAATGTCAGAGTTCTCAGCTTGTTCAAGTTTTCAGCTTCTCTCAAACAGCTCTCTGATTTTCTTTCTCTTGCTGTTTCTTCCTTCCTTCCAACCTTCCTCTCCCTGTTTCAGCCTTCCTATCTCTAAAAACAGTCTTTTTGCCTCTATAGTTTTGCTTCCTTATTTTATACATTAAAGCTAGTCTGTGCTCTTGTTACTGACAAATCAAGATGGCACACCTTTACCCTAAATTCCTTCTGTACACAGTGGCTCAGTTTGGATGACATATTAAGCAACGGAGGGGTAAATAACGTAATGACCGTGTGTTAGGCAGGAGGAGCTCCACAGATGACACTCTGCAGCTGGCACTGCTCGGAACCAGCAAACGCCCCGGCTACTACGAACTTGAGCCAGCCATTTTGGTTGCAGCCTCTCCTCCGTGTGTCCTCCAACCATATCCCAGCATGCACCGTGAGTTCTGCCGGCTGCATAGAGCGGCTGGTTTTTTTTGGCTGCTCTAGGCAGCAGAACTCTATTCTGAAATGGAATAGTCCACAGAGAGAGGGGGGGTCTGAATTCGGATGACACTTTAAACAACGGGGCTTCGGGCTAAACAACGTGCAAGCCCATTTTTTCATTCCATTATTTAAAGTGCCTGATTAACGTACTGTCAGTTGTGTGTGCGTTGTGTGTTGCCCTCCAGATGACACAATAAGCAACACAACTGACGATTGTTCCCCTCCCTCCTCCGTTGCCTAATGTGTCATCCGAACTGAGCCAGTGTTTGCAAAAAGCCTCTAAAACCTGCAGGCATTTCAGCTCCATCTTGCTCCTGACCTCTAGCTGAAACTTCTGTCCCCTCCCTTGCTCTGTAGTCTTACTGGCAACTTCCTGAACCTTTGATCTTTTTTCTTCTAGCAAATTTATATAGAGAAAAGCAACACATCCAAATGAAACTATATAGAAAGTTCTGTTCCTTCGCAGAATCCCATGAGAGCCAATCGGGTGAACCCTTACCACTTGAGCTATGCAGACATGGCCTCTTGAAATTCTCCACATTATTTGTGAGGTATAGCAACTATGGGGATGATTTTAACACATTTCTCCAGGGGGAGGAGAAATTTTCCAATCGTTCCTTTGGGGGGAGCTAGGCTGACCATATGAAAAGGAGGATAGGGCTCATGTAACTTTAACAGTTGTAGAGCAAAGGGAATTTCAGCCAGTGTCATTTGTATGCAATTAGTTCCTGGTGAAATTCCCTCTTCATCACAACTGTTAAAATTGCAGGGGCCCTGCCTTCTTTTGTATATGACCACTCTAGTATAGTGCATGCACCTTTAACTGTTGTGATGAAGAGGGAATTTCACCAGGAACTAATTGCATACAAATGACACTGGCTGAAATTCCCTTTTCTCTACAATTGTTAAAGTTAATGAGCCCTGTCCTCCTTTTCGTATGGTCAGCCTACCATTAGCTGTGGCAGTAGCTTAACTTTCACTGCACCTTTGTGTGTGCTGCAGCAGCAACTGTGTGAGCAGCATGGCCGCCGTTTTCCATCCCCCCAAATGCCCTGAATCTAACATTATTCTGTGGCATTGTGGGAGGGAAATGGCAACTGCCACCAAATAAATAAATAATTGGTGGGGAACATTCAGATAAAATTACCAGGAAAATGTATTTTGAGACATTTTGGCTCAGCTCTTATTCTACCCTATCCTACCCCATCACACAAACACAAACACAAACACACACACACACACACACACACTGTGCTGGTGAATCTAAACCATTTGAATTTCCATTTTAAAGGGAAATCAAGTGATAGTGTTTGGTGGATCTCCCTCCCCCCACTTAAGATGGCAGTTTGGAACATTGTGATCTCTGTATAACAATAATAATAATATATTTATTTATTACCCGCCTCTTCCAACGGATCGAGGCGGGGAACAGCATCAAACACAATACAAAACTGATTAAAAGCACATAAAACCAATACATCATTAAAATACCAATAAAACACCAATAAAACACTTTAAAATTCATCTGGGTAGGCCTGCCGGAAGAGATCAGTCTTTATAGATCAGTCTTTATATGTATAACGATGTGTGCAGCATTTGCTACTGTATCTCTCTTATAGAAAATGGAATCTGTTATCATAATAAGGGAGATACCTACATTGCTAAATTACAATACACAGTGTTGATGGGGCCTGATTGTTATCACAATCTTAAATTAAACTCTTACATATGGATTTGAATGAAGCAAATGCATTGACATTTTAAAAATGGCTTTTAAGATATGAAACACAAATTCAATAACGTCCAAATGTTGTTAAGATTGCTCTAGTTATTGTTGCTCAACAGTGCATCCCCATTAAGGCACACAATAGGTTTTATTAGCTCAATACTTTCCCATCTTAGATTAGATTCTATTGGGTTTTGATGTCTTTCGCATTAACTACTAAAGATTTGTAGACACTGAAATCAAATTTAAGTGCTAGGCTAAACTGTGCCCAAAGTGTTACAATGTCATTATTGGCTTCTGCAAACATTTCAGATTAGATATTCCCAGCAATAAATACTCACATTTCAGTCCATGTAGAATCTCAGGAAACTACTCAGATATTTTCATTTCTATCTTTCCCTTTTCTCTGCTGTGACAAAGCAGACAGATTAATAATAGCAGAGGAAGAAACAAATTACACCAAGTAATTCAGAAGCTGCACAATGAACTCAGGAATATTGTTTGTCATCTCCTCTGTATTAATGAGCACATGTATTTTTTAATTGCTATTCTAAGTGTGCCTTATTTGGGTTGTATGAGGTTAGTTAAATGAGCACATAATTACATATGAGTAATCTCGGAACATTAGTCAAATCCATATTTTTGCAAATGGAATACTTTGGGGTGATTCTCAAGTTACTTTGGGATCACTGCATAATGTAAAGCAGAGAGGTAGTAGTAAACAGTCTATTTAAAATAAAAATCTTGTCCATCCTCCAAAGCAGCTCAGAGTAGCAAACATAGGGTAAAATCCAGCTATGTCTTAGTTCATGGGCCAAATCTAGGTCACCGAAGAGAGGTACTGCTTGTTGCAGAGTTGTAGCTTGACCATATGAAAAGGAGGACAGGGCTCCTGTATCTTTAACAGCTAGATTGAAAGGGAGATTTCAGCAGGTGACATTTGCATGCATGCAGCACCTGGTGAGATTCCCTCTTCATCACAACACTTAAAGCTGCAGGAGCTACACTACAGTGATCAGATACAAAAGAGGGCAGGGCTTCTGCAGCTTTAACTGTTGTGATGAAGAGGGAATTTTATGAGGTGCTGCATGCATACAAACGACACCTGCTGAAATTCCCCTTTCAATACAACTGTTACATAGGAGGCCTATCCTCCTTTTTATATGGTCACTCTAGGCCCAGTTGCCAACCTCGAAGTAAGAGAGTAGCATCTGAAATGAGTTGCCTAGGTTGTAACAGGGCTTTCTAAGAAGCCTGTTTATGGGGGTGAGAGCTTGAGGCTGGGTCCTCCGTTCCTGACTTAATCACAATGTGATTTTCTGAGAAATCTAGTTGCTTGTCAAAAATGCCAGAGTACAGGCAACTGCCATAGCATGACTCAGCCTACTAGCATCCTACAGTATAGCGCTGCTGACTGATGAGGAATCCCATTCTTATCTCCAATCAGTGACCAGAAATTGGAGTGCTTAAAGGCATTTCAACTTTAAATGACTTGCTGGGTCTTGAAAATTTGAATACCGCTAAATTTTAGAATTGAACTGTGCTTTGCATGCCTAGAAACTGTTGAACTGGAGCTTAATTCCGAGTAGATATGCATGAGGTTGGGCTATGTTTTATATGCTGGGTGGGAAAAATTCACTCAGATGGTACTGAAGATCTGAGCATGGATGAAGCTGCATCACAGAATCAGGAACTACCTTGGCAGGAGCTTTCCCTAGCCACATTCAAGCACAGGTCTGAATAACTGGTGACCCCTGTTCCCCAAGCAAATGCATCCCAGCAGCCTTCTAGATGTCTGACAATGACAACCCACCATGTCACCCCCAAACAGACAGCAATAACAAATTGATTACATCTATGGCTGGGCATGATGGCCTTGAGATATCTTATGCTGCTTGTGGGCCATGAGATGTCCGAGGATGCTCCAGCACAGTCATGGCAAGACAATATGCACTGTTCTTGGGGGAAGAACTAGGATCTTCAGCTTTAATATTAATGACAAACCCTGAGTTGATCTCCATGCCTCTACTAACCTGCAGAGGCCCCCAGGGTGTCAATTGCCTGACATTGCCAAGCAGCTGAGAAAGTCAGCATAATTCTGGCTCCTTCAGTTAAAGGAAATCTTGGGAAAGAGTGAAATGATGGATTTATCAGTTAGCATTTGTCTGAAAATCTGAGCTGTCCACATTCAAACACACTTGAAGAGAACACAGAAATGCTTTGTTTTGGGCTTGTCTTTCCCTCCCTCCCTTTGCCGCTCATGATGCTTCTGCTGTTACCCAGTTTGCTCTGTTATAGAAACCTGCCAATTCAAATACTCATAACCACAGATGCAAGTAATACTTTTCATGGATCCCTATCTAGCTGTCCTTTCTGATGAGTGTCAGCTGCCCAGAGGTCTTATCTTTATTCTCTCTCAGTCTTCAGCTTTCACTGTTAGACCTGAAGGAGATTTAGGTAGTAATTGCACTACAGAGACATAGAAGAGTCAGAGTCACTTGTCTATGTATTACTATTATTATTATTATTATTATTATTATTATTATTATTATTATTTCCATTTATATACTGCCCCATAGCTGAAGCTCTCTGGGCGGTTTACAAAAATTAAAAACATTGAACATAAAAGCCCCAATATACAAAATTTAAAACCATAAAAAGCATAAAAACAAGTTATAATTACAATATCCTTAAAAAAAAACAATTCTGGGTCGAAGCACAACAACAACAACACAAAACCCTTATCATACACTGTTAAATGCCTGGGAGAAGAAGAAAGTCTTGACCTGGCACTGAAAAGATAACAATGTTGGTGCTAGGTGAGCCTCATTGGGGAGATCATTCCATAATTAAGGGGCCACCACTGAAAAGGCCCTCTCCCTTATTGCCACCCTCTGTGCTTCCCTTAGAGTAGGCAACTGGAGGAGGACCTTAGATGTGGCTTGTAGTGTACGGGTAAACACCTTGGGTTAGAATAAGAGTTGGCTTTTGCTAGCAGTAGCATTTCCTGGGCGGAATTCCACTCTGAACATTCCCATCCATGGAAAGAGGAGAGGGAAGGCCAGTTTTGCTGATTTCCCTTCACCCTCTGCAGCCCCTAGTGCCACCTCCCACTCTGTTCCACCCAGGCCTTGGGAGCACATTTAGGGGAGCAGACATAAATAGTTGCAGGGAAAGGGAGGCATTGATGAAAATGACCTTCTCCCCCATTCCGCCATAAGGATTGCTTCATGGCTTCAGAAAAAAAACTGTGAACAGAAGGAGCCCTTTTGTTCAAAGGAGGCAAAGCATCCAACATCTTGTGAAGGACTATTGAAAAATGGGCTGGTGAACAGACATTTTCTGAGTAATCAATAAGCCATATCAAGTGGTAATACCTCACGTCTTATACCCCACTTACTTCCTCCTCAACTCCCTAGGAACTAGGGATGTCAGGGAAATATGCAATGGAATCTAATTAGTTCAGCTTTCTAGGAATTCAACCTGTGAATACCACAGTGGCCAACTTTGCCTGAATCACACAGATTCTGCAGACTTGCAGACTTTTTTTTTTCTTTTTAAATCCACAATGTTAGTCTTAGAAAAATATGTTAAATCATCATCATCTGTGCAAAAAAATGGTCCTTTCCCCCACATAGGCTAAAGCATGACAATACACATGGGGGAACTGCACATTGGGGGATTTGTGCATTCTTGCAAGTGTGAATTTATTCCAGTACAAATTTGCACACATTTGAGAAATTGGAAAAATCTGATTCTCTCAATGAGTGGTACTGAAATGGAGTGAAAATCATCTGATAATCCATGAAACACAGCTGGAACGAATGTTACAAAATCCATACTTCCCTCCTTGGAACTCGCTTCCCTTTTCAACCTGCCCTGGATTCCACCACACACACCTTCAGAAGGTGGACTTTAATAGGCTTCTTTGAAACCTGTTTTGGGTATATACTCAGCACCTTGGATAGCTCCTTTGAAACCCCGTTCAAATTCTAGCTCCCTCGCTGGTTTGCAGGTATGCTAGGTACTGAAATAGGCAACCTATATATCAATGTAAGAGATCATTGTTGTCAATTGCAAGCTTTTATCTGTGGGTAACTAGTGTAGTGTATTGGCACACATGCTCAATGCACCTAACGTTATGAAAATATCAGTACCATGCATTGCTGAAATGGGAGGGATGTTGTTCACGGGATTCGCCACAGCTCTTGCACTGTTCAAAGGAAGTTTGGATCTCAGACTCCCTGCAGCACCTACACCGATTGGGGAACTGTTCCACTAAGAATCCTATGGATATCAAATATTCATGCATTAGGACTGTTAATCAGCTGGTTTTCTGAGCAAGGTGGGGTCATTGACAAATGCAGTTTGTGGATGCATTCATACTGCTTCTGCTTCAGTAGCCAGAGCTTCCTCTAGGGCAGGGGTGCACAATCTGCCAGCCCTGTGTGGTGCTCACTCAAGCGGGCCTCACTGGGAAGATTGTTCCATAATGGGGGGCACCACTGAGAAGGCCCTCTCCCCTGTTCCCACCTTCTGAGCCATTAATAAAACCCATAAAAACTACAAAATATATGACAGGAATAAAATAATCAAACTGATTAAAAGAAGCCCAATGAACTAAAGTACATCTAGGCCTTTATACTAAAGAATTATATTTACAGTTAACAGTGGTGGCAGTTTGGGTTTTAGCACTATTTTTTGAGGCAGCTAAGACAAAATGTGCAACTTGCTGGGTCACTTGGCTATCTTGTTCAGATAGCAGGTTACATGTATTTCTTAAAGCATATTCAGGTTGCAACTCGGATATAATATCCCCAAGAAATGTTGAACATGGTAATACATATAGAGGATATGCCATAGATAATGTATCCTATCTTCAGTTTCTGGAGATCCACAAAGACATAGTTGTTGGTTATCTGATAGCATATGTCATCAAATGCAACTGTTGGCATGATTAGAAATTGTAGAGTTGTAAAAGTTTAAGTCTGGGAAAGGTCAGATCTACCAAGAAGGACACCCTCAAATGGTTACATTTATAAAATCTATAAAAACTCAAAAAGAATTAGAAGATAAAATGGCCTACTGGTGCAACATAACGTTTTGATCAAAAATCAATTTCCTTGGCTAGTTCTTAGAAAGAGAAACAAAGAGTTCCTCAGGAATGGAGAAGATCGTTACGTTTTGAGACCTATGACATGCGAGACTGAAGGCTAATAAAGCATAACTTTTTTTTCAACTTTCTCAGGCAATTAAAGATAGTACAGTGCTCTCGAATTCTCATTGTGAGGCACTCGAAGGTAATGCCAATATTTTCTGAAGAAAGTAATTTTGAATTGTTTTTAATTTGGCGACTTGAAAATCATCCCATCCCAATCCCAAAACACCCTATAATATAATATAATAGCTCCCCCCCCCACTTTTGTCCTGAAATTTCACCCCCCACCCCAACACACACACACACACACACAAATGGGGTGGGGTTAGCAAAAGAAAACTGCCTTCACTGGAGTCAATGGAGACATTCTTCTTCTTCTTTTAACTCCCCTGTGGGAGCTTAACTGCCTCCATCCCAATGCACCATGGTCCCAATCCAAAATATGACAATGGTTATTCTGGAGTAAATGAACAAGACAGTTTAGTTTGGCCCTAAAACTCAAAGTATACATGACATAGAAGATGTATTTATTTATTTATTTATTTATTACATTTGTATACCGCCCCATAGCTGAAGCTCTCTGGGTGGTTCATATAGGATTAAAAACAATTAAAAACAATATACAAAAATTAAAACATACAAACATACAACATACACACAACCAGCTGCAGTAAAATGGAAACGCGGGCAACTTGAGAGAGAATAAAGCATTGAACATCTTAAAAGGAGAAATATTGGCCATACAATTGAGGCTATTCATATTAGAAAGCCCAGGCCATAAGATTTGGATACGCAGTATTTGGCTTTGCAATTCCTGTAAAGGTCACTGAAGAAGGCACAAGAAGTGTTGAAATGCGTTTGACCATCAATCTGTTCTTGTTTATTTTATCATTGTATTAAATTACATGTACATTTATATTACTTGCTTTTATCATTTTTTAATGTGTTACAATTTATTTATAGATTATTGAATATTTGTTGTTTAAATACTATTCCTTAACTGGTTGTTTGGACATTTAAAAACCACTACAACACTTCAAAAAAGCGACAAAAACAAAACAAAACAAACCCAGGCTCCTCAGATATTGCCAAATGAGGAAAGTCTTGACCTGGCGCCGAAAAGATAACAATGTTGGCGCCAGGCAGGCCTCATCGTGGAGATTGTTCCACAATTGGGGGGCCACCACAGAGAAGGCCCTCTCTCTTGTTGCTGACTGCCGAGCTTCCCTCGGAGGAGGCACTTGGAGGAGGGCCTTAGATGTTGAACGTAGTGTTCGGGTAGGTTCATGTCAGGAAAGGCGTTCCATCAGGTGTTGTGGTCCCAAGCCATGTAAGGCTTTATAGGTTAAAACCAGCACCTTGAATCAGGCTCGGAAACATACAGGCAGCCAATGCAAGCAGGCCAGAGTAGGTCTTATATGTTCGAACCTACTGGTTCTGGTTATCAATCTGGCCACTGCATTTTGCACAAGCTGCAGCTTCCAAACCACCTTCAAATAATAATAATAATAATAATAATAATAATAATAATAATAATAACGATTTATTTCTTACCCGCCTCTCTGTCTAGATCGAGGTGGGGAACAACAACATGATAAAATACATAAAACTAATTAAAACATGACAAATATTATTAAAACTGCATTAAAACATCCTAAAACATCCTAAAAACATTCTAAAAATTACACTGGATATGCCTGCCGGAAGAGAACAGTCTTTATAGCTTTCTTAAATTCTAAAAGACTGTTAAGTTGACGAGTCTCCTCCGGCAGGTCATTCCACAGTCTGGGAGCGGCAGAAGGTCCTCTGGGCAGCCCCACGTAGAGTGCATTGCAGTAATCTAACTTGGAGGTTACCAGAGCATATACAACTGAAGCCAGGTTATCCCTGTCCAGATAGGGATGTAGCTGGGCCACCAACCGAAGTTAGTAGAAGGCACTCCGTGCCACTGAGGCCACCTGCGCCTCAAGTGACAAAGATGGTTCTAGGAGAACCCCCAAGCTACGAACCCACTCCTTCAAGGGGAGTGCAACCCCATCCAGAACAGGTTGAACACCCTCCATCCAGTCAGCAGAACCACCCACTAACAGCGTCTCAGTCTTGTCTGGATTGAGTTTCAGTTTATTAGCCCTCATACAGTCCATTGTCGCAGCCAGGCACTGGTTCAGCACATCCACAGCCTCACCTGATGAAGATGAAGATGTAGCTAGCAGAGACCATCCTTCCCTCCTTTCCTTCTTCTCCTTCCTTCCCCTCCTTCCCCTCCTTCCCCTCCTCCTCCTCCTCCTCCTCCTCCTCCTCCTCCTCCTCCTCCTCCTCCTCTTTCTCTAAAACAAGCTCAGGGCAGGCTTTTGCTGTGGTTCCAGTTCAGAGTTCACTCCCTGCACCTGTAATGTTGATTGCCCAAAAGTGATACATTAAAACAAATGAAAATTACAGTTGCAGGATGCCCAATAAATATGGAGTCCCCTCTGCTTATTTTAGAAAGGCACCGCTGCTGCGAGCTATGTTTTCCAAGTGATGTGTAGCATGGACCCTTTCCACACCAGGCAAAATGCCTGGGATGGACCCCGGCTGCTCTTTGTGAGTCCGCATGATGCACAGGGAGTAGCGGGGGTGGGGGTGGGCGGGCACGGGATTTTTCCTGGTTCTCAGGAACCACAAAAATCCTGATTCTTCTGCATTCCTGGGAAATTCCTGGGATCAATGACAAATGTGGCTGCCCGCCCTGGTGCAGCTGTGCTTACTCATGAGTAAGCGTGGCTGCACCGATGGCCAATGAGCCACACCGTGTGGCTCCAAGGCCATCAGCATTGGGGGGAAACCAAAATTGCCATCCCCAGGATGGCGGGGAGGGGGCACGATCGCTCGAGGTGATTTTTTTTTAAAAAAAAACAAAACTTAAATTTGAGGAGGAGCGCTTGTGCACTCTCCGTGGATCATCTTAAAGAAAATGGGCGCCACGACTTGCGACGGCCCGGGAGAAGTCTGAGCCATCGCATTTGTCATGCGGTTTGAGCGCGCCGAACCCGGAAGTGGCTACTTCTGGGTTCGCTTGCGCTGGGCCCTCTACACCCTCATGGTGTAGTGACTGACTTGATAGAATGAGATTGGAGCAACGTCCAAAAATTAAAGATCACCTAGCTTTCACTCCCCCTCCCCAAACAGACAAGACTTCTTAGTAGGGAAAGAAGAAGTACAGCTTTGGAAGTTCCATGTGCAACAGTTGTCAGCTGGTGCAACTTGCACATGCAAAGTGCTCTACTCACTTGGGAAGGAAACAGCAGCAGCTCCCTCTCTGTCCAGATCAGGGGAGGGATGGGAGAACCAATGTTTTTTTAACTCACCTAAATTCTCCAAAAATCACTTCAAAGCGGCTGTTTTCATTTTCAGACTGTTTTTTTGGGGGGCGTCATTCAAATGGGGGAAGTGTGCATTTTGAATGAGAAAGTACACAGTTCTGTCCATATTTTTCAAAATTGTGCACTTCCCCCATCCCCTGGGCTAAAGTGTACAAATATGTACATTTAAAAAACTCAGGATTTTTTTTTGAATACAGCCATGAATTTGGAAATTTGTGAACATTTCTGGAAAATAGGCAGTGTTACATTCACGTCTTGGAATGTGAACAGGACATGTTTGCATGATTGCTGAACAGAAACTCGTCCACATTCCTATCAGGGAGAAAAGATGCTTTGCAAGTATAGGTATAACCACAGATGGGTTGTAAAAGGAAGAAAACACTCACACACAGGCATTTATACTTCGGCCACTTCGTAACAGTAAAGCAAGTGCGGAAGTGGCACTCTTTGGACTTCTGAAAAATGTTCATCCCTTTCCCACAGTTCTTGAATGAGATTTTGTTTTGACCCTCTCCTTCCCCTATTGAATAGGCAAGGAGGGGAAAATATTGCAACTACACTATTAACTAGATATAGTTAATTTAAATCAGCCAGCTAAATTGGCTTTTTGAAAATAACCAAAATTAATGTTAACCATGGTTTGCCTTTTTGGACAAAACAACAAGCCCTGGTTAACTAAAAGCAAGAGCAAAAGCTTCCAAGCTCCTCCTACTGGCTGTGCAGGATAAGGGGAGCAGAGTGGAGTTCTTGATCCCAGGAAGAGCCTAGCCTCCATTTATGTTGCACTAAACCCAAGTTACACAGCTGCTTTGGACCTCAGCCACTTGTAGCAATTTGAGAAATTCTCATGGGCTTCACCACAAAACATTTAACCCACAGTTATCAGCACCAACAGAAACCTATTTCAAAGCTATCCCAGCTGAGGGTAAGAAAATACATTGTATATTTATTTTTAAGTATGAGGGGTAGGACACCTTGGGAGAAGCCAAGAAAGATGCTCAGATGCAAGTTGGAATCCACATGCCCCATATTGCCTTCCTCTACCCTAAACCATGGTTAGTTGTGCATCCAGACACAGCCAATATCTTAGGCCCACAACCCAATGGTGATAAATTAGCCTATATATATATATATATATATATATATATATATATATATTAAAAAAGCTGAAGGCAAGCCATGTAGACATTTCTTCAGACACACAATTCTGCCTTTGCCGAAAAAGGGACTAATTCTGTCCTAACAAATGTTAACAGCAATAAACCAGTCCACAAGAATTCTGCATGCATAATAGTTTGTAACAGATGTAACAATCCAAGAATGGTTAGTCATGCTTAAGCCCCACTGAAATCAATGGGTCAAGTTAGCTACAATTAATTTTACCCCCGTTGATTCCAATGGGATTTGCATGAGGCAAAATCTGTACAGTATTCAGCATACCCAAAATCAACAGTATGGCACAGTTTCTCTGGCATGTTCTGTTTTCTTAACTTCCTTTGGAGCTTGTTTGGTACTCTGAGGCCTCAGTTGAATAACACTTTTTATGACCCTATACATATTTTTATTATATCATTTTAGCCCATCTTAGTGTTCAAAATGCTGAGAGGTGGCTTTTATTCATGTATTCTGATTTACAGATTTAGTCAAAGCTGAGCCTGTACTTTGCATATTTATTTCATTTGCTATTTCTAGAAGCTGGAGTAGAATTATAAATAGCAATAAAAGTGTAATTTCAATCTTTACTTCAGAAAGGCATTAGTAAAACAGGAAATGCTGGGCCTTGATCCTTCAAGTTTTGACTTTGTGTTAAATTCTACCTTTGAGAACAGTCTGGAAATATCTTGGGAATTTTGCAGAGAATACTAATGCATATTTTTGAAGAAACAATTTAATGTGAAGCTCTGCATAACTTTTGTAAATCTACAACAGCTCCAAGAAAAGGATAACACCAGGCTAGTTCACTTCCCATGTGAATGTTTAGCACTTGATGACTGCAGCTTCAGGTGATAACTTGTATTTTTAATGGCCTATTCACACATGCAGGATTGTGTGATGCACCCTTCCTACCATGCCCGGCTTGTCCAGGCGGGAGGGGGCAATTGTGGGTGGTGGAAAGGACAACACGTGGAGGCCTGCCATTGGCAGCCTCTGTATGGTGCCACTGGTTGGGGGAGGAGCTGTGGGCCTATTTATAGGGCTGCTGCAGCTCCTTCCTCTACCTTCTTCCTTTGTGGCTCCCTCCCTCCCTGTAGACAGTGTGGGCTTGCTGGCTGCCTTTTTGGGGACCAAGTAGGAATTGTTTACCTTCAAACTTGATTTGGTTTTTCCCCCCGCCTACTTCACACTGTAAGACAATGGGGAGAGCTAAACAGGCTAATTGATTGAATTTGGTCACATTTAATTGGGGGCAGGCATGCGGGCATTGGGAGCAAGTACAGGTTTTGGTGAGCATTCTTAGGCACTGTTGTGGTGATTGGTAACACCTGAGGCCCTCACCTGGGAGTCCTGCAGCACCAGCTGTGAGGATAAGGGTTACCTCTGAGGCCAACCTTAATCACCCACTCTGAGTTTTGCAACCTGAGGTGAGGTGATATAGGAAGGCCTACCTACCCCAAATGGGGAATCCTGGGAGGTGTCGACGCACCAGCGACACCTTCCAGGATATGAATGGCTCGCCCGATCCCAATTATGGCCATGACGTTGGCCAAAGACAGGATGCCCACTTAGGCCTCCATCTACCTTGATATGTCAATAAATGTGGCCCTGTTGAAATCCAATTTATCGAGTTATCTCTTTATTCTCGCCGTCCATTCCCGCAATTAGGTGCGTGCAACTGGGCTGGTGGAAGAAGAATTCCCTGTCCTTTACTCCCCATGAGATTCCCTCCAGCCTCCTGAAAATGTTACACCAAAGATCTGGGGGACCCTACTGAATGGGGTGAGCAGTGATGCAGGGTGGATCCTACAAAATCTGGTGGCAGGATAGCTGGCAGACCCTGCAAGTGAACAATATACTTATGCTGTTGGCTGGGTTAGGGAGATTGTGAAAGCTTGGTTAGACAAATTCTGGATTTGGAGTTTCTTTTTTCCTTAAGCTTGGGACCATTGCCGTGCTTGCCTATTGATCCTTGGCAACTTAAAAATCCTTATTAGGGGATGCTTGCTTAGTTCTGTGTGAGCAGCATTTGGTGTCCAGTGTCCATACCACATGTCATTTGGCTGCCCTGTACTAGCTAGTGGCAGGGCAAAAACAGATATTACTTCAAAAATGTGTCCAGCAGCTACATATCTCTATCTGTCTATCTATCTAACGCTAAGGCAATAGCATGAAGGTTCTGAGCTATGAGATGCTGGAGGTTCCGAGCTGTGAGAAGAACTTTGTTGGAATAAGCAAAAGGATATATGAACATGGCTGGGAGGGAGAGCAGCTGGGAGGGAGCAGGGGGGATGACTGGGAGGGGGGAGCCCAGAGATGAGGGCAGGTGGCTTGCCAGTGCACGTGCAGGCCTCAGGGAAGTCCTGCAAGTCAGTGAATATGGAAGCGGGAGGAGTGTCTGGAGGGGAGTTGAATGGACTACTGGTGGGCCTCATGGGAACCCACATGAAAAGCCAGAAAAGTATGATACCGAGCAATAAAGTACTAGCATGCAGATGGTCTGCATGAGTCAAGCTTATACATCAAAAAAATAAAAACAAATGTAGCTGCTAAACACACATTTAAAGAACATCTGTTTTGACATTCTGTTTGCAGCAACAAAGGACAGTTGCAATGTTCAGTGGGAGAGTCGAAGTAACAGGGCAATAGAAAGGAACCCAGATTGCCAGGCTAGCAGAGGGGAAGCACATAAACATAGGGATGGATGAATCTGTCAGTTTTGGTCTCTCACATATTCACTTTTTTTTAAAAAAAAAAAAACCACCTCAGGATAATTGTTTATGAAGGAATTTGTGAATTTTGGTAAATTCTTTTGGTTTTTTTTTAAACCTCAATGAAAAATATTGTTGCCCATTTTCACCAACCTAATTCAATAGGTGCAGCAAGTCCCAGCAAGGAGAGGGCCATGTTTTAACTGCCTGCCTGCCATTTGGCTGTTAAAGATGAGCAGTCCTTCATAAAAAAAAAGAGGTGGCAAAACCCTGATTCAGCACCACAAGTATGGTTGAACACACAGGGATTCAAGACAGACTTTTAAGAAATAAGCACTCAAAGCCCTCTGCCTGGATGGCCAAAGTAGTTTCATTTTCTTCAAGAATTTGAATTTGAATAACTGAATAAAATGCTCACCCACCCTTCCTACCCCTGGCATGGGACTTGCTAGTATTCAGATAAATGCATTCGTCAATGTGATCCAGCTCCACTGGATATATACCCTTAAGTAAATCGATAATAAAATGTAGCACATTGCTAATTTTGTTCTACTTTCTCTTAGACAAGATGAAGGAAGCAAGTTCAAATTATGCTGCCTAATTATACAAAGGCCCTGCAGTGGCAGAATCTAGTACATACATTTGTTCATTTGCAAGAAGGAATTCATGCAGGCATTTGATATGTGTCTTATCAAAAGCATGACATTGTCAGCTGCATTCTTTATGGGCATCTTTTCTGAGCCACTGATTAACAAACAACAAGACTTCTGTAAACATATAAGGGGTGAACCCAGAAGGTGGTGCTGGGGCACTCCTATTCCACTCCTTGGCCATTGGCCTGTGGAGTCCCTCAGGGCTTTGTTCCCCATGCTATTTAACATATACATGAAACCATTGGGAGAGGTTGTCTGGAGTTTTGCGGTGTGGTGCCACCAGTACGCTGATGACACCCAACTCTACTACTCCTTTCCACCTAACTCCAAGGAAGATGTTTTGGTGCTAAACCGGTGTCTGTCAGCAGTAATGGACAGGATGAGGGCAAACAAATTGAAGCTTAATCCAGACAAGACAGAGGTGCTCCTGGTCAGTTGAAAGGCAGATCAGGGAATAGGGACTTAGCTTGTGCTGGATGGAGTTACATTCCCCCTGAAGACACAGGTTCGCAGCTTGGGTGTATGTCTGGATTCAGCCCTGAGCCTGGATGCCCAGGGTTCAGTGGTGAGCAGGAGTGCATTTGCACAGCTAAAGCTTGTGTGCCAGCTGCGCCCATTCCTTGAGTTGTCAAACCTGGCCATTGTGACACATGCCTTAGTTACATCCCTTTGGATTACTGTAACACACTTTATGTGGGGCTGTCTTTGAAGAGTTTTCAGAAACTTCAACTGGTTCAAAGAGCTGCAGCCAGATTGTTGACCAGGGCTGATTACAGGGAAAATACAACTCCCCTGTTAAAATAGCTCCACTGGCTTCCAGTTTGTTTCCGGGCACAATTCAAAGTGCTGGTTATCACCTATAAAGCCCTATACAGCTCGGATCCAGGTTATCTGAAAGATTGTATTCTCCAATATGAGCCTGCCCATGCTCTGAGATCTTCTGGGGAGACCCTTCTCTCAGTCACACCAACATCCCAGGCACGCCTGGTGGGTATGCGAGAGAGGGCCTTCTCCGTGGCTGCTCCAAGGCTTTGGAACTCCCTTCCTAAAGGAAGCCAGACTGGCTCCTTCTGTGCTGCACTTCTGGAGGCAGGCAAAACCTTTTTTTATTCCAGCAGGCTTTTTGAAATACTCTGGACCTATGTTAATGTATTGTTTTGTTTTGTTTTTAAATTTGGTTACTGTTTTTTTTTTTAATTTTTAGCATGTTTTAATTTTACTATAGGTTTAATTCTATTTTAACTTTTGTAAACTTATATTTAAATGTTTTAATTGTACATGTTTTAACATTGTGAAGCACTTTGAGTACCAGCCCTGGGAAACAGGTGGGATATAAATAATAATAATAATAATATTTTCAAAGCCATCAACACCTACGCAATACCCATGCTCACATACTGATTCAGAATCATACACTAGTCACACACTGAACTTTAAGAAATAAACAGACTCAATCACACCGAACTCACAAAACACCGCATGCTCCATCACAATTCATGCATTGAAAGAATAACAATCAGCAGGAAAGAAGGAGGAAGAGGTCTGCTGGACATTAACAGAATTCATGCTAAACAGATAAAATCACTCAGAGAATTCTTCCACACCAAAAACACCTCCATTCATAAAGCCATAGAAACAGCAGATAAAAACTACACTAAACTCAACCTAGCACTACAAAACAAAGACCAAACACAATCACTTACACTTGCAGAGAAAAAAGAAAACTGGCCACAAAAAGCACTACATGGGAAGCACTACAACATAATAGAGAACCCACAAATAAACAAAGAACAATCATCCAAATGGCTCAGGAAGGGTGAGCTATTTCCAGAAACAGAAGGATTCCCAATAGCTATACAGGATCAAGTTATAGCCACCAAGAACTACCAAAAATACATAATAAAAGATAACAGTGTAACAACAGACCTATGCAGGAAATGCCATCAATTCCAAGAAACAATAGATCATATAAAAGGAGGATGTAAAATTCTGGCAGGAATGGACTATACGGACAGACACAATACAGTTGCAACAATAATTCACCAACTACTGGCCATCAAATTCAACCTTATCAAACAATCTACAACATACTATACATATTCACCTGAAACAATCTTGGAAAATGCAGATCATAAAATATACTGGGGTAAAACAATTCATACAGACAAGACAATACCCTGCAACCAACCAGACATAATGTTCATAGACAAAAAAGAAAAACACACATACCTCATCGACATAGCAATACCAAATGACAAATATGTTGTTGAAAAGGAAGAAGAAAAGAGAGACAAATATATATCGCTGGCCAAGGAAGTCAAAGAACTATGGCAACAGGAAAAGGTCACAATTATTCCATTAGTCACATCAGTCATCGGCATCACATCAGAAAAATATACAGAAAAACTCCAAAAACTGGGCCTACCAGAATACATCCACACCAACATCCAGAAAGCGGTCATAATTAAAACATGCTCAATCATCAGGAAATTCCTGAATCAATAAAAGACAGTATGACCTGGCAAAGCCCGTCATGTCCATCTAGAAAACCTGCCACGAGTCAGAAAGAGATAAAATAATAATAACAATAATAAGCATGCCCTAACCTTGGCCTTATCTACACCAGAAGGGTGTAGAGGACTGGAGGGGCGGCAATCCCGGAAGTAGCAACTTCCAGAATTGTCGCTCCATTCCACATTGGAGGTGCAACGACCCTGGCTCCTCCTGGGCTATCGCAACAGTCGTGGCTGCCATTTTGTTTTGTTTATTTTTATTGGAGAAGAGCACTCTAGCTCTTAATAATAAAAAAGCACATGAAATTGGGGGGCCGTCCCCCCACCATCATGGGGATGGTGGACTTGCTCCCCTCCTCTTCTCTGATGGGTACGGATGGAGCCACGCGGTATGGCTCCATGGCCATTTCTATTGGCAGCTTACTTGCTTACACCCAGGATGGGCGGCCGCATCTCCTACAGTCCCAGAAACTTCCCAGGACCGCAGGAAAATTCAGGATGTTTCAGGTTTCCCTTAAACCTGGGAAATTCCATGGCCAACGCCCTCCCCACCCCACAGGAGTCCCTGTGCATCAATTGGACTCACAGGGATGAGCCGGGGGCTATCTCAGGTGAAACGCCTGGTGTGGAAAGGGCACTTCTCAAATGTGGCTTTAGTTCCTAACTTTATTCATCTGCCAAAATTGGATATTTGTGGTGCAAACTGGAAGGGGGATTCTGTTATTTCCCAGATAAAATGGAGGAGAGTTCACTTATTACTACCTATAACAACATTTCTTTATATATAGAAGGATTTCAAATGTGAAGTAAGGAAATTTGTGGCTTTTGGGTCTATAGTCAAATTGACTATATAGTCTATAGTCATCATTCCCCCACCTCATTTCTAAATCAGGGAAGACCCTGTCCTGTGGATGCCAAGGGTTTATTATTGGTGGCTCTTGGAGAAGCCTTCAGGAGACAAGCTGCCTAATGAATTTAAAGGAGATGTAAGCTCCATCTCTCTTTATGTGTTCATGGACAAGGTGGGAAAATCAAGGTTACCTAGGTAACTGTATAAACCTGAGGTGTTTTTTTTTTTTTAGCACTGAACATTTGATTTTGCAACTTAGAATTTGAGTTTTAAATGGATTTTGGAATGCACTGTAAATCTTTATTTGGATTGGTGTCCAAACATTCCCATTAGCCTGGCTCCATGCTTAACCTCATTAAGCACTGCTGGGAGAAGTTCCTTTCTAGTCAAGTAGGTGGCCCAGCTTGTGTAAATGTGTATAAAGGTGTTAAAAATAGCAGCATTCTCTACACTCCTGGCATGGCAAGTTGAATGAATAGCAACAAAGTGTATTTAGTCATTCATGAAGGGTTTTCAGTCATTTCATGATTCAATTAAAGCCATTCGACAGAAACAGTAATCAAGCGGCAGTGAGTTGCTTAAGTACTGCATTTATTCTTCTGGCGTGCCGTGTAAAGTTGCTTTATGTTGTGACTGTGTTTTTAGAATCTGACAGTAAATAAATATTTTAGAGGTTCAAATATAATTATGCGGATTCTTGAGACTCAGCCAAAAACTTCCATATAATGCCGTGCTTTGAATTGGTTAATGTTAGAATTGTTCCATGGGAGAGTATGAAATTAAAATGACTGAGAAGGAAAAGTCATATTTTTGACATAGCGCTAGGGTCTCGTTCCACATCAAAATATAGCTGTGAGTATAACTGGGGAACAGGGTCATTTGCAACTCTTTAGAATGGAATGGCCAGTCTTCTACTGACTATGGTAGGGCTCAAATTGTCAATCTGCATCTTTAATTCTTAGGTTGCAAAAAACTTGCCCGACTCTCATTTTCAACTAGTTATGCTCTTCTGCAGCTCAATAATAAAACACTTAATACTCAGTGTGTTTTGGCTCTCTTTTGATGCAATGCAAAAGAGAAAGAAAGAGAGCGAGAGCAACAGTGTAATTATTGTTCTATCTGATTATGTGAAAATTAGAATGGCTTTTATCATCAGATGTACTCATAATTGTTTTGAAAACAAGAGAGCTGTTTAGGCAAATCCTTTCTTTAATTGTCTAAGATATTTGTGATTTTGAAAGTCGGTGTGCGTTTTCTCCCTTCCCTGCAATACAGTGATGATTTAGGAGATGTAATTGAAATGATAAAGTACTAACACACTCAAACAACTGTTTATTTGTTCAGGATATACATGCAGAGAATGCCTCCCATACACAGCAACTTTATAGCATCAAAGATTGATGAATAGATGAATAATAGATCTGATCATTATTCAGTTTTTGTATCCTGAAGCTTCCTGAGGATCTGCTCAACGAATTGTGCTTTGAGCACCAGAGAACCAGTGGAGGTGGAGTAGCTCAGTTGGATACTGCCCTTTGTTGGAGAATATGAAACACTACATTCTGCTTCCCATTGAGGGATGCTGGGAGTCACACATGTTAGAGAAACATTTAGTTGGCAGTCCTGTGGCTATGCCTGAGGGAGTTCAAACACTCCTGGCCCAATTCAGCAAATGGAAATCTATGAGGTCCTTAGACAAGACTGCTTTCTACTTCATTTCAAGTAAACTCAGTGGTGGCCAAGCAGTTATGAAGCAATGTGGTGCAGTTGTTCTTGTATAAAATATTTTGGGTGGAAGTAATTTACCACATAAAATATATTACCAGGTGTCATTTAATATCTGAAGCAGGAATTATTTTATCAGAAGTTTTAACAGAAGATGTCCATGATTAAACAAAAAAAGTTCCAAGCATTAATTTTGTTTCAATTAGTAGTGAGAATTTTCATTCCTTCTAAATCTGCTAATATCCAGTACAGATATGTAAAATGAGCTTAAATAAAGTGTGCTTTGAGGCTAGATGAGAAAGATTGGCATTCTATAGCAGAATGAGATGTAATGGAGTGAATGAAGGCATTTTTATTTAATATAGAGTCTTTTTGATATTGTACTATATGGTGCCTCATAATTTGAATAATTTGAGCTATACTGAAGTAATCAATTTATTAATTTATTGTCCTCCATTATCAACCCTTGAAAACCCATACATTACATCAGCATTCCCCAAACTACTGGCCTCCAGATGTTTTGGACTACAACTCCCAGTATTCCTGACCATTGGCATGCTGGCTGGGGCTGATATGAGTTGAAGTCCAAAATGTCTAGAGGGCACGAGGTTAGGCTGCATTACATGATGTTTCAGTTTAATTCCTTGGGGGGGGGGTGCACGAGACTGTAGATTTCTCTGCTGGTTTTTAAATAAAATATTTAGTGGTGACTACTTTATGCTGGGTTCAACATTTTGTATTCTGTTCTCTAGAAAGTCCTAAAGTAATAGGTGGTGGAGACAGTGGCTGAATTCAGACGACACAATAAGCAACTGGGGGAGGGGAAACAATCATCAGTTGTATTGACTATCGTCTCATCCGAATTCTGCCATAGTCAATTCAGCTCTGATCCTAATCCACACCACAGTTGATTATTTATTACCATGTTGTGTGGGGAGTACCCCCTAGATGAACAACTGTAAAGTTGATTATTACCCCACCATTGACTATCGTGTTGTCCGAATTCAGCCAGTGAGTGCAGGTAGGCAATCATTTTAAGAAGAATATTAGTTTACAAATTGTGATATGACCACCAGCAAAACACAAACCAAAAGCAATATATGGTTGCTCTGTAAATCCCCTCATATTCTGGAGGGTTTCTGCCTGCCAGTGCCCACAAAATATTGGTGGGGGGTTGTTATTCTCTAGTGGGCCCGAATATCTGTGTAGCAGTCTGCAATGGGTTAGGTACAGGTCTGTTGTAGAGAGTATCCTGTGAGAGGCCTGTAATAATTCAGTTGTTGTTTGAAGGCTGGGATATCTATATCTTAGGCTAGGGGTACCCAAGCATTTTGGGTCAGTGGGCACAATTGGAATTAATTGTTCTCGTTAAATGAAACACCCATTAAAAGTGTCATCGGTGATGTCAAAAATGGCTGTCATTGGGGGGGAGGCTGACCATTTGCAAAATATCTGCCATGGGTGTGTGGTCTGTCACAAAACACCCATTTCCTGGAAGACAAACTAGAGCAGCTAAAGGAAAAGTCTTAGGCTTTAAAATGGTCCTGTGAGGTGTCGTGTGTGTGTGTGTGTGTGTGTGGTGAGGTGTATATGCAGCGGCAGTCACTCTTCTAGCAACCTGAAGATTATTGTGGGTCACCAAAATTTCTCCCTGACTTACCCTGAATGGCTAGTCTATAGGGTGCTCCCTCTCTTTGTCTTCCCTGCCCCAAACCTGCTTTTCAATGCCCTTTGTAAACATTAGCTGGGGCACTGTTAAAAAAAAAATATTGAGATTCGACACGTGCTGAGCAATATCTTGTCAATCTAAAGATCTTGGAGCTGTGCTGGTAGTGAGGGGAGGGGTAGCCATCTAGGGCAAAGATAATCTTGTTGTGTGCTGCCACTGCCCAAAACCATGATTCATGATGCAGGTTTCAAAACCAATCTAGAATTGCATACTGTCAAGGAAACGTGGAGCTGTTCCTTGCCGTGGCAGGGCGTTCCCCTTCCCGCCACCCAGTCCCCCAGCCAAAGCTGGCTTGAGCCAACGCTGGAAATAACCACACAGAATTTAGGGACCAAAGCAAGTTTATTCATAAACTAGTCTAAGTTAAGGCCTTGGTCAAATCAGAAGAGATTATACAAGCAGAATGGCAAAATAGGGTTAAGTGGTTGGGAAGGAAAGGAGGGGGGGAAGGATTAGAGAGGAATGAGGTAGGTTTGGTATTAGCAGCACAAACAAGAAAAAGCCGTCAAACAATTAGGACCCCAATCAATCACACTCTTAAAAGTGCCAAGCAACCCCAAACCGAGCAGGTTATAAAACAATAAAATCCTAACACCCAACTTGATCCGGCCGGACCGAGATCATCTTCAGACGAAGCCTCTGCCCCGAAGAGATGCTGGACCATTTCCAAGCTGTAATTTTTCTATCTTTTCCAGGGCTAGCCCCATTGCTATGGAAACCAGCCCTCCCTAATTTCTCACAGTTGAAAAGCTGAAGTTCGTTAGCGCAAGCTACCTGCCTGACCTTGGCTGGTACGACTTGTGATAACCAGACCAGAAACTATGCCAACATTCTTTCCTCCACCCCCCCTCCCTTGAGCTCCAAGGTTCCCACTTCCCGTCAAGCGACTCCTCTTGCAGAACAGGCCACTCTCAGAAGTTATTTTCTTCACACTTACAATGGGAAAATTTCTGTTTTTTTCATAGTGCCCATTTGCAGCAAAATTATTATGATCTTCTGACTTGCTTAAACTTTATCTAGCCACTGTACACATTTTTGTAAAGGTTATGCACTTTTTCTTTTTCTTTTCTAAAGTCACTTGATGACTTTGCATATTTGCCCAAAACAATGATACTGTGAGGAGAGGGCAGATGTGAAAATCCCCCACATTAAGATGCATATTCTGTCCTTGGAAAGGAAATGGCATGTCTTGCTATGGGAGATATACTCATCCTTCTTCTCTGATGCCCTCCCCACCCCCACCCCCACCACTGCCTCAGCATGAAACTCAGAATTCTCAGAGGAATGTAGAACTGGAGGAATGGCTTGGTGTTAGAACAGATGCTTTGCAAGCAAAATGTTCTAAACTTTAATCCAGAGTTGGCTCCAGAGGGTGGCAGACTGAGGAATTTGCTAGGGGCCAACAACAGCAGGAACCCCACCACCCTATATTATTTCCACGAAGTATCCAAGAAGATCAGATACAGTCTAAGAGAAATCTCAGTCTGCATCTCCCAGTCCTAGCTCTTCCAGGTTGGGGGTGGGGACTGAGGATGCTTTGCCTAAACCCTCCCCACCCGTAAATCCTGAGTAAGAATTGCATCAAACCTCAAGTTCTCCAGTTTGGGGGGAAAATCATGGGCATAAAGCTTTGCTTATGACCTTGGAGGATTTCTGTCAGTCATAGTAGACAGTATTTTATTTAAATATTTCTAAACCTTTCTAGACAATATCCACCCATATATTCGGCTGCCTCTACAAGAGGCATTTAAAGCTCTTTCAAGGCGCATTAAAAATTTTACCTCTACAAGAACGGAGCGCAAATCGGGCGTAGAGACGCGTTTTCTCTCCGATTATGCGCATTATCGAATGCGCGTTAAACCGCGAGTTTTAATGTGAGGCGGGAGTTAAAGTGCTTTACCGCCATGTAAACATGTGATTCTCCGCATGTCAACAGTTTAAAGCGCGTTTCGGTCATACAGTAATGCGCTTCGCCGCCTCTCGTACAGAGGTATTAGGCATAAATGCGCTTCTGCGAATATGCGCATAATTGGCTAACCAGGCGTAAAGCCGAATTCTTGTAGATGAGGCCTTAGTCTAGTAGTGGACTAGATGGACTGGTAACCTGAGTTGATATAAGTTAGCTTCATATATTTGTTGCTCATGCATCCTTTGAATGAATGCCTATTGAGACATTGACCACTGACAGCAATGTATAATGAAACAGCAAATAGTTGGAAAAAACATGTCTCTATCCAGATTGTAAACAACTGTCACTTAATTTCGTTTGGAAATCTAGGTATTCCTTAAGTTTCTAACTTGAAAAATGTAGTTCTTTTTAAGGCAACATTTTAATTCACCTTTACAAAATTTCAGCATTACAGGTATTTTAATAAAACATAGAATATAAGAAGATAATTCGTTTAAATTCTTAGTATTTTCTATCTATCAGCTGAGATTTGTTAGATACCACAAGTATCTTTTTTTAAAGATGGGATATAAATATTTCTATAAATAAAAATTTAAACATGAGAATCCCTGGACAGTTATATAATGTTATATTGTTCTCTTTTCGGCACCAGGTCAAGACTTTCCTCTTCTCCCAGGCATTTAACAGCATAAACTGAGTTTTTAATTGACCCCAGAACTATATTTAGGCCTGACTGAGAGTTCGCAGCTGTTTTAAATGTACACTGTTTTTATATGTTGTCTGTTTTTATGTTTTTATGATTTTAAATTTTGTATATCGAAAGATAGTGCAACTTTTGAAAGCTCTGAATGACAACTGAAGCCACATGCATTCAGAGCTGTCAAAAGCTGTATGATCTTTCAAATATTCATAAAAAATACAGGGTTGGCCCAATTGTTATGAAACTTTTCACACATACCTAACATCCTTCCAAATTTACTTGCGAGTAAATGGAAGAGACTTGAAAATCGCTGACCGTGGAGCTGGAAGGATGTTAGGCATGTGTGAAAAATTTCATAACAATCGGGTCAACCCTGTATTTTTAATGAATATTTGAAAGATCATGGTTCTGGTTTGACAGCTGTCAGTGTTAAAAGACCTTTCAAAGCAGCCAGATCTTTCAAATATTCATATAAAATACAGGGTTGCACTTATTGTTCTGAAATTTTGCACACATGACTACCAACATCCAATCTGCACCGTGACCGAATTTCAAGTTTCAAACTTTTAAAATAACACTGTTACAGTGGGGGGTGGGGCTTTTGGGGGACCCCTATAACTTTTTGATTTTAAAGATAGAGAAATGCAACTTGGGGAGCCAGGACTAGCAATATCCTACCTGCAAAGTCCAATAAGTTTCATGTCTCTATCTTTTAAAATAAAAAAGTTACACCCATTTAAGTTATTTAAGGAAAGTGTAGTGTCTATTGTCTAGTACTTTTTTATATAACTTTTCTATTTTTAAAGTTAGAGACTTGAAAGTGGTCCACAATGCTTATGTGATATGCCTAAGTATGTGTATGAAATTTCAGAACAATTCTTCCACCCCTGTATTTTATATGATTTTTTTAAAGATCATGCAACTTTTTGATAGCTCTGAATACATGTGGCTTTAGCTGTCATTCAGAGCTATCAAAAGCTGCATAATCTTTCAAAAATTCATATAAAATACAGGGGTGGAGGGATTGTTCTGAAATTTAACACACATGACTATCCAGATTCCATAGGCGTATTTAAATGGCGGTCTGATATTCCGATAAAATCCAATATTATTGGACCAAAAATTATTGGATCCAATAATTTCAGAGGGGTTTTGTTTGTATTGTTATCATTAATCGGATGTCCGATAAAGCCATTATTGTATCATTATCAGACATCAGAACGATACGATACATATCCCTAATGAAAATACGTCCAAAATTCATAGATATAAAGTAATGGAAAAGGACATTTTTAAAGGAAAAATGAGTAGGGAGGACTTCCTATATTTTCTTAGAAATGAAAGATATGTCTGGAGAAAGAGGAAAAGCAGTGGATATGAAAATAAAACTTATCATTCTTTGAGATAACAAACTCCTAAACTAATACTGTCGTAAGAGATTGGAGTGTGCAGAGTGGCTCTTCTCTGCCCCAATTTCCAGAGTGGGTCCCTCTCTCTACTCTGCCAGATGGTTTGGTAAAAAAAAAAGTGCCATTTTCAAGTAACAGGTACATTCCCATCAATGGGAATTAACAGAAATGCTCACAGCTCCCTCAGTTTTGAAGATAAACAGATGAAAATTGGCACCATGACAGCTTTTAAAGAAAGCTTTAGGCATGCCAAGCTTGGAGCAGATCCCTGCATGCAGTGACATAGGGAATTTTTAAAGTCTGAACTCAAATGTCCTCTTAGGCTCATCTCGTGCCTTGATCTGTATGGCGATGGAGAGTGAAAGGGAAATGAAGCAGCGGGAAAACACTAGAAGTGCTTAGTACTATAATAAATAAATAAATATTAATAAATGCCACAACAGCAGCACACAGCTTGCCCATCTACAGAGAGGACCCTGGACAGGAGCAGGGGCTTGCAGGATGAGTAGGAGAAGGAGGCGAGGCACCCCACCCCAAGCACTGGCACATTGGAGCAAATCAAGGCAACAAGAGCTTCCCCCTATATGCAAGGAGGCTATGAGACTTGGAGAGGGAGGAGGAGGAAGAGGAAGAGGAAGATGAGGAGTCCCCCCCAGACTGGAAGCCCTGCCAGTCAATGCTAATACTAGGAGTAAAAAAAAAACCCAAACAAACACACATACACACACTAGCAGGCTTGGATTTTTTTAAAAAGATTTTTGTCCAGTAGGGAGGAAGTAGACTACAGAACACAGCACACTAGGATAGGGTGACCAGATAAAATCCAAGTCAGGGCTCCTGTAACTTTAACAATTGTAGAGAAAAGGGAATTTCAGCCAGTGTCATTTGTATGCAATTAGTTCCTGGTGAAATTCCCTCTTCATCACAACAGTTAAAGTTGCAGGAGCCCTGCCTTCTTTTGTATATGGTCACTCTAGTATAGAGCCTGCACCTTTAACTGTTGTGATGAAGAGGGAATTTCACCAGGAACTAATTGCATACAAATGACACTGGCTGAAATTCCCCTTTCTCTACAATTGTTAAAGTTACATGAGCCCTGACCTGGATTTTATCTGGTCACCCTACACTAGGAATTTTAACAATTTTAAGGAGGAGAAAGAGCAGTGCTCAATAAGCTTTTTTTCTGAATCTTTCAGGGAGGGTCCTTAAGGCGAAGCTTCTGCTGAATGGTCAACCTAGCAGACTGTCTCCCACCTCCTCTCAACTCCGTCTGCTTGACACTGTGTTGGACTCTGGGGTCTGTCAACTCTGATGTTCCCTCCCTCTCTGACAAAGACTGAATTCTGGGGGTGGGTGATCTCTGAGCCTGAGTGTCTAGTCCGATAAGGTCCTGGGAAGATTCCTCGTTCACTCCCCCACTCCCTTCTAGATGAGTGTACATCTACTTCCTCTTCAACCTCTGAGTCCAATTCAATATCCAAAACCCAGTCCCCCCAAGCTACAGAGATTGAGCCTGATCATAACAGGTGCTGCATTTAGGCTGCTTGGCCACACCTCCCTAATGAATAAAAAATTATCTCTTATAGGGGCCTTGGCTGATTTAGCAATCTCAGGCTGTGACAATGTGGGCGTGACTGTGGCATGCTAGTTTCCTCATGGCCTAAGTCTTCAGAGTCCGAGGATGAGGATGCAACCTCCACTACATGCACTGGAGCTGGTTCCTGGGGTCTTTCTGGAGAACTGATCTCAGGGAGGTGGAAGGCTCATCATGCCTTTCTATAGCAGAGTCTTCTGCCCAGACTATTAACTATGGAATGCCATCTTCTGAGGACAATGTTTCAGAACTCTCTGAGGAAGAGGGCTCAAAATCCTGGTCCATGACACGTAGGCAGCAGTATTTGAGCTACACTGTGCAGGAGTGGAAAGGATGACTTAAGCTGTGGGTACCTGTTATTCAAGTCAAAGTTGAGGAGGCAAATCAAATAATCAGCATCCCCTCCATTCCAATATCTAATCCCCTCTCAAAGATCTGCCAACCCACACCCCCATCCTGCTCTTCAGATGAGTTTCTTTGCCTTCCCTATGATCCAGGAAAATGCAAAGAAATTCAGCTAGGTCCAACATTCAGAGGAGCCATACACTTTTTCATGTCTAAAAGAAAAGTGAAAAACTCATCACCTCAGCATGTGCAAGCAACTACATTTTCAACTAACCAAATTTGTTTATCCTCTGATGTAAGCACCTCTTCCCCCAAATGCTCAGACAAGAAGCCAAATTGGCTACACTCAACATACCTATCAAATGGATTTGGCTGAGACCATGAAGGAGGTGTCATATTTACTGGAGTTCATGTACTTAAGATACTAAATGAGTGCTCTCCATTTAATGTGAAATCTCTGGAATGCATTTCTCATGTCAATGACAGCAAAGACTCTAAATGGAATGCATGCCTCAGTACTTTAATGAGAAGAGAAGGATATAGGAATCCAATTAAATGAACTGAGAGCAGGGTTACTAGCGAAAGCAATATTTGCCATTGACCTGTCTGCCCAGCTGCATGAGGCTATACACATTTAAGCATTTGCTCTAGTATTTTCTTTATCATGACCATGATACTTGAGAAACTTCCTCCGTAATGTGAGCTGACTTTTTTTCTAACTAAAATAAGAATCAAGGACACTTTTGATTCCTATGTTAGTTAGAAAAAATAGCATACAAGCTATTAAAATAAAGAAATAAATTGACCTTTGTCAACAGGATGCATATTTTTTGAGGTTGGCCGTTTCTACACCAGGCTGTTTGCCTGGGATGGCCCCCGGCTGGTCCCTGTGTGCTGATGGCGTGCATTAGGTACTTCCGGGATCGCCTTCCCTCCTTCCCTCTACACCCCTATGGTGTAGAAAGGGCCAATGTTTAAATGTTTTTATGAAGGTGTGTAAATGTTGTGGTTGTTTTCAGGGCCATAGTCAGGGGTTGGGAGGGCAAATGATTCCTTGGATCCTCTGCTCCTCCCTCCCTGCCCATTGGCACATTTCCAGAACCCCCGGGTTCAGACCTCAGTCAGGTCTCCATGGTGGCTTAGAGCAGTCAAAAAGAAGGCTTTAGTATATACATTTTTTAAAAACCTCCAAGGTTTTTCTAAATCTTCTGGCTTCTGGGAGAAGAGATGTTGGGGGTATTTGACTGGGTACAGGAGCTGGGTGGACTTTCCTCCACATCTACCTGCCAGACTCAACTCACCAAGCCACAGTGGATTTGCTGGCCCACTCTTTGAGCTCTCCATAGCTCAGCGACCACCTGGAATCCATCCAGCCTTATCCGGAGTGCAACAATATCACCTTGTGCACAACAATGGCAGCTACAGAAATTCTGTATTCTAAATTGCATAAATAGCGGCCATAAAAGCCCCACTTACAAATCATTAAAGGGGTGAATGCTTTCTTCATGCCTTTAATGTTGCATGAATGGGGCCTTTATGGCTTTCCCTCAGCCTCTAGTAAACTAATTATTCCACTGCATCTTATTCCTCCATTTTACAGCTCCTTTCTTGTAGTTGGAAGTTATGTATTTTAATTTTGTGTTTTTAATATTGTATTTTAATATTGTGAACCACTGAGAGAGTCTATTATATTCTGTGGTATATAAATTAGGGATGCGCAACGGATCAGACCTGATCCACGATCCGGGCCCAATCCGGCCAAAATCGGAACATTAATTAACAATTCCGATTTCAAAAAATGGAGGTCCGATTTTTCCCGATCCGATTCCCCCCCCCCCCGATTTTGATCAGGAAAAATCGGAAAATCGGACCTCCATTTTTTGTGTTTTCGCCATAGGCTCACATTAGGGGAAAGAAAACTTTTTCCCAATGCAAGTCTATGGGGAAAATATGGTGGGGGGTGACTGGGGACCTCCCTCCCTTCCCCCACTCGCACTCCTTACCTGCTGCCTCCTTGCTGCTGTCCCCTGCCCCAATCTACTGAGAAACAGGCTTCACGGCCTGCCTCTCAGTAAAGCCACGAAGCCTGTTTCTCAGAAGATTGGACCTGCGGGCGGCAGCGGATGGAAACAGATGCCCTGACAGGTAAGGTGCACAAGTGGCGGGGCGGGGACCTGCCGGGGCTGCCCACTTCCATCTGCTGCTGCCTGCTGGTTGAATCTACTGAGAAACAGGTTTCACTACCTGCCTCTTAGTAGAGCGCCGGGTGATGACATCATCACCCGGCGCTCAACTGAAAGGCAGGCCAGAAGCCTGTTTCTCAGTAGATTGGACCTGTGGGTGGCAGTGAACGGAAGCGGACAGCCCCGGCAGGTAAGGAGCATGAGTGGGGGGGAGAGAGTTGGAGGTCTCCACTAACCCGCCCCCATGTTTTCACCATAGGCTTGCATTGGGGGAAAGCTTTCTTTCCCCCAATATAAGCCTATGGCGAAAACACCTAAAATGGCGTCCAATCCGAAAATCGGACTTCCAATTTTCGGATCGGAATTGGATCCGATCTGATCCGAATGACATCCGATTCAATCCGATCCGACGCCACAGTGCCAGTCCCGATTTCGATCCGATTTTTTGGGACCGTACACATCCCTAATATAAATGTTTCAAGTAAATAAATAAATAAATAAATTTACGCAACCATGGAAATACACAATTTCCATAGCTGCCATTGTGTACCATGGAGGCTGCAGTGGGTGCTCGACTGGCCAAAAAAAGGCTTGCATGGTGCCACAAGTGGGGGCGGCTTGGCAGGAGCCCAAAGAAGCCAGAAACAGGTGAGTCTGTCCATCCCTACCTGGGAGGCTGTCTAGGGACCAGAGGATTGTACTGTTAGGTTTTAAGGCACCACAAGATTCTTTGTTGTCTTTGTGCAGCAGACTGACATGGCTTCATGTGGAAATTAAAACTGCATTGCACTTTCCATTTCCAAGCAGTGAAAAGTTTGTGGATAAGCACTTCAGGAGCACTGGAGACATTAAGCAAACAAGGAGTCAGTGAGCGGGCTCTTGTAGAACATCCTTTGTAATATCCCCCCCCCCAACCCGGCAGGCTGCACTCTCAGTTCCAGCTAGAAGCACATGTCTCTCTTTCTGCCTGTGTTCTATCTGCATTTCTCTCCTCCACTCCATCATGTAAAGTGCTTGTTTCAAATCCCGCCAGTTGAATTGCCCATTCAATGAATAATACACAGTCATTAAGAAGCATTATCATTATTTTGTCAAGTCCGTGTGATTCAGAGTGATCATGACAGCCAACTCGCTCAACACTATAAATATACATAAAAACTATTCATTGGTTGGATCCAAGGTCTTCCTTCCATTTATGGAAGGGCATCATTCACTGAAGATGCTCCTGCAAATTTGGGGGGGGGCACACTTTCCTGCCTATACCCCAGTTCTTTCCATCCATAGTAACCTCTATTTGTAAATTTGACTGCTAAAATTCTAGATGCAGTGCAAGGTGTGTTTTAAAACCTTAAATGACCTGAGTAAAGAAGATATTAAAGAGGTCCCTTTTTGATATGAATACCCTCCTGTCCAATCTCCTACTGCCATGCTCAATGACCATTTAATGAAGCCCTGCTCTGATTCAACTGTAATTTATAAGGAACAGGGCCTTTTTTGTGAGAGTGACTTCTCTTTGAAATGCACTTCCTGACAAAGCCATCAGGAAAGTTCTATCAATGTTTTTTAAGAAGTATGCAAATGTTTTGTAATCCCAAAGAATTACTGGAGGCTGTGGGATTGCATTGGAATGGGCTGAATTGATCGTCACCTAGTTCACATTATTATAACAATGTGGTAGTGCTACTTGATTTTAAATGTGATATGTATCTTTTATCTATTTTTATATTTAATAGCCCAACATTAAGGGGTCCCAGGACCTCCACATACTACAGTTTTATTAAGATTCTGTTGATGCAAATATATAATTGCATCAAGAAGAGACAGTGTGATGTGTAGTGGTTAGAGTGTTCGACTCAGCCATGAAGCTCACTAACTGACTTTGGACTAGTCACTGACTCTAAGCCTAACCTACCTCATAGGGTTGTTTTGAGGATAAAATGGAGAGGAGGAGGATCATGTAAGCCGTCTTGTGTTCCTTGTCAAAGGGAAAAAGGTGGGATATAAATGTAATTACATACATACACACACGCACACACTCACACACACACACACACACACACACACGCACACACGCACACGCACACACACATACATTTACATACATATGATCAGAGCAAGATTGTTTTTTGTTTCTGCTGCAGCATTTGATCTTGTGAATGAGTGATGTAGAGCAAGTGAACTAGAAGGGAATAAGACAGGGAACAATGGGAGGGAATAAAACCAAAGATGAAAGGAAATAAGGAATAAGGGAAAATATTACCTGTCACCATGCAGCTTAATGGAACAAGCCCATCATGGCATAGGAAATGGTGGTTTAGCCACCATGGAGTCTTCCTTCCCCATCCCCGTTGGATTGCTTGGTCCATGCATTTTTTTTAATCAATATATGCATTTAAAAATTTTTTGATATGTTTTGGAGCTGAGAACTGGGCTGAACACTGAGGAAGTGCAAACACCAGTGGATAACTTGAGGTTCCAATCCACATATTAGTCTAGGATCAGATCAGTTCATTTCAGAACTCAGGAAAATCAAATTCCTCAAGCATCCCAAGTCTCCATCACTTCAGGACACACGTGTGTAATGCAAAGTCTCCTTTTAAATACTGTAAGCCTTGTTTTAAAAAGTCTTCTTAAATATGCATGTTGTCCTCAAATGAATTCCTGCAGCTTTTGGAATAATCTGAGTCACGTACAGCATATATATGTGTGTGTGTGTGTGTGTGTGTGTGTGTGTGTGTGTGTGTGTGTAGAGAGAGAAAGAGAGAGAGAGAGAGAAAGTGTAGTACAGAATATGTAAGGAGGAGAATTCCTTGTTACTGAAAAGAGTGGATACAGTTCTGTATATATGGTGTGGTGTTTGAAACTTATGGTTCAAAGTCTCATTTGGACATCAATTGGCTTTGTGGATGCACTACTTTTTAATAACAAATGGAAACTAGGAACGATAGTGGTAAATTCCCAATGCATATTTGGCTGAAATATGCCCTACTAGGTACAATGGGGCTTGCTATCCCTACTGTTTTAGGATTGTAGGCTGGCAGCATAATCATATATTTGACACTTCAGAAGTAAATTCCATTCAATATAGCTTAATACCATGTAAGGTGATATAGTAATGTAGCTTAAGGGTACGATCCTATGCATGTTTGGATAGGGAAAAGTCCTACAATTTCCAGTATTCCCCAGCCAGCCTCTACTCTCCAGGCCCAGGGAATATTACATGTCATTACACATTTTTCTGTGTAACACGCATAGGATTGCACCCTAAACCTACTATATTGTTCATCAATGTAAAACTCAGGAAAGGCCAGTGTCTTCTCTCCAGGCCCAGGCCTTGTCACAGGTCCCACCCTCTCTATTCAGGCAAATTTATTTATCTCCAATTGGTAGCTGATTGGAGATATTAAATGGTTCCTGCCCAGTGCTGAGAGAGTCTCCCTTTCTTAGTACTGAACAGAGAAATTGCCCCTTTTAGTTAATCTGCAAGGATCAGGTGAAGACAGGGGAGCTGGGAAGGGTGTGTGCATACATGTACGCACACACAAATTATGTGTGTGCCTACATGTATGCATGTAAATGGTGTGTGGCTGGATGTATGAATTTTATGGATGGGTGTGTGTATATATGAATGATTTGGATGGTGTCTCTCTATGTGAATGGTGTGTGAGAAAGTGTGGCAGCCTCACATTTTGGGCTGACTTTGGGTTCTGGCCATGCTCACTGCTAACATGTGGGCCCAGGTTGGGTGGGTTGCCATATGGTGACCTATCTCTTGGGCCCCAAGAATCCCCGAACCCTGCTATAGCTAATGTAGAACTGAACAGGGAGGAACATGGCCATCGCGACGGGTGCAACTATCGTGATTGCCAAAATGTTCCAGTGAGAATTCATATTGGGTAGGCTGACCAGATAAAATCCAGGTCAGGGCTCCTGTAACTTTAACAGTTGTAGAGAAAAGGGAATTTCAGCCAGTGTCATTTGTATGCAATTAGTTGCTGGTGATATTCCCTCTTCATCACAACAGTTAAAGGTGCATGCACTATACTAGAGTGACCAGATACAAAAGAAGGCAGGGCCCCTTCACCTTTAACTGTTGTGATGAAGAGGGAATTTCACCAGGAACTAATTGCACACAAATGACACTGGCTGAAATTCCCTTTTCTCTACAACTGTTAAAGTTACAGGAGCCCTGTCCTCCTTTTCATATGGTCAGCCTAGTATTGGGCCCATAGAATAAGAGACTATTTTTATTGGATGAATTCTGATGTTTTAAATGTATGTGCAGTCTTAATTTTTCACTTTAAGATCAACCTGACAGGTCAGTGCAGGCATGATTTATACCTTCTTTAGATTGCAGGATTAATATCTCTGCCAAGACTCTCCAAGGAATATCTGTAGGTACTAGGCTGACCATATGAAAAGGAGGACAGGGTTCATGTAACTTTGTAGAGAAAAGGGAATTTCAGCCAGTGTCATTTGTATGCAATTAGTTCCTGGTGAAATTCCCTCTTCATCACAACTGTTAAAGTTGCAGGGGCCCTGCCTTCTTTTGTATCAGAACAGGCCTACATGGCTAGAACCTTTAGTGCTTAGTGCTACATTTCATCTAACCTGTAAAGAAGGGATAAGTAATCTGTATCTACAGGAACAAATATCAATAATTCTATGAGCTAGGCTGAGTACCAGTAGTGACTCCTCCATCTCGTAATTTGAGCCCTTACTGAAATCCTTATCTCTGGCCAATAGGAATCCCAACTGTTTTGCCTGGGAAATGAGAGGCACAGATGGAATTGTCAACTGCATAATATTGGCTTCAAGCAATGGAGAGAGAGGGGCTGAATTCGGACAACACAATAGTCAATGGTGGGGTAATAATCAACTTTACAGTTGTTCATCTAGGGGGTACTCCCCACACAACATGGTAATAAATAATCAACTGTGGTGTGGATTAGGATCAGCGCTGAGTTGACTATGGCAGCATTCGGACGACACAATAGTCAATACAACTGACGATTGTTCCCCTCCCCCCCTGCCCCAGTTGCTTATTGTGTGGTCTGAATTCAGCCAGAGAGAGAGAAGGTTTAGGAGTGCTCTGTTTGCATTTAATGTGGGCACACTGGATTTTCCTTTATCATCAGGCATGATTTTACCATATCTACTATACAGATCTGTTATCACAAATGCTTTGTGTATTATGCCCCTTTGTCTGGTAAAAGTGAATCAGTGCAATTGCTCTGAACCACTTACGGGTTTGTTTGATTTTTGTTTGTTTGTTTTAAACTTTGTTTATGTCTGCATTTTTGGCTTTATTCCCACCCCTTGCAATCTGAATTAACATTATCTAGCCACAGAACTATATGACACAACTATATTACCAGATTATGTTTTACTAAAGGGAAACACAAATACATTTTATTATTCATAATGCTGTTCTCTTCCCACTTCTCTTAGCAGTAAGACATTCCAGGTGTAAAGCATTTACCTGGGTTTGGTTTCCCGTGGAAGGAAGTCGCTGAAGGTTTTGGGGGTGTTTGGAATATTGGAATTCATTTACAAATATATAGATTGCACATAAGTGGTAGCACAGTTTAAACACTGCAAGAGACAGCCAAATTCACTGATCCACATCCAATCTCCACTGAAAGGCAGCTCCATAAGTAGGGTATTTCTCTGGTCCATTAAAAAAACTACAGCCTTTCTCTCTTTCGTCCCTTTCACAGATGTGTAAGAGGACTAGATTATATTATCCGGGGTGGGAGGATATTGTGATGTTCTATTGTTTGGGGATGTGAATGAGTTGCAAAGGTTATTACTGTGAGATGCATTTAGTTATATGTCTTTTGAAAGTAAAGATTATAACTAGTGGGGTGAATGACTAGGCCTCACTGTTTGAAGTTGCAGGTCTGGGTGAGTATGGAATGAATGGTAAGTGAGTGCTGATTAGCTAGTTGTTTGGAGTGCCTGGATTGGTGGGGTGTGTGAGAGTGGGAGGATATGGTGAGTGCTAAATATAAGGTGACAAGATAAAATCCAGGTCAGGGCTCATGTAACTTTAACAGTCGTAGAGAAATGGGAATTTCAGCCAGTGTCATTTGTATGCAATTAGTTCCTGGTGAAATTCCCTCTTCATCACAACAGTTAAAGGTGCATGCACTATACTAGAGTGACCATATATAAAAGAAGGCAGGGCCCCTGCAACTTTAACTGGTGTGATGAAGAGGGAATTTCACCAGGAACTAATTGCATACAAATGACACTGGCTGAAATTCCCTTTTCTCTACAACTGTTAAAGTTACATGAGCCCTGACCTGGATTTTATCTGGTCACCCTATATATATATATATATATATATACACAGTGGTGGCCAAAATTGTGGACTCTTTTTGAAATTTACATGTTTTGCAACTTTGAATGCTTATAGAAAATGTTCTGTTTCACAAAGTTCAATTGTTTATATATCAATTGAAAGAGAATTCAATGCTGAATTCAAAACAAAAAACAGAAACCTGCAGTTAAAAATAAGTTATGCTGCAAATACTGCAATCATGATCAATTTACAGTAAAATCTGATGAAAACATATCAGATACTTTAGTTATGATTGAAATGTAATATCAGTATTTGGTAGGGAAGCCTTTATTTTTGGAAACAGCATCACAGCGACGCCTCATAGAGCCGACAAGTGTTTTGAGCTCTTCCTTCTTTATGACATGGTTCCAGGAAACATTTATAGCCTCAGTTAATTGGCTTTTATTTGATGGATGCCTCATTCATACAAGAATTTTCAAACGGTGCCACAAATTTTCTGTCGGGTTTAGGTCAGGGCTGTTTCCTGGCCAGGTCAACAATTGAATGCCCTTTGCCGTGAACCACTGTTCGCATATTTTTGCTGTGTGACAGGGAGCTGAATCTTGTTGAAAAATAAATGGTGCATTGTTTGGAAAGAGATCCCTGATGGAAGGTAACAGTTTTGGTTCCAGGGTGGTATCAATGTATTTCCGTGCGTTTATCGTGCCATCGATTACATGAAGGTGGCCAACACTATCTGCTGACATACATGCCCAAATCATAACGCTTGTTGGGTAGTTTAAAGTTGCCTCAATGCAGTCAGGATGTAGCTCTTCTCCTACTCTATGTCTCACATATTTTTGCCCATCACTACCAAATAAGCTTATCTTACTTTCATCACTCCAAATAACTTGCTTCCATTGATCTTCTGTCCATTCACTCTGTTCTTTTGCCCACTGTAGTCATTTCTGGTGCTGCTTTAGATTCAGAAATTGCTTTTTTCTCAGAATTCTACCTTTTAGTCCAAAATCTGATAGTCTTCTCCTTATCGTTCTGGAACTGACAGAAACACCAGTTGCATCAAGTACAGTTTTGATGGCCTCAGATTAAATTTTTCTTTCCTTGAGGCACAGCCTTTTTATTCTTCTGTCATCAACAGATGATGTACACTTTTTACGGCCTTTTCCTGCCTTGTTTTTAATTGACTTTGTTTCGTTATAACGTAAACAAAACTTTCGAACTCTGAATGTAGTCACTGAATGACCAACGTACCTTGCAATTTTAGCTTAGGAAAGACCTGATTCACATAATACAACAATCCTGCGTCTTCTCCTGGGTGTCTAATCAACTCTTTTCCTTGGTACCATTTCACTATTTATGATGTACAATTTTTATATGAGAAATAATTCAAATATTCACTATCTCCAATTGTGCCTCAGATACAGTGATATTTGTTCTGTCTTCTACAGAACAAACAGCAAAACTGACTTTCCCCAACTTGAAACATGAGGTAACACAGCTACTGCCATATGATTGGTCCCCAAAACAAGGACTGTGATTGGCCAGTACGGTTTGCAATTCCAAACTGCTTCTCAACACAATCACAACTTGTGTTTCTTTTTAGAATAAAGTAAGCATAACATTTTTTTTAACTGCAGGTATTTGCATTCTGTTTTTTGTTTTGAATTCAGCATTAAATTCTCTTTCAATTGATATATAAACATTTGAACTTTGTGAAACAGAACATTTTCTATAAGCATTCAAAGTTGCAAAACATGAAAATTTCAAAAAGTGTCCACAATTTTGGCCACCAAAATATGTGTGTGTGTGTGCCGGACAAGGTTGAGCTGACAGGAGGGGTTGATTGTAGGTTGATTTGGGAGAGGGGAGAGAGAGAGAGTATCTGATGAGGTGTTTGATTGATTTAATATTTTGAGAAGAAACAGTTTAGCTTTAAGAACAGTTGGAAACATATAAGCATTGTACTTGAAATTGCTACCAAATGAACTGAGGAAACCAATAAGCTTACTGTGCATGCAATATACTTTATGTTAATAAATCGTGTTAATTTCATCCAACTGGTGTGGTCATTGAGGTGTACCTGAGGAAGGTACTGGTGGCAGCAGGAACAGTAGAGGCTTGTCTGAGGCCAGGTTGCTGGGTTGTGGAGCTGTGGGGCCTAATAGTAATGGCTGGACAGGGGCAGTGGCAGCAAGAGGCTAGGATAAAGTCTCACAGATATACCCCCAACTACTTTGTTCCGTGTTTCTTATTCAGGACTTCCCAGAGTGGTTCTATATCAAGAAATAATATAATGATTAGCTCCCATGGAGACACATCACTTAAATATTCAAGGCTATTACCACTCCTTTGCCAAGTTCAAGATTCTGGCCTTGAAACAATCCCACATTGATAGTCCTATTTGTAGAAATCTAGCAGCAAAACCCATTGTAGTATTCACAATGACCACTAAAGTAAATGATGTTGCACTAATATAAACTATCTACCACAGCACCAATAGTGCTTGCTGGCATGATGAATTTACCTGGAAAACCTGTCATGCCAGAAAGTGCTATTGCCATTGCACTAGAGATAATGGTGGATGTAAATGGATGCCCAATTTCTGTGAAAAAATCTGCCAGGCATGTAACAGATCACATGGGACAAATTGCTCCTGAACCGTACCACTTGAGGTTGCTTATGGAGAGAATGTCCTCTATGAAATTCCAGTGCCTGGTTTCAAAAACTAGCATGTCTGGGAGAGTTCTTCTGTGCTATTTGAATCCTATGAAGACAGTCTAGTGAATTCATATAAGTGGGGGCAGGGCCTGCAGCACAATCAACATAGAGCTTAAGTAGAACATAAAAGGATCTGCACCAACATCAGTCTGTAGAACAAGGAATGAATAAAATTAACCTGGTTGGGCCAAGAAATCCAATACACATTACATGTGGCAGGGGAGAAAAAGACCCTAGGATCACATGCTATTTTTTTATTCCAGATACAGAAATCTGATCCTGTACATGCAGATGTGATCACTTCTTAATATTCCCCTTGTTAGATAGTTAAAAACCATGACTTTCCCCAGGAATCCTGATCGTTGTACTCCTAAGGGAGACCTATAGATCCAGAAGAATTTCTCAACATCTTCACATGGATACAATACCTAGGTGGTTTTGGTTGAAAGCATGTGCCAGGACCAGGATTTGGCAATGCACAATATCAACACAAGGGAGAAGAACCTGAGGACAAGGGAGCCAATTTCAGCATTATGCCCTCTCCTTGGGGGGGGGGTTGCTGTGGGCAGGCAGCTCCAGTTAATGGAGTGGGTGTTTGGTGTTCATGGCTGTAGGTCTGGGGAATCCAGCTTGTAGGGTTTCTGAACAAAAAAATGCTGTAGTATATTAGCAACATCTATGGATTCCCACAGAGGTAGCAAAGAGGATTTTAGTTTTTTGCTAGGAACATCATTTTTCTTCTTTCTTTTTTTTTTTAATATACATACATGAATTTGTATATGTCTATAGTGATGAACATATAGGAAATTGATATCTATATGAAAATACAACTTACTGTTAGATAGGGATGTATGAGAAATTTGTTTCAGTTCATTTTTTATCAGGATTTTACCCAGTTCGCACCTTCTGGACTAAACATGACTTGAATACAATCTGAGGTCAAAGTCCGTACATTTTTGAGCTTGCAGTATGATTTATGGACCCCCCCCCCAAACAAATGCATTTGACAGCATGCATACGTTTCAAAAATGTGTACATTTCAAAATGAATATATTTTTTAAAAATGCATGCATTTAACAGATGAGTACATTTCAGAAAACGTGCACATTTGATGCATACATTTGGAAAACTATGCATGGAAACATGCATGGGTTTTCATGCAAAAAACAAAACAAAAACCAAAGCTCACAATCTCATAGTGACTCAAGTTGGAATGAGGGTAGAGATGGAATTTGGAAACTTTAGCGAGCTCAGATTTTGCTGATTTGCACATCCCTCAATGAATTTCCATCACCAGGGTTCATCCTTTCGTGGATGACTTGACACAAGGCCAGGTGGCTGTATTCCCACACTGCCCAATCTGTTACTTTATCTATAGCCTGCTTGTTTGGTGTTTATATACTAGAGATGGTGTGCTGTGATTGGCTAATGAAGCCACATCCCGAACTCCATCATTCCACTGTGGATGTAGTAAGAGGTGGAGGGGCATTTTTATGGAATCTTCTTCTTCTTCTTCTTCTTCTTCTTCTTCTTCTTCAAGAGAGAGAGAGAGAGAGAGAGAGAGAGAGAGGGAATTTAGTTATACCAGCCACTGAACTGGTGTAACTTTATGCTGTTGAAGTGGAGTGGAGGGTGTTTGGATGCAGCATGCCTGCTCCACGTCTACACCCTGCACCTTTTTTGGCCCCTCCACCAGTGTGTCTTCCTTGATGGGAGGGAACTGAAGGTAGTTGTCTAAACTGCTGGGTAGAAGGGAGATCCTTAGGGGATGCAGATGGGCTGGCATAGCCCAGCAGAGGGCCCTTTCTGCCGTAGGGTGAAAGGGGCTCTGTTTTATCCTAACCCCCTCCAGCCAATAGATCTTTCATTTAGCATTGCAGTCTTACTAGTGAGTAAGCAGTTTTTGGATCAAACTGTTAAAGCTGTGGCTGAGAATTAACACTTCCATAGCTGAAGGAACATAGGAAGCTGCTTTATACTGAGGTAGACCATTTGGTTCATCCAAGACCAGTGGTGTCAACACTGACCGGCAGCAGCTCTCCAGGGTTTCAGGCAGGAGTTTTTCCAGCCCTACCTGGAGATGTTGGCGATCGAACCTGGGACCCTTTGCATGCAAAGCAGGTGCTCTATCACACTGAGCTATAGTTTTTCCATTATGGCTGTGAAGCACCAAACTGCACTACTGGTATGTGATTTTAGGAATGTATTACCAGACTAACAAATCTAGATGCATAAATCAGTGTCTCCACTGACTAGTTCAAAAGAAATAATGTACTCCCATATTTATTTCCTGACAGGCATGAAACTGCACTGCAAAATTGTTGCAGTGTCAAGATATACATAAATAAGACAACGTAGGAAAGGGCCTTATATCTGTATTTTTTTCCTTTAATCCATACTTCTCTTGGCTGAGCTTTAGCTTAAAAAGCTGGTCAAAAGATAATAAAAAATGTTGTATTTTGCTAATTGTGTTTACTGTTTTCGTAACTTTGAGAAAAATAAGAAGATAAGACAAGCATCTCAATGTGAATAAATGGATTGAGGCAGGTGGTAGATAGAAATTGCATAGCCATAAATAAAACTCCAAGCATGCATGAATAAAAGTTGGACACAAACTCTGCTGGCATATATATAAAAAAATAACAATATAGTTGAGCAAATGCTGATATCCACTTAAATAAAAATGTTGGTCACAGCTTGTGAAAGTAATTCTGTTGACACAAATTCAAGTAATATGATCAGTAGTGTGTACTTTCTGAAATGAAAGGTGCTAAGGCTAAAATCTTCCTAGAAGGAAGCCACATTAAGAGGGTTCCATCATTAAACTCATTTTAAATAAAATAAAATAAATAAAGCCATGTTCACATCCTTGGAAGTCAATTCCAAATATCAAGTTGTGATGGCATGCTTACCATGTGGAGAGAGGAAAGCATGTTCCATTGTTAATTTTAATATTCCAGTACTCATCATAAATTCTAGGTCTAAACCCTAGTTAATGAATCCTCATTCAAGCAGGGATGCTTGGGGAATTAGATATTTGCATTTTCTGATATGACCTACCCTGATCTATACCTCTTGAATGTGCAGATCAGAACATAACCATCTATCGGATTTTGTGCTTCTCCAAATGTTGCAATGTCCTTCTCAGCTAAAATCAAACAAGCAAGCAAACAAAAAGCATTTGTATAGAAATTCATGTTTGGGGAAAATACATCTACAATAGGCCATCTTTTGGGCAAATGTGATTTCTTGAGCTGATTTTTTTAAAGCAGATTAACATGGAAGCAGGACAGAATGGACTTACGACTGAACAAATGTGAAAGTGGCATGGACTAGAAATAGACTGGTCTATCCATCTCCAGTTCCAAATTAAGCACTAAGTTTTAGATTAGAGACTTTGGAAGAAAATTGGCATAAATCCAGAACCAAGTTCAACAATCCCCACTCCAGAACAGTGACCATGAAATCCTTTGTGCTCTCTATGTGGATGGATGGCCAGCTGAGCGCATCAAGGAACTGCAAGAGCCTCCTCAAAGGAACTCTGTACGTGACTGTACTGTATGCTTTGTTTTGCTCCTCCCATGGCCAGCCGCCAGCTACCCGAACCACAATTTAGTGCTGAAAATGTCCCAACTGACTGCTCAGTCAATGAAAAGAACTAATTGTTGGGTCTGCAGCCACATGCCAGTACATGCATAAAGTGGTGTCCTAACTGCTCCAATGCCCCTTAACCCTACCCAGATGGCTACCCCAGATCCCAATAACTTGAAGGCTGAAGCAGTCTGGGATGAAACTTGAAGAAGTGCAAATGAATACATTCAGCTGCACGCCAAGATTAAAGGACATTTTTTCTGGGGTTGCAATGGGTCTAGAATTTTTGTAGGTTATAGTGATTGTGATATTACGTATGTAAATGGGGAGCAATTACCTCTAATGGTGCTTAGTTACTGATTTTACCCCTTCTTTTCTAGGGTACTACAAGCTGTGGATGGTAAGCGCTGTTTGCAACAAAGAATTTACTGCCCTAGCAGGGCGCTATTTCATCTGTCAGGGAAAAAAGCATTCAAATTCCTTCCCCCAGGGTAGGGCGGAGTGTGTTATGTTTGGATTCTTATTCATGACATTAGGATCACAGCTCGCCTACCCTCAGGAAAAAATTGGAATGCAAGCTCCCTGAAAGATCAGGTTACTGGAGCCCTCACTGAAAGGCATATTTTGGGGGGAGTTTTCTTCCCAATGTATGGGGAAGGGCAGATTGGTAATGCTGTCCTACATTTGCAATCAGTTATTGAAGGGATGGCAAATGAAACTGCAGCTGCCATTGATAATCTGGCAAATGAACAAAAGGAGATTAGACAAATGTTTTTGCAAAACCGTTTGGCATTGGATTATATTTTGGCAAGTCATGGTGGGGTTTGTGTATTAATCAATACAGAACATTGTGTTTACATATCTGATAAATCTGATATGCTAGCAACATACGAGAAATCGCCAAATCAGACTCTGATAAACCCTGGTCAATTTGGGCTTGGTTTACAGGGATCTTTGGCTCATTTGGTGCTAAAATCCTCCAGATCCTTGCTTTCGTCTTTATTGTTGTTATAGCCTGCATCTTTGTATTTTATGCTATAATTGCCCTGATCAAGCTATGTACCCAAGGTTGCTCCAGGGCAGCTACAAACACAATTACCCATGCCCGGGTTAGACAGATGGTTCTAAGAGAAATCAAAAACCAGGAATGGAATCGTAAAGAGATTCTATAATTGATGGCCATCAACAAATAATAAATTTTAATGGAGGCTAGTCACCTCCAAAGGGAGGAAATTGATGAAGAAAAATCTAAAGAATTAGCAGGCGCCCAGTTCTCAAGAGGGAATGTACCAAGCACACAAAAGGCATTGACACCTCACAGACCAGGGCAATAAAAGAGACACTGGCTAAGAGAGCCAAATTGGCTCTTCCCCCTTTCTTGCCAGAAGGCTAAAAAGACAAGGGAACTCTGACATTCATGACCCATGCTCTAGATCACAGAGACAGGAAAACATCATGCCCCCTCCTTCCTCTAAACATTTGCTTTACCCCTGACAAGACAAATTACTGTTTTTTGGTCAACTTGTATGTACAGAGGTTCCTTGATAGCTCTTATCAAAAGACAAGGAGTTTTTCTGGCACTGGATTATAGTCTGAATAAAGCTTTTGCATCAGGATTCTTGCCTGCTTGGAATTTGTTCCATCTCTGGTTCTGTCATTTCCATGACAAATTCACAATATTATCAATCAACAGAAATATAAAGGAAACAGAATGCACAGTTCTTGGTACATGATATATTACTACCACAAAGCTTCACCTAAAATGATCATGCTACAGTCAGTATTTTTGGACGGGCTTGGATAAATCGGGTCATAGTTTCACTTTTTTCAGGGGTGTGTGTGTGTGAGTCTCCAACAGCTCAGGCATTCTGGAAGATTGTAGCTAATTATGCTAGGAATTTCTACATATCATAATGCAAATAACTCCTAAAGCTCTTGGTTGCTTTGAACATAATGACTCTGGATTCCTGCACAAAGACCTTCTTAAGCAACTGCATGCAGGAGCAAAATCATGTGTAGCACATAATTTGAAGTCCCCCAAGATACTTGCTGAACAGCAGTGGATTGGTCAAATTTGGGGGAACTATGTACAAATGTACTCAACAAATGCAACAAGCAAGGAATCCCATTTTTAAAAAGCACCATGGTTTTCTCTTTTCAGTGAAAACCCTTTGAGCTTTTGATCACATTCCAACAAAGTATAGATATTAATGGTTTCCCCCCTTCTGACTATGATTTAACTATATAACTTAAACATCATCCACTCTTTCAATAACTAGTGAATTTCTCCTTGGACTATTTCCCTCTGCTGCTACATTTGTACATTTAAAAAGCAAATTAAGAAGAACTCAAGGGCCAATCACATCCTTAAAGTCATGTCTAGTTTGGGCCCAGGCTTTGGAAATTTGTGAAAAGGAAAAGAACTTCACTGTTGAATGTAACAACTGAGAATATCTGTCTCACGGAATGCTCTCAGTATGGCCTCCTAGGTACATGCATTGGGAATTTAAGAACTGTTTGTTCTTAATGGTGGTAGTGGAAAATAGAGCTGGAGAGGGCAATTTACATATACTTGGCCCAGGCCTAAAAGTTCTGAGCACTAAAGTTTGTTCCAAAGGATGATCATCCCAACATCAAAATGTAAGGAAAAGGTGCTGGTTCCCTAATTTGGTGAGCCTGATTTTAGTATTCTGTAATTGCCTCTTACTTCTTCATCTATGTACTTGTCAAGGGATCCTGTTACATTAAGTCTGATAAATAAACAAGAGGAAGGATCGCTCTGCCTTTGTAGCAAGCCTGCATGACAGTGAAATGTTCTTAATGCATATTTGACAAAGGAAAAACGGACTTGAAAAATGAATAGAGGCCCACGGCGTACTCCAGATGACAAACTATAATGATTAATAGACCTTTTAAAATGAATAATTGTGTTGTGGGTCACACCAGTTTATGTTACAGGATGGTTGTATATATAGCATCTTGCAACCTCTGCTTACGTGGAGATGTAAAAGCTGACAAGGGTTTAAAAATGGATAATAAATGAGCCAAATGGCACTAAGACATAGAAACTGCACTCTTAAAGGAACTTGGGGCTGAAACTATGAGCTGCCAATGGTCTTCTGGAAGAATTACCAATCAGCCAGTATGTTGCTATTCTGATCTAGTGTGGTGCTGAAATTCTTGGCCATTCCATTTTTGGAATTTCAGGGGAGGGGAATGAAAACTCAGGCAAAAGAGGCTGGGAGAGGTGAGAATTTCAGAGAGATTTCCACATACCTTTTTTTAAATGTAGTCAGTTTTTGAGGAGTTCCCTCTCTCTCTCTCTCTCTCTCAAACAGCATTTTCAGCAGCCCAGGAACTCTTCCTCAATGCTTATTGGAGAAGACGAGGTCACATGGTCTCCAATAGGTATTGACTAAGAACTGCCAGGCTCCTCCAGATGCTGTCAGTTAACTGACCTTTCCCCATTGGCTTACCTCCCCATCCATTCAGAGTATGATATTTCCCAGACCAATCAAAAATAAATTTACCTGATCCATGGCCCATCTGTAAATATTTATTTATTGTTACATTTATATCCCACCTTTCTTCCAAGGAGCTCAGGGCAGTGTACATGATATCCCTCCTCCATTTTATCCTCACAACAAACCTGTGAAGTAGATTAGGCTGAGAGTCAGTGACTGGCCCAAAATCACCCAGTGAGCTTCCTGGCTGAGTGGGGACTAGAACTTGGGTCTCAATCTGATATTTCAAGCAACCATCTGTCTCTCTCCTTTAAGAACCAGTAACCCAGCAGTTACTGCTAAACAGGCTTGCAACATTGTAACGACACAAGGCCTAAAACTTTGACAGATACACTCTGACATTATCAGATGTCACAGATACCTTTTCCAAAGCATAAAACTTAAATAGACAGTTATATACACAGCATTTCTCCACAACTATGTTCTTTCAGGGAACCAGAACATTTGCACTTCACCAGAAAAGAAATAATGCATTGCCATAAAAGAGGATACAAATTTACAAACAATTTTCACATTTAGAAATAATCTGCTATAATTAAAATAAAAATAGAATACATCTCACAATAGTGGGGAAGATTATGACCAGGTAATCAGTATGCCTGATCAGTCTGCTATCTAGGTGTTAATTGTTGATTACTTTTACTGGACAACCCTTGAAATACAGGTCTGTCCTCTCTAATGTAGGACACATGGTCACCCTAGAACTGAGGTCTAAAAAAGTTCGCAAACTACATTTTTTAAAAAGAAATACCACCTCCACCTGTCAAAGAAACAACAACAGCCCAATTGGACCTGGGTTTAAGGTTGGTCACAGTGAGAACAGAATGGTAGACTAGACAAAACTTTTGTCTCATTCAGCATAGCCCTCCTTATGTTTTTTAACTGAGCATGCCCACTAGCCATGGAATGTTAGCTGTTACTGAAAGGATAACAGAAAACTGGGGACAAGGATGGAATGGAATATCCCAGGGGTGGTCATGCCTGACTGGTGGGTGAATCATGCAACATTTTGTTGTGGGTTCCATCTGTAGTAATAATTCATGTATAGATAAGCAGGAATCAATTGATGTTGCAGTCCTCAAGTGATGAATATGTGTATATAAGCCTGCCCTTTCTTGTGAGAAAATCGTATTTTCCAGACATGGGATTTATTCCAGATAAGAACAGAGGATTGCAGCTTTAAGATTGCAGCAGATTTCAGACTCCACAACAGATTTATCCAACTCCACATTTCTCTGCTTTAGGCTATTGGACAAGTCAATGACTGGTAGTTTCCTAATACATTATTAAAGATTTAATTATGATTGAAAAAATAAGGAACACGGTGTTGGTGCATTTCCCAGCACACTGCTAAAAATTTTATAGAGGAAGTATTAAACCCTGTAGGAATTCTATTCAACAAAGTACTTACATTTTATTATTTTCAAATTTAGTTATTCATTTAATATCCTGGAAGCCAAGCTTGCTTTTTTTAAAAAAAAAAATTTTGGCTCAGAAAACAAGAAGTGTTATGAGCACTACGGCAAATGCACAGCAAGATGTTAAAACTCAAGCACAGGTAAATCCGGTTTATTAGAACACAGTAATAAAGATGCAGGTTGTAAAAATAAACAAACAATTAAGCTTGTGGTAAATTTTTAATTGCAGCTACGGCCTTCAGTCTGCCTTGCATGCAAACTACAAAGGGTTTCTATACAGGCATCTTATCAGGCTGGAGTCCTCTCTGGTAGCCATGGGCTGCACATATATTCAACCCTGTTGCCTCATGAACTGAAAGGAGGAGGCAAGTGAAGAGCCAGAACTGTAAGCATTACATGTGATTTCTTAGATATCTAAGGGCATTAATGTTTGTTTCTGTGTTGTGCACAAGGGCACAGGATGGCTTGAAATAGCAACCTTCTACCATCCAGGTCTATGGAGCTTCGGCTATGGGGCGGTATATAAATGGAATAAATATAAATGGAATAAATAATAATATGGTTGTCTGATGAAAACGGTTGTTGTAGAAGCAATCACTGCAATCCATCCATCTTTATTTGGTTAAAACCAAAGATCATCACAAAACAGGAAGAAGAAAATAAACAAACAAAAGAATCTGAAACAAAGGGTCACATCAGATAATCACCACCACTGATAAATATGATTCTACATAAATCTTTCTAATTTTATGCACAGCTGTTAAAAATAATGAAACTAGAGGCATTTATTTAATTTGTGTTGCATCTTTCCACCAAAAACCTCTGCGGCTTGTCAATAACATCCAGATTTTTTAAAAAATATATATTTTGTTCTGATAAAAAAATAAATCCCCCTCAAAATCTGACAGAGCAAGAATTAAAATTGGATTTAAAAATATTGCTTTCTAGGTGCTCAATACAATGGGCAGTACAACAAATAATTACAGCCATCTCCCACCTCTCCCGGCTCACAAACACAGAGACATAGCTATTGGTTCCATGGAACTTTAAGCTTGTATAAATACTGATGCAGAGTGTGATTAATCTTTATATGCTTATAACACAAAAAAACTCCTAAATTTTCCATATCCCATTTACAACCTTTATTAAGCCCCTTATCATATATATTAGGGGTGTGCATCGAATTGGGTCCAATCCACAATCTGAAGCCAATCCGACCGAAATCGGATAAAATTATCCGATTATGATCCCAGCTTCTGGATCGTCCGATCTCATCCGAACTAGTCCAGAAGGACCTGATCCGGTCCGGATAAAATTGGAGGATCGGACCTCCCCCTCCCCCTCATGCTCCTTCAGCTGGGGCCATCCGCTGCTGTCTGTTGCCACCCGCGGGCACCAGCGGACGGCAGCAGATGGCCCCGGCAAGTAAGGAGCGTGAGAGGGAGGAGGGGGCTTACCTCTCAGAGCTGTCCACAGTGGACAGCCCTGGCAGGTAAGGAGCATGATGGGGGAGGCACGAGGGGCCCCCCACTTACCTGCTGGGGCATCCGCTTCCCTCCAGTGCACAGATCTACTGAGAACTAGGCTTCACGGCATAGTTCTCAGTAAAGCGCCAGGTGATGATGTCATCACCTGGTGCTCTACTGAGAACTAGGCAGCGAAGCCTACTTCTCAGTAGATTCGAGCACCTGAGGGAAGTGGACGCCCTGGCAGGTAAGGAGGACCACGAGGGGGGGAGGGACAGGGAGGGGGGAGTTAGGACCCCACTCATCCCTGTTGCCATTTTCCCCATAGACTTGCATTGGAGGAAAGCTTTCTTTCCCCCAATGCAAGCCTATGGTGAAAATGGCGGCCAATCCGAAAATCAGACCTCCGATTTTCGGATTGGGATTGGATCCGATCCGATCCAAGGGACTTCTGATTTTGTCCTGGCCAATCCAGGACAATCTCGGAGGTCCCGATCCAGGTCCCGATCTGATCCGGGGGGGTCTGAGCACATCCCTAATATATATCCCTCCAAAGTCTATTTTCATTAACATATAAAATAAAAAGTCATAATCAGGGGACATCTTTCTTTCCAACTTCTTGGACCATGTTGTTCCTGAAAGCATAGTTTTAGTAGTCTGTAATCAGGCATTTGCTTCACCTTTAGATAGTACATAAATGTCATGATCCTATTTGGGGTGGTTCCTCAGAGGAGGACCTGGAGGGCCCAGAAGCCTAGGGTACCCCAGACCAAGAACCACCCTCAGACTCACAGGAGCCTGAGTCCTCAGGGGAGGTGGTTGCAGGGCCATCCCTGTCAGGAGAAAGGGCTCTGCTCCTGAGGCAGAGGCTGAGCAAACCCTTAATCCCTAGTAGTGTCGTTGCCTCAAGTGACAGGCTAGTAGGGCTCCTGTGCATTGGACTGCTCACCACCATAAAAAGGTCTCCTCAGGAGAAAGTGACACCTCAGGAGTAAGGAACTGGAAAGGGAGGCTTAATTACTGCAGTTGAGCTCTGGGTGCAGTCCAACAGGCTTTGGGCTTCAAAACTTTCACTAGAAACAAACCAGCATTGGAATTAATTGGTCCTATCTGCTTTTGCCTTGTATCCTGAATTGTACCCCTTCGGCTAACCGCTTGTAGCCTTGACCGTTTGTGGACTCCACTGCATTTACAGTTTGCTACAGCCAAAGAAGGACAATGAACAGCTTTACTAGAAGGCACATTCATTTTAGCTTGAAGCACTACTTGTTGATCCCCTTTCCTAATGGCACTGCAAAGCTGAATGTCTAAGTTTCAAACAGGAATTTATACATGCTACTGTTTGGACAGCATGCCAACCCTTTACCTGGGGCCTGATTTTCACAACCTTTTCACAAATTTTCACAATTTTCAATACCCAGCTCTTCTGACAAAGTATGAAATTCCCTCATTACATCTGCACAATGGGAAGAATTCCTTGATCCAACAAACAGGAAGTCATCCAGATAGTGAGTCACATCTGGCGAATCTTTTCGGTATTGCACCACCCATTCTAATAAGGAGCTGAACTTTTTGAACATAGCGCATGAAATAGAACAACCCGTCGGTAAAGCCCTATCAATATAATATTGACCTTGAAACTGGAAGCCTAAAAAGTCAAAATCGGCTGGGTTAATGGGCAAGATGTAAAATGCTGATTTGATGTCGCACTTTCCCATCAGTGCCCCTGGTAAATTCTCGCTGTGAGGTCCATTAGCCGAGCACGCACTCCGTGCTCAGCTGTCTCCTGAGCCACACAGTGAAGAAGAGAGGGAAAGGTGGGGTGGAGACCAATAAATGTGCTCCGCTCCCCCTGCCCTCCAGTGGCACCACCTAGGAGCCAGCCAATGGCGAGGCTCCACGCCTCATCTTCCATCCCCCACCCGCAACAGTCCGCCCTCACCCAAGCTGAACTGGGTGAGTGCGTAGGGCATTTGTAGGTGGTGTACATATGGTTGTCCCAATTTTGCACATATACAACCCTCATGAAGCTGCTGCTTTACATACACAGAATTTCCATGGAAACCTGTTGTCATTCCATACACGTTGATTCCATGGAGGATGCATCATTTGGTAGCAGAGGCAGTAAGCCTATATACATCAGTTGCTTGAGAACATGGGTGGGAGGGTGCTGTTGCACCCTTGTCCTGCTTGTGGGTTCCTGCTGACTCTTGGTTGGCCACTGTGTGAACAGAGTGCTCGACTAGATGGGCCCTTGGCCTCATCTAGCATAGTTCTTCTTATGCTTCTGCCTTTGCCCCTCCCCTACTAGGGATGTCAGAGGAATCCATCTGGGGTCAAGCCTATAGAGCTTTTGGTGAGTTGATCCCCAGACTTCAGCTTGCGAATTATAAACCCTTTAGCTTACTAAATATTATCAGTAAGCTGTATGTGAGTCATCTATTAGAAAAACTGCAGAATTGGCTGGAACAGGAAAATGTTATTAATGATGAGCAGGCTGGATTCAAGGGAGAGCATTTTACAGTGTACCATGGACTTGTCTTACAACACCTAGTTGAAAAATACACAGCTACATCCGGGAGCTCCTTATGCTGCCTTCATTGATTTTAAATCAGCTTTTGATCTTGTATCAAGAGATAGATTGTGGGAAAAGTTTGAGGCCACTAACATTGACTGTTGTCTATTAACTCTCATCTGCAGTCTATATGAAAATACCTGACTGCAGGTGAGATGTAGCAGTGCAGGCCATCTGTCTGGGCCTGTCCCCACTTTTAATGGAGTGAAACAGGGTTGTATTTTAGCTCCTACTCTGTTTAATTTCTAAATTAACTCCCTGATTAATAGCTTACTGGAGGTACGCTCTCACCAACCCAGTTTGTCTGGGGATTCTGCTTTATGCAGATGACACAGTACTTCTATCATAGACAAATTTAAGAAAATGTTAATACCGAAATTGAAACGGTTATATAATAAGATATTAGAAGGAGATGGGATCCCACCATCATGGGAACAGTCTTTGATCGTATTGATTCCAAAAGCAGATAAAGATCTGTCAGATCCAGGATCATATAGACCTATTTCTTTAATAAATCAAGATGCTAAGATATTTACAGCGATAATGGCAAAAAGAATGAATACTTTTATGTATAAATATATTAAAAGAGATCAATGTGGGTTTATAGCAGGGAGACAGATGCCAAATTTAATTGAAAGAGCATTGAATATGATTAATATAATCAAGAATAATAAATTGAAGGCAGGCCTGATGGCTTTGGATATTTTTAAGGCCTTTGATTGTGTGGAATGGTCAGCTTTAAAAATAATAATAGAAAGGTTAGGGTTTGGAGTAAGATTTAGAGGTGTGATAGATCAACTTTATTCGCGAAATAATGCTGTAGTAACGGTAAATGATGGAATAATGCAACAAATTTCCTTAGCCTGAGGTACCAGGCAAGGTTGCCCTCTTTCCCCGATTTTGTTTGCTATAGTTATAGAGCTTTTAGCTAATGCAGTTAGAGAAGATAAGAATTTTACTGGGATAGGTAATAAAGAAAGAGTAAAAATTAGTTTGTTTGCTGATTCTCAACTGTTTGCTGATTCTCAACTGCTAATAGCAGTTGAGAATCCAATAGAAAAAAATGGAGAAAATAAAATCACATTTGAAAGAGTTTGGGGAAATATCTGGGTTGCAAGTTAACTAGGATAAATCAGAAATGATATTATTCAACTATATGAAAGAGGAGGAACAGGAGTTTAGTAAAAAATATAGAGTTAAGGTTAAGAATATGATTAAGTATTTAGGTGTAATTATTACAAGGGAAGTAGATACGTTAGGAGAATTTTAATAAATTAAGTAGGGAGACTGAGAAAAAATTAGAAGAATATAGAAAGATTAATCTTTCATGGTTTGGTAGAATAGCGCTTATTAAAATGAAAATTTTGCCTAAATTTAACTTTTTGTTTAGAATGTTACCAATTAAGTTAACAGATTTACAGTTAAAGAAATGGCAAGTTATAATAAATAATTTTTGTAATAGTAATAAGAAAGCAAGGATTAATAAAGGGAATTTGTATAAATCTCAGAAAAAAGGGGGATTAGGTCTCCCAAACTTAAAGTATTATTATATAGCTAATCAATTGAGGCATGTAATAGATGGGATCCCAAGATCAAATGAAATAAGCTGGTTGGAGAGCAATAGACAGGATTTAGAATTGAGGTTAAGTAATTTTTTTTATTAAAGTAAATAAGAAGATGATAGAAAGATTAGAAAATCCCTTGTTAGGAAATATTATAGATGTTTGGTTAAAGTATATAAAAAAAATATTACCAGATATCTCCCCATTGAATCCGGTAGTGTTGCTGGAAGATTTTCCAGGAAATTTAAAGAAAGAATTAGAAACAGTTTTTAGAGAACAGAAAAATGTTAAAATAAAGGATTGGTTGGAAAAGATGAGTAATAAAGAGCAATTAGAAGAAGTATTGAGAGGAAAGAAAATAGCATGGTTTAAAGTTATCCAGTTAGAACAATGGATGGCTAAATGGAGAAAGAACAATAAAGAGCTTCGTACTTTTACAAAATTTGAGAAGATGATTATAATGAGAGAAGAGGAGGATATAAATAAGAATATTAAAGGGGTGGTAAGTGAAATTTATAAAATCTTGGTAGAAGGTGAAGAGAAGCAAAATTATTTGAAAGTATTATGGGAAGAAGATTTAAAAGAACAAGTAAATGATCAAAGTTGGGGGGAAATTTGGAAATTGCGGAATTTGAATACTATGTCAGTAAGAATAAAAGAAAACTATTATAAAATAGTATTGAGATGGTATTTAACACCGGTAAAATTAAATCAAATAGATAAGAAACATTCGAAGCTATGTTGGAGAGGTTGCCAGGAAATTGGAACGTATTTTCATATGTGGTGGACGTGTAAACATGTGCAAATATTTTGGTTAAAAGTAATTGAAGAAGTTAAAAAGATAATAGATTTAAACTTTAAGATATGTCCTAGGATAGCTTTATTATCAATTTATGATAAAGGAGAAGGAGAGCAAAATGTTAAAGAGTTAATTACAAATGACTGCAGTGAGGTTAATAATAGCTAGACAATGGAAAGTACAAGGCAACTACCAATAGAAGACTGGCATAAAGAAGTGTGGAATATTGCTATAAATGATAAGTTAACAAATAATGTTAAAGTTAAAAGAGGGATATTAAGGAAAAATGAATTTGGAGATATATGGGGAATATTTGTGGAATATGTATTAAAAAAAAGGAGAAGGGGTGTGCACCGTCAGGGGAATCTATGCAGTTTTGGAAGAATGATTAAAAATAAATATGGTATATAAAAATGCAGCTGGTCCCAGGGGGGTGGGGTGCACTAGTTAGGTGAATTATGTTAGTTTAATATTGTTATTCATATGATTTATAAGTGATATGTTTATGTGTTTTGTTATGTTGTTGTATAAAAATTAATAAAAATCATTTAAAAAAACAAAAAAAAAACCAGACAAATGTTGGACTGAAGTGCTTGATGAGGAACCTGGACAGTTACTGTAAAAATGAACTATTGCAAATCAACTATGATAAAACTAAGGTTGTAGTGTTCTCCAGGAAGAGGTTAAAGCACGAATAGAAAATAAATGATCATCCAATTGAACAGGTGACTACCTATCGGTGCTTAGGAATAACATTCCACTAATCAGGAACATGGAGGATCCAATTAAAAATGCTATTGCAAATGTGCAGAGGAGTGTAAAGGCATTCCTTGCCTTCTTTTACAACAAAGGGAGGCAGCACATCCCTTCTGCTTTCCAGGTTTTTGTTGCCAAGGTTTTAGAAGTATGTGTATATGAAAACTTTGTCCCATTGGAGGATGTGCAAATCAAATTTTTGAGAGCAAATTTTGGTATTCCAAGCTGTGTTCTCAATGCAATTATACGGCGAGAGGCAGGTCAAATTTCAATAGAGGACCGCATATGGCTATGTAAATTTAATTTCTGGTTAAAAAATGATGTTTGCACCTGTTGAACTGGCTCCATTTACATCAACTGATTCCATCCTATCAAAGTGGAAAAAAATTACTAAATACGAAATTAACCTTAGGTTTTTCTACAACTTCTATCCTAACCCTAGGGTATGCCAAGACAAAAATAGTTATCTCCCAGTGAATTTGAGATATTGAATTTCAAAATCATTTAAGTCAAGCGGCTCAATACACTGCTTTTAGTGATAATAGAGGGTAATTCACACTTGCTATTTGATAAATTTGACCATCCTCAAGCTCAGAAAGGCATTTATGTTAGCTAAGTTTAATGTTTTACAGTCCGCATTGTTGGAAGGTAGATTTAAAAAATCCCTTATAGTCAATGAATTTGCCTGTGTGAGATGAGAGAAGTAGAGACTGTGGGTCATGTCCTACTTTATTGCAACTTTTATCAAGACCTCAGATCCTCTCTTATAACCCCACCCATACAAAAAATTCCAGGTAGGCTGGATGAATTTTACCTAGAGTATCTATTGTCAGACCTGAACTTTCAGGTCACAACTAAAGTGGCTAGATTTTCCACAGCAGCCATAATCTGTCATAGAGAGGTGATAAAGCAATATCATTGAACATTCTGCATTTTGGGTTTCTCATGTTTTCTTCTGTTGGTGCTTGTATAGTGTGACTTTTAATCTCTCAATTTTAACTGTTTTGTATTGTTGTTGTTGTTTTTAACTGTATTTTATTGTGCATTTGTTCTGATATGCTGGTTATTTACTGTAATAAACTTGATGTTGCATGTTGCATCTTCAAGCAGGTTGGGCTTTTTTTAAAAAAAAAATCCCTTGGAATAGGTCGAATAAGGGGAAACTATTATACAAAGTCTAATGGAACTTGGGGAAAGGCAACTGTCAAGAGTTCTGATGTAACTTGTGTAGCAAGTTTCAATTTGAATACAAGCTCCAGGGTTCCTGAAATGAAATGATATACTGTATATCATTTCCATCGAAGGAGAGATCTTGCAAGTAGGGATGAGGAACGAGCGACATTTGAGCTCACCCATATTCTCTGAATATCAGCTTGTTACTCATCTCACACCCAATTTATGTTTGCGTTTCCAGCTTGTTTGGAACGAATGGAAAAAAAATTGTGCAAAACAAAAAGCAATGAACTGTGGAATTTGTGCAAAAATCCCCAAATTTGTGCAAATCTTCTAAGTTGTGCAATCTCCATCATATACTAAAGTGGGGGTGATTTATACATTTGAGCTAATTTAGAAAAATGTGCAATTCAAAAGTGAAAAGTTGCGCAAATTGAGCATGAGCATATTTGCAAACATTTTTGGTGGACACATCCTTGCCTTCACATTTGGGGTTGCAAACAGGGCAGGCTATTTGCAAGCAGAAACATAATCTTCATTCTTTACGTGCAGGCCCTTTCCTGTGTAAAAGGGAATTCTATTGCTCTTGTTACTCTATTCCCCCTCTGCCAAGGTTGAGCCTTTTTCCCTTGTGGAAAGTGGAGAGACCATCATAGGATGAACAGAAAAAAGATGTGAGCCCATTTTGAATCAGGTGTAGCTCAAACAGGAGGGAGTTTGAGAGGAGTGAGTTTGCATTTCAAGCACCTGTATCTTTACATTCTGTCAGAGATCACAGATGACCTCAACGGCTAGAAGTGCTTTTCCTTAGCTTAGGTCAATATACTAGCTGCAACCTTATCTGGACAGAGATAGCCTGGTGACAGTTATCCATACTCTGGTAACCTCCTGGTTGGATTACTGCAATGCATTGTACATGGGCAACCATTGACGATGGCTCATAAATTTCAGGAAATTCAAAACAGTATCTGCTATGGTACTAACTGGGACTGGTCAATATTGATAGCCTGGCACCTACATTGTTGTCTTTTTGCTACCAGTCAAAGTGCTTTCTTTTTCTTCTAGACATTTTAGAGATTTAGTTTTTCGTTTGTATGGCTGTTCTTATATTTTTTCAATATATTCCTATATATTCCAGTATTGTTAGTTGCTTTGTATTGTTTTTAATTGTTTGTATTGTATTTATTCTCTTAAATGTTTGTTATTTTCCCAGATCATTTGCGATTGTACAGATTAAAATATAATAATAATAATAATAATAATAATAATAATACCAAAAAACCATTTCACCTGCTGGCATTCAGTCTTTAGATATCTTTTGTTAGTTTTAAGAGGTATTTTATTTAGGTCATGTTACTAAGCATTTTTCAACAAGTTGCATAGGACAAAATATGTGGTGTGTGTATTGAATTCTAACAGTATTCCCCTAGTTATCCTTTTCCTGTGGCCAAACTCTCACCGCGGTCTAACTATCCTAAGTCTGTTGGTGTTCTTTTCTTTGACTCAGACAGAACAATATGTACGTGTGTGTGTGTGATATATATATAAATTAAAATAAAGATTCCTCCTACCTTTCTTCTATTACTGCTGCTGACAAAACGGCCTCCTTTTCAGCAAGGAGAGTTGCTTTTTGACAAAATACATAAAAACTGGAAGGAGATATATAACATAGGGTCAATGCACTAACTCCAAAGCCAGATGAATCCTTATGAGTGATTGTTCTGTTGGCATATTTTGGAACATTGGGAGGTTTCTGTTTTTAGCTACAGGTCAGTGAATAGACGAACACAGAGAAACGATTACACAAGGTCTAATAGAACAGGGAACATTTGCACATGGGGGAGGGGGAAGCCAATCTCAAGAGGAGCATCAAGGTGTTTGTGTAGTTTCATAGCAAGTTCAGTTATGATACACAGAACAAGCAGCATACTGTGAGGCTTAGGCCTTATTTATAGTGGAGCCAATCAGAAACTAGCTAGTGGTTAATTTCTCTTTTTTTCCTCAGATGAAAGTGACTTTTTATATTATAATTTTAAAAACTGAATACAGAAGGTTGGCTAAGTGAAGAATAACAAATTGTTAACAAAAATCAGATTCATACTGCAGAAGCCCCTTTCCCACCCCCCCTAAAAACTATACTAAGGAAAATAACTCTCCAAGTAACTAAAGAAGCAAGATAAAAATGTCAAGGACTTGTCATCAGATTTTCTGCAGTCCATAGCTCTAATCAGGGTAATACATTCTGCTATGCTTACTACCAACATTCTGCTAAGCAGGGTAGTACGTTCTGCTGTGCTTAGTACTATTTATTAATGCATGTAAAGAATGTATTTATTCATTTAGGAAACGTATCAGGAACTTTTAATCTTCAGAGTTTTCAAAGTGCTGAACAAGGTGCAAAGGTAAACTTGGAATACTGTGTACACAGCTCTGGTCACCACATCTGAAACAGGATACTATAGTTAGAAAATGTGCAGAAAAGGGCAATTAAAATGAGCAACTCTCCTACGAGGAAAGGTTTCAGAGCTGGGACTGTTCAGCTAAAAAGAAAGTGAGTAAGGGGAAACATAATTGAGGAGTACAAAATTATGCATGGTGTGGAGAAAGCAGACAGGGATACATTTTTCTCCCTGTCTCATAAAGGCCCTTCCTGCCATGCCAGGCTTGCCTGGGTGGGGGGAGGCAATTGCGGGTGGCAGAGAGGACGACACTTGGAGGCTCGCAATTGGCGGCCTCCATATGGGCCACTGGTCGGGGGTGGAGCCGTGGGCCTATTTATAGGGTCGCTGTGGCTCCTCTCCCCTCCTTCTTGCATTGTGGCTCCCCCCTCCCTCCCTCCCTGTAGACAGTGTGGGCTTGCTGGCTGCCTTTTTGGGGACCAAGTAGGAATTTTTTTACCTTCAACCTTGATTTGTTTTTTTTTTCACCTACTTCACACTGTAAGACAGTGGGGGAGAGCTAAACAGTTTACTTGGTTGAATTTGGTCACATTTTAATTGGGGGCAGGTGCGCGGGCATTGGGAGCAAGTTCAGGTTTGGTGAGCATTCTTAGGCACCGTTGTGGTGATTGGCGACATCCAAGGCCCTCACCAGGGAGTTCTGCAGCGCCAGGTGTGGGGATAGGAGTTACCTCTGAGGCCAACCTTACTCACCCACTCTGAGTTTTGCAACCTGAGGGGAGGTGACTGAGGGAAGGCCTACCTACCCCAAATGGGGAGTCCTGGGAGGTGTCAATGCACCAGAGACATGAATGGTTCGCCCAATCCCAATTACGGCCAAGACGTTGGCCAAAGATAGGATGCCCTAAGCGGGCATAGGCCTCCATCTACCTTGTGCATTAATAAATGTGCCCCTGTTTTAAAATCCAATTATTATGTTATCTCTTTATTCTTGCCATCCATTCCCGCAGTACTACAACCTAAGGTCATCCCATGAATCTGTTTGGTGGGAGAAGATTCAGGACAGATAAAAGGATGGACTTCTTCACACAGCACATAATTCAATATGCATCAAGATGTAGCAATTGCCACTAATTTGGATGACTTAAATGGGGATTAGATAATTTAAGGCTAACAATGGCTACTAGTCCTGATGCTATATGGTATTTCCAGCATCAGCATCCAATTTTCAGTACCAATTGCTGAGGAACATGAGTGGGAGGGTGCTGTTGCACCTCTGACCTACTTGTGGGCTTCCCACAGGCAGCTGGTTGGCCACTGTGTGAAGAGAATGCTGGATTAGATAGTCTTTGTTTTGTTTCAGCATGACTCTTCTTATGTTCTTCAGGTACCCACTCTCCAAAGTGACCAGTCAGCATGTTCTGTATCCCCAGCCGTCAGATAGCATCTCAGTGGTTTGAATTTAGCCCAGGGCTTCCATTGGCTCAACATAACCGAAACATAGGAATTTAGATTCCTAAATTGGGGCTCTAGTGCTTTTCATTTTGAAATTGCTTTGAATAGGCTGACCAGATAAAATCCAGGTCAGGGCTCCTGTAACTTTAACAGTTGTAGAGAAAAGGGAATTTCAGCCAGGGTCATTTATATGCAATTAGTTCCTGGTGAAATTCCCTTTTCATCGCAACAGTTAAAGTTGCAGGAACTAAACTACAGTGACCATATACAAAAGAAGGCAGGGCCCCTGCAACTTTAACTGTTGCGATGAAGAGGGAATTTCACCAGGAACTAATTGCATACAAATGACACTGGCTGAAATTCCCTTTTCTCTACAACAGTTAAAGTTACAGGAGCCCTGACCTGGATTTTATCTGGTCACCCTAGCTTTGAATGTAGTATAAATGAGTATATTCCTTTGAGTAGCACATTAGTATAACTGGATAACATAGACTGTTAAGAGTTGTTCCTTTGTAATGGCCTGCTTCAAGAACTTAAGATAGAGTTGCAAGCAACTTTCAGTTATGTTTTGCTCTCTTTTTGAGAGGAAAATGCAGTGGCAAGCTCCTTAAAAAAAATTGTATTGATTACCACAGCCTTTGGATTAGGCCTGCAAGCACTAATGCAACAGCAGCAAAATCACACTTTAATTTTCTTTTCTAAACAACATTCTTATACAGCAGTCCTCTGTGCTGTATATTTAGGTAGGCTGACCATATGAAAAGGAGGACAGGGCTCATGTAACTTTAACAGCCACTGTCATTTGTACGCAATTAGTTCCTGGTGAAATTCCCTCTTCATCACAACTGTTAAAGTTGCAGGCACTATACTAGAGTGACCATATACAAAAGAAGGCAGGGCCCCTGCAACTTTAACTGTTGTGATGAAGAGGGAATTTCATCACAACAATTGCATACAAATGACACTGGCTGAAATTCCCTTTTCTCTACAACTGCTAAAGTTATAGGAGCCCTGTCCTCCTTTTCATATGGTCAGCCTAATTTAGGAACCTTGTGATATATGATCAACCAACTCCTCTCCATTCAATTTGGAATCAACCCACCTTTATAAACATCTGCAGAATCATAGAATCATAGAAGAGTAGAGTTGGAAGGGGCCTATAAGGCCGTAGAGTCCAACCCCCTGCTCAATGCAGGAATCTTTCTTAAAGCATCCCTGACAGATGGTTGTCCAGCTGCCTCTTGAATGCCTCTAATGTGGGAGAGCCCACCACCTCCCTAGGGGAAAGCTCATCTGTTTTGGGGAAATCCTATCTAGCGTGCCTAAGCCCACTTAGAGATTTTGTGACTGAGGATACCAGGGAAGTCCAGTTCACACTCATAGCTACCATACTTCCTCAGTTTTAGGGAGTTATTAATGAACGTCCAGTCAGGCCTTTGGCATATAAACTAGTCCAGTGCTAGAGCTGATGGTGGAATTGAATGAGTGTTGTTTATTTCTTCTATTGTGTGTTTTTAATTGTAATTTTAAATCCTTGTTTTTATGTGATGTTTTAATTAAGATTTTTGTTTTTAAAGGTATTTTATTATTAGCCTCCTTGAGTGTCATTTTGTTGGAAAGATATATAAAAAATCACTCAATCAATAACATTAACTGATAATCCACATCCAATCCAATTGGAAACCTAAATAAAAATACAGCATTTTGGATTTAAACTAGTCAAATCCCTTTGATGTTCTCATAGGTGAAGACATAACTAGACAAATATCAACTAGACAAATATCAACTTGTTAATCTTTTCTTTTCAGGTGGGGAATCTTAGGATCTCTTAGCAGAAAATGCAAAGGTCCTTTTGAAATAACAAATCCCAGGGTTTGGCTTGTGTGGAGGATTGCTCATTCCCCCTCTTTCTGACTTGCAGAGGTCAAAAACATCACAAGAGGGAAGTATCAGCAGGCTCAAGAACACCCCAAACTTGAAAAAACAGAAATATTCTGTAAAATATTCTTTAAAAACAGTTTTAAAGCAGTAGCATATATCCTGCCTAAGAGTGGGGAGGAAATTCCTGAAAGGACTGAGCATTGTCAGTGGATACAGGAGGCTGTCTGATTGTTGGAAAGAAAAACTGAGCAGGAGGGGAAATAGAATTATGTACCTTGGAGGAGTGAGTTGCACTGACCATAAAATCATCTACATGTCTTCTCAGAAGTAAGTACTGTTGAGTTCAATGTGGCTTACTTCCAGGTAGTTGGGTACAGGATTACCACCTGAAAGACTGAATAAGAGAACTCCACCCTAATTGCAACATTTTGTTGCAGGGCCTACTTGCAGTAAAACCCAATTAGGTTTGCCATTCAGGAACAGTGTTTACATATCAAAATACTTTAACTTAACTGGCTTGTGGATTGGGGTGGCATATTTTGAACCTTTACCTCCTATGTATTGTGTAAGAAGTAAGAATGAAAATTGGTAGCTGTGGAGTCCATAATTCAGAACTTTCAAGGTTATGGCTTTTGTTTTCAGATGAATTTTCAGGAGGTAGAGTATTCTGGCTCATAAAAAAATCAATTATAATGGTGATAAAACACTTTGTTCAAAATAAGCAAGTGCTCTCACAATGTGTCCAGCTAGTCTGGGCAAGTGTGGGCTGTTGCGTGGGGTCTGGGAAGAAGGGGAGCGTGGAAGCCTGCCATTGGCAGGTTTCAAAGTGGGCCAGCAGGTGACGTGGAGGGGCAAATGGGTATATATTGTATACTCACCCCTCCCGGCTGCATCTCTTCGCTTGCGGCTCCCTCCCTCCCTGTCCACAGTGTGGGTTTGCTCGTTGCCTTTAGGGGACAAAGAAGGAATTTTTTACTCATAAAACACAGTTATGTATATGAGTTTTTTTGCCTACTTCACACTGTAAAACAGGTTTGGAGTAATAAATAGGTTATTAATTAATGTTTGGTCACGTTACGAATTTGGCAGGTAGGTGCGGACATCTGGTGGGACAGGGCTGGTGAGCATTCACAGGCACTGTTCTGGTAATACCTGAGGGCTCCCAGCTGTGAGTTTCACGGCCTCAGCTGGTGGGATAAGGATTACTTTTGAGGCCAACCTTTCTCACCCATCCGGATCCATACAGAGCGGGGAGGGGTCGACACCGGACGGTCTCCCTACCCCGAACAGGGAAACCTGAGGAGTGGCGAGTGTCGGCGCCACTTAACAGGTGGTGAATGTCTCGCCCTTTAAAGATAGATGTCCACTTAGGTTTACCCAATCTGCAGATCTTTAATAAAGTGGCCCTATTTTAAATCCATATATTGTGTCTCGACTCTTCTTGTCTCCAGTCTCCATTTCTCGCAAGTGTCAAATAATTTGAACAAATAAACCAATATTATGGGAAATTGCTGGTGATGGCTGCTGTTTGAAGGCAAGACAAGTTAGTGAGATAGGAAGCAGAATAACTAATGAAATAGGCCAATGATTCAATAACAGACACAAAGAGACCCATTAAGGAAGGGCATGTAGCAATGCTACATGCAACCAATGTGACCTAAGTTAGTAATGATTTCAAAGGATCTACTCTAAGTACAACTAAGTCTGAATTTAATCCATTTTTTAAAAAAAATGAACCTTGTTTAAATTACTCTATTCTCCAAATTTAAAATAGCTTTGTATTCAGATATGCATCCAATCTAAAATCCTAACATTTGCAACAAATGTACTTATCTTTTTTCATGTGCTCCTAATAATTGCCAAATTAAACAAGTCAATTTGTTTAACATTACAAAAGACTGGTGCCTCACAGGGGTGTAGAAAACAAATCAGAACATAAACTGCTTTTGTGGGATCAACTGGAAACCTGAACTTCAGCAGATGCATTTCTTGACTACCTAGGCTCTCTTCAATTTTAGGTATCCACTTATGATATTTTAAATAACTCATTTGCAAGATGTGTAGAGGATCGGGTTATCATATGTACATTTTACTCCTCAGTACTATAATTTTCGTTTTCAAAAGTAAAATGATTAGATCTGCTTAAAAGGCCACAAAACTTGTACTCCATCTACCAAATAAGTACAGCTGGAAAAAAAATATTGCTATTATAGTGAAGACTGAACAGCCAGCATGCAGGGATACGTTTGTCAAAATAAATAGAGCTAGAGGGAATTCAACTGCTTGAACAATCAAATATGAAGCCAAAAATCTTAATGGAATTTTGTAGCGTGATTATTCAAGCCAGCAAAACATCGGCAGTAGAGGTCTAGCTGAATTGTGCAGCGTAAAAGTAGTATGGTATGTTCCTAGTTTGATGGAGTAGTATGGCCTGTAGTGATTCTACTTTGGAAATAAAATTAATAAGAGGGGGCATATTTTCATCTTCTAATAGGACACCTCCTGTTCACAAGTCTACCCAGCCAGCGAGTCCTGACTTCCTATAGGATATTTCATTCTATTTCTCTCCCCACCTCCTTACCCTCTGGTTTTCTTTTTCTTTTTCTTCCCCATCTTGACCCTTAATATACTGTGCTTACTTGATATGTCCAGTCTTTACTGGGTGAGTGGGACCCTTAGTTGTTGTTTTTAAGACTTTTTATACTTCTGCAAGCATCATGGTTTCTCCAACCATGCTGATACCTCCTGTTTTGTCTCCATTTCTATTGGTGTTCATCACCTGAGTTCACCATTAGTTGCAATGCCTTGACATTTTTATTTATTTATTTATTTTATTAAAACATTTGTATCCTGCCCTATATCACTAGGATGTCAGGGCAGTGTACAGATAAAATAAGAACAATGTACACATAAATATACACAGCTAAAAATGTATTAAATTGCTACAAATTAAAACCAGTAGAATTTTTTAAAGCAATAAAAATGATTAAAAACAATTACTGTGTGAACAAAACGGACATCTCTTCATACAAATGTTTAACCAAGCGAAGGGAAACTTATGTGTTTCAAGTTTTCAATGGCAAACATGATATGAGATTTTGTAACATTTTATCAAACAAAGGGAAACTTATGTGTTTCAAGTTTTCAGTGGTAAACACGGTATGAGATTGCGGAATTGGAGCGTGGTAAATAACGAGACGACACAGGTTTTTGGGTTAAACTTGGGCCACATTTATTGAGGGATCAGCAGAGGGGAAAACTACACAGGCATCTTCTGACATGGATGGCCAATGCCATCATAACAGGTAGTGCGATAACAGGTAGTGCGAGTCCATTCAGGCCCGGACATGGCGTGTCCAATACACCATCCCCAGGCCTCCCCTTTTGGGGTAGGGGGGCCTTCCGTGTCACCCCAGCACGTGCCTCATGACTCCGCGTGAGTGAGGAAGGTTAGCCCCAAAGGTAACCCTTATCTCACCACCTGGGCCTCAAGACTCACAGATGATGAGCCTCAGGCATTACCAGTCACCGCTAGGTGCCTGCAAATGCTCACCTATCCCTTCCCAGGTGGAGATGCCTACGCCTAACCGCCCAAATGTGACCAAATTAGAAACAACCAAATAACCTATTTAGTACTCCCCCGCTGTCTCACAGTATGAAGTAGGTGAAAAAACCCACAGCCACAAGGGGGTTATGAGCAAAAAAATCCTACTTGGCTTCCTAAGGACAACCGGAGTTTCATTCCCATACTGCCTACAGGGAGGGAGGGAGGGAGCCGCTTTGCCCAAGAGGAGGGAGGGAGGGAGCCCGGGCCTTATAAAGGCTCCGGCTCCCCCTCCACTCCTCCCCTTCCCAATCCAGGAGGCCGCCCAATGGCGTGCCTCCACGCCTCGTCCCCCATGCCCGCCACAATCTCCCCACCATGCCCAGGCTATGCCGGGCGTGTAGTAGGGCCCTTGCGGAATCGGAGCACGGTAAATAACGAGACGATACAGGTTTTTTGGGTTAAACTTGGGCCACATTTATTGAGGGATCAGCAGAGGGGAAAACTACGCGGGCATCTTCTGACATGGATGGCCAATGCCATCATAACAGGTAGGGCGAGTCCATTCAGGCCCGGACATGGCGTGTCCAATACGCCACCCCAGGCCTCTCTTTTGGGGTAGAGGGCCTTCTGTGTCACCCCAGCATGTGCCTCATGACTCCGTGTGAGTGAGGAAGGTTAGCCCCAAATGTAACCCTTATCTCACCACCTGGGCCTCAAGACTCGCAGGTGATGAGCCTCAGGCATTACCAGTCACCGCTAGGTGCCTGCGAATGCTCACCTATCCCTTCCCAGGTGGAGATGCCCACGCCTAACTGCCACAGGGTGCGACAAGCCTTATGCTTTGTCACCAACCCCCCATCTGCGCAGGATTGCTTCCCGCAGACCCCTCTGCGAATCCCCCAAGAATAAATCATTGCCAAGGTCTGACAATTGGATCCCGTCCGGCCTGTAAAGCTCCCTCCGCGCTGGCGATATCAATGGGTGGTTAATATTCCCATCCCCATATGAGAGCAAGCAACTAAATATTTCCCCACTCGCTTTCCTGCCTGCCCGATCTAATGCCCTGGGCGCACATGGAGCCTGCCATTGATGGCGAGGTATAATACAAGACCACAGGATTAACACTCCCGGCCACCAATTCCGAATAAGATGGAAATCGGCCAACGCCTGCAGCACCAAGGCCTTGCCCTTCAGCATCCCCAAGTCATTTCCTCCTAGGTGTATTAACAGCACCTGAGGTGGGGGTAGGGCCGCACGCCGCTGCGACAACATTGGAATGAGTTGGTCCCATCTCATCCCATGCCTGCCGGCCCACTGAATGTTGGCCAAGCCGCTCAAGCCCAATTGGGTGCTGATGCTGGTACTGGCTGCCCTCCTTCCGGCCCAGAATACGTAGCTGTGGCCACAGATAAGGACCCGCACCGGGGCTTGAACCGTCAACATATCTAGAAGATAAACAAATAGGGTCAGCATACCACTCTCCCTCTCCTTCTCCCTTATTTGGGGAGAGGACGTACATAAGATTTAAAAGCCTATGATCACCATCTGCCAATCGCCTTGATCCCTGCGGGCGGCAGACCCAATGCTGCAGCGGTAGAAGCAGCCCCTATCCACATGACAAAAGAAGAAACCTATATGTGTTCCTCGTAACTCCTGAAAGGCCCTCAGGGCCTGCACCGGGCATAATTCCTCCTGAGATATGATATACAAAAGAATCATCTGACCTTTGCCCCCGCGGTCAGTTTTGGAGCATCGCAAGTGGATCTGGACCCGGTCCTCACAAAGTTGTACATCCCCAAATTGTAAAGCACGTGCAGACGTACCTCCCCTGGAGGCTGCTAACAATTCTGAAATTCTGAAAGCCCCGAAAAAGGCCGGAAGCGCTGCCGCATGAAAAAGAGCAGCCTCAAATGGAGACGCGCAAAGCACTTGCCACTTGGCTCTCAATCCCAATAAAATCTCCGGGGATATTGGAGTCCTGGCATCCGGTCTCGAGGGCGACTCCCTCGCCCAACCCCTTCAGGCTCGCCTGATTCTAAAATTATCTGTGGTATCCAGCATCCCCTTGCTTCTGGAACAAAATCCCAGGGCCGCCAGCTTACCAGTAATGGTGCGTACCGCCATGCCCTTTTCCTTAGCAGCAACACAGAATTGCAACAGGTGATCCACCGGAATGGGCCACTCCTGATTCAATGCATAGGTCCTCCTAAACAGCTGAAACTCCCTACTTGCCTTTCTATAAGCTGATCGAGTACTTGGGGTGACAGACAGCCACACTGCTCTTTCTATTTCGTCCTGCCAATCTCCCATAAGGCAACCGGCACTTCCTCCGGCTTCTCCCTTGTCCACGGTGCCAGATCCCAAAATCTCTTTACCTGCTGGCACGATAAATCATCAGCAATGGAGTTATCCAAGCTGGGAATATGGCGAGCTCGAAACAGAATATTATTCCATAGGCAATGTAGCGTAAAGGCCCTGACCAATACCATGACTCTATTATTCCTAGAAGTCAAGGTATTAATGACCTGAACCGTGGCCTGGTTGTCGCACCAAAAATGCACAACACAATCCCGCAACTCCAAGGCCCACACGTGGACCGCCACGTATATAGGAAAAAATTCCAAAAACGTTAAATCCTTGCATATGGGGGACTCCTGCCACTCCCCAGGCCAGATCTCGGCGCACCAACGGTTGCCCCAGATCACCCCAAAACCAAACGCCCTAGAGGCGTCAGAATGTATTTGCATGTCAGCTTCCAACAATAATTCCCTGTTCCAGAATGATACTCCATTGAAGCCCTCCAAAAAAGAGAGCCACACTGTTAAATCATTCCGCATTTCCCGTGTAACTCTGACACGATGGTGTGGGCTGGCCAGACCTTTCATGGCATTACAGAGCCTCCGCAGGAAGGCTTGACCCGGGTCCACCACTCTACATGCAAAATTCAAATGCCCCACTAGTTCTTGTAACTGTCTCAATGTGACTTTCCTCTGAGAGCACAGAGTAGCTAGCCGGGTCCTCAACGCCCCGACTTTCTCTGCTGGCAGCCTGTAGCACTGTCGCGCAGAATCCACCTCGACACCCAAATACATCAAAACGCTAGCTGGGCCCTCTGTCTTTTCCTGCACTAATGGAACCCCCAATTCAGCTGCTAAAGCCGCAAATTCCGTCATTAAATAAGCGCATTGGCCCGAATCTTTTGCCCCACATAAGAAAAAAATCATCCAAATAGTGAGAGCAATCTGGAATGCCAGTGCGCTCTCTTATGGCCCATTCCAAAAAGGAACTAAAACGCTCTAACATAGAACAAGAAATTGAACACCCCATGGGCAGGGCCCTATCTACATAGTATTGCCCCTTAAAACTAAACCCCAAGAGGTCAAAGTCCTCCGGATGAATGGGCAATATGCGGAAGGCAGATTTAATATCACATTTGCCCATTAGCGCCCCTTGCCCATGCCTCCTAACCATAGCAACTGCTGAGTCAAACGATGCATAATGCACAGAACACAAATGTTCTGGAATAGCATCATTGACTGAGTGCCCCTTTGGAGCTGACAAATTATGTATTAGGCGATACTCCCCAGGTGCCTTTTTAGGAACAATGCCCAAAGGAGAAACGCGTAAGTTGGGAATTGGAGGAGAACTGAACGGCCCTAGTACCCTACCAGCCGCTACTTCCTTATTAATCTTCTCCTGCACCAACTGTTCCATGACCCGAACTGACTTTTAGTTTTTTGAAAATGCTGCAACCCTGGGGCCCTTAAAAGGGATATGAAAACCGTCCTTAAACCCAGCCGCCAGGTAACACGCATCCGATCCCGGATAGCGTGCCAGGAGCCGTTGCAATGGCTCAAGTTTGACTGGACTGGGCCCCTTTGGGAGGAGGATGTTGACCACCAGGTTTTCTGCCTCCCTGAAAATCCCGAATAATTCCCTTGCCCCCTCTCGCCTTCGGACAGCTGGCTCCCGAGTGCAGACCGTGGCAGACCGGACATTCGTGTCGGAAACGGCACGCTGCATGGGTGCAGGCCCCGCGTGAATTATATTCCCAGCAAAGCAAGCGGGGTTGAACCCCTTGCCCCACCAACATGCGGGAAGATGCCGCCGGCTGATATTTCACCAAAATATGGCCGCTGTCCACCCTGTCACCCACCCCTGGCCTGGCCGGGGTCATGAATTGGAGTCATATATCATTGTCCTTCATGTCCCATCGAAGGGCGTGGTCAAATGAGGCCCGCATACGAAATGACTCATCATATGCAAGCCACGCCCCCCCTCATACTCTGTATATGCTCTATAAAGCATATCCAAGTATTTAGTCAGAATTCCCCCTTTTCCCAGGAATTTTTGCTGAATTACTCCCATATAAATTAGGTAACCAGGGAGCCAATTCCCCCAAGTCCTAGCAACCTTCTTGCGATGCAGCCGCTCCAACTCCTTGTCACTTGATTTGTCCTTGTCTTTTGTCTCTGTCTCCCTGAAGAGCAGAGAGAAGACATCCACAAATTCCCCTTTCCATATCTTTTCCCGTGTCGCAGGCAACAGATGGTATCCCAACGGGGCAGCCGTGCTGCCTGTAGGGATAGCTGATGCCTCGACCCCAGCATAAGGATTCTAACGTTACTCCTGGCCCCCACTGACAGACTAGGAGCTCCCGCTGGACCCTGCCACACTGCCAGACAAGCCATTGCAGTAGGCAATGGCTCTTGTTGCATTTGTAATGCCACCGTGTTGCTTACCTGCAAGTCCAAGACCCTGTCACCCACCGTCTCTTGTGTGCTGTCCATCGCTACGCACCGCTCCGACACCTGGATGGTAGCAGCTTGAGACGCTCCCATCACTGCAACCGCGGGGCTCCCATCTGGCCGCAGGGTCTGGGACGTGAGCATGTAGGGACATAGGACCAGTGGACTGACAATCCCGTTGAGGTGTGCCTACACCCTGCACAGCCACAGTGCAGCTCAACGTGTGCGTGTTTGGACATGTAACCGGTGTACTAACGGTTCCCTGCTGAGGTGTACCTACACCCTGCCAAGCCAGTGTGCAGCCCATCCTGTGCCACCATGGATACCAGTTCCATGGCGGGGTTGGTCCCCACGGTGGGAGGGTACCAGGCAGTGTTGTGCTATGGGACTCACCTGGAGGGTACGATGCAGATGCTCCTCCCTCCCTTGAGCCAGGCGCCGTTACCAGCGTGGACGGCACAGCATCCATGGACGGTGTGTGGGCCTCTCCCTGGGTCGATCTCTCAGGAGTGGAAGTCGGCACGTCCAAGTCAGGCCAGGTCTCCAAAGGCCGCGCCGCAGTCCGACCCCCCCCCCCCCGACCTCCGTACCCGAGGCCTCGACCGCCTGCAGATGAGCTGAAACAGAAGCCCACAATTGATCCTGCTTCTGCTTCCTGGTGAGAGGAAGCCCCGCCCGTCCTTTTCTGTTCGCCGTAGCCGCACTGTATTGCTGCTGGAGTATCCCTCTCTCCTGTTCCACCACCCGAAATTGTATTTCGGGATTGTCAGCCTCATCGGAAGAGGAATCCAAACGCGCCCTGGGCCGCTTCGTATTTTGCCTGGGCGCCCTGCCTTTTCCCTTCCTACCCCCTACACCTTTGGTAGGTGCCATGCCGCCAATAGGCTTGAAGGGGAGAGACCCCCGTGTGGACAGAATGCAGGAAAACACCTCTGCCTCCCCCCCCGCTCCCTGCCACCTATGCAGAAAGCCCCAGTAGAACCAAACACCGTGTTAATTTTGAAGTCCACCCTGCAGTACCACCTGCCACCCAACAGGGGACCCGCAGTGCTGTATAATAAAAATGTAAAGATAGTGGGTGAAGGAACAAGGCGTCTCCTGGCCAATCCGCCCAGCAACAGCTCCAACCAATGAACCACCACCGCTCTGAATGGGGTGAGGGGTGTGGCCGTTCTTCCCAATCCGCCCAGCAACAGCCTCCATCAGTGACTGGCCTTGTCAACCAGGCTCCAGACCCCCCTTTCCCCTCTCAATTTTGCCCGAGCAAGGTTATGGGCAGCAGCCCAACAGCGACCCAGCGGCTGCCACCACAGGCCCGCCCGAATCACCTCCTTCGCCTCTACAGCCCAGGCCCAGCCAAAGCTCCTTTTCCAGCCCCCCCAGGGGCTTGTTAGGCAAGCCTATCTACCGCTCAGGCCCTCAGCTGCCTCCTCTACTCTCCGGAAGGGCCAGCCGGCCCTTACCACCAAACCTGGGGCCTCCTGGCCCGAAGCCGGCCACGAGATGTGGCACCGCTGGGACGGGAAGCCTCCGCGTCCACCTCTCAAGCCCGCCGGAACCTCGCTCCAGCCGTGTGCCTGCTCAGCGTGCCGAGCCCTGCCGTCATCAGCCGCCGCTTTGCCCAAGAGGAGGGAGGCAGGGAGCCCGGGCCTTATAAAGGCTCCGGCTCCCCCTCCACCCCTCCCCTTCCCAATCCAGGAGGCCGCCCAATGGTGTGCCTCCACGCCTCGTCCCCCACGCCCGCCACAATCTCCCCACCATGCCCAGGCTATGCCGGGCGTGTAGTAGGGCCCTTTTGTAACATTTTATAGGGATTTCTAGTGTGTGTGTGTTTGTGTTCCTACCGCTATGTCAGCCTCATCTAGGATGGTTTTTTTTTTTTTTGCTTTGTTTCTGGATGGAAGGAATTGGATACAGTTTGGGGAAAGGGTGGATGCAGGAAAAGGGTTTTAAGCATATAGGTGAGTAGCAGAAAAATCAGAGTGCAGTTTGGGGTGAGGGCATAATAACAGTCCTTCAGCGAAGGGCTGAATTCCTGGTCCTGAGAAGAGGTCACACTGAAAGGTGGCACTGGTTTGAATGACACCAGCATTTTTAAACCATATATGATACCATGCTTGCCTTATCAATAAACCCCACCATCCCATAGGTGAATTTATACAGTCCATAAAATGGAATTTTTCAAGGTCCCTAGTTGTGCCGAGCAAATTAGTGGTTCACAAAGGGTACCACAATTAGTGCAGATGGGATCGATAACATAAATAGATCACTGTCTTGCCTGTTATTTCAGTGCCTGATAGCTTGAAGCAGATAAACAGAAATAATGAGCCACTGCCAATAGAAGCTTTGGGAAAGAAGGAGTGGAGTGACAAAGAAAACAAAGAGAGAATGAACTAGGGAGTGGATGCTGCATCAGCCACAGAGAGCTTTGCACATCCCAGTGAACTGTGCAGAGAGAGGAAGAGTGATCGGGAAGAAAGCAGGGCATATCAGCAGAAAAGTATTCTCTCCACTTCTGAGAGCATGGCCAGGTTTTACTTCTCGGGCGAGGATATGAGAAATCAGTTCACTCCCCGGGTTAATGTGGGTAGATGACCTCTTTTACTTTTTCACAAACATGTTTTGCTATGGGACACAGTGAATTAGTTGTGGTTTTGTGTATCCTGTTCAAGAGACGGCACATGCGGGTTGAAGACAGGATAAGCTAAGCATACAATGAGGCCTTTTAATCTTAAATATACTTTTACATAATGTTGGAATTGCTCCCTAGTGTTGTTGATGTTTTTAAAAGGCAGCTTACACGTCTGGTTTCTTAACATAGTGAGCTATATTATGCATGTTTTATTTAATTTTGTTATACTGCCACACAGCTCACTCGAGCCCCCTGGGTAGCTCACAACAATATTTTAAAAACAGCAGCAATGGCAAAATATAGATATAACTAAGGATGTGCATGGCCAAAATTATTGTATTGTATCGTTATCGGAAATCCCTATAAAAAAATGTTTGGATCCAATTATAGCGGAGGCTTATCGTATTGAATCGTATCGGAGCCCTATTTTGCCCTATAGAGTTGATTTTTGGGATAAAAATGCCTAAAAGTACTGAATTTTAAACGTTGCAGACTTGAAACTTAGTCACAGTGCTTATGGGGTATGCCTACATATGTATATTAAATTTCAGATCAATCCCTCCAACCCTGTATTTTATATGAATTTTTAAAACATTGTTTAACTTTTGACAGCTCTGAAAGACAGCTCACCACGTGCATTCATTCAGAGCTGTCAAAACAGGTGCATTTTTTAAAAAAAATCATATAAAATACAGGGGTGGAGGGATTGTTCTGAAATTTGGCACATATGTATAGCAACATGAGCTAAACATGTGTATTAAATTTCAGATCAATCCCTCCAACTCTGTATTTTATATTATATTTTTAAAACATTGTGCAACATTTTTACAGCTGGTTGACCGGGCCACTGTGCTGTCAACAAAATACTTGTTGTCTGCTTTTTTTCCTCATAGGCTTGCATTGGGGGAAATGTGTGCATAACATGAAACTTGGGGAGCCAGGACTAGCAAGATCCAATCTGCAATGATTTTTTTAAAGATCGTACTAGTTCTGACAGCTGGTTGACCGGCCTGCCCTGCTGCTTTCAAAGTACCACGATCTTTTAAAAAAAAACATATAAAATCAAGGGTTTGAGCAGTTGTTCTGATTTTTTTTCACAAATGATTAGCCAGATCCCATCTTTAAAAATGAAGAAGTTACAGCGGGAGGTGGGGCTTTTGGGGGACCCCATATAACTTTTTAATTTGAAAAGATAGAGACATGAAACTTTTTGGACATTGCAGACTGGACTTTAGGCATACCCCATAAGCACTGTGACCAAGTTTCAAGTCTGTAACTTAAATGGCGGTCCAATAAACTGATAAAATCTGATAATATCGGTTCAAAATTTTTTTGGATCCGATAATTTCGGAGGGATTTCTATTGTATTGTTATCATTAATTGGATGTCCAATAACACCATTATCATATCATTATCTGACATCGGAATGATATGATACACATCCCTAGATATAACACCTAAATGAAACAGGAGTAGTGAAAAACCAATGAAACTATACATGTAAAATGAAAGATAAACAAGTCCCAAGGTAGACCAGCAGCTGAGCTCCTACTCCTAAAAAATTGTCATAGCAGGGAAATCATTCCAAGCCTCTTGAAGTCCATAACAATTTGGGTCTGATGAAATTCCCTCTTTGGGCAAGGAGTTACAGGTGCCACCACATAAAAGATCCATCTTCTTATGCCAGTCAACCCAGCCTCAGGCCATGCATTAATGAGAAAAGTGTTGGACTGTACTTTGCAATAGGGAATCCTGATTTACAAGAGCCAAATTCAGGAACGGGTCTTTCTCATTTAGCACTGTATGTGTGGCCTGCTGAGATTAAATACTGCCCAGATCAATGACTGGAGTTAGCAGGTACCCTTAGCCAAGTGTAGACACCCAACCTATCAATATATTCATTCATTCCTTATATTTGAATACCGCCCAATAACCAAAGCTCTCTGGGTGGCCCACACAAACAAAACTCTAAAATACAACATGAGAAAATATAATATTAAACTTTTAGCATAAAAAAACAATTAAAATAATTGGAAACAGCTAACAAAAATTAACAACAACATACCAGGAACCAATAAAACAACTAACATTAAAAAGCCCCATTATACTCCTTTGAAATGCCTGGGAGTACAGAATAGTCTTCATCTAGTACCAAAAGATGACACCAGCACCAGGAAGACCTCACAGGTGAAAGCATTCTAAAGTTGAGGGCTACCCCCAAGAAGGCCCTTCCCATTGTTGTTATGCCCCTAACTTCCTTCAGAGGAAGCACTGGAGGAGAGACTCAGATCTTGCTCATAGTGTAAGGGAAGGCTCATACAGGGAGAAGTACTTCAGCACTTCATCAGGGGGGAGGGAGATATGTTCTACTATCTCCCTCCCCCTCCCACACACAAACACACACACTTCCCCTTTTCATAAATGGTGTCAAGGACCAGCACTGAGGGACATTTATGAAAAGGGAAAGTACGTGTGTGTATATATCACTGAGGTGATTGGAGGGCATGCTCCTGGTGGTTCCACATGGACCTGTGGCCTGGTTAGAATCCACCAGAAGAAGAGCCTTTAGTGTAGTGGCCCCTTCTCTGTGGAACTCTTTCCCTGTGGAGGTCAGGCAGGTGCCAATATTAGCCTGCTTCTGGGGCTTCCTGAAAACAACTCTGTTTCTGGAAGCCTTCCTCAACTGACTAGTCACTTCTTTTTGGTTCCTTTGTTTTTGAATTGAACAATTTTAATTTGATTTTTAAATCTTCTTTCTTTTACTGTTTATACTGAAGTTCACCACTCTGGAATCTGTGTTAGATAACTGAGTGGTATATAAATATTGTTAATAAAAATAACAACAACAATAACAACAACAACAACAATATAGGGGGAAGGAAATGTCTGGGTATCCTTCTCCAGGATGGTTGCTGTTAGATATACAAAATATAAGTTCTATTTGTGTGGGTCCTATGTAGCTTAATTAGAATAAACTTGCAAGAAAATATATAACATTGAATAAAATATGTCTTTAGTAAGCATCAAATTACAGCAACAAGCCACAATTAGTCCTTCTATGTCCAGGCAAACAAAAAAACAAATTGTGGATCTCTTGCTTGTAGCCCAGTCCCACTTTTTTAATATTTCCAGAAGCTGCATATTTCGTAAGTCCCTTTTGTAGATTTTCTTAAGTTTAATTTAGGGATGTGCACGGACACAAAAAACTGGATCGGAATCAGAATCGAAACTTCAGATTAAAAAAATAATTGGATCAGAAAAATCAGAGGTCCATCGTATCAGATCCAATCCGATACCAATATTAAAACTGGATGTCCAATTTCTGAATCGGACACCATTTTTAATGTTTTTTCCCATTGCCTATTTTTGTGTTACAAAAATGCTTATAACTTTTTTTGTTTATTTTTAAAGATAGAAGGATGAAACTTGGCCACATGGCAGATGGGAGTGAGGTACATATCTGTTAGGAATTTCAGAAAGATAGGTTCGGGCATTTTGTGGCTATGAATTTTTTACTTTAAAAGTTCCAAAAGTTCAAAAACAGAGGCTTTGACAGCTAACAGGGGGGGGGGGAGGCGGGGGATGGGGGTGCAGTTTGACAAATGTCAAAGGCTCTGTTTTTGAACTTTTGAAACTTTTAAAGTAAAAAATTCAAACTCTGCACCCACTCACCCTCACCATACTGGGAAGGCAAAATTGCTTCCCCCCCCCATAGTCACAGAGCCACCCCATACAACTCCGTGCCCGTTTCAGGACCCGGGAGCATGCACCACACTAGCCATGGTGCTCAGGATTGTCCCGGGACTATGGAGAAAATGGGTTATCCCCAGCTTCAGCTATCCTGGGGTCATCTCTAGGTCATCTCTGTTTGATCCCAGGGTCCTCTGTGTTTCATATGGATGCACAGGGATGACCTAGAGATGGCCCTGGGATAAATGGCTGATGTAGACATGGCCAAGGAAGGGGTGATTTTGAAGGGCAGGTACGGTAGTGAGAAAATTTCCCCTCCAACCATTATTAAAGGTAAAATTAGCAAGCATATGTCCTGCTGAAGAAGAATCAACACAGCTTCTGCAAAGGTAAGACATGTCTCACTAATCTTCTAGAGTTCTTTGAGAGTGTCAACAAACATATAGACAGGGGTGATCCAGTGGACATTGTTTACTTGGACTTCCAAAAGGCTTTTGATGAAGTCCCTCACTAAAGTCTCCTGAACAAACTTAGCAGTCATGGAATAAGAGGAGAGGTCCTCTTATGGATCAGTAACTGGTTAAAGAACAGAAAGCAGAGAGCAGGAATAAATGGTAAATTCTTCCAATGGAGGGAAGTAAATAGTGGGGTCCTACAAGGATCAGTATTGGGACCAATTCTTTTCAACTTATTCATAAATGATCTGGAATTAGGAGTGAGCAGTGAACTGGCCAAGTTTGCCGATGACACCGAATTATTTAAGTTTGTTAAGACACAAAGGGATTGTGAAGAGCTCATAGGGACCTCTCCAAGCTGGGAGAGTGAGCATTCAAATGGCAGATGTGATTCAATGTGAGCAAGTGTAAGGTGATGCTTGTTGGGGCAAAAACAAACAAACAAACAAACAACCCAACTTCACGTATAACCTGATGGGATCTGAGCTGGCAGTGACCGAACAAGAAAGAGATCTTGGGGTTGTGGTGGACAGCTCAATAAAAATGTCAACACATTGTGTGGCTACTGTAAAGAAGGCAAACTCCATGTTAGGCATTATTAGAAAAGGAATTGAGAATAAAAATGTGAGTATCATACTGCCTCAATACAAATCTATTGAGGGACCACACTTAGAATACTGTGTACAGTTCAGGTCATCATACCTAAAAAAAAAGATATTATATTAATGATTAAGGGGCTGGAGCATCTCCCCTATGAGGGAAGGTTACAACAGCTGGGATTGTTTAGCTTGGAAAAAAGGAGGCTAAGTAATAGACTTAATAGAGGTGAATAAAATCATGCATGGTGTGGAGAATGTGAATAGGGAGATATTTTTCTCCCTCTCTCAAAATACTAGAATCCAGGGTCATCCCATGAAGCTGATTGGTGGGAGATTTAGGACAACTAAAAGGAAGTACTTCTTCACACAGTACATAGTAAAATTATGGAATTCACTCCCACAAGATGTAGTGAAACCACCAATTTGGATGATTTCAAAAGGGGATTGGATAAATTTCTGGAGGAGAAAGCTATCAATGGCTACTAACCCTGGTGGTTATGTGCTACCTCCAGTATCCAAGACAGTAAGCCTGTGTGCACCCATTGCTGGGGAACATGGGTGGGAGGGTGTTCCTGCACCGTGTCCTGCTTTGTTGGTCTCTGGTCAACAGCTGGTTGGTCACTGTGTGAACAGAATGATGGATTAGATGGACCCTTGTTTCAATTCAGCATGACACTTCTTATGTTCTTATGTCCTGCATTTTATCTCCCAAGCCATTTCTCCTCAGCTGTTTTTCTCCAAGTGAGGATTACTCCCAGTCTCAGAGCCCCATCAGGGAGAAACAATTGGAAAGGGAAAAGTGCAGCTCTCCTGTCTACCTATGCTGCCCTGTAAATGGCTCCCACCCAGCTTTATATTAATTTGGCAGCAACCCAATCCTCACACACAGATCTGCATCTGTATTCTCCCATTTAGTCTTCAGTAGGTAAAAAATGTTTGTAGGTAATGAGACCTCATAAGTGGCCATCAGCATGGAAGCAAGAGCAGTGCAAAGGCATAGCTGAACTTGATAGAAACTTGAGCTCACTGCAATACTGAGCAATCATGCTACAGTCTTGTTTGTAACAGAAGGCAGAAATGCTTCAAAGTGATTTAAGCTATAGTGGTAGAGGCAAGATAAAGCTGAGTTGGGATATCTCCTGTATGCTGGCGTAAATAACTTCTTCAGAATTAGTGGCACTGGTGTTTCTCCTATGTGCTTCTTTAAAGTTGTGTTCCAGGTCCCTAAGGCTACTTCCAGGTAAGGCATATATTGCACCATTGCCCTACCTCATTCCTGGAATTTTACAGGGAGCTCAGGTGTCATCATCTTCCACTCATAACCTTCCTGTGTTTTACCACCACCTTTTCCATTTTTTTTCTTACTGCATAAAAGGAAGAGAAAAGACAGAACAGCTGCACAGTACTTTCTGACTGGGAACTCTAGGAGCCCTCTATGTGGACACACCGTAAGAGCCATTTTGAATGTTCTAGAGAAGCAGTGAAAGGAAGTGTCAGTGACTTTGCACTTCCTCTTTCTGCACTTCCAGGCTTCACCCAAAGGGGGCAGTTGTGCATGCCTCCTTCTGTGGGGGGGGGGGATAAATGCCTCCTCCTTGGAGGCACAAAGGTAAGAGGAGAGGAACTGCCAGTCGCCCTTTTCCTCTCCCAAAGCCTCTCTAAAATGTCCAAAGGGCTTTCAGAGTTTGGTATGAGAGCTATTTGTCTTTTCAAGTACATTAAGCTGAAATATGTTTGTAACTTATTTAGAGGTACTTCCTTATTTTAACCAAAAAGAAAAGAGAAGTAAATAAGGCAAAAAAACACAAAACACCTTATCCAGGAGAGAAGCTGAAAAGAAATTAGTAGCACTATAATAGCCTAGTAAATTTTAAGAGGAATGAATAGTAGCAGCTTGTTAAACATGGGAAGGATATAATTAGAAAGAAAGGACACACAGTATGAGAGACAATTAAGAAAAATACAGTGCACTTCAATTGAGCTTCTGAAGATAAAATCAATGAATCATTGCTTAATTATACTCTTAAGGGACTCGTGTTTTTAGTAATTTAAAATCAAAAGCATTGATAGATTTTTGGCAGGAAGAAACAGAGTGGGAAGACTGGAAGAGAAAATGGGGCAGGGGGAAGGATGAGAAAGATAAATGAAAAGATCTAGTTGTTGCACATGCCAGAGTGTGTGTGTGAGAGAGAGACCTTTAATGCATTATACTTTCCTATCTAGAAGTTTGACAAGCTCAGGCCCTTTTACACAGATGCATCTAACAATGTGGGAGTGATCTTACAGTGCAGGGGGATGTGAGTGAATAGTTCAGCCTATCTGATTGACACTTACGCTCGTAGCAGAGAGCCAATTGCATAAGAAAAACCCACACAATCATAGGAACATAGGAAGCTGCCTTATACTGAGTTAGACCGTTGGTGCATTGAGCCCAATATTGTTGACACTGACTAGCAGTGGCTCTCCAGGGTTTCAGGCAGGAGCTTTTCCTACCCTTCCAGAGATCCAATCAGCTTTGCCCATGTGGTCACATTATTCATACATGATCCCCTGCAGTGGGCAACTTACTCCATGAACACTGTTGTTATACATGTCAGGCTGCAAACCACTTGAATTCCATATGGATGTCTATGTGCGTCTAAATATCAAGATGGCCTTGAACTCATAAGAGCTGAAGATGTGTGTTAAAAGAGTGTGTGTCTTATTGGGAGCATACAGCAGCTGTCCTCAACCAGATGCCCTGCATATGTTTTGGCCTACAATTCCCATCAGTTCCATGGTCAATAATCGGGGGTACTGGGAGTTTCAGTCCAAAACATATGCAGGGAACCAAGTTGAAGAAAGTTGGTATACAATAAAATACACCTTCTGTCCAGCCCATGGCTGCCTCCTTGAACTCAAATACACTCCTAAGTAAATTGTAAATTTACAGTGATCACTACTGTACTGTACTGTACTTTTAAAAACAAGTAGTATTGCAAATGTATTTGACTATTTCTTGCATAGAAAGAAATTTGTATACATATGTGCTGTACAATATCTTATTTGTTTGACTGCTCAGGTAAAATTGTTGTTAAGCAAACACTTCATTAAAATCAGAAGCATTGTCCCAAAGTCAATAGTAAATTGGATTTCCTGGGGCTACTATAATGCAACTCAGAACTCTCGCTGAGCAAAGTGTATGAGGTAATGAATAATAAAAGGCAAATATGTAGGTTGGAAGGCTGGCAAAATTCCTAAACATAAGTACGACAAGGAAATTAGACTACTGGAGAGCTTCATTTCAAGCAAACTACGTAGATCTTTCATAAAATCCATTGGTGATATTTTTTAAAGCAAAACTGCTTGTGAAACCCATCTGAGTGCATGCTCCATTTCCTAAAGTATAATCCCCTCACAGGCTTAAATTTGTTTAAGGACACAACTTACACAGAAAAAAACAGCTCCCAGCATGCCTCAGCCAGCATGGATTGTGTCCTTAATCTGTTTACTTGGGTTGCTTTCTAGTTGGTTTAAAACAAAATGGGAACAGAAGAAGCAAGGAAGAAAAGGATGGAACTCAAACACTCAGAAAATAAAGCTTTGTTGTACAATGAAGTTTTGTTTGTATTTTAGAAGCTTTTTCATTTTTAGTGTGTGTGACTGGCTTTGTAACAATTTCCAACTGACTCTGGAACTTTTTCTGTATATAAGACTCAGTATAAAGTACACTAAAATCCAAGGTAATCTTTTAAAGAACATTTCTTAGGGTGTTTCTATTCCCCAAGACAAATTAAGGGAGGCTAGATCTATCAATAGCTATTAGCTACAGTCTCCAAGGGCTAAAGTATATGATAGGTTATTCATTTTATTTAATTAATAAAATTATTTATGAGTCTCCTTTCAGCCTAAAAAATATCCCTCAGCAGCTACATCTTTTTTCAGTTGGGAGGGTTTGGTTTTTAATGGGTCCCTCATGGGGACCCAACTAAAATGTTTCTCCCCTATCCCAACTTGGCACTGTCCTATTGGCATTAGTCTGTTGGCACAGAAACTGATGGTTGGAAAATCCACCTGTCCATATGTACCAACAAACAATCTGTGTTGCATCAATGCAAAATATGGCCCTTTTGGCAACATGTGCACGATTTATGGTGCCTGGCATTATGTGTGCTCCCTGGCAAATGTTGACAACCCCCTCTGTGAATTTTCCACAATGGCATATATAAATAGCAACAATCTCAGTGTTCGCTTCTCTATCTTAAATAAAGCAAAGTGTATTGCTTTTAATCTTCCCACTCAAATGGTGAATGGGCGGGAAGTAATCTGAGATACTTAAATGCCCCCATAGATAGTAAATACTCGGTTTAAGCAATCTGTTTTATTACTACTCAGTCATATTGTGATGGATGAAAGTCAGCTACCTGTTCCACAGGGAAGTCTGAAGCCCATCTGCAATATGTCTGGAGATGAAATGAATACAGAATTAGTACAACCATTGTCCCTTCAGTATTGATATATTTTCTTGCTCCAAAACGGAGTGGAGGGTGGAGGAGAGGATCAGCTCTTTGTTTCTGTCAACATGTTATTTGTGTTTGACAGTATTGGAGAAAGATTGCCCTTGACTGGAAGAAGGCAGACACTGCCAAGCTACTTAAATTCATTTAAAGGAAATGGATGACTCTGAGTCTTTATTTAAATGGCATCCTACTTCATCTGATTTTTGTTTGCTCATTTAAGATATTATTTGATTCTCGCAAACAACTTGCATTTCGTGTTCCTTTTTAAAGAACAAAATCAATCTAGGGTTTTTTTTTCCTGGATGTTGTGTGTTAATTCTCCAAAGGCCTTTAGGATAGCTCAATTTCTCTCCTTTTTAAATCAATGGGAATACTTAATGGCCACATTGTTTTGTTTCTTTTCTTTTGTATCTTCTTGACAAGAATAAATCAATACAATTATATACAAATATAAATCAATAGCAATACTCTTTCCTAGAAACAGCAGTCCTAATCCATCTAAAATTAGTAGTGACTATGCCCCACTGAAAACAACTTGTTCCATCAGTTAGATTAGGGACCAGGGTTTAGGTCCAGTTTCTTCCTCCTCCCACCCCAAGGAGATTTCTTTGAAGAGTACTGGGGAAAATTTGCTTAATTCAATATGTGGGTTGCAGAAGAAATTTTACCCAAATTAGATTTGCTAGAGTTAATGGTTTGGATGCAAACCTACATTTACACAATAAAACATTTGTTGATTCTCTAATCTTTGGTCTTTGAGATCACATGATCAAATTTTCAATCACATGACAAAGGAGGTTGAAAAGTGACCAGTAAAGACATACCTTTTGCTGCAGGGAAAAGAAAAAGAACACCATGGCTGTTCCAACAAAAGGAACTGGTTATTATTATTACTTTCCTTGTGAGAGGAACTCATTTTCTGGGAACACCTTGCTCCATTTTATGGGGAAACTTGCATCGAAGGAGAAGATAGTTCACGGCAATCTGTAAAGGTTTCAAAGTGATTTGGGGAGAATTTAGGTAAGCATGAAAATGGTTGGTTCTCCCATCCCCAGTTTTGTAGTGGGCTGGTGGTTCTGCAAGCTAGTTTGCAGTTAGCATCATTCTCCCATATCTACTAATGTATTCATGAATCCAGTCCCAGTGAAGCCTCCAAAGGTAGTCCCACTTTCCCTAACAGTAACTCTGTGGGATGGTGGAAAATTGATGCTCAGGCCCCAGTGAGATTACAGCAGCAGCAACCACTGCTAATGCTCCTGGGCTGTTCTTTCCTTTGTGCAATGCCACATTGGTGCTATACCAGGGTTTTGCTGAGGGAGGAGTGAACATGAGGGTGGGGGACTCACTGTACATTACTCTGGAATGTCAGCAAAGATCTGTGTCCTATGTGCAGACCTTGGTTTATATTTGAAGCCAAAGTATTTACTAAGGCTGCCTCTACAAGAGAGGTTTAATGCTCTTTGAAGTCTCATTAAAAAATTTACCTCCACACCAGCGGAGCGCAAATGGGGCGTAGAGGTGCGTTATCTCTCCGATTATGCACATTATCAAATGCGCGTTAAATAGCGAGTTTTATTTTGCTCCGTCCGTTAAAGCGCATTTTGACTGTGTGAATTTGCGCTTATGCGCATTAACTATTTGTAAACCGCATTTTAGACATCCTTTAATGCGCTTCGCCGCCTCTCGCCGCCTCTCGTGCAGAGGGATTAGGCGTAAATGCGCTTCTGCGATTATGCGCATAATCGCCTAACCAGCCGCAAAAGCGAATCCTTGTAGAGGGGACCTAAGTTTATACCTTGCCTTTCTCGAGCACTGGTGGTTGTTATGGTTTACATTAGCCTCCCCCAACCATGTAATCCAAGCCTTCCTCAACGTTTCTAGCAGTTTTGGATTTTGCTTTCCATCAGCCTCAGCCATCATCAGGAAGACTGGGATTTGTAGTCCCAAACATCTTGTGGGCACAGGTTGAGGGCTCTCTTTTCTAGTCTTTACTCATACTTCTCAGGACCTCTCATTTCTGTCTCTGTAATCCTCTCTTCACAGTTTTCTCAGAACTTCCCTTTCTGATCTCTCTCCCTGTCACCTCAGCATTTTCAACCCCAACATTGATTCTATCTTCCAAACATTACCGACTTCTTGAAGATGGGTATACTTGATGCCTACTAACCTAAATGGTCCAGGCATCAAGCAATTTAGGAACAACCTTCTCAAAGCATTATCAAATTCAATTAAAAATAATCAAAACCTTTTTCAGTTTAAGGTGCTGCATAAAGGGGTTTCCATGTTTACTCGAGCTCTAAAATACAGCTGTTAAGGGTCATCACTTTATCACAGGTATTATTTAGGCAATATGCATAGGGTATGGTATCGCATGCAGTGGTTAGTTCCAGCTTCACCACTACCTTAGGAACATAAGAAGCTTCCTTATTGGTCCATCTAGCCCAGTATTGTTGACACTGACTGGCAGACATTCTCTGGGGGGGATGTTCTTGGAGTTGATTCCCTCAAAACCTTGTAGCATCGCTGCCGTGAGGCAGGAATGATACATTTAGATGGCAGGAGGGAGCGTGGGCTATCTGGCCAAAAGAACTGTGGTGCCGGTGGTCATTTTGCTAGTCCAGCCCACCCCCTGCCCTGTGTTCCTGCGCTTTCCCTGGACTTACCCCAGCCATGCCCACTGTCTTAACCTGAAATGAAGCTACCACTGACAAGCAATGTGGTGACTTTGGAGCAATTTTAAAAAATGGTAGAAAAATGGCACCATGAAAAGTGCAGTTTTGCGGATAAAAGCTTGATGTGGTTGCAAGTTGGTGGGTGCATCATATAAACAATGTAGCACTACTGCACAGCTATGAAGGAATAAATAGGCCATAAAGACACCTCCCAGGATTTCAGGTAGGGTTCTTTCCTAACCCTACTTAGAAACGTTGATTGAACGATTAAACCTGAGACCTTCTGCATGCAAGGCTGTGGCCCCTTCCGCTTGGACCCAGATGGCTGTCAGTCCCAGACTTGTCTATTCACTAGAATAGAAACATAGAGCCTATCTATACACGCAGGATAAAACACTTTGAAAACATTTTGAAAACTGTATATGGAGTGTGTCCTGGGCCCCAACAGTTGTCAAAACTGTTATAAACCGTTTTAAAGTGTTTTAAAGCAGCAGTGTAGATAGGCTCATAGAGTCTATGCAACTGAAGCTACCAATGATTTTTGTTAATTGAACACATACTGGATGATTAGACTCTCTCTCTCTCTCTCTCTCTCTCTCTCACACACACACACACACACACACACACACACTGATCCCCTGATTCTATATGGCTGTTTCTCTGGCTGCACTAAGGTTCCTTAAACCAAATATGAATTCAATTTCCTCTGCTTCCAACTGTGTGAATTAGAATGGGGCTGTGTATAATTACTTATAATCCTAAAGCAATGTTGTATTTCCACTGTTCCATCAGGTGAATGCTGATGGTGACTAACAGTGTTTTCTGCATTAAACTCTTCAAGAGGTAGCACATTCATGCTTGTCATAATAAGATTATCCAGTGGAGCATCTGAAAGGTTGCTGTACTGCATTAATTCTGTTCATTTTATAATGCTTAATTGTTGAACAAAAAGTGTGTGGCTTTGTCCCATTCTGTAACCTTCAGAGAATTGTACTTGTCAGAAAAATGTTGACCCTTCAGAATCAGTGGAAGGCTCCTTGTTATGTAGTTGTTATGAAGGACTTTTCCTTGGAAACCATTTTAATTCTTTTGAAGGATGCCAGCTGCAGATTTCAGTTCAAATGTAGCCGGATGCATGGCTGACACTCAATGCAAAGTTCTTCCTGTTGAATAGATCCTTCGTTTCAGGTCTGCAGCTCATGCATGTCTTAAGGAATTTGTACAGGCTAAGATGGTTTTTGGCTTTTCCATTCTATGCAAGGGTCATCAACCTTTTGCAAAAGTTATGAATAAAGATGCATATTCTTTATGGGGCTGTTCATCTGGATAGACTCACATGTCCTCCCAAGCCTGTAGTTCCAGACCTAGCCAGCAAAGCTTTTTCCATTTTAGTTTTGGATTTGAAAAAAAAAATATATCCTTCCCCATGCTATTTTACTTCAATGCTGCACATTCTCTCCCCTTCCCCACATACTAGTTTGCTTCTATGGCACATGCTCTTCTGGTGGAACAATGAAACTGGAACACCCACAGTTGGCCAGGAGCAACTCGGGGCAGTAAATCCTAAATTCCCTTCCTTGTAACCTCAGGGAAAGTAAAGATCAACAATCTGTATTTTAAATCTCTGCACTGTTGCTCATTTTTATTCTGGTTGTACTTTTATATTGTGGTTTTAAGCTTCCATATTTTATATCCTGTGCTGTACCCAGGGTGGTATAGAAATGAAATAATAAATTAATAAATAATAGAGAGGGCCTCTGACCCCCAGGTAGTGTATTGGGTACCAAAGGATGCTTTGGATCCCTGCCTCCTCCAAGGCCAGGGTCAGAGCTCTGTCCTCAGAGGGGATGATAAATAATAAATAAAGAGGCCCTCCGCCCCCCATATCTGAATGATTTTCAGAGAGATCCTCCTTTGTTCATTCTGTCAAAAAATGATCTTAGAAAAGAAAACAACTGTTCATAGCTAGGGTGTGGAGAAAAATAGATACATTAATAGTCATTTTGATAAAAACAATTAGAGTGATCCTATGGCCCCCAGATAGCGTATGGGGTACCAAAGGATGCTTTGGATCCCCACCTCCTGAAAGGCCAGAGTCAGAGTTCTGTCCTCAGAGGGGGGATCTGAGTTTGGATCTCCTTTCTCCACAGGCTCTCTCAGGTGCCTCTGACTTTAAGGAGGAAGAGATGTGTACCAGTGAGTGGGACAAGGAAGGGAAGGAGAGACTTTGGATCCAACAGAACCAAAGACCTCTCATGCCCCTGAGAGGTTTCATGATGTATCCCTGTCCATATTCCACACAATTTGGTGATACAGGACATATATGAAAGTTCCATTCTTCTTACTTCTTGCCTTTCTTCCTCCACAGGTCACTGACATATGTTAACTTCTGTGCCTTTAAAGTTACTTGTGAAACAATTTAAAATGTTAGCTTGCATACATACATACATACATACATACTGATTTGCTTGTTATGGAATGACAGGAATAAATGGATTGGGTCTGAGTTTTCATAAGCTGAAACGGAATGGATAAATATTGACTTGGATGATTATTATTGATAACTTATTCCACTTTTCTTGCTGTGCAATCAGAAGAAAATCACACGGAGATCAAGGGGACTTACTCCCATTTTAGTTATGTTTAGCATTGCAGCCTTAAAGTAGAGTCCTCTGCAGGTAAGAATAAGGAAAACCTTGAAGTTAAGATTGAATTTGGGAAGTTAATACATTTGGAACTCATTTAATATTTTCTGCCTGGAGTGGATAGCTGCAGAATGGACAAAAAGTCAGAATGAGAGGAGGGGAAAGTGTCTATGGTTGGCCATCCCTTGGTTTGGGTTGATATTGCTTCCCCATTAAAACTGACCTCCTTTTTGGTGGGGGTGGGGAGACACAAATCTAAGATTAATATGTGACAATGTTAACTGTCCATTCCTATGTGAGAGGTTCTATAGAAAAAGAGGAAACTAAGATCTCAAAAGTAAGTCTATTGCAGTTGCATCATGGGTAACACCTGGAGCAAGTCTCCAGAACTCTTCTGCTCAAAGGATGAGATGAGAGTCATAAGTACCAATAAATAAGATTGCATTCCTTTAGTGGGTGCATGACAACACCCAAAGCCTTTGTGAAGTATAAATTGGAAGGTAGGAGCACAATCCATTAGTAGCTTTTCCATAGTAAGTCCCACTGAAATGAATGGGAGCTGGACATGAACCCCACCAGATTCTGGTACATTTATTTCACAATCGAGGGATGGCCAAACCTACCAATTTAACTTTCTCCTGCAATCACATGTTTTAACCTCTCAAGTTCCTTCCATGCAGAATATGAAGAACTTTGTGAGTTATAGTAAACGTCTTATAAAAAAAAATGAAACAACATTCTCACCCATCTGCCCTGGCCAAGATCAAGAAGTACAGCTATTCCCAGCATGGGGAGAACCATATTGTACCTGCCTGCCATGTAGCTGTTAAGATGAGGAGGCTGTCAGGAAAAAGAAGGAGGAGGCGGAGGAGGAGGAGGAGGAGGAGGAGTGGTGGCCACACCAATCCAGCACTGACATGGTTGAATACACTGGGATTCAATCCCAATGGGTGTTTTAATAGCAAAACACTCAAAGCCCTGAGCCTGGATGGATTCATCTGGCTGTTATTGGTTTCATCTGCATCCCTTTTCATAAAACAACAACAACAACAACAACAACAACAACACACACACACACAAACTGGACCAGATCTACACCAAACAGGATATAACACTTTGAAAACATTTTGAAAGCAGCATATGAAATGTGTCCTGGGCCCAAACAGTTGTTAAAACCATTATAAATCGCTATAAAGATGTAGTGTAGATCCTGCACTGAAGTGCCTTCTGTCCTGAAGTTGAAGAAATTTGCAGATGTTGGTAAATTCTTAAAAAGAAAAAAGAAAAAGAAAAAAAACCTGGAAAACAATTATCACCCTCAACTCGGGAGAACTTCCCAACAGATAGTGCCCCAAGTAAGTTATACTCCTTCAAACCTGCCCTTTAGTAGATGTGCAGTATAATATCAGTGAAATAAATTTAAAAAGAGATTATCCTCATTTGATGCCGCAATATCAGGCTGGTTTTATAGCATCAGCAAAGCTGATGGCATAGCGTTCTTCTTATACATCCCATTGGGTTTCTATACTTGCCAAATTTTCCAGTATCAGCATATTGCTAAGTGTTCCGTCAGTTCATTTTGCACAAATGATCCATTTTATTTGCTTGGAAGTTTAATGATGAAAATCACTTTTGCCTCTTCAAATCCAGAGGAGCTTGTTGTCATTCATATTATGTTTGATCCTGAAAGAAAATTAGTCTGTTATTGAAAGTTTCTACCGACCCTGAAGTGCCCATCCTTATCAGTCTTTGCTAGCATTCAAGTGATAGAACTTCCATAACTGTCATTTGAAGTACTGTAGGTCTGGGGAAAAGATTCTTCCCCAAAAATCTACCTCATCCCTTATCCTTGGTCTTAATAAAATGTCTCAATTTGGAACTTGGTGTTCTTTGACTGTAAACTTCAGACAACCTTGGATTTCAATTCATCACCAAGCAGCATATAGTGGTATGAAATGAAAGTGGTATGAAAGTGGCATATAAAAGACAGGAGCCACACTACTGCTTTATACCAGTATTGAAGTGCATTGACAAGTGTTGGGGCCCATTGACACATGCCATATACTGCTGTATCCTGCTTGGTGTAGATCTGGCCTATGTGACAAACTGCTCTTACATGCCACACACTTTGTCCAAAGGGGGCAAGGGAAAGACTGGCTGAAACTTTGCAGTGGCGACTGGGGAGTTAGATGGTAGTTGCCCCTCTCCCAAGTGGAAAATTAACCTACAGCTCTTGGAGTTAATCTTGCTCAGGAACGAGGCTGAATTGAGAGGTGTGGCACAGTAAAGAGAAGTATTGCCTTTCTTTCAAGGGCCCTTTCTAGACCACGAGGTGTAGAGGGAGGGAGGGAGGGAAGGAGGGAGGGCAATCCTGGAAGTAGCTGCTTTCAGGATCATCACTCTAATGCACATCAGAAGTGCAATGACCAAGGTTCCTCCAGGGTCATCGCACATTGTGCCCGCCATTTCTTTTTTTTAATCCGGGAAGAGCACAGGAGCGCTCCTCCACAATATATATATATATTTAAAAAACAAACTGTGTGATATCGGGCCCCCCCCTCCCTGCCCTCCCTGGTGTGTGAAACTGGTGCCACCCCCTTCCTTGATGGGCATGGAGCTGCGCGGTGTGGCTCCGTGCCCATTTGTGCTGCTGTGCTTACTTGCGAGTAAGCGTGGCAGCACTTGGGATGGGCGGCCACATCTTCCGTGGTCTTGGGAAGTTCCCAGGACCCTGGAACATTTGGGATTTTCCAGGGATCCCTTATCCCTGGCAAATACCGTGGCTGTCCCCCCTGCCCCAGGGAGTCCCTGTGCGTAATTTGGACTCACAGGGACCAGCCGGGGGGGGGGCATCCCAGGTGAAACACCTGGTGTGGAAATGGCCAAGGAAGCTGGGCCTTTTTTCATGGCCCCAACCTTTGTCTGTCACTTTACATGAAAGATGGCAATATACAATGATAGCATTTCCCCCTTTCTGTCTTACTACTAAATTCCCTTATGTCTCTGTCATTCTCGTCCACCCCTTGCTGCCCCTTGTGCTTTGAACTCCCAGAATACCTGCATGAAGCCATCACTGTAGTTCCTAATTTAGAATGCACTAATCATGGTAGCCACACCTCCCCCTGCATCACTCTTGTCACCCTCTATAAATGGAGGGCAACTTTGTGAAGAGGAGAGCTTTCTCTATCTGAGGGGGGGGGGGCTCATCACAACCCAGAATGCTGATTTTGCACAAGAGCAGCATTGGAGGGGGCGGGGCTACAATGCTCCCCCTCCTATTGTTTACTGCATTTGAATTAGGAATGCCAAATAGGGCTCTAATATTCATTCAAACCCCTCATCAAAATCCTTATCTTTGATAGAGTCTTAATTCTCACCCCCAAACTAAATCTAATCTTGTCACTGCATTTGCGCCTACCTGTGAAGTGATATTCACATTGCTGTTGCGCTGAAAATGAATAAATAGAATTGGTACTAATACAGCATTCTGGCTAATTTGAACTGACAAATGATTTGTCCCAAAAATGTATGAAACAAACAAACATAAATCTGAACTCAGAAACACAAGTCTATTCATTCCATGTGGTTTGCTGTTTTGTTTTGTGTTTTAGTCCTTGGTGTTTACGGTAGGCTCTTCTAAGCAATCATCAACACCTTGCTAAGTAGGACATATGCACAATTGAACTGCAGGTAGCAACACAATGAGCCACCAAACATCATGTGTTGAATCTGAAATATTAGGCCTCCATTATCAAGCTGGTGAACAAGATAATTGTGCAGCAAACTCAGTGCTTGCATTTCAAAATTGAAATGCTTGATATGGATCCATTAATGATACTTAATTTCAGTATGTGATGTTCCATCCACCACCCCGCTGAGACTGAGCACACTTTGGAGCTTACATGCATTACACTAAAACAAACAATCACATTTCCAATGCAAAGTTGATCTTTAAGCAATGCACCACATTGCAAAGTACATACACCTCTCTTTGAATAGCAAAAAAAAAAAAAAGAAAAAAAAGGATGGATGGATGGATGGATGGTAAACTAAATTATGGGTTTTGATCAGGGTATGCTAACACAGTGGCTGAACTCGGACAACACGATAGTCAGTGGTGGGGTAATAATCAACTTTACAGTTGTTCATCTAGGGGGTACTCCCAACACAACATGGTAATAAATAATCAAATGTGGTGTGGATTAGGATCAGCACTGAGTTGATTATGGCAGCATTCGGATGACACAATAGTCAATACAACTGACGATTGTTTCCACCCCCCCAGTTGCTTAATGTGTCGTCCGAATTCAGCCAGTGACTGCAACAGACATATTGGGGCTTTCTATGTCTCCTGGCATTCAGGAGGGAGGGGGAGGCTCTCGCGATATCCTGATCATGAGAGTCTTCCCCAGCGTGCACACATGGCACGCAACATCCCAGGAGGAAGCCGGGATGTCACAGCCGCCATTTTGTTGTTTTTTTAAGCAGCAGGGCCGGTCGCACAAGAGCGAGGCCCCACTCAATCAATAAAATATATTAAAAGGTAGGGTGTTTTAAACCCGCTAAAATTGTGCCCCTTACCCTCCCCGCCACCTCAAGGATGGATGGTGAAAATGCAGCCCCCTTTCCCTTGATGGGCATGGCTCCATGCCCATTTCTGGTGCTGTGCTTACTTACCCACACTTCCCATGGTCTTGGGTCTTCGGATGGCCCAAGACCACTGGAGGAATCAGGTTTTTCCACAGTTTCTTTATCCCTGGGAAAACCCATGCCCTCCCTCCTGCCCCTTGGAGTCCCAGTGAGTCATTTGGATGCACAGGGAGCACCCAGGGATGGTCCCGAGACAAAAGGCTGGTGTAGAAATGGCCATTGTCATCTTGGAACAACTATCCTTGCTTATATGCAAGAATTCCCAGAATAAACTTAGCTCTTATATAGTAACATCACAGTGATCCTTACAACAGTGTTTTAAGGTGGGCAGCTATGACTGTCCACATTTCTTGCCTTAGGCTGAAACAGTGTCTTTTAATGGCTGAGTGATATTTGAACAAGGGATCTCACAGTTCACATTCTTTGCCACTATGGTACTTGGGTTTTCAGTATTCCAATTATGCTGCTTTCTTCACTTTTAAGTAATTCACAGGGGATTATTTGCTTGCATTGAATTAAGAATTTTTAACTATGAAGAGTCAGGATAATGACTATCCTAGAATCATAGGATGATAGCGCTGGAAGAGACTTGGGAGGCCATCTAATCCACTGCTCAATGCAGGATCTGTAATGCAGGATACTACTACAAAATATCTGGGGGATGGACATCTAATCTTTGTTAAAAACCTCCAGCCAAAGAAAGCCCACCAATGTCTGAAGTGTTGAACTGTCCTTACCATAAGCAAATTCCTCCTAATTCCTCTGATCCTGGAGATGGATGTAGTCATTGCGACTAGTAGCCATTGATAGATTTATTGCCCATGAATTGTCTCATCCCCTTTGAAAGATAGGTTGGTGGCCATCACCATATAGTCATTCCAAAAGTGAACCTCAGCCCTGAAAGATGGTTTACTGACATTTTGTATGGAATTTGACTCATGATGAAAATCTTTTAGAATAGGTTAAATGATGACTGTCTTCCCCCTCCACCCACCTAAGGCCAGAAAATCAACTCTTGTGGACTTTCCTTTGCTTCAGGTTTGATATTGCAGCAATGTTTAATGTGTAGCCGTTCCCTATCATGTACTAATATGGTTGGGTTATTCAGTGTAATAACACCATGCAGTATATTGTGAAATTCCATATATAGCTCAATAGACAGAGATAAAGATATTTGATTTCTTCATTATACCTAGTGGTTTGCAAGATGATTTCCCATTTTGTTTTATTTTTTTATAGTTCGCAAAATCCTTACACAATAACATGAAGAATGTCCACAACTGGGGGGGGGGGGGAATGTAACAAATAAAAACTCCAAGTATCCTTGTTATAAATACTATAGATTACATTAATAATAACAATAATAATAATAATTTTATTTCTTACCCGCCTCTCCCTTTGGATCGAGGCAGGGAACAACATTAACACAATAACAATATAGATCAAATACATAAATTAATTAAAAGAGAATATAAAACAATCAACACATTTTAAAATTCTTGGTTTAAAGTTCATCTGGGTAGGACTGCCAGAAGAGGCTAGTTTTTATAGCTGCTGTAAACTCAGAGAGAGTGTTAACTTGATTAATCTCCTCTGACAGGCCATTCCAGAGTCTGGGGGCGAAAGAAGACAAGGTCCTCTGGGTAACAGTTGTCAGCCTAGTTTTGGCTAACTGAAGTAAATTCTCCCCAGAGGACCTGAGTGTGCAGGGCAGATTGTACGGGAGAAGGCGATCCCACAGGTAACCTGGACCCAAACCATGTAGGGCTTTAAAGGTAATAATTAACACTTTGTACTTTACCCGGAAACTAATTGGCAGCCAGTGAAGTGATTTTACAGTTGGTGTAATATGGTCATTCCTAGGTGTACCGGTGACCAACCTGGCTGCTATATTTTGATCTAATTGAAGTTTCCGAACTAGGTACAATGGTAGCCCTATGTACAGCACATGGCAGAAGTTGAGCCTCGAAGTTACCAGCGCATACACTACCATCTTTAGGTCTTCCAACTCTAGGAAAGGGTGCAGCTGGCTCAACAGCCGAAGCTGAGAGTAGGCACTCCTGGCTGTCGCATCTGTCTGGAATGTCATTTGTCATTTGGAGCGACAGATCCAGGAGCACCCCCAAGCTGCGAACATAGTCTTTCAGGGGGAGTGTAGCCCCATCGAAAACTGGTCGACACACCTCCAAACCCAGGTCAGAGCCCTTGACAGAGCCCTTGACAGGAAGCACCTCCATCTTGTCTGGATTCAGTTTCAGTTTGTTTTTCCTCATCCAGCCCATTACTGCCTCCAAGCATTCATTCAGAGGAGACACACTATTCTTAGCACAGACACAGAGAAATATATTTGGGTGTCATCGGCATACTGATAGCACCCCACCCCATGCCTCCAGATGATCTCTCTTAGCGGTTTCACGTAGATGTTAAAGAGCATTGGGGATAGGGTGGTGCCTTGTGGTATGCCATGCAACAGCTCCTTTTTTGAGGAGCAACTATCCCCATGCATCACCATCTGGAGCCTACCTGAGAGATAGGACTGAAACCACTGGAGCACAGTGCCCCCGATTCCTAAACCCCTCAGGCATTCCAGAAGGGTACCATGGTCAATGGTATTGAAAGCCGCTGAGAGATCTAAAGCACCAGCAGGGACACATTCTCCCTGTCAATACTGATGCTGAGATAATCCACTAAGGCAACCATAGTGGTCTCAACTCCGTATCATGCTCTGAATCCAGTTTGAAATGGGTCTAGAAAATCTGTATCATCGAAGACTGCTTGGAGTTGGAAGGCAACTGTCCTCTCGATCACCTTGCCTAAATTTGCATATTTTGCCTAATATGTGATTTTTGTATGCAATTAAATCTACTATGCACATTTTTTGCAAGTAATTGTCCTAAATCCAATGCATTTTAATGTTACCTTGGATGCATTTTTTTATTGAAGAACTCCATTGCAAAATTTGCAGACATGCACATTTTCAAACAATAATTGAAAGGACAAAATTTGAGAGGACAAAATTAGGTATGTTTGCATTCAGTTGTAAACTGAACCCATTTGTCCCCCATCCCTTGCACTGGGTCTAATTCATTCAGATAAAGGAGGCATTTGTACAGATTTATCTTTTGAAAATTGACTGGGGAACAAGTTCAATTGACGTCAGTGGGACTTCTGAATAAACAAGTGCACGATCTGTCTGCATGTTCAGCTAGCCAAATCTTTTTTAAAAAACTAGAAAAATAATCAACCCTCTGTGGTGTGAACTGCCTGATCTTTGATTTTAGTGATATATATATATGTATCGAGAGAACTAGGACTTGCACTCCTTTGGGCACCCTTCCAAAGCATAATGTTAAATAATCGTGTAACCCAAGAGGCCAATGGTAATACACACACATGCACACACCATTTTTTTTTTTTTTTTTGCTATAAGTAGTTTTCCTGAATGGAGATAAAGTGATAAAAAGTTGGATTTAATTCCTGGCACACCGTTTTTTTATGAATAAAATATAACCCACTGCTGCATTCTTTTCGAAGTTGCCTATAGCACACATAATGTCAAATCTTTAATCAGAATGAGAGACCGGTCACTTATATCCGAAAGGCAGACGCTATTAAAAATTCAACTTCTGCCATAGGAGAAGTGTGCTAGTAGGCAATTTACAGTTTGAACATGGTGTTATATTTTAAATAGATCTTTTAAAGAAAGTATTATCCGGATAATAGGGAAGATGTTTTAAATGAGGGTAAAGCTGCGTTTGACCTCTAATAAAATTTCACAAAGGCAATCATAAATGATAGCAATAAAGGAGAATACCGTCAAGCAAACAACATGTGTTTTATTGGTGTTTTATTGGTGTTTTAATGACATATTGGTTTTATGTATTTTTAATCAGTTTTGTGTGTTTTATGATGATGTTGTTCCCCGCCTCGATCCGGAGGGAGAGGCGGGTAATAAATAAATAAATATATTATTATTATTATTATTATTATTATTATTATGAAACATAGGCCTATGGGACTCACTGGCAGTGGATAGGGAAATAAGCCCCCAAAAGAGACTAGGGTAATTCATAAAGAAGGTACAACTCACATCGCTTTGGGCCTGTGAAATACCTGAATACCACACAGCCAGACCAAACTCTGATAAGTAGAATTTGTTTGCCAAATGCAGCTTTTAAATGTATTCATTCATTCATTTAAATCTTAATACCCCCAACATGCTGTTTACATAGGATATCCACATCTTTTTTGAGCCTCCCTGCACTATGCTGCCAGGCTCAAAGTACAATGAGTGTGTTGTGGCATCCTGTGTTGACATTCATGCAGCTAACGCAAAACATGGCAGTGCTTATGGAAGTCAGCACAGATCGACATTCCTTCCTTTTTCACTTAGGGACTTCTCGTTTTTGTTCAAAGTGCTAAAAGAACTTTTGAACTATAAACAGTGATGATTCCTGATCAGCTCATTCTCAAATTCCTTATTGTCCTAAGTCTATGCAGCTATTATACTCAGCCAGATATGAACACACCTTCTTTTCTAGCTCCAGATTTAACGTGTGTAATGCTTTCTAGGGGTGTGCGCTCCGCACTGAAAATCTGGGGACCTCCAATGGACCCCCAATGGACCTCCAATGGACCTCCAAAATCGTGATGCAATTAGATGTGGTTTCAAAACCATTGGAAACCCACGGTGTGATTAGAAAATCATTCAGAGCCCCCAATGGATCGAAAGGGATCTGAAGGTTTTTTATGTGATTTGAGGGATCTTTTTCTGTTGATAGACAACTGACTGAACACTTCCATATTAGGAAGATGCTGTTGCTGAGGGGTGAGGGAGGGGTAGTTTTGCGATTGACATTTATGACTAAACAATAGATACAGCCTCTTCCCTGTCCCCCCTCCAATAACTTTGCTTAGGGGGAGGGATTGCAATTATATAAAAAGAAAGAGCTCGTACCACGGTTCTTTCACAATGCAGCCGAGGCTGACTGAACATTTCAGAAATGGGAAAGTTCCATCAGCTTTTCCTAGCAACTTCCTATCTGGGGGCATTTTGAAGTCCCCTCTGCCCTTGCCCCACTGGTCCAGCATGGCCTGCCTCTGGGTGCGGGGGCCGGGAGCCTTGTCCACCACACTGCTGCTGCTGCCAGCCTGACACTGATTTCTGGCTTGAAGGGGGTGCAGCCTCTTCAGATCTAGCATATCTGGGATCCTCTGCCACCAAAGAAAAATGATCCCAGGTGCCAGACTTGTGTTTTGAAGGAGAGGGTGTGGGCCTATCCTAGGCTTCCCCAGGCCATTTTAGAGAATTTGAAATTTACATTGGGTAGGATCCCAATTTATTTTTTTTCTATTTTTAATCATTTCTAGGTTGCCTCTAATGGTAAAATTGTCTCAATGTGACATACAAGAGAAAAAAACGTACAAGCAGCTACAATTAAATTCAACAAATATGTATACATTACAAGTTCAATACAAATAGAGGTTACTGGCCGAAATTCAACAAAGAGTACAACAAGGAAGTTACCAATAAAACCAGCATTCCATAAACCTATGGAAAGGCTAATGAAAACTGGAGGTGGGTGGGTAGAGCTTTTCTGAAGACCTGTCAATATGTGGCCTGATGAACTCCTGGTGGAAGCTGATTCCAGAGATATTGGGCCATCACTTAGAAGTCCCTCTCTCTTTTACTCGCCAGCCTTACTGCCCTATGTGGTGAGCAAGTGAGAAGGGCCTTGTCTGATGACCTTGGAGGGCAGGCAGATTGGTACAGCAGATGCAACTAGGCTAGGGTGACCAGATAAAATCCAGGTCAGGGCTCATGTAACTTTAACAGTTGTAGAGAAAAGGGAATTTCAGCCAGTGTCATTTGTATGCAATTAGTTCCTGGTGAAATTCCCTCTTCATCACAACAGTTAAAGTTGCAGGGGCCTGCCTTCTTTTGTATCTGGTCACTCTAGTATAGTGCATGCACCTTTAACTGTTGTGATGACGAGGGAATTTCACCAGGAACTAATTGTGTACAAATGACACTGGCTGAAATTCCCTTTTCTCTACAACTGTTAAAGTTACATGAGCCCTGACCTGGATTTTATCTGGTCAGCCTAAACTAGGCATATGCAATTGGGCTGGCAGAAGCAGACTTTCGTACCCCTCATCTCCACAGCAGCTGCTGCATCCCCATGAAAACGCTACACAGAGAGTCAGGGGATGCTATTGAATGGGGTAAGCTCAATGGAAGGCAGATCAATAGAAGGTAGATCTGGGATCCATCCCATGATTTAACAACAGTATTACTCTTAGGGACAAGTTCCTAATATTTCATGCCTATACAGTTCTCTGAAACTACGTAGCTTCCCAGATTGTAATTCTGTTCACACTTACGTGGGTGTCAGTCCTTTTTGACTCAGTGGGGCTCATGTCTAAATAAACATCTGTAGGATGTGTAGTCTCAGTCATCCTGAACAGTATAACCTTTCTCAGTGAAAAGAACCATGCTTTCTACAAATGTGGGGGGGGGGGGATCACCAGCAAAGTTTTATGGATTTTAATATGAAAGATCTTCCCCTGTGTGATCCAACTAGTTTTTTGCTTCTCAATTCTTCCTTGATACACACAATGAGAAGAGTGTGAAATGAGCAAGAGGAGGTTCTCCAAGCTTATTCAATTTGGTCTTATTTGTATTTTGAGAAGTGGACTCACTGGAACTGCAGCTAGCTGAGGCAGAAATATTGAACTAGTGCTTAAATTTTGCCTCCGGGGAGAGATCATTAGTCTCAAGATGAGAAGAGATGGAGAAAGTCAGGTAATGCTACATAGACAGTAATTAGTAGAGCAGATTGCTATCCCTATCTTCCTTAATAGTGTGCAATTAATTTTCTCTATTATATAGAAGGTGGAGCTATGGGAAATTGGCTCGACTTCATTACACACTAAAGAGTTGAATGTTGAGCTGAACAATGTTGAACTTGAGTGCTTGTCACTTCACAAATAATGAGGATATGGTACCCGCTGTTTGCTTTACTTTGCAATATGAAGGTCTGTCAGGGGTTTTGCTTTGCATTTCCAATGGGAATAACTGCCATACGATGCAGAATGTGATTAACCAACTTGAAATAGTTTGGTAAACAAAAGCTGAGCTAATAAGAATGAAAAAAGTGGATATCTTTACAGAGAAACATTTGCAGTTGTCAAGACGATTTCAATAATTACAGACCGTTCATACAGCAAAAGTATATGATGCTGTCCACCCAAAAGTAAACACTGTTGAAATTCTCAGTAATTTCAGTGGGGAGAAATGCTGAGCAAGTGTGAAACCTTGTGGGTCTTAGAGCATAGCCACACTATTGACTTCTCTGAATTTAACTACTGTTTCCTCTCATTAGCAAACCTCGGGAATGGTTGTCATGTGGACTCTCTAATGGAGAGTTTCTGGCACCTCACTAAACTGATGCTTTGGGAGAGGCCATGGAAGAGGAACTGATATAGAAGCAATAAGTGACTCCATTGAGAGTCAGACCTATGAAATACATACCACAATTAAATCTACGGTCACAGATCCAGCACACATTCCCAGTACATTATCTAAGCAAACCCAAGATGACAGTGCTATCGTCAAATTCTACTGTTGTGAATGGTCACTGTGCTTATTTTCTATGCATTTAAACTGAATTGGCACACACACTGAAATGTTTACATTTCAAGTCAATTGACCCAGCATTTTACTTCTCTTCCTCCCCTCCACGCATGTGTGTATACATGCCAATCGAGGATAATACCTTCTGTATAGAGAGGGCTCCAGTCTATAAAAGCATTTGACCGTTAGTGTTTTTAAGGTGCTTCAAGAGTCATTTTTATTTGTTTTTTGCTGCAGCAGACTTGGGGAAATGATTGGTTCATACATATGGTATAGGAATGGAGGAGAAATTCAGTGTGAATTATTATATGAACGTACCCAGTTCACACCTCCCAAACCTCCCAAAGTGAATGAGAAATGTGCCCAAATCCACGCTTTACAGAGATTTGTGATGCAGCTTGAATTAGGGTTGTGCAAGGACCCCCTATTCACTTCAGAGGCCCTGATCCACCTCAGCCCACTTCAGGCCCAGTCCAACCCACAATATCCGAAGTGGGTTGGATGTTCCAGCTTCCCAGGCATGAGGCCAACTGGGAGTCCACCGGACTCCCTGCTCAACCTCCTTCCTACTTGCCCCATCCACTTATCCCCTCTCCCCTCTTGCACCCCACTCACCCCGAGCCCAGTGAGCCACTGACCCTGCCCCCTTTACAGCTGCTGTAGTTTGTACATTAGATCTAGAAAATGACAGAGCCATCACCTTCCTTAAAAATGGCAGCTCTCAAGGATGGGCAGCTGACAGATAGGTCAAGTAAGACCTGCAGTTGGGCAGGGGCATCGGCTCACCATTACCTCAGATCAGGCTGAAGCAACCCAAAGTGCTTTGGGCCTGGTCCGCTCTGCTCTGGACCACTTTGGCCTGATTTGGTGCACACCCCTAGTTGCATCTTTTGAAATGTGCATAAAATGTGCATAAAATGTGTACAAAAAGATCAATTTTGTCAGGGAATCAGAATTTGTGGGCATTAAAAATATGACAAAATAAAACAAAAGGATTCAAAAGGCAAACATTGCAACATCACCCACACGTCCCTAGTTGGTGAACCCACAGTCGTAGATTGCAGAAAAGGTATGTATGAAACTCGAAGCCATCCTTAAAGCCATGATGGGTGCTGGCCCACTTTGCTCTATAGTAAACAAAGGAGTCTCCCTTGTTTGAATAGTTCTCTGGAATTTGTTATCCCATGAGAGCAAAAAAGAATTAAGTTAAAATGAGTTCCCTTTTTCCAGAAGTAATGAAAAGTCTGAATGTCTTCGCTCTGGATGCAGTTTAATGAGCTGAGAGGGACAGAAAAATATGCTTAGCAAAAGAATAAATCTGTAAAACAGCTTTTGCTGTGACCTGAAGCTATAGGAAGATGGACATTCTCCTATAATCCATCTGAATATTGATTAAAGATGTTATCACCCTGGAAGACCGATTGTGAAAATGATGTATGTATGTATGTATGTATGCATTTATTTATTTTATAGCCTGCCTTTCCACCAGCCACAGCTGTCAAAGGAACTAACAGTTATGAAATACAACATCTTAATTAAAAACATAACAAAAAACCACATATTTAAAATGCAACAATAACAGGAAGAAACAGCACCCAACCCATTTAAAAATACTCCTTCAGTATCAGGCCTGCCTGAATAAAAATGGCTGTGCCTGCATAGCGTCCCTCAGCAGGGAGTTCTACGTAGGCTGACCATCTGAAAAGGAGGGCAGGGCTCATGTAACTTTAACAGTTGTAGAGAAAAGGGGATTTCAGCCAGTGTCATGTGTATTCAATTAGTTCCTGGTGAAATTCCCTCTTCATCACAACAGTTAAAGTTGCAGGGGCCCTGCCTTCTTTTGTATATGGTCACTCTAGTATAGTGCCTGCAACTTTAACTGTTGTGATGAAGAGGGAATTTCACCAGGAACTAATTGCATACAAATGACACTGGCTGAAATTCCCTTTTCTCTACAACTGTTACATGAGCTCTGTTCTCCTTTTCATATGGTCAGCCTAGTTCTAGAACCATGGGAATAGCCACCGAGAAGGCCCTCTCTCGTGTCTCCAACATATGAAGCATCTCCCCAGAAGTTCTTCATTGCTGAGCAGGTTTGTATGAGAGAAGGCAATCTGTTAGTTTGCCTGGTTGCAAGCCGTTTAGAGCTCTGTCGGTCACAATAACCAGAACTTTGAATTGTACTTAAAAGCAGATTAGTAGCTATTGATGTGAAACTTCCATCACACAGAGCAACATTATCTGGGGGAGCTGTTATATATTCTAGCCAGAAAATTCAGGTCTAACAAAATAATAAATGAATAACCCAAAAACAAGACTGGAAGTTTCTGTAAAGAAAAACTAACACAGCTATCCCACTGGAGGTTCTTAGCACAAGCTTTGGTCCCTTTTAGATCATTGGTATCAAAAGGACTTAAATGCAAGTAACTGAGTGCCAACAAAATGTTGGCACAGGTATAGGAACATAAGGTAAGACTCCTATATTTGCTGAATAGAAATATCTGGCTGAACCTTTTTTGATGTCACTTCTAGTGGAACTTTTAGGAGTAGGCTGCCCTATGCTATCAAGTTTCACAGCATCCCTATAATTGGCTTTATGAAAATAAATAGAGAGAAATGTATATCCCAGATGCAAACTCCAATACATGGTGAAAATGTCATCTTTTTCACAAGGCTGTATGCTGTACCCTCTCCTAATGAAGTGCATTATAGTGGCTGCTAGCTGCAAAATCAGTTAAATTGAGCTGACCAATAAATAAGGCTCATCATTATGTAGAGATAAAATGTCAGTGCAAACTCTCTTTCTCCCTTTGTCTCTCTCTCTCTCATTGCTTTTGCAACTGAATGCCGCACCATAGAGGCTAATGATCTTACTGGAGCAAAAGTGATGACAATTGGCTCTGTGTATTAAGAAAATAATTATGAAGGAGACTCTTCTACACTTAGCTGCAGTCTAAATTGGGTAAAGATTGAAAGCTTCAAGACATGAAGAAATGAATTCATCCAGACTCTCAGGGAACTCTTCCAGCCCAAGGCTCAGATTCAATTGCAGAGAAGCTTTTGGGGGCTACATCCCAGTGGTGAGTGTTGCCAAAGGCACGGGGGTGGGGGTGGAGTAGGGCCAAAAACAAAACAAAACATCAGCAGCATATTTTAGCTTAAAGCTCTTACTGCCAGTAATTATCCCTTCGGAGGGGCATTTAAATCCTTTAGAATGGAGGGGAGACTTACACAACACACAGGAAACCACCAAATGATCAGTGGTTGGGGGGACAGGGGTGGTGAAAGAGGAAGGGAGTATGGCCACTGGGAACCCCATTGGGACCTCAGAAGGGCTGGGTGGGGCCCCAAGTTCTGATGTTCCCCACTCCTCTCTTATACCCTGCGATGTCTATATGCTATGCCCTAGAGAATCCAGAACTAGAGATAGATGAGAATTTTGTTTAAATTGTCTTTACAGGAATTTACTAAAATTCATAAATTTCTTGATAAATTTGATGTAAATGCCCTAAAATTAAAAGCATTCAGATGTAGGAGAAATCAAAACTGACAGGCTTGTCCATCCATGCAGAGCGCTTTGAGTGCTTTGCTCAAATCCCAGTATATTCAATTCATGATAGTGTTGATGAAATAGGGTTGCCATATACTGAGTTTTTTTAAAAATTGTCCCCAGAACAATATTTAGGCCTGCTTGAGAGTTCGCAGCTGTTTTAAGTGTATACTGTTATATGTTGTCTGTTTTTATGCTTTTATGGTTTTAAATTTTGTATATCGATTTTTAATGTCCAAAGTTTTAAATTTTTGTAAACCGCCCAGAGAGCTTCGGCTATGGGGCAGAATATAAATGTAACAAATAATAATAATAATAATAATAATAGTAATAATACTCTTCTCCTTTGGCCAACAGGCTCTTCACTGTAACAGCTATATGGCAGGCAGATACATCCATGTATGACTAGGAATGATGTGAGAACCTGACTGCATCTGGGAGTCCAGTGGACTTCCCTGAACCAGGCCTCCCAGACCCTGCTCACTGAGCTGCTGTCCCCACTCGCTGAGCTGAGCAAACCCCCAGCCCTCACCATACCCATCTGCAAATGCTTATCAGCCATCCACTCCTTCAGTGAGTCACCATTTTATGTTTAAAAAATGGTGACTCCTGTTTTTCTGTAAATCAGATCTTATGCATATGGCAGCCATAAAGCAGCCATTTACAGACAGAAAAACACAAGTTGGCAGTTTTATGCAAAATAGCAACTCACTGAAGATATGAATGACACTCACAGACAGATCCAGTAAGGGTGGGGATTTGCAAATGGGTCTAGGGGCAGAGCAAGTGGGGGACAGCAGCTCGCCGAGCATCTGGAGAAATCGGATGGAGGTGAGTCCATCCATTCCCTGAAATATTTTTCCCAGAAGTTTTTGCATCTAGCAAGACTCCTGCATCAACATGCATTAATAGGCTACCTTGCAAATATTTATTCAAAATCATTATTCGGTCTTTCACATTTTTCTCATAAGCAGCAAAACTCTTCTAAGCTATGATTTTCACAAAGAAACAAATGGAATATTGAGATATATCACTGTACTGACTTTGAATCAGTTTGATTCTAACCGAGGCATTTTAATATTAGCTGAACTCAGGGAAGAAGTAAGAAGTGCATCAGATAAGAAAGTTGAGGGGAAATATAACTGAATGCTGTACTATTGTACATATTCAGCTTATGATGAAACTAAGTGAACATAAAGTATTGTTAATAAATAAATAGAACCTATGAAAGAGAACTAGGTGGTATTCTGTTTGAGAGACTTACAGAAATGTGTAGTTCAGCAAAACTGACAAGTAACAAAGTAAACATATCACTAAAATTAATAGCTGGTAACTTTGAAAAAAATAATAACTAATTGTTTAAGAAATTCCATTCTGCTGAAACCACCAATAAGAAATAGGATAAATATGACAGACAAAATACAGGAATTTCAGTTCTCACAGGATGCAAAATCTCTCCTCAGGAGGACAGTGGCACCAGGCCATACTGACTTCTATGCTCTGTTTTATTCCCAGCTAAGAAATGTCATTCGTTAAGATGCTTTCATCTTTAAAATGAAGGCACTGCACCTTAGAATGTTTTAAATTAAGTTTTGCTTGCAATCATCTTGTATTTTGTCATAAATCAATGATCTTATATCATGAAATGTAGAAAATGCTAAGATTTTAAAATAAAAAATAAAATGACATTCGTGATCTCAGACTCCTCTATTCAAAAACAACAACAACAAAAATGTGTGTTAATACCAGGAATGTTGTAAACCTACATTTCCTTGGTGATGCTTTGTATCTGGAATATGACAGCTAAATACAAAAATCCCATATCCTAATAGCCAGATAAAAAGGACAATTTTTTCACAATGGTCCTCTCCTTTCTGGGAGAAGCTATACCAATTGAAGTTGGCCAGTGAGAGTTTTGTTTGATTCATTTTTTTGATAAGAGTTTGGCAACATTTATATGTTAATTCATTTGCTCCTCAGAAGTTTCAGGTCTGAGGAGAACCTGATGAAGACTCTAGTCCATGAGCAGCTTAAAGGTTAATGTATTTGTTATCCTTAAAACTGCCTCACATCACAGAGTGGGTGAAGTGGACTGTGACTTTCGATCCCATTAATTAAGCAAATAAAACTGTTCATTACCTTTGATTGAGCTGTTCTTCTTCTAAAATTCATACTTCTTTGAAAATTAGAAATATCAAGGGATGTTGGTTCTTGTTGTTTTCTGAAAAGAGTCACAGGGAAATATGCCAGGGACCTAGCCCTATTTCCCTGGACCAGTGAAGTCCTGTTCAGCCTCTGTAATGAACATTGTGGAAAGGCTATATAATGCATTACTTCTGCTTCAAATGTGTAGGAAGGCATCCTGTGACATGGGGATGGGGGAGCTATTGGGAGTATGGTGTGAGAGGAGTGGCTTTAACCCTTTGCCTTCACTGTGGTCCTAGTAAGGACACCCCTCCCCCCATTACCCATTATTCTCAGTGGGAGAAAAGCTCCCTTTTGTGAATAGCAGGCATGGGCAGAATTCTTAATGAGACTGCATGGGGCAAAGGGTTAACCCTACACACACACACACACACACATCATCCAATGCAAATTGAACTATTTATTTATTTATTTATTCATTTGATTTGTACCCCCCCACACCTTTCTACCAAGAAAATGGCACTCAAGGTGGTTAACAATCATAGGAACTAAAACTAAAATTAAAACTTGATTAAAAACAAAATTAAAAACACATCAATAATAGAATAAAAACAGCATCCAACCTAACAGATCATCTTACTGATCTTCTTGACTAACCTGGGACTCAAACGCGGATATCTCCATTCTGGACCTGACATGCTACTCACTACAACAGGGCAGGATCTGCACTACTGCTTGAAAACAGTTTATAATAGTAGTGACAACTGTTGAGGCTCAGGACACACTCCATATACAGTTTTCAAACTGTTTTCAGAGTGTCATATCCTGTTTGGTGTAGATCTGGCCCAGATAGGGTCAGCCATTCTCTGCAATGTGGAGCCACAGGTGGTGGAGACTTTTGGCTCCAATTTTGGTGGAGTTGTGAATCTTATTTTGGGTTTTAGTCAGAACCAGCCAGAACTCTAAAGGAGCTATCAAAGGTGCTGAACCCAGTCCGTTAAATGGCTTCAGCACTTTTGATAGGTCCTTTAGAGTTCTGGATGGTTTTCATGAAACCCAGAATAGATTCACAGCTGCACCGAAATCGGAGCTGGGTCCGATAATACTACCATGTAATACTACTATGGCCACAGGGTAGTATTACATATGTTCTAGAGCAGGGATAGGCAACTTGGTGCTGTCCAGATGTTTTGGACTACAACTCTCATAAGTCCCAGCCAGCATCACCAATTGGCAGGGTTTATTTGAATGTCCAAAACATCTGGGGAGAGCACCAAGTTGCCTGTCTCTGTTCTGGAACATGAGTTGGCAGGAGGTAGATTGTGGTCGGTGCTACACAAATGTAATTGATTTGTACAATGCTAGCAGATAGTGACTGTTCCTTTGTCCATTAGATTAGATCAGAGGTTTTTATAAAGCCAATGGCTGTTCTTCCAGACTCAAAGAATGCTTCAAGTGGCTGCAGTGACAAACCATCATAATTGCCAGGCTTGGAGGACTTGTGATATTCCATAAAACCAGAAATAAAAGCCTATGGTTTTTGACAGTTCATCAGATTCATATCATTCATGAAACTGTACCTGCAGCAGCTCAGTGACCTATGCAATAACTTGGCTATGGGTTTTATTCCCTCCTTCTCCACTAATTCCATCTGCAAAAATAATTCATTTTTAAAATATGGCCTGATATATGGATTGATTTGTATGTCTGCTAGTAACTATCTTAAGCAAGGATTTTCATTCCTCCACCTCCCCATCCCCTGTTAAATTGCAGGTTGATAGCATCAGATGAACTTTATGCCAGTGGCAAAGATCAAAACGCATTTTGATTAAGAAAAAATAAATAATGAGAATTCTCTATAGGCTGTTTCAAATGCAGTTCACAGGCCCTGGAGGTCAAAATTGATTTTTGAGGTACCTGAATTGCTAGCTGGGAGATTAACACATAAGTCCAATAAGATGATTAAATCTTTACATGGCAAGAAGAAATCCAAATATTGCAAACTTAAGATGAAATGGTAGAGGAAATTATTTTAGGGCAATTCTTTTTCTTGCATACAAAAATAGAACTAAAAATTGTAAATCCAATGCAAATTGGTTGGATTTGCGTTTTCTCTGAATAGCTGCATAAAAACATCTCTTTTCTTGTACAAATTTACTAACAGCACAATATTATACATGTTGGCTTCCCATAGGATTTAAAGATGTTAGAGAAATCCACAATGGATTCAAATGAGTTTGAATTTCTAGGAATCCAACCTCCAGCGGACTGGCAGTAGTGCAGATCTCGCCTAAGTCTGGATCCAACCCCTCAGTCGGGAGCTTTCTTGCTTCCTTATTTTATTCTTTAAAGCGCCTGGCACCTTGATGGCACTATATTAACAGATGATGATGATAGCGATGGTTATAATTAATAATAGAAATCCCATTATCTAAATTATAGCATTCTGAATTTGTGATACATCTCCTGTGTCAGGGTAGCTTTATTTAAGCTGACATGCCATTTATCCAATCCTTTGAAAGTCTGAGTGTTCTCGAGTCTTATTTGATTAAACAGGATTGTCATATTTTAATTTGAAACAAGCTTTGCAACAAGTTTAGTATAATATGAGAATTGGGCACATCTATTAAAATGTCTGGTCTTTGTATTCCTACCACCTGGGAATTTTTGTTCTGGCAAAATCTCCAAGGAAATGGACTGCCATAAATAAGGAAAAGCTACTGATGATGCATATCCACATGTCTGGACTGTCTGTCTATCTGTCTATCTTATGCACTAGGCATCTGATGACCAAAATATTGTCCTGTGTTGGTGCTTCCTTTCTCACCATATCCCCATGGTGGTCTGGGAATATGGTGAGCACTCTGGCACAACCTAGGAGCCATCTTGCTAGCTCTGATGCAATTGCTGGCACACCTACATTTCTGTTCTGGAGATGTTGTGACACCAGTGACAGCTCCAGAGTTGAGGGGCCTGCAGCCATGTGCCATCCACCATCCCTCCTATGGTGCCTATTCTGCCCTGTCCCCTTATTACAATATAAACAAGTTTGTTTGTTTTCGGTAATCCAAAACCAAATGGCTTCCAACCACCATTTTAGATCATCCCATCCCGAATGTCCCACAAGTTGTGTAGAGAGAAAACTGATGGCCATTTATTTATTTATTTATTTATTTATTTATTACATTTGTATACCGCCCCATAGCCGAAGCTCTCTGGGCGGTTTACATAGGATTAAAAACAATTAAAAACAATATACAAAAATTAAAACAGCAAAAACATACAACATACACACAATCTGTACATTTAAAAACCACTTGAACACTTCAAAAAAACTACAAAAACAAAACAAAACAACCCCAGGCTCCTCAGATATTGCCAAATGCCTGAGAGAAGAGGAAAGTCTTGACCTGGCGCCGAAAAGATAACAATGTTGGCGCCAGGCGGGCCTCGTCAGGGAGATCGTTCCACAATTGGGGAGCCACCACAGAGAAGGCCCTCTCTCTTGTTGCCGACCTCCGAGCTTCCCTCGGAGGAGGCACTCGGAGGAGGGCCTTAGATGTTGAACGTAGTGTTCGGGTAGGTTCATGTCGAGAAAGGCGTTCCATCAGGTATTGTGGTCCCAAGCCGTGTAAGGCTTTATAGGTTAAAACCAGCACCTTGAACCGGGCTCGGAAACATACAGGCAGCCAATGCAAGCGGGCCAGAGTAGGTCTTATATGTTCGAACCTACTGGTTCCAGTTATCAATCTGGCCGCTGCATTTTGCACAAGCTGCAGCTTCCGGACCACCTTCAAAGGCAGCCCCACGTAGAGTGCATTGCAGTAATCTAACTTGGAGGTTACCAGAGCATGGACAACTGAAGCCAGGTTATCCCTGTCCAGATAGGGACGTAGCTGGGCCACCAACCGAAGTTGGTAGAAGGCACTCCGTGCCACTGAGGCCACCTGCGCCTCAAGTGACAGAGATGGTTCTAGGAGAACCCCCAAGCTACGAACCCGCTCCTTCAAGGGGAGTGCAACCCCATCCAGAACAGGTTGAACACCCTCCATCCGGTCAGCGGAACCACCCACCAACAGCGTCTCAGTCTTGTCTGGATTGAGTTTCAGTTTATTAGCCCTCATCCAGTCCATTGTCACAGCCAGGCACTGGTTCAGCACATCCACAGCCTCACCTGATGAAGATGAAAAGGAGAAATAGAGCTGCGTGTCATCAGCGTACTGATGACAACGCACTCCAAAACTCCGGATGACTGCACTCAACGGTTTCATGTAGATATTGAACAGCATGGGGGACAAAACTGACCCCTGCGGAACCCCATACTGGAGAATCCACGGGGCCGAGCAATGTTCCCCAAGCACCACCTTCTGGAGCCGACCCACCAAGTAGGAGCGGAACCACTGCAATGCAGTGCCTCCCACTCCCAACTCAGCCAGTCGTCCCAGAAGGATACCATGGTCGATGGTATCGAAAGCCGCTGAGAGATCAAGGAGAATCAACAGAGTCACACTCCCCCTGTCTTTCTCCCGACATAGGTCATCATACAGGGCGACCAAGGCTGTTTCCGTACCAAAACCAGGCCTGAAACCCGACTGAAATGGATCCAGATAATCAGTCTCATCCAAGAGTGCCTGGAGCTGGCTCGCAACCACCCGCTCCAGGACCTTGCCCAGGAATGGAACATTTGCTACTGGCCTGTAGTTATTAAGATTTTCAGGGTCCAGGGAAGATTTCTTTAGGAGTGGTCTCACTGCCGCCTCTTTCAGGAGGCCTGGGACCACTCCCTCTTGCAAAGAGGCATTAATCACTTCCCTGGCCCAGCCAGTTGTTCCATCCCTGCTAGCTTTTATTAGCCAAGAGGGGCAAGGATCCAATATGGAAGTGGTTGCATTTCCACCCAAAAATATGAAGGTCGCCATTTTGGAGGGCCAGTAGTCACCTTTCCCCTTCCAATACTCTGGAATGACTTAATTTCTGGAGTGTCAGAGGGCAATTCCAAGATTGTGGTTGGAAACTGCTGCGTGCCAGAGCACAAAAAAGGCAGATATCTGGGATGGATCCTCTCAGCATGCCTAGACCCTGGCAATTGACCAAGTATGCCTGGTAGTGGCACTGGGTTTGTTGGTCGGAAGAATTACAGTACCGTGCAGCCAACTACTAGGTGCACGTTTCTTGATGCTATGTGAATAGAAGATTATGGTGATTTGAATAGAAAAGGTACAAATGGGATTTTAGGGCTTGCCCAAGGCACAGTTGTCTAAGCTAGCTGATTGGGGCACAGGGAGAGGGGAGTTTGTACCACTGCAAATGTGATGTGGCTTGTGTTTCAGACTAGAGGACCTCAGGGCACACTCTGGCATACTGGTTCTGCATTTTTGCAGCTGTCAGATCTCACACATTCAACAAGCAATTAACCACTCCAGCTAGGATTTAAAAACCTTTTGTGATAGCATCCTAAACATTCTCTGCTCTCTAGGATGATGGGAAATTGCTAGTTAGACTCAATTAAAATGCCATGCAGGGTGGGCTTACCTATGCAACATTCTCCGTTGCTGGGTTTTGTGCTTAAATTGAGCCTCACGCCTATACATGTAGCATGCCAGAGACCTGAGGTCCCAACAAGAGTTGCACTAATGTGCTAACACCAGCATGTGTAGTGGAGAATGCCCCAGTATATCTATTAGTGCTATGCCAAATCCTGCCCCCTATTTTTGGAAATTTTTTCTCTCTGCAAAAGAGGCATTTTTTTTCTACCTCTTTCGCAGGGAGGGGAAGAATTTCAGATAATTTTCTCTTCAAGGAGGGGAACAGGCTTTCCACATGCCTTTTTAAGTGTAGTCGATTGTTGAGGGATCTTTTTCTTCCTCTTTCTTTCTTTCTTCTTCTTCTTCTTCTTCTTTTAAAAGAACACCCTCAACACTTGGAGGAGCCTGGCAGTTCTTCCTGAATGTCTCTTGGAGACCATGTGGCCTCTCCCTCTCCAATACACATTCAGGAAGAACTCCTGGGCTCCTGCAAGTTCAGGGGTGTTTTTTAATATATATATATATATATATATATATATATATAGAAAGAAGACCCTTCAACAACTGCCTACACTTAAAAAGGTTTGTGAAACCCTGTCCCCCTCCCCAAAGAGAAAATTATTTTAAATTCTCGCATCTCCCAAACACTTTTGCCAGAGTTTTTGTCTTTCCCCTACCTCCATGAAATGCCAAAATGGAAGAATAGAAATTTTCAGCATAGCACTTATAACCATACAGTCAGCTTCATGAAACAGCACACACATAAACACATTTTGCCTCACCCACCAGGATATTGGTTCTGTCATATAGGAGAAATAGCAAACCTCCCTGTCACCAAATTGGGAAAATCTTGACTGGCTGCTATCCATGATGGCCATATGACCAATGGGGCAATGGTAAATTCTGAAGACTATGTGCTCATCATGACACCATTAGTGCTGTCACATTCCATAGCCACATCCCCAAAGAGGGTCAAAAATTGCAGGCGTCTGTGTCAATTCATATCAACAAACAAGTTCTAGGAGGGTTTTTCAAGATCAAGTTATCCTGAACAAGGAGAAATCGCTCCCCACCCCAGCTACTGTGAAGAATGCAGCTAAACTGATAGGGAACAGGGAATTCGGGGTGGTGGTGGTGGGATAGCGTGCCATCATCCCTGCTAAGCATCCCTGAATGCCCTGGTTCCACTACACCAATGTAAATGCCAGCTTCAGCATTAGTAGACCTTTGAATACCAAGCACTGGGGAACAACAGCAGATAAATAACAGTCATTGACCTCATGTTCTGCTCGTGGGCTTCCCACAGGCACTTAGTGGCAACTGTGGAAAAGAGAATGTTGGACCAGGTAACGTTGGTCAGTAGGGATGTGTATCGTATTGTTAAAATGTATGATAACAATACGATAAGGTCGTTATCGTGCATGTGTTTAATGATGACGATATGATAGAAAAACCTACGACAATCAACGGAGATGATAATTTTCGGGCGATTTTATCTTTTTATTGGCCTGCCATATAAATATACCTATAACTTCTGTATTTTAAAAGTTAGAGGCTTGAAACTTGGTCACAGTGCTTACACATACTTAGACATACACATGCCTAAGTATGTGTATGAAATTTGAGATCGATCCCTCCAACCTTTGATTTTATATGAATTTTTTAAAGATCATTTCCGTTCTGACAGGTCTGAATGAACGCACGTGGCAAGCTGTCATTCTGATCTGTCAGAACTGAAACGATCTTTAATAAATTCATATAAAATTGAGGGTTGGAGGGATCGATCTCAAATTTGGCACATATGAGTAGCTCTGAATTTATGCATTGGAAGGGCTTCAACTGTTTCCCAGAAAATGGAATGTTAAAAACCTATGTGTGATTTTTCATAGGAAGAATGTCTTCGAAAGGCTGTAGTTTGCTTCCTCCCCTCCCTTTGGCTTTTTAATCTTCTTGACTTGCTAGATGCATTTAAAATCCCTCTCTTGTTTGCGGTGCCTAAATGAAGTACAACGCTGGAGTCCAGACACTTGCATTGCAGAGAACTGTTGATTCATTATTAGGGTATTAGCTTTTAAAGTGCAGGGAGAAAAGGTTCAGTGGCTGAAGAATTTAATCCTGCGTACAGTAAGCCTCCAGAAACAGGAAAAAATTGACCTTTGCAAGCTAGAGCTTGCATTTGCCTGGATTTCAAAGCTTTTGGAATGCCATGGCTTCCGGCTGTTTTAATAGAACAGCCCAAATGCAGAGTGCAGATAGTGTTCAGGCTTCCCTTTTGTCTTATTGCTTTGCCCATGCAGAACAGATACGGATGTTGTACTCGACACATGAGGGGATGAACACTTATCTGGTGCCATTCGCCTCTGCTGCACGCATTACTTTTTTGTCAGATAGCGGACGCAATTGAATTTCAAGAAACACTCAGTGCACCCATTAATGTGATTTTTATTACCAGCTTCTGCTTGCTTAAGGGCTGCATCATCAATCAACTTCTCTGGATTTTTGTTCAGCCTCAGAATAAGCTGCCGGCGCTGCTGCTGACTCATTCTACTGACTGAAGTTCTACCGTTCCTCCAGTGAAAGGATGAGAGTGGGCAAGAAGGGAGGGGGAAATACATTTAAGGAAGTCAGCACTGTTAGAAATGAAATGTGGGGTGGGTGGGTTGTGGGTTGGGTTGCTTCCTGAGGTGATGAATTGGGGAGTGGGTGAAACTGGGATGATCTGTAATGATTCACAAGGCCAAATGTGGTGTGCTGGGAATGAGACGGATTTGTGAAGAGCATTGCCTATGATGCTGCAATCGCAACACTGTTTTGGCAGCACCTGCCAAGCTCTGCACTCATCAGCGCAGCCCACTTCCTCCACATGTCAATCAGATGCCACGGAGAGGTGGTTGTGCCATACCTTCGACATGCAGCATTGGGAAAGACAATGGTGGTTGCATAATAATAAGCTTGCATTTCTTAAACTGAACTTTTTAACTGAAAACGTGCATATGCTCCAAGAGCAGGTTTTATTAATATATTGAAAGGCAGAAGGTGGAGCAGGTGAAAGGAGTGATCCGGGACCTTCTCCTGTGCCTTGCTGCTCTGTTCCTTCTCTCTCTCTCTCTCTCTCTCTCGCTCTCTCTCTCGCTCTCTCGCTTAACAACCAGTGGAGGCTGGTGGCATCAATTTCGGTGGGGCTGTGAATCCATTCTGGGTTTCAGCCAGAACTCTGAAGGAGCTATCCAAGGTGCTGAACCTATTTTGGGGCTAGGATTCAGCACCTTGGTTAGCTCCTTTAGGATTCTGGCTGGTTCTGACTGAAACCCAGAATGGATTCACAGCCCCACTCAATTTGGAGCCCCTTGCCCCCACTGCTAACATTTCCTGACTCACTTTCTCCGCCAGCTGTTGTAAGAACATGAAAGAGCCCATAGATTCAACCTGGCTGTGTGTTATAATTAAGGAATATTTGCATAGTGTTTCACTTATCATTTCTCCCTTTCTCCAGTCAAGCATAAAAAGGTTCATTTCTAAAGCCAACATTTATCTTCTTGTGGTATATTGGTCCTCCTGTCTTTCCATACCAGGAAGTTCAGGTTCTGTCCAACACTGACTCCAGAACTATGCTGCATGGCCTGTTTGCAATAAGCTTTATTGTTTTAAAGTTGTTCTTAGTTTTGCATCCTCTGTTTGCTCTTCTCTTCATGATATATGTCACTGCAACTGCAAGATCTCTGTAAGATTGATCTCCTCTTTCCAGTTCTTCCATGCCTGGGCTACGTTCTGAGCTAGTGGCTTCAGACCCTCAGTTTTCAACCTATTCCATTCTTATTTTCTGCCAACTCACAATTTGTTATTTTGTATTGGATTCAGTCATCATTACCACCACATTTAAAGGTAAGAAGACTGCTTGTAACAGCTGTCCCTAACCTCCGGACATGTTGGACTACAACTCCCATCAGCCATCCTGGCTGAGGATTATGAGAGTCGTAGACCAACATATCTGGAATGCACCAGGTTTGGCGATGACTGACTTACAGCATTAAACAAACTCTGTTTTCTAAACCAACTTTAAATTTTATTGATGTAAAGGTTAAACTGAGCTTTCTCAATTAGCACCCTCCCTCTCCTTAGGGAGTAAGTCTTGCCTTCAACTAGTTACTGGTTCTTTCACCAAGCACATAACAACCTAATTGAGCAGATTTTTAATATTGTTACACTCCAGATTGCTTTTCTATTCCTCTAATTTGTTTGTTCCCTACTGCCTTCCCATGGAAGTCTCATCCCAGCCACCACAACCTTGCTGTCCTCTCTTCTTCAATAGAAAAACAGAGCATTAGAGAAGGGACTGGGTTCCTAGATTAGTCACTTGGGCAGGATCTACACTACTGCTTTAAAACAATTCATAATGGTATTGACAACTGTTCAAGCCCAGGTCATAGTCCATATACCATTTTCAAATCATTTTCAAAGTGTTATATCCTGCTTCATGTATATCTGACCTAGGTTTGTCCTAAGGTGGTGCTATGTGGTGATGTAGAGGTTATGCAAGGAGTTAATGGGTAGTGAGAAGGAAGGAACCCCCATCCCCAGACCGGTCCCATTATAGTTTTGACAGAAAAGGAAGAGGCAATGGATCCTTTTTGCCTCTTTTTCTCTTCTTCAACCTGAAGCCATTTTTGTCATCATCATCATCATCATCATCATCATCATCATATATTTATTTATTACCCGCCTCTCCCTCCAGATCGGTCCTTTAAGTGTGACAGAAGTGATGTAGCATGACAAAAGCAGAACATATTTATAGACAATCATCTTCCAGGGTTAGTAAAATCTATGTGCAGGGAAGAGGCACATCTCAGTGGTAAAGCATATGGTTTGAATGCCCAGTTCCTCCAGGTTACCTTCTTTGACCGTATTTTGCTTTGTTGTTGCAGGTTTTCTAATGGACATAAAGTTTGCCAGTGAAATGACATCCTTCAATCTCTCACCTGTAGCTGTCACTTTCTCATGCATGCTATATTTCCAAATATCTTGAGGGGATTTCTTTATTTGCACCAGACTGAAACCTTTCAAAATATATTTTACACCACATTTAGCAGACATTTGGCCACAGGGAAAACTAAAATGACTTGCAGGTGTTCTCAGCACATCCTAGCACTAGCATCAGATACAACATGGTGGTCTCCTCTGCCTTTATTTTCCTAAGTATATGATAAACTTAATGCTTTGCAAAATATATTTTTTAAAAAAAATATGTTCATGCATATGAAAAATTGTGGAGTGATGACAGAAGGAAAGGTATTATTCTAAGTGCTAAATGAATGTCAGGCCTCAATGCATAGAGAAATAGATAGCTTCTCTAATTTTTGTTTATGTTTGCAAAGAAGGGTGGAGGGGTTAATGTACATTCCCTTGCTGGAGAAGGAAGGGGGAGGGAATTCAGGACATTGCTGAGTGGAAGGCATAGTCTTATCTTGTTGATTGTTTTTTTTCTGCGCCATTCTTTTTAAAGAACTTGGTATAAGAATTAAGCATTCCACTCTTTAATTAGGGTAAACACCTCTTAGGGTAAACCCTCCCAAGTAAGCCTGCAACAAAACTTAATAATCACCAATAATAATAATAATAATAATAATGAAGATCAAAACTAACAGGTAATTCCAAATAGCACCATGTCTACCCAATGGCCCCAGTAGTGTCCTAGCTCTATTATAAGCAAAGCTTAATGAAATAGTCTTTAGGGCATTAAGCCAGGAAACACACTGGCAAACATTGTCATTTATACCCTCTAGGTGACACATAATCTGTCCACCTAGCCCCTGCCAGTACTGGAGTGGCTAAATAATAATAATAATAATAATAATAGACAAGATCACAAAATGACATGGGTAAAGAGAAGGGAGGAATTGGGTTAATTTTATTAATGGTGATGTCATAGTAGTGATGTCATAGTAATGTCATGGGATTCATATTATCATACTCCATGCAGCAGTAGCAATTGTGACTATGCACAGGCAAAGTTTCAGAAAGATAGGTGCAGGGGATAGGGCGGTTAGGTGCAGGGCCTAAGGCATTATGATGATTGAAAAACAGTGTAGGGCCTTTTTTCATTGTGAAGACTGGTTATATTGGAGGAATGTCCATCTCATGGTCCCATCCTTACCATCTGCCAAATCACAGTACTTGAAAGACCCTGATAAAAGGTGCCCAAGAAGATTTACCATCAGTCACTCCACTCCACTCCATTCCCTCCCTCTCCCCTTCATCTGCATTACGAGAAATGAAAGCAAAAGATACTATTTTGGAGACATGCTATCTGCCTTTCCAAAGCCAAATTGCAAAGAAAGCCTCATGCAGGGTCACTCCTACACTGTTTTTCAATCATCATAATGCCTTAGGCCCTGCACCTAACCTCTCTATCCCCTGCACCTATCTTTCTGAAACTTTGCCTGTTTCTTGCCCAAGGACACCTCTATGGCATGTGCCACTTTCATACAAAGCCTGATCTGTCTTTAGAAGAACCAGAAATAGTCCAGGAGGCCCAATTCAGCTTGGGCTTCAGCCAAATTTGATGCACATCCCTATTTGTGATTCATCAAGCCAAAGGAAGCCTAGTTAATTAGTCATGTGCCTTCAAGTCGGCTTTGATTTATGGCAACCCTATGAAACAGCAACCTCCATTTGCATCTGCTGGTAACCACCCTATTCAGATCTTGTAACTTCATGTAAGTATCTTCCTTTACAGAGTCAAATCATCTTTTGGTCTTCCTCTTTTCCTTCTACTTTCTGTTTTCCCAGCATTATTGTCTTTTCTAATGAGTCATTTCTTCTCATTATTTGTCCAAGTATGATAACCTCAATTTCAACAATTTCTCTTCTAGTGAGAGTTCTGGCTTAATTTGTTCTAGAACCCACTTATTTGTCTTTTTCACAGTCCACAGTATCCACAAAACTTTTCTCCAACACTACATTTCAAATAAGTTAGTCTTCCTCCTATCTGCTCTTTTCTAGGCCTGTGCGAGCCTCAAGCCTCAGACTTCTGAATCTGAAGCCTGAATGCCATTTTATGACAGATCTGTCATGAAATGACAGATCTGCCATTTCCTTGCCCACTCCCAGGCCCTGGAAAATTCTGCTACTCCCAGCATACAGTGCCTGAGAAGGCTGGACTTACCAGGGCCTAGGATCAGAGGGTAGAGGTGTTGTCATTGCTGCCATTGCCCATTGCTTAACACAGGCGACTCTGTGTTCCTGGTGCCAGTGCATCCTCTTGGCGCATGGCACTATTGCATCCTCCCAGTGCATGATACTGTTGCATCTTTTCCAGCACCGTTGCAGCCTTTCTGGGAAGAGATGTTGCGAGATCTCTCATGGGGAAGCTGGCGATCTCGCAAGATCTCTTCCTGGAAAAGATGCAACAGCGCTGGAAAGGATGCAATGGTGCCATGCACCGGGAGGATGCAATGGCACCATGCGCTGGGAGGATACAGAGTTGCCAGTGCTAAGGAATGGGCAATGGCGGCAAGGATGACACCTCTACCCTCTGCTCCTGGGCCCCAGGAAGTCCAGCCCTCCCAGGCACTGTATGCTGGGAATTGTTGACTTTTCTGGGACCTGGGAGTGCGCGAGGAAATGGCGGATCTGCCATTTCATGATGGATCCATCATAAAATGGCCTCTAGGATTCGGATTTGGAAGTCTGAGGCCCGAGGTTTGCACTGGCCTACTTTTTTCATTGTCCAACTGTCACATCTGTACATGGAGATCGAAAACACCATGGTCTGAATAATCCTGGCTTTGGTTTCCAGTGTTATATTTTTACTCTGATATCTCTCATAGCTGCTCTTCCCAATCCTAACCTTCTTCTAATTTCCTTCTTCTAAAGCGAGCTTATCCACCATGTATTCTGGCTTGCCTGGTGCTAAAAAGAGCTCCTCTTTTTTTTGCAGGCAGACCAAAATATCCCATAGGATTATCCCCCCGCCCCCCGAATCATCATACTGATTGCAATGTGGAGGGGTACAAACAAGTTGTGCAAACCTACAGTGACAAATGGCAGACACAGCTACTGTCTTGTATGTTTCACTCTCTTAAAAAAACAACATTCCAAATGAAATACTAAAGACAGTGAAGAATTAAAGAAGACCTGATAATGTTTAGGCTAAACATGTATTTTACCAACCAGAAATGGCTCAGATCCATGCCTGGCGCGCCTGGGTGGGGGGGAGGGGCAAATTGCGGGTGGGATGAGAGGACGAGGTGTGGAGGCTGTCCATTGGCTGCCTCATTATGGTGCCACAGGGGCTAGAGAGGAGGGAGTAGCTATATAAGCGCCTCACCTCCTCTCAGACCCCTCTTCATTTTTTGGCTCCCTCCCTCCTTCCTTCCCTCCCTCCTTCCCTCCCTCCCTTGTTAACAGTGTGGGCTTGCTGGTTGTCCCTTTGGAGGCTGAGTAGGATTTTTTTGCCCACACTCTAACTTGGTTGTGTAGGTTTTTTTGCCTACTCCATACTGTGAGACAAGTTGGGTGTATTAAATAGGCTGATTTGTTTAATTGGTCACATTTGGTTGGCGGTTAGGTGCGGGCATCTCTAGAGTGGGGAATATTGGTGAGCATTCTCAGGCACCATTGGGGTGATGGTTAGTGCCTGAAGCCTATGGCGGGGAGTCTTGCGGCACCAGCCAGCGGGTTGAAGGTTTACCTTTGAGGCCAACCCTCCTCACCCCCTTGGAGCGTTGCGGCACAGGGGCGGAGACAACGGAAGACCTCCCTACCCCAAATGGGGAGCCCATGGGGTGGCAGTCTGTCTGGCACCACTTCATGGGCTATGAATGGCTTGCCCAATCCTAGAAATGGCCTAATTGAGCCATGTGTGAGATGCCCGCATAGGAATTTACCCCTTTGCAGATCTTTGAATAAATGTGGCCCATGTTTAAAATCCATATACATGTGTTGTCTCGTTATTTCTCATCCTCCACTTCTGCAAATGGAAAATGAAACTTCATAAAGATGTAACTGAGTTGAAATTATTCATATTTCCCAATGTGAGTTTGTTCCCTTCCCCGCCCCCCCAGGGAAGAACTTTTAAAAGATATTTCTGCATAGGAAGTTTAAAAAGGCAGAGGCAAGAGATATGCCAATTTTTTTTTAAAAAAAATATTATCTTAGTTCCTTATTTTCTTTTGTCGCCCTTTTATTTCCTTATCAAAGATGTTCAAAGCCTGCTCAAGAATATCCAAAGTGAACATCTAGCCCTTCTGAGATTAGCTCATGAATACAGTAGTTAGCTGGCTGTCAAACCATTCAGTTTTGTGGAAGTTTTCTTTTTCTTTTTTTCTTTTGGTAAACTCAGTGTAGTATTTTCAAGAAGAGAACAAAGGATTATGGCATGTGCAGCACTGATGGCTGCCATAAATGTTTCAAAATTTATGCATTGTGAATGTTGTGAGGTTTGAAACCTTACACTAGAGTTATAGTCAGATGGTGTAGCAGAGGGGCTACGAAATGAGCTATCAATTAGATCTGAACAACAGGGGGAGATTAACACACATTTATAAAATAAAGGAAAAGAAAGTATAGAATCCAGTGAATAAAGAAAGGGAAGTCAAAACATATAACGCTGATGCCAGAATAAACAAATGCTTCCAAATTAAATACAGTTTCAACAAATAGTAATAGTAACACAGAAAGTCTGTTGCAGTTCTGTCTCTCCTGCCCCCAACCTCTGGAGGTGCCGCTTCAGAAAACGCAAACCCCTAAAGTCCCGCTTTCCACTTCAGTCAGACCTTCGCTTTCTCAGGAACAGATGTTTCTTCTGTTCACAGTAACTGCTCTCTTTCTTTGGCTGCCTCTACAAGAGAGGTTTAAAGCTCTTTCAAGGCGCATTACAAAATTTACCTCTACAAGAACGGAGCGCAAATCGGGCGTAGAGGCGATGGCCATGCCCCCTTACCCTGCCCCACCTCTTTTCCTCCAACTGCTGTTAATTTGGAGGTTTCCCAGTTTTTGCATAGTTTCCTCCCCATTCTAAAAGGTTGATATGCTTCTCCTAAGGTTTAGTGACAGATAGGAAGAGCTTGAAGCTAAAATATGCTAGTATTTTGGCCCCTTCCCCTTTTGCCCCATGCACCACTGGAATACAGCCTTGAGAACGTCTCTGAACTTGAATACAGCCCTTAGACTGAAAGAGGTCCGACACCCCCTGTGGAAGGGTTACAACATATGTGAAATCATTTGAACATTTGAAAGCACTTTTACAAATACCAGGTGATATTCTACCTCTGTTTGTGCATAGGTCAAGGCCCTCTGATGCAGCAGGGGGAAGTGTGCAATTTTGTGAGTGGAGGCGGATGGCTGCTAATTGTTCTCTGGGCCCTCGTGAGCGCTCATCTGTGCTTGTGCCAGGGGTGCCTAACTGGGTCCAGGGTGGCAGATGCTGGAAGTCCGTTGGACTCCTGAACTCAGTCAGGCGCTCATAACATCCCTAAATATTATAAATGAAATGAAAAGAAATGTTCCCAACAGATTCAAACCAACCGATATTCTCTATTCAAGCAGCTTCCACTATAGTATATTTGTGCTAACAGAGACAAGAAGATCCCCACACGGTCCCCACTTTCCATGGGGAAGTTTCAGGTACAGGGTTTTGTTTTGTTTTACACAGCCAGTGCCCTTGTGAGGAAAGAGTGTCAGAAGTGCATACCAGTTTTGGAAGTACATTTGTGATCTGTTTATGATTAAACAAACAAACTGGGTGCAAGGAGAGCAGGGAAGTGCTCAAACAGGCTATATTAGTCTTTCAAGAAATAGCAATTCCTCCCCTGCAAACAGCAGATTCTTGGACCTTCTCCACTCACTCCAAGCTTAATGTATGCCAGTCAGCCACAGAATTTTTTTCACAATCATGGGTTATCTCTCTGAGCCCTCAAACAAGCAAGCGAAGAGCATTCAGTTCGAAGCCACCAGTTATAAATGGCTAGAAATGCCCACTGGATTTGAGCAAGAAACTTTTCTGCACCAGTGCAAACTAGGGAAGCAATTGCTACTGGTTCCCTCCTTGCTTGACAGCCATAATTATACCCTATATCTCTCTGAAGAGATTTCTCTCAGTTTTGCAAATTTTAACACTGATATTTGAAGAGAAGCAAATAAACATGGGAATTTGCTCCTGATTATCATTGAAGCAGGCACTAAACTTAACATAAGGAAGATTTCAGTTAATCAAGAGATGTTTATGCAGAATGGTGGTTGCAACCCAGCTTCAGTTTGCCTTGAAAATATTTCAGCACTTGAATACAGAACCATGAAGATGGTTATGGTATGAAAACAGGGGGGGAAGGTTGAGAGAGAGAGAGAAAGAGAGCTCAAGCAGAACCAGTGAAATAGTGAACAATTTGACAATGTTTTAATGCCTCATCTCCACACCTTCTGCTTGTGAAACTGACATATTGTCCAATGGAAGGATATGAATTTACATTCCCTGTGAATCTGGGTATATATCAGGAAAGTATTACATCTATCCAAGCCTCTGTGGATGCCCTACTGGGTGGTTTACTGTATCTCCATGAACACCTGAAGAAATCATGTTGATTCATGCAATAACCACGAATATCAAAGGGAGCAACCTTGCTGTGTGCTGCTTTATAGCTTCTGGCTACAAAGAGAGGAAAATAAAACTAGTGTGGTGCCATATATTCAGATGTTACCTGTTTAATTTAGTCACATTTTGCAGGACCAAAATGTAGATTGGTGATGGTTGTTTTTTATGTGTTTGTGGAACATCTATTCTTCTGACACTAGTCAGGGGGTGAGCAGGATTTTTCTGGGAAAACTCAAACCAGAAAAATCCTGATTCTTCCGCGATCCTGGGAAGTTCCCAGGACCGCAGAAGAATGTGCCCACCCATCCCGAGTGCAGATGCGCTTATTGGGCATGGACAAATGTCACTGGTAGAACGGAATGAGAAATAAACATAGTGTAGGGGAGATACGGATAGATGGGAACAAAAGAATACAGCAACCAACCTCACAACATGTTCAAGTTGGAAGTAAAGGCAAGATACTGGATGGGTTCACTCTCAGCATGGAATCACCCCTGCTAACAGAAAGCTTTATAGATAACATACGTACTGTGCAGTTTCTTGTTTCCTCTGCTCAGTCATCAGTAATTATCGTAGGAGACTATCATCCTGGTAAGAGTATTTCTGCAGACATCTCTTATCAGCCCCCTGAAGAAGGCCTTAAGACACAACATAGGCCAAAGCACATTGGGCTTGGAAATAACGTATCTTAACATTCTGAGAACCTGCTTCTCTCCTTTTTTTGCCTTCTTCTTCTCAGTTGCCAACGATTATCAGAGGATGTCGTCTATTGTTAGAGGAAAATCTGCAGACATCTTCTGACAACCCCTTGAAAAAGGCTTTTGAAAGGACACAGGCCAAAACGCACGGGGCTTTCTATCAATACATCCTTTGCATCCTGAGAACCTGTTTTTTCCTTCTTTTCACCTGACTTAGATGCTTTCCTCCTTTGTTTTTTGGTTTTTCCTTCAGATGTTTTTGCCTACAGCTCCCATGATCCCCTCACCATATTCTGTGCTGGCTAGGGCTGGTGGAAGTTGTAGGCCAAAAATCTGGAGAACCACACGTTGCCCACCTCTGATATATATGGAGCACAGGTACTCAAATAGTGTGAGGTCACTGATAAAGGTGGCTGAGGAATGAAGATACTGCTCAAAAGATCCCAGTGAGAGGTGGACTGGCACTGATCCTTTGCCATTCGAAATCCAAATGGTGCATGAGATATCTATGTGGTAAAAGTTACAGATGTACCATATTTTCCGGCGTATAAGACGACTGGGCGTATAAGACGACCCCCAACTTTTCCAGTTAAAATATAGAGTTTGGGATATATTCACCGTATAAGACTACCCCTCTTCCAACGCACACCAAAGTCACTTCTTTCCACTTCTTTCCAAAGTTAAGTCACTTCTTTCCACTTCTTTCCAGGGGGCAGGGGAGGGGGCAGGGGGGAGGGGGCGGCAGCACGCTTACCTTTCAGGGACGTCCGCTCCCGTCCGGCGCCGGCTGCTACTGCCAGCGGGCTTCGCGGCCTGCTCCAGGGTGGCGCGCCGGGTGATGACACCCAGGAGCGGACGTCCCTGAAACATAAGCAGGGGGCAGGGGGGAGGGGGCGCGGCGCGGGCGGGCGGGCGGGCGGGCGGCGCGGGAGGGGGGCGGGCGGGCGGGGAGGGTTGTTTTGGGGGGGCGGGGGGGACCAGGAGTTTCAGCACCTGGCGTATAAGACGACCCCCGACTTTTGAGAAGATTTTCCTGGGTTAAAAAGTCATCTTATACGCCGGAAAATACGGTATATAATTTGAGACTCACTGCTTCTGCTTCTTTTTTACAAGTGAAACTGTGTAATACAGAGACACACACACATCCCACCTTGATTAAAATTTCGTTTGTCCACAGGGGTTCAACTAAAATTGCTTTGAAGGCTTTTTTTCTGGCCTGTGGTTCACCAGTGACCCACCTTTGATTTAGATATTGAAGTTAATTCTCTCTCTTTCTCTTTACAAGAGAAGGGAATAGGCATTTACAATGTTCTTACAGGCCTTTCTGTGGCAACATGGATCTAGCAGAAATGGATCAAAGGACAGAATGCATCAAAAGCTGACCTGCAGGAAAGTTACTGAAGTGATTCACTCACAGGGGAAAATCAAGAGACCAGAAATAACAAAGGGTTGTAAAGTGCTGTGTAAGGGAACAAGAACTCTGGAAATTATATATGATTTATCTTTAAATTGGTTGGAAAGTGAATAAATGACTGGCCAACATAGGAAGCTTGGGTGATTGGCTTGGGGTAGGCAAGAGCTGCTATAAACTGCCAAGTGGGGCATGATTTGGAGACTATTTTCCTTTGACACCTGTTAGACTAGCTTTCCCTAACCTGGTGCCTTGGTTTGGACTGCAACTCCTATCAATCCCAGGTTGGCTGAGTCTGACAATGATGGAATTGAAAATTGAAAACGTCTGGAGGTCACCTGGTTTGGGAAGGCTGATTTAGATGATGGGTGGTGTCATGGTCCTGGCCTCAAGCTCAGAAGAACCAGAATCCATAGAGTCAGAGCCCAAATCCTCTCAATCACCTTGCACTATGCCTGCCAAATAGCATAGGTAGTGTACAAGAAAGCCACTGAGAGAATTAGCAATCATCTCCAGGCCAGGCCTTTTGATTTTGGAAGAGTCTTTGATAGGCTGACCATCTGAAAAGGAGGATAGGGATCATGTAACTTTAACAGTTGTAGAGAAAAGGGAATTTCAGCCAGTGTCATTTGTATCCAATTCGTATCTGGTGAAATTCCCTCTTCATCACAACAGTTAAAGTTGCAGGGGCCCTGCCTTCTTTTGTATATGGTCACTCTAGTATAGTGCCTGCACCTTTAACTGTTGTGATGAAGAAGGAATTTCATCAGGAACTAATTGCATACAAATGACACTGGCTGAAATTTCCTTTTCTCTACAACTGTTAAAGTTACATGAGCCCTGTCCTCCTTTTCAGATGGTCAGCCTAGTCTTTGAGCAAGGGAGTGGAGCTTGGGAAGGGTGGACCAGATACAGGCCCTTTCTACACCATGGGGGTGTAGAGGGCCCAGCGTGAGTGAACCCAGAAGTAGCCACTTCGGGGTTTGGCGCGCTCAAACCACATCACAAATGTGACAGCTCGGGCTTCTCCTGGGCCATCACAAGTTGTGGCGGCCATTTTTTTTATGATCCACGGAGAGTGCACAAGTGCTCCTCTGCAAAAGTAAGTATTTTAAAAAAGAAAACTGCTTGCGCTCGGGCCCCCTCTGTCCTGCAACCCTGGGGATGGTGATTTTGGTTCCCCCCTCTCCTGATGGCCTCAGAGCCACGCGGTGAGGCTCCGTGGCCATCTGTGCTGCTGGGCTTACACGTACATAACTGCAGCAGCACCGGGGCAGGCGTCCACATCTTCCGTGGTCCCGGGAACTTCCTGGGACAGTGGAGAAATTCGGGATTTTTCTGGTTCCGGGGAATCAGGAAAAATCCCTCCCCAACTCACAGGGAGCAGCCAGGGTCCATCCCAGGTGTTTTGCCTGGTGTGGAAAGGGCCACAGAGGCTCATAAGGACTCAGTCCATCCCCAACCCTAGTTGAACAAAGTGCTCACTTACTCCTCGACCATGGCCATCTGCCTTGCCTTGTGGATAAGAATAGGTGGACTTCAATTTATGCAGACCTGATCTGTAATTCTAGACCCAGTCATTATAATCAAACAACTCTCACCATTCTGTCTCTAGGACAGAACTATTCTGGCTATTTTCTGTATGAAGAGGTGGAGGAACATTCAGTTACAATGAAACAATGGTGAGCCCGCTTAGGAATAAAGAAGTTATGAGACAGAAGGTAAGGAAGAACCCCATCACAGACAAGAAAAACCTACAACTTTACATAAACACCGATGGGATCTGAGCTAGCGATGGCTGACCAAGAAACAGAGAGTGGTGGAGAATTTGATGATCACAAATGTTCACGTTGCCCTCCCACTGAATAATTTTGCTAATTTTGACTCCTACACCTGAGGTTGGTGAAATGCTCTCTTCCAATTCACTCCCTATGAATGGGGTGGCAAATTCGAGTAAGGCACTTCTGATGTGATTTGATTGCTTGAATGAATTTCTATTCCACTCTGGCACCAAAAAGGGTGCACTTGAGGTGACTCACACTAAAATCCAGTTGAAAAACAAAATCTTAATTACAGCATAGCATAAAAACAAAGCTATACAAAAAACAGAATTAAAAACATGACAATGACAACAACAATAACCAAGTACCAACCAATTTTTAAAAAAACCTTCAGCAATAGACCACTGTGTATGCTAAAAGGCTGAATAAAAACATATATGCCTGCTGGCTGAAGGAAATTATTATTAATAATAATAATAATAATTCATTTCTATACCACCCCATAGCCAAAGTTCTCTGGGCAGTTTATAATGATTCTTAAACATACAAAATAAAACATAATAAAATTAGTTTAAAATGTTTAACATAGAAAAATTAAATCAAAGTAAACAGCTAAAAACAATTTAAATAAACAACGTTTTTCCGAATAGGGCTGATCTAAAACAGCAGACATAGATTCCTCATCATATACCATTAAATGCCTAGGAGTGGAGAGTGGTCTTTACCTGGCACCAAAAAGATGACAGTGTCGACACCAGGCAGGCCTGAGTGGGGAGCTCATTTCATAGTTGGGCGGGGGGAGAGAGAACATGGAGAAGGCTCTCTTTCTTGTTGCCACTTTCCAAGCCTGCTTTGGAGGTGAACTCAGAAGGGGGGGGAGAGATGTTGATCATAGTATTGAGGTATGTTCAGGTCAGGAGAGGCTTTCCACCATATATTGCGGCTTTGAGCAGTTTAAGGCTTTATAAGTTAAAACCAGCACCTTGAATTGGCTCAGGAACATAGAGGCAGCCAATGCAAGCGGGCCAGAATTGAGAGTGGGCCAACCTAGCCTCCCTCTGCATATCATACAAGCCCTAAGGAAAGATGACCCATATATGCGATCTATCCACCTTTTTTCTCAGTAGTTGAAGCATGTGAAAATAATAATAATAATAATAATAATAATAATAACGATTTATTTCTTACCCGCCTCTCCATCTAGATCGAGGCGGGGAACAACAGCATGATAAAATACATAAAACTAATTAAAACATGACAAATATTATTAAAACTGCATTAAAACATCCTAAAACATCATTAAAACATCCTAAAACATCCTAAAAACATTCTAAAAATTACACTGGATATGCCTGCCGGAAGAGAACAGTCTTTATAGCTTTCTTAAATTCTAAAAGACTGTTAAGTTGACGAGTCTCCTCCGGCAGGTCATTCCACAGTCTGGGAGCGGCAGAAGAGAAGGTCCTCTGGGTAACAGTTGTCAGCCTAGTCTTGGCCGACCGCAGTAAGTTCTTCCCAGAGGACCTGAGCGTGCGGGGCGGATTGTACGGGAGAAGGCGATCCCGCAGGTAACCTGGACCCAAACCATGTAGGGCTTTAAAGGTAATGACCAACACTTTATACTTCGCCCGGAAACTAATTGGCAGCCAGTGGAGCGATTTTAAAGCTGGCGTAATATGGTCACTCCTAGATGTACCGGTGACCAACCTGGCTGCCATATTTTGAACTAGTTGAAGTTTCCGGACTAGGCACAAAGGTAGCCCTATGTACAGCGCATTGCAGAAGTCAAGCCTCGAAGTTACCAGCGCGTGCACCACCATCTTTAGGTCTTCCAACTCTAGGAAAAGGTTTACTGATGTAAGAATGTTCACATGTCAATTTTTGATTCACTTTCAAGATTCTCTGCACAACGGAGAGGCTCTCTCCTGGAACCAACTAAATGTATATCTCACCTACTGAGGTCACATATGAAGGGCTGCAGTGGCAGAAGAAATTATAGGAGTTTATTTATTTATTTATTTATTACATTTGTATACCGCCCCATAGCTGAAGCTCTCTGGGCAGTTTACATAGGATTAAAAACAATTAAAAACAATATACAAAAATTAAAACAGCAAAAACATACAACATACACACAATCTGTACATTTAAAACCACTACAACACTTCAAAAAGCTACAAAAAAAACCAACCCCCCCCCCCAGACTCCTCAGATATTGCCAAATGCCTGAGAGAAGAGGAAAGTCTTGACCTGGCGCCAAAAAGATAACAATGTTGGCGCCAGGAGGACCTCGTTGAGATCGTTCCACAATTGGGGGGCCACCGAGAAGGCCCTCTCTCTTGTTGCCAACCTCCAAGCTTCCCTCGGAGGAGGCACTTGGAGGAGGGCCTTAGATGTTGAACGTAGTGTTCGGGTAGGTTCATGTCGGGAAAGGCGTTCCATCAGGTATTGTGGTCCCAAGCTGTGTAAGGCTTTATAGGTTAAAACCAGCACCTTGAATTGGGCTCGGAAACATACAGGCAGCCAATGCAAGCGGGCCAGAGTAGGCAAGATGGGAAGAAGCTTCAAGTCTCAGAGATGTGTACATGAGAATGCATGTGATGAGAGATTGTTTAATACCCTTACAAGCCAAAGAGTTGGATAGGTAAGAAGAGAGCATTATATAATGGGAATTGAGACTGTTTCATTTCACAGTGATTGAGAGCAAATCTATGGACCCTGGAAGAGCATCCCAGGGACCATAGGATTGCTCATAATCCCCCTTCCAAGGTCAGAGATAGTGCTCCAACCCTGGAAGGGGAAGTCAGAGATCTACCCCCCTTCCCCCTTCCAGCTGGCATGAAAATAATCGCACCAGTCAGAAAAGTGACCTTGGAGGAGGAGAAAGCAGGTGTTCCAGTGGACAGGAAGAGAAGGAGACCAGACAGGCCAGGATATGAGGTATCCTGAGGCCACTGCAGCCTCCGTCTTACCCCGTTCAGAGCATGCTTGCTAGAAGGGCTCAGAAGCCTGTCTAGCAAAAAGCACTAAAGATGAGCGCAGGAAGATGGACATTGTGTCTCTGCTCTTCCCATCCCATCAGCATAATCCTTGCAGGGGTTTGGATGATTTAGAGGCTTCCAATCACAAGGGTGAAACTCATAGGATTGTACCCTAAAGGTAGCTCAACTTGCAATGTGTACGGCCCATAGAGCAGGGGTACAGAACCTCTGTCAACCTGAAGGCTGAATTGTGTAGCTTAAAGCTTTTACTGACAGTAACTAGGCCTTAGGAGAGCCAATTCAACATTTTAGAATGGGGGGGGGGGGGAGAAACAGCACAAAAACCAGGAAACCAGTAAATGATTGGGGGTTGGGGAGAAGGGAGTGAGGCTGGGTGGGGTGTGTGTGTGTGTGTGGCTTTCTGGAGACCTCTGGAAGGCTGGGCTGGGACACTGGAAAGGCTTGATTTGGTCCCTGGGCCTGATTTTCTGCATCCCTGCTAAACATTTAACACTTTTTAACTGGCTCATAATAGTTCAGCATTTTCCTATAGTTCAGTACTATGGGCAGGAGGCAAACTGAGCCTAGTGCAGTGTGTGTGTGTGTGTGAGAGAGAGAGAGAGAGAGAGAGAGATTATTGTGACTAAGCACTCGAAGGATGCTCACACACCTCAGTAAACAAATCATTGAATTTATGCTGCAAATGAGATGTGAAATAGTTTCCTTTTATTACACTAGAAACAAACTGGGGTGTTATGGGTTTGTTTCTTTTTTTGGTTGTTTTTTTTTACTGCAATTTGGTAGTTGGAAAGCTCAGATGCTGCAAGTCCTTTGGAAAGAACACAACTTGCGCCCATGGGGAGCTTGCGGAATTGGATTGTCTGTGCGGCTAAAAGCAGCAGAGTTTAAATAATGTATCCCAGGCCCTTAGTGGGATTCTTGTGTGCGCTGCTCTCTAACAATACTTGAACTGTAAAAACCGATGTGGGAAATGAGAGCTTAGTAAACAGTTCTTTGAACTGGGGACTGAAATTGGAGTCATATTCTAGCCATGCTCATCTTGGAACATATGTTCATTCTTGCATTAAGGATGTCAAACTGGCTTAGTGCTTCATGACTGATAGACAATGTGCAAGCTTCTATCTGTTGAGAGTTTCATATATTTTGTGTTTACTCTAATGCATTATTTTTCCAAGCAATGTTTGTTCAAGGTTTGAAAAAGGCAGGCTCAGCCTTTATAACTGTGAAGGCCCATGGGTAGAGTTCTAGATATTATAATTATATCATTCTGAGATATGCTAGTTGAGTCTTCGTCCTACAATATCAGAGGTAAATTGTTTTAAAGCAGCAGCAACTGAGAGTTCATTGGTACAATGAGCAGTAAGTACCTTTAAAGGTAAGTTTTGCATCAGGCTCACCTCCAGAAACAAAAGAATGGCCAATTTTCTATTTCAGGATATATTTCATCTGCTCTTTGCAAGAGGAAATACACAATCATTTATTTATGCACCATTTATTTCTCATCTCCTCAACTGGTTATGGATACACAAGAGGTAGGAATATCAAAGAATGGCTATAGCAGTAAAGCATTGCATATTTGAAGACTGACATCCTTAAAGCTCTGTAAATGCCTGTACGTGAACTCATTGCATGAACATGACTGCACTTCCACCTGATCTGTAAATGAAAATATTATTACATAGGGAAGGATCAAATGGTGTTCACCCACTAGTGCTATTGATGTTGCACTAGCAGAAATCAATGCTTGCACAATGTCAATAACGCTTGTTAGTGCGATGGGTGTCCCGGGCTCCAGAAGGTGGTGTTTGGTAAATATTGCTCGGCCCTGTGGATTCTCCAGTATGGGGCTCCAAAAAGATTGGCTCTGTCCCACATGCTGTTTACACATGAAACAGCTTACTGGGTTCATCTGGAGTTTTGGAGTGCATTGTCATTAGTATGCTGATGATGTGTTATTCTATTTCTCCTTTTCCTCACCTTCATCAGGTGAGACTATGGATGTGCTGGATCAATGTTTGGCTGTGACCATGGACTGGATGAGCAATAGTAAACTGAAACTCAATCCTGGAAAGACCATGATGTCATTAGTGGGTGGTTTGACCGCATGAATGGTGGTTATCATCCATTTCTGGATAGGGTTGCACTCTCCCTGAAGGAGAAGGGCCATAGCTTGGGCTAGGGTGACCAGATAAAATCCAGGTCAGGGCTCCTGTAACTTTAACAGTTGTAGAGCAAAGGGAATTTCAGCCAGTGCCATTTGTATGCTATTAGTTCCTAGTGAAATTCCCTCTTCATCACAACAGTTAAAGTTGCAGGGGCCCTGCCTTCTTTTGTATATGGTCCCTCCAGTATAATGCATATACCTTTAACTGTTGTGATGAAGAGGGAATATCACCAGGAACTCATTGCATACAAATGACACTGGCTGAAATTCCCTTTGCTCTACAACTGTTAAAGTTACAGGAGCCCTGACCTGGATTTTATCTGGTCAGCCTAGCTTGGGGGTTCTCCAGGACCCAGCACTTTACTTGAAGTTCAGGTCATCTCAGTGGCACAGAGTGGTTTCTACCAACTTCAGCTGGTGGCCCAGTTATTCCCCTAATTGGATACCCTGGCTTCAGTAGTCTATGTTCTGGTAACTTCCAGTTAGATTACTACAATATTATCTGAAGATGGCTGCATAAACTGCAGCTGGTGCAAATTGTGACGCCAAGGGCCAGATTGATAATGGAGACCATAATGTGAGAACATAGAACACCAATTCTGGTCCCTTGCACTAGCTGCCCATATGGTTTTGTCCTATAAAGCTTTATACAGCTCAGGAGCACAATACCTGCTGGAACACCTCTCTTAGTATAAACCCACTCAGACCCTATTAACAACATGTAAGGTCCTCTTCTGAGCATCTTCACTAAAGGAGGTTTGGAGGATAGCAGCAAGGGAGAGGGCCGCCCTCCCTTTAAGAAATGTTGTCCCTCGCAAGGCTTGTCTGGTGCCAACATCAGAGTAAGATCTTCCTCTATTCCCGGCATTTGGTGGCATATGATGGGCTGTTAATGCATCAGTTGAACTGTTTATGGTTTTCATTGATGTTTCAGGGCATGTCTACACCAGCCATTTATCCTAGGGTCAGCTTTAGGTTGTCCCTGTGAATTCAAATGACGCACCGCTGATCCTGGGGTCAACCTGGGATGACCTCTCAGTTGTCCCAAGATAACTGGGACTCCACTTCTCCCGATTATTCCTGAGGTCCCGGGACAACCCCAAGGACCAAGGGCCGTGTGACATGGGCTCCAGGGTGCTCCCTTCTCCCCATGAGTAGCAAGGCTCTTTAATCGGGCACAGAGCTGTGCAGGGGGGGCTCCATGCCCATTGGGTGTGGGGGGCAGCATTTTTGCCATCCCCAGAATGGCACTCCGCATGTTGGGGTGCCAAATTTGAAGGGTTTCCCCCCCAAAAAACTTACCTTTGGTGCAGGATCATGCCCACACAATTGTACAAACCTCTCCTTTCTTAAAACAAACTAACACTACACCAGGAACATCCCTCTTGACTTCCGGGATGCTGTGCTAGTGTGTGGACCCTGAGGGATGATCCTGGAAGTTGTAAAGCCCGAGATCCCCCCCCCCCATCCTGGAAGTCTTGCAAGCATAGACGAGCCCGTAGTTCTTTTAATGGGGGGTATATTGTATTTTAGTGCATAACTGCTGCTTTAGATTTTGTATGTTTTGATTTTATTATAAGACACCTTGAGGTGTTTTTTTAAAAAAGAAACTCATGTGAAATCTAGTAAATAATAATAATAATAATAATAATAATAATAAGGGTTGGATTTTCAAAGCGGATTTGCCTGGGTTTCCAAAAATACAAATCACTTGACAGTGCTCAACTGTATTCTGATTTACAATGTGTTTTTCTTCAAATCCATAATTGCTAACACTGTTATGGCTCCCTCCCCCCTTCAAAAAAGAAACAAACCCAACAGACTACTAAATTTTCATAATGGACTGCAATTATCTTGCTACACTTAGAAATGGAAGATTTGCAATGGCTGATGTCAGATCATTTAGAATTTTTTTAAAAAATGATCCCTATCTGAATTCAATGCTGTAATTTAGTTTCTGCAGACATAACGTGCATGAGCTGTCTATGAATGACAGCCAAACAATTAAATTGAATTCTATTCTTGAACAGAATAGGATTCTATTCAGGGAAGCTGAAAGAAATGTGAATAGGGAGGAGGTTGTTCCCCCAAATATATATTTGTACTGGGAAAGGTGACTCATGGGAGTTTTCTCTGGCATATATGCATCACATAAATTATGTTCACTCTGTACTAAATGTTTGTTTTGTTTTAATATTTAGACAAGAGTTCTGGGGTTGAAATGCTAAAGAAATGAGCAATTCAGGCTACAGGAAGTTCCATTGAGTTCAATGGAACTTACTTCCAAATAGATATGCTTGGATAATGCTGTCAATCCACCGTGTCCTTTTATGGCTCAAGTCTTGCTTCTGTACACATTTTAATTAAACTATTTCATACTCCAATTGAGGGACCATATGATTTAATACTCTCCTGTGCAAAGGCATAGTAGAAATTTGGCAGTGTGGATGAGGGTTATAGCCTGCTCCTAGTTATTAAGTGTACTGATTTTGAAAGTGGGAGAGTATTCAAACCCATGACCACCACACCCCTCCTCAACTATTTGTAATGATGTAACAGTTGTAACACCTCATCTGCAGATGGTGTGGGCTTGTGTGTGGGTTTGGAGAGATGATTTGTCTGCTGCTGTCACCCAGGAAAATATGGGTCAGGATTGGAATCAGTTTCTCCATATCAATCTGCCCAGGAACGTCATTGCCTTATGGAGTCCCTCCTCCATGTTCCCTTATGATCTGAGGTTCAGTGGGTAGGTACGAGAGAGAAGGCTTTCTCATTGTGACATCCAGATTGTGAAATGGCCTTTTCACTACCTGCCTCTCAGCATGAGAGGAAGAACATTTTAATACCAGTGAGTGTTTTCTTAATTTGGTTTCTGTGGTTTGTGAGAAATATTTCTTATATATAGACCCTGTTCAGATGACATGCTAAGTCACAGTAGTTAAGCCTTTTGGGCAAAACATTACAGCTTAACATGTCATGTGAACAATGACTTACCATGTCGCGTGAACTACTCCAAACCATGGTGGCTACATAACTATGGTTTAAACATACTCACTAACCATTTACTGCAAAGAGTTAGTGGCCTACCCATGGCGTAGTGTCTTGTCAGAACAGGCCAAATATGTATTCACATACATATGTACAATTTAAAGTTAACTAAATGTCATAACAATCTAATAATGAAACCAGAAGTTAACTTAATTCATTCCAGGAAATATATATATACACTCAAATATATTATAGTTGTAGTTTATGCAACTTTTTTTTAAAAAAATGTTCTCAAAATTGTATGTGGTTGGACTCAATCCCCTGTCTTCATGGTACAGTACATTATTAAAAATATTCCATTTCTCAAACTTCTTATCTTGATGTTGACATCTTTCAACCCTAACAAAATGTGTTAACCATATGCAATGAAGCATTATGTTTTCCACTTATGGATAATTATTCTTTTCACAGTGAGATGGTGATAAATAACCTTTTCCTGATCCTGTTGTGGAATTAGTGGTCATAAATAACAAAATAATATTAATAAAGGATCCAGAAGTAATATAAAGTCTGCCATTTTCCCATATGAACCAAGACATACAATAGCCTATCCTCTATAGCTGTCTGGATGGAATTAGTCCATGGCTACTTCCTCATCATCCCAAAGGCCAGCAATGGATCATGCTTATCTCCAAAACAGTAGGGATCACTTTGCCAGAACTATTAACAGGTCTACGGCTCTGACTGGGTATGCCTTGGACAACCTACACTGACAGAACATCCATTCCCATAAATCTTAAGAGTCCAGAAGCACTTAGGCAGGATCTACACTACTGCTTTATAAAGGTTTATAACAGTATTGCCAACTGTTGGGGCCCAGGACACATTCCATATACTGTTTTCAAACAGCTTTCAATGTGCTATATCATGTTTGGTGTAAATCTGACCCTGGTTAATAACCATTCTGGAAGGACTTCCAGACCACCACCACCCAAGAGTGGAACAATACTTAATTGTTAAACACACATGCACACCACATGCCAACTTTCTAGCACTCCTTCCGTAGGATACCCATGCAGGACAGCCTATTTCAGAGTAAATGGATACAACCTGTGGCAATCAGGCGGAAGTGCTTTCAGGAATGTGGAATGGGAGGTGGGGAGCTGAGACAGTGATCCTCAGTGTGAAAATAAGGATGCTATAAGTAGATTAGATTATCCCTTTTTTCATCTCTGGGGCACTCAAGAAGACTTTCTGTCTTTAGTCCTACTTTTGATTCTGATATCACACTCCATAGGAGGAAAAGCACCTTAGCTGGTGTGGTGGGGGGAAGTTCCATTTATTTTTGCAGCAAAGTTACTAAATCCTTGACAAGAAGTTCAGGAAAGAGAATTGTGGGATAATGCATTCCTGTTTCATGGAACTCCCTAGTGCCCTCAATCTATTTTATCCTGAAGAGCTTGCAAAGCAGAAACATTATTCAACACTCAAAAGAAATGGATTCTTAAGAAAGGCATTGAGGATTTCTGATATAGTCATGGCTTCACATTGTGATTTTACCATCTCAGTTTCATGGTGCGTGTGTGATTTTATCATCCGTTGACCATATTGTTTAGTACAGCACCCTATGTTCATGGTAAGACCATAAAAGGAAAAACTGTAGCTCAGTAGTAAGGTGCATAGTTTGCATGCAGAAAACCCCAGGTTGGATCCAAATGAGACCCCTCAAGAGAAACCTCCAGCTAGAACAAAAGAACCACAAAAAAGTATAATATTATAAGGCTAATATTGCTTGTGTAAATCAAAGTGTAATTATAAAGTTCACAAGAATTTTTCTAAAGTATACTTGTCTGAGCTCAAGCCATGAAATACTTCTCTACACACTCGGCATTGGTATCCAGGAATAGGGTTCGACCAGGAACACACTAGCCCCATCATTTAGGGTGAAGTAAGAAAGGATTACAATGTGGCTGTATATCAAATAATCTGGTCCCACATGCAATAGTTTTCTGAAGAAGCATAGGAGCGACACCAAGTTCTGGATTTGCTGTCGAATGATTAGAGGTCATTCACCTAAGATAATAATTGTATTGACCTTATTGTATTGACTGCTTTTATTTTTTGTCAAAATTCACCAAAGATAATTTGGATTGAAAAGACAACTGCATTGACTTTATTCATTGTATATGACCACATTTATTATTGTTAAATCTCAGTGTGATGTGTTACACTTTGATTTACACAAGCACTATTAGCCTTGTAATTGACTATATTATACCTTTTGTGGTCTTTTTGTTCTGGCGTGAAACCCTGGAGAGCCACCGCAGGTCAGTGTAGACAATGCTGTCCTAGATGGACCAATGACCTAAAGGTATGAGGCATTTTTAATGTTCTTATGACTATCACATCATGAGTTTCCCTATCCATGACCTTCACCAATGGCATTATCCAGTGGGGGTGGAGAAACTCCCAACCAATAGTCCTGATCACCATGATGAGTGTAATGTCCTGTGATCACTGTGTCTGACAGTCTTTTCCAGAACTTACAATTACAAATTATATTGAACCACTTCATATCTTGGGCTCTGCTTTTTCCTCAACCATCAATCATACTGATTGCTAATATTCTTGGGGTGACTACACATGTTAAAATAATGCCAAACCATCTTGAGGTCAATTGTATAAATCCATGTTGTCTCTTCCTTGCAATTTTGTGATAATTTCATTCTGATGTGTGTTGTCCTAGAAATAGACAGGGGAACTAAATGGGAAGGGGTTACATTTTGAAGGGGCTACAATTACAGGCCAGTTCCTCAAATGCTTGGTTGTCATTGCGTTGCTGGACAGGATGATTGTGTGTGAGAAGCCATGAAATATTTGATTGCACCAAGTGCAGTATGAAAGCCAAAGGGACAGGTAGGTGGGTGAGGGAGGGGAAGATGACAGCCATAATGATTGTTTAAGTAGGACACAGGCATATTAGTGGGTGTGAAGCCCATGAAGCTTTTGAAGGACTTTAGAGCTGGGACATGAAGGAGTGGTGTGTATTGGGTCATCCATTGGGGGAAGATCTGGATTGTGACAAGGAAAGGAGAGATGCATGTTGAGAAACAGGCCAAAGTCAGAATCCAGTAAAAGAGGAAAAGAGGTGGCAGGAGGGATTATGGTGGCCATAATCTGAAAACTAGCAAAGAGCAGTCCTGCATTTAAAGGCCTGTCCTCTATTTGAAAGGTTGTCCAGTCCATGTCTGGTTTAAAAATAAAGAACCATAAGAAGGGAGAGCAGGAGAGGGGCCTTGAAGTTACCCATAAATAGTTACCATCTGGCCAGGATTCTGTACTGACACGACACAGGTCAGGGCATTGGACTGGCACTGAGGTTCTAGTCCACACTCAGCCATGAAGCTCACTTGTTGACTTTGGGCCAGTCCCTGATTCTTACCCTAACCTACCTCACAGGGTTGTTGTAAGGAGAAATGAAGAGAAGGATCATGTAAACCACCTTGGGTTCCTTGCAACAGGAACAAAGATGGAGTATACATGTAATAATAAATAAATAAATAAATAAATAAATAAATAAAATTGCTCACTTGGGTGAGATGTATTGGATTTCTTTTTATAGTACACTAATTATTTATATGTTTGCATGTGTACATAGAAATTAGCATATGCAAATCTGTGTCCTCTTTTGTGCTCTTTTTTGGCAATGTATAAATGGCCACCTTGAGAGAGGGTGAGATCAGAGAAGCTGAGAGAAGGCCTTGCAGGTCCAAAAATAGGGATGGGAACAAAGAAGGGGCAAGCAGTTATGTAATGTGTACATTACAAACTTATTGCGTAGACCAGAAATGCCAGAGAATGGCAGTAGATTATAGGAGTATGTGCGAAACATACAATGAGAAGTAATGAGAAGTAATGAGAACTCAAGTTGGGCCGACAATGTTGTCTCTGCTCCTTCTGACCATTCATGGTGGCTGAAGAGTGAAAATAAATTACCTCAAAAACTGCGAAAGGTAGGAGAAATTTCTGGGGAAAAAATACAACCAGGATTGGGATGGGAAGGTTTATCTTACTTACTAAAACAAGATGGCTGCAGGTTTTCTTTATTTCCTTTCTTTAATACTTTGTTTTTAAAAAGCATCATTGCCTGCTCCTCAAAGCCATGGAGATCCTCCTCTGCAGTTTCCTGCCTCAGATGAAGAAGAAGAATTATAGATGTTCCCTAAGTTCTCTATGGTGTAGTATGAGGGACATACTAAACCTTCTGCTTTCTTACCTCCATGTAAGTACATACAGCCGTGATTCAGATTGGGTCCATGTCAATTTGGGAGGGGGATTTAAGATTTCCCCACTCCAGTTTTCATGCCAAAATCCTTCCCCATGGTGGTGGGTGGATTAAAATACACCTCTACACTGGAATCTGTGAACACATTTATGAATCTCTTTAGATATGTTTAGTACTTGCTTAATGTAGGTAGTTTTAGATTATTAGAGCAGATTGTTTCTCTCTCATAACGTTGTTTCTCTCTAATGTCATTTATTGTTTTGTGGGGTAGAAGGGGGTGGAATCTTATCAGTGAGGATACAGTAACTCTTTTCAACAATCTCATTAGTATTGATCACACTTTTACAGAGGACGTTTGTTATTCAAAATCCCCATTTTTAAATCTGTGAACATTGAATTCCTCTACCAACTGCCTATTGCTTCAGACGTTTAAATAAAGAGGCTGATCTACTACCGTTTTTTACTCCAGAGCAAGTCTATTAAAGTTAATGGAACCACTGTTGAATAAGTGGGCTATAAATTGTTGCCAGGAACTCCTTGCTAGAGAAAGGGGAGCCATTTTGTAGAGAACATCCAATCATTTTGACTGTAAACACTGGTTATATTATGTTTTCACTGTGAAGCAGTTAGCAATGAGGCAAATGGTAACTTTGGAGCATCAGAAAGCATGTTTTGAACGGAACCTTTTATTTCATTTCAGTCTCTGGTAAAGAATGTTACAATGATGAATGACTTCCAATTTCCTCACACTCCTTCTTTATAGGATTAACAAAGTTTTACCCTGTGCCAAACATCGATGTTATATGGATTGTACTTCTCACAATATGGATTGGACTTCTCACATTGGGGAATCCTAATATGTGGGAATTTAGAATTTGCTGCCAGTAATAAGTTGGATCAACTTTCTTTTGTATCTCATTTCATTTTCAATACCACTATAGCACTGTATTTGATGGTATAATAAAAATTATGCCACTTGTACAACCCACCCAGCCTGTAGGCTGCTAGCTACTAGCTGCTTGATAATCCCTGTTCTTGTAGTCTTATGCAAGCAGCAAACCCAAGAGAATTACTGAAACTAGTTAAAGGCCATTGCCAATTGGTGGAGCTGACAGTTAAAGCACACCTTCTTCTTCTTCTTCTTCTTCTTCTTCTTCTTCTTCTTCTTCTTCTTCTTTTCTTTTTCTTGGCCTCCTCCTCTTCCTCTTCCTCCTCTTTGACTATATTGGTTCTGTTTCACTATAAGAGGATAAAAAGACTGATCTGGCAACAGTTATCCATGCCTTGGTTACATCACGACCAGACTACTGCAATGTGCTCTGTGTGGGGTGGGGTGACCAGATAAAATCCAGGTCAGGGCTCATGTAACTTTAACAGTTGTAGAGAAAAGGGAATTTCAGCCAGTGTCATTTGTATGCAATTAGTTCCTGGTGAAACAGTTAAAGGTGCAGGGGCCCTGCCTTCTTTTGTATATGGTCACTCTAAGATAGTGCCTGCACCTTTAATGTTGTGATGAAGAGGGAATTTCACCAGGAACTAATTGCATACAAATGACACTGACTGAAATTCCCTTTCCTCTACAACTGTTAAAGTTACATGAGCCCTGACCTGGATTTTATCTGGTCACCCTAGTGTGGGGCTACCCTTGAAGAATATCTGGGAGCTTCAATTAGTAAATAATGTGGCAGTTAGAATGCTTCCCAGTGCATGGGTCATGATCACATCACCCCAATTCTGAAAGATCTGCACTGGGAGCCAATTGTTTTCCAGGCTTTAATGTTTAAGTAGGGATGTCACGAGTGCCTGACTGAGTCTGGGAGTCTGACGGACGCACATAGAAGGCCCAACAAGTCCTTGGCAGCCGTCTGCCTGCATCCAGAGCTTCCATTGTGCTTCACAATGGAGGCTCCAGAAATTACATATTTCCCCGTTGTGTAAAAGGGGCCTTTACGGCCGCCATTTATGCAAGGGGGAAAGGGGCAATTTCCAGAACCTCCACTGCGTGCCACAATGGAGGTTCCAGAAATTGTGCATTTCCCCTGTTGCGTAAATAGCAGCCGAAAAGACCCCATTTGTGCAAGAGTAAAGGTGCAAAGGAAGCATTTGTGCCTTTACTCTTACATAAATTGAGCTTTTACGGCCACCATTTACACAATGGGGGAGAAATACGTAGTTTCCAGAGTGAGGGCAGATGGCTGCTGAATGTTCATTGGGCCTCGCTGAGCCTCAAAAGAAGCTTGCGCAGCCAGGCAAGCAGAGGTGGATGGTGGTGGCAGAAGGGCAGGTGTCCGACGAATCAGACGTGGGTGAGTTCGCCCAGCCCCACAAAGCTCTAAATGGCTTAGGGCCTGGGTGTCTGAGGGACTGCCTGTTTTAGTTGGCTGTTTTGTTATGAAGATCAGTACGAGAGGCCTTTTGCAGGCACCCTAGTTTGCTGAGACCAGTTTGTCAGTCACTCAGGAAAGGGCTTCATCCTGTGCTGCTCCCAAATTCTGGAATGTATTCCCTGTGGAGTTTCAACTGCTCTCCACTCTCTCCGCATTCAAGAAGGGGGTTAAGACACATCTTTAATTTCACTTTTAATGTTTTTAAACATTATTCTTATAATGTTTTACTATATTTTTATTCAGTTATAGGGTTTTTTTTAAAAAAAATCTGAACCTTTTGTAAGCTGGTTTGGTTGCTTTCAGAAAGGTGGTATCGAAATAATCAATCATTTTTTAAAAAAAGAATAAAGAAAGCTTTCTTTCTAACAAAGAGTGGCAATGGCAGAATTTGGTTCGTAACTTTTATGTGGTCTTCTCCTTTCTTAGAGATCTTTAAAAATATAGAGGTTGTAGTAAAGGCAGATTTATTTAAATTGTATTGCTTAACTAGTTTCTTTGATTAAAAGGTGGATGATTAATCATCGAAACATCTTTAAATTTTTACCCTAACTACTACATCATACCCTGAACTACAAAGTTTAGTTGATTAATCAATTTAAAACATTTGTTCACCTAAAAATGCATCTGATGTATCAGGAAGCATTTTTTTAATTAAATATTTTTAATCCAAGTATTTATAAAATCCATTAGGGGCAGGCAAGCCCAATCTTAGAAGATGAGTTGACCCTGCTCTCACACTAAGGGAGTGTTTGCGCTGACACATATGTCCATCATCTTATTCAAATGCAAATTTTGCAGATTAAATTGATTTGATTAATCAATGAGAACTCATAGGTTCAATCAACAAGCCTCAAAAGTAGGTCTCACTGAATTCAATCTGAGTCCTTTGGCAGAGACCTTGGAATAAGTGTGCAGAAGGTTGTAGGCTAAAAAACAAACAAAAATGAAATCCAGTTCCAGAAACTCATTTAATATGTGACCCTTATGCTGAGGACATACCAGATATGAAACTGGTAAGAACAGGTACTTCACTTGATCTTAGCCTGAAGGTTGAGAAGCAGGGCTCAGATTTGGGTGGATGTTCATTCCAGACCAGTCTAAGTTGCTCAGTCTAAGTTTTTAAGACAAATTTTCTCTGTTCCATGCTGTGCCCAAAATGCCTCCTTGCATCTGGAGGCTGATCTTCCCTCTATTGGTTTTCAGGCCTGGTGCAGGACATTTAATTGTTGGCTTTGCCTGAGCTTAACTCCTATCGGTTTGCTCACCTTGGTTCTGTACGACCCTGATAAGAGGGTTTGGATGAAGACCACCACTTTAAAGCTTTATTCTTTTAACCAACTACCACAACAGACAGTAATCCTGGGGTTTAGCAAAACAAAAGACCTAATGAGACAGCACCTCCATGATACTGAGCGACAGAACAATTTGGCCACCACAAGAAAATTCTGTCCCACCTAGTCTTTTTGACACACCAGCCTCTTATTTGCAATACTTACCAGTTCGAAAATACAGATGAGCTTTCACTAACCCATATACTGCAATCAGCTGTACTTGAGGGCTGATTTAAAAGAATTCCATTGCAAAACTGTCTATGCTCATGTGGAGATGGCCATATTTATTTTTTTATTTACAGTATTTATATACAGCTCCCCATTCAAAAATTTGGAGCAGTGTATAAGATAAAATAAGATAAAAACAGAATAAAAACACAAAATGGGAACTGAACCATGGCTGGTTATGAAGGGAAGGCTTCCTGGAACAACAATGTTTTCAAGAGATGCCAAAAGGAATACAAAGTTGGTGCCTGCCTGACCTCCAGAGGCAGGGAATTCCATAGGAGGGGGGCTACCACACTGGAGGCTCTTCCCCTGGTGGACTCCAATCGGAGGATGGGTCTATGTGGAACACCAGGAGCATGCCCTCGGATGACCTCATTAACCAGACAGCTTGATAGGGGAGAAGGCGCTGTCTCAGGTATCCTGGTCCCAAGATGTTTAGGGCTTTATAGACTAGTACAAGTACAAGAACCTTAAACATGGCCTGGTAGTGAATAGGCAGCCAGTGCAATTCCCTCAGCAAAGGAGTTACATGCTGGAAAAAAGCAGCTCTGGACAACAGCAGAGCTGCAGCATTCTGCACTAGCTCCAGCTTCCAAAGCAGCTTTAAGGGAAGCTCCACATAAAGCACATTGCAGTTACCAATGCCTGTACCACCACGGCCAAGCTATCCCCATCCAGGAGAGGCTGTAGCTGGTGAACCAGCCAAAGCTGATAAAAGGCATTCCAAGCCGCCGAGACCACTTGAGCCTCCAGCAATGGAAATAGATTTAAGAGTTCCCCCAAACTACTAACCTGATCTTTCAGAGGGAGTGCAACCCCATCCAGAACAGGCAATGAATCTATCTCCCAGACCCAGGAACCACTCACCCACAGGACTTCTGTCTTGCTGGGATTTAGTTTCAGTTTATTGGCCCTCATCCAGCCCATTACTGAGTCTAGGCAGCAGTCCAGGACCTGCACAGCCTTGCCTGATTCATTTGTCACAGAGAGATAGAGCTGCATGTCATCAGCATATTGATGGCATTTAGCTCCAAATCCCCTAATGTCTGCTCCCAGCAGCTTTATATAGATGTTAAATAACATTGGGGACAAGATGGTGTCCTGCAGCATCCCATAGCTCAATTGTCAAGGGGCCAAGGAATGGTCACCCAATTTTACTCTCTGAAAATGACCCCATATGTAGGACCAGAACCACTATAGCACAGTGCTTCCAATGCCCATCTCACGGAGTTGATCCAGATGGATACCATGGTCGATGGTATCAAAAGCCGATGAGAGATTGAGCAGAATTAACAAGGTTGGACTCTCCCGTCCCTCTCTCAATAAAGGTCATCCATCAGGGCGACCAAGGCTGAGTCATTTCCATAACCAGATCAAAACCCAGACTGGAATTGAAGCAGTAACTTGTGTATTATTATTGTGAACACCTTGTAGGGATTTGTGGAAAGAGGTGATTAGTCCATTACTGTTATTTATTCCAGGGTGGTCAGTTATTGCTTCTGAGATCAAAATAAGTTTGGTGATAGCAAACACTGCAACATTTTAGCAGGTGCTATTAAAATAAGATCTACCATTTTTTCCCAAGTCTTAATTTTACACAGTTCCTTTGATTGATCAGAAGTTTATTGGTTTATTGGTTTACATCAAAAGGACTGTATATTAATTTTGTCATGTGCTTGATGTAGATTTTTAGCATGTAACCAAGATAACTTTAGCATTGTAATCTTGCTTTTATCCTTTGCACATTATATTTTAAACACAAAAGCCTGTGGCTGATGCAAATAAAAGAACTGGAAGCTGATGGTTGCAATCTAAAAATTTGTGAATTGGAGACAGCCCTACTAAATAGTCTTGTACGTGTCTGATCGTTGAGACCACCAGTGATAGATTGCATGGACCTGAATAGCATACAAGTGTAAAAAAGAAGAAGAAAAGTGACCTTCACATACAGCTGGCCAAGCTTTAATTTAAATTTGGTCTGGACATTTTTCAACTTGGTGGCACAATAAATACCACGAATGAAAGAAAGGGCATCAGTAAAATGTCAAATGTATCCTGCTAAGTTTGCACACTAGAAGATTGCTTTCTGATTACAGTATAGCTGGGCCAATTGTTAGAAGTTTGTCTCCAAATGAGTCCCAATAGAGATCCCCGTATCCAATAGGAAGGAAATTATGCACAGATGTTGGAAGGGGCTATGCATGAAGGCCAATCTGAAAACTGGGGCTATCTGCAGCCAGCCCTCATTAAATTGTATAATAATCTACTGAAAGAGACACAGTTCCATGGTTGAGAGAGACTTTGGCAAGGTGCCATCTGGTGGCCTCTCCTCTTACGATGGTTGCCTGCAACTGGTGTGGTATGTTGGAGGCCCTGGGAGCTTCTCATGCTAGCAGCTCCTGTTTGTGACCATGTTTTTCTTCCACAATGGAATGACTTCTGCCTTGTTAATTGAAACAAAAATGGTGGCTGCCCAGAGTCAGTAAAATACATATATTTAAAAGAGCTCAAGGTAGGTACCTGTGGTGGATCCTATCAGGCCACTGGCCCCATTGTACCTGTCCAAGGATGCAACATGGTGGTATAGGGTGGCCATGTGTCCTCTTTTACAGGGGGAACTCCTGTATTTGAAGGGCTGACAAAGGACTGTCTTCTAGTTTGAAGATTTCCTGTATTTGAAGGGCTGTCTATTATCAGGTCTAATTTAAAGATTAAAAAAAAATCAGAAGAAGAGTTGGCAATTGAACTTGCCCATCATCAAGACAGTAACCTGAGCAAGGTACAAATGTTAGCTGGTCACAGCCTTCCACACTAAGGTGAGCTGTTCTGTATTTTAATTGAAAATATGACAAGTCTAAATTTGCATCTATACATATGTAAAGATGCAAATAGGTACCCTCTTCTGTTCTTTTTTTTTGGCAATGCATGTCCTCTTTTTTGGTGATTCACAAGTGGCCACACTATGGTCGTGCAAGGTCTGGTTGTTGATTATCTGGAAAGAGGGAATAAAGGGCTGCTTAGTCCTCCATCTGAAGAAATGTGACATTAGTAATTCACAAAATAACCAAGAATGTGCATGTATAGTTGCAATTCCTAGACTGACACCGCAGCCTGGCAAAATGCATGTGCAGACCTAATATAAATTACAATATACCCTTCTGGCATTGCAAGTTACATGTTTTGTTTATTTCCTTTGTTGGTTGTTCCTATAGTAACAAATCAATATTATATATTCAGTGTGTGCAAAGTATAGTGCACTGGGATAAAGTTTTGATAAACCACTCTAGCGTACCTGCCCAGTTCATGTATTCCAGATCCATGCTGGGAGTTAGGTCAACTCTGTCTTTAGGCATAAAATACATTTTTCTGTGCATATTCTAGCATTACACCAATGTTCCTTACTACAAACAGCAAATATGTGGATGGTATTTATGTGTGTTTCTGTCTGTGTGGGTGGGTGCATCTTCAATGACACTCATCCTGAATCCAGACCAGTAAACCCAGGTACCGTAAGGTAACTGGTATTATGGTCTGATAGGTCAATATGCTTCACATTTTGCTGGGCTTCAGTTATAACCAGCTAAATTCTGCCAGGTTTCTCCTGTCTGGTCATATCTGGAGACAACACAGCTCCTCTATGCATGTCTTTGTATAAAATGGGTGTCCCTAAGTTTCCTTGATGAATATCAGCTCAACATGTTGGACAGTAACCACTATAACTTTGACAACTGAAATACTTTTAGGATTAGGTGTGGTAATCTCTTTTTCTGGTTATAATAGCTCCACACATGATTTGCCACATTCTGCCCTGGCTGTGCCCTTTAATCTCCAGATTCTTCTAAGTTCCTCCCATAATGCAACAGATTAGCTCCAAGCTTTGGGAGGGGGGTTGGGCATGATGCCTCAAAAGTCTTCCATCCCTGATTGGGCCCATCTCCTTGCTACTGTCATTGTGATGCCATTCACTTGTCCCCTCCCTCTGAGCCCAATCTTCACTGCTCCCTAGATGGAAAGGACAAAAGAAGTAGAGGCTTCTGCTCCTTTCCTTAGCTCTTGCCACTCCTCCCATGCCTGGAGAGTGCAGATGAATAGGTACCAAAAGCAAGAAGGAAGGTCAGGGTGTTCTGTGGGTCACCAGTGGCCCCCCTACTGGGGTATTGGCCTCAGCAGGTGCCCAATGGTGCCGACCTCTGACCCCAGTTTCGGGCTAGGAATTGCAGTATTTTCTAAAAACTAAATAAAAAATTGGCACCTTTAAATGTACAGGGTGGTAAGTTAGTTTAACAAACGGTAACCTTGACTGCAATAATAACTTGTAGCAGCCACCTTACATCTTGTAAAAGAAAAAAAAAGATTTCCAAGAAGCAGAAACTCTAGTCTTTCCTCATTCCCTACATTAGCAGCTCTCCTCTGCTGGAGTCCTTACCTCACTTGAAATAAACACAGCCTATCAGTAATGCATGGCTTGGTGCTGATAGGAAATGCTGTTAATGCTGAGAGAGGAAAAACAGTAATTCTCATCCATCATTTTAGCACACTTCTCACTGTGGACTGAGCAGAGATAAGGGATTCTTGTCACACCACAATTTCCAGCTTCCTCAAATCTCTTCCATTTCCTTTTTGAGTGCCATAAATGTGTGCAAAGGAATTTATGACTGAAATCTCTGTGGAGTCACCTCTGTGGTATAGCTGTATAGACCCACAAATGACAGGAAATGTCAGATATTATTACTATTATTATTTTAAAGTACGGAATTTAAAAGTTAACTTCCCAGGGATTTTTATTTGTTCTTATTTCACTATTTGGCAAGGAGACCTTACCCTCTTCAAGTGTTCTTCTATCATTTCATATGTAAATTAGTCACAGCAAAATACCCCATTATTCCCTAATGCAGAGTGTTTGCTGGTTGGGCAGTCATAAAGCGTCACTCACCAGCTGTGCTGCGCTTAGTATCATAACTAATGCACTGTTTTATGCTTCCTTGTGTTATGTTAAATACAAGATATTGCTCCAAGGTCATCGCACCTTTATTTGTTGAATGTCATTTCTTAAAGAATATATAGTCTTTAGTCAGAGCTAAGAGAATGAAGGAAGCAAAGATTGAGGGGAGACTTCTGAAGATGTGAGGATGAAGGGATGTGGGTGTGAATCCACCAGACCAGCTCTAGGAAATTTTATTTGTTATCAGGCAGGAGTGAGGTCTGCACCTAGTTTGGGCTTATATGAGGCCTTTTGGTGATTCAATAGCTTAGGGAATAGAGATGTGTGAGAAATCCACTCCATTGGATTTCCTCCCCTTCCAATTTATCCAGTCCATGCCCTCTGAAATGGATGCAGACCAGATGCAACTTATGTCTAGAAGTCTGTACTTTTTCATTCTTGTGATGCATTCCATAGAACAGGAAAACCAAATCTGAAAAGAAAATGTGGATATTTGAAAAGTGAACCAAGAAAAATATGCATGTTTCAAAAATGTGTAAAAACCATATGCTAGTCAATTGGCATTTGTTAGGGATGAGCGAACGACAATGCTCACGATTGCTAGGATTCTCCTAATGTCACCTTGCAGTTTATCTCATACCTAATTCCCATTTGATTTCAGATCGCTCAGATCACTGCTCGCTCTGCACAAAAGGGAAAATTGTGCAAACTGCCCTGCGATTGAATGTGAAATTTGTACAAAGTTGCATAATTGTCTTAATTTGTGAAACGTTCCTCCATAGAGTAAAATGGGGCTAATTCAGTCTATGGGGGGAATTTGTACGAATTAGGAAAGTTGCACGAATCAAATTGGAAAAGTTGCACAAATTGAACATGAGCACATGCCTGGAAATTTATGAATAATTTTGGCAGACATGTGCTTATGCCTGCAATAACATTTGGGGCTTTGAATAAGGCATGCACATGTGTTTTGCAAATAAAAGTGAAACTCTTCTACATCCCTAGTGTATGAGAATTTTGTACTCAATTTGGCCTAATATAAACATTTTTTGCCCTTACTAATAGAATGCATTTTGAGTGTTATTTTAATGAAGTTGTGTATTTTTGTTTGCACTTTCACCTAATATATACATTTTTGTACAATTTTGGATTGGAGTAGTCCATTGCAAAATTCAAAGAAGCACAAATTTTGAATGATAACTGTTTTGGTTGATGTATGGCTTCGCAAGTGCAAGGTTAGTTAAATTTGCATTAAAATGTGAACTAAACAATTTTTTCCACATCCCTTAGTAAAAATGAAGTCATCCCAATATGTACTATTTTGTGTACCTATTTTGTTCAACACTAAAAGAATTGGGGAGGGAAACTATAAGGAAAAATGAATTTGACATATATCTAAGTTTAATTAAATATTGTTTTTGTATAGTTAGGGTGCTTCCAGATGGGGTTGCTCCATTGACTGAATTTTACAAGTGGTCCTGATGATGGCTTCTTCCACTTATAACTCTTCCATGTTTATTTCAATACATTTCAGTTTAAAGATTTTACTACCAGTAACTAAGCTTTAGGAGAGGTATTTCAAATTTTTAGAATGGGGGGAAAACAACTCAAAAGCTGGGAAACCACTAAACGATCATGAAGTTGGGTCAAGGGAAAGAGAATGGGCATGTAGGGGTACCCCAGAGTCCAGATTGGGATCCCAGGATGGCTTTTACAAAGGATTCAACACATTGGTAGAGGGTCGTTCTTTCAGTGGCTAATAGCCATCATGATGCTAAATGGAAATGTCATGTACTGTAACAGCCCTCATCTTTAATTCCAGACACTTGGTGGGGCGGAATAGGGGAAGCTCAACATCTCCATTATATGGTGGATCAAGAGCATCATCCTGGCCACTGCTTAAAACACAATCCCAGACTAGATATAGCTGGGTCTGATCCAGTTCTTACATTTCTATGCACAGATAACATACTATGATGAAATGTCTCCATTTGGATTCTTCCACAAGAATCAATCTCAAAACTATATTAAATTCTACAAAATTACATCTGATGGTATCTCTTGCACATATTTACACATGCACATAGCCATTTTACAGTCTGCTTGGCCTTCTGACAATCATTTAAATCTCTGGCACATTCAGACTTAGAATTGAAAATATCCTGAGTCTTCTGAAGAAAATCATTTAGGGTATTCAGTATTGATTATACATGATCTTCATGATCTAAAATGTGTTTTCCAATGGCATGTGACCAGTTTGCTGTCTCCTCATGGGAAACCAATTGCTGATGATGGTAGACCAAATAAGAACTGGAGGTTCTTGCACAGTGGTCAATAATTACATTGTTAATGTCTATTCGCACAATGTTTTTCTTAAGAGCTATTGCCAATGAGTTAAATAGAAGGAAGACACATTGGAAAGGGACAAAATGAGAGAAGTTGTTCTGAATTTTTTTAAAAATAAAAAAAATATCTTCTTCAAATGAAAATGCAACCACAAAAACTGGGGTTAATCTAATGATGAGGAATAGAACAATCTCCTGCTGTCACCCCAGTTAACTGATCTGTTGGAAGCATAAGATTAAAGCAAGTTCTACATAATAGCTGATGGCCTTAATTAAGTCAGCAGATCAAAATAAACAGATAAAAAGAGTTGGGGGAATTAAAAGGGAAAAAAGAACAATGAGGAGCATAAGAAAATGGGAGCCCAGTTCTAAACAATCTCCAGCCTTTCATAAAACTGAGTAAATGTAAAGGGGCACCAACTGCTTGTCCCTTCCTCCTTACAAGGAGGAAAGGACAAGCAGGGCTGTGCAGAGGGAGGGCAGTGGGTAGGCTGACCATCTGAAAAGGAGGACAGGGCTCATATAACTTTAACAGTTGTAGAGAAAAGGGAATTTCAGCAGGTGTCATTTGTATGCATTTAGTTCCTGGTGAAATTCCCTCTTCATCACAACTGTTAAAGGTGCAGGCACTACACTAGAGTGTCCATATACAAAAGAAGGCAGGGCTCTGCAACTTTAACTGTTGTGATGAAGAGGGAATATCACCAGGAACTAATTGCATACAAATGACACAGGCTGAAATTCCCTTTTCTCTACAACTGTTAAAGTTATATGAGCCCTGTCCTCCTTTTCAGATGGTCAGCCTAGCAGTGGGGCCAGTTGGCCTGGAGCCCATGATTTTGAGAGGGCGCTCTGATGAGGAGGTCCTCCCTAGCTTATGTTACTGCTTCCTTAGCGTAAGCAGCCCATCGAGAAGCAAGGAGCCCGCCTTGCAGAAACAGCGCAGAAGCCATCCATCGTGAATACCACGGTCAGACTACAAGCTCCAAAGGGCCATGCCGCATGTGGGGCAGGGATATTTGTGTCTAAGTTGCGATGGTTGTCCTTACTGCGTCTCTTTCCTCAATATTCTCCATGGCATATAATCTCTGGAGTTATTAATGATAATAATGATGATGATACCATGAGGGTGATGATGATGATAATGTTTGATAATGATGAAGGACTGTTCTATTGTTGTTGCTTCTATTTGTGCAGCAACTAAAACTAAATGTTAATTTCTGATTCATCATTGAGGTGTTGTAGAACAGGTTTAATATGAAGGTGTTATGTAGAATGGACATGTTGGGGGGCATTAAAAACATTTAAAAAAATACTTAATGAGCAGTTTGAAATGGGGGGCCTCACACTTCCCATCTGGACTGGGCATATTACCATATCTGCACAGCCCTGAGGACAAGTATTTGGTGTGTGGCAACAGTGATTCCTACTCCTATTGGCTGTCAAGGCCTCACAGTCTCCTTCTTTGCAGGGAAGGGGATTGCAAGAGTTTGACAGCCAGCAATGAGGGTGGGCAGCTCCCAGGGATTCACCGAGTTCCATGGCCCGGCAAGCTGGGTCCCAGGAGTTGACATGGGGGGTTACTGGATTCCTGGACCCTAGCAAGTGCTTGGTACATCCCAATCTCCTGGAGATCTTAATCCCAAGGCAGGTTCATAGAGAGGCAGACAGTCCCTTAGAGAGACAGGCCCTAAGGGCTTTAAAAGTTAAAAACAACACCTTGAATTGAACCTTGAAAGCAATTGGCAACCAGTACAGGTCTTTCACAACAAGTGTAATATGGTCCCCATACCATGCACAGGTTAGCAGCCAGTGCACCAATTGAAGCTTTGAGACAAACTTCAGGGGTAGCCCCAAGTAGAGGCCATGGCAAGGATTCTCCAATAGGGAATGGCATTGACCACATCATGTGAGTCATCATAAACAAGGAGATGAATTGGTAGCATGGACAAAGGAGGGTGTGGACAGGGAGGGCAATGAAAAGGGAGAAAAATACCACAGAAAATTAGCACCAGCAAGAGTATCCAAAGGAGCTATGTATCACTGAAACAACATGAATGTTGTTCAGTGAGGCATTTTCTTTCCCAAGGCAGCTAGAACATGTTGGATCTTTGTGGGCTGACCCAACATTACCTACTGAACTGCATGGGCTTGTTCACTTGTTTGTCCACTGCTGTATGCTGCTTCACGATTGTTCATTTGTGCAACTTCAACAATTCCAGTGGAATCCCTTTGCGACATTTCCCTGCAGATTGTTCTCCTTGGGATTTGTCAAGTTGGAGCTTCATGCGAGCTAAGCATCAGTTGGATCTTCTTTATTTTGAACCCCCTTCTTTGCCTCTTAACCCCCTAGCGCTCTACATTCATCCCGTTTTAAAGGCAGGATTTTTCCATTCAATTGCATCCTTATTAACCTGATATGTAGCAATTAAAGCATGCCATATTTTGAATGAAATCACTAACCCTCCCATTTCCCCTTTTTCTTTTGCAATTCAGGGAAAGATGGCAATTCACCCTTATTATTAAGGAAGCTGTGTGGCTCTGGGATTTGAATGCAGTAATTAACTATAAACTAGAAAGAGATTTTGGTGGGCAGAGCATCTAATAAAAGAGGTTAATTAGCTGGTTGAATGGCACCGGCACCATGATATAGGGGCATTGAATAAGCTGCAAGTAATTAAAGATACTGTACATACATCAGAATCCCTAATTTCATGAACAGCGGCGACTGCTTTATATGATTAAAAATGCTTCCACTTTTAAAAATACACCCAAACGACAGTGATTTTTTTTAATGCTTGTATACTGCATCTCATTCCAAGGAACAGATTTAGTAATTAATTATCATAGGGTTCACTGTATTAATGTATCCTTTTTTCCTATGGGAGTGTTGAAAAATAGAAAATGGAAGAGAAATCAACTGTTTAGCAATCTGCTACTTAAGACCTTCCTTGATAAACCATAGTTGCCCCATTTGTATAAAAGATACATTCATTCAAAATTAGGAATGGTTCAGATTTCAGACAATGCCTTAGACCAACTGTGTTAGAGGGTAACAATTTAGGGTAACAATTTTTAATATTCAGATTCGTTTTCAGTCTGAAATCACCTCTGACACTATCTTTTTAATTGCAAGCAGTCTGATAGAAGTCACAGGGGTGTATCCAATGTTAGTCTAATCTAAGTCCCATCTGTTGCAATGGATCTACTCTAATTAGGACTAAGATTGGATATAACCCATTATATGATCAGAAAACATTTCACCTTTGTCATTTGCTTAGCACAGTATTCAACTAAGGATGAAAGTATAAGTCACAGGAAAAACTGGGCTGCAGGTGGGGAAAATGATCCTGTGTTTGAAGTCTTCTCTTCCTCTCCAGGATGTGCTGTACAAACACACCTTGGATCCAGAACATGGAGATGCTGTATGCTTCTCTGCTGCAGCTCCACCTCATTGGCTGACACTAGTGGATGTAGGGAAATGCTTGGAAGAGAAACATCAGGACAGGAGGTAGGTTGAATGACACATTATGGAAAAGGAGGTGGGAACTCAAAATTGTATTGATGTTTTTGGCATTCTTAGAATACGTCATTTGTGAGATCTGTTAAAAAAATCTCTCAGTGTATATACAGATTTACCCAATTTGCATGTCCTGGGCCTGAGCATGGACCCACATGCAATTAGTGGTCAGAAATCAGTACATTTCAGAGCTTGCAATTCATTCTGCAAAATAAAACAAACAAAATGTGTTCGACAACATGCCCACATTTGAAAAATATGCAAAGACAAATGTGTACATTTCCAAAGTGTGTACAAATACACCTTAGTCAATGGGTGCATGCATTAAAAAATGTGTACATTTTAAAGTGCACACAGAAATGCATCCATCAATACATTATGGTGTTAGGAAGTGACCTTTTGCATGGATATATAACTGTGTGTGCATTTTCACATATGAAACATTGACACTTGAAGAGATAGTGTGACGTTTCGCACTGAGCATCCCCAAAGTTTAGCACCTTAAGGGGTTAGGGAGATTTGGAGATTGAAGACATACAGACTACCAGTTGTAATTACTAAGGCAGTCACATTAAAAGCAATGGTTCACTGCAACCTCAGGCACGGAATTACTGGGAGTTTTACGTGATGCTGTCATTCTACCGTTTCTTTCCCGAGATTTCCCCTCCCTAACTTGTTTTATTTTAAACTGGGGAAAAGGGAGCATTTTTTCTACCCATGCCATCAGATCACCATTGCCTGCCTGTGTATTGTTGCCCTATCAACTTAAGTGAGCAGAAATGAGGGGTGTGGTTATCAGGCTGTGGCAATTATGGGGCAGAGTGTCACCTCCTCGTTCCTGGCATGCCTGCCTCTGCCATTTGCAGTTGTATCGGCAGGACAGCAGGACAGCCATTGCGGAACAACAACAGAATGACATGGCTGAGGATGTGGAGTGCATGGTTTCTCCTGTTGCTGCTCAGCATGCCAGCCAGGGTCATGAAGTTTCATGATGGCACCAAGGAACCCTCAATCGTCTGAATATTTGGGGGAAGACTAAAACACAGGAACAATTAGAGACCAGGGTAGTTGTTTTTTTGGCAGTGAGGCTTGGCTGCCCAGTGGCCCACACTGGAAGGCTATGCCAATCACGACAGGGTGACCAATAACCGTCTAGGGGGAGGGAAGTGGTCATGAACCACAGAGGTAGATGCAAGAACCAAACCTTCGTAGAAAGGCTTAATTCACAACAATGTTACTGCTCCCGAGAGGTGCTGCCTCTCCATGTAAAGAAAAGAAATGGAATGTTCCAGGATAAAACCAGCTAGTGTAGAGAGCCTGCGACTGAAGAGGGAGCACAAACAGCAGTACAGTTCCAGACAGAAAAGCCTCATGTAGAAATGCCCTGAGTGGAGCAGAAATTATTATTATTATTATTATTATTATTATTATTATTATTTTGTATCTTTCTTGCTCATGGCAGTTTTTCTAGACGAACGTGATGGGCTTTGCCAAGTTATGCTGTCTTTTACAGATTCAGAAATTTCCTGACAATTGAGCATGTTTTAAGTACGACTGCTTTCTGGATGTGGATGTATTTTGGTAGGCCCAGTTTCTGAAGGTTTCTGTATAGTTTTTTGATGTGATGCTGGTGACTGAGGTGACTAACAGAATAATTGTGACCTTTTCCTGTTGCCATAGTTCTTTGACTTCCATGGCCAGTGGTGTATATTTGTATATCTTTTCTTCTTCATTTTCAGCAACATTTTTGTCATTCGGTATTGCTATGTCAATGAGGTAAGTGTGTTTTTCTTTTTTTGTCTATGACCGTTATGTCTGGTTGGTTGCAGGATATTGTCTTGTCCACATGAATTGTTCTGTCCCAGTATATTTTATGATCTGCATTTCCCAAGATTGTTTTGGGTGAGTATGTATAGTATGGTGTAGGTTGTTTGAAAAGGTTGAATTTGATGGCCAGTTGTTGGTGAATTATTATTATTATTATTATTATTATTATTATTATTATTATTGGAAAGAAGAAGTAGTTCTGGCATTAGGGAGGAGGAGAGAGATGGATGTGCAAAATGACAGATCGGGGTAATGAAGGAAGATCTAGCAAGCTAATGGATTTGCTGTGGCAGGGGAGTTGGTAAAGCAATGAGGTGTTGCCACCATTTGTACCTTTGCAGTCTGGGGTGAGAGGAAGTTGGAGGCAATGGGATGCTTCTTCTGCAACAAAGGGAGAGAGAGAGGGGGCACCTTGGATTAAAGAGTCCTAACTTAGGGTGACCAGATTGCCCTGGATTTCCCAGTCCTAACTGGGAAAACTGGGGCGATCCGGGCTGACAGGGGGATGGCGGGGACAAACCGGGGAAAGGGTCAGCTCTCCTCCCGCCCTAAAATGCTCGCGCTGCTCCCCATTTACCGGCCTTGGTGGGAAACAAGTGCTCAGCGTTAGGGAGTGTCAACAAATTCCTTGTCGGGTGGCTAAAGCAGCTTTAGTAAAGCTGCTTTTGCCATCTGACAAGGAATTTGTTGATGCTCCCTAACGCTGAGCACTTGTTTCCTGCCGAGGCAGGGGAGCAGCGTGGGCATTTTAAAGCAGGCTCTTCTTCTTTTTCCTGCTGGGAGCCCAGGAGCAGGGCAAGAAGGGTGAGGGGGCTGCAGGGAGTCATGTGGCGGTAGAGGAGATCGGCGGTGGCAGCGGAGGACCCGGTAAGTCCGGGCTGGGTTTTTGGGGGGGTGGGTGGCTTGGTGGGGGGGGGTTGTTTTGGGTGGTGGGGTGGTGGGGTGTCTGTGTCGTGACTCTGGCTAACTCTCTAAAGTTCTTGCTCACGACTTCAGGTACACTGATACACAACAATAACAGTGAGATTTCTTTTATTGTAATCACACGGAGATTCAAAGCATAACGGTTTCATTTCTGCAAACACACACTTGAAGCTGAAGACGGACCACACAGCTTTCAGGTAGAACGGCTTAATGAGAACAGCACTCACTCAGGGACTGACATTTAGAGATTAACTCTAGTCTTTAGAGGGCAGGAGCGGCCACGCTGCACTGGAATCCTCTGGAACATAGAGAGACTCTAGGATTAGGCCTCCTAACAGTAGTATATCGGTCAACTGGCAGCTAAATCTTCACTCAGCCTGTCAGGGAACGCTGAGCTGACCACGGAAGCCAGAAGCCAGGAAATGAACCTCTTCGACCTAGGGAGCCTTCCCAATTCACGTAGCTTTAGCTCTGAGGAAGGTCCTCTCACAGGTCTCACACACACACGAGTTTCAGAACAGCAACGATCAGCTTCTGCCTCCCTCTGCCCGTAACTTTGGCTCCATGGAGAGAGACAGCAAGCTATAGAACACGAATCCAGAACAGTAATCTCAAGTCCAAATCTATGAAAAGCCACAGTGCACTTCTCATGGCAAAGTTCTTTAGAAGTAACAAGTCCAAACATTAACAGAACATGTATAGAGTGCATCTCACAATTCCAAATCAGAATAGTAACTCACAGCAGTAGCAGAGCAGCAAGAGGATAGACGAGATAATTCCTAGCAACGGAATTACTCTCAGGACCAAGGCAATATAGTGTGGAGGCTGGGCAAATTCTAAGCTACTTTGATAGACAGGGCTTCAGGCCTGTAATCTAAACTCACGTACCAACAGGGCGGCACGGTTCAACCTCTTCTGATGACGCCACAGTGTGAGGAAGATAGCCCCCACCTTTGCAAAGCATAGTTTAATTCCCAGAGAACGTTCAAGGCCTTCGGCCTACCATTTGAGATAAGCACATACCAGAGAAGCAGAGATACATTTTCTCATGACAAATTGCCAAGTCTTCAGTCTACAATTCACAGGGCCAGCCCTGTGAATTGTCTACGAAGCACCTGACACCCAACAGTCTGCTTGTTAGCCGCATGGTGGGCAGCCTTTTTAATTTTTTTATTTTATGTGGGGGGGGGGAATCTGCTTTGGTGGGGTGGCCATTTTGGACCGGGATTTTGCTTTCCAAAATCTGGTCACCCTACCTAGGCTGACCATATGAAAAGGAGGACAGGGCTCATGTAGCTTTAACAGATGTAGAGAAAAGGGAATATCAGCCAATGTCATTAGTATGCAATTAGTTCCTGGTGAAATTCCTTCTTCATCACAACAGTTAAAGTTGCAGGGGCCCTGCCTTCTTTTGTATATGGTCACTCTAGTATAGTGCCTGCACCTTTAACTGTTGTGATGAAGAGGGAATATCACCAGGAACTAATTGCATACAAATGACACTGGCTGAAATTCCCTTTTCTCTACAACTGTTAAAGTTACATGAGCCCTGTCCTCCTTTTCATATGGTCAGCCTAACCCTACCTAACTATTGGACTGACATGGTGTTGCTTATATGTCTGAAATTTGAGTTCAATTATTAAAACTCAAACAATGGCAAGAATCCTGTCGTTGCTGGCTCATCGAAAGTAGAATATGTGTTCAAGTATCAGAGAGTCCGTGTGCTGAATGCTTTCAAATTCCCAAACGGAGATGGATTCAAACAGGAGGGATTTCATGCCTTGTATCGAAAGACGAACCTAGCAAAGCTCTTCAGCTTTGCCCCCCCCCCCCCCCGCTTATAAAGGCTTGTTCAATGCCACTGGACAGGCAGGTTCTCTGACCTATAAACCATGTCTAGGGCGGCACTGTTCAACCGACGAGGATGACGCTACAATCTGAGTGACTCCTTCAACAAGTGGGGCCCTCACCTTTCAGGTTCCCAGGGAAAGCTTTGGAGCTACAAGGCCATGACAGGGAGTGAGAGAGCAACTCCTGTGAGAAAACTCAGACAGAGTTAAGCTTGCAGAGACATTGACATTCTAAAACTATTTCTACTTAAAATCAACAAGTCTGACTTATACTTGATGCCTTGGGTGCATGAGCACGTTGGTTGGCAGCCACACTTCAAGGAGGCCAGGAGGAGGGCTCCAAAGGCTAATATCGCCTAGAAAGCCCTCCTTTGGTCGGTGGCACCACCAAGCCCTGCCAGTGCTGGGGCTTTCAGAAGCATCCCCTTATTCCCCTTCCACACATTCAATGCCCCCACCCCCCACGGTCAGGCAAGCCGAACATAGGATAGGGCATTACGCTTCCTATATGCAGGGATGCCATCCATACCAATTCTGCTGGTAGATTCTTACTGCTATTCCACCTCCACCCCCTTGTAATCACTGTAAAATTCATGAGTGTCTTGGTTATAGACATCAAAGCTTCGTTGCATATGCATTAATGTATGTATAGGCAGGCCAATATAAAGATATTCAGTCTGCTCATGCTGCAGGATTCCTTTCAAAGTGGCTTGGCCTACTTCGGTTGGCTTTTTCTGATTAATTGGATGTAAACGTGCTAGGAAGTCTGGAAAAGGAGAAGGGTGGAACGCTTAGTTATTTTTGAAACAACAGCCTCAAAATGTCATTATTTACGGTGCACTCAGCACTACCATATTACTACTTGCTAAACTGCTCTTTCAAGCAGAAATAGTCATATTTTACGAGAGGACCAAAAAAAAAAATCCCCTTCATTCAGAGTAAGGCTGCAACCCAGAAAATGCTTTTATTGTGCAATCACCCTGTGTTATTCATGGTTTATTATTATTTTTTGCAGGTGGGGGAGATGTTGTTAGCTTCCATTTGTAACCCTCCTGTGTTTCCCACTACTTCTTCTGTATTTTGTTGTTGTTGTTGTTGTTGTTACCAGAAGAAAAAAAAGCTGTTAAGGAGAAAAATATGAAATTGCTGCAGACTCAGTAAGCATTTCGACTGCTTTTGCTAGGAGCCTTCTATGTGGAAGCACCCTAAGTTAGAACTAGGGATGCTTGCAAAATTCAGGGTTCTGAATTCTGGAGAGAATATACCTGACCCACACAGCTCCTATAAACAGTTGCAAATAGGAATGTGGAATGCTCTGGAATCCTGTTTCATCCTCCCATATGTACCTGCCCGGACACTACCATCATCCTCAGGGGTCCTTCTCCGTTTGCTCCTGTCAAAGGAAGTGAGGCAGGTGGCTATCAGGAGGAGGGCCTTCTCTGCTGTGGCACCCCAGCTGTGGAATGAGCTCCCTAGAGAGGTTCTCCTGGCACCTACATTATACTCTTTTAGACGACAGGTGAAGACCTTTTTTATTTTCTCAGTATTTTCACAGTTTATCAGTTTAATTTTTAACTGTGCTGTTTTTAAATCTGTATTTTAAATCGCTATTAATTTTTGCCTTGCTGCTTGGTTTTATCCTGCTTGTGTTCTTATATTGTATTTTTATACTGTTGTTGTTTTATATTTTGAATGTTTTTTATGGGTTCAATTTTTTGTAAACCGCCCAGAGAGCTTCGGCTGTTGGACGGTTTAAAAATGCAATAAATAAATAAATAAATAAAGGTGGTCTGAGGGCTGCCTTCCTCTTCCTCTTCCTCTTCCTCCTCCTCCTTCATAGCTTGGAGCAGCTACAAAGCTTGGTGCTTCCAGTATACTCTGAAAAGGCCTGTAAGTGGGGTACATCAAGATGGCTGTCCCATGTACTGATGGAGGCAGCCAACTTTTTCTTTTTCTTTTTGTACAATGTCTCTCATAGCCTTCTAGGGATACTGTAATGGAGAAAAGAGGATAGCCAAATTCCTCCCCCCGATACAATTACACAGGGAAGGGTAGCACATTATGGCATTCTGCTACTTCCAGGGCAGTTTCAAAAGCCTCTCCAAAGTGTGTAGGAGGCACCATCTTTTGTAGTTGCTCTAAGCAGCTAGAAATGGTAAAAGAAGAAAATAAATAAATGGCAGCCTTTGCCCCTCCTCAAAAGTATTTTTGTTAATGTTTAAATAGGGTGACCATATTTTGGAAACCAAAAAGGAAGACAACATGGACGGCTCCCAAGGGGGCATGCCCACCAACATGTCTGGCCCCAGGGAGTGTGTCCAGCACCAAGGGGGGGGGGGGCACTGGAACATAGCATTGGTCACATAGCTGATTTTACAGCAAACATTAAGACAAATCTGTTCTACATTACATCTTAATGTTAAAATCACTGAAATAAAGAACAACGTATCTGAAATTAACTTCACTTACTCCTACTTTTGTAGCTTTTGCTGTACTTTGAAGCTTTTGCTATACTCTGTGTGATACATTCTCCCCTTCCCTCAAATATATTTTCTGACTGTATCCTCACTCCGCTGCAAACTGCTGCTGCTTTTAGCAGGGCTTGTCTTCAGTCTAACTCTGCCTCTAAGAGATATGCCAGTTAGCCCAAGCCACAAATCTATTTTTCTCCGACACACACTTCAAACCTTCTGCATGGCATGCCAGCAGTGCAGACAAAGCCTAGCTCACAAGTGAACAAAGTGAAATGGAAGGTAAGGGGTAGCAAAGCAAAACAATGGCATGCCAGGTTCCAACATCCGCATCGACAGGACATCCGCAAAGATGAGAGCCACTCTCTTGACTGACACCTCACTGTTGGTCATGAGAGTTTTTCTCTAAGGATGACCATTCATCGCCCATGATGTGGAACTCTGAGAAAAAGGCCTCTGGCCTGTTCCGTTTTGCCCTAAGGGGCTGCTTTGACTGACCTCACCTTTCCCACATTTTGATCTGTGGATGCCTCACCTCTGCTGAGCTCCAGGTGCCCGACTGCCCATCAAATCTACAACAGGCAAGGTGCCCTACTTGCCCAGCACTTCTTAGCTAAAAACTTGAGATTCCCTTGATGCCAAGGGCTGAAAATTCTCAAGGTGCAACACCATAAAGAGGAGGTTTGACAACCTGAGTTTGAAAAATATGGCACCAGCAGGGTTTTTTTAAAAAAATAATATCTCAAACTTTACAAAATTCCTAAAAATCAATGGATGAATAGATCTGCTTCAAACTTGGGAAAGATAAAGCCCTGCCTGACATCTAATATGATGCCAGGATTCATTTCTTTATCTTTAAAAATGACAGTTTTTTTAAAAAAATAATTATTTTAAAACCTCAAACTTTTTTAAAAAACCTAAAAATCAATGGATGAATGGATCTGCTTCAAATTTGGCATAGCTAAAGCCCTTCCTTACAGCTATCACCATACCAAGTTTCATCTCTTTATCTTTAAAATGGCAGAGCTGTAAGCATTTTTGTTAATTCTCATTAAAGTAGAACTGCCCTGGGGCTGGGGAGGATGGGAAAAATCTGATTTTTTTGTCAAATTTCATAATTCCCCCCTTTTCAGATGTGTTACCAAAAATCCTGACAAATCTGGGTTTTTCCTGTCATATGGTCACCTTTTACAAACAGGGTAAAGCCAGTAGTTTTTTTAAAGAATCCCCCTGCCCCCACCAAATTCTCCAGAAAACAGGACAGAATAGGATTTTCAGTGAACACATCAGAAAAGTACAAAAAAATGGTTCAAGACAGTTCTGTCAGTCTGTAGTTTGAGCTGAACTATGTGATCAGGAGGGTCACACAATCTCTACCAGTCATTTTAGCCCCTTACCATTACTCATGGTTAGGCTGACCGGATAAAATCCATGTCAGGGCTTATGTAACTTTAATATTAGTTCCTGGTGATATTCCCTCTTCAGCACAACAGTTAAAGGTGCATGCACTATACTAGAGTGATCATATACAAAAGAAGGCAGGGCCCCTGCAACTTTAACAGTTGTGATGAAGAGGGAATTTCACCAGGAACTAATTGCATACAAATGACACTGGCTGAAATTCCCTTTTCTCTACAACTGTTAAAGTTACATGAATCCTGACCTGGATTTTATCTGGTCACCCTACTCATGGTAGCAGTCTCATTCCTGCAGCAGAGGAGCAGGTGGATGCCCTTCTCTTCCGCCATGGCCCTAAAGAAAAAGAAAGCTGTGATGTGAGCTTTCCAGAAGATGGACTGTAGCACAGCCTGCTTATTTACATGACCCCCATTTTGAGGGGGGAGATCACATTAATTAGGTCATTTTATTTACAGGCCTTTGCATGGAACACCCATATCACATGTTCTTTTAGGTGTGTGGTAGAGAGAAGACACACGTCTTGCTTCTGCACAGTTCCAGTGAGATAGCTGCCCTGCAAAATGGATGACCTAGGGCTCAGGCATGCTTCTTGAGGTTGTGCCCCAGACTGGGCTGACCATCTGAAAAGGAGGACAGGGCTCATGTAACTTTAACAGTTGTAGAGAAAAGGGGATTTCAGCCAGTGTCATGTGTATTCAATTAGTTCCTGGTGAAATTCCCTCTTCATCACAACAGTTAAAGTTGCAGGGGCCCTGCCTTCTTTTGTATATGGTCACTCTAGTATAGTGCCTGCACCTTTAACTGTTGTGATGAAGAGGGAATATCACCAGGAACTAATTGCATACAAATGACACTGGATGAAATTCCCTTTTCTCTACAACTGTTAAAGTTACATGAGTCCTGTCCTCCTTTTCATATGGTCAGCCTACCCCAGACACTACATTTCATATCTTTTGTTGACTGTCTTCATAACTTCTAAGGTACACTGTACTGAATGCCACTTAGTTTCTGTAATCTATCTATGCTTGTCAACATGGAATCGATAGCATGGATTTGTTAAGCTGATACAATGGTAAATGGGATGCCATTGATTTCTTGGGTTTGAGCAAAAGTAATTTTTATGATGTTTCTCTAACCTTACATTCAAAAATAGCCACTGGCTGTTGAACATCTCTTGTCAAATGAGAAACAAGCCCAGGAAATTGCACATCTCCTATTTTATATATTTTAAAAATCACCTTGGAAAGTACACATGTTTGTTTAAACCTTTAACTGTCATCTCTTCTACTTCCCCAAACAGTGGCAATAAATGCTGGTCCTTAATGCTTTTTGTTGTTGTTGTTGCAAGAATAATCAATAGCTGAGTTCTGAGAATTGTTTTTTGCTACGTTCCATATAGCACTTAAGTTGGCACACAAAGCTGTAATTCAATAGCAGCAGAAACCACACGGTGTCATATGGCTTGTATATAATTTCAGCTGTGCACATGTTGGTTGCTGCTGTTTTGGACTTTAAAATATATTTTCCCCAGATATTACATTTTTCCTAAGGGCAGCCATTTTAGGGTAGTTTTGTATCTACCATCTTGGAATTAGGGCATATTTGCTTAAGCCATTCTTAACACATTCAACATCACAACTTGGAGATAAGTGGATTTCCTAGGTTTCAATATCATTATTCTGGGGGTTTCTTCCTTCAAGACCTGTAGTTTCCTCTGCCTGCCTTCTGATTTAACAGAGATATTTTCCAAAATTACTTCCAGTTTTTGCACATGTACACTTCATGTTTTTTTCCCCCTATTTTCTGTTTGTGGGGGGGGGGCAGCTGGATCAAGACCAAATTTGATAGTAAGGTGGAGCAGTTGTTCTGGATACCCTGCCTCACTGCCTGGATGCTAGCTATCTGTGAATGTTCTAAACCTGTGTGATTAGCTCTAAACATTCTGAGCATGCACAAAGCCAAATTAGGACATACGAAGCCTCTGGAGTCCTTCCGAGTCCTCCTGAATGACTTGGGCCTTCCTTCTACCATATGTCACTTGATTTGGGGTAGGGATGTATGGCAAATTCATTTCATTTTTTTTTTAAATCAGGCAATACCCAGTTTGCACATTCTAGACAGAACATGGATTCAGATGCAATCTGTGGTCAAAGTCTGTACATGTTTAAGCTTCCAATGTGATTTGCAGGCCTCTCCCCCCCCCCCCCAATCATTCAACTGCATGCATGCATTTGGAAAATGCATATGAAAAAATGCATAATTGGAGGGGGGGAAATGTGCAGCAATATGCTTTTAGTCAATGGGAGAAGAATATATACATCTTTTTTAAAAAATGGGCACAGTTGATGTGCACATTTGGAAAATATGCATGAAATACAGATGGTCACAAAACAAAGGTCACAATCTGCTAAAGACTTAGATTGGAATGAGCTTCAAAATGGAATTTGGAGAAGTTCGGAAAGCTCAATTTCTGTTGATTCACACATTCTTAATGTGGGGGGAGGGGTAGACAGGCAGGGAACATTGCTCTGCCTACACTTTGCCACTTCTGATACAGTCACAACAACCTCTGCATTTGTAAACCCATCTCTTTAAAATATTGTGGTACTCATGTTGTGAGTGTGGTAATTTTAGTACAAATCAGAGAGCTCATTTGAAAGTGTCCTGGGAAAAGCAGAAATGTTGTCAATGCAGCAAGAAGAAGTGACTTTCACCTATACAGCACTTGCAGGCTAATTTAAAATAATGAGCTCTTACAAATGCCAACACATTTATTTCTTTAATGTGGGATGGATGTGTTCCATCGCAAGTTCTGTGCAGCACATTTCTCCTCTGGGTTCACCCTACTATTGAGAGTGGAGATGGGTTCTTTCAGCTTTAAATATATGCTTTAAATATATAGCATTTTTAAGGATCTAAAGCTCCATGGCAAAGTAAATGGTTTATATATATAAACACCCATGTTATTAAATCCCTGACATCTCTATTTGAAGATTCTCCTCTCCATTTGCAAGCCTGGGAAAAGTGTCTCCCTATGTGATCTGGGAAAGTTGGAATAGATGAACTGATTAGTCTGCTTTATGGCCGGCTCCTAATATAATAGAATATTAAATTTATGGGAGATCCCCAGCAATAGCAAGTTGGAATGGAATATATTTCTGACCTCCCCTTCGGATCTGCTCTGAAAAATCCATAATGATTCCATTTCATCATCTCCCAAAGCTCTAGAGATGACTGCACTCCATGTATTAGTACATAACTTTTTTTTTCAGATAGTGGGGCACTTCAGATAGGAGGGCATTTCAGTTCAGACAACTGCGGCCAACCAACACTTCATTTCAGATTGGTAGAGCCTTCCATCAGCTTTCCAAAGCTTCAGATCTCTCCCTATAATGGGGAAGTCAACAAATGGCATATCTCTTTTTTTAATGTTTGTGGGGGAATTGTATGAAATTGGCAGGCCTAGTAAGGTGCCATGACTAGGCTGACCATCTGAAAAGGAGGACAGGGCTCATATAACTTTAACAGTTGTAGAGAAAAGGGAATTTCAGCCGGTGTCATTTGTATGCAATTAGTTCCTGGTGAAATTCCCTCTTCATCACAAAGTTGCAGGCACTATACTAGAGTGACCATATACAAAAGAAGGCAGGGCTCTGCAACTTTAACTGTTGTGATGAAGAGGGAATATCACCAGGAACTAATTGCATACAAATGACACTGTCTGAAATTCCCTTTTCTCTACAACTGTTAAACTTATATGAGCCCTGTCCTCCTTTTCAGATGGTCAGCTTAGCCATGACCCTGATATCATTTGGCCCCTAGCCAAGGTGCTGGGTGGATGGTCCACTGTCAGAGTTGACCAGGAGCTTTTTACACCACATGTAGGCTTCTCCCACATGGGAAAGCAAAGTAGCCTTAGTTGATTAGCCAGGTGGATCATCTACCTGATGCATCTGCTGGGGCAGCTTCACTTGTACCATACCTTCTCCTAGTAGGTGAAGATGTGGAGCAGACAAAGCTGGGTGCCTTCTTCACATACATTCAACAGCATATGTTGAGGGTTTTGTGCAGTTGTTGTTTGACCCAGAATAGTTGTTTTTAAATGGATATTTTATTTGTAACCTTTTTTTATGCTTTTTATGCTTTTAAATTTTGTATAACGGTTTTTAATGTTCAATGTTTTTAATTTGTAAACCGCCCAGAGAGCTTTGGCTATGGGGCGGTATATAAATACAATACAATATAATACATCAAAAGGAAGATACTTGGCTGGCACTTACTGAACCCCTGCAAGGTACAGGCATTGGTGCAGCCCTTAGCATTTTGCTCTCCCCCATATCTCTGATCTGTGATTGGAGATGATAATAATGGAGATAATAAGGAGATTTGTCTCCCCGACTCCTTCCCAAGCTCACAGTAGCCTCCAGGCCAGGTGGTGGGGCTTGCAGAGGGGAATGGGCGGGTCCCTGTGAATTAGGCCTACTTGCCAGAGGGTCTCTGTCCCTGTCATACACAGTATAAGATGTTTTTAATAATGTATTTGTTTTTATTTGTTTTTAATGTTTTATCTATTTTATGGTCCTTGTATTTATATCCATTGTTGTTACCCGCCTCGATCTGGAGGAAGAGGCAGGTTAGAAATAAATAAATAAATAAATTATTATTATTATTATTATTATTATTATTATTACAATGTGTGGGTGGGCATATGGGTGGGTACGTGTATGTGGGCGTAAATAACAGAGTAATACTCACTGAAGGACAGAGTTGGACAAAAACGCAGAGACCCAGAGACCTATAAATATGTAACACTGAACTTAAACTGAAGGCAACTAGAAAAAGATTGGGGGTAGGCAGTTGAAGGAGAGTGACTTACCAAATAATTAACACTCAACAGAGACACAATAAAACAAGAGCAAGAGTAAATAAGAATTGGGATGTAAGGGTTTGGGTTTTAGAAAATGGTTGGTCTGGAATAAGGTTATACAAGCAAAGACACAAGCGCCACAAACTCCACATGTTTTTCAACATTGTTGCTCCTATGAGAGCCAATGTATAAAATAGCACTGAAAACAGTGGGGTAGCTTTTGATATGTTACCTCAGTACCCCCCCCCCCCAAAGGCAACACAAAGTTTGCAAGTGGGGAAAATGCATTAAATTAGGACCATTGCTTGCAGAAGAAGAAGAAGTCTATATCGAGGTTCAGACCTTCAGCAGCTTTTCCCTTCTGCGTGGGTGGGGAACCTATTAAAATGCCCCCCATTGGAGATCAATGGAACCTAGCACTTCCAAAGGGCTTTGGGAGATTTTCAAATTGATATCACTGTGCTCCTGTTGAAATCCTGGTCTCTCTATGGGACATGGAATTGACTAGGGTAGTGGATGCTATTGTGCCTAAGTACCCTCTCCCCCTTGGTACACTTTGGAGCTGAGGGTAATGAAGTAAGCAGGATGTTCGCTGGAACGCAAGTGGAGAAAGTTTCAGTTGCTGAGGCATGAGGACAAATTTGGCTGACTAACGCGTGCTTGACCCATCTTGGCTTGTTGAATCTAATAAGGAGGATATGGCCAGTTGGGTAAGGAAGGCTGTAAATTCCACCAGGAGAGAGGGGGCAGTTCCAGTAGAGATGTCAGAGAAATATGTCCCCCCCCCCACAGTTTAGCCCCCTGGAATCTGTCTCTTTCATCACCAGCTCACAAATTTGTTTTGTTTTTTTCTTTGCACAAATTGCAATTCGTGCAAAATCACAGCTGTAAATATTGATGCAAATTCATGATGTGTGGAAAAAATGCAACTATAAATAGAGCAATGGGGGGGGAGGAAATGCTGCTCTAAATTATGTAATTAGAAAAATAAAGCCAGCAAGTTTCCTGAGTTTTGGGAACTGACCAGCAGCTCAGCTTGCAAATGCAAGCTGAGTTGTGGGCACTGAGGACATCCCTAGGTGCCAGCCTCCTTAAAAGAGGCAGTAATCAGGCTGCTCCTGAAGAAACCTAACCTAGATTCAAAAGTGGAGCACAACTATAGGCTGGTTGCTAACATCCCCTTCTTGGGCAAGGTGCTTGAGTGCATGTTGCTGACCAAGTCCAGGTATTATTTGATAAAGTTGATTTTCTAGATCCAGCTCAATTCAGCTTTAGCGCCAGTTTGTAACCGAAACTGCCTTGGTCACCTTATGGAATGACCTTAGAGGAGAAAGTGACAAGTGGAGTGAGACCCTGTTAGTTCTCTTGGACTTCTCAGCACCTTTCAATACCATAGACCATGGTTTCCTTCTGGAGTGGCTGTCTGGGTTGGGGGTTTGGGGCACTATTTAAACAATGGTTCCATTCCTACTTGTGTGGTCACTTCCAGCAGGTGGCGCCGGGGACTATTGCTCTGTTCCATGGCAATTAATGTAATGGGATTCAGTGACAATGGATTATGGGAGTCGTATTTCAAAACATCTGGGGGGCACTGGATGGCCTACCCTTGTTCTAACCAATATAAAAGCTTTCCCCACTTCACTTGCTGATGTAGTGGGCAAAGTGTTAGGCCATGTCTACACCAGCCATTTCTTCTGGGATCATCCTGAGGTCATCCCTGTGCATCTGTATGATACACAGGGGATCCCGGGATCAACCAGGGATTACCTAGAGATGACCCCGTGATAACAGAAACTGGGATATCCCAGTTTTTCTGCAATCCTGGGACCATCCCAAGGACTGTGCCTAGTGTGGAGCACACTCTCAGGTCATGAAACGGGCATGGTGCCGCACAGGGTGGCTTCATGCCAATGGGGGTGGGGGGGCAGCAACTTTGTCAGCCCCAGGATGGCGGGGATGGTTAGGCATGGAGTTTGGTGGTGGTGGGGTTTCCTTATCTTTTCCGATGTATGTGGCTCCTCTTCTGGAAAAAAAATGGTGGCTGCAACATCCCTCTTCTCTTCTGGGACGTCACATGGCCTGGGGGAGGATTGAGGAAGCAGGTAAGTCCATGATCCTCCCCCTCCCTCCCTCTACACCCTTAGGTAGAGGGAGGGAGACCTGGGATTAGATTTCTCCAACAACAACAACAACAACAACAACAACAAGGGTATAGGTCAGCCTAACCTGTCTCATGGGGTGGTTCTGAGGCTAAACAGAGATAACTCCATGTATGCTGTCCAAGGCTGCTTTGTAGAAAGGCAAGTTATTAATGTGGTAGATAAATGCATGATTTGGACATAAAAACATATTATATGACTTGGAAGGATGCAAAGAACTTTTTTAAAAAAGCACAGAGAGAAAATACGTACAATGAACGATCAAAAGTTCTCTTCCTAGACTACTCTGGTAGGAATGGAAGCTTGGCTTTTCTAATAAACACACTGTATAGGCTCAAACAAAGTTAAGTACCCTGGGAGATATTAGACACTGAGCCTCACCACTTGTACCATTGGATTTTTTAAAACAAGTGATGCCCCAAAAAAACAGGAGGGGAGCCAATGGTGATATGCATCTGCCAACCACACATTGTGTAAAGGGAGAAAAAGATACAGATGTCTTGAGTGATTGTGCGAATCCTGTGGCTTGGGACATGACATTCTCACATTGCCAGAAATAACTGGGTTGCTGAACTGGAGAACTGGTAAGCGCTCTGTAAGTTTCACTAACAATGAATTTCTTTTCAGTTTTCTCATGGCCTGCAGCAGACACTGAATGATGAATAAAGCAAATAGTTTCATTGAAAGTTCCATCCTGACCTACTTAGGCGCTTTCATGATGACAGGATATCCTTCAGTGCAAAATCCTAGGCATGACTACTCCAAAGTAAGCCTCATTGAGTTCAGTGGGGCTGACTCCCAGGTAAGCATGTGTAGGATTGCATCTCCTGTTTATGGAGAGTTTTAAAAATTGACAGAGATAGGTCCATTACTAAGGAAGTATTATTTACACAATAGAAGAATGAACTTCCTAACTAGCTAGGATACACATCACAATTCAGTTATATTAAAATTGTTGATGTTGAGATAAAGCTAAGATTTGTAGTACCAAACTATCTGCCAAGCATGTGCTTCTGGTTCTCAATGACTCCCTGTTATTTGGATCTGAGCTATGTTAGTGACCCTAAGATCCATTACAGCATGCAGATAAACACCATTGCTCTGTTCAAGCCCCTTTCTTCTCTTGATTCCCCCCTAACCATGTTCTGTAGCTGGGTTGACAGCTACAAATTTATGTCATTTCTAGTTGCCCGTGACTACAAGCATGCCATATGGACATAGTTGATCAGACACTACCAATGTCATAGCACACTGAGTTATCTGGGTGACCCAAAGGATCTTATTTACACACCATCTCTATATCTGTGATTTTTTGTTCTAGGGTGTATCACTGGCATCCCCATTCACTGTAGTAAGCAGTGGATCACATAGCTACTCAAGGGCTGTTTTTTATACCATGTTTGTATTGTTATTAACCTGACAATTTCATGGTCTGTAAGGCACACTGAGGCTGAATTCGGATGACACAATAAGCAACGGGGGGGGGGGGGGGGAGAGAGAAATAATCGTCACTTGTATTGACTATCGTGTCATCCGAATGCTGCCATAATCAACTCAGCGCTGATCCTAATCCACACCACAGTTGATTATTTATTACCATGTTGTGTGGGGAGTACCCCCTAGATGAACAACTGTAAAGTTGATTATTACCCCACCATTGACTATCGTGTTGTCCGAATTCAGCCTCTGAGTACATATGTTGAAAGGTGGCATACAAATGCAATAAATAAATAAATAAATAAATAATTGTGTGTGACACTAGTGCAAGAATGTGACCAGGTCAATATTCTTCCTTCTACCTCAATACATATTTATTATTATTATTATTTTTTAAAACAGTGTTAATAGGTAGACAAAACAGAATAGACTTTCCACCTTCTCTAACAACTGCCTGCATCACTTTTTGCAGGGTAGAGAGTGGCTATAAACCAGGGGGCTGTATATATGCCCCGTAAATCCCATGGTGGCTGCACAGTGGTGCTGTGTCGTTTCTACAATGCAGCTGCCAACTCGCAGCCACCATGGACTTTTTTGATGAAACTGTACACTTCAAAAGTAGCCAATTTTTCCCTTTGCTATGAGGTCACCACCTTCTTTCCACCATCTGTCAGTGGTGACCTCACTTCAGGTTCAAGCTGGGAGTGTTCCCAGAGGTGGTTCAAGACCTAGGATAAGATGCAGTTAAGCCAGGAAGGCATGGCAGAGGGCAGGGAGTGGACTTGATGAGCCAAATGGCTGTTGACACTGCAGCTTTTTCAGCCAGAAAGCCCGCACTCACTCCTGCAATGAAGATTTAGCACTCCCATCCCGCAGCTGCGTAGCTGCGGGGTTTTGAGGGAATGATCAGCAAAGGCATCATCATCAAGACACAGGGTGAGCAATTTTTTTTCTGTTGAGGGTGGCATTCCCTCATAGGTAATCTTTTGGGAGCTACATGTCAGTAGTGGAAGGCACCAGAGCAAAAGGTGCATGTGTTCCCCATTTTCTCTTTCTGCCCCTCCTTTTCTCTAATTCCCTCTTCCTTCCTACCCAGTGGGCTTGTCAGGTTTGATCACATGCAGAGGGCTTTTGAAATTACGCTGCGTGCCACAGGTTGCCCACTCCTATTAAAAAATGTTTATTTTATGTGGTACCAATGCAGGTTGCTCCACTTGCTCCCAAGGACAGGATTCTAATTAGTTTACAAAATCATAAGATTTACTGAGATTTAGTACCTGCCTAAGTATTATAAAAATTGTATGAGCTATTTTTTCCCAGACCTTTCAAGGCAGCTCTTCTCCTATGGGAAATAATTAGGACGAAAGCGTAATAATTGCTCAACATTTTTCTCATACTAGCTTAAATTGCCGGCTCAAAGTTCTAGGAAATGTGAAGATTATACTGAACCCTATAGTTGTTTTTATAAAGACTGAAAAAAAATCTTACCACTCGTCATTTTATGAGCAGGCCTTTTGCTAACATAAATTGCAGGACCATCCATTGGATAATTTGTTGAGAGGCCAGTATTTCACCCACCTGACAAAAATAAGCACTCTCTTCAGTATAAGCACTACAGAGCATCCCCTCTCTGCACTGTTTATTTAATTATTCATTCTATTTATCCATTTAGAAATTTATATGCTACCCTTCACTATTGGGACTCTCAGGGTGGCTAACAGAAATGTAAAATATTAAGAATAAAATTGTATAACAAATGCCACTAAAACAACAATATAAAATGATTGGCAATAAACACTTAGGAACAACAGTAAACTAAAAGCTAGAAAACCCAGATTTTAAAAACATAGGAAAATAAAAAAGTTTTTCCCCTCATGAAAACACATATGAGTCAGTGCTAAGTGGATTAACCTATAGATTTCCTGTGACCCTCTAGTAGGGATGGATGAACCGCCCACAGCCTGCCCTATCCACCTGTTATGGTGGCCCCAACATTTACCCACCCCTTTTTTTACACCTGTAATTTTGTTTAAATAGTGCTATTTATGGCTGCCATTTTAAGCAAATGACTATTTACGTAAATAGCTAAGCTGCCATTTTTATGCAAATGGGGATCCCTGTGCTTGCCTGACTCAGTGCGTGCCTCGGCATGGATGTTGAGCTCCCCCAGAATCACCACTTTGGGGGTCCTGAACACCAAATCTGAGACAACCTCCGTCAGCTCAGGCAGGGAGACTGATGGGCAGCGGGGTGGACAGTACACCAGCAGGATCCCTAATCTGTCTCAGGTATCCAACACAAAGTAGAGACACTCAAGACCAGCACTCGAATGGACAGGAAGCCTAGAGAGGGAGATTGTATTTCTATAGACCACGGTACCCTCCCCACTAATACTTTGCACACTGCTAGTCTGATGTAAGGCACTTATTAGTAATACTATGACTCAATGAGTCTTACTTCTGAGTACATATGTACAGAATTGCAGTTAGTTGGACCTAGATCCCATTGAAATCAATGGGGCAAGTTAGTAATGACTTCAGTCAGTTGGATTGAAGTGCAAGTGGCTAACTTTGGATCCAGCCCATTGAGTTCAATGGGATTTATATGCCAGAAGGTCTCAGCAGTCATTCCAAATATTCACTATTTTAGTAAGCAACTTAAACAGTTATCAAAACAAACAAACCTGAACACAATATAATTGCTGTGAAAAAATAATAATTTTAGAATGAATCTTCTATTTATTATTACAGTAACACTCCTAAACTAAGCCCCTATTCTGGAACAAGTAAATCTTTTTCGGAGATTACAGCTGTTCCTTTATTATTACCTCTGAAGTTTTGTTTTCTCAGGCTCCTGTACAGACAGATAACCCCCCCCCCCCCAAATGGTTTTGAATTAACATCCTGCCATGTCTGGATAGCACCATGAATATTGTTCTGAAAGAAAACCAACTATATCGCACAACAGACAAAAGGGGGATGCGGATGCTGGAAACGGTTATTCATTTTTTCTTCTTCTCCCCCAGTAGCTGCTGACTTTGGCAGAAATATGCTTTCAGGGTATTTGCAGTTCTCATTGTTTATTTTCCATTTGCACAAGTAAATGTTGCTGTCATGAGAAATTGTCTGTAAAGTACATTCTACTCAAAGTATCTAGAATAATTGTGGAGGTCGCTCTGCTTCCTGCACAAAGTTTTGTGCCCCACAACGGGAATAAGAAGGAAGAAAAAGACAGCTGACAACCGCAGCTAGGACAGAAATAAACCACAACATTATTAAGCATCCAAAGAATCTTGTGAGCCAAGTGGTGATAGTAGCTACAGCACACCTCAACCCCCTGCATAAGGGGTGGGGAGGCTTTGTCTCTATCCCTTCTTTGGAGGAGGGTGGAGCCAGCCACAATTGCCTCATGCTGGCTAGCCAATGGGGAGGCTTTGGAGTGAGTGGTATTTAAGGCTCCCAACCCTCCGATACAGCCTTGGTTCTGGATGAAGCAGAAGCAGCTACACAACTTTTAAGCAATGGGGATCATCAGATGAGCGTTTTATAGCATGCTCATTACTGGGCACTCATGGATTTTCATGGGCCTTTTCACAATGCTGTCTGCCTTTTGCATGCCTCCCACTCCTTCTGATCCTTTTCCAGTTTTTTTTTAAAAAAAGACCCCAGAAAATCAATTTTTTCCTCCTACAGTGAAACGCGCCACCATTTTCTGCTGTGTGCTGGGAAAGCAGCGCGATAAAAACACCCACTTCAACAGGCCAGAGGAAGCTGCTCATCCCTATTGTGGGACAGTAGCATGAGGCAAAGTGATGTGAGGGAAACACAACCCCCCACCTCATCTGAAGAAGCTCAATGTATGATATAGGCTGACCATATGAAAAGGAGGACAGGGCTCCTGTAACTTTAACAGTTGTAGAGAAAAGGGAATTTCAGCAGGTGTCTTTTTTATGCAATTAGTTCCTGGTGAAATTCCCTCTTCATCACAACTGTTAAAGTTGCAGGGGCCCTGCCTTCTTTTGTATATGGACACTCTAGTGTAGTGCCTGCAACTTTAACTGTTGTGATGAAGAGGGAATTTCACCAGGAACTAATTGCAGACAAATGACACTGGCTGAAATTCCCTTTTCTCTACAACTGTTAAAGTTACAGGAGCCCTGTCCTCCTTTTCATATGGTCAGCCTAATGTATAGTAAACCAGTCACTGTTTGATGATGGAATTTTTGACTGCATTCCCTAGTAGGCCAGCTATCTGCACTGCATTGTTTTCAAAGCAATGTTGCAACAAAGGGGCAAAACTGCCTTCTCTCTTTCCCTATTTGTGTGGGGTTTACTGAGGGGCTGAAGCATCGAGACTCAGTTCCACTCCTGCAATCCCCCTTCAGCTTCCATTTTAATTTTCCAACAATGTCCTTGAATGACACTTTGTCATGACATGGTGCCATTCCATCTGGGGCCCATGATGTAGCATTATTTCAGGGCATTCAGGAAAATCAAAATGGCTGTCACCAGTATGAAGAGCCATGAGGAGTGTGGAATTCTTCAAAATTCACCCCCTCAAATATAGCTGTAATGCACACTCTTTAATGCACGCTTTTACCACATGGGTGTGCAAAAGTGGGAGGGGCATCATTTTTCTCATCCTGAATCCCCTTGTTGTCAAGTTATTTGAAACAGATCATTCCTAGCTTCAGTTAGAGCTCCTTTTTTAGAACTACATTTGAGAAGCAAACTGGTAATTCTCAAAACCCACAAATAAAAACAGTCATTGGAGAGGGGGTGACTGTGGGTGGGAGATGCATCTCCATTTGGGAGGATATATTTCAAAAAGTCCAGTAAAAATCTCTCATCATACTTGATGAAAACACTAGCAGATTTCAGAAGCTCATTGAGAAAGCAGAGCATGCCTGCAATTCCAAAAGTTAATGCCCACAGATTCCTCTTTGTTATAAAATGAAATCACTCGCTGCACCTACTGGATGTATACTATCAATTTCCATGTGATTTTAATCTGAGATGATGAAAAAGGAAGCTGCCTTGAAAACTTGGGCTGCTTTTCAACTTGCCTGGATGTAGAGATGGACGAGACAATAATCCACAGCCCTCTCTTCTTACTTTTCCCCTCGGAAACCTGTTTGAAATGTGTAACACTCTGTTTTCCATTGTTCACAATCATCTCTCCAGGTTAATAATGACACAGTATATACTGGAGGGAAAAAGAACTGAGCAGGTTACAAGCCGTGGCATTTTATTTTGACAACAGGGAGCAGATATTTACAAATTATAGATTCTTTTTGTGAATGTCTGCCAAATTCCATTGTGATGCAGACTTGAGAGCTATTTTTGTTTTTCAGAAGGGCAGGTTCTCCCCAACAGTGTCTGCTTGCAATTTGAAGCAATCTTTTTTATTTATTTATTGCATTTCTATGCTGCTCAATAGCCAAAGCTCTCTGGGTAGTTCATAACAAGGGCATCAGGCAAAGGAGCCATTATGTCACCATCCTAAGGGGTCCCCCTTCCATCAGGAGGGACATATCACTTTTCCTGTTTTGCACCAGAAGAAGGGACATGACAATGTATATACAGCAAATCTAGACTTTTATTAATCATTCTTACAGCACAGGATCATTCAAGTGAGTAGTCACAGGAGCAGAATCTTTTCTTGGGATCCATCGTAAGTAGCTTCAAGATCAGATGGAATACCAACAGAGTAAGTAGTTGCAAGACCAGGATGAATGCCTATAGATTGTTATGGCTGTAAATATCTGTAGAATCAGGAAGGCTCACAGACTGGGTAAACAGCTGCTGGACCAGGGTGGAGGACAACACTACAACATAGGTAAGTAGCTGCAGGATCAGAATGAAGGCCTACATAGTGGTGCAAGTGTACTGTAGGTAAATGGTTGCGTTGTCAAGATGAGTTTGCTATAGAGGTGTGAAACTCTTATCTTGTTCACTTGGTGTTGTAATTTCTTGTCTGCAGCTGCCTATACTGGAAGGTCTCTTTTGTAGTCCCCAGCAGCCAGGGCTCCGATTCAGCTCCTTGACCTTCTAATATGCTCCATGATCCCTTTCCCTCCCTGATCCTCCCTTTTGTAACATCTGGTGTTTGTTCCAGCCACACCTCTAGAGCCTCTTTGCTCCTGTTTCTTCCCCTGTGCTTCCAGGATCAGGGCTTTTATCATACGTTTCTGCCCTGACTACTCCCCCCCCCCCCCCGCAATATCATTGAGCCATTTAAAAAGTCCTTGTCCTGATGGTCTTTCCTTTCCTTTACCCAGCCTTACCTGTGACTGGCTTCTGTTGCTGGGCAACCCAGGAAACCTGAGGACTTGTATGGTGACCGCTGATGGCTCTTCACAGTCACATTCTAAAATATGAGTAACCCCACCCCCATCACTAGCAACTGTGTTCCCAGATATTCTGAATTTTTGAATCTGAATCTGGGGAGTGGGATGTTTCAATCAGCAATACTCATGTAATTTCCTTATATTCAGTAGAAAATTTGTTGCCACTGGCTGCAAATGAGCAAGTGCAAATGATGGTAAAAAGGACTCACTTTAGATGAAAAACAACAGGCTCAAATCTAGCCAGTGGGGGCAACTTTCCTCCCAATCCACACACTACCATTAGAAAGATTCTGCACCATTAAAACAGACACTATGGCATTATGGGGAGGGGGCATGGGTGTGCCACCACCGCTGCTTTCAACAACAACAACAACAAAACATTTTTTTTCAAAAGAAATCCTCCCCTCCCCTCCCCCAAAATCACAGAGAATCCTGTCCTGAAATTAGTGAATGGTTTTCAGGCTCTGTTTCACCCATCCTCACCCCCGGCCAATTTCAGATGGAAGAAAATGATCCCAGAAAAACCTTCTAATCATGATGAATAAAAGGGGCTACCATCAATGATTCATTCGAATCCTGATGAATCCTATTATTATTATTATTATTATTATTATTATTATTATTAAAACCTGTTTTGGACTTAGACAAAAACAAATGTGACCATGTTCCAAGGATTTTAAAATGTTGAAGTAATTGGTGCTATGTCCTATTTCTTCCCCCAGGTTCTCTCATTATCTAGGGTACATCACAACCTTAGTAACTTTTGCCTTTAAAACTGGAGTTAAAACCTGGTCTCTGTAATAGCCCTCTCAGTTCATAATTGCTGCTGCTCCACCTCCTATGGTATGGAAGAAGTTAAGGAGATCTCAATCTCTCCCTCCCTCCCTCTGCTGCCAGAACAACACTAAGTAGGTTGGGAAGGTTGGAGGGGGGATTGGATATTCACAGATGGGTGGGGGCATGTTGATTTGACTAAACCTCGTCATTGCAAAACTGCAATAACCCTGCTTGGCATGGGACATTCTGCCAGAAAGCACTACTGCCAAAAAATGCATTAAGACACAACAAACTCATTTTCACCTGCGTTATCTAGCACCCAGAAAAATATCAGTGGAAAAACTGTTCAGGTCATGTAGCTTGTTTTGTTTGCTAGAGGGTAGTGGCACATGTCTCATGGTGTGCATGGCAAGCAAAACTGTGGAGCCCTGAGAGTTGGGCAGTTCACAGAACATCAGAAGAGGGTAGCTTTCCCTGCTACACCAGTGGTAGGCAACCTGGTTCCTTCCAGATATTTTGTAATATAACTCCTATCATTCCCAGCAAGTGTGGTCAATGATAAGAGATTATAGGAGTTGTAGTTCAAAACATCTGGTAAGAGATTATAGGAGTTGAAGTACAAAACATCTGGAGGGTATCCCTGCACTACACTGGTCATAGTTGAAAGTGTCTTTCATAGATTTGTTTGCATATTTAGGACAAGGGTAGCAGCAAGGTTGAGAAGGGGAAGGGAGATTGGATGTGAGTAAATGGGTGGAAGGAAGGCAGAATAAGATCAATGCTGAATAAGAACTTTGGGCAGTCTATCATAATGCCCCCTTCCATTTGAGATGAGCATTATGAGCTGCCAATATCCACACTTAGGGCTTCTCAACTTCAGTGGCAATTCTAGGGGGGGTGGAAATCTAAGAATTTCTTCAAGTTGAACTAAGTAGAGGTGGTCAAGTCCATTGGGTTTTGATAACCAAGTTAGTTAGCTTTTGATAGAGTCAGTGTACCAAAGTCCATGAACATCAACCATGCTTCAGAGGAGCTATTTAGGTTGTGATTCAACAAACCAAGTGCTTTGTTGAATTATAGCCTTACAAAACTGTTGATTGTAGGGTATTTTTCAGAGAAGGGCCATCAGCTGTAGAACTCACTCCCACTTTTCCACTAACCTTCAGGGCATGTTTCAGATCTGATTTATTTCCCAGGCTTTTGCTGTGGAAGAAATGTATAAAATGTTGAGGGTACCATTTTTTCATGAGTTGTGATGGTGACACTGTCTCAGTTTGGTTTTTTTGTCTGTCTTTTTGTAAATGGTAATGTTTATGTGTATGCACAAAGCATCAGATAGGTATTACAGTGATTAATTAATAACAGTAAATGATTGTTGAGATTGGCTTCCACAAAAGAAGCACCATATATTTAGGAATCACAAAATATAGAGGTTCATTTCTTAGAATGACTTTAAATTCATGACTAGATGGTGAAGTCTCTTCTACTATATGATATGGAGAGAAGCTCCCTTTTCACTTACAAAAACAAGCAAACAAAGCATGGATTTGAAATGGTGCTAGCAATGTCCCCAGCTAAAGCTAGTGTAAGTTAATGTGTTTCCAGTTTGTGTTGTTGTTGTTGTTTAATGTTGTAGATCAGGGATGGTGAGACTTTGACCTTCCAGATGTTGTTGGCCTCCAAAGCCCATAATCCCAGAGCACTGGCCGCGCTGCGTGAGAATATGAATTAAATATGAATTTCTCTCAAAATACAGAATTTAAATATAATAAATAATATTAATAATAATATATTTATTTATAACCCGCGGGAAACAACAAGAAATATAAAACACAAGAACCACAAAATAGATTAAATATTTAAACAAATAAAAACTAATACATCATTAAAAGCATCTTAAAATTCAACTGGGTAGGCCTGCTGGAAGAGATCAGTCTTCACGGCTCTCTTAGGCTGCCTCTACAAGAGAGGTTTAAAGCTCTTTCAAGGCACTTTAAAAAATTTACCTCTACAAGAACGGAGCGCAAATCGGGCGTAGAGGTGCGTTATCTCTCCGATTATGCGCATTATCGAATGCGCGTTAAATCGCGAGTTTTATTTTGCTCTGGCCGTTAAAACGCATTTTGACTATGTGAACAAGCGCTTATGTGCATTAACTACTTGTAAAGCGCATTTTGGTCATCCGTTAATGCGCTTCGCCGCCTCTCGCCACTTCTCTTGCAGAGGTATTATGTGTAAATGCGCTTCAGCGATTATGCGCATAATCGCCTAACCAGGCGCAAAAGTGAATCCTTGTAGAGGGGACCCAAAATTCATGAATGCATGTTGATACATTTTTGAGCTGAGAACTGAAGCAGAATATTCATGAAGTGTGAAAAGCAGTGGATCTTGATTCACACATTAGCCTGGGAAGTGCAGATTAGGACAGTTTGAACGGGAATTCACAGAGATTACATTTCTCAAGCATCCAGGTCTACACAACCAAGTGAAATTTATTTCTGTGGCCTGTGTAACATTTAGGGATAGATGAATCTGTCAATTTCCATTTCTCATTTAAGTTTCCCAATCTTATATTTGGTTCATCTCAAACTTTGAGAATTGCCGGTCCACAGATCCCCATACACTGAGTTGGGCAAGCTTGGGGATTTCCACTTCCTCGCCGAGCCACCATTTTGCACAAAAATGGTGACTCAGCTTTTTTCGTAAAGGGACATTTGCATAAATGGTGGCTATAAAGGGGCCATTTATGCAAAATTACTGGGGTAAATGGTCTAAATACACCATTTATGTCAGCTGAAGGTCACGCGCCACTCGCTGGTCACCCATGTATCTGCCAGTGGCTCGCCATGCACAGCAAGCAGGGACAGGCAGCCAATAAGTTCACCCATCCCTAGGCCAGGCTGGCACTCTCATCAAGAATCATGTCCTCAATGGGTATTGTTTTCCTGTTTGCAGACTTAGCATTCAGCAGTAGTACTTTCAACACGGGGGGGGCTCTCCTCAAGGCTACTTGGGCTCTCTAATCTGGGTTACAGCTTGGAAGCAGTATTGGGAGGTGTGCCCCCCCTGCCCAAATTAGATTTTTTTAAGTATTTCCCCAGTGTTCTCACTTTTCAGCACACCTACCTGATTTGCACTTCCTGGACTACTATGCAGATGAGAACACCATTGTCCTTCCATTTCCACAGTTCTCTGAATTTTGCAAGATGATTCTGTGCAAATGTATCAAAATGCATATGAAAAAAAATGTTTTTTAGGATAAAAAATAAATTCAATAACAATGTGAATTTTCTTATTCTAATTTTTTAAAAAGAAATAGATTGATATGGGAAGTGAATGAACAGACTTATGAATGAACACATGAAACTGCCATGGATTGGAAATTCACTGATCCATCCATTGCTACTTTTTCATGGTTGATGGCCATGACGTCACAGATTCAGGCTTTCCAGGTGGATTGAAGTCTTAAAGTAACAGGAGAATTCATGCCTGTCCAGATCTGAACCATGCAATGAATAGCATAGCAATGATTTATCATATAATTTATTCAGATTCAGAACAGCATCAGGAATATTCCTGCTTACCTGAAAAATGTTACATAATATGCTCACTTCAGAAATACAGAGAACTTCCTAAACATCATTGATTGCAATGTGAAAGGGTAAAAACCCTAGTAGGTTGCCTTTAACCTTTTAAAAAATCTATCTCCTCCGAGCACAATACTTTACAGATAATTGTTTAAAATATATACAAAGAAGAGTCTAGAACGTGAAAGTCACATGTTAGAAAAGTGTCTTTATTCTGACTGCTAGCAAGAGAGCAAGGATAACTTCAATGCAATAGTTAGTAGTAATAATAGAAAAAGTTTCACAGTTTCCAATTAGACACCTTTGAGATGCGCTAATTATTATCCTTCCCAGGATGTGAGAAAAAAGGAACAAAAAGAAAAAAGAATAAAAAGAAAAGAACTCTTTCTTGTTGTCACCAATAACCTTGATCTGTCCTAAAGATTAGAGAAGATTTAAAGAAATGTTCCACAGAGTATTCATTTAATTTCTAATTGACAGCCTTTAATGTTCATTTACATGTGTTTGCTAGTTTTAATATTATTTTACAATTTTAATTGCATCTGGGAAGAAATCTTTCACATATAAGAGCCTGAATGGTAACATTCCATACTGTTGTAAAGATTATTAAGGCCTCCTCTACAAGATTTGGGTCGTTATCACACGGGTGGTTTTAAGCACACCCACCTCGGCTCTGCTCCACTTCTTCAGCGCTGGGTTCGCATGACGATCCCCCCCTCCTGCTCCTCTCTCGCCCTGAGGTCGCAGGTTTTAGTTTCTGTTTCGACTTATCCCTCAATGGGCAAAGTCCTAAACAGGCAAAGTTCAATAGGCCAAGCTGAGGTACCGCAGCTATACCGACCACATGTGATTCAAAACGCTAGACTCGAATACGAAATGGAGGGGGAAGCCGCAGAAGCAACCCGGGGGGGGGGAATAGTAGGTGAGATAAAGCCCACCTGCAATAGCTGCCTGTGCCTTTTGGACTTTGCCAGTTCAGGGATACATCGAAACAGAAACTAAAAAACCCGACCTCAGGGCAAGAGAACAGGACGAGGGGGACAACGTCTTGGGAGTCCAGCGCTGAGTAAATAGATCAAACTTGTGGAGGGTGTGCATCAAACCACTCGTGTGATAACGGCCTTGACCTTTTTGCTAATTGTTGTTTCCATTAGTGCAAATTTATAGCATGCACTTACTGATGCAAAGTGTGTGTGTGTGTGTGTGGGGCAAAATACCTATGTACACCTTTTGATGGTGTACATAGGATGGTGGCTCCTATTTCAGTGCAGCAGAATTCCACACTGGTTTCAATCAGAACCAATCATCAGAACCGATGAATCTGCTCTGGGATCTCATTCAGAACCAGTCAGAACTCTAAAAGAGCTATTGAAGGTGTGGAACCCATAGGGATAGATTCACTGCCCCGCTGAAATAGGAGCCACCAGCCTCTACTGGATAGAGTTCATTCCTGGAGACCACAGTTTGCAAGAACTGGAGTTTATTTAATTCTGATGAGGAAACCAGAGCAGTGTGGGTAATGTATTGAGAAAAATGGGTCTGGATTGTTTCAGGAAATGTAGTGCCAACAAATGACAGCAACTACTTCAATGATTTATTTTGTTTTACATAATTGTATGTGGGGTTTTTTAAAAAAAGGATCACCGCAGATGTTTACCCCTGTGAAAGTGTGATGATTCTATGGAAAATCTAAACACCACAAAATATGGAGCTATACTGTGTCTAACACCTGAACTGTGCACTTTGGATTTGAACGTATGTACTAGAGCTGTGCACAGACCCCCTCCCCATCTGACCCAGATCCCGATCTGTCAGGTCCGGATCAGGTCCAATCCAGATCCATGCACAGCACTCCCTCCTGCCCCTCCCTCCCCCACTCTCCCTGCTTACCTGCTGCCTCCTCTGCGTCATCCTGCCATCATCCTCTCTCCTCACTGGGTGCCACCACATTTCCCACTCACATTGGGCGACGTCATCACCTGGCACGAGTGGGAAGGCAGCCGGCCCACAGTGAGGAGGGAGGATGACGGGGGATGAGGCAGAGGAGGTAACAGGTAAGCAGGGAGAGTGGGGGGAGGGAGGGGAGAGCAGGGAGAGTGGGTTCCTGGAGGCCCAGATCAGCCTGATCCGCTCTGAATTCGGGCTCTGGATCCGTGCACAGCCCTAGTCTGTACCTCCTGGAGTGAATCACATAAACAACTGCAGTCTCAGGTTTTGCAAATGTGTGTCCAAAGTTGTCCTAACCCCTGAGTATAATGTGTACAATTTGACTTGTTTAATTGCTCCTAATTTCATGAGTCTATAGATGAGGTTGAGTGTGTGGAGGGTGTGGGAGAGTAATTTAATATCTCAGTTAAGCCAAGATGCTTATCTGATAAATGCTGAATTATTTGCAAGTTTGCAGCAATGGAAATTCCATGAGAGATGTGACTATTTTTCAATTAGCAGCTGTCTCTGAAAACCTAATTTCACAGTTTCACAATTTAGATTCTCATTTCTAATGCAGTTACCTTCTCTCTCTTTTTAAAGCAGCTTCTCAGAGTAGTAAATTGCATTTCAAGTTCTAAAACTACTATATAAAAATCCATTCAGAGAGATAAGGCCTGTGAGAAAGGCATTATGTATTGAACGGAGTCTAGGAGAGAAGGTCTCTAACAAAATTATTTCAGAATAACAGAGGGATACTTTGAAGAAACAGGCTGATTGATTTGCAGGTGGATACTGCACTGACTTGGCTTGTTCCATATAAAGAATCTAATTCATATTTGTTCATTATGATTTTTTTTAAAAAGGAGAAGGATTGCTCTGTTTATAGGGCATATGTTCTCAGGAAGCATGGTATGGCCACTGATGTCATTGGCCCTGCTGTTATACATCTCTGCACTGAGCATGGACATAAAGAACCTAAGAAAAGCCATGCTGGATCAGCCCAAGGTCCATCTAGTCCAGTACTCTGTCCATGCATTGGCCAACCAGCTGTCTGTGAGAAACTCACAGTAGGGTATGAGAGCAATAGTACCCTCCCACTCACATTATCCAGCAACTGATGTACATAGCCTACTGCTTTTCTGACTGGAGGTAGTACATAGTTTAAACTATAGCACAAAAGGGATTAGCTTTCCATAAAACAATAACAAATCAGTCTGGTATTCAAGGAATGAATCTTCTCACCCCAGGAAGGCAGTCACCAGACCGCCATGTTTGCCTGACTCAGTGCGTGCTGAGTCGGGCAAGCACAGTGGTCCCCTGTAATCTTTTGTAAATGGCCACTTTACAGTGGCCATTTGTGTAAAAGGCCTTTCACGTGAATAAATGAATAAAAATAGGCCACCATTTTAATGCAAAATGGCAGCTCAGTGAGGCATTAGGTGGCTGCTCGCTACTTGCTGGGCACCCACAGGCCACCAGGTGGCTTGACACATGCAGCAAACGGGTGGGCAGCTGGCAACATCTGATGAGCAGCATGCAAGGTGAATTGGGTTGAGTCTGTCCATCCCTCCTCTAGCTGCAACATATTTTGTATATTTTCTTGCATGACCAGAGTTTCTTGCTGGCACAATGGTGATACATAAGAGCCTGTAGTGTTATGCAGGTGTTCTCCTTGTATGTAAGCTCTATACAGGTGGAGGGTGACCGGTGACAAGCCGGCTAGCTCTGTTCCTTCCCTCATAATTTTCACTGTCCCCTACATGTGGATGGTGACTATCCACAGAGTAGAGTCCCTGTATCAGTTGAGACTCTTCCCAAGAAGTTTAAATCCTGATTGTCCAGGGTTCTAAAATATTAGGGAGAGTCTCCATGGATAGAGGAGGATCTGTTATGCAGGAAGTTGCTCTCCATGTGTAGAGTGCTACACACATGGCACAGAATGGCACAGGAGAGGGTGGGACTAGTTTTCTGAACCCTGATCCCCATCCTCAAATGTAGAACTTACACATGAGGAGAATGTTTCAATTGGTCTAATGTGATGTAATGATTAGAGTGTCGGACTAGAAACAAATTTCAAATTCCCATTCATCCATGGAGATCATTTCATGACCTTGGGCAGTCACTGCCTCTCAGCTTCACCTACCTCTCAGGGCAAAGGAAAAATTGGGCTGGGGGGGGGGGAGAGAGAACCATGTATATTGCCTTGAGCTGTTTGAAAGAAAGGTGGGATATTCAAAGAACAAAGCAAAACACCAATTGTATTGTTTACCTCTTCCTTGCCTTTTCCTTCTGTAGATAATTAGTTATATGTTTGCTATGTTTCATAATAGCTAATGTGCTGTTGTGGGAGCACAAAATATATTTAAAGGGATGTCAACTTCAAGTTGCCCATTGACTATCACTGAATCAAGGTCTCCCATTGATTATTACTGCTAAAGTTGTTTTAAAAGCAAACAAAATAAACATTCAGAAGACCAAAGAACAAATCTAGTCAGATGTGTTTACATTTAATTAAGTTTAATTAATGAAGTTTAACTAACTCATGTGGGAGCACCAATTCTATATCAATGGTGATGCTAAGGAGTTCAGAGCGTGGTTGGAATTCTACAAGAACTCTCTGTAAGCTCATTGAGCTTTTTAAAGGAAACATGGGACATAAGGAAAAAAATATGGCCATCTATTACTGATCACCATGTGAACTCACCTATGTGCATCACAAGGGATGGACAGATGGTTCAACAGAGCTGTCTCCACAGCTCATAGTTAAACTATGGAATTCGTTACTAATACCACAAGACAAAGTGATGGCCACCATTTTGGATGGCTTTAAAGGGGGGGTGGATAAATTCCTGGAGGAGAAGGCTATCAATGGCTACTAGTCCTGATAGCTGTGTGCTACCTCCAGTACCAGAGGCAGTAAGCCTATATATACCAGCTGCTGGAGAACATGGGTGAGAGGGTGCTGTTGCACCCTTGTCCTGCTTGTGGGTTCCTGCCGATACTTGGTTGGCAACTGTGTGAACAGAGTGCTAGACTAGTTGGACCCTTGGTCTGATCTAGCATAGTACTTCTTATGCTTCTGACTTTGCCCCTCCCCTACTAGGGATGTCAGAGGAATCTATTTGGGGGTCAAGCCTATAGAGCTTTTGGTGAGTTGATCCCCAGACTCCAGCTTACTTGTCTACAAACTGGCCCAACTTTACCTATGCTGAGTCAGGTTGTCACCATTGTTGGCTGCTCTGCACAACTCTCTCATAGTGGTGGTGACAGCAGCAGTGGCAGGCAGTGGGAAATTCCAGGGCTGGTTGTTGTTGCCAAAAGTCTCCCTTCCCCATGCTGCTACCCCAGCAGGAAGAAATAAGACTTTCACACAAAAGTCTGCAGTTTGGGGCAGGGAGCTGTGGCTAGGCTCACAACTGGAAGCTGAGGTGGGAGGTCCAGGGAAATCTGTTGAGCCCCAAGAAGGTCAGATTTCCCCATGCCAGACATCCCTACCACACACCAGCCTTTTGGGTACATACATAGAAGTACACTTACTCTTTCTCTCCACTCTTTGTGCACTTCACATATGCTAGGGTGACCAGATAAAATCCAGGTCAGGGCTCCTGTAACTTTAACAGTTGTAGAGAAAAGGGAATTTCAGCCAGTGTCATTTGTATGCAATTAGTTCCTGGTGAAATTCCCTCTTCATCACAACAGTTAAAGTTGCAGGGGCCCTGCCTTCTTTTGTATATGGTCACTCTAGTATAGTCCATGCACCTTTAACTGTTGTGATGAAGAGGGAATTTCACCAGGAACTAATTGCATACAAATGACACTGGCTGAAATTCCCTTTTCTCTACAACTGTTAAAGTTACAGGAGCCCTGACCTGGATTTTATCTGGTCAGCCTAACATATGCCTAACCAAATGTCCCAGCTGTTCTGACCAAAATATATTACTTGCCATCAGAGAGCCCTGGGGTGGAAAGGGTAGGTATATGAGCCTCCCATTGTATCTAATCACCCTGACAGCAAGGGGGGGAAAGGGTGCAATTGAACTATACACAGATTGCTGTGCCCCCACAGGAATTGGGAGAATGGATGACAGGAAAATACTTTATAAGTCAAGATGCCAGTCAATGCATGGACAGCAAAATGTTAAATATATCTTCATGGGGAAATGGTTTGCAATGTTGCAATGTTGATGGTTGGGTGCATTTTGTCATGTATCACAAGCTGTATTAAGTTATTTTTAAGCATATGTGCTCTACACGTGAGGAGGGGGAGTGTGGTCATACATACCAAGATCCCCCTTTATTGTTCTCACCACCTTCTACACGTGGAGGGTGATTGTGTGCCTTCATGGACAGAGAAGGCTCTTCACTGCACACAGTCATCCTTTATGGATAGAGAGTGACAAGAATAATAATGGAAACGGTGGAGCTGGCATAGGGTCCATACCATACACCCCTCATCATATAGAGAGCATACATATCTTAAATCAACTGAAGAGGGGTTTTAGATACCCAACCAGAATAACCCTTCTTCTGTGACTGGAAGCATTCGGAAGGGACACATTATAACCATAGACTTTTCCAATATGAAGTTGACCATAAGAAGTCAGAGAGAAACCATATGTCATTGTGCTCAAAGGAGAATGAGATCCACCCCCTTTCATGCTTTGCATGAGTTTCTGTGGTTGTGTGTCCGTGTGTTTGGGTAGCTGAATTATATATCTTTGCATTTCTGGAGGATAACAATTTCAGGATAATTATATTGCAACACCATCAACATGGGCATGAACTGCAGCTTGACATCCTCCTGCATCATGAATTTAATATGCAAAAAGCTCAGATATTTGTCCTGAGCATCCTGCTCACTATGAATTCCTTATATGCTCCTCTGGGAAGAATAAGTTGCATGCCTTCTTCTAATTAATTGATACGGTCAAAGTAGAATCCAAGTGAAAATGATGGCGGAGGAGTATAATATTTCCTTATCCACAGCACTGAAACAACCTTTGTGTCTATCCCCTGAAATGCTCACTGGAGCAAAAAGCAGAATGAAATGTGTCCATTTGGCTGATTTCAATCATCTATTTTATACATGTTACCAAAGTAGAGGAAGAATCCACTCTGTACTTTCACTTGCCTGATGAGAGTGTGGAGACTGCAAATGCAGTTCTCAGTTAATGTGCTGCCATAATATACTGCTTAAGTATAGTGAGGGACAGACTTTATTGGGCAGATTTTCAGTATGATGAAGTGGAGATTGAGAAGCACATCACCTGGCCCAATAGAAGGGGCAATAAAGACAAGGCAGAGACACAACTTGCACATAAGAAGAAAATCTATTGATTTTCTAATTTAAACAAGCATTTATGCTTATGAACATCACAGCATCACAACCTTGGAGAGTTTGCATTTTTTGAAGGCTGTACATGATTCATGCTAGAACCTGCTCCATAATGCAGGGGCAATGTGAACCTCATTTCTCCTTCCTTCTCACACTGTTGTTAGAATAGTTAGAACAACCACTTAGTGCTAAAGCTGCAGAAAATCAGAAGTATATGCTGCTCAAGTTTATTCCCCAGCCCTGAACCTTCAAGCTCCTTCAGGCTAGTATGTTGCTGTTGTTTAGGCTGACCATATTTTGGAAATCAAAAAGGAGGACAACATGGCCGCCCCAAGGGGGCATGCCCACCAACATGTCCAGCCCCAAGGGGGTGTGCCCCCCCAAACATGGCCTTGGTCACATGCCTGATTTCATAGTACACAATTAAGACAAACCTGTTCTACATAATATCTTAACGTTAAAATCACTGAAATAAAGAACAAATGAGACATTCAATGTATCTAAAATTACTTCATACACTCCTACTTTTTTAGCTTTTGCTGTACTTTGAAGCTATTGCTCTGCTCTGTGTGATACAGTCTCCCCTTCCCTCAAATATCTTTTCTGACTGCAAATCCTTCACTGGATTACCATAGTCTCACCTTTCCTAACATTTAACACTCTTTCTTTTCTCATTTAACCTCTATGTAGTCCTTGTGGGGTTGTAGCAATATGCTTTCACAATTGATCACATTGAGTCCACTGAGTATCTGAAGCAGTCCTATGGTTTTGTGATACCAGTGTCATAGATTATGTTTGCATAGCTGTAGCTAGCAATACAACATTTGTTTATTCATGCCCAACTCCTGTCAGACTCCAATCAGCTGATTAAATATATCTCAGAAGGCAATACAGATTTCCTTGTTGAATAAAAAGTGCTTTAAAAAAAGTTTAGCTGCTCTCTTACTGTCCAGTTTCTCGGCGATCGTTTACTGTAGCAAAGTAAAATAATAGCATGCATATTTCATTGATATGGCCATTCTGTCTAAATTCAGAATTTAGCACAGGTAATTTTTGTAATCCCTAGAGCCCTCAATCAAGCCCATGATCTGCTTTTGTTTTAAAGCTGTGTCAATGCGCACAGCTTACTATGACTTCCTTGGGTATGCTTTTCATAGGTTTCCCCAGATGGTCTTAAGAAGGTCAACAGACATCAATGTTAATCCTTCCTACAAGTGAAAAGTTTTCTTGGTTAAACAATAGCTAATAGCAAATTCAGTTCATTACAGTTATCTAATTTTTCTTGTTGTCATTGCTGATAATACCTGTCAAAATAAGAAGTTGCTATTGCACAGAAAGAAAAGGAAACTTTTTTTTGCAGACACAAATACATATTTACCCTCTTTAGATAAATGTATAATATTGGTTGAACCATATGGAGAAATCATAAAGAAGAAAAGCCTGTGCTATGTGGCATGCCCATCAAGGACCTATTCTTTCTTCATTATTAAATATTTATATTACCAATTTCCCCATCTCTCCAAGATATTTGAAGTGGGTTACACACAAAAATTAAATTCTTAAAATCCAATAATCATCTAAAGCCATCCAAACAAACGCAAGACCACCAAATCAACCCAAAAATAAAAATAAAAGCAGAACAATTCCAAATCCAGCACACACAAAAACCCCACCATTAAAAATAGCTATAACAATAACTAGAGCTCTATGGCCAAATAACGCTTACCTTTTCCTATAATCACCCCAGCCTCTCATATTAAGGAAACTTTGAACAGAGACTGACCAAACTAACTTTAAGGGAAGGGTATGAAACCTCAGGCCCATGGGTCAAATCTGGCTGGCTGTTGTTCCCCAGATGGAAATTGCTCAAATGCACAAGGAACATAGATGTGCTGGGAATTAACATTGCAGCTGACAAAGGATATTTTGGTTTTTCAGAAGGCAACCAACCCATCACCCAAAAGACTCTTATGGTATAATCCTACGCTTGTTTAGGCAGACTGGCTAGATGTTGTAGGACTTTCCCCCCCCAATTAAACATGCATAGAATTGTGCCCTTAAATTGCTACTTCAGTGTTTCATAGCAATGGACAAGAATAGTCAGCACCTTATGGAATCAGTGGGCAATTTAGTGTGGTGGTGTCGGGCTAGGATTAATAAGGAATAATAGGGCATTTAAGGAACCTCATCTTGTTTACATACAGTGTCTTTCCTTGCATAACTGCACAAAAATAGAAGACAATTCCTGCTCAAAACACAGGGGAGTGGGGAGGGAGTTAGAGATAAATGCCCTAGCGAGATAGAACTTGCACATGTCTATCCCACTATAATATGGCTCTGCTGAAAAGAATTCTGCAGAACAGACACCAAGAAAATCTAATTTTACTACCAGGACTGCCCAACATAATTTGAGTAAAGTTACATTTGTCTTTCCCTGATATTCTACCTTTTGAAGAGACCTATAGAATATTTGGAGTTAAGGCCTCCAGATGGTTCAGATTCCAACTCCCGCAATCCCTGACCACTGTCTGTGCTGGCTGGGGCTGCTGGGAGCTGTAGTCCAACACCATCTCAAGGGCACCAGGAAATAAGTTGCACTGAACTCAGTGGAACTTGCTTTTAAGTTGATGATTTTTTTAAGGCCAGGCTGAAAGTCACATTCAAGAGGGGAAATAACATCTGTAGCGTCATCACACTGGAGGTTTAATGCACATCTGCCACGACTTTGATCCACTTTTTCAGCACTGGACTAGTATGATGTTGTCCCTGTCATGCTGTTCTCTCGCCCTGAGCGAGTCCAACTCTGAAAAAGTGGATCAAAGTCGCGGCAGATGTGCATTAAACCTCCAGTGTGATGACGCTCTAAGTCTTTAAACGTGCTGTATATATAACCCTTTAAAAGTAGTCCATCTGACCTTTAAGGTAGCATGATAGAATTGTTTTCTGAAGAATCCTAGGTTTAAATGTTTGTGTTGCTGAGTGGTCTTGAATAAAATTATATTATGTTTCTACAGCTTTTAAAAACTTTATCATGCAGACCTACTGCAGCTTTAAAATACTTTATCATGGTGAAAAGAATCACAGGATCAGCCAGCCATACCAAGGACAATTCATACAACCATTAATGATGAATTTAACCCAGTTTTAAACTGAAGTCCTCAAAGCAGCTTGTAAAGTTGACACAAGCAGTTGTTTTCTTCAGATTCTTCTAGGTAGAATATGTCTTATGAATGCTCCAATATATATCTAGATCTGAGCATAAAAATACCCTGGAGCTGTAACATCTGAATTTATTTATTTATTTATTGGATTTTCTACCCTGCTCTTCTACCCACAAGAATTCCCAGACAGGCTGACAAATTAAAACATATATCTAATAAAAATTCATACAATGACAAACAAACACAGAGGCTTATTGGTTATATTTGGGGTATTCAGCAATGCAATGCTGAGCAGCAAAAAAGAAAGGAAGAAAAATTATTCAAAAGTACAGTTTGGATCAAAGAAAAATATTCCTACCTGGGCTTCAAAAGACAAGCATCTAGGTGAGCCTTGCAATGCTTGGGGGGGGATCATGCCATCACCCCAAAAATGCCTGGCTCCAGGACTGGACCCGGCCTGGCCAGGCACCGCCGCACCCCTGCACCCAGCAGCCCCAGCCAGAACTCTAAATTCTCTCCACCTCTTCCAGCCTCTCCGGAGTGGTGATCTGGTTTCTGGTGGGTGGCAGCCATGGCAGCGAATCACCAGAAGGCCAGACGGGCTGTGAAAACGCTGGGAAGGCCAGTTTGGGGCACTTCCGGGTTCGGCCTTTTGAGGCCTGGCAAAGCCAGATCTGTTGTGCTAGAGGGTCGTTGCCATAGCGACAGCCCTCTAAGACCCCAGGGCTGGCTTTGCCAGGCCTCAGAAGGCCCGTTTCGGGCACTTCCGGGTTCGGCCTTATGAGGCCTGGCGAAGCCAGCCCTGGGGTCCTAGAGGGCCGTCGCCATGGCGACGGCCCTCTAGCACAACTGATCTGGCTTCGCTAGGCCTCAGAAGGCCAAACCCGGAAGTGCACAATGCAGACCTTTCCTGGGGGCTAATTTTCCGGATTTGGGGCCCGATTAAAGGATTTCCCCCCCAGACTCAGATTTGCCCCCCTTTTCTCTGACATGTCCAGACAAAACCGGACAGATGGTCACCCTACGTGTTGTTGTGTATTATCTTTGATCCCCCAAGGTTTATAAAGGTGATTTATAGGGGGGAAAATCAAAAACAAAGGAACAAGAGCATTACTATAAAAAGAAACCGAATCCAAATAAAATCAAGAACAGCAAAAAACAAGAGAAACATAAACTACTGACTGAAAACATGATGAAATCACAGTATCCTGTGGGCAGTGTCCAATGGTGTCATTCCACAAAATCAAATACCAATGCTTAGTTGGAGAAATCTGCATTGGAGTCAAATGAGTTTGGATTTTTATGAATCTGACCTGTAAATCCAACAGGAGACTGGCTAGTCCCCCTGTCAGGCAGATTTTGCAGATGATTTTGGAGGCTTCTGGGCAAATTTTGTCTTAGAAAAATATGCAATTTTTTGCAAAAAAAAAAGTACATTTCTCCTCATAGGCTAAAGTGTGAAAATGTATATTTTGGGGGAATTTGCACATTTTGGGGGAATTGCATATTTTTTACACCTGTGAATTGTGCAACTGCACTTCTGCAAAGAAGTCCATTTTCCTCTCCACCCTTTCTTTTTCTTATGGCTGCATCAGCTTCCAGTGAGAAAAAAGTATATAAAGTAGGAGGTGATTAGATTACCCTCAATTTAGAAACTTTCAGGTCTAAGTCATTACTTTGAATGGAGCCCAGGACATAACGGTCACCAAACTAGCTGTTTAAGCGCCAGTGAATGCAGCCAACACCAGCTGGGTGGTGGATAGTCTGATTTCTAAACTCTCTTCTTAGGCAGCCTTGTGTACAGGGCATGATAACAGAGCAATCTAGAGATCACAAAAGGAAATAGAACAGTGGCCTGGTCTTGATCTTCCAGCAGAGGGAGCAACTGGTGCATTCCAGGCTACAGCCACTATCTGGGAATCCACACTTTAGACCTTGTTCCACAACTAAGCTGTGAAACTACTGACTGAAAACATGATATTTCAGACATCCCTAGACTGCCTCTGCTGGAAAAGATGGCAAGACGAAATAGGAGCTATACTAGAAACAGGTCTGCCAAAGTTACTTAGTAGCCCTAAACAATTGCTATTATCCACCAACCTGCACATATTTATGGCATATGGGTATCCTGAAATGAGGGGAAAGAATAAACTTCTTTCCTTTACAAAAGCCTAGCTGCCTGAAGGCAAATTTTACTTGCTATAAATCAGGGTTGCGTCATCTGTGGCCCACACGTGTTCCCCAGGGGTTTTGTGTAGCCCCTAGTACCTCCCTTCACTACCAACACATGTAATGTCAATTTCGCCATCATGGAAGTTACCACTAATTTTGCCTCCACCAGAAAAGAGGCTATATTCTTTAATTTCCTGTGCTGACTTCTGCATTGCCTTCCTTGGTGCTTCTGATTTGCCCCTCTCCCTGCCACTCAAGCTCCATCCCCCACTGCTCCAAGGAACTCAAGGTGGCATACATAGTCCTCCTTGTCTCAATTTAATCTTCACAACAACAACAACCCTGTGAGGTAGGTTGGGCTGAGAGTCTGTGACTGGCCCAAAATCATCCAGTGTGCTTCCATGGCTAAGTGGAACCTAGAACCCAGATCTCCCGACTCCCAATCCAGTACTCTAGCCTCTACACCACAGTGGTGAATATGAGCCTCTAAATAGGTATATGCACCCTGACAATTGGGAATTTTTGTCCAATTCAACTAATTATTTCCAACATGGAGGGATGATCAAATTTAGAGTTTGTACTACACCTTATTGTGCTTCATGAAATATTTTTTTTATGTGGTGAGAAATATGGATGGGAAACTCATACTTTCCTTTCACATCTTCACACTTACATTTACACAGTGGAGCTGGTGTGAACAATTCCTCATTAGCAGCTGTTTGTGAATACAGTATGTATCTGCTTTAAGTTTGTAGGTCATACAAACCAAAGAACTGGAAGTGTTGAGCAGAGGCAAATCAGTATGTATATTAATGTTCCTCAGCCAAAAGCAGATGGCAATACAGACTTCTATTTTTGTTGAACATTACATACACAAGTGACTTTACTCCCTAATAGTTTTCACATTTATGTTCTTGTTGTGTCCAGCCACCCATTCCTGATCCTAATATAAAAGTTATAAACCTGTTCCCTATTCAGAACACTTATCTGCAACACTAAATATTTGTTCACTGTTGATGTTTTTAAATAAATGGTTCCATTTCACAATCTGCAGGGTGATTTATAGAAAAGCACAGAAATATCATAGCAGAAAATAGAATAATTGCATCCATCTAAAATCCAGCAGAGAACACAAATACACATCTGAAGCAGCATGGTTGAAATTATCCTTGTATATCCACCCAAAGTCTGAATGAATAAACAGAAAAAAATACCAGATGTATAAGTTGGAGGAAGGTACTCCATAAGTGGAGGACCATAACAGGAAAGGTCCTGTTTCTTATAGTTTTCCATCTAACCACTGAAAGTGAGCACACCAGATACAGGTGTCCAGTACAGAATCTCAACCGATGAGATTTATAGATAAAAATCAGCATTTTCAATTCTACACAAGCCGAAACTGGAACTCAGTGAAGATCTTTTAGTACTATTACAATATGTTCACCATAATGCGAGACGGGTAATCCCTGGATACTAGGGATGTGCACTGGATAGGGTCCGATCCACGACCCGAATCCGATCCAGGGGGAAATCGGATAAAATTATCCGATTTATCCGATTTCCGATCTTTACCGCTGGATCGGCCGATCCGATCCAGAAAGGTTCCTATCCAGATCAGATGGATCGGCGGGCGCCCACTGGCGCCCACCACTGCTTCCATTGGCGGGCGCCAGTGGGCGCCCGCCGATGGAAGCAGACAGCGGGGGGGGGGGCTTCCCTAGCGGGGCTGTCTGCTTCCATCAGCGGGCACCAGCGAGTGCCTGCTGATGGAAGTGGACAACGGGGGCAGGGGGCAGCGGATGGGAGCAGACGGCCAGGAAAGGTAAGCAGGGGGCATGGGGAGGGGGGGCGCGGGGGGCACGCGGCACACTTACCTTCCGTGGCTGTCCGCTCCCGTCCGCCGCTGGACGCTACTGCAAGCAGGCTTCGCGGCCTGCTCCTAGGTAGCACGCCAGGTGATGACATCACCTGGCGTGCTACTCAGGAGCAGGCCGCAAAGCCTGCCCACAGTAGCGGATGTTCCCCAAAGGTAAGCAGGGGGGAGGGGGCCCCGCACACGCGCCGCTTACCTTCGGGGGCCAACCGCTCCCATTCACCGCTGGCCGCTACTGTGAGCAGGCTTCGCGGCCTGCCCCTAGGTAGCGCGCCAGGTGATCATCACCTGATCATCATCAGGTGATGATCACCTGGCATGCTACCTAGGGGCAAGCCATGAAGCCCACTCGCAGTGGCGGCCAGCGGCGGACGGGAGCGGATGTCCATGGAAGGTAAGCAGGGGAACAGGGAGGGGGCTTACCCCCCCGGGGCCATCTGCTTCCATCCGGTGGCAGCTGCGGGCGCCAGCGGATGGAAGTGGACGGCCCCGGGGCGGTAAGGAGCGTGGGGGAGGGGGCTTACCTGCCGGGGCCATCCACAGAGGACGGCCCCGGTGGGGGAGGAGGGAGTTAGGCCCCCCTCACCCACCCACTGCCATTTTTCCCTCATAGACTTGCATTGGAGGAAAGCTTTCTTTTCCCCAATGCAAGTCTATGGGAAAAAATTGCGACCGATCGAAAAATCGGATGTTTGATTTTTGGATCAGGATCGGACCCGATCCGGTCCAGGGGGGCTCCGATTTTGTCCGATCTGATCCAGGACAAAATTGGAGGTCCCGATCTGGGTCCCGATTCGATCCGGGGCGTCCATGCACACCCCAACTGGATACCATGTTTTGAACCAGTTGATGTTTCTAAACACTTTTCATTAGTGTTGTGCCAGAAATTCTCATTCAATTTCAGAGAAAAGAAATGGCTTTTGAAAAGAAATTCGAAGGAGAAGAAAATTTCAGAGCTATTATGAGTGGGTTTACTTACTATATTTATGAAGTAGTCATGGAGTGCGTGTGACTATCCAGGAACCTGCAGCCTCCTCAGCATCCCACACTTCAACTAAATCCCAGTGGAAGACATCATGAGGTAATTCTTTTCATAGAGCTTTTTCAGATCAGAAAGTGCAGGCAGGCTGGGAGGCTCGAGAGCAATAGAAAGATGTGTAATAGAAAGAACACACACACACACACAGATCCTCAACTATCTCACAGTGATTAGGTAAGCTTTGACCCAGAATTGTTGTTTGAAAGGATATTGTAATTATAACTTGTTTTTATGCTTTATGGTTTTAAATTTTGTATATTGGTGTTTTTAATGTTCAATGATTTTAATTTTTGTAAACTGCCCAGAAAGCTTCGGCTATGGGGTGGTATATAAATGGAATAAAAGAAATAAATAACCCACCCCCCCAAAAAAAATCAAAATGAATTATACAATGCCCTGACAATGAGACAGAAAAATAGAATCCTCTTTATTTGGGGAAGAAAACTTCTAGGAAATTGGAAGACAGAATTTGGCACAGTACTAGCTCCACGTTTTCCTTGGATCTGGAAACAATATTGCTCCCTCACACCTTCAACTGTAGTTTCAGGGAAGTAGCAGCATTTGAAGCATCTGTGTTAAAAGCAAGATGTACCCACCCACTCTGATATAAAAGGCCACTTCACAGAGAATTATACTAGCTGCTTTTCTTCTCCTGCCCACAGTGCCCTAGAATGATGCTAAGTATGTGGTGTTATGTTGGATGCAAAATGGTGGCCAGGCTGCCAACATATTTGATACTGTTGCCATTTTCACTGCTGGTGCAAAAAACCAAAAGCCCTTAGAAAAAGGAAAAAAAGAAGCTGTGCTACAACCTCTGTGAGCACTACCTGTGAAAAATTGTTGTAGAATTTCTCCTTCCCCTGGAGAATTTGGTGACATTGTTCACCCAATTTCACAATAGGGTGGAGGCCATTTTCACACAGCTTTTCTTTTCATATAACTCATTGCAGTGTTTACCCCCACTCCACTCTTGAAAGCATAACGATCATGGATATTTGTGGCTTCACTACGTTTTCATGGATAAATATCAGATCAGCCATGATTCTTTCCAGTAAAGATTTTTGATGTATAGAAACAAGTATTCCTTCATAACTCTGTGGCTGAGCACGCATCCAGTTTGGGGAAATTGTGTCATAACTATCCATAACAATTGCCTTCATTTCATTGTGTAGACACTTCCTGTTCATTAAAGTACATGAGTATATCTTATTTTTTAATTTGATTTTTTTCTTTAAAAAATTCAGCAAAAGAAAAAAGAACATTGCAGCTACATAGATCAAAATATATCAAGTTCTGTACATACAGGTTTCTAAGAACTATACATAAACTTCAACAAAAGCAGATCAGATATCCAAATAAGTACCCATTCTACACACCACCCATTCAAATGTTGTAAAGTCTTCCATATCCTTACCAAATAAGGGTCTGCCCAATACTTTTCTCTCAAACATATCTCGCATATAGCAGCACGCTTGATAACAAAAGGGGAACTATTCATTACAGATCTAGAACCAGGGCATGTTCCAGGCACTTCCAACTTTTGGTCAATATCCTGCCCTTCAAAGAACCAATGTTTTTTTTTCTTAAAATGTATTTATACAAAATATACTGTTCACTCCCCACAATCCCTCCACAATACATCATCTCATCAAAGCGACAGAGGAGCAGAAGAGGTTTAGTTTGGCTGTTTTGAACACCTTTCAGATGAGATTAGTTTGCAATTCTATACCTCTTGGGAGTAAGCCCTAGTGAATTTAGTGCCACTGGCTTCTGAGAAGACATGTATAGGAGTCAACCTTCTCCAGCTTGGTGCTCTCCAGATGTGTTGCACTTTAACTCTCATGTTATGTGTTATGGGGAAGACAAAAATCATTTCATACTTAATTTTAAAATAATACTGATGCATGAAAGTATTAGGTGGTAGCTCTGCCTTTGATCTCACACTGCTGAACAAGTAAGAGAAATCCTTTATCTGATATTCAAGAAACAGACATCCTATGCCATGTGTTGAAAACTAATGTTGACGTCTGAAGGGCTATCCAGATTAGGTATTCAAGATTCATTCATTGTTATTTCATTTGGTTTAGACAGTTTATTTAAAGTGATGCAGCTCTTTTGTAGTTCCTTGATTGATCACATATCTTAATGCTGGAAAACATCATACTTTAGTACAGATGTGGGCACAAAATAGATCTATCCTGATGATTTGGACATCAACACACGGCATTCCTGATCACTGCCCATGCTGATAGGGGCTTTTACAAGTTGAATTCTAAAACATCTGGAGATCTACATTCTGCCTTCCCTTGTTCTTGAACAACATTCCCCAACCTGGTGCCTGTCAGATGTGTTGGGTTGCAACTCTCAACATGAGATGCTCTAAGAAATGAGAAGTAGCTGGTCCTAAGTTGTTCATCATCATTTCCCACAACCCCACAGTCACCTCTGCATATCAAATTGCATATCTAGATTTTTGAGATGACAAGTCCCAGCATTCCTGACCATGGGACATACTGACTTGCAATGATGGGAGTTGTAGTCCAACACCTTTGGAGGGCACCAGGTTGGGGAAGGGCTGCTTTAAACAAAAAAAAGAGAAGTAGGTGGCCCTAAGTTGTTCGTGATCAGTTTTCCACAACCCCACAGTCACCTCTGCATATCATATTCTCCATCCTGTCCTCATGGTTTATTTGCTTTGGGAGAATGAGAATTTCACTTGCACTTTCTGCCTCCTTAGGGAAGTTGTGGTGTTAAGGCTTGTGAGCCTTAACTCCCAATTTCCTGCTTTTTGGTGCTTGGTTGGAAAGTGTAGAGCCTTAACATTGTTTTTGTAAACTGTAAGTTTTTTGGTTAATGAATTGTATTATAGAAGGGGAGTGTTTATCCTTCTGATGTTGTAATATCAGTCCTTTAGCTGTCAGAAGGGTGTGGAAAATCCATTTGCACTCACCATGCATTAACTTCCAGGAAGCAGGTAAATAATAGAAAAGAACATGTACATCAGTAAATATTAAAGAGTGCTCCAATACAAAATTTGTCAATATAACAATCTCTTCCCCAAAAGGAGCAACTACTGGGCATTGCCAAAACATATGCTTAAAATAAGCATTAGTTGCATTACATCTCCCACATTTAGCCGATTTAGGCAAACCATTATAGAAGAGATGTTGTGGTGTCCAAAAAACATGGTTTGGGTCCAGGTTACCTGCAGGATCGCATTCTCCCATACAATTAATCCCATACACTCAGGTCTTCTACTACAGTCAGCCAAAACTAGGCTGACAACCATTACCCAGAGGACCTTCTCTTCTGCCCAGGGCCATGCAGAGCTGGTAATATGCCCAGGCCAGATGGGAAGTGTGTGCCTCACCCATTTCAAACTGCTCATTAAGTATTTTTTAATCAGTGGCACTGATTCAGTGCTAAATACATATATGAACTAGAACAATTTATAAAAAAGGTAATTGGAAGCACTTTTATTCAAGATGTAAGACATCACTTCTTCACATTCAGAATTTCACGACGGACGGCTTCTGCGCTGTTTCCACAAGGCAGGCTCCTCGCTTCTCGATGGGACGCTTATGCTACAGAAGTAGTAGCGTATGCTAGGGGGGACCTCCTTGTTAAAGTGCCCCTTCAAAATTGTGGGCCCCAGGCCAACTGGCCCCACTGCCCCCCTCTGCACGGCCCTGCTTCTGCCGCTCCCAGACTGTGGAATAGCCTGCCGGGAGAGATCTGCCAACTTAACAGTCTTCCAGAATTTAAGAAAGCTATAAAGACTTATCTCTTCCGGTAGGCCTACCCAGTCGAATTTTAAGAGTTTTATTGGTATTTTAATAATGTATTCATTTTTATATGTTTTATGTATCTTATAACATTTGTTTTTAATGTTATTCCCCACCTTGATCCAGAGGGAGAGGCGGGTAAGAAATTATTATTATTATTATTATTATTATTATTATTATTATTATGAAACAAAAGTTTTTTGCTGAATAAAACACAGCCTGAGATCCATAGGCACATCAAATACAAATGCCAAGGTAGTGAGCAGTTGATTAGGCCAAATGGGACAATCCAGTTTCCTATATCATTCCTGTTTGATACCCTATATATCATATTTATTCAACAATAAGTATTTATAAATATGGATTGTATGTCAATTTGCCTGATCAGCCTCAATAAGTGCTTCCAATAGTGAAGGAGACATTGAAACTGTAAAAGTGGCAGGACCAACCCTAAATACTAACAAATGCTGCAATTGCAATCATTGCCAATCAGCCACAACTGGGGAAAAAAAATCATATTTGTCATACAGAATGACAAAAACTCGTCATCACCCCCCACCAGTTGATCCGAGGTAAAAAATGACCTTATCTGTCCAATTCTGCCACAAAAAAACATTTTCTTACCAATTTTTTAAACTGGTTTTTCCCATAGCGTCAATTTAACATGAGAAAATGGATGAAAATGTAATTGGCATGACATTATATGCCACACATCTCTAACTGCAGAAGCTGTGGGAGGAATCCCATGTGCTCTTGTATGTCTAGAATCTAATGCCATCCATTTAGAGAGAGGGTGCAGACAAGAAGAGTCCAAAACTGACCAAGGAGGAAAATCTGATTAAAACAAGGGGGAAAAAACCCTTCAGTAAAAGACAACAAATAAGCCTGATGATATAAAGCCAGATCCAGATAAGAAAACCCATTTTTAAAAAATGGAAGTTGAATCCTTTTTAAAGATAATTGTGGTTATAGAGGAATCCTGCCCCCTCCCCAATTCATTTTTTTTTGAAAATCATTAATTATTTGAAAACATTAATCAAGTATAGAGGAATCCCATGTATATAATCAACAATCAAAGGTATGGTGTTAATCTCGAATGCATTATTTAACTTGCCTCATAAGCTCAGCTTTAAAGATGTCAGTCTATCTAAATACTGAAAGATCTCACTAATAATTTTATTCAGATTAATCTTGATCATTTGAGTCTGTAAACAAATGTCTGGAAACAAAGCCCTATGAGGAGAGATTGAAAGAACTAGGCATGTTTAGCCTTGAGAAGAGGAGACTGAGGGGAGACATGATAGCATTCTTCAAATACTTGAAAGGGTGTCACACAGAGATGGGCCAGGGTCTCTTCTCAATCATCCCAAAGTGCAGGACATGGAATAATGGGCTCAAGTTTCGGGAAAGCAGATTCCAACTCGACATCAGGAAAAACTTCCTGACTGTTACAGCAATACAACAATGGAACCAATTACCTAGGGAGGCCATGGGCTCTCCCACATTAGAGGCATTCAAGAGGCAGCTGGACAACTATCTGTCAGGTATGCTTTAAGGTAGATTTCTGCATTGAGCAGAGGGTTGGACTTGCTGGCCTTAAAGGCCCCTTCCAACTATACTATTCTATGATTCTATGATTCTGTGTCTCTGAGGATAAATATTCCCAAATAGATACATGACTATATGGAAGACATGATTTCATGTGTCAGGTATGCATGCCAGAAAACTAGCCACTCAGGACTGGATAACTGATTGGTCACTTGAATCTTTTGCCTCCAAGGCTGGCCTTTCTATTAGGCAAGGTGAGGCAATTGCCTCAGGTAACAAATGTTGAGGGGGGGTAGCTTTCCCTACCATTCTTCTCAATTAGAGGAGAGAGCTGTGTTTGCCACATGGTCTGTCCTGGTCTCCCACAACTAGCCCACTGCCTCAGGTGTGGTGGAGGATGCTATCCTGTCACCAGTTTGATGTCAGTTTTTCAACACCCAGTCCAGTCTGCTTCTGTATGAAAAAAGGAGGGGGAATAGCATCTCATCCTTCTTCTCAGGGGTGGGTAATGTTACATTTAGTGCATTTACAGCAGTGTGGTCTATTTGGAGCTGCCTTGGAAAACTGGAAGCTGTACCACACAAATAATTCTTTAGCCTGTCTTTTAAACTAAAAACAAAGAAAGGATATTTCACCTGTTTTAATTCAATGGCACAGGCTGTTCATGAGTTTCTAGACCCAATTTAAGGTGTTGGCACTTACTAGTGTCATGCACAGGGGGAAATAACTCAGAATTTGCCTTGTTGCCTAGGATAGGAAATCCTTAGAATTCTAAACCTTGGAGTGGCATTGTACTTCTCCTCAAAACTGAAGCACAAATTTGTCTCACCTTACCTGATTATCTGAAGGCTCCAATGTCTTTTCCATTGATTATAAAGGGGAAATCAGCTAATGCCTATAACTTCTTAATTTTGGGGCAGAATTTTGCACATATGGTCTCCCCTTCTAAGGGGAGGAATCCTGAGAAATTTCAGGCAATTAAATGCAGGGGTTTAGGGATAAAAATAGTATTTGAGGCTTGGTGGAGTAGTGTTGTCCTTGGTGCACACTTACAACAGTGTGTGTGTGTGTGTGGGGGGGGGAGTCACATACCACACAACCAAAATACAGACACTGCAAATAGCACTGAAATGAAGGAAAATGCTACCAGGGAAGAATGAGTGAAAGAAAGTGACTTGTCTAATAACTAAGAACAGGAATTATAGACAAGACAGACACCAACAACAGCCATATTTGGGGGGGGGGGGTGTTTTGTTATTTTAGAAAAGGATGCAAGGGAGTGGAGGGATTTTAAGGAAGGATTTTAGGAAAGTATTAGTGTGGAATAAGGTCACACAAGCAAAACAAATATAAGCAACAACTCTTTAGGTTACACTGCTGCAAAGCAACTGTCAAATAACAAGAGCACAGAATCACTAAAAGTGCTTCTGATACATCTTTCTAGATCCCTCAGAAAAAGCACTCTTCCTAAAAGTAAAAGAAGAATCCTGTAGTACAACCATTATTTGATGGAAGCTTAGAGCTGTCAGTCATAAAACTGCACCCACTCCTCTGCCTTCCCCTTTCCTGGCATTTTCTATTTAGAGACAGCTGGCTGATCTTGCAGGAGGTTCAAAATGTATCAAACTGAAATATATATATATATTTTTAAACCCATCCTTTGAGGCAGATTGAAAGTCTTGGAACCAGCCCTCTTTGCTTCAGATGGCTTTGGGTTCGGAAGTGGTCCAACTCTCTGTGGAGTGGGAATATTTGTCTTGAAATCATGCCTTTTCTAAAACATTTGGGCAACATTAGTGCTTACCTTAGGGTGACCAGATTTTGGAAACCAAAATCCTGGTCCCCCCCCCGCCACCCCCCCACAAAACAACCCCCTCCCACCAAGCCACCCCCCCCAAAAAAAACACCAGCCTGGACCTACCGGGTTCTCTTCCGCCGCAGCGCCAGGTCCTCCGCTGCTGCCCCCGCCGGGTCAGCCGCCGCCCCCAGGTCCCCCGCCGCCGCCGGGTCTTCCTCCACCACCGCCAGGTCCTTCGCCGCCGCTGCCGGGCTCGTGAGGCCAGAGGCCGCGCGGAAGAGGCGGGAGAGGGCCGATTACATCACTTCCGGATCCGGCCCTCCCCCGCCTCTTCCGCACAGGTGTCCGGGCTCCTTGGGGCTCGTCGCCATCGTGGCGGCGGACCCAGCGATGGTGGCGGCGGAGGAGCCCGGGAAGCAGCCACCCCAGCAGGTAAGTGCCCCCCCTCGTGCCTTGCCCTCCGGAGGGAAGCGGACGCCCCTGCAGGTAAGGAGCGCGAGGCGTGAAGGGGGGCACTTACCTGCTGGGGCGGCTGCTTCCTGGGCTCCTCCGCCGCCACTGCCGCCAGGTCTACCGCCACTCGTCGCCGCTCGCTGCCACCGCCGCGTGACTCCCCACCACCCCGGTTTCCCCCCGCCGCCCCCTGGTTGGCCCGGATCGGCCTAGGTTTCCCGGTTAGGGCGATCTGGACACCCTAGCTTACCTTTTAAGAAGAAAAAGCAAAAAAAAGCCCTACATGATGTGGATCTTGTGGAACTTTATATGTTCACCTACAAGGTCCTTTCCATTCCCTTCAAGATGAGAGAGAGGCCTTGTTCTGTGTTTCCTTGTATATGATATTTCAATTTGCAAGGGCACAGGACAATTTTTTTGGTGGGGGTTGCTACATAGTGGGACATTGTCTGGAGGGAAGTCTACTTTATATTGTTAAGAAAAAGATAGCCATCAAGCTGTTTCCTTTACCAAATATTTTTGAGCAGTTTTAATGGTATGTTCAAGTCATATAATGTATTTATGTATTAAATGTATATCCTGCCTTTCCACCAAACGTGGCACTTGGTGGAGAATTTGATGGTGAACCTTGTGTTTTATTGTTGCTGTTATTGTTTTATGATCATTTTATGGACTTTTCTCTCACAGTTGTTGCTTTGGTCCACAGTAAGCAAAGAAGATGATGTATAAGGGTTAAACAATAAACCGAAGTTAGGAAAATGTCTTGTTTCTCTGAGACATGGCCAATATTTGGGGCATTTTATCAGCATGACATTGAAATGGATTCTGTGACCTGGTCTCTAAAAGCAGAAGCAACAGTTGGTCCCATTTCTCCACCACGTATTTAAGTGCATTAACCCACTTACATTGAAAAGCATTTGTGTTATTAGACAAATTGACTTACTCACACATTAGATACAGCTTTACAGGTGCTTTTATCTTCTGTTGATTTAAAAAGAAATGTTGTAATGCAGGGCAAAGCAATGAAAACAAAAGAAATTAGGATTCACATGCATTATGACAAATTAAAGAGACTACTCTCTTTTGAAGTCTGTGAAAAACATCCCATTGAACTGAGCAGGCATTAAATCAGCTTTTTAAAAACATGGAGCAATTTTTCTCATTTGCCTGAATACATAGACCACAACTGCAGACCAGTCCAAAAACACTCACAAATGTTGTAATTTCACATTTCACACGTTTCAATATTGACTTCATGCATCCGTTACTATGGATATATGTGTGGTGCATATAAATGTGTGTCCATAGGTCATGGCCAAGGACAGCAAACCTGGTGGCTTCAGTGTCTGCACTACAAATCCCATCAAACACAGCTAGCATGGCAATGGTCAGGGTTTAAAGGAGTTATCGTTTAAAACATTGCCTATCCTGGGCTAGATAGATAAGAGTCTCCAAAAGGAGGAGTGACATTTTAATTCCTAGTTGGATCCATTTTGAAAAGGGGGGAGGGGGAAACAGATTTTAAAATGCCTTTGATTCCATAATGAGCAAGACTTTGTCAAATTAGTAAGACTTGGCAAGATTTGGACAATAACAAGCACTAACAAGCATATTCACAATGCTCTAAGCTTCCTGCCGCTCACACACTAGCTGCATATCTGGATGACTTTATTTCTCTATGTTGTTGACTTTCTTTCTTTGCCTCATTTGAGTGTGAAATTGGGATACAGCTGCAGGTATCGCCCCCCCCCCCCATAAGTACCGAGTTCTAACTGCACACTCAAGATGGTCAGTAAAAATAAGGAGAAATAAATAAGAAGTCGCTGTTTTGTCAAAATAACAACAACATGAGCGTGGAAGCAAAATAGATTTTTTTAGAAGTATTGGCTCAATAATAAAGAACCAAAAGCTTGTATTTTAAATAGGCCATTGTGATGTTATCCTCAACCACTTGCTGCTGCTTCCTCTGTCTCGCCTTTACTATTTAGGCCCCACAGCACCACAGCCCAGCAACCTGGCCTCTAGATAACTTCTTTGTTCTGCTGCCACTAATACCTTTTCAGGTACACCTACAGACCACACCAGGAGATGGAATTAACAAGAATTTATTAATAAGAAATTGCATGTCAACAAGCTTAATGGGTACTTCAGTTCAATTGTGTAGCAGTTACAAGGTTTCAGTGCTTAATGGTTTCTGTCAGAACTCTTATACTTTAACAAACTGTTCCTTATTTAATCTATGCTCTAAAATCTTATCTTAATCTCTCAATCAAACACTCTTCTCATCTAATAATCTTGCTTCAGACTCTCTCTCTCTCTCTCTCTCTCTCTCTCTCAATACTCTCAGTTCTCTTTCAACGTCTCTGAGCCTATCTACACTACTGCTTTAAAACGGTTTATAACTGTTTTAAGCTGGTTAATTAACCGGTTTAAAACTGTTTTAAAGCAGTAATGTAGATAGACTCTGTCTCAAATCTCCCCCCATCAACCCTCTCCTGTCAGCTTCTCTCTGCCAGAATCATATATACACTCTACTTGCTCTCTAGCTCCTCCCACTCTTACATAGCCATCTAATCCAGGCACTCCAACCAACTAGCCAATCAACACTCACCTTCCATTCGGACACACAGCCAGCTAATCCAGGCACTCTCCCACAACCAGCCAATCACTCTATACTTACCAAGACCTATAACTACAAACAGTTAGTACATTTTGGCCTAGTTATTTACTTTACTTGTTATTATTCTTAACCCTTTCTAAAGATATAGACAAATGCATATCACAAACAAACTTTGCAATATATTTACAACTACAAACAGTAGAATATCACAGCCATGATAAAACACAGCCACACTGGGCATTAAGCAGAAAGCAAGAGAAACCAAAGATGCATCGTAACAAATGTGAATGTTGGGCAGAGAACAGAGGTAAAGCTAAGCTGCGAAGCGGAGGCGATAATAATGAGACAACACCTCCTCATGCTGCAGGGCTCCAAATAGGTGAGTAGGGTTGGCACTCAAAGGTAACCCCTTATCCAGCCATCTGGTGCTGCATGGCTCCCAGCAGCGGGCCTTAGGTGTCACCAATCACCCCAAGGGTGCCTGTGAATGCCTACCAACACCCATCTTCGCTATGGATGCCCGCTCCTACCTGCCAAAACAAAGTGACCAGATTAAAATAATGAAACAACCTACTTAATACACCCAAGCTGTCTTACAGTGTGGAGTAGGCGAAAAAACTCATAACCAAAACAGACTAAGAGCCAAAAATTCCTACTCAGCCTCACAACCAGACAACCAGCAATGCTTACACTGCCTACGGGGAGGGGGGAGGGAGGGAGCCGCATTAAAAAAGGCGAGGAGGCTGGGAGGGGGGAGACACGCTTCAATAGTCTCTCTCTCCACTCCTAGTCCTGGTGGCACCATAACTGGCTGCCAATGACAGCCACCACGTCTTTGTTTGCCACCCCCTCACAATTAGCCTCCTCACGCCCAGGCTTTCAGCCGGGCATGGGTTTAAGGCATTTTCATTCACCAACATAACTAGTTTTAGAGCTGATAGGTAGCCTGGTTCATTCTATGCCAATACTTTGAAGGCTTCCTCCTGACAGGAAATGAATGTTGGAAGAGCTTGAATCACACTGTCAGGAAAGGAGAAACCACTGATCCTTCTGTTATTTCTCTCCATTTTCTAAGCTAACCTTCTCTAACAGTTGGTATGGGGGAGAAGCAGGAGGAAAACTTGCTATGATGTGATAGAACTCCAGAGAAATACTGGAGAGAGAAAGCCACCCAATATCTACAGCAGCTAGGCAAGTAAGTCCATGTGTGCGTGCATGCATGCATGTTGGGAGAGAAGTGATGGGGAAGGAACATAGGACTGGATCCATACTGCAGCTCTGCTCACAGAATAGGGTGCTCTCAGGACATGGCTCCCTTTTCTCCCTGAAGCCCTGAAAATCTGCTCTGGAATGTTGGAGGAATTTCCAGAATAACGTGGCAGGTGGCACATGGAACTGCAGAATGAAGGGAGAATTGACAAAACAATAACAACAACAATCACTTCCCCTTCTGTTTGCAGAAGCTTTACTGGATCTAAGCTCTGTCCATGAAGCAGTTCCACATTTATTTATTGACTGATCTATTTATTTACAATTATTTTAGGTTGCCTTTAAGGCTAGAACCTTCCCAAGTGGACATACATAATAAAAGAATCAATACAAAGCAATAAAAAAAAAAATCCATGAACACAGCAATTGCAAATAAAACCAGCAGCCCAAAAATACAATTATGAAAAGGCCAATGAGAGCTTTCCTGAAGGACTGCAAAGAGGCCTGATGAACCCCTGATGCACGTTCATTCCAGAGCCGTGTGACAGCTACCAAAAAGTTCCCTTGTATTCACTGGCCTAATTGCTCTTGGTGCATATTTCCAGCAGTTCTCTGTTTCCACATTTATGAGGACTAGGTGTTTGCTCAGTACAAGATCTCAAATTAAATGTGCTGGATCCAACCCTTGCAGGGTAAATTGGAAGACAGAATACCAACAGTCCTTCTGAAATCCAAATAATGCATTCATTGGCTCAATTCGGACGACACAATAAACAACAGGTATGGGGAAAACAATCATCAGTTGTTTTGACTATCGTGTTATCCGAATGCTGCCATAGTCAACTCAGTGCTGATCCTAATCCACACCACAGTTGATTATTTATTACCATGTTGTGTGGGGAGTACCCCCTAGATTAACAACTGTAAAGTTGATTATTACCCCACCATTGACTATCGTGTCGTCCGAATTGAGCCATTGTTTTCATCTTGATGATCATGATTGATTTCCGGGGAGCTTCTGGTAAGCAAATGCATCTGGATCTGCTGTTGAGAGTCTGAAATGGTTTAGTGCAATTTAATTTGCATGTTGGTTGTCTCGCAGCCAAGAGGTTAAAAGGTAAGGATGTGACAAAGAGCTGATGTTCACTATGTTTGCTGGGATGGGAACCCAGATCCGGTCTGGTTGAAAATCTGGGTTAAAAATGTGATGGCTTGTCTTTACCCAGCAGTGGACTGTTCCTGGATTTGATGATGGATAGCCCTGTCACTCATGGGCACTGGGTCATACTTTGCAGAGAGCATCAGAAATGTTTACCCGCTCTGGATCAAGTAATTGCCCTCCACAGTTTCTGAATTCCTTGATGTACTTCATGTTCAGTCACAGTCAATCATGGCTCACTTTACAACCAGTGCAAGCAAAAGAAAATATTATTTTCTGGTAAAGCTTGATCAGGTTACTCAGATACACAGAATATAGTACAGTTGCTTATGCTGAGGTATTCATTAAAAGACAGCTCCTCTGAAAATCAATGAGGCCGTCTTGGAACCCCAGTTTAGAAGAATGCCTAATTTTGAATTGAGGATATAGCTGATGATAATTATGTGGAAAGGCGGTAAAGACACTTTTTTGAGTGTTGTACACATCATACCCAGTGGAGAGAAGATACATGAGGCTTACACATGTGGGCAGCCCTGCATGCTCTAATGGTGTCTAGAGACCTTTGAGGCTTGCAAAAAATGAGGAAATGACCCCCCCCCTCACCCAACCATTCCTTTCAGTGATTTGAAAGTAGTCCACATGTGCAATACTGGGGACTTCCTTTGCCTCATGCCTTGGAAGATATATGAAAGAAAGAATGGGACAAAGGGAATTTAACAATGAGAGCAAGACTCTGTAAAAAAGGAAGGATACTATGTCCCACAGTCTTCAGTTCTGCACAGATCTCTTTTTCTAATAGAAAAAAATCCATATACATATTTGTGCACGTTTCAAATGCTCCCTAAATGTCCCCATACATTAGAACATGTTTGTGTGCATTTTTTTTAAAAAAAACATAGGGTTGTTTGTGTGCACATACGCAGATGCACATTTTTCAAATGTGCATGTGTTGAACACTTTTTTTTTTTTTTTTGCAGAATGATTCACAAACCCAGAAATGCATGGATTTCTGACCACAAAATAATCTATTTGCATATTTGATTCCGGATAGTGTGGATCAGGAAAATCTATGATGATGATGATGATGAAGAAGACTTTGACAAAGTGAATTTTTCCTACTCTGGCTCACTTGCATTGGCTGCCTGTATGTTTCCGAGCCCGGTTCAAGGTGCTGGTTTTAACCTATAAAGCCTTACACGGCTTGGGACCACAATACCTGATGGAACGCCTTTCCCGACATGAACCTACCCGAACACTACGTTCAACATCTAAGGCCCTCCTCCGAGTGCCTCTTCCGAGGGAAGCTCGGAGGTCGGCAACAAGAGAGAGGGCCTTCTCTGTGGTGGCTCCCCAATTGTGGAACGATCTCCCTGATGAGGCCCGCCTGGCGCCAACATTGTTATCTTTTCGGTGCCAGGTCAAGACTTTCCTCTTCTCTCAGGCATTTGGCAATATCTGAGGAGCCTGGGTTTGTTTTGTTTTGTTTTGTTTTTGTAGCTTTTTGAAGTGCTGTAGTGGTTTTTAAATGTACAGATTGTGTGTATGTTGTATGTTTTTGCTGTTTTAATTTTTGTATATTGTTTTTAATTGTTTTTAATCCTATGTAAACTGCCCAGAGAGCTTCGGCTATGGGGCGGTATACAAATGTAATAAATAAATAAATAAAATAATTTTTTTTTCACCAATTCCCTACTCTGGATGACACAGAAATAGTTCATGGCCTTCTAAACAAAGGGCCAAAGTAGACATGATCCTAAACACATTGTTGAGAATCACATTAGTAATTAATTAGATCAGGTGATGATGACGTTGATGGATTTTCTTCAGGACCACAGCACATGATTGTTTTATTATTATTATTTTTAAAATTCTTTCTTCCCACACCATGGTTCCAACAAAAATCACCTCCCTGTGGCTGTTACTAGCCCAGCAAGGGGAGCTCCCATTGGCTCCAATAGGAGCTTTCCTTTTGGAATAATGACAAGCAGAAGGGGGGGGTAATTTTTGTTGGGATCATAATGGGGGAAGAAAACACTGTGGTCTCCTGCATTTGCAATTATTATTTTTTAATAAAACACACACACACACACACACGATTAACAACAACACATTTAATGTTACATCTTGTTCAGCCCACAGTAACACAGGTAGCTCCTTCTGGACTCCTAGAATTTGAGCACTGTTCCTTCCCTTCTTCTGCCCTGCCCCATATCATACAACAATGTTTTTTTTATGGCCAATATGAGGTATTAATGATATAGAATAATTATAGCGGAGAAGAGACAGTGGAAATGATAATCATGTTTGTGGTTGGGATCATTAAACTGAATGGTTTGGGAGAACTCCCTGCATGACAGACTACTGTGAGTCCCATGTAAGCCATTCTGATTAATGGAGGCACATCTGTGCCTCCATTGTTAAGGGCCATCAGTAAAAAACACATTCCACCATGTTAAAGTGATAATTGGGAGGGGGTCATTCTAACAGCCATAAAATCAAAAATGTTTCACCAACTTTTCTGAAATTTTCAGGTACCAGAAAGAAATGTTTGTTTTACATTACCTGAAAATTTCAAAAAGATTGGTGAAAGATTGAGGGAAGGAGAGTAGTTTAAGGTAAAAAAGGAATACAAACCTGTCTCCCTGCTTTTGTAAAATCACTTTCGGGTTGCAACTTTTGTGCTCACAATTTGCATAATTTCTAGAGCCTTATTAATTAATCCAGTGGTGGGGTCTTCTTCCTCCTTGACTGTAGTTGGTGGAAAGCTTTTCATTTTTTAAGAATTCCCTTCGGTTGACTTTTAAGGACTATTTTAACCTCTCATTCAAGTCAATGAGGCGGCCATCTTCCCTCATAATGCGACACATGCTTAGTAGCATCGCTCTCCCCCCTCCCTTAGAATGTGGGGTGGGTGGGTGAAATGGCCACTGCCTCTAGCACAGACCTTTTGAGTGAAGAAGAAGAAGAAGAAGAAGAAGAAGAAGAAGAAGAAGAAGAAGAGTTTCTCTTTTCTCTTCTGGAACATGCATTCCTTTGGCTCTGAGAGTAATTTGGGCTATCTTCATAAGGCCAGTTTGCTCTTTTGCTCCCTGGTGAAGCAGGGTGTGGCTCCTCTGGATCCATGATAACTTGATCTTCTGATCTCTCCTGGGAATAGGTAGCTATACCTTCCTTTTAATTTCCCCCACCCCACTCACACACAGTGCTCCTTCCCTCTTTTCTAAGAGTTTGGGCCATACTGCTATAAAGTTGAAAGCTTAAAATGCTTCATTTAATTAGTTTGGGCCGGTGTTAAGTTTTAAGTACAATGTTGAAACCTTTCAAAGTGCTTCTGGGCCTCCAACGTTGGTTTCGGCCTAGTCACCCTGTTTTTCTAATAAGGTTTAGAAAAAGTTGAGCTGTCATTTATTTTGCATAGTCAAAGTTTATTTGCATATGGCACAATGGCCTTTACAATCAATACATACACAACCTCCATGGGTCGCCCCAAACATAACCGAGGGTCGCTCCATCCTTCCACGTTTCAATGCCAATTAAAAATACTCTATATGAACCACTATTTAAATAAAATTATCCCCATTGCAATCAACCCCTTCTTGCAATAAAAAGTTTCGTCTGATCTTTTGTGCAGCTACAGCGAATTTTGCCACCTTTCTTGAAATTGCCATGTCATAGTCGGCCAGAAGTTTCAAAGTAAGGTCTCTATTTGATAAGCCCTCCCTTTTTTCCAGAATTTCTTTTAGAAAATGCACCCTGATACCTTGATACAATGGGCAATAGAGGAGGTAATGTACTAGGTCTTCAACCTCCTCTGCACCACAGATACATTTTCTTTGTGCATATGGGATCCCCTTGTATTTCCCCTCCAGGCAAGCTGTCACTGTTGTTTGAAAACGGAGGGCCGTAAATGCTTTTCTCAGTCTTGGAAATGTTAACTCTCGCAAGTAGTATGAGCGATATTGCTCCCCTTTTACCAAGCTGTACCAGGGTGAGAACCACTGTCGTTGACTTGCTTGGACATTACAAAACGTGTCTAGCTCATAAATTCTGTTTCTAATACTCACACTGTTTTGGCAGACCAATCGTTGAGATTCATTAAAATAGAAATGCGCCAATTCCAGGAAACTTTGTGCCCACCCTCCCTTCCTATGCCGTTCCTTAAAACATAAAGTAGGGAGACTATCTTCCTTCATTCTCATTATTTTTTTCCTGTATAGTAAAAAAGCCTTATGTAGGCGGGCCTTGATGGAGGGAAGATCCACTTCCATTCTCAATAGGGCTGCAGGGACTCCCTTGGGAAGAGCCAGCAGTTCTTTCAGGAATTTATTTTGTATCCTTTCCAATTCATCAGACTTCCCCGCACCCCACAGTTCTGCCCCATAGAGCAGTTGCGGGAGTACCTTTGCTGTGAACAGTTTCAATATAGGTTCAACCAGTAGGCCACCTTTCTGCCTACCATAATCAAGGATTGCTCTTGCCATTCTTCCTGCTGATAATTTAGCATTAAAGTTGCAGGCACTATACTAGAGTGACCATATGCAAAAGAAGGCAGGGCCCCTGCAACTTTAACTGTTGTGATGAAGAGGGAATTTCACCAGGAACTAATTGCATATAAATGACACTGGCTGAAATCCCCTTTTCTCTACAACTGTTAAAGTTACATGAGCCCTGTCCTCCTTTTCATATGGTCAGCCTAGTATATTCCTATTTATAGGTTTTAGCTGTATATGTTTTAGGTAAGGCTGCCCTGAGGCCCAGCATTGGGCACAAGGCAGGATACTACTACTACTACTAGTAGTAGTAGTAGTAATGTTTCAGATTTCACTTCTGCATCTGATGTTCTTTTGCATTTACTTTTCTTTATAAACCATTCGTATCTTAAGACTTCTTGTGTGGCATGTTTTCATTGGTTTAACAAGTTAAAATGGGTATTCACTGTTTTCATGCTTATGGTATAAAATCTATTTTCAACAGGCCTAGTAACTTCAAGAGTAACAGAGTTGGGGAAAATCCTCAATCTCTTTGCTATCAGTGGCACTGAGTAAGGCATCCCTGGAGATAATTTAGACTGACCCCAACCACAAAACACTATTCCCCCTTCTGAAGAGATCTGGACCACAGACTACTAAAGACAAACAAAGTAGCAGGCCATAATAACAGTTCTCATGTGGCCATTTGCCTTATGAGGCAGGTGCTCTGTGGGCAACCAAATGGAGGGACTAACAGGCCATGAAGTTGCCTGGCTGGGTCTGCCAGAAATCCAGCCTCAACACTCCTGGAAGGTCCATGTTCTATAGCACCTGCTGGCAGATGAACTTGAGGGAATCCCACGCTCCACCCCTGGGTTTAATTTACTGGCTTCCCCTGGCTGGACCTTGCAGGAAACTATAGGGACAGACAGAGCAGGCATTCATAGCACACATAGAATGCTGAGACTGGCAAATCTAAAAGCAAGTGTGTTGCTTTTCAAGAACTAAGGAAATTCAATGGGTCTTACTTTTGAGTAAATATCTAGGGATGGAAATGCAGCCTGTGCAAGAACTGGTAGGGTGACCATATTTGGGAAACCAAAAAAGAGGACACCTAGTGGGGGGGCAGGAAAATGGCTTTCTGGGGCCACCTTAAAGTCCCCAATTGGAGCGGAGGAGGAGAAAGCATGTCATTCTCACCCCCACCCCACTGCTCCAATCAGGCCCTTTTCTGTAATGCCTGGGAATGACACGTTTTCCCTTTTAAGGCCTTGTTTGGAGCAGTGGGAGAAAATGATACACCTCCAGAAAGCATGTCATTCCCCCCTGCCATGCTAATGGTGGCCTTAAAAGGGAAAGTGTGTAATTTCAGGTCATTATAGACTATTGCATAAAGTCCCCTCTGACACCGAGGACAGAACAAAAACCAGGAGAAATCTGGGGAAATCCTGACAGTTTTTTATTATTATTTATTACTGCTTTTATATCCCACCTTTTTTCCACCAAGAAACCCAAGGCGGCATACCTAATCCTCCTCCTCTCCATTTTATCCTCACAACAGCAACCCTGTGAGATGGGTTGGGCTGAGAGTCTGCAACTGGCCCAAAGTCACCCAATGGGTTTCCATGGCTAAGTGGGGAGTAGAACTCAGATCTCCCAGCTCCCAGTCCAACACTTTAGCCACTAGGCCACACCCTAGTGGTCACCCTAGAATTGAGCCATGCCAAGTTGGAAGCAGATCGGTTCGTGCCTTGATTTTTAGGATATTTTTTTTAAAAGTTCAACTTCAATTTTTTTTCTAAAATTCAAGGCATGAACCAATCTGCTTTCAACTTGGCATGGCTAAAGCCTTACTTAAGAGGTACCATGGTGTCAAGTTTCATCTCTTCATCTTTACTTTTTTTTTTTTTTTTTAATGTACTGCTCAAGGCCCTAGACCCCAAAGAGGAGTATTGGGTTTGAAGTTTTAAAAATTCCTAAAACTCAAGGCATAAACAGATCTGCTTCCAACTTGGCATGGCTCAATCCCTACTTAAGAGCTACCAAGCTGTCAAGTTTCATCCCTTTATCTTTAAAAATGATGGAATTGTAAGCATTTTAGTTAATTTTTAAAAAAATATTGAAGTTTTAAACATTTCTAAAAATCAAGGGATGAACGGATCTGCTTCCAACTTGGCATGGCTAAATCCCTACTTCAGAGCTACCATGGTGCCAAGTTTCATCTCTTTATCTTTAATTTCATTCCTGACCATGGGACATACTGACTTGCAATGATGGGAGTTGTAGTCCAACACCTTTGGAGGGCACCAGGTTGGGGAAGGGCTGCTCTAAACAAAAAGTAGGTGGCCCTAAGTTGTTTGTGATCAGTTTTCCACAACCCCACAGTCATCTCTGCATATCATATTCTCCACCCTGTCCTCATGGTTTATCTGCTTTGGGAGAATGAGAATTTCACTTGCACTTTCTGCCTCCTTAGGGAGGATGTGGCATTAAGGCTTGTGAGCCTTAACTCCCAATTTCCCTGCTTTTTGGTGCTTGGTTGGAATCTGCAGAGCCTTAACATTGTTTTTGTAAACCGTAGGTTTTTTGTTTAATGAATATTAATAAAGGAGCAGTTGGGATGGAAATAGGAGCATTATAATGAAATAAATGGGAGTAGAGCGCATCATGGCATGGCTGAAATATAGATATGAGGTGTAAGCTAGTTATGTGCATTTAACCTTCCCATGCTAATTTTTCAGGTAAAGAAAGTAGTTGGATTGGGACCTTTGTAGTGGCATTGATTAGTGACTTGTGGAGCTCTATCTTTCAGTATGCTAGGTAGGAGTGCCATTTCAGTATCACCATTTCATATATTTTATTACAGTGACAACTAGCATCAGTTTTAAAAGCCAGTTGACTTTCCTGTTTCTAACCAAAGGAAGCGTGTGTGTTTGTGTGTGTGTTTAATTGTAGATATTATTGTCCGGTGTATAACGTTCTAAGGAAATGATATTGGGGCTAAATTTGAGAGAGAGAGAGAGAGAGAGAGAGAAAGAGAGAGAAAGAGAGAGAAAGAGAGAGAAAGAGAGAGAAAGAGAGATGCAGAGGACCATAATCTATCTACTTTGTTAGCAACTTTGAAATCTGTGAAGATTCCATATATTCTATCCACAGTAATTGGTGTTAGGGGGAAATTCTTAAAGGCAAATGCTGTACTTTGTCAGGAAGATTCAGAACTTAAACTTTAGGAGTTATTTTCTATAATATTACACAGGTTTGTATAGATTTTTCTTATTTTAGCTAGAGTTCCAGAACTGTAACTAGATTCTATATGTCTTGGATTAGTGCTAACTTGATGTGAATATCTTATCTTTGTATTGATGTCTAGTATCTTTTGTGAAACATCTGTTTTGTGATGGTCTGACGACTAGACAAACAAATCTGATCTGATGTAATGTAGCTATTCTTTTCTCAGTCCTAAAGATTCAGGAAAGTAGAATATGAAAGTAGTTCTCATAACATAAAAATCACACCTCTGATCCGTAATCCTGTCACTACCGCTCAGCATAATTTTAGGCTGAAAAAACACCTTGTTTGAATAAAGTTCAGTAACTGTAAATAAGCAATACTTGTTTCAGTCTAAACTCATTTGAATCTGTTTTGATATTTAGGTGTGGGGGATGGGGCTTGGCATAGTTTCAACTAATGCCAGGTGGAATTCCTCCACCAGAAGGACTAAGTGTTACTTTAATGTTAGTCCATTATTACTTTCAAGTAACCGATGCAAACTAAGAAGTGATGGCCAAAAAGACAACCCAATGTTGGCAACTTGATGACTTCTGTTTAAGGGTGGCTTAATTGAGGACACCAATGGCTAGGAATGAAACTTTCCTGAATGATCCTGTGTTCAAGGGAAGCAAACATAACTTGTTAACAATACATAATTAAACATCATTAAGTGGAGCATTTGACAGCAAAGTCCTCTCCTTCAATCAATTTATTCACTTGGCTGGATTTAATCTTCTTCCACTTCCCATTCTTTCAGCTCCAGTTAATTAATGTGTGGCACACTATGTTCTCGCAACCTGGGAGCTGTCAAAGTAAGTTGTTTACTATTGTTCATGCAGAACATTTGCCTTTAAGGGGAAGAGGACTGGAGGACGACCTAATATTCTTTATTCTGCCTGGAATACAGATGAACCAGGCAAAAGGCTCAGCACTGTTGGTTTGCACCCACCTGATATCGCTGAGAAATGCTGAAGTTGACTGTATATGCATACACATAAAACAGAGTCCAAAGTATTTGTCAGTATCATGAAATTACCACTCAAGACATCTTGGTATTTATAAGAAATGTTTGTCCTGTTTTCGTACAGCCAGGTAGTAAAAAAAAAAATACAACAATACTTTTCCCATGGACAAACCTTTTGCAGTGGTCCTGAGCATGGTGGAAACTGCCGGTTGATGAGGCATAATAGAAGGTACAATCGATGAGTAGCTGCAGCTAGTTGCAACAGGAAGCCCTTAGAAGTATTTCCTCTGTATACAGAAGCAAGGAAAATAAGTCTGCAAACAAAAACAAATGAAGCTAAGAAAAGACAACTTTACAAAACCCTTTGATGGAGTTATCATGTCCTGTGCTGGCTGCAACAGCACACTCTAAGTAAAGGGGCTAACCAAAAAGCAAGGTAACAAAACAGGTAAATGTTCAAGCACACAGGTTTCAGGCCAGGTTTCCCCAGGAGGGAGGGAATGGAAAGGAGCCCATCTTAATCCCACAAAGAATCCGGTCCCATTCACTTTAGTGGGTCTACTCTCAATTGGACTTACGTTGGATTGTACCCATTGTTCAGAGAAGATTGTGTGTTTGGGTGAGTGTTATTGGGTTCCACCTTGCTAAAGACATACTATTGCCAAAGTTTAAAAGATCCCAGTATGAATACATGTCATGTGAACATGCACAATTTACGTATCTGGAGGAGCGTATTCATTAACATCATGCCCTAAATAAATAAATAAACAAACAAATAGGCTTATGCTAAGATCTTCCATTCAGATTGATGGAACACACAAGTGTTAAACTGTGGTTGGATCATTCTCCAAAGAAGGTGGGTAAAAATAATTAAAACATAAATATTATACAGAGCACGAGTATCATGTTTTACAGGTTAGATAATATTCCAATATCTCATTTTGCTTAGCATGTTTTCTGCATTGGGGCTGATTATTATTTTTTCATTTCTTTCCAGTTTTGCATCCAGTTTAGATTATGTACTTTTGATAGAATTTGTAGAATCACATTTTTCCAATTGCTTTTAATAGCACTTTCCCCCCTGAGGAGTAAGATTGTGCAATATGCTTTGGAAGCCACATCATATTCTACAGGCGCTTGTTTATTCATATGGCAATAACCCAAACAGGTTTTATTGTCAACTGCTGCATAAAATTCAGATGTGGTGCCTCTGCAAATTCCCTTTTGTATGGGGAATGGAAATGTGTCTTGCTGAAAGATCATGACTCACTGGAAGTGGTAATTATGTTCCTTCTGACAAGTTAGCATTAAAAATATGCTTCACTCCCTAAATGTACATAATTTTCATTTTTTCTCTCTCTCTCATTGTTGGGAACATAATCTTTCAATGCATGCAAAGGAAGTGATGAAATCGGGTGTCTGCTGAATTTGCAGATGCTGAGGAAATTCATAAGGCATCTGCTTTTGCATTGACCAGAGTACATTTATATAGATAACAACTATCGCATTCAGGCTACACATCTGAAAGAACCTATTCCATTTATTATTGCTTTTCTCATATCGTTGCATTGCAGTACATCCGCTTTTAGACTGATGTGACACAATATACACATTTCTGCGCCTCGTCAGAATTTTTGCAGATCCATTAAGAAAGGTTATTGGGAAAAAGAAAAATCCATGCTTAGCTTGATTCATTGGCTTTTCGCTACCCACTCTGCTAAGGTTATTTGCAGAGCATAATACTTCTAAATCTTGTTCTATTCCTTTCTCTCCATATTTCAGTAAGCTGTAATGTCAAAAGTCTTTAGTCTTCTGATGTAGCAGTTTCAACCTGGAAAGTGCTTCTAGTTAATGAAGCAATTTTGTTAACATTAGTGTTGTTCCCAATAGATTTGGGGAAAATTTTTTTCTGAATCCAAAACTACTTCACTCAGATACATTTGCATGACCCTCAGCAACATTGGAGGATTGCAGAAAGGCAGCATAAATACATATCTTGGCACCACTCCTGCCCCATGCTTTCTGTTGCTTTGTGGTCTGAAACTTGTGCTGGCTTTCCAATTTCTACTTCCTTCTCAGAAACAACACATGTTCCCGATTCTTAAGAACCAGGCTGTTTCCCATGTTGTTCCATAGAAAACAGTCTGCAACATCTAGTTGACTAACCAATATGTGCAACTGTCTGATCCATTTCTTTCCAGGTATATATAATTCTTCTGCATTTTTTCTTCAGTATGCAATTCTGAGGTGATTGTCATTTTAGTAAATCTGCCTTTACCACACATTAGGGGTGGGCGAGCAAGTGTTTTTTGCAATCATGGAGATCCCTCAAACACACCTTGAAGCTCACCTTATTTGTAGTGCTTGGTTGTTCTCTGTTTTCATTTTGTTAGAATGGGGAAATTGTGCATTTTTTAAAAAAGAGAGTGTATCCAAATGCACGTACACACACACAATACAGTAAAGCATGGGGGGGAATCAGGTATTTAAAGTGCATTTAAAAAAAACACAAACATGAATTTGGGAAATTTATAGCTTTATTTTTCATTGCTGCTTCTATTTCTGTATGCTTTAGATACCCTGGTGAACCTCCACTCACAGAATGCTCCTTCTAACCAAAGTGGGGGGAGTAATTTTTGCCAATTCCCACTTTCCATGTAGCCAACTGTCCTCCCCCATCCAAAAAAAAATCTGGTCAGGGGACTTCTGGAACAATTTGGGCAGAGGTGCTGGGGACAGCATGGGAAATTGCTAAAAAAAAAAAAAAAAGTCTCCTATTCCTCCTTTCCCATTCCCTGCTGGATCACAGTACTTTGTATTCATGGAACAGCAACTCAGGATCCTTGGGATGATTTTATTGTACAACAGACTGACAGTTTTTAACCAAAGGTCAGGACATAAAATTATTTAAATAAAAATATGAGCCTGCAACACAACAGGTAACTATGCTTTTTTGTAACATTGTCAACTCTCCGAGGGCAAACAACAATGCTAGTTTGTCTCTAGTTTGATTGCGATCATTTGTCAACTTTTCACATAACAGTAGGGATAGGTGAACATGTGATTAGTAGGGATGTACATCGCCAAAATTATCGTCTCGTATTGTTATCGGAAATACTGATATAAAAAAAATTCTGGTCTGATCATATCGGGGGGTACCCAGATGTTATCAGATCTGATATCCAATAAATATCAGAAGTTCTGATCTGATAACTGTGTTTTCTCCATAGGTTTGCATTGGGGAAAAGAAAGCTTTCCCCTAATACAAGTCTATGGGGAAAAACACTAGGGATGTGTATCGTATTGTTAAAATGTACGATAACGATACGATAAGGTCATTTTCGTGCTTGTGTTTAACGATGATGACATGATAGAAAAACCTACGATAATCATCGGGCAATTTTATCGTTTTATCGGACTGCCATATAAATATACCTATAACATCTGTATTTTAAAAGTTAGAGGTTTGAAACTTGGTCACAGTGCTTATGGGGTATGCCTAAGTACGTGTATGAAATTTGAGATCGATCTCTCCAACCCTCAATTTTATATGATTTTTTAAAAGATTGTTTCCGTTCTGACAGATCAGAATGACAGCTCGCCACGTGCGTTCATTCAGACCTGTCAGAACGGAAACAATCTTTTAAAAAATCATATAAAATCCAGGGTAGGAGGGATCGATCTCAAATTTCATACACATACGTAGGCATAATCCATAAGCACTGTGACCACGTTTCAAGCCTCTAACTTTTAAAATACAGAAGTTATAGGCTTTTTTTTCTTTAAAAATAGGGCTGCAAAAAAATAGTTTTTTTCACGATAATTATCATGAACACGATACGGTTCACCTACGATATGAATGAAGATGATATTTTTTTTGGTCTGAAATGACGATAACGATAAACAACGATATTTTTTGACTTGCACACCCCTAAAAATCACTGGGCTGACACTCCCTTCCACCCCCACTCACGCTCCCTCTCCCCACTCACACTCCTTACCCATCGCCACCACCTCCACCACTGCCACCCCGTACTACTGCTAAACACGCTTTCTGGCCTGTTCGTAAGTACAGAGAAGCGCTGAGTAATGTCGTCATCGCTCGGTGCAGCTCTGTATTGACGAACAGGCCGGAAAACCTGTTTAGCAGTAGTACGGGGGGGGGGGGGCGGCAAGGAAGGCTGCAGGTAAGGAGTGTGAGTGGGGGAGGGGAAGGGAAGGGAGGGAGGGAGTGGTCCCTCTTATCTGCAGCCTTCCCCACTGCCATCTGCTGCCCTCCGCTGCTCCGGACTACTGAGAACTAGGCTTTGTGGCCTAGTTCTCAGTAGAGCGACGACACTCCAGGTGACATCTTCACCCGGCATGTCGTCGCTCTACTGAGAACTAGGCCGCAAACCATAGTTCTCAGTAGTCTGGAACAGCGGAGGGCAGCGGACGGCTGCGGGGAAGGCCACAGGTAATAGGGTGACCAGATAAAATCCAGGTCAGGGCTCCTGTAACTTTAACAGTTGTAGAGAAAAGGGAATTTCAGCCAGAGTCATTGATATGCAATTAGTTCCTGGTGAAATTCCCTCTTCATCACAACAGTTAAAGGTGCATGTACTATACTAGAGTGACCATATACAAAAGAAGGCAGGGCCCCTGCACCTTTAACTGTTGTGATGAAGAGGGAATTTCACCAGGAACTAATTGCATACAAATGACACTGGTTGAAATTCCCTTTTCTCTACAACTGTTAAAGTTACAGGAGCCCTGACCTGGATTTTATCTGGTCACCCTAACAGGTAAGGAGCATGAGTGGGGGAGAGGGATGGATCAAATAGAGCCTCCAGGAGTATGTATCATTATCGTTAATCGGATGTCTGATAACGACCTTATCGGTTCATTATCGGACATTGGAACAATACAATACACATCCCTAGTGATTAGGGATGTTGTGGAATTCTGGTTGGGGCTTGAGCTCAGTGATTTCTCGCTGTCTCGGGCCCCTGGACACCAATTTGTGAATCTCTGTGCTTGCCCAACTCAGCACACACTGAGTTGGGTGAGCACAGGAGTCCCCCTTGTCCACAAGCCACCATTTTGGTAAAAATGGTGACTTGGCTATTTATGTAAATAGTCATTTGTGTAAATGGCAGCTGAAAATAGCACCATTCATACAAAATTACTGGAGTAAATGGTTTATGAAATGTCCAAGCTTGTTAGATATGTGGATGCCTTGCACCACTCATTGGTCACCTGCAGACCATTTGGCGGCTTACCCAGCATGCTGAACAGGGTTGGGAAAGTGGCAGGGGTCTGGCAAGCTGCACACAAGGCTGTCATGTGGCAGTTCATCCATCCCTGCATGTGATTTTCAAGCTCATGGATGTTCTCTGAATTCCCTCTTAAAGCTCGTTCATGTTCCTGAATGCGAGCACCTTGTATTTCCCCACCTAGGGAAAAAATGTGCAGTTTTGAAACCAGAAAATTGCAAACAATCCTGAGAATTGCATTCCTGATTGTGTGTATATTTGGAGTTGCAAACAGGACATGTTTGCATGATTTGTGAACAGGATCAAATTCTCATACATCCTTACATTCCAACAGGCTATTTCCTGCGGTGGAAATATTTAGTTTTGTCTAAGCTGAAAAGAAGGCCACTTGCTATGGACATCTTGTTCTCCCCCTCCCCATTTTAACACCAAACCCAACTTACAACTGGCCAGACCCCAAATAGAACTTTCTAAACTTGGAAGGTATTGGCATAGCACCATGAAAAGAAGGCAGCACAAGAGCTTTACAATGGGATTTTGAATCAGTGCCTTCAGCTGCACAATTAGAGTTTGCAGTTTCTGGAACATTTGGTCCATGTAAAGAATGTGCTTCACTCTCCACCCCCCATTTGCCTGAATTTAATTTTTCTTTAGCATAATTAGTGGTCTTTTCTCCATCTTCTTCTTTGCCTTTTACTTGAGAAAGCAGACACGCTGTTGTATTCTTGACTCTGCATCTGGATAGATATGAACAATAGCACTGATACCAAGCCCAACAGTTCCAGGCTGTCCAAGCAATCTTCATCTTGCAAAAAGTTAGTTTCTCCTCTCCCTTTGCTGCCAGGTTTGCACACCCTGAATTATGAATGCTCTCGTCTGAATATGGTTTATATCCTAGGATATGGTACACTGGGATATTATGCAAGCTCTCTTCCAGCTTTTCCATGGGCCAGAGCTTAACGTGCAAACTAAGCCAGACAGTTTCTTCCTTTGAGGGGGGGAAAAGAGAGAGCTTAATATTCAAAGGTATTTGCAAGCACTTTACAACCTTAGCAAAGCAAATGAATGTAATGGCTTTGCTACCCTCATAACTCCACCCTTACTCTGCCTCTGCTCACTCTACCTAAATTTCCCCTCACTTTTAACATATGCTGCCTGTCTCCCTTGCTGCCCCTTATGCCTGGAGTTGTCTCCCTGAACACCTACATATGCTTATGACTCTATCACCTTTACACCACAGCTCAATGCCACCTCTTCCATGATTTATGCCCCTAGTCGTCACTGCCCACCAAACTGAAAATGAAGTATGTGTACCTGCATTTATGTATTTTCATTCCCTCACATTTTTTTCTCTCTACTCTTCTCTTTTCTCTGTTATCCTCTACTTGTTAACATTTAGATAGTAAGATCCTCAGCACAGAGATCAGTCTCTCTTGTTTATGCCATTCCGTGTACACAGAGGATGTTGTGAGGAAAAAGAAGAAGAAAATCTAGTACAGATCATTTAAAAAAGAAACCCTATTCACCAACAGTTGCATTTCTATGGGACATTATCTCTGAGAAGGCACTTGCCATGTTCTGATAATGGAGCTAGGGCTGTGCACGGACCCCCCTGATCCAGATCCGGATTTGTCCGATCTGGATTGGCCCGACCCAGATTCGATTCGATCCAGATCTGGATCCGGGGCCCGATCCAGATTGAGCTCCGGAGACCCTCCTTTTCCCCATAGACTTGCAAGTCTATGGGGAAAAGGACCCACTGCCCTCCCCCCACTTTCCCTGCTTACCTGCTGCCTCACTACCACCATCCACCACTGCTGCTGCTTCCACTACTGAGAACCAGGCCTCACTGCCTGATTCTCAGTAGAGCGACATCACGCCGGGTGACGTCTTAGCCCGGTGCGATGTCGCTCTACTGAGAAGCAGGCTGCGAGGTCTGATTCTCAGTTGAGAGAAAGCAGCAGCAGCGGATGGTGGCAATGAGGCAGCAGGTAAGCAGGGAGAGTAGGGGGAGGGCGGTGAGTCCAGTGGACTCACAGCCAGCCTGGCGTCCCTGGGTGCCAGTTTCACAGCCGGCACCCAGGGACCTGGAAGGTCAATGGGCCCTGGATCTCTAGATCGATCCGGACCTCCCCGAATCCAGTTTGGATCCAGATCCGGAAGGTCTGTATCACCCTGATCTGCTTTGGATTTGGAATCTGGATCCGTGCACAGCCCTAACTTGAGCAGAGGTGACTGCCAAGCTCACTGCAATTACCACTTTACATACGAATGTGTGTACATATTACCAACGGAGGCACCTGCAAGGACTGCAGATAGATTAGATATTTATTTTCTAGTTTGCATGTGTATAATTGTGGATGGGTTGTCATTGGATCCATTCAACTTCAATGATTGTGTAACCTGACTCAATCAGGAATGTCGCAAGCTTTTCCATTGTTGTGATAGTTTCCTGCTCCAAGAGCCCAGTAACTTACATTGAAGCATGGAAAGGAGGCAAGTACAGTGACCATGTGCCTTTCTTTACAGAGCACAGTCCTTTATTTGTAGGTGCCCTCTCCAGTTCAAAGAGAATGACCTGCCGAAGGAGACTCATCAACTTAACAGTCTTTTAGAATTTAAGAAAGCTATAAAGACTGTTCTCTTCCGGCAGGCATATCCAGTGGAATTTTAGAATGTTTTAAGGATGTTTTTAGGATGTTTTAGGATTTTTTTATGCAGTTTTAATAATATGTGTCATGTTTTAATCAGTTTTATGTATTTTATCATGTTGTTGTTCCCCGCCTCGATCCAGACGGAGAGGCGGGTAAGAAATAAATTATTATTATTATTATTATTATTATTATTATTATTATTATTATAAATAACCCTAAAAAGGGTTTGTAGAAGAGGCCTTGAAGTTGCCTATCAACAACTAGTACCTGGACTGCAGACTGAGCCAGAGCATGCAAATCAGCATTTTCCCTGCTATGGTGTGAAGTATTGCATTTCTTTTTTAAATTAGAGGAATTATATCTACATTTGCATCTATTCATATCAATTAGCAGAGGCAAATATTAAGCATATAAGTGTCCAAGTCCCTTGGAAAACTTTGTGCAAGTACACTGGAAAACATTCAGTGTGAAATGGTAAGATCTTATGTCTTGCTGTTGTCAGGCTGCCTGTGTGAACCAGCAGTAAATCAACAGGTTACACCCAAACCAGTATTAGAAAGGAGAGTAGAGTGGGATACAAACAGGTAAGGAACTGCAGCAAGACAGACATTGCACCACTTCAGGCTTTAATATATGAAGCAGTATAAAAGTATTATAGATCAATAAAACATATATATTGTTTTTCATGCAATAGTGGGGGTGTACATATTTTTGTACACTTTTTTCCCCTGCTCACATTCATGATTGAACTCTAAACCAGCTCAAAGTAGGTCTTCTCTTTGCTTTTGTAACAAAAAGAAAAACAAACACCTACAGACATGCCACAGGAACATACGCCCACTAGGAGATGAATTAGGTTTTCCATGAGAGTTATCACAGCTGGAGCCAAACTGAAGAGAAAGAAGGCTTTGCTTGACATAGAAAAAAGTTTCCCCAATAAATAACAGTTGGGTTTAGGTGCTACCTCCAGGGGACAGACACAAAAGAACAAAGAAGTCAACTTTCCATTTCAGAAGCTTGGTAATAGGTCAACCTCCCTGCCGTTCAAGCTTATTGTAAACACTTCAGCTATCAAATAAGATATGCCTTCCCACACAGGAGGTTGCATGATCCTCTTTGGGTCACCAGGCAATAGTACATCTGTAGCATGGAAAAGGCTCCCCAAAGAGAAAGCTCTGGCTGCAGTTGGAAGTTTGTATTGCTTGACTAAACTCAAAGGCCTTTTAAGATTAGAATTAAAATGGGTGCTGTTCACGTAAGTGTACAAGGCTGGGGTTCCAGCACACCATGCTTGCTGTGGTAGGAAAGCTTTGTACAGAACCTGAAATCAGTTCTGAATTTGGCTATTTGGGATGAGCCAAAGATACTTCTACAGAATTTCATTAATACAGTGGGCAGGGCAGCAGCAAGGATGCTCTCTCTGCTTTGATATTTTTTGAGATGCCGTACAAAAATGTTCACCTATTTCATCCAAGCTGCCCTTTCTTGCTTTCATGCTCAGTTGAATTCACTTGCCCTCATTGTTGTTTTTTTGGGGAAAGAGAAGTAACAGCAGTTTTCAGAGTGATTGTGAATCCATTCTGAGTTTTAGTAGGAACCAGCCAGAACTCTGAAAGAGCTGCCCAAAGTGCTGAAACCTATCCCCAAAATGCTTCACACAATGAATAGCTCCTTTATTGTTCTGATTGGTTCTGACTGAAATCCAGAGCAGATTCAGTGCCCCACTGACGTCAGAGCCACCAGCCTCCATTGCATATAACCCTCTTGTCCAAGCTAGGACCCAGGTTTCATTCAAAATGTTCAATTTAGTTCTTGGTGAGGCATATTATGCGTACAAAATTAGAAATGAATTCTCACCCTCTGTTGGTGGCACTCTGAGGATTTTGACGTTTCATCAAGGTGACCACAAGCAGCTAATTTATTTATTTAAGAAAAAGGGGGAAAAGGAGAAAAAATCGATAATGCAAATAGTGGTGTCTTAGGAATGCCAATGTGAGGTCAGCTTTATAGAAAACTCACTTTAACTTGCATGATTGCATCTTATTATGGAGAGAGGGTAGGGGGGAAGTCACTGCTTTAATTAATGCCTATGTGCCGTGATGCTGAAGGGACAGCTTATACAGGCAGCCTGCCAGTGGGGCTGTTATTTTGCTTTGTTAATAAAGGGGAACAAATGGTCTAATTTGAAGCTTGCCGACTTGTCTTTTGTTAGGTGCCAAGCTGTCAGTAGCAACACACGCAAGCCAGGAAAGGCACTTTGACACAGAGCAGCTAAATCATGCTTCGGTGGTCATTACTGATAACTTCGTTGTAGTGCTAAACAAGTCCAATTGCTTTATATATACACACATCCACACATCAACACCCAGGATAAGGTTCTTGCTCCCCCCCACCATCGATATAAGATTTTTAAATGAATTGAGAAACAGGAAAAGTGTAGCAGAGAAAAACCCATCCAAGCCTTTAGGATGGGCTGTTCAGACAACATGCTAAGCCATGGTTAGGCCTCTAACTAGGGGTGTACATGGACCCAAAAAATTGGATCGGAATCGGAACCGGAACCAATGCCTCAGATTGGATCGGATTGGATCGGAGGCTTCCCGGTTCAGATTGTATCCGATTCCGATCCAAAAATCGGACGTCCTATTTTCGTATCGGACACCATTTTAGGTGTTTTCGCCACAGGCTTGCATTGGGGGTAGAAAGCTTTCCCCCAATGCAAGCCTATGCAGAAAACATGGGGGTGAGTGAGTGGGGACCTAACTCCCCCCTCCCTGTCCCTGTCCCTGTCCCTTCCCCCCACTCTCACTCCTTACCTACTGGGGCCATCTGCTGCCGTCCTCTGGTCCCTTCAACTGAGAAACAGGCTTCGCAGCCTGCCTCTCAGTAGTGCGCTGGGTGACATCATCTTCCGGTGCGCTACTGAGAGGCAGGCTGTAAAGCTTGTTTCTCAGTAGAAGGGACCAGCAGACGGCAGCGGACAGCCCCAGCAAGTAAGTGGGGACCTCCCTCTACCTCGCCCCCACTTGCACTTCTTACCTGCCGGCATCCTGTGCTGCCATCCGCTGCTTCCGTATTACTGATAAGCAGGCCTTGCGGCATGTTTCTCAGTAGTATGGAAGCAGCGGACGGCAGCACAGGATGCCGGCAGGTAACGGGGGACCTCCTCCTCCCTCCCCCTCCCCCCACTCATGCTCCTTACCTGCTGCCTCCTCGCTGCTGTCCACTGCCACCCACTGCTTCAGTACTACTGAGAAACAGGACTTGCGGCCTGTTCCACAGTAGAGCGAGGGTGCGCCGAGTGATGACATCACCCGGCACGCCATCGCTCTATTGTGGAACAGGCCACAAGGTTTGTTTCTCAGTAGTACTGAAGCAGCGGGTGGCAGTGGATGGCAGCGAGAAGGCAGCAGGTCAGGAGCATGAGTGGGGGGAGGGGGGAGGAGGTCCGAGGTCCGATCCTCTGATCTTTCCTGATCTGGATCAGGTCCTTTTGGATCAGATCGGATTAGACCGGACAATCCAGATGCTAGGGATTGGAATCAGATAATTGTATCCGATTTCGCCCAGATCGGGTCCAGATCGTGGATCGGACCCGATCCACGGCACACTCCTACCTCTAACCCTTTTGCAGCAAATGGTTAGTGTCTGTGGTGATTTTGTAACAACCATAATTAGGAATGGTTAGGAATGGTTCACACTATGCACTAAGCCATAATGTTTAGCTCAAACTGCTTAACCACTGTGGCTTAGTGTGTCATCTGTGTGATGGGATTTGGGTTAGTCTAAATGGCCCTTCAGGAATCCCTTATCACTCAGTGAGTCTGACTGTAAAAAGTTTCAGGATTTTACTGAAGAAGACTAAAACCGTCGAAACGTGTTTGGCCTGCCTCATTCATTGATTTATAGAGCAATTTGCTTGATCATTTTGGAAGAGAAATTTGATTGTGTATTTCAATTGCTCTGTTTGATTGTTAACATATTTATATAAAATATATTTTTTAAAATTTGTAAACCTTAACTTTTTAGTTATTTCTTATATGTGTCCAGAACTGCTTGGAGACATCTCTGAGAACTACTGGAATAGAAGATGACTCATTCTTTTGCCCTTCTAGGCCAAGGGGAGGGGGTATTCTGTCATGTTATTTAATCCTTTAGTCTGTTCTGAAACATGGGACTGAAAGGAGGCAGTAAGCTGACTTTGCTTTCTGCAGGAAATCCTATGTCGCTACTATGAGTTCCCCTAGAAATCTGATGGGGAACAGGAATTTTCTGCTGTGTTAATGCTGTGAGGTATTATACTCAGTCTACATATATGTGCAAACCAACCTTATAGAAATTCCATGTGTCCAGTATTCTCATTTCTAAGGAAACTGAACCCCCTTTTTTAAAAACTGGACTGAACTGGAACTCCTGAAATTTCTCACCTCTTGGAACTTGGGTTCACGTTAGGGGTGTGCATCGGATCGGATCCGATCCACGATCCGAATCCGATCCGCCCCAAAATCGGGAAAATCCGATCCGATCCGATCCGATCCGATCAACCTCCGAAATACTATTTCGGAGGTTGAACACTTCACTTGATATGTGTGTAAAATTTCAGAATGATAGGTCCAGGCATTTGGTGGCTACGAATTTTTTAGATTAAAAGTTATTAACCTTTTTTACACAGAGGCTGGGGCTGTCAATTGCACCCTCCCGCCTCCCGGGAAGAAGAAGGAAACACTTTCTCTCATCTCTTTGATCCTTGCACGCTTGGCTGCAACTGAGGTAGTATCCATTACAAAAGGCGAAACAAAGTAGCACTTGGCTCGTGTCTGCTTTGATTGATACTTTCCCTTTTTACTTCAGCAGAACGGCTGAGCCTAGGATCACTCTCTCTCGCTAGGATCGTTACGGGAGAAATTTTCTACAGTCTTCAAAGTGGTGTGTGCAGACACCTTGCCACCAAATGCCTGGACCTATCATTCTGAAATTTTACACACATATCAAGTGAAGTGTTCCCTGTAATGTGCCCATGTTTCCTGTTTGTATCTTTAAAAATAAAAAAATGGGAGGCGTAAATGTATTTACCCCACTACTACCCATTTTTCTAAAATTAATTGCCATACAAGGCAAGCACCTACGTTTTTGAAATTTTACACACATAGGTCCCAAGGTACCACCTACAATGTGGCAAAGTTTCATGTATGTAACTTTAAAAATGACAAAGTTATAGGCATTCCTGGGTATTTATTAAAAAATTAATTGCCACAAAACGCATGCACCAATCTTTCTGAAATTTCTCACAGATAACTATCCCTAACCAGTCTACAATGTGCCCAAGTTTCCTGTTTGTATCTTCAAAAATAAAAAAGTGGGAGGCATAACTGTATTTCTCAATGGGCAAGTGCTTTCCAATGATTTTCTATGGGCAAGTGCTTTCCAATGATTTCCTATAGGAAAGTACTGTCCAATGAATCCCTATGGGCAAGTACTGTCCAATGAATCCCTATGGGCAAGTGCTGTCCAATGAATCCCTCATTGTTTCAAAAATTAATTGCCACACAATACAAGCACCTACGTTTCTGAAATTTTACACACATAGGTCCCAAGGTACCGCCTACAATGTGGCAAAGTTTCATGTGTGTAACTTTACAAATGACAAAGTTATAGGCATTCCTGGGTATTTATTAAAAAATTAATTGCCACACAAGGCAAGCACCTATGTTTCTGAAATTTCACACACATAGGTCCCAAGATACCACCTACAATGTGGCAAAGTTTCATGTGTGTAACTTTAAAAATGACAAAGTTATAGGTGTTTCTTTCCTCATTGTTTCAAAAATTAATTGCCACACAAGGCAAGCTCCAATGTTTCTGAAATTTCACACACATATCAAGGCAAGTGGTACCTGTAATGTGCCCAAGTTTCCTGTTTGTATCTTCAAAAATAAAAAAATGGGAGGCATAAATGTATTTACCCCACTACTACCCATTTTTCTAAAATTAATTGCCACACAAGGCAAGCACCTAAGTTTCTGAAATTTCTCACAGATAGGTCCCAAGGTACCACCTACAATGTGGCAAAGTTTCATGTTTGTAACTTTAAAAATGACAAAGTTATAGGCATTTCTGGGTATTTATTAAACAATTAATTGCCACAAAACGCATGCACCAATCTTTCTGAAATTTCTCACAGATAACTATCCCTAACCAGTGTATAATGTGCCCAAGTTTCATCCTTCTATCTTTAAAAATGAAAAAGTTATAGGCGTTTTTGTAAAACAATACTTGGCTATGGGAAAAAGCATTCAAAATGGCGTCCGATCCGGATCGGACATCCGGTCCGATCCGATCCGACCATCCTCCGATCCGATCCGATCCGATCCGACCCCCCAGGTCCGATTCCGATCCGCTGTCCGATCCGATCCGGGGGGTCAGTGCACATCCCTAGTTCACGTGCAGAACAATATAAATAGAAATAAATAAGTACCTGCAGTGTTGCTATAGCTTCTCCTAGAGGAACGCCTGTGCATTTTTGGACTGATCTCTCCTCCAAGAGAAGTGAAATTGAGAGAAACTTGCAGGTTGAGATGGGGGTGGGAAGGATAATGGGAGTCACTGAGAAATAGTATTTCCTTACCTTATTTCCCCATGTTTCTGGGATTCTAGAAAGATTTTATACCCTTGGGGTACATACATCTTCAGTCCCAAACTGTGTGTGTGTGTGTGTGTGTGTGAGAGAGAGAGAGAGAGAGAGAGAGAGAGAGAGTTCAGTACCACCTCCATTTCATATATACTGTCTTCCCTTCACCCACAACACACATACACAATACCCCAGGGCTAGTTCATAGGTGAAATTAAATTTCATTGCACAGTGCTCTGGGATTGGTTTCTGGTTGAGGATAGTCCAGTGCTCCCACCTGCTATAGCTTCAGGGATGCTGAAGATGGATGGCATTGTGGCATACAACAAGCTAACAGAAACTTTGTTTGAACAGGATGGGGCTACCTTGAAGGACACCACTCCCAAATGTTGCATAGGAGAGGCAAATCTCTCTGTATCTACTTTATGCTTCTCTGCAACTCCCAAGATCAGTATTGTCTTATATGCCATGGGAAGAAGTGATTGCCTTAATTAATTTATGTTCATCCTGTGTTCAGTTGGCATTGTCCTACACTGAAAAGAGTCAGTTGATCTCAATTCGGAGTGTTTCCTTACTCAGATCCATAGTTTTCATGATGTCGGGTGAACAGAGGAATCTTAAATAATGAGTATATAACATATAAACTTAAACTACAGTATTTTCCTTCAAAAGTTGTCCTCTTCATATGGGATTATCAGAATCTCATTTTCCCCCTCTTCGGGGATGATGTACATCCATAGGGAGGTGTGTTATATGGATTTTATGTTAAATCATTTTCTATTTAGCTATCAATCACCAAAATTATAGTCACACTGACTTTGACTCAATGGTGTATTCCCAAATGTTTCCCCTTCATCTGATCCATTTCAAAAGACTAAAGTGTTGTTCACTTTATTTATTTATTTTTGAGGGGGAGGAGAAATGAAAAGAAGAAAATGTCTTCAAGTGAACACTGTTGTTTGCCTTGACCTTCAGTTTCCAATAATAGTTCCTAATACAAAGTACTTCCTGAGCACAGCTGCTGTGGATATGCTTCTCTGCTTCCCAGAGTTGAATGGCTTTTTAATAGGTGGAGTTGTTTGAAGCATTCCATAGCTGAAAAATATTTCTCACTTCTTAAATAAAGGAGAGTGTCTTGTTGACTTTTTAAAGAATTACACTCTTTTATGTATTCTAGCTGCATTCACTTCTCACGTTTCCACTTCTTCACTGCTGGAGTTGCTAACTAGATTTCTCGGCTAATATCCTATGCACACTTTAACAGAGTAAATGTTATTTGAACTCAGTGGGGTGGTGCTGTTGGGGCCCATTCACACGTAACATGTTAGTGGATGACTGCAAATTCAAGTGGTGACTCACATGTGTGAATGAGCGAACACCGATAGAGGCAGAACTTCCATATCAACTGAAAAGCTGTGTACTTTTACTGAGGAGCTCAGTCTCACTGCCATTTCAAGTATACTCCTAATGCCTTGACTCTAGAAATATCTATGCTGCCCAGACAAGCTATGTCAACTAAAACATTAGACATACAGGTCAATAAAGGAAGTGCACATTGGCTGTCTTCTTTGGGATACACAGCATACCGGGCTTCTCTGGAATATGCAGTGTCCTTCTGCCTGCCCAGTCTTTAACACACCCTAGCGATCCAAGGAACTCTCCTGACTGGACATCGAGAGCCTAACAAGGGAACGCTCCATAGCAAAGAACTGCCATCACCAGTATGTACATTAACACTCATCAGTGCCTGTTACGGTTGAAGACTTACACATACCTTTTTCACACATCCTTTGCTCTCTGCACTGCTGCACTCAAACCCTAGAAACCTAGATGCACCCGCCTCCTTCTTTTGTTCCTGGGGGGAAATCCATCAACCAAATTCTTAAAAAGAAATTCCTTCCAGTAAAAGTTCAGTTCATGCTACCACCTCCAGAGACTTCGGCTAGATCTACACTATTGCTTTATAGTGGTATTGAAGTGCACTGATAACTGTTGGGGCACAATCCACTTTCCAAATACTGCTTTCATAGTGTTATTATTTCCTCCTTTTTATTCCACATTCATAATGTGGAATAAACCCAACATATAGATCTGGCCTTCATCTCCTATTCCCTGCTTCTCTTCTCTTCTCCCCTCCTCCTCCTCCCTTTCCTTAGTTCCCCTTCCCTTTCCATCTCTGTATTATTATTTTGTTACTTTGTATTTTATATAGTATTTTATTATTTTGTCCTTGGAAAGTTAGGGCTCAAGGAGTCCTAAAAAGGCATTGTCAGCCCTTTGTCCCTCATCATTGCTTTCAGACTGTACATTGAGGGCCAGGATACCTAGTAATCCCTCATCTCTAAGGAAGCTACCCATACATTGTGATCGTCAACTGAGTCCCTTCTCCAAGTGCCACCTTCAAGGGAAGTTTAGAGGATGTCAACAAGGGAGAGCGCCTTCGAATGGCCAGTGAGATCTGCCTGGCACCAACATTGTCATCTTTTCAATGCCAGATTTTCTTCTACTCCCAGGCATTGATAGCTTAATCAGGTCATGTGATTTCTTAGTGTTCATTGTCAAAGATGCGTGTTTGTAAAAATGGTTTTTATATTATGTTACTGTACTGTATTTTAAGGTTTTGATCTTTGTAAACCACCCAGAGAGCTTTGGCTATTGGGCTGTATAGAAATGTCATGAATGAAATGAATAGTTCCCATAATTCTGATCTTCTGCTCTGCAAAATGAATCCATGGATCACAGTAGACATCTAAGGAAATGTCCCCCTCTACTCTCTTCACCTAGCAATAGGTAATAATTGTATCTCACTGTCATATTTCCCAACACCCCTCGCTTTGTTGGGAGACAATAAAGAGGTCTGCCATGTGATCCACAAAGCTTTATTCAGGGAATAAACATCTCTTCTCACCTGAAGGGATTCTCATTTTCTAGGAACTTCTCTCTAGGCAAGATTATGCAAACTAAGCAAGACAACTGTCCTTTCAAGAAAAAGGGAAAGTCCTTTCCCAGTACACTTTAATTTCAGGGAGATAGGTTCTGAAGAAGCCTTTGGCGAGAAGCTAGCCGAGCTGACCTTCTCTCACCTTCCTTTCGCTCCACCTGTTTTAGTCTGTGGTGTATTCTAGGTTCAGCTAGGCTTTCAGTGCCCTTTCCCTCGGAAGAACACTGATTCCCAGCTTGTGGGTTGTTTACACCCTCAGAGATAAGGGCTGGCGAAAGTTCATTCCCATCTGGTAAAGAGCCTGTGAGAGTCACCTCTCCCACTCCCCATACAGGCTGGTATTTTTCTGGCGCCGTCTCTTCTGCATCAGAATCAGAATCTGACTTTGATTGATCGTCTGAAACTCCTTCTCCCTGCCCAAGGGGAACAGGCCTAGTCATAACACCTCCTTCCTTTCCCTTTAATCTTTCCTTCCTCCCCCACCAACATTAATGCTAATAAGGTTTACCCAAATCTCCGGAGATCAAGTAATCTGCATTCAGATCCATATAATATTTTCAATATAAACCATGTACTTGATTATTCTAACCTAAGGCTCTGGTTAGCTTAGAGCTATTTCTTTTCCCCACTCGGGCATTGTAAGTTCTCAAGCTGTGCACTGTGACTCTAGGATAATGACCCTATTGACACATGTTCTTCCTGTACACATGAACATCAAGGGTTGGAACGAGTATCTGCCTTCCGCAAGATGAAGGGACCTTCCATGACAGGATGGGCTCCACTCATGGAAAGTTCCTCTACCAATTTTGGGGGATCCTTGCACACCATATCTCTGCTGAGGGCTGGGAGTGTCCACTTCCTCTTCCAATCTGGCCCATGCCACCCTTGAAAATAGGGTAACCAGATGTGGACAAGGCTTATGTACCTTTTATAATTGTCTAGAAGAGGGAATCTGGTCACATGATGCTTGTAATGCAGGGTAACATTATGTCCAAAAACAACATGTTCCATTCTTCTTTGTTATCTGCAGGGGATTATGGGAGAGCCAAAACATTTCATTTAAAACTTTCAGCCAAAAGGATTGTTTCAGCTGTAACTGAGCTGTTTACGAACATGTTGCAGAAGCAAGGTTGTAAATACTCACGTATTACAGGAGCAGGAATTTTTTTTCTTTCTTTCAAGGCACACCTCACATTGTCATTGTCAAGATGACTGGAAAATTATTAGTCTGAACCAAACAAAAATGCTAATTTCCATTTGCTTTAGTGAGATTAATTTTTGTGTGTGTGGAAAAGCTATGGAAGAATGCCTTGTTTAAATACCTTTCTCAATTTTCCCCCTACCCCAAATTAAACAAATATCAAAATCCATTGCTGTGGCCTCAGATATATTCTGCAATGAATTTGAATCAATATTACACATTGCAAAGAAATATAGCCAAATAACAAAGACAAACATGTACTTTTCAATCCTATTTAAACATATTTTGAATTACTATGGTACAAGATTATAACATATAACAGGCATTTTAGCAAGGGAAAGTTGAAACATTTTCAAGAACTTTCCTAAAACTAGGAAAGTTTTAGATAGGGGTGGGCAACTTGTGGCCCTCCAGATATTTTGGCCTACAACTCCCAACTGCCCTAGCTAGCCTGGTCAATGTGAGGACTCATGGGAGCTGTAGGCCAAAAACAACTAAAGAGTTGCATGTTGCCCACCCCAACATATAGAATTGGATCCAGATTTAGTCATATGTAGAGTAGAACAATTGGGCAGTATCCAAAGGGGCTCCTCTTCCACCACTGGTTCCATTGCACTCAAAGGACCCACCACTTATACAACAGGGCCTTAATGCTTCTAAAAAAAATGGAATCACTAATTTCTGGATCAGAACAGTTCAGCGGGAGCATCTTTCTATGAGTTCTGCTGACCTGCACTGTTCCAGAAATGAGCATATTTGCTCATTTGGGGATCTTCTTAGAAATACCAAAGCCCTGATGCATAAACAACGGTCATTTCTGAAATGGGATAGATCAGTAGAGCTCACAGAAGGGAGCTCTGCTGACCTGTCCCAATCTAGAAATGAGTAGAAAAGGGGTTATTTTTAGAAGCACCAAAGTGATTGGTCCTGCTAGTCCAGCAGAATTAATTGAAGTGGAGCAGCCCCTTTGGATACTGCCCCATGTAGTTAAGCAGGTTTTGACATTTTAGTCATAATAAAAATTAAGAAGGGTGGTCCTGAATGTGGTCCTGAACATAGAAACAGAAGATTGACCTGATCAAAACAACAGAGATTGTCAATCATTTGAACTATGGAGTGGTAAAAATAACACACACATGCACCTTTTGAAGAACAAGACTACAGTGGGATGGGGGGGGGAGAGTGTGCAGCTGTTTGTTTTCAGCTTTGTCAAGTGACCTCTCAAACTCTCTCAGCTCCTGAGTGAACAGCTGAGTGAATATGATTGCAACACTGTGTGCTCTTCCACAAGGCGCTCTCCTGCAAATGGGATATACGGCCCTTCAGAAGGCAGCCTTATCTTGAAAAACCAAAAGTGTAGAATGCAGCAAGGCAGAGGGAGCGAAGGACAACTTCAGAACGACGCGGCTAAGTGGCAACAGCAGGTGAAATGAAGAGCGGGAGGGAGGGAGAGGGAAGGAGGTGGTGAGACCGAGAATGAAAAGAAACATTGGCAAACCCAACTTCCTCTTTCACAGATAGGAGGATGCTTTGAAATGCAGAACTTGTGCAGCTTCCATTGTGTGTGTGTGTGGGGGGGGGGGGGGGAAGAGACCAAGTGGACAGAATCCAAAGAAGCCGAACAAGCTGTCTGCACACTATGGAACTTGTCTTTTGTAAAGACTTCCAAGAAACTGCTATAAAGGAGGGACAGGCATAGGAAGGAATACTGATAAGGGATCCTGGCTTAATAATACTCTGCAGCTGACACTATATGCTACAGTCCATAGAATGCTTATGTAAGGGTAGCACCACTGAGGTCAATGGGACTACTCTTGGGGAAGTGGTTTGGTAATTCAGATATTTACCTCCATGAACACTGGTGGATTTGGGATTTATCCCCCTTCCCCCAAAAAAACTTGCCCTAAACTCTAGTTTAGTAAGATTAATGGAATCCTCTCTTCTTTAGATGATGGACACCTCAATATTAAAGTGAAACTTTAGGAAACCATTCAGGGTTTTGATTTGATGTATTTCAGGGATGGCAGCTTCAGAGGGTCCAGGGGGCAATTTCCAACCACCATAGCCCACCATGGGCTATATCTGCTACCACTGAAATTGCTGCCTCCCAATTTTGGCAGCAATTCAGCTATGGCAAAAAGTGGCTTTTTTTTTGCTGTGGCACTGCACCATGTGGCTGTGGCAGGAACCTGAGGTGGTGGTAACCACAAAAAATGAGGAGAGGCCCATATGGCCCCATATGTGCCACCCTGGGTGTATTGGTACAGATTAAGGTATTTGTCATTTAAAGAAATGCAACATTGTGATTTAGGGTGAAAACAAGATTAGTCAAATGAATGGAAACATAGCACTCTTCCTCTTCCCATATTGTCCAGATAACACAAGAAGGCCCATGCTATGTTGGAGGAGCTCATGCTATGGCTCCTCCCTCCCTGTGAGTTGTCACAGTTTCTTAAGTAAGTGGTACTGGCATGGGAAGGAGTCATATTATGGCTTTTCCCCATGTTGTCATGATTCCAGCCCCCCCCCCCCCAGAAGATGTGAGACAATAAAGAGGTCTGCTGTGCAATCCACAAAACTTTTATGCAATAAACAGACACCTCTTCACACCTGGAGTGTGAATGCTAAGAGCTATCCTTTAAGCTTAATTAGCCTAACAGAGCAAGGCAATTGCTTATCAACTAAATAGTCAGTTTCCTGCCATGCTTTACAAGCTTTTACCAGACTCCTCCTTCATGGGGGGTCTTCATGCTGCAACTTCTGCCATGTAACTAGTCTGGCAGACCACCTCCCACCTCTTCTCAACTCCACTTGTTGGACCCTGCATCAGACTCTGGGATCTGTCAATCCTAATGCTCCCTCCCCCCCTGACAAAGACTGAGTTCCCAGGTGGGGAGAGAGGGAAATTGATCTCTGAGCTTGAGATTACTATTTGATAAGCTCCTGAGAAGATTCTTCTCTAACTCTTAGAGAGTCTTAGAGGATTTCCTCCCCCACTTCCTGTCTCAGCTAGTCTGCTTCTGTTCAGCTTCCAAGTCCAATTCAGAATTAACACCAAAGAGACAAAGCCTAATGCTGACACATGTGACCCAGACATTTTCCAGTTATTTTTAAAGCACAGAAAATAAGATAATACATGGAGGGGGCTCAGCCTGACTCCTTGGTTGCATTCACAATGAAACATGCAGGAAATGAAAGACACAGAAGCACTGTTCCCAAACCCAACACTAACTGGTCCTGGTGAGGCTCCAAAATACAAAATGTTCCTTCCAATAGGTATGGGGGGGGGGGGATTGTTTACATTTGTAAGGCGAAGGATGAGAAATGATGAGACAACACGCAGAAAATGGGATTAAACATGGGCCACTTTTATTCAGCTCAGCAGAGAAGGTACAGCAGGGGATGGAGAAAACCTAAGTGGGCAATTTGGTATGGCCAAGCCTGGCCACAGCTGGGATTGGGCGAGTCATTCACAGCCCGGGTAGTGGCGCCTGCTGTTTCTCCACCCCTGAGCTTCCCCATCCTGGGGTTGGGAGGCCTTCCGGTGTCGTCTCCCCCCGGGCCGCACGGCTCCGAGTAGAGGAGGAGGGTTGACCTCAAAGGTAAGCCCTATCCCCCAACTGATGCCGTGGGGCTCTCAGTGGTTGACCTCAGGTGTTACCCATCACCCCAACAGTGCTAGTGAATGCTCACCATTAATAAGTTTAAAATTGCCCACACCTACAGCTATTAAAAGTGACCAAATTGAAAACTAATCAGCCTATTTATGCACCCTGACTGTTTTACAATATGGAGTAGGCGAAAAAACTCCCAACCAAATTAGATTGAGAGCAAAAATTCCTACTCGGCCTCAAAAAGATGACCAGTGTAAACCCATACTGTCCACAGGGAGGGAGGGAGGGAGGGAGGGAGCTGCGCAGCAAACTGTGAAGCTGGGAGGGGTGCGCTCACCTTATAAAGGCTTCCTTCCCCTCCCATGTGGGGGCTAGCCAGTGGGCAGCCTCCACGCCTCATCTGTCTCTTCACTCTCAAATTTCCCTCCCCCCCGCCCATGCAAGCAGGGCGGGGTAGGAAGCACTTCAATGCAAACTAATAATCACCAACACACACACACCAAAGCACAGCTATATTTCAATATTCACATTTTTCTGAATTTTTGATGCAATTCTCTAGTTAAAATATATACACAAAAATATTCAATTTGGGGAAATTGCTTGCAAAAGGAACTTGTATATGAGGCAAAATTCCATACCAAAATATGTATTTTAAGAGAAATGTGCACAAACCTGTGTACATTTTTTTATGCAGACAGACACACACATGTGTATGTATAAACTGATGTGGAAAAGGGGCAAAAACAACATGCGGTTGGAAAAATGAGAAACTAAAATTGACAGATCCCTCCACTCCTCCCTTCCAGAGGCAGCAATATGTCAAGGAAGATGATTTGGGATGGTTCAATCTTACAGGCTAGGGCTGGGGAACCTGTGGCCTTCCAGATGTTAGATGAACTACCAATCCCAACATCCCCAGCCAGCCTAGCTAATGGTGTGACAAGATGGGAGTAGCTCATCACCATCTGCAGGGTAACATTTTCCCCAGCCCTGTCCTAGGGACTTCAGTATGTGCTAATCAAATTGAGATATTTCCCCCGTCTGCTTTGGCACCGCTATTCTCCTCTGTATTTCTGTTCATTTAGAGAAGGCTTATGTCTGGTGCAAAGCAGAACTGTCCATGCTAGGGTTTATTATCAATACAAAGGACAATGGGGACCATATTTCTCCACCTAAACCCTTTATCCTGGTAACTGCCAGGTTTTAGAATAAAAATAGAATGCTGGGGATGTTTTTGTCTATCCTTGCCAATCTGATGAAATCTCAGCCTCGTCTTACTTTCCATCTGTGACAGACATTCTCTGCAGGTTAGTCTATTAATTATCCCTAAATATAAATAGAAAGCAGCAGGTGCAAGCATGTCTAGAAATTGCACTTTAATCGAACTGCTGAGCTATACCTACACTAGATCAGCCAACTTTCCATATGCACGCTTGAAAGGAAACTATATTCCCCAGATTCTTTTAGATTGCTTTTATCCTCATACACCCTTTGCAAAACTGGTCACCAAAAAAAATCCACATTGTAGAAGTTAAACTGATTAGTTTGGATTCCTGGGGTGTCTGAAAAAAACATGATTTGGGGCATCTTTGGCCACTGTCCTGCCCCAATCGGCATGATGATCCATTTTTTATTATTATTTGAAGAAAAATAGGAGGGAAGTGTGCCTTTAGGTGAGTGATAAATCATCGGGGATCATCCACACATGCCCTAACCTAGGGTAGCCCATCACAACTGTTTCACCCCAATACCATTCACCTGTCAAACAAGGGAGTTAGCAGAAGTACCTACAGACTGCCTTGGGTCTACATCATATTGGGGAGGAAAAGGCGAACGGAGGAGAACATCCAAATCAGGACACAAAAAAAGGGGAGAAACAGGTTCTCAGGATGCTAAAGCCTTTGCAATAAAGTACTTTAGCATCCTGAGAACCTGTTTCTCTCCTGTTTTCGTCCATCATATTGGGGAGGCCAGGTGTGCAATTGTTTCTGCAGCAAAATATAGCATGTAAAGTTTTGGTTGTGCATACAAACTTGCCTACATGCATATATCCCTTCTTTGAATCTTGATTAGCATCTCTTCTTAGCACAGTTTTCTCATTCTTTTTTTTTTTTGTTACCAGGAAGGTTGGCCTTATGTTTCTTGGGTAGTAAACCTTTTCTTTTCTAATGCAATCATTTTTATATAAATAATTCATTTTTGGGGGGGAAACATGCCACTGAACATGAATCTACTGGCTCAGGAGAAGTAGATTGCTTTGCAGTCTGGGATAACCTACATTTCTTTCCCAATAATTTATATAACTCAACTAACTGCCAACCAGACAGCCATCAATTTTTCATTCAAATTATTACAGATATTTGTGACCAACCTACATTCATTCTGTCTTGGCAGCTCTGAATTAAACTTGGCTCTGGAGGAGATACGCATATAAAATGTGCAACATAATTCATATGCAAATATCTTATCCGAAAATGAATGGTAAGGAAAGAAATATATGTTTTTACAAAGATCATTGTAAAAATATGCAATAGGACAATTTTGCAATGCGCCAGCACCAAGCAAGAACAAAATGGAGATGCAATAATCTCTCAAAGCCAGTAACAATGCAATTAGCTTATGTTTTCCACTCACTCTTTGGGTTCAAAGGAGCCCCCTTTATAAGAGCTATGTTTGATACTGAAATTAAACTTTCTCACATAACCTATAAAGTTTAGCCAGCACACACAAAAGGTCAGAACGCTAGTGGCTGAAGGAAACAGAATCAGACAATTAACAGAGCAATCCTAAATTGATGAAGGGGGGGCACTGGGGGAGAGTCCTTGGGGAGATTGTTTTCAAAGTTTCCCTCCAGTTGGATACAACAGGAAGGAAATTTCCTTTGCCAGCCTCATGCTGTTATAGGTAAAGCATGCAGATTGGATCCTTTCTATTCCCCTCAGAGAGGTGATGGAGCCAACACTGATTCTAATCTCCTCTGCGCAGTCCAAGAACCACCCTGTTTCAGGCATGTTCGCAACCATCAGCAGCAGCTTCTTGCCCATGGAGCTTTCCACTGGATACCCCACTCTCAGTAGTGGAGTCTCTCTTTCAGCCAGCAGAGGCTGACAGAGGGTTCTTCTCCACAGGATCCAGACTCCTTGCAATGATCAATTGGGGGATCTCTATCTCTCTATCTATATATTTCTACCCAAATACAATAGTACAGCAGCCTGAAACTGCGCAATTATGGTAAAACAATACACTAAGCTTTCCCCTAAGATCATATTTAACAAGATAAGTAAAGAGAAAGTATTACAGTTAGTCTGTGGTCAATGTTGGCATGGCAAGGGGAAGCCGACATTGTTCTGGTCAGACATGCCTATTCAGGAGAAAGAAACATAGAGTTGAATGGGACTGAGTCCCAGGCACGGGCAGCCTTGCTCACCTTCTCGATGGGGTGTTTGGATGCCCTCTCTCCCTCCCCCTTCACGGTTGAGAAGAGAACTGCCCCACCTTCCTCATTTGTCAGTGAGACTGCCCTTCGACACACATGCCCCCAACAAAAAACAGGATGGTCCAATACAGCACAAGGACAGCAATACACGGGAGGGAGGAGAGGCTTTATTGCACACGGGGGGGGGGGACCCCAGACTTTCCCTGCTTCCAAATAAAATGGAAAAGGGAAGGGAAGAGGTGAGGTTAGCACAGGACAGGGACGGCATCATGTGAGTACCGCGCTGCAAAAACACACATACCAGGCATGGCGAGGGTGCAGTAAATCTCTGGTTTGATGGAGCTCTAGACTGGTTTGTTGAATGGCTTAAGAGGTATTAGTTTGGGAGTAAACCAGACTGAAAAAGCTTCTTCCTCACGGCTTAAGCAGGGAGGTACAAATTAACATGCTGCTGAAACATTTACCAGGTGAGCCTTCTAGCGCTGGCATCTGGAGCATATGATTGCAATTTTGCAAATGATCTCCAGGGAGGGGAAGAGGTCAAGGAATTAAGTATGGTGAACCATCAGCATGCCAGAAAGGAGTAACAACCTTGTGTCATGAATACGGTTCTGCTTTGAGTGACATCCCTGGCTTCTAAAATGGCAAAATGACTTTTCCCATGCTTTTTCCAAGCTAGAAGGATGCTTCGTTTTCCAGGCACAGACAACCTTGTCCAAAATAGCAACATATTGGGGTGTTTGGTAACAAACAATTACTATCACCTGCCCACTTATGGTGCTGCCACCTTTTTGGTGGGGGGGGATAGGAAATGAAGTACCTTGATGCTTGCCAGATGACACCCTGAGGTGGAAGCGATGGGATTTTCTCTCATCTCAGATACCCAAGATTAGTGCATATAAAGTCTCTGGCTCCATTAACAGAGAAAACAGTAATATGAAGCAACCCAATTACAATCATCAGAGATATTCCTGTTCATACTGTAGTTTTACAACTTACTCTGCTTTGGCAGCCCCAGGTAATCTTGTTCGAGCATGTTCATAAAATACATATTGTAAACTAGTGTATCATTAAAGGGGATCTCTCTACAGTATATACACTTTCACTAATGGAAACTTTGTTTTGCAGTAAAAGTAGACTGACCATATGAAAAGGAGGACAGGGCTTATGTAACTTTAACAGTTGTAGAGAAAAGGGAATTTTAGCCAGTGTCATTTGTATGCAATTAGTTCCTGGTGAAATTCCCTCTTCACCACAACAGTTAAAGTTGCAGGCACTATACTAGAGTGACCATATACAAAAGAAGGCAGGGCCCCTACAACTTTAACTGTTGTGATGAAGAGGGAATTTATTCAGGAACTAATTGCATACAAATGACACTGGCTGAAATTTCCTTTTCTCTACAACTGTTAAAATTACATGAGCCCTGTCCTCCTTTTCATATGGTCAGCCTAGTAAAAGGAGGAAGTAACAGCAGCAGCAGCAGCAGCTGGTACTGGAGAAGTGAGCTCTCACTATTGGATGGTTATTTCTCTTTTTGATTAGCTACACCTCCTAGGGCAACCATTTTGTGGTTGTGCCAAGAAAGGCTTAACGCAAGGTTTTAAGAGGGCCTTTAAGGCCATTATTGGTGGGCGAGAAGCAATTTCCCCAAGGCTGGGGAAATAATGTATTTCCCCCTTTCATTTTAATGGCAACTACCACCATTTCAGTGGAGGGGAAAAATACACAATTTCCCCAGCCTTGGGGAAATTGCATTCCCCCCCCCCCCAATGGACGCCTTAACAGCCCTGTTAATGCTGGGGAAATTGCATATTTTCTACCCCCAGTCTGGAGAGAGAAAATAAGCAATTTCCCCAGCCTTTCCCCACCCCCACTGTGTTAATGGCAATTGCCATTAACTAGGCTGACCAGATAAAATCCAGGTCAGGGCTCATGTAACTTTAAGAGTTGTAGAGAAAAGGGAATTTCAGCCAGTGTCATTTGTATGCAATTAGTTCCTGGTGAAATTCCCTCTTCATCACAACAGTTAAAGTTGCAGGGGCCCTGCCTTCTTTTGTATATGGTCACTCTAGTATAGTGCATGCAACCTTTAACTGTTGTGATGAAGAGGGGATTTCACCAGGAACAAATTGCATACAAATGACTATGGCTGAAATTCCCTTTTCTCTACAACTCTTAAAGTTACATGAGCCCTGACCTGGATTTTATCTGGTCACCCTACATTAACACAGCAGGGGAAAAGGAAAAGGGGGGATGGAAATGCAACATTGGGGTAAAAATCTGCTAGGCACATCTGTCTGGGCCCATGAGGGCTTGACATGGGGGCTTGACATGGGGGCATCCGCTGCCCTCAAGGGTCCAGGCAGATTTTCTCCCCAATGCTAGATCCAAATTCAAGCATAGGTCAATAAGCACAGTTAAGCAGTAAGTTATCATACATAGTCCACAAGCAGAGTCCAACAGAAGTCCAAGGGTCAGTAGCACAGAAGATCAATCACAAGGTGTAAAAAAAAAGACACAACAGCTTATGTACAATGTTGTTCCAGCACAGGCTAGGCTAAAATTGAATGTTTATATAGCCAGAGCTTTCATAGTCCTTCCCAGAGCTCAGCTGTGGTATGTTACAGGCCCTCTGGCAAAAGTCCTACATTGGAGGAGGGCCTTGCTGCTGAGGAGGTCTACATTGTATTCAAGTACTTCTTCTCAGAGGAGCCTATTGGCCTGCTTGTTGAGTTGACAATGCTCTCAAGAGCTAATGGTTGCCCAACCTCTGCCTCAGAGATGGAACACCTCTCCTCCTGCACAGTTGGACTACCATTGATCTCCTTTGAGGGCCAGGCTCACCCAGATCTCCTGACATGGGTGGCTCTTTGGCATTGTCTGTCTCTGAGAGCTCCAGCATTACCTCCCAGGAGGATTCCTCCAGCAGGGACATCACATCATGGGATTTCAAGTCAAACCCTGCAGTGAAAGGGAAAAAGGGGCTGATGCAAAATGATTTCAGTTTTTTGGGGGGTGAAAGGAGAGAGTTCATATACCCTAGCAAGTGGTGGTAGATGGCAGTGGTCATGGGGCGAGATCTGTCAAGGAGAACAAAGATGAGTTCACTCATCCCTATCTGCAAACCTGAACATAAATGTGAGCTGGAACATAATTCTCAGGATTATTTATTTATTTAGCACTTTCCTGAGCTTATGTCTGTGTTTGAAAGAGTACACATGCACATTTCCCCCAAAATGCATTTTTTCTGCTTTTGCCTATGGGGGGTAGTAGGCTGACCATATGAAAAGGAGGACAGGGCTCCTGTAACTTTAACAGTTGTAGAGAAAAGGGAATTTCAGCCAGTGTCATTTGTATGCAATTAGTTCCTGGTGAAATTCCCTCTTCATCACACCAGTTAAAGGTGCAGGGGCCCTGCCTTCTTTTGTATATGGTCACGCTAGTATAGTGCCTGCAACTTTAACAGTTGTGATGAAGAGGGAATATCACCAGGAACTAATTGCATACAAATGACACTGGCTGAAATCCCCTTTTCTCTACAACTGTTAAAGTTACATGAGCCCTGTCCTCCTTTTCATATGGTCAGCCTAGGGGGTAGCGCATAGTTGGGGTGCATTTTTTGATTTTTGGAAATGCACACTTTTCCAGTTTCTGTGGGGGTCAGGGGAGACACTTACATTTGGGAACGAGGGGGTCAGGCAAGACAAGCAACCAAATGGACAATAGAGAACCTTAACAAGCTTGAACCCCGCCCATTCTCCTGGTCCTATGACCAACCCACCACTTCTCATCCTCTCCCACCCCTCTTAAGATTGTGCTGCAAATGTTCTACTACTGTGATCCATTCTTTTTGTTGTTGTTGTTTGTTTTGTAAAAGTGATTGGCTCCGTTAGCAGCTATGATAGCACAGCAACAGCAGCAGCAGTGGAGTTCCGGCCACCACCTTTGTTTGACTTGTACCTTTGGAAGTCTCTTTAAGCACTGTAAGGAAGTCAAGTAAGAAAAATAGATATCTACAAATAAATACAGCTGCCCAGCCAGCAGAATTTCTATAACAGCCTTCAGTTTCAGCCAGTGAAGTTATGGTCTGATTGAGATGAGTGATACTGCTTCCTGATGTAGTTAAAAAAAAATCTAGCATAAAAGATCTCATCCCTTGTAACAATGGTACTTCTCAACGATTATTTTATCTGTGGGCCATGGTCTAAGGTTTGCTTCGCTGACATGTATTTGCCAGGAGAAATCTCTTTTTTCAAATTACTATTAGATGAGACTGGTATAAAAGATATGGCTATATTGGATATCCATGAGTTTCATTTCTCGGATATTCGCTGGGGTGGATAGGTGTCTAAAATATTGTTAGCAACAGGTTTCCAAACAGCTATTATGGGTCCATGAAAAAGCATTGATGTTGTATGCAATGGCGAACATTATGCCAATTACACAGAGTGGGGGAAGATGGGCAAATTGAGGCAGTCAGCAACTGAGTGGGGATTGTTGATTGATTGATTGATTGCACATATTTATATCCTGCTCTTTAGTCTGGAGACTTTCTGAACAGCTTACAGTTTAAAAGACTAAAAGCATAAATAACTAGGAACCAACAAATCAATCTATTTCCAGTCCATATTGCTTTTGCAAGAGTTTGCTTCAAGCCCATTTCTGCATTCATCTGTGGATTGTTGTTTTTTTTAAAAAAATCCTCACTACAAATGTGCATTTATATATGTAGCTAAATATGTGCTTTAACACTTATTTCCTTTTTTTTAAAGCATATTTCTAAATGCATTTTGATGTGCTTTGAAGAAAAGTCACTGCGCTTGAACATTTAGGAACAATCACAAAGGCCAATGGATAACTGAGAATACAATTGTACACTCCCCCCACCAGGAGCTAGCTTGCTGGAGAGTGATAGGATTGGACAGCTGTGCTCCTCCACTAATGCATGTGAAGGGATGGGGGAGTCTGTTCATCTCAGCATCCATGAAATGTTGTGCAGGTAATAAAACTACTACCATCAGTTATGGTGATTGCAGCTGTCAGAAGGCCCTGGAATAGGAGTGAGACAGAAGGTCCTAAATGAAGGAGGGTTGTTCCAAAGACCTTCAGATCCCCTGATTGGCCCAATTTTGGGGGGCCCTCAGCTATGCCAGAATGAATCTGGTATAGTGACAAACACACATGCCTCCTCTTCTGTCCTGGCTGAGCTGGTAGGGCTTGGGGATGGGAGGTGGATACATCACTTGGCTCCTCCCCAACCTCACATTTATTATATTAAACAGACTGTGAAATAAGAAAGGTCTGAAGCTGGTGGCAAAAAGACATTTGAGTCAGTGCCAGCTAAGCCTCCCTGACAAGAGAAGCCCACAACTAAGATACTCCAGCCTTTGTTGCCATCTTCTTTGCATCCCTCGGGGAAGGCACTTGGAGGAACACCTCAGATGTTGATCATAATGTCCAGGTAGGTTCATGTCAGGAGGAGCATTCCGCCAGGTATTGCAGTCCCAAGCCATAATAATAATAATAATAATAATAATAATAATAATTTATTTCTTACCCGCCTCTCCGTTTGGATAGAGGTGGGGAACAACAATATAAAAAAATACATAAAACTGATTAAAACATGACACACATTATTAAAACTGCATTAAAACACCCTAAAAACATCCTAAGAACATTCTAAAATTCCACTGGATATGCCCGCCGGAAGAGAACAGTCTTTATGGCTTTCTTACATTCTAAAAGACTGTTAAGTTGACGAGTTTCCTCCGGCAGGTCATTCCACAGTCTGGGAGCGGCAGAAGAGAAGGTCCTCTGGGTAACGGTTGTCAGCCTAGTCTTGGCCGATGGCAGTAAGTTCTTCCCAGAGGAGCTGAGCGTACGGGGCGGATTGTATGGGAGAAGGCGATCCTGCAGGTAACCTGGACCCAAACCATGTAGGGCTTTAAAGGTAATAACCAACACTTTATACTTCGCCCGGAAACTAATTGGCAGCCAGTGGAGTGATTTTAAAGCTGCCGTAATATGGTCACCCCTTGGTGTATCAGTGACCAACCCGGCTGCCATATTTTGAACTAATTGAAGTTTCCGGACTAGGCACAGAGGTAGCCCTATGTACAACGCATTGCAGAAGTCGAGCCTCGAAGCTACCAGCACGTGCACTACCGTCTTTAGGTCTTCCAACTCTAGGAAGGGGCGCAGCTGGCGTATCAGCCGAAGCTGATAGTAGGCACTCCTGGCCGTCGCATCTATCTGGACTGTCATTTGGAGCGACAGATCCAGGAGCACCCCCAAGCTGCAAACACAGTCTTTCAGGGGGAGTGTAACCCCATCCATAACTGGTTGACACACCTCCAACCCCAGGTTGTGGCCCTTGACAGCAAGCACCTCCATCTTGTCTGGATTCAGCTTCAGTTTGTTTTTCCTCATCCCGCCCATTACCGCCTCCAAGTAGTCATTCAGAGGAGACACACTATCCCTAGCTGACACTATCGAAGGAATAGAGAAATATATTTGGGTGTCATCAGCATACTGATAGCACCCTGCCCATGCCTCTGGATGATCTCTCCCAACGGTTTCATATAAATGTTAAACAGCATTGGGGAAAGGATGGCACCTTGTGGTACGCCACACAGCAGCTCCTTCTTTGCGGAGCAGCTATCCCCAAGCATCACCATCTGGAACCTGCCTGAGAGGTAGGGCCGGAACCACTGAAGCACAGTGCCCCCAAGTCCCAATCACCTCAGGCTTTCCAGAAGGATACCATGGTTGATGGTATCGAATGCCGCTGAGAGGTCCAGAAGTACCAACAGGGATACACTCCCCCTGTCAATACTCAGGCGTAGATCATCCACTAAGGCGACCATAGCAGTCTCAACTCCGTATCCCGCTCTGAAGCCAGTTTGAAATGGGTCTATGTAAGGTTCCCCAGTCTTAAACTGTTTAGATTTAGGGATTATGCTGTTGAGCACTTTGTTAGATTAGATGGATTCACAACTGAATTTTAACAGCCCAGTTAAATTCACAACTGAAGTAAGCTGGTCTTTGCTTTCAATGGAGAACATAATGAGCACTGCAGAGACTGACTAGATGCACAATAACTTGCCCATCTCTGTGCAATTGAAGGGAGGCCTCTGATCCAGTAGATGGAGGGAAATGCACAATAATGCCATGATCTAAAGTTAACGTGCAAGATAATACATGAAACAACAATCTCAAAAATCCCTACCCTCCAAAACATTGCACGATCACTTTGATAGAGAATGGCCAGGTCTACACCAAGTGGGACATGACACTGAACACCTTTTGAAAACTGTCTATGGAGTGTGTCCTGGACCCCAACAGTTGTCACTACTGTTATAAACCATTTTAAAGCGGTAGTGTAGATCCTGCTAATGATTCTAAATATGTTACATCTCATTTCAGTAAGGCAGAAGTAACTGCAAAGCTGATAGGGAAGGTCTTTCACATGCCTAGGGTAAGGTTGTATTTTTATTTCTGACCCCAAGAATTTCAGAGAGACCTTTAGGATGGCCTCAAATGGAGTTAAGGGAAAGCTTGAAAGCTGTCTTACACCAGGGCCATGTCTACACAAGGGATTTATCCCGGGGTCATCCCTAGGTCGTCCCTGTGCATCTATATGATGCACATGGGATCCTGGGGTCAACCGGGGGTGACTCCGGTATAACCCCGGGATGATGGAAACTAGGGCTATCCCATTTATTCTGCAGTCCCAGGACCTGAAACGGGGGGGGGGGCAGCAATTCCGCCATCCCCAGGATGGCAGGGGGCAGGTGGATGTGAAGTCTGGGGGGGGGGTCACTTACCGTTTTCGCCTCTCTTTCTTTTTTAAAAATGGCAGACACAACATCCTCCCAGGACATCATGCTGCCATCTAGACCCTGGAGGAGGATCCTCCCCCCCTCCCTCTACAGCCTTAGGTGTGGATGAGCCCCAGGTCAGCCCATTTGTCTATCTTGCCCAGTGGCTCTTCAAAGTCTTGGGGTCTTTCCCATTACTGGTACCTGAGATCTATTTAATTGCAGATGCCTTATGCATGCAAACCATGTGCTCTACCACTGAGCTGTGATCCCACCACCATAGGAGAATCACCTCTTCTCTATGCCTGCAATTTCTGCTGAAGTGACCATTTATGGCAGTGGGTAATAGTGGTTATGATTCAGGGAATTCTTTCTGGCAAAAATAATATTGTTAAAACCAGCTGAAGCAGTCAAATATATTTTAATGTCCCCTTCCCATTTGGGGTCTGCAGTAATTCAAACTTAGAGGAGGTTATACTCCAAAACAGTTTAGTATGAGCTCATTAAGCAGTTGCCTTTCTTTCTTTCTTTCTTTCTTTCTTCAAATACACAAGCAGAGCAATTTAACTGGGCTGTTAAAATATCATTGGCTACCACAAAATAGAAGATGTGGTTTTAATGGAGCTGGAGAGATTCAAGCCAACCCAAACAGTAAGACACACAAAGGAAAACATTAAAAACCCACTCATCTTACACAGCTTCTCCATTCAGTATTTCATGCATGGTTTTAAGGCTTGTGTTCTGTACCCCCCCACCGGAATTTTAATAGGATTTCATGAGGGTTAATCCCCCCCCCCAAAAAAAGGAATCCCTGCACTAGATCTGTTTCAGTTCCTGTGATGCTTCAAATGACTTGTGTTCCACATCACTGGAGTGAAGTTAGGAATACCTTCCACTTCTGACATACCTTCAGAGAGGAATTTGATTTGTTTTCCTGAACGAATTAAACAGTATAGTTAGCTCAGAGTTATGAAGGCCTCAGGAGTCAAAGTTGTTCCCAGCTGAAGCATGTAAAACTGCAAATGGCAAAATTTCATGAATCTTTCTCCCATCTACTCAGCTGCCTGGGCTTTTCCAGATCTATGGCTACTAGGCCTTTCGGTGATTACATGGCCTTCCTGCTAGTGCTGTGGTGAACGTTTCTTCCACATTGTTTTCGATCAATCTCAATCAATTTGGAAGAAAAATGATTAAAAGGAGAAAGAAATTGGAATGCGAGCCCTGAGAAAGTCTCCCTGTCTGGGCTTGTGATGCATTCAGCAAAAGAAAGGGGGGGGGGGGGAATAAGTGCATGTTTGCCGACATGCACTCATTTGTGCAAAAAATCAATCAAACAAAAACACACCACTGCATGCATTTCTGAAATGTGCACAAATGTATTTTAGCTGGGGGTAGGCATGCATCCATCAAGGTGTCCACTGGAAAATGTTCAGAAAACTATGTACAATTATTTCCGTTGTCGTTGTTGTTGTTTTTAATCACATGGAATTGGCATGGAATTGACTTGGAAGTGGGAAAAGGAGGTGGTCTACGAACATGACCTTGAGAGATCCACCAATCCGTACTTCTTCCACTTACATATCTCTGTGTTTTTAGGTGGCATCTTCATTAATGGTACTGCTACTATTAGCAATAACAAAACCAGGGGTAAATACTTCCTCTAGCGTAAAGGTTTGTGTAGTGAGGTAAACTGAGCTTTAAACTTGGAGGGGGAGAGCCATGGTTCTGTGATTACACACATGGTCCTAATACTTTCTTTCGCATGAACTTCCTAGCCCCCTTAGATCATCTTGGGAAGCAGTAGTCCAGAAGTCATCCTTTGGAAGTTTAGTTGGTGGCTATTAGGATTGTGGCCTCATCTATAGCAATTATGTGGTTGTTTATACTCCTTTCCTTGGGAAGCCAGTCTGTCTCATTCTTTGGACATATTTTGGAATAACAGGAAGACTTGCCTTTGCTAAAAACAATGTTTGGAACATGGTGAAATATAGTTTTAATTTGCATTGCAGTTATGTATTTTTATGATGGTTTCATTGGTGATTATTTTTACTGTGTTGTTTCCAACTGATGGATTGTATTACTAAATTTGTAACTTCCTTTGGGTACATGATATGAAGAAAGAAGAGAAACCAAAGATAAACTAGTTGATCAAAAGAGGCCTTTTGATCAAGAGAGCCTTCAAGTAGTATGGTGATAAAATAATAGGGCTAGATCTACACTACTGCTTTATAGTGCTATTAAAGTGCAGTGATAACTGTTGGGGCACAATCTACATTCCATATACTACTTCCATAGTGTTATTTCCTGCTTTTTATTCCACATTCATAATGATTTGACACCAGGTGTAGTTCTGACCTAAGACTACTAATAAAATTAAGAGGATGTTGTAAACTAATGGAAAAGATAGCCAAAATGGCTGCGGAACAGGTGTGAATATGAGCTGGGTGAAATGATAATACATTTCCTTTTGCAACTTCTAGCCATGCAAATGGTTCAAGGCCTCTAGGTAATGAGTGCATCAGTAGGTGACATTTCTACAGGTTATGAGTATTGGGGTGATAATAGGATTTCAAGCTAGTTATCATTCATATGCTCACACAAATCTGTTCAGGGTACTTCTCAAAGCCTCATACCAATGTTACAGCTGTAACTTTTGTTTTATATTTTAAGCTGGACCTAAGAAAACCATTATTATTTTGCCTACAGCAGGAAAAAAAAGTGTCCGTGTAGAAAAACCTGAAACAGGTACAGAGAAGAAAAACAGCCATGTGCAGAAATTTATATTGGTAGGGTGAGAATTAAATTTGCCCCATGAAATTCATATTTTTCCCTTAGTTCACTTTATAGTGATGTAAGTGGATTTGTTACAGTATTTGCAAGCATTGATTCTAGCAACTACTAGATGAAGTTGCTAGGAGCCGAGAAGGATGGGACTGGTATGATGGTATGTATTCATTTCTATAACCCCTTCTCAAATCTGGATCTAAGCAAGGCACCTTCTGGGCAGCGAAGGAAAGAGATCTTGGTGGTGCTGATGGTAGTAGGGTAGTAGTCAGGCTGGCAAAGGTTCCCTCCCCTACCTCCATTGGACCACAAGGAAGAGTGCAATTCAGGGATATTTGAAAGTAAAGGTGAAGACCTGATGGCTTTCGAGTGTGGGGAGCTGTCATTGCACTTTAAATAATGAAGCATTCTGCAGGCTTCTTAATTCCCCTCTCTTTCTATCCTTTAAAAGCCATTCAGCTGAGTGCTCACTGGCTAGGGTGACCCTATGAAAAGGAGGACAGGACTTCTGTATCTTTAACAGTTGTGCAGAAAAGGGAATTTCAGCAGGTGTCATTTGTATGCATGCAGCACCTGGTGAAGTTCCCTCATCATCACAACAGTGAAAGCAGCAGCAGGCGCCCTGCCCTCTTGGCCAGGTACAGCTCCTGCACACATTGTAAATGGAGCTGCACATGCCACTACGAAGACAATTTATTGTAGCTTAAAGTTCTTCCTGCCAGTAACTTAGAAGAGGCATTTCAATCTTCTAGAATGGCAGGTGTGTGTGTGTCTGGGGGGGGGGGGGGAATCCCAGGAATCCACAGAAAAATCAACCGGCAATCAGCAGTTGGGGAAAGAGGTGGGGCAAGGGGTAGGGGGTGTGGCTATCTGGAAAACCCTAGAGGGCCAGATTAAGACCCCTAGGGGTGCCAGATCTGACCTGCAGGCCTGAGGTTCCCCACTCCGCTTTAAAAAGAAGGGAGGGGGGAACCAGAAGCTCAGACCACCTTGTTATTTAAAGAGTACTAATGTTCCACCATTCAAACTCCCATCCCTCCTCCTGATCTTTGAGAGTGGTTTGATCTTGATGTGGTGAAATTCCGAGGGGTTGTAAATTTGGATCAGCTTTCACATGCCTTCTGAGATCCTTGGTTTATAGGGCATGCATCGGTGGTACTTACTGAGCATATTCAGTTGCCTCCCAAAAACATGGTGGAAAATATTCAGCAAAAAATCTACAAAGTGACTTTATTTTTTCTAGAGGAGTGAGAAAAAGAAAACTCCCAGAAAATTGTATTCTGAGAAATTTTGGCTCAGCAATAAACATGTTAAAATCCTCAACATACAAACAAATATCCAGTGTAGGAGTGGGTGGACTGTCACATACGTTTTCCCATAAAACCATTTTGTTCCATTTCCTCATTAATCTGCAATTTTTTTAAAAAAAAAACTTCTCAAAATACTATTTAAATATGTAATTTAATATATACTTAATGTGCATTTTATTTCAAGAACTGCATACTAAAATCTGCAATCTGATATGTTCAAACAGCATTGGGAAATTTTGAGAAGTGTGAAATGTGGTGAGAGTGTGAAAAAGAGGCAGATAATATCCTTATATGAATAGGATACATCTTGTTTGCATTTTTACACAGACATAGAGCACTTTCTGTTTCATCCCTTATACTACCTGTGCACTGATAGTATAAGGAATAGAATGTGCACTGTGCACTGATAGTCCATTCTCTTTTCAATCATCCTCAGCAGTTAGGAAATTGAATACCCAAAACATTTTTAGTTTCTCAGGTGCTAAGTAACAGGCATGCCATGAGTTCATAATGAAGATGACGAGAATGATCATCAGTCTTTGATTGGGCATCCTAAAGAATAGTAATCAATAGTGGAATTTTCACCAGCCAAAATTCTGCACTCTCTCAAGGTGATCATTTTTGGGTCATCATGTACGAAGGCTTATGAAGCTCACTGAGATCCATGAAGGCTGGGAGCTAATGTGTTATAACATCAAAGATAGTGGTTTGGTGGAAATTGAGCAGTGAACCTTTCCATTACCATTAGCATGTATCCCACTAGCCCTTCACTCATGATTAAATTATGTTGACTGTAAACACTTCTTTCACATCCACATTAATATTCTTTGTCGGTGCACAGCACTCAGTATCTGAAACCTCAAATTGGATCCCGCTTTGCTGATTCTCTCTGACAATTGTTCTTATTTTATCAGAATGATGTGGCTGTACCTGATAATGTCAGGATTCACCTGCCAGCTGTCAACATCATTCACATTGCTTACATAAATTCTCGTCCCCAAGAGAAGTCCATGTTTGCCCATAATATCACTGAGGCTGCAATACTAGTCACATTTACTTGGTGAAAGTCCCATTCAACTCCCTACAATTTACATATGGCCCTTGGGTAAAGCAACAGGGAGTGCTCAACATGGAATTCATTGACTATCCATAATTTTTGATTAAGGGAGTAACAATAATATTGTAGATCAGTGCTACAAATATCAGCATCATGGAAAACCAGTGTATTCAGTGTTTCTTGAATAAAAAAAAGTTGCTAGACATGAGCTAGTCAGTGCTTTGAATGGGAACCTAGCAAATCATGGGAGACCAGATGAGCAAAATTAGGGACAAGATGAGCAAAATTGGAGCCTCCAAAATGGTCCCGATTTGAATCGTGGTGCTTTGGAGATGGTGCCACCACTGATGCTGCCTGTGGGACTTACTTGTCCATCTTCATTCATTAGAGTAATGATTTAAAAATAAGATGACAGCACTTTCTGGGGCCTCTGGAAAATGTGCAATGCCTCCAGCATGCCGTTAGGGCAGCCGGGGGAATTTTGCACCTTCTGGAGGCCTCAGAAGGCATGCTTTGTCTCCCTCCTATGCCAATCAGAGCCTTAAAAGCCTTCTTAAAACCTCACCTTTCAGAGAACCTTTAGTGTGTGCTGGGGGAATTGTGTACTTTCCAGAAGCCCTGGAAAGTGTGCTTTGCCTCCCCCACCCTGCCAATCAAGGCCTTAAAGGCCCTCTTAATGCAAGGTTTTAAGAGAGCCTTTAAGGCCACAATTGGAGGGGGAACCATAATTTTCCTAAGGCTGGGGACATCTTGTAGTTTCCCCTTCCACTCTAATGGTGTCCGCCACTATCAGAATGTCTGGGGAAATATGCAATTTCCCCAGACTTGGGAATATCCTGTTTCTCTCCACCCACCAATGGGCTCCTTAAAGGCCCTGTTAATAGGGCATTTAAGGCCCCAATCTGCACAGGGGAGGGGAGAGAGAAAAACACAATTTCCTCAGCCTGCCATTAACACAGCAGGGGGAAAGGACAAAGGGCACAGGTCAGGGCGGAGCAGTTCTGCCCTGACCTATGCCCGGTCTAGCATTGTGAGGGCTGGACATAGGGGTGTCTGCTGCCCTCTTGTGCCCAGGTGGATTTTCGTCCCAAAGCTAAGAAAAACAGAGTGGAACTTTGGTCATATGTTTATTCCAGTTTTTAGGCTGACCATATGAAAAGGAGGACAGGGCTGCTGTAACTTTAACAGTTGTAGAGAAAAGGGAATTTCAGCCAGTGTCATTTGTATGCAATTAGTTTCTGGTGATATTCCCTCTTCATCACAACTGTTAAAGTTGCAGGGGCCCTGCCTTCTTTTGTATATGGTCACTCTAGTATAGTGTCTGCACCTTTAACTGTTGTGATGAAGAGGGAATATCACCAGGAACTAATTGCATACAAATGACACTGGCTGAAATTCTCTTTTCTCTACAACTGTTAAAGTTACATGAGCCCTGTCCTCCTTTTCATATGGTCAGCCTACCAGTTTTATTTCCTAGTGGCCTAGAGGCAACACTAATTTGCCATAGTTGAACAGGAAGGTAAGTCTTTAAAACTATGCCCAATCCCATTTGCACAAAATACATTTACTTATCTTTCATGCAGAAAACTAAAATAAAAGTGATTTTTTAAAATCTCTTACATGGTAAGTGGCTTGGTTTGCAGGAAGGAAGTCAATCAAATGTTAACAGTGCAAAGAGAACTGATTGGACATGACAGAGGTTAAAGGAATTTTTGTTTTTTGTTTTTCCAGTTTCCTTCTCTGATGCCCTGGGAGGGGGCAAAGGGAATGTTAGCTGGGCAGGTGGGGGGCACTCTTTAAAAGTTTG